>OY720153.1:43047395-45737502 GCA_963082725.1 Pedicia rivosa
AACAAAAAGGAAAAAAAAAATGAGAGATGGATTCTAAGATTCACATCGATCAGTTATTGATTCGTGTCGATAAATAAAAGTGAAAAAAAAAACAATTTTTTTCTCTACAAAAACATATCGACTTTTTGGAGACATCAACGTGAATCCTATTGACAGTTCTCTCTCATTTTTTATTTCTCTTTTTTCTTTCAATCTTACTTTTTTTTTTGAAGTTACCGATACTTTTTTCTTTCTTCCCCACTTTCTTTTATACATTTTATTTTCTTTCTCTCTGTTTAAATATAAAAATATATAGGCTTATTCACTAATAAACAAATGACTTTTCTGTTATTCTGTTTCTTTTTTCTTCTTCTTCTTTTGTTTTAAGTAATATAGACTTTTCATTCTCTTAATCTAAATCCATAATAAATTCCTTTTTCTCATATTAAATAAATCTTCGTGATATCAAATCAAATCAAAAAAAAAAATGGAAAAAAGGATCCTTTCACTCTTAACCTCAATATTCCTCCTTTTCACGTATATATATATTTTTTTTTTCGTTGTTTCTTTTATTTCATATTTTTATTTGTTTTTTTTTTTTTTCTTAATTAAAATTCTAAAACAGAATTGAATAGATTTTCTTTTCTTTTTTCTTCTTCTTCTTTCTTTTTCTTAAGAATTTTGTTATTCTTATTCTTAAGAGTGAAATTGGAGGAGAAAAAAAAAAGTATTTTTTAAGGAAATAGTTTTTTTTTTTTTTGTTTGTTTTGTTTGTTTAAATATAAAGTTTTTTTTTGTTTTAATATAGTAAAGGTAAATTGAACGTAACAAAAAGAAAAATAGGAAAAATGAGTAGAAAAAAAAATAATAAAAAAAATTAATTAAACAAAAAAAAAGAAAATGAAAATAATATTTTGGTAAATTTTTTCGCAATAGAAGAAGAAAGATGGGGGGGGGGGGTGGTTTGGAAAAGAAACGATTAAATGAGTAAAAAAAAAAAACACTAATCGGTTCTTTGATATCATGCGAAAATAACGTATTGCGTATTTGCAAAGAGTAAAAGAATGTTTTTTTTATTTTCAGTTCTGGGTGTGTTGTGTGTGCGCGTGTGTGTGTGTGTCTGATTACGCTGTTTTATTATTATTATTATTATTTAATTATATATTTATTTTTTTATCAGCAACAAAAAAAAAAAACAAGCATTTTTTTTTTTGTTATTCGATTATTCAAAAAATAAAGAGTGAGAGAGAGAGAGAGAGAAATAGAATTCATTTGGTTTTTTTTTTCTTTCATTTCATTTCTTTTATGAAATGCGTAAAAAAAAAAATAATATCAGGAAAAAGAAACATAATAAACAGCATTTATATTATACAGTGAGACACACACACCCACTTGTCTTCGTTAATAATCTTAAGTAATGAGATAAGATGGATAATAATACTAAAAATAAATGATAAATTTAAATTTAAAAATATTTATTAGACTTTTTTTCTTTTTAATTTTTTATTAAATTTATTTCTGTTTATGAAACGTAATTTAAATTATCACTTTTTTTTTTCTTAATAATATTATTACTTATCTTGTATCAAAAAAATGTCAAGTGACAAAAAAAAAAAAAAAATAAACGAGACAAGATAACAACAATATGGAGAGCGGAAAACAAAAAAAAAACTATTTTTCGCATAACAAAAAAAAAAAAAAAAGAAGAAACTATAAATTCTTTTCTTCTTCTATTGAATTTTCTTACCAAAAAAATACTTCTTGAGTTAATTTCTGTTTTCTTTCTTAATTAGCAAAGAAGAAGAGAATATTGTAACAAAAGAAGGGTAAATGGGATGAAGAAATAAAAGAAAACATGATTAGCCACTAGCCGTTGCCGGTTGTTGTTGACTATGTATATCAATTATCTCTGATGCACGTCTCATTAAACGTCTTTGCATAAGTAAACTTTCGCTTGGTGGTGATAAACCAACACCAATACAATTATCATCATTATTATGATCATTATTATGCTTTTGTTTAACATTTACATTATTATCATCATTCAATATAATTGAATTTGATATTTTTTTATTAATAATACGTCTTTCATCATCATTTATTGTTGATATACCACAATTATTACGTATACCACGATAAATACATTCGTTACGCCAATTTTTTATTTCAATACCAGATTCATTGCTTTGATTACGATAATTTCTATTATTATTATGATTATTAAAATTATTATTACTGAAATTACGATAATTTCTAAAGCCAAATGGTATTTTGTCAACAGAATTACTTGAACCGCCTCCTCCTCCTCCGCCTCCTCTTCCACCGCCTCCGCCGCTTCCTCCTAATCTTCCAATTCCACCACCACCAACACTTCTATAACGCCAATTTTCCTCTGGCTTCACAGTATTATTTATATTGTTACAATTTTTCCAATAAAAACAATTTTCTTTAAAATTATTATCGCATTTAGCAGAAATGTGTTCCTGCTGTTGTTGTTCTTTTTCTTGCTGCTGCAATTTTGGAAGTTGTTGTTGCTGTTGCTGTTTCTTCTCTTTTATTTCACTGATACTATCCAAACAATTTCCACTTATATTATTTATATTTGTACTTTCAGACGAACGACTATATTTATTATCAGACATCATATCACTTCTATCATCAAATCTTTGCCTATTAACAACTCCTCCCATTCCTATATTATTATCAGTACAAGAAATGTTATCATTATTTGTAAGCGTAGTTGATGATTCTGTTGTTGTTGCTGGTTCATAAATATTTGGACGTTCTTTAGTCATATAATCATAACGCATAGAAAAATGTTGTAATATAACACGTTTAACAGCCATTGCAGATTCAGCAAATTGCGATAATTCACGTGCTGATTGATTCCTATTTTTTTTTTTAAATAACGAACATTAATAATTTTTATAATTAAATTAATAACAAATTTTAATCTACCTTCGAATAATACCAGGTGTTGCTAGTGATCTATGGCGTCTTTCATGAACTGAAGCATCAACAGTTAATTCATTATCAGCCATTTGTAACCACGAATGTTGAAGCACAGCTTCTGCACTCAAACGTTTTGGTGCTTCCTTTACTAACAGTCCACGTATTAAATCTTTCGCTTCATCACTAACATCATTCCATTCTCTTTCGGGAAAACTAAAACGTCCTAAAATGAAAAGAAATGAAAATAAATTAATTTTCCTTACAGGTAAGAAATGAGATAAAAATATTTACCCTCCTGAATAGATTCAAATAGTAATTCCTGACAGGTACGACAATTTTCACCACGATTCCATCCACAGTCCTCTTCACAATTACCAGAAAATGGTGGATAACCACATAATAATATATAAGCAATAACACCTAATGACCATAAATCACAACGTTTATCATAATGATTTGCTTCACCAACAAATAATTCCACAACTTCTGGTGCCATAAATTCTGCACTTCCAACCTAAAATTAATAAATAAGACAAAATTAGATTTTTAATTACATTTAATAAAAAAAAAAAAACAAAAAAAAAATATAATTGTAGAATTTAATTACCCAAAAAAAAATAATATAATAAAAGTTTAATTATCCAAAAAGTTAGTGAAACAAGAGAGAAAAATAGGAGAGAGAGAAAACAGAGATAAACAACAACAACAATAAAAGAAAAAAATGGAATATATTTTGTTGCCGGAAAGGTAAATCATAATAACCGGTCCTCTACCTAACCTAAAAGACCTTGAGATTTTTGTTATTATTTTTGTTTTGTATTCCGCACCATTGATTTGTTTAAATAAAAACAGCAAATTAGAAAATAACAACAATAATAATACTTTTTTTTTTTTTTATAAATAAAAAGTTCAAATAACAACAAGAAATATAACAACAACAAAACCAACAACAACAATTGAGTAAACAGCGAAAAAAAATATAGTAAATAAAAAGTAAGTAAGAAGAAAACAACAACAACAAAAATGATAAATAATATAAAAATGAGTAATTGATTTATTTATAAAAGAAAAACAACAACAACAGTAACAGCAACAACAAAAATCAAAACAACGACAACGATATAAAAAAAAAGGTGTCTCTAGAATAGAAAGTAGTTTGATTTTTATTTAAAGGAATAATATATTATGACGACTGGTGTTGTTTTAGTTTTATTTTTCAATTAGAAAAAAAAAAAAAATCTTTTGATTTTAAAAAAACATTAGGTAAGTACAGATTTTGTGTTTTATTTAAAAAAAAAAAAAAAAAGCACGTAAGAAATATCTAATGTCGTGTTTACTAAGAATTTTTATTATTATTCTTTCACCACCTCACACGTCACCCTCTCAAAATCCTCTATAGTCAAAAAAAGACTATCTAATTTTTTATTTTTTTCTACTTCTCTCTCGTATTTTTTTACTTAAGTTGTTTATTATCATTTTTTTTTTATTTTTTTTTTGTATTGTTTTTTTTTTTGCTTTTGGTTAGAAACGTAATAGAATATTTAAAATAGATAAATAAAATAATAAATAATAATATTATTTGTTTATTAACTGAATTAAATTACCGCTCCCATATTTATCTTAGTTTTTCATTTTTTTGTTGGTTGTTCGATGTTTTTGTTGTTGTTGTTGCTCTCATATATTCATAGATATATATTATTTTTTTTCCCAACCCACTCTCTTCAATTATAAAAGATTTGTCTTTATGCATTTATTTTATTTATTTTTTTGCTTCTACAAAAAAAAAACTCTATTTATGATTATTGTGTAATTGTTGTAATTATATTTTTTTTTTTTTCTTTCAGTTATTCGTCTTTTTTTTTTTTTTTTTTTGCGTTATTCTTTTTCAAAAGGAAAACCATTTTTCTTTTCTTTTCTTTTTTTTTTTTTTTTTTTGCATTCAGTTTATTAGTTTATTTTATGGATTTTATTTTTTTGGTTCAGACAAAACTCTTCTCTCTGAAATGAGAAAAACTTAAGGCATGCGGGCGCAACAACGTAATACCCAAAAAAAAAAAATCGAATACCTACGTCGCATTAAACAATTTTCTTATACATTTTTTTTTTGATTTTGATTTTGATTTTAATTTTATTTGTGATTATTCGTATACTGTGGTCAGCCAGCAATAATTTTTTTTTTGGCAGTAATCCATCTCCATCATATTCAGAGTTTTACGTCTGTATTTATTAATGAAAATTAACATAATGAATGACATTTTGCACATTTTTTTTTTCTTATTTATTTATTAATAATTATGATCGGGCGAAAATAGTTTTCTTTTTTATAAATCTAAAACATGAAACAAAAAAAAAAACACAACAACACCAACAAAAGTCTATTTTTGTTTTAAAGAAACACTTTTTTTTTTTTTCTTTCGCTTTTGAAAGAAATTGCGTCGTGCCACTTCTAACCTGATGTGTGGACGAATGAATGGACTTTAGCCTTTTTTTTTCTTTTTGTGATTGTTGTTGTTGTTGTTTCTTTCACCATAAAAATATACAAAAAAATAAATGAAATAATACCAACTCAACATAAAAGTAGAATAACTCTACAAATGTCTTAATCTGAACTCTATAAATCTACAAAAAAAAAAAAAAAAAATAAGAACAGCAGCAGAAAAATTTTTTTAATTAAAATCTTGTGTTTCGTGGCAATAAAACTTAATCTATCATTGTCTCTTTTACTCACATTTAAAAATAAACAACAATAAATAAAAACGATAGAAAATCATTTAAAAATTCGAATTGTATAAAGTCAAATAGGTGATAACGAGATGGCGTTTAAATACAAATAGAAACAAGAACAAGAGACACAAGTTCAATAAAATAGAAAAAAAAAAACAAATACAAACACAATTTATACAAATTTTTGGTGATCAAAAATTTTCTTAACACGACGTCAAAAAAATTATTACAAAATTCCGTTTTTTTTTTTTGTGTACACAAAAAAAAAAAACCTCGGTGAAGTTTTACCTTCAATTTTTTTTCTGTTATTCCTCAATTATTTATTTTTAAAAATATTAAAAACTTTGGATTCATAGAAATATTTCTTCTTCTTCTTATTCCAAGAGAATACTACCAAATAAATTCAAAATAAAACAAAACCAAAAACATACAAAAATGCAACACAAACTCATATAAAACAAAAACAAAAACAAAAACAAAAAAAAATCATAAAATTGACACGTTTTGATTGAACTTTTTATTCAAATCATGTAATAAAAAATCAACCAAATTAATAATTATTTATAAGAACGTTTTTTGTTGTTGTTGTTGTTGTTGTTGTCATTTTGTTGCTTTTGTTGTAATTCGTGATATTTTTTTTAAAAAAAAGGTAAAGGAAAAACTTTCACCATATAACTACTAAAAAAAAGAAAATATAAAGCAACAACAACAACAATTAAAAAAAAAAATTGGAAAAATAAAAATTCAATTAAATTTAACAAAAAAGAAAAAAAAATCTTTTCTAAAAACAAAACAAAAAAAAAAAAGAAAAAACGAAGGAAAATGGGAAATTGCGAAAAAAAAAATAATTGAATAGTGGAAATATTGTAAAAATGTTTTCTCTTTCTTTTCAATGAAAAACTTAAAAAAAAAAAAAAAATTCTTTTATTATTAGAATTCATTTCCTCGTACCGAAAAAACAAAAAGCAGCGTAAGAAAGCCAGAAGGAGCACGTGGCTTCCTCTCAGACTTTTGGTTGAAGTAGAAAAAAAAAAAAAAATTTAGAAAAAAAAAAATGAAAGAAAAATGAAGAAGAAGAAGAAGAAGAAGAAATATTCAAAAGATCAGTGTAACTTGCATAATACTATAATTAGAATCTGTGCCGGTCACTAATACCAATCGACAAAATCGACCAACAAGAATAAAAAAAAAGTTAAAAAAAAATTACTCATAATACGTATGTGTGTGTGTGTGTGTGTTCGGCTTGTCTAAATTGTGTACGTACATTCATGTGTCCGACTCTGTGACTCTGTGTGTGTGTATATGTAGACTTTTTTTTATGAAACCAAAAAAGAAAAAAAAAAAAACTAAAAGAAAAAAATTGGGTCGACATAAAAAAAATAAAAAAAAAAATAACGAAGCAAATTATAGAATTTAACTTTTTTTTCGCCTTTTTCTATTTTTTTTTTTTTCTTGATTTTATTTAATTAAATTTAATTTCTTAATTATTTTGTTTTTTTTGGTTTGTTCACAAAATTAAAACAAACTTGGATGGAACAGTTGAAAAAAAAAAAGTTGCATTTTAATGGACTTTAAATTAAATTAAAAACAAACAAAAAAAATTAAAATTTGTTTTAAGAAATTTTTTATCTTAAATTTTGGTTACGTTAATTCTGACACGTACGAACGATTTGTATTTAGTACGTTTAATTTTACAGATTCCACAAGACTTATTCAAAAATATAAGAAATGTCCTTGATGCTTTTCTACGACTGACAAAAGGATTTTAGTGTAAATTTTTTTTTTTAAAAAACTCAAAAGCAAAAGTCGTATTAAATAACCGGCTTTTATTAAATTCATAACAAAATTCTATTGGAATTTTATTAAATTCCAATGAATGACGTTTATGTCGTATGTAAATTGTCTGATTAGAAGGATACGACGACAACATTCACAATCAATAACTAACATTATATTCTGTCTGTGTAGTCGCTTCTATCGAGTCAGATGATAAAATGATTTAAAATTTGAATTTCAAATCAGTTGAACATTAAAATCCTTTTGTCTAAAAAAAAATTAATTAAATTAATCGTATTTGAATCCTGTTTTATCCGGTCTAATCTTGTTAAATCATGTTTTTATTTTTGATAATAAATAAAAAAATATCTGAAGTTAAAATGGAAAAAATAAAAAACGAAAGAAATAAAATCAAAATATCCAGATCACAAAATAATGTTTGCGAATTACTAGTTAGTGCGCATGCACTAAATTTTTGAATACCCCCCACACCACCCCACCCATACAGAAACAGAAGCAAAATATAAATAATTTGACAGAAGAAGAGAAGGATAATAAAAATACTAATAATAATAGAGTGTGTTTGAGAGAGAGAGAGAGAGTGAGAAAGAGAGAGAAAGAACAAGGTAGGTTATAAAGAAATTCTATATTTGGTTGTATAATAACAACAACAACAACAACAAGAACAAAAATAATAACAAACGCGAAATAAAATTACAACAAATAACGAAACGTTGCGTAATCGTCATAATAAAACAATAAACACATTTTTTTTTATTGTCAACAAAAATTCTATAATCCTAATTTTACCTTTTTTTTTTTTTTGTTTTTTATCTTCATTTTTAATTATTATTGTCTTTTTTTTTTTGGTGTGATTAGAGTTTTTTATTCAATATTAATCCATCATTTTCTTAATAATTTCTTCATTTTTTTTTGTATTTTTTGTTTTTTTAATCCAAGAAATTAATAAATACAAAGGTAAGTAAAGGTGCATTCATCTTGGTATATATCAAACAAAAAAATAAACAGAACTAGAGAATCACGTGATTTGCATATCAAAAAAAAAAAAAAAAACAGAAGAAGTAAATTTCTGTTGCTGTTGTTGTTGTAGATATCAATTTTTATTTTTTTTTTTTGCCTTTTTTTTTATACAATACAAAAAAATTTAACCTCTATTTTAACCACTTAAATTCTGTTCGGTTCGTTAAAAAATAACAAAAATGTAAAAAAAATAAATAAATAAATAAATTGCGTGCTATTTTTTTTACCCCAAAATATTCTCTTTTTCGCTATTCACAACTCTCTCTCTCTCTCTATCTCTCTGTGTTCATTTTCATATAAGTATGCAGTAGTTTATAAAATGACTGAATATATAAAAACCGGAATAAATTTTTTACTTTTGTTGTTGTTTTTATTATGTTTTTTAAGATAACACGTACCCGCTGAACAACAACAATAACAACTAGATACTACACAACTACACAACCAGATTAAAAACTTAAATCCAACATTTTTTTCTTTTTTTTTGTGTGTATTCACTTTATTTTATTTTTTTTCGCTAATTCTTTTAAAGTTTTGTTTTTTTAGTTTTTACTTTAGTTAGATTAATGTTAAGTTGTTGTTGTTGTTGGTTGTTGCTTTTTAAATAAAATAAAGTAAATAAATAAATATTTAGTTATTTCATCGTTTTTTCTACACTTTTTTTTTTTTTTTGGTTTTCATTAGTTCGTTCTTTCTTTTTTTGTTTTTGCTTTTAAAATTTTTGATAACAAAATACAAAATAATAAGAACGAGTTAAATAGAGACAGCATGAGGACAGAAAATGTTAATACCTTTCAAAGTCATTTTATACAAAAAAAAAAGGAGCAAAAACAAAAATGGAGTGTCAACAAAAATGAAAAATAAAAGAATAATTTTTTTTGCCATTTAAAAGAAAAAGAAGAAGAAGAAGAAGAAAAAGTTTCATTTTATATTAAAAAAAAAACAACAAAAAAAAAAAAGAAAAAATTAAAATAAAAACAAAAACAAAAAAAGACGAAATAATAATAATAATAAACCAACGAGACATTTAGCCATATACATACATACACACACACACACAATTATTATTTGATGCATATATGTGGAGCCATAAAACATAACAAATAAACAGGCATGCCATTGTAGAATATTACACTTCATATGTGTGTGTGTGTGTGATATGTGAACAAATATGAACACAATTGTCACTTTACTTTGTATATAGATTTTATAACCATATACAATAATATTATCATTTTATATTTTTTTTATTTTTGTGCAGGAAAAAAAAAACAGCAACAAAAAAAACAAAAGAAAAAAAAAAAACAAAAAATGTAAACATAAACAAAATCGGCTGTTTTTTAGCGTGTGACGTCAACACAGTACGAATACATAAACACAGTAGTATAGAGTACAACAACAACAAAAACAAAAAAAAAAAGTATTAAGAAGAGGAATTATAAGATGGTTCGTTTTTTTTTTTGTTTTTTGGATGATTTTGTTGTTGTTTCTGGCTTATTTTATAAAGTCGTATTAATTCAATCGATATCAATTTTTTTTCTCTCATTCTTTTATGCTATTTTTCTTCTCTCTTTCTCTCCTGAAATTCTTTTATAAATAAAAAAAACATTTAAGAAGAGAGAGACCCACACACAGCAACTCATACACACAAATGCAAACAACACACAAACACACAATGATAGAAAATTAAATAGTGACAAATAAAGAAACATATTTATTTTTGCAAGGGCAAATATTCTTTCTTCAACTTCTTCATAGCAAAGAAAAAAAATATTATTCATACTTTTTAAATTTTTAATGATAATCAAACGCCATCATCATCATCATCATCATCCAATCCCAAATGCAAAATATGATACACAACAGGCAAAACTACTACAAATATTACCAGCAATAACAAACTCTTAGAAGAAAAAACAGAGAAAGAAAAAAAAAAAAAAATAAGTAAAGAAGAAATGACGCAATATTCTTTGAAATTTAAGAATTTTTCTAGTTTTTTTTTTTTCTCTAAATTAAATATTTTTTCATACAAATAATTATTTAGTCACGGGCCACGCAAATAATAACACACATTTAAACAACAACAACAATGAGACAATATTAAAAAAAAAAACTAAAGTAAAGAATTTATTTCACATTTTCTCTTTTTTTTTTTTTTTTTACTTCTTTCATCATCAGCATCATAAAAAAATTTAGTTTTTCTTCCGCAAGAAGTTTCCTTGGATTTGCACATGAAGAAGAATAACAAGAAAATAAGAAGAAGAAGAAAATAAATGATTAAAAAAACATGATGTAAATTTGCAAACATTTTGAATCATCCGTAAACATAATCCAGAATATAAACACAAACACACACACACACACACACGTACATTGATTTTTTTTAAACAAAAAGCAAAAAAAAAAAATTAAACAAGAGAGAGAGCGAGAAAGAATGAGATAAAATGTAGACCTCGTGAAATTATTTGTTTTGTTTTCATTTGTTGTTGGTTTTCTTATTTTATTAATCATTTAATTTAATTTAATTTTTTATCAGCGGTTTAAAAACACAACAAAATGTGGTGGATACTGGCGAGGATGACCTACAAAAAAAAAATACGTTTTTTTTTTTATTGATTTAGGGGGCCACAAAATAATTTAATAACAACAAACAAGAAACAAGAAAGAAAAAACAACAACAACAAATAAAACTGAAATATTTAACCCGAGAGAGCGAAGCAAAGCGATAAAAATAAAAATAAAAAAAAAAAAGTCTAATGGAAAATTTCTTTCTTTGTTTTACGTTTTTTCGTTTTTTTTTTTCTCCATTTTGACATTAAAAAAAACGAATCATTGTATTTTCCAATTTAATTAAAAAAAAAAAAACAAAAGAAAAATTTAGAAAAAATTTGTCATTTTTTCTCTACTTCCGGATTTTTGTTGTTGTTGTTGTTATTGTTGTTGTTGTTGTCTTTTTGCATTCTACTGTTGTTTTTTTTCTCTCTTTAGTCAAATGTTGTGTCATCATTTATTATGGCCTCTGCCCAACTATAATTATTGAACTCGTGCATTTATTGGTTGAGAACAAAGGAAAAAAATGTTTATAGTGAAGAAAATTTATGAGAGAGAAAAGTCTAGAAGAATTTTAAACTAAAGCAAAAGAGCAAAAGAAAAAAAATATCGTCAGCTAAAAAAAAAATGTGTCATACAAATGCACTCTTTTAATTGAAGGTTCACGGTACCCCCGTCACATTTCGTTACAATAAGTATGAAAGTCTTTTGGTATTTTTCCAACAAAACAAAAAAAAAAAGGCAAAGAAAAAAAGAAAAAAAAAATCCCTCACACAAAACAATTGAAACGTTTCTGTACAATTCCAAACCTTACAAGAAGAGTGGAAAATACCATTAGTTTAATTTTACATTTTCTACGCCAACAAATTTCACAATGAAACAGAAAAAGAAAAAAAAAACACACTAGATTTTTAAAGGTGAAGTTCTTTATTCTTAGTTTTCAAATGAAAGATAAAAAAGAAAGAAGCAAAACAAAAAAAATATTTTAGAAATTGTAATTAGGGAAAAATGTTTCAAGATAAAAAAAAAATGTATTTCTCTTGAAAATTATGAACTTTCTTTAAATACGAGTTTCCCCCCCTTCCTTTACCATTTATTTCTCTTACGACACTTTTATATTTCTACCAAAGTTGTAATTCTTTATAGAAAAATACAAATAACAGCAAAAAGTTCTAAGAATAAAATGAAACCAAAACCGTAAAAATCTTACAAATATCAAAAAATCAGTGAATAACAATTTTTGCTTAGAATATATAAAAAACTTTACAAATACAAATTTATAAAGAAATTGAAAATAGAAATAAAATGACAATGTAGAAAAGTTATCCAAGTTCTTACATCATTCTTATTAAATCAAGGTGAAAATAATTAAAATGAAAATAAATAAAAGGTGATAAAAAAAAAATTCTTAAGAATCGTTGCTTTTTTTTCTTTTCTTTTTAAACGCGTCTCAATTTTTTTTTTGTTTTAAGCAAATTTTATTAATTCTTTTCACTTATCACTCTCTCCCTCTTTGATTATTTAATTTAATTTCCGAAAAAATCACAACAACAATAAACAGTAACAAATACAACAACAACAATAAATAAATTGAAGATAAGAAGAAAAAAATCATAATAATTTTTCTCCGAAGGTTTTTACCTAAAGTGGGTTCGATCTCCGATTATAAAAATTATATAAATAAATTACAAAATAATAAATTCTTATCTGGGTTTTCTCAACATATTTTTCGATTGATTTTCCGATATTTTTTTTTTAATGATTATTTCATAAGCACAATTATCTTAGAAGCAAATGAAAAAAAATAATATATAACCTTGTTCCAAAGAATCAAAAACAACACACACACACAAAATTTATCAATCTTTATTCTATTTAATAATTTCCAGACTTTAAAATTTTTTGATTGAAGTCAACTCTTATAAGATTCGTAGAGTAAAATTACTGGATTACTGTTTAAAGATTGAATTTTAATTTGATTCTTCTATAATTTATTTCAAACAAAATCAAAATCAGATGCAAATATTTAGAAAAAAAGTCTATGGTCGAGTCTTGTAAGAATTTTTTTTATCATTATACAATTCAAATAGAATTAAACAGAGACAACTCAAATTCAAATTAGAGAAGAAAAAAATCAATAATCAATAAATTAAAGGAGATGGATAAGTAAAGTTCAAACAATAAAATCGAATTCGTTTATAACGAAAACTTCACAGACTCAACAATACTGTACCGATGTATCTAAATCTAAAAGGGTTCCTCGCTATAAAGAGGAACATAACAGCACAATAAAGAGGAACTAAACTAAAGAATTTCACTTGTAAATAATAAAATTTAATAATAAAAAAAGTGAAAATAAAAAAAAGAAAAATTTACCGGTGTTAATAGTTGTGGTGTTGCTTCTGGTGATGTTATACTTGTTGTAAATTTAATACCAGAACCCAAATCAAAATCACAAATTTTAATTGGACATAATTTTTCAGTTGATACACATAAAATATTTTCTGGTTTTAAATCTCTATGGGCAATTCCTTTTTTATGTAAAAAATCTAGTCCAGATGCAATTTCTTTTATTATTTGTGCTGCTTCCTGTTCAGAAAAGCACACACGTTCTTGAATACGTGTTAATAGTGGTCCACCATTTATCTAGATTTATAAAAAATAAAACAAATTAAAAAAAATTTTGATAAGAGAAACAAAAAAAAAAATTATAAAACAAAAATTTATTGTGTTTTTTTTTCTACTAATTAATTTCATTAATTTCTTAAAAACAAAATAATAAAAAAATAAAGTTTAATCTTTCAAGAGATTTTTTTAATCTCAAGAAATATTGACAAAAATAAAATAGTGATAACAGAAACAAAAAAAAAAAAAACAAAAGTAGAATAACAACAATTGAATAATTAAGACAAATGCGTTCGACTGACAAATTAGCCAATCAGGAGCCTAAAAAGTTAATGATTCAGAATTTATAAATTACTTTTGATTAAATTTCTTTTTTCTTTTGAAAAAAAAAAAATAATAAATGATTTTCCGGCGACTGAGTTGCTACTGAGAAGACAAAAAAAATTGTCTATGAGTAGAAAATAACTTTAAAATCATCTAATGACGTCACACAAGTAAGTGTTTCTTTTTATCATTTTGTTGCTGTTGTTATTGTTGGGGAAAATTTGAAGGAAAATACGAATTTCTATTTAGACTATTTTGTTGTTGTAGTTGTAATTATTTATAAAATTGAACCAAAAGATTTACAGGTCATTCATAATGAAGGCTAAACGATTGTTAATTGTTGATTGTTTTTACTTTCATTTCCCAACAACCCAAAATATTTGTTGAAGGAAGTCAAAAATAAATTCAAAGAAAAACATTCTTACTTTGTGTTCGCTGCAAAAAAAAAAACATAAACTCTTAAAATTTGTTTTTCTCTTTTTTTTTTTTGCTTTAATTATGTTGTTGAAAAAATCAACTACCTTCACTGTGGATTAGTAATTTTAAGAATATAATTATACCGTTTTTATTTCTTTTTCTCTTTCTTCTTCTGCTTCTGTTTTATATTTTATCCAAAAATTTTTTTTTTCTATTTTTTATTTATTCATAACACGACAAATTTCATGAAAAACAAAAAAAAAGCAAAGAAAAACCAACAAAACAAGAAGAAGAAGAGAAAAAAAAGTGTGTATGTACTTTTGAACGTGTCAAAAAAAACAACAACAATATAAAAAAAATAAACTCAACGACGCAACAACAACAACAAGAAATATCTTTAATTTAAAAATGGCTGACTTTATGACGTTCATTTTAACGTGTTTTGTTTTTTTGTACACAACAATATATTTGTTTTAAAGCCTTGAAAATCCGACTACTAAAGAAAATATCTCTGTGAGATTTTTATTTAAATTAAGTCAGATTAATAAATAAAATCATAATGTCGTCTAGAAACAATGAATTTCGTAGAGATTTTACGGAATAAGGAAAAAAAAAAACAAGTTAGAGAAAAATTCAAAAGGATAATCGGAGATTTTATATTGTGACGATGTTACGTTTTTTCGTTTTCTTGTTTTATTATAAAAAGTTCATTCAATTCAATTTCTTTTTTAAAAGTTCAAAATCAAAATGACAGGGAAAGGATTTAACCCAAATTAAATAGTGATGACATATTAACTTAAACGCAAATGTCATGACTAATTTCCACTTTAAACGATTAATTTTGATATATTTTTTTAATTGAAGCCAAACAAAATGACGAAAGAAGGGGAAGGAATTAGTTTTGATAATGGGTTTTTTCTTTATGCAATTGATGTACTTTGTACAATAATAGATAATATTTAATTAATTGTTATTTGATTAATTGTTGATAAAAATCAATTGAAAGACAAAAATCCGAATTTCTAATTATATAGGAACATGGGAAATTTCCCATTCTTCCGTCTAAATTTATCATGTTAAGAAAATTCTCATAGAAACAGAGTTAAAACTTCAAAATAATTTCTACTAATTTTAAAAAGGAAAATAAAAAAAAAAAATAAAAAGTTACCTTTTCAAATACTAAATAAAATTTATCTTCATCTTCAAAAAATTCAATTAATTGAAGAATACTTGGATGTCCTTGACAATGATGAAATGTTTCAACTTCACGAAATACTCTAGCTCTGGCATGTCCAGGAATTTTATCAATTATTTTCACAGCAAATTCTAAATCTGTATAAACATTGACACATGTTTGTACAGATGCGTATGCACCTTCACCAAGTACTTCACCAGTTAATTTATAAAGTTCTAGAAAAACACAAAAAAGGAACACAAAATAAAAAAGAAAATATTAAAATTTAAATAAAAATAAAAATTATAAAAGAAAAAAAACGAAAAAAAAAAGAATGAGGAAAAAGATAAGAAAATTACATCAAATGAAAATAAAAAAAGTAAATAAGGGAATAAAAAAAAAAGTTAAAAATTTGTGCTTATCAATAATCTATTATTAAATATGTAGACTCATGAAAATGAACTGACAAAAAATAAAGAAGTTTCAAAAGTCATACGATAATAAATAATCCGGTACAATGATTTGACTTTATACATTTTTTTGAGGTAATATGGAAATTTTGGTATCATTAAACACGATTGCACTTATCTCTTGTTACACATAAAATAACAAGGTAGTGGCTAAGTGGAAACATGAATAACAAAAATCCTAGACTTACAATATAATTAAAATAAATAATTACCTTGAAATGTAGATGACTGCATTGATGAGCTAGTTCTCTTCTTTCTTCGTCTTTTACGTTTCATTTCTTCCTTGTGACGATTAAAATCGGCTTGTCTTTCAGTCTCAGACATAACATGAACTTCATTTGACTCATTTCCAGATATTTCTTCACTACTGTAGCGAGTAACGCCGGTATGTGAGCCTATAAAATTTTTTTTTTAAATTTAAGAAAATCTAAATAATTTATTCTCATTTTTAAATTATTGTTGTTGTTGTTCTTAAGGGGGTCACAAAACATGCAAACGAATCACCGATTGCACAATATTTGTGTAAATTTCACGGGAGTTAGTTGCATCACAATAACCCACGAATAAATTCTTTCCGAATTACACATTAATGGTTACCCCTTTTCGTTTTAGGAATTCATAAAAATTACCGGTTTAAGTAATAAAAAATTGAATGAAACGAGTTAGAACTTCGATCCAAAAAAACAGATAAAAAAAAGAACCAATCGTAGAATTAATTATTATTTAATAAAAAAAAACTATTCACGAATTTATTTACAGAAATTCAAAAATAAAAGATAAAGACGAAGTAAAAAAATGTACAGAGAAAAACAAGGAAAAAAAGAGAAAACAGAAAAACATCAAAAATACATTAAGAAAGAAGGAAACTAATTAGAATCTTTTCAATTTACGTCATAATTTGTGTCAGATCAGTAGTTGTGTATTTGTTGTTATTATTTTTTTTTTTAATTGTGAAAAACAAAAAGAAAATGCAACGTCAATACAATTATTATGCAAAAAAAAAATTCCATTTAAAATTTAAATTTTTAATTTCTTTATTCAATTTTTTTTTTCGTTCGGTTTGAAAAATTAAAAAGAAGAAAATAATTATATTGTGTGATTTATTTTATATTCTTGCATTTTATTTTATTGCACAATAAAATAAGAAAAAAATATAAAAGGATTGATAATTTTTTTTTAAAGAAGAAGAAAAACAAGAAAATAATTCATCTTTAATTTTTTTCTCTTTTTTCCTTCTTCTTTCATTTTTTCTTTATTTCTTTTCTTATTCTTTTTTTCAACAGTTAATGCACAACACACACACACACACACACACGTACACAAAGAAAGAGGTACACACCAGTAAACCTAAAACACAAAATACAAGTACATTCACCATAATCTTCCCTATTATTCGTCATTTTTATTTTTTTTTTGTTCTATTCTTGTATTATTTATGTTATACACACACACACTCACACAAAACACACTAGATTCATATAAATATACAATAAAATGTATACATATTTAAATACACAACATACACAAATACTAACGCAATTACGCACGTATTATAAAATTTATTAAACAGTTCCTATATGCGTGTGCAGCTGTGTATTTATTCGGTTTAACGAATACACATTTTTTTTTTACTACAATAATGCAATACTAAGTTACTTAAAAAATTAATTTGACGCGTATATTTTTCATTAATTAATTAATAAAAAGAATTCTTATTTTTTTAATAAAAAAACAAAAACATGGTATTTTAATTTACATACCTGAACTAGCGTCAGAAGTAGTTTCTTCTAAAATACGTTCCACCATTGTTATTATTGTAAAGTTGATTCTTTTTTTTTATTTTATACTTTTTTTTACTTTTCTTCTTTTATAAATTTTATACTTTTTTTCTTTCTTTTTTTTTTTTTAATATCGAAAAGAAAAATTGAGAGAAAAAAAAGTTGAACTTGTGAAGATTTTCTTTTGCTTTTTTTCTTTTTTTGCTTTTGTAACTTTTATTTTATTAGATTTTCTTCTTTCTTTTTTTTGAAAGGAAAAAATTATTTTATGAAAAAAAAATAACTTTTCTTGGGATTTTGAAAATTAATAAAATTATAACACACTGTTTAAGAATGACTTTTTTGAATAATTATTTTTTGATTAAAAATACTTTCTACACTCAAAAAACTTGCGAAAGACTTCAAAACTGATGTTAAAAAAACGCTAATATAGCGGACAAAGGCCGAAAATTAATAATTTAGCTACCGCTCCATTCTCTTGTACCAATCCTTTCGTTGATAATGACACGACACGACTGAATAAATTTCGTTTTTTCAAAACTTATTAACTTCGCCTTTGTCGTGTTTAAGAACTTTCGTGCTAGGTTGCCAATTTGATCGTTATCTTTTTTTACAGACTGATTCATAAAATATAAATAATAAATAATATTGACCAACCTCAACTACAACAAAATTACAATTGCGCAACTGTATATTTTAATTTTTATAAAACTTTCCTACGATTATTTAATAGTTTTACAAATTCATTCTAACGTTTTATTAATATATATAACTAAAGTTATAGATTTTTTAAACAAATTTTTCAATTTAATTGAAAAATATAATAGTTTTGGAATAATAGTTATATTAAATAGTTAACCTTATTAACTAAAAATTAATTAAAAATTTGGAAAGAAATTCAAAAGTTGAATAAAAAATTATTTGTTTTGGAACCGCCTGTAATTTAAGATAAAATGGAAACGGCATCATTGTAAAAAATTTCGTCGTTTGGTATTTTTTTTGGAAGAACAACTTTTTTATTATCGTCATAGATAACTGCAATAAGAAGACGTTCTAAAATTAGAAATTGCGCATAATTTTCATTAGCACGTGTTTTTCTTTTTCTTTTAATTATTTTTTCCGCGTTCATATTGTTCGTTCTTTTAAAAAACGAAAAAATTACCGAAAATTTTAGTATAATAACAAATTTCAATGTGATTTATGAATATTTTTAAACTCATTTATAAAGATTTCTCTGTTTGAAAATTTAAAACAACGAAAAACTTAATTCAACTAGTCACTCGTGTCAAATTACTATAACAAACCAAGCCAACAAAATGTGTTAATTGTTTAAATTAAAACATCTGACAGATAATGGAAGTTTTAAGTAAAATTTATTTAATTAAAATGCTTTTTGATCAATTAATGTATATTTTATTTGACATTTAATTTATATCCATAATAGGATAGTTTATCCGTATCTTCTATGTAAATAACATACTAGAGTCACGTAGGCATTGAGTTTGAGAGTTTCATATGTTTTTATTCTTGCGCATTTTGAACAAAAAATAAAATAAAAAATAACAAAACAAAACAAAAAAATCTTGATCAAAATATTATTCAAAAACAGATGAAATTTTCATTATTCATTACTATTTTTTTTTTTTTCAAGAAAAAATCATACAAAATATTAACCAATTTACGTCCTATATTATGGTAAATAGTTTAACTGATTAGATTATAGTAAATAAATATACGCTAAATAACAAAAAATTATCAAATATTATAAATGTAAATATGAGCAAAATCGTCAACAAAATTATATTGGCATTTAATAGAATTTCAATAATATAGAAATCAAAATATTTGCAGACCTTTTAATTTAAAATCATTGTAGAAAATAAAAATAAAAATTATTAATTTTTCCATAACGAAATAAAAAAATCTTTATTTATTTTTATTATTTGTTGTTTGTGTAAATCGAATGTATGTAAATTATAAAAGAAAAGTAGGCTTTTTTTTTACATATGTACATAAATCTATAGATTGGAGAATCTAATACTGAATACTTATAACCGGCATTAATTCTAGAATGTTCGATTTTCTTTTTCATATTCATATGTTGCATATTGATAATGCATTTGCGTGCCATGCACACTACTTATACTTATTCAATTTAGTTTTTTATTACAATAAAAATTCCATTATTTAAAAAACACAAAAAAAAAACCCTGAACTAAAAAACATATGGAGAGACGCTACAATGAAATTTATAGTCCGCCATCTATCGGTGATCATTTGTATTTTAATTTAAAAATTGTTTGTTAGTCGATATTTTTTAATTTTAATTAATGTAAAATGCTTAATTCTGTTTGTGTTTAAATCTATTTAATATCATATTAATCACTATTTCATTTGCTTTGGTATACATCTTTTCTTTTTTTGGTAATATTGTAATAATTAATAATAATAATTAATAAATAAGTTAAACGATGTGGAATTCTTCTGATTTGTTTCTGATATTAAAATTATTAATTATTTATTATTTATTATTATTAGTATATAATTAATATAATTTTCTTTAAATTGGATGTAAACACATCGGACAATTAGGTAAAGTACATCGTAAATTATTATTCGGTAAATGTATTGGTATTGGCAATAACCATTTTGGATAAGCAATCAATGATGTATAATGAGATGGTTGTGATGATTGTGATTGAAACTGAAAATAAATAAGAAATTAATATTGAATAAAATGAATTAAAAAAAAACATTATTACTTGATTAGGTGGCCGAAATGCACTTGGGGCTGCTGTATTACTACATTGTTCAATCGCCCGTAATAAATCCAAATCACATCTTCTTAAAACTAATTCCAATACAGATCGTTTTCTATGTGGAAATAATTGTGCTAACATATCAATTGCACTCTGTGATACAGTTGATGTTGAAGTTGTTGGAGCTGAAAAATTAACATTAAAATTTATGATAAATATTTTAATAATACAAATAAATAATTCAGTTTAGAAAACTTACTAGTTTTTTCAATTTCTTTTATTGTATTTGGTGTTGTTGTAGTTGTAGTAGTTGCTGTTATTTGTGGTGGTGAATTACGTGGTTCTGTAACTGTCATACCAAAAATTTTACCTTGCGGTAATGATTCCATTGCTGTACCATTTTCATTTGATGATAAACGTAAAGCAATTGCGTCTTCGACCGCTTGTTGACGTTTTAATGCAACCTATATATTTATTGAAAAAAAAAAGTTTAATTAAATTATATAAACTTAAACTTTTATATATGTTAGAAAACAAAGAAGAACCAATTGCTTAAGGCTCAATTTTATCCTATCTCTCTTCTCTTAAATAAAATAAAATGAAAACAGAGTGAAAAGAAAATTGTTCAATAAAAAAGACAAATACTTTTATCAAAAGGTTGAAAAGTTGGAAATCTTTCGTATTACATTTTCTTTTTTCTATTTCCTGAAGGTTTATTTAATTTATATAAATTTGATTTAATACAAATGAAAATATACATAAAAACTATCTTATGATTTGTTTTGTATTCAATACGTTTTGTGTGTGTGTGGAATGTGGAATGTATATGGATCCTTTTTATAATATTTATTTATCTAATTTAAGGGTGAAAATGAAATTGTGTTTTTATTTATTTTTGTTTTCTTAATAAAAAAAAAAAAGAGAATAAAACAAAAATTGATTAAATTTCGATATAAATGTAAAGATAAATGAAACAAAACTTTTTTTTGTTAAAAGAGTTGAATTATTGAGAATTCAGAATCTGGTGGAAACTTAGAACTTCTTAACTTTTCAAACATTGTCATTCATAGTATTGATGGGAGTCCCAAAAATAATTTAGGTTTAGAGATTCAAAATCCAAATTGGAAACAACTCAAAAGTTGTTGTTGTGTTTTATTTAATTTTAATGCATATCTCAATGAATTGAAATGGTTTCCCTATGAACTGATGATTATTTTTATTGTAATTTCTTCGTTCATTAAACGCAACTTTCAAAAAAATCTTTTATACTCCAATTTAAATTATTCATTTGTTTAATTTTTCTGTAAAGTGAACGAACTTGGAAAAAATAAACAAAATAATATAATGACATTCTAACCCACTTTGTGCGCACCCACATTTTATTTTCTATTATTAATTCATAATTACAACAATTTATTATTGTTAAAATTTATTTAAATCTTTAAATTTTTTGTTTCTCCCAAACACACCAAATATTTTACATTAATATAATCTTGACATTCTGATTATTTTATAAAAAATAAAAATTATTTACATAATTATTTGGAAACACATGAAACAAATACACACACACAACAGAAATATAAATATAAAATATTAAATTTCATTAATTTACATTTAACTCTAATTCAGTGACAAACCACCCCAAAAAAAAAAATTTAACACGTTTCAACCTTATTGAAAATCTCGTCTGTAATCGAACCAAAATCTACACACACACACACACACACCGGCACAAACACTTTTTATATATAACAAAAATATTGAAATTCAATTTGATTTTCTTCGCGTATTTTTATATCTAATTTCATAGATAAATATTTATCCAATAATGTGAGCATCATTTAAAGTTTAGTCAAGTTTAGTTATATAGAAAAAAAAAATCTTACTGATCATTCACAATGAATGTAATAATTTTGGATTGTAACATTTTTAACAAAGAAAATTGATTCAGTTCCGTCTTTTCTCCAAATACACATTTTTTCTATAGGATAAAATTTTGTCAATTTTTAACGTTAACTGGATGACTGAATTTTTTTGTTGAATTTTTTGCTCGGGAATAAAATTGATAGAAACATTTTTAAAAATTTAAAGATTTCATTACATTCTTTACTTTAACCCAACACCTTCAATCTATAATCATAATTACATTATTGTGAATGATTTTGTACGAACCGTTTGCAATTCAATCGGCAAGCTAACATCCTACAAGCCATAGAAAGGAGTGAAAAAAGGGGGAAAACAGAAAAAAAAAACAACAAGAAAAATATTCCGCATTAAATGAAATGAAGTAAAAAAGGAAAACTATTCTGTGTCTTTTGTATTTAATTCCTAAATAAATATTGTCTTTTTCTATATTCCGAATATTGTGAATTGTGGAATAGATTTATATAAATAATAAAAAGGACAAGAGGAGTGTAAGAGTGTCAAGTGAAATTAAGTCAAGTAGATATATAGAAAATGTTTACATTTTTTTTTGTCATTGTGATAAAATTATACGTTAATTTATATTCATTAGAGAGAGAGAGAGTGAGAGTTAATTATACGTGGTGCGAGGAAAGAAATGAAAAGGTATCGAGTATCCGTTTTTATTATAATTAAGTCTTCAAGTGTTCAACTAAAGAATAATTGATAATTATATTGAATTTATATTTATGGTACTGTTGTGTTGATTAAACACACACACACACACACATTTGTGTATATATTTTACCCGACTTCACTCTTGTTGCTAACCAACATTCAGATTTCACGAATGGGACAATATGGTGAGAAGTTTGATTTAAAAATTGAAATTTAAAGAAAGTACAGAAGCATTTGGAAGGATTATAAGATACCGATCAGCAAATCCATCAGTCTCATAATATGCGATTTTATTAAAATAATTTCTCAACACAAAATTAAAATAAAAATCGTTCACAAAAAAAAAAATAACAAGAAATGATTTATGAAAGTTGAACGCATCAAGAAAGAAAAGAAAAGAAAAGAAATAAAAAACGGTAGGTCAGAGAAAATGATGTTTTTGATGTTTTTTTTTGTGTTAGCGAGTAATAAAAACAAATAAAAACTAAAGAATCGATCATCGGGTACAGTCAATTTATTTACATTCGTTCGCATCATTATAAACGACGAGTGGTGTACACACTCTACATTTATTGTGTGTTTGATTATATTCTGTGATTATTTATTATTTTCAAATTTAACAAAATAAGAAATTTTTGCATAATAAAAGATAAAATGTATAAAGAAACTTTCACCCCAGACAATAAGACGACGCATCGTATACAAAAGAGTAGAAAAAAAAATCATTTCTTATAATTTTTTCGTTGCAAATTATTTTATACTTTCAAAAAAAAAAAAAAACAAAGAAGAAGAAGAAGAATAAACAAAATAAACAAGATACACACACAACACTAACAAAGGCTACAACACATATTGGAATTAAACAGAAACAGAAACAGAGACACAAACAGAAACAAAAACAAAAACAAAAACAAAAACAATTCGCAGAAACAACAACAATAAAATTGGAAATAAACCAAAAAAAAATAAAAAATCTTTACTTTTAATCTTTTTGTGTTTAATTGATTGGTTTTTTTTTTCTATTATATTTGTGTTTTTTTTTTATTGCTTATTATTTATGATTTCCGTTCTTATTTTCTTTCATGAATTACAAAAAAAAAATAGGACAATTAGAAAAAAAATATCAGACAATTGATAAAATTTCGCACAATCGCGAGAGAGAAGAAAAATTTAATCAAAAAAATCTCATTAACAAAATTCTTGTTTTGAAATTAGAGAAAATTATAAAAAATGTTAATTAGTTCATTTTAAATTTTGAAGTGAAATTTAATCTCAACATTTATAGTTAAAATGATTAAATTTTCAACTAAGAATTTTAGACACTCTGGTTTCTGGGAGCACTTAAAATAAGTTGAAGTTTAATCGAAGTTAAAACTGTAATGCGAGGAAAAAGTGCAATTCGTATATCAATGCAGAATGTTATGAAAATTTGTTAACCGTCGGTAGAATCAAAAAGAATTTTAAATGTTTATTTTTTAACTTATTTATATAGAAAATAATTTCTTTTAGATTAAATATGTTGAATATTTTGATAAAGGTAAGTTTTTACAATCAGTTTCATTTATAGATTTTTTTATGATTTCTCCTCAATGAAAATTTAAATAATTGAAGTCCGGATAATGCCCATTAATCCCTTTCGTCATGTTTCATTTTCAATTTCAAGTTCAAGTATATTATCAATTTATCTTATCTTGCGTTATATTTTTGTTAGGCACTTATGTTTTTTTTTAATCATATATTACATTACACTAATATTTGTCTATTAAGATTCTAGTATAGAGTAAAACGCACCCATAAAAGTGCGTAAGTTCTTTATAAATAGTCGCACAGTATGCGGTAATACGACCGACTTGTTTGGTGTTTGGTGTTTGGTTTTTTATTTTTTATTTATCCATGAATGGCCTAAAAGTATTCCGATATTAATTGTAACCTTATTTAAACAACAATTAACAATAAAGTTTCAATTCCTTTAAAATAGTAGATCCGTGGTCTTAACTTAACGTACAACAAGTATTGACAGGAGACACTTGTGCAGAATCTACAATCAACTTCAGCGCCACGCCGGTATGGAAAAAAAATCCGCTTGCATAAATGTATCTTAGACTACATTTGAATGTATATGTGAGAAAACACCGAGGTTCAATCCCAAAGACAAACGATAAATCTTGGATATATTTTCATTCGAAATTTGTTCAAGAAAAAGATTTAATGCCGCTGATGGGTTTCCAACAATTTTAATCATGATTATTAATTAAAAATGTAATTGAGAATAATATCTGATGTAATGTAACAATGCTGAAGAAAGAAAGACAACTTAAAACATACAAAACTTAAAATTGTTTTTATTTTTCATTTTTTATTGCGTATTTTTTTTATGTTAAAAATGCAATTTATAGAATTAACGATTAAAATTTTTTGAGTTAATCGCAAATTGTTATACGTGCGAAGTTAAAAAAATTAAAAAAAAAAAGGTAAGGTTCAATTACGTGTGTGTGTGTATGTGTGTTTGGTATATACTCAAGTGTGATTGCACAATTAGTTTTATTAGCCTGCTAATAACGTTAATTTCTTATTTGACGCGATAGTAAATCAATCGTTATATTTATTTCTTCGGCTGTTATATTTGATAGATTCGTATAATGTAGTAAAAGTTAAGTATATACAATTATAATTAATAATTAAACAAATAAATATAATTTATAATGTTATTGAACTTCTTTATATATAGGTTCATTCACAAACATGGACAAACTCATATACGCACAAATTGTTTTATTTAAAAAGCTTTTAACGAAAAAGCTTATAGGCTCATTATACACAATTTAAATTGAAAGCATATTTATTAATCTCTAATCTAAAGCATCCTTAGTAGAATATTCTAATTAAAGTTTGGGCATCACAACAATTTCTTAATAACAATCTTTAAAGGTTCCATTAATTCTTGTATATGAATCTTGAAGTTCTTAAAAGCTCATATGCAAACTATACTTTTATGATCAAATAGAGTGAATTTCGTGATTTTGTATCGAAATGATACAATTGTTCAAATGAATTAAAATAGAATTGTATTGAATTTATTACCTGTGCAGCCATTATCCGTTGACGTTCATGAATTAATTCACATTTACCACAACGACAATTACGATAAGCACAATGTTTTTTATGTCCCCTTAATCCAGAAATAATTCCATGATTACGACATCGAGCACATTTTGGAATACGTGGATGAGATTTATCTACAATTGACAAAATTAGTTATTTTTTAAATAAATTAGAAAAAATTTTTAATTCTTGTTGTGCTTTTTAGTTAATTTTTTAGAATAGATGCGCAAATTTTTTATTGAATTTTGTCCGAAACTTTTGATTGTATATAGATTAAAAATTAAGGAAATTAATAAAAGGGACACACAAAGGCTTTTTCTAGTCTAGTATAATAAACCCAACGTTCAAAATATTCATTGAAAAGTTTATCACGCGATTTGTTTAATGTATGTAAAATATTTGTAGAATAAACATCATCAACATTTTTGATAGTTTTCTTTCCCTTTAAGAAAAATTTACTTAATTTTATTATTATTACCACTAATACCGCTACCGCTACCACTACCACTACCACTGCCACTACCACTACCACAACCTGATGAAATAATATCTAAACTTTTCACTAAACTAGTTGGCAACATTTTCACTATTCTTTTGTTATTTTTTGTTGTTGTTGTTGTTTTACAGAAATCAGTCTAAAATTATAATTTCTATGTTCAATTGGAATTCAATTGGATTGAATTCGATTATTTGATAAGATAAAAAAAAATTTCCAATCAATTAAAATAAACAAAAAAAAAAAATCGAGCGTATTTGTGTATTATTTTGTTACTTCTTTCTGTCGTCTGTCCACTAACAGTAAAATGTAACGATTAAACACAAAAATGATTGTAACACACTGAAAAAAAAAATTATACAAAAGAAGATCATCATCTTTTATCTCACTCACTATACAGAGAATCTTTTTTTCTTTTTTTTTTTTGTTACCTTCTTTTCTTTTTTAGAAGAAAAATTGAAAAACTGAAATATTCTATATAGTTTTGTTTTTATTTTGTGTTTCTTTAACAGAAAGATTAGAAAATGATCTCTTTACTGTGTATCTTTATCTCTGTTACTCTTTTGGTCTTTCCAATTTTGAAATTGTTGCGGAGGAGGAAATCTATTTTTCTTCGTACTTTTCTTTTTTTCTCTCTTTACTTCTCGTCAACAAAATTCGTTTTTTTTTATCTAGATTTTTTTTTATTGTGCTTTACGATGTTGTTGTTTTTTTGTTAAACACAAATAAAACACATGAAAAAAAAGTCAAAAAAAAGAAAAAAATAGGCGTGGCACAGAGTAACATTATTTCGTTTTTTGTTTCTGGTTACATTCGGATTGGATAGATATTGTGTCCAATAAAAATACGTAGATAAAAATTTATATTTTATAATACATTTTGTTGTTGTTATTATTATTTAATAGGATAACAACAACAAAATATTAACTATCGTACAAATAAATAATTGACCAAAAAAATGCAAAAATAAAATCTCAAATTAAAAAATTATTTATTTTTGAATTTTACCGCCAATTTTTAATTTTTTGTTGTTGTTGTTTCGTGTTCTCTAACTTCTTTGGTTGTTTTGTTGTTTTGTTGTTGCTATGGTTGCTTGTTTTTAAATTGTGATTGTTGTTGTTGTTGTCTTATATGATGATATGTTTCATATTGTTGCATTAAAAATATGGAAAAACATAAATAAATTTATCTGACAATAACTTTTTTAACTTTAAACTGTCTAACGTTTTAATATATACAATATTAGTGAATGTATTAGAATAAACAAGGATTATCTATTATACATCAGTTATGAAAATTAAATGTTTGAAGAAATTTGATATTTATTAGCTACTTGAAAAAAAAAACGATTTTTCTTCTCTTTCACTCTTTGTTGTGTTTATTGTTGTTGTTGGTATGGTGTTGCTATTGTGGTTCTGAATATATGTGCATTTTGTATGGTTGCTGCTATTTTGTTGTTGTTGTTGTTACTTTTGTTTAATAAAGATAGATTTTAGTGCGCATCGTCCTCCTCATAAATGATATTTTTGTTAAAAGAAAAAAGATTGATGGTCAATGTAATGTCACTTTTCTATTTTTTTATTTTGTTGTTGTTTCTTGTTGTAGAGTTACTTTTTTTTTTTTCTTTTTTTTTTTTGTTATAAAAATAAACAGATGAAAAATCTATTTAATTATTTCGAGATGGAAAATTGATATTCAAGTGGAAAATGATATTTAAATGGATTCATTATTATTTTTGTGGAGATAATAATAAAAAATGTGACATTTTTAGTTTGTATTTTGTGTAGATATTTTATTGAACTTCTTTTTAAAGAAATATTGTACAACAAGAAGGTCAATTGACGTTTTCGTTTGATTTTGTTTTCTGTGTTAAATGTAAAGGGGATGAATTTCATTTATATTATATCGGCAGTTATTTTATGGTGTTAGCAAATGTTTGTTGATTTTGTATCCCTTTTTTTTTATTTTGTTTTTTCTCTTTGATTTACGAAAACAAATCAAAATATGTGAGAAAGATAAAAATTAAAAAAAGTATATTAACCATAACATTGACCCAAATTTCTGAATATTATATAAATAACAATAATAACAAACCACAAAATGCATACAAATCTAAATGAGACACTTGGAAATACACAACAAAATATATGTGACAGATTAAAAATAGACTTCACAAGACGAATTTTCTCTCTTTCACTCCAGTATCTTTCACTTTCACTTTAGTATCATTTAGGAAAGAATAACAACAATAATAAAAAATATATGACTGAACACATCACTTTTCACTTCCTTAAACAATTCTAAATTTATATCTATAAATAATAAAAATATCCGCTTAAAACTTTTAATAATGTTCACTTAATGGATTTGAAATTAAAAATCTTTTTTTTCTCTCTTTTGGACATTTTCCACCTGTTTTATATATTTGTATGTTCATATTTCTTTTCATTTCATTTTTATATATGGAAGCTCTGTTATTTACCCATAATCCAATTCAATTTATTTTCTTCTAAGAAATTGCGGTCGATAGAATAAACTGCGTTACTTTAATTGCAACAATCGCAATAAATAGATGAATTCAATATGACAAATTTATTATACAGAAGAAAATTTCTAACTTATAAACGTCTCAAAAGTGAAGAGAATTTTTATAACATTTCATCTGTACATAAAAACATTTCCTTCCATCAAATAGCATACAAATATTGCAAACGTATAAATATTTATCAGTGCATATTCCAGAATCATATAAATGTTTTAACCTTGATATACATTTTCCTCTAGACATTTCTCTATTTGTGTGTGTAATCATTTAAAACAATGTAACACACAAATACAGTTATATACAAAATAATAACAAACATATAATTAATTACAATTATACAAAATTTTCAGATAAGTTTGAAACATTTGATTAAATTTTATATAAATATAAAAATTCCCCCAGATAATTACACTTTCCTTAAACCTCAATGATATATAAATTTATATACGATTTAGAAGTTTAGAAGATAACAACAACAAACAACCCCTCAGACTTTAGACACATTATAGATTACGCAGAATAACATCCTTCAGTCCAAACGTATGAATGAATTCTGTGTGCATGCACTTATTTTGTAGCGTTAATGTAACATTTTAAAATGACGGTTAGATTAGTTCAAGTTATGACCGTTTTAGGATCAGAAAACGTAACGATGTCCTTATAACGTGTAGTATGGATGCAAAAGTTTAAAATCAATTGCGATAACAATAAATTTCATATGTACATAAAAATTATCCGTTTGTTTACGAAAAATTTTCTTATATTTATTTATCAGTTTATATAAAAAAAAAATTATTTATAGAAATATCCAGAAAATTATATCAATTAGACACAAATTCTAGAATTTATTTTTTAAAACTTTTGTAAATAAAAAAACAAAATCTAAATTCAATAATTTTTTTTTTTTTAAATGTGTAAACAAAGTGTGTGTGTGTGTGTTGTGGAGTTTTGAAGATTTCCATCAATTTGAAAAATTCTCTATATGAATTTTTACTCCAACAATTTTCTTTTCTATTTATTAAAAATATTCTTTAGTTTAATTTTTTTTTTTTTTGTTACAAAACAAAACAAGTTTTTTTTTATTCTGTGTGGTTTTTTATAAAGAGTTTTTTTTTTTTTCTGTTGGGTTGTTTCTGCCTTTAAACTCGCTCGCATCTTCTCTCTGATCTTTTGTTTTTTTTTCTTTATATATATAAAGGGAGAACGACATATGTGTGTGTGTGTGTGTGTTTGTGGTGTTTAGGTAAGAGAAGAGAAGAAAAAAAAAAAAGCCACACAACAAGATATTATTGCGGGCCAAACAAACAAGAGAAGGATGATGGAAGATAACTAAAGAAAAAAAAAACGTCACGACGCCACTATATTAAATATACATTAGACACATTACAAATCATAACAAATATACAAGATGAAGAAGAAGAAGAAGCAAAAAAAAAAAATCTTTCGATCTTTTATTTTTCTTCTTTCTTTTAAAAATAACAAAAAAGTTTTTTTTTTCTTTTCTTCTTCTTCTTCTTCTTTTACTTTATTTTGTTCTGTTTCTGTTTCTTTTATAAAACAAAACATTTGGGTACATTTTCCTCCGTGCGGGTTTTTCTTCTTCTTCTTCTTCTTCTACTCTTTCTATGTGATCTGAATAATAAGAGTGAGAAGATTTTCTTCTTAAATATTTTGTTTTTGTTTAGAATCAAAAATAAGAAATAGGAAAAATGAAAATTTGGGTGAAAAATATTTATTCATTTTTTTTAAATTAAAACAAAAAATTAATTATCAAATTTTAATTTTCATTATTTTCCTTTCAAGATTTTCTTTTTATTGAAAATGAAAAAAAAATATTATGATTGATTTTGTTGATTCAAGATTTTAGAATTTTAAAGATTCTTGTCAGAGAAAAATGAATTAATAAATAGAAGGAAAAAAAAATGTTCCATCAAAATTTCAAATCAAATGGTGACGTCATCCCGCATTCATTTCTCATTGGGCCATTAATTCGTTTCTTTCTCAAATTCAAATTTAGCGCGCAATTATTTGAATGAAATGTTTGTAATCACGTGACGTCATCACATTTATTTCTTATTGGTCAATAATTTTTATTTTTTTATTGAAACGAATAAAGTTTTGAAATGTCGGGTGGGGGTTGTAGGAGGTGGATAGCGCACAAACATAAATTGATTTCTATTTTATGATTTGAAATCAATTTAATACAAAATTTGATTTTCTAAAAATAAATTAAGCGGATTCTTATCTAATCTTTTATTATTTAATTTAATTATTTTTGAATCATTTTTGTGGTTTTCCAAATAAATAAAAATATTAACCAACAAAAAGAAGAAAAATTGTAAATAACAAAACTTTATAAAATTTTTCAAGTGAATTCAAGTAATAAATGGTTCAGATATAAATGATTCAGATTAAACACAAAAAAAACGTTACACACAAATAAGTTTTATCAAATTCAGATAGAAAACATTTCCTATTTTTTTTCATTCATAAATTTTTTTTTTGTTGCTAAATTTAGATTCTTTTTATAGAATCAAATCAAATTTATTTTTAGTCTAAATTTATATCGCGCGGCATTTTTTTTTTATTTTGAATTGAAAATAAAAAAAATTAGATTGAGTAAAAATTTATGTTATGATGAAAAGCGCAAGAGTTACACCATTTCAGTGTTAGTATAGATATAATTTTATAAACATCCTTTTTTAATTAGATGATTTTTTCTAATAAGCGCCATCTTAGACATCTGTGCGCGCTTCCCAACAAAAAAAACAAAACTTTCTGTTTTTTTTAATCTTCAAAATATTAAAATGTTATAAAAAGATAAATCAATTTATATATTTTTATGTATACACACAAAAGTTGGAAAATTAAACACAAAATTTTATGAATAAACAAAAGTATTGGAAAATTAAGAATAAGAAGAAGATAAAAGAAAAGAAAAATTAATAACTTCTGATTGTACAAATGAAAAGTAAATTAACTTAGATTGTCTCTTTACCGTCAAATATTCTATTTTTGTCTTAAGATTATAAGAATCAAATGAAAAAGACAAAAAATAGAAAATGTTTTTTAAGCAAACATTTATTAAGACATTATAATTTTAATGAAAGAAAATGTAACAAACAAATAGAAATTTATATATGAATTTTTTATATATACAAAAAAATAATCGAAATTGTTCAAATTAATTTATACAATTCTGGAATATTGTGTTGTGTTACTGAGGTCAATAAAATATGAAGGCTAAAACTTTTGTAACATCTGAGTTTTTGACAGAAATTTAAGGAAAATACTGACAAATAAATTCAGAAATCACAGAAATCCATTCAGTATGCATGAGTCAGTCTGGGACAATTAAAATCAATCAAAAGTTCTCTCTCTCTCTCTCTCTCTCTCTCTAAGATTCTATGACGACAATAATTTGATAAAACCAAAGTATTCAAACAATTATAAATTTAATCTAACCAAATTTTCAAAGAAACGTTTCATTAATTAAAAGTAAACAATACAATTAGATAATCGTCTTAATTGATAAAACGGAAGAAAATATTGAATTTAAAAATTAAAAAAAATTGTGATCGTGGACTGGTCAATTTTCAAGTGTTTATTTTGTTGTTGTTGTTGTTGTATGTTGTTGTTGTTTTTGATGTAAATCATGAAAAGATAAGAATTTATAATAAATATATTCTGTTTACACCTTTCTTTAATTTATAAAGTCAAGTAGCTACAAAAACTAAAATATAAAAAAAAAAAATAAATATGATTTGTTCAATTAATTTCCGTAAATCTGTTTGAATAATGAATTATTTAGATATAAATCAGTATTTCCACACAAACACAAACACACACACACACACACACACACACAGACACACAGACATATTATTATTTTCTTATCATTTTTACATTATTTATAAATGTTAACATTTTAAAGAATATTACGTCACGTTATCAAAACGATATACTATGTAAGTAATAAGTCAACACTTACAAGTCATATACTTACAATACAACACTCAATTATTAGATTATAGTTTGTTTCTTTCTTTTTCTTTTAGATTTCATTCTGTTGTCGCAAAATGTCTGATGTATAAAAATTTTGTTTTTTTTTTTAACTAGACTTCTGGGAATTATGATTACAACAATTAACTTGGATGTTTACCTTTTTGATTATCTTTAAAATAATAATTTGTGTTTCACTTTATAATTTTTGTAAATAAAAAAGAAAAAGAAAAATATTTGATGCCGCTTAATCTCCAATTAAGATTTATAATTCGCTAATTAAAATAACTAAATTGGATTATTTAAAGAAGAATAACAAAAACAAAACAAAACAATAACAAATAAAACATTTCATAAAATCTGTAAACAAAAATGAAACAACAACAAATAATTTAATTTAACAAAAAAAAAAAACAATATAAATGAAAAATAAATAAAAAGCAAATTATAATTGAGACAATTTTATTTATCTATGGAAATGCATACAATAACAATACCATATATAAAGTGTGTGTGTGTGTGTGTGCGTATGTTTAATGTATTTACATGCATAATATGTGAAAAGTGTCCAAACAATTGTTTGTAGTACATATATGGATTGTGTACATTTTGGTGTGTATGCCTATATGTGTGTGAGTGTATGTGTGTGTGTGTTGTATGTGTGTGTGTGTGTGTGTAAACATACAATATAATAATATTTTTTTTTTTTTTATCTTTGACAGTCAGTTTTATTATCAAATAATTTTTATTTATTTTTGATACTTAAGCCTATTATTATATGTGCGAACAAATTGATAAAACATTTAGTCATCTAGAGAAATTGATAGAAGTAACAAACATAATATTTATAATAAAACATTTAACTAAAGTATACAATTAATTAGTGTATATAATTACAATTTAATTAATTTAATGAATTGTGGCCAATGGAAAAGAATTTAAAAATCCGCAAGGAAAAGAGAAAAAAATGATTAAAATTAATTAAGAAATTAAATTGAGTTTACAAAGATTTGTGTGTGTGTGTGTGTTTATTTTTTGCCCAAGAATATAGAATAAAGTGTTCTACCGTGTGTCTATACTGGTCAAGATTAATACTTAAACATAATTAATAGAAATAAAATTATTTTTTTCAATAAAAACTTTATAATAAATGGGTTCATCAAAATTTAAATCATCATTTAGGATAGATGATATATTACAAGAACAATCAGAACAACAATTAATAACACAACAAATTGAAACAATTAAACAAATAAATAATCATAATAATCATAATAATCATAATATGTCATATGAACATATAAAAAATTTACATAAAACACAAATAAATAATAATCAAATGGAACCTAGAAAACCAACAGCAATTTATCCACAATTATCACCATTAATTGATAATAATAATTTACAAAAACAAACATATTTTCCAATGCCAATCACTATGGGCATGCAACATTTTCATTATTTAGAAAATTATGCAAATGCATTACAAAAAGGTAAGAAGCATTTTTTTTTTTTTCTTCAATCAATTCATTTATTTCTTCTTCACAAAATAATAAAATATTTATTAAAACTCGCGATAATAATAAAAATAATAATAATAATAATTTATATATTAACACCCAAAGTATAATATAAATATTTGCCAATTTTAAACGAGATAGCAAAAATTGTAAAAAAAAAAAAATTATTAATGTTTGTTTATTTTAGTTTATTGAAAAGTCAATTCAATTAATTTATTATCTTAATGAAAAGTTTATTCTACTTTTAAGTATAATTTAATTGAAGGTAATAAATTTTTGTTCGTTTTAACTTTATTTTTAATAATATACAGCTAATAATTTGTGTGATATTAAAATATAATAAACACACAATTATACAAAAAAATAAACGCCATTTTATTTAGAATGTAAATTGGATTTCAAACGTCAAATGTCAATGTCAAATTTCAAATTTGAAAATTTTATAGTTTCATTATAAGAAAAAAAAATCACAATTTTACTTCATAAAACTTCCGCAACTATCAACGCCATTTATATAAAATTTTGAAATATTTTCTTGTATATTTAAAGTCTCCAACCTTAATTTAATTCTGTAAATCCATATATTTTTTTATCTTTTAATTCATTTAAATGCAACTTAAATTCATTTAGCTTTAGCTTTAGATTATATTAATTTTTCTAACGTAATCTATTAAGTTAATCCGACAATTTAAAAATATATATATATACTACAACAATCAATTATAATCGATAAATAGTAACATAATTATCATCGATAATTAAGTGATCACTCAAAATTATCAAAAGACAAAATAAAATAAATACAAATTAAATAAACAATGAATTAAATTATTAATTATATACAAGTTAAAAATCCAATTAAAAATCTAAGGATTAAATGACAATAAATTGTTCGTTTTTTTTTGTAAATAAATAAATTTTCAAATTCAAAGAATTTCATTAATTAGATTATTCTTAATATTTTATATAGGACTAAAGTGTACCGTCTATATTTGACTTATATGCATACTTGACATTTTAGTTAGCATGTAATTTTGTGACATTCGCATAATGGGTCCGTTCAATGTCATAAAAAAAATTTCAGCACATTATTTCTGTAGACTTTTAAATTTTAACCGAAAAATTTGAAAATATTACAAACAATAATATAAATTGGCAACAAATTAAAAATCATTTATTAAATTACACCACACACACTTTAATAATCATATAATATAAATAATAAATAAATAAATGCATTTTTATACATAAAATAATAATCACAACAACTTCCTTTTCTGCAATTAATTATTATGCCATTATAAAAAAGATTACAAAATATATTCACATACAAATAAAAAAAGTTTAACAAAATCCTATACAAAAAATTATGATTAAAATGAAAAAATACAACGGAAATTTAATGATATCATACATTTTTAGTTATATACTTTATATATGTACATGTACATTATTTATTATTCTTATTTCCGAAATGTTTGTGTTGTTGTATTTTTCTTATATCAGAATAATATTATTTTTATGTAATTAAATTATCTTATTTTACCATAATTAAAAGAAACAAACAAAATAAAAGTGTAGACTTATATGGAAATGTAAATACAATTGAGATAAATATATTTAATGAATAGAATGTTTCTTTTCCTCTAAGACAATTAATTTTAAAGGTGAACTTAAATTTTGGTTTCTTTCCATTTTTCTTTTTCATCCCTTTTGTCTTTTGTCATTTAATTTCTATCGCAGTGTTTTGTCTTTAGTTGCATAATTCTTCTATATAAATATTTGCGTGTCTATAATCAGTCACAACCAGTGCAATTGTAAAACTTTCCTTATCTCCAATTATTATAGAGTTAAAATTTATTACATTTTTTCCATCGAAAATTGAAATTTGAACTTACAACACACAAAATGGTTTAAATGTCGTACGTGATTTGGTCATTTAGTAACAATAAATATTAATTGTTATAAAGCTCAGGGACTTCTTTATCTGTAATATTATATATTCGTTTCAATTAAAATTAAAAAAAAAAAATTCTTTATAAAAAAATATAAAAAGTTTTGATTATTTATCAGTTGAAATTTATTTATTTTTTTTTTATTCACATTTTAATATTTTTCCCCCAAAAGAAAAAGAAAAAAAACCACAACAACACACAAAAATCAATCATATTTTTTTTACTTATTCGAAATATATTGAATAAATATTTGTTTTAAATAAATATTGAAAGTAAAAGTAAAGTAAAGTAAAAAAAAAAAAAAACATCATATACAAAATTGTTGTGTTTGAATCGAAAAATGAAACTTACAAAAAGAAGAAGTAAAAAAAAAAAAAAGAATGAATTCATATTTTTTAATAATCAGTTAAATGGCGCCACACACCACCATACACTCTGGCAAATAACTTTTTTAAATATAAATTTTTACCTTTATAATGATGAAAGGTTATCCGTCAAATATAAATAAATAAATAAATAAATGACTGACTGAATGTACAGAAATATAAATATAAAGTTCTGTGTGTTGTTGTTGTTTTTTTTTTTTTTGTATATTTAGAGTTTAGGACGAGATATTAAAAAATATCAAATATAAATAAATAAAAAGTATTTTTTTTTTTGTTGTGATTTGACATGGGATTTAATAGATTGATTAGACAAGTAAACATAAGATAAACAATCGTTATAAACGATTTTATTATTATATTCCTCAAAATGTTAACCCTTTTTTTTCCTTATTTTTTAAATTGATTCATGTTTTTTTTTTTTGGTGTTTTGATACAAAATCAGAATGGAACAAAATGTTTTTTTTTGCATTATTTCTATAAATGACATAATTATGTAAAATCTGTAATTATTATTTTTGCTGTATAAGAAACCACAAGAATGTCTTGCTTTTTGTTTCTCATCAATGCAAGTCACTCGTCATTTGTCAGATTTTTCAATACAAAATATTTCAAGAGTTATGGAATTTCTAAAGATTTGACAAAACATTTGTCAAACTTTTCGTTTAGACATAATAATTGGAATTAGTTAGAATTAATTATTAAATAAAAATTCAATCTGTTAATAACGTGGGAGTTGATTCTATTCGGCAATACTTCTAATGAACAAAAAAAAAAAAAATAAATGAATTATTTAGGGGAAAAATATTGTTGTTAATGTTTTTTTTTTGTTTTTTGTGTTATTGTTTGTATCTGTTTTTTTAACATTATTAGAAGGTTTGCCGATGATAGATTTATTTATTTATTTATCCTTTATTTTTGTTGTGTTTTTTTTTTTCACATCAACAAAATATATAAAAAAAAATTTATAACCGCGAGTGCGGCATTCAACAAACAAAGAAATATACCAAAAAAAAAAAACAGCAACAACAAAAAAAACTAAATAATATTCACATCGCGACATTAAAAAATTTCCAAGTTATAAATTTTTTGTAAAAAATCAAAAAAATAATATTTTTGATTTTTTCCTTTGTTTTTTTTTTTTCTGGCCAATTATTTGTAATAATTGGTAAAGATTAAATAAAACTTTTGATTTATATTATTTTGTTTTTTTATTGGGATTAAAATCATTATCAGGAAATTTTCTTTAATTGTAAAATTGTAATCAGTTTTGTTTATTTTGATTTTTTTTTAATCGCGGTATTAAAGCATAACTTGGATTGATGATTTTAGATTTTTATAGAAGTAAAATTAAGGTTAGAATAATATAAAATTATAAATAGGCTTAGTAGATTATTTTCATTCAATTTACAGTTTCTATTTATATAAACATTAAAAGTGATAAGATATTTTCAATTCATATGAAAAGAAAAAAAAATGTCTACAAAAAACCTGGCGTCTCCATTTCATGAGTTTTTTAATTTGGTGTAGTGAAAACTTCTCCATAATTCAGAATCTACACAAGGATTAATTAAACACCGAATTAATATTTTCCATTCACAGACTAATTTATAATTGTTTAAAATTTATATAAACAATTTAAAATGAATGAAAAATTATGGCGTCTCCACTTATTTTTTTTTTTCATTTATTTGGTCAGAGATTAATTGTCTTTATAACCCAATATTGGTTTAACTAATATATCAGATAGACATTATTTACAAGATGCTATATTTTGATAGTTGATAAACGACCCCCCCACACCATAATCTAAAAAATTTTTAGTGAAAAAAAATAAAAATAAATTCGTTGAAAAATTATGACCTAATTTTTTTTCGTTTTTTTTTTTCTTCATAAAATTCAACATAAATTTATATAAATAATAAAAAAAAAATAATAAAAAAATATATAATCAATGTACGAAAAAGGTTATTAAAAAATCGAAAATGAATCGATTGATAAAAATTTCAACTTAATTATTATTGCATCATAAAAAATACAAAAAAAAAAAAAAAAAAGAAATAAAATTTGATATTCGGCACCATTTGATTTTCTGTCAAGTTGAGCTTTTAAGCACATATCTATCAATCAAATATTAAATCCTAAAGACTTTGTTAAATTATTATATTATATTTGGACAAATAGATAAGAATTTTATATATATGTATATGGTATATGTGTCTGTGTGTGTTTAAAGGTATATATTTATTTTTTATTATTATGAGAAAAATAGAAATTAATTTGAAGAATGACAAAAAAAAAACATATTCATATTTATAATAGGGTATTTCAATATTCAATCAAAAATTGTCTTATAAAATAATTAATCATTTTTTAATGTCATTTTCTTTAAATACAAAAACAATTGAAATGCACACATTTGTGTTGGCAAAGTGAATATTGTTCAGAATTTTTATTTAATTATAAAAATATTGTCCACTCATTAATTAGGGTTTAAATTCATCACTAGATGTAGTTGGATTTTTCCTTTGGAGAGTCAAGAAATTCTCCACAGATTTCCATTTTGTTTCTTCTCATTGTGAATATAATTACTAGAATGACAGTTGAACAGAAACAAAATGGTTGCTTCAAACTAAAAAAGATTAATGGACTCCATTTTTAAATTCTATCAAAATTCTCATTAAAGTTTCATTTATAATTTGTAAAAAATAATTGTAAATATAAAAAATGTAACTTATAGTTCACCCGTTATTATCTTTATACTGGATTTAATTCTTTATAACATCATGATATCATTACTTAAATCCCATTTTCTACATATATTTTTTAAAAATTATATATGTAGAATTTGTATGACGATTACATTATAAACTGTAAATGTATGTACATTATTTATTATTATTATTATTATTATTATTATTATTATTATTATATATAATAAATATCACGATATCATTTCATATATAGATAATCTAAACAACATGTATTTGTTTGTAAATACAGTCATTTAAAATGTTTTTCGATTATTAGATATCATCAAAAATATCATTATAAAAAATAAAATGTCTATAAATAAAAAATATATATATATATACAACAACAACAACAACAACAATTACAACAAATACAAATAGATTTTTTTTTTATTGTTTGACATTTATATTTAATTGCATTTGTTGTCTTATCATCTTCCTGAAGTGATTTTTGATTTTATTTGTTTTTGGTTTTTTTACTTTTGCATTTATTGTTGTTTTTTAGTATATTTTACCGCAAAATAAAAGTAACCCCAAAAAAATTGTATTTAAATCTTTTAAAAATGAATAAAAACAAAACGTATGGCATGACTACAATTAAATAAAAAGATGAAAATTATATTAACTTTTACATTTTATAATTGTTGCTGTAAATTATGTTACAAAATAATTTTTATTAATATAAATAAATATTGCAGTTAAATGCAGCAATGTAACACATTAATTTATTTGTATAAAAAAGTAACATAAAAAAAAATAAACAATTCTTTATATTCAATTGAAATTCTCTTCTTTATTTTTTTTTTTTTTTTTTTGTAAAAAGAAAAAATGCCGCGATCAAATAATGAATCAAACGACAAAAAAAAAAAAAAAGAAAAGATAAAATGGAAATATTAGAAGAAGTGTGACGATGATAAGTAACGCATAGGGATATGACTATAAATTGAAAATGTATTTGATAATAAAGAATATAATAATTATAGATAAATATCCAAGTGTAATTATACGAAAAAAGTTAAAAGTGCTCACACTTTATCAATTTATCACAATTTTTTTCTTTAAAACTTTAAAATTAAAAAATTCTTAAAACCAAAAAAAAAAAAATCTATTTATAAAATGTAATAAAAACTGGATGAATTTAATCAACCTAAACGATTAAGGTTCATGAACAATTTTTAGTAAATAAATATTTTGATAAGAGTGAAAATAGAGAAAAAGATAAAAAAAAAAATAAAAAGTGATTAACCGATCAGACATTAAAAAAGGTTTCCATGAAACCAAATCCATTTTTAAATTAAATCAGATAAATATTTGTACAAATTCTATATAACGATTTTTAACGATCTTCATGAAATTTAACGTAGATATGGGACTTTGTATACACAAATTGAATTTCATAATTTCATTAATCACGTTAAATATTCTATTTTCTCAAATTACATAAAATCAAAACATAAAAATTAAAACATATTTGTGTGAATCATCTAATTGAGTTTCACTTTAATAATTTTGTTATGAGATTAATTTTTTCTTGTCTCTGGTTGATTATCATTAAAATGTACAACAATAACAATAAAATTGATTAATTATGATTAATTATGATTAATCAACATTAATTATACCATTTTTATTTTTTTTTTGGTTACCCTCCAATAAATAATAAGTACCTTACCTAGATACGTTGTGATAATCATATAAATAAAAATCAAACACAATCAAATACACAATAAATAGGTAATGATATACAATTTACATCGGATATTGACGTTTAGATTCTTATCACATTCTTTATTATACGATATTTAAACGTGTTCAATAAAGAATTAAAAATAATGTATAGAGGAATATTAGAAATTGAAAGAAATTTTTACTCGAGTCTAGAGAGAATTTGTGTGTTTTTGTTGTGTTGTATGTTATTGATTGTATGTTGCTCTTATTTAGAAATGACAGAGAACTATAAAAGTGGAATAAAAATGGGAGACTCTAGATGACGATTAATTTAGGACACAGATAAACCGATGGGATTTATGTCTATGACTTTATTTATTTATAAAATTGTTTTTTTCAAATCAAAAATTGATTTTCCTATTGCAGCTGTAATATTTATTTTTTTCTATTGAATTATTAAAACAAGTTGTTTTGTATATATTTTATAGTCATAATCAATCAAAATCAATCATTTTTTTTTTTTTTTGGTATGCGTATATAAAATTTAATTCATTATAAATATTTTATTTTTATTTTGTAGCGTCACCAAGATTATGGCCATATTTTCCACATCCTTATGGTGGTTATTTACTACCAACATGTGGTAGTAAAAGAAAAGGTGGACAAGTTAGATTTACACCACAACAAACACAAAGTTTAGAAAGACGTTTTTCAAATCATAAATATTTATCACCAGAAGATCGTAGACATTTAGCAATACAATTGAAATTAAGTGATAGACAGGTATAAATTTTTTTGTATAAGATAAAATTTACATTATTGACATACTCGTTTTTTTTTGCATTTTGTTTTAGGTTAAAACTTGGTTTCAAAATAGACGAGCAAAATGGCGTCGATCAAATGGTACAACATCATCAAATGATTCACAATTAGAATTAAATGAAATTCATCGTTCATCACCTTTGGACTTACAAATAATTCCAACAATAAATAAAAAAATAAATAATAATAAATCATTGCATGTCAGAAATTTAAGTCAACGTACTGATACCTCTAGTGATGAAGACGATAATTATGATGATCCGGAATCACCAATAAATGTTTCTTAATAAATAAATTTTACGGTAAAGAAAATATTTTTAAAAAAGATAAAAAAAAAAATGTAATTATAAAAAATGTGTATGTGTGTCTGTTTGTAAATATTTTGTTTTTGTAAAGAAAAAAAAAAACTAACTCGAAAATAAAACTGAATTCCTTTCTTTTTAGTAAATGTAGAAAAAAAATATGTTTATTCTTTTCATAATCTTCCTTGTTGGTGATATTTTTGTTGTTGTTTTTTATGCAATGATAACATTTAATTATACCGTCTAAATAAATTTATTAAAATATTAGGAGGATAAAATATTGATTTTTTCTATAGAAAGATTTTTTTTTTTATTTTTCGTTTACGCAATAAAATCAAATTTGTATTTTGAATTAAAAACAAACAATAAACGAATAATTTGATAACATTTTTCTTTTTATTTATTTTAATTATTTAAAAATTTAAGGTGAAAACCAATTAAAATTGTTTAATAAGACTTTCCTGCAATAATTTAAGACTTGCCAATTGATTGACTAAATTATTGTTTATCTTCACTAAAAATCAACATAATTTATTAACAGTCTAAAAAGAATGCAGAATGTAAAAAAATTCGATTTTCATTTTTGACATAAAAGAAGAAGAAGAAGATCGTTATTATTAATAGAAATTATTTTATCGAATTGTAGGAAAATACCTATGGTCAATTTATCATTACTTCAAAAATAATTAGGTTTTCAATCAATTTAGTAAATTCGATCAGGCGCCTCCATTAAAATTTTTATGATTGATGAGATTTTACGGAGAATTAATTAAAAGTTTACATTAACTGTAGGTCATTGTGAAAAGTATTTAATTTTCAATAACAGAAAGAAGAATTAGTAAATAAAATATTCAGATTATGAATAAAAATAATATTCTGTGTGGAGGCGCCTTATCATTTGTGTTCCATTTTTTGTTAAAAAAAAGCTTATTCAACGCCACTGGCAAATCTCATTTAAAAAATAATATTAATACGATAGCGTCGTCTATCGGAATATTTTAATACTATAAAATTATATCAAATATTCAAACCATGACGGTTACACGGTCAATGATTTTCAATTTTTTTTTGTTTTTTAATTTATAAGAAATTGTATTATTTTTTTCATTCTTGTTTTTCTTTTTGTATTTGTGATGGATTTGTTATTTTACTTTATTTTTATTTAAATGTATTTACGTAATGTTATAATATTATAATTGACAAAATTAATATATATTTCTGTCTGGTTGTAAAGTAACATATGAGAATATGAATACAGGGATGACTTTAGGTATTAAGAGGGGCTAGTAAAAAAAATTATTTATCATTTTTCGAAGGGAGTTCTGGTTACTTAATTCTATTTTTATTCAGCACGTTAGATTATCTCACAAACACAACGGCTCTGTATTTAGATATAAATCTGAGATGATCTCGTATTTATGCAATCACAATAATTACTTTTATAATATTTTATACGTTGTGTATGTGTGGAGTGGCGCGTAAGCAGTGACGGTCAACTAAAATGTAGGTATAAAAAGTTAAACAAAAATAAACAGTTGCACTGGTTAGTTTATCCAATGACATTTTTGTAACTTCGAAATTTGATTAAAACGTCAGATATGTCAATTTATTTTTTTTTGTTTTGAAAAAGTCATTAAAATATATTTTATAGGGGCGTCTGAATATTTAACAGAAAAATAGAAAGTTTATAAGAATTTATGGAATACAATAAACAAATTATAAACAGTTAGAAAAAATACTAATTTTAGTAATTTTTGCAATAATATCATACGGGTATTATGTGATACGTAATATAGTATTTGAACTAACCTTCAATTTCAATAGAATATTTGTGTTAGTATAGAACACAAGCAATGAGTAAATAGAATGACATTTGATGATGACATTATGATGACATTATGATGACATTTCTACTAAAAATAAACAATTTTATTTACACACATGCGCAGTAAATCGTTTCTCATCTGTCAAAATTTAAAAGAAATAAAGAATCGTTAAGTTTTGTATTTTCCGTTAGTCAATTTTTTAAAGAAAAAAAAATGTTCGCCGTCTCTGGTAAATTTACCGTGCCGTGTATGGTTTTTTTTTTTTTTACTTCGTTCTTTTTTCTTTGTTTTTTGTTTTTTTATTTCATTTTTTTTTTTTTATTCTTCTAAATAATAAAACAAAAAAAACAATCGTACATTTCCGAAATATTTTTTTTAGTTAGTTTCAGTCAGTTTTTCTGTAACACTGAACAACCAAACATAACAAAACAAAATCATATTGTTCCTCGTGTTATTCAATTTTAATTAAATTTATCGTATTTCTTTCTCTCTCTCTCTCTCACACACATACACACAGATTCAGAGTTTATTTTGTGATTGATTTTATATTTTTCTATTTTTCCAATTCAATAAAAAAAAAAAAAAGAAGTTCTCTGTTTGTGAAAAAAACCACAACAGAAATTAAAAGATAAAATTATTATGAAAGAAAATTAAAATTTAATTTTGTGTTTTTTCATCATCATAAAAAAAAAAAAAAAATTAAATCGTAAAATCAAAAACAGAACGAAAAAAAAAAAATATAAACTAAAAAAAAATGAAATTGTTCAAGTGAAGTTTTTTTTGTTTATTTTTTTTTTTTTAAAGAAGAAGAAGAAGAAGAAAAAAGTTAATAATAAAAAAGTCCAAAAAAAAATATGGAAAAAAATTGAGAAATAAATAAATAAACAAGTGCAAAAATAAATAAATTGTTTTTTTTTTTATTTTTTTTCAAAATCTTATCAAAAAGTGTTTGTTGTTTTTTTTTTTCATAAACTTCACCTTTATTTTTTTTACTCTTGAAATCAAAAACAACAACAAATAATATAAAAATTTGTTATTGTTGCAGTTCCGTGAATTTTTTTTATTCTTTTTAGTGAATTTTACAAAAGTGAATTCTATTTGTGTTTGTGTTTGTGTTTTTTTTTTTTGACTGCGATAATGTGGACTTAGTTTGAATTATACAGCAAAAATATGTAGCTGATTAAATTTAATAGAAAATAAGAAATAAAAAAGATATATATTGTTACCTCTAACTTACCCCCCATCCCACACTCCGCTCGCTAAACAAATAAATTTAATAATAAAATTATTGGAGATTATTAAAAGTAACAACAACAACAACACTAAAAATAAAAAAAAAACAACAGAATAAAAACAACAACAACAAAAACATGAAACAAACTTTTTGATTAGAAAAAAAAAATTGTTTTAAAGCAAAAAGTAAATCAAGAAAATAAAAAAGTACAACAACAAAATGTGTAATTTTTTTTAATTAATTAATTTTTTTTCTTAAAAAGAAGAAGAAGAAGAAGAAGCAAAAAAAAAAAGTTTAAAATTTTCTAAACGTAAAATTGCGATAAAAAGTTTTTTTTTATTCTCTCTCTCTCTCTCTCTCTTTCTCTCTCCCTGTTTCTTCATTTAAAGTTTTGATTTTCGTTTATTTGTTGCCATTTATTGTGTAGTTGTTATTGTTGTAATTTTTTTTTGTCTGTTTCGTGCTTGGCTTTTTTTTTTTTATTCGGTTGAGTGAAATTAGTTCAAACGAAAAATAATAAAATTTGTGTTTCGATTCCTTCCAAATAAAAAGTTTTCTTCAAAAAGTAAGAAAAAAAAAAAAAATAAACAGAACACAAAAAACAGAAACTAGAGAAAATAAATAAATTATAGTAAAAAAAAAAAAAAAACAAAAAATGCGTTTCATCCGAAGAAATCATCAAAATACAAATTTATTTTCATCATTAGAATTTATTGAATTTATCATTATCCTTATATTTGTTTGTTTAATAAAAAAAAGTCAACAAAATCTTAACAGACGTAAGTTAAAAATATGATCAGTTTTTTATTAAAATAAAAAGTATACAAAAAAAAAATAATCAGTGAACCTCTAAACGGTGACCATTCTTCTATTTATGATTTAATGATTATGAAAAACTTACATAAATTGAATACAGATTATTAGTGTGTAGTGGCTAACAACCTGTTTATATTTACCAGAATATTTATAAATACAAGAATGGTCAATCTATTGTGATTTTCATTGAATTTCTAACATGAACCTCTTTAATACGAACATTGTTTGTTCAATAAAAATTCGTATTAACGGATTTAAAATTTTTTCCAATTCGATTCAACTTGTCTGGATTTAGTGATTGTGATTAATCGGCCTGTGTTATTACATTGTAGAATATTCTCGTCTATTGTGGCATTATAACGTTTATTTTATTAAAGAGGTTTATTTATTGTTCCATCCAAAAATATTTTACTGTTTTGATAAAAGTGAATTTTCTTTTATAAAATATAAAAATATGATTAAAAATTTATAGGACCAAGTAATTCATGTAAATCAACAAGAGACTGTCCATTAAATGGAAAATGTGATTATGATTATACAAATAGTGACAGTGGATTATGTACATGTCAAAAGGGTTATATAATTGTATCAGATGAACATAATTGGGAGTGTCTTAAAGGTAATTTTTTCGCATTTAAAAAAATGATTTTATAAATTAAAAAAAAAATTAACAACAAATAAAAAAATAAAATTCAATTTAATTAACTTTTTTTTTGTTTATTCTTGTTTAAATTTTCAGTTGCAACAACAATAAATGATTCATGTATAAATGATAAACAATGTGAAATAAAATTAAGTAATGATGCTGAATGTAATCAAATAACAAAACGTTGTGTTTGCCGAGAGAATACACATTTTATTGAAAGAGAGAATGCATGTTACAAAAGTGTTAGTAAGTTTTAAAACAACAACAAACAACAAACATTATTTGTTTTCACTATTTTTTATTTAATTTAATAACAATAACAATAACCAATAACAAAAATATGGTTAATTTAATTTAAAAAAAAAAAAAAAAACAAAGCAAAACAAAACAAATAAAAAAAAAATGGTAAAACAAAAGAAAAGCGATTTAATTTTTGTTCAACGTTTCTACATACAAATCGCCACGGATTTTTTTTTTTTTTTTACAAATTTATGAACTAAAGAGAATTGGGTAAAAAACAACAACAACAAACATTCAAAAATTCACTTTTTTTTTTTCATTCATTTTATTTTAAAACAAAAAGAAAAAACAAAATAATGAAATGATTTCACAGCAGAGAAAGTTTGGTTGTAAAACGCAGTTTTTTTTTTAATTTCATTAATTTTTTTTTTTGATGTGAAGGTCAAGGACATATATTGGTGAAAAGATAAATAAAACAGAGGTCAACAATAGTGAGTTGGGAAAAATTATTAGAACAAATCAACTTAACTGCAAATATTTTTGCAAGTGGAGTCAGCCATGTTATTTGTTCACCAGTAAATACAATACGTTTAAAAATGTCTAGAATAAATTTATTTCAAACAAAAAATCAATTAATAAAATGAATTAATAATAATCCAATAATTTGACCTATTTTCTTATTCATTTGTTTCTTTCTTTTCTTCTTTTTCTTTTTTTTTACCAGAAATAGGAGGCCATTGTAAATTTACAAATAATTGTGTTGGTGAAGAGACAATATGTAATGCCGGTGTTTGTATTTGTCCATATAATACACATTCAAATGATAATTTTACATTATGTTTACGTGATATTTATTTAAATGAACAATGTAATAATGATAATGAATGTATACCAAACAATTCAAGATGTCATAATATTTGTCGTTGTCGTGTTAGTCACGTTATTTCACATGATGGTACACAATGTCTTAAAGGTAATTATTTATAATGTATTTTTAATAGTAATTTATTGAAATTAATTGATTTATATTTAATACAATAATTTTTCTTAAATTTCCAAATTTAAATTTACGCGCGCAAAATCTAATAATTAATGCATTTGTTGTATTTTTTTTTTAGAACGTTTTCTCAAAAATTCAAAAAAAAAAAAATGGAAGTCAAAATTTGTGTATCGTGTAATACAAATATGTTGTGATATCATTTATTAGTCAATTTTATTAACATAAAATTACAGCAGACTCTAAATAATAAAACACAAAAATATTTAAAAATAAATTAAATGAGTCATGAATTAAAAATACTGTAATTAGTAGAATTAAAATGAAGTGAATATGATAAAAAAATAAATCAACGCTATTTGCTTTTTTAATAAATTATAATGAAAAAAAAAAAAACAGACATGAATGATTTTTCCAAATTAGGAAAACGCAACACTAGAAAATACAAGATGACGAATACCTTGAATTAATGTAGACTCGCTTATATATTTTTTTTAATCAAATCGTAAAGTCATCAAGAATATTATTTGTACGTGAAAAAATTTCCAGTTGTTTATTGATTTTAATTTTAACATATTTTCTAATTATTTGTATGCATTTGCATTGTTGCTAAAAATTCAATTTAATTTTTGTTTGAAAATATAAAAAAAAGACATTCAATATTTTTCATTTTAATCCGTTTTGTTTATTTCTTGAACGTTAAAAAAAAAAACGTGTTTCATAAATAATCACACAAAATGCAAACAATTAGTTTTAAATTACGTGCCCATGTTAATAAATAAGCTAATTGATTTTGTTATCAGGCAAACATAAAATAAAAAAGTTTAAATTAAAATTAAAATTTGTTGTTGTTTTATATAAATTTGTTTTTTTTTTTTTCAGTTGCTGGCCATTTATATGATGAATGTTCGGAAACTGTACAATGTGAACAACATATTCCCGACTCAGTTTGTCGTAAAAATAATGATGATTTAATTGGTAATTGTTCCTGTAAATCTGGTTTTCATGAAATTGATTTGGTAAGTAAAGAGGGAAACTGAGAAATAATAACTTGTGAAAAATATGGACACTGAAATTTAACACATTATTTTGTTCCATAAAACTTTAACAGGTTTTTTTCCGTATTTCACAGGTTCACGTAATTATTATTTTTGATTTATTAATTTATTAAAAATTGTTCTTTTTCTTTTATTTTGTAGAAATGTTTTGTATCAATTGAATTAAATGGACTTTGTGATACAAATGAAAATTGTCATATGAATCATACAGATGTTGATTGTATTTCAGGACGTTGTATTTGTCGTGATGGTCATTTTGATACAACTGGTTATTGTTCAACGGGAAATAAACATTATTTTTATTTAAATTACCTAATTTTAATTATTTTATATTTATTCAAATAATTGTCAATAATTATAAGTCATCACACATACACACTTAAAGCGCATTCATTTTAAATCAATTCATGAGAAATGAAAATTCACAAAATAACAAATATTTATTGAATCATAATTAATTAAATGGTAATTTTCTAATCAATAAATAATTAATAAAAATGAAAAGTAAATCACAAGAAAAAAGTCTTCAGTTTTTTAAATTTTTATTTATATAATTTTTTTTGTTTTTAATTTTTTATTCATTAAAATCTAAGAAGAAGACAAAATTTGTTCTTGAGAATTTATTTTCTAAAAATTTCAATTAAATTTTAATACAAATAACACGACCAATTGATTAGGAATAAAAAAAAAAAAACAAACAAAGATAGAAAGAGAGGTCGAGACAGAGTAGAACAAAAAAAACTGTTTGACTTTGAATAAACCAAAGAAAGAATTCACTAACACAAAAATTATTATAAAAATGTTGCTTTATTTGTTGTTGTTATTTTTCTTTTTTATGAAAAACAAAAACAAAACCAAAAAAAAAAATACAAAAATTATTGTTAATTTCATTTTTTTTAAATTTATTTATATAAATTATTTGAGTTTCTTTTTACATTTTAAGAAGAAAGAGAACAAGAAGAAGAAGAAGAAAGAATTATTTAATTTTGAAATAAAAAAAATATATATTTTAATTTAATTTAATTTTGTTTCCTTTACAACAAAAAAATACTAATTACTTTAATACGGTTAGTGACGTTTTACTTTTGTTTTGCCTTTTTTGTACAAAAACAAAACATTTAAATGCAATTTGCTTACAAAAGTTTTGAATCCAAAAAAAAAAAAAAAAAACAGAAAACGTAATTTCTAAAAATTAAATTCAATTCAAAAGAAAATTTTGTAAAAATGAATTTTTCTTTGAATTGAATTGTTTTATTTTTCTTTTTTATTTTTTGGTTCTTCAGCAAACATTAATTTAATTGAACAAAAGAAAAAAATGAAAGAGAGAGAGAGAGAGAGAGAATTATATTTGTGACACGTAAAAATGGAATTAAAGTTTTTTTTTTTTCGTTAAAATCTTTTGTAAAAATTTACGTTACGTATGTTGATTTTTTTTTTGTCTATTAAACACAGAAAATGTCAGTCGATAATTAACCTTTGAGAATGACATAAAATTATTTCAATCGATGAAATAAAAAAAAACCTTAAAAATGATGTGATGGTTGGATGTGTTAGTGTAGAATTATAAATTAATAGAAACAAATGAAAATCTATTTTTATAGTAAAATTCCATAAAGCATTAATTACCGAATTATACGAATAGGACTTATGTAAATTTACCAAAAAATATTTCCGATTGAACTTAATTATCTTAAGGATCTAATTTTTTTCTGTTTATTGATTATTTTTTACCCGCTTATGTTAAATTTAATTCACATTAAAACTTTCGTGCGAATTTCAATAGAAATATAATTTTACTAGAAATTAACCTACAAGAGTTTCATTAATACAATTTTGTTTGATCTTTGCTTTTATAAAAGTACAAAAAAAAAACAGTGAAATACTTAAGAGAAAAAATGTTGTTCATGTTGTCTTCTAACTAAATTATTTATTCGTTTGTGATATCGTTGAATACTGAAGTAATAATGCTGGATAAAGTAAACATAAACCACCAATAACATACGTTATTGTTGAGCCAATTGACCAAAAGAATACAGACGCTAATACAGGACCTTTAAAGAAAAAACGACAAAGTTTAATTTTTTTATTTAAATTTTGGCAACTGCAGTCAATATTTTAGACTTGTGCCAAAAATTTTTACAAGAAGTAATTACCTATTGATCTTGCTAATGCACCAAGAGAACGGAATATACCTAATACTGTGCCCTTCTGATCATAATTACCATACTTTGATGCTAATGTTGTTAAACACGTTACCACAAATGCAGTTGCTACAAAGAAAAATAAATCATAAAAAATTAATTAAAAATTTAAATTGGTTTTAATTTTTTTTAATTCTTACAAATTGCAAATAAAATCATTCCAATATATAAAAGTAAACTTGTTTTTGCTAAACCAACACATATAAATGCTGGTATAATTAAATATAAACCAAAAACAGCTGATTGTTTAATGTAACGTTCTGGTAAACGACGAACAACAGATCCTTGTAATATTGCCATTACAACACCTTAACAGAAAACCAAAAAAACAAACAAACCAATTAGAATTGAATTTTTGATTATTTTTAAAATATTTAAAAATTAATATTTTTACCTGTCGTTAAAAACATTTTAGCTTGATCAATTGAATTATAACCAAATTTATGAAACATTAAAAATGTAACGGTATATTCAAGTCCTGAATATAAAAATAAATATAGGAAATAAATTAAACCGAGTCGTTTTAATGATTTTAAATCAGAATTTGGTAATTTTTTAACAGCTTCAAATCTGCAAAATAAAAATTATTTGAGTATTTTGGTGTATTTGTGTTTACATAAATGTCTGTCTTCATTGTAAATCTTTTACATTTTGGAAGAAAAAGGGATTAATAAATAATTACCGAAATAAAGATTTTATACTGATATGTTCCATTGCTTGTGATAATGAATTAATAACATGTTTTGAACGTTTCTCTTTAGGTAACGATTCTTTTAAACATAAACCTAAAAATAATATATCAGCAATTGCTAATGACATTGCAAACATTGCTGGTAACCAAAACCATACTTCTGTTGATTTATCAGATACTTTTGAAAATATTGCACCAATCATTGGACCAATTATAAAACCTAATGAAAATGCAATTCCAACAAGTGCCTAAAATTAAATTTAAAGTTTTTTTTTTATATATTTTTATTTAATTAAAAATCTCTCTTTGAATAATTTTTTTAAAAGACTTTGACTTTAACAGAGCAAAAAAAATAACAACAACAGAAACGTACTTTTGGAGAAATTTAAGGCGTAATAAGTGATTAATGATTTCCCAAAAAAATGAAGTAAAAACTCGTTTGTAAATAAGAATCTCATGGATTTAATCAAAAAAAAAAAAACAGAAAATCTTTAGTGAAATTTTTAGAAAAGAGAATTTAATTTTATAAAAAGAATTCAATTGTGTTTCTCAGAATTCATTTTTGTTTGGAATTTTTTTTCAAAAATGATAAAAAATAAATTTTGAATCCAGAAATCTATTTACCATTCCTTTTCCTCTGTTTTTACTATTTGAGACATCTGTAATAATTGCCATACTAAGAGAAATATTTCCTTTACTTAATCCACCAATAAATCTTGCAAATACAAAAATACCAAAATTTTTCGATAATGCCCAAAGACCATAAGATGATGCAATTCCAAACTAAAATATAAGAAAGAAAAAAAGTATAAGATTTGATATAAGATTGAAGATGACTAATTAAAAATTTGTTTATTTATTTACCAAACAGAATAACATTACAGGTTTTCTTCCATAAACATCTGATAAACCACCAACAATTGGACTTGCAGCAAATTGTAAAAAACTAAACATAGAACCCAAAAAACCACCAAATAATACTGAATTATATTTTGCTGGTGCACCAACCATATCTTGAAATATTTTAATACTTTCTGATAATGTTGAATATAAACCAAATTTATCATTTATTCGATAATATTCAAGTAATGATGGTAGCAATGGTAGAATCATTGTAAATGCAAGTAAATCAAGTAATAATGAAAAGAATACAATATAAACAGTTGGATGTGTTTTACTTATTTCTGTTTCTATTTTTATTGTTTTTATTGATGTTATTTTTTTATCAATATTTTCGGTGATTCCATTTTTTACTTGATTATTATTTCTTTTATGTAAATTTTTTTCCGTTATTTGTTTTTTTTCCATTGTGTTTTTTTTTTATTGTATTTAAATTCAATTGATGATGATGATGTCACACTTTTTGTTTTTGTTCAATTTTCGGCAAATAACTTAATTAACTCAACGTCACCAAAAAAATCACTTTTCAACTACTTTTGAATAAATTTTGTCTTTAACTAAAAAAATACTTTTATTTCACCAGACAGATTTTAAATTAAAATTGTGTAATTCATAATTGCACGTAAATAGATAAATAATTTAACCTGTTATCAACATAATTATTGTGTTATTTTTTGTGTTATCAATATTAAACACGGAAAAATATGTAAAATATTAAATCTAGTTTTAATATTAGAATTAATTTATAATAAAGAGAAAATAATTTAACAAAAAAAAACACGTTTTTTTTTATATTAAATATAAAAATATTATTTATGTTAGGTACTTGTTTTATTTATACGTACTCAATCTATGAGATTCTTTTTCTTTTTAAAAACACAATAATAATAACTATAAGTATAAGACACTCATCAGACTCTACATACTTTCTCTAAATTATTTTTTTTACTTTCTATTTAGATCACATGACACACACAACATCAACAACAACAACAAAATAAAAAAATAAACAAAAAACAACAACAAAATAAACAAAAAATTTGACAGTTCAAAAATATATAACTGTGCGCCTAAACTTTTCGACCAGTTCAAATTTTCACTGAACTTAAAATTAAATTAGTGGTCGAAAAATTATACAAAAATTGTGTAATTATTTAATTAAATAATTAATAAATAAATAAAAATATATTTTATTAAATTAAAAATTCACAATTGTTTAATAATTATTAATTTGTGTTTCCAAAAAACAAATTCTGAGTGAAAATAATTATTTTTGAAATTTTATGAAATAAATGATTTTTTTTTCAGATTTTATGTTTTGATAATATAATTTTTTATTTGTTTATTGTAATTATTCATTCGTACATACATTATATAAATTTTTTTTTAATTATTATTAAAAAGTAAATTTTATTTTTATATCACTTTTACAAGGAAATTTTTTTTTGCTTTTTTAAGAAAAATTACCAATTTTTTTTTTAATTTAATTTTTTTAAATTTTTAAATTTAATTTTTTTTTGTTCACAAAAATTTTATTATAATTGTATTAAGTGAAAAAGATTAAAATTTACTTTTTTTTTATTGTTTCTAAATAATTTTATTTTTATGATTAAGAGAATAATCATAAGAATTATTGTATTCATTTGATCGTTTTTGTCAACTTTTTCCTTCTAAATGTTTTGGTGCATCTGCATAAGTAAATTTTAATTTGTACGCTTCTGCTACCAATATTCCAATATGTGAATCAGACCAATTTTGTGTAGGTAAATTTTGTAGAAGTAGCATTAAACCCTAGAAAGAATGAAAAGAAATTTTAAATAAAATTTCTGATACAAATTTTCAGAATAGCAAATTTTCCAACCTGAAAATCTTGTTCTTGTAATAATTGTTCTCTCCAATAGAGTAAAAATGATGCACAAACATATAATTGAAATAATGCAAAACCATCTGATTCAGCTAGATATGTATCCCATAACCGTATTGTACAATGTAATGGTAATTCACGTGTTAATAAATTATTTAACCAACGAAATGAAAATTGTAAATAATCTACACCATGGGTTTGTAAATGTTTATGTAGAGTACCTGTAAATATTTACAAGAGATTACATTTATGGTATCCATTTTATGAAACATATAAAAAATATAAAATAAAAAACTTAGTGACGTCATAATTTATGTAAATAAAATCAAAAGATAAAATACAAAACTTTTAAATTTTAATTTTAATCGTAAATTTTGTATATGTCCAAATAACATTATGATCAAATAAAATAATCCACGGTGAATTTAGATACCAAATTACGGCTTTTTTTGAACATTATATTAATAAATCATTATTTTTACCTTTAAACAAAATTTAATCAAATCAAATTGATAATTAATAATTACCATCAATCCTCTGAATAAGTTCTTTGAGTTGATTAACTTTAGCTTGTATTCCTAATTGGGCAAATATATAATTATCTTGTATACAATCTAAGAATTTTGAAAGACACCAAAATGAATCAGCCTCAATTAAATTACGTTTATCTTCTGTTAATTCACTAAGTTGAAATGACTCAAGTTCTTTATCTGAAAAATAAAAGTAAAAATTGATACAAAAACTTAGTTAACATTGAAAAATTAAATTTTTATAAAATATCTAAACAAAAGAAGTTGAATTTTTATTATTTTTTAAAAGAAACGAAGCAGAGTAAATTTCAATAATGTCTGATTTAGAATCAAAGAAAGATACAATGACTGATAACAGTACTGATGATGATTTGAAATCAACAAGATATATTGCAAAACAAAAAGTACCAAAACGTATATCAGAATTGGCACAACCAAAAGTATTTGCCGAACCATTATTAAAGAAAAATCCATTTACTGTTGATAGGAATGCATTAAAGGCGATTGCATCAACACGTGTACAAGAATTATCAAGACCAAAAAAATAAATTTAAATTGTTAAAATTTCATTATTTTACCTGAATCTAATGCTTCTTGTAAAAATACAATAAAAAATGGTGTAACTAAATCATTTATTCCTTGTACATAACCAGATGCTGGATGGCGTATTGCCCATATAAATAATATACGTTCAAACATTTCTTGTACTAAATTTTGTTGAAATAATGGTACATGAGGATTCATTCTTGGCACATCAATGTGTATCTGAAATTATACAAATTAATCAAACAGTTAGTAAGCTTTTATTATTTGTTTGAATATTATGGTAAATTAATCTCTTATTATATGCTAATTACTATAATCCAAATAGGATTATATTTCACTGTCCAATTTGGATTTAAGCCATATATATGCCAACGAGTATTAATTTTAGTAACACAAATTATTGACTCATCATAAAACTACATTTGAAAATTTCTCTTCACTTAAAAGTTCAATTTTTCTTCCACACATTTCTTACACGTGGAATGGTGTAATAATGAAAGAAATATAGGATTAAAATACATTGCATAAATAAATGAAACAATAACAAAGTTTTCCATTTCGATTATCGTTAATCCAAATAGTAATGATTGATAACAAACCAAAAATACATTTTTTTTTTATAAAAATCAAGAAAAATGATTTTTCCAAAGTAAAACAATCCGTTAAAATATCTGATAAAAAGTTTAATTAATTAAATGTTACGTTCGAATCAAAAAAAAAAACTTTAATGTCATAATTTTGTTTACATTAAACAACTCGCCCTAAATTATTCAATTTAAATTAATTAAAAACTAAGAAAACACCTGTCTAAATGTATCCTGTTGTGTTTCATCTCTACTATCAGCGTGAAAATATTGTGATACCAATTGATGATAATCAAGACGTTTACGTTCAAGTACAGTATTTCTACGTTCTAAACTAGTTGGTAAATATCCTGATAATAATCTCCATGTTATGGCGCGCATCTAAAATAATTATTTAATTAAACTTTAGACAAAAAAAAAATTTAAGAAAATGGCGAAAACAAACTTTTCTTGGTATTCCAGACCAACTAATTTTTTTTAATTCAATTATATTGAGTAATTCAGCATTTAATATTGATGAGAATTTTTCTAATTTTGATTCATTTTCAATATCTTTTGATAAATTTGATGTTAATTTAAGTAATTGTGGACGTCCTGGATAAAATTGACGATATTTTGGTCTTGCATCAGATGGTGTTAACTCATCTGAATCATTTGATTTGTTTGAATGGGTTTCTAATGAATTTAAATTATCTTGTTCTATTTGACATATATCTGTTATATTCTCATTTCTTTCTTCTGTATTTTTACACAAATTATTTTGATTTGTTGAACTTTTTTGAATATTTTCATTTATTTTATTATTACTTTTATGTGTTTTAATCACATTTAATGCAGCTGAATGAGATACGCGTTTTGAAATTTTTGAAGAATCTAAAAATGAAAAATAAAAATTAGTTTTTTTCTCCAATTAAAAAATAATGTTTTTTGAATTTAAATTCTGGATCTACTTACCTGAAAATCCAGATAATTTACAAAATTCATCATCACCTAATAGAGGAATATATTCTTATAGTATGTTTTTAATAAAAAAAAAACAATAATGAGTGAAATAATACCTAAATCCCATGCATCACTAACGGAGAGTTGGAAGTCATGAAATGATGTTGAGCCGGTTTGACCCCGTCCACTTCTAAACGCTTGTTTTATTTCTTTTTTTGGACTTGGTAAATTTTTTGGTCGTCCTGGTATTATTCTATTATTATTTTTCCAAAATGATGATGAATTTTCATGATTATTTTCCATTATTTTATGTCGCTTATTAATTTTAATAGAATTGGAACAATTAAATATGATTATTTTACACAATTATTTTTCTTAATTAAATCCTATTATATTAATTTTTATATCATAATTAAAATAAGCTCAGTTGAAAATCATCTAAATATTATGAGCCCTTTTTTATTCTAATTAAGTAAAAAAAAAAAAATTTTAAATTATTTTTAATTTTGAAGGTAAAACGTCAGAGTCTTTTTTTCACTCTTGTTTATTTATTTAGCACCATTTTTATACAGGGTTTTGTATTTAATACAAATGATTAAATGTATTTGCTACTAAAAAATTAATATATTATGCTTGTTATTTTAAAAATAAAACTAGAATTTTGGTATAATTAAACTTTTTTGTAACTTTATAAATATTACTCATAATAAAAAAAAAACTATTGTTTTTCGCCTTGTAAAAATTGTGACAAACTGAACTGTCAAAAATAAATTAAAGTGAACTGCAGAAACTAGACCTCTTTTACACTGAACTAAAAACTGATCTATAGTGGCGCAATTTTTGAATTGATGTCGTTAATTTATAATGTAATTAAAAAAAATTAAAAAAAAATTAAAAAAAATCTTCAAAATATTTATATAAAAAATATCATTTATTCATCTCAATTAAGTATAATTTTATTTGCATAAATTTTAAAATTTACACATAATTATTGCATACGAATATTACTAATAAAAATAACAGTAGATAATAAAAGTAACATTAATGGTATATTATATGAGGATAAATAACATCCTCATTTACAATTAATTAATTAAATAAATTATTTCACAAAAACCAAACCGAAAATCTACTTAGTCTGTATTGCATTATAATACATTAATGATGTTTTGTTACGCATTTGCTATTATTGTAATATTTTCATTAAACAGAAACGTTGGAAATTAAGCGTTTTCAATTCATCATCGCAAATACTTAACCTGAGCAAAATATTCGGGATCTTTGTATATAAAAACTTAAGTTGTTTTTATCATTTTTAATTATTTATTAAGTCAAATCTTGTACTAATATTAAATATTAGTATATTGTTTCACTCTTCCTTATGTTTTTGATTGGAGCTTACTGCAATACTAACACTGTGCATTAATAATCTGTGTCGTTTCAAAGAGGAGTTTCTTGTAAAATCTTTCCCGCATGAACATACAAATTTCTTTCCAGTATGTCCAAAATATTTTTTTCTTTCCGCAAGTGTTTTCATACAAGCTTTACAATCTAAATTACAAAATTTACTTGGTCTCTTTACCACTATTGCTGGTTCTTTTTGTTGAGGTATTGTTGGATTAAGGATTTCTATGTTACAAATAATAAAACATTAATAAATTTCTTTAAAAGAATTGATCAATATTATTGGTATTCTTACTTCTCTGTTGGACTGTAGTGGTTTTCTGTACCGGTATATTTCTTAACCTGACAAATTCAAAATTAGAAAAAAAGAATCATATTTTTAAAAATTAAAATGAAATATTACCTTTCAGTCGGGTATGATAATGGAGCTAATGCGGGAATTGAATCTGAGAGGTTTAATCTGTTAATAAATCAAAAAATGATAAAAAATATTATAAAATTATGGTGAAATTTAAGCACCTTGTAGTTGGAATTTCTGGTTGTGATAACGGGGCCAAAGCTGGTGGAGGCGAAGACAGAGAACGTGTTGGAAGCTGTATGAAAAAATCATGAGCATTATCATAAACGACATTCTCTTCAACATTTCCGTCAGTGTAAGTTATCTCTAATATTTCGTTGTGATCGTCTTCAAGATATTCTACATCCTTCACCTCGTATTCACATAAAATCTCTTCTTCCATGTGTACTTTCTATAAATTCGCACTTATCAAAAATCAAATACAAGAAGCAATATTACAAATTTTGTTTTGTTTTTATTATTTTTACTGTCAAAAGTCAAAACTCGTCGGCGTTATACGAACGCAATTTATGACTTGCACTTACTCCGAAGTTCGAAGTATAAAACTGACCGAAAATACTCGAAATAATTTTTGGCGCTTTTTTTTCGGAATATAAAATTTCCCATCATAAATTAAAAATATTACACAAAGTCTTTTCATTTACGTGTTCTGATCAGTTTCTACGTTCCAGTAACTCTTTCACAATTAAAAAAAGTAACAAGAGAAGGTTGAACTGAACTATTTATGAACAATCTAACGATATGAAAACAATATAATTTCAATGTTTTTATTAATTGATCTCAAAATTACAATTTTTTCATGTACAAAGATAATATTCGAATAATAAAATAGGCACTTTCAAATATTTATAGTTGAGTTTTACAATATTCTGCATTAATTATGTGATTAAAATCAATATTCAGTAACAATCTGCATCAGTATGTTCTAAATTTTGAAATGACAACAGAATGTCGTCCAACAGTGAGCTAAAACTTTCAGCCTGTGTAATCCAATCAGATTTCATTTTAATTAAATCATCTAAATCAATAGATGTTATTTTATCTAAAAATTCACCAGGTAAAACTGTAAATTTTTTATAGTATTGTTCATCAATTTTTGTTTCAGTTAAATTAACATTCAATTGATTTTCATAAGCATTTGCAAGTAAATTGACATCATCTGTATCAACAATTGAATCAATTATTTTTTCTAATGCTTCTTTTGAATTTGTTTGTGATCCTGATGAATCAGCATTGTTCCGAAATTGATTTATATTTATTGTTTCTCTTTTAAATTCTGAATAATTAGTATCAACAACTGGAATGTGATTATTTGGTTTTACAAATATTTTCTCATGATTCTCCATATAATTATATTTGTTTAAAAATAATAATAATTTTTTAATCAGTTTAACTGTTGATCTAACAACTTCAAGATCACATTCATCATCATCAATCATCATTAAAAATACTCCAAGACAACCACGTAATGATAATTCATCCAACACTTTTTTTATTCTCAATAATATTTCCTTTTCATTTAATGTAACAATTTTTTTATATTCAATTGAAAATGTAACAGCAGGAAATGTACCATCAATCATTCCTTGATGTTTACATTGACGACAAATAACAACTTTCCAGAATTTTATTGCACTTGTCTTAACTTCCCAATATAAATCATTTACAGAGCAATATGCAATAACAGAAAATATATGATCTAAACAATTACGTGATATTTTTTGTTGATCATACAAAACTGTTATAAGTTCAACAGCTTCACGTCGAACAACACCTTCACTCTCACTACCAAGAACTACAATTAAGTGAGTCTAAAAATCATAATAAGAAAAATTAATATTGATCTATGAAAATTCTAGGTAAATTTTTTACACATAATTCTGCAGCTCCAAGACAACGATCCCAAAATAATTTTATTTTAATCATTTCTGAAAGACATTTTAATGCGGAAGCCCTAACATATGCTTCAGAATCATTTTTAGCCATACTAACAATAATTGGACAAATACCATTATCCAAAATATGTTGTTGGAATGCAGGAAATTCTAAAATTAGACAATAACATATCCAATTTTGTTTTGAATTCAATTTGACTTGTAAACTTACTTAAATCAGAAATAGTAACCATTGATACAACTAGTTCAATTGTACTATCACGTGTTTCCCAATCTTTATCATGTAGTCTTTTCATTATCATTGGTCCAAGTAATTCCATACCAGATCCTGTTAGTGTATCAACTAACAATGCTAAATTTGGTGCAAGAAAATGCTCAATAGATAATTGTGTTAATTTAAGTGCATGAACTGATTGCTGAAATAATTTAAAAATATTTTTGAATTAAAAAAACAAACAATTATTAAAAATATTCTTACTCTTGATAACATATTTGGATCATTTAATAAAGCCAACATAAAATTTAACAATGTTGTTGATTCAATACATTCCTTCCATGTAATTTTATAATGACTTATTAATGTATGTAAACCAGTTAATATTGCTGACAATAAATTTGGATTTTTCGTTAGTATATCAGTATTTGGTGTATCTGGTTTTGGTTCAACATAATAACACATATCAGGTGAATATCCTTTTAATGTAAATACTAATGCTTGAAATACTAATATTGCTCTATCACGATGCAATATATTTTTTAATGATAGTATACTTTGTATTGATTTACATGCTAAATCATTAACATTATCAATTGTACGCATTAATTCTCTAAATGAATAACATAAACGTGTTGTATGTTCTGATGATATATTAAATAAGTTTAGTAAATAGTTTTCTAACCATTCTTTGCCTTTTGTATTTTCACGTTTTATAAAATGTAATATTGGTAATATTTGTAATATTAAAAATTGATCTTCAAATTTAATACATTCATGATCAACCATAATTTCTTCTGGACAATTTGTACCCATTAACTTCCATACTATATGATTTAATTCAGCCATTTTAAATACATTCATTGAACTTCTACGTGCAATACAAAAATTCATACAATTAAAAAAATTTAATGAAAAACAATTAAAATCCAATTCAGAAGTTTTTGGTTTGTGAATATATTTTAAACGTGCAAAATTACACAAAACAAATAAACGAAATACTTGTTCCAAAAATAGATGATCATGTGTCATATCGGCTAAACGCCACATTGTTAATTCAATTTTTAAATTCTCCAAAATATAATATGTTATTTTTTTACAATCATTTAATTCAATTGATCTATGTAAAATATAACAAATAAGATTTAATGTTGGTGCAATTTTTTGTTGTAAATCAGAATCATCAACTGCTATTATATTATTTGAATCAGTTGTACAGATTGTTAATGGTAAAAAAATTTCAATTAATATTTCATCGGTTAATTGTTCATCTTTTAATAATGTTGAATATTTATGCAGTATATTAAATAAGAATTTCATTGCATCACGTACAACATATAATGTATGATTCTTTTGACAATATTCACTAACTGTTTGCCATGATTTTGTTTGTTTTATCCAATGTAAACCAATACTATACTGTGCTATTGATGATAACAATAAAACATTTGCTAATTTAATCGAAGCTGTTTGTAGTTTTTTATTTTCATTTAATGCTTTTTGAATTCTTGAAAAAAAAATATTAAAAAGAAAAGTTAAAAATAAAAAAAAACTTAAATAATATTATTTACATACTTTTCCAGTATTTGTTTTTCTTTAATAACTGAAAATGTCCATTCATTTTCAATAACTAATGCCAATAAGCGTAATGTAAATGCTACAATTGGTGGTGAAATATCCTCATCAGTAAATTTGATTACAATTTTTTCAATCCATTCTAATATCGCATCAGATCTTACAATATTTTTGTATTCTAACAAATTTTAAATGATATTATTATTGTAATTTACAATTTAATTTAGTATAAATAATAAAACAAACATTTTTACCTTCTGTACTTGATAAATGTGATAATAACATTTCCAAATAAACATCATTTTTAATACGACATTTTGGCTGAAGGAAAACTTTCAAAACAGATTCTAATTTTTCTTGACATTCGGTCACACTAGTTCCATTCATTTTAAAAATAAATTATTTAATATTTTTATTAGTTTAATATTCCATCACAAACATTATTAACTTTTCCAAAATGTTGAAAACAAATATTTTGTATAATTAAAAAAATTGTTAAATATTTACGTCTTTTTATTGCGAAATTACTTTTTTTTGACATTAAAAATGAGTGCGTTCACTTTGAAAAAGTCGTGCTATTGCTATAAAATAAAGTGCAATATTGTGCTCTAAAAATAAAGTTTTCATGTTAATCTAATGGAAATTATATGATTTTTTATTAAAGGCATAAGAAAAAAACATAGTTATGTTAATTTAAAACAATTGTCATACAAATAATGTATAAATTTACTATAAAACTGTTTTTTTAATTTTTCAACTCCGAAAAATAACAGTAAATTTTCGGAATTGCATACGCAATATTTTTTTTTTCCAACAACTAAATTTCAACCCTGATAAAAAAATCTAAACTTTTTTTTAGTCAACTTTCAATGGCGTATTCAATACGAAGTAATCTTGTTTTCCCTTAATTTTAATTAATTTGTGGATAATGTAACAATATTTATTAGTAATTATTAATATAAATGTAAAGTACATCAATAGGATATGACTTCTGAAAGGTTTGTATTCATTTAAATAATGTTACATTTAATTGAAAATAAAAGTTTAAAAGAAAAACCATAGAGGAAAAAAAAAAGAAAAAGAATGAAGGAAGAAAAAGAAAAAAATAATATGTTAAAGCAAAATTTTTCTGTCAAAATCAATAAAAGAGATTTTTTTTTTTGCCTAAAAATTCTTGATAGTAGGTGATATTGGGCGTGACAATTTAAAATAAAAAAAACATTAAAAAAATAAAATAAAATAATAGACAAAAAAATAAAATAATGTTTAATTTATAAAAAGAATAAATTTTAATTTATTATAGATTAGAATGGGTAGAAATAATTGAACCGCGAACTAAGGATCTAATCTATGCGAATTTAACGACAGGCGAATGTGTATGGGATGAACCAAAAAATTTACCGCAGGTAAATAAATACTTTACTTATATTTTTTGAATTTCCTCATCAATTACATTTCCTGAACAATGTTTTTTTTTTATCTAACTGTGCTAAGCTTTTATTATATTTTCTTTAACTTATCTACTAAATAATAAGTTTACTTCATTTTATCTTTAATTTTTTATTTTTATTTTATTCTTTTATATATTTTTTTTCTAAATTACTTAATTTATTTGTATCCATTCTTAAAATTCAGCACATATGTTTTTTTTTTGTTGTGTTTAATGTTAATGTTCTCTCTTCAACTCTATCACTGTATTCTATTTTATCTTAATATGTGTTTGTGTGTGTGCTTATATTTTAGTAATACTCATTTAATTAGGAGTTAACCCATATGAATCATACCCAAACTAAATAATAATGCGTAAGATTTTAATTAATTTATATCTTTTTTTTTTTTTATAAAGAAAAATTGTTTTTGTTTTCTATAAAAAACAAATTAAAATTACAAAATACAATAAATAAATTAATATTATATTTTTATTTATTAATTTAGGGTGTAAATATAAAAAGGGTTGATCCATCACAATGGTGGGAATTATTTGATAAAAATACACAAAGATTTTATTATTATAATTTTGCATCACAAATAACTGTGTGGCATCGACCACCTAATTGCGATATTATACCATTGGCAAAATTACAAAAATTACAAGAGAATACAGATCCAAATGATAGAAAAGATGGTTTTACACAAACGCCACAAGCAAAACTTACAGCACGTTTATTTCGTGAAAGGGAAATACGTGAAGGACGTGATTCACATTTAAGACACCATTCAGCTGGACAATCTGCCAGAGTACCATCTAGTGGACCACAAGAATCACGTAGCAGTGAATTATTAGCTAGTCCACAAGGAAGACATAGTTACCGGTAAATTTGTCTATTTCATTTTCCTTAATTAAAACTCATAATTTATTGGCTTCAGATTTATATTTTTGATTTAATTGAAAAGTTAATTTTTATTCATTTATTTTTTAATTGCAATTAATTTTTTATTAAAATCTTACTTAATAATTAATTTATTTTTATCTTGTTGAATAGATTACCAACATGCAATGATGCATCATCGAGTCGAGCCGATTCACACAAATTTTGCCGTCATACGCAAGGTAAACAAACACAATCTTAATCTTATATCAAGTCAGATAAGGTTTATGAATTTTATTATTTGTATTAATTCACTTGTTGACCATAGTTACAAAATCGTTAAATTTTCCATGTTTTTATCTTTATTGATTTTAATCTGCTTCTTTAGATTCACGAACGAATCAAAAACAGATGGATTCAGGGAAATCAAGTGATTCTAGTTTATCAAGTGCACATGGTTATCGACGATTACAAGAAGGTGGTAGCTTAAGAATAGGAAGTTCACATCAACAAAGAAAACAACATTCTGTTGATAATTGGTTTGTACAATTTTTATTTAGAAAATATAAGAAATCTTTATCAATTTTTTTTATTGCAGTTATCGTATGCTTCAAGAAAGTTCAAGTTCACATAATATACCACATGTAGCATTACCAAGTGAACATAAACATCATCAACATTTTCCGCATCCCCCATTATCTTATTCAATATCAAATTCATCTGATTTAGGTGGTAGTGGTTCACCAACTCATTCATCAAGTACACCACAACTTAAAAAGAAACTTTCTTCTGATTCAACAGGAATCTCATCTGGTCATCCAAATCGTGAAAGTTGTCCTGTCGCAAAACATCAAAGTTTTGATTATGGCGGAAGTGAGTTTTAATATTTGTTTAAATTTTGTTCTGATTTTTAATTTTGTTAATTTTTAGATCCTCCTACAGTATCACTGACACGTTCTGGTAGTTTTATGTCATCATCTAGTGTACGACATGAACATAGAACAGGGAGTATTGATGGTAATGGTGCTAGCGATGACTCAATGCATGAAAAATATTTTAAATCAGTTGAGAATACACCAGTTACAAGAAGACGTCATAACACAGTATCGAAAACGACATCTAGTAGTAACCAAAAACATGGATCGAGTGAATCAAGTCCGCAGAGTCCAACCAGTCCACATAATCATGTAACAAAAAGAATTAAATTGAATTCAGACAAATTTCTTTAATATCGTCCTTTTAAAAAATAAAGTAAAATGACAATTTCAGTTGTTTAATTGAAAGTAATTTTCAGTTCTTTCAAACGGCGAAACATTTGTATTAAAGAATTTCTACTGAATTTAATTCAAACTAAATTTCAAGTAGTGCAGGATATTTTCTTTAATTATTTATTTATATTTTTATTTGTATTTTAGAGTATTAAATCAACCAGACCGACATTATTAAGTAGTATCTCATTAATAAATGATACACCAAGTTCATATATAATATCTAGTCAAAAAAATGATCCAGAATTATTTAATCTTGATTTAATAACAAAGCCAGAACGTTTTATGGATAAAATAAAAATTGATAAAGGAAAAATATCGCCAGGTACAACAATTGCAACAACAATAAATTCAATTATAGGACAACAACAGCAACAACAATTATTACAACAACAACAAATAAATACAAATACAGCAACAAAAAAACAAATAAATAAAAATAATTTATCACCATCTAGTCAAACAAATGATTATAATTTAAGTTTATTATTATCATCCTCATCATCAGCATCACAACAACAATCACAACAACATAAAATTGATAAATTTTTAACAAAACCAAATTTGGAACGTCATAATAAAGAAACAACTGAAAAAAATACAACATCACAGCATACGAGACATAAAAAGAAACATCACCAACAGCATAATTCAAAAAATACAACAACAGGAACAGCAACAATGATGAGTGATGTTGAATATGATAATGGTAATATATCACCATTATATAGTAATTGGGATCAAGAAATGCAAGAACATTTATTACCATTACAACATTATATAATTGAACAAGCAAAATTATCTGGTTGTTATCGATTAGATGGTGATCCATTAGATTCTGATTCATTACATTCAGATAGTCAATCAGAACATTCATTTTCTGGACATGAACCAGATAATGAAGATTCTGATCATTCAGATGGACGTGGTGATTATTTAGCACATAATTATGTTGTTGATGAAGATTATGGTGCACATCGTCCTGGTGTTTCGTATTATAATATCGATTTAGATTTTGATAAAAATGATAAGGAAGATATGTAAGTATTTTTTTTTGTATTTCATTTTTATATTCGTTAAAAGTTTATAAATCCGTTTGTATCACCGTTAAAATTTTATTCTTGAATTTCGTTCAAATATAAAGTAAAGAAATGTTTTTTGATTATATTTTTGTATAAAATTTCAATTGAATTCAGATTAGCATTAATGTAAATATTTAGATCACGTAAAATATCACGTTAACAAAAAATATACAAGATGCTGGAATCTTTATGAATTTTAAAATGCAACACAATAATTGATATTCTTATTTCAATTTTACGACAAAGTCACAATGTTAAAGGTTAGCAAATATTCTTATTTATGTACATTAATTTCTTCTGAATGAAGTTAAGTTTATTTATTTGACTTGACAATAGACTTAATAAAATATTCATAAAATCTCTATGAAGACATCGTCTTTGTTTATATTTTGTATTTTTTAAGTCTGAAAAAAAATTTATAATCAGAATAATAAATATCGGTAAAATCTTGTTTACAACGTATAGACATTTTTCTTCAGTTTAAATTTAAATCCCAAATCGGATATAACGTAAGATTTGTTTTTGGTCCCTTGTCAGTAATTTTTTTCATTTTTCTTTTTCACTTTTAACGAAAATAATGAAATTTCCTTCTTACTTTTTATTATCTAATTCATTTTATTTTTCTGTTCGATTCGTTTTTTTTTTATTTCTTCTTCTAAAATTAAAATTAATTTTTCACTCGAGAAGAATAAATAAAGAAGAGTTTTAATTAAATTTAAATTTTTAAATTCTAAGTGAGAGAAGTTGAAGAATTTATAAAATACAGAAAAGAACAACAACCCAAAAAATTAGTAAATAAAGCAGGCGTGTGTGTGTGTGTGTAGATAGAGAGAGAGAAAAAACGAAGATGAGAAGACTTTGAACCGTAACCGTATAATAAATCTAAAATAAAAAAATACAAAAATTGAATTAAACAAAACACGAAACTTGTTTTTATTTTATTTATTTATTCAAAAAAAAAAAACTGATTCGGATCATAAATATTTTAATTTTTTTTTATTAAACTAAACGCACAAAAATTTCTTTCAATTAACGGTGAACTTTTTTTTTTCGTTTGTTTCCGTTTTTTTTTTTTTATTTTTACAATAAAAAAGAAAATTTGCATAAAACTTCAATCAATTTTTATTTTTGGATTTTATTTTGAATTCAAACTTTATACTTTTTTTTTGTTTTTTTGCAGATCACAAGATGTTGAAAATCGTTTAGAAAATGCTAAAGAAGATCAAATATATTCACCCGTTAAAAATCATCCATTTTTTCAATTGCCATTAACAAATCCATCACCGCTCAAAAAATTACCACAATTACCATTAAATATTGAACATCATCAACCACAACAACAGCAACAACATTTATTACAACAACAACAATTAGTACATCAACCACAACAACAGCAAAAGTCAACAAATAAATTACATCATTTATCATTTCCTAAATTATCATCATTAACTAGTTTAGCTGGACCACCACAATTGGCTATTATGAAAGAATGTGATATTGAAAAATTTGCACAAGATAATTTAAATTTACATTCAAAGGGAATATTTAGAAAAAAGGTTTGTTTATTTTTCTTTTTTATATATATATTTAATAGAAGGACAAAGGTAGTGGGAGACACGATAAAAAAGAAGACAATGTAACGATTTGTTTTATAAACTTCATTAAACCTTTTGTTGTGTTAAGGATAATTAAAAGTGATTTATTTTGAAAATTATTTGAATGAAATTTCTATGTTTTTTATTCAGTATATTACTTAATTGAGTTTTAGTATTGATTCACAGATAAAATAAACACATAATCTTAAATAAGGGTTAAATGTTACATTGAAACAAATTGTTACAAGTTTTTTTTTTATTTTCAATTTAAATTTTCGTTTCATTAATTGAAATGGGTTTATTTTTATTTTTAGTCATCTGTACGTGATATGTTAAGTTGGACATCAAATGCAATAAGTCGTCCAATGCTTGCATTATCACGTGATAAATCATTTAAAAAAACAGCCTGTGAATTATTTAAATTGGTACAAATTTATATGGGTGATCGTAAAGCAAGAGCTGGAATGAGTTTAAATTCTGTTGCTATTGATATTATTTCAATGGCTGTTGCAACACCACAGTAATTATAACAAAATATTTTAAATAGATATTGTGTAACCTTTTAAAGTGACCACCACTAAATATTCTGAGTGTATTGTGTATTGAGTTTTTTATTGAAACTTGTGACAGTGACATACAGAAAATAATATTTAGCTTGTTCAATTTATTGATGGTTTTATTATTTTTGATTAAATTTATTTTCTTAATATTTCAGAATAAGAGATGAATTATATGTACAATTGTGTCGCCAAACAACTGAAAATCCAATGAGAGAATCATTAATGAGAGGCTGGGAATTATTAGCAATATGTTTATCATTTATTCCACCTTCACCAACATTTCAGCCAGCACTTTTAAAGTAAAATTGAATATTGCCAATATATTTTTCTTTATTTTATATTAATTGTAAATTTTAGTTATATGAATCGTCATCGTGATCCAACATTTGCAACAAGTTTTCCAGAAGTTGGTAAATGGCCAATACATGTACAAATTTCACATTATGCAACAATTGCTTGTCGACGTCTTGATCGTATTGGTAGTACTGGAAAGAAACAAGCTAAAAAACCAACTGAAGATGAAGTCAATCAAACTAGAGTAATTTATACTTTATATTAATTGATTAATTGCACATAATATTTAATTAATAAATTTCTTTTATCTTTTATTTTTTAAGGATCAAATATTTAGAGATAGTATGTTTGGTAATACACTTATGGAAGTTCTTGAATTACAAAGGGAAAGATTTCCAGAAAGACAACTTCCTTGGATTCAGGTTACACTTTCTGAACAGGTAAATTATAAACCAATTTATTTTTATTTCATTTACATAATTTTGATTTTTTAAATCAGTTCTTTATTTTAATTGTTAAATCTTTACTAAATCATATTTAATAAAAACATTAACATCAAAACAAATAGGTGCTTCTATTAAATGGTAAACAAACAGAAGGTATTTTTCGTGTATCAGCTGATGTTGATGAAGTTAATTATTTTAAAACACGCCTTGATCGATGGGAAGTACCTGAACACAAAAGCACAATGGGTAATATACACTTAAATTAATTATAATTTATTCATTTTTATTTCTTATTAAATGTTTTATGTATATTTTAGATGCTCATACACCAGCTAGTCTCCTTAAATTATGGTATCGTGAATTATATGATCCATTAATACCAGATGAATTATATAATGATTGTGTTCAAACAGAGGATCCAGAAGTAGCTGCTATTATCATTAATAAATTACCAAGAATAAATAGATTAGTAAGAGAGATAAATTATTATTTTTTTGTTACAAACACAGTCTGTCGTTCATAAATTATGTCAGTGATATTAAATTAATGGAATGAGTTTTTGGGTAGTTCAAAAGTTTATATCACTTTTAGTAAAGGTCGAATGGGATGGGAGGTAGTTTAAATTTATGATACGAGAAAGCAAAACAGAATTAACTAATTGAAAGAAATGGTTTTCCCAAGCAAAGCAAACATTATATAAACCAAAAATTAGGCAACTATTTTTTTTTTGGGATTACGAACCGAATAAATTGTTAGATTATATTTTAAATCCAACCAGCTTGTTTGTTAAACTTATTTCTTGACATCATTTATGACCGGCTGCTTTTTATTTCTGTTCTTTACAATTAAATTTTTAATTCCTTATTTTTATTGTTGTTTTTTTTTTCCTTTCAGGTTTTAACATATTTAATACATTTTCTTCAACAATTTTCACAACCAGATGTTGTTGTATTAACAAAAATGGATTCATCTAATTTAGCAATGGTATTTGCGCCAAATTGCCTTCGTTGTACATCACAAGATCCTAAAGTTTTATTAGAAAATGCTAGAAAAGAGATGACTTTTTTGCGTACATTAATACAGCATATGGATACAACGAGTGTTTCTTATCTTGTTTAAAAATCCAAAGAAAAACAAAAAAAAATAATAATAAACGGATGAAAGATAATGAAATTTCAAAATAGAAATTTTTTTTTTGGCATTTTGTAAATGTAAATTTTAGAAAGATTTTATTTTTATTGTTTTCTTTTAATTTCTTTTAAATAAAATTAAAAAAAAAATATATAAAAAAAAACTTACAATAATTAAACGTTTAGGCAAAAAATAAAAACATAAAAATAATTGCTATGAAAAAAAAAAATATGTTCCAAAAAAAATTTAGACTTGTTGATATAAAAAGAGAAAAAAAAAAACAGTTTTAACATTTTCAAGTTGTTTGTATTTGTGTTTGTAGAAAAAAATATTCAATTTCATGTTAAAAATTTTTGCTTAATTTTTATTAACTGAACCTCAACTCTTCGGTACACGATTCAATATATACGAGAAATTATTTCACTAAAATCTCTTAAGAATATTTGGTCAGTTTACATTTATATTTACAAATGTACATCAATGTACAGAATAAAATATATTTGAAAAGTTTTTGTAAAAGAATTAAAAGAGGGAAATTGAGCTGAGAGTAAGAAAATAGGAAAGAAAATTTAGTGAGAAATAGGAATTTAGAATGAAAACAATAAACTCGTTTTGGTGAAATTTGTTGTATGTAGAGAAATAAATTTCTATTTGAAATGCAAACAAATGAATACAAACAACAACAAAAATAATAAAAGGAAACAATAAAAATAAGAATTATAGAAAAGAATTAAATACGTTTTAAATGTTTGAACAAATATAATAAGATTGGCCTTTGCCTTTGCGCAGCTAAAATAAATTAAAAAGGAGAAATTTAAATCGTTTTATTATTCTCGAGAAAAAAAATAAATATTTTTTCATAAAAAATAAAATATAAAAACAAAATAAAGAATGATGCACACAGAAATCTTACAAAACTATTGAATGAACACAATTTTTTTTTTGTTTTGTACAGCTAAGCTAAGTAACCAATCTTATTTTATACAAGATGAAAAAAAAAAAAACTTATTTTTTTCTCAAAAATTTTTACAGAAAACAGAAACAAGAATAAAAAAAAATGTTTAGAAAAAAAAAAACATGAAAACAAAAAGTTACCAATAATTTTTTCTCTTTTGTTTTTCTTTCTTTTTTTGTTTGTTAAAAATTAGAGAAGAAGAAAGATCAACAAAAAATTTAATGAAAAAAATGAATTTTAGTTTTTCTAACTTTTTTTTTTTTATCTCAATTTTGAGCGGCGAAAAAACATAAATTAAAGAAACGTAAGAAAATTTTAGTCAAATTAAATTTAGTGAGAATGAAAGAGAAAACAAAAAAAAACATTATTATTATTTAAGGTTAGGGAAAAAAAAGACAACAAAAGAGAAATAAAAGAAATATGAGAAGCAGAAAAAGAAGAGACGAGAAAGAAGAAAATACAAAGCGTGAATTTAACGTTCTGATATGCCATTGTAAATTAATAAAAATAAATAAAGTAAAATAAAAATAAAAATAAAATTAATGAAAAGAAAAATAAGAAGAAGAAGAAGAAGAAGAAAAAATTATTAAATTAAATTTAACAAAAATAAAAGAGACAAAGAAAATACAAATTGCAATAAAAATTATTATATTTTTTAAAGGAAAGGGAAAGAGAATCTCGTGTAAAGAAAAAAAAAAAACAAAAACAAAATAGAAAACGGTAAAGTGAAGAGAATTTATTTTGGGTGTAAAATAATTAACTCTGAAGAAGAAAGAAAAGGATGAAGAAATTTTAAAACAAGAGTAAAGGAAACATTTTAATCAAGGAATTCATTTGAAGTAATTTATAATTTTTTAACTAGCGTCAAATAATAATCTCTTTTGATTAAAACTAATTTTTGCAGGGGGTATGGGGATTGTAAATTGAATTCCAATTTAAGTTTATCATTTAAAAACAAAAAAAAAAGTGTGACAATCGTCTCGTTTTTGTTATTTTTTATATTTTTATATTTTGTGCTAAGAAATGGACGGCTACTTTTTGTACTTTAAACAAGACTCCATTATTGATGAACTGTCAAAAAATTTGAATTCAATTTTTGTTCGTTTCACCAGAGGTGAATTGTGTTAGTAAAGAGAAGAAATTAATTCTGTTTTGTTTTAATGTTTCGTTTTACTTTACTTTTAATATTGATGAAAATTCTTCCTTCTTACTTTCTTCAAAAGATTTGATTACACAGGATGAAAGTCAGAAATAAGTAACAAATGAAAATTATAAAATGAAAGGAAAATTTTTGCTTAAAAAGAAAATAATTTTAATAAAAAAATTTAACTAAAAAATAGAATTAAAAAAAAAAAGAGTAAAAAGTGAAGAAAAAAAAAAATATAACGAAAATCCTTTTAATTTTTTCTTAAAAAAAAAAAAAAAAAATGGAGAAAAAAAATCACAAAATTATTTTTGTTTTTTTGTGATTTTTAAATTTTAAAATTAAAAAAAAAAATCGTTCCTGTTTTTTGCTTGTGATAAAAAAAATTCTGATTAAATAGAGAAAAAGCCACTGGAGATTGTTGGAATGTAGGGTACTGGGGAAGAAAATGAAGAAGACACCATTTATAAAATGTCTTCCTTCTCATCCTTTCGTTCCGCTCTCTCTATTTTTTTAAAATAATAAAATCCTTTCACATAAAAATTCCATTGTAGACGCTTATTTTCTCTCCATAATTTTCTGATTTAAGAATCAACAAAAAACAATACCCGTATAATCAAAATACAAAATAAATACTCACACAGAATAATAAAATGGATCTTACACAAACACACAACACACACACACACATACACACATGCAGGCACCCTCAAAAACTTTCTCAACTGTGAACAAAAAAAATTCTTGAAAACACCACATAAAAAGAAGAAGAAGGAAAATAGTTCTTTCTCTTTCTCCTTTATCTAAAAAAAAAACAAAACAAAAATTTGTAGCATTTCCTTCCGATATAAAACTTTTGTAAAAAGAGAAATAAAAAGAAAACAAAAAATACAATAATTTATAAATAAATTTTTAATTTTCTTTTCTTTTTTTTTTGTTTAAAAGAAAAGGTAGAAAGAAAAACTGTAAAATAAAGAAAAACAAAAAAAAAAAACTTTCATTTTTGCTAAATTTTTTTTTTTTTTTCTATTTAAATCGATTTTTCCTAAATGTTTGTCCTAAAACATCTGCAGCCACACGTTTATTTTTCTTAATTCCAAATGAAAATATTATTTTTACATTTTCCGTTCCCTTTTATTTGTTTTGAATTAAACAAAAAAAAATTAACGCGTGGCAGCGGGAGGACGAATAGGGGAACAAAAAAAAACAATTTTGGCAAATATTAAAAAGCAAAAAAAAACTGAAAAAATTTGTAGAAATGAAAAAAAGGAAAAAGTTTTTTAATTGAAAAGGGAAGAAAAAATTGAAAATTGAAAATGAAATTAAATAATTAATATTAATAAATTATAAAAAAAAAAAAAAGTATATATTTAATTTATAATGATAAAAATTTTACAATTATTTATAAAGAAAAAAAAACAAACAAAAAAATTAAACAAAAAAAAAAAAAACAAAATGACTTTGAAAAAAAAAAACGGTGAAAAGTAATAAAAGAAGAACCGATGGAGAATGGAGAAATGATGGATGACACTGAAGATATTTTTAAATATTATTTAGGAATTACATAAATATTATTTTTTTGTTTATTTAAAAATAAAATAACTTTTTTTTTTGTATTAAATTATGGATAAAAAAAAAATGCAAACAATTTACGTAAAACATGATTTTATATTTTGTTCATTTTCTGTTTTTTTTTTCTATTGTTTTTTTTTTTTTCAAAAATTGCCCAGTTTTTCCGTTTTCTCTTTTTGATTATTTGTTATTTTTTTTTTACTACTTTTTTTTGTATATTTTGTTTTACTAAAATTTTTTTAGAAATTTGATGAAAGAAAAAAAGGGAATAAAAAGGACGAGAAATCATTTATTGATGCAATTTTTAAGAAAAAAAAAAAATAAAAAAGAGGAAAAACAAAATGATAAAAATTATTATAAACAATTTTCTCTGTTTTCCTTTCTTTTTCAAAGTGAAACCTCTCTTGTTCTCTCTATCTCTCATTTTTTTTGATAAATAATTCACCCTCAGCAGAATACAATTTATATACTAAAGTTGAACTTGATGAAAAAGAAGGGAATTTGGGAATGGAATAATGAATAAAAAAAAAAATTGCTTTTATGTAAAAAAAAAAAAATAAAAACAATAAAAAGAAAATATTACAAAAAAAAACTACTAAACTTTAAAAATAAAAAAAAAAAAAAATTGTAAACAAAAAAAAAATAAGAAAATAAATGAATAAAAAATAAACAAAACAAAAATGTGTAACGCAATTATATAAAAATAATAATTTAAAAGAAAAACAAAAAGAGGAAGAAGAAGAAAAGACAAAATATAGTTTACATAATGCAAAAGCAACAATAAAGAAAAACAAAATTATAAATAATTGAAGTTTTTATTTACAAAAATTAATTTTCTCTCCCCTACAACAAACAACAGGCCCGAACGGAAAGTGTGAATGAAGAATGAGAAAGGAAGTCTCACTGTTCCCCACTTGTGTGTCTCTTCTTTGAATTAATTATTTTAATTAATTAAATTAATTTAATGGAAGAAACAAAATATAAAATAAAAATTGAAAGAAATTTTAGTTCAATTTTTCACTTAGCAAAAAAATTATTACATTTATTGGAATCAATACAATGATATATTATAATAAAAATTTATTACAATCGGAAAAAAATTCTTTTTTTTTTGTTTTCTTTTCACCATAAGAAATTCGAATTCTAATTATGAGAAAAAAACATAACGTTAATTTAATTTCCTTTATATAAAAACAAAAAAAAAAGAAGTAAAATGAAAAGTAAAATCGATTAATCTCTTCTTCGTTTTTTATCTCTTTCTTTATCTTTATGATCAGATTGTTTGTCTTCTTTACGTTTAGGTGCTTTTTTGGCCATCGTTAAAAATTGATCTAAACCAAATGGATCCTCTTCTTTTTCAAATTGTACAGGACCTTGACGAGCACTTGTTGTTGTTCTATCAGTACCACTGAATTCTTTATCAGGAACAAATCTATTTGTATTTACTATTCGATCTAAATCAGCACCATAAGTTTCTTGATCAATTTGTTTACTTGGACGATATAAATGTGTACCTAATGTACCAGCATCACGCCATGGTTTATCATAAACATTATAAGCTTCATCATCCCCGTAACCAGAGTCCATACCTTTTGTTGTATTAAATAATCTTTGATCAAATTGTGTTTCACCACCTGTTATACTTTTGGCTGGCATTCCAAGTGCAATTTGTTCTGAAATATCCCTTTCTCTTTCTCGTTGTAATTTTGTACGTTTATCGGGTGCAGCACGTCCTAAATTACGATCACGAACACGTTCCTTATGACGTTCAGCACGTAATTCATCACGTTCCCTTGAATCAGTTGTATTTGATGGTTCACCAGTTTCAGGTAAACGTAATCCAGCACGTTCTTCTCTTGCACGTTGTGCCATTTGTCGTAACATATCCTCTTTCTTTTCTTTCTCCTTTTGTGCCAATTTCTTTTCTAATTTTGCTCGTGCTTCAACAGCTTCACGAGCCTTTCGATCAGCAATATATAATGCTTCTGCCATTTTTGCAAAATTCTCATTAATATGAACTTGTTGAAGTCCACGACCATCCGCTGCTAATCTTTTATCTAATGGAATAGTATAACCTTTTGCATTTTTCCAATTTGATATGCATGGTGGTACTTTCCATTCTTTTTGTTCTTTAACTGTAACTTTACGTGTAGGTGAATGTAAAACAGGAGCAGGAGGTGAAGGTGGGCCTCGGGGAATTTTTTTATTTATTCTAAAACGCGGTGGTTCCATAGGATCATTTTGTGCTTCCACCATACGGATAACTCTTTGTTTTGCTCCAGAATTAAATGCATCTCCTTGTTGGGATGGTGTATATCTAATGTATTGTGCAGGTGCTGTTTTCTCTGCATGTCTTACTGGTAAAGCAGCAGCTATTTTTTGACTTGTTAATTTTTCTAATGCTTTTCGTGTTTGTTCTGTTATATCCATAAGTGCTTCTTCGTCAGGTTTTTGTAGTTCAGAGGCATCTTCCGATAGCACTTCACTTGGTAATAATTGAGACAAATTAGAGTAAACAACTTTGTCTTTACCATGGCCTTGACGTGCGATCGCATCATATTTTACTTTTCCAGCTTGATCAACTTGTACAGCTAAAGCATTAGATTTTTTATTGGCATTTTCTGGAGCTCCCATGCCTGAAAAGAAGAGTAGAAAAAAGTGAATTAAATTGGGCGACGAATGGAAAATGGATATAAAAAAAATTACCAAGTGGATATTGAGCGACAGTTATTTCTGGAAATGCACCACCATCACCAAAATCAGCTTCATTTCTCGGTATCCATCCTCGTCTTTGACCATACGGGGGAGCTGCAATTTTCGCACTCACCAAAGCCCCTAAAGCTGGTGCGCCTTTTGCCATCATCCTCATTTCATCCTCACGATCCCAAATTTGGTTCGTGGGAGCTGGTAATACACTTGAAAGTGACATTTTATAAACACAATCACTAGCACTATTCACAGTATTATTAATAAATTTTTAGTAGGTTAAAATAATAAATCAAAAAGAACGTTTTGACGCCATGTATTTCGTCTATGACGGATAAAAAATAAAATGGACGGGATTTTTTTCTACATAAAAACTGAACACTGAACTGAAAATAATTGTACATTGAACTCAAAAACAATAATACTACAATATTGCCATAGTCGAATGGAATTTTATTGGAATGAAGTTGGCATAAAGGCTCACCTGTACCATCTATAGACAAACATTAAAATCATTTTTAAAATTGCGCTAATTATTTTGTAGCGTTTATTCATTGCACACACACATATGCGTATAAATTGTCAAAAACGCTAACCTTAAAAAAAATCCATAAGACCAACAACACAAAGTTTTATAAATAAATAAATAGAAAATATGGCTAGTAATGCAAGTGGTAAGCTCATTGTAAATTCTATATTAAAGCCTAGATAATATCTAGCAATGTAAAAATTATCCAGTTTAAAGTGTTTTGTAGTCAAAAACTGACATGCTTGCAACCAAACTGTCAATCAAGTTTATGATGATTTGTATTTTGCAAGAAAAAAAATAAGGCTCAAGTGGTTTTTGCCAAGAAATTGTACCTTATCAAACATTTAAAATATTTACGCCTTTCGAATTATTTATTGATTATTAATAAAATTATTAAATGAAAAATTTAGAAGGTTGTTGCTGTTTCACATTTTTAATCTAGTTTTGTTTTTCTTTTTTTGTTTTGTTAAAATATAAATTTTTTCATTAATTCCTTTCTATTCTAGCTGAAAATATTGAAAATGAAAGTAATTCAGCAAAAGGTTCATTATTAAGAGGTTCAAAATTGAATCCACTATTAAAATCTAGTATGTTGCGTCCATCACAATTTCAATTTAGTAGTTCCTCATCATCATCGTCTTCAACAACAAATGATTTAAAAATAAATGAAAATACAACAACTCAAAATACTAGTTCGCCAAATACCAGTAAATTTAATCCATTCCTGAAATTTCAAGATAGCGAAGAGGATGATAATAGTTCAGCATCTAATGATAAAAAAACTGATAAAGAAGTAAATTTAAAATGATTTTTTATTTTATTTTGTTTATTATGATTTTACATTATTTGTTTTATTTTTCTTTTAGAAAACAGATACGTTATCTTTAATAACAAAAAATGGTTTACCAAAATCAAATTTGTTTAAACCTTTACAAGCCCCTATTTCAGAGAATACCGGTTTTGTGTTTGGTCAAAATGTTCATGAACGAGTAACAGGAGTAAGCATTTGTTTTTTTTTTACACCAATAAAATTATTACAGATATTCAATTAATGTAAATAATTAAATTTTTAGGATATTGTTCAAAATTCATTAAATTCTGAACAAACAAAAAAAGAATCTGATGAGACAAGTGAAAGTTCAAATTCACCAGGGCTTTTATTTTCAAACGCTGCTGTACAAAAAACAACAAATGTTAATAATACTCAAACAAAAGAATCAAACAGTAAAAGTTTAACAGAAGCAGCACGTGAATATGAAGAAAGTCGAGCACAAAAACGTAAATATGATGAAGTTGAAACAGTAACTGGTGAAGAAGATGAAAATAATGTGTTAGAAGTGATTAATTGTAAATTATTTGCATTTGTTGCATCAACATGGGAAGAACGGGGACGTGGTTGTTTAAGATTAAATGATTCTAAAAATGATATTGATTCGTCTAGAGTTGTTTTTCGTACATCAGGGAGTTTACGAGTTCTATTGAATACAAAAGTAAATTTTTTTTGTTTTGTTGTGGTTAAAAATTATTTTTTTTCTTTGTACTTGGATGTATTGATTATTTTTTTTTGTTTTTTTTTTTTTTTTGTAGATTTGGAGAGGTATGATAGCGGAACTACCAAGCAGAAAAAGTTTACGTTTAACCGCAATTGATAGTAATGGACATATTAAAGTGTTTTTAATAATGGTTTGTATTTTTTTGTGAATTAGATTTGAACTCTTTTTGTTATAAGATTCAAATGATAAAATGGAAATATATTATATTTTTTTTTAGGCTGGTCCTGATGATGTTGAACTTCTTCATTCAGCACTTAATGAAAGGATTAACATTGAAAAGGCACGAAAAATTGATGATGTCAAAGAAATAATACCAATAAAAGATAAAGAAAATGAGGAAAATGGTGAACCAAGTTCGAAAAAACAAATAATCGATACATAAAAGTGTTTTTTTTTTCTCTAAAAAATTCTTTTATTTTATATATTTTTTTTTTTTGCATTACAATAATTTCCCTCTTTTTTCTCCCTTTTCATTCTTTTTTTTTATAATAAAAATCCAAACATTGTAATCATAATATTTAAAAAAAAAACTACTAAAAATTCTAGAATCGCGTGAAACGACAAATTATAAAATTGTCGTTAATAATAAAAATAAATAAAATTCAAATGACCCCAATAAAACCCCCACTAAAAAACAAAAAAAAAAATGAATATCCTTTTCTGAATCCCTAGTTTTATATAAATATAAATTTACAACGTATTTTTAGCCGTAAATTATATTTTCTATATTTTATTCTTAATTAATTATAATTTGTATTTAGAAACAAAAACAAAAACATAAAAAAAAGAAAATGTAAAATTTTTGTAATAAAAGTAAAAAAAAAAAAATGAAAAGAAAAGAAACAAAAAAAAAAAAACATTTAAAAAGCAAAATAATTTGCAAAATAATATTTAGAATTTTTCTTTTTTGCCAATAAAATGAAGAACAAAAAAAAAAAAGAAAAAAAAATTGTTTATTTAGGAAAATATGTAAAATTAAATAATAATTAAAATTAAAGATTTAATTTTCATTTTAAATTCAATAAAAATATAATCTAAGAAGAAGAAGAAGAATTTATTTTAAATTCCTCCTCTTAAAATTTTTGAAGAAGAAAAAGACGAAGAAGAAGAAGAAGTAAAGGGGGAAGACAATATATAAATGTATGTATAATGTTTAATGATCAGATTATTTGTGTAAGAGAGGCCAAGTGAAAGAGTGAGAGAGAGACAGGGAAGAAAAATGTACCATTTAAAAAATATACAAGTTTATAAATCTAAATCTAAAAAACAAAACAAAAAACTTTCAATTAAAAAAGCAGAGAATATTTACGTCTCTGTTCCAAAAGTATAAAAGAAAAGTTCCACATATGAAACAAAAATAGAAGAAGAAAACCGGTAAAGATTTATAAAAAAAAAAATTAATTGAAGAAAAAAAATTTTAATTAATTTAAAATAAACAAACAAACAAACAAACAACAAAACAAAGAAAAAGAAAAAAAATCTTTTTATCTTTTAAAAGTTGCTTATTTTTTTAAAACAAAAACAAAAATATATCCAAGAAACAATAACACACAGACACACACATACTGAAACACTTTTGCTTATTAATTTGTATAAAATAAGTCAAATTGTATAAATAAATAAAAAAAAGAAAAGTCAATTTTAAAAATTTTTATCTTAATTTTTTTTTTCTTTTTTTGGTTGTGTTTATTTTTTTTTTCTTAAGTAAAAATGTCAACAAGAAACAAAATAATTGTGGTTTTTGGAATTTTTTTTAGATTATTAAAAAAAAGTAAAAGAGAACAAATTTTACCAATTTTATTTGTTTTAGTTTTTTATTCTGGTTAATCCAGCTTACAAAATCAAAAGTGTATCAAAATATTAAATTACGAAAAATATCTACGGAAAATGATTGTAAACTGAGTGTATCGTTTATGAATTTACTAATTATAATTGAGTACTGTTAAATTGTATCTTGATAAAATATCTGACGAACAAAAGACGCATTTAGAAGCAACTGTATGTTCAGCTATAATCTGTAATTTTAATAATAACCTTTTTGTTTTGTTTTGGTCAAAAACAAAATGATTTTTTTGTTCTTCTTTTATTTATTTTTGCGTTGTAGATTTGATTTTTAGCTGGATTGCTAAAGATTTACAAAAAAAAAAAAGAAAAAAAGTTTTATACGGGAGTATGAAGGAAAAAATTTAATTGGGAACTTCTCATGCACCCGTATAAATTCTCGTTTTACTTTATCCCGTGAATATTATTTTTATCTGATTTTCTTCTTTAATTTTATTAATGAAAATTGAATCATTAATTATTGTTGTTACTAATTTGTCCTAGCGTGGTTTTTTTTGCGCCATTAAATCACAAATAATAAGATATTTAATTGAAAATTTCCATTGTTGAAAGTAAAGTGTAAAAATAAAAGTATAAGTTCAAGGCGTTACAATAAATCAATTTAAATCCTTTTAATTTTTTCTCAATCTTCAAACACAATTCAAATCTTTTCTATTTTTAATCACCGTAAATTAAGAGGGATGCATAATGATTTTGTTTTTTATTCCAAGGCTATTAAAATTGAAACCAATCAAAAAAAATTTAAAGATTTATGTAAAAAAAAAAAAAACAAAAAATTTCACAGCCTCTGATTATCTATGTCGAAATTAATTTCATCTCCTCAATTCAATAAATTTTCAAAGTACCCAGATTTTTCAAATTCATTTTTCAGTCAGTTTTTTTTTTAGTCTCGACGAAAATCAATTCTAAAATTTTGAAAAAAAAAAAACAAACTTTCCGTTAATTATGTTTGTCCTCAATTAATTTAGTTAGTTTTTTTTTCTCTCTTCCATCAAATAAAGAAATAAAGAAAGAAAAAAACTCAATTCAAAAACTAAAACATTTGGCCCCAAAAATTGCATGAGTTATTTAATGTTGTTTTTTTTTGTGTGTGTGCGTTTAGCCATAAGATCATCTCGCTAAATAACAAAGTTAATTGTTTTCAAAACGATTATTATTGTTTTTTTTTTTTCCTTTTCTTCTTCGGAATTCATCCACGTCGAAATTGAAAGTAATAAAATGAGAAAAGAAGAAGAAAAAATTATTATTAAAAGATCAACCAATCAACCGAAATAAACAAATAAAATAAATAAATTTGTTGAAATGTATTTATTAAAATTCAATGACCTTAAATTAAAGAGTAATAGAGCGAGAGAGAGAGCGAGAGAGAGAGAGAGAGCGAACTATATGATTTTTGAAGTTAAAAGAAAAATTAAAAACATAACTAAATAGATTGAATCAAATTTAAAACCAAAACAAAACAAAAAAAAACACGAAATCCCAAAATGACGTCAGTTTGAATTTCTTTTCTTTTTTTCTTCTTCTTTTTAATTCAATGTCTTGAAAAATATTTACAAAACAAAAATGAAAAATAAATGAATATTTATTCTCGACTTTAAAATAATAAAAACAAAGCAGAAGAAGAAGAAGAACAAAAAACTCTACATCGGATCAATTTCAATTCAACGACGATTCATTTTTGACCCTGACCATTTATTTATTTTCTCCTACATTTCTTTTTTTTTTCTTTTTTGTCGTGCATTTCTCTTTAAAGTTTATTAAAAACTTTAAGTTTCATGATAATGGGGAAGGTGCGGCGGTAGAATATATATTTGTGTATGTTGAAGGAAGTTCATAAAGAAAAAAAAAAAAAACAAAAACAAATAAATGCAAAATACAACAATAACAAAATATGACAATAAAAAATTAAATTGTTTGTTGTTGTTGTTTTTTCTGTCGTATTTTTTTCTTTTTTGTTTTTGTTTTTATTTGTGTTGTGTGAATTTTAATTTGATTTGTGTGCGATGCTGTTGTTGTTGTTGTTGTATTTTTTCTTTACACTAATTTTTGTTGTTGTTGTTCTTTATTTATGAAAGCAGACGCATTATCAATTTCAATATTTAGAGACGGACATAAAAACAAAAATGTGGTACTGTTTTTGTTTATAACAAAACAAAACAACAGACACACACACACACACACACACACACATGGACAAATAACAAAACAATTCAAACGGACCAAATTTATTTATTAAAAAAAAAAAAAAACAAATCAAAAACTTTCTTTTCTTCTTCATTAAATGTTACCTCCTCCTCCTCCTTCTCCTTCCTGCTATTTGTCATCGTCTTTCTTTTTGTCGCACATTTTAAAAAAATATTTTTATTTATTTAGCAAAAAAAAATGTTGAAGAGGAACAAAAACAACAAACATACTTAAAAAAAAAAATAATTAATAAAATAAAAAATCGAATTCAAAAAAAAAAAAAATAGAAGACATTTTTTTTTAATTTGCGTACAAAAAAAAAAAACATAAATCCAAAAAAGAAAAAAAAATAATAGAAAAGAAAGAAGAAAAAAAAAACAGAGAAAGTTAATCATTCTTAAAGTCCCATTCCATCATCATCATCACAAATGATTTTCATCAACAACATTCATCATCAAATTCGATAATAATTTATGACGTATTTAAACAGAGATAGAGAGAGAGAGGGAGAGAGTAAATCGGTACAGATCGAGAGAGATAAATTATTTTGTACCGGTCAACAGAAGAGGAGAAGCAATAAAAATTATATCATCTTCCATTTGTGAAATTTTGATTTTTTTGTTTTGTTTTGTTTTGTTTTTTTTTTTTTAAATAAAAAAAGAAACAATAAAAACTGTCTGTCTGATCCAAATGATGTCAAATTCTTCTTCTTTTTTTTTCTTCATCTTTATTGATTTATCATTTAAATTTAAATTTTTTAATTGTTTTTCAGACACTTTTAATTTTCAACGTGCCAACCAATATACCAAAAAACTTCCAGTTATTAAAAGTAAAATTTTCGGCTTTTTGTTGTTGTTGTTGTTCTAAATTATTGTTATTGTTTGGTAATTAACATTTTTATTGCATGAATAAACTTAACTTTAAAAAACAACAAAAACAAAAAAACAAAACTTGGTCAAAAGAGATTATCTAATCGGTAAATAAACAAATGAAATTACAAAATAAGCAAAAAAAAAAAAATGAAAATGAAAAAATCATTCAATGAATTATTTTTTATTATGAATGAACTAAATTTGCAAAAAAAAGAAGAAGAACAACAACAACAAAAAAAAGCAACATAAATCCATCATAAGCAATCAAAAAAAAAAAAACACAACAAATAAATTTGTTTATTTTTGCGTGATAATCAACAATGTGATGATGATGATGATGTTGATGATGATGTTGATGATGATGATGACTTATAAATATAAATATGCTGATCATATTTAATGTACCAATTTCGTAATATTATTTATAATGATAATTTATTTATTATGTTTTGTCATCGTTAATAATTACCTGTCTTTATTATATAATTAACTCTTTTGTATTAAATTAAAACATATTTTCACAAAAACATAAAGTTAGAAAATATAGGGAAGCACAGTTTTTTTTCTTTTCTTAAATAACTTTTGTTAAAAATTCATAAAAGAAAATGAATATGTTGTGAATAATTACAAACAATCAGAAAAGCGTTGATAAAAATGCTAATTTTATTTTTCATAAGAAATAAATTACAAGAACAACAAGAGAAAAATATGCAAAGATAGATAGATTTTAATAGAGCAGAGTGACGTCACTTATTGACTTCCTATATTTTGTTTACATTTTTTTTCCTTTTATGAATGACTATTTATCATTTCTACTTTTTTTTTCTTCTCTCTCTCTCTCTGATTAATTATCTAAGTTTAAGTTAAAGATGTTTATATTAAATAAAAATAAAGACAAATAATAATAATAAAATAAACAAAAAAAAAAAAAGAAGTTACGTCATGAAATTACGTTAAATTAATTGAACGTGTTTGATGAAATATTTTGTCGCGTGTAAAAAATAAATCTCTCTCTCTCTCTGCTGTCAGTTTTTTGTTTGCCGACTTGGAAAAAAAAGTAGGCCAGGAAAATCAGTTACCTGCAGTTTTTTTTCTAATATGGAGGGGAAAAAAAAATATTGTGCAATATTTTCATGGTTGTGTTTGTGATTTGACGTTTGTGATTAGTTCGCCATTTTTAATTTTTTTTTTAAACTAAAAAATAAAAGACTTTTGTTTTTTTTTTTATTCTTTTTTTTTTTGGTCAACTAAATTTTAATTTTTATATGTAACAATAATTTAACATTTATTTTATAATATTCTTTCTTTTTTTTTGTTGTTTTTTTATATTGGATTTATATCATATTTAATTAGCATCATGCAACAAAAATGAAAAGAAAATAAGAAAAAGGAAAATTATTAAATTTCTTTAAATTTTCCATTATTTGAGATTTCTTTTTCTCTCTTACCATCTTCTTGTTTTTCTTTTGGGACAATTTCTAAGATTCATTTGATTGTCCCCTTATTATCTAAAATTCTAATTTTTTCTTGTTTCTCTTATAAAATAATAACAATAAAATAAAAAGTGACAAAAAAAAAACAATTTTCTTTCGTTTTTATTTTATTATTTGGTTGTTTTAGTTTTTTGTTTTTTTCTTTTTTTTTTTAATTATATTTAAAAAATAATATTGTACGATTTGTTTTTCTTTTTTTTTCATTTAAACTTATAAATAAAAATTACATATTTTTAAATTTCTTAACTTTTCTCTTCATTTTTTTAATAATTGTGACATTTTTTTTTTTTGTATTAAATTTTCTTCTTTTTTTTTTTTATCCTTATTTTTAAATTTAAATTTACTAAAATAAATTTGTTTTTTTTTTATAAATTGAGAAAAAGACTTTAGCACCAAAGAACAAAATAAAAAATATCTATATAAAAAAAAAAAATACGATAAATGATTGAATTTTACCTTATCTTAAATATTTTAACTTTTTATTATCATTCATTTTTCTTTTAATTCTTAATTATTCAAACATTAAAATTAAGGAAGACCTTTTTTTTTTCTTTAATTTTATGTTCCTATGTTGTTGTTGTTGTTGTTTATACTGTTTGGTAAAAAAAAAATCCAAGAGGGCGGAAATAGAAATAAAATTTAAATTGTTTTAGTACCTTTAAGCGGCACTTTCGTTGTACACAAATTAGGACCAATCAGAATCATGACATTTTAAGCTGTAGCTGAATTCCACTGTTTTTTCTTTTTTTTTTTTTAATTTGCTGTTATCAAATTTTTATTTAAATATCAAAATTTTGTAATACGTCATTTGCAATTATATTTTATAACGCATTTTTTTTTTGTGGTTATAAAATTAAAATAAAACAAAAAAATACAATTAAAAACCGAATACAGTGTTTGGTGACCCTGTTTACCACCTCTCTCTCTTATGATTATCAAAGACTATAATTATGTATTCAGATATATTTTTTAATTTAATTTCTCATGACCTATGAATAATATATTTCTTCGCTTTTTTTTTTTTCTTTCTAAATCTAAAACTCATTTTTCTTCTTGCTTTTTTTCTTTTTTATTTGTGTTATCATTTTTCAATACGTTCAATCTATACTTTCATCTCTTTCACTCACAGAATTAATTACACGAATATATTCAACTAAAATTAAAAATTATTATCAAAAATTAAACATATTTTTGATTTTTGTTTTTTTTTTTTTGTCAGTTGAAGAGAGAAAAAAAAAATTGTTAAATAAAGTCACGTAAAATATAATAAATGAAACAGCTTTTGTTTTTAAGTACGAAAAGGGTAGGGAGGAACAAAAAAAAGAAAAAAAAGAAAAGAAAATTAGATTAATTTAAAAAATAGAAATAGGAGGTAAATTTACAATTATTATTCGCTTATATAATTAAGTGTCGTCTTATATATTTTTCATCATCATCATTTTCTTTTTACAACTCTTTGCTTCTTCCTCTTCATCTTCTTACATTAATTTTTTTTTTCTTTATATAAAATATTTTTCATAATTTAATGTATATTTTTTTTAATACTTAACACAAATTACATTAAGAAAAAAAAAATGGTTTTTTTTTTTATTGTCACTGGCATTTTTATTCTGTTCAGTTTTTTTTTTTTTTTTAATTTTTTTGATGAAATTCAAGGTAAGGACATAATTTTTATTAGTTATTAGGTATGATTATTATTATGTATTTATTATTATTTCTCATCTTTAGATTTTTGATTTTTTTTTTCTCTAAAATAAATAACGATATGTGTGTGGTGTTATTGAAATTGTGTGTTTATAATAAACGAACTATTATTAGATCGATCGATAGAGTAGATATGTTGACAGAATCAATTTGTTTTTTTTCTTCTTCTATTCTTTTATTTGATTATATTTATTGACTTGTTTGATGAATTAATTCAATTGATTTGATCAATGAATTTTGTAATAAAATGGAACATAATGAAAATATGTTCGCCTCATTCATCGCAACAGTGTTGACCTTTGTTTTATTAATTATTGGTGTTTTGTGTTTTTTATTTTTTGCAAATTATCGAAGTGTGTATAAAAGCTTTAATCGACATTCTACATCCGAATATTGGTACATTGATGAAATCTAGTAAATATAGTCATTTATATTTCGTTGAATTCGATATTTTTCTTCATTATTTATGGTAAAAAAAACAACAACGAATTATTATTAATTACTAAAACTCTTATTATTAATTTTACGTTATTATAAATTAATTTTGTCACTCAATTGATTTGATAACGTTGGTAATGATACTATATTATTATTTAGACATGGATTAACTACAACAGATGATCTGTAAATAGAAAACAAAAGAATGTTGTAATAACAATAAAATAATTTAAATAATTTAAAATATTCTTACCGATTATGTCTCATATGACTTTTGACTAGATCACTATTAACCAATGCAGCCATTAAACTAAGTTCACCAGCCATAACAGTTGCACAAATAATTTTTGCTAATTGTTTCGAGTTTTCACCAGCATGTGTTTTATGTGCACCTTTAACACCTAACATTTCTAAACAAGCACCTTGCCCAGATAACCCAGTACCACCACCAACTGTACCAACTTCTAATGATGGCATTGTACATGTCATATATAAATCTTCACTAGTATCACCACATAATTCCATACCCGTTGAACAATTACTACTTGTTACATTTTGTGCTGGATCTTGTCCAGTTGCTATAAATATTGCAGTTACCATATTTGCTGCATGCGCATTATTACCACCTATACTACCAGCCATAGCACTCCCAGCCATATTTTTTAATTTATTACATTGTACTAAAGTGGCTGCTGTTGTTTTTAATATTCTCCACAAATCATCACGTCTTATTATTGTTTCACAAACAACCCGTTTACCACGTCCTTTAATCCAATTAATTGCTGCTGGTTTTTTATCAGAACAGAAATTACCACTTAAACTAATTGTTTGCATATCTGGAAAAATTGTTTCAACAATTCTTAATGCCATTTCAGCACCTTTAGATACCATATTCATTCCCATTGCATCACCAGTATGCGCTCTAAATCTTATATATAATTGTGGTCCATCCATTGTTATAAATAATTCTTGAAGACGTGCAAAACGACTTGTTGAATCAAATGCAACTTTAATTTTTTCAAAATTATCATTTGATTCCATCCATCTTTTAGCTAATGCTGCACGATAAACACTTGGGAATTTAACACATGGTGCACGTGTCATTCCAATATCTTCAACAAAACTAGAAACACCTTCAATAGATATTGCTTTACATCCACGATTTGTACTTGCAACAAGTGCACCCTCTGTTGTTGCCATGGGAACATAAACTACTTTACCATCTATTGTTAATGGTCCGGCATAACCAACAGGTATTTGTACATAACCAATAACATTTTCACAACAAGCATTCATTATTTTTGTATAATCATAATGAAGATATGATAATTTATCAAGTACACTTGAATGTAGACCAGCTTGTGCTGATAATATTTGTCGTCGTATTTTAACACCACGCTCTGGATTACCAATAATTGTCTCAATTTTATATAATGGACAATGTCCACCACCTGCTTTTACTAACATTTTTATTTCATCATCTGTTAATGCTCCGGCACCTTCATCACTATTCATTATTTTAATACATTGATCCAAATTTCTTGGTTCACGATTAACATTCATTATTGTTGTTGGTGAAGTAGATAAAGACGATGTTGAAGAAGGTGTTGTTATTGCTGTTGTTTCATCATTTGATAAATAAATTTCATCTATTTCTAAATCAGTTTGTGTTGATTCATCAATATATTGCACATTATTATCATCTTCTAATGTAAAAATTACATTTTTAATTTGATTAGTTTTCTCTGTTTGTATTACATCATTAACAGCTATTAATGTATTTGTTGGTTCATTCATTTTTGTTGTTTCAGATAAACGTTCTTTTAATTGATCAGCTAAATCTTCACGATCTTCAAAAAATACAAATTTTACTAATAATGCAAGTAATAAAATAAATATTACAATTTGATCAGCACTCATTGTTAACCATCTGTAATAAAAAAAATAAAATTATAGGAATTTTCATTATTAAATTTTAAATTGCAAAAATTTTTACTTCATTATAGCAGCGGATACATCAATAGATTCTGTACGATTAAGTGCCATACTATTTTCAGGATGTTGACTAACTGATGTTTGTGTTGGTCCTGTTTCTTTATCAATAAAAGTAAAACGACTATGGGCATGTACTAACATTAAACCCGTTGACATAATTACTTTAACTCTTTGGGCAACTGGATTTGGTTTTTGATTTTCTTCACTTAATGCACGCATTAATATATTATCTTTACCTTTAACTTTAATACGATTACTAGTATCTGGTCCATTTGGACTTAAATCTAATATTAATGATAAACAAGCTGGATAAAATGTCATAAATACGACATAATTAACGATAACTGACATAACAGCAAAACCACATAATAATTCTAAACGTTGCACACCAGATAATGTACCAACACCAATAACAAGTGTTTCAACAAGTGTATCTAATGATATTGATGGTCCTAATAATTCCATACCACGTGCAATATTATTTGTCACCTCTGATGGACTATTACCACTTAATGCTAATTGTGCAAGTGTACCAGCTTTTGATAAATCAATTAATAGTAAAAAGAAAAATAGAGCATCCCTGTTGAGAAAAAAACAAAAAAAAATTTGATTAGTTTCTCTAAAAATTTAATTATAAAAAAAAAAATTAAAATTTACTTTAAATCAGAAACTTCACTTCCAAGTAAATTGATTACAAATGAGGTAAATATAAAACTTGAGAATACTGTAAATAGTCCAGCAATACCTGTAAATATAAAAAAAAAAGAATAAAATTATTTAATAAAATTTGAACTGATTGTATGCCCCTTGAACTAAAACATTTAAAATTTACAAAAAAATTTTTTTAAAAACAAAAAATCCAAAATAAAATCATAAGGTTAATGGAAGGACTAAAATATAGATCCAAATTTCATAGAAAACAAGAAATGAAATCATTGAAAGGTATTTGAATTACGCAAAAAAATCAATAAATATATTTAAATCTACTCTCACGATTTATGTTGCTAGAAAAAAAGTGGACCATCTATCAAATAGGTATTTTTTTTGTTTATTTGTAAAAGTTCAAAAATCAATTAAATTAATAATAAATACGGGAATAATATTAATTGCAAAATTTACAATCTTTATATTTATAATGACTTTACACTTCACATTATTCTTTTATATTATTAACATTTTTTAACTTTACATTATTTTTTTTTTTTTTTGTTAACAAACAGAATGTAAAGATTACATAAAACAAAAAAATATTGGCAGTGAAAGTAAAAAAAATTTTTTCAATCACATATATACGTGCATACAGTCACATGAGAATCACATCAAATGATACACGCATAAGAATCATGTTTTATTATTTTTAAGCACGATACCAACTCTAAAAGAGACTTAAATAATTTTTTTTAAACGGATGAGGGACAAAAACATAAGATCGCGCGCGCGCGTTCAGACAGTTTACAAACAAACAAACAATAAGATAAAAAAAAAATACCAAAAAAAAGGTGAAGCAATAAATTGCGGTGGCAACTGCCCATTTTACTACTTTTTGTTTTTTTTTTTTTGGATTCAAAAAAAAACTTTAAAAAAAAAAAAAATAAAAATTAGACATTAAAACAAACGTAACGAAAAAGAATGTTGTCCATCCGTGTATTTCGTTATCTGTATATGTGTGTGTGTGTATGTACATTAACAGATAACGTCTGTACATTTTGTGTATTTAATAGCGTGGACCATGACGACATTGACTGAACATAAGCACAAGCTTATTATTTGACTTTTTGATTTAAACATTTTTTTTTTCTTTAGTTTTCTGGGTTTTTTTTTCTGTTAGGAATTCAATGACTTCGAGAAATCAAAAAAAAAAAATTTATAAACTTCCAAAGTTATGAATTAAAAAGCTATCAATGCCAATTTTTATATTATTTTTCTACTTCCGTTATTTATGAGCTGACCAAATAACACACACACACACACACACAAACACAGAGAAACAAATAAATAAATGCAAACAGTGATAGAAGAGAGGAGGATAAATAGACCTTCAATAATTTTGTCTTAATTATTTTCTTGGACATTAAAAGAAAAAAAAAAAATAAAATCATACCGCTTAATCTTACACAATCATCAAATCAACACACATCACATTACAAAATCTGATCTAAAGATCATTATACAGTGTCAAGCAGTTTTCTTCTTCTTCTTTTTTTGTGGTTGTTAATTATTTATTATATCAACATATTATTATTATTGTCTGGGAAGTTTTATTACTCTTTTTGTTCTTCTTTTAATTCATTAAAAAAAATCCAAAATAAAAGAAATAAAAACAAAACAAAAAATTTTAAGCGCCTGACATACAAATTTAAGGTCAAATTTTGTAGCGAAAAAATTGTAAATGTTTCTTTTTTTTTTCTTCTTTTAAAAAAAAGCAACATACTGGGCAACAGAGTAACAACAACAAAATAATATAAAATTATTTATTTTTATGCGTATAGGGGAATGAAATGTGGATAGAAAGTCACTTTGATTCAGGTCACGTTTATTAAGAAGCTAAACAGAGAAACAGAAAGAGATACGGACACAGAGACAGACTGAGAGAGACAAAGAAGAAAAGAGAGAGAAAGAAATCAAATGCTTATTTTTGTTTAATTAATTTAAATTTTTTTTTGTTTTAAATAAAACACCTTCGAGATTTGTATTAATCATCTTCTTCCATAGTGTTATTCAAATGAAAACAAAAACCACAAGACATCATTATTTATTCGATTCTTAAATCCTTAAGAAACTAACAAAAAAATAAAACAAGCGAACAGTAAAAGCTTTCATATGACAAAATATATTGAAATAAAAATAAAGTATTGGCCAAATATCTGATCACACTTTTAAAAAAATAGTTTTTATAATTTTCCACCTTCTTTTAAATTTTTCATTTTCTTTCATCTTTCATCGTTTATAAAAAAAGAAGAAACAAAACAAAAATGTATTTCGCTTGTTCAGTTACTTATTTTTATTTTCTTCTTCTTCTTCTTCTTCTTTATTTTTGGTTTTTTCTTTTTCTTATTTTTATTATTTTGAAATCATTCAAAAAGATGACGAAAGCATAATAATTTAAATGAGAAAAAGTATTGTTAAATGAAAGTTATTATGAAATATATAAAAAAAAAACAAATTGTGTGTGTCTATAAAAAAAATATAAAAAAGAAGAAGTTAAAACGAAGAAGTAAAAAGAAAAAAAAAAAAGTTTGTAGTAAAAAGAAAAAAAAAAAAATAGTTTTGATTAATCAAGAAAAACTATGAACACTGAAAGTCGCGTGAAAGAAAAACTAATGATGTATTTTTTTTTTCATTAATTAATTTAATTAAAATTAAGTATAATGCTTTTACATGTTTTTATTTCATTCTTGTAATAATTAAAGGTAAAGGAAGAAGAAATCAATTGCAACAATTACAGCAATAAAAAGGGTAGCTAATATGACGACGCGATTATATCATAGAAATTCTCATTTGTTTTTGTATTCTTTTTTTTTTTTTCTGTCTGACAGCCTGTGTAATTTTCGTACTAAATAATAATTGGTCTGTGCACGTTTAAATTTTGACAATTTTTTTTGAATTTTACGATAATTCCCGCCATTTAAAAAAAACAACAACAACAACAAAAATTCTTTTCATGACAACAAAGAACAATTTAAAATTGAGAGAGAAAAAAAAATCCTTGCTGTAATTTTATGAACATTTTTTTTTTACGTAATTTACCTGATTTTTTTTTTTTGTATATTTTCTTTAATAAAAAAAAAAACAAAATTCATAAATTTTTGATCAAACAAAAAACGTTTTAAGCGTTTCACTTTTTTTCCTCCCCACCCTCATTTTTTTTTTTTAATTATTTGTATTTGTATTTAACGCGTGTGTGGCTTGAAGATGTTCATTTGTTTGTAGTGGAGGCGACTGGTTTTTTTTTCTTTTACGGATCCTCTTTTTTTTTGTTGTCGTCTTTTCATTTTTTTTTTCATAAAACTAAAACTAAATTCCAATGTCACCTTTTTGTTTTTGTAGATAATTATGATAAACGGATAACAAACGTACAAAACAAAAATAAACAAATACTTAAATTTTATTCCTTTATTTTTATAAATTTCATTCATAAAATTCTATTCTTATTCATAATTTTTGCTTTGACCTTTTTTTTTTTTTATATAGTTTATTTTTTTTTTTTACAATGAGAATTTTTCTAAGAATTATAAAGAAGAAGAAGAAGAAAAGGCAAAAAAAAAAAACTACAATAATCTGTTTACAAAACACAAAAACATATTTTTTCTTAGATTATACAGAATTGATACGGTCATTGTGTGGGGTTTTTAAGTCGCGTGGCCATTATAATGTGACAAAACCTTTTTTAAATCTATTTAAAATTAAATCATATAAAAAAAGAGAAAAACACGTGACAGTTTTATGACGTACATTTTTCTTTAGCATCTTTTTTTTCATGTTCCCAAAATAATTCACATTTTCAAATCAAAGTTCAAGGTAAAGAAAAATAGGAATGTTTGTATAAAAGTGTGTAAATGCATATGTGTGTGTGTGCAGTAATAGCAATCAGTGTGACATAATATTTGTACATTCTTTCTACAGAAAAAGAGAGAGATAGTGAGAGAGAGAGAGAATAAAAATTATATTAATTATTGAACAATTAGCATAAATATAAAAATTTAAATTGGTGAAAAAAATTTATCAATCATCGTCATAAAAAAAAAAAAAAAACAAATAAAGAATTTAAAAGAAGTAAAAAAAATATACGATTTTTTATGTAAACACAACAAATACAATAAAAAAGAAAAAAAAAAGAGAAATTTTTTTTTATAATTCATAAAATTGAATCTGAGAAAATAAGTCAAGGGCGTCCAGCATCAGCGATTTTTTCTTCTTATAAATGACCAAATTAAAATAAAAGAAAACACAAAAACAAAAAAACAAACGTGTGAGAAATGAAGTGAGGTTTATAATTTGTATGGGTAGATGGTTTGTGTATTGTTGTAATAAAGTTAGACAAAATTGTGACATTGTGACAAAACGATAAGTGAAAAGATTGGAAATTGAAAAAGAACAAAAAAAATTCTGCGATACAATCAAAAAAAAAAAAAAAAGACAGAATAATTGTTGTCCGCATTTTAATTATCAATTTTTGTCTTGTAGTAATTTCTTAAAAAGTCAACATTTAAAAAAATGTCTTAAGAGTCTGTCTGTCTCGTTTATATATTTTTCACTTGTTGTTATGTTGACACAATCCTAAAACAATTTAATTATTCTTTGTTTTTTTTTTGTTTTTTTTAAATCAAACAAAATAAAATAAAAAATAAAAAAACGATCACGTACAATAATGAAACGATCTTAATGGAAATTGAAAAGAATCTCTAGACTTTAAAAATTATTATTTTTTTTTTTTTTTTTTAATACAAAAACACAAAAATGCCCTTGAGATATTTCAACGGATTTATTTAAATGTTGTGACAGTGACATAATAATTGTGTGTCCAAATATGATATTTTCTATTTTGTTATTTCTTTGAATTTACATTTTATTGAATTTTTTTTCTTCTTTCACACAAATGAAAAAAAAATGAAAATAAAAATAAAATTTTTAATTCTTAAGAAAAAAAAAAAATTGTGTTACTTAAGATGAATTTTTGTGATACCCACTTTTGTTGTTGTTGTTGTTGTTGTTATTGTTATTGTGTCTCTTTATATTTATTTTGATTGAATTGAAATCAAAGAAATATTTAACCACAAATCAAAAAAAAACATTTCATCTTTTTATTGAAGAAAATATTTCGTTTTCTTTTCAAAAAAAAAAAAAAAAATCACAAAAAAATTAAGAAATTTTAACATTTTTTTCTTGTTTGTTGCATTTAATTTGTTCTTCTTTTTTTTTTTGCTTTGTTTGTTGTGAATTGAAACTTATACGAAGAAAACTGCCTGTTACGTTATCAAATTATTTTATAACAACAATAACAACAACAACAATAACAATAACAACAACAACAATAACAACAACAACAATAACAATAAAAATATGTAAGAATAATAAAAATAAATAAATAGAATTATAAAAAAAAAATTGAATACTGAATTTTTATTGTGACGAGATTATGAATTTGTTATAACGAAATTTACTTATGGATTTTTATATTTCATTTTACAACCGAAAAAAAAAACCGCAAAATGTTAGACAAACAAAACGAAACAAATCAAATAAAAAAAAGACAAAGAATAAAACACAATCGATTATTATTTGTTGTTGGTTGGTTGGTTGTTGTTGTTGTTGTTGTTGTTATTGTTGTTATTCTTTTCTAAAACAAAAATTCTTTATTTTTGTTAAAAATGCAATTTTTTTCATTTATGACAAAAATTCAGAATTAATAAAAAAAAAAAAGATTTTTATTTGAATTTCTTCTCTAGACAATTTGGTGCCTCTTCTGTTTTTTATTCATGTTTATTTTTCTTCTTCTTCATTTTTTTTTTTTTTGCTTATTTTCATCTGATGACTGAAATTCATCTGATGATGAGTCAAAATTATATAAATGTAACAATTAGTAATCTTTGTGTTTATAGACAAAAAAAAAAAAAATGTGACGTTTCTGTTTCGACTAAATTGTCGTAAGAGAGAGAGAGAGAGAGAGAAAAAAAAAGAAGAAGAATTTTCACAGAAAAATTAATCAGATTCAAGTGTGCACACATGAAATCTTAGCACTCTGAAATTTATTTTGAATGTTTTTTTTTTTGTTTGTATATTTTTTGTTGTTGTTATTGTTGTTGTTGTTGTTCTATTAAAATGCAAAAACGTATCGTTGTTGCGTTTGTTCTTTTACCGTGAATATGTTTATTTTTTGTTTTAAACAAAAAACAAAAAACAAAAAATAAAAGAAGGAAGAGAATAATTTTGTGTCTTTGTATAAATTCTATATTAAAAAAAAAAATTTAATTCAATGTCAAAATTTTATTATAATTAATATTTGTTGTTGTTGTTGTTGTTGTTGTTGTTGTTGTTATAATATTTATGTATTACCAACAGCATCTATCACCTTTTGGTAATAAAAATATTGTATTAACTTAATTCCAGGAAAGGAAAGAAGAAACTTTATTTTACCAAAAAAAAACAAAAATAAAGTTTACTTTTATTATTTTCAATTTTGTTTCTTCTTCTTCTTTAAATAAATAATAAAAAAAATATTTAGGCATTTTATTTGATTATTTAATTATGTACACGGAAATTCTAAATAATTACATAAGTTTATATTTGATCTTAACAATTCTCATCACTAACAATAATTCAATATTTAATGATATAAATTTTTTAAAGTTTAAAAATAAATAAGAAGAAGAAGAAGAAGAAGGAGGGAAACAGAAGAAAATAAAAAAAAATAGGTGAAATATATTGTGTCCATTGAGAATATTTTGTGTTGATTTGAACATAAATTAAACACAAAGGATTTTGTATTATTTACATACAATAAAAATTCACGAATAAATATCATCATCAAATAAAGTAATAAAGAAATAAATTATGTATTCTTAGTGACAGGGGGTGGGGGTGTGGAGGGGTGTAGTTTTTTATTATTTACACAGAAAAAAAATTGTTTAAACAAATTCGTTGACGTATTTTACTTTTTTTTTTTTGCAAAGAAATTGACAAGAATGTGAGTTGAAAATTCCCTTTTACGTCAAAATTTATAGAGGTTGACTTTAATGTTTATTTTTTCTTTTCTAATCATTTTTAAAATTTAACTCAATAACCCCAACTAAACAGAGACGAAATTTCATAATAATTGAATAAATTTATCATTGGTAAAAAACATAAAAGTCACAAATCAATATTTCTACATTTTATTTAAGAATCTTTAGAATTCCGTTCAAAATTTTTTTATTTAATTATTAATTATTTCATGTACAGATTTAAAGCCGTAACTAAATTTTGTATGGTCACGATACATTTAGCTTAATTTATTTAGATGCAATTTCAATAAACAAAAAAAAAAAATACTTTCAATTTTTTTTTGTTTTTTTTTTTCTGTGATCAAGATAACGAAATATTTACAATCCAGTCTGAAAGAGGTTATTGCATAAAGAAAACAAAAATCATAAATAAGAATTGGTTCCGTTTGTCTTACTCAAAAAAACAACAACAAGAACAACAACAACAACAACAAAAATTAATACGATTTGTTTTTGTTTTTTCTGTTTTTCTTTTATTTAAGAAAAGTGAAAAAGTCAATGCTAAATTAGTCATTGGTAAAGACCCATGATATTGGAAGATTTTTTTTATTAGCAAATTAATTACGTTATATTATTGTTGTTGTTGTTATTATTATAGTTGTTGTTGTTTTGTTTTTCTCTCTTATTTCAGAGTTTCTTTTTTTTTTAGCTTCTAAATCCCCAAAATTAAAAATGATTGATAAGATTCTCTTTTAATCCTTGAAATACATTTTATTATACTGTTTATGACTTTAAAAAAAAAATAGCAAGGCTTTTTTCTTTAAACCAAAAAAGAATAAAAAAAAAAATAGTTTATTGGACGATATTTAATTTTACAAAATTTCAAATAAAAATTTGTTTAATATTGAAATTAATTTTTTTTTTATTTTACAAAAATAACAACAGCAACACACACACAATAACACACACAAATCAAATTTGATTTAATTTTTAAATGGGAACACGCTCGCAAAGTACAAATTATTGAATGAAAAAGAAATTCTTATCAGTGATTTTGATTAAAGAAAAAAAAATTTTTAAGGTAAATATTAAAATTAAATCAAAATAAAGAAAAAAAAAATAATCATATCGACGGATTGAATTCCACTAAATTTGTGTAATAGCGAAAAACTAAATAAATAGTGCTGCTTCTTTTATTACTTAACCTCAAATAATCTAATCTAAACTTTATGTGAAAAGTTTATTTTTATTTATAATTTGATAAGACAAGGTAAATTTATTCAATTACATAAAAATTTGCTATTTACAATAATAGCAACAAAAAAAAACTCTAATTTCTGATTAACCAAAAAAAAAGAAAAAATCATTAAAACCACGTCGACAATATTTACAAGAAAACAAAAAATTAACGCAAATGAAAAAGAGGCACAGATTACACAAGCCAAAAGTTTAAAAGAAATTAATGATAAAAAAAAAACAAACAAACAAATAAAACAAAATAAAAACAGATACAACAACATTAATAAACCACAAAAAGTGAAATATGAAAAAAAAAAAAAATAAATAGTGAATGACATCAAAGAATAATATTCTGGTGGTGTGGATGACCTTCCCGTTTAAACTCTATAACGTAACAGTGCAATTATGCAAATTTACAAAATTCTCTTGATGTTTGTTGTTGTTGTTCTTGTTATGTTTGTTATTGTTTCTTTTTTATTTGTCTGTCTCTCTCACATCTTCAAGAATTAAAATCAAATTTTATAACGTTGCATAAAAATATATTTTTAAACAAACAAAAATTCAAAAGAAAAACTCAAAAGAAAAATCACAAGAGTAACAACTGAAAGTGTTACAACTTTTTATTTTTATATTTTTTTTTTCCTTAGACAACAGATCAATTTTTTGATTACAAAACATTGAGACTTGTCTTTGAAGAACGAATTCAATAATTCAAGAAAAAAAAAACAATAAATAAATATTTTGGAAGGTTTCCTGTTTTTTTGGCAAACAAAAAAAATTAAAATTTAACGACAAGTTAAATTTGCATTTCCTACAGACAAGATGATTTTTTTTTTGGTTTTTGGATTTTTGGGAAAAAACATATTTCCTCAATTTGTAATAAATCCGGAGGACAAATTTGATTGAGTTGATTACCCGCCAAAAATTCAATAGAGCAAAAATATTTTATTTGAAAATTACGTAAAATATAAAAAAATCTGCGATGACTGTTGATGATCATGATTTAATTTACAAGGTACACACAAACACAATGTAGACAATAGACCATTCATATATGTCAATTAAGATAATTGTGTATCGTCGCAACAAAAAAAAAATTGATCTCAAAAAAAAAAAAACCATCCGAAAACCTCGTATTTTAATTCACATATAAAAAGTTGCAATCAAATAAAAAAAGTATAGCAACAAAAGAGGAGGTAACGCATTAACTTTAAATTCATCATAAAATACACACACACACACACAAAATAAACAAAACCGCATCAAGAACATAATAATAAAAAAAAAATGTTAAAAAAAAAAAGATAAAAAAAATAAACTTACCTAAAATATACTTGGAACCCAATTTATGTAAATTACAAAATTGATAATAACAATAAAGTACAGCGGTACATCTAACAACAGTCATTAATATAACATCAGCTGCATTATATTCAGCTTCAAGTCCTTCACATGAATCACGCCATCCTTGACATTGTCTATGATTATGACGTGTTGTTGTAGATGATGATGATGATGATATTGTATCATTACCCTTGTCAACAGTTAACATACATGCTGTTAAAGTTAATAATGCTACAATTACCTCCCAAGGATGGGAGGCACAAAATTCACCATGTGCTCGAAATAGACGACCCATCTTCATTATTTTTCTGTTGTTTTGCTGTTTCTGCTGTTTTTTTTTTTTTTGATTTTATTTTATTTGTTTCAATTAAATCAAACAATGATTTATTTTATGTTAACGGTGACACGTTCCTGGAGGACAGAGAAAATTGTCTATTATTAATTTAGTTTTGCTTGCAAAAAAATAAAAAAAAAAAATAAAGAGAATTAGAGAATTAAAATTAAATTACAAACAAAAAATAAAAACATTAAATTGTAGTCGTATACTTTAAGTGTTGATATTTTTTTGACGTTTAACATTTTTTTTTTGTATTTATCCTATTTAATTCTGTTTGGTGTTTCTGTCTGTGTCACATATGTGTGGGTGTGTGTGTAACACCTATATAATGTTTATATTATTTGTAAACGATGTCAAATTATTTGAAAGAAATCACGCGGATGTTTAGTCGACCATCAAACGGATAGTCAGTCATTAAAATAAGACATACACACACACACACTTTAATTCATTTTTTTTTTATTATTCCAACATCGTATAATTGTAAGTGAGTTGTTAGTTTGTAAACTATTCTAATCTGACATAATTCATTTAATTATAAAAAGAAAAAAAAAAAAACAAATTACAAAATTACAGAAAAATTAATTTGTTATAAAAACAAAAAAAAAAAACGAAAATCAAACAAAACATCAGAAAGTTTTTGATGTTACAATTATTTGTTTAGGGGAAAAAAATTTAAGCAAGAGTGTGAAAGAGAGAGAGATAGAGTGAGTGTCAGTGAGAAGGTGATCGGAGGGGTGATTGAAGGAAAATGTGTAAGGTAATTCTCAATGAAAGAAAGAAAAAAAAAACAACAAGATGAATTAATTAAAGAAGAAACGCGAAAAAAAAAATAGCAAATGTTTAAATATAAAAATCTATAATTAAATGATTTTAAAGATTATTTACGATTACTTTCAATAAATTTACCAAAAAAAAATTCAAGTGGAGACGCCATAAAAATTTATTTTTAAGAAAATAAACAAAAATGAACTTTTTTTTTCTCTTTCAGTTTTTTTTTTTGCTTTTCATTTTAATTTTTGAATAATCAACAAAAAAAAACTAAAGCCTGAAATTCTTTTTTTTTGTGAATGTTAGAAGAATGGTACATTGTTTTTTTTCAGTTCAAAGTCATTTGAAATCCGCTTGTGAATAATTAGAAAAAAATATTTTGCAAACTGAACAAATTGAACATTTACATTATTCCACTACAGGAATAAAAATAACAAATATATTGGGAAAAATGGGAAAACAATAAAAAATTAAATGGATTTTGTAATTTAATCATCAAAATTTGATTGTGTCATCATTTTTGATGATTTTGTGTTTTGTTGAAATTTCCCTTTTGAATCAAAAAGAAAAAAAATAAAGGTTTGTCTTCAAACAAAAAATAAAATATTAACAACCAAAAATTGATTAAGATTTCAATATTTTATTGTAATTTTCACTCTTACAACTGAAAATTTATTCATAATAATAAAAAAAAAAAAAAAAAACTAAGAAAAGAAAAGATTTTTATCAATCCAAATCAAAAAAAAAAAACAAAAAAAAAAACAGAATGATGACATAACTAAAATATATTTCCCATCTAAAATAAACAACCCCACTACCTTCTAACTGTTGAACAATTTTTTTTTTATCTTCTTCTTCATTTTGCAATAATTTTATTGTCCAAAAAAGACAGTGCCTAACCCAAAAAAAAAAAAATAAATAAATATACAACCAGAGACAACACAATTGGATACCTACATTTTTGTTGTTGTTGTTTTATTGAATTGTCACAATCAATTTCCATATAAAATTAATTTATCAATAATACAAAAACAACACCCAACAACCTACAACAACAACAGCAACAACAAATAATACGCATTGTCATCTTCACTTTATTTCCATATATAAAAAGAAAAAAAAAAACAAAAACCTCTTGAAATTATTTAATATTCAGATCACAGTGAAATTATTCTTTTTTTATTTTATTGCGGGATTTTATTATTTGTTATTGTTGTTGTTGTTGGTCTGTTTTCTTTAAAAATTTGTGCAAAAGACAATTATTAGTTTTAAATTAATTCTATGAATTCATAAGTGACGTCAGTTGTGTGACAAAAAAAAAACTAATCTAAGAAGACGTGTAAGTGTTAAAGGCAGAAGGAGTTAAGATGACAAATCGAATGAATTAAATACAAAACAATAAAAATGAATTTCATAAGAAAAAATTTTGTAATTAAAATTTGTAATTTAAGGAAAATTTACATTAATATTTTTTAAGAATGGACGAAAGACGCAACAACAAAAAAATACAACAATTTATTATGTCATATATGGGTTGACGTTAAAAGTGTCAACGTTAATGGGGGTGGAAGGAATTAATTTTTTTTGTTTTATTAGAATTCATAAAAATTATTTTTTAAAGATTCATTAAAGATTCAACGGAAAAATAATTTTGCAAAGAGAAAAAAAAATGTTTATTTAAATTTATTGTTGTTCTTAGAAGATACTTTTTTTTTTGTAGACGAAACAAAATAAAGAAAGAAAGAAAGAAAGATAGAAGAAAAATAAACTGATGTAAATTATAAGGAATATAACGTAAGTTGTCTAAAAATAATTATTACAATTTCTATTAAATAAAATTTCGCGTATAAGAAACACAAATAACGCGATTAACCCTTTTATTTAAATTAGACTAAAAAAAAAACGTACTAAACACCAACGAGAGATAGAGAGAGAAAGAGAGACAACTAAATCCAAGAATAATGCACAGACAAAAAAAAATTTCTTCAAAGAAAAAGAAAAAGAAGAAGACAAAATAAATATGTTATAATCACATTTCTTAGTACACGTAATTATTCTTCTCTTTCATGATACAAATTCGTATTTTTTTTTCTTTTCCTTCTTTTTCTTAATCTTATCAGAAATAGTCTAAATATGAGTCAGTATTTTTTGTTTCTTTTTTCTCACTTCACACTTACTACTACAACGTCTTATACTGTTTGTTTTTTTTTTTATAAGTAAGAGACAAAATACACAAACAATAAATACTGAAGAAGATTATTTTCTGACTTCAATTACTTTAAATTTTATTAAATAGAATTTTTCATCTAAAAATAGAAGCGGGGAAAAAACCAAATGTTTATAAGAGTAACAATGTTAAAGGTCAATTAGAAAGAAAGTCTGACGTTTGTTAATACATATTTTTGTTCCCCCATTTAGTTTCTTCTTATGATAATGACGTACAGTAAATATTTATATGAATTATGATAAAAGGAATGGAAAATTTTTTTTTTCCCATTATTCAAAGAAATAGCAAAAAAAAAAAAAAAGGTTAATTTCATCAATTTACTTTTCAAATGACGTGGCTGTTGGTAAATTTTCTTTTCGTATTTTTCATAACAACAACCACAAAAAAAAAACACAAATTTTCTAAAAGGTTAACCCAAGAACAGTTTAACAACCTGTTGACTTGTTATTGTACAGAATATTTGGAAAAGATTAGAAAATGAAATAGATTTCTGTAAAAGTAGGTCATCTGACAAACTTAAGCGCCTTTTGCTACAGAATTTTAGTTTATATTTTAATTTATGTGTTTCTATTTTAAGTTAAAACTTTGTTGTAGTTAAATTAAATCAAATTCGCCAGTTTTTTAATAGCAACACTTTCTCTGAGAAATCAATATTCTTTATTTTCTTATACGGCTAAACATTCTGTAATTTATTATTTTCTAAGTTTATTTCATGAGAAAAAATTTAATCTTAGATTGTTTGAAAGGAATAATTTCCTGAAGAAAGAAAAAATAAGAAGAAAGAACGTGTTTAAGATTTTCAAATCATCTTAAGTTTAGATGATCAAAGACAATAAAATTTTAATAAGAAAAATAATCTTTTGCTTAAAAGTTAAAATTAAATTTTAATTCTGATTAAGTATCGTGATAATTTTTCATTTTAAAAATCTTTTAAATTAAAACAATTAAAAGGATTTGTTCTGTATTTCTTTTTTTGGTCTCCTCTATATTTGGTCAAATAATTTTGTATTCGTCATCTACGTGAAAATTGTAAAGAGAAAAAAAAAAATCTCACATTTTTAAATTTATGTCAATATCAAAAATTAATTAATTAATAAAACACGACAGAAACGAGAAGAAAGAGAGAGAGAGAGAGAAACAAAAAAAGATTCGCTAAAAAAAAAAACAAATATGTTCAAAAAGTGAAAATTCAAAAAAAAAATTATTTTGTTTTTTGTGCAGAAAATGAAATTTTTAACTAAAAAAAAAAAAAATAATTTATCAACCAAAAGAAAAAAAAAAATTTAAAAAGAAACAAAAAATAAACGGCGCGATCTAAAATGAAATTTTTTAATAGAGAGTTTTTTTTTGAATTGAATTGAATTGAATTAATATTTTTATTAATGTTTGTTTTTTTTTTTTGTGTTAAAAACGAAGAAACAACAAAAAAAAAATCAGAATCAATAAATAATTAAATGTCTACGTTTGTTAGGATTTTCTTATTTATTGAAATGAATTTTTTTTTTGCTGTTGCTCCATTCCGATTAAATTCCGTTTTTCACTTAAAAAGAAAATAATTTTCTTTTTTTTTTTTTGCTTTTATTAAAAAGAAAATTCACATGAAAAAATGTGTTTCTTTGGAATTTAAAATTGAAAAATTAAATATTTAAAGAAATTCTTGTTTATATAATTCTTTCTTTTAATTGTTTTTTAATTTGGTTGTGGTTGCCAAACCAACCAAAACAATTAAAAACAGGAAAAACAAAAATGAAACAAAAGCACGTTGCTTATTTTATTTTATTATGTTTTTATAACGAAAAAATGGTGTTCGATTAGACATTGCTTCTTCTTCTTCTTATTCTTCTTTTTTGACGCATGCGCAACTTTCTGGGTTCATGTAAAAAATCATGTTTTTCGTGTGTTTGTATATTGTTGTTGTATTCATTTTTACAAAAATCATGTTTTTTTTCGTTTGATACATTTTTTTTTAATTATAAAAAACGAATAAAAAATAGTAATTTGGAAGAAGAGGTGAAAATATTATATACTATAAATGAAAAAGTAATAAAATTGTGTCACGTCAGACACGACAAATTTCGTGAACCTGATTTTTTTTTTTGTTGTTTTTTGTTTATATTTTTTAATTGCATTAATAAACATAAATTGGTTTTAAGATTAGCTTTTTTGATGAAAGTAAAATAATAAATTTAAATTTTGTAGATTTTTAGTTCAAGAAATAAGATCTTCAGATCGTATAAGTAAGTCAAGATTTTGAAGATTCTTAAATTTTGAACAAAAACAAATAGAAGAATGCGTTAAAAAAGAAACATACAAATACGATTCTCTGATTGGCTCATGACCTCATAAACTAACCAATCAGATTATTAGACCATAAATAACGCTTCTCCTTTAAAAATTTTGTTCAAAAAAATAGTGTTGCCATTGTGTTGCGCAAATTTAAAGCAATTTCAAAATATTCGCCTTCATAAATTTCCATTTTGAAGCGAAATTTATTTCTTTTCTATTTTTCATTAACGATTTTTTATTTAAAAAATTCCTTTGACAAATTGTGATTTTGGACTTGGAATTTCTTCATTTGAGTTATTTTTTAGACATAATTTTAAGGTGTTTTCTTATACAAAAAAATGTTGACATCTTTATTTTTTTTTTTAGGAAAAAAATAAATAAAAGAAAATATTTAAGAGAATTAAGTAAGTTTTATCGTTTTATGATTTTAAATGTTTTTTGTTAAATTTTGAGTTTTGCTCAAAAATTGTGTAATTTCTAAATTAAATTAAATATTATACCAAGTGAAATTTATTATTCAATTTATAAATAATAATTTTGTTTCATTTCATTTTAACCTGAATTTTACACCTTTGCTTACTTCTCTCTGTTCAAGTGTGTCTAATTATTTAATTGTTTGTGTGTTGTGTGTTGTGTGCATTTACTTAATGAACACGCATCACGCGCTACAAAAGTGACTAATAATAAATTTCACAAAATCAAAAGAGATCAAAAGCATAATACAAATAAAAATTGGGGAAAAAAAAAAAAACTAATTATTTATTTATTGACAGATGTAAAATGTCTTATGTGTTTAAATTGTTTAAATTTTTGTTTATGCTTTATGCTTATCAAATCAATCTACTTACTATACATTTTTCTATTATTGAAAGAAAAAGATTTGTTGTTTTTTTTCTTTCTTCTATTTGCTTTACAAATTTTGTGTATTTTTCAGATTTTCTAAGAAATTCCAAATTTTTATTTTTTTATTTTTCAAAAAAAAAAAATTTTTTTTTGTTGTTGTTTGTGTTACCATGCACAGAGAAAAAAAAATGGAAGAAAAGTTATGGGATGGGATGGGATGGGTGGAAAAATCATAAAAAGCGAAAATAATTTTTTTTTGATTAATTTGAAGAGAACTTCTTCTTCTTCTTCTTTTTCAAGGTTGATCAACATATCATTTTTTTATTGTTGTTGTTTTCTTTTCAATATTTTATGAACTTGTAACCTCTTCAAGAAAAAATTAATAAACAAAGGTCGCTTATAACAAAATTCAAATATTATAAAAATAAATCTTCAAGAAGATTTTTTTTTTTTTTGTTTATTATTTGTTAAAGAAAGGAAGGTTTTTTCGTTGTCACTTTTTGTTTTGCCAGGGTCAAGTATTTAAAATATAGATTCTTACAAGAGATGTTTATAAAGTTAAGAAAAGAAAATATAAATGAAAAACAACAACAATAAAAATACAACACAACAAAAGCATCAACAAAAATTGATTATTGAAGTTCAAGTTTAAATTTATGTTTTTTTTTTCTCTGTTTTTTTTTTTTTACTTTTTTTGCTTTTCACAATAAATTAAAACTATGAAATCGGAAATTGATTATTCTTTTTTTTTTTCTTCTCATAATTTAAAATTTCTGTGAAATGATCTTGACAATCTCAATGCATTTTTTTTTTTCGTTTGTTAGAAAAATCCGGAAGTTAATTTCTAAATTTGTTTTTCTCAAAACAAAAAACAAAAGTGAGAATAATAAAACGAAGAAATAATATTCCATACCAAAAGATTTCTTGTTAGTAAATTGTAAAGTGTTGCAAAGTGTTGTAACACGGGATTAGAGTTATACCAACCAATAACAAAATAGTTTGGACTTTGATTTTGAAATTCCAGCATCTTAAATTCTGTATATGTGAAATTATATTTACATTAGACGTCAAGAACATGTAAAAATAAACAAATTCACTCATAACTTATTTCTGGAAATTATTTGCAATTCTTTTCACATGAATTATAAATTCTTGTCCAAAGTACAAAAGTATAAAATACGACATAGAATATTAAATGAATGTAATTTAACGAAGAATAAACAGTGGATTCCCCGAAAAAAATATTAATTTTTCTCTGTTCCCCCTTAGTAAGGAAAGAAACAAGATCGATGTAAGAATACAAATTATCTAAATCATCTTTTTATTTCGGGGGAAAACCCATAATTCAAACCACTGACTTAACTTAAGTTTAAAACAATTAAGATTATTTATTGGTGAATTTGTCATTTAGTTTAGCGGTTACACATTAAGATATTTCGTCACCTTTCAGAATTGTGCGCCTTTTTCTCTCTTATGTCGTATTATTATTTGTTTTAGTGTCGTTCTTATTTTTGTCATTCTTCGAATTCTTTCTCTTCTGTTTTGTTAATCATCCGATTGGCCACACACAGTGCAAACACGTGTGATACATATTTACTCACTTATCGCCTCTCAACAGCAGCAGTCTTATAATGGTTCGACTACGTAAATTTTGTGTGCGTATTTTTTCGTGAGAAATGAACATTTAACATTTTATCATTCTTTCTCAAATTGAAAATATTGCCCTGATATAATTGGTATCCCTACCCAAAAATATTGTTTGTAACTACGTATGGTAAGTTTCAATACGCGCTCATGAAGATTGAAATTTATTGACCCAATTTTGTACTTTATTTTTTAAAATTAAAAAAAAAAAATGAATTTAATTTATTTTATGAAAAACGAAGAAGAAGGAGAAGAAGAAAAAACTAAAATTAATTTAAATATTAAATGTTTTTTTTTTTTCGTTTTAGTTTTTCGTTAATTTATTTTTTTTTTTTGTTTTCATTAAAAGTGAGAATTGAGTTCAAATATCATATAACGGTTATTTGTGTTATAAAACTCTTTTTTTTTTATTGTAAGTAAATCATAATCAACATAGCGAATCCACTTCTAAACAACAACAACAACAACAACAATAATAATAATCACACTAGCCAGACAGCTTAGCATCACAAAGTTTAATCAAATCAACAAAATTAAAAAAAAAAATTTATTTTCAAAAAGAAAATAAAACAACAAAAAATTAATTAATTAAAATTAAAAAAAAAAAAATCAAAAATTGTTCCAAATTTATGATTAGGTTTATTTTTTTTCTTTAAACTTATGTGATCACTAACACCAACAACAACAACAAAAGAAAAAAAGAGGTGTTTGGTAGAGGGGGGGGATAGTTAATGTTTTTTTTTTATTACTCATAGTTTTGTTGTTGTAGTTTTTTTTATTTTCATTTTTTAATAATGAACAGTTTTTTTTTTAAATGAATTTAAAATTCACAATAGAAAAAATAAAAAATAATAAAATAGGCTTCATTTTGAATAGAGAGAAGAGAAAAAAGAAAAGAAATAAAAATGAAGTGATTAAAATTGTGGAAATGTGATAAGATGTGTGATATAATCAAATGATTATTATTAAAGAAAAAAAAGTATAAGTACCAAATTTACATAGAAATTGTCTTTAAATAAAAAATATCTAAGTCAGTGGAATATCATTTTGCCTTTCATTATTTCGTTATTTTTTTTATTGCGTTTGATTGCATACGATTTTGGTTATCATAACTAAAGTTTCTTTGTAATTTAAAAGGTGGGATAGTAATAGACACACGTTGCAAAAACAAAATAGAAAATTAAATTGAAACCAATTGTCTGTCAACCTGAATCTAAGAAATTCTGCAGAATTCATTCAATCTGGGAGAAAATCCCACAACCATCAATATTTCAAAAAAATCTAGTAATAAAAGGGAGAATGTGGGACAAAATCCCACGGGAAACTCCCATCTAAATTGAATGAAAATCAGGAAATATTTACACCTGTACTTTTACTAACTGTGTATAATTTAACATAAATAAATACAATTAAAAGAATTAATTAGAATTAAAAGAAAAATTTATACAACAACATAAAAAAAAAAACAAACGAATAAATAAACAAACAAACAAATGAATAAATAAACAAAACAAAACAAACGGTTATACTGTAACACAGTTGACAATTTTAATAAGTTAAAGACTTAAATTAAAAAAATAATAATAATAAATAGATAACAAGTGAGCACACACACACACACACATACACACTTCTACTAGATTATTACTTATTCATTAATTTTATAATTAAAACTGTTATGATTATTTTTGTACACATTTTACAATTATAAAACAAATTAAATAATTCTCTGATTAATTGCACTGACATAAAATCAATTGAATTTAATTTTAGATTCTTCTTCCTTCTTCTTATTTGTGCTTGACTCGAATGAAGCATATTTTTTTATTAGTCTTCAAGTGTTTTTTTTGTTTCCACATTATTATTGTGACCCATCGCGTTTCATATTTTGTAATTTCTTATGTTTTCTGTTTTGCTTGAATTTTTTTTTTTTTATTATAATTTTCACTTCTGATTTCACAGATTTCTTTCAATTAATATATTTTTAATTATTTTTATTCTTAATTGACTTTTTCTTTTTTTAGATTTAAGAAATGATTTATTATTAATTTTTATTAAAAATTTCCACATTTGTAAACGAGTAAAATTTGTTATTAAGTTCCCTTAACACTTGAATGATCTAATTTCATAAATATTTTAATTGACTAAACATAGGTTAAGGAACAAGAGTGAGAAGAACGAGAGCGAGAGAGTGAGGAACAGAAAAAGTCACGAAGTGTTGTGACGTCCGGCATATAAACAAAAATTCACCAGAAACAATTAATTTGTTCATTTTGTAATCTCAATTTAGAAGTTGATCCATAGAAAAACGTCAATGGGATGAAAATTATAGCCTGCTGGTGAGAATTGCAATCTTAAATGCATTACCTCTTGAGATTTAATCTTCCTAAAATAATTTCTATAAGTCGCCAGTAAAATACCAGTACAAGAAGGAAACAAAAAAAAGAGGAAGAAGAATTGAAAATTATTAAATATTTGATGTGAAAAACTTAAAAAATTAATAAATAACAAGAGAAAAAGAAAAGGAAGAAGAAGAAAAATATTTTTTACAAAAAATGAAAAAACAAAAAAAAAAACAAAAGAAAAGAAAAAAAAAAGAAGTCATCAATAATTAAAACTTTTTATTAAAAAAAAAAAATATTTCTTCTCAATTTGAATTTTACTTTTTTTTTTTAATAAAGTTTTTTTTTTTTGTTAAACTTTTCAAAATCAAAAAAAAAACAACAAAAATTCAGAAGAAAAAAAAAAAAAGTTGAAAAAATAAAAATGAAGAAAAATTCACTTGGATATTTTAAGAATAAAATTATTTAATTGTTTTTGTTGTTTTCAATAATTTAATAAACAAATAATAAATTAATCGATGATCGATAATAAATTGTAAGAGTTTTCTATTTTTTTTTTCTTCTCTTCTTCTTCTTCTTTTTCTTCATTCTTCACGTCATGTTGTTGTTGTTGTTGCTTTGATTTATTTATATTTATTTATTTTTTTGTTGGAAAACTTTTTTTTTTTTGTTTTGTTTTCTTCTTCATTTTTGGTATTTAAAAATCAAACAGGTCGGATTTTATTTTAATGGTGAAAAAAATAAAATCATCACAGTGAGAGGAGAGAAGGAAAGATAAAGTGAGGAAGAGAGATTATTAAATAAAAGAAGAAGAAGAAGAAGAAGAAGAACAAAAAGTAACAGACACAAATCACAATTAATTGTGATAATCAATCGTTTTCTGTTTTCTTCGATTTTTCAAATAAAAAAAAATAAAAAATTTCTTTTCTTCACTTTTTCTAACATTTTGGTAGAAAGAACGAGAGGAAGGAGGAGGGGATGATGATAATAATGAAGAAAAAATTAGCATAAACAAAAAGAAGAATAATTAAATTTTAAAAAACTGTTGAAAAAATGACGGTTGAGAATTTAGCGTACATTTCAAATTGATTGAATTTTCCATTTTCATTCTTAAAACAAAAAAAAAAAAAAATTCTCTTCAGTAAATTAATTTTTATTACATTGCGTCATTATTTTCATTTTAAAATACACAAATAATGCTAAATATAATATATTTTTGAACTTGAGGAAGTTTTTGAGGTTGGTTTTTGCCAAAACAAAATTTACAGAAAAAAAAAAATCAACAAGAAAAAAAATCAACAAAAAAAAGAGTTTTTTTAAAGGAAAATCAAATAAAAAAAAAAAATAAAAAAACAGAAAGAAACAAAAAAAAAATATCTGTCAGAAATGTATTTACTTAAAGTTAAGGTTAATATTGTAAAGGAACTAATACAGGAAATTCCAAAGATTTATTAGATTCTTCAAGTGAGTAGATTTCCTCCAAAAAATATTTTTAAAATTAAAAAAAAAAAAAAAGTTGATGGTTTATTAACGTAAGACCAAAAACATGATTCAATATCCGGTAAGTTAGAAGAAATAATATCAACATAATCTCAATCAGAATTTATGATTTTATTCTAAGTTCTTATATGGATGATAATCTGGAATGTTATTTCAAAGTAGTGACGATAATTAAGAAAATTTTATGTCATTAATAAAAATTTAAAATTTACATTCTGAACCATAAAGTTAATTTAGTGTAATTCTTAGAAATGGAATTTGTAATCTGCTTGAACACTTTTGAAGTCTTTGATATTATCAATGGATTCATTGGAGTAAAATTTTACCACTATGGAATATTAATTTTTCTCAAGAAACTTATATACAAAGGACATTAGGAAGCACACAAGATAACTGCAGAAAATCATGAACTAAAAAATAATTGTTCGATTATCTCATTCTAACAGAGCTAACACAATAATAATCCCCCATAATACGTATCTGTGATTTTACCAATAAAAACAAAAGAAGAAGAAAAAATAAAATAAGGAGAAGAAGAAGAAGAAATGTTAATTTTAATTTAATTTTTTTTTTTTTATTTTAAATTGTTTGATTACTTTAGTTTACTTTAGTAAATAAGTATAAAGTAAAATTAAGTAAAGTAAAATAATAAGAAGAGAAAATATCTATACATATAAATATATAAATCATTTATTTGCATCTGGTAAATGTTACAACAATAACAATTATGTAAATAAATAATAAGAATAAGAAGAAGAAGAAGAAGAAGAAGAAGAAGAAGAAGAACAAAAAATCTATTTATAAATATATATAAAAGTTGATCGATTTCAACTTAAAATTTTTCAATTAGATTATTTTCGTTATTTTTTGCCTGAAATGACCAAATTATAAACAAAATTCTAAAATAATCCATTTACGCATTAACGAAGAAAAGAAGAAATTAAAATCCTGATTGTCTAATTTGTAGAGAAATTTTTAGTTTCAATTAATTTGAATGAATTATTTTTCTCATCGAATTGCGAATATTGAATCTTGTGTACATTCAATTCAGACTAATGACTGGTTTACACCAACATTTTTTAATAATCTATAAAATGTTTCATAAAATTGTGTCGATTTGTGTTTATTATTACGATAAAAGGAGAGTCCAATAGAAATAATTTAGGGGAGTGTGTGACTACTTTGAACAGTTTTTACAAAAATAGTAAATACTCTTCCATTATAATATTTTTTGCCCATGTACAAAGTAGCCCCACTCATCACCTACGTCCAATAAACGATCAAAATTTGAGTTACTGTACCGAATATTTAATCTTTTATATTATTGATATTATTGGATGATGCTACCTAACATTAATTATATTTAGTAAAAGACATTAAATTTAGATCGTATCAAGTTAAAGATTAAAATGTAAAGAAAAATTAATTTACAATTAATTAGAAAGTAAATTCCGGTAAATTTCAACAAGAATTTCAATTTTTAATTTGAAAAAAAAAAGAAGAAAAACAATTCAAAAAACCAGATAAGTAAGTAAGTAAATAATTATTACAATTGTTGTTTTAATTATAATTTATTCATTCCGGATGCTGTGTCATAAGAGGCGTCAGATCATTCGTCTCAAATACATACAAAACTAAGAAAAAAAATAAAGGAAGTTGATTGAAGAAAAAAAAATTAAAATTTAAAATTTAAATCAAAATAAATATTAGAATTTTTCATTCAATCGGACCAACAAAAAACAAAACAAACACTGAGAAGAAACAAATTATTTGTTGAATTTAAAATTTAAATTTTGAAAAATTTGAATTTCTGTATTTTTTTTTTTGTAAGTAAGACGTTAATTTCTTAACAAAAGAATTGGATTTAACAAAAGCAAAAAAAAAAAAAAACATGCGACAGACAACGCATGGGATAGGTTTTTATTCTTCTTCTTCTTCTTGATTCTTTTTCTTCAATTTTTCACCTTTTTTTTTTATTTATCTTCTTTTTTTTTTTGTAAATTTAAAAGAAAATTTTTGTTTTGTTAAGCATTTATGGCACGTACCTTTTGTACATATTTGCAATATTAATAATGTATGTAAGTAAGTATATTTAAGGTACTTAAATAAACATACATACACACACGCACACACACACACGCACATCTCAGTAAGTAAGTAAATTATTTTATTTGTTCCCGCATTTACATACGTACGTTACGTTCTTTATATTTTGCATAAATAAAAAGAAGAAGCCTTTATTATTTCCTCACTTTTTTTTATTACACGTGACTTCTTGCCTCCTTCACCTTCTTCTTCTTTTTCTTGTTTAAAATAATTTTCTTAAAAATTCTTCTTTTTCAAGATCAAAGTTGTTCTCACTTCTAACTTTTTTACTTTATTTTTCAACAATTTCTGCCCAATCGATTATGTCAGAGTGACGATGATTGTGATTTTTTTAGTAGATGGCAACACGGTGGTAAGTAAACTTCAGTGTTATCATTAATTAAACTGAAGATAACGTAAGAGAAAATTCATAGATTTTAATTTAATTATGATCGTTGGATTTGTATTTTTTTTAAATTGTAATTTCCAACGTAACGTAAATAAATCATATTAAGCCGAAAAAACAGTAAATAGTATTGCCTGATTCAAATAAAAAAAAAAGAGGTGGTCACAATTTAAAGAGACACCCAAGTTACCGTTTTTTTTCCACGGAAAGAAATTGAAATTATTTTATTTTTTTTTTTTTTTTTTGTACAATTTCTTCTTCATTTATTTTTTTGATTAAATTTTATTCACGTTTTCACTTTCTTTTACTTTTTATGTGTCTATATACTGATTATTATTTACTTACTTACTTTACTTGCTTATTTAAGTGTAAAATTTGTGAAAATAAATTATCGGTTTTTCATTTTTCTTACTTCATTTTTTTTTTCGTTGTTGTTGTTATAATTTTAACAAAGCAAGAAATATTTTAGAAAGAACAATTTTGTCATTAAATCTGTTATAAATATTAAGAAAGAGTTTCAATATTTGTTTATAACGAATAAATTCTTAAAACAGATTAAAAGACTTTTAATGAAACTCTAAAAAGATTTTACTTTTTCCACATAAAACGCACAAACAACAAATTATCGGATACAACGAATTATTCTTTTAACTTGAACCAATTTTAATGAAGGACAATCATAAATAACGGGATTTCTAACTATAAATATAATATTTATATTTGCATCTATGTTGAATCTATAATTATAACCTCCTGGTTAATTTTTAATCGACAATAAAAAATATATAATTTAATTTTTGCGTCAATTTTTAATGGGAACCAATTGATAAGGGAACATGGTTTTTTCTGATTAATGTATCTGTACACTCATTTGAACTTTAATATCGACCTTTTTATTATTGTTGTTGTAATAATTTTTTTATTAAATTTAGTCAGCTGTTTTTTGTGTGTTGTGCTTTTTTTTTGTTCCTCTCATTATGTTGTGCGCGCGCGTTTCTACAAGTGTAATAGAGTGAGGTATAGATAAAAAGAGAGAGAAAGAAAGAGCGGGAGAGAAACTTTTTTACTTGTTTGTTGTTGTTGTTTTTTTTTTACGTCAAAAAGAATAATCTGCTGTTTGGTGGGTCTTCTTCTTTTGATTATGAATTTTTTTTTTCTTTCGTTTCATTTCGTATTTTTTGGCTTTCAAAAAAAATGTCTTTTTTTTTCTCTCTCTATGAAAAAATTATTCAAATTAAAGTTTCTAATCAAATATAATAAATAATCGAATCAAATATAAACCCATAACCCATTTTCTTCTTCTTTTATTTATTAAAGAGTTTTGTTTGTTGTTGCTGTTGTTGATTTTTTTTTTTTTTTTTTGTTTCAGAAAATATTTTTGCTGTTGTTGTTTTTTGGCCTTTAAATTTTTGTTAGAAATTAAAAGAAAAAAAAAATGCATTCTTGTGCATAATTTTATTCTGTACGTTTTATAAGAAAACTTTGAATATATATATATATTTTTTTTCTTCTTCTTCTTCTTATTCTTATTCTTATTTACCTAAACAAGACACTAATATTTGATTTTTGTTATATTTTATTATTATTTGTAGAATAATTGGTGAATGCGAAAAAAAAAAAATGCAATGCATTAAACTTTATTTGTTGAGGTCAAGGAAATATAATTCTCGTTTGTTTCTGTTGTTTTTTTTTTCTTTTTTTCTTAATAATAATTATAATAAAATATAAATAGTAAATGTAATTATTTCAATTGACATAATTTTATGATTTAGAATTTGTAAGTAAGTAACTATAAGTGTCATTAATTATTATCTAACAAATTTTTTAATTTAATTAAATTTATTCAGAAGTTTTCATTGAATTTGAATACGAATTATTGATTCAAACATTGAATAAAGTGTACATTATGAGTAACAACTTGACTCGATACATAAAGTACGTGTGTTAATTAATTGTAATTTTATTATTTTTGCTTTTGTTTTGTAGGTGGAATTTTAAAATTTAAATATAAAAAATCATTTGAATTAAATATTGGTTCAAAAAGACAAAAAAAAAAAATTGTAAGTCAGAAAGGAAAAATCAAAAAATAACTTCTCTCAAAAAAGAATAAAAAAAAACTCAAGAGAAAGTTAAATTGCGTTCGCGCGAACTGGTGAAGTTTTTTTTTATTTATTTCTTTTTTTTTTTTATTTATGAAATAAAAAAAATTTACTTATAAAATTTTCTTCACTATTTTTTTTTTTGTTCACTTTTGATTAAATTTTTGGAGAAAATATTTTTATTTAAGAAAAAATTGGAAAAAATTAAATGGAAAATTGGAGAAACTTACCGAAATATTGATTTTTTTCTTTTGTTTATTTTTTAATAAATTGTTCCTTTTATTAATTTCTTCCCTTTAACTGGATGTTCGATGAATAAAATTTACAAAAATTGTTGCAAGGAAAATAGAAAAAAGGGATCACGTAATAAATAAAACTGATTACAGAATAACAACAAATAAAAACTTATAAAAAAAAAAAGAAAATAATTTTTTTTTATTTGTAGAAAGAACAAAAAAAAAAACAAGAATTTGAAACCAAATTATATTTTTTTTTTCCTTTTACGTTATTCTTTTTATGTTTTTCACTGCACTAAACAAAAATGAATCTTTTCTTTTTTATCTATTATTTCATATTTATATAAATTAATTGCACTTAAACATTTCAATAATAATACACATCCACTGTTGAAATGTTAAAATTATACTAACATCTTAAATAAGATTTTGACTTGACTAATTTGACGTTTCTTATGTCCAATAGTTGTGCATGTATTAATTGAGAATGGTGGGAAATTATATATATATATACGCACAAAACACACACAATCAAAGAAAATTATGAAAAGCGAAAGTATAGAAAGAAAGAGCAAAATTTATTTAATTCAACGAAGGAGGTAAATAGTGTTACCAGAAAAAAAATTTAGTTTGGCAGTTAAAAACGCTACAATTATTTTTCTACAATTTTGTTTTTGTAGAACAAAATATTATAAGATTTTCGAATTTTCAAAATCAGATAACATAGTTTATTAAATAAAATCTCAAAATAAACACAAATATTATGTAAATTAAAACCAAAAATATTATCTTCGTTTTTTTTATTATGTAAAATTTTATTACAATTGATGTCTAAATTTAGTGTAAAAATATATTCAAAAAATGTTTGTTTTTTGGTACAGAAATAAAATGGACGGATGCACACAATACAATAGAATATTTTGGTAAAATAATACCAAAGTTGGACGGATCTTTATTCTTTTCTTAATAATAAGGTATTGTTTTTAAAACTTATTAAACAAAAAAAGATGGAATGAGTAATATGCGTTGCGCTATTCTGAGATTCTTTGATAACAAACAATATTGACGACTTAAATTTATTTTAAAATTTTAAAATGGAATGCATTTTAAATAAAAGATGTAGCTACCTAATAAAGTCTAATTGTTAAAGGCACAACAATTGTTAAAACTAATAAAAGAATTTCTTCAGTAATTCTATTTGAATTACTTTTATAGAAATTCCAATCAAAAACTGTTATAAAATTTTCTGTTTCCGCGTATGGATTTTCACCATCATCAAAGTGCATTGGACATTGATCACCTGAAAAAAACAGTCGGTAAGTTTCATATCATTTTTAAAATTAGTAAAATATATTTACGTTCTCTTTCGTATTCTTCCATATCTAATGCAACAACTGCACCTTCCGTATAATTCCATGATGTAACATCTTGGTCAATGTGACAAAAAGCCCCAACCGCTTGCGACATCAAAACACGATTTAAATCAGCACGTTGATAAACCCAACATCTATATTTAGACAATGGATCTAAATCATCATATGTTATAAGATATGATTTAAGATTTTCTTTCCAGAACGCAATACATTTCATAATATAATCAGGGTCACTATAAATATCAACGGGCCGTCCCAAATGATCAACCGATAAACAATAATTTTCATCAATTGCCATTTCTTTTTGATCTGTATCACAAACAGATAAATCTGATATATTTTGTTTACAATGTATATCAGGCCTGGGACTTAAAGTAACACCACCAAGAATTCTTGTTCTAAATGGATGTTCACCTTGTTGTGTAAAATTAAATTTTCCAGCTACAGGACATCGAACTGGTACCGGATTTTTTGCTAAATAAAAAAGTAATAATTGTTAAATTGAGTTCTCGATTAAATCAAAATGAATTTTGTACCTAAAAATAAGTCGTATCTCCATTTATCTTTATTCGGAAATTGTACCCAAGAACAAACTGTACTGAATTCATCTGTTATAACAGCTAAACCTTTTCTATAACGGATAACATTGTGATGTCTTGGAACCATATCAAAACAAATATAATCCTTTTGACTAAAATTTAAAAAATAAATTAAATTATTAATAAGTTTTAAATTGAGAAAAATTTAAGATTCATTTTAAATTTTTTAATTAGAAAAATGAATGATTAATCAATATGGGATAATTGAATAAATGATTCAAGGTTAAAAGTTATGACTTTAATCTGTTTATCTTTAACTGAAATAACTGATAATTTTTATTATTTCGTTTACTCTTATTTGCCTTCTGTTTTCTTTTTATGTGAATTTCTTAATTTTGTATGTATGCAAATGTGAATTTTATAAATAAATTGTTAGAATTTTCTAAACAATGAATTTGGAATATTCTTGCAAAGTTGTAAAAAGTAACAAAATAAAAATAAAAAAATTTATAAATACACACATCCGCTTATTTTAAATTTAATTTTTGAATAAATAAAGTAAAGTTATTTTAAGAATATAAATATTATTAAAAAATAAAAACTTACCATCCATCAACTGTTAATCTGGCCATCATAATTCTTGTATCTCTTTGTTCTCTACATACGTAGATTGTTCTACGATATCTTGCTTTATCTGGATAATATGTTTCAATAATATGCGTCTCATTTATAAAAATATCAGCATCAATATTAGCTGTATTAACCCAATCTCCTGTAAAATTTTGTGGAAAACGACAACCAGGTTCAACAACTTCAGCTTTAACTGGTGTTACACGCATACGCTCTGGTGACTTTTCTGGTGTTTTTAATGTGTTACATTCAGCTGTTATTGAAACACCAATATATAAATCATCATCACGATTTTTTAAGAAACAACGATATTTTTCATCTTTACGACTTTCTTTTGTATTTGCAACAGCAAAATAATGATTTTTACCAACAAACCAATCGCCTAAACAACTATATTCAACTAATCCATTAAATGTTTCTTCCATTCCCTGACATTTTCTATAGGTAATATTGAATTTTTGATTTGTTATTAAAAATTGCGTACCAGCAGTTTGACATGAACGTATTTGTGCATCTGCATGATCACATTCACCAGTAAAACGAAAACGATTCTATAAAAAAAATTATCATTTAATTTTATTGATAATTTATTAAATAAAAATTGAAAAATTTACTTGATAAGCAAATTGCCAAACACCTTCCAAAGATGACCGACAATTAATAGGGATATAATTTTCATTAAATAATGTAATTAATTGTTGATCTTCATTAATTCCTTGACAAACACGTGCAACAGTTGGTTCTTCGTTTGGTTTCAAATTAACACATGGACCTTTATTTGTAAAAGAATAAATTTATTAATAGTTAAACCAATGAAATTATTTTTAAAATAAAAATTAAATTACTTTCGTATTTTTCAAACACATTCAATGTTCTCGGGAATGTTTTAACACAATGATAGCAATTAGTTCTATCTTTAAAAACAAAAGTGTAATCCGCATTTTTACGTTCAAATGTTTCACAAACACCTCGGTCGGACATAGAGACCGCATCAATAACAGTCAATGTTGCTGTTCCTAACTCCCAGGAAAACCAAGAACCTTGTAAAATTTGTGGCATTTGACATTCTCCCTGAATAAAAGGTGCTGAAATAAATAAAAAAAATTTACTTATACTGATTTGTTTTGATTTATTCAAGAAAAAAATTTGTCGTTTATATTAAAGAGGGTGTGGCTAAAACTTATGGTCATTCTTAGTTAATAGAACTCGTAATATAGTAGTAATGAGTCATTTTTTAAACATACCTAAAGATAATCCTACAAATAATATATATAACTTTAACTTTTCCATCTTATAGATATTATCATGTATTTAAAAAAAATAATAGTTACAAAATGTTTAATAACTAAACATTTCAATAGAAAAGAACACAATAAAAACTGTATGTTTGACGTTCAATTTTCAATGAACTAAAATACCAATGAAAAATATTTAGAAACTACAAATTGGGAGCCGTTCGGAAAAAATATATTTATTATATTTAATAAAAGTTTTTGTAGGGTTGTGTTCAATAGATTGATTGAAATATAACGTTATACTTTGTATTCCCTAATTTTGAAATTTTTGTTTATATTAAAATAATATAAGAAAAAATGATTATTTATTTATTTATTTTAATGGTACAGAAACAGAATTTACTTTAATAAACGTACGTCATTATTCATACTTAGAAAAAAAAACAATAGAATATATCAATCTAAAATGTTATTATCATTACATATCCTAAATCTAATATAATTATAAAATTTAAAATTTAAAACTAAAATTAGTAATACAAGAATATGTTAAACAAAATAAAAATAAAACAAAAATAACAATCCAGAATAAAACCTAAAAATATAAAGATAAAACTATACAATGATAAGAAAAATGATAAAATAAATTTTTTTATACAGCGTAACTGGTTTCAAGAATATAGAACTTAATTAATGAACGATTTTCTTTTACTCAAAATTTATTCATTATTTTAAAAAATTATTAATATATGTGTTGTATAAAATCAAATAAATATTCAAAAAGTCTACTTGATGCTTTAAAGATCATAAATTTTGACAAAATATCCGATATAATATTTTTAATAACATGAAAGCCCAATTGTAAAGAATTATACAAAAATTCAATCAAATTTTCAACAACACTAGTTTTCTCTTCCTTTATGAATTCCATAATTCCTGTGGTGTCATCATTTGGGGTATTCTGGAAATTATATGTAATGATTTTTAATTTATCAGATATACCGGGGAATCACCTCAAATATAGGCATCTTACCTTATTAATGATTAAATCAAGAAATGCGTGTAATTTTTCTTTTTCAGACGATGTTAATTGGCTAGCCCCACGTTCTTCGGCATTTAGTGTTGAAATTGATATGAGTATAATGAAAAAAATATTGAAAATAGCTGAAAAGTGAAATAAATTAAACAAAAAAGACAATAGCTTAATAAGAAATAGTTTACGCATACTTAATTTCATATTACTTTATTTACGTGTATAGCAAGTTAAACACTGATTAAAATATTATATAAGAAAGAAGATTTCACGATAAACTTATTTATATTCTCTTTATTAAGTATGGTAGTTAGTTTCTTGATTTTGATATCCTCCTTGCAAAATAAGTATAATTTATAATGAAAAATATTTGCAATTGAACGCAAATTTTAGGCACCGTTCATTTATTTTCTAATTAGAAAATTAGTGAATAGTTTATTTTCAATGTTAAATTTTAATAGAATAATTTAAACTAATATTACATTAACTGCTTTTAACAAATTTTATAATAATAAAATTAAACAAATTTTTTTTGTGTATATATTATTAAAATTTATTAATTTTTTTCTTTTTGAAAGACTGTAAATTTTATTACAAAAGCGTTTTTAAAGATTATTAATCATAATGACAGAGAGAGGTACAATGGTTTTAAATTCTAACTAAAAGAACTTAAATTTTGAATATCTGGTGTACTGACACTTCGAGTAAGTTTAACATTAGAAAATTCTACGACAGCTTTTTCATTTTCAGAATTACTATCATTACTTTCTGATGCTGGTAAATCTTCTATTCTTTCAAAAACTTTTGATTTTTGCTTTTTTGTTTTACTTTTTTTTGGTTTTTTATTCTCAATTAAATTTGTAATTAATGAGTTTTGTTGATCTGCCAAATTCATGTAAGCATCTAAAATTGGTAATTTATCTTTTGTAGTTTCAATACTTTCTTTTGTTTGTTTTATACTTTGATGATGACTTCCACCGAACAAACTTTGTGCAATTATATATTTGAATGTAAACTTTGTAGTTGAAATAAGAAAATCTTTAAGAATAAAACAGAAAATAAGAACAACAATTATGTTATATGGAAATGCTGTTTTAGCTGAAATAAGAAAAAAAAATCAATTAACTATTTTTAATATATATATATGAGCTTAGACTCACAAATTAAATGCGTTAAAATGTTTCCTATATTTTCAAAAAGTATTATAACATTTTTATAAAGAATATTGTTAAAGAATTCATTTAAATGTTCTAACGGATCACAAATATCTGACTGTGGACCATGAATATTCCTGAAATTAAATAAAATTACGAATAAATAGAATTCTTTAAATATCTTTCCTTTATAAATTTTACATCATATGATTAACACACTCTTTATCTGAACTTCCACCAAAAATTGCTTTAGATAATCGTCCGATTAACGTCGTTGGTGTTCTCGATTTACAAGGATTCTGTTTGTTTAATGACAATTGTACTAAATTTTCCAATTGTTTTCGCTAAAAAATAAAATTATTATCGGTTTTAGTTTAAATTTAAATTCTAATTAAATATTTTATTCTTGAGTGGATCATTTAAATGAATATTATAATTATTAAAATTAATGATTTGCCTGTCATATGCAAAATAAACATACCTTATTACAAGTACGATAACTTAAAATGTAGCTTATGATCACAATGATAACAAAAAATATCCAAAGAACACTATAATTAAATTTTCTTCTAATAATCCAGATTATTAAAATTACACAAATAATATAAAGACCAAATCTAAGATCATCTTTAGCAAATGAATCTGTAAAAAAATAAAGAATTTTTTCAGTCCCTGAAAAAACATATTCGGCAGTTGTAAAAATAATTCCATCATTTGAATTCTTAAGTACATCAAATACAATAGTATCAACTCTTCTGATATTATTATTATTGTTTAATGATTCTTTAATTGATTTTAGTTGGTCTTGTGATATCTCTAAGTGAATTGTACGTGATAATTTATTTGATTTTTTATCAACGATCTGAAAAATATTAACCGAATTATTATACAAATTGTTTTTGTTTTATCACATGATATCTGATGACCTTCACAAGTCTTTTTTTATCGTATTCTTGATATAAACTGGGGAATTACCTTCATTTTTGACTCATTGAAGATGTAGTTAACTAATTTTATATAAAATAATTCAATAGCTTTAATATCTTCATTACGACGATGAATTTCTAATACTTTTTCTGGATTTTCTGAAATTTTATGCTTAGATTCTTTTTCTCGTTCATGATTTTCGGAATCACCCCAAGCATGCGGCTGAACCCAATTTTGTTCATCTTCAACAGAAACATCAGCACTAATTATTGATAAGTAGCAGAATATAAAACTATACACCAAAACTAAAAATTAAAATATTTGACATTAACAATAAAATACGTGGGAATTTTAGAACTTTACTTGTTTTCATTCCAAATAATGGCATTAATTTTTTTTTTAATTTCTAAATAATTATTGGATTATACTGTTTACTTAAAATTAGGTTGAATTAAAATGAACTTTCAGAATAATATTAAAAACATTTAATATAAATATTTTTTTAAAAACATAAATAAAATAGTGACGTACAACTACAAATTACAAAAATTGAACACTGAACAAAGATCAAAATTGTACATTGAACTAAAAAATCCGGTAAGCTGTCAAAGTTTGACAGTTTTATGTTTTTCTGTTTATTATTTTTTTTCTTTAAAACACACTTAAAATATAATTAAATAAATAATAATAATGGCAGCACCAGATGAATCAAATTTATCCAAGTTAGAATTGGAAGCAATTAAACGTAAAGAAAGATTGAGAGCACTTAAAAGGAAAGCTAATTCTGAACCTGAAGACGAAAAAAATGAAAAAAACGCGTCCAAGTAATGGCTTTTAATTTTATTAAATTTGCTAATGATATTCATAGTTTCTTTTTCTTTCAGACCAATGTTTCGCAGTTATAAACCTCAGGATGACACAATAGCAACAGTTCCAGAAGTTGAACTCGATGATATCGAATCCCAAGTTCAAAGTCAATTGGATCTTATGCGTAATCCAATTGTTATTGAAGAAATAGAAATAGGAAATTTAGCACCCAGAAAACCAGATTGGGACTTGAAACGTGATGTATCAAAAAAATTAGAAAAACTTGAACGTCGTACACAAAAAGCAATTGCCGAATTAATAAGGGACCGATTAAAAAACGACCAAGATAATATATTACAGGCTGTAAATGTTGGTTCTGCTATAGAACAGAATAAAGATGATTAAATATAATCTAATAAATGTTTGCTTTGTTGAAATTGAAATATCTTTCATCACTTTAATGATGTTTAAATAAAACAATATTTTATGCTTAATTTTTATTTGATAAAAATTATCTATAATTAAAATCATGATTATCTCGTAAATAACGATTGGAATTAGAATTTGGTGGCTCACCAATTATTCTTTTTTGAAGTTCATTAATTTCTATAAAGGAAAATAAAAAATTAATTAACGAAATAATCAATTTCTAAAGGTATAATCATTTATATTCATTACTTTGTTTATATTTTTCTTCCATTTCATCAGCATTCTTTTTCAATGTCAGTAAAATTTCAGAAAAATCTTTATTATTGTTTGTGAATTTTTCATGCTCCAGTGCAATTTTTAATAATTTTTTATTTAAAATTAAATTTTTATTCTCTTTCTCTTTAATTGCTTCTTCTTGTCGAGAACCAGCTTGTGATCGTAATTCAATTGTTTTTTTTAATTGCATTATATCATTATTTTGTTTTAATATTATTGAATTTGCTTTCGATATTTCTTCTGATGAAATTTGTAATGCATTCCTTTTTATTTGACAAATATTTTTTTCAGCTTCTAATTCTGCCCTTAATTCATTCTTAAAGAAACAAAACTTAACTATTTCACCTCATAAAATATTATTTCTTCTTACCTTTTGTTTATCACTAGTTTTAAGTTTTTCATTTAAATCTTGAATTAATTTACGATTTTCACTGATCACAAATTCATTCTTTTTGTCTCTACCTTTAAGTAAATGAACCTCATTTTCTAATTTACCAATTTGTTCCTTTAAACTTGCATTCCCCAGTTTTGCACAGTTTACTTCTTCTCGTATATCATTCTGTTTTTTTATCTCATGTCTGTTATTAAAAAAATAGGTTAGAATAAGATAAGGAACTGTTTCCCGAAGTTTTTTAAAGTGAAAAAAAAATAACTCACTTTAGTCTTTCATTACAAATACAATTTTCTTTTGTTAATAAATCATTTTGATGCTGAAGCTTACTAATTATTGATTTAAATTTTTGTTCATCATTCTCTTTACTATATTGAAGGTCCTTAATTGTTTGCTGTAATTTATTCATTTCCTTAAAAAGTAAAAAACACAAATTAAATTAGATTACATTATTAAGTGAACTCAATATGAATTTAATTTTTTATTCACCTCACAATTTCTATTAAAAATCATATTCTCTTGTTCCGAAATTTTACCCTTTAATTTCATAACTTCTGAATTTAATTGAACTATATAATCTTCTTTGTAACTAACTTCATTTTTTAATTTTTTATTTTTATCTATAAAATTATTTAATTGTTCATGTAAGCTATTAAACGAAAAATTTATATGAAATAAAATTGTTTCAATTGGTGCTTCTAAAATTGGTAAATATAAATGAATTAAGTTTTTAAAAGGACGTTTCTCATAAAATTCTAAAAAATATGTTTTATTATCTTGTATCACTGCAATCGATCTGAAAAAAGGAAAATATTGTAAGTAAATTAAATAACGTATATATTCCACTGTTAGCTTACAATTCTTCACGTTTACAACAATCTAATATTTTATAAAGATTATCAACAAAATCTTGGAATGATACATGAAGAAATTGTTCATTTTTAATTCGTTCATATAATACACTATCAATTGTACATAAATACATTTTTGTTTGATCATTAACATCACATAATCGTAATTGCTAGAAATATAATATTTGTGATTATTTAATAAAATAATTGTCTAAAAATGCTTACCATTAAATTACACAAGTCAGCTTTCTCAACAATTATGTTACATTTTTGTATTGATTTCACACTTCTTAATTCATTATTTAATGTAAATTGGGATGAAGGATAGATTGTAACTATATTGCGACGTTTTGTAACATCAGTAAAATATTTTTCACCCATTTTTTAAAAATAAATTAATAAAAAATGCAAACGGACATTTTCAAAATAACACTGACTTTGACGTTTAATTCTTTCTGTTTTATTTTGTTGTTGTAAAAATGCATTATTTTTAATACATTGAACTGAAAAACTGATCCTTTATAACTGAACCTGAATATTGAAAAAACTCATCGCAAGAATTTGTTGGAACAACACTAAAAGTATTCAAAATTCTGTGAATGTGAACGTTTTTATTAAATAAAAAAATAAATAAAAGTTTTATTTTGTGTCAATTATTTTTTTATTATTATTTAAGTGTTTTTTTTTTAATCAAAATCTGATTTGAATTTAACAATTTTTTTTTTATTTTTAATAAGTAAAATCTGCACTGTTTTTTTTTTTATTTTAATTATATAATTTTGTTTTTTATTTTTTAGTTATTTTTTAATTATAAAAATTCTATTAAAAAATGGAAAAAAAAGGAATTTATATTTTCTTTTCTTTTTGTTTTAATTATTTTATTAATTTTCATATTATGGGGAAAGATTTTGTGTGTGTGTGTGTGTGTAATGATTTATTTTTAAATTTTCTCTATAAATCAGAATAATAATAAATATTGGAATTTATGTTTTTTTTTTTTTGATGACTTGCGAATATCTTTTCTTTTCTTATCTTATTTTCTTCTTCTTGTTCTTCCTCATATATTTTCTTTAAAATATAATTTTTAATAAATATTTTTCCTTATATTTTTTTTTTTGTTTATTTATTTTTTTATTATTATTTGTGAATTCGTTGTATTTTTAGGTGAATTTTTAAGGTCAACTCTATTTTAAAATCATTTTTAAATTATTATTTTTTTTTTTTTTTAATCTTTTCTCTTTTGTTTTTTCTTCGATATAATTAATAATTTAATAATTAAATAGTCTAGCCAAATAAATATAATATATATATATATATATATATTCTGTATAATTTATTAATTATATATAATTTCTTTATTTGTATTTAATTATTATTTAAATATTTTTGTTTTTTTTTTTTCAATGGTCAAAGTATTTTCTAATAATTTTTTTTTTCTTTTTTTTTTTTTTAAAGCTTAAGATTTAATCTCAGAATCGTTTATTTCTTTACTTTTTATTTTTCTTTAATAAGTTTTATAACATTTTTTTTTTTTTTTGTTGCATTTCGCGCAAAAATAATTTTTTTTTCCGTATTTTTCCTTTTTTTTTTTGATTTTTTTAATTTCTTAAATAAAAAATTAATAATTTACATAAATATGCAACTAAAATCACAATAATTTATTTATAAATAATTTCATTTTCATTTTTAATAATATTTTTTATTTTATTTTTCTTAAATGCAGGAAGTATTTAATTTTTGTTTTTTTTTCTTTCAATCTTTCTTTTAGAATTATCGTGTCAGTTCTATTGCGCCATCTACATTTAAACATATTTTTTTTTTTACAGAATTAAAAAAAAGAAGCTATTTTCATTTTAAACACAAAATAAAAAGCAGTGAAAAGAAAAATGGCCGATCAAACAGAAAGCAAAAAAAGGCTAAGATTTTCTGTAACGTTTTTCTTTTTTTTAGACTTCGTTGAAAACTACCAAAATCAATAATAATAAAAAAAAAAAACAAGTAAACTAAAATAAAATTAAAGAAGATAAAAAAAAAAAGAAGTTTAATTCGTATTTTTTAATTTTAAGGGCTAATAAAAATCGTTTTTTTTTTTTTTTTTTGATAAATTTATCAGTCAACAATCAGACATATAATTTATTATAAATTTTTCGTTTGAAACGTGCGATTTTGAATCCCTTAAAAATAATTAAATTGTACAAGACCATTTTTTTTTTTAATAAACGTTTGTTAATTTTCTATAACAATAAAATACGAGAATTCTGTGCCGTGGAAACGTTTTTGCAATATTGATGCGCTGCACACAAAATCAAATAATTACGTCACACACTTTTGACACTTATGTTAACGCTTCATACTTTTAACTACACTTTTTTTTTTTTTATAATTGAAAAATTAAAAAAAAAGAAATAAAAGAGAGAATAAAAAAATGGTCTTACAAAAAATCATTAATTTCTATAATTAAAAAACGTTAACAATTTTTTCTTCTTCTTCAATTTTACTATTTTTTTTTTTTAAAGATAATAATTTTTGTTTGATTCTCTCTATTGTCTGAATATAACAATTATTTTCATTTATTTTCATTTATTTTTAAAAACTAGCAAAAAAAAAATTTTTCTTCTTCTTTAATTATTTTATTTTTAGCGCATTTTATATTCTTCTATTATTTAATTAATTTCCATTAAAGCAGACTAATTAAACTTGTTTTTTTTCACTCTTTGATATAATATTTATTTTTTTCCCTAAACGTTTTTTTTTTGTCTCTATAAATTTTTACTTTTTTTTTTTTGCTTTTAATTTTTTTTTTTTAAATTTTTTTATTTGATTTTTATTTTTTTTTTTTTTCAATGAAATTTTGTTTTTTTGCCGTGTGTGTTTTTTTTCTTCTTTTTCTTTATCGTTCTGTTTTATTTTTTTTATAGTTAATTAAATTTTTAAAAAAATAAATAAAAATATTTACATAAATTTTTAAAAATATGTTTTTTTTTTTTTATTTTCTTTTCTTCTTTATTGTAAAATTGTTTTTCTTTTTTTTTATATTTTTTGATCTTAAATTTTTTTTTTTTCACTAAAGCAAATTTTGGTTTAAAAATTGATAAATATTTTTTTCTCGTTGATTTTGTTTGGGGGTTTTTTTTTTGTTTCTTTTTAAAAAAAAAACGATAATTTTCATTCTTTTACAGTTTTTTCTTCATTTCATTTGGTTCTCTTCTTTGATTGATAATAAAAATAAATAACATTTTCACACTCGTTGTTTTCTTTCGGTCGTTTTTTTTCTTTTGCATATGTAAATTCGTCTCTTTTTGTTCATTCTTTATTTATTTATTTATTTTATTTTTTTTTTTTCAAATCCACATTTTAATTTTTCATTTTTCTTAAATATTTATTTGTTTTCTTTTTAAACTTAATAATAATTATTTTGTGTAATTTCATTATTATTAACAATCGACTTGTGTATTTTTTAGTTTTTTTTTTTTTTTTTCTTTAACTTTTTTTTTTCCCTAATTTAATAAAAAAATTCAATAAATTAAATAATTTTTTTTTTAACGACATTTTTTGAATAATTTTCTGTTTGTTGTGTTTTTTTTTTGTTTGTGTATTTTGTCACGTCATAAATGTTTGCCTTGTGTTATTCGTTTCGTTTTGTGTAATTGCGTGTGTGTGTGTGTTTGGTGATATGTGATTTTCTTACAACATTTTTAATTCATTTTTCTTTTTCTTTAATTAATTAATTAATAATTTCAATTGTGGAAATCAAAACTAAAAAAAAAAAAAAAAAAATTGTTCTGTCAAAACTTAAGTGAAAGTGAAATGTCAAAAAAAAATTCTGTTTATTCATTTTTATTGTAGTTCATTTTTTAATTTCATTTAATTTCGCATCAGTTATTTTCCCTTTAATTGTCTTTTTTAATTGAACCATTTTTACTATTCATCAGTTTTTTTTTTCCAAAATTTTATCAGCATCCTAATTATTCCTAATTCTAAAATTGGCGACAAAAATTTTGCGCTTTCAAAATTTTCTAAAGTTGGCAACACATTTTTGTTTTCCTACGCGCGCATTACTGGAACTTCTGAAACTACATTATTTTTGCTTCTATAATTTCTTTTGTTTGTTTCTTATTATTTTTAATTGATTTTTTTTTTTTGTTTTTACTAAGAAACATTTTTCTACTGTTTAGCATTTAGCTAAAGGGCCAAAGCCTTTTCAATTCCATTATTATTATTTTTTTTTAAAACATTTTCTATTGAATTTCATAGGAATTAATTGAGGCATATGAGAAAGAAATAAAAATGTGCCTAAACTGATGAGATTATAAATCGCAAATTTTCTTCTTTTGTTTTTTTTGTTTGAATTACATTTAATTGAATTTGTTTTCATTTTTTTTTTTTGTTTGTTTGTTAATTAATTTGGTTTTTTATTTTTGATAAATTTCAATTCTAAAAATCAAATTTAATATAATTATATTTTGTTTGAAAATAAAATGTTATGCCCATTTAATTTGTTTGTTTTTCTTCGTCTTCTTCTTCTTGTTTTCATTTTAATTTGTGCAATTTTGGCAAATTTAATCTATTTGTTTGTTTGTTTCTTTTTTTTTTGTTATTTGTATGTATAATTAATTTTTAATGTTTAATAATTTTCTTATTTATATTCAACAATATTTTTTTTTTTTTTTCATTTTCTTTTTCTAATTGGTCTCATTGATTATTTTTTAGATTTTCTTTTCTTTTGTTTTTTTTTTTTTTTGGTTTTTTTATTATTTTTAATAAATATTTAAATGCAAACGCAGGCTAGATTTTTTTTAAGGAAAATTTTATAAGTTTTTTTTTCTTGTATTTTTTTTTTTTTTTTAAATAATTCTATTAATTGAGGAAATTTATAATTAAAATGTAAACGCGTTTTGATCTATAATCATAGGGGGTTTTTTTTTTTTTTTTGAAATTCATTTTCATAAATATATTTTTTTTTTTTTATGCTTTAAATTTTTTTTTTAAATATTTTTTATTTTTTATTTGTTAAGGATTTATTCTTATGTTAAATTTATTTTAAAAGAATTTAAAAAAAAAAAAACTTAATTAATTAGATTTTAATATAATTTTTGTTTTGAATAAAAAAGAGATTTTTAATGAAATATTTTTCTGTATTTTTGTCTTTATTGTTTTTTTTTTTTTTTTTGTAATTTTTAATGAATTTCAACTTACTAGACTTTTTAAAGTTAACTGATTTTTGAAGCGTATTTATATTTTTTTAATTTTTTCTTTTTAATTCGAGTTTCTATTATTTTTTTTGTTTATATTTAATTTATTATTTTAGCTACACTTGATTATCTAGTGAACTGTCTAGTTTGTTCCTAAATAGATTACAAATTTCATTTTGTTTGGTTGTATTTTAAATTCTTTTTTAAATTAAAAATTTAAAGTTGAATATTGCAATGGAGAATTTCAGAGAATTTTTCACTTATTTTTATTCTTCATTTTTTTTGCTGTTTGAAAATAGTTATCTAGTTGTGTAACTAGATTACTTTTTTCTTCAGCTACTTGAAAATAGTTATCTAGTTGTGTAATTATCTAATTTTAAGATAAAAAGTCTTTTATTTTTAAATACGAGAATTCGTCTCAAAGCTACGCTTAAAAAATCGGTTAATCACAAAAAATTAAGCATTATTTTTTCCTTATTTACTTTATTCTTTTTATTTTGGTTTTTGAAGTTTTTTCTTTTCTTTTCTTTTGTTTGTTTCATAATTAATTAAGAAAATTGATGTAATTTAATTTAAATATATAATTTTTAATATGAATTTTTTTTTAAATTTTAATTAATAAATAGGAATAAATATGTTTTTAGAGATTTGATTTTATAATTTCTTTTCTTAAAATTTAAATAAAAAATTTAATTTTTTTTTTTACTTTTTTTCTTTTGTTTTTTAATTAATTAAATTGAATTTTGAATTAAAAATATTCACACCCCTTCTACTTCTTCTTTTTCATTTTTAATGATATTTTAATGATTTAATTAAATATAATTTTTTTTTTTATAATAATTTTCTTCTTGATAAATAAATAAATAAATATCTTTTCATTTTAAACAATTATATACAAAATACATTAAGATAGAAAGAGAGAGGGAGAGAGAGAGAGATAATGAGAAAAATTGACAGAGATAAAGAGAGAGAGAGAGAGAGAGTTAATAAATCTAAATAGATGAATAAATAGATAGATAGATAGATAGAGAGGAAGAGTGAAAAGAAAGAGATAGAAAAAATTTAAAAGAGAAAAAATTTATTCCTCATATTTTTTTGTTATTTGTTATAATTAATAATTTTTTTCACTTTTCAATTTTTCATCTCTTCCTGTTATCATTCATTCTAAATTCTATTCTTTCTTTTTACATAACATGACATTTTTCTTTCCCGCTACTACTCTCACCAGTAGTATTTTGTGCTCCACCACCATTAGCTACCTCCTTATTTTTTTTTTGTTGTTTTATTTTCTTTTTATTTTTACCATCAAGTTGAAGTGAAACATTTCTGTTCTTTTCCATGTTTAATAATTCCTTAAAAGAAAAACACAACAAAAATAAATAAAAAAAGAAGAAAAAAAAGTCAAATATTTTTATAGGAAGAAAAAAAAAAAATTGAATTTCAATTCTATTTGACATTGACACTGAAGAGCCATAATTTTTTAGCAGTGACAATATAATCGAATTAAATTCTCATTATTTATTATTTATCGTTTATCTTCTTTTTTTTTTTTGTTTTCTTTTCATTTTGTGTATTTTATAAATTTTGCCCTTATTTATGAGGCGAAAGAATGGAACAATATATATGTATGTTGCTTTTATCTAAATAAATAATGAAGTTTCTTCTCTCATCAACAAAAATTTGAAATTATAGAAAAAGTAAACCCCCCTTTTGTATTGTTCAAATCGAATTTAATTCATGTGTTCACCGCAGCTGCGTTGATATGTCGTTCAAATAAAGAGTTGACATTTTTTGTAACAATAAATTAAACTTTAATTACATATTAATTACATTAAGCGGGAGAGAAAAAGTTTTTCAATAAAAAAACTTTCATTAAAAAAAGTCGTTTCATTAAATAAACTTTATGTCGTCATAATTTTTATAAAATTGCATTTTGGACAAATTTAATAAAAAAAAATTACTTTAAAATTTAGTTAGAGAACTGATATAATATTCAAATGTTTCATCATTTTACAATTAAATCTTTTTTCTGTTTTTATTTACCTGAAATAATTCGGTAACATTATGATTTGTTTTTGCTGATGTTTCCATAAATGAAACACCCCATGATGCTGATTCACTTTGTCCTTCTGTTGTTGTTACCTCACGCAATTCAGCACTTTCATCACATTTATTGCCTACTAACATAACAGGTATTTGTGTGATATCCGCTCCCTATAAATTTATAAATAATTAAATATATCAAAAATTTAAATCAAATGAAAAATCAAAAAGAAAAAATAAATATTATTTTGATTTATTCAAAAAAAAAAATAAAAGAAAAAAAGAAAGAAAATTAAAAACAACAAAAATAATTTTCTATTTTTATTTTATAGGATTTTCATTTCTTTAAAACTTTAATTATAAATTTATTGTGTAAACAGACCAGAAACTTTGGACAAAACTTTTAACTTTAAACATAAATAGAAGATCATTTGTTTAAGTTCTTAATTATTTCTCTCTCTCTCTCTCTCTCGCTATTGATCAAAACACAACTATTTAAATTAAAATGGAACAAAGAGTCATTGCACATTATTGCATAAAAGAAACATTTAAAGTTTTATTTAAAACTTTTACGACGACAAACTCAATTTGTAGATAAAAATTCTTTAGAAATCATTTTAATTTATTAAAAATATTCTTTTCAACCAATAAATTATATTTAATTATTTTAATTCACGCATATAATAATTTGTTGTTGTTGTTGTATTACTTTTATAAATTAAAAGAAAAATATAAAGAGTTTAAATAAGCAGAAAAAGTGTTGGGAAACCTTTTAATAAATTGGTCAATTAAATTTTGTTGATTTTAAATGAATGAATCCGTTAATTAATTAGAAAATAATAGAAAAGTTGGTCACATTAAAAAAGGTTCCACAAAGTTTAATTCAAATAATAGACAATTTTAACTCAAAGGAAATATAATAAAAAAATACAAAAAAAAAAAAGTAATCTCTCTTTTAACGTATTTGAGTTCATCCTACGCAAAAACAACTGAAGAAAATATTATTGCGTAGGATAATCTTTGAAATAATTAAAATAAAAAGTTCAAGAAAACAAGAATCAAAAAAAAAAAAAATTCTATATTCCATCCCCAGCCAGATATGCCTCCCATGAAAACATCTCATACCACTTAATAATATCATAAAGTAAAATGAAAACATTTATTTCCCTTTTGTCGGTCTTTTTCACTCATCATGATCACGCAGTGAAAATAATTGTATTTTCTTTTGTGGCTTTTTTTTCTCTATTTTTTGTTTATTCTTTTAATATTAATCTTGTTATGTATTTACCTTTAGTTCCTTAATAGTTGCCCAAATTGGACGTAATTCTTCCAAACTTTGTTTTGAACAAACAGAATAAACTAATATAAAACCGTGTCCCTTTGTTATTGATAATCTTTGCATTGCTGGAAATTGATGAGATCCAGTTGTATCTGTTATTTGTAATGTACATATATTTTTGTTGCAGCTGATCACCTACAAGAAGGAGAGTAAAAAAAAAGAATGAGAGAAATAATGAAACAAAATATTAAAACATAAAAAAAAGGACTCTATAAATTTTCATATGAAAATCTCATTAATAATTTCCTCATTATTCATCATCCCTTTTTTTTCTTTTTTTTTTCGCCCACATTCTTTGATACTGTACACACTCACACACACATACAATTTTCTATAAACACTCACACATATACACATGTAACTTTTAAACAATATTTCTTCTTTTTTTGTTTTTGAAATTTTTCTTCCTTTTGTTCTGTTTTGTCGAAAAGGATGAAGGATCACTTAAAAATTAATGAAAGAACAAAATTATGATTCTTTTAAACAAACCTGTCGATATGTATCCTCTATAGTGGGAATATAACTTTCTCGAAATGTTCCCTTTATAAAACGTAAAACAATTGAACTTTTCCCTGTTGAATAATATAAAATTTAATTTTCAGAAGAAACTTTTTTAAATCTTTAATTTTTATTATATTTTTTAGATTTTAAATTACCGACTCCTCCAGCTCCAAAAACAACAACTTGATAATCGTTCGATTCCGATGGCATTTTATTCAGGTTTATTTCTTTTCACACAAAAAGGCCAAAAAAAATTATTTTATTATTTTTACAATTTTATTTTTATAAAATTTTATCAATATATTTTTTAACTCTATTATTATTTATCTTTATAACAATTATTCGTTTCAACAAATAAATTCACTTTTAATTATTATTTGATTATATTTTTTTTCTGTCATTAACAAAAAAAAACAAAACTCAAAAAAAAAAGAAAAACAAAAAAATAGAAAACTTTTCTTTTATATTTCACACATTAAAAAAAATATATTTTAGTTAATATAAAATTTTCCTTGACATCAACTATAATTCGATGTATTTTAATAAGACGAATAAATTTAATAAATGGTTTTAATTTATGTTCGTTTAAATCGGTTTAAAAATTAGTATAAAATTATAATAACAACAAAACGCTTGGACGATTAAAATGTAGGTTTTTTTTTCTTATTTGACAGATTGAATGAAAATTTCACTAAATTAACCAAAAATATCCTAAATGGGAAATTTTTTCAGGGTTGATAAATATATTTTTATTATTTCAATTAAAAGTTTAATGAAATTAATGTAAAATGTTACTAGCAGCCAAAAATTTTTAATAACGAAATTTCTAATGTTTAAATTTTTTAAACTCCAAAAATTATACTAAATTTCATACTTTAAAATTTACAAAATTCAATTCAACTGATAAAATGAAATTATTTGTAGCGTTTTATATTATTCTTAGAAAGAGCGTTCATCTATTTTTGACATTGTCTTCTGGCAATACTATAAAAACTTTTTGGCAATGTTGTTGTTTTTCAGTTCAACGTACAATTTTTATTAGTTCAATTTACAATTTCTTTCAGTTCAATGTACAATCTTTTGCCATTTAAATAAATTTATATATATATATTTAACATATATATGCAAGTGGTGGTGACGTGTAAATTCTGACATCGCTCAAATAAAAGGGATTTAATTAAATAAAACATAAGTTATTAGTCGGTATGAGTTCTTTTAAACGTGATAAAAAGGAGGAAGAAGATGGTAAGTGTTTAAGAACTGAAGACGATCAAAAATTACAATTTTATGACACGATTCACCATTTTTTTTTAGGTGGAGGAAATCCTTTTCAAAATCTCGAAAAAACAGCGGTGTTACAGGAAACACGAACATTTAATGAAACTCCTGTTAACGCTAGAAAATGTACGCATATTTTGACAAAAATATTATATCTAATAAATCAGGTAATTAAACATGTCAAAAAGTGACGTCAAAACGCGTCAAAAATGTAATTTTTGTTTTTGTAGGGTGAAATTCTTGCAGCCCGAGAAGCAACAGAATGTTTCTTTGCAATGACCAAACTTTTTCAATCAAAAGATGTAGTTATGCGTCGTATGGTTTATTTGGGTATTAAAGAATTAAGTTCAGTTGCTGAAGATGTCATAATTGTAACAAGTTCATTAACAAAAGATATGACGGGTAAAGAAGATCTTTATCGTCCAGCTGCAATTCGTGCATTATGCAGTATTATGGATAATACAATGTTACAAGGTGTTGAACGTTATATGAAACAATGTATTGTTGACAGAAATCCTGCTGTCTCCTGTGCAGCACTGGTTAGTTCATTACATTTAGCAAGTACAGCCAATGACGTTGTACGTAGATGGGCTAATGAAGCACAAGAAGCATTAAATAATGATAATATTATGGTACAATATCATGCGTTAGGTCTTTTGTATCATATCAGAAAAACTGATCGTCTTGCTGTATCAAAACTTGTCAATAAATTAACCAGACAAAGTCTCAAAAGTCCTTATGCTGTTTGTATGTTGGTAAGATTATTTCATCAAATTTTTAATTGTATTTTTGCTAATAATACAATTTTTTTATAGATCCGAATTGCATGTAAATTAATTGAAGAAGAAGATGCGTCTGATAATGTTTCACCAGAAAGTCCTCTATTTGAATTTGTTGAATCATGTTTAAGGCACAAAAGTGAAATGGTTATTTATGAAGCAGCCCATGCAATTGTCAATCTTAAACGTACAAGTGCTAGAGAATTAGCACCAGCTGTTAGTATTCTACAATTGTTCTGTGGCTCACCAAAAGCAACATTAAGATTTGCGGCTGTTCGAACAATGAATAAAGTAGCTATGGCCCATCCAGCTGCTGTTACAGCATGTAATTTAGATTTAGAAGGTCTTATTACAGATCCAAATCGTTCTGTTGCAACATTGGCAATAACAACATTACTTAAAACTGGTGCCGAAAGTTCTGTTGAACGTTTAATGAAACAAATTGCTACATTTGTTGCTGAAATATCAGATGAATTTAAAGTTGTTGTTGTACAAGCAATTCGTGCACTTTGTACAAAATTCCCACGTAAACATTCTGTATTAATGAGTTTTTTAAGTGCAATGTTAAGAGAAGAAGGAGGATTGGAATATAAAACATCAATTGTTGATACAATAATAACAATTGTTGAAGAAAATCCAGATGCAAAAGAGGCAGGTTTATCACATTTATGTGAATTTATTGAAGATTGTGAACATAATTCATTAGCTGTTCGTATTTTACATTTATTGGGCAAAGAGGGACCATATTCAAAAACACCGTCACGTTATATACGTTTTGTTTACAACCGAGTTATTTTGGAAAATGCAACTGTACGTGCTGCAGCTGTTTCTGCAATGGCACAATTTGGAGCAGTTTGCTCTGATTTATTGCACAATATTTTGGTAAGTTTTTGAAAGAATCGTATTTCTTTTACGTTTTCACTTAGTAACTTTTGAATTTCGAAATAAAGTGATCAATAATTTTGTTGTTTATATTTATTAAATTTTTGGTTTTAGGTTCTTCTTAACCGTTGCCAAATGGATACAGATGATGAGGTCCGAGATCGAGCAACTTATTATTTAACAATATTACAAATATCAAAACCAGCATTAAATAATATGTTTATATTGGATATACCTCAAGTATCATTACCATTATTAGAACGGGCACTCAAAGAACATTTATCTGGCCCATTAACAACAATATTTGACATAAATGCTGTACCAAATACACAACCCGTTGAACATGAAACACAAAATGAAGCAATGATTATGACAAATGGTTAGTTGGTTTTTGTTAATCAAAAATTTTTTAATCAAATAAACTTGCCTAATTTTTAATTTAATTATTAGCCATGCCAAAAATACCAAAAATTACAAGAGAAGAAGCAAATGCTGAAAAATTGTCACAAATTCCCGGTATTCAACGTCTTGGTCCATTACATAAATCATCTAATCCTGTTCAATTAACAGAAAGTGAAACAGAATATACTGTTTCATGTATTAAACATTGTTTTACAAGTCATATGGTCTTTCAAGTGAGTTCACACTATTATATAAAAATTATGAATTTGAATATTATTAAGAACCTGTCCAAGGTGAAAATATTTTAGTCTTATGTCGGATTACTTTATTATTATCAAGCAATTCAGAAAAACTACAATTAATATAATATTGCATTAATTAATTGGAAAATTAAGTACCTTCAAAATCCTTATAATAATTTCTTTTTACAAAAAGGAAGATGCTCCAATTTTTGTTGGCAAAGGATTTGGTTGGATTTTGTCCATTATCGAAAAACCTGCGTAAGACGGAATTTGACTTTGAATTTCGGTCAAGTTATGAAAAATAATTGTTATTATTAAAAATTCATCATATTTATTATTCTTTAACAAACATAAAATTCTAATTCTGAAGTATGATTAATAATCAATGAAAAAGAAATTAAATAATTGTTTTGAATTAAGAAGGTTAAAATGTTAAATTGTTATTTTTTAAATAGCATGAAAATTACAAAAAAATCATATTTGCAGATACCATTAACAATATTACAATTATTTTAACATATGAATACAATACTTTTTCATCATGACATCATAATGTTCCCACCGCAATATAACACACATACACACACACACACATAATATATTCGCAACAATAAATGGAAAAACATTCTTCTTTTTATATTTTTCTTTTGAAGACAGAAAAAAAAACCTAATCATAATTAACATGCGAACTCAAATTAATGTCATATGAATATGTCTGTCTGTTTGTCTATCTGTCTGTCTATTTACTTAAAAATGACAAAAAAAAAGAAGAAACAAATAAATTTAGTTCGTTTGTAACGCGACGTAAATTAGTTGGAATTTTTTATTATTCACATTTTTTTTTTAATGTTCTTTATTGTTGTTGTGTAATTTTATTAATTACATATTTTTATTGTTTTGTGTTGTTTTGACTTTTATAAAAACGATGCCGAAATGATCACAATTGTAGATTAGTGTATAGAAGAGAAAAGAGTAGACTGGAACAAGGAATAACAAAAAAAAAAAACGTTCTGTGTTTTATTGACCCTTTTTTTGTTGCTGTTTTATTTCAATTTCAATTGATGATTTAAGAATTCAGACACGATTATTAAAAATGTTTACATGAGAAAGATTAGTAATTTAGGATCAATTTTAATTGTTTTATTTATAAAAGACAAACTCACGCACAAAATTCTCTTTGAGTGCCAGGAATACATAAAGAAAATTATCGCTAATTATTCGCTAATTTCATAAACAATTTATTTTATTAGTTTTTACATGGAAGAATTATCTTGATGTTACCAATTGGATCGTTAGTTTATTTATTTCATAAATATTTTCACATGAATATCTTCCTCCGTTTCATCATATTTTCTTACATCTCCAATATATAATTTTTTCTTTTTCATAAATCTTGAATTTAAATTTAATTTTCTCTTTTTATTATTTTCAGTTTGATTGCGTGAATACATTATCAGATCAATTACTAGAAAATGTTAAAGTTGATTTAGTTATACCAGATGAGTTTACAATAAGAGCCGTTTTACCATGTCCAAAATTACCATACAGTGAAGTTGGTTCAACTTATATTATTGTTGAATTTCCAACTGATATTCCAAGTTGTTCAGGTAAATTAATTTTTATACTTGTAAAACTATAGTCTAAGAAAATCCTTTGTTAAAAGTAGAATCTCGTACTGTTTGGTTTTCTTTTGAAGAAATTTTAGTTAATTTTTTTACTGTAAATTATTTTTGTTTTTTTTTTTTTTCACATTACAAAGAACGTTTGAGTTGTGATTTTGCAATTACAAATATTTGTCTCTAACAATGTTTCATCATTCCTTTAGAAAAAATTCTAATTTTTTTTATTAACAAGAATTTTGCTCATCATTAAAAAAAATGTTAGAATAAAAAAATTCCCATCACGCGAGAATAAAATAGAAACAGATGTTTAATTTTTAACCCTTTCGTGCACAGTTACATTATTGATATTTTAAAATTTCTTCCTCTATTTCTACAGCAACATTTGGAGCAACACTTAAATTTTCTGTTAAAGATTGTGATCCAGGTACAGGATTACCAGATTCTGATGAAGGTTACGATGATGAATATATGTTGGAAGATCTTGAAATAACACTTGCTGATCAAATTAAAAAAGGAAAACGTAATAATTTTGCACATGCATGGGAAACAACTGATACAGAAGGTAAAATTTTTTTACTTTTGTTTTATTTTTAATTTAAAAATTTTTACGGTTAATTAATTTTTGAGTCTCATTAAATTGTTTTGATTTAAATTTTTAATTACAAATCCTATAAATCCTACAAAATATTTATTAGAAAGTTTTGAAAAATTGAATATTAATTTTTTTTAATCTCCGCGAATATTTCGTTGTCCTCAATTAAAATAATTAACGTTACTTATGTAATTACTGATCCTAATAAAAACAAATTTGATTTCCTTTCATTGAAATTTTTTTTTTTCGTTTTTTATTTAGAATGGGTTGAAGTGGAAGATACATATGCATTATCAGCTGTAAACACATTACAAGATGCAGTGAATACAATATTGAAATTTTTGGGTCTTGCCGCTGCTAATTTAACTGAAAAAGTACCAGAAGGAACACACACACACACATTATTATGCTCAGGTATGTTTTTTTTTTGTTTTCTTTAGAAATTCTTTATATAAAAATTTAACCCTTTCATGTTTTAAATTTCTTCTTATATGCCCCACCCGTTGCGATTCTATTTTTATGTTCAAAACATTTTTTTTTTATCAATTAATCAAATCAAATAATTTTTCTAAAGAATTTTTTGTTTGTTTTTATTGACTTTTGTTACGAAATAATTTAATGTTCATTATTATCAATTACGTTAATTCACTGGTACTTTTAATGGTGTGCTAAATGAATTTCTAAATGAAAATGTTGTTACCTGTTGCATAATTTCAATCAATCAATCAATTAAATTCTAAATATTTTCTTTGATTCTGTTCAGATTTTTTTTTTAGTTTTTCAAATAATCAATTGCATTGAAGTTTTTTTTTGTTTTAACTCGTTTTCGTATCTACATTCTTTCTTTTTTCTTGATTTCAATTGTTGGACTGATTAAAATGTCGTTGAATTTTTGAACTTTTTAGATTTTAATATTTTCTCAAAAGATTACAAAATTCATAAATTGTTTTGAAAGTCGTTGAACTTTTGAAAATTACAAAATTGTCCAAAAAAAAAAATGAATTTCCTCTAAAAACATTCATCCATAACATTAGTTGACAATTATTATCCTTTGCAAAAAAAAAGCAAATTTATCCAAAAACAAAACTCACATGAATTTAAAATTAGAGACGGAAACTACAGAAATTTTAATAACTACTAAATAAAATGTAATAATAAATAATTAAACAATTAAAAGATTTTACATTTTTTTTTTTGCCATTTTATTTGTTTATTCATTTATTTATTTGTTTGCATGAACAAAAATTTTTTAAACAAATAACAAATAAATAAAAAAAAACATGAAGAATTTTTTATTTTTTTTTTTGCGTAATAATAATTAGTGGTTTTAGTGTACACACCACGGTTAAAGAGTACATATTTTATGAATTGTTGTTAGTCTTTGGTATATTTTATTGGATGCAAACAACAACAGTCAAAATATTTAAATGTAAGAATAAAATAGAGGAAAAAAAAATATATGAAGGTGAATAATAATGTGGTTTGAAGGGGAGGAGAAATGAATAATGAAATGTGAAAGAACGAGAGAAAATTGAGGTTATAAAATTCTATTTTATTTATTTAGATTTTGTTGTTGTTGTTTTTTCTTTTATTTTTTTTTTAAAACGAAAATTAAAGAAAAAAAAATGAAGAGTATTTTGTTTATTTATCGGATATTTTATTGCATGTTTTTAACTCTTTTTTTTTCTTCTACTAGAGAATTATAAATGTTTAAATAAAGATGATAAAATATGAGAGAAGTGAATAAGAATAGAAAGAAGAAGAAGAAGTAATTAATTTGTTGTAAAAAATGAAAAAAAAAAAATAAACAAAACACACACGCAAGGGAAATACAACAAATTAAGAGAATAGAAGATAATAAAAGTGAAGATAGAGTGAATGAGTGAAAGAGAGAGAGAGAAAGAGAGGAGATGAGACTTACCCACAAAAGTGACTAAGGAGTATTTAAATAGTTTCCTTTTGCCAATTTTATTAACAGAATATTATTTCCTCTTGTGTGGGTGTGTGGGAGGGATGGGAGGGTTAGGAGATGGAAAATGGCACAATTTTTGTTTGTTTAGTCTATTTTTTCTTTTTTTGAAAAAGATCAAACGAAGATGAATAATAATATTAATCAGAAGACGAAAAAAAAAACGTTTTATTTTTGTTTGTTTTATTAATTTTTTTGATTTTTGTAGAAACCAAAAATCCATTAAGCGGCAGAGGATTTGTTTTGGATATTTTTCTGTTGTTTTATTTGGACACGTTTTTTTTTTTCTTTCTTCAATTTGCCACCGAATTTAATTGTTATTTATTTATTTTATTCATATTTATTTCTTTCATTTATTATTTTGTTTATTTATTTTTTTTTTTAATTAGAAAATTATTGATTCTTTTTCTTATTTAAATCTTACGATAAATGTCACGACATTTACATGGCCATTTTAGGTTAAAGTCACGATAGTCAACGACCATTAATCTTATTCTGGTGACAATTATTAAATGGCGGTACATTACTTTGTAATTGTGTTTCAAATACAACAAAAAAAAAAACCGGAACTTTAATTGACAATCATAATTTTAATCGATCACATTATTCTCTCTTCCTCCTCTCTGTCTGTTGTAAGAAATTTCCAATTAAAAAACGTGAATCCAAATCACTTCCATATAAATCCAAAATTTCTTCTGAAAAGAATTTTTCCTATACGAATTTTTATGAAATGCAGTAAAATATTTTTTCTCACACTTTTCAATTTATAATTCAATAAAATTTAAATAAATTTTTGCATTTTATTTGCATAAAAAAAAAAAAACAAAAAGTATTTAAAAATATTTTTTAATTGCAAAAAAATAAATAAAAATAATTGATTAATGCAATTTTTTTATTGATCTTCGATTTTTATTTTTCTTCTTCTTCATAAATGCTTCTGGTTGGTTGGTTGGTTGTTTGGCTGGTCAGTTTGTTTGTTTGTATTTTTATTCCATCTTCATCTGTTTGTTAAATTAAAGGCTAAGGTTAAGTTGATCAGATTAAAATTTGTTACTTTTTGTTTTTTTTTTTTATTTTGGATTTAAATTTTTACAAAAGAAGAGAAGAGAAATTTTTTCGTTTCCTACTTTTTGTATTTGAGAAGATTAAAGTTTTTTTTGTTTGTTTGTTTGCTTTTTGGCGCATCTTGACTTTCCGTTTGAATCATCATTCTTTCATCTTGAAAGAAATTGTCGAAAATCATCTTTTGCTTGTTTTGGATTTAAAGATTTAATTGAAAAACGGTTTCTTAAGATTTAAAAAAAAAAAACTAAATTAAATTGAACATAAAAATGAATCTTCATTATTTCGCGTCTTTCTTTAATTTTTTGTGGTCTTGATATTTTTTTTTTAATAGAAATATTTTATTTAATTTTCCTTTGGGAGAAATCTCTATTATTTTGTCTGTTTTCTTTAAATCTATTTTTTCTCCCCAAAATTTATCTGATTTTAAATCAAATTCCTGAACAAAAGATTCCCTCTAAAATACATTCATTGATTTAACTTGTAGAGTTGAACCCCCAATTTCAACCATAATGTGAACTTCTATGTTCTTCATCATTAACAGTTAACAATTAAAAATATTTAATCATGTGAATTAATCTAAATCTTAAGAATCACAAAGTTTAGTTCTTATTCTGATTCAGTTCTTGGAATCATAAACAGATTAAGAATTTAATTTTTTTTTCTCTCCTTGTATCTTTGCTACTTACTAACTAGGAAGGCAATAAAATAAATAAACTTGAATCAATCCAATTTTCTAATCGTCTAATGACATCAATATTGAATGAAAAGAAAAAAAAAAAAAACACTGAACTTTATTGAGAATTTTATGAAGAAGAAGAAGAAAAAATAGAGAAGACAGAAAACATACTTCTGTGGTTTTTTTCCTAATCATGTAAAATCGTTGTCGTATTTGTCATATCTTAATAATTCAAATAACAATTTTTTTTTTTATTCAAGTTAAATATTTACATTTAATTTTAGCGAATATCTTTTTATTTGCCGATAATCAAAAAAAGTTAATTAAAGATAGAATCTTTTTTATATTATTATCTATTTATGTGTGTGTGTGTGTGTGTGTGTGTAGTTATTCATTACATTTTTTTTTCTTCTTAAATTGTCGATTTAATTAAATAAATGAAGGAGAGGAAGAGAAGTGAAGAGAAGCGAAAAGAAGAGAAGAGAAAAAAATAAAGAAGGAAGAAGAAGAAGAAGTACATCATTCTGCACGTTACTCGTGTATCGAATGTTACTATTTGACTTGTTTTTCTTTAATTTTTTGTTATTATTTTTATTTTTTTGTTCGTTGTCACTTCTTCTTATTCTTCTCTTTATTTCAAAATTAATTGCTAAAATACATACGGTTACAGATCAATAGGTTGTGTAAATTATCATCATTTAAAATACTTCTTTATTTTTTTTTATGTTGTTTATTTTTTTTCATTCATTTTTCATTAAACACACAAAAAATAAAACAACAACAACTAAACGACAAATTGAATTGACACACATGAAATGCTTATTTGTACGTACATGTTTTTATATAACTTGGAACTAATTATTTGCTGATTTATTTTCGATTGATTTGATTCGAATGAAGTGGGGGGATTCACTTAAATCTAAATTTGTATTAACTTTTTTTTATATTATATTATTTTCTGATAAGAAATACTGAAACTGGGTAGACATTTTCCAGTCATTCTAAGAAGAAGCCAATTTATAAAAGTATTTTGAGTTGAGTTTAGACTGATAACGGCTCAACATTGTAAAGTTGGAATAAAATTTACAAAATTTATTGTTTAGTTGTGGAAGAAAAGAATTTTAAAAATTCTTATTCATTTTTATTCAGTTGTAAAATCTCATTGATTAAATTGTTCTTAGTAAGAATTACATCACATTAAATGTGACAGGGTCATAGATCAATACATTATTTTATTTATTTAAATTGTACAATAAATAATACGATAGAGACGTTTTGTTTTTTTTTTGGTAATTCCTTTTTATTTTCCTTTAGCCAAAATATACAAATTTTATAAAGAAAATATTTTTTCTTGTAAAGAAATAATCTCTGGGTCAAAATCAATGTTTAATTTGTATATTTGGTTCATCTGCGTTTATTTTCTTTCTTCATTCTTAAAATAAATACAGTTTTTTTTTTGTTGTTTTTGGTTTTAATGTGTAAAATTAGACGATATGTCTTCTATTTATTCACACAACTGAAGGTTTTTCTTTTTTTTTTTTTCATTTGTCTTCTCATGCAGTTGCTGCTTGTTTCTTATTACAATTCTTTTTGTTTTGTTTTTAGTTTTTAGTCTTTTTGCACACTTTTAACTTGTTACCTTCTGTTCTACCTCAAAATAATTTACGTTGTTTAATTTTCGCCACTATTCTCTATGTGTGTTTGTGTGTGCCCTGTTGTTGTTGTTGTTGTTTTTGTTGTTATTCTTTTACAAATATTAAATTATTTGATCAAATAAAATAAACAGATTTTTTTTTTGTTTTTTCCTCCATTCGGTGAAGTTTCTTTTTTTTTTTTTTGGTGTGACGCAATTAAGTTTTTTTTTTTCACTTTAACGTCAAAGTGTTTGAGAAAGAAAAAACGAATTTCGCATTATTAAAAGAAATAAAGAAGAAGAAGAAAGATGAAATAAAAATAAAAATAATTAAATAAAAAGATTTAAATTTGGAAGCAAACAACAGACAACAAATAAATTTTTTTTTGTCAGAATTAAATAAAAGGATAGTTTACAAGTCAAGTGTCTTAACTAGGTGATGACTGATAGATTGTTATTATTTATTTATAATCGTCTTAAAACTTAAATTACAGGGTCATTATAAATTCTGTGATTTTGAAAATAAAGTGAAATTTTTTTATTTGGGGGAAAGTTTTTGAGGAGAGATTTTTTTCTATTTAATTGGAAATAATTTAAGGAAAAATTTTTAGATTTTAAAATTTATTGACGTTGACATTTTGTAATCCATAAATTTAAATAAAAACATATTAAGGTTTGTTGTGACTGACAAATACTGTAAATTATTATTATGAGAATAAATTTTTGTTTTTTTTTATGACTTTCTAAGCCTCCTTTTTTAAGACAAGACTTTTTGGTCGATAATTCGATAATCTTCTTAATTATTCGGCAAATTTTTACTTTTTTCTTCTCATTAAACATTCGAAAATTTTACGTCCCACTAATTGCACATTTCAAAAGATTGCACAAAGATTCCCCACGAGTTCTCCCTGGATTGCACACAGTAGTTACCCACTCCTCTGTTTTAACTAACTGGACCTCAGATGCAATTAATTTAAATTTTCAAGGAGAAAATTGAGAAAAATTAAAATTCTGCTACTTTTTTCTGTTATTTTAAAAAGTCAAATTAATTTTGCATCAACAAATCAATATTGACACCCGCAAAATTTATTACATTCTTTATTTTTATCTCTCTCTCCCTTTCTCTCTGATTCTCTTTCGATTCTTCAATCATGTAAATGTTGGGTGTGATCAATTTTATTTTTGTTTGTTTTTTGTTTTTGTTTTTGTTATTTTGTATTTTTTTTTTTTGGGTTTGTCTTCTCTTGTCCTCTCTGTCGTAACTTTTCTTCACTTAAAATGATGAAAATAAATAAACAGAAATAAAAGCAATATTAACTCTTGTACTCTTTTGTGTAAATGATAAACGTTTTGTTGTTGTTGCTGCTGCTGGCTGTTGTTCTTGTTGTTGTTGTTGTGGTATTTTTCTCTTAATTTATGGCTCTTTTTTTTCTCCTTCATTTCTTTAAATTAATTAATAAATGAGGAAAAAAAAAACAATAATTATGAAATAAATTTTAAGACCCAGTTAAAAAAAAATAGAATGAAAATTGTGATGGAAAATAAGAAGAAAACCATCTCAACATTAATTAAACATTCAACAACAACAAGGCGAGAGAGATGAAAGAAGAAGAAGAAGAAAAAAAATTAACTTAATATGTTGAATGTTATGTTGCATAACTAGCGTCAAATTAACAAATGAAACTTAAGCAACAACAACAACAACAACAACTGGCCAAACTAGATATAACGACAACAACAACAACAAGAATAACAATAACATAGAAAAATTAGACAATTATTCTGTCCACTCTTTTTTTTTTTTTTTTCTTAAGATAAAAAATAAAAGGCCAATACACACGATCTCTATGGTAACATAAATTTTATTATTATTATTATGATGGAATAATGTATCTCTTTATGGTTTATTGTTGTTGTTGCTGTTGTTATTGTTATAAGTATTTTTTATTATTTTGAAGACAAAAGAAGGGGGCAAACCGTGAGGTCAGCACGTGTTACTTGCCACGTTCTAATTTATCAAAACAAACTAATTTGTTTTTAATGGAAAAACAAAAACAAAAACAAAACAAAAAACAAGAAAGATTCAAGATGCAAGAGAGAATAAAAAATAAAAGTAACAACAAAATTTTCTCTTAAGTCATCGTCATCATCGTAAGCATCCCATTCTTAAATGCCTGTTTTTTTTTTTAAGTTTTTTTTCTTTTTAATTCAATCTTTAAGGTAATACGTCAAATCGTGACTAAATATTCTATATATTTATTTCTGTGACGTGACAATGATTAAATTTTGTATAAAAAAAAAACTAAAAATACAACAACAAATAGAAAAAAAGGGTTTATCAAAGCGCGCGGCTGCGCATGCGCTTCCATTATCTTATATTACGCGATCACCGATCATTGTCTTCTATTCTTCTTTACCTCAGTTGCCCCACATTTATTTAAAACATGTTCTAATTAATAATTTTGTTGTTTTTTTCTTTTCTTTATTTATTTATTAATTTTTTTTTTGCAGGCATGTTCCGTGGTGGTGTTGAAGTTCTTTGCCGTGCTAAATTAGCATTAGCAGATGGTGTTACAATGCAATTAACAGTACGGTCAACACATCCTGATGTTGCGGAAGTTGTTACGTCTGCTATCGGTTAATGAAAAAAAACATATTTATTATAGAAAAACAAAAGGGAAAAGAAAATTAAACAATAATTACAAAAGCAAAAAAAAAAACAAACTATAACGAGAGAACCAACCCCACTCCTAATTCTACGTTGTTTTTAATCAAAAAAAAAAAAAAATTTTATTATTACTTTTTTTTTTTTTTCTTTTGTAATTAATTCCGGATACACGTTAAAGCGTCACATGTTTTTTTTTTCTTCTTTTTTTTTTTTTTTTTTGGTATTTTTATTTTTTTTTTTTTATAAAAAGAAAGTAAATTGAATTTAGGCTTTAGGTTAGAAATTTTGGTATTACATATTTTTTTCACCCCCCACACCCCACGGATTCTCAAAATAAAATTGACTTGGAAAATTGATTAGGGGAAAAAATGTGTTTTAAATGGAACAAAACAAAAAAAAAATATTATTCGTTAAATTTTATCGAATCGCAGAAAAAAAAAAGTAATTTTTATTCAGTCAAAAAAAAAAGAAATCAAATTAAAATTATTGTGACAAGAGTTGCGTTAGTGCGTTTACGAATAAGTTTTCTTTAAAAATTTCTAACCTAATAAAATTCTTTATTGTTTTAATTCAATTTATAAAGATTAAATAAAATTAAACATAAAATCGTCACGTGCATCAATAAAATAATAAAATAAAAGTAAGCAACGTTTTCTTTCATCAGTAAAAATTAAATAAAAAAAACAAAAAAAAAAAAAAAAATAGAGACAAAAACGTTGTGGATCTTTTGTCATTATTTACACACACACGTTACAAATATTGTGTCAAGAATTAATAGAAGAAAAAAAGTTAAGAAATTAATTAAGGAGAAAACCTCAAACAAAAATGAAAAATGATTCGATGAGTAAAAAATTATAAAAAAAAAAAAAAAAAATTAAACGAAAAAAATTTAAAATTTAAAAATTTAATAAAAATTAATGAAAAAATAAAGTGGGAGAAGTTAATTTATAAAAAAAATTTTTGTCTTTGTTTTCGAAAAATGATTTATCAAATTAAATATACTAAACGTTCCTAATTTCCATAGAACGAACAATAATTATGTAATTTGATTCTATTTTTCTTCCCCTATTTTCCTTTCCTGTTTCTTTTTCCTTTTTAAAATTAAAAAATTGAAAGAAACAAAAAAAAAAAACTGCTATAAGTTTTTGACTAAAAAAAAACAAAAAAAAAAACTACAATAAAAAAAAAAATTATAGGTACATGAAAATTACACAACAAAACAACTTTGTTAAGAGTGTCTTAAGTTTATATATTATTAATTAAATAAAATTACAAAACAAAAAAATGTAATAAAAAAAAAATTATTTCAAATAAAAAAGAATAAAAAGAAAAAAAGAAAAAAAAACAAACGAAAAAGTTAAAATTTATTTCTTGTTTGAAACTTTTTTTTTTCAGCCTATATGAAAACCTCTAAATATCTGTGTTGTTTCTTGATGACGGTTGACGTTTTTAAATATTTCATTTTGTGTAAATGTGAAAAAAAAAAAAAAATTACTTTTCATTAATGAAAAACACGCAAAGTCTAATCCAAAAAAAAAACAATCAGAAAAATCGTCCAAATATAAATTCATCGTAAAAAAAAAAAAAATATACAAAAGTAAATAAGAGGAAAATATTCAGTTTATTAATAAATAAATGTTTTTTGATTTGTGTGTTTGGTGATTCATCAAAAATATTTACTACAAAAATTTTTTTTTTTTCGTCGTTCCATTCAAAAGACCGATTTTTTATTGTTGTTGTTGTTGTTGCTGTTGTTGTTGCTTTTTTGCTTGTACTTCCTTAATCAATGACAACAAGAATAAAAATAACTGTTGAATAAAATAAAAAGAAGTCAGTGTGTCCGTTTTTTTTTTAATTTCATGTTATCTATCACTTGTTATCTATAAATAGATTGAACGTAAATATTAGCTAAATATTGTAAATTGTAAATAAACAAGATATTATTAGAATTGCAACAAAAAAGAAACAAATGAAGAGACATGAGGCGAAAGACCCCAAGTGAGATAGATATCACACTGACAAAACGTAAATCAATAATATATTGATGATTAAATACGAAAATGTGTAAAATAAATTTGTATTTCAATATTTTTTTTTTTTTGATTACAATAAATATAATCTGTATTTGACGTTAATGATAAGGAAAATTATTGTATTTAAATTTTTCAATATTATGAAAATTAAATGAGATTCTGATTGGATAATTTTATAGATTTATTGGATTATTCTGTCTAGTGAGATACAAACTGAAATAGAAAAAAAATAATAACAGAATATATCCAATTACATATGAATGCAATGATGATGATGATGATGATGATTATTATTATGATGATAATTATGATGATGATGAGTAGCATATATTTTATTGTACAATACAAATAATTTGTCCTATAATTAAGAAATAAAACTACAATATCATTAAATTCCATTGTAATGTGTTGTAATTTTTCTTCTATTTATTTTTTTATTGCTCTTTTTTTTTTTCTTTTTTTTTTTGTTTAAATTTATATTCAACTTTAAACAAAAAAAAAAAACGAACGAACGAAAAAAAAAACAATGAAAAAATAGAGAAAGAGATGAGAAGACAATTGTTGTGTATCTTTTTTTTTTCTCTAAATAGTCGATTGAATAAATAAACACAGCATGTACACAGCTGTTACTGTGATGACTTTGCGCGCACTAATAAGCCTATCTTGTACTTAAACTTAAGTATATTAGAAACAACAACAAGCAATGAACGAGAACGAATAAAAAAAGTAAAGTATGTATATGTACCGAGGATCAAAACTATTTCTTTTTCTTACATTATTTCAAAATTTCTCACGTAATAATAAACAACAACAACAACAACAAAAAAAAAATCATCTTTTCTTTTTTCTTTCTTTTTTTAGTTAGTTCTCGGCATAACAAAACACTTTACCTCTAACCATAACTGATAATAATACTAATAAGAAAACTATTTAATCAATTAAGTACATTTTATACGAGTTAAAAGGTGTAATTTATTAACGAAAAAAGAAAATTACACAACACAACAACATCAACAACAACAACAACAACAAAAATCGATGAAGGAAAAAAATAAGAATACAAAAAAAAAAAAAACGGCAAAACGATAAAGTAAAAAAAGAAAAACAAGAAACAAAATAAAAACGATTAAACGATCAGTTAAAATAAAGTGAAGTTGTGAAGTTTTAACGTAATATTCGTATTATTATACATATTTTAAAAGATCGTTTAAAGATGAAACAAAATAAAGCGACGATATGATAAAAAATAAAAAGAAGAAGAAGAATTGTTGATTATTATGATGATGATGGTAATTTTCTTGTGATCATCTTTTCTTGTTTATTATTATTATAATGAATATACAATTTTCTATGAATAAATAAAAAAAAAATATAAAAGAAAAAAAAAAAAAAAGAAGAAGACGACAGAAAAGATGAAATATCAAAATGAAAGTGATCGTGTGCCAACATATTATAATTTTGCTCTTTTTTTTTTCCTTCTTTCTTTTTTCATTCATTCAATTTTTTTTGTATTTTATACTTTATTTTTTTATTGGAAAAAAAACACACACACAAAACAGAATCAATTTTAACACAAATTTATTCATGTTTTTACGATCGTTTGTAATCAATTAATCAGATTAAATATAAAAAAAAAATGAAAACAAACCAAACAAAATATAAGAAAATATGTGATAAAATTTCAAGATGAAAAACAGAAAAAAAAACAACAACATTATAAACACAACATAAAAGAGGAAAAAGAAATGATAAATGACGACAAGACAATTTTGAATTTCGGCCCACTTTTTTTTTTATAAAGATTGAAAACAAAACAAAAAGAAAATAATGTCGTCGCATGTAAAATTTTCGATTTAAAATAAAAACTAGAAAATTGGTGGGAAAACAAAAGGATAAGATTTATTATTGTGTTTTTGGTCTAGAAATTTAAAAACAAATAAAAAAAAATTAAAGTTTAGGTTAAATATGGAATCCATAAAGTTACACAGTGAAATATAAATGTAATAAAACGATGGGACAAATCTTCAATTTAAAAATGTAATAAAATACGATTGATCTGAAAATATATTAAATCGAGGTGATGATCTATTTTTTTTAATTAAATTTACAACGGAACTTTACTCTTATAAGGTATTTTTTTTTCTATTACAAACAAACATTTGTAATGTGAAAATACGTATTTGTAAGTTAGTATGTCATTTGTACATATTAAAACGTAACACGCAATTATTTAGTCTTATCATCATCATCAACATTTCGCATATTTTAATATTTAATCCATTCAATCGATCTTCATTTATTTATTATACTTTTCCTTTCATTTATTTACTTTATTTTCAACGCTTGAAGCACAAGAAAAAAAAAAAAAGAATCAACAATTGTTGCCATAACGATCGCGATCGATTTTTTAAAAGGTATAATTAAAGTTTAAAGCTAAAGTTTGACAGTTGAGTAAAACTTTTTTTTTTACGTTGCGTTACGCAATTTTGAACTCGTTTGCTGTGTCATGCTTTATGCGCTTACATGTCAGATTAATATTTTCGATTAATTTTTTGTACGTTTAAATATATGTTTGCTTGTAAAGTAAGTACAAGAAGTTGAAAGTGGAAGTTGAACTTGATGACTCATTCTCTTCCATTAAAACAATTTTAATAATGATTTTTTTTTTGTTTGATTTTATGTTTTTGTTTTTTTTTTTTGTATTATTAAAATATTCTCATATACATAGAAAATAAAACAATTTTCTGCTCTGTACATTTTTGAATTGTTTTATAAATAAAACGTCACAAATATTCATGTTTCTATATTTCTTCTTTTTTTTTTTGTTGTTATTGAATTAGAACTGGAGAAAGAACGTTGTCCTAACATCAAGAAAATATGTTTTTTTTTTAAATTCATTGTGGAAAAAAGAAGAAGAAATATAAGAAAAAAGAATGAAAATAAAGAACGTAAAAAAGACTTCTCGTACTTAACATTACAATTTTTATAAAATTATTCTTGAATAATAGCAAAACGACAAAACGACAAAACGAAAATTATAAAGGAAAAATGGAATAATATTAAAAGAAGTTGTATTGGCCTATCTATGTGTTTGTTATTATTATAAAAGTCTTTTTTCATTTTCTTATTATTTTTGTTGCTTCTTCTTATTCTATGACTTCTACTACAGTTTTTTATATATATATTTAATGTGAATGTGCTTACGTTTTTGTTATGTTTGAATGTTGCTATATTTGTTATGTTTATTTTTTTTTTTTAAGAATATGTTCTAAATGTTATTACGTTTTATTAAATTTCTTGTCCCTGTTTTTTTTTTCTCTTGTAAATTCATAGTAAAATGAAACATCTTTCATTTGATTTGAAATCCAAAAATAAACATACATTTTTGACAATCATTTATTCCAAACTAGTGAATGAATAAAAATTTGAGTCAATATCTTGGCGTTTGTTGTTGTGATAAAAAACTGTTTGTAAAGTTTGTTTTCATTTTTTGTAAAGAAACAATTGTGCATGCACACAATAATTTTAATTTCAAGCCAAAAATATTTAGTGAATAAAATTACAGTATTTAATAACAAGATTATCTCGTAACTATAATTAATGTTTGTAAATTTCTGCAACATTTATCATGTTCAACTTGTTTTTCTAAGTCGTAAGTACTAAAATGATTAATAAAACAAATTTATAAAATGATTTAAATTGTTGTGATATTCTGATAAAATTAGAATTAAAATATTTTCATTTTGTCCTCTCTGCAAAATAAATTTTTTCTTATATTTTTTTTTCCAATTTAAAATAAAGCTAAACTATCAACATTGCGAATGACGCCTAATACTGTTTTACGTTAGTGTAAAATCTTTTATTTTTGTTGCGTTTATGTTTGTATTTAAGTAACATTGTGTGTGTTATATTACTTATTTGTGTTTTGTTTTGTTGTTGTTTTTACATAAAATCTTTTAGTTTTGTTGCTTTGGCTCGTTTTTTTTTTGTTATTGTAATGCAAGCAAAAGAAAGAGTAGGAGAAGTAGAGTTTTTGAATTTTTGTTTTGTGTAGTCGTTTGTATTTTAGTGCGTTCATATTACTTGAACTGTCAATACGTTCGTTTAACGTTTTATTTTTACGTGTGTTTTTTTTCCTTCTTAATTTTTATTTCGCTTAAATTTCTTTTAAAAAAAATTACGTTCAAATTGAATCGAGACGGAAAGAAGAGAAAATTGAAAAACTTAAGGCTAAAAATCTTAAGGTTTTTTCATCTCGTGCGCGAGTTTTTCATAAAACGACAGACACAAATTATATTGTTGCGTTTTTCATTAAACTCTTGGTTGGTTTACAAAGTTTTATTATTATTTGTAGTTATATCTTTTTTTTTGGTTTTTAGTTAAAAATAAATGAAAAATGTCAAATATTGAAATTTTAATTAAAAATAAAGTGCGACCAAAAATTGAAATTATTAAATAAAAAATATTATTTTGTTACAAGTGTGTGTGTGTGCTTGCCTGTTTTTGGATGTTGGACATTTTTTCTTTTTACATTTTTGTGTTTATTTTGATTGTTAATTGTTGTTGTTATAAATTGTGCCCTATAAACATAATTTCTGTGTTTTAATGGAAATAAAAAAACACAATAAAATAACAACAATAACAATAACAACAAAATTAATAATTGATTGATTGTGTGTGTGTGTGTGTTATTTTTTTTCCATAAAAATGTTATTCGCCCCGATGTGTCTCAACGTCAAGTACAAAACACCAACTATTATGATTGTATATTATTCATACACACATAAACGCATACACCAAATGCAAATGATCGTTTTTTTATAAAAAAAAAATTTATATTAAATTTTTATGAATGAAAGCAATTTAAAAAGTGAATAAAAAAGTATAAAAAAAAATAAAATACAAAAACAAAAAAAAAATACTGAAATGAAATGAAAAACTAAACAAAATCCAATAAGAAGAAAACAGAACATAAGAAAAAGAAAGAGAGAGTGAGATAGAGAAAAATCAACAGTATTTTTCGTTGCATCTCTTTCTTATGTTTAAATTTTTTGTTTTTCTTTTTTATGCTTTTTATGTTTTTATTTTTTTATTTTTTGTTTTTTCGGTATGAGAGAATTGCGTTTGGATGAAGTTCTTTTTTTCCAGTGGTAAATTACAATATTTGTATTTATTTACATGTTTATGAGTGTGTGTGTGACATTCCATTCTTCCATAAAAAAAAAATGTAATATTTTTTGTCGCTGATTAAATTTTTGAGAAAAAATACAACAACAACAACAACAACAACAAAAAAAACATTAAAATATTTTGTCTGTATTTTTCCCTGAAAAATAAATTTTGAAATGAAAGAGATAGAACATGTGTGAACATGTGTGTGTATTGTATGTTGCTTTATATTAATGTTTGAAAGAGAGAGTGAGTGTAGGTCAATTAAATAACTATTTAATTCTAATTAGAATCATGCGAGTTACATAATAACAATAATAACAACACACTAACAACACATGCGCCAGTCCAAATTAATTAATTTCGGAGCAAAAGATTTGTTGTTGTTGGTTTTGTTTTAAAAAAATTTAATAATTTCAATTCTTCAAATAAAAAAAAAACAAAAATATTTTGCCTTAAAAATTCCAAAACTTATTTTTTGTTTGTTTTTGTTTTTTTTTTTTAAGTTTTTCAAATTTTAAATTATGCAATTTACTTAAGTGAAATTACTCCATCAAAACAACAACAAAAAAATAAGATAAAAAAATAAAAGACATTTTTTTCTTTTTACTGAAAATTAAATAAAGAAAAATAAACTCAGTTCAAAACTGAAAAAAAAACACACACAAAAAAATTGAGAAAATTTAATAAAAAAAAGTTAATAAAAGTTAAAAAAATAAAAAAAAGTTAAAAAAGAAAAAAAGTTTTTCTGAAAAGAAAAAAAAGAATTATTATTTTGTGAGTGTTCTTGTGCGTGTGTGTGTTTTTTTCTTCTCTTTATTTTTTTGTATCATTAATTATTTTTGTTGTTCTTTGTTTTTTTTTTATATATTTTTTTACTATTATTTTTAGTGAGATAAAATTTGTGAAAAAAATAGAAAAAAAAATGTTTACAAAACATAAATTCTACTCAACTGATATGAGAAAATTATAAGTTTGTTGTTGTTTTTTTTTTTTGGTATTTTTTCGTTTTTCGGGAATAAATAAACGAAAGTGAACGAGACAACAATAAGAAGAAAAACATAAACAACAAGAACAGCCAACAATTACAAAAAAAAGATAACACAAAAAAATGTAAGTGTAAAAAAAATGTACCTAACTTAAATAGAATAGAATTTTAGTCATATCATATAAATGGGCCTAAATCTGTTTCAATAATTTACCTACCCATGCTTACGTCAATTACAACCGATTACAACATTTCTATTTTGTAAAATTGAATATTTTTTTTTTGTTTAACGAAATTACAAAATTAGATTCACATAAATTTTCTAAAAAACTCATTAATTTATTGTTATTAAATTTCAATCAATATTATTCTTGAATTGGAAAATTATATTCACTTCCTTCTTGCATTAATTTAACAGCAAGAAATATAATTCTACCAGGAATTAATTTGCGTTCATTTTCATTTATTTACTGATTCAGTTGTCAGTTCTGACAATTTCTAATGTAAACACGGGAAACACGGAAATTCCAAAGAATAAAAAAAAACAAACACACAAAAAAAAATTCATCATCATCATCATCAGTTACCAGGCATGCACAAACGATCATTGATAGTTCAACAATATATTTGTTTAAATGTGTGTGTGTGTGTGAGTAGAATAATACCCACTCGTGTCCATTAATATATACTAAAGACTCATGGGCACGGAGTTTGTGTGAATCCCTGATTGTTACAAATATTGAAAGTCATTAAGAGTCAAGTTTTAGTTGTTGTTGTTTCAAAAATTCTTCTTACAATTTTGTTTTGCCTAATTTTATTTCTAACTTTTATGACTTTGATGACTTCACTAACAAAAAAGTTAAGATGATGGAACAAAAAAATCATCCAGAATTTAACCAGATGCAAATATGTGCAACTGTTATAAAATCATTAGTCACTTAGTGTGTAATCTATGTGCAACCAATATGCAAAAATTGTTAGGGTAAAATTTGATTCTTTGATTCAAATTCATGTTAGTCTTGTTTCATTTATTTTGATTTTTCTAAACAGAAATTCGTACTAACGAGGTTCGTGATTGTCACCTTAGTAACGTCGTCGAACCTTACTTTAAAGTAAAGTAAATACTTATTAGGAAACACTTTAAAGCGTTAATTATTTGATTGATTTCTGATTTATAAAATTTTTTTTTGCCTTTTTTAATTAAAACTTTCCGTCGTGTAGAAGTTTTTAGAAATCGAGAACGATTACGATTTACAAAGTAGCGAGTGTAGCCTTGGATAAAAAATCACATACAAACGCACACACACACACATACACATACACATACAAAGTGTTAAACCTTTTTAATTCAATGTCACTTCTATTTAAGATTTAAAAAATTGTTTTTTTTAGAAAAATTAACATTATTTAAATTTTTCGGTTTTTGTTGCTGTTGCTGTTGTTGTTTTTCTTTTTATTTTTTCAAATTCTTGTTTTGGAAAATTTACGAAATATTAACGCAATCAAATTTGTTTGTTTATAAAGAATTTATCCACTTATTACAATAAATCGTCTCCGGATATAACGATATAATTTTTTTTCCTATTTGTCGTCGCTTAATAAAGACTTTTACCACAAAACTCAGCCTAATAAACAATAAAAAAACAAATGAATTCAAGTAAGTTAGTTCATTATTTATGCTTAATTATTCCCTTTCCCTCTTTCTTTCTCTTTCTGTCTATATTCCTCACTCTTTCTGTCTCTCTTATTTTATTGTTCTGTGTGTCAGGCATGAATAATGTGCCTGACAAAAAACCATATGGCGTTAAGTTCTTATTTTTTTTTAAATTAAAAATTTTTGTTAACAGTTAAAAAAAAAACAGGCAACACCAACAACAACAATAATAACAATAATTCAAAAAAACAAACTCTACATTTAATAAGGAAAATTAATGAAAAAATGATTGACTTATGTGATTATTTAAAAGAAATTAAAAAGTAAAAGTAAAAAATAAAAAGACCCCGGTGTAACAAAAAAAAAAATCATTTTTTTTCTTTGAAATTTTTATTCTTAAAAAAGTTAAATCCATTCATTTGGTTAATTAGATTTTTACGAAATAAATTAGAAAACTTTTAACCAATTTCGATTAAATCGATTTTATTATGTTTATTATGACCGACTAAAAAACGCACAGAAGTCAACTAATTTAAAATCAGGAACCTTAAAAAAAATTTCTAAAAAAATACAAAGAAATTTTTTTCGATTAATCGATAACGATTATTGTAGTAACGGATATCGATTATTTAAGTTTAAGAAATTTTCATATTTCTTTACAAAAAATTATAAAGACAAAAAAAAAATTTATCATTCTTCATTCATTCATTCAGTCTCATTATGATTATGTAAGAATGTAAGTATTTCCATTCGGAAGTCATCACATAAATTCAATTCAATCGATTATTTCTTTAACACAAGTCTAGAATATCTTTTGATTATTCTAATGATATGATGTGTGTGTATGTTTAAGAGAGAATTATTTAGTAGAAATAGAAAGAAAACAAAACAAAACGAAAAAAAAAAAAATAGAGGCAAGGCAATAGAAAAAAAAAACTAATAAATGAATTGAGTCGAAGTTTTGGTATTTTCATAGTGTACAATCCGTACACTCCAGGTGGTCAAAGAATATCTACATAATTTTACCAAAACAACGTTTTTTTTCTTTTTCTTTTTCTTTTATGTCTTCTTCTTCTTCTTACATATGGATCCGTCTCACTCAATAATATTTTCTATGATTGAAAACTTACAAAAACTGAAAAGACAACAACAACAACGATAACTCTTCATTCATTCACTCACAACAGTCAATTCACTCAAATTTATTTTCTTTTGAATAAAAATTTCACTTGAAATTTCTTTAACTTAACTTTTTCTGTTTTTTTTTTTTTTTGTTTTTGATGAAATTTTTTTTATTGATTTTGACTTCGTTTTGACAAAGGATTTATCCCTGGTTCTATTGAGTGATTCTGATTTAAGTGTGACTATACTCGTTGACATTATAGACGAAGGTAAATGAAATCATTGAAATCATTGAAATCAGTGAATGCGAACGATCTTTGTATCCCCTCGGTCATTTATTTAGAAGGACCGAATCTAAATGTTTCCATTTGTTTGTTTATGTTTCTTCAATTTATGATTTTTTTTTATGCGTTAAGTGAGTTTTCCTTATGCGTATGCGCAGTCTGTATAACGAACAACGTAATTACGTGTTTATTTGTCGTCTCTACTTAAATAAATTTTCCAAGCGACAAGAGAAAAAAAAAATATAATTTTGTCATTATTTTTTTTGTGTTTTTGAATTTTGGATTTTAATTTTATGTCGCCAGAAGTAGAAATTTATGATTTCTACAAATCCGGACAAACGGAACAAGTCTTTTTCCGCTCTCCCTTTCTCGTTGATATCACCAAAAAAAAAAAGGGAGGAAGGCAAAAAAAAAATAGAAAAACGTTAGAAAATATTATTCAGATTTTTTCTTCTTCTTTTTTGAGAAAAGATACAAAAAAATAAATATAATAGAAACGTGACAAAAATTTTGATAGACGACCCTAATTTGAATATTTTTATGTTTGTTTATTTATTTTTCTTTTAATTTGTTGTTGCTGCCTGTTGTTGTTGCTGTAAAATATTAAAAGGTTTCTTTCATAATATGAGTATAAATTTTTTATTTTCCCCTTCTCCCCTTCCGTTCCTTCTCATCTCATCACAAATTTTTTTTGGTTCTCAAGTGCCCATAATAAATACATAATTTTATACGACTGATTTTTTTACTTTCTGTTTTTTTAAAAAAAAAATTTTTTTTTGGGGTCCCCGCACACAACAACAACAACAACATCAAAATACAATAAAACAGAAAAAACACTTGAGAAATTTTTTCCCTTCTTCTTCTTTTTGGTTCTTCTTGTTGACAGAATTCGTACTTTATTCTTCTTTTAAGTTTTCAATTTTTAATTGTTTTTTTTTTGTATTTTTGAAAAGTTAAGGAAAAAAAAAATTATTTTTGTTCGAAAATTTTTCAATCATAAAAATAAAAAGTCATAAAATTATTTTTATTATCTTGCTTCTTTTTTATTTTTTTTGTATTTTTTTGTATTTTTTACTTACTCTTTACGTCTTGTGTTCATTAAGTGACTTAACATTGTGACTTAATTCCTTTTTTTGTTTTAACCAAAGATATGAAATCTTATTGTTTTCTAAGAATAATTTACGTATATAAGTACAAAAATAGTTAATGACCGAATTCACATAAAAAAACAAACTTAGTTAACTTTGGTTAAACTTAGTCTAGTGAACGATTCCTTCTCACTCGCTCTCAGCTCCAATTGTATTTTTAAAAAATCATTATTCTCCCATTGTTGTAACCAACGAAAAATTAATAACCGGATAGAACATTGATAATCACTACCAAGGGATTATGATAATTTTTATTCAAAGAATTATGGAAACAATTGTTTTTAGAATTTTTTTTCTTTAGATTTCATCAAAAAAATTTCAGTGACTTAAGTGATTTAAGTAATTTACATGAGGAGTACCTACGCTTATTATAGGCGTGGAACGATTCGGTAACCATTATAAAGAATCTAATGTTCATTCAGTGGAAATCTTGGACAATCTTTCTCATCAGTCGATTGAACATCACGAATTAATTTTTCTTAATTCTGAAAACAGAAAAATAATCGTTCTTTTTTCTATGAAAGAAAAAAAAAATTGCCACCCGGATTTTCATATATACAAATGAACTTACGAACTTTCTAATCAAAATCAATTGTGCGTTACGTTTCTTAACTTCTCCTTTTTCTTATTTTTTTTTCTACTGTCTGAATCTGACCGAAACAATGCTAATTTATATTCTCTTATAAATTCACAACAGAGAAAAATATGCAAATAAACGGATTTCTTCTGATGTATTTCTATGATTAGAGTTGATTTGTCTCCCGTCTAGAGGCTACTTGAGACGATCTTTCGACTTATGTGTACAACAAATAATGTCTAGCGCCCAAGAAAACTTTTTAACTAACTGATGATTGTTTTTTCATCAAATTATTTTAAAGAATTTACACACAATAAAAAATTCTAATTAAAAAGAAACTGTCGCCTTCACTTTGTACTCTCCGCTCTACTCCATCCAACATGTATAAAATAATCGCAAAAGGTTGAGTCATTTGTGTGAGCCTTTCTTCATACATTTTTGTAATAAAAAAAATAAAATTGTAATTATATATTTTTGTCTTTTCATTTCATTCATCGGATTTGAAAGAATTAAGAGAAAAATCATTTGAAAATATAATATTTTTTTTATTTCTTAGATTTTTTTTCTTTTATTTTATTTGATGTCTTTAAATCGCACCCATCCGTATCCTCTTATCAACAAAAATTTAAGATAACCTTGGTCTCTCGTGACAATCTCAGACACAATTGTCGCATTGTGCAAAATAATAATAATCATAAAATATTTAATGGGAAAATACAAGATGAAGAACGAGATAGAAAAAGAAAGAGAGAGAGACAAAGAAATTTTTTTTTGTTTATTTTCTTCTCAAATTTTTTCCTTCTTTCAAAAAATTCTAAAAAAAAAAAATTTACAAACATAAAAAAGAAGCAAAACTCAAAGAAAAAGAAACGTCAAACAAGAAAGAAAAACAAAAAAATTAAAAATTGAACGAATGATTACGAACAAATACGACAATAATGACAGTTGAATCCGTTGTTTTGTTTTAGTATTACAAAGAAAAGAAAAAGAAAAGAGGAAAAGAGATAGTTGGAGAGTAATAAGTGTAAGGGAGAGGAAGAGAAAACGGAAAAGAAAAGAAAGAAAGAAAGAAAGATTGTTATCAAACGTATGAAGAACAAAAGTTAACTTATGTTTGTTTGCCAGTAATTTGTACTTACTTTTTTTTTAATAATGTTAAGTTGTTGCTTCAATACATTTATGCATAAATTTATTTTCAACAAAACAACAAATAAACGCAATAGGAGAAAGGAAGATTTATTGAAAGTTTTTCATTTTCTTCTTTATTTTTTTTTTTTGCCATTTAAGGGCCGTAATTTTCTATTTTTCTTTCCAAATAAAATCGAGAGTTAAACGTTAAATAGAAAATAAAACCGTTGTGAGATTAATTGAAAATAAAAACAAAATCTCTTAGGTGATAAAATAAATGGAGATCTCGAAATTATTAAAAGTATTTCACTTTTTTTTTCTTCTACTGCATAAAATTATAATTTTTTATACTTTCAACTTAAAAATGTTAAAATTTATTTAAGTTAATCCGCGTTAATTAAACAGGAACGAATTGAGAAAAAAAAAAGAAGTAAAATGCAAGGAATATTAGTCATAAGTCATAATAACTGCCATAAGTAACCTACTCAAAATTTAAAGCAAATAAAATGAAAGTATTTTTGATTTAATTTTTCACAATATAAATTTTGACATTTAAAATTTTATTTTCGCTTGTTGTTGGTGTTTTTAGTTTATTGTTAATTAATGAGTTTCTTCCGCAAAAAAAAAAATAGTACAATAATCGATGAAGTTCAAAGAAACTAGAAATGTGAGAAAATACAAGAAAAAAAAACAACACAACACAACAAATTTGTTGTTTACATTTTTTTTTCTACTCTTCCAGCGCATTAGACTTGAAATCCGCAAAACAAAAAAAGCAGAAAAAGACCTTCAGAAAATAGTGTATAATTGTTGAGGTGTTTAAACCATTCTGTCTTAATTAATCAAAAATCCATAACTCATATTATTTAGATTATTTTTGTTTTAATTTTATTTCACAAATTTGTGCAGAGTCGAAAAGAATCGAAGGTGTCACCGTAATATATTTTTTTTTGTATTGTATTTTGCGTTGGGTGCCTTATTGCCACCTACTATCTCTGTGACGTGTGATTCTCTGTATCAATAACAAAGTCAAATGACACTTTTTTTTTGTTATTTTTCAAAAAAAAAATAAAATTTATAAAAATCTTCGCCTTATAAATATTTGCGACAAATCCAAAAATTACGGCCAAACAAAATTTTTTTTTCATCATATCACATTAATTAAGCGATTAATGTCGGGTTTCACAACTATTTCAATTAAAAAGGAGAGGAATAGAAACGAGTAGTATATGAGACAGAAATGAATAAAAATAATTTAAATTGAATTTGAAAATTATTGTGAGCTCGAACATGAATTTTTAACCGATTATGAAATCGATACGAATGTTGTTGTTTTTTTTGGCCTCTCTTGACACTCATTTGTTGAAGAAAATTGTCATATAGAAACCTAAAAATAAATAAATGTGAAATGAAGAATTTTCTTCAATTTCCTCGTTGTACTAATTAATTGTCATTAATTTTTATTCTTCTAAATTTATTTGACATTAATTGGAGTAAAAAATTGATTAGCGAACGAAATCATTAAGTGGAACAGGGAAAAAGAAAATTAATTAAATAACACAAAATAATAAGACAAAAAAAAAACAGCAAATAAAAAATGTGACGATAAATAGAGGAGTGAATATGCATCCTCAATCCTCTCGATGACTCGAATGAAAATTCTTAAAATTAAAACAATTTAAACACAGTAGGAGATTCTTTATATTTTTTTTTGTCCATCAAAAATATACAAATAAATGACAAAAGAAGAGACCTCACGACGTTACACAAAATTTAAAAATCATTTGTTATTGTTGTTGTTCTCGCATCTTTTGGAAATTTCCATGATTTTTTTTGTTGCTGATCAAAATTGATTCTTTGGTTTTTTTTTTACCAATTAAATTTTTGGTGTTTTTTTTTCTTCTACAAACTAATTTTGTTCCAATTATCCAATTTAAGCGAAAACTCTTTATTGTGTTGGCATTGAACCTAGTTTTTTTTTGCACGAAAAATGTATCACTAAGATTATCCTCGCTTCATTTCAGCAAAAAAAAAAATTCCATAACTTCAACTCTTTTACAATTTGCAATTAGTGGTTAAATCTTAGAAAGATTTTCTTATTGATGAACAAATGTTACATTTTGTTGTTGTTTGTAAATTGTGACCAACGCGATTGATTTTAATTGAATTTTATACGCTGTCTGGAGTCCACCACTGAATATTTTATGTCGCTGCTTTTTTTTTCTTTTTTTGCTTAAGAAATAAAAAATAAATATCAAACAACATTTTTTAGTGAAAAGCAAAAAAAACCACCCACATTATTTAGTTTTGTTTTTTTTGCATAAATAAAATATTCTGTATAGTTAGTGAGACCTCTAAAGTTTCTGTGTTCGTCTCTTTTCACTTCTAAACATTTTTTCTTTTTTCTAAACAATTTTAATGAGAGAAAGAGGGACAGTGAGATAATTTTGAAATGTTAGATATTACTAAAAAGTTAAAGTTAACAAAAATTGAAAATAGAAAAATTAATAGAAAATTTAATTTAATTCCTCTTAAAGTTAAACCACAATGAATGTTGTTTTTTCTGTAAATACAAATTCTTTCTAATATGTCATAATCCATCCGTATGTTTAGGTACAAATTGTCAAAAGGTGAAATGGGATTTTTTTTTTTAGGCGATGTTGAACACTTCGGTTGCAACAACAAACCTAAACTTGGCTTTAAACCTTTTTTATTTTATAATGTCAACATTATAACTCCCTTACATTGTACGTTTAAAATTTAAACAATTAATATTGGAAAAAAGCGCAGCAATATATTCTATCTCTTACATTCGCGAATGAAATGTCTGTCATCCTGTCAGAAGATATGATTTTGACTTTTAACTAAAATTACATTACATTGTGAATTATTAATAAGAAAACAATAGAAACAAATTGTTACTTATATGGACTGAGGTTTTTCTACAATTTTTTATTTTATGTTTTTTGGATTTTGAAGACAAAACAAAAGAATCTTTTTGTTGTTGTTGTTGTTGTTAAATTATGTTTTAAAATATTGACGTTTTGTAGGATTTATTCGTGGGGTTTTAAAAATTTTACTTTATAAGAAAAGACAGCTTTAATGAGTGAAGTGGGAAAATTGACAAAAAAAAAAGACAAAAAAGAAACAAATTAAATTATTTCGAAAGTTTTATATTTTTTTTTTCTATAAATAAGAAAAATAAATCATAAAAATAAAAAAAAAAATTTGAAAGAATATTTAATAGAAAGATGAAGAAGAAGAAGAAGAAAAAAAAAGCAAAAGGTAAAAGATGATACGATGGCGTTAAATAAGTTGATGTTGATGGACAAATTGGAAGAATATTTTTGAGGTTAAAGAAAGAAAAAAAAACATTTTTAAATGTGCGAACTATAATTTGTTGTTTTTGTAGCAATAAAAATATTATTCTGCAATAATTTTCTGTAAATATTTTTGGCACATTTTATTTTTATACCTTATGAGTCATCATATCATCATCACATAACAATCATCATCAGCATCAATATAATTATCACCATTAAACCACAGGCGGTTTTTTTCTTTAATTTTTTTTTTCTGTCGTTTTTTTTTTTATTTGATTTGTGAAGAAAAAAAATGTATTTTAATCCAAAACACAAATAAAAAGATTGGTTTGGATTGGAGGCCTCTTTTGAACAATATTTTATAAGATTACAAAAAAAAAAAACAACATACAAACAACAATAAATGAAATGTCCAATTATGTTTCTTGGTGTACTGTGTGAGTGCGTTAATTTGTGGGTTTTCTTTTTATTACTTATATTGAATTTTCTACTTACATTTTATAATAACGTAATATTACTTAGTTATTACTTACTTAAAGTCCTTAAGTGTAATCTTTATTATAATATTTATTGAAGAGAAGAGAGAACTATACAAAAATTAAACACATAAAAACACAGTAACCAAAAACAAAAACAAAACACGATTAAAATTTGTATAAAAATTATTATTTTTATGCAATGATAAAATATTATTATGACGTCAGAATTTTTCTTTGTTTTTGAGAAGTTATTGGCGGAGTCATTTTTCTTCTTCTGTACTTTAATTCTTCTGTTGTTGTTGCGAAAAAAAAATACAAACTTTTCAAAAGTAAAGAAGAAAGAAAGAAGAAAAAAAAAGAATTTTTGTTTTATAGAAAAAAGTAAAAAAAAAAGAGACGGAAAAAAACGTAAGATGATGTGAGATTTTTTTTTTTATTTGTACTTAATATAAAAGATTTGACCTTGACCATAAAGCCAAACATCTCTAGCAAAACCAAAATAATAAGAGAGAAGTAATAATATTGTTTAAGACGTCATGTTTCCTTCATCCACCTCCACACGATTTTTACACTTCATATTTTTTTTCTTTTGGTTCCACTTCATTTTTTTTTTAATCAGCTCAATTCCATTTGTTGTTTTTTTTGTTGTGTTTACCAAGAAAAAAGAGTCTGACCAAACACATCAATTCAAATCAAATGTTTTACAAAACAGATTTTTTTGTTCAATGTTTCTCTTGTTTGTTTGTTTGTTTGCTTTTTTCATTCTTCATAAAAAAAAAAATTTCGTCATTCTTTTTTTATTTATTTGGATTTGAAGAATTTTACCTTTTAATTTTTCTGCTATTTATATTGTCTAATTGGACCAGTTGATGGTTCCATTAGGCAAGTTTTGCCTATTTCAATTACAATTACACAATTTTCTATTCAATTGTGCAAAATATTGACATAATTTTTTTTTGTATTGTGACTTGTGATGTGACATGTGATGTGACATTACATCTGACATTATATACATTTAGTTAATTTAGATAGTTCAGGTAAATGGTAGGTATACAAAATATACAAGTATTATATAAGTAAATATAAAAGTAAATTAAAGTAAAGTAATAAAATTAAAGTGGAATGAATGGAATAATAGTATTGACATTGTTGATCTTTTATAAAATGAATAAAAATGTTTACGTTATTATGATGCAATTTAGATTTAGACAAATATATTTATTTAAATATACATAATACATAAACACACATTCAACACAAACAAAAACTCTTTTAAAAGAAAGAGACTAGACTAAACAATTGACATTTTATGTAATAGATTAAAATATTGATGTTAGTTTATTATTGCAAATTGTAATTGCAGTGTCATTAAAGTAAAATAAAAATACATTACTATCTTGTTCCACTTTAAAGATACAAGAAAAACTATTAAAGTGAATTAATTATTTAATGTTTGAATGTTAAATATTTTTATCCGATAGATTGATTCTGTTCTTCGTTCCATTCAATTCATGTTATACTTTGTATGAATGTTTAAAGTTGTATTATCTATAACCAGACTCTCGGTTAAATTTTTATTTATTTTTTTAAACAATTAAGTACTAACCTTACTTAATCATTTAGCAATAGCCTTTCATTGAGTATAGATAACACGTAAGACATAACACGTAAGACGCATAGGAAATGCTGTAAATGGTAAAATTTAAAAAAAAAAATTCTGTCTTTGCTAAAGACAATCATTGCGATTCATTAAATTAAATTGTATAAACTAAAATTAAACATTGATTCTTAATAAATTCAACACCATTACTGTAACACTGTATTTGTGTGAAATTATTTGTTTTTTTTTTTTACATTTATTTGCATATTTGCAGTCACATGTACATATAGTGTGGTGGTGATATGACATGCATATTATTATTTACTTAAATGTAGTCACATTGGCTATGCTGGCAAAAATGCAAAAACAAAAACAACAAAAAAAAAAAAATAACAACAAAATAAAAATAAAAATAAAAACAAAGAATGAAAGAAAGACACAAAAAAAAATATCCTAACGTCAGAGGAGATTCTTATAAAAAGTTTTAAAGTTAAAGCGAGAAAGTAGTAATAAAATGAAAATGTAAATATTCGGTTGAATACAAAGAAAAATAAAAAACATAAATTTAAAAAAAAATGTAAGAAATTATTTTATAAATAATTAAAAGAATTTCTTATTAATTGAATAATATTTTTTTTTTATTATTTTGTCTCGATTGTTCATTCGATTCCAAAACATATGTAGGCCTCTTAAAGGTTAAAGTCATAATAACTGCACCTATCTTCATTACATTAATTGATTTATCAATATTTATGGTATAAGTAAGTATACAGAAAATTCCTGTATAATAGGACCTATAATTTTCATAATAAGACAAATGTTCCAATTAGACAATACTAGACAGTTTGACTTGAAACACAATTAAAATAATTACATACAATATTTGACGTCAACCAATTAGACAATGTATTAATTAGACAAAATTATTTGACGTGGTCCAATTAGACAAGTTACCTTTAGACGTTTAGACCGACAGATAGATAGACAGTATTATAAATAAATTTTATTTTTTTAATATTATATGCTACGTCATACATATTATTAGCACAGGTATCTACTTATTTAATAAGAAATTTACATAAATAAATAAAATGATACTTATACTTACTTAATTACATTCATTTTTTTTTTTACATTAAGTATTTTTTTACATCTGTTTGTAAATTCCAATTGCAGTTTATAAATAGGAATTATTTTAATTACAACAATATTTTTAAATAATAAATATTTAATAATGAGAAAAGAAAAAGAAAAATTAAAATTGTTGTTGTTGCTACTTTTATTTCTGTTACAGAGGAATTTTTATAAATGTACTTACATTTTTTTTTTTTATTTCAACCCAGAATATTACTCACTGTGTGTGTATGTTTTGTGTATTTTTAATTCAGATTTCAAGGTCATCTTGTACTAGCTAATTAAATATAATTTGTGTCTGACTGTTCCTGTGTTTATAGGGGATTGTCGTTATATATATATATATGTGTGTGTGTGTATGTATATATGTTAATAGGGATTAGGCCACCCATTTTTTGTTTTTATTTGAAAACTGCATTTTTTTCTACTGACGTCTGTCAAACAAAAAGAAAACAATTTTTTTTTTCTGTGTCAAATTTCATTTGATATTTTTTTTTTTTGTTTTCGGGTTTTACGACTCACAATTTATTTTGTAATTTTTATTATTGTTTTTTTTTTTGACAGTTTTGTGTTTTTATTTTTGATTTTTGATTTTTGTTGTAATTTGGTTGTTTGATGTATGTATAAAAATAATGACGACAACCAATTAGAAAAAAAAAAAAATACCTGAAATTGAACAATAATGAGACATTGATAGCAACAATAATAATAATCTAATAATAAATAGCGTGCTGCGTTTTGATCGGGGGGTCTTATTTGTTGTTGTTGTTGTTGTTAATTAAAAAAAACAACAAACAAACAAACTAACATAAATGTTTGTTTCATTGTTTTGACTTGCTGTTTCTCTTTTTTTTTTTTACATTATTTGGATTTTTTTTTGTTGTTTCACCGATTTGCCTTTATAAAAGTTAATTGTCGGTAATTAAATTGTTACGGGCCAAGGACGTGATCTTAAGAAAAAGAAGAAGAAGAAAAAGAAGAAATCGTCGTAATATAAAGAAGGTAATAAATTGTGGCTTTTTTTTTGTATTTTTAATTTTTAAATATTAATTTTGTCATCTCCTTCTCATACTATATCTGTCTCACTCTTTTTACGATTAAAATTAAAATTTATTGTTAGCAATGTTGTAAAAAAAAAAAAATTAAATGTTCACGATAGTTTTTGTTGCGTCTACAATTTTTTTTTTAATGGATTTAATTTTTTTTTCTTTCAAAGTTGAAGTAGATAATGCTACAATCAATTATTTACCTCTATAATATATTGTTAATTTTGTTAATGTGAGATACAGAGAAAAAAATGTATGCAAAAATGCAGTGATGGCTAATTTAAAATTATACGCAAAGCTTCTTTGTTTGAATTTTATGAGTTTACGTTAAATTAATTCAATTATGTCTCTATGATTCCGGGTTAAACCTCTTTCGGGCGGTTTTTTATTTCATGCTATAAATTTACATTAAGCTTAGATTGTCGAAAAAAAAAAAAGCAACACAATGTAAAATTAGCTCTACCTACTCTTAAAAAAATATTATCTCACTTAATAATATTTGCCAACTAAGGATTGGTATACAATCGATATGTTTGCCTAGTTTTCAAAATAGAAAAACCTATAAATTGTATTTGTTTGTTTTTCTGTAAAAAAATTAGACGTTCCTCCTTTTATTTTTATTTCTATTTTTAAGATTATTTTACAATGCAAATATTGGGTAACAAAATTTTATCAAATTTTATAATCTTCAAAAAAATTTATACAAAAAAAAAAAATAAAATTTTATTTTTCTTATTTTACAAAATAGATTTTATGTTTTGAATTTTTAGTGCAGACTTTATGTACAGTCTGTGTGCAGAGAACTAACTTATACACTAGTTGTAGGTATAGATTACTATAATATGAGCATACTTTGTGTACTGATTTAATGGTAATATTAACAGAAACTCTCCACTATCTATATGCGTACGTAAATTCGTATCGTTATGTTTAGTTATTCATAAAAGGTGTAAACGAAAATTTATGTTTTAAAATTCACAAAAAATAAACAGTGGAATATTTATTAGCAAAAAAAAAGAAACACAACAAAAACAATAAACAATATAAATATACAGAGATAAGAAATCTGTTTTGTTATTGATTCTGATGCGTTGTTATTTTCATGATCACAATTTTAAATTTGTTTCAATTAAACTTTATTTTGTTTATTGTTAAAGGACGTTACCGAAATGACATCTTTTAAAATTTTTCTATATAGATAAATGCAAAAAATTACCATAAGATAAACAATGACAAAAGTTAACCTTTTTTTTTTTAATTTTTAAACAATGATACGATACAATTCTCAATAAAAAATTATAAGTATAAGTATAAAAAGACAAACGGATACAATAATTTTTTATTTTTTATTAAAAAAAACCAACGTACCCCTGTCCCTCACAAGATGTAGAAATTGCCAGCCAACTTGTCGTTTTTTTTTCTCCTCCTGTCCTGTCTCTATACTTTTTCTGTGATTGAAGTATGGTTTTTGTCTGAAAATGTCTAGGGGGTACTAGACTATGGGATTGTTGCAAATACAAATCACATAAATAATATTGTGGATAGATTATAATACATATATACATACATTTATTCTGGATGATCATTTAAATTGATTATAATAAAAATGTTGATCGGTAAGAGGTAAGACGGTTTATAACGCATTATAATCGAAAAATGTCAATCGACAGATAATAAATTCATTTCTTGTGCCTACCTCTATAGATACAGTCTGTTTTTTAACCGACACAATATTTATTCTGACTTTTTTTTTTGTTCATAAGAAAGAATACAATCACTTCAGGCGATTTCCATTATTTTTTTTTCTTAAATATAAAAATACAAAAACAACAAAAAAGTAATAATCAAATTAAAAACAGAAGAAAAAAAAAAATAAGTAAGTATAGAAATTGAATAAATTCTTTTTAAAAGAACAAAAAAGTTAAGGAAAAAAAAAAAGAAGAAGAAACAAAAACAAAAACAGAAGAAGAATATTATTAACTTTTAACTTTTGATTTTTCAGCAGACGACAGAATTAACAGGGTGTGCCCATGTCTTTTCTATTCTATAAGTTTAATTTATAATTTTCTAATCGTGGGATTACTTATAACGAATTCAACTCAATCAAAATTTAGTCAAATTATGATTTTGTATCTTCTCACAGATAAAATCAGAGAACAGAGAACTCTACCAGAAATTATGGTTACATTGAGTTAAAACTGATTGAATCCCCACCCCTGATAAATAATTATTATAATTTTGTTAAAGTCACTTCCTTCCTTTTACAATAAGACATTCTTTTCCGTTATAATTATAGAAAAAAAAATGCCTTTTCGTGTTCTTCATTTTTTATGTTTTTTAATAAGAGAAGAAAAAAAAACTATGATTTGATTATGTTTTTATGAGTTTTGGGATTTGGTAAATTAAATTTAAAGCAGAAAAATAAGAAAGAGAGAAGGAAAATATAGATAAATTAATAAGAAACCTAAGAAAACATAATATTTGTGAGTTGTATTTATTTTATCTTATAAAAAAAAAATACAACGATTGAATAATATTGTATTTATGTGTGAGAGGATGTAAATCATAAATGTAATCGATCAATCAATCTTTTCTAACTAACTAATACATCTTCTGATATTATTTCGTTTCGTTTCGTTTCATTTTATTTGTGTGTATAACACAAACCTATACTAATGAGACAAAGAGAGAGAGAATAAAAATTATTTAAATATTTTGTATTTTTCAATAATTGTGAATGAGAAGCATTGTGTAATTTTGAAACTGAATCTGTCGACACACCAAACCAGCCCAAACAGAAGACAAAATAGAGAAAAATTTGTTGGAAGAAGAAGAAGAAGAAAATGTATTTTTTTTTATGAACGTGGCATAATGAAAAAAAATTAAGAAGAAGATGTTTGACGTACAATCCATCTTAAGATTATTATAAAGAAATTAACACAAAATGATTGAAATGCGACACGATCGCGCATATGAATTTTCTCTTCCAAAAAATCAAAAAAATAATCATAACAATAAAATGTTTTGATCATGATCATGATGATGATGATGATCATGATGATCATTTGATATTCTTTTTTTATTTATCTATTTTTGTTGATTCTCTTTTCTTCTTCCATTGTTGTTGCTTTGAATTTAACAACGCAGATATTTTTGTTTTCTTTTCCTCTCTTCTAAATATTATTGAAATTGACACGACTTTTTATTTGCTTTTAATTTAATCAAATCGGAATTGGAAGTTTTTTTTTCTAATTGTTGTGGTTGTTGTTGTTGAATTCTTGAACAATAAATAAACAATATTTTTGCTTCTTTAATTGAATTTGATTCATCGTATTATTTTTTTTTGTCTTCTCAAATTCTTCATAAACAAAAAGTTTAAAGGTTTTAATTTTTTTTTGTTCGATGTTTGAAAAAATTGAACATTTCGTTGCTCTTCACATTATTTTTGCACTGAAATACAAAAACAAAATTCGTAAAAAAAGAAAGAAAATGTGTGTCAAGAATTTAACAAAAAAAAAACATAATGCACATACACACACATTTTTTGGTTGTGATGGTACACATTTAATGGTGTAATTTAAAAGTACTTTATTTGTTGAAAAAAAAAAGAGTAGGTTTATAGAGTGTTGATGATCATCATTTAAATTTAAATATTAAATGATGATTATACGGGCTCTCTAAACTAAATTATTTAACAAAAAAAAAAGTTGTTTCTTCAATTCTTCTAAAAGTATCCATTTCAGATTTTCTAATAAAATTCCATCTAACATTACATTACTATTCTCAATAATGACATAAAAAAGAGGAAGAAGAAATAACAAACATACGCGGGGCATAAATTGATACCATGTTTACCTACCTCTAACTAAGCATCATCTATACTACTGATAAACTATGGTATTGTATTTAATTTATTTTTGACGTGTCTTGTATTAACTGTTAGGGTTATGTAAGACACGGGATTTACTGTTCTTGAACCTGAGACTTGATTTGATTAAAGTCATTCATGTTTCCACTATGTCAAGTTTATAACCATATAGAAATTTAGGGGATAAACACTAACAAAATTCGTGCGCTACTACTATTTACAATTTACATAAAAATTTCACTAAGATTGCACAAAGATTGCTGAAAGACTGCACAAATTACACATCTGATATCTCAGGATTTTACATTGAGACTATCCCCTCGATATAAATAATTGTTTGTTCTCTTAGCATTCTTTGTTTAAAAAAAACATTATAAAAGGTTTAATTAATCAAATTCTATAATTATTTCTTTATTTATTAAAACATGATTATTTAAGAATGATGAAAAATAAAAAATTAAATATGACGAAGGCGGATGAAAAATAATTAAATTCTATACATTAAATTATTTGTTGAATATTATTAAATACAGAGAAAAAAAAAATATGCATTCGAAAAAAAAATAGAAAAGTGCATAAAAAAGAACGTGCGTCTTATGGTGTTTTTCATTCGACAAGAAATTTACACTCATAAAATTTTTTCTTAAAGAAATTGTTTTTTCATTCTACAAGGATTGAGTTGGGAACAAATAGAATTTTGAAGAAGGAACAAAATGTAAAATGCACTATTTACATTCATACTAAATTCATACAGAGACAGATATCTCAGAAAAAGAGAGAGAAAGATAATAATAATTTTTCATTAAAATCAACTTAATTAGTAATAGACTTACAGACGGACACTTTCTAATGTATAAGGTAGATGTGGTTTACATTCTTTGTTTGTCAAAGTTTTACTGTTGTACCCCAATTACAAAAATTGCCTAGAGTAGAAAACACAATTATTTTCTTTTTTATGTCTAATGTATATTTTGTTTATTTTACGTTAATCATCCCCATCGGCATTAAGTCATGTCAAATAATTTTCTAATAATTTATAAGTTTTAATGTTGTTGTTGTTGTTTTTTTTTTGTTTTTTTCTAATATATTTTCTTCTTCTTGTATTTGTTATGCGGCATAAACAATATTTTTAAGATTATAAAATTATTATTAAAGTTTACAAGTTGAAAGTAGTTGAAAGTTATTATTGAAAAATTTATATTAACAAACTTAAGTCCTTTCCAGACTATAAAAATTTATAATGCAAAGTCATGTCATATTAGTACTTAAATGTGACATGACTTTGCTACAAACCTCAGAATGATAGAAATAATCGTTTGAATTCTATTAAATCCCATGTCTAACATGACCTTAACAGTTAATACAAGACACATTAATAAGCCTAAATTATCTTACCTTATTAGTATTAAACGAAAATTTGATAGTTTAGGAAGGTCTTTTTTTTTTCTATAAATTTATTTAGCACCTTACCGTAACGTTTTTCCACCATTTTTCTTTTATTTGATTTAATTGAGTATTTTTTTTTCTTTTACTTAATTGACATTAATGTTTAGGTGTGATGAATATAACCTTCATTATTTTTTTTATTCATTTATTAATTATAATTATACTTTAAATGTTTTGTTGTTATCTCTTTTTTTTTTCAGTCGGCACACATGTACCTTAGTGTATACAGTTTTTTTTCTCTTTAATATTATTTATTTATTCGTTTTAATAACAAAAAAAAAAAAGCAACAGAAAAAAGAAAAACAAAAAATTCATAAATAAACGTAACGCTGTGTCTCGTGTATTTGCAATCAATTTCAATTTTATAAATAAAGTTTGATGTGAATTTTGTGCAGGTAATCAATAATTAATTTTTTTTTATTCTTCTATCAACTCATTTTTAATCAAAACAATAAAGAAAATAAATAAAAAGGAAAAAACAACAGGGAGATACACACACACACACACACATTGTGATGCTATGAGTTATTGAAGTATGGACTAGCGTGTATAATTTACAAAATGGTAGTTTATGATGGAACATAACCGAAAATTATCAATCCAAGTTTATGAATAGAATAAATTATGCAGATCACGTAAATAAAAAAAAAACATTATGTGACAACTTATTGTTGTTGTTATTGAATTATTTCATAAATAACCAATTTTTTTAATTTTTTATTTTCTGAAGACGACGATCTCGTCTCAAAAGAACAACTTTCTGTATAAAAGAAAAAAAGAATCAAAGAATCTTCAAAAAAAAAAAACGTAATTTTTATAGAACACAATTTTGTTGTTGTTAACTGTGGCAATCCCAAAAAAAAAAAAAAAAAGAAAAGAACAACAAAACCGATCCCACAAGCACATAGCAATGTGATACTGATCTCGTTTTCGTTTTTCCCTTTTTTTTCTGTTTTTGTTTTTTTTAGATAAATGATCAAACATCCATCAAAAAACCGTCTCTTTTGTGTCATTGAAGAAAATAAAAATAAAAAAAAAAAAATAAACAAACAAACAGACAAAAATAATATCAAAAGAAATATTGTTAAGAATAAAAATCTACAAAAATAATAATAAGAAGAAGAGCTATCGTGATGATGATGATGATTATGATTATGATGATTATTATTATGATGATGATGATGAAGAAGAAAATATGTAAAGTTAAAGTAAAACAAAATTCATTTTTTTTCTCTCTTTTTATTATGCAAGAATTACTTCATTTGTATTCATTTGTATCTGATGACATCACTCAACTATTTTTTTTACACACATTTTTTAATAAACAAACACACATTTTTTTTTGTTGTCTCCTATAAAGACAATATTTTCTGTCTTTTGTGCGAGTGTAGTGTGTGTGTGTGAGTAAGTGTGTTGGCTTCTTTAGTTCATTTAGTTGGATTAGTTGGTTTACTGGTTAGTTGATCTCTGTGTTGTCCTTCTTCTCTCTTTTTGTTGTTGTTGTATTTCATGGCTCTTTTCTTCAATTTATTTCTCTTCATTCCTTCTCTTCTTCTTCTGACTTTTTGTTGAATGTCGAATCTGTTTTTTTTCTTTTATTCGTAACAAAACAGAAAAACCGAATAAGTTTTTTTTTTAGTTCTGTGTAAAATTATGGAAATTATTAAAAAAAAAATGTTGTGTTTTATGGAAAATAGTTTTGATAATCCGACCAAACTAAACTAAAGAAAAAAACACCAAACCGCACATAAAAACACAAACAACAACAACAAATTAAAATAATTCCAAAATTACAAAAACAACAGAGAAAAAAATAAGACGTAAGCACAACAAAAACAAAACGATATCATGACAAAATTTAAATATAGAGAGAGAGAGAGAGAGAGAGAGGGAGATGAAAAAAAAATAAAATACAGAAAAGTCTTGACTTGACTCTTGAGACTTTGTCCTCGAAAACACTATTATTTATTTAAATTTATTAAAGATTCTTTGTGAGAAAATAAGGAGAAGATTCTTGGACAATTTCTTTTACTTTTTTAAAATATTTTTTCTGCTTTTTAGCTTTTTAAAATTCAATTTTTATGTTTAGAAAGATAAATTTTTTTTCAACGTTTTTCTTTTAGTTCTAGAATTACATACAATTTTTTTTTCTACATTTTTCTTTAGGAATTTCACGAATGTTGAAATATTAGAATTTTGACCTAAGAAAAATTATTTTGAATGAAAATATTTGTGTTATTGAAATTTGTATCTTTTACTATGTAACATTTTTGTTTAGGATTTTCCCATCGATAATCAAAGAGAATTAGTTACTTCCTTCTCTACTCCTGAAAGATCGAACTCACGTTGAATCTACTTTCGAATCTACTTCATCAGAATATATTCAAGTGGGTTCTTCTCAAAATTTGTAATTAATGAAAATTAGGTAACGGTAACCATTTCATCTCTGTGCAATCTATCTTAAATCTTTGCCATCTTAAATCTGTGAAGTACCAATTTTTTTTAACGTTTATCACTTTGCAAAAATCTTCAGAGAGCAAAAAATCAAATCTTTAACAATCAAAACAAAAGCCAAATGTTTGAAAGATTTGTAAAAAAAAAAATCATTATATTTCCTTTCGAAATTATTTCAAATTTTAATGTACAAGATTATCCAATCATTTACATATGTTTATGTGTGTGTATGTAGTATGTGTGTGGGTTCCACCAGGGCAATCTTTCTCTTTCTTTACATATTACTGTTGTTGTTATTTGTGGATGCCTCATCGATATATGAATATGAAGTGTTTCCATCTGTGTTGACACTTTCATGGATGATTAATTGAATATTAGTTTTTTTTTTCTTCAGTTTTTGGTGTTGTTATTTTTGTTGTTGTCCAGTACCAAAAAAAAGCTAAGAAAAGAAAACAAAAAATAAACCTTAGAGAGAGAAATGAATTACAAGAAGAAGAAGAAGAAAAGGCAAAAGAAATAAAATTGACGAGAAGAAACGAACAAAAAACAAATTTATTTTGGTTTATTAATTTGGTTTAATTTTAATCTTGTTTTGTTGCAATTGGTTTTGTTGTTTTTTTTTTGTTGGTGTTGTGTACGTACGAGAGTTAGTAGAACTTTTATTTACTTAAGTATCATTTAGTATATTCGTCATAATTAATTTGTGTCACAATATTTGTTTTGTTTTTTTAATGAACAAATATACACGCACATGTACACATGTACATACAAACACACACTTAAGTTATACTTAATTTGTTGTTGTTTTATTTTTAATAATTAATTTATTTATTATTACAAAAATGTGCGGGGATCAATTAGTTAGGTTAAGATTTTTTAATGTTTTTTTTTTGTTGTTGTTACTTCTTTTTATTAATTATTTATTTATTATTAATGCCGGGTTTGTGCTGTACATAATTGTTTTGTGACTTTTAATTAAGAATGAAAGACAAAGAAAGAGAGAGATGAAAATATAAGTGAATACAGAAGGGGAGAAAAAATAAATTTAAGTTCAATTTAAAAAAAAAAATTGTTGTGAAACCCGGCATATTTGAGTTGAATGAACCGAAGAGGGATTTAGTCATTTTGTTTATTTTTTAGTGAGATAAATATTGAAAATTGCGTCTTTTTTTTGTTGTAATATTATTATTTTGCGTTTATCAAATAAGGCAACTCTGGGGAACCTGAAACTGGAACTACTTGAAATTGTTCCATATAATTGTTTAAAGATATTTGTTGTGAGTGTGTGTGTGGGAGCGAATAATGTATTTTTTTATTCTTGTTATTGTTATTTACATATTTATTTGTGGTTTGTTGTGTTTTTTTTATCTTTCTAAGAAACTGATTTCGTATTTAAATTTTTTTCACGCTTCCCATATTTTCATAATCAGAAACACAAAAAAAAAAATCATATTTGAATGGGAAAGAAAAAAATAATACAGAGAAGAAGAAGGTGTCTCTTTTGGTCTGTCTCTTGGTTTTTCTTTGAAATGTTAAATTCTTTCATCTTTTGATTATTTCGTTTCTATAATGGTTTTCATATGTACACTCTGCAGTAGGTTCAATTCCAAAAACAGACAAAACAGACAAAAAATAAATACTTTAAATGGAAATGAATTATTTTAACTTTTTGTTTTGTTTTTGTTTTTGTTTTAAAAAAAATTTTTTTTTGACATCCAGAAGGTTTTTTCTTTATTGGTTTAAAAAAAAAAGAGAGGTACCTACCATTTTATATATGCTAAACTTTATATAACTAATTTATGTGTGTGGTGCAAGATCATTAAATGTTACGCTCTAAAAAGAAGAACAACTACAAAAAAAAAACAGCAACAACAAAAAAAAAATACTTAAAATTAAAATTAGAAAAAAAACAACAACAAGAATGAAAGGAAAGAAGAAGAAATGAATAGAAAAAAAATTATGTTATGTTCAGTCAATTTAAATAATCACACCAACAAAATACAACAACAAAAATAACAACCACAACATTAACAATAGCAACAACAACAAAAATGTTACCCATAAAAAACAGAAACAGATAAAAAAAAAAATTCTATTTTGTATCAAATAGAAAATTACATTTTAATTGGAGAAAATTTACATTTTTTCTAATAAATTATGAAAGATAAAAAAATAAACTAAAAACTAAAAAACGAAACAGAATAATACTGACAGTTGTTAGCTTGGAAATGTAATAGAACGTATGGCGTGACGTAAAGTGAAAGAGACAGGAAATGAGTTGTTTCTTACAATTTTTTTTGTAGTTGAAATTTTGTTGTTGTTGGCAGTATGGAATACTGTTTTTTTTTAGTTGGATAAATTTCCTTATTATAAAAAATGCGTGCCACAAAATCACTGTCAAAAAATGTTATCTTTTGGGTAATTCTTTTGATTTTTTAATGAACGAAATGAAAATATTTATACCCTAAGATATACTTTATTATTTGTATTCTATTAAGCCTTCGGGCTACCTTAGTTCAGTGAATAATTTGACTTGAACTAAATCTAAACAGGACCTCCATAGTTGACCTAGAATATTTGTAAGAGTAAATAGTTTGACACGTTTTAAATGACTTTTTTGTAGCATTTTTGTGTTGTTCTGTAGTAAAAAGCAAGGCTGAATAGAAACACAACTATTATAAGATAAGCAAAAGAATGAAAAAGAAAAAATGTTACATCGATAATCTAATTAAGAAATGTCGTTTTCTTTATTTAATTTTTGTATCTTTTCTCGTCTGTGATCTTCAAAAAAATTTAAACTAAATAATAAACTGGAACGGTTTTTGTTATTTTTAGAAGAATGTGTCAAATTTTATCAACACATTTTTTTATTGTTGTTGTTTTCTTCTTACAATGATTACATTGATGATGACGTAGGATAGACGTTAATAGTCTTATTTAGTCAGGCACATAATGAGGCACGCATATAAGATAAGATATGTTTCTATATACTTAATAAATAAACATATGAATAGGGGAAGACGAAGAATAGGGGAAGACACATAATTAAATAAATAACAAAAAAGAATAAAAATTTAAAACCGGAAACAAAAACAAAAAAAAAATATGACTGTTTTTTTTTGGTTCTAAAAATAAATACTTAATACTAGTTTCTCTTCCTCTTCTTATTTCCGAGTTTTAAATTTCTTTTATAATTTTTATTTCTATTTTTATTTACAGCAAAATTCTCAATGGATCGGCAATGTCAAAATTATCTACTGTAGCGACAGTGTCACGGGAGTACCCTATTTCTATTTCCAATAATGAAATTATTATTCGAAATGGACAAAAAGGGGACTCCCAACAGCAAACAAATAAATTAACGAACAAAAATTATTTACTTCATCAAAATTTTAAATATATTGATGATGATCATCATCAACAACAAAAACAACAACCACATCATCATCAACAGCAGAATAATAATTATCAAAAATCTGAGCAAAATTATAAATATTTAAATGGTGATTCTGGTGCTGATCATAATGACGTTGATAATGAATCGACCGTAATCAAATCACAATTTAATAATCACAACGATAATGGAAAATTAAAAAAGAAATTAAAACAACAGATTAGTTTATGTATAACAGAAGATGATGATGATGATGATGATTACGATAATATTGGAGAGAAGATTGAGGAGAAAGAAAAGAAGGAAGATAAAATGTTGAAAGGAAATTATGATTTTGTTAATGATAAAAACAGCAAGTCAGTGACAGATGATGACAGTAAAAAATATGAAGGACATCAAGAAAAGATTGCGATCACGATCGGTAATGGTAAATACATAGTTTTTGTTTTTTTTTTTCATTCACTCTGTATAAATTTTAACTTATGTAAAACATCTGTGTTTTTAATTACATGACAAAGATCTCACTCATAATTTGATACAGAAAAAAAAAATATATATATTCCACAGATCACGAAATATATTTCATTTTTCATTCCTTCCTTTCATTTATTTCCTTTTAAATTTGATGATCATTATACATTTTATGAAAAAAAAAAAATTCTCGTACACACACATTTTTATTTACTTTGTCTTATGTCGTATCTTTTAAGTACAAATATCAGTTCAGAGGAAAAAAAAAGTGTACGCGGTTTAATAAATGAACCAAAGTTAAATCACGTTTCTTATTCTCTTATAATTACTATTTTGTACGATCAACTTATCTCACACTATAAGATCTGTTCGTACACATACACACACACACATTGATCTCTTTTGATGTTGACTTATATGTTGTTGACATAAACACAGAGATCACTGAATGCATATATTTTAAATTTTTGTATTATATAAATTGGTACACGTCGTCATATTGTCTGATCATTGATTTTTTAAACATGAAAAAAAAGTGTGTGTGTATTTTAATTTGACCTACAAAATGTCGCATTAATTTATATTTTATAAAAAAAAACGTTTTCAAAAAAAAGACAAGAAAAAAAAAAAGAAATAAAAACAGAAACAGAAGAATAAAAAAAAATTGACGCGGTTGCATAAGAGAATTCGTAATTTATGTGCGCGTACAAAAATTTTACAATAAAAAAAAAAGAACTCTACTTAAAAGTCGCCGTTTTTTCTGTTTTGAGTTGTTCACGCTATTTCGTTTTTCTTTTCATTTTTTTCTGTTTCATTTCTTCAATTTCAATTTAATAAATTTTGTATAAATGACATAAATGAATTTATATGGTTTAAATTGAATTCAAGTTGCAAGTGAAAAACAAGGATATCGAAAAGAGTTGTGTCAGTGTGGATTGGTTATTTTGGTCAGTAGGTAGAGATAGATGAGGTGGGGGAAAGGAGAAGGCGTATCGTATCGAAATATCGCGTGATATTAAGTCACGAGTTATATATGAATGCATTTTAAATGTAAAATTCAATTTTTTTTTTTATTAAAATAATAAAAAATTATAAATGAAATTTTTCACAGTGAAATTTATTCAATTTATTTCATGTTCCATTTAATTACGTATAAGTATATGCATTCGTTTTGACTCCTGGGAATTTCACTTTTGAGTTTCACAAAGTTTAGAAAACGTTTTGGTAGAATCCCTGATATAGACAGAGAGATGGTATAAACCCCCCACGACAAAAATGAAACAAAAAAAAAAAAAAACTAATCAGAATATCAAAAAAATCAAGAGAGCTGAATGCCTGAATATGAATATATTACCAAATTCATCTTATGTATTCTTTCTTCTTCTTCATTTTATTCTTTGCTCAAAAGTAAACACAAAGTAGAAAAAAAAAGTGTTGTTGCTTTTGGAAAATCCAAACCCACGATATTCCCATGAAACGACGTCATTTTTTTTATAACATTTACGTGAGTCGCGTTTGTTATAATACAACTTTATACTCTACACTATACTATACACAGCCCCCGTGTATACCCTCTCCATAAATTTTCCTTCATTTCGTTTCGTTTGAAATTTAAAGTAAAAGCGTGCGGATTTTTTTTTTGTTTGTTTGTTTTTGTATCGGTTTTTTTTTCTTCTTCTTCTTCTTCTTTATGGATGTGGGCCGAAAAACACGAAAATAAAGTGAACGCGCTCGTTTATGAATCATAAAAACTTGTATTTTTTATTTTTATTTTTTGTTAGAGAACGAGGAAAAATAACAATAATTATTATTATTATTATTGAGGTTGGTCTGGGAGCCACAGAGGATTTAAAAAATAATTTCTCAAGAGATAATGAAGAAATAATAATATTTAAAGGGAAAGGAAAAAATGACAGTTAAATGAAAAAAAAAATAACAATGGTTTGCATCTAAGAATTATCATTTAGCTTAATCTTCCTATTTTTAAAAATAATCCAAAAATATACCTTTTAAAAATCTGATAAAAATCTTTGTGTTCTGTCTAAAGGAGGAAAAGAATCCCACAAGATCAACAGCATTCCATACCCTTTATGAAAAATATGATTGTTATCTTCTGTTTTTTTTTTCTTTTGACGTTTTATTGACACAAGAATGAAAACCGATAGACTAGACCAAAAACACTAGCGCACTAGACCTTATGAAAATGAAAAATGATTTTGCAAAAAAAAAAAAACAGAATTACAACAATAATAACAACAACAACAACGACATCAGGAAAAAATATCAATTTCACATTTATTTTTGTACAAATGTCAATCATTACAATAAAAAAAAATGAATAATGTTGTTGTTTTTTTTTTTTTGGGAGTCTGATTGCCGGGGTCCCATTGTATTATTTTTTTTTGTTTGTTTTCTTGTTGTTGTTCTTCTTGTTCTTATTCTTGTATTGCAAGTAACTATCATCTTAATTACAAGAGATCGAAATAAATAATAAAAAAATAATTACGAAGAAAAGAACCAATGAAAATGATGAGGATATTAAAGAGAGAAAAAAAAACGAGCATACACAAAAATTAATTGTATTAAATTTCATAGATCAAATATCCAGTTCATAGTGAAAACATTTCACGAAGCGGGTACACCCAATCGTGTCTTATGTCAAATCTCAATTTTATATATTATTCCCTTCCCTTTTTTTTTTGTTTTCATTTAATTCAAACAGACATGAGTAAAATTTGTAATATTACTCCTGTGTGTTGTCGGCTATTCCCTTTGATCTTTTCTTTTTCACATTGAAAATATTTTATGATTATTTTATGCTAATGTCCTTGAAGTTTTACACGCACACACAACATCCTCAATTTGTATCGCTTGTTTTTTTAGTTAGTTAGTTTCTTTTTTTTTTTTTTTACTTTTTAGTGTTTTTCGGCATAACAAATTATTTTTCCCAAAGTTTTCTTTAGATTTAGAATATTTTTATTCTTGACAAAAATTAAAAATTGTAATTGGTAATCCGAATAATTTCAATTAAAAAAAAAACGAAAATAAATCATTGAAATGGAAAATTACAGAAAATATGTTCATTATTGGGATTTTTGATTAACTTTTGATAATGGGTAAATAGAATGGATCCGTTTGCAGTCAATAATATTTTCAAATCATGAGATTTACTAATAGATTATGAATACAAATAAACTTTGGGAGAAGTTGGAGAAAATATGTATAAATTAATAATTGTTCATGGTTTTCTGGAACCATACAGTTGATAATTAGGTAAAAAAATTTTTAATTCAATTAAGAATATGCAAAAGACCTTGTGCATTCTCGTTAAATGTTTACTTTGTTTAAAAAAAAATTTTTCACATTAAAAAAAAACTAAAAACAAGAAATGGGTGTACTTGCTTAGTCTCTGTGTGTGTGTATGTGTATTTATTAAAACATCCATCAAAGTGATCTTCTGTTCATGTAATTAATGTTAGTGATAATTGATCAAAATCATTTTTTTTTGCCTCTTGTCTTCTTCTTATTATACTTCTTTTTATTGAAAATTTCTTATGTACATGCACACACACACACACATACATTGATCATTTTTATAAATTTATAATTTTATATAAATTATATTTCCAGGAAAACAAAATAATCATCATCATCATCATCATCATGATGAACAACAACAAAAACAGCAATCAACAATTACTAATAATAAAAATCAAATGAAAAATTTAGATGAAATATCAATGACAAATAGTATAAATTGTGTGCTAGTAACATCAACATCACCATCATCATCATCGTCATCTATAATAACAACAACAACATCATCTGTACCAACAACATCAAGTGTAATACCAACAACAATATATTCACAATATAACAAACCACATAATATGAAAACAGAATTTATAATGACTGAAAATAAATGTGTCAATAATGAAAAACAAATACAAATGAAAATTGATGAAAGTTTTATTAATAATAATAATAATAATAATAATAACAATAATAATAATAATAATAATAATAATAATAAAAATAATAATAATAATAATAATAATAATAATCAAGTGAAATTAAATCAAGAATGTTGTGATAAATTTGTAGAAAATTGTGAAAATTATAATGTGAAATTTAGTACAAAAAATACAAATATAGAGATGATGGATCCATATGCGGAATTGGAAATGTATCTTGAAAAAGTGAAGGTAAGAATTTTTACTTTATTTTTATTCTTTTATTTATTTTGGCGAATAGACTTTAGTTGTTATTTTAAGCAGGGATCAAATTAAAAATACACACAAAATCACATAAAATTTTTCGTTAATCTCCTATAATTTTAGAGTTAAAAATTGAACTTATGTCAGATTCAATAAAATTATAGAGATTCTCAGGAATATCACAAAAATCTTCCATATGATTAAACTTAGTGATTAACTCCTTGGGTACAAATATTCTTATACAAACATTCGTAGTTCATTGGTTTTGGCTACCTGACTGGCTAACTGGCATAAACATTTTTTTTTTATAAAATTTTCTTTATAAAATTTATTAATTCTTTACTCATGATCGTGACTAAATAATTCACTCAGTTGGGATCCAATAAAAAAAAAATAAGTAAAATGTATAAATAAAATATCGCGTATGGTGATCAGTTTAAAAAAGTGCATGAAGGTCATCCCCTGGTTCTTATTCATATTTCTTTAAGATAAAAATTCAAAATTGAAAATAACAGAGAGAGTGATAGAGAGAGAGAGAGGTTACATTTAGAAATATATAAATTGAACACCTGCCCTTTCCCGATATACTTTATTTGTCCTCAATTTGAATTTAATTACTAATCCTCGAATTGGGTTATAGACCCCTAAATACATCACTGAATTTCTAAGATACAAAATGCATTAAATGTTTCTTTTATTTTTTTTTTCACATTTTTTTTTTCTCATTCCAATCCAATCTTTCTTTCTGAACAAAAAAAGAAAAAAATTCGGAAACCAAACCGGTGTCTGGTTGTCTGTCTTGTCTCACTTTATAAGATTGTTTTTTTTTTATTTATTTATTTTTATTTTTATAAAGTACGCGATCATGAATTTCACCTTCTTCTCTTTTCAATATTTTCTCTCTCTCTCTCTTCCTCTCTCGCCCCTGTAATCAATTTGAAAATATATTTTTTCTTATCTTTAAAAATATTATTTAATTTCTTTCGTTTAGTTTTTTTTTTTTATGTTTCTTTTTTGATTCAATAAAAAATAATTAATAATATTTTTTTTTTTGAGTTTTTCATAAATAATTAATGATTTTTTGGAATCTTTTTAAGAATTTTTTCTTTCATTTTTTTTTTATTTAAAATAATTCTTTGATTATTTGGAATGTGTGACTTTTTTTTCTGTAATTGTGTTTCTTCCACTTATTCGGTTTCTTTTGATTTTTGTTTTTGTACACAAGTTTTTTTTTTGTTTGGTTGTTGAAAAGAAACAGGCAGAATGACGCATATTGAATTTGTACGAATAAAATCCTGATGTTGTCGTCTGTAAAATCTCAGGTGAACTTCTTTCAATAGTTTTTTTATTTTGTTTAAGTAAATCTGTAAATCTTTGAATTCTTCTTGATAATTTTTTCTGATTATAAAAAAAAAAAACAAACTTTATTTCTGACATTAATAATTTAAAGAAAGGTGAAGATTGACGTATGGAGTAAGGATTGTGGGTAAATTTGGTTACATCAGCTAACAAGACAACTTTTATTTTTTTTTTCCGATTCTGATGAAAAATATGGGTTACTCTTATAGGATTCTTAAAGGTTAAATTCAGGTAGATTGGGGAAGGCGGTAAGAAAAAATCCCATTTATCTCCCACGCAGACACAAACACAATATTTCTGTACTTAATTCGATGGTAAATATTTGTTCACGATTCAGAATCAGAATGACGTTATCAATGACTTCATCCTATTCCGTTTTCAAACTTCTAAAAATAGAGTAAATAAAAAAACAAATAAAACAAAAATCAATTGAATTCTAAATCGTGTATTGTCCTCAATAATAAAAATGGAAATGTTTAAAATATTTTTGTTTTAATATTCCCCCCCTCACCGCCTAAATTAAAAGAATTAAAAAATTGCACACTGAATTTTAAATATTTTTTTATTGGCAAAAACAATTAAAGAAAAATATCTAAGCTGACGTTATAATCACTTAACCTGATTCTCCAACCGTACCTACCAATAATCCTAAAAAAAGCATTATGGTCGATTTTACGTTGTTATAATTTTTTTATCGATGTTTTAATGGGTTAACCTGATTAGAAATAAAAAAAATTTCATTTGAATAATCGATAAATTTTAAATATTGAACTCTGTGCAATTATATGTTTATTCCATTAATGTATTTACTTCGTAGATTATTGAGTAAGTTAAACTATTTAGAAATAAGTAATTTGGTGATAAATTATCAATTGCAATAAAATTTGATTTTTATTAGCACAATTCACCTTGAATCGTGAAACGTGTGTTTGTGTTTATGTTTATATAAAATCAGAAAATAAAATTTAATGAGAAAACGTAATTTGCTACAATTTTGTGTGAAGAAAATTGCTTTTAATATTTAAATTCAAGTTTTGTCCTCTACTCTACATTAATTATGCTAATAAATATTTTTGGCAGAGAGAAAAAGTAAATTTATTAAATTCATTTTCATTTCACTTTAAAAAAAAATTATCCTAAAGGTCATTTTGGGTAGAGTGAAATTAAGAGTAAAATTTACCTTAATATTTATGATATGATTTTATGTCTGGTTTTTCTTCCTGTCATAAATCTGTTCCTGAATTGCGGTCTCGTTTCTTTTTAACAACAGTTCACTAAAAGTATTGGAAATATCCGCTACCATTATTCTATGAACTAATATTTCTATGACCGTAATGGAATGCAGTAATGCTGTTTATTATTTTGTAAATGGATTTCTTTAATAGATTAGAGAGAGAGAGACAGTGAGAGAAAGTAAAAGAAAGAGAAGTAAAAAGAGGAAGAGAGTAAAATATATATTAAATATATTAAAAGGAATTTTTATTTTCGGTTTGGTAAACTAATAAAATATTTTGTTTTTGGTTTTCATAGTTTTTTTTTGGCATATGAAATTATAAATTTAAAAGGCTGAGAGAGATAGATGGTAAGAGTGAGACAAACAAGGGGAAAGAGAACTATAATACAACAACAATCATAATAATAATAAAAATTTTATACAAGTTTAAAGTCGTCGCATAATAAAAAAAAAATATTTAAGTTTTTAAAGTTTAGTGTGTTGGCGCCATTTAATTTATTTATTATTTTTTTTTTGTTGATGACGACAAAGCACCTGACCTGCTATTATATTTTTGTTGTTGTTTTTGTTGGTGTTGTTGTTGTTTGATTTTGTTGTTGTTGAAGAGACAGGTATAATTTAATTTTATACGTCTGGTTGTTGCTAAAATTTAAATATTTATTTTTGCTTGGTTTAGTTTTGGTTTATTTGCTTTATTGAAAGATAAAAAAAAAATACAAAAACATAGTTTCAAAATAACGAGATAAAATAATTTAAGTATAAGTTGAATATAAAAATATGTTTTTTGTTAGTAGTATTGCTTAGGTAACTCTTTTTGTATTATTTCGTATCTGTTCTAGTCTTATGATTGATCTCAAGGGACATTGTCGGATTATAATTTTAGCTTAGTCATTAATTAATTCAAATTATGTGTTTGTTTTTTTAGTACCAACAAATAAAAAAAAAAGATACAATTTATTTGTGTAATTAATTAAATTATTAATAATTGGCTTTACAAAATAATACGATTTAATTTTTAATATTTCAACCTTGCATAATACGAAAATGGTACTTTTATGATAACTAAAATTATGGAAGTTTGTAGTACCTTACGTGCAATCGTTACAAATTTTTGTTCAATCTTTAATTAGTCTGAAGTTATTATGTCTCGTACAGTTTTTGGGGAAAAATATTTTACAATAAATGTTGTCACAAAAAAAAACGAACATACAATTCGACTGTACAATAGATACATACTACATATGTACTTTGACTATAATTATTTGAATAGTTTAGTCGTTAGTCAGTTGATTTAATTAAAAACAGAATATTTTTTCTATGATTATAGTTTTTTTTACTGGACAAATTTATAAATGTTTTAATTGATAGAAATTTCTGAGAATTCCCTTTGGTCGTTAAATACAGTCCTTCTGTTTTGTGTTCATAACCTAAAAAATGACATTGAAAAGATTCAAACAAAAGTGTACTTAATATTCTGAATTTAAACAGACGATTTGGTGAGTCTTGGGACTGTTTTTCCCTTAATGGTCGTAAGTGATTTAACGACTGGTTTTTATACTTCTGTTAATTAATTAACTTTAAATGCGACTCTGTACTTGTATATTGACATATTTGAGGGTTTTCCTTGTGTTTATATACTTTACGCACTTCGACCTCATGTGAGTTAATTTAAATATTGACTTTGAAAAAAAAAGAAGGCGTTCAATAACCAATTCCCATCATTCATATTATTTCATATTTAGATAAAAAAAAATGTCCCATAACCATCTGTTAGAATCAGGGATATAATACCTTGACAGTTGAACGTGGGTTAATTGATGGTATCTCATCATGAAGCTATTAGGGAAAATGAGATGCACGACCTGTGCTATACGTTTTAATTATTTTTGAGACAAACGAATACCTGGCTTTTGGGGTGGTGTTTTTTTTTGTTGTTTTTACTTGAAACGTTTAACATCCCTGTCTACTATATATGTGCCAGTTTATTTGATCACACTCATAAAATATACGATACATGTTTACATTCTGTCACGTCCAACGTATATCGTATTTTATTTTTCTATACTGACCCTCTTATGCCCAATGCCGTTAAAATAGAAAAAATAATGGACATCTATATTATTTATCCATATTCTAAAAATAAGTAAAATATTAAATTACTAAAATAATAAATAAATATTTGAAGAAACACATTAGAATCGGAATTTTTTTATTTTTATTATTTTGAAAGGGGAGGAGAGATTTTTGTGATTCAGGATGAGAACTTTGTTTCTATGTGAAATTTTTCTCAACAACAAAATTTACATTTCTCTTCTCTATTTATCTCTTAACAATTCACATGAATATAAATTTTCCTTGTCTTCTTATATTTCTATAGTTATTTAAAATAAGGAGAAGTTTTTCCCCTTTACATAATTACATTTTAAATTTGAATTTGAATAAGGTGAATTTTGATAAATGACCTACACAATTTCAATAGAAAAGAATTTCATGTGAAATTGAAGAAAATTTTCTTTACAGTGTTTATTTCCTCGACCCCGACCTAACATCAACTAAGTGACTGTTATAAGTCATGTCCAGTTATAAATTTTGTCTGGAAGTCATTTTTGTTATTGTTGTTATTGTTATTGTTGTTGTTGTTAGTTGAAAATAAATAAATGCCAAAAAACAAAAATAAAGTAATATGTTTTATAGAAGCGTGATTATTTTATTTTATGCAACTGAAAAATAATTTATTAAACAATGAGAAAAAAAAAACTAAGAAAACCCACCCACGATCGTGTAAAAAATATGTCATGCTGCCTGTCAAAATTTTTTAATAACAGAAAAAAATACAACACAACATTTTTTTTTTTTTGTTTTGTTCCGTTTTGATGTTGATTTCAATATCAACAATTGAATTTAGTATTTTGTTTTTTTTTTTTCCTTTAATATTTTCAACAATTCAATAATCTGTCAAAACGGCAACAATATGTAGGTACATACACACACACATCCATACAGACATTATGATATTTTTATAGAAATAATTTTTTATTTTTTCTTATTTGAATTTCAAAGAAATAAAATTAATAATCGATTGTTCAGTTTTATTCAAATTAAATAAATAAAATTATCCAAAGAATAAAGGAGAAAAAAAAAAATTCAATATTAATTCTGACACGATCATTTTTTATTTTTATTAAAGAAAAAAAAAATATAAGCAGCAAAATGAGAAATAAAAAAATTAAATAAAAAGTGGGAATTTGCTAAGTTTTTCTTTAAACTTTTATTTTTTTGCCTTCATTTTGTTAGTTCTTGTGTTTTTGTGTTCTGTGAATAATATTTTGTTTTTGTGTCATTTCTACTTTTTTTTTTCTTCATTTAATTCATGATTTGACTTTATTTTATTGGTTTTCTTAACAAATTTTCCAATTCAATATTTTTTCAAAATAAAATTATTATACAAAACATGACTTTATCCATACCTCCTTCTATTTACTTTCCTTCCATTTTACTCCACTCTACACTTCATCCATTATGTGATCACATTGATACTTCAACTTCATAACTTCAATAAATCAGACATTTTTTTTTATTTTTTAATTCAATAGAAATTTATTTTTTTTATTAATACAGTCCAACAAACCTGTCGAACAGAAAATTTACTAAACGGACCAACTAGAATTGTTTATTGTTGAATAAATTTTTGTTACGAAATTCCTACGCAAAATCGTTGGTCTGATTAGACAGGTTTTCCATTTAATCATATAATTTCTTAAGAAAAATGTAAAGAATATTAAACAGACGACATACAAAAATGAAATGGACAACATTAACTATATTTGTCTCTGTCGATAACTAAAAAGAAAAGTTATTTTAACGCAAGAAACTCTTGTAGAAAAAAAGTTAGGAAATGGAAAAATATAAATTCTTTCTTATGAATATTTTATTTGTTGTAAGAAGAAGAAGAAGAAAAAAAATTGTGACTTGTATCTGTAATGTTCATGACCTTAGCAATAACAAAGCAATAACAAATAACAGAAAATAAATAACAACAAGTTAATAATAAAAAATCTTAATAAAAATTATAAGACATAAGAATAAAGTAAGTCCCGTGTTCTGCCCGCACGCATTTTTTTTTCTCTCTCCCTCTCTCTCTCACTGTTTTTTTTTTCACAAAGAAATAAGTGAAGAAAAGAAAAACTCTGACTAAGAAGCAGAAAAACAAAACAAAACAAAACAAAATAAAAATAAAAGAAGAAATAAAAGTTGTAATCATTTTGAAATTTGAGAATAATGGCAATAAATATGTGTGCATTGTGCGAAAGAGTTTAAATTGTGTGTGGATGTGTGTGTGTGTGTGCATATGTTGTGTATTTGTGTATATTGTGTGTGAGTAATTTTTGTGTAGGAATTTTCTTGATACAGTTCACATGACCATTTAATAAGTTCTTCAGTTCCGTTTATAATTCTTTTATTTTGTACCTTACTTTATTTACATTATTTTGGAATCAGGAATTTCCGCATTTTGTTTTTTCGTAAACAAAAAAATTAATCAACTAAATGGAATTTATAATAACTGAAAATTATGATTCTGATTATTAGTTCAAGATTCATCGCGTGGAAATTTGAATTTTTATCTATAATTAACGAATGCTGGATAGAAAAACAGAATGAAATTTTGGTAGTCACTAATTTTATTCTCTTGCAAGAAGTCATTTAACTAATTGTGACTTGACTTGACTATACACAAGTTCTTTCTATTAAGAAAATTCTTTTTCTTAATAAACTATTTTGAATTGTGTTAATTGATTGATCTCATTTGTTTATTTACACAAAAAAAATAATAGTGAATTAGTGTTTTTTTTTCTTCTTTCTGTTGCTTTTTTTTTTTAAAAACAATTTTTTTTAAATTTTATCCGAACAAAAAACCCGTATAATTATTTAACAATAAAAATTAGTTCAAATATTAAAACGATCTTTGTTTGTTTATTTATTTATTTCTTCTTATTTTTGCTTCTTTCTTTTTTTTATTCTGTATTATTTTCTTTCTTTTCTTCGTTCTTTCTGTTTTTTCTATTTTATGAGTAAGAAATTATTTTTTTTTCTGTTATTGTTGTTGTTGTTGTTATATTAAAAATAAAATTTTACTAATAAGAAGTGTAACTGAACTCTTTTGTTTATATAAATAAAGATTATATAATTTTTAATCAATGATGACATCTTTGGGTGATAAAAATATGAACTCATTTGTTTTATATTCTCTCTTTCTCTCTCTTTGTTTAGTTTAAAAATAACTTTAAATAAAAAAACAAGAAATTAAAAAAAAAAACAGGGTGATACAACATTTTCGATCTTTCTCATTATTTTTGAAAAAGAAAAGATAAAGTCAAGATAAAAGAAATCGGCGGGTTATTAAATGTCACAAATAATTGTAACGAGTTTTTTTTATGTTTTAATTTTTTATTTCTTGTAAATTTAAGTTTCTGACGTTTTGCTTTTCTTTACCAGTGACGGTTTCATTTCGAGATTGTAATACATAAAAAACAACAATAATAATTTCAATGACAGATATAATGAACAACAACAAGAACAACAGTGGCGATATGATATCATTATGACTTCATTTCCAGTCGAACTGTCCAAGTTAAAAATAATACACTTGCTTATAAATATGACGTCACTTTTTGTCCATATTTTCTAAAGTAAAAAATAAAATAGATGGATGCAATAAGATCTATGAAATTTGTCTTTGTCTCTTTTTATAGCAAAATTTCAAGGATGGATTTAGTTTTTTTTTTTCATTTTATTAAAACAATCGAAACAAAACTCAATTAAAATTCCGAACTCCAATTCGCATTTTTTTTCTTCTGTTTTTTTTTTTTTTTGTTTATTCTTTTCATTTCTCTATTCTGGTTTAATTTATTTTTTTTCTCTTTTATTTTCTTTAAATTAAATCAAAAGACAAAAAAAAAAGAAGCAAAATAAAAAATTACACCGGATGAAGGTCACGTCAAGGACATCATCCATCCAGTCGATAAGTCAGTCGCATTTTATATATTTTAATATGTACTAAGAATCCAATTAAAATTCTTTGTCGAACAGACATGAATTTTGTGTTTTTGTTTTTTTTTTCTTTTTTTCACTATTTTTTTATTTGCATTTTGTTTTGACTTAACTTTTGATTAGCATTGCTTAACTTAGCTTAACTTTGGATACATTTATTGTATGTTTTTGTTGTACTTAATTTACATACAAAAAAAAAACAAGAACAAATAAAAGAGAAGACGATTTTGGAGCGTGTAAATTGCATTCATTTTTTAGAGTTGGTATGAGTCAGTATGACATTTTTTTTCTTCTTTTTTAAATCGATGAAAAATCTAAATTCAAATTTGAAATATGAAATATTTTTCTTTATTGTTTGTTCATTTTTCACTTTATCGTGCAACAAGCTGAATTTTTCATTCTTATAAAGTTAACAAAAGAAAATTAGAGAAATGAAACTTTTGTTATATTTTCTTGTTCTTTCTGTCCAAATAAGATTATCCAGATTAAAATACTTATCTGAAGAGGAAAAGATGATTTGTAAGTTTTTGCCTTGTTTGTTGTCGGTTTCTTTATGTTTTTTATTTTTCTCTTCACTTCTCTTTATTCACTAATTAAAGTCTAAAGTCACTGTCACCGATAATTTTGAATTTCATCATTTCTTTCTTCACTTTAAACGATTTGTTTATTTATATGCATGTTAATTTAAAATGAAACTTGAATGAGTAATTCGCAAATCCCCTGAATAAAATCTTTAATTTATTTACAGTGACCGGTAATAATTATTTGCGTTTTTTATTTCTAAATTCTAAGAATTTATTTATTTTAAACAAAAAAAATTATAAACAAAATTGAATTTACGAGAAATTGTTTTTATTCTGTCGTGTCACTTGAAAAAAAAGTTAATTTTAAAGTTAAATAAGTTACGTAAAGTTTAAAGTGAAAAAATAAACAGAATTTTGATTTGAAGAAAAAATATTTTTCGGTTTATTCTTGGAATATAAAATTAACGAATCCTTACATTGACATAAAAATTATTGTTTCAAATTTATTCAGACTAAAATAAAGCACCTATAATTGATACCTAATGGCACACTAATCAAGTTCACCCTAATGATTTTGGCACTAACGGAAAACAAATTTCAAGACTTTTCAATAAAATATAAATTCGTGTCCTCTAAAAAAACTGCGCTAAAAAAACAGTCTGACTTATTCTATATAGAAATACAATTGTTCATATTATCGTGCTTACCAATCTATTTTCAGTATTTCAATTCTTTTGACCACGATTTATTTTTCTTATAAATTATCTTTTTTATGTCGATAAATATGTGCGAACCCGGAAATAATCTTTAATTATTAATTCTTGTAATTTAATTGAATCATAATTAATAAAATAGTTATGATCGTTTTTTTTTCACTATTTTATTCGTTTTCTTTCTTTTATTTGTTTCAGTTAAAAAAAATATAAAAATAAAAAAGTTGATACTTAAATAAATGAAGATTTTAGTGTTTTTTTTTTTTTTGGTTTTGGTTTTTTATTGTCTTGAGAGAAATAAAAGATAATAACATAAAGACAAAAGAATTAAAAGATTTCAATGATTTAATAGACACGATTACGTAGTTAACCTTTTTTTTCATATATGGTCGTAATCATCTTTCTATTGAATCACTTTTTATTTTTCTCTCTAAACCAAAAATCAAATGAAAATTAAAATTAAAATAAACAAATTAATTTTTGGTTTTCGTTACAAAAAAAAAAAAACTCGAAATTTTAACCCAATAATTTAATTTAGAGGAAAACAAAAACAAAACACGAAAAAAAGATTCATCACCAAAAATATATCGAATCGTCGATGGACATAAATATTAAAAAACGAGACAAAAAAAATAAAATAAAAACTAAAAACTAAAAAGAAATTAAGTCGTATGTGATCGCGTAACATAATTTACGATCGTGAAAGTTCTCTTTGTGTGTTTATGTCTGTGTGTGTGTGTGTGTGTGTGTGTGTAATTTAAAAATAAATAACAAATATAAAAATAATTTATAGTTAATCATTTTTGTTTATAAATGGGATGTTATTCTCTGTGCAACTGTGGTGACCTGAACCAAGTATAGAATTTTTAATATTTTTTTTTTTGTGATCTTAGCGGATGCCGATACTTTTGGACCAGAAAAACCACAAAACTTAAAAAAAAAAAAAAAAAAACTAAAACGATACAAATAAAAATAAAGATACAAAAATAAGAAAATGAATTCAGAATAAAAATTACACAATTCAAAATTTAAAGTCACATCCATAAGTTCCAAATTTTTAGTTGGTTGTCTTCATGAGGCGATAAAATACAATAAAAATGTCTCCTAAAAAACAGAGAATCTAGAAATCTTTATTCTTTCCTCGATGACATAATTTTTTTTTTTGATTTTCACTCCGATTGGTTTTCTTTCTTTTCTTTCCATAAATTTTGTAATAAAAAACTTAAATGAATCACTTCGATTTAAATGTCAGAGAAAAAAATTGCGTTTTCTTTTTTTTCTTAAACATTTTTTTTTGATTCGAGATTTTCTCTAGAAATAATGATATTGTTTAATAAATTACTTTACACTGATGATTGATCAATTTACCCAGTAGTTTACCTTTCATTATACATCTCACACACACACACACGCTTTCATTGCGTTTATAACAATTATTATGTTTTGTTCAATTTTTTTTCTTTCTAACAAAACAAAAATTGTTTTTATTTTCTTCATCTTCTGCTTTGCCTCTTTAAGAAAAAAAAAAAAAGAAACAACAAAATTCAAAATTCAAAGATTCCAAAAGAAAAGATTCAAAAAAGAAAAAAAATATTTTAAATATTTAAAAAGACTCAAAGTGTTTAGATAAATAACAAATATATTATCGTGTACCGCGTAAATTAAGTAAAGTATGTACCTATAACTGCTATATACACATTTAGAGTTAGAAATAACGCAAAACTTTTTCTTCCTCCTCCTCCTTCTTCTTCACGTCTTTTACTTCTTCTTTTAATAAATTACATATTTGAATTTTAAATTATTATATTTGTTATTTTTTTTTTTTTGAAGAAAATGAATAAAGTCAATAAAGTAATGGACTAGAAAATATTGTCCGTTTAAAAAATAATAATAATAATAATAATAAAGATCATGTTATTTTTTTTTTCTTATACTTTTTCTTATAGTCAATAGAAAATGTTCGTTTTCATTTTTGATGATGATGATCATGATGATCATGACGATGATTATTATGTTAATGATGTTGATGATCATGCTGTTGACTTTTTGTAATGTTTTTTTTTTTGATAAATTGCGTTTAGGCTACCAGATGTGATAAATTTAAAATGGAGGGAATTGTATTTTTTTTTTTTGGTTGTACCACAATATTTTAACAGCTTTGTATTACATGATGATTATGAGAAAATTTAGTCTGCGTGAGTCCATTTGAATAATGAATGCAAAATTAATTTAAAAACATTTCTAATGCGTGTATATTTTTTTAACCAACTTAAAGTTACTTCATCAATTCCGATTTACTTAGGAGGAAAAATAGAATATTTAAATTTTTTCCTTCTAATTTCCTTCAATTTACATTCGCTAAATTCATTTAAAAATTACAACACTTTTTCTGTCTTCTGTCCAACCTCCTCAACGCGCTTCTAATGACTTGTATTATATGATTATGATCATTCAACGTGCATATGCTCTCGTTTTTCTTTTCTTTTTCTTTTGCATCTTTTCTTTTTTTTTTTGCTTTTTTTCTTTTTTCAAAATAACAAATTATACAAAAGTGAACGGTTTGTGTGTGATCAAATAAATAATCAATCAATCAATCACGTTCATTATAATTATCAGATATATTTTCATTGAAAAAAGCAAAAAAAAGTTTATCATCCAATATCCACGATCCACATCTTTTGCTCACTTTTTCTCTCTCTCTCTCTCTCTTTAACTCTTGTTGTCTTAATGTCTGTCTTCACGGTATTAGCTTTTTTTTTGTTTAAATACCAAAATGAATATATGTACCAGCAAATGCGATATAGTGCATTTATAAACAGTGGAAAATTATGATGATGATGATTATTATTTGTGTGTATGACTCTATATGAGAAAACCTTTACCTTTACCTTTACCTTTACTTTTATAATAAAATCAACAACAACATCTTAATTTTATTATAAACATAAAATTGACATTTCAATTTTCCTCTAAATAAAAAAAAAATCATAACACGAGAGACGAAAAATTACCTTTCTCCTTTTAACTCGTGTGCACTTCAAAACTTAAAAAACAACAATCTTCCAATCTTCAATGTCAATATCTTCTTTTATTATTATTTTGTGTCTTGTCATACTTCAATTTTTTTTTCTTTTATTTTTTCTTAACGTCTTCTTCTTTTTCTTTTTTTTTTTTCTTTTTTAATAATAATATAAATATGAGTCAATTTAATAATAATAATTGACATATAAAATCACGGATGAGACATAAAAAAAATTACAACAACAACAATAACACAACGACGACGAAAAAAAAATGACAAAAAAAAAGTGACGTAAACAAGAGAGAGCAAGAGAGACACATAATTTTAGTACCTTTTTCAGTTCATTATGTTGCTGTATGCAATGAGTGAGATGAATGGAATACGCAATGTCTGGGTAATTCTTTCATTTTACTTTTTTCCCCCCTTCTCTTGATTTATACGCAACAACAAAATATTTATTATTTATTCATAAACAACAACAATAATAATCATAACAACAACAACAACAACGATAAAATAATAATAAAAGTATTAATAAAAAATGAAAAGAAAATGGATGAGGAAGAGGAAGGATGAGGTAAAAAAAAACTTATACTTTTCTCCTTTAGGCAAAATACCACCCTGTCTGTTTTTGTTGTTGTTGTTGTTATTATTATTCTCTTAGCAGTTTGTTGGTCTGTTGCTGTCTTTTGTTTTATGATCTTATATGATCTTATGTGATGAGGAAAGCCAGATAAAGTGAGGTCGAGTGAGATAGAAATAAAATTCACTTGTGTGATCCCGTCTGTCCATTTTGTTGTTGCCTTGTAGTATTTGTTGTAAAATTTCAATTAAATTTTTAATTTTTATAAATTACATCAACAACGATAAAAAGACAACAAACGAAGCAACAAAATCATGCAACAAACAGCAACAACAACAATGTAAACAAAACGGTTTCGCTTTAGTTAGGTGACTTCTTTTTTTTGTATTTCTTCTCAGATCAATTAAAAAATTATGTCAAAAATAATGAAAAGAAAAAAAAAATGAAGACAAAACTACAAAAGATGTTATTTGATTGGGTAAAAGACAGTTTTTTATGAAACTTTAACAAACATAAAAAAAAAATATGTTTCGTTACAAAAAACTAGTTTCGTTTTGTTTTTTTTCTTTTCAGTCTTTAATGAAATGAGATGATTCCGATTACTATCATCTTTCTATGTCTATGAGATGAAAATTATAATTATGGAGATTTTATGAAAAAAACAGAAAAATTAAGAAAAACGATAAAACGCGATAACAAAAAAAAAAAAGAAAAGAAAAAAATACGACAAATGAACGAACAAATTTAAAAAAAAAATAAAAAGAAAAAAAAAACACAAAAATTAAAATTTAAAATCAATAAAAATTAAAGACTTTGTTTTCTTTTAAATATCAAGAGAATTAACATCGAATGACAGAAACACTAGAATAGAATAAAAAACGATGAATAAAAAAAAAAAGAAGAAGAAAAGTAGAAGACTGAAGATAGAAAAAAAAAACGAGGAAGTTATTTTAAATTAAAATATTTAGAGTGAAGGCGTCCAAAATGATGATCTCATTTGACTAACTGATGATGCGATCGCGACCTCACAATATGACAGTCACATCAACTTTATATAAATGATACATACACATACACACAAGTGACAATCTTTAAGTTGCAAACGCATATTTATAGTTAATTTGAAAGATGAAAAAAAAAAAAAAACAAAATCATGAAATGTGAAGAAAAATCGTATCTTTTTAATGGCTTTTTTTAGTTTGTCAGATCAACTGGTGATCGGTCGGATCATGGTCTTCAATGTTCAGAAAAACAAAATTAATAAATATTATTAAGTAGTTTGAAGTTTTAAAATAAAATGAATTAAATGATAATGTCCATCTTACTGATTTGATAACATTAAGAGGAGAGACACATATGAATGTCATTTGAGTCAAATGTTTCATCGAAAATTCACTACATTACCTTCCATTTTATTGAATTTTGTTTTTTTAATGAAAGAACTAAAAAGATAGACTCTGATCATCGAGTGTCTCCATTTTTAAACTTATTTTTTTCATTTAATAGTTACGTTTAATGTACTTCTTAAATTAAGTCAAGTTCAGTTAAGTTTATAAGCTTAGTTTTACTTTTTTAAGTTTAACTTTTATAAAATTTATACAAAAACAGCAATAAAAAAGCATAAATGAGGAGCGACAAAAAAATCTATAAAGTATACAACAATTTTGTTTCTAAAACAAAAAAAAAAAAACAAACAAACAAACACTAAAAAACACGTTATTGAAAAATATACAATTAAAGAAAGGATAAAAAAATAATGTAGCCATTTATTTGTTCCCCTCTAGTAAATAAAAAAATTTACTTTACTTTACTTACTTTTATCTTTTTGCGAAATTATTATTATTATTATTATTTTTTATGATTGTTTTTGTTTTTGTTGTTGTGTTGTTGTTTTTGTTTTTTTGTAATTGTTGTTGTTCTTGTGGTTCTGATTTGTTTCTTACTTACTTACTTACTTATAATTTATTTATTTTTTGTATAATAAAAATAAATAAAGAATAAAGATAAAGAAATGAATAAAACAAAAAACAAAAAAGTAAAAGGAAAGACAACTAACAAACAGCAACACAAACTCAAGAATGAATTATATTTGATTTCAAGTAATTTGTAAGTTAATGGAAGCACGTAAATATGACAACAACAAGAATTAAACAAAAATAATAAATGAGCAAAAAATATGTAAATTTTGTCGTCTTTTTTTATCTTATTTTTTTTTTAACAAAAAAAAAAATCTGTGTGCTTCTTTTTTTTTAATTTACAAGAGAGAGAGAATGAGAAAATAAGAGCAGTGGAGTTATTTAGAGTAGCGTAAAAACACGCTATAATAGAAATTTGAAGACAATTCTCTGATTCAATAAAAATACATTTTTATTTTTCTTTTCATAATGCGCAATATTTTTAGACTTTAGAGTTTAAAAGAAAAAACACAACAAGAACAACGACAAAATGAATAATAATAATAACTTAATAGAACAAAAATATTTAATCTAAGCACGTCGCTAAATCGCGCATGTGCAAAATATATTTTCTTACAAGAAAAACAACATAAATTTTGCGCGGGACAGAGATAATTATACTTCACAAGAAAAGCAAATAATATATAGGGGGGGGGGGGGGGGGGGGGGTCATCCAGTGACAAACCTTCCAGGAAAGAAAATACAACAATTGATTTTCTATAATTTCTTAAGTGCGGACAAATTCTATTTACGATTACAAATTTCAACGTAATTTTATTTTCTTTAATGAAAAAAAGAAATGCTGAAAACAGCTGCCAACTTATTTTCGCTTCTGTATTTTTATTTTTTTTTTTATTGTAATTCTTACAATTTATTTTGTTTATTATTTTATTGATTTTCTATTTTTAAAAGGAAAAATAAATAAAAAGAAAACGTGTTCTAAATTCTACAATATTTATTTATTATGAATTTCAATAATAATGATTGCTGATTTACGAAACTTAACTTAAAATTTGAAAAAATTATATATCAAAAATTTACATAGACTAACAAAAAACAAATCGCCCCCGGGTGGACTCGAGAACCACCAACCTTTCGGTTAACAGCCGAACGCGCTAACCAATTGCGCCACGGAGGCTTACGAGGGTCTTGAAAAAATTAATTAAGCGGAGCTTTTGGTGATTTACGAAACTTAACTTAAAATTTGAAAAAATTATATAACAAAAATTTACATAGACTAACAAAAAACAAATCGCCCCCGGGTGGACTCGAACCACCAACCTTTCGGTTAACAGCCGAACGCGCTAACCAATTGCGCCACGGAGGCTTACGAGGGTCTTGAAAAAATTAATTAAGCGGAGCTTTTGGTGATTTACGAAACTTAACTTAAAATTTGAAAAAATTATATATCAAAAATTTACATAGACTAACAAAAAACAAATCGCCCCCAGGTGGACTCGAACCACCAACCTTTCGGTTAACAGCCGAACGCGCTAACCAATTGCGCCACGGAGGCTTACGAGGCTCTTGAAAAAATTAATTAAGCGGAGCTTTTGGTGATTTACGAAACTTAACTTAAAATTTGAAAAAATTATATAACAAAAATTTACATAGACTAACAAAAAACAAATCGCCCCCGGGTGGACTCGAACCACCAACCTTTCGGTTAACAGCCGAACGCGCTAACCAATTGCGCCACGGAGGCTTACAAGGATCTTGAAAAAATTAATTAAGCGGAGCTTTTGTTGATTTACGAAACTTAACTTAAAATTTGAAAAAATTATATAACAAAAATTTACATAGACTAACAAAAAACAAATCGACCCCGGGTGGACTCGAACCACCAACCTTTCGGTTAACAGCCGAATACTCATTGACAATACTCTGAACATTTTCTCATTGAATTTATAGAAAAACAAAAACATTTTTGCAAGAACAGAAAATCAATTTAAAACTAAACACTTTTGGACCTTACCTTGTCTATAAATTTTACTACAGTCTTAAAAGTGAATATTTATGAAAACTATTTTATGTAAGAAATTGTTTATTTGAATGACGAAGTTCATTGAACTTAACCCTATTTCATAATAAATGATTCCGTTTCATATTTGAAATCGTAGACTAGACGACGTTTTTATTTTTACCTTTTCATTTCTCTCTCTCTCTCTCTCTTTATGTCTTTTATTTATTTATCATCATCTTCATCATCATTATTTAGGCCAGCTGGACATTTTTTCTTTGTTTTTTTTTTGTTGTAAATTTTTTTTGTACGTTTTTAGGTTTTACGTTATTCTGGAATTTCAAACAAATTAAATAAAAAAAAAAAAGTGTGATGAAATAAAATGTTTTCTATATAATTAAAATTAAAACCAAAATTCATTTTTTTTTATACAAATTTTTTATTTTACAAAAAAAAAAATAATGAAAATTGATTTTCTGTTTTAGTTTTAGGGGTTCTCCCTATTTTTGTATTGTATTCCTTCTAAAAAATTTGTTGAGTAATAATATGTTTAAGTGTAAATGGCGGGTGCCACCTGTTCAAACATTAAAAATTAACCACAAAGTACATATTCATTCATCGCTGTCAATTACACCTTTTACTCAACAGGATTGAATGCGTAAGTGACGTAACAGTGTGTACACACACACTAAAAAGAATTGTTTAATCAATTAAACCACAAACATAAATTACCTTCTTGTAAAAGGGTGGGGTGAAAATAAACGGAAATTTAATGAAATTAAAAATGAATTATAAAGAAGTAAACTAAAAAAAAAAATGTTCATTCGAAAATTACCTTTTTCTGACTTTTTATTGGCTTCTGTATTTTCTTTTTATTGTTGTCGTTGTTGTTGTTGTTGTTATTTTTTTTTTTTGCTTACTTTTTTTTCGTCTTGGTTGAATTTGAATAAAATTAATTAAATGGTTGTTGTTTTTTTTTTGGTGTAATTAAGGAAATGTCAATTTTTTTTTTGTTTTTGCCTTTTCTTTAAAATAATAAATGGACTGTGTGTATAAAGTTAGTCTGTGGTGTGGTGTCACCAATGTTAAAATATAAGTGGAAGTCATTTTAATAAAAAAATATAAATAAATTTTTTTTATTATAATAAATAAATTATAACACTAAAATACAACAACAACAACAACAATAAAGACACCAACAACAAAACTTGAACAGATTTTTATTTTGTATAAGAGAAGAAATAAATAATGAAACATTTTCAATTAAATATTCTCATATTTTACGTTAATTATTATAACATAATTCGTTAATAATCACGATAATAACAATAATTTATAATTCTTTTGATTTTTTGAATTTTTTAGTTTTAAATTTTGAATTTTAGATTTTTTTTTTTGAATTTTTTTTTACAAAAATTTTGAATTTTAGATTTTTGAATTTTTTTTTAAAAAATCTAAACTAAAAAAAAAAAAATACACAGCAGAGAAATGCATTTAATTATAACATTTTTCTACGAATTTGTGTCTAAACGTGAAAGAAAACAAATTATTATTTATGTAATAAAATATTTAAAAGAAGAAGAAGAAAACAAATAATGCTAATAAAAATTTTAATAAACAAATACAGAGAGTGAGAGAAAAAGAAAGAGAAACAGAAATTTTCTAAGAAATTAAAAATGTTTTTTTTTTTTATTAAATTTGACGTTTTATTAAATAAATCAAAATTTTGATTTAATTTTAATGTAAACTTTCGGGAAAACTTAAATTAAAATCCATTTACTATAAATAAATAAACTGTCAAAAACTGTCAAAAATGTAACATTTTAATTATAGAAAAAAAAAAAAACCCCGAAATTTTCTTCTCAGAGGTACAACTATTTATTTATTATTTATGAGTGAAAGAGTGGGAGGGAGAAAGGGAAATATATAGAAAGAGAAAATGAAATAATTTAATTGTAAGAAATTGTACAATACGATATTTGATTTTTCTGATTGGAAAAATCAAATTAAAATTAATTGGAAGTTTTATTTACTTGTTTTTTTTTTTTTTTGTTTAATTTCTATTCTTTGAATTTTTATTTCTCTATAATTTACTATTTAATGTGTTTTTTTTTTATGATTTGATTCTATTTCTAAGTAGTTGTTTGTGTGGCTGCTGTTTTTATTCTTTAAGGCAAAAAAAAAAAAAAAAAAATTGTAGAAAAAGAAAAATCATTAAAGAGAGAGAAAAAAGCAATAAACTCTTCTTTTATTTGTTTTTTTTTTTTTGTTTTATTACAAACGGGCGTTATTTTATGATTTAAGGTTTAAGATCAAAAATAGTAATTGCTCTTTAAGAAATTACAAATTACAGATTCTTTGTCTTTAATTCTTATTTTGTTTCTTTAATTAGATATATATTTTTTTTGTTACTTATTTAAGTAGAGTCCACTACGATCAATTATAAAGTGAAATTGGATCATTTTAGCGCAACCACCTTTTGCTTAATAAGATAAACGATCAAAGTGGGGGGCCCTTTCCATTAAAAAAAAAAAAAAAAAAAAACACAAACAAAAAACTAATAAACAAATTCAGTCTTAATATTACAAATTGTTATAACGATTCTGCCCTCCTAATGAAAGTAAAATATTTCTTCTAATAAAAGATTGTTTCTCTAATAGAAAATAACATCACCATTAAAAATGATCAATGATGACGTCAATAAACAAAAATCCAATTTAACTTCTTTTTTTTTTTGTCTTAAGTTTTTATAAAAAAAAATTTTCTTAATAAACTTCCAAATAGCCAGATCAGAAATAGAATATATGGAAATAGTCATAATTTTGGGCACTTTGAAATTAATACAACTTGTTGAATTTTTATTTGCTTTTCACTTTTTGTGATAACATTATTTTGATTATGGCCCTTTTACTTATTGTCTTGTTTATAAGTAACAATTAAACTACGGCGCTGTTGAATGACAAGTTCACTGTAAGAAAATATAAGCAAATTTGTACTAACAATATAATATATTTTTGGGCGTAAACCAGAGAATAATTTTTCTAAATTTTTTTTTTGGTTATTCGTTGTTGTTGTTGTTGTTGTTGAATAATTTGTTAGGTTAAGTGAAGGCGATTAAAGACTGGGCGGTTTGTTGAAGGAAGAAGGGGGGTTTTTTTTTTCGAAGAGAAAAGATAGTTTATAGATTGTTGTGCGCGATATTTTTTTTTTTTCTTCTTCTATTTTCATATCTTTCGATCTATCTAATTTAACAGAAAAAAAGAAAAACAAAATTGTTTTATTGACATGAGTCAATTATTATTATCAAAATGTTAATGTTAATGTTAATTTAAAAAACACGATTTTTAAGCGTTTTGTTTTTCTTTCTCTGCGTTATTTTTATTTTTGGTTTTTTTTTTTTGATTTTTTTTTTTGGTTGGTTGGTAGAAATTATTTATAACAATTATTGAACCTATGTGAAGAAATGATTTTAAAAAGTGAAATTTGTGAAACCCAAAAAAACCGCTTGTCTTGAATAATTTTGTTTTGTTTTTTTTTGCTTTAATTTAATTTTTAATGGGGTTTTCCATTGTCATAAAAAAAATAATAAAAGGTTCCTTTGCGTTCAGCAGCAATAAAGTGAGACTGACGAATCTAACTGAAACTTAAAACCAGGCCTGGCCAACCAAAATTCAATAATTGTAATTTGATTTTATTCTAAATTGGTAGTAATTTGACGGTACTACTTAACCATTTCATTTGAAATCAAATCTGGTTCATTAGTTTTTTTTTTGTTTTGTTTTTGTGCTTAATGAAAATTAAGCTTCACAAAAATAACGCTTTTGGGCACTGTGATTGTCCTCCTTAATTCACAAAACGACACACTAAGTTCCGATTATTAAAGTCAACATTAAGCGATATTTAATTATTGTGTTTCTCTATTTTATTTTTCATTAATTATGATTACTGTGTCAACTGTCAACTTGTGTGAGACTAGAATGTTAACTTTTACCAAAGATGGTGAAGATGAAAGAAGAAATAAAAAAAAATGATTAAATCGTTGATGTATCGTTTGTATAATTCAATTATTATTCCATTTTTATTAAAAAATAATAAAACTCCAATGAAAATTGTGAAATCTTTATTCATTTTTTTTATTAATAATATTAATTTTTTTCTTGTATATTATTTATTATTTGATGATAAAACTTCATTAAAAATGACCCTGAAGGTAATAACTTCTTCGTTGTATTTTTTTTTTCCATTCGACACAAAAATTTTATTAGCTTATTTTTTTTTTTTTTTAATGCGATTTCTATAAATTAATAGTTTTCGATGATAATATAAGATGATTTAATAGGATGACGGATATTTTCTCATCTCTTCACATGTCTTGTGTCTCTTTTTTTGTTATTCAGCAGTTTGTTTTAAAATTTCAATAAATAAAAAATAATCACATTATAATTTTCGATTGGTGTTTATTGATGAATATTTGGGTGACGGCATTCTGAACGCGATGTTAACATTTTTTTCTTGTAGACACAAAACAAAAATAGATAAGTCAACGATGTGCGATGTTGAACTTTTTTTTATTGTTGTTTTTTTAGTGGAAAAAAAACCAAACTTAAAATATTCAAGAAGTTTTCGATATTTTCAATTTCTTGTAAAAATTGAAATAAAATAAAAAAAAAAAAACGGGGGAGGGGAGACAAACTTTAATTAAGTAAAAAAGTAAAAAATTATGCAAATTTTGTTTTATTTAACTATTTTTCTCTCTCTCTCTCTCTCTTGCTCTATCTCACTCACTCTCTTCTGTACGTACAAAATTCCAATAAATTAGAGAAAAAAAAAGTCTTTCTTAATAAAAATGGTTATTTTATTGAATTTATTATCTTGTTTTTGTTGAGTTTTTTTTGTGTTGTTGTTTTTTTTTTAGTTAAGTATTCACCAGTTTTTACAAAAAAAAAAAAATATTGTTGTTGTTGTGTGCTACTCATGTCATTGGTATAAAATTTAAAGTGAATGCAAATATTATTATAATAATAAATTTTTGCAAATAAAATTATAGAATCGACGAATGACATTTTGACATTTTTACCATTTTATTCGCTTTTTTTCTCTGTTTCAACCTATAGGCTTGGAGATACTATGACAATTAAATTTACATAAGTCGTCCAATTTTTAACAATTCTTTATACGCGATTTAACAAAAACAAAAATTCAATTTATTTATTGTCTCTGTATTTCTCTATTTCTTCTATACAACAGTAATATCTAAGTGTATTAGATTCACGTCGTAATCCTATTATATTTATATTTTTATAAAATACAAAAAAAAAAAAAAATATTTTAATGAAAACGAAATCGACTGTCAATAATCGAAATCGAACAAGTTTACTTTTTAATTTGATTTGATTTGATTTGATTTGTAAACGAACAGATCATGTCGTCTGGTTTATATATATAAACTAAAAATTTTCGGTTATAACTAAATATATGGATAACGTCTGATTATTGTGAATTGATTATCGTGTTTCGAGATAAAACCGATTAGGACAAAATAAAAATAAAAATTGAAACCATAAATGAAGAGGAAAAAAAATAATGTCACACGATAATCAGTGGTTTCGCAACAATGTAAGAAATAAAGGAATAAATTAGACTGATTGTTACGTGCCCATCTTACTTAACCCTTTTTTTTTATGACAATATGTCATGAACTGTTTTCGATTAATGATTTGTTTTTATGTTCATTAAAATTTAATTGATTTTTTTTGCTAAAACAAAAACTTACGATTTATTACATTAAACAAAAAATTCAACTAATTACTCCGTTACAACGAACGATATAATTATGTGATCTTCGTATGTTTCGTTATAACCAAGTTTGACTACTAAAAATAATGATACCAATAAAAGAAATTAATTTTCTATTTTAATTCATATAAATTAGAAGAAAGAATAAAATATAAAAACAAAGTTCGTAATAGGAGAATAACATCTGACTAATTTTCTCTGTTCTTAAAGATCCGGTTTCTTCAACCAAAATAGATAGATTACAAAGTGGAAAGACTTTTGATATAGCGGAACATTAATAATACGTTCCTTCTTCTTTATTTTGTATCATTTTTTTTTTCTGTTGTTAAAATCTATTATTTTTTTTTTTGTCTTGTTACCAGCGATATCTGGCGAAATCTTAAAGAAAAAGGACCGCGCCTCTTCTTAACAGACCAATAATTTATTTGAGTTTATTTTTTTTTGCTCAATTTTCGATATAATAATTTATTGCGATATATTTTTTTTTTGTCTTTCTATTCTAAGTCGATTGTTAATTCATTATTATTTATTTCTCTTAAATTCTATTAACTTTTACTCTTCACCTCCCTCATCACTTTAAAGTGACCGCACTTAAAATTTGAAAAGGTCAATTTATAAAGGTTTTGAATGAAAAATTATTGTGTTTCGTGTTTTTGTTTTTTTTTTTTGTCTTTTTTTGTAATAATTTTTAGTAATCAGTAATAAAAATACTTACTTTAGTAGACGCGTAAAATAATATAAACTTGATTTTTTTTTTGGGTGGAATCGTACATAACTAACTGGTTTTTCTCTTTTTTTCGGTTTCTTCTTCTTCTTCTTCTTCTTTTTCGTTTTTGTTAAGTGTGCTTTTTTATTTACAAATTTATTTTTTTGACCGGTTAAAACTTTAAAGAAACGTCAAAAAAAAAAAACAAAAAATAAAAAAACTAAAGATTTTGACGCAAAATAATCGACTGAAAAAAAAACTTTTTTTTTCCCACGAAATTTTAAATTATTTTGAAAAGTTTTTTTTTTTCGGTAAAGAAAATATAAAAATTGATCTTTTGGGAGTTGTTTCTTTTTTTTTGTTGTTTGTTGTATTTGAATTTGTTTTTTTTATATAAGAAAATTTGATTTATTATAACACCTGATTTATTTCATTAGATAAGACAAAAGACATTAATTAGACTAGACAACCGACACTCTATTCTATTAGAGTCTCGAAAAATCATTTAGAAAGTTTTGTTTAGCTTCTATTTCTCATATATTAATTTTATACATAATAAAAATAAGAGTACAAATTAGTTAATTGGATTTTAACTCCTTTACGATCATCGTAAGTCTTAATTTATATAAGCACATAAAAGAGGTGAACATTATTGTAGATTTGATTCCAAAGAATAATTTCTTTTCGTTTATTTACTTGATTAAGTGTACCGGTAAAACGTCACGAAACAAATTTTTATTCGTCCCAACCTTGAAATTTTATTAAATTCCTTAAAAAAAAACAACAAACATTTATTTATAAAATTCGAATTCAAGAAACAACAACAACAACAACAAAAAGTTTAGTCGGTTCTGAACTTTGCTTTTTTTTTTCTTCTTTTTACTTTTGATTAATTTATTTCGGTTTTATGCGCGTATAAAATCAGCAAAGACACACGCCCCTAATTCACCTTCAAGCACAAAAAAAAACAAAAAAAAAAGAAAAAGAAACATCAAAATAAAATAAACAAACATACAATTTTTTATATTCTTTTCATTTTGAGAGAGAAATAAAAAAATGAAGAAGATTCTAAAAAAATTTCACGGAATAAAAATCCTTATAAATTTAAAAGAACAACAACAACAACAACAACAGTGTAATAACAATAACAAAAATAAATTAAGAAAAATCTCCCATAAGGAAGGGAATGATAAAGATTCTGATGAGAAGAGAATTACTGAGTCTTTAGAGAAACATTTTATGTGTAGAATTTTTTTTTATGAAGAAGAAAATATAATAAAGAGTCTTTAAAAACATTTATATAATTTATTAGTGTTTTTTTTTAATAGCAAATATTACACTTTTTTTTTTATTTTTATTATTATTTTTTTTTTATGTTTTTTAATAAATCGCGTTGTCCAAGTTTTTTTTTTATTTTTTTATTGCAAATTTCGTCATCGTTTAATTTAGGTAAATGAATAGAGAGAATGTTAACAGCAGATCTGTATGCAAATAAGTTTACAATATAAATAAAAAAAAAATACAAACAAGAAGATGCATCAGGTGATGTAAGATATTGTTTATTTGGAGTTAGTTTGTTTTAAGCGGGTAGAGTGGGGGAAATGAGAGGGAGTGTTGTGGTTGATGATGATGATGTTTTAGTATGATGTTATAAGTTGATATTTTGTATGTTTAATTATAGTAGGATGATGATGATATTCAATTGTGAAATTTGGTGTTGAGGATAATCAGAATTACTTAGCAAAAATTTAAAGATTTTCAAAATCAAATGAAACAATTACGCAAGAGAAGAAGAAGAAGTGAGAAGATTCTTTTTACCAACATCAATAAATAATCATTTATTTTAATTTTTTTTGTTTTCATATTTTATTGAATTTTCCTTTTATATAATTTTATTATTTATTTATTTAATTATTTTATTTTATTTTATTTTTCTTTTAAATACACATAAAGTAACATTACAATACAATTTCTATTTATGTTCATCATCTTCTTTTATTATTCACCATCTTCAACTTCTTCTTCTTCTTTAAGAATCTTTAAGATGATAAAATTAATTCTTAAATAAAAAGAGAGAAAAATAATGAAGAAAGAAAAATTATTGAGCTTTACGTGCACATTTTTATAGTTAAGAAGATCAGATCAACAATAATAAATTCTAGACTTTTAAACCAAACAAACAAAACAAAAAAATAAAATAAAAATCAAGAAGTCTAAGAATATTTATTAGAAGAAGAAAACTATTGAAGAATAAATAATAAATGATAATATAAAATTCAATAATCATTTGATACTATAATCCTCTCACCATCATTATCATCATCATCATCATCATCGATATTAACATCTTGTTGATTATTATTTTGATTATGTTTATAAGGTAAAAATATATTAAAATCATCAATATTAAATGGTTTCTGTAAAAAAGTCCCTTCATCATCATCATTATCATTATCATCATCTATATCATCATCATCATCATCATCACCATATTTAGATAAAGCATTTTTTATTAAATTATTTGTGTCGCCATCATTGTAGTTATTATTATTTACTTTATTCTTGAATCTGTCTTTAAGAATCTGAAATAAAATGAAAGAAGAAAAAAAAAATTATTAAAGATAGAATGAAAATTGTTTGATGAAGAAAATTGGATTGTGAAGTAAATCAGTGAAAAAGAAAAAAAAAAAAAAAGAAGAAGACGAGTAACAACCAATAACAAAAGTAACAAAATTATTTGACGTTGATTTTATGTTTATTCGATAATTTATTGATTTTGATGGTTCCCGTTTTTTTTCTTGTATTTCTTCTGCATCATTTTCTTCTGTTTGAAATTTTTTCTTCGTTGTCTGCTTTAAATTATATTTAAGGTATGTAAGACAAGAGAGTCAGGAAGATGAAGATGCAGTTAAAGAGGAATCAGAATCATATGGCAGATTATTTTGTGAATCAAAGAATGAAAGAGAAGTATTCAGTTTCGTTTTGTTTTGTTTTGTTTTGTTTTGTTTTCATTCTATTCTTCTTCACTTACTTTTTACATATTTTGTTGGTTGGCTTTTTTTATACTGAATTTGATTTATGAGCTACAATAAAACTGTTTTTTTTTTTATGTATTCCATATTCATTTATTATGCTCGTATGTGTGTTTATACGTATCGAAAAAGCCAACAACAACAACAGAATATAAGACATCACACAAGTCAAATAAAGATGAACAACGCACAAAACAAAAAAAAAGTCAGAAAAAAATGGAATCAAATGAAAAGAATGAAGTAAAAAAAAAAAAAAGAAAAAGACTTTTCAAACGTCATTACTGCACGCGTTCACATATTATAATGCACTTACATGGCATGGCGGCGCCAAAGGCTATTTTTCTTCTACTTACTTATTGATATTTTTTTATTATTTTTATTTATGAAAGAAAAAAAAACATAATAATAAAAAGTATCAGAAAAGAAATGAAAAGAACTTCTTTAACTTGTTGTTGTCGTTTTTTTTTTGTTTTGTTGTATTTTGTCGTTTGTCGTTTTTTAGTAGTCATTTTGTTGTTTCTTTTTTTTTTTGTTTTGTCGTTTGGAAAAAGTCACGATCAAACATTTTGTTTCTTTTTGTCTTCTATTAAAAGTCTTTCATCATACAGTTTTTTGTTGTTGTTGTTGTTGTTGTTATTCTGTTGTCTTTTCCTCAAAAAAAAATGAAGAAGAAAGGTTAAAGAAAAGTGTGCGCTTTATAAATACCTGATTTGGGAATTTTCTACTGATCACATCCTTAATGCCGTTAGACAATAAATCTCTTTTCATTCGTTTCATCATTTTCGATGATTTTAACATTTTTTCATTTTGTTTCATTAATTTTGTATTGTAATCACGTCGTTCTTTATCAACATCTTTTATTTTACATTGTTGTTTCTCCTTAATTTCCGCAGTACCATCAACTGAATCAACTGAATCAATTGTTGTAATTGTAGAAGATGGCGCCATTTTTATATTACGTTTATCTCTTGAATTATAATTATTTATCCTTTTTTTACCACGATTTGGAAAAAATAAATCTGATGGATTTGTTGTAATGTCATCTAGTGATGGTACCCTTTTATTCCATGATTTTTTACCACGATTTGGAAAAAACAAATCAGATGGATTTGATGTAATGTCATCTAGTGGTACCCTTTTATTCCATGATTTTTTACCACGATTTGGAAAAAATAAATCAGATGGATTTGATGTAATGTCATCTAGTGATGGTACCCTTTTATTCCATGATTTTTTTCCACGATTTGGATAAAATAAATCAGATGGATTTAATATTGTATTAATTGAATCCTGTTTTTTACCACGATTTGGATAAAATAATTCATCATCATTGTTAAATATTTCAGCAAAATTATTTTCACGTGAACGTGATTTTTTACCTTTTTGTGTGTAAAAAATATTTTCAAAATTATTATTTTCATTTTCATTATTTTTTTTTATTTTTAATAATTTATTATTATTTTTATGATTTTTTTTACCACGATTTGGAAAGAATAAATCCTCTGGCATTAGAATATCATTAAATTTAGCTTTCTTTTGTGTTTCAATTTCTTGTCTTTTTTTACCACGATTTGGTACAAATATATCCAGATCAGAAAATAAATTTTTATTATTACGTTTAACAATTTCTTTCAATTCATCATTTTCATTTTCATTTTTACGTCCTCTTGGTGGGATGAAAATTTCATTATGAAATCCTTTGAAATAGAGACAAACATTTTTATTAGAATTTTTTTATTTGTTTTATTGAAGTTTAGAATTTAAGTAAATTCATTCAATGCGATTGAAGAACAGAATTTTATTCTTTCAACTTTAAGCAATTTAAATATTTGAAAAAAATACAAACCTTCTGAAATATCTTGATAATCTAAATTTCTTGAATCTCTGATAATTATGTATTCTGGTTCATCAACATAAAATGGACGTTCACGACGACCTGATAAATTAACACTATTCCATATTTGCATTCCAGAATATTCTTCAGATAATGGTGCATTCATACGACGTCTATAACGTATTTTATTATTTGGTTCATTTGATAACGATGGAAATAATGTATGTCTAGACGAATCAGAATATTTAAGGCTACAAAATAGATAAAGATTTTATTAATTTAATTAATTACGTTTTGATTCAATTTTTTGATTTTGGTATAAAAGGAAAAAAATAAATAAACGAAATACAAAAACAACAATAATAATGAAAAATTACAATCGATTATAGAATTCCAGTAAATTTTTCATCGATTGATTTTGATCAACAAAATTACGTCCAAATTCTTTTGTCCTCATTAATTCATCGTTATTTGGTCTCGGGTGAAAATTTTTATCTCTAAATTATAAGGAAAGAAAAAAGACAAATTAGTCAAAATACGTAAATTTTTGAGTGAGATTTTTTTTTGGTTTGAGTGAATTTTTATTTTTCGAGTGATTTTTTTTTTCTTCTTCTTTCATGAATTTTAATGATCTTCTCAATTTATGACGTAGACGTAATCCGATTTTATTAAGTTTTCGTTAATTATAAGCTAATCTTAATGAGTTATTATTAGAGATTGTTGCAATATTTAAATTGAACCTCTTTAATCCGAAGAATTTTAAGCTGTATTATTTATACGACGAATAAAAATGTCTGTTTTGCGGAAATGAAAAACGGTTTCTTATTATTTCTAAGAAATACTGAATGCATTGAAAATAAATTCTAAAAATTTTTGATTTAAGTTGAACTGACGACCCTGACTCTATAAATGATAAAAAAATCACACAAATTTCTGAAGAAAAATTTTTTTTCTCACAAACCACAAAATTTTAATGGAAAACTTCCGGAATTTACTCCAAATTAAAATTGTATTCAAATAAATATTTTCTATTTTTTTTTAAATTTATTTTGTGAAACGGAAATTCTTTTCATATAATTACAAGAAAACGACGAATAGAAAATATTAATTTTCAAGACTTCTAGAATAGAAGGCATTTGACAATATTTTTGGTTTTAATCCGAACCATTTTAAGATCTTATCACGAGAACATAAATCAAAAGTTCCACAAGAAAAAAAAAACAAAAATATTATTTATTTTTTTTTCTCGTCGTTTTTGTTTTTTTTTTTTTTCGTTTGATAAATTAACAAATTAAGAAAAATCTTTGAAAGAGAAAATTTTTTTGTGTCATTTCTTTTATTATTAATTTAAATTCTTTTTTCTATATTTTGTATTTTTACGTCTTTTTCTTCCTCTTCTTCTGATTCTTACTTCTTCTTTTCTTAATATGACTATTGAAAAATCATCACATCTTTTTTTTCTTGTTTCATTTCTTTTTTTTTTTATTCCGTGAGAGAAAAATCATAATTGATACAAGAAAAGATATAAAGAAAATATTATTTATGAAAGAGAAAAGACAAAAAAAAAAAAAACAAAAAAAAGCTAACAAATATTCACTTAATTGCCGAAACCGAATGATTCTCTCAAAGTGAATCAAATTACAAAACAGAATAATTCAAGGGAATTAAATGACAGAACACAATCATTAGGAAATATATTTTTTTTTTCTCTACTCTCCTCATGGTTGGCTGTGTTGATTAGACATCGTTCATAATTTTTTTTTTTTATTATTTGGTTGTTTTTGTTGTTTATTTCTTTCTTTTTTTTTGTTCATAAGAAGAAAAATGTGAAAACCGTAACTTAATAAAATTAAATATTAATAAATAATCGATGACAAAATTATTTATAGAAATTGAATTATTGTATACGGTTTTCTATTGAAAGAGTATAGGACAGGGGATAAAAGAGTGATGGAATTGTACTTAAATGATTTTTTTTTTACTGATTTTCGTTTACAAAAGAAAGATTGTTAAATTTTATTTTTAATATAAAATTTGAATTTTTTTACACTTTTGTAAGAGTTTTTTTCGATTTGTTCAATGAAAAAATTTCAAGGCTTTTACGTTTTGAGTTTCTAAGAAATTTCTATTAGGCCAATGAATTCACGATTTAGTCATTATTTACAAAACATTTTGATTAGTTTGAATTTAGATTGAAACTTATGATCACTTCCTCAATTATTTTCAATTAACCGGATTTTCAATTATGAAATTCAACAAAACCACAGAAAATTAATAAAAATTCAATTTTAAAACCTTTGAAGCGATGTAAACTTTAATATTCTGATTTTTAAATTTATATTTTACGATTGTTAGAGCGAGTAAGAATGAAATAAATGACCTTCAACCTATATTTAATTGGCAAAATTAAAGAAAAAAAAAAATCTGTGGTTCTTTAATAATTTATTTTATCGCCCTTATAAATCGGAATCTTTTGAAATTAAATAAAGTCATTGATTTCGAATGTCACAACACAATTATTTTCTTTCATTAAATGGTTTTTTAGTTTTTCTTTCTCTTAATATTTTTTTTCTTCGTTTCTTTATTAGAATTATTATTGTTGAATAATTAATTAAATTCAATAAACCCAATTGATTAAAGGCCTTTTTTTTGGAGTAACGATAACAAAAAAAAAGCAATAAACAAACCTTTCATCATTTAAATAATTATTATTAAATAATGATGACGTAGATGATGACGATGATGATGGTATTATATCATGTGTTTGAAATAAATTCCTCATTGATGATGGTAGTGGTGATATTTGTTGTTGTTGTTGCTGTTGTTGTTGTGGTGGTGGTGGTGGTACTGATAATAAATCTTTTGAATTACGACGAAACCTGTTGTCTTGTTGTTTATGTTTCTGTTGTTGTTGTTGTTGTTGTTTTTGTTGTGGCTGTTGTAACTTTTTCTGCAAATTATCTATATTGTTTGATTCATCAACTACAATCGAGTTTAATGATAAATTTTTTTTATTATTATTATTTTTATTGATAGATCCGTTTAATGATTTTATATCATAAGATTCTGTTGATAATATTGATGATGTTTGTTGTTTTTGTTGTTGCTGTTGCTGTTGTTTTCTTACTGCTGCTGGTAATATAATTTTTCTTATATTTGATGAATTTAGTAATATTTCTTTATTTTGTTTATTATCATTTTTAATTAAATTTGAAAGTACTTGTGGTAGTGGCATCAGTAATACGATAAGAATAATTGTCATTTTTGGTAACATTTTTATTTTTATATGAAACATTTTTTTTTGTATTTTTTTTTTATAGAAAGTCCTTATTTTTTACACAAAATAAAATGAACCAAACTTTTATTTGTTAAAACACTTTTTGTATTGAACTTTATATATTTTCTATACTGTTATCCTAGGCAACTTCCTTAGGAAGCTATTTGTACTGAACTGAGCTATTCCATTGAAGAGTCCTGGTCTTAAATACTCTACCAGAAATTGTTGCATTCTGATATTTTCATATAAAGAATTAAATCCCTTCACTTCTCTTGATCTATATCCATATATTTTTATGTAGAATCCTTAAGAGAATTGAATTAGGTCCCCGCATTTTTTTTTCAACATCCTTTTGTTTTTTTTTCTTTACACTCATAAAAATAAAAGTATTTTTTGTGTGTGGCCAACTTCAGTGTCTCCGAAAAAAAAATCGAATTATTTTGTACTGACATTTAAGTGCAGTCATCATCATCATTACCATCACCGTCAAAGTTGAATGGAAACGCTTAAAGAAAGGAAAAGGTGTGAATGACTGATGAAGATGAGAACAGTAAAAAAAAACATTAAAATAAAATCAAACTGAAGACAAATTCATTTTTTTTCAAGTTGATCATAAATCAAAGTGTAAACAGTCCATTTATATTATTGATGGTAAATCTTTAATCCTTTTGGTGCGAATCGACAAAAAAAGAAACACAAACAACATAAAAAAAAAAAACAAATATAACATAACGAAGTGGATGAAGAAATAAAAAGAGCAAAAAATGTTGAAATTTCATTTCTGCCCATAATTTAATGATCCTTTTTTTTTTGACATTTTTAAATCAAATTTTTGTGTGTCTTTATTTTTTAAAGAGGTTTCTACGTTATACCCATCCATTTACATCGTTATTTCTGACATTTATTATTTTTGACTTTGATTATCGTGCACGTAAGGATTGAACGCGATGTTATTATTAAAAAGCAATTAATAAAAATGTTTGATTTACGATTGATGTTTTGTCTTCTTCTACTTGTGTTATTTTTTTTTGTTTTGTTTTTTTGTATCCAATTTGTGCGCGCTAATCGGAACACTCTTTTTCCTACAGGACGTCTGATTAAGAAGCAGTAGAGTAAGATTTTTTTTTCTTTACTCTTCAGTTCATCTTCTTCTCTTTCATCTTATTCTGTCTTTAAAGAGTCTATGAATCAAAATTGTATAACATTAAATTTTTTAATAATGTTCGCTTTGTCGGTTCATTTTACAGATGACGTTAGCAGGTATCTTGTTATAAATAAACAAACTGAACTTGTTTAAATCTCTCGCAGTATTTTTTTTTTCTTATTTGGGTTTCTTTTATAATTTATTAGATTTTGTTATTAGAGAATAATAAGATGAGAAATGAAAAATAAGAAAAAGAAGTATGCTTTTTAAAAGAAAAAAAGGTGTTTGATTTAGACGCTCTAGGGTTGAAAATATCCTAACTAAATAATAGGAACAGTTTAAGTTATTTTTGTATCAGTCATGGACAACTGTAGACAGGTTTACAGGTATACAAAACTCGTTATAACGAACTTTGATGATGTCACAATTTTCGTTATTATTAAATGAAAATATTGTATTTTTACTGATGTGTCATTAATGAGCTTTTTAGCTTTAGATTTAGCTTTGTATAAATTACCGTATTTAATCTTAAAATCTCTTCAAAGTTATACAAAAGTAAGACGAAATAAAATTTTAATTCAAAATTTAAGATATTTTCAGTGTACGAAATGTTTTTTTTTCTCTTTAATTTGTAAATAAAAGAGAGAGAAAAAAAAGTAGGTAACTAATTTTTTATTAATAACAAAAATCGCAAACCATATAAAATAGAAGAAAACAGAAAAATATAGAAAGAAAGAAGAAAAATAACAGAGTAGCGAAACTGATTTGTCCGCCCGCAAGAAAAGAAATAATGTACGGTCGGTGTTCGGTCAGTTGTCGCATTTTGTTCCCTGTAAGAAAAGAAAAAAAGTCTCTCTTCCATTTTCTTTGTATAATAATTTGCCTTGGGAATTTAAAAAAGAAAAGAAAAGCAAACAACAAAATGATTATGACGTCCATCATAATGGTGATCATGATGATGATGATGAATCAACAGGCTTATTCTTTTTTTTTTTTTTTTGATCAATTGAATTATTAATGTGTTCATTTAGATTTTCTATTTCTAAAATTAAATTCAATTGGACTTTTATATTTTTTTCAAATAAAAAATAATAAAAAAAAAAAACCTAAAAATATAACAAAAAATATCTTGCGGCCTAATATTTGTCGAAAATAGATTCTGACTGACTAATAACTCTTTTTTTTTCTTTCTTTTTTCTCTGTTTTTATTCTTGAATGTGTTGATTTGTTGTTTATTGAAATTTTAAATTATCTCATCAAATAATTAGGAGTAAGTAATGTTTAAACAAAATTAAACTCAACTAATTAAGAAACATAAATTGTCGTGTGACTTTTGTTCCGTCCTCTTCTCTGTTTTATTTTTATAATTTTCACCCTTTTTGCATAATAATGCAATTAAAAATTTATTCTCAATATTCTTTCCTGGTTCAACGTATTTGACCTTCCACTTGACCTCATAAATTATTTGATCAATCAATAAAAAAAAATTTTCAACATGAAAAGAAAAATATTTGATCTTTAAATGATTTTCAACTTATGAAAATAAAAAAAAAAAAAAAATTATAAGAGAAAAAAGTATTTCGCAATATTTTATTTCTTGTTATTGTGTTTTATTTTTTTTTTATTTATACGAACACATTAATGTTTGTCTTTCTGTCCATTTTAATTTGACTTATAAATTAACGTATTTGTATTGAATAATAACCCTGTAATGCATATGAAGGTCTTCTAATTTTACACGTTACATTTTTTTTCATTGTGCACATTCGTCACATGTGAAGTTAATTATTTTTCGAATTTTTTGTGTTCTATTTATGATCTCGTGTCATTATTCCTGTGACAGTAAAAAATGAATGTTGCATTAAAGGGTTAGGTATTTCTGCATTATTGAATCTCGGGTAAAGTTATAAAAAAAAAACTTGTAGAAACAGAAAATAATTGATACTTGAATAATACAATTAAAGGAGGTAAAAATGAAAAGAGAAAAAACAAACAAACTAGAATTTAAAAATTCATTCATTGTAAGAAATTGAATTTTTATTCTCTGGTTTTATTTTTCTGTATATTTTTTTTTCATAGAAATCAAGAATAAAAATACTGTTGACCATAAATAAATGTATAACACAGGTGTGTGTGTGTGTGTGATTGGTTTGCCAATAGTCTAAGAATGTGGTCTGAATTTCATTGCAATTTATTTACGCTTTTTTTTTTATTGAAAAAAAAAAAATAAAATAATGAAATGAACTTCGTTCAATCCAAAAAAAAAAAAGATAAAAATTTTTTAATAATTAAATCGGATAGAATGAATGTCGACTTTTAAGTTCCTACTCTTTTTTTCCTTTATTGTCTTTTTGTGATTTTATATTTTTTAATCAAGCAAAGAGTTTTATTATTGCAGTGTAGTGGGGTGGGAAGGGGATTTAGTATAGTACTTTTTTTTTAAAAATAACTTTTCTTTATTTAATTATATATTTTTTTTCCATAAAAGGAACTTTTTATTTTCGTCGATAAAATTTCTACATAGAAAAAGTGCACATTTAAATTTTCTTTTTTTTTTTTCTTTACAGAATGAAATCAGTGAAGTCTTTGAAAAATTTCATATAAATGAAGAACAATTGAATGATGAAAAAGAACGTATAAAAAAAATAAAAACAGAATTAACAACAACATCAACAATAGGAACAGTACAACCAATAATAATAACAACAAAAGAAAGATTATTATCGGTGTCTGATGACAAGAAATCGTTACCTTCACAATTGTTAAATTCAAGTACACATTATAAAAGACAAAATCAAAATGAAATTAGTAAAAATAATGTTAAACCAAATTCTAATAATAATAATAATAGTAATAAGAATAATGATAATATAAATGATACAATGAAGAATACGATAAAGACAACAACAGTTATTACACCAACGACAACAACATTAATAAATACAATAAATGCAATGACAACAACAACAATGGGAATACAATTAAATGAAAACAATAATAATGAATGTACTGTTGATATTATGGATAAATTGGATAATTTAGTTGAAACAGAAATAAGAAATTTAGCTAAAAGTGAACAAATTAAAAATGATGGTGATTATTATTTGGATATAAAACGTAATTTACGTCACGTAAGTACTTATTTTATTTTTATTCTTATTTATATTTGTTCATTTAATGTTATAACACAAGTTAATGGTTAAGAATCTAGTTTTGGGCCCATTTCACTCAATAAGCTCCGATTATACTGTTCAATTCTTTGGGGAGTAATGAACATAATTAGTAAAACAGATTTTCCATCAATTTAATGATTTTATTTTGGGAAAATTAGTTATAATTAAAATGAAATAAAATCAAATACCGACAATTGATCTGAAAACATTCCGATCTCTAAAATGTCAATATTTATTAGACTAAATTTATGCATTAACACATAAATTAACTAAATTAGATTTTTTTTTTCGTCTTCTTCTTTTTATTTGTCAAAGGAAATTTCTTTGACTTGAAACATTCCGATAAATCACATAAAAAAAGTAATGAGCTCTTAAATTTATATTCTGAATATAAACAAAAACCAAAAATTTTGTAATTAAAAATTCGATCATCGCGCAGAACTTAAAAAAAAAAAAGAAATAAAATAAAGGTTTATAAAACGATCGAGCCGCGAGTACATTAAACCGCATTCATGGGTTAAAAACCTTTAATTGTTTTCATGTGTCTCGGTTTATTTATTTTTTGTTTTTTTTTATTTTTCTGTTTTCCAATTTTCTGATAAACAAATTTGTTAGAATTAGTAACGCACGTTGAGTGTCCAATTTAATAGAGTCGCGCAACTTAAGTTAATCGATGAATTGAGTGGGGGAAATGTAATTAGTTTGGTAGGACTCTTTTACAATTATTTCAGTCGAATAAAAGTCAAGACGTGGATGAAATAAAATTTTAAGCCTGACGATATTTGAGTGACTGATGAAAATTAAGAATAACTTTAATTATCGAACATTGTAAAATTGCACATTACAACATTTTTATAGAAATTTTTGTTGTATGCGCATGCGCGATCCACTATGAAACGTGACAGTAAACATGCGTTCTTTTTTTTGGATACAATTCCTTTGAATTCATAACAAAATAAACAATTTTAAAAATGTTTACGTTACTGAAAGAAGTTGAACTTTTTTCTTTTTAAAACCCAAATTTCAACTTAGTTAAAGTAACACTTAAACTAACTCTTTCTTCTTCTTCTTATTAAACATTATCTTATCGTGTAATGAAATTTATCTAAACATTTATCAATGGTTGATAGATTTTTCTATATATGTTATTTTTGCTCTGACTGTTAAGAGTCTGGCATTAATATGATAATCGTATAAAAATGTTTAAAAATTGTGTATTTACATTTAAAAAAATGCATCTTCTTTCTTCTTTTTCTTCTCCACCTCATTCTTTTCATCTGCATTTTTCCTATAAGTAATTCTAATATATAAATTATTAGACGATAGAAAACATGCGTAGGATAAGTCATCATATATGTTCAAATCTATAAATGAGTACACACACAACACACACACAAAGTCACAGAAATCAAGTCAACTAAACATAACATTAAATTTTTTTTTTGTTCTTTCTTATGTTCCTCTTCTTTCAATTTCTTTCTAATGAAAAAAAAAAAAAATTAAAAAAAGAAGAAAATGACGAAGTGGAAAATAAAAAAAAAAAAATCTAAAGAAGATAAATGAAGTGTAGAGAAATGGTTAAGTCGTTAAGTAGCGCATAGTTCAATATGTCGAGATTGATTTTTTTGTCGTTTTTTTTTTTTTGGTGTGTTTGCGTTTTTATGTTTATTATTATTATGTTTATTATTATGATGATTATTTTGGTTTTGATTATTGAAAATAGCTATTAATGTATGTGGGAGTCAGTTGAATTATTTTTACCATTGAAAATTTATTGAATATAAAAAATACAATTAATTAGTTAAGGTTAAAATTTATTCGTTAAATGTGGTGTTTTTTTTTATTGAATTCTAATTAATTATATTAATAATTGACAACTTTCTTCAATTCAGTAAAATCCATAAAAAATTAGTCAATTAATGATTTGGAATTTTTTAAACAGAAAAAAAAGTCACACATTAGAATTAGAATTTTTCTACTAAATTCATTAAAATAATTAAGACTTCATTGGAATAACCTGAACAAATTGATTTCAATTAATTGGTATCGTTTATTGAATTATAAAAAGAAAAACTGGATTTTGTTTGAATGTCGATTTCGAACTTAATTTGAAACTATTGAATTCTCAGAATAGTTATGGAGTTTAAATTCTGTTGCGTAGCGTAGATCCGGGAACTGCGTGCAAGGACGTTGAATGCATTCCATTGAATATATAGGAATTCTATGTAATGTTGGATGAAAGGATTTAAAAAAATTATAAACGAAGATTTTAAATTCTGTTTTGCTAAAAAACAAATTATGTATGTGTGTGTGTCACAATTCGCAACATAAAGAAAGAGACAAAAGATATGAATAAATTATCGCCCGTTTTTTTTATCTTTAAAAGAGTCAATTTTATTTCACAAGAAAAACAATTCACAATATAATTAAAATATTATTGAAAATTAATTCTGTTTTCGTGATCGAAAAAAAAAAAATAATGTAATTTTTTTTATTATTAAATTATTCCAAGGTATCGTAATCATGTCTCCTCTCCTTCATCTCCACCTCCTTGGTCAATTCTCAATTTTATATTGTTATTATTATTATTATTATTATTTTCCATTTTATATAAACGCGAAGAGACCAAATAAGGGATCTGTCGTCGTTCTTTCTTATAAAGATAAAAAAAAAACAGAAATACGAAGAAGAAGAAGAAGAAGAAAAAGTAGAATGAAAAACAAATAAATACAAGAATGAAGAAACAAAACGTAAAACAAAAAAAAAATGCATAATTTATGATCAAGTTGGTACATTTCATATTTTTACCCATTCGGGATTTCATCATCCATGCCAACCAACCATCCAATCTACCAACAACAACAGCAACATCATGATCGTCATTCCATTCGATCAAAGAGAACCAAACCAATTTGAACAATGAAATATACGATTTTCTTATTCTTATTTTCTTCTTGTTGTTGTATTCTTTTTGTTGTTGTTGCTGTTGCTATATTTCTTTCGTTATGTTTTAAGACGAAAGACGAAATGACACAAAAATACAATACGAAATAATAAATATAAATTGAATGTTGTTCAATTGTTGTTTTTGGTTTTTCTTGTTTTCTTTTTTTTTTTGGTTCAATATTTTATTGTAAGAATTTCTTCTTTTTTTTTTGTTTTTTTTTTCTTTGCCGCATTATTTTATAAGAAAATTATCCATCCCGATCTGATTCAGAAATTGTACCAAGCAAAGAAAAATAAGACACAAAAAAACTGAAGAGAACATAAATAAGAAGAATGAAGAAAAAAAAAAGAGTTGTGATTCCTGCCTCTTGAAATGTTACAATAAATTTTTGTTGTTAAGATTTTTCTTTCACAAAAAAAAAAAAAAAAAATAAAAAATTCATAAAAATTGAAAAATGAAAAAATGTGAAAATATGGACAGGACTTTGGTTGTACGATTTTTACAGAATTTTGTTGTTCGATTTTTTGTTTTTTTGCAAATATCAATTTTAATAAATATATAAATAATGAGTATGAGAAATGAGATGGGCGGGGGGTGGGGAGTTACTCGCGTTTTTATACCTTTTCATTTCTGCTTCTCTTATTATTGTTGTTCCTCTTCTTTTGTTTTTTTTTTTTTTTTTAAATGTCAGAAGAAATAAAAGCAGAAAAAAAAATCACTGAAGGTTTTTTTTTTTGTTGTTTTTATTTTCTTCCTTTTTTTTTTTTGTTGTTTTCTTATGAGTTCAATTCAATGAATGAAAATGATAAAGATTTTTGTTTTTTTCTTGTTGTACTTTTGAACACAAACCAAAAACAAAAAAAATATGATTATCGAAATCAGAAGAGAGAAAGAATCAAAACACAAAAATAAAACAACGAGTGTAGGTAATGAATATTTCATTTGAGTTCAATGAAATCTTTTTGTCTTTTGTTTTTATTTCTGAAACAATTTTTTTTTTGTTTATAAATTTTCAAATAAGACAAAACAATTTTTTTTTTGTTTTTTGTTCTTTTCGATCTTATTGTTCTCCAGAATATTGTGTAATTGTTAACTTTTATTTTTTTTTGGTTTTGGTTTTTGGTTTTAATTTTTTTTTTCTGTTTTTACTTTTTCCTCCTCGTCTTCTTCGTTTTCGTCTTCTCCCTTCATCATTTATATTAAATCACAAAAAAAAAAGCAATAAAACACAAATACAGTGAAACAACAACAAATATTTAAGAATAATAAAAACGAGAAAAAAAAATCGTCATTAGTTAATGTCACAATCTGTGAAAGACTATTGTTTTTTTATTTTATTGTTTCTTTGATTCGTTTTTTTTTTTTATTTTTGTTTTTGTTTTACATAATTTTGATTTTATAATCAGATTTTTCTAAATTTATCTCTTCAAGAGGAGAGTAGAACAAAAATACAAAGTTTCCCACCGAAAAAAATTGCAATCGCGATAAAATATAAAATAATGAAAAAGAACTGAATAATTTATGTGTTTGATTGAAATCAGGATCAAAATTTAAATGAAAAGCTAATTACAACAAGAGTGTACTTATTTTGATGGACAAAGAGAGGGAGAGAGAGAGGATAATAGAATGAAGGGGAGAGACTGGAACGTGTTAAAATTCACATTTTCTTTAATTATTCAGCTAATTAAATTTTTTTTTCTTTATAAAAAAATTACGATCGTATTTTGTTTCTTCGTCGCTCTCGTCGCTCTTTTTTTTTTATGCTAAAAGTTAAAAGTTAAAATGAAATTCAATTAAAAAAAGTTTTTGTTTTACTTTTTCTAAGAGTTTTTTTTTTTGGGAATTTTTTTTCTTCTAACATTCTTAACCTGTCGTAAATTTTTTTTAATTGTTTTTGGGCACTCTGTTAGTGAGCTTTTAGTACTCTCTTAATAAAATGAAAAACATTTAGTTGGTCTAGTTAATTTTATTAGATGAGACAAAAGAAGAGACAATGGCAAATGTGTTAGACTCTCAAATTTTATTTTCTTTTAAACGCGTACTGAAGAAACTTCTAAAATAGATAAGAAGTTTTTGTCTCAATCACAGGATCATTAGTTCAAATCTCGAATAATAAACCTATTAGATAACATTAAATGCAATGTCTCGAACCAGTGACACGTTAAAAAAGAAAACCCATTTCAAAATCTCCCTTTCCCAATATTTATTTGACAGAAATTTCTGTTGTCACTCATTTTGTTTATGTCATTTTGTGGGGGAAATTATTGAACTAGTTAAACATAAGACAAAAGAAGGCGTTCAATAAAAATACACGCGCCAACTTTTATTTTCGTCTTAAAATAATCATTTTTTGAACTTGAATTTTGTTTTGTGTGTTTCATTCTAAATAAATTTAAATATGAATCTTTATTTAAGTATGAATCTTATGACGCCACTGTAAATCAATGTCATTTAAAAGTATTCATCATCATCATCATTCGCATAATTTTTTTTTTCATCTCGTGCGAAAAGAAATTTTTCTTGTGGAAAAAAAAAATTTGTGTTTTTCCCCCCACACCCCGACTTACATTTTTCTCTCTTTATTGAATTTAAAAAAATTCCCACATAAACATCCTTAAGGGAATATATTAAATTTTCAGAATATCAGGTTTTTTTCTTCTCTTTATTTTCTTTATTTTTCTTTGATATTGAAAAATTGTATTTTTTTTTTGGTGCGGAAATTGATTTAATATTTATTTATTTTTTTGCAAGTTTTTGCCAGTTTTTCCTTATTTTTATTTCTTTATTTTTACAGAACGATATACCAAAGTCTATTGACCTTGCATTTCGTAATTTGATGGATGCAAAAAAACCACCGTTATCAAAAAGTCCAAGAATAATAAGAAGTTTAGAGACGAATACAAATGAGAATAATTTGGTGCTTAAAATTGATGAAGATCGTTTCAATATAAATGATCAAGATCAAAGAATACGTGAAAGAGTTGTGGAAATGATGGAAGAGTTGGATATGAGACGTGAAATATCAACACAAACTAGTCCTTTTTTGAATAATACAAAAAGAGTCACAAATTTAAATGGATGGGTATCTGAGGAGTCTATTGTTAGAAGTCACAATACAACAGATGAAGATAACAAGTAAATTATGATGCGATTTTTCTAATAAATTTACTCTTATTTATAATAAATTCTTTTTAATTTTATAGATCTACTTCATCATCAGCATGTGAAGACGGTTCAGCTGTATTGAGTTCAGGAAAATCGGGTAACTCCTTGGACTCATCTGAATTAGATACAGAAAATATAGAGAGTGGTATTGGTACAGCATCACCACCAAAAGATACATGGAATCAATTACAATTGTCACAAAATAATTCATTATATCGTTTATTACCAAATAATAAAAGTCATTATGTACGTCGTGAAAATGTTACAACACAAACAATAAGTCCATTAACAAAAAATAATCAACATATTTTTAAATCGAAAAGAAATTATCAGCAAAATTTATCACCAGAAGATCGATTAGATGTTTTAAGTCTTTATGATGATAATAATCATGATGATGATGATGGCTTTAATGATTATAATAATGAACAACAAAGAAATTTAGATGATTATTCTATGAAATTATTGATGAATGAAAGTCTAGACGGTATTGAAATTGCTACAGATTCATCATCATCAACAAATACAAAAGAACGTTTTGATGATGAATTAGATGTTGTCTTACGTAATAAAAATTCAGTATCTTATACAAATTTAAATAAAAATCAATATTTAGATATGAAATATTTTGATGAAAGACAATCGAAATCGTTTACAGTTAATTCACATAATATTAAAGAATTTTTACCAAAAAATCAAACAACAAATATGTTAACACATAAAAATCATTCCAATAGTTTACCAGCAACAAAATGTGATTTACAAACAAAAATTCCAGAAATTATTGTATCATCACGTAGACCATTTTGTTTAACAATTGATCAAGATAATTTTCCAAGTTTATCATCGAATATGTCTGAATTACCATCACCAAGTAGTGCATCATTACATAGTGGACGTCATCGTAATCCAATATTACAAGATCTTGGTACAAAATCAAATTCAGCACCAATTTTACTTAAAAAAGATAGACGACGTGATGATTTTATTGAACAAAAAATGGTAAGTGAAATTTTTCAATTTAAAGTGAAATTTTTTTGCGGCATTTCGTTTTTTTTCTTTTGATTAGACCCCAATTAAAGTTATTAAATTTTTGGAAATTATCCAAGTCTGACAATCATTAAAATTTATTCATGACAAGAATGAGAGATTCAAGAAGAGAAGAAGATCGGAAAAAATTCAAAATAAATGAAAATCCTTAAGGGCAAAAAATAATCAAAAACTTTAAATTAGATTTAAGTTTATTTTGAAAATTATTTCTGTTTATTTTTTTTTGTTTTTGGTTTTTTTTTTTCATTTGAAAAATTGAAATTAGTTTCCCCCCATATAAAAATAGCAAGAACAGAGAAAAAAAATATAATATAAATATTGACCTCAAGCTAAACACGAATTATTAGATAGGAAGGTTGAAAGTGAAGAATGACAAAGATGAAGAAGAAGGAGGAGGAGGAAGTTAGAGGTGGTGGGTAGAGTGAGAATGTTTTAACCCACTAAATTTATTAATTCTTTTATAGATTGTAAAATAAAAACAAAAAAAAATAGAAACTTAAGACAACGACTGCACTAATTTTTCTTCTATTATTTATTTATTTTTCATAAGATTACGAAAGAAATCTTGATTATTAAAAGTGAAAAAGCGAAAAGTTAAAATAAACAATAACAATAACAATAACAACAACAATAAAAAATGCATTAATTAAACGCCTGCCGTTCAACTCTTTCTGTATTTGTGTTGTAGATTTATGTGTTTTAATTTTTTGGATCTTATTCGACTTAAAGCGTTTCTAAAGTTTTTTTTTTGTGTCAAGAAAATAAAACAGAAATTAAATCAAAAATCAAAATTGTCGATTAGCGAAAAATTGTAAGAAATAAATGAAAATGAAAAGAATTTTAACAGATTATTAAATGCGCGTATTGTCTTTTTTTTTTATTTCTTTGTTTAGTCTCCTTGAACTACATACATTTTTTTTTTCGTCCATATTTTCAAATTTTGATTTAAATTTGTTAATTTTTTTCGGCAATTTATTATTTTTTGTTTTGTTTATTGTAATTGAGAAATTGAAAGAATTTCAATAAATATACGTTTAATCTGTGAACATATAAATACAACATAAAGACACACAAATACACACACACACACACATGTGTATAAAGATTATTGAACAGAGTGATTGACGACAAGAAGAAAATGGATTATTAAATATTTTAATTTTTCATTGTTGAGAACAAAAAAAAAAAAAACAAAATGTTTAAAAAATTCTCATACATTTTTTTTTCTTTTCATTTTTTTTTTGATAGATTTTGTTTCTCTTTTTTATGATTTCTTTATTTAATCTCACCCACAACTTTTTCTGTTTTCTTCTTCTTCTTCTTCTTCTTAATAAATTTGTTTTTTTTTTGTTTCCTTTTCGTTCTTTTTAAATGTCGAATTATTGATACAATAATAATAATAATGAAAACAGAAACACAAAGTACAATAATTGATTGTGATTGTTAAAATGACGATGACGATGATGATGATGAAATTAGCTCGTGGGTATTTAATAAAATAATTTAATAAATTATATTTTATTTTCTGTTTGAACCAAAAACAAAACAAGAAAAAAAAAGTCGTGTTAAAGTGAAGAGTTTCTTTTCTTTATTAAGAATAAACAAAAACAAAAAAAGTAAGAAGGCAGATTAAGATTGGTTTAAATGATATATATTTTTTTTAATACATTTTCTTGTTTTCATTTCTTTAATCAATTTATTTTTTTTTCTTTAATTCTTGATTAGAAGATAATTGTTTAATAAAAACCCTTTTGGTGATTTTATAAATTGGATACCTTTTGTTGTTTTTGTTTTGTTCAAATTGTTTAAATATTAAATTTCATTTAAAGACAGTTGAACAGGATAAAATCTAAAGATGTGAAAACACTTTCGTAAAGTGGAATTTAATATAATCAAACTAATTGAGTTTACGAAATTTATTCACTTTAATTCAATTCAATTGAAATTGAAATGCAACAAGGTATGTAGTAATTTTCGTAGAACCTGTCAAAGATGGAAAATCATGTCTAATGACTGAATTTAGATTTAGATTAATCGATTCAAATGTTTGCTCAAATAACAAATTTAATGGTTTTTTTCGGATGAACCTGTGAAAGACGGAAAATTTGATTTGACAAAAGAGTTTAATGACCAAAAATAGTTTCATGGAGCCATGAACCAATAAATTATAACGACCAAAAAAAAAAGAAGAAACTTCAAAATACAAAGTTCCGACAAATACTTTAATCGTTTCATAGAAATTGTGTGTGTGTGTGTTTTTTTTGTTTTGATTTAATTGACAATCACGTCCGAAAGGGTTAAGAAAAAAAAACAATAACAACAAAAATAAGTACTCACTTGCACGTAGTTTCACGTATATATATTTTTTTATTCTAAAACTCGTGTTTTTTTCTGAAATGAAATTTTAAATCGAAAAACGATGTGGTAGAGGAGTGGTGGAAGACGGTCGGTGGGAAAGAAAAAAAGCGAATGACATGTTTCGACAACCGTGATCAATTTCGTCAATCAGAAGAAGTCTTTTAATTTTTTTTTTTCTTGAAAGAATTAAAATAAAAAAATCATCCTGCTCATAAAAAAAAAATGCCTTTGAAAGTGATTTTTTTTTTGTTGAATATTTTTTTAATTGAATTTTTTCTTCTTCCTCCTTCCCGTCACACACAAAACTTCGTCCATCTAAAAAGTCAAAAATCTTATTTATATTTTTTTTTCTATGTTTTCTTTCTATTTTTTTGATTTTCTAATCAAATTGTTTTTCTTTATTCAATTAAGCGTTTTTTAATTAGATTTTGTATTTATAAATTAATTTTTTTTTCTAATTAAATTTTTTTTTCATTTATTTCCTTTTTTTTTTCTTTCTTACAGAATCTTCGTTATTCCAGATCTCAAAGTGATCGATTATTAGCTGGTAAGTCTTTTTATTTTTTTATTTTTAATAAATAAATATTTTTCCTCTCTCTGTTTTGTTCCCATCTTCTCACTCGTTCACACGTATAGGCTTTCTGTATTTCATCATTTTATTGTTTTTGTATCTGAGGTAAAAAATGGAATAATTAATAATTTTTCCTTTTTATTTGAAAAAATTGAAAAAAAAAAATCATCCTAAAAAAATAACGGAAAAAAAATCTTCATAACTAGAAAGGAAGAAGAAGAAAAAAAAAACACAAAAGTAAAATGGTTGGGAGAAAACCACAATGTTCCTTCATTATTTGTTTTAAAGAAAAACGAAGCAAAAAAAAAAAAAAAGAACAAACGGGAGAATAAGAAATAAAAAGAAACACAAAAAAAAATTTCTAACCATTTTTTATGTGTGATAATGAAAACGTCTCATGATACTAATAAGAAACGTTGGTTCAAATAGGTAACGTCAGAGGTTGAGTACATACTAAAAAGACTTCTGACTTCTACAAAAAAAAAAAAACACAACAAAATGACTTTTATTACAACAACAACAACAATAACAACAATAATAACAGAATACAACAACAACAACAACAAACAACAGCACATTATAAAATCTTTGTTTAAAAATAAAAAGTAAAGAGAAGAGAGAAGGTTAATAGACGCATATATTTTCCGTTTTTTCCATTGTTTTTCCACTGTTTTATTTTTTGCTAACTATTGTTGCTGTTGTTGTTGTTGTTGTTATTATTCAGATAATACTTTTTTTTGTTGTGGATGACGCATGCGCACCTAATATCTTGAAAATATTTTCATTCTCTTTTTTCTATATATTTTCATGTTTTTCCTTTCTTTCTTTTCATTTTCACAAATTTTTATCATTTTGTTGTTATTTTATTCTTATTACTCTCTCTCTGTCTCTCTGTCGTTCTTCGCTTTACTGCTGGCTGCTGGGTTTGTCGGCAGGAAAATAAATGACAAAATAAAAATTGTTCATTTTTCATTGGATTCGGTAACGAATTTCCCGACGGTTTGTTTATAGACCAAGGAAAGACAAAAAAAAAACGGGTTTATTTCAAATAAAGGAGAAAGTTTGTTGTTTTTGTTTTTGTATTTTTGAAATGAAAATTCTTATTCACTAGAATAAAAAAATCATCAAAGGTGAAAAATAATAAAAACGAACGAACAAAATTATTTTCACTTTTGTGTTTTTTTTTTCCTTTTTTTTGTTGTTTTGGTTGAAAATTGTTTTTCTATTTGGGAAAAACTATAAAGTGAAATTATATTAAATGAATCGTTTCAGTTAGTAACGTTTAATCGTTCTGAAAACAAAAAAGAAAGGAAAAAGAGGAAAAAAAATTATCCAGAAAATTAAAAACAAAAAAAAAAAAAAAACGAAAAACGCAATTTTGAATTTATTTTGTGAAATTTTTATTTGAGTTTTTCTTGAATTTTATTTTCTTTTTTTTGTGAGAAGTTTAAAAAAAAAGGAAAACGGTTTTTCCTGTGGGTGCATTTTTTTTTTGTGTTTTCTGTGTTTTTGTTTTCATTTCGTGCAGCTTAATTTCTGTTCGTTTCATTTCAAGAAATGAAAATTCAGTTTTTTTTTTAAATGAATTTTCAATAAAAATTGTTCAAGTGAATTTTTCTTGTCTTTTGTTTTTAAATTTGAATTTGAGTTTGAAAAAAAAAATAAAAGATAGCAAGAAGAAAAGTCGAAAAGGATAAAATTCAGTGAAAATTACGAATTCCAAAAAAAAAAAAAAAAATTACCGTGAAAATTAAAGTGGTGAAAAATCTAATAACAAAAGAGGAAATTAATTATTTCATTTAATTAATTAGTTAAAAGAAATTAGTCAACATTAACGATAAAATGGCAAATACAAGAGAGTACAAATTTTTTAGAAGTTTTTCAACAAAAGTTGAAAATTGGTCAATTAGAAAAGCCGAAGGAATTTGGCGGAAAATGCGTGAAAGAAAAATAGCAGGTAAAATAATTTCGTGTATTATTTTTGGAAAAAATAAAAAAAATAAAAATAAATAGAAAAAAGTAGGAAGAAGGAGAAAATCCTTAAGTGTTCCTTAATTTTTAAAGTGTTGTTCACATTCTTTTTTTTTTTATCAAAAGGAATTGATTTGTTTTTTTCTTTTTCTTCAATTTTCTTTTGAATTTTATTCAATTTTTTTCGTGCTATGTTTCTCCCATGATAGAAGATTTTTCTCATATTCAAGGGCACGCACTTTTTTTTTTCTTCTTCTTTATTTCTCTTTTTTCTATTAATAATTTAATAAGGAATATATATATAGGTGAATATAGTTGAAGGTGAATATATAGTTGAAGGTGATTACCTTTACTTCTCCTTTCTAGCTTTAAGCTTCCCCCATTTTATCCCTCTCACCTATTATTTTGTGTGTGTATGTGTGTGGGGAGAAAATACAGCTAGATAAAATATTAGAAAGGAAGGAAAAAATAAAAATAGAATTATCTTCTTCTTCTTCTTCCTTTTTATTTTTTTTTTTTATTTTATTATTTGTGTTGAACAATTTTCTTCTTCTGTTTTTTTTTTCTGTTGTGATAAAAGCATCAATTTTTTACTTTGATGTTTAGAAAATTGATTTAAAAAAAAAAACCAGCAACAACAACAAAAATATATATAGAAAATTTTCATAAAGAAAAAAAAAACAGTGAGAGAAAGAGAAAAGAGAGAAGAAAAAGGGATAGAAGGTGAAAATTTAATGTGGCATTTGTAGGATGGGGGTTTGGTAAGGTAAAAGTAGATAGGGGACCTATATAATGTTAATGTGTAATGCCATCCGTTTACTTCTTCTTCTTCTTCTTTTTGTATTTATTTTTTTTTGTTTCTTCATAATAAACTTTACATTTTTTATGAGGGAAATTGACATTATTTTTTGGGGTGAAAAAATCTATGAAGCATAATATTAATGTTTTGGGGGTTTATTTGGATTATTAAGTTGATTGTATAGTTAAGAACATTTATTGAACATAAAACGACTAATTTACTCTTGTTGTACTGTTTGTTGACCTCTTTATTATTACTTTACCTTTTTTTTTTCTTGTGTTTTGTATTTTCCTTTAATTATGTTGTACAAATCGTTTTAAATTTCAGTTAAATTTTTTTTTCTTTTTGGTTGTTAATTTAAAACGATCAATTCGGATAAGTTTAAGGTGACGGTTCATAATGGTGGTTCAATTATTTCTGATTTTAGGGAAAGAGTTAAAATTAATTAATTAATTAAGATTTTTTTGATTGAAAGTAAAATGTATCAGAAAGTTTTAAGTCAGAATTTTTGTTGTTTTATCAAAAACTTCTAAAAATATAGTCGAGTCTTGAATCTTAATTCTAAATAAAAATTCACAAAACATTCTTGAGTCTTTAAAATTCAATCCAAAGTTTATCTTTAAAAACCAAAAGCAATAAAAGTTGTTCAGCGAAAAATTCTTCATTTTTTTTATTTTTATTTCTTTCTCTTCTCTCACCCCTCACACTCTCTCTTACACTCTGCCATCACCCACACTTTTTCATGTTCTTTATTTTTCTTCTGTTTTATTTTTTTCTTTTTGCCTTAATTCTAGAGGAAAAATAAAAAAATACAAAAATGGAAAAATCTAAAAACCCACAAAAAACTTTTATTACTCCTGAATTGATTTAATGCTGTATTTATATAATTTCTTATAATTTTTCTTTTGTGTGCGGTTTAACAACAAAAAGAAAAATAAAACAACAACAAAACGAAAAATTAAGAACATTTTACAAAAGGAAAATTTATACACAAAATTCATGTAAATAATTGTGTATTTTTAATTTACGGTGTGTGCGTGTCTCCGTCTGTATGCATGTGTGTGTGTGTGTGTGCGTTTACATTTTTTTTCTGTATATTTTTTGCTCAGCAACTTATTAATTATTAATTATTAATTAATGATCAAATAAAACCGCTAAATAAAACAAAATAAAAAAGAAAAAAGAGAAACGAAAAAAAAAAAAATAAATAAATAAAACGACGCAAAAATTTTCCCTTACATTTAATTTAAAATAATTCATTTATTAAAATAATTAATAAGGGTTGATTACGTATGGGGTGTGGAACGGTAAGGATGGAGTAATATTTCTTTTAATAAAATCATAAGAATTGCTGTAATTTACATATGTAATATTTATTATTATTATTATTATTTTTTTGCTCCAACGTTATTTTACCTAATTATGTAACAATTTTATTAATTAATTCTTATTTGGGTAAAATAAAATAATGTTATCATCGTAACAGGATTCATAATATTTGTGTTGTTATATAGAATTTTTTGACGGGTAGAATAATAAAGTTTGAAGTTAAAATCATTAATAAAATATGAACAATTTTTTTTTTCTGGGTTTGAGTTTTGTTCGTTTCTTTTTTTTTTCCTATTTAGTGGAAGATTCCCTATTTGTGTGTGTGTGTATATATGTTTTGTGATAAGTAGTAGGGAAAATATTTTTCTGCCTTTATAATACTAAAACACCCAAACAGAAAATTATTTCTTTATAATTTTCTCAAGAATTAAACAACAACAACAAAAAAAAAAAAACAAGTAAAAATCTTTCATTTTTTAAATTCTTTTTCTTTCTCGCTTTTTTTGTTTTTACATTTTCCTTGTCTCATTATTCAAAATCACAACAAAAACAAATTTTATACAAATGTAAAATCAAAAACAAAAGTATAATAAAATGACAACAACAAATAAGTGAATATTAAGAATAAAATGACAAATAATAACAACAACAAGAAACAATGACAACAACAAACAACATACAGGAATAACAACAAAATGACAAAATGACTACAAATAAAAATGACAACAAGACAAAAACAAGAAGACAAGGTCAAGGTAAACAAAATATGTAAAACTTAAATAAAATTTATTTAATAAAATTTAATAAATTAATGAAAATGTAAAATAAACAAAATGAAAATCATGTTTTTTTTATTTGTTTGTTTGTTTGTTTTTTTTTTTATTCTAGTATGAAACTGAAACAAATTTTTTAATAGAGTCAACTTTTAGCAGCAAACAATTTAGTGATAAATTAAAAAAGTCTGTTTATTTTTTGTTTCTTCTTCTTCTTTAATTATGACCTTTTATTGAAATATTTGGTCGTAATTGTCCAACACGTTTTTTTTTTATTTTTTCTTAAATATTAACTCTTTAAATTAAAGTGATCACCGTGAAACCGCCCACTTTCCAACCCATTAACTAATTGCATTTTAAGCTGATACAATTTATCTATTTTTTTCTTTTACTCTGCGTTTTTTTTTCTTCTTCTTCTGTTTTGTCGCATACTCTCAGACTTTTGCTTTACACTTTTTCTTCTTCTTATTACTTTGTAAATTTGTCTTTCTAAACAAAAACTGAAGAAGAGAAAAAGAGAAAAAAACGTCAAAAATATAAAATACAAAAGAATTGACCCATTTTAAAAGGTAAAAACGAATATGAAAAATTCACATTTTTGAGTGAAAACATTTGTATTTTTGTGTTTTCACTAAACTTAAGTGAAGTACACAAATGTAATTTTTTTGTTTATTATGTTGATGATTAGTCTTCAGTCACATTTTCAAAGAAAATTTTTACATTCAAATAGTACACACACACACACACACACACACATACACGTATAATCATAGAGCATAAACCATAGATAGACAAACACGAATACACAAACATATGAATGAATATATAATGACCACAATAATCTATTTGTCTTAAAAAAACATACAAAAATATATAACTTAAAAAATGATTTATTGTTACACGGTTTTTTTTTTGTAGGTAGGAAGTTTATTTTTCTTCTTCTTTCTTTTCTATTTTATTTCTTTTCATTTCTTTTCGGTTCGCTTTGGTGATTTGAAAACGTTGTTGTTCTTTTTTTATGTGGTTCATCATTTGTGAAGAAATTAGTTTAGTTTTTTTTTTTTGAAATAAAACAAATTATTATAGAAATAGAGGAAAATTTCTCTACACCCAGAATAAAATACAAACACACACACGTAGGCTATTAGAAATAGAATAATTTAACGAAAGTGTTATAAATTTAATTATGGCGGGAAATTTCAAAATCAAAAATCAAAAGAAAGAAAAAAATCACCGATAAAAGAAAAATAAAATAAAAGAAAAGAAAACATAAAAATGTTAAATTTATTCCAAAACTTTGTTACAAATTCTGTTGAATTCTGAATAATGTTTCTAATGATGCTGAGATGAATGTGTTTACGTGTGTGCGTATGTTTGATGTTTTTTTTGTTTGTTGGTTGCCTTTTGAAACTAAAAACTAAACCATTAGAAATTTTTGATTAATGAAAATTTTATTGATTTGTCATTTGTACCATATTTTCTTTTTATTTCCTTGTCTCTCTCTCTCTTTCTTTCTTTCTTTTTTTTTTTTTTTGTTGTGAACTTTAAATTTTTTTTCAAAGTCTTTTAAAAATAATTGAAAATAAATTAAAAAGGTACAAATTGATGCATCAAATTCAATTTTAAATGGTTGTCTCTTATTGGTATTGTTGTTGTTCTCTGTTATTGCCAACATTTTTGTTGTTGTCATTTTTATTTTTTATTTTTCATAAAAAATAAAATAAAATTGAAATTAATCTTTAAATTAATGATTATCACTATTTTTCAACTTCTTTAAAAATGTAAGAAATTTAAAATGATGAAAAAGTGTTATGTGTTGACTTTTTAAAGGTTGACCATTTTAAATAGTATTAATTTGTCTAGAAGTAGGAAGATGATAAAGAAAATCAATCAATAATTGTTTTGTGTCATGTGTATGTGTGTGTTTTTGTGTGTGTGTGTGTGTGTGCGTGTGAGAATGAAAGAAAACAAAATAATAATGAACCGATATTTGATCGTTTTTTTTTTGACATTTTAAAATATTTACCGAAAAATCTGAAAATAATTAATAAATTTTTCGTTTTAGAATTTTACGACAAATAATTAAGTAAGAATTTACCGTTTATCGTGTTTTTTTTTTGACTCTATAAATTCTGAACATGCGACAAATTAGTGTTTTTGAGTAGAATATCAAGAGACAAAAAAAAATGTTGAAACTTATAGAAATATTTTCGTATCGAATAGAATCAAATTAGACAGACCAAAAATGGATTACAGGGCCATCATTTACAATTATCGAGTAACCAAAATGAATATTTCAACATATTTTTTTAGTTTCAATTTTTAAACAGAATTCCAATATTTATGAATGTCAATATTTTATCTTGGAATTTCATTTCACGCTTGGCTCTGAATTTAATTTTTTAATAAGAAAAAAAAAAAGTTATAAGAATTGAAAATTATGGCCCTAAAATACTATGTATAATTTAGGGTCGTTATCATATTCTGTTCTGTTATATTTATGTTTTGATGGTTTATACTGATATAAATTTGTTAAGTGCCACAATATATTTATTTAACAGTCATCACCATATGGGACATTAAACAGACACGTTATTATATTGTATTTTTCTGTTCGATAATTTTAATTAATCAAATTATATATTGTTTCATTATTATTTGTATTTTTATACTGGTTAATTGTGTTAGTGTGAAGTTAGAATTATTTCAAATGTACACAATTGAAAAGTGGTTTTAATGGATTATCTTATTTGGTGTCGTTCTTTAAAAGCTAAAGAAACAAATATCGTCAACTAGTTTCTACAGAGAAATTTTCATTTACTTGCAAATAAAATTAAACATAAAAATATATAAATTCTTAATTATTAGTAATTAGAATTTAGTTCCGTTTTTTTATTATTTACAATAAAACATTTGAACAGATTATATTCATAATCTTATCCTATTATTGGATTATGACGGATTTTTCACAAGCGTTACTTAAGTACCGAGATAATAAAAAATTACATAATATTATTGAATAGAACGAGACGGAGTGAGAGAGCGAGTGTGTGTGTGTGTGTGTGTGTGTGTGTGTGTGTGTGTGTGTGTGTGTGTGTGTGTGTGTGTGTGTGTGTGTGTGTGTGTGTGTGTGTGTGTGTGTGTGTTTAAAGGATAAATAATAATTTATGTTTAAATATTTTCTTGTGTTCAAAAAAAAAAAAAAACCAGTCAATTAACCTCTTTAAACATAACACACCGAAAAGAAAAACAACAAACGAAATACCAAAAACAAAGAAAAAAAAACACAACACACACACTTCTGGTTTTCGTGTTTCGTGTACTTAAAAACGTATTAATTTGCATAATACACATTGATGATTATTATTGATAAATAAACAAACATTAAAAAATTAAATTAAATTAAATTAAATAAAAAGAAAAAAAAAAAAACTGAAAGAAAAATAAAGAAAAAAGAAGAAAATATACAAAAAGATTTAACATGATTTCTTTAAGAAATTAACACGATTAATAAAGATTTTATTTTCGTTTTCACTTCACTTCAATTATAATATTCGTCGTTTTCGTCTTACCTTTTTCTTTTTCGTTTTTTTTTTTTTTCTTTTCTTTTCATTTTTTTCTTACATCTTATTACTTACCTTCGGAATAATATTCAACAACAACAACAAAAAAGCCTACATAAGAGGAGAGAAGTACAAAAAAAAAAAAAAAGAAAAAAAGAAGAAGTTAAGTAAAGAGTGTTGTATTTATGTTTATTTTGTAATTTAATACGCGGAAAATTTGTAATCAATCACATAAACCAGTAACAACAACAACAATAACAACAACACTTGAGTATTCTTCCTCTTCAGTCTTAGTGTCTTCTCTACGTCATCTTCAATGAAAAGATATTTTTCAGTAGAAAAAAAAAACGAAGAAGAAGAATCAGAGAGAAATAAAAAAAAAAAAAAGCAAAAATGTCACAAAAATTATTAAAACATTTTAATTCAAAGAAATAAAAAAATTGAAATTTTATTTCAACGATTCTAATCTATTTTCTTGTTGTTATGAAAAAAAGAAAAAGTTTTTGAACTTTTTGCGAATTTAAAATTTATACATACACAAAGGGGATGGAAAACCGATATGTTTCCTTTTCTTTTTTTAAAAAAGAAAAGGAGGAAAAATTTGATAAGGGTCATCTATACCGTCACCATAACCACCCATATGATGATATCCCAATATAACAATATTATTGATTTGTAAATTTAATCTCAACATTCTTATTTTATATTTCGCCTCGTTAAGTTTTAATCACGTTCAATTGAATATATCGTCTTTTTTTTAATCAAAGTCTAAAGTCGACTTTTAAAAGTCTAAAGTTTAAAATTTGTATGAACAAGAGATAAGCTTCTTTTACTTACCATTTTTTATAGAAAATAAAAATACAATTTCTTTTTGTTGTTTGTTTTTTTGATAAGAGAAGAAAAAACGTCAGCGGTATAAAAAGTGAAAAGTTTACTTGAAACATTTTTTTCTAGTTTTCAGTAAGTAAAATGTTATATAAACATCCTGCATTAAAATTATCTTGGTAATTATGTTAATTTATGTCTTTGTTATTAATGGTATTACAATTATTTTGATCCATTTTGACCTATCACACTTTACACCAATTGACTGACCGCATACACAGAAAATGACCATACTGACCATAAATAATCATAGAATTGAATATACTTTTGACTCAATAAATCATACTTTATGACAATAATTCAGTGTTTAACCGATTGGTGTCACGTACTTTGGTTAATTTGATGTTTGACCGTATTTTCAAAATTTTACATTTGTCCTTAACTTTTATTATGGTTTTAAAATTGGGTGAATAGGTACAAAAATTCATCAATATTTCCTCGTTTGTCAAATGATAATTTTATGAAGTAGCAAATGTTTCAAATCTAAATTCGCATCAAAGAAATGTTGTGATAACCTAACAGAAATTTTCCTATTTATTTATTTAGTTTTGTATATTTCTAAACAGAAACTAAAAAACTAATCTCCTCACACTAAAATCATAAAATAAATTGCTAAAAGTCAGTAAATATTATTTGTTATTATTATTTTATGATTATAATTATAAAATAAAAATTTGTTATTTATGACACATTTAGTATGGAGTTAGTAATTAGTGATTATAGTGATTATTGATAACTAATTAGTGATTAGAATTTTAAAATGTTGTACATTTTTATTGTGTCACACGCCAAAAAATCCTATTATTTTACTGATAAAATAAAATCAAAATGACATTGTACCTATATAATAATAATAACAAACAATTATTAATAAAAAATTGATGTCGCGTGAACTAATTCTTCTATAAATAAATTTTAATATTTATTAGAATAAATAATCGTATGTAATCGATTATCAAAGAGAAAAATATAAATTTATCAGCTTACAATACGTATTTTTTCTTTATTCGCTAATAACTAATTCGCATTGTTTTGAATTAAACTTCCTAATATTTATCTTATCTTAATTTTATCTATATTTTACCTCCTGTGAAGGTTGATTTTGATTAGAATTGAAATTCCCTTACCATGTGGTTCAATGATTAATCCTTACCCCATTTATGCGTAATCATTTCAAATGATTCAATCTTTGATATTTTTTAAATTATTTAAGTGATTCTTCATTTAATAATTTCTTTTCTATAATATTTCAAGGCTTAATTTTTTTAAATTAAAAAACAAACAAAAGAATAGACTTACGTCATCAGTCGTTTAATTTCTATATTTTCCTCAACATACAAAAGTTTATAAAATTGAAAGAAAAATGGTTCATGTTAACAAAAGCTCAAGTTTAAAAATGAATAAATAAAATAAAACAAAAAATTATTAGAATATAAAATGACCTAAATTAATGGACGTGTTGTTTATTTTTATTTTGTAACAAATCACAAACAGAATCTTTAATTAAAAAAAAAAGCCCTTTTTCTTTGTTTTCTTTTTTTTTTTGCCCCCATCTCTGCCCGTCTGCACTCAGACTACAATACATTCGACTATAATTTATAAAATAAATATAAATGGATTCTTTAAAATAATAATTAAAACGATTAAAATGACAACACGCATAGGTCAGTACGTTTTCTGTTACTTGAATATATTTTTTTTATTAAAAATAAAGAAGACTATTTTTTTTTTGTTGTTAAATCAAAAATAAATTAATATTCATTCAACTTAACACATCAACTCAAAAATATATATATATTTTTTTGTTAATATTCATTTTGCGTTAAAAATCCCGCAGCAGAAGTGTACCATCAACAACATCAACAATATCATACCAAATAACAAGCGCATAACCAGCATTTTCAAATTAACAACAACAACAACAAAAACAACAACAACAACAAAATAAATCCCTAGACATTCTGTCTATCTCAATATAACTTATATTTAGTTAGTCAGTCATTACACATTTATATTTCTGTTCTTTTTGTTCTTCGCTTTTTTTTTTTATATTTGTACAATTATTACTGCTTTATTTTTCTTTGGTTGTGATTTTCTGAAGTTTAAAAAATAAATGATTATTTTTTTATTATCATTATTTATACAATTCTCAACAAACAGATATAATTTTTTTTTTTTTCGTTCATCGTACACAAAAAAGTCTTTCAACAAAATAATAATAACAACAAGAAAAAATAATATGATACAACTTTTACTTTAGTTTTACTTTTTAATATAAATTAATATGATGTGATAACATATTTTGTTATTGTTGTTGTTATTATCGTAATAAATATTAACTAAAAGTCACCTGTATGAATTATCTGATTTTAACCAGAATGTAAAGAGTTTTTACAATTTTCATTTAAAAGAATTTATAAATTGTAAATTATTAAATAAATTCTTAAAAATTATATAATTAATTAATTGCATTCACGTACATGTAATTGATTTAAATTAAATTAGGTGATCTTATATGAGCCTGTCTGTATCTACTGTTTACTTTATTTCCTTCACAATTCTCATTTTTTCTTTATTTTACTTTTTTTTTGGGAAAACTTTCATTAAAATCTTTAAATCGCGCATTTTTCTTGTAGAATTTTGAAATAAATAAATGGGAGAATGAGGAACAAAATTCCCACCCCTATTATGGATTATCTGTTATTATGATGATTCTTTAATAATTCCATTTTTTTTTAATTCAAATGATTTAAATTGAAAAATTTTATTTTTCTTTATTGAAAATAAAGTACATGACCAAACAATAAGAAGAAAAAGAAGAAGTAGAAAAAATAAAGTGTGACACAACACAAAGTTATATTAAAATTGGAAATTTAAACTTGGAAACTTCAAACTCAAACCAAAAGAGCCAAGCCTCTTCTGTCTATAATATCCATCCGCATGATGACGATGATGTTGTTGATGTTGTTGATGATGATGATGATGTTGTTGATCGCCTTTGTCTTTATTCTATATTAATATTTATAGAATCTGGTTATTTTAACTCGATTTTATGTTTGTTTGTTTTGTATTTTGTATTTTATGAAAATTGTCATCTTTTATTTTTTTTTTCTTTTTTTTTTGTCGTTTTGTCTTTCTCTCTTGTTGAGTTAATTAAATAAATAAAATAAAATAAAAAAAAAAAGTAGAAGAAAAGTATTGTGAAAACAGAGTGAAAGAGAGAGGGGGAGAAAATCAATTTGCATTTTGTTTTGAAATTGAAATATCTTTGTGATCAAATGTGACGACGTGTGTGTCGTCGTCAAGCTCTTCACATAGAAACCTACTGACTAGCTTTATATGTTGAAGTGATGAAGTTTTTTGTTTTTTTTTTTTTCTTTATTTGTTAGAAGGTGGGAAATTATAATCCAAATTTCCATGAGTACATTTCCATATAATATTATTGTTTATATATTCTTAAACCATACACAACACTAAATACATAATATTAAAGTAATGTGGGAAAAAATTGTGCTAAAAGTTGTTACGATTAATGGGTCCATGATGGAATTTAGAAGTTTAGTTTTATTTTTTCTTCTTATTTATTTATTTTGGCGATTAAATCAGACAATTTGCTCAAGTTTTTTTTCTTGTTGTTGTTGTTTGTTGTTGTTAGTGTTGTTGGCTTCATTTTAAATCAGATAATTATTTCGATTCAATATATACAATTTATTCTACTTTTTTAGTTAGTTTTATATATTATTTTATTTTTTTATCACACGACACGACATACAAACGACTTCCATCGTCTGTCAATAAGAAAGATTATTTTAAGATAAAAGCAAATATAAATAAAACCCAAATTACACGGCGAAAATATACACCACAAAAAAAAAACAACTAAAAAGAAAGAAAAGAAAGAACAAAAAGACACCAGAGTATGGGATACGAAAAATGTCCAATTCTCTCTAATTTATATTCGATGATCAAATTAGATTTGAATGATTAATGACATTTTAAATATTTTTATTGAAGTTAAGTTATAATAAAATTATAAAATTTTTAAGTATATTTATGGGAAGTGCACATTATACGGAAGTCTCCATTACAATATTTTTAATTACTGAATTTTGTAAAATCAACGTAAGGGAAATTAGTTTTTGAAATTATTAGAATATTAAATAAAAATAAAGGATCGGACATTTAAAGGATTTAAAGGGGTTTTTAGGGTTTTTCTACAAAATTTCAATTAAATTTTTATGCAAATTAAATATTATACGCCAAAATGGATTCGTAAAATTCGTATCACAAAATAATGTTTGTCAAATCATAAAAATCTACGTAACAGGAAACATTTTTTTTTTGCTATTTTATTTATATTTTATGATCAAAAAAAGAAAGAAAGAAGAACGTGATTGGTAAAGAGGTAATCTGAGAAAAAGTAGAAGGAGAGAGAAAATTTATTTAGGTCATCAGATTTTTTACGTGAGAGGATTTACCTTTTTCTTTTTTCTTCTTTTTTTTTGCTTTCTTATATTAAATCAAACATGACCTCTCTGATGTAAAATAACTTCAAAAAATCTTTTCCGTTTAAATTTAAAGATTTATTCGTTTCCAAGATATATATTTTTTTTTTTTACTTTTTCACTTTTTAAGTTTTGATTATGGATGGAAAAATTGAAAATTGATTAAATTAAATGAAATTTAATATTCTTTATTCATTTTCAATTTTTCCATTTTTCCATATTTTTTTTTTCTTCCTCTTCTCAATTACAAAATTTTCCATAAAATATACATAATTCAATTATTTTCAAATTTTCAAACGCACAAAAGATAAAGACAGAAAAATTGTAATAAAATAAAATTTAACATTTTTGTTTTCTTCTTTACGACTTTAACCCAAAATTATTTTCATAATCAAAATTTTAATTCATATTTTATAAAAGATAAAATTCAACAAATCGTGCAAATATAAACAAAAACAAAAAGAAAAAAAAAAAAAAGTGTTATTCATCCTTAATAAAGTTCAATAAAATTCTATTTAATAATTTAACTACCGACCAAGGTGGCAGCATGGCTACATGCTGACGTTTGGAGCGGGAGGTACCGAGTTCGAATCTCGACCGAGGCGGGATGGAATTTTTCATTCGGCTAATTATGTACTAAACATACATAAAGTAGTGGGCAATGATTAATAACATCTATGACCCTCCGGCCGGTGTGCAGGATAAGGTTTTAACCGAACGATTCTTCTTAGGAAATCTGCATGTTTTCCTAAGAGCTGGCAATGCGCCGAATCGAATTAAAATGCATGTGCAGATGCTAGGTGGTTCAGAACCCACCTCAAAAATAGTAGGTCTCCTAGTTACTAATAACCTTTAGTCGTTGATGTACTAGGTTAATAAAAAATTGAAATACAAATACAAATACAAATAATTTAACTGAATTTATTTTAATCAAATTAAACGATTTGTTTTTTTTTTTTGTTGTTTAGTAAATAGAATTTTATCGTTAGAAGATTTTTAATATAATTAAATAATTTTCTTAGTATCGATAAGAGAAAAATGAAAGATAGTGTCGAATTAAGAACACGTATAATACGTGGAGTCCATTGTGCTAAGAATTATTAAAGAAGTGATAACTTTTTGCCTTTATTCAAAGAAATTTGAATGAAGTGACTCATAAGTAGAGGGGTACTCTGGACTGTAGCATAAAATAAAACAAAAAACGGCACTGCTTCTAAAATTAAAATAAGCCACTTAGGTCATCATTTAAATTGATAAGAAATAATTATTATGTTTAATCTTTTTTAATGTGATTGCATTATTTTTGTATTCCGTAATTTTTATTTTTCTTTAATTCACAACAAACAAACAAACAAACTTTTATTATATGTTTTTTTTTTGTTCATAAAAAATAAAAGCATTTAAGGGGTAAATTGGAGTGACTTCTTAGAAAATGATAGCCTATCTAATTTGATAAATCTAATTGATACATAAAAAACACGGAAAAAAATGACTCAAAAATAAATCCTAATTTAACGGATTGACCATTAAGAAAAAATCTGTTATTGCTAAATGAAACATTCAGTATCAAAGTACTATAAAATTGTAAAAAAAAACCTCATATAACAAATAAATATTTTGGTCAAGATAAAAAAGTTTTCTAACAAAAATTATGCAATTTCTACATTTTATAAAATCTAATCAAAATTTCAGAATGTGAAATTTAATTTAATCTTACAAGAGGAGTATTTGTTTACCTTAAGATCTTTACATTTATCTACTCTTAATACTTAAGAAATATTTAACTAATCTTATAACATTTCAGATATTTTTAGATTTTTAGATAAAAAGACAAGTATTTTTGTATTGTTTAGTTTTATTTCATTTAATAAATTATTCATACGGAAATGTAAAAGTTTTCACTCAAAACAAAATTCTTTATATAAAATAATAAAAAATTCTGACTTCTTCGTATAATGCGTTGTATAGATTATTTCATTTGATTATTCAATTATATTCTATTTTTGGGTGACCCGCACTTGAATTTAAATGATTGTCATTTTTTACCTTTGTTTTTTTTTTTTTGAAAATAAATAAAATTCTGATAAAAAAGATTTTTTTTTTATTTTTGGTGCATTTTGAAAAATTTGTACATTTTTTAATTTTCTGATAACAAAAAACTATGAATCAATAAAGGAAAATATTAAATGCAAACAAAATAATATTATTGTTGTTTTTTTTTCTGAATTTTCTCTAATCTATAAATTTTGTTTTTCTATTTTTTATTTTTTTTTTGTTGTTGGTGAATTTATATACGTTGAGATGCATAGTAACAATATGGTGTACAAGTCACTATAATTGCGCAGTTTTTAATAAATTGCTGAAAAAGGCAACTTTTTTTTTCTTTACATTTTTTGATTCTATAATTTATTGTCTAAAAATAGAAATGAATCATAACATTTTTTTGTTAATCAAAAATTATATCAGTACTTCAATTGTTTTTCTTATTTTCCTTCTTTTTTTTTTGTTGTTGTTGTTGTATTACTTTCGGGACATATTTCGATTATTTATTTATAATTGTTGTACTTGTTTTGATCATCAGACGTCTGACATTTGTTGTCCGACAACAAACATTTTCAGTTGATTGTTATCAATCGATTTTCCGTATAATAAAGTAATTTAATTTAAACACCTTAAAAGAAATTAGACGAGACAATTTGATTTGATTAAATGCAGAGGTTGAATAAAAGTTAAAAATGTATAGACACTTTTGTAAATCATGACTCAAAAAAAAAAAACGTCTTGAAAATAAATTGAAAGCAAATTTAATATTTTCACGTGATAATTCAGGTGAAAAAAGGTTTTATGCAGATTTCGGATTTACCCTTAAATAATTCACTCAAAAACATCCGATACTTTTTAAACACATTCTCATCAATGAGATATAGAGAGAACATAAAATTTGCCTGATGACGAATATCACCTGATATAATTTAGAATTCCTTTAGGTCAGATAACACAAATATTTGCATTCAAATTCGATCAGAAAAAAAAAATTGTTTGATGTAAATTGATTGTTTATTGATTTCCACTTTTAGTTCAAGAGACATTTTGACTTTGGCTTTTAAATTTTGTTCATGCGCAATTTCTTGTACAAAAAGACAAAGCTTCATACGATATACATATGAGAAGAATGACAAATTCACTTAACTTTTATTATACATGAAAAGAAATTATGTATTGTGAAATATATTTTTTTTTATCTGTAAAATTTACAAATTTGTTACTTATTTATATTTATTATTTGTTTTTTGTGTTGACCTCTAAAATAAACGTAACTGCATTCTGATAATGAAAAGTATTACTTTTCATATGAACTTAGATATAAATATTATTTTTTGTTTTGTTATCTAATGCGAGACCATCATTTTTCCCTTATATTTAGCCACTTGAGAAATTAAATATAAGAAGGTGTCTGTCTTATAAAGTCTAGACATTTGTATAATGCCTTTATTAAAAAAATATTATAAAATCAAATGAAAGACAAAAGTCACAAGACAAAAAGTATAATGTATGTAATTTATTATAATCACAATTAATATGAAAGTTCAACGAATTATCGATACACAAAAAAAGAGGTAAATTGTTCAATATTTTAGGGACTTTTTTATTATTTTTTTTTTATTTACGTTTTAAAATTATTTTAAACTTTTTATCGTTCGCAAAAGATTTATTTGTTTATATTTGCTGATCAACAATTCAGATACTACTAATTTGTGTATGTAAATCCCCGTACGTTAGCTCATATTTTATTGTCCATTTAAAAATCACCAATAATTTTCTACAATTTTAATCTTAAAAGATTGTCCCCAATTTTTAAATTAAGTTATTTCGGGTATTTTTTAAAATCTGAATATTTGAAAGTTTTGATAAAATGAATAAGAATTTTACCTTTTAAGTTACCAATTGACCTTAAATTCTTTGAATCAAATATTCTGAACAATGAGATTCAAACAAAACCCCAAATTGCATGTATCACACATACTCTTTGTACTAAGATGCCCTAATTAGATAATAAATCCTTCAAGATAAATTAAATCAAGTAAAATATTTGCGTCATCCTTCTTAAAATAATTTTAGATTTATGGTTAGGTTCAGATAAACTTTAAAATTTAAACAATAAACATTTTTAGATTAACCAATCAGCAAAACTAGAATTTGGTAGTTTTTTAATCGCTAATAATTCTCCATAAAATTATCGCATTCTATTGTGCATGTAAAGGGGTGGATTGCAACTCAAAACATCAACTTGTTGTTTAATTAGACTCCCGATAGAGCCCAGTTTTAAGAGGCTCTCATAGGCTATACCAGGAAATCTCCAAATCAAAAAAAAACTTTAATTATTTGCTTTGACGGGTTGAATCAAGTTCATTACACCGCTGAAAATTTTGATAAAAAAATTTAGGGCAAAAGCATTTAATTCTCAGTTAACAAGAAATAAAAAAAAATACAAAATTTTGTTATCAAATAAATCATTCGATACAAAAATACATCACTGAGTTATCGCGATATTCAAACATGATTTTTAGGTGGTTGGGGGGCTAAAATAAACATTGATTTTTATTAAAAAATTTAATATATTTGAGACGTAGTAGACCTCAATTTTCTCTAAAATAATTAATAAATTCGAAGAGAAACTAAAAAACAACAAATATTCAAAAAATCATCATAAATTTATTTAATTTTTATCCATAAAATTATGTTTGAATTTTGCGATTAGATTGTATAATGACCTCAAATGATTAACTATAGCAATTATTAGTGTAATAACTTAATGATCTAATTTAATTATTCTATTATACGTATTACAATGGATTAACTACATAATTATCCTATATGTTAACTTAACCCAATGATCTTAACATTGACCTCATTAAACTCTTTTTTCTTCTTTTTTTTTAAAGTCTTTTTTTTACTTTCTTACTTTTTCAAACTGTTTAATTGTATCGTTCACATATACCCGTATCATTACTGTATTCCAATATATACGTGTTAGATAAGATACGTGTTAGATAAGAGAAGGTTTTAAAAGGCAATTTTGTTTCAGTACAATAATCAATTGTAGTTAGATCAAGCATAAGTCACGACGGACCAACCAAAAATAAAAAAGTGTTTTTTAAAAAATTAAAATAAATGTCCAACAATCGTTATATAAAATTATTTACAAATTATTTAAAAGTTAAAGACAGATTATAGTGGTTTTTGTTTTCTTGTTGTATATTTTTATAAACAGAAAACAAGATTAAAGAAAAATACAAACAAATAAAAATATTGTGTGAATTTTTTTTTTATTTTTTATTCGACAAATAAAATATTTTGCGTTAAAATGGTTAACCCATTTACTTGGGATGAAAATATTGAAGTGCCTTGGGTAGTGCAACCAAATGTTAATTTCATCAGTATACGAGCGGCACGCATAGAGCGTGAACGTTTTGCTATTGAAATACGGCAACAAAGACGAAACAGAGATAGAGTACCAAGAGGTTTTATAAGCATCAGAAGGTCTCGGATGGAGGGCCGTACTGTAGTTGACAATGTGGAACGTGAAAATAATCATAATCAACGGGAGAGAGAAATACAACCACGAGGATTTATAAGTCTTCGGGGTACGCGTTTAAGACGTCGTTCAGAAGTTGTAAATGGAAATCATGTGCGTGAAAATGAAAGGATTAGGCTGTCAAGAAGATTTGTCAGTATTCGAAGATCTCGCGCAGAACGTGCCCGTGTTGTTGAATATATTTCATATGACGGTAGTATTATAAGACGTGAACGAGAATGACAGCCAGGTGGATCATCAGAAAGGCAATAAAGAAGAACACAATGTGGAGCAGAACAAAAAAAAAATGTGAAAAATAAATTTTAAATATAATCAGCATAAAAATTTAAAAAAAAAAATCAGTTCAAGAAAAATTCTTAATAAGGTTTTAAAGTTTAAACGAGTTCAAAAATGTGTAATTTAAATTTTCTTTCTGTTTATGAATCAATGAATCAGTGGGATCAATGGTTCTGAGTGTCTTATCAATTATTAAAAATTTGTTAAAATTTTGACTAAGTAACTTCAGACGTCTCGACGTCTCGACGTCTAGACATTATCTATACTTTACGATCAAACAAAGGATCACCACAAAAAATTAAAACGACATTTTTTTTTTGTTTTATAAAGAACGCAAGATGAATGAATGACTACAAATATAATAATCAAAATACTTAGAAATTTTTTTTCCAATTTATATAAAAATTATATTTTATTAAGTTTGTAACCAATTAAAAAAAAATTATTTCTGAATAAAATATTTTAACATAATTCTTTTGTTTTGTTTTCTTTTATTTTTTTTTATTTTGTTCAATTGGCAGTTTTATCAAAATGTTTTTATTTTTTATTTTTGGAATCGTATTTTTTATCAATAATATATTTTTTGTACTTACTATTTCTGAGAACACGATAGTGACTTCATTGTATGCCTCTTGTTGTTTTTTATTGTTGGTTCTTTTGTTTTTTTCATTTTGATCTCGGCAAAAAAAAAAGGTTCAATTCACTATTATGTTAGTTATTTATGCTACAAAAAAAGGGGAAGCCCCTCACCTTGTTTTTTTTTTATTTCTCTCCTTTAGAAGCAATTCATATTCTTATCTTTTAATTTTCTATCAAATTCAAATTCGATTCCAAAATAAGAATCAATTTTTAGTTAGTAATCAAATATTGGAGTTCAATATTCCAGTTTTAACTGGAAGAAGTTTTTCGTCATTTCAAGTTTGTTATTCTACAATTCTTATTCTTAACTCCTAAAATCCTTATTTTATTTTGCCTTAACTGTTTTTTTTTCTTTCAATGTTACAAAATAAAGTCATGCGTTTTTTGTGTTATCAATTGTATCACGTCATTCGTTTATTTTTATCATTCGTCAATTTTTCATAAATGTCGACGAAATAAAATAAAATAAATGAACGAAAAAATACCAAAGTTTCATAAATTTATAAATTTTAAGTAAATTTTCGTTTCATAAAAAGAAAAAATAAAGATGAGATGACAAATTAGGGATTTAGGATAAATAAAAAAAAATGATTGGGATCAAAGAATAAAAAACTATCTGCATAAATTATTTTTGTGTTTTGAACGAGATTACCATTAGATGATTAGATTTTATATTTAAGACCAGAAATTCATTTTTTCTTTCCTTTTCTTTATTCTCCTTTGGTGGTTTATATTGAAACGACTTTTATTGATTCAAATTTACATTTTATTAATAAAAGATTTACATAATTATAATTTTTTTTCCTTTGTTGTTGTAAAGGAAGAAGTGACGTCATCTCAATATCATTCACATATTTTTTTTTGTGTTTGGTTTAATCCTTTCTTTGGAAAATAAAAATTTATTCCACTTGAATTTTATTAAATTTAGTTTTTTTTTTTCCTTTTTTTTTTTTTTGAAGAAGAAAAAAATAAAAAATGAAAAACGTAATGGCCGCCACATTCAAAGATAAGCCATAAGACTTTTAATTATTACTTTTTTTTTTTTTTTCACTTCATATTTTTAAATTTATTTAAAATTTCTTGAAATTTTTCTCGATTAGAAACTGAATTTGTTGTTGTTTTGGATGATTGAAGTTCCTTCATTGTAAGAGGATAAGACGTTCTTGTAAAATATGTTGCTTTAATAAATGTATGTTCATTTGAATTAATATCATCATCATTAACAAATTGTTTTTCATCATTACATGATAATTGTCCAGAATATGTTCGGATGATACCATCATCACCATTTTGTTCATGAACATTATTTGAGTTTAGAAAATCAACAAAATCTGTTTTTGATTTTGTCTCACGTGATGCAAATCTTTTTAATATTGATGGTGCATTATAGCTGATCTTGCTATAACCGAATGTTGGTTTTTCCTCTACATCTTCCTCTAATTTCTCGTCGTCTTTCTGTTCAACTTTTTTGGAACGTAATTTTTCCATTGAACGTATAAATTCTTGTAGTTGATCACTGCCGTCATCAGCATTCTTTTTTAATTCATCAAATGTTTCCTCACCTAGATCTGGTGTTAACATGAAAACATGACGAGATGATACTGGTGTTCCCGGTACACTTGAATATTTTGGATAAGATGGTGCACGATTACTTGAAATTAATTTACGACGTAATTCTACATTTTCATTCACTTGTATTTCACTTTGAACACTTCCATCTAGCCCAGTTAATTTTTCAATTGCATCCACAATACTTATCGTATGATCACTTACGTTGTTAGAATCAGTTTCAATTATTAAATTATTTTTTTTTATAAGACGTCGTGAACATACTGGTGTACCAGGTTTACTTAAATCACCAAATCTTCTTTCAGTGATCGGCATGGAACGTCTTAAATTTGATCCCCTTTGAAATTTTGAATTACCCTCAAGGTTTTGATTAAGAAAATTATATTTTGCTATACTATTTTTTTCAGCAATACGATACGAAGATCGATTGAATTTCTCATTTTCATCGTAATTCATTTTTTTTTCTTTTCTTGTTTTTTTTTTTTACCTTTAATGATTGTCACAAACACGATGGAACACCAAAATAATGAATTTTTGTAAAGAAAATCACATGATCAACAATTTATTGAATTAAAATTTTAACTTATCATCCAAAGAAAATTGACTTTTAAATGACATTCCGTATAACTAAATTGAAATAAGACATACAATTATTGATAACTAATTTATCATCGGCGCTTCAATTTATTTTCAAAGCATTAAATAATTGGGGCTAATTTCTAATAAAATATAATTCTAGTGAAATATGAATCAGATTTCTTTTCTTCTTCTTTTTGAAAAGAGACAATTTAATTGCTAAACTGTCTTAAATGCAGCTAGTCTATTTATTCAAGGATGTTTCTAGGATCAAGTGAGAAAGTTTAGAAAATAATGAAGCACCCATTTTTTTTTAATACAATTAGAAAATTAGTGGCGAACAATTAAGAAACGTCAATGGTTTATTTCGTGTGTCTTCTTCTTTTTCATTTTGATAACAAAAAAACGGCTGATAAGTCATAAGTATATAAATTTTATTTAATTTAGATAAAACCATTTAGATTATATTTTTTATTTTGTAGGTTCGCCATTTGGATTTATAAATTTTATTGTTGTTTTTTTTTTCTATTCTTCATTCAAGAATTTAAAAATCAATGAAATGAAAAAAATACCAAAAACTCTGGAATTAAATTTATATTTGTAAATCAATTTGAATTTCTAGTTTGAAAATTGATATTTTATATTTACTTAATTGAAAGTTCTCTATTCGTATGTGTGTGTGTGTTTCCATTTGGTGAAGATAAGCCATTATCAATTTAATGTGAATACAAAATTAAGGGCCGCTGTAATATATTCTCCTTGTTTAGTCGCTTACAAAATTTATTTTATTTGAAATTTTAATTGTCAAACGTAAATATTAATTCTGTGTTTATTTTTTGGTGTGTTAAAGATCTTTTTGTTTTTAGTAGGTGGGGGTTAAAGTTGAAGAATAAATTTAATTATATTTAAGTTAAACAAATGGAAAATTAAATTTCTAAATATAGAATTTTTCCCATTAATAATATTACGGCCCTTTTCTGTTTGTTTACCGAAATGAATAAAAAACGTGTTCAGCAAATATTAAAGAAAAATATTCTGAATGTCAATTTAAACTGATAAAAATATTTTTAAATAATAATTGATAAGAAAATTTGAAAAATTGAAAGTTCCAATAAGCACTTCAATATTTATGAAAATCAAATGGTAAATTAATATGGAGATAAGAGAAGTTAAATTGTTTAATGTTAAATTGTGGCGTTCACCAGGTTTGAAAGTGTTTTTTTTTTGTGTTTTTATAAATGTTTTGTTTAATTTTGTGTGAAAAACCAAGAAGAAAATAAGAAAAACTCGATTTATTCTTGTATTTTGTCATTTATTCTTGATACGTTTAGACAAAGACAAAATGAAACAGTTCATTTTTTACTTATTAAATCGTCTGAAATAAAAATTGTCTTTTACATAAATTTTATTTCAAAACGAAAAAGAAAAAAAATTTACTGAAGTGGAAATAAACTCGTGTTAAAATTGTCTTCCATTTTTTTTCCGTCTTCTTATTTGAAGTCATTTGATTTAATTTGATTTGACTGTCTATTCTATATAAAAAGGAAAAAAAAAAAAGGGAATTATCATAAATCATATAAAAAGAAAATCAAGTTTATGAAAATTCTTTTAGACTTTCATTCGCCTTAAAGAAAAAAATTGATTAAATTTTTTACTAAACTTAAATGATAGAAAATTCGATTTAAATAAATAAATATTTTATTATTAAAAATGAAAAACTGAAATTAACATAAGTGAACAAGGTTCTATCGTCTATGTTTTTTATTTGGCATCTTAAAATGACGACATCAATTCCTGTCGTAATTATTTTAATATACGCTTCAAAAATTTAGAACATACTTTTTGTGTAAACAAAACAACATTAAAATTATTTACTATAATCAACCAAGTGTTAGCACGTTACCAGTTAACAGAATGTTTAGTTAGATAGAGAATATTGTGTATTTGTGTATACACAATAAACAAACGATAATATTTCTATACTTTATTTTATAACTTTCGCCTAATAACATATTTAAGTTTTTTTTGTATTACCAGATTTTAGTTAAAAAAAAACAAAACTTAAAATGTTAACGAGCGATTAGTGATAAAATTTTCAACAGAAATCAAACTAAAATTGATTTTATTGTATATAGACTCAGTTGTAGACCGACGCCTAATCTGCTAGACCCATGGGCTGACTTGATTCACAAAATCGTTATAAAGAATTGTTCATCTAAACACTCATCCATATTAATGTCGATAACCGAACACCAAGCAAGCGCAACAATAATAAAAGTTGTTTATAGAATTCAATTAAAATGATATTAAAAAAAAAATTGTGTAATAAAAAAAGAAAACTCAATTATAATATCCAATGATTTTTCCCTATTAAGAGAAATAAAAAAAGTAAAACGTTAAAAAAAAAATACAAATAATAATAATATGGAAAATAAAGAAGATAAATCGTCCAGCTGTGTTAACGCATTTTGTTTTGCGCGGGAGATCAGTAAAAGATGTCAATTTTTTATATATGGAAGGGATTTATTTTAGGCGATTAAAAGAAAAAGAAGAAAAAAATTTTGTAATCAAATTTATAATGTTAATAAAATTATTAAAATGAGATGAGTCTGGTTTTGGTTTATGACCGAAGAAGAAGAAGAAGAATAAAAAAAAATGTGTACCATAAAAAGCTAATAAAAAGAAAAAAACACAAAAAAAAAGATGGAGCGAGAGAAAAGGGAAAATGAAGAGGAAAAATGCCTATAAAATTAACCTCATTTGTTTTTTTTTTTTTTTTGCATAACGCGAAAAGTCAAGAGAATGAGAGCCACAGGATAGAAAATGGGAGAACGTGGGAAAGAGAGAGAGAGAGAGAAAATTTGTTGACGTTTAAATTTGGTTTTATTTAAATTTCTTTGAAATGAATCCATTAAATTTCCATATTTTCCAAGTTTTTTTTTTTGTTTAATTCTCGTTTGTTATTTGTTCTTTGGTTTTTATTTTTATTCTTTTTGTTTTATTTTTTGTTTTGGTTTTTTGCGTTGATCGCATGATTTTATAACAATTTTCTAATTCTATCATATTTGGTTTGGTCCGTGTGTGTGTGTGTGTGTGTGTGCGTGTGCGCGTGTACAGCTTGTAAATATTAAAATTTGTTGGACACGATTCAATAAATGCACTAATATTTTTTAATTACGTGCAAAAAAATATTTACACCGTAAGACAAGACGCACAATATTTATTTTTTGTTTTATAAGAAAAAAAAAAATAGTTGGAATTATCACAATTTCCATTTTAGGAAAAAATAAAATTAAATTAAATAATAATCATTTACTGGAATTAAATTCGTTGAGAAAACAAAAAATAAATAAAAAAAAAAAAAGTGAAAATTCTCATGATTAATATTTGTTTGCGTTTTGTTTTTGTTTTTTTTTTTGTTTTTTTTTTGTTTTTACTTTCATTTTCTATGAAATTGAAAATTTACTTTTTCTGTTTCAAAAAAAAAAAAAAAAATGCGGTGTAGAAAAAAAGGGGGTCAGGGATTTTAGTTAATCGATTTCTTTCTATTTCTATGTAACAACTTTTGATTGTGAAATAATTTATGAATAGAAAAAAGGGTTAAATTTTTTTTTTACAAAATTCTTATCTCAACATTTTCAAAAAAATTTCTTGTTATTGTTGTGTTAATTCTAAATGATTTACACATCCCTGATGGATAAGTGATACGATCTGGTATTGATGGTTTTGATGTTGACAACATACCATTTATTTATTGACATAAAGATTGGGTGTGTGGAATTTGTGTTATTTTTTCCTTCTTCTTCTTCTTCTTCTTGTTTTTGGTGAGATTGTCTTGACATTTTCTTCTGTTTTTTATTATTGGAGAAATTTAATTTTTTTTCTCTTATTTTTTTTTTTTTTATTTTCCAATTTTTATGAACAAAACTGGAATCAAAGTAAATAAGTAAACGGTTTATTATGATGCACTTTATATTAAAGATTACATAAACTAATATTGATATTATGCAATTATCCGACATTGTTGCTGTTTGTTATTATTATTATTACAATTATTATTTTATAATAAGTTTGATAATAAAAAAAAAATGATTGAAGAAAAGATTGAGAGTCACTCCTCACTTATAATACAAAAAATTCATAATAATAATAACAAAACACAATAAATACGATAAGATTTTTTTTTTGTTTCTGTTTTTGGTATTTATTTTGTTGTTGTTGTTGTTGATTTTCTTTATTACACAACGTACGATAATCGTATTAATTTCTAAAAAAAAAAAACTTATGGCATTTCTGGTTTCCTCATATTTACTTCTTATCTATTCAATTTTTACTCCCTAATTTGGTAGCTGAGTTATTTTGTTTTTTTTTTCTTCACTTTACAATTAAATAGAGGCAACAGCTGTTTCTCTTAGATAAATAGAAAACGGTTTGTTAGTTAATCTATTGAAAATAAATTCAATTCAAAATAGAAAATTATATTTGGATTTGAACTTTTTCTATATTTTCTCCATATCTACATTTTTTTCGCATATAAAACAAAAGCGTTCAGCGTCATTAAAGGCTTATGACTAATTGTTCATTCAAAATTTAAAATGCTAATGGTGGATTTCCCTTATTTCTAAAATTGAACTCACTCATTTATAAATGAATCATTTTTATTTAAGAATCATTAAAAAATTGTTGGCAAACTCCAGCTAAAAATAAGTTGACGATAATAGAAATTAATTACAGAATAATTATTCGTTTTAAAAATTTACCAAATTTATTACAAGAAATTCTGTTTTAGTATGACGTCAACATCACTTCCGTTGAATTGTTAATCGAACATTTTTTTCTATTTGATTCAAGTCAGAAATCAATAAGTACAAAAGAGATTTCATCTTCCATTATATATAAAATTGAAGAGGCTTTTATATTCAGATAAAAAACAATAGATTCCTCTTAATAAAATCTCTAAAAGACATAGATAAAAATTTTGAGATTCAAATTGAGATTATCGATCGATTGATGTTTAAGAAGTGAATAGGGAGAAAAAAGAAAGATACCTAAATAGATAAAAATAGTTTACATTACACTTCATTTTATTACAATCTAGAAAATTATAAGATTGAAAAAGAAGATGAAGAAGAAGAATACATGTTTGTCGTCGTTGTTGTTCTTCAGCCAAAATAACAAGAATATTAAATCAAAAATCATAAATAATAATATTCGTCACGTCTTTCATTAAAAAAGATTTGATTCCACCAGTTAATTAACCAAATAATATCTAATTTTTTTCTACCTTTCTTTCTCTTTCTCTTTTAATAAGATTATCTATCATTAAAGAAAAATTAAAATCCCAACAAATGAATGAAAGAAATAAAGACAAAAAAAAAACCGAAACATTTTAAACGAAAATAAAGATGAAGACAGAGAGAAGAAATGAATGAATGAATTGAATAGAAAAAAAAAATATGCTAAACTTTTTTTTCTTTGTTTTTTTTTTGTTACAGAAATTGAAGCTGTGGAAGCTTGTAAATGGCTCCGTGCTGCTGGATTTCCGCAATACGCTCAGATGTATGAAGGTAAGGAGACACAATTTTTTTTTTTGTTATTCTATTTTGCTTCTTCTTATTTTTGCGCGATCATCGATTTGTTGTGTGGCAGGCGGCGTTGATTGTCTTTTGATTGACATTTGTTAAGACACATTTAGACAAATGGATTATAATAAATTAATCTTTATGTGAACATCACCATCTTATAGATTTTTTTTCTATGTCTCTACATAGAATGTTTTGTTGTTGTTATTGTTTTTCTTATTTTGCGTTATGTCAATATTTTGACTTGTTTAATTGCACATTTTTTTTTTCTATTCCATCAATTCGCTAAAATGTTGTTGTTTCTATTTTTTTTTGTCTTTAGACTTCAGTAGAGAGAAAAAGTAACATTTATCTCTTTCTCCTTTTCTCTATCATGCTTGTGTTGATTCTTTATAAAGATTTCTTGAATATTTTTTATTATTTGTGTGTAGATGACATATTTTGATATTTAAGAATGAAAGAAAAGAACGAAAGAAAACGCAGAATACAAAAAAATATAGAATTTTGTTTTTGAAATTTTTCACTTATCGCTTACAGATTAAAAACATAATTTAAAATTGAAATTATTCAATATTTATTTTTGAAAATAAGAAGAAAAAAAACTTTGTTGTTTCTTTCTTTTTTTTTCCTTCTTCTTCTTCTTCTTCGTGTTTTTTTTTTCAAATAGAAAAATAACGCAAATCAGATAAAGAGGGAAATAAAAAAAAGTTAAAGAAATTGATAAAAAATTTCTACCACATACGATGGGGAATTATCAGAATGACGAACTTCTTTCGTAGGAGGCTGCTTTTTTTGGGTGAATTAATAATGGAAATTTTTAATTTCTTTTAAATAAACGGAAATTGAATTTGATGAAAAAAAAAAACATGATCAGATAATTTTTCTCTATTAAAAAATGTCAAAATTTACGGAAATCAGTATAACGGATTGACATGAAAATCTGTCAGTTAAATTGACATTCTTTTTTTTTTCTTTTCAATTAATCGAAAAGTTGTTAAACTTTATTATCTCTCTCTCTCTCTCTCTCTGGGTTCCTTGGATTTATAGAGAGAATTTCTAACAAGAAAACTTATAAAATATTTAAATTAATCCAAATCAAAACAATTTATTTGTTTATAAATTTGAAATGCCAAAGAGAGAGAGAAAGAAAATGCATTATTTACCGGATGCACTAATAAATTTAGCGTATACTAATTATGAACGCACCTTTAAAAAAAACTATCTCTAGTTGTGTGTTCGTTCTTTCAAATGTGTTTGTGTGTGTATGCACCCAATAACAAAATCAACCCACTCTGCTTTTTTGTTTTCTTCTCTTCTGTTTTTATTTATTATTTTTGTTGTTGTTCCTGTTGTTGTTTTAGTTGTCTGTTACGTTTGTTGTAAAACCTTAACAATAACAGCTGTTTTATCAATTGCCTTTAATTTTTATTTCTATTTAATAAAAAAAGAAAGATAATGAGTGTACCGTATTTAGTTCAATTCACTTTAATTCTGATAACTTACTTAAAATAAAAGTAGTACCGTATTTGGACATTTTTATTCGAAACTTTTTTTTTTTTTTTTACTAATTTTGTCACAATCGTTAAAGTTCCTGCGTGTATAAACAAAAGTATGGAGGCGTTGAGACTTCAAGAATTAAACCAAAAAGAAAAACATTTAAAAAAAAAATAAAGGCGGCTAAATTTTTTATTTTTATTTTAAAGTTAGTTTTTTTTTATGTGTTTCGTCTGACTACTGACTGACTGACAGCATTCTTTTTTTTTTTTTTTATTACTTTGGTTTTGTTTAGAATTAGATCCGTTTCTCATGCTCTATAAATTTTAAGCGATAAAAAATTAATTCTAGTTCTCTGGGCTGCCCTAATCGTTTAATTTGAATCAAGTGAAAATGTTCAAAATTTATTAAATTCGTTGTGTTGGGATAGGAAGCCAGCCTGATCATCATCACTGAATACGTCCCTTATTATCTTCTAGTTAGAATCGAGATAACTTGAATAAAAAAAAAAATGAATAAAAAAAATCAACCTAAAGGAAAATAAATAATCTGTTGAGTATCGATTGTCGTTTGTTTTACTTTTTAGTTCTATATGAACAAATGTACTGAGTTCTCTTTATATTATTAAATCTTTACACTTTTTTAACTTTTATAATGTTTTTTTTTTATGCCTTCAAACTGTATTCACAAGTTTTTTCATAAATATTTTTTTTTTATTGAAATTAACTTACGTGGGAAATCATAGAGAGAACTAAAATGAAGAAGAAGTAAAAAAAATAAAAAGAGTGGAAACTAAAGAAATTGAAGTAGGATTTATGACTCAACTTTTATCATTTTGTCTTACCAACAAAAACAAATGACAACAAAAAAAAAAAAAAGATTCTTTCGTTTAATTTTAATTTTAATTTTTTTTTTATAATGTTACTCTTTGGATGACGTCACCCCAATTGAAGAATAATGTAAAATCTTTTTTATTGAAAAATTGAAAAAAATTTTTTTTGTTTTGCCTTTTTTTTTTTTTTTAAGATTTTGTAAGACGACGATTTATTTACATTTTTTTTTTTTTTGCTCATTTGAATATATTTGAATATAATCGGTTTTTTTTTCTTCTTACTAATTTTGTTGTTGTTGTTGTTATTTTAAAGAAAATATTAATTGTCTATACAAGGTACATAAACGTACACATACACACACACACAAATACACGATGGTTTATTATTATTATTATTATTATTAAAAAGTCTTCTTTTTCTTCTTCTTCTTCTTATTTTGTTTCTTAACTTAATTTTTTTCTTTTGTTAAATTCTTTTTCATAATTTACAAGAAAATTGTAAGAATAAATAATAAATAAATAAATATAAGAAGAAGAAGAAGAAGATGATAAAAAAAAGAAAATATAGTAGAGAGGCCTAAAAACAGTCGAAGACAATAGTTTTGTAGTTCTTCTTCTTCTTCTTCTTCTTCTTCTTTTTACCTCTTTCTTTTTTTTTTTTTTGTATTATTCATAAATTATTATTATGATGTAAACATTGTTGAAGAATAATTATAAAGTGAAAAGGATGATGATTGGGACGATCCTTCTTTTTTTATTTTTTATTTTTTTTTTTATATTACATTCAATTGATCCGTGACAAGACTTTACAAGATCTGAGTATAGAAGTCAAGAGGAATTCAAATATATTCTTATGTGTGTATGTGTGTGTGTGTGTATGTTTGTGTATTTTTCAACATAAAGAAAAATCATTGTTGTTTGATATTTCTCAGAATGAAGTGTATGAAATGGTTTTTATTGGGTTGTATCAATATATTTACTTAAGTGGCCTCAAAAGAAGGAAAACGAAAAAAATGTTGAAATGAAAGAATAAAAAAAAAAAAAAAAGAACTTAAAATTGGAATAATTTATTTTTGATTCAATTTAAGATTTTAGAATTTATTATAAATTATTCACAAAATGGGAAAAAATTGTAAGTTAGACAAATAAATAAAAACTTGATGATGATGATGATGATGATGATGATCAATTTTGATCATGTTGTTCGATGATGTAAATAAAGAAAAAAAAAAAACAAACAAACAATATCTTGTTCTTTATAGATTCTGTTTGACCTACTTTACTTTTTATTTTGATAATATACAAATTAGTTTGTATCTTATCATTTAGATTTAAGACATTTTACGATTTTATTTTTATTCGATTCGATCAAAATAAAAAAAAAGCAAAAAAGCAAAACAAAATAACAACAACAACAACAACGAAATGATTTTTTTTCTTTTATATTTTTGTTTATTTCAATTCGTTATTATTTTTTTCCTCCGTGTCGCTTTCATAGAAAAAATGTGAAAAAAAAAGAAGAAGAAAAAAATTCTGAAAATATAAAACAAAAGATTCTTGAATGTCAACAACAACAACTCTACCTCAACCCATCAATTGCTCTTTGCCAATCCAATAGAACACAAAACTCCTTTTAAAAATAACTCACTCAAGTCAATTTTTCCAATTAAAAAAAAAAAAAAATATATAAATAAAAAAGTCTTCAAAAGAAAAATGAAGCCAACAAATGTTAAATTTCCAAATTTATCCAAAAAAAAAATACCCAAAACAAACGCCAAAAAAAAAAAAACAAAATGGAATAAAAGAAACAAAAATTGAATTTTAATTTATATAAAAAAAAAATAAATAAACAAAAAAGAGAAAACAATTTTTTCTTCTTTAAAAAAAACACTGAAAATGCTCAAACAATTATGTACTTAGAATCGTGCATTTAATTTTAGCCAAAACATTCAAATGTAAAAACAAAATAAAGCAATAATCGTTTTGATTCGTTTTATTTTTCTTTTTCTTTTTTTGGTTCTTCAAATTTTTTTTTTTGCCAATCGCCCATTTTAATTTTTTTTTTTTTTCTCTTTGATTTCACTTTTTTGTTTTTTTTTTTTGTTGGGCGATAAGGTAAAAACAACAACAATAACAACAACAACACAATTTCGCTAATATACTTTTTGCTTTGTTGATTTTCTTGTTGTTGTTGCTGTTGTATTTGCACTCACATTGAATATATTTTTAATAAAACATGTTTAATCATGATTTCGTTGTTATTGTTGTTTTTTCCTTTAAAATTGGCATAATTACCTTGTCCCGATACAAATCAAAATAAAGATAAAAAAAAGAGAAAAATAAGAAACAAAAATACAAAAACACAAAAAGCTATCAATTTATTTTGATTTGTTTGCAGTTTTTTAATTTCTTTTCTTTTTTCACTTTTTAAAAACTAAAGAAGAAGAGAAAAATAAAATAATTAATTTCATTTTGATTAAATGAAAGAAAATAAATAAAAAAAATTTATTTTTTGTTGGCGATGAACAACCAAACAAAACAAAACAACAAAAAAAAAAACAGTATCCGTTTCTCCACTTAATAACAGAAGACAAAAAAAGGTAAAGTAACAACAACAGAAATAAACTTAATCGATTTTTTTTTTAACAAATCAAAAATCTAAACAATAAGAAGAAGAAGAAGAAGAAAAAAAAAAGCAACAATAAAAATTAAAATTAAAATTAAATTAGGACAACACACAACACACACACACAACAACACACAATACACAATTTTAAAATGAAATTAAAAAGAGTTTTAATAATTAACAACAAAAGAAAACGAAGAGATTCTTTTTTAAATGAAGATTAGGAAGAAAAGTTTAAATTTAGGTAAATGGCCACACGTGGTCTTCTCTTGAGTGCCCGATCTCTCTCTCTCTCTCTTTCTCTGTCTATCTTTTTCATGTAAAATTCAAAATAGTGTTTTTTTTTTTTTGTTTTGTTATCCTCAATATTTTCTTCATTTTTATTGATTAATAATCTCAATAAACGTCAAAAACACATTAATACCTGTGATTAATTTTCCTTATTATATTAACTTGTATTATTCGTATCTAAATCCAAAGTTAAAATCAAAAATATACAAAAAGAAATAACAACAAAAACAACAACAAAACAATAAATGAAAATTTTATTAATATTTTTTTTTCTTCTTCATTAAAAAGATTTATAACAAACCACTTTTGTATCAAAAAAAAGAAAAAAAAAATAAATAAATAAATATGAAATTCTTCATTTCATTGCTTCTTCTTATAAAGATGATGAAGAAGAAGAAGAAGAAGATTTCAAAACTCAACAATCAACAACAACAACAACAATAACAATAACAAAAATTATGATTTAATAAAAATGTTTAACCGTGAACTTCTAACTATTTTTGTTTCTAATAAAAAACAAAAAAAAAAAGGTCTAACGATCGTGATGAAAATTAAATTAACTTTATATTTATTGATGTTTTTAAGAGAATATTTAGATACTTGTTAAAAGACAAAGACAAATATAGAGTGAGTGAGAAAGAGAGAGAGAGAGAGAGAGATAAAGTGAGATTATATAATGACAAATTAATCAGATAAATTCAATATATTAATATATCTTTGTACCTTTAATAAATAATAATAACAATAACCTCAATTACTAGAATGACTAATGAAATATTTTATTGAAATTATGTGATTGTATGAATGTCTTAACTTGTCTATCATGTCTCTTATGTGTCGTTTTTCTATTATTTTTATATTTTTAAAGAAAATAATGTCTGATCTATTTCCCATATAAAATTTTAAGTAGACAAGTAAAATTTATTAAAAAATAATTAATGAAAAATCATTTTTTAAAGCATTCTTCACACTTTATAATGTGTGACCTCTGTGACCACATTAAAAGATATTAAAATTGTATATTATATTCTTTACATTTTTTTTGTTTAACGATAATAAAAGAATTTTTACCTTGTAACCTTTATACCCACTCAAACCTACGGTTGAATGTATAGAATAGAAAGTTCAAACTAATTATGTCATTTCTAATGTGAAACCCCCTGTCCTGAAAATATGAAATATAAAGTTATTAATAGACTTGGATTGGAATTTGCTTGTGATTTAAACACGTTTTATTCTTAGAAAATGATCTTTCTAAAATTAGATTCTAGACACAGACCCAATTATAATCCAATAATTTAAACAACGCTTGTACAATTTTTCTCATATAAGAAAAGGGACCTCTGTGTGTTGTCCTTAAATTATATAAACTTTTCTTTAATTAAGTTTTACCTTTGATATAATTATTACATTTGTCGGAGGTAAAACTTCTTTATAATTGGGTTTCCAAAAATAGAAATTATCACATTAAAAAAAAAATAATAAAATTGTCCAAAAAAAAAAAAAAATTCAAATGAGCTTTTCATTTTTATGAAAGCTTTTTTCTAATTCACTGCGATGTTTTTTAAATTTTGGAATTCCAACAAAAATTAATTAGTAGGTCAGTTACTTAGTTCCGGACTAATTAAAACATAGGTTACGAATTAAATTGGAAAATTTAAAGTTTTAAGAATTGGAAGAATTATGTGATTAGTCACAATTGTGTTATTTAAGAATCAAATGAAAATTTTGAAGAATAAAAATGCGTGTATTTTTAACGTAATTCAATATTCTATGAAGTATGAAACATGCTTTAATCTTCTCCCTTTTCACCTCACTATTTCTCTCTTTCTCTCTATCTCTTGTCTATAAAAGTTCACCAAACATGATCATTCAATTCTGATTAATTTCCATTTTAGTTCTGCTTATTTATTTTTACCTTCTTTTCTTTGCTTTTTCTTTTTTTGCGTTAAGCAGTAACGTCTAGTGAGTGTGTTAAACGAGCCAATACACAAAATGAATTAAAATTTATTCTTATTCTTATTATTATTATTATTATTATTTTTATAGAAAATTAATAAATTTCAAATAAAGAAAATAAACATAAGAGTATGTGTGAGAGAGAGGGATAGAAAAATTTAACAAAACAATCGTGTGTGTGTGTGTGTGTGTGCATGTAATGACGTCCATCTGTAATTTTGTTTTTTTTTTGCTTATTATTATTTCTGTAAGTAATTTTTTTTTTGTTGTTGTTTGTTTTATTTGTTCATGCAAAAACTTTATAACATTTTTTTATTCTTCTTCTTCTTCTTCTTCTTCTTTCTTCTTACAATTTGAATAATAATAAATGTTTTATTGTTGTTGTTGTTGTTGTTGTTGTTATTGTTATGTATTTTAATCTGAGTTCATTGGTATAGCAAATATAATATTAGTTTAGTCTATTGAACGATTCATGTTCTTACTTTCATCTTCCTTTTTTTTTTTATAGTTTTTTTCTTCTTCTTTTTCGTTTGCTAATTTTTTTTTTTTTCCTTCATTTTTAAAGGTACATTCACATATAAATGAATTTCTATATTGTACTGTACGTCATTTGATTTCTAAAAACGTCAATTTTTCTATTCTTCTCAATAGTTTTTTTTTTGCCCCCCTTTAGATTTGATGAATTTAAATTCTTGGGAGAGGATATGAGTTGAATGGTTAAAAGTAAATTTTCTAAGAAATTTACTTCAATGTAAAAAAATTTAAGTAATAAAAATCTCACAATATTTTCTTTAATTTGTAAAAAGGAATGAAATCAATTTGTATTGTGAACACAACTTGAAATATTTAAAATACTCTTGAGTTGAATTAAAAACAGAATTTTTCTTCTTGTTTTTTTTTTTATTTTTATTTGTTTTTCTTGTAAATCAATTTCTTTTAATTCTTAAAAAAGATTATTAATAAATTTATCAATCCAGTAATAATTTGTCTTTCATAAAGATCGGTGTGCAATACAATAAATGTATAAAATTTATTAAAACGTGCATTGTTACATCTAATTTTTCATTTCGTTGATTATCTTAAGGTGTGCGTGTACTGTGTGTGTGTGTATTCAGTTGCGCGCGCACGCGTGTTTATAAAGTGCATCTTTCATTTTTTTTTTTTTGTTTAGTACTTTAGGCTTCAGTGCAATAAACTATTTTCTTTTTTATTGTTTTATTTTAATGGCAATGAACTGATAGTTACAAACAATTATTTTATTTAATTGTAAACGTTGACTTAACGTTACTATAGAAAAATGTGTAAGTTCTACTTAAATTTATTTTGTTATTGTTATCTTAATCAACTGTAACATGTTTGACTGATTGATTATTATTTTTTTATTACTTTTTAAAAAATGTGTACGATAAATATTGGACTTTTTTCTATAAATGCAAAAAAAAAAATGATTAATTCAAATTGGTTTAGTTTTGGTCAGTGAACTTCTGTATCGTTTGTTATCCTCAACTAATATCAAATTATTCTCGAAACAATTTTTGTGATTTTTTATAAAAAGTTAGAAACCAAAAAATTATTGTTTGATCTGAATTAATGATCTGGATTGATTTTTTTATTCTTGAGCAAAAAAAAAAACAAAACAAGATTTAATCTAAAATCTAACTTTTGTGATGTTTGCTTTTTCATTTCAAATTTCTTGAATAAAAAGATTAAAGATTCCACTAAACTACAAAATTAAAATTTTTCTCAATAGAAACGGAATCGATAATTTAATGATGCATTTTCAGCACTTTCAGTCTTTTTATTTTCCTTTCAGCGAACTTTTCCTACTTCGGATTCGTTTCTGGTTCTCTAATTTTACAAATAGAATTTCAGAAATCACTGAAACAAAATTTACCGTCCACTCCAGAAACCACATTTTCCATATTAAAAAATATTTCTGCCAAAAAAAAAACATAAAACTTTCGTGAACTGCAAAAACAAACCAATAAAAACAATAAATGGATCGTTCTTCTGTTTGATGATGGTGAATGGGGGAGGAGAAGGTTAAATTCCATGAAATAGTTTTAAAAAAATATTTATATTGAAGGTTGATTTAAGTCTAGTTTAGTTTTGGGATAAACAAGATACCAATCGTACATACCAAACAAAAAAAAAATACTATAATTAATCCAATAATCGAAGATCGTTTGAATGTTAAATCAGAAAGAAGGAAGAAGAAAAATAAAACAGCGAAATGTCAAATGTCAAAATAAAAAAAAAATTATTAAAAGTCATTCACATTTTTTTCCACCCCCTCCACGTGTTTCCTCTCTTTATTTGAATTGTTTCTTTTGAATTGTTTTTTGTTTTTGTTTTTGTATTCATTATTTTTTCTTATCCACCAAAAATGTCCAAATTCATTTGTTTTGTTAAAATAAAACAAAAAATGCCAAGCCTCAAAAAAAAAATTACATTATCTTCCTCTAAAATTCCAAAAGCAAAAGAAAAACAAAAATGAATTCAGAATAAAAATCATCATTTTTGTTGTTTCTTTTTTATATATAAAAAATAAACTTTGGTGAATTTGATGATCTTGTATTTCTCTGTTTTTGCGATTGTGTTTTATTTGTTCCAAAAATCATTTATCTATTTTTTTTTCTCTGTTTATTTTTTGGTCGTGTCCAAGAAAACAAAAAAAAAAGTCCAACCTATAAAGATCAACGTCAAAAGTCAAATTGAGACGAGTTTCAACTCTGAGTCTGGGGTATGGATTTTTATTTATCGAAACAGAAAAATATTAAAGTAGAGAAGTATCATGAGCAAGCATTTTTACTTTTGTTTTTTTCTTCCTCCTTTTCTCTCTGTATTGTTGCCTGTCTTGATTGAGATTTAAAGAGAGGTGGTCTGTTTATTAAAAAAAAAAGAAAACAAAGAAAAAAAAAAACAAAACTATTGAAGATCGTTCATCCATTTCATTCAATTTCAGTTTTTTTTTTTTTTTTCTTATTTTTCCTTCCACATTTTATTATTTTTTAATCGATTTTTTTGTTGATAAATCCAAAAACAAAAAAAAAACGAATATTGATTGAGTTTTTATATTTAGTATTTTGGCTTAGTTCTTGTTTCTATAAAAATTTTATGTCTTCATTCTATTTGTGTGTGTGTGTGTGTTGGTGTTGTAGAATAGATGGCGAAATATTTTAATGGTTTTTCTTCTTACAAGAAGAAGAAGAAAAAAAAAAGAAATATGGAAAATAATAATATAAAATAAAATAAAATATAGATTCAAGTGCCTTCATTTCATATATAAATAAAAATATCGTTTCATATCTTTCTCTGTTTCTTATTATTATTATGTATTTTTTTTTTCTTCTTTTTCTATATAAAATTCTGGTCTGGTTAAATTATTTTGCAATCTATAATATTAACTGCGCGTAAATAGCTTCCTGTTTCGACAAACATCTTCATCTATAAAAGAAATAAATGTGTGTACATATTTTTTATTTTACTTTATCTGTGTGTGTGTGTGTGTATGTAACAATATCTTGATCTCATTAAAGAAGTAAAAGAAGAATTGAGTATATAGTTTCATATATTGTCAGATGTTAGGAAAGGGTGTGTGCGTATCAATGAAATATTTCTACAATGGAAATGAAAATAATTTTTAAGTTTTAATTCATTGACAAGAAAACTTTAAGACCAACCATTTTGACAACCAGAATAATATTGGGTTAACTGATTTAGTCACTATTTATGGTTACTTAAATTCTGACTTCGGGTAAACATTCTCAGATAATGTTTCATAAAAGCAATAACAAATATATTGAAAAGTATGACGTGCAACAAACCCTACTTGCCTAAATTATGTTAGGAATTTCTGTAAGAAATATTTTAGATTTTTTCGCGTTGAAATTTTCAAACAAATGTGACTCTATGACGTTATAAATCTCTGATATTTTTAAATTATTTATTTATTATTTCATATTATTTATAGAGTTTTGTTGTTGCATTTGTTGCATTTGTTGGTTTATTAGAATCCAAAACACAGAAAACATATTTATATACAACACGTTCCATTTTATTTTTATAATTCACTGATATTTTATAATACGCTTTTTGTACTTTTTTTTTATTACAATTTATTTTCTTTCTACAAATCAAATCAACAATCGTTCGTTCATATTTTTTTTTTGTTGTTTGATTGAAAAAGTTTAAACACCGTAAAGATTTTTTGTTTTGTTTCTACTCCATCGATAAATATTAATCTGATGTTACGATTAATCGATTATTGTTGGAAACTAATCAATTAATCAATTAATTAATTAATTAATCATTTTATGTAAACGAGAAAGAAAAAATAGACGATCCATGAACAAAAATGTAAGAAGAAACATCTGTCTACGTATATTTTTTTTTATGTTCATAAAATGTCTGCTTTTTGTCTCGACCCATTCCATCATCTGTGCCCCAAGATTTTAGTCTTTCCTTTTTCCTTTTTTTTTTCTCTTGTTGACGGTTTGGTTTCCTTAAAGATGAGAAGAAACATTTTTTTATAAAAACAATAATTTATAAAAATGTGTCAATTTTTTTTCAATATTTTATTTTTTTTTTCCTTTTCTTTTACAGATCTTCAATTCCCGATAGATTTGAGTAATGTTGCAAAAGATCATCCATTCTTAGAAAATGATCCCCTGCAGTCATTATATCGACGTTTGGTTGCACTCAATCGTTGTGCAACAATGAGATTAGATGGTACACACAAACATGGAAATAATGTAAGTTTATTTATTTTATTTTATTGAATTGACGATGACGACGAATATTGTAGAAATATGAGAAATACTTAGGGGAAAGAGAAAATGTCTTAACTTAAGTGAAGTCAAAGTCAAGTTACAGGAACAAAAAAAAACGTCTTATCTTAAGTGAATTTTTACGTTTTTTTTTTGTGTTTGGTTTTTTTTTCTTTTCTTGTCTTAAAATATTTAAAAGAAAATAACAATTATTTTTATTACTTTTTATGTTGTTTATTGAGATGAAGTGAGTGAGAACAAGACAATTGTAAGAAAAACAAAACAAGAAAGAAAAAATAAGAGAACACACGCCTAATGAAAGATAAACAGAATTTCTTTTTCTTTTCTTCTTTTTCGTTGCATTTTTAAAATAAATAAAATTCAAACATCTTTTCGTCTTCTTCAGTTTATTTGAAAAGAAATTTGATTCCATTGTTTTTTTTTTCACTTAAACGTTTTGTAGGAAACTTTTGTAACAAAGAATAAAAGTTCTAAATTATTTAATCTGAGAAAAATGTTCTTGTGTAAATTTTGAGAAATTTGCTTGTGTATGTTTTTTTTTTTTGTTTTGTTTGAATTTTAAATTTAAAATTTTGCCATCGTTTCCTTTTTAGAAAATTCTTTCCTTTTTTTGTTTTCATTCTTCTTTTGATGTTGGTAGAAATATAATTAATTAATGAGTTCTTTTGTATCACTTGTTGTTGATCGTCCTTCTTTTTTTTTCCTTCATTCACGATTCTGGTTTTAAAGAACGTTTGTTAGAAGAACTGGTTTGTGCCCACCAAATCAATCAAAATTCTTGAAATGTTTCCATGTCAAGGGACAAGTCAGAAGAAGAACCAGATACAAAAGGGATAAATCAGGTCAAACTCATAACTAATTAATTGGTTCTCTAATTTGTTTGATTTACATTTTATGAGAAAATTCTAATTACTGTTTTTTTTTTTTATTAGAAAACTAATTAACTAAGAGAGATGACTCACAAATAATTGTTCCAATTATTCCAATTGACAAATTAATAAAATATTTTATTTCTTCAAATAATCAACTTTATACTGTTGAATGATTAAAGAAAATATAAGTTTCTTATTCGACCCTCATTTTCTCTTGTCTTTGTAATTTTCTAATGGACATTTTTAAATTTTTTATTACAGTCTTTTGACCCGGATATTATTCAGTAATAATCGTTACAATAAAAGTAATTGATATTACAGAATTTCATAGATTATATAATTAAGTCCGCTCCCCATTTTCTCCCACTTTTCTTTTTCATTATTTTCCTTATATTCATTATCATTTGTTACTCACTAAAGAGTGGAAGTGATAATGATGTCACGGTCATCTTAACAATTTAAACAAAACACAAATAAAGATTTAAGTTGTTTTTTTTTCTATCCCTTTCACTCTTTCATACTTTCTTTCTTTCTATTGAAGAAAATAAGTTTTTAATGTAAGAAACAATAACAACAAAATAACAACAAATCATTATCCGGATCCTTTTTCACTTCAACTAATAATAGTAATTAGATAAAGTTGAGTGCGTGCGCGCGCGCGCTTACATTTTATTCTGTTTCATTCCAATGTCCAAAACTAAAGAAAAAAATATAAAATAAAAACAGTAAAAACACACACACAGAGATTCCCTTTTTCTTTCTGGTCTTTCCTTTTCTTTTTTTTTTTTTGTTTATTCTTACTTTTTACATTTATTCTTCTCTCTTTAAATGATGTTATGTTTTTACCTTCATTCGTCTTCTTCTTCTACTTCTTCTTTGATAATCACTACGTTATGACGTATTTACAACAGCAACAACAACAACAAATAATATAACAACAAACGTCTTGTTCTTATAATTGGAATGAACAACCGAAGAGGAAGAATGAAAAAAAAAAATAAGTCGAATATGGAGGAAGAAGAATTAAAAACAGAAGGAAAGAACAAAAAAAAAAAAAGAAAAGATAAAATTGAAAGAGAACAGGAAATTTTATCAATGAAAAACTGCCAAAGGAAACATTTAATTATGTTTTGGTTCGTTTGGTTTTTGGTTGTGTGTTCTTTTCTTTTTTGTGTTTCGGATGAGGCATTTCTCTTTTACTTTGGTTATCTGTTCAAAACAGAAGGATGAGAGCCGATTTTTTCTGTCTTTCTGTTATAGAATTTTTGTGGGTGTTGTGGGTGTTTTTTTTTTTGAAAAATGAAGAAAATTGATTTTCTGCTTTTACTTTCTCTGTTTCTTTTTTTATCCAAAAAATAAAGATCATTTTCGGAAATTGTCAAAACATTAAAAGTGAATTTTGATAGAATTGTTTTATGTTCTTTTGTTTTCTTCAACTTTCCATTTATCCCTTTCCAATTCTTCTACTCACTCTATCTCACTCTGTGACTGTTTATCTCGTTATTTGTTTGTAAAAGTGTCACGTTCCGTGTGAGATTTAAGATAAAATCAGGTCAAACTTTAGTTGAGTATTTTGTTGTTGTTTTTGCTTAAGTAATTTGATGTTTTTCTTTCGTAAGTTTTTTTTTTTTTCATTAAATGGGGCGTTTAGTTGGAATTCCCTTTCGCACAATATTCTCATATTCTTAAATATTTTGACCTAAAAATCGTGATCTTTTGATTTGTTTTTTTTTCTTCTTCTTACAAATCCTTTTCATTCTTTTTTGTTGTTGTTGTTGTTGTTGTTCTGATTCTTTTACCTTATTTTTGTTTTGATTTATGAAAATCATTCCTTCACTACCCAACCCACCCACATACAATGATTGATAACTTTATGAAATAATAAATATTCAACTACCTTCATCGTAGATCAATTGTTAATTGTGCAAATATTTTCAATTGAACCAATTAAATGGTCAAAATGTTGGTCAAATATTGATTGGTGGAATTTAAGGAATGAGAATTTCTTCTCTTTTATGGTTTTTTAATTTTTAATTAGAAAGAAGAGTAAAGAAAAAATCAAACATAAAGCATTGGAATGAATAACGTTCGATAAAATAGAATTGATGAGAGGAAGAAGTACAAGAAAATAACACGCGCACTAAATAATCAATCATCACAAAAATTTCATTAAGAAACTTTTTTGTTTGTGTTTTATTTTTGAGTTTCTAATGGAGGAAAATATGAGGTTATAAGATTGATTCCTTATTTATTCTCTTTACTGTTATTACTTAACCGAACAATTCTCATTCTCATTATTTTAGAATTTTAGAACTCTGTACAACAACAGCAACAACATAAAAAACAATAAAAACAACAACAAGAAAGAAGCAACCAAACAGTTTGAAGTTTAATTAACTTTTAAAAAAGAAAATTCAAGAAGTCGTTATTTTTCGGATTTTTCGATACTTTTTTTCTCTCTCCTACTCCGCTTCCGCTAAACTTCATCATTGGTAATGTTTGGTTGATTTTATTATTTATTCATGTTGAATTTCAACTCAGTCTTTTTTTCCTCTCTCTCTCTCTCTCTCTCTCTCTCTCTTTCTCTCTTTTTCTCTCTCATTTATTTAAATGACTGAAAGATCAAATGAAGAAATAATTAAAAAAAATATAATTCGATCAAAATCATTATGATTATTTTTTTTTTTAATTGACTGATTGATTGTTGTTGTTTTTTTTTTTTTAAAGAATTCGTAAAGAAATCAATCAATCAATCAGTCAATCAATTTTAATTATTGAATTTCTTCATTTTGTTAATTTTCTTATATGAATATTGAAAAGAAAAGATGAAAAGAAAGAGAGAGGGAGAGAAAAAGAGAAATTCTATATTTTGGATTTAAAAATTTTGGGGTTTCCTCTTTACTCAACAACAACAAAAAAATATGGGATTTTTTTTTCTACTTCAAAATCAAATAATTTTCTGTTTTCCTTTTTGTTCTCTTCTTTATTTATTTTTTTTTTTTTCTTCTCCCGAATATTGTGTTTCCGCTTGATTAACATAAAAAACGGATCAAATTTTTTTCTTATGTATCATTTTTTCTTGTTGTTATTGTTGTTTGTTGCTATGTTATTATTGTTGTTGTTGCTATTATGTTATTTAACTTTCATGTTTTTTTTTATGTTGATGTTTCTCTGTTTTTTTTTCATTTCAATTTTTTGTTAGTTGTTGTTGTTGGTTTTATATTATTAAGAAAATTTATAAGAAAAAATGAAGAAATATAAGATTAGGTCATTTAACTCATCGTTGAGTTATTTTTACTTTCTTTCTCTTTTTCATCCTTTCACCCTTTCTTTTGTATACCACCCAACCATCCCTCTTTTATATCAATCTATCGTTTTCCTTTCTTTCTTCTTTTTTTTTAGACTTTTTCCCAAAATAATAAATAAAAAATGCTGTATTTTTACCCCCTATTATTTTTTTTTGTTATTGTGTATTTACATTTTTTCTGTTCTGAAGCCAACGTGTAAGTGCCCTTATTTTATTAGTCCTCTTATATTATAATTAATTGTAGTTATTGTTGTTTATTAAAGTTGTAACTATTTATTTTATTCAATCAAAATCTCATTAGACCAACCAATAATAATAATGTAATAAGAGTCTCGGTATTTGGTCTGTCTTTCCTGGTGGGGGGGAGCAAAATTAAATATATGTACAGTATAGAGAGATTGAAAAGAGAGAGTTGAGGGTTTGCGGAATAAAAATGGGAATGGGTAACAACTGTGACCAATTAGACAATAAATAAACGGTAAAATTTTTTATTTATTCTTCTATTTAAATAGAAAGGGATTCCTTTCGAAGGATGGATACTAATTAATTAGTCTACTTTTGTATTTTTAATCCCTTTGCGTTATTATGGTTTTTGTTACGTTTTTTTTTCTTTTTTTGGGGACTTCAAATATTTACTTATTGACTAAAGACTTTATTGAGTCTATTTAATAAACTTGAAAGTTTGGAATGAATGAACTCCAATATTTATTTGTTTGTTGTATTTATTGTAAATGGAAATTATTGGTTCTGGAACAATTTTTAACAATTATTATTTTGTCCCAGAAACAATTCAACTCATCACATTTATTGTGTTTCCATTATTTCAGAAATTTTGAATTCATTCTAAATTTTTGGCTCTTTTTATATTTTGAAAAATTATTCACTGTCTTAATTATAACAAATTGTAATTATAAAATTGTCCTTCTGTAAGAATATGGATGTCGATCAATAAATTGAATTGATTTCATTGCCTGTTTTAGTCGGTCAATCATAAAACATGATTTTTCATCTGACCCTCACGTAAAGCACAACCGTAAAACATTCAATGAAGTCCAACAAATTTACTTTTTCTTGTGAAAACATTTCATTATTTTCCAAAATTTAAATTTTTAATCAAAAAAAAATAGATTTAAAGAAAAAATTAAATTAAATAATTTCCTAAAATTTTATTAAATTTGAAAGGGAAATAAAAAATACGGCAAAAGGATGATCACAGTTTATTTGTTAAATGTCTGTCTCCTATATTCTATACAAAAAATATATTCTGTCAATTACAGAGAAAAGAAAGTGAAATAAACAACATGAATAAAGGGAAAAAGAAAGAAAAAAAAAATGTGTGCCCACGTGATTTGGAGAAAGAAGAAGAACCAAAGAAGAAAAAAAAAATTAAACCAGATGCTTCTTTTATTGTTATTGTAGTTTTAAACGCGTGCTGAGAAAAAGGATAAATCTCTCTTGTACCTGGATTCATAATCGAAATGAACAGTAACCGTTTTTTTTTGTGTTACATAATCGATAATCGATTAAAATTCTTTAGAAGAATCGATTTGAATTTAATTCAAAATTAGATTTTAATCCCTCTTTGAAATGCAATTGTATATTTCTCGATTATCTTTCAAGTATTCCCACTCTTGCTATTTATTTCAATTGTGTGCAATGATTTTTCTTGAATCACTTAAAATAATGAATAAATGGTTGGGAGGGGAAATGTGAGCTGAAATTCTCTACCGTTTCAATCAGTTTTAATATTCCTAAAATTTCTTCTCATTTTCATAAAATATTTCAACGAAATCAATGTAGATTTTTTTTCCCTTTTCGTCATCATCATCATCATATTCCTGATCATCATTATTATCGTCATTCTAGGTCTCACCCTTTTTTTTTGTTTTCTTCTTTATGCTTCATTCTATGGAAAAAAAAAACCTTTTTGAAAATATTTTTATTAATGCCTATTTTTACCTGTATCGAATAATTTACCTTTATTTATTTTATATACAAAAATAAGGATTTTGGGGTAAATGTGGAGTTTTGATAAGGGACGAAAGAGAAAGAGAGAGAAATATATGTATGAAAATATTTGATCAAAGTGCGACCAAAGCGTCATCATATATTCGTTTAGTTATTATGTATTTATTTATATATTTTAACTAAATATTAATTTATATATTTATTAACACACACTCACTCATACACACATACACTCTCACACACTCACTCGCAAACACATCAGTGAGGTGCAGATGGGTTAAATTGATAATTGGGCAGATGGACAGATGTTGAGGATGTGCAGTTCTGCTGATGTGCAATTTAAAATAATTGATTATATGCAGAGAGAAAAGAATTTTAAGGAAAGATCTTCAAATCTTAAGAACATAAAAAAAAATACAACTGTCCAAATAGGGGAAAATTGTACGCCACTGGGCTCACTCATTTATTGATATTAACTAACTAACTAACTAACTAGACCAGATACAAGTAAATAGATGGATAGATTGAAACCTTTTTAATTGAATTTCTTTTTTCTTCTTTTCTCTCGTTTATATATTTAATTTTTTTTTCGTTCAATAATAATAATAATCGGTTCATTGGATAACCTGGAAACCATTTAAAATTATATCGAATCCCTTCTTGTTATTTTTGCTTGTTGTTGCTTCTATGATGTTCCATATTGTTGTTGTTATTGGTTCTGATGTTGCTTGCTCTTCTATTAATGATTGTATTTTGAAAAAAAAAAAATACAGAAAATCATTCATTCAATTTGTTTTTGTTGTGACTGTTTTTTCCACACATACACACATGCACACAGATACCTACTCCTACATGTTCACACATTGATACACATTAACTAATAAATTCTTATACACTTACATATGTGGACATATATATATATATATATATATATATATATCAATATGTTGAAGGACGTAGGACGTACATAGTCAGTCAACTAGGGAAAGAAGTAAAATGGGGAAAATCCAATACAGCTGCGAATCAATGAGATGTGATGTGATGAAGAGTTGATGAGGTGGTTTAGTTTTTCAAAGTGAGGAGAATTTTTGTTGGGTTGCAGAAGGATGAGTATAGGTTAGGTGTATGTTAAAGGTGAAATGGGAAAGAAGTATCTCTCATATGTTTAAAATAAGAAGAAGAAGAAGAAGAGGGGATCATCGACTCTTTTTTATTTTTTTTATTTTTAGATTTGTGTTTGTTTTACTTTATTGTTGTTTTGCTTTGCTGTTATTTTTCCACTTCAAATCTAATTCTTGTGTTACAGAAATAAGTTATTATTTGTTCATTCCTTCATTTATTTATTTTTCTTTCTTTTGCTTCCCTGAATTACATATTTTCTAAAAATATCCCATCAATGTCAGCATTTTGTTTTAATGATGCAATTTCCCAGTGTTCTTTCTTCCTCCACTTTTTCTTTTTTTATTCCAAAAAGAATTGAAGCATTTTTTTTTCTTCTTTCTCATTTGTTTCCTTTTTTTTTTATATAAAAGAAATTCAGAATATTAAAAGTCACTTCACTTTTACCTTCAACGTTTATAGTTAGTCATTTTCATTTTATAAAATTTAATACGCAATTAAGACTGCTGTTACCCTTCTGACGTTTTATATGAACATGATTGACGTCACTTCAAAATTTTTCATTTTTATCAACAAAAAAAAAAAAAACAACATAAAATCAATCGATTCAATTTTGGTTTGATAAGCGAAAAATGCGTATACACACTTTTTTTTTAATTGTTTTTTGTTTATTTATTTTAGTTTTCATTTATTTATTTGTGTGTTGTTTTTGTTGTTTTAAAATATTTTTTGCCGTCCACTTGTCTACTGACTGAAGGTTTGATGACGATGACGATTAACTGTATGAAACATTCAGTTGGAATGATAAATCTAAATTAAAAAGAAACGTGTAAAAAAAAAAAATTAGGTAGTTGTTGTTTATTTTTTGATATTCAATTGATAAGAAAAACACAATTAAAAATTATAAACAGAAAATTGACACCAAAATTAATCATAATTTTCCATTTAAATCTTTTTTTTTAACCTTTTTTTTTTTATTTTATTTCAATTAATCAATTTTAATTATTTAATTCCAATTTTATTTTTATTTATTCTATTTGTTTGTTTTTTTTCCAATTAAATTTATACACGTTTCCATATTTGGTTATTCTAAAAATGAAAAATTCCAGGGTGAAAAAAATAAACCAAATAAATATCCAATAAATGTTTTGGTAGGGGGAAAAAAGTCCTATCATAATAAATTTGATCGTTAAATTGAACAAAAATTATCTTCCTTTAAGTCGTTAAAGTTGAAATTGATCTGAGATGATAAAGACAATCTGTGATAATTTCTTATTATGAAACAGCAGGATAAATTCATTGAAATCCATCAGAAACTTGTATTGTGTCAAATTTTTATAGAAAAAAGAAAATAAAGGTGAAAATTTTCTTTCTCTTAAAAAAATTAAATATTTTATTCTGAAAATCGGTATTTTTCTAAGAATTCCAAACAGAAAAGAAATAAATATAAAATTTTGATTACTGGGCATGTCCATCAAATAAGTCATTCGGCATCATTCCTTCATCTTGAAAAGTTCCCAAGTTAAAATAATAAAAATAAAGAAAGAAAATTAAATTAAAGAAAAAATGCGTGTGCATCTCGCACATTCTCATTAATTTAATGTTATAAGAAGATTAGATAATTATTATGGTAAAAATGTGTACGTGTATGTGTGTGTTTAAGTGTGGATGTATGGATTATAAACGTATTATTTAATAAATGTTACCATTTTTTTCTTCATGTTACATAAAAAGAATGAAAAGAGGTGGTTGAGTTAACATACCACGTAAAGATATCGTATCATGTTTTATGATAATAAATAATGTACCTATATACCTTTAAATCATCTTCTCATTTCTTTTACATTATTTTTCTTCACATATTTTCTCTTTCAGTTATTCATTCCACAACAAGTATATTTATAGTCTTCTTCAGTTAACAGTCCCTTCATCTGTATCCCATATTATTTCAGTTTAATAATATGAAATTATATTATAAAAGAGAGTCAATCGCTTTAGGTAAATCTGTTATATCTAATAACACTACAACAACAATAATCAAATAATGTTAAAATGAGTTATGTTGTGTTTAAATTAATGTTGATTATGTTACCTGAACAAATTGACTGACCTACCGACATCATCTGACGTCATAAATGGTATGGTGTTTTATTAGAAAATTGATACGGTCTCAGTGTTTTTATTGTTGTTATTGTCTTCTTGTTTGCCGTTGGGTTTTATAAACTTTATTTAAAACTAAAGAAGTTTTATTTTAGAGTGAGGAAAACTTTTGTTGGAAAATTTGATAAAAGTTTTGAAAATCAAAATTACTATATTTGTGTCTCGACTTATTATGACAGTTTTATATTTTGATCTTGTTAAAGTTTTTTTCTTTCTATTTATAAAATCAAAAACTAATAAAATACAAAAATAAACCTAAACATAGGCAACTAATAAAGGTCAAATAAGGCAAAAATATGACCTCTTCTAAACTGTACCTTTCTCCTGAACATATTTATTTTTGACCTTTAAGATGGGTTATCGAAGTTCAACCCTTTTATTAATTTAATGTTTTTTTTTATCTTTGTTAAATAGAATGACGACTCCGATGATGATAGTTATGCGTTAAGTGAAAATTGGACTTTTCAACCTCAAAGTAGGCGATGGTCAAGAGTAGGTGAAATGGGAATTCCTTTACCAACGGCATCATTTGGAAATGATAAATTAAATATTGATTCAAGAGAATCATCACCTGATCGGTAAGAAAACAGTAACAAGAAATTAAAAATTAAAAAAACAAATATTTACAAATATTTACAAATAAATAATTCTAATTAAAATTATAACAGTTCACGATTGGATCCACCTAGTACGGACACACATCCTGACGATATTAGTAAAGACACAGAACATGATAATCAAGTTTTACGTTTTCGACGTACTGGTAGTGAACGATTGAAAGATGGCGCTAAAGCATTTTTACGACGAGTTGAATCAATTAAATCAAGACGTAAAAAACGTCACAATAGAGATGGTGTTGTTATTAGTGGCCCTCAGGTTTGAAACATTTTTTATCAATTTTTGTTACTAATTTTACAAAATGTTTATTTACGAATTTAGGTATTGGATTTAACACAAATGAATCAACGTATGACCGATTTAAAATGTGTTGATGTAGCGGCATTTTCAAGTCCATCATCGCCAATGTCACCAAGCCCAATATCAATACACAGTCCTTCCCGTAGTCCTATTCATACATCAAATGAACTTAAAATAACAACTATAACAAAGGATGGTCTCCTTAGTCCAAATAGATTAAGTCCAAAACATTGTGTTAAACAAAAAACAAAACAAAAAGAACCACGTCAATTGTCACAATCAAATCGTACAAGTCCGTTACACTTTTTTTCACAAAATTCAAATTTAAATTTTCATAAAGAAGCCAAATCAGGTGATGATTCATCATCATATTGTAGTGATGGTAGTCAAGATTCAAATACACAATTTGTATCACGTAAAAAACCATCACGTGCTCGTCGTTTCCTTCAACGTGGTAGTAAAGTTGAAGATGCTGGTGCATTATCAGATTCTGAATGTCATTCAACTGGTACAAGAAAACAAAAATATTTTAAAGATGCAAATTCAAATAATACAATGGAATTAGATAAATTATCTACAACAAAACCAATTGTACGTGGTGGTTCATTAAATTTAGGTAAAGATTCAAAACGTTATCGTGAACAATTACAACAAAGAAGTTTTCGTTCACGGAGTTTAATGAGAAAACAACAGAAATCATATGGTATTTCATCGTCATCACATGGTTGTGAAAGTGATAGAGAAGATGATGTTATAATACGTACAAATCGTGGTCCAGTTGTTAGATGGCATAGTTTTCAAAGTACAGAACGTCCTGAATTTGCATTTGTTCGTTCATTATCAAGTAAATTACCACAGGCAATGATTGATAATACACCAATTGATTCAATGTCTTGTGGACAACTTCAGGTATGTTAACAGAGATTTAAATCAATTTTCATTTGTTGTATATGTTTGTTTATTTTAGGTTATACGTAAATTAGCTCTAGTCACATTAACGGGATGTATGGAACGATATTGTCCAACACATAGATCCGGATGGAATTGGGAACTCCCAAAATTTATTAAAAAAATTAAATCACCAGATTACAAAGGTAATTTAAATTAAATGAATGACGTCATAATTTCCGTATTTGAATATTTTATTTTTTCAACAGATAAAAGAGTATTTGGTGTACCATTACTCTTGATTAGTCAAAGATCTGGTCAAACGTTACCAAAAAGTATTTATGCTGCAATAAAATGGCTTAAATTAAATGCCTTAGATCAAATTGGTATATTTAGAAAATCTGGTGTTAAATCAAGAATATCCAAATTAAAATCAGTTGTTGAAACATTTGATTCTGAATCAATAAAAATGTTTGATGGACAACAGGCATATGATGTTGCTGATATGGTGAAACAATATTTCCGTGAATTACCAGAATCATTATTAACAAATAAAATGTCAGAAACATTTATTGCAATTTTTCAACGTAAGTTTTCTGTTTTTATTTCTCTTTGTACCAAGTTTTGGTTTAACTAAAAAAATTTCTGTTCAGATCTACCACCAGAAATCCGTCCAGAAGCTGTTTATTCAGCTGTTCTACTTTTACCAGATGAACATCGTGAAGTACTTCATTTTGCATTAGAATTTTTATATCAAGTTGCGGAATGGGCAAAAGTCAATCAAATGACAGCCAGTAATCTTGCTGTTTGTTTTGCACCATCATTATTTCATACAAGTGCAGCTGCAAGGTAAGAATACTTTCATTAAAATACAAATACTTAAATAATTAAATGGAATAAATTATCAGATCAACATCTGTATCACCACGTAGAAGAAAAGCGGCTGGTGTTCCAGATCCAAGAGAACTTTCAGAAACACGTGCATCACATGATTGTTTAACGTTTATGATCCAAAATCATCGTCAAGTTTTTACAATTTCAAATGAACGAATTTTACGTTGTAATTTTGGTTATATGGAAGAATCAAGGCCGGTCACTTTGGAACAATTGGGATCACCAGGTCTTGATTGGAGAGGATATTTATATGAATGCACTTCTAATACAATTAAAGAGGGAAGAGAAAGGTAAGATTAATTTTGAGTATTTTTACTCCAAATTGTGAAGACAAAAAATCGTTTCTTCAATTTTCTAATTTTAATTTCCAGGACACGTGGTTGGATTTCATCACAATCCTTTGATACAAATGTTGATATTGCTTATAAGAAAGTTGGTGATGGTCATCCACTTAGACTTTGGCGTTGTACAACGGAAGTTGAAGCACCACCAATGGAAGTGTTACATCTGATTGTGAAAGAACGTCAAATATGGGATATTCATTTACTTAAATCAAGAACAATTAAACATTTGGACGAGCATAGTGAAATCTTTCAATATGCTTGTGGTGATCAAAATATTACTGATTATTGTGTTTTACGGTAAGTTGAGTCTTAACGACAGAATCACTTCAATAATGAAATTTCCTCATAAATACTCACGTTGAATGATTTTATTTCAGATCGTGGCAAATGGACTTACCACGTGGAGCTTGCGTTATTGTTGAAACATCAGTAGAACATCCAGATGCATCTTTACTGTTAGGTGGAGTTCGTGGTGTTGTTTTAGCATCACGTTACCTTATTGAACCATGTGGTAGTGGTAAATCAAGAATAATGCATTTGGCCAGAGTTGACACAAAGTAAGTTGAAAAGTGAAATTATGGATGTGGAAATTTACTAAATTTGTGTTTTCTTCTATTGTTTTTTTTTATAGGGGTCGTTCACCAGAATGGTACAATAAATGTTACGGTCACATAAGTTCACAATTCTTAACAAAAATACGTAATTCATTTAAACATTCAGCAGAAGGACCAGAAAGTAAAGTATGAGATTAAATGAAAATGTTGCCGCGGCACTTAAAATTAAAAACATGAAAAAAAAAACTGGACGCAGACGAATAAAAGCGAAAAATCGAAAATGTAAAATGAAATAAAAAAAATGGCCAACATTCGAAAAATTCAAAGAAACAAATGACTGGAAAGTGCCAATCAAAATAACAAAATAAAATAATTAAAAATAATTTAAGGAAGAAAATAAACAATACAAAAAAAAAAACGGTTTCACAATTTTTCTTGAGAAAAATATATAAATTCAAAGGGAACAACAGAGAAGACAAGACAAATCGGAAGTGGGAACAGGAATAATTATTTTTTTTTTTTTTTAAATTCAAAAATTTATATTTTCTTGTTGTTTTTTTTTTTTTTTGGTGAGAAAGAAAAAAAAAATTGCATTTACAAATAATTAAATATTTTATGTAAAATACAACAACAAAAAGAAATTGTTGTAGAGTGAAAGAGGAAGAAGTTGAAAAAGAGAGACAGAGAGAGCAGAATAATATTTTAAGGTTTAAATATTTTTAAGTATTTTGATTTAATTTGTAATTTGTAAATTTGTCCGTTGTTTAAACCGTAGTACAGTTATGGTAAACGTACGGCACAATTGATAATGTAAAAATTAATAAAAGAGAGGAAACAAAACAACAACAACAAAAAAAAAAAAGAAAAAAAAAATAGGAAATTAAATGTTTAAAAATGGAGAATTAAAAACAAAAGAAAAAAAGGGAAAAAAATAATTTTTTTATTTCAGAATGGAAAACTAAAAAAATTGTTCAAAAAACACATTAACTACTTTTTTTTTTGTTAATCAATAAATAAATAATGTAAGTTTAATTTATAAACAAAAGAAAATACTCAAACAATAAAAAAAGAAAAAAAAAGAAAAAGAAAACAAGAAAGAAACGTAAAATACAATAAATTATATTTTGTTTAATTTTTTCTTTAATAATTTGAATTAATTAATTAAAAAAAATTTGTAAATTACATAATAATAATTAATAATAATTAATAATAATAATTAATAATAATTAATATAATATGTATGTAGGTATGTATGTATGTATGTATATTGTTTTGTTTGTAGATAATTATTATTGTTAATAATTTTTTTTTCTTCTTTTTTTTGATCTTAAGTTTCTATTTTTTTTTAATTTTAAGTTAGTTTCTTCTTTTTTTTGTTTCTTAAGTTAAAACACAACACAAAAAAAAAAAAAAAAAATAACAGAAAATACATAAAATAATAATTTAAAAATAAATTAAACACAAAAATAGAGAATTTCACAAAAAAAAAAACAAAAACAAACAAAAGAGCAAAAATTAACACAAAACACTCGTTTCCGGGGGAAAAGTTGTGAAAAATATTTAACTAACAAAAAGTAAATAAATAAGAAAAAATGAAAAATGAAAAAAAAAAACCGTAAACTAGTCAAAATAAAATAATTAAAAACAAAAAGGGAACAGAGAAAATAATAATAAATGCAAAGAAACCTGTCAACGGCAAATATTAGTAGAACAACAAAAAAAACCTAACAACAGCGTGGAAAAACAAACTAACCGAAAAGCAATAATAACACTTAAAATTGAATTTGTCAATCTGTTATGCAGGAGGGGATGGAAGGAAGGAAGAAGAAGTAAAGTTTAAGTTTAGTATTTTAAGTTCTTTTTTTTGAGGGTAAAAGGGGAAGGGGAAAAACTGATAAGGGTGGTTTAAAAATGAAAACATTATTATTGGGATCAATTAATTTATTTTGAATCCTGTAAAACAGTAAAAACAATACAATAAAGAAGAAAACATTTAATAAAACTCATCAATTTCATAAAATAATAATTATTTTGTAAAAAGGATTCCAAAGAAATTATCTTTTCTTTTTTTTGTTTCAAATGAATAAATAAAAATACACAAAAAAAAAATCTTATGCAATAATCAGGGGGTCCAATTTAGCTGACATACATATTTATATACATATACACAAAAATTGCCAGACACAAATTTATATAGAAAAACACCACAAAAGAAAAACAAACTCAACTCAAACACAAACAAATAGAAAATAGAAAAACAGAATATAATGTTTTTTTTTTCTTGTTGTTTTCCAAAGGTACTTATTTCAGACCTACATAATTTTCTTATTCAATTATTCTTTGTTTGTCTTAATTTTTTTTTTTGTTTTTTGTAAATTAATTTAAATAAAAAAAAAAAAAACAAAACTTTATAAAATAAATAAAATAAAACAAAAAAAAAAATTGTAAATGATTAAAATAGATCTGACCTTTATAATTCTATATTCTTGTTATTCTTCTTATGAATTTCTTTATGAGAAAACCAGCCAAATGTGATTTGAATGAGGTAAGTGAAAGTTTTGCAGCACTTTGCAACTTCGGCAACATTTAAGGAGAGAAATATTGTTGTGCAACATTTTTGTATAGCATTTATAGCTTTTGTGTTTTAAACTGGTAACATTTTAAATTTTGTTGCGCAACACTTTGCAACATAAGTTGTGCAACATTTAAGGGAAGAAATTTAGGGGTATATTGTTGCGCAACATTTTTTGTGCAACATGTAAAGCTTTGATTTCTAGACTTTCTTTGTTCTTATTTCTTTGCAAAATTTCAAGGAAAAAGCTCTCCGACTTACCGTTTAGAAGTTATGACCAAAAAACCGGCTTTTTTTGGCTTTTTTTAAAAATGCTTAAAATTTTTCTAAATTTTGCGAAAATATTTTTTTGAAAAAAAAAAAATTCAAAAATTTTTTTTTAAATTTTTCTGGAATGGATTTTTTTAAAAAAATTTTAAATAAAAAATAAAATCAACTGTTTTTCAACTTTATAGTGGTTTTACAGAATACAATATGATCGTCATTTTTTCTGCTCATAAATGTTAAAAATGAACGGTCACATTTGACAGGTTTTTAAATTAAATGTTCGAAATAAAATTTATGGAAAATTGTCCTGTTGACAAAATCCATCAAAAAATAAGAAAAAAACAAACATTAATATTCTTGATTGATTCATCATAATTCTCACTAGAGTAAAAATGCTGGATGGTGGAAAAAAGGGGGAGGACGAGTTAACCAGAAATAAATAAAACAAGAATACATTTTTTTTTTTTTTGGTAATCTTTTCAATACAATTTTTATTTTTCCATAAAAGTTAATTTCTTTTAAAAATTTGGCACATTTTTTTTTTTTTCATTTTTATTTTTAAATTTATTTTCCTTAAGTTTTTTATTTAAAAATTATTATTTTCTCCATTTTTTAAATCATTTAATTTATTTTCTTTTGTTTTTTATTTTCATTTTTAAATTATATTTTTTTTTCATCTTCTTTAATTTTCTACGATTAAATTTAATTGATTTTCTTTTGTTTCTTTTCTGGTTTTGGAAAAATTAAAAATAATAAATTCCAATTTTTCTTTGAAATTCTTATAACTGAATTTTTTATCATTTTCATTTCATTTTAATTTTAAGTGAGCTGAGAGGAAAGCTCATTTTTTATTGTGATGATGAACAGCAAATTGTTAGGAAGTTGAGTTACGTTATTGGAATATTGAATTAAAGGAATTTGTGTTTACTCCCCCCAACAAGTAATCAGAGGTAAGTGAAGAGATTATTATTATTGGGAATAAAGTTTGTGAGTTTGAATTTCTTCAAATCTTAGCATATTTCCAGAAAATTGTAAGTCTGTTATAGCTGAGATTCAAGATACAAGAAATTCAGTCACATAACTTTCAATTATATTTGGATTTGCTGGACATCAAATTTAAAGAAGAAAATTAAACAAAACTTAAGAGACAGAGAGAGAGAAAGAGAGAATTACTACAAAAAAAAAAAACAAACAATATTTAATAAATTCGTCTCCATTTTTTTTTTTTTTTTTGTAATTCAAAAATTTCCATTATTTTTTTTTTTTGTTAATTTTTCTTTTTTTTTTGATTTTTCTTAAAAATTAATTTTTTTCATTTTAAAAAAATATACAGATTTTGTTTTTTTGTACATTTCAATTTTTTTTTCTTCTCTCATATTTTAATTTCTAAACAGTTTTTTTTTTTTTTTTAAATTTTCTTTCCATTTACATTTTGCCTTTCGATTTTACATTTTTTTTCTTTTTCAATTTTCTTACATAAAAAAACAAAAAGAAAAGAAAAGAGAGAAAAAAAAAAAACACTTACCACTAAATATTTTTTTTATTTTCATTTAAATTAATTTAAATAATTAATAATTAAATGTTAAATTAATAATAAGTAGAATAAAGAGAGAGAGAGAGAGAGAGAGAGAGAGAGAGAAGGAGAAACTATACAGTAATTATGACTATCGTATACATGACGACAATTTTTGTGTGTGTATGTAATTAACGTGGATAAAAGGAGGAGGAGGAGGTGGAGGTGGGATACAATTATTTCTTAATTCTTTTTCGTTTTTTTTTTTTTTTATAATTTATTTCAATAACAGAAAAAAAACAAAAAATTAACAAACAACCCAAAAACAAAGAAAAAGAAGAATAAAATAAAACAATACTGATCATTCTCAATGAAAAGCTGCTTCCTAATATAAATCATAGAATATTTTTTCCATTTTCATTCTTTTTTTTTTTCATCTTATCATCAAATAATAAATAATAAAAAAAAAAATAAAATTCGTATACAATTATTTTCGGTATAAACGCGCGCACTTCATACGAAATCAGTGACTTTTGACAGTGTTGACAATTTGATTTTCATTCGAATCTTATTATAAAATTATAAAATGTATTTTAATTAGCATTAGCTAATTATTTAATGATGGTACAACACAATTAATTTGAATTCATGTTCAAATGTTAAAATGTAAAAATCCTTCTGGGGGAAAATAAAAAAAACAAAATTTTGCTGCATATTCTGTTAGACAGAGATAGAATTATGTTGTTGTTGTTGTTATTTCAGTAAGTCTGATTTGTATTTTGTTGCCACGGGCAACGTTTGGAAAAATCAAACATTTCATAAAAGTGGAAAATGTTGAAAAAGAAAAGGAAAAAAAAAACAAATGAAAGAAGAAAAAATTGACACATTTTTTATTTTTTTTTAAAAAAAAAAACTGAATTTGAATTGGAGTGAAAGAGAAACGAAAGAGAAAAAGTAAAAAACAAAAAAATAATAATTTATTATTAAACTCACTGCCGTTGTAAGGGTAACGTTGCCTGTTGTGTTATTCGTGATAAACCAACAATTGACAAATTACCAGAATTGCCAACATTTTTGAACGCACTAACTGGTATTTTTGAAGCGGCCAGTCTTGTCTCAACATCTTGTTCAGCAGTGGCCAATAATAAACTATTTGCACGATTATTTTTTTGTATTTCCCGTTCACTTAAATGTAATTTTTTAACATCCAACAGACTATTATGTTTACCCTCTCCTCTTTCTCTTTCAAGACCAACAACACCAATATTACCTAATTTACCAGACATTTTCTGTCCTGAATTTTGTTTCATTTTTGTATTATGTTTTGCTGTTATTTTTGCATTTAATTCAGCAACAACATTATTTGCTGATGATTTACTAACACCAACCGATGATAACAATTTAGATGTAGCAATTAATGGTGTTGCAGTTGAATCTCCTGATGAACCATAACTACCACCACCTGATGACTTTGTTGTTTCATCTGAATTTTTATTTGATGTTATTGTTGTTGTCGTTGTACCAGTTGATGTTGATGTTGTTGTTGTTGTTGTTTTATGTTCAGCCGCTTCTGAATTTGTAATATTATCCTGTTTTTTCCATTTTGTACGACGATTTTGAAACCAAATTTTTACCTAGAAAAATAAAAGAAACAAAAAAACAAAAATTATTATTTTATTGATTGAAAAAATTCCTGGAAAAAAAAAATGAATAAAAATTTGTTAAGTTTTTGTTTTTTGTCAATTTTTTTTTACAACCAAAAAAAAAAACCCTTTTATGTCAATTTAATTTTTTTTTCTCTCTCTCCCACCACCCAAACCCCACCTAGCTCTCAATTGAATATTTTATATTTTTGTGTATGAAAAAAAAAACAACAAAGAAACAAACGAAAATTCATCGTCACATCATAACGAGTATTGCAGTCGACAACGATTACTTTATTCATAATTCACATTATCTCCGTCTCACTCTCTCATTTTATACCTTTCCTTTTTCTTTTATTTAGTTAATTTTTCAATCTGTACATTTTATCCATCCAATGTTCCCTTACCAACAAAACCACTTCCCTTCATATTTTTATCACCCTCTCTCTCTCTCTGTTATTATTTAGAGTGACTCAGACCAAACAAAAAAAAAATCAGAGAGAGAGAGAGAAAAAGGAAGAATGAGAATAATTCTTTGTTTCAATTTGTTTCAATTTTTATTACTGAAATTCAAAACCACCCAAAACCCCAACAAACCGTTGGGAAGTTGACATATTTTTTTCTTTCTTTCTTTTATTAATTTCATTCAAGGAATGAGAATTTAATGTTGGGAAGTTGACATATTTTTTTTGTTGTTGTTGTTGTTGTTGGTGTTATGTGCAAAAGCAGAAAGTTAGACGATAGATAAAAGTGCGGTTAAAAAATTTCTTTTAAAAAATTACAATTTTATTTTCTATTGTATGGAATGAAGTTGTACTGTCTGTCTATGGTTTTGTGTAAATAATTTAGAAATTTTTATTTATTGTGAAAAATATATTTCATCAAACTACGCCCTATATTTTTCCAATAGTCACGAAAAACAAAAAAAAAAAAAAATTGGGAAAAACACAACTAAGCTAATTTTATTTTATATTTTCCTCATTTCCGCATTTAATGTTTGCAGTATAAAATAAAAATAAATAGAAAACATTTTTTTGTTTTATAACACTTTTAAATTGTCTACTGACTCTTTCTAGTCTAGTCAATATTTAACTCATTCCAAAGCTTACTAGTAAACGTTAAAACTAGATACGCATACTGTATGTGTATGTTAGTCCTTTATTTCCTGTATTTGTTCCAATGTGTGTTAGTATGATGTAATATGTAAGTATGTGTGCATGAGTGCATTTGATTACACTTCATCCATAATGAACAAATTTATTATAAAAGTGATGGATGGAAAGGGAATAACAAACATACACACACACACGATAGATAGATTGCATTTGGATTGAAATTGAAATGATGAAACAACATTTGTAATGTTTTTTTTTTATTTCACGTTTTTTTTCATTTTTTAATAAATAATTTTCAATTGAAATTAATTAATATTTTCACAATTTTATTATGTTGCCAAAAAAAATTGGTTAAATTGGGCACAAAAAAAATAAATAAATAAAATAAAAATGAATTGAATTCAGTTTAACGAGTTCAAGTATTGAATGGGTGGGTGGGTTGGTTGGTTGGTGAAAGAGAATTTTTTTTGGTAGGTATATTATTTTTATTTTGTGTAATTGTTTGGTGTGTGGTTGGAACTATTATGTGCATTACGATAAATTAATTAATTAATTAATTTTATAGATAAATATTTTTATTTGCCGAAGGGCCGGCGGGAAATGTATTGGGTGAGTAAAAAATTTTTTTTAGTAAAAATTGAATATTAAAATTATTTTATGGGGCAATAGTGTTGTTGTTGTTATTGTTGTTGTATTTTCTCTCGTATAAAAATAATTAAAATTAATCAATTATTTCATTAATTCAAATTGGTGTTATTTTTTTGTGTGATCGAGAATTTATTGTTTCCATATTTTATACTTTTCCACCCATGCCCGCCCATCATTTTTTATGAAAATTTTTCAATCAAAACAAAGTTTTTGGACAAAAAAAACTTAATTAACCAACCACAACACTTCACTCAATATTTATTGTAAATAATCAAATGTATATGTAACGGGAAGTGGGAGGGGGGTTTAAATAGAGAAACCACAATTGGGACTATCGTTTAGACAATCTTTGATGAAAAACTTTAAATTCAGATAAATTGAGTCACCTGTTACCTGTTACTATCGGATGTTTGTTACTTGTTTTCTTTTTTGTTGTTGTCTGTAAATTTATTTGATTTGATTTGGGAAAATGCCAAAAAAAAAAAGAAATTTGTTTGTCATGTAACGCAGAGAAGATCAAATAAAGACAAATTAAATTAATTAACGGGTAACTTTACTAATAAAAAATCAAGTCAAATGTGAAGATTTTGTATTTGTAGCTAAATCAGAATTTATCAAATAGTCAGATTAGACTTCGTGGAAAAGTAAAGTTTTGTTTCCAAAAAAAAAAAAAAAATAATTATAGAAAATTCAATTAAATTCCATCATTTCAATGTTGAATTTGAATTGAGTCAGCCATATATTTTCGTAACAAATTTTGTGTAAGCGCGTCGTTGAAGTCGGGATTTTTCATTGAATAACAAAAATATTTTAATTAATTTAATTCTAAGAATCAGTTAAATCGTAAAAACAATTTCAATCATATTAAATTAAATTTCTGGTCGTTTTTAATCGTTTGTAAATTTATTCTTAGAAATTATAATTTCGATCATCAGCAACAATAGAATATTTTACCTATCCTCACACCTCAGTAGCACCACAAATATTTATTTTTGTTGAAATTACAAAATAAAATCCACTTATAAATTAAAATTGTGTGTTTGAACTTTAGAGACAACTTCTGTATTTCTAAATGGTAATTCCAACGTAATAGAAAAATTTTCTACAGACTTTTCAAAAATATCTATTGAGTGAATCCATAGACCAAATATATATATTTGGTCTATGGTGAATCTAACAACATTTCACCTTAATCCCAACTCACCACTTGCACTTCCCAAAATACAACAAAACAAATTCACATTTAGAATTTTCATAATTTACTATTTGTTGTTGTTGTTGTTGTGATTGTTTTTTTTTGTTTTTTGTTTTTTGTTTTTGTAAATAATAAAAAATTTATAATTAAAATGCAGAAGAAAAAAGAAACGTTAAGTGTTACCAGATTGAAAATTGTCTGATTTTTAATAAAAAATTTAAAAAAAAAAAAAAAACCTCACCAAATAATTGAATTTTATTGGTTGAAAATAAAATTTTTATATTTTTTTTCTTTTCTGACTGATCAAAAATTTTATAATTTTCTCTCAATTTCCAACCAAAATTTTCATTTTCACATTTTCTGTAAAAAATCAAACCAATTTAGGTCATTTTTATTATAAAACATTTGTTGTTGTTTTTTACAGTTGTTGTTGGTTTTTGTTGTTGTTGTTGGATAGATGCGTCGATAAAAATATGAAATTCCTCGGGTATTTGTTATTGTTGTTTTTTTTAATGGTCGCGAAAAAAATTAATTAAATATTATTTTTGAAAAAAACAAAAAAAATTTTGGAATGAGAAATAAAAATGTACGCTCGTAAAGAGGAGAGTGAAGAGAGAGATAGAGAGAGTGAAGAGAGTGAAGAGAGAGAGAGAGAGAGGCTGAGAGTGGATCAAATCGACTAATTTTATTCGATGATAAACTCTGAATAAAAAATTGTAATTTGTAAGAGAATTTTCATGGAATTAACACAATTTGTTGCATTTATTTATAAAAATTAAAATTGGTTTTTTTTTTGTTTTTGGGTTGGCAGAAAAAAAAAAATCGGGGAAAAAAAATTGAAAATTGAAAATTTAAAATTAAAAATAAAAATAAAATAAAAATAAATAAAAATTGGCGGATGAAGATTTTTTGTGTTTACTTTTTTTTCAATTAAAAGCTGACACTTTTCGATATATTGAAATTAATTGAGTTTGAGGTTGATGTTTATTTTTTTTTACGATTATTCCGATTTTTCTTCTTTTTTTTTTTTTTTGGAAAATAAAAAATTTGTTAACGGAAAAAATTATGAGAAGAGATAAAAAACAAAAAAAAAAAAAAGGTGGAACGCTAATTAATTGGTTATATTATTTTCCACAATCAATTTTCAATTTTTCATCCTGTTCCCCCCCCCCAGTTGCTTTTATCGAATCCGTGGCGATGAAGATTCTGATTTTAATTTGAAGCAAATAAATTTGAAATGCAACAAAAATCAAAATCAAAATTCTCATTAGCCAAAACTGATTCACTTTTGTTAGTCTACAATTTTGTTGTTTATTTCATAAAACTGAAAAAATTTAAAAGTAGCGAAAAAAAAAACTTAAGATTTGTTACAACAAATCCATTCAAATCAGAAAGTTTTTCACATGATTTCGGAAAATTAAAAGAAAAAAAAAGGGGAGAAAATTTATCAAAAATGTAATTTAATTAATTTTGACTTTTCTCATTGGACAAGAAATTCTTTTATTTGGACTTCTTTACATTCTGAACTTTTAAATTGATTTTAATTCATAGAAATAAATAACAAATCAAAAAAAGAAGAAGAGGAAGAGGAGAAAGAGGAGAAAGAGAAGGGAGAAGTAGCAAGAAAATAAAGGTTTAAGATTAACAAAAGATCTTTTAAAATTTGACCCAAAACAAAACTAAACACAGAACTAAACATAGAAGATCATGAATTTTACATAAAAATCTAAAACGCGTTCTTCGCACATAAGAACAAATAGGAAATATAAGAAAACAAGAACAGAAATGCACAAAAAAACAAGTAAACTTTGTAAGAAAAACAACAACAACAAAAAACAAATAAGGACAACAAGGAAAATATTGTGTGAAGAAGAATTGTTTTTCTTTAGAGATGAGATAATGGTGATGGTGATGGTGTTGGTGGTGGTGGAGGTATACAATAATAAAGTATACCTAACATAGATTATATGGGAGAAGAGAAGAAATTACAAGATGATAACACGGTTAAAAACGTATAAAGTTTAAAAGAAGAAGTAAAAGTAGCAGTTTAAAGAGGTTGCACGAACAAACAAACAACAACAAGAAATAACAAACAACGACTAACATAAATACAACAACAACAGTAACAACAATAACAACAACAATTCTTGACGACAAAAATTGTTCACCATTTTAGAAGAAGAAGAAGAAGGAAAATAAAAAGCAACAACAAATAATAACAACAACAAATAAATAAATAAATAAAAAAAAAAACGAAAGAAAGAATAAAAGGAAAATTTTGTACATAGAAAATGCATTAGCCAAATGATTTCTGTTTTCTGTTTTCCTTTTATATAGAATTCCGTTTATGGTATTTTAACGAATTCAATTTTATTTAGTTCATTAAATACAATCTTTTGATATAAAAAACAACAACAACAACAACAAGGAATAAACAAATAAACAACAACAACAACAACAACAACAATATACTAGAAGTTGGTAAGCTTTAGAAACATAAGAAAAAAACAGAATAAAGTAAATAAAAAAAAAAGGGAAAAAATTGTGAAGAAAAAAAAATAATAGAAAGACGATAATTTTACCAGAAGCAAAAAAAAAGAACAAGAATTGGATACAATAAGACACCAATTCTTGTATTGGAAAATTAATTACAAATTTTACATTTATTTTGTTTCGTTGTTTTTCTTAAGATTTTTTTTTCGTTCCCATCCGTATATTTATCAGCCGTGTGTCTTCGTGTATCTTTTATGAAAAGAATTTAATTGTTTGAATAAGAAAAAAATTTTGTTCTTGCAAATACAAAAGAGAGGTGAGAGAATTTTATGTTTCTTTATTGTTTCCTTTAATTTGTTTCCCCTTACTTAGAATTTTAAATCAAAGAATCAAGTTTATTTTGTTTTTTTTGTCATTCTTGAACTTTGTGTAATGTAAGGAAGATCAGAGAAGTAGCATAATTTTTATGATTTGTTGAGAATAAACGAAGTAATAATTGTGATCGTTGCGTTGGATAGTTGAATAATATCCTAGAGATAAATTGAGTTGATGAAAAGCAACAGAAGTGAAAATATTTTTTTTTTATTTCTAGAATGCACTAGAAGAACCGATTACAGAATTAAAAGTGACCCTTAAATTTATAATTTTGTCCATAAAAATCAATTTCACACTTAAAAATATTCCAATTAAAAATTAAACCCCATTTATTTATAAAATCATTTCCTAAAACTCAAAATATGATGCACGGAGAAATTGACAATTAAATGACATTTCGTCCTGATGTTTTTTATTACATAATTATAATGTCTGTAAAAAAAATTGTTGACTTAAAAATTGTCGATTTACTAGAGCGAAATGACGATAAAAAAAATAATTTATCACAAGTTGGTGGTAAATAGGGGGAAGGGAATGAAAACGATATTTCGCATATGAAATGATATTTTATTTTTCTGAAAAAAAGAAGAAGAAGAAGAAGAAGAAACGTAAATATATTTCTGTAAACTAATTTTACACCATGTATAACTGTGTCGTCCGTCTGTCCCGTGTACTTCACGTATATAACTTACACACACATTTTTTAATCACGTTACAAAAAAAAAAAAAAAAACCTGATAATTTTTTTTCAAATGCGGTTACGAATATTTTTTTATTGCAATATTTGAATCGTTAAAAATTTAATCAAAAAGAAAAAAAAATAAAAAGAGAAAATATTGAAAATGTGTAGACGAGAAAATTTAGCGAATGTTTATCAACTTTTATAGACTTTAATTGAAATTATTAAAGAGCCAGAGAAAGAGAGATAGATATAGAGTGAGAGTTTGCAAAAGTTAAAATCATAAAACACTCAAAGACAGAAGAAATGAGTTTGGGCGGTTATGAAGCAAAAACAAAAAACAAAAAGTAACAAAAGAAACAGAATAATCAGGTTTAACAATTAAGTATAAATTTTCATAACTGACGGAATTGTATAAACGTAATTATTCTTTTTGTTATTCGCATTTAATTTTTGTGTAATTATAAAACTTTCTTCATTTCGCTTCTTTTTTTTTTCTGCCTTGTAATTGTTTAAGAAATCTATACATCTCTCTCACCCAATTTACGTTTACTAAATAAAAATGATAAATTGAATCAGAATAGAGAAATAATTATTAGAAAAAAAAGTTTCTTCATATATGCGGATAAGAACTTTATTCGTAATAATTTCCAACGTCAAATCCAGAAGAAAAAAAGTGAAAAAAAAGAAAATCGTCCAATGTGTGAAATCAAAAAAAAAAAAAAAGAAAAAAATAAAAATAATAATAAAAGTTAATTAATAATCTTTTAATCAAATCAAACATAAACAATTTGTTTATAATTTTACTTTATTTTTACTTCATCCCCCTCTGCCATTTTTCTACCCTAATCATCCTCTCTTTATTGTTATATTCCTCTTACATTATTATATATGGAATTATTTGAATTTTATTAAGGGTATAATAATAGAGGCATATCATATCTTAAAACTAAACTCAACACAATTATTTTCACCCAACATCATCATCATCATCAACAGCACAAACCACTAAAAACAACAACAATAACAGCAAACATTCTCCTCTATAAACTATAAAATATTTTCTACTTTATTTTCTTTTTGTTAATGTCATGAATTCACACACACACACACACAAATTATCATCGTCATTCTAAACATCATCACATATTATCCTTCTATGTACATTTGTGTGTGTGTGTATGTGTATGTCGGTTTATGTTTACGCTACACTACGTTACGTACGATGACAATGAATTTTTCATTATACGCGCTTCCATAATAATCCTTAGTTGAATATTTACAGTCGTTAACTGTTTTGAGATTTTACTTGAAAAAAAAAAAAAGAGAAATAATTTTACAACAATATTGTTATACGTATTAAAGAAGGTTGATAAAGAGAGAGAGAGATGAGAGAGTGAGAGAAAGAGATGAATAGAATGAAAATATTGTATCGACAACAACAATAAAAAATAATGAAAATATAACAACCCTCAATGATAAAATACATAGATATAACATATAACGATATTGTACTCATTCCATCTACTTTTCATCCCTCAACAACAACAACAACAACAACAACAAAATACCCAATTCCAAATTCTCATTCTTCTCACATTTATCCCTCCCCCATCTTCACAATATAAATTAAGAGACGACGACTATACAATACATAATGTAGGGTTTAATTGAAATAATTACCTTATGAAGCTTAACAAGTACAAATTTTTACGTTTATTTTTTTTTCTTTGCCTTCCTCATGTTTTTTTTCTCTCTCTCTCTCTCTCTTTTGTTTAGTGTGTTGCATTTGCAGAGGGTCACACAAACATATACATACAAACACAGATTCATACAAGTACAATTATAGAAACACATGTGTGACAACAAACCAGGGATGTAATTTGATATTATTCATCTCTCTCATAATTTTTGATTTTTCCTTCATTTGATTTTTGTTTTTTTTTTTTTTGGTAAAAAATTAGACGTGAAATTAAGAAATTGGCGGTAAATTTTATTTGCAGTTTTAACTTTAAAAAAAATTTGAAAAAACGTTTTCTTATGTAAAAAGGCGATATGGTTGAATGGACGTTCATAATTTAGAGTTTATTACAAAATGAAACCGACTAAATGACAGGGGTTCAAAGGTCTGATAATTTTTCCATTCAAAAATTCCTGAAAATCAAAAAACCGTAAACCAAATCATCAAGTCCTTTCAAACTTTTCTATTTTATTATTGGAAAATTATAAAAAAAAAACAAAAAAACGAAACACAAAATTTTTGTTTCCATTTAAGAAATTCATTTACACAAAATGTGTAATTGACAAGTGAAAAATCCCACTGATGAATAATTTAACACAAAAATACAAAATAATAATCACAATTTGTGTTAAACAAATTTGAATAAGTTAAAATTTGTTGTTGCCGGTATTTGTTCTCTTTTATTTTGGGGTGGAGAAAAGTTTTTTTTTTTTTTAACAAGAAGATGAAATTTATACGTTTTATTTTCAATTATGTCGGATAAAATGTGTTTGTATTTTAAGAACAATTAATGTGACTTACAGTTTACAAATAACATCAATTTGTGTGTTTTTCTTTAGTAAGAACATAAAAGCGTGTTAAGTCAGTACATTTTTACTAGTGAGGATTTCAAAAAATGATATTTGAGTCAAAATCTTGTTAAAGTCTTGTAGGTTGAAAACAGAATAATTGATTTCTATTGAAAATAAAAGAATAAATCAATTGAAGTTAATTCCGAGTAATAATCAGAAACATCTTTATTTATTTTGTACTAGCACACGTAATTTCTATCTAGTGTCTTATCTAGTGAATTTTTATCTTGTAGAAAAAATGTAAGGAAAGTTCATATTATTTACGTTCACTTCTGTTTAGTAAGAATTTTTTGTGAAATTTTCATAAAATAATTTAACGTCACTGGATTCTAATAATATTGAATAAAATATTATTTTCTATTATTGTTTCTAATTTGTTATTTTAATGTTGACATAGCAAAATGTTATTATTGATGTACGCAAAAACTATTTTAATACCCGAAAGGGGTTTAAATTGAATTCATATTTTACATTTATCCCTTCTCTTCTTCTTCTTTTTATTCCCAACAAAATTATCTATATGCCTATAAATAAAACTCCTTTTATATAATCACAAAAATATTATATAAATTGAAACTCAATCAAACTACACGCTTTAACCAATATAAAAGAATGTGACACTGACACTGACACATTCATAATCATAATATTCATAAAGGCATAACAACAATAGATACAAACAACAGCAGCAGCAACAACAACAATAACAACAAAAATGAATTGAAATAAAAATTGAAACAGAAGCTTCAATATTATTTTTTTTGCTTTATTTATTTATTTATTTTTTTCTCTATACAATAAATAAGGTAAAGAACTACCGAGTCGATCTTTGCCTTTGGACGCCACTCAAAATCAAGAAAAAAAAAAAATAAAAGAAGAAAAAAAAGAAAGAAAGAATAACCGGCCGACTTTCAGTAAAGTTAATCGATTCGTACAACTTAATGGACTGTGAAATATTTTTATTTATTTTATTTTATTTCTTATTTTTTTTTTATTTTTTTTTGCTGCCTTGCCTCTGTTTGGATTTTGATTCATCTTTTTCTTTTCATCTCTCATTTTGAAACGCACTTTTCTTTTTCCTTGGAAATCATTTTATGTATACTTAAGTATGTTCACTCTATACGTCTAACCTTGTGTGTGTGTGTGTGTGTTTATATGTGTTGAGATCTGCTTTTTTGTATATGTATGTGTGTGTAGAACATCTTAAATAAAAATAATATTAAATCGATATGTATCATGTGGGTCCATCCGCATTAATACGTCATTTCATATTATTATTATTTCTTCTTTAATCTTTGTCTTTATTTTCCAAAAAAAAAATAAAAAAAAATGGAAACATCTCGAAAATTTTATGTCCTAAATGTAATGGACGAAAAGAACAATATTTATGAAGGTGACAACTTCACTAGTTTTACAAAACTAAAAAGGATTTCAATTGGTAAAAGTTTAAAGATTTAAATCATTGAAAAATATTGAGGTTAGAAAAGTGGTAAAATTATTTCCCTGTGACCCAACTTAATGTCTAGAAATAATCTTATCTATTGCGTTGATAATAGTTTAAAAAAAAAATCATTTTAAAGAAGAAAACAAGACGAGGGGGGGGGACACGTTTATTTTTTCTTTCTTTTTTTTTACCTCGACAAATTTTTGGCTTCATAATTTTGTTAGGGAGAAATCTTTTCTTCTTCTTCTTCTTATTTTTTTTTTGCAACCCGTTTATTCAATCTGATAATATTATTATTATTATTATGAAATTGCTTCACTTGTAAATTTCAATGATTCTTCTCATATTATTATTTTTTCTTTTTTCTACACCAACATCAGAATTTGTTTTTCTTTAAAGTTTGAATTATACGTTTCGTTCATTTTTTGTCTCTTTTTGCATGTATTTACATGTGAGTATATTTTTCACGTGTGTGTAGGTGTATGTGTGGAGGCGCCTAAAATGTATCAACACAAATGTCTTTTATTGTTAAAAGGAGGACAAAAAAAAAATGAATACTGTTTCAACCAATCATTTTATGTACAGATATTTTCAGTTAATATTTTAAAATTGAATAAACAAGAATATCTTCAAATATTTATTAGTATATAAGGGTAGGAATGAAGAAGGTAAAAGGTACTACAGAGAGTATGATGGAAGAGAAGTTGTTGGTAAGAAATTTTGATCTTCTTTATCATTTCTATTCTCATCCGTACATACATACATAAGAGAGAAGATATTTCATAAGGATACAAATTATTATATTATATTTAGAATTCACTTACACACACACACACACACACACACATACATTGCATACATATAGAGAGATATATCTACACAATTTACACGTTCTCAACACGAACATCCTGTCTATATGATATAATAATATACACACGAGTAGTATATAGGCACTTTATATAGTGATACATAAATCATTTCATCCTCCCAAAAAAAACCAAAAAAAAAAAAAAAAGAAATAAAGAAGAAAACTTGAAATTCTACAGCTTATAGAATTTAATGGGAACAACAACAACTATAACAGCCAACAACAACAATAAAAATAACAATATCAACAACAACAACAATAACTACATATAATAATGTTCCAGTGTCGGTTATTATATTGAGGGATGTTAGTAAATTGACTTTTACCCTTAAGGGTATTATTTTGAGATTTTAAATATTTAAATATAATTTATGTAAGATTTATGTTTAAAGATTTACAAAATAGAAATTTTAATGTATGCAACACAAACTATTGCGGTTGTTTCCTTTTAAACATAAAAACAAGTGTAAAATAATATTTGTGTTAAATTGAAAATATAATTATCGTGTATATGAATTGATTTTATTCATGAATGTAATTGACTTTATCGTACGCCATCAGACAATTAAAATTTCACACTGACGTATAGTGAGGCGCAAATGAAAATACAAAAAAAAAAAACATCTGCATAAAAAAAAAAAAAAAATACAATCACAGATTTGACATTAGAAGATTACGTTAGTGTCGACTCTGTTAAATTTAACCTCTTCTATACAATGATATCCTTTTAAGTCTTTAACGATCTAGGAAATTATCAACATAAACAATAGAAATTCCTTTGCTTCACTTATTTTCTAAGAATATTTTCTTCTCTTACCTCCCCCCCTAACACCTTTTCTCATTTAATTTTATATAAAAATAAAACCACCCTTACAAAATTCTACTATCAATATTATATTATAAACGCCACTGTTTGAAAATAGCAACAACAATAATAAAAAGAAAATCTAAAAAAAAAAAAATAATAATAATAATACCAACAACAACAACAACAAAAATTTTAAACGAGCAAAAGCAACAGCAGAAGCAGAGAAATATACAATATGATGGGGACTAAAGCGGTCGTTTAAAAGCGACACAAATCATAAAATCAATAAACGATGTTTCAGTTGTTTGGCCCTATAAAAGGAGGGTATATATGGATACATATATACACACACATACACATACATAAATCCAACAAAAACACACACATATACATACATAGAGCAATTCATATACGGCAATCAGATTAAATTCAATATTTTATTGTATATATACATACGTCTATACACATTCATATTTATATTATATAAAATATACATTCATGTGTGAGTATAAGTGAGGTTGAGAGTGGGTGGTTTTGATGGGCGAATGAGATGAGAAGGGGTTGGTATGAGGGATAGGGTGATTTTCTGTATAAGTGTATTATAAATTGGTTTGCCTGTTTTGTAGGAAATACACTGAAGCAATTTATTTACGGTGGTGAATCCTCTTTACTTTCTCTCTTACTCTCTATCGCTCTATCTATCTCTCTCTCTCTCTTTCTCTCTCTCTCTTTAAAGATATATTTAACTATAATATAGTCCAGTGCCAGACAGTTTTAAAATATAATCATTTAAAAATGTATTAAAAGGGTGACACTTTAGTTAAACATATTTTATTAAAGTGTATATAGGGTACTTTTATATACTAACTACTATTTATACATATTAAGTATAGTTAATATATAAAAGTTAAAGTGAATGAAAGTGTCGTAACAGTAAATAATTATATTTTCTTTAATTATTGTAATTTTTTTTTTATTCTTTATTCTTTGCTTTTTATGATAATTATGATGATGTGATGAGTAAAAGACTCTCTTCAAATAGAACAAACAACACATAATTATAACAAGATTTTGAGAAGAGAAGAAAAAGAAAAGAGAAGAAAAATAATTTAGAAGAGGACGGTAAGAAAAGAACACAAAATAACTTTTAAATAAAACGCGCGATACATAAAATGTGATGATGACGATGACGGGTTAGCGATAAACAATAATTGTTTTATTATTTACTTAACTTACACACAATTATAGATGTTATTAGAGGTTTTTAACATCGGTAAAACACACATACACACACATACGGTTCAAGTCGTACTATCACACATTATAATAATACATGCATACATACATGCACATGCACATACATAATGTAAATAGTATAATGTATAAACAGGAGAAGGTACATTATATTATTATTTTTATTATTATGCATTTCACTTTAAATGGCAATTAAAATATTGTTTAATTATTATTAATGTGATAATAAATAAATAATAAATTACAACAGGAAGGGTAATAATAATTTTAAAAGGCAACAAAACATATATACACAAACAACATCCATACATAAACACTCACACTCTCAGACAGATGTTTCATCGTTTTCATTTTATTTATTATTTATTTAGTACATAAAGAGAATGAGTGAAAAAGAGAGAGAGAGAGGCTTAGATTATACAAATAGCAAAATCTATAGAGTGAAAGAGAGAGAGAGAGAAAAGAAACAAGTGAATATATTTCGATTAAAATTCAGTCAGATTAATTAACTCTTCATCTCTTTATCTTTATTAAACATTTTTAGGAATAAAGATTTGTGATAAAATAATAAACAGAACCAGTCAGCATATATAGAAGAGTATAATCTTTCGGTGGAGGCGCCCCCATTTAATATTATTCTATTTATATTCTTCAATACAAATGTGTGTGTGTGTGTGTGTGTGAATGTATGTGCGTTTCTATGCCTTTCTCAATCTTCTGTGTATGTGTATTCGTATGTCCAAATTGACACCAAAAATAGTTTATAAAACACAAAAGAAAAACGAATTTTCTCTTTTTCCGTTTCTTAGCAAAAAAAAAAAAAAAGAAAAAAGAGAAAAAAAGAGAAAAGAAAAATACTTTTCCTTATAAATATTTGACATCAGCAAAAAAAAAAAAAAGTAGTAGAGCAAAGAGAAAAAAAAAGAAAAGGGCGGTAAAATCTAAGTGGGTGGTAAATCAGTGTGGTGTTATTCTTAACTTAATGATTATATTTTTTGTTATTGTTGTTTTTCTTACTGGCTGTTATTGTTCTGTTAAATCAAAAGTATTATGTTTAATGTGTGTGTTTTTTTTTCCTTCTATTTTTGTTGTTCTTGTTGTTTGTTTGTTTGTTTGTTTTTGTTGCTGATGTTGCAAAGAGGACGAGACGCGAAAAAAAAAAAAAATTAGAAATGAAATGAAATGAAAAAAAAAAAGTGTAAAAGGGCTGAGTCAAAATAATTAAGAATGTGTTAATGATGGTAAGGTGATTATATCATGTACATAATGTGTGTGTGTGTGTGTATGTGTATATTTGTGTATAACAAATTTTATGTTATGACGTTGATGATGATTATAATAAAATAATAATATGTGTGAAAGTACAAAATACGGAAGGGTGTAATTTAATACTCTTAATATAAAACAGACGAGAAGATGAAGATGAAGAAAATGTGTTGGATATTATTCGCGGGAGGTAAAAAAAATAAATGTTATATTCAGAAAGATTCTTAGTAATCGTGATATTATTATTATTACAAGGATGATGATGAATATAACCGAAGCAGGTACATCCTCTCTCTATTAGAATTTCATTTTATAATATAAGACTTTGTTTAATTTTATCATTGATGAAATTCACTAAAAAAATGATAAATCACGTTTAGAAGGGGATCGTATGCGAATAAAGGTAAAATATAAATATAAATTTTAGGAAAGAAAATGAAAAAATATTTAGTCATTTGAAGGGATATTAATGCTGTCGGTTGTGTACAAAATAGAATTTTGTAAGTCAGATAAAAAGTTAGCTTCAATGATTCACTTGGAGTCGAATAGTTTACCCTAACAAATACTGTAACCAAACAGACTAACTCAATATGAATTAATTACACTTAACACCAATAATTTACGTAACGATCAATTTAGAATTCCAATTAAGTACAGCGAGGTACAGCAAAAAAAAAAAAAAACAGAATAAAAATCATTAAAAAAACCAAATTAAATAAACAAAAATTCTCTCAATTTTTTTTTTGTTTTTTTTTTTTTATATTTTTTGATTTCATAATTTCCGCCTAATTTTTTAATGATTATTTACCCTTCACTAATTGTACGAAGTATACAACAAATCAAAATCAAAATCATAAAAATAAAAATACAAACAAACAACCAACCAACCAAAATTTATATCAATCCGTTTTAATGATTGATTGATATTATTCCTCCTATCTTATCCCCTATCTATATTACTCCTTAATCCCCTTTTTTTTTCTTTTTTTTATATTTTTCCATTTCGCGAACAGACAAATTTATATATATTCTCTCTGTGTGTAAAAATAAACAAATCCATCAATTAAATTAACAACAACAAAAAATAAATAAATAAAATCAACAAAAATTTTGTATCGCATTGCATAAAAAATGTAAGTGGAAAAGGATTGAATGGAATTAGTTAGTTGTTTGGTGAGGGTCCCCACCATTTTTAATATAATTTCTATCTAGAATATTATTGCATTTTAGCAATGCATTTATATTTCTATTTAGTTAACTTTTTTTTTTTTTTGGCCTAATCTTTGTCTCGTCATATGCAGAATAATCATAAAATAAATTAGACCACAAAAAGCTATGCCCAGATAATGCAATGTAAACACATTTAAATAGGAATATGAAAATCAAAAAGAGACAATATGTAATTTCATGTCATTGTACACGTCATCAATTCCACATACAAAAAAAAATTAAAATAAATTTCTTTTTAATCTAAGAATAATTCATTCCATACACTCTTTATATTTCTATTAACTAAAGTTTGAGCTCATGAACCCCTATAATGATTTTAGAATATAATTACAAATTCACTTTGCCACCGGTGTGACGTTTAAAATCAAGCTTTTTGTGGAATAATGCATAATAAATAACAGCATGGAAAAAATCTATAATTTGTTACGAGAGAAGGTAAGAGACAGCTATAATATGAAAATATGTTCATGAATATAAATCTGTGTCTTATTTTAATTCAAAATCATCAACATCATCATCATAATCATCATCCTCATTCTTAAAAAAAATAAATAAATAAACGTGAAGCTAAATAGAAGAAGGTGGTGTGGGAGGTTAATGCGGGGATTATAATTCTGTGTATTGTACAATTTTATTCTATTCCCCTCTCACCCACCTCACTTCTATATATATATATATATATATTTTAATAAATGAAATTAATACATATTTATTGTTGTTGTTGCTGTTGTTGTTTCTGTTGATTGAAGGCATAGAATAGAGGAACACATTTAAATAGCACGCGCTTGAAGTGCGCCATTAATTAATTTGAATTATTTCTTTTCTGTTTTTTTTTTTTTTTGCAGTTCATGTTGTTGTTGTTGTTGTTGTTATAAAATAAAATATTATTTTCTATATAATTCTAGTTAGCTCATCATTACAAAAAATATAAATAAAATAAAATAAAATACCAATGAGGCAATTAAGGGAAAACAAGAGAGAATAAAAGAAATACGTAAAAAAAAAAAATTAAGTAGATAAAATAATAAATTCTTTATGGAAGAAAAAAATAAATAGATACGATGTACTTTTGTATCCTTCATTTCTATTAAATATTGAATTTAAAGTACAGAGAAAAAAAGCTTAAATACAAAAATAAAATCTAATTTTGAAGAAAAATAAAAAAATCAACGTGAAGACTGTAAAGGGAAAAAAAAATAACAAAATATAAAATATCGAAACAAAAACAAAAATAAAAAAAAAACACAAACAAAGAAGAAATCAACTCTATTCGTCATATTTTTTTCTTTATTTCTGAGTAGAAAATTATTTACACTAATTGGTCCAAATTATATGCTTCCATTTCTTTCTATACACACACACACACACACTCACATTCATGCACAATTTTTTCTTATACCTTCATGTTATTATGTATATATAGAAAGTTAGCTTAACTCTGAAAAAAGGAAAAAAGAAAATAAAAAAAAAATAAAAAAGGAAAACCTCCCCCCCCCCCCCCTCCATAAAAGCTATTAAATCATGAAACTCTCCCAACAAAATTATATTTTTTTTTTCTCTTTCGTATCTTTCCACTTTTTTCCTCATTTTTCCACATTTTTTTTTTTTTTTCCTTTAATTTGTTCCCCCAATTTAAATTCATCAACCCCTCACTCTTAACAGAGTCAGTGTAGCTTTTCTATTAATACAGTCGCACAATTATTATGCAGAATTATTTTTGTCTCTTTTACTCTTTAACATAAAATTATTTGTTATTCTAAAATCTAAAAGTTCATTTAATTTTGAACTGTCCTGATCAAAATTTCTGTTTGATTGTCATTTGAGCTGACAATTCTGAAAATTTAAAACTATTTTTTAAGTTTTTGTTCAACCAAGAAAAGTTTGTTCGGTGGGAAACTTTAATTTTAATTGATAAATTCAATCAGAGATAAGAATGTGAGTTCCTTTAAAATGATATTTTAATCCCAAATGTAAATTTTTTCTTACCACTAGACGGCATTTTATCGAAAGAAATTCTGAAATTTTGTACAATTTAAAAAAAAAACCATTAAAGTAAAATTTGAATGTCAATTAGTGAATCATCGATATTATTATAATCTATGAAAGCTCTTCGCTCTTTTTCCCACAATCGCCCCCACCCCTCTGAATAAAATAAATCACACAAAAAAACTTTTCTCTTTTTCTTTTTCATATTTTGATTCATTTGACAGTTTAAATTCTTTTACAATTATTATAAAATTGAAGACGACACAAAAATTACTTTATAATATCTCAATTCACAATTTAACAAAATGAGAGAGTGAGAGAGAAAATAAAAATAAGAAAGAAAAAGTTTAATCTGTCAAATGTTTCAATTGTTACTAATAATAAATATGGCTGCGGCATCATCATTATAATCATCAACATTCGGCATCCTATAACAACCAAAAACGATTTAAAAAAAGAAAAAGAAGAAGAAGAGGCAACTACAAAAATAACAACAAAACACGACATCAAAATAAATAAATAAAAGAGAAGAAGAAATTATTCAATTGTAGAAATTCCAGGAACAATTAATTCGGTCAAACAATCATTTTTATTGAATTCAATCGAATCAAACAAACAATACTTTTGTAAAAAAGATATTTAAACTTTACAATGCATACAAGCGTATATAATTCAAAATTTAAACACACACACACACACATACTCACACAGATCAACTGAGAAAGAGAAAGCATTTTTGTATAAATAAAAGTTGAGTGAATAATTGCAGTGACGTCAATTCATCAAGAATTCATAGGGGTAATATAATCAATTATTGTTAACTGAAGTAAATCAAAAATGTGGAGGCGCCAGGGTAAAAAGAAAAACTCTTTAATTTCATGTTTTATTTTTAAAAAATACACCAAATTGTAAAGTTTCATACAGAAATATGATAATGAAAATAAAAAACTGCACCTCAACTATACTAGTACAAGAAGAGCACTGCACTGGTTTAGTACATAATACTATATAATACGCTTTAATCTCAATTAACGATCGTTTGATTATTTACATTGATGAACCAACATCAGAACAGATACTTTACTCTCTCTGTCTATATAAATACAAACAAAAACATCTTCACTGAATCAATTCGCATCAAACAATTAATAACCCTTTTTACGTAATTTTCATTATATTATATTTTATCCTATAATAAATGTATATGTATAACTATAGCGTTTAGTTATACTTATACTTATGCATAGACAGATACATTATAAAGATGATTTTAATCGTTTAAGATTGAAAGAGATAAATTCACTAGAAATTCTACTTTCATCCTATATTCTCGTTCTTTTTTTTTTTCTTTTCTTTTCTTCCATTTTAAATTATTATTATTGGTTGTTGTTGTTATTTTAATATTCTTGTTATAAAGTGAATCATCATCATCATCATTATTATCATCATTATTCAACACAACAAAACAAAAGAGTTTAGAATCAACTAAATAATAATAATAATAATCATCAGCATATCATCATCGGTTAGTGGAATGGATTAAAATATTTAAAATAAAAGAGAGATGATTGTTTGATTAGTTTAAAAATGAAATAAAAAATGTATCGTGGCTGAAGAACCTTTTATTATTATTTTTTTTTTTTAATTTATTTTAACGACTACAAAGATAGACAAGACAGAAAATAGTCTTGAAACATTTTTATTTTCTCAGAAAAGAAATTTAATTAAAGGAAAAAAGAAAAAAAAACAAAAAATGATGAAAGAAAAAAAAAACGAAGTCTTGTTAAGTAATTTGATGCTTCAACTATACAAAACTGTACCGACTAAATACAAAAGTAAACGTGTGAAATTGGTAACGATCATCTTTATCAGTATGAAATTATCTTTACAAATCAATTTGCCTTTTATATATTTAACTGCGTGACCGAGACCGTGACCATGACCACAGAACAGCTGCAATTTAAATGGAAAAAATATAAACAGAAAAAGTTCAGCACCTAATTGTGGTAAGTAATAAATAATAAAGTTTGCATTTTTTTTTCTTCTCGTAAAAATATGTTAAATGTGGAAAGAGAAATAATTTATAATATAAATTTTCTTTGATTAAACAAACTGAAGGAAACCTTTTTTTATTTTCTACATTTTGCATTTAAATGATTGCGTCCAATTATATTTTTCAATAAATCTAAATCAAGAAAAATGAAACGATAAAACTATGAATAGACAATGACTATCATATTTTTTTCTTATATATAGAAATATATCTAATTAAACTTTTATTCAATTATAGAACCTCATTCTACATATATGTATTTATAAATTCTATCAATTCCATCCTGCTACCCACCCTTGAGTACTCACCCATACTATAAACTATAATTAACATAATATAATTTTCTACAAATCCATTAAAAAATAATAAAATAATGCACGCAAAAGTAAGGTGAGCCATCACTGGGGTAAAATTTATAGACAAAAATTGCCTCTTAGTTATTTTCACCCTATAAAACAGGCAGACACAATACAAATACTCAAAAAAACACACACACACACATACAATGATACACTCATCAAAAATATAAAACGTTTTATATTATTATTCCATTTTAAGCAAAAATATTTTATATAAATATCTCTTCTTTATTTCTCACTCTCTCTCTCTCTCACATTTTCTCTCTGTCAATCTTTCTAAAAATATAATTCTATAAATTCTGTACGACGACACACAACACAACATAAATCATCTGTGTATCATACTGATACACATACACTTATGTATTTCAAAATTTAAATATATACACACACACACACACACATATATACATATGCACGAAAATGTATACAAATTAGCATACACAGAATTTTTATATAAAAATCAATTGATTTAAAAATATAATATTTTATTAGCCATTCAGCTGTATGAATATTTTGACTTTGATATCGACGATTATGGCTTCAAAAAAAAAAAAAGAAGAAAGAAAGAAAAAAAGAAAACGAAAGAATGAAAGAAAGAGAAAGAAAAAAATCTGCATAAATATTTTTTTTTTCTTAAAAAATAAATTCGTTGGTTGAATGATGGGTGAACAAAGAGGGAATAAATTTGGGAAAGAGAAAACGAAGAAACGAAGAAAAAATGAGAAGGAATAAATACAATTTAATAAAGTACTTGACTTTGTTGATTTTTGTTTGGCTAACTTCACTGCCTGCTCTCCTGTTTTTTTCTTTTACAATATCTTTCGAATTTCTTTTTACGTTTGATAGAAGAAAATCTTTCTCTTTTTGCTACAAACAAAAAGAAAATTTTCCTTAATTAATAAATAGAAGAAGAAAAGGGAAAATTCTATTCATTGAATCGAGTCGTCATTATAATAAAAACACATTTACTATTTACCAATACCAATTACATTTTTCAATTTTCTTCTTCTTCTTCTTCTTCTTTTTTTTTGACACTCGCGCAGCCACCAATAAACACAGACGACATCATCCTCATCATTCCATCCAAAAAAAAAAAAAAACTCTTTACAAATCAAACAAATAAAACTTTTATTTAACATTCTAATTAACAGTGTTTTGTTATTCAACATTATCATCATCGTCATTATCGTCATCATCATCATCTTGTTTTTTTTTATTCCTTCTTATAATTGAGGAAGGGAGGATATTTTTTACTTCTATTTTTTAGTTGGTTCATTCTCTGTGTGCTTCAATGTTTCTCACAATAAAAGAAAGTCGAAGGTTGGAGTGTAGAAGTTAGTTGAGTCTATTTTTTTTTTATTCTCCATAGAAAAAATCGAGAGAAGAACGAAAGAATCTTTTGCTTGTTAAATTCTTTTGTTAAAACGTTTTTTTTTTAAAAAAAAAAGAAAGAAAAAAAAGCGACAACCATTCATCGATCCACTTTAGTTAGTATATATAAATTTTTTTATTTTATCGTTATACACTGTTGTGTTATCACGTTGTTATCACTTTGTTATTGACGTTACATAACACAATTAAGAATAATGAGGTAAAAAGAAGGTCTATTAAAGTTATTATATAATTCACAACAGTCATCGGAATTGAATTAATCAGGAACTAGAGATAAACTGTGGATTTTTCTTATAAAGAATCTTACGACAATAATTAATTCGATCAGACAATGTTTGTTCCTAAATAAAAGATTTAATTGAATCAGATTACAACTTAACTTAAAACTAACTAAAATAGATACATCAAACTGTGTCTATTATTTCGTTAGTCGATGATCCTCTAACTTATTTAACTCAAATGTCATCTGATCCTGATCCTTCAAATTATGATCCTATGATCTGATCAAATACTAAAGTAACACTCCTTTATTATGTAAAGTTTACTTTGTAAATCTATCCAATTTCACTAGACTCCTTTTTTTTTTCTTTTTTGCAAACAAAGAAAGAAAAAAAGTTACGTCTCTAAACTAAATAGTTGACGACGGAAGTTATATGTAGATGGATGGACAAAGGACAAATAAAGGACCAACCTAATACACAAGTCAAAAATGAAATATTTATACTTAAAAATTATATTTTTTTTTTTTTAAATTTTCAAAAGAATAAGATTTCACTTGCCACTTAATGTGACATATTTTTCTTTTTCCCCTCCACATCCACATTCTTTCATTCATTTGATTCTTCATCATCTTCACAAAAACAGATTAACACTCTTATATAAAGGAATTTTTCATCATCTTATTATATTAATAATCGTTTATTTATATTTTATGACAGTGTCCGTATACACACACACACATACAAACACACATTAACACACCCATACGTCATACATTCACACAAATTCAGTTACAAGAATAAAATATCCTACTAAATTTGGATTTCAAGTTGAAATTTGATCTCCCTTTCCCGGTTTAACTTTTTTATTCTTCTTTTTTTTTCTCTATTCTATGTTTATCTTCTTCTTCTTCTTCTTCTTATGTATTATTTTGTTCGTTTCATTCTTTCTTTACAAAAAAAAAAAAGAAAGAAAAAAAAGAAAAAAGGAAGAACCCTCATCGAGTGGTGCTAGGATATTTTTCATCCATTACAATGTTATATAAAATTATCTTCTCATTCTACAAATTTTCACAATCGGTTTTTTATTCTTCCTTCTTTTTACTTTTCCTCTTTTACTTTTTGCTATTTGGATTTTTATAAAGTAAAAAAAAAAAAAAAGAAGCAACGAAGAAACAGAAATCTCAACTCTAAGGTTTTTTTTTTCTCTTCGGGGTTGGTAGGAGAAAGAAGTAGATTGAAGGAAGACATTCATTTTGTGTTTTATTCTATATTTTATTTGTCCCGTCGTTACAATTCTTTCCCCATTTTTTCACAATATTATAATTTTTATAAATGTTTCAATTAGAGAACGAAGGATAAAGAAGTCGAGACTTTTGTTATTTTTTTTCTTCTTCTTCTTCTTTTTTTCTATTAGAATTTCTATTTTTTTTTTTTTTGTATTTATAAATCCTTCTTAACATTATAGTAAGAAGAAGACAAATGAGGAGAAGAAGGGACATTTTTTTTTCTTTCTACAAAAATAAAAAAAAAATGAAAACAAAAAAAAAAGAAAAAGAAAAAAATAGAAAAGAAGAAAAATAAAATCTTAAGATTGAAACAAAAAGAATTCCATCTTAAATAATTTGAATGATTTCTCGATGATTCTTATCAATTACAATTATTATAATTCAATTCAAAAAGTCTTCATAAACTTCACTCTCTCTCTTATTATTTTCTTCTGTTATTTTTGTTTTTGTAATTCAAACACAAAACAAAAAAAAAAAAAAAAAACGTAACAATAAATTTTTTACAAAGAAACAGAAAAGACGAAAAATGTCAAAATGAAAATAATAAAACAAGAGTATTGAATTGAGTTGAATTGAAGAGGAGTTTGAGAAGGGAGTATTGAATTGGAATTTCGTATATTATATGAAAAGAAATAAAAACATGATGTAGGAAAAAAAAAAAAAAAAAACAGGGAAACATGGGAAATAATAACATGTTGTTGTTTTTTCATTTTTGCGAACACACACAAACCACACACAAGAAAAAGATGAAGACGATGAAGAAATAAAAACAAAAATGAAATAATTGAATATTAAAATATTTTTTTGGAAGCGGATAACGCGATTTTTTTATTAAAGATTGAAGAGATCGTATAACAGGATAACTTCCTGCCAGAACTTTTAAGTAAATGTGATAATTTCCTAGACTGATCGACAATTCAATTTATAATTTCAACCTGACTTATGTGTCTCTTAATACAAGTTTAGTCAACTTAACAAAATAAAATCTACGATTTGTGATTTTCCCATAAACATCAAATTTAATTTCAACAAAAATTCAAATTGAACATTTCATGAGATTATCTTTTGATATTTTGTACCTTTTTTTGATAGAACAAAAAAAACACCCGATAATTAATTGATTAAAATTTCTCATTCTTAAATGAAACTTTCTTCAAAAAAAAAAAACTAAATGTAAATTCATTCAACATTATCTTGTCGTTTGTTCATTGTGGTTTTTTTTTTTTTGTTGTTCTTAAATCGAAATCTAAAGAAACTTACCAAACAACAAAAAAATTGAAATAATATGAAAAGAAACAGACCTCACAAACACACACACACACACATACATACACGCATTATTATAAAGAAAAAGAGCAACAAAATAAAATCCAATAAATAATAAATAAATAAAACTACAAATCATCATTTTATGAGTGATTAATTGCGAATACAAGTTTAATTTTATAAAAAAAGAATAAAAAATAAAATAAAATAAAATACAATCAACAATTGAGTTACAGTTTAAACTTGACTTTTCTGTTCGTTTTTCTTTCTTTTTTTTTACTTAACTTTAAGTTATGCGTTAAAGTTAAAAAGTATTAAATTAAGTTAAGTTCAGTTGGAGTTAACCGCTAACAACGAATCTCATTATTATTATTATTATTATTTTAAACAATTACTTTTTCGCCATTCTGGTAACATGTAAAAAGAGATAGATAGAAAGTGAATGAAAGGAGAGATAAAATATATATGAATAAAAAAAAAAAAAATGAATAAGTAAGGTATTGAGAAGAGGAGGTAAACATATCAGACGAGTACTTCATCCATCATAAATGGTAATTATTAAATTCAATATAAAACTGACATCTGTCATAAAATGTTTTAAAAAATATATATATGAAAGAAAAAAGATGAGGAAGAGAATAAGTAGGAAAAAAAAAAAATTGATAATAAAAAATGTCAATTTATGAAAGAGACAGAAAAAAAAAAAACACAGAAATAAATAGGAGGAAAAAGAGGAAAAAGAGGAAAAAGAGAAAACGTGTAGAAGAAGAAACTAGTCCGGTGAGAATTGATTTTCTGTAGAAGTTAAACGATTTTCTTCGGGGTTGTGTATGTTCATCTGTAAAAGACAGAAAGACATACAGACAGATAGATAGACGTGAACACGTGATGTTCAAGGGAGAGGATATAAAACGCAAGGACATATAATCACATGAATCGTTTCTTTTTTTTTTTTGTTTTTAGGGTGAAGCATAATATTTCAATTCTCTTAACTGTTTCTTTTATTTTTTCTTCTTGTTGTTGTTGTTTTTTGAGTCTGTCCTGTCCATCATTCTTATTTGTAACATTAAGTCAATCAAGTCATTGAAGTCAGTTCAGACCAAAAAAAAAGAAGAACGTCTGAAATTTAACCCAAAACAAAAACAAAAAAAAAAAGGAACCCTTTCCTACTTCATCTTTTTATATGGAAAAGTCATTTAAAAAAAATGTTAAATTTATGTGTTTTAATATTTTCATTTCTTTAATATTTCTTCAGTCCGTTTAGATAGATCAGAGTATCTGACATTTAAACCAATAATAACAACAGAAACAACAATACAGATAGATATGGAAGAAGACGGAAAAAAAAGAACCGAAAAGGGTTTTATATTGTTGTTGTTGTTATTTTTTTTTTTTACTCTTAACAAGAATTTTGAATCGTTTTATATGTTTTTTTTGTTATAAAACATTTGAGTCTGCTTTTTTAGTTTCATAATCAACTAATAAATTCTTTTTATAGTTTATGGTTTGTTTTTTCTTTTTTCGTTCGTTTGTTCGTCGTCTTCTTTTAATTAAGTGGTATTTATTGGTTATTTCCTTGACTAACGTTATTTTATTAAAATTAAATTAAATTGATAATTTTTTATTGTTGTCCGCGTGACGTTTCTTGAATAATTTAAATAATTTATATAATTAGGGTTTTATTTTGTATTTTTGAAAGAAAATGTGTACAAAATTTATCACATCTCAATTACAACGAGTAAATTACCTTTTGATATTATCGGTAATCGATACGTTAGTGAGATTATTAAAAAAAAAAAAATTTGCTTTTAGAAAATTAAGTTAATTAAATTAAAATAATGAAGGTGATTTAGTCATGTAAATGGAGATGAATTAAAGACAACCAGAAGCTAAAATATTTAAACGATTTAGAAATGATACAATAATTTTTAATTATACAAAGAACCATCAGTAAAAAATGATAAATAACAGAAAACTATTTTATTTCAAATTATCGTCATTAAAATTCCACAAAAAAAAAAAAAAACACATTTACTAAAATAGATTTTATTAAGTGATTTTGCACTTTAAAAAAATATTAACCAAAAACATTTTTTTGTTGTTGTTGTTGTTGTTGCTTAATTTATAAAATTTTATTTCAAGAGAAGATACAACAACAACAAAATAAAAATAAGAAGAAAAGTTTTAAAACAAAGTAGAAATATTCCAAAAGTACTTTAGAAATATGTTTTATAACTTTTTGTTTCTTTCTCTCCCACTCTCTTAATGATAAAATATTTATAATCAATTTACAATGCTTTAGGCAATCCAAAAATTATTCTATATTTAAGATTCAAATAATTATCTTAACAATTTGAATTTTGTTTCTTTTATTTCTTATGGAAGAAAAAAAAAAGAAGAAATCGCATTAAGCAAAAGTCGGTTAAATTGTATAAAGTAAAAAAAAAAAACAAGAAGAAGAAAAACCAACAAAAAAAAAATAAATGAAACAAAATATTCTGCAAACGATGATTAACAGTGTACACATATTTTATGTGTGCAAGTATATGTGTGTGTGTGTGTGTGTGGGTATCTGCATATTATTTTAAAGACGATAAACCCAACTCAAATTAAAGAAAGAATAAAATAATAAAAAGAAATTTTTGGAAGAAAAAGATGAAGAAGATGGAAACTGAGGGAAGAAACATCAGAAAAAACAAAACAGGAGAACATATTCGACCCAATGCGAGAGATTAAAAAAAAACCTACAACAACAAAAGAATGAAAGGAAACCAAGAAAGAAAAAAAAAATTAACAAGAAGACGAAGAGGATGAATAAGAAATATTTCGGTAGCTAAATTTCTTTATCTTAAATTGTTAATTGACCACTAAAAGCTTGTTGGGTCTTCACTTTTTTTTTCCTCATCTCCTTTTTTTTTTTTTCTTAATATTTTTTCCCGTGGTGTTTATTCATAAGAAAATAATCTAGTTTCGGTTTTGTTGTTATTGCTATTGGTGATTCTCCTTCCTCAATTTTCTCTTATCCGCGTCCGACTCATTTCTTTGGCGTTTTAATTTCATCTCTTTAAAGTCTTTGTTTTTTTATTCGTTTTTGTTGTTCTTCTTCTTCTTCTTTCAACATTTTATTCTTGTTCATTTTGAGAGTTAATTTGATCATGGAGAATGAATAAGAGGAAGAAGAAGAAGAAGAAGTAGAAGAAGAGGAAACGAAATCAAAAATGTGAAAGAAAAAAAAAAACGAATTAAATGGTGAATAATTTATTAGGACTTAAAGACACGAAATTCAACATTTTAATGACCATATTAGTTTGACAGAAACAGAAAAACTTTCAATAATTCTTCTTCTTAATTTAGTTTTTCTTCTTCTTCTTCTTTTTCTCTAATTTATATTAATTAGAACGTCGGGTGGGGTCAATTTAATTTTTTTTTTGTCTTTCTAAATCTCGTCCCGTATAACTTTTTTTTTTCCTTTTGTTGTTGTTGTTGTTGTTATTGTTTGGTTAAAATTTAATTGATGGGTTCGATACCTTAACGTGATTTTAATGTAAATTAAGAAAAATTAATTGTGTATAATTAATAACAACGGAAATTAGGATAATCAGGCGAAGAATGTAAGGAAAAATCGCATGTGTAAAATTTTCATTATAAAATTTCATATAGAAAGAATTTAAACCACTAAAAGTTTGACGTATACACGTGTGTGTGTGTTCTGATTCTCCTGGTGATACCGGAAAAAAAAATTCCAATTCAGTCATGGTCAGTTAGAATTATAAATCTTTTTGTTATTTACTTTTTTTTTTTTATCATTGATGAAATAAAAAAAAACAAAAAAACCAAAAAAAGTGTCACTTTATTTCTTCTTCGTTTTTTTTCTCCGATTTTTTTTTTTTTTTACACACAGAAAATAATTATGAAAAATCGTTGTTGAAAATCTAAACACAAAAGAATTTCATATCAGAGGATTTTATTTTATTTATTATGCAAATAATAATCATAGAATCGCATTCGATCGATTAATCGATTATCGGATATTTATTAGATTTTTTTTTTGTTTTCATCTAAAAAACAAATTTTTTTTTATTAAGACTTTAAAATAAGGAAACATATAAATACGTTTTTTCTATTGATTTCTATTCACATACTTTGGAGAAAGAAAGAAAGAAAAAAAAAACGTTTCGAAGTCAAATGTCAAAAAACTATTTTAATTAATTTAACACCTTCCCGCTCTTCTCAATATTCACTAGAGGAATGACGTTTAATATATAATTTAGTGTGTGATATTAATTGAGTTTATCTTAATATTAATGTGTATTAAGAGATGACAAGAATTGCCGATTATTTCCAATCAATTTCTGTCAAAAGAAAAAAACAAAATAAAAATAATAATTTTATTGTTGTTATTCATTCTATCTCGCTCTCTCTCTCTCTGTCTCTATTTTATACTTTGTCTTTTTGAAAATGCTAATCATCTTTTTGTTTAATCCACGAACACGATAAATATATTAGATATTTATATTTATAGATTTTGTGGATGTCGGAAAGTCCAAATTAATTTTTGTGTTTTTTTTTTTTGGTATAATAATATTGAGAATAATCATAATCATAATAATAATCATTTAATATTGAACCCATCCGCCGTTTTTTATTAATTCCCAATTTATTATTATTATTAGTTGATTTTGTTGTTGTTTTTATTGCTGTTGTCGTCGTTGTCTTTTTTTTTTTGTTGTTTTTTTTTTTTTTTTTTTGCTGTTAAATCTTTTCATTTATTTTTATATGATTTTCGTTTCCTTTCCATTCCCCCCAATTTTATTCATTCTTTCTATTTCATCTTAGTTTTTTGTTTTTTCTTTCATTTATAATAAGAGACGATTACGATAAGATAAGATAAGTGAAATAAAAATAAGAAAATACGAAAATAAGATACTTTTTTTTTTCAACGTTTAACGAGAACAACGACAACAGAAAAATAAAATTCAAATAAAATAAAATCAAAAGAACGACAACGAAAAAAAAAAGTGTAATTTTTCGGCTGGAAAAAAAAAAACAAAAATGAAACGAAAATAAAAAATAATAAAAAAAAAATAAAAATAAATAAATTGAAAAACATGAAAATGAAATAAAATAAACTAAACTTGCATATATTTATAATAAGAGGTCCGCGCGGCCTTGCTAACTCGCCGGTATCGCGCGTTTGTCGTTTAATATGTTTTTCATCTTGTTGTTGTTTATATTTTATATATGAAATAATATAAGAAGAAGAAGTAGAATGAACAGACCCACCAAGTTGACTCTTATAATATTATAGAAAAGTAAAGAAAAAAAAAAGAAGACTTTTAATTAATATTCGTTGAATACACCGCGCTATAATAGTGTCAATATATAAGTGTGTGCGTGTGTGTGTGTATGTGTATGTGTGCATATTTTAACAAAACTTATTCTCTTCTTTTTAATACTTAAAAGAACTTAATAATTTTTTTTAAGCTCACTCAACTTTTATATATTGAAAGAAGAATTAAATGAGAGAATTAAAATAAAGAAAGAATAAGAAACCAACAACAGCAAACAAGAAAAAAGTGAGGTTCCAGTTCCACTAAACCAATAAAAATATCTTTCAATATTTATATAGAATGAGAGAGTAAGAGAGCGAGAGCGAGAGAGAAAGAGAAAGAGAAAAAAAAGGTCCCACATCGTGAATTAATTATTCAAAGATAACACAATGATGGTCGATTATAAACACTTTTGGTGGTCAAAATTGAATGCTTAATGACTTTACGTTCGACGCGGTTGACTCTTTTTTTTCTGTTTCTGTTTTTGTTTTTTTTTATTATTTATTTATTCCCATTTGATTTGTTTTCATTTCGTTTCGTTTGTTTTTTTTTTTTTGTTCTGTTTTGTTCTTCTTCTTTTTTTTTTTAATTGTCAAAACGATTTAAATAAAAATGTCGTCAAAAACGTTAAATGGTAGCAGTTTATCTTCGTCTCCAAAGAGAGAGAGAGAGAGAGAGAGAGAGAGAAAGAAAAAAAAATTGTTTTTAATTGTTAAATTTTTTTTAATCGTTTTTTATTGTTAAAAATAAAAATTAAAATAAATTCTCACATGAATTTTAAATGAATAAAAACGTGACTTAACATTTCCATATTATGTTGTCAAAAAAAAACACACACACAAAACAGACAACAAAATTGAACAAGAAAAGAAATTTTTAATTTCCGATTCAAACGCAGTATAAAAAGAAATTTTAATGGCGCATACAACTCAATAATTGACGCAACACAAACAATAAAATTTCATAGAAATTATTAACGTTATACATTTCTCTATCAAAAACAATATTTCTCTCTCACTCACACTTTTCTTTATTTATAAAACAAAAATAGAATATAATAAGATTGTATTTTAAGCTCGTGCTTTTGATATTCATCTTAATCTTAAATATAAATAATAATTTCTCGTTAGAAATGAACAGATTGCTTATACACAAAAACAACAAAATAATATTATTACTATAGACAAAATAGTGTGAGGAGAGAAAGAGATAGAGATGACATCGACACACTTTTATAAAATAAGTTAATTTTTTTTTTTCTATTTAATCTTTTTGACATTTTGAAGAACAAAAAAAAAAAAAAACATTTGTAAGATCAAACGTCAAACGCCCAACGTGCAACAAAACATAACATATAACATGACTCAACAAAACCCAAATAATCAAAACAAAAATAATTTTTTTTTTCGTCGTCTTCTTCTTCGTATTCTTTAAAAAGAAAACAATAAGGAAATCTAAACAAAAACAAAAAAAAAAAAAACAATAAAGAAAAAAAAAAGAACACGACCGTCCCATAATATAAAATATCATATGAAAAATTATTATTATTAAAGAAGCTTAAAAAAATTATTTAAGTCGCGTTTTGTCACTTTAAATAATTTAAGTGGAGGATAGGGGGTATCGGTAAATACCGAATTGGTTATTTACAAAAATTTTTATATTAAATCTTCTATTGCGCAGATTTATTAATTCAGAGAACAAAAAAAAATTTAAAATTAAATAAGAAAAGAATATTATAAGAAAAATCTATAAAACAAAGGATAACTCCCATCAGTAATCTATAAATCCACTAAATGATGCAATAACAATGAATTTTGAATAATTATCGTTAAATTGCTTCCTTAAACAGATTAAAATACGATTAAATTTTAATTCAATAGAATTCAACAAACAACACAAAAAAAAAACGAAATCGTTTGATTGTCGTATGATTCCAATAAAGTGCATTTAAATCGTACCTTGAACTTAACAATTCCGTATTTTACACTAAAAATTTAATTAATTATCGAATCAGAATCGCTACCCAATTAATGTAAGTGTTGCTTCACAGAACAATTTTATAAAATTTATTGAACTCAGATTCTGGTAATTGCGGCGAAAAAATGCCGCTCTGATTTTGAATAAAAAAAAAAAAAAAAATTGGTATTATGTGTTGATAGAATTCTAAATTCAACTCTGTTGGAAATTGTCCAGATATTAAAAAATTCAAATTTTAAATATGATCCAACAATTTATAAAAATGTTTTTATTAAACGATAAATGCGATTTATTAATATTTGCATATGTCTGGTTATTCTGACCATCAATTAAATTAGCACAAATATAATATTACAGAATTGTTTTCTTGCGCATTTATAAACGTATGTACCCATTATATAAAATCATTTACAGATGAGTATATTATTTATGTAAATGTCTGCGTGTATATTTAGTTGTCTTCTTCTTTTTCTGAATTAAAAAAAAAAAAAAACATAATTGTGTGTTGGCGTTTTAAAGAAATGAAGAAGAAGAAGAAGAAAAAAAATAATTTAAATTTAAGAACATTAATGTTCATCATGAACGACGTTCAAACTAAACAAAAAAAAAACAGTAGCATTTTACCATTTAATATAAATAAAATAATAATAATAAAATTATCTAAACTCATAAAATGAAAACAAAATAAAACTGCTATAGAATAATTTGTGTCTCACTTCACTTCACTTCACTTGCTATAATATGTCTGATATGCTTACTTGATTTTTTGCTATAATTGTATTTGTAATATTTGTGACACATCAAAATCTTCTATAAAAAAAAAACATGCATTTATTTAATATTCCTTTTGCCTTTGTACATGTATTAGTGAGAGTACTCATGTGTGTATATGTATGAGTATGTGTTTAATTTAGATACCAATCTCAATGGTAATTTACATGGTAAATTAAGATGAAAAGATTTGTTTGAAAATGATAATTTAACTGAGATGACATGTGGCTGATGATAAATAGATTTAATAGAGTGGAAAAAGAGAGTAGAATATTAAAGAAGAACTGGAAGCACACAATTTTCTGTTTTTTTTTTTTTTTTTATTTTTGTGTGTAAAATTTTTTTGCTCGTCTTCGTAAATGGGTTTTTTTTTGCTCATCTTCATCGTTTCTGCTTTTTTTTTTCTGTAAGGAAAGAATGTGTTTTTTTTTTGCCTTCATTTTAATTTGATTTTTATTTTTTTTTTTGTTGAGTTTGTCGATTTAGATTTTTATTAGCACGAGAAGAATGTTTTATTTTATTTTGTTTTGTTTTTTTGTTGCTTTATTTATTATCGTTTAATTTCAGAAGAAAAAGACGGCGCTATTTAGCATCTTTAATATGTTTTTTTTTTTTGTGAACGTAATTAATTTCTGGGAACAAAATTGTTTTTGTTATTTAAGAGTTAAGATATGTGTTTTTTTTTTTTATTGAAGAATAACAGTTTTAAGTTTTGTATAAAGATAAGTGAGTAAACGGTGAATAAATGAATTACCTGAAGGGGTTAAATTTGAAATGTTTTAATTCGTTCGTTATGCTTCTTAATTTCACGTAATTTTCAATTAATAATTACATTTTTGTAAACTCAAACAGCATCATCTAACAATTTACTTTATTAAAAAAAAAAAAAATACATCAAAAGATCAAAGATGCAATCGACAAGAGGCAAAGGAATTAAATGAAAATGTAAATAATTTTAATTTTTGGATTTTACGCGAATAAATTTCAAGAAATCTTTGGTTTGCGATGTGATATAGTTATTCCCATATTATTGCCTCCTGAAAGCACTAATAAATATAAACTTTTAATGATTTAATTTTTTTTAATATATTCATGATGCAATTGAGATTTGAACACGGAACCACAACTCCTATTAAAACAAAAAAAAAAAAAAAAAGAAGCAAATATCAAAATTCTAAATCAACAATTTTGTCTATCATTTCGTCTATATTTGCTTGCATAATTCTATAAAGTGTGGCGCTTGATTTGTTTGATGTTTTTTTTTCTTTACTTTGATATAAAAATTTCAAAATGAACGCCTTTGAAATTTATTAATTAAAAAAAATAAAAAAAAAATACAAAATCAAAAAAACATAAATTCCGCATTATTGACGCGCGGAATCCGCATACAAAAAAAAAAAAAAAAAAACAGATAAAAAAAAACTGTTTCTTTTTTTATATTTTCTTTCATTTAATATCTTGATCTCAAGGTGGTAAGTATTAAATCTTTAAGAAAGAGAACCAGACTAATGTTTTAAATATTTAAGTTAATTGGTACAATTTAATAGTTAAATATGTTTTTTTTTTTTAAGAACAATAAAAAGAAGAAGACAGAAAACCAAACAGAAGAATAAAATTATTTCTTATTTCTTTGTCTGTCTTCTGTCTTGAATTTTTATTCTTATAAATTTTCATCTTGATATAAATGGAATATTTAAAATTTCAAATTAAAATAAATAAATATTAAAACGAAAAAAAAAATATAAATTAAAAACGATAAAGATTAAGTTGACAGTTTAACAATATTCACCTCTACCTCTATCAACAAAAATGTCGCGTGTAACTATAACAAATAACACACAACTATTTTGTATTCTTCTTAATTTTCTTTTTTTTTTTTTTTACTGAAATGAAAATTACAACTTAAATTATTTATGTGACATTTTTGTTGTTTTTTTTCTTACGACGATCTTCATCTTTTGATCTTCAAAAATAAAATTTAAGAAAAAAAAAAAGAAGAAAAAAAAGAAGACAGAAGAAGAAGAAGAAGAATATTCTTTTTTTTTATTTTTTATTTTTATTTCTTTCAATTTAACACAGAAGAAGAAAGAAAGAAAGAAAAAAAAAAGATTTGACTTTTTGTGTGTATTATTGTGCCATCCAAGATGATGGAAAAAGAATAAAAAAAAAAAAAGAATAAGTAGAATAAGAAGAAGAAGAAGAATAAGAGGATAATAGGTATAATATAAAATGGTTTTTAGTGGCCCATTTAACTAATAGGTTTTTATTTGATGGATGAAATAAAATATTATAAATGACACGTGGTTCTAATTCTTTCATTCTTTCATTCTCTCACAATTTAATTATATTTTATTTTTTTGTTTTTTTTTGATTTTATTTTAAAGATTGACTCATCCATACTAACACAACACAACACAACACAATTTTCTAATTAAATCAATTTAATTATTTTCTATTTTGTGTCCCAAAAATTAATTGTAAAGAAAACAAAACAAAAAAAAAAACGAAGACGAAATCTTCAAAACGTCTTAAAAATTAAAAATAAGAAATTAAAGAGAGAGAGAGAGAGAGAAAGGAACCTTTTTAGTAAAAAAAATTTCCACGAATTTCCAGTCAATAAAAAAAAAAAAAAAAAAGAAAAATTAAAACTTTTTTTCTTTCTTGTGTTTGAATCTAATTATAAATCATCAAGAGGCTAATTTCAATTATTTTTTTTTCTAAAAATAGATAATCAACCATAGTTAAAAACATTTCTTTCTTTCTATCTATCTTTCTCTTTCATTCTCTTTTCATTCATTATTCCATAATTTTCCATCATTTTTCATCTTTCTTCAAAAACCTTTCTCTTTCAGTTTATCTATTAAATAATGTGGGTTGTTGTTAAATAGAATAGAAAATAAGAGTAACAAAACAAGAAATTTGTTAATTTTTACATGAAAACATCAAACGATAATGCTTTTGAATTTGTGGACAAGCATAAAGACATTTTTCTTTCAACAAAATAGAAAGAAAAAAGAAAAGAAAAGAAAAAGTCGAAAAAAAAAAATGTAAAAGAAAAGAAAAGAAAAGAAGAGACACAAACACAACACAAAAAAAAAAAAAAAAAAGAAAAAAGTCAAATAAATGGTTTGTCTTTGTCTTGTTTGATGTTGATTAGAAACAAAACAATACACAAGAAAAAAAAAATCGCGTAAGTCAATTAATTTTTAATTATGTTCAAACTTCAAACCTTTTATTAATTGACGACGATTATATTTCAATTATTGTGTGGTCCATATAGACGGGTGGTCAAATATAAAATAAAAATACAAAAGTTGTGTAATTGCACTTGAACTCTTTAAATGCCTGACGACATTAAACTGTAAATCGTTGGAAAGAAATTGATTCTGGCAATACATCCTACATTACTGATGGGTAGGGGTTCTTGTATTTCCAAAAGTCTAAGTTAATAAACTTCCATTAAATAAGGAAGGATATAAATAAAATATGAGGAAGTTAAAAACTGTTTTAAAGAATTCCTTTTATTTTTAATTCAGTTACAAGTAAATATAAGAATTCCACTTCTTAGTAAAAAAGAAAAAAAGAATCAATCAAGAGATAGATATTCCATGAATATGTGGGAGTCAAATCATAAAAGATATTTTTATGTTTTCACGCTCGTGATCCATGTCACTGTAAAACTAGACAGAAAATGAAGATATTTATTTTTTTTTTCTTGAGTAAATTAAGTTGGAGTTTTGTTGTGGAGGATGTTTTTATTTAGTTCTGGTGTCGTTGTAATGGATCAAGAAATAAAAAAAAAAAAAAAAAAGAAGTCAACTTATGATGACTGAACACAATCTAATTTATTTTACAAAAACAAACGAAAAGAAAATACCAATCTAATGGTGTTGGTATCCTGTGCGTGCGTATCACTTTTGCTATTTTCTTTTTAATCTCAGTGAGAAAATTAAACAAACGCATTTTACTTTTTTTTTCGAAACTAATAAAATTATTTAAGAAATAAAAAAATTAAAATTTATATTAAAAATAAATATTAAGAAAGAGATGACATAAGAAAGACAAATTAAAAATACAATATAGGTGGATGAAGGAGAGGAAAAAAAAAATTAAGGAAAATCGTAAAAAAAAAACACAAAAAAAAAAAAAAAACGGAAAATACGAAAAAATAGAAAAATAGAGAAATACTTTTAAAAAATCTAAACACATAAAAATAATAATTCTTTTAAATGATTGATGTCAAATAAAAAACTGTTAAAAAATAAATAAATACAAAATTAGAATATGTCGACGCCATCGGGGTATTAAAAAAATATCGAAAGAAATCCTAAAAAAAAAAAGAAAAAAGAAAAAAAAAACGTTAAAATAAAGGCAAAAGAAAAAAGAAAGACAAGACAAGACAGACAAAATAACAAATGTGAACGTAAAAATCGTGTATATTTGATGAGGTCGTAATTTATACTTAAAAAGTTAATAGTCAAGTAGAATTCTTATCTTATCTACTCTCTCACTCTCTCTCTCTCTATCTCTCTTTCTATCTGTCACTCCATTTTAAAGTAAAACACCTTACACCACCCCCCTCTCGATCCACCCTACACATATAGATATAGATATTCACTATTTCATGGGTTCGGGTTCACGCATTAAATAAAATATCATATTAAAATGAGAATATAGAATGGAAGTAGTTATTTAGAAATACCTTAGGTGTTAGCGTATAAGTAAACAATAAAAAAAAAAAAAATATAGATAGATATATTAAGAAGTCAAAGAAACATAAAATATTATAGAAAATGAAAATGAAATGAAGAAGAACCAACAAAAAAGAAGAAAAAAAAAAATAAATAAAACACAACAAAATATTTTTGTCGTTTGTCTTTCTTAGTTTTAAGTATTTTTTATTCTTTCTTTTCGCTTCAAACTTCTATTTTTATATTGAAAGAGAAGAAGACGAAGAAGAAGAAGAAGAAGGAGAAGAAAAAGAAGTAAAGTTGGCAACACTCATTTAAATCAACATAATAAAGTGAGTGACTCGTGTCAGAAAGCAAAAAAAAAAAGAAAAAAGTGTTTTGTTAATAAGGAACTTCCTGTCGACGAATAATAATAATAAAAATAATAATAATAATAATAAAGACAACAATAACAATAACAACAACAACAACAACGTACAGACGATGAAAACACCGTCGCTACGACAATTGTGTGAAAAATACACTTTAATTTTTTTCTCTCTCTTGCGTTTTTATTTGACTTTTGGTGGTTTGTTAAGATTTCAAACTTTTGGTTCCAACTATAAATATTTCATAAGTAGAAGAAAGTCAAAAATAATGAAGAAGAAAAAATTGACTATCAAAACAATATGTAGACGAGACATTTTTAAAGTTCCTTCATCAAAATAAAGAAGAAAAAAAACATCTTTCTTCTACACTTTTTCATATTCATCATATTTTTTTTTTCTTCTTCATCTTAATTTATTTCAATTTGTTTAACTCATTTCTTCGTGCTATTAATAATTCTTCTTCTTCTTCTTTTTCCTCATCTTTTCGATTTTTTTTTGTTTTCTCTCTTTTACTGACTTTTTTTTTGTTTTTGTTTTTGTGAAAGAAAATAAAAACTAAAGTATATAAAAAAAGATTTTCTTTATTTATTTTTTTTTTTGTTTGCCGCACGTTCTTTTCTTAAATGTTATTTTGTGAAAATGAAAATGAAAATGAAACAACAAAAAAAAATATAAGAAAAAAAAGAAAGAAAAGAAACATCAAGATGATGTATTAGATGGGTTTGGCTTTGGTGTTTTTTTTGTTAAAACATTTATATTATGATACAATTATTATACAAGATCTCATTCTTACTCTTAGTCTCAATTGCCGTCATTTTAAGTAACTTCATAATATTAACGTAAATTAGAGCAACTTGTGTTTTTCTTTCGGGTGTTTTACTTTTAGAAGAATTTCAACTTTTTTTTTTTTTCTTTATTGAATATTTAAAATATCATAAAAATATGTTGTGAGAATTTTAGATTTTTCATTTTTCTAACTTAAAGAATGATATTTTCCACTGCTCTGAAAATGTTGTGAAAATGTTCTTGATTTTGCATTAGTAAAAATCTGACAATCGTACTTTCAGTTTTGACACTTGGTGAATACATTTGATGATCATAATAACATTAAATTAGGATTCAGATTGTACAAGTCGTGTATATGGCATGTAAGAATTGATGTTATAAAATCTTATTGTCATGACGTCACTTTAAATTACACTGAAAATCAGTGTATTGTATGTCATCGGTGCACATGACTCTTTCCTGTTGCGCCGGCGCACGCACTTTAAGAATTTATGTGTTTTATTTTAAAAAAACCTCTTCTATTACCACCACCACCCTATTTTCTTTTACTTTTTGATGACTTAACTAAAGTTAAATAAATATTGGTTTGTTATTTTATTGTCTTTTTTTTTTTATATTTTGTCTTCTTTTTTTCATTTCTTGTTCTTAATTTCATGGTTAAAACCAAATCCAATTTGTGATCAGTTCATAATAAATTTGTCGTGTCTCTTTTTAAATGTCCTCCCCCCTTCTTCTTCCACCCTCTTTTTTTATTTTTATTTTTCTTCTATTTAACACTATTAATGCTGACATTTTTTAAATTTATTACAAACATGAGTTTGACTCAAAATTGACTATATAAAATATATACTTGAAGTCGAGTCTATTTCAACTAAATTATTTCTTCTTCTTTATTTTTTTGTTGTTTCTGCGTATAATGTGTGTGTGTGTGTGTGTGTGTGTATGTGTGTGTTTTTGTGTAAGTTTACAAGAATGAGTATTATACTTAAAAATGAATCGTCTTGTCCCATGAGATTTATACAAAATTACGCGCGTCTTAATAACTTTATGTTTGAAACTTTTGATCTAATTTTGAAATTTTTGAAATATAAAAAAAAAAACTAAAAAAACTTAAACAAAATTTATGTTTGTGTCTCACTGTCTGTTTCTTTAAAATTGTATGTGTGTGTGTGTGTGTATATATGTGTGACTCAAAAATTTATAACACTTACTACAAATTTGTTGACATTAAAATGTATCTCTTTTAATGAGTTATTATAAGGATTTTGTGTAATTTTATGTTTGTTCTGTTTCAATTTCTAGAGAGGTTAAGAAACGTTTTGCAATGAAGGAAATCATTTGTTGTTTTATTTTCATTTTGTTTGTTTAGTGTGTTGGTTTATTTTTTAATGAAAAATTTAGAAGGTAAAAGGATTAATTAATGTGATCAACTAAAAAGAAAAGGGTCATCATCCTTTGATTTCTTATTTAATTTCTACAAATAAAACAATCAATTAATTTCAATCTTAGAACAACCAAAAAAAAAAATATTATCACGATCACTTAATAAATCCACCGAAGAGGAAAAAAAAAAAGTGTAAATTAAAAATTCAATTTATCTCTTTCTTACTCTTTCACAAGATTGATTCTATTTCTATCTCAGTCGATTACATGTATTCTTCTTCTTTTTTTTCTCCATCATATAAAACATCCATAACTCTTAAATAACACATAAGACGAAGAAGAAGAGGAAGAAGAAGAAGAAGTAGAAAAAAAAAGCGTCTAATAATAATCCAAACCGCATATCATTATAATAAACGCCAATGAACATTACTAAAAGTCTTTCACTCTATGTGTCTCTCTCTCTCTCTCACTCTCTCTATATGTATGTTTCATTCTGTCTTCTTTCTATAATATGTTATTTTTATTTAAGTTAATTTGACTGAAATTAGTTACTTGGAACTCACTAGATCAAATTAATGGCATAAATTAATCAAACAAGAAGAAGTAGAAGAAAGAAGAAGAAGTAAAAGAAAAAAAACAACTATGTGTTGAACATGTCAAATAGGATGGTTGAAAGAGAAGAAATATTAGGTTTGATCTGTCACTTTTGGCTTCTGGTTTTATTTTTTTCTTTCGATAAAATATATTTATTTTTTGTTATTGTTGTTCTACTATTAAAGTAAAAGTTAGTTAGTTAGTTATGATTATTATTATTATTATTATTATTACAATTTTTTTTTTGTTGTTTGTAAAGATTTAAAGATTTTTTTCCCTACGTAGTTTATGTTATGTTTGAATTTAAAAAAAGTCTTAAGTGAATTGTCGAATGGGTGAAATTTATGATGAAACAAAATCTCTTTGATGAAGGGAATTTATTTAGTTAGTATGTTTTTTTTTTTTTTTTTTGCTTAAAAGATGGAAAGAGACAGACAGAGTGAGAAAGACACATGTGTTTAAAAATTCAACAATTTACAAAAATTGACCCTAGGCATTGACCATCTTTTTTTTTTTTTTTGTTTTAATGACACAAAATCTCATCTTGAAAAGATCATTTCTGTTTTGTTAAGAAATTTTCTTAAGAATTCTTTTGGTTTAAATTTTTTTTGTTTTTTTTTTTTGCAGAGATAATTTTTTTTTTTTTTCGGTGTAAAATTTCATTTAAAAACATAATTTCATATATATTTGTCTTCATTTTCTATATGGGTGTTGAAAAAGCACTTAAAACATTTAAGGAAAACCTAAAATTAGATGAAATATTGAATAAAGAAGAAGAAGAAGAAAAAGTTAAAAATGTAAAAAAAATAACAAAAACTTTAAACCGACAAATTTCTTTGAAATAAGAAAAAAAACAACAACAACAACAACATAATATCCATCGGTTAATATAATTTTCATTTAATTTTCGTGACCCTATTTTTCAATAAATTTTTTTGTTTTTTCAGTTAAACGTTAACATATTTTATTTATATGCAAAATAATACCAACTTGAAATTTTCTGTTCATCTACAGTCATCTTAAATTGACTTGAATATTATTCCCCTCATCATTGCATATACCAATAATTTCTTCTTCGTCTCTTTATTTAATTCTACAGCAACTCACATATACACATACACTAATCCATCCATTTACAAATCTTATAGAAGAAATAGAGAGAGAGAGTGAGAGAGAGAGATCTGCTTAGAGTGAGAAAAAGAGACAATCGAGATGGTATAGCCGGCAGTGTACAAATATATAAATTGTTGTAAGTTACACAAAACAAAAAAAAAAACAAACTCATCTATTTTGAAAACTAAACATTAATATTTTATGCTACATGTGGTACTAATTGACTAGATGACACTAAAATTCTCTTGATTCACTTGTCGTATTATAAAATACATAAATGTGAAAGATATATAAATGGATTTCGATATGAATAATATAAGTTTCTAAATCTAAATCGAAACTATAAAGTCAGTAACGTGTTTAATAACGATAACTTATTACGTGGGGTGTAGAAAATGAAGAAACTTAATTGTTATGTTTTTTAGTTTTACTATAATTTGTGGTTATTGAACATTTTATTATTTATTAGTCAAAACAGAAATGACAACAATCGAATTTTCACCATTAAATTGTTAAAAATACTTTCAATAGAATTTTAGCATCATAAGAAAAAAGTATCCTCAAAAGGATAATAAATTTTCAGTTAAATTAAAAATGACAATTTTATTCTGTAAAATAAAGTTAAAGAAAAGGAAGAAAAAAATTATAATGTGAAAATTAAATTTTCACTATGAAAATCATAATTGCAAAAGTTATAATAAAATAAATATAAAAATAAAAAAAAGGAAAAAAAAATTTGTTTGAAATTTTTTTCAGAACTTTACCATATAATTCGCTACTAAAGTCTGTTTATTCGTGCTACAAATATTACTGGATGCATACGAAAAGTTATATATTTTTGAGATAAATTAGTTTATACTTTTTATATTTTGTCGTGAAGGGACCCTTAAGTTTCGACTTTTGAGCGTTCCAATAAACTTTACCAATAATAATTAAGAAACATTTTGTTTGTTGCAAATCAAAATTCAATTTTTAATAACAAAAGAAGAAAGATGTTCAAAATTCTTGTAAACATTTATTTAAAATTCTTAAATAAACGCTACTGAATTTTTCAACGTAAAGAGAAAATATTTCAATAACAATTTTAGAACAAAATTAGCAAGACAAAAAATAATTAAATTTAAATCATTAAAATATTCTGAATTAGTTGAAATTTTATTTCTTTATATGTTGCTCATTTACAAATTCACCTACTTTTAATTAATGCCAACAAAATATTTGAATAGAAAATTTATAAATGAAAATTGTATATGATACAAAGTATGATAGAAAAATAAAACTCGTAAGACTAAACTATATAAATTAAAATCATTATTTAATTTTCATAAAAGTTAGTTTTCTATTTAAAAACTAGGAAAATTTTAGAAAGCCAATTAAATAAACATATAATGGTTATATTATTTGCATCTGTGAATGCGTACCTATACTAACTATATAATTATAATATTAAAATGACGCATTATATCATCCTCGTATACCGAATAATTCTATTATAAATTACATTATATTAGTTTCTAACTTTATAGTCAGTGGTTCTCAAATCTTTTATAAGTGTTTCTTGATTGTTTCCTGTTTTTTACATTATGACACCTAATTTTTGTCGTCTACTATTTATGAGTTGAAAATAAGAAGCTGAATTTATTTGTCAAATTATTAGAAAATAATTTGTGTGATCATTAATTGGACTGATAAGAAAATTAGTTCGAAATTCTTTTTTAATGTATTGAATGATAGTTTGAGAAACAATAGACTTTAGAATACAATATGATATCTTCTTCTATAATCTACTACATCTACTTCTCACCTCAATAAATCTCTTTAAAAGTGGTAGGTATACGAATACACTCATAATATACATACACACACACAGGGTAAATTACCTGCCCTTATATTCGTATATATAATATTATAGAGAATACATCATATGGTGAAATATATGTACATTACATTATAGATTAATATATACTGATATGCAAAATAATATACTAATTTGTATTAATTGCTATTTAGAAACTAATTGGGGTCTGCATTATAGAGATTTGCAATCCGTAACAAAATCTGCATTACACATCAATACATTCATCTGTTTATTATTATCTTTTATAATATAGGCTATATAACTAAAGGTACTCCAGTACTACAATATATACAAAGTGAGAGTTCAGGACTTCTTACTAATCGGTATATAAATTCTATCGATGTGTAGTTGATATTTTAATAAATGTAAGTATGCGTGCAAGTATATAAAGGACTTTATATAAAGTACATGATTTTATATGTTAAATAGAAGAGATATATTAGAAGATATGTGTACACATATTACACTATAGGTATGTATATAACGACATAGACACAAATGTACATACATATAATCAAAGCTATAGGACAAATCTAAATTAAACTAAACTAAACATAACAACATATAAAACATTATTACAATATATGATAGATAATAATTTATATATAGACGGATAGATTGAGGGTGTTTTATGTCATTGACATTGTTTCTATAATTCTATATATGCCAGTGCCACTCAAACTATATATTTTTGTTGGTATCCCCAATTGTTCTTTGTACCTGAAATGATTTACACATTTTTTTTATAAATGTTTCCAATAACAGAGAAACAATAAATGTTTAAAATATGTTCCATTTGATAGTATAACACTTTAGGTATAGCTCCATGGGATACTTTTGGTACCACAGTTTTAATTGCAGACTCACATTATTTCAATCAAAATATATTTCCATTGAATATTTATGATTATTTCATCATTTTTATTTAGATTTACTTAGAACGTATATGGAATTTTTAATACAATACCAAAAATTATATGCTAGGAAATTCTGATTTTGAATAAGGTTTCTTGGAAATTTCATTATCTAACAATCTGACAGAAATCATCCTGAAGGATTTCTAAAGTAAATAATTGATGTTTTCTTTTAATTAGAAAATTTCAAATATTCATTTAAGCAGAATTTGTGTGACTTAATAATTAACGCGTGCGGAAAAGATTTATTTGTATGAAAGCAAATCAAAATTTTTATAATTGATATTTAATGGAACAACTGAGTTTTGTTATTCAATAAAAATAATTTTAAACTGAAGTGATTTGTATACAAAATGAAGTTTCCTTTGAATTTTCCAACAAATAAGAAAACTATTAAAACTTCAGCTGCAATATTGAAAAAAATTATAAGAGTAAAAAAGTCAACATAAATAACTAAGATACACACACACACACACACATAATACTTCACACATTTTGAATTGTCTTCTCCAATGATGAATGTTTACGTTTAGTTATTTAAAATGATACAAAAAAAAATCCCTTAAGGTTTTTATTTTTACAACTTTAGAAAAAAAAAATATTTATTTACAGAAAAGGGGAAAAAAAAATTGATTTCCGCTTTTTGGGACAAGAATCGTTTAAGGGCAAATATATTTTTTGGGTTATTTTCTTGAGTCCATTTCATGAAGTAAATTGGTATAAATGTATTTGGATAGAGGATACTTTTATATCAAGAATAAAAAAAAAAATTGACAAAAATCACAAAATATAAAGAAAGAAAAAAAAAACTCCCGATTTCTCATTTTCATTTCTTCTAAATAAAATAAAATAAAATGTTCAACTTTTTTACATCTCATCCGTGAATCAGTTTTATTAGCTCATCGTTTGATGTCCAACAAAATTTATTCATGTATAAACAAATAATAATGGTCACATAATTGGCCTAATAATAAAATACAGGCTTGTTATTTTGTTTCTTTAAAGTTCCAGTCAATGTCTCAATAGTACGACTTTGGACATAATAAAAATTCTTTGAGTTTTGTTTTGGAATTTATTTACAAAATTTAACAAACAAAATTATTCTAAGAAATATTCAACATTTGTGTCATGCACAACACAACACAACACTTAAAAAGTCAATTGCCTTATATCGACAATTTGCCCGTAAATACATAAAATATTACAAAATTTAAATTACACCCTAAAGAAGATCAAGGAAAGAAGGAAAGAAAGAAAAAAAAAAACAAAACTCATAAATTTTCAAAAATATAGAAAGAAAGCGTATGGGAAAAAAGACAAAAATAAAAAATGAAGGAATATCGTTACGAATATCAAACAAAATTTGGCGTAAAATTTGGTGTAACGTGAGAAAATGTTGAAATAATTACGATGCCAAAACATAAAATATATTCTGTTTCATAATAAAAATATATCCTAGATTTTTTTACATAACAAATCTTCTACACATAAACTGCGACATTATAATTTGACCTAATGCTTTCGGGGTATAAAATACAAAATACAACAAGAAGACAATGTTTATATGTACATTATAATTATATATACACGGATATACTAGTCAAGTAAAATATAGAACTATAAATACACACACACACACATATATATATGTATTAAGCAAACTATATAAATAATCTCTTTGTGTATATTTATGCAAAACCTTTATAGTTAGTATTGTTATTTTAAATAATGTGTGTGTGTGTGTAGGTATAAATGTGTATATGATTGAACTATTAATACACACCACCGAAAAAACATCTCAAGAGTTAAAATGTCTAAAGCCCCTCAAGTGCATTATATAATTATATAATTATAATTAATATAAAATAGATATACAGATGTTAGTTACGATAGATAGATAGATAGATAGAGACAATCTAAATATATAACGTAAAATTATTGATTATTCTAATATTCACAAAAACATATAAATTCAAAACTCATATTCTGTGTACATATGTACAAGTATATTATATATTACTTGTGGGTTAAATATATACATATGTACTTATATATATATATCTAACTATATAAATGTGGGATATAATATTATATAAAGATTAATGGGGGGGGAGTGGAGTAGTGAAGAAGAGTGAAAATTGGAAATGAATGTAGATTTAAGTGTATATGAATAGATAGATGGACAATTGTTTGTCTGAGAGAATAATAATTAAGGGATGGAGTGATTTGCAAAACTATTTTACATGTTTTTAGTCATACAAATAGTTTTAGCATATAATAATTTTATGTATATGTGTGTGTGTGTGTGAAAGGGAGTGTGTATGTAAGATAATAATTTCTCGATATCGACGTCAAATTAGACAGTTTGTTAGGTTAGCGTTTTATTGATTAGATTATATTAGATTAGATTAAATTTACAATTTCAAAAGTTTCCAACAAGACAAAACAAAACAAGAAACAACAACAAAAAAAACCGAATACTTTAATTAGACTTTCAAAAATATTTAATCAATTTGTTGTTACTGAATGTGTTAAGTCTAGTGAACTTTTTAGATTTAATATTCTCAAAATTTCCTCCCAAACAGAACTTTTTAATTTGAAAATTTTACTTTTATTTTTATAAAAAAAAAGTGTTAATGGGAAATCGATCAAAACAAAAAATAAAATACAACAACAACAACAATGACACACAAGTGGAAATTTAAAAAAGAAAATTCTAAAAATTTTTCAAAGTCAAAACTTGATTTTATTAAATTGCAACTTAAGGGAAATTATTTTTTTTTAAATCGAAACCATAAAAGTTCTGTAAGAAATCCGACTGAATCTTTACTTTTTTTTTTAGATGATTGAATTTTCACACTTTTAATCTCCTCAATAAAATTTAAAAAAAAAAAAACAAAATAATTAGATTCGTTTCATATCATTTTTTTTGCTTAAAAAGAAAACAGAAAAGAAAAAACAGAAAGACTAAAAACATTCACGTAAACACAGAAGAAGAAAAAATGAGCGTATAGCACACCCTTTCTTTTTGAATGTAAAAAAATATTCCAAAGAACTAAAAAAAAAAAATTTTTTTACATTTAAAATTTTAAACGAGAATTTTAATTAGAATTTCCAAAGAACTTAATTTATTTTTTTTTAAAGTTCAGTTTAAGTTAAATACAAATCTAATCCGATTCAAAATTCACAAAAATGGAAACAACTAAATTTAAATATTTAAAACTTATAACAATAAACAATTGAGTAAATATATACATATGTGTGTGTGTGTGTGTGTGTGTGTGTGTGTCTATGTGATGTCAGATGGCATTATTATTATTTTTCAGACTTCTTTCATTTTTATAACAATAAAAAATTAAACTTGAGGTCAAATTTAAAAATAGATAAACAAAAATAAAAGACTTTACCACAGTACCATATGACAAAAGAATGAGTGAAGAAGAGAAAGAGGTGAATAGAGGGAGACACATATTAAGACATATTTTTCTTAAATTATTTATTTATTTCTCATCTTAAAAATTTATTTTATAATGTCATTTTCTTATTATGAGGAAACAATTGGTAAGATTTAAAATTTAAATCATAAGAGAAGAAAAAAAAAAAAAAAAAAACAAAATCTCTTTAACAAAACAAAATGAAACAGCGCCTACACACACTTAAAATGAACATTCAACAGTCTGTCTTTCTTATATTGTTGTTGTTGTTGTTGTTGTTCTTTTTTCTTATTATCGTTTATACTTTAATCATCATTCTTCCTTAAATTAAATTTTATTTATGCTGATTTCATGTTGAATAATCGCGTAAAAGTTTAAAATAAACAAAAAACAAAAGCAGAAATTCAATTAAACAAAAAAAAACAACAACAAAACAAATTTTTTAAACAATTTTGATAAAAAGTGTTAAAATAATTTTTTTTTCTCAGTGAAGAATTTGATGATGATTAAATGTGTTGATAAAAATTTTTTACCAATGATCAAATGTGTCAGAATTGGTATTGAAAATTTTCACATAACACAATTTCTAAAATGAACAAAAATTTCCAACCAAAAAATTGTGTGAGTTGAAAATTTAAAAAATGGAACTTCTGAATCAATTCAATTAATTGGAAGGACACAAATAATTAAACTGATCATATTGGCCCAATCGACTTTTACAAATAAAACAAAAGATAATAATTTTATAATTTAAACAAGATCTAAACTAAAATCTACAATATAATCTTTCACACTGTAAAATTTAAGGTTTAAAAAACATCAAAATTATTTTATCTGTAATTTCCATTGTTTGGTTTTGTCTTTTACAACTCCAAAAAAAAAAAAAAAAGGAACAAACACAAAATTTCATTTACAAAAAAACAAAGACAGATTACTGAAGAATCATTATAATTTTTTTTTTCTATTTTTTGTTAAATCCACCTTGAATAATTTTTATGGATAATTTTGTTGAAGTTAATCCATTCGCGTCCATATTTGGTATTTCAAATTCAAATAAAGATGTTTATAATTTTGTGTACTAAATATGAAAATATTTTATGAATTATGTAATAATAATTTCTCATTTAAATAAATAAAAAAAAAAAAAACTTTAACATTAACAAAACAACAACAAACAATAATAAGGAACAAAAAAAAACTTTAATAAAGTCATAAATTATGACAAAGTTTAGGAAAAAGAAACAGACCTACTAATATTTTATTTTTGTCTTTTAATATTTTTCCTTATTTTATTTTTCTTCATCTTAATATTAAAAATAATTTTTTTTTTTTTTGTAATTTATAGAAAAATAAAGAAAATTTTTGTATTTATGAAAAATACAAAAATGTCAGATCGTGTTCCCGGTACAAGGAAAATTTTTAATTAATTAATTTATATTGTTGGTGTATGTGTGTGTGTGTCTAGGTAGAAGAGATTGTTGTTTATAAATTCTTATGTACAGATTTAAATACAAATACAACAATAACAAAAATGAGACAACTTATTAAAAAGAAATCCGAAATGAATAAATTAATCTTCGCGCAATCCGCGATGACAAAAATACAAAACAAAAAAAAAAAAAAACAAAAAAGTGTAAAGAGAAATAAATATAAGAAATAGAGAAGTTAAACCAATACAAATGTTAACACTGTAACTATGTATGCATGAACCTGTGTATTTGTGTATTTGTGTGTGTGTGTATCTATATAAATAAAATATAAATAATAAAGTGATGATGATTATCCATATTATCGCGTAAATGTGCGTGTTTGCCCCACCAACAAAATAACAACAACAAAAACACTATTTAACATTTAAATAATAATTATAATCAACAGTGAATTTTGCGCTCCCACCCACAAAAACACACGCCCTCTTTATACTGCCCACCACCCCCACTACTTAACACACAAACTGACACACATACAAACATAAATTCATAATATAGCTTCGAACTTAAAAACAAAAACACACAAATCTTTATTATTTTTCTTTCAATTTAGATTTTTGTTTCTTTTTAAAAATAGAGAAAATTTCATCTTCATAATTCTTCTTTCAAGTAAAATTGTCGCATCTTAAATCTCACACCTTTTTGTGTTGCGTTTTGTCTTCATTTCAGTACACACACACTTATACACACATTTATAGATTCATTAAATCGTCCAACGTTGGTTTCTCTTCATTGGTAAACGAGAAGGAATAGAAATGTGCTTATCTACAAATAAAACTTCAAAGTAAATAAAATATAGAAAACACTATGACAACATTAAATACAAAGAATGAGAAAATAAGGTTGAGGTTGAAGGTGGAGTTGATGAGGATATGGATGAGAATGAGACGATGAAGAAATATATTCTGTTTATGGGTTGGGTCGTTAGGTCGAGGGGTTCACAAGAAATGAGTACTTAAAATTAAATAAAAGCTCACAGAATCGTCGTCGGGTTTTTCCGTTTAGTTTTGCTTTATTTTCTTCTATATATATATATATATATTTTTCCTAAATAGAAAAAAAGAAAATTCTTAGAAAAAATTATCACGTGACTCAACAGTTTTATCTTTTACTTAAAGACTAGGGTAGTTTTTCTTACCCTAAATAATTTTCTTTATAGTATTTTTCACAAAAGTATGTGTGTGTGTGTGTGTGTGTGCACGTTTATATTCACAGTACAGCCTAAGGTAGATTTTAAATAGAATAAATTGGTATATTTATTTATAAGAAAAGAAGTACAATCTTTTCATTTATAAATTAAGAACGTATTGTATTTTCGTCACAATTCAATGTATATAAAAAAAAATGAGTGGATAATAGTCGTAAGAATTCTCATCTTAATAGACACGTTTATAATATTTTCTTTTTGATCATCTTCATTTATTTATAAATGAAAATATAATGAAGAAAAAGATGAAATATATTTATTTATAAAAAAATGTACGTGAGACAAAGATAGAATTTAAATAAGATTTAGATTAAAGTTGTTTAAGACAATATTTAAATGGCGACGATTAATTTTATTGTGCTTGCAAATTAGATAAATTAATTAGCATTATTATTATTAATTTTGATTGCCGGAAATGGCACAGAAATTGACAAAAACAATTTACTAAAAAAAAAACAAAATACAAAAAATAAAGAAAAGAAAAAATCATTAGCATTAAACGTCAATTAGTTAATGTCGATACATTCATTGAATAAAATACGGAAATTATTTACGTTTCGCAGTTATCAGATTATGACGTTGTGTGTTTCGTAATAAATCGTAAAATTATTGCAATAAATCGATTATAAAAACTTAAAACTTCAAATATTTAATTATTTTTAGATATCGATGTATCGATTAGTTCATCCATAAAATCAACAATCACTTTTTTATATAATTTACAGAAACATATTAAGAAAATTTCTAACAGTGTAGAGAAACACATAATTCTAAAGCTATCAACCATTTTACTCATCTACCCCCTTCTTAAATCCAGAATCATTCCATAACACACCAACCCTATCACCCATTTATTCTATTTTGTGTTAAATCTTTACTCGTTAATTTTATGCAACACTCTGTGATGTGTATTCAGTATCTTGTATCTCTCTCTCTCACACATACACAAATATTTTAAGTAGAAGAGACTAAAATATAAATAAATAAAGCAATAATATAGGTACCAGTTAAAGGTAGTTATGTCATTAATAAAGAGATTTATGAACTAATTAGTTACGTTAACATTGCAACAGGCTGTAAATTCTATTGTATTTAAATTGTAATATTATTGCTTCTCTCTATCGATCTCTTTCTCTCTTACAGTCTTAACTATATGTGTGTGTGTGTATGTTTTTTGTATTTTGGATGATTACAAATTTTACTTTTTGTTTTTGTAAATAAAAGTTTCAACAGGAATTTTCTCTTTTTAGAAAATTAATTTATACGAGATAAAATATTCAATTTTTACTTAATTTTCTTTTTAAAATAAAAATGAAGGAAACAACATTTTCATTTTTATGAAGATAAAAAAAAAACAAAACATAATTTTAGTTTTTTTTTTTTTCTTGTTAAATTGAAAAGTTTCCATTGGCGCCAAAACAAAACAGAAAAAAAAAAGCAAAACATAAAACCGAAGAAAAAGGAAACTTCTTGTCAAAAAATTAATATTTTAATAATTTTGTCAACTGACATTTTTAATTTTGTTTTTTTTATTTTTAATTTTCAAAAAAACAAAAACACAAAAATTTATATTAATTTATCATTTTTTTGTTATTTTGTTGTTGTTGTTGTTGTTGTTGTATTTTTTGTCTTTTATTTTTCGCTATAAAATATAATTTATAAAATGAAAAGATAAAAAACAAAAAAAAAAGCAACGAAAATGTTTTAATGGTTGGAACATGTCCAATCGTTCAAAATTAGTTATATGTGAGATCATAAAATTCAATTATAATTTGTAATTTTTGGTTTATCTGTTCCCATCTCTCTCTTTCTCTCTCCTTCTGTGTGTGTGTGTGTGTGTGTGTTAATACGGATGATGTGGACATTTGGCGGACAATTTATTTTAATTTAATAATAAAATCGTGAAATATTGTTTTACAGTGGCGGCGGCTGATTAAAATTTAAATGAATTTCTGTGATTGAATTGGATCGGGATAAATATCTGACGATTCTTTGATTCTAAATTTTTATATCGGTAAAAGAAAACTAATTTAATTGTGGAATTTCTTTCTACATTGATTTGATCCTTTTTTCGTTATTTCATCTACAAAAGTCATTAACTACACCAATGCTTTAAATACATAAAATTTCAATTACACTCCTGGATTGCCGTAGTAAATCAAAAGAACAAACACAAAAAATAAACTCTAAGAAATGAGAAAGAAATATATTCACTTCTATCTTCTTCTTTTTTTTTTTTTTGCAACGTTCGAAGAAGAAAATATTCGATTTGTTGGAGAAGATCATTTAAAATAAATTACAAAGCACTTTTGGGGAACACGATGAAAATGTCAGTCAATTTATGTACATTTGTGGGATGAGGATGAGTTCAAGTTATTTTTTCTCTCTTTCTATTCACTATTTTTTTGTTTCGATAGATTTATAAAAATCAGCACCAACAAAAAAAAAAAAGAAAGAACTAATACGTGAAAGAGGGGGGGAAAGAAAAACTATAAGAAAAATTGCAAGAAATATAAAATGAAAAATAGAAAAATAGAGGAAACTACAAATCAGTAGAGAATTAATAAAAAGAAAATGTCTGCAACAGGGAATGAGAGAGAGAAAATTGAATTTATTTTCTGAGTTTCCGTTATGGTTTCTTATGCGAAAATAAAAAAAAAAAACCAGAGATTTTCTTTTTTATTATATATTTTTGACAGAATTGAAAATATTCAAGGAGGAAAAATTATAACAACAACAACAACAACCACAAAAGTTAAATAAATAAATTTTAATATGCTGAGGAAAAATGAATAATGACATCAATTAAAATGAACGTTTAAGTGATTTTTAGATGACGTATTCTTGTGGTGTTCGTATAAGACGTTCAACCACATAAGCGAAGTAACTTCTTTTTTTTTTAATGGTCGAGGTCAAAAATTACATTTTAAGATTTTTGCTCTATAAAATAACAATTTAATATAAATCATATTGAGAAGAAAGTCTCCACACAACTGTCGAGACACAAGACGAGAGAAGTAATTGATATATAAATATAAAGAAGACGTGAAGCCAGAATATTATAATGATGATCAGAGACTATCAACAAAAAATAACAACAACAACCGAAAAAAAAAGCACTTGAGATTGAGAACGAAACAAAATTCTCACTAATTTGAATTTCATCTAAAATATGTTGGTTAATTTTTATTTTTGTGGTACGACGAATCTGATTAGTGGAATGACGTAATTTACTGATTTAATAATAAAAAATATTTATCATATCGCGTACACACGTGTATAATTCGTGTGCTTTTTTTTTGTTCAATTTGATTTACCACAATTTAAATTCCTAACAAAAAAAAACAACGACGAAATATAATTTCAAAATCATTAAAAAAAAAAAGTCAAATTTAGTTAATTTTCACTTTTGTATTTGGTTTAATTATGAAGATTATCAAAAGCTTATTTAATAATAATTTATGAAGCTTTCCAGCCAATAACACAACACGTATAGAATAAAGTAATGAGTTAATTATGAAAAGAAGGAAAAACTAAACGAAAATATTAATCGTCTTAATGAGACAACATTAATTTTTTTTTTTGTTGAAATAAATTAATAATGAACATTAGAACACGGGTTGTAACACTTATAACACTTTATGAAGCCAACAACAAAAACTTTAAACCAAAAATAGGCTTCTTTTTGTTAATAATTACAAACACACAGTATGAACTTTAAATTGATCATTAAAAATTACGTCAATGATTTCAACACAATTCAAACGAAAATAAAAGCTTCACAATGAATTGCTAAAGAACACAAATTTTCTATAAGAATCGCTATAAAAGTTTTTGATTGTAGTAAAATAATTATGACTCACCTGTGTTTCTGTAACATTTAATAATTTAGCCATTTCAGCTCTTTCACTTGAACTTAAATATTTTTTTATTTCAAATTGTTTTTCAAGCTCAAATATTTGACGTCCTGTAAATGTTGTTCTTGCCTTCTTTTTACGTCTTGCATCTTGACTAGATGAATCCTCACATGAATCATCACCAATATCTTGATTATAATTTAACTTATGATTATTTGTATCTTTTATTGATGGACTTGAATCAGATGCTGTTATAAATTGATCCGTTGAATCTGTTGATTTTTTACGTTTTAATTGTGATTTAACGGATGTACTTATTGTGTTTGGTGTTGGTGTTGTTGTTGATGTTGTTGTTATTATTTTATTTATTGTTAAAGCTGCTGTTATTGATGGTGTAGTTGCTGTTGTTATTATTGTTGTAGTTGTTGTTGCTAATGCTGTTACTGTTGCTGATGATATTTTTAATGTGTCTGCACAGGAAAGAGAAAAAAAAAAGAAAAATTTTACAACAAAAAATTAAATTATTAATTATCTGTCTTAAATTCTATGAAATATTTGCATAAGTTAAATTGTCACACTCGCCACTAATAAAATATAAATGAATGTAAAAATGTGTGTGCTTGTGTACGCGAATAAAAATTATAACGAACAACAACTTACTTGTGATATCGTGCACAGTGCACAACACAAAAGTCTAAAGAATTTTATAAATTTTGATTTTCTTCTTCCTTTAACAAATTCATTTTTAAATGGATTTTATATCGTCAGAGTATTTATAAATTGCACACAAATTATAATTAGATAATTTCTTTTTTTGTTGGTTCTGTTTAAATTTAAATTAAAGTCAAAGAGTAAATACATACAACATTTTTTTATAAACAAACCAAAATAAGCGAAAACGACAGAGAGAGAAAGGAAGAGAGAGAAAGAAAACGTACGCATTTTTATTCATATTTTTTACTGTTGCCGACAATTTATTTTCATAAGAGGAAAAATATTTTTGTGAATGAAAATTTCCTATCAAAATTAATTGAATTTATTTACGTACACACATTTCGTTACTTCTTCTGTTTTTATACAATTTTTTTGCTTTAAAAAGAAAATATTTTCTCTATTTTTAAAAATATATTTTGCAATGCATATTTTTGCAAAAAAAAAAAAAAAAAACAAACCTTTTAATTTTGAATTAAAATTAGTGAATTAATAAATGTGTCGATTGTAATTTTAAACGTCAATCTAATACAAATATTTTCAGTACATCAAATCAATCATCAAAAGAAATTGTTTTAATAGAAAATTAAATTTTGTATGTTTTTCATACACCCCCCGTTTCATAGTTGACCGGACGTCATTAAATAATAAAAATAAAAATACAATTAAAATTAAATTTGATTGATTTTCTAATTTTTTTCCATTAAATATTATAGAATCAATTTTTGTTCTCATTTCAACAAATGAATAAAAACAAAAAAAAAACAATAACAACAAAAATTAGAAATGAAAAAAAGAATATTTATCTTAATTTAGACACATTTTAATGTTAGAGAACATTTTTTTTGTTGTTGTTCTTTTTTTGGACGTTAAAAGTTAAAAGACGACGTTTATATAAATATAGAGGACACACGCTGATTAAACGCATTAGCGTATAAATATAACGAAGCAATAAATGGGAGAAAAGAAAAAAAAAAAGAAAAAGAAAAAGAAAAAGAAGAAGGAAAAAGGAAAAAGGAAAAACAATTATAATGAATTTTTACTTTTATACTTTTCTATAATATTTAATGGAATGCAATAAAAAAAAAACTACTTTAATACATCAAAGTAAATATTATTTATAGTTTAGTTTTTATTGTAATTTCATAATTTTATAAATGGAATTGGTAATTGAGTAAAATATATTTATTTAGGTTGTATTCGAAAGTAACACTTTACTTATTACTTCCTGGCTCACTTTTTCCTTATTTTGCAAAAAAAAAAAAAAATTTGAAGTGATTCGCCATTAAGTGAAATTATTTGAATTAAATTAATAGTTTAGGAAGTGACATTACAAGTATCGTCTTACGAGAAAATTAATTTAATCAGTTGAAAGTAGATACCTGTGATAAAGACGATAAAATTTTGAATTTTGCTCAAACAAATTCAAGTTGCACTTTCGGATGCAGCCTTAATATTTAAAATGTATTATTATTAGAATGTTTAAATGAGAAAATATTAGTACAGTGAAAATGTTGATTTTTCTTCGTTTTTTTTTTTTTTTATACAACAATTGTTTTGTTTCGTTTGCGTTTAAAACAAAAATGAATTATGAAATATATTAATAAATTAAGAAAAAGAAAAACCTTCGTATATTGTTAAAGAAATTTTAATAATAATAAAGAGATCTTTTACAGTCAGTCAAGTCTCAAGACTCAGGCTAAAAAATATCTAAGAACAATATATTAATGGTGAATATATGTGTGTGTGTGTGTGTGTAAAATATATACGTCAATTTCACAATAACGAAAAATATAATTCAATATAAAATAAATTAAACGCCAACAAACAAAACAGAAAATAACATAGAAAAGAACAAGAGACAGACAGAGAGAGAGAGAGAGAGATCACTTAAGAAATGAATTGAAGTAAAAAAAAATTAGCCTCTCTTTCGCCTTCGCACATAACAAAAAAACAATTTAAATTATTATTTATGCATAAAAAAAAAAAAAAACAGTTTATATAGAGAAGAGAAGTACAACAGTAACAATTTGTACGCTTAAGGCAAATTCATGTCTTAACAATTATCATCATATTTTCAATTTATGGATGAGTCATGTATGAGTATTGTACATAAAATAATAATAATAAGCATATGCGGGATGAACACCTGGATCATCTTAAAAAAACATATATATATATATAACGAGTTGAATAAGAAATAAATAATAAGAAAAGAAAAATAACAAAACAAAAAACAAAAAAAAAAAGACGAAAATGAAAAATAAACGAAGAAAAAAAAAATGCTACGCTCCTCTTGAATTTTTGGACAAAATTTTTCTTGTGAATTACTTCAAAAAAAAAAAAAGTTAAAAAATTTATTTATGAACAAAAAAAATAAGAGAAAATAAAAAGTTATTATAGTCTGTAGGATTCTTGTGCGAATTATCAGCGCAGATATAAATTTGTTAAACAGACACACGACACAAATACAGTGGTGTAGTTTTGTAAAATATATATAATTGGAGTCAAAATAAAACTGAATCAGTGCAACAAAAAAAAGTTTTAGCTGAGAGTGAATGGAACATTTTTCGTTCTATAGAAAAATAAAATAATTAATTTTCTCGTAAAAATATAGTCGATAAGTCTTTGATTGAATTGCTTGAGTAAATTCTAAATAAAGAATGTCAGAAATATATAGAAAAACTACTCAAGTATGAAGGCCGTGTAGAGGTGGTCATGGTCGTCATAATCAATTTAATAGTAAACGTACAATGTATAAATGACAAATTTTATTATTAATTGAGTGACAGAAGGATAATTTTTGTTTGAATTAAGTATAAAAGAATTTGTAATAAACAAGGGGAGGGTTACTGAACTTAATAGATATAAATAAATAAATTGGGATAACCCCAAATGTCAGTACGCCACTGTAAATGTCTAATAATAAAATGAATAATTGTAATAAACATAATAAACGTTTCCTACACACGCGTGCATAATCATCGCAACAATAATAATAATAATAATCGTCATCACAAGTAGAAAATCAAAATAATATAATTTAATTCATATTTATACATATTTTTTTTTATTGTCTTCTTACACAAAATCTTGTTGCTGGACTTTTTTTTTGTTTTTTGTTTCTATAATTGTCTTATATAATTTATGTTTAAACTTTTTTTTTTTTTTTTTTAATAAATAATTGTAATAAGTTTAAAGACACAAATCAGCAACAGTAACTACATAAATTAAATGAATACTTTGTTTATATTAAAGTGTTTTTTGTTTCATCAATATCTCACTCTAGTACAGGCCAAATTATTTCTTATATCAAATCTTCTAGTCTAGAATCTTTTAAGTTAAAATTGCTACTTATGTTGTATTAATTTTTCTTGTACGCTATTTTTTCGTGAAACTCTTCAAAAATGTGATTCTTTACCATTTCATTCCGATTTGGTTTGTTTGTTACATCCTATCGATTAACTAATTCAATTCAAATTATAATAAAAAAAATCACATGTAAGTAAATCGAAATGAGACAGTAAAAAAAAAACTGGCCTTTAATAGAGTGTAGTTATTGTATTGTGAACATACCCTTTTTTTTTTTGTTATTTGAACAAAATCGCACATATTGTAATTAGCATTGGTATTATTATTGATATTCACTAATTATTTTGTTCATAGTTATACATGTACACATTATGATAATTCGATTTATATTTGGCTAATGACTCAAAATTATTAATATTATTTTGACAATGCACAAAATATGTTTTTATTTATTCTTTGTTGCTATGTTTGTTATTATTGTTGTTATTGTTGGTTATTGTTATAATTGTTGTCTTATCTGTTTCTATCTTTCGAAATACTACATAATTTTAATTATATGTATTTAAAAAGCCAAAAACGATTTTCTAATTTTGACATTTTGTTTTGGTAATGAAGATTGACAGTTATTAGGTAGGTTGGTTAAGGTATAAAGGAGGATAATAACAAAACGACCATTTTGTTTTGTTTTTTTTTTCATTTGTTTTTTATTCTTTCTCTCTCGCTCTCTCTTTCTTTGTCTAGCAACAATTGATTTTCTAATAATTAGAATTTACATTTTTACTAGAACAACAACAACAGTAGCAACAACAACAACAACAACAAAAAGAGATAGAAAAAAAAAAATTTCGCGTGACTCGTTAATAAATTTTTATTAATTTTTTTTATTGAAAAATATTTTTAGAGAAAATTCAGTTATATTTTTGTTGTTGTATGTATTTATGTATCTCTACCTATAATTATTCAAGTATTATTATGATTAATTAAGTATGTATAATTATTACATAATGAATTTGTTGAACATAAAAATAAGTCCAAGGCAATTTATTTATTGTAGATTTTTTTTTATTCTGTTCTGTTTTTGTATAAATTTAAATTGTTCAAGATTTTTGCCAAAAATAAATAACAAAAACCAAATAATATAAGCAGCAACAATTAACTGAAGACGACAGCTCCTTTTTTGTCTTTGACCTTAATTCCTTTTTATTTTAATCTAATCAAATACACACAAAATTAATAAAAACGATTTTCTTTTGGGTTATGAATTTTTACATAATTAACCCAAAAAACAAAACAACAAAAAAGAAAAAAGAAAAGAAAAGAAAAAAATGATGTCCAAAAAAATTTGTGTTTTAAAAAGAAATAACCAATAAAAATTCAAAAGCTGTATTTTTTTTTTTATATACAATTTCGGTTCAAATTACGATTACGAGCAATAATTTCTACTCAAATGAATTTTTGTTTCAATTTCAGTCAGATTAAATATAAAATTGTCGTTTAGAAATTTATTTTGAATTTTTAAATAAAGGCCAACCATTTAGATTATTAATGGTGGGTTTCACAAACATTTAAATCGGAGTTTGGTTAAGAAGATTAAAATAGTGAGAACAGAGTTTAAAGTAGAAATTGGGAGCAAACATATTTTAAGGATCGATTAAAATTAATGTGAAATTAAAGGCTGTAATAAAAAAATCCATATTTACTTATTTTGGTTTGACTAAAGGACGACCATACTATAAGTTCCTTTTAAACATATCCATTACACTTTACCCATACATACACACATTTCAATCTGCATAAACAAAAACAAAAAGACATAGAAAATTTACAAGAAGCAACCATTCTCAATCAAGTACACACACACACACATAAAAGTGTAGATAATGCAATAATAACTAAACCATACCAAAAAGGGATACATTTCAAAATCATATTGCCTTGACGATAATTTATTACAAAATCTGGAACGGATCTTCTTCATAAATGTATATAAATCAATACATTTAAAATGTAGGTAATTAATGCTTATGTACACACACACACACACACACACACACACACAAACATACGGCATATGTATATGTATAGACATAATCAAATGGACATTCATCATATTCATAATAATACATAATAATAATATGAGTATTTCCACAAACTAATTAATTAGTAAATAATACAAACTATAATAATTCATAACTCATGAAATGAAATGAAAATATACAATAATAATATACGAGACTATATATAACACTCTATACATCATCATCTTAATCTTCTTCTTATTAATCTTCCTCTTCTTGATTTGCATATGAGATGTCAAAATTTCCTCCTCCTATTCATTTCACTTCTAAACTCTTCCCCCTTCCAGCATCTATTTTAACCCATTTAAATTTTAACTAGAATATAGAGAGGAAACACTGTACACACACACACACACACACAGAGAGAGAATTAACAAACACTAACACTAATACTAATACAATAACAGATTCAAACACTAAAATAATTATAATAATTTTAATGTAATGGGATTTACTTTACTTGAATGTGGAACAATGAAAATGTCAGTTTTCAAACTCAATAGAACATAATCATATAATTTTTAAAACATAAAAGGAGTCATAACATCTCATTCACAATGAATGTATATTCAATTTATATTCTTAAAGAATTTTTTTTTTTCTTTGTATTATTATTTTGGTGTTATTTCACATTTTGTTCTATTGACTCGTTAGTTTTATTTTGTTAGAAAATTCTTTTTCTTTATTTATTGAAAATCTAATCGATTGGATTTCTTTATGTTGTAATTTATGTTTTAACTCTTTTACATTTAGGATTTAGGTGAATAATTAAGTTGCTTACTTACTTTATTAAATTTTTTACCGTGTGACGTGTCCATAATAAAAATTAATTTGCAAATAATAAAAGTAATTAATAAAACTTAATGTATAGGTAAAAGTAGGTAAGTCATTTAGTAATAAATGAATAAATTTCGATAAAAACAATTCTCCAACTGTAAACAAAATGTGACAAAAAAAAAACAGAGATTAACATTTTATAAATCAATTTTTCGTTTATTTGGATTAAAAAGTTTAAATTATAAATTGCATCCATTAAATACGAAATGGTTGTTTTATTTGTGCAATACTTACATAAAATACAAACAAACGAATACATACACATACACACAGGCGCACATAGAGAATATAGTCAAAATATGTAACTCAAAAAATAATATAGTTTCCATTATTCAAATTTATTTTATTATTTAAAATATGTAAATACAAATATAAAAGGACTGATATTATTCTCTACTGGCCTTATATCCTATGCAGTCAAATACACACAACAGTAACATATAATACAGAGAAACAACCTAATACTAAGAATATCGATACATACACACACACAAATGGAATAAGAATTAAATGAAACATTTTAATCAAATTGAAAAATGACTCACTGAATTTCATAAATAATTTTCTTGTTATTGTTGTTGTTATTATTATTACTTATTTATTTATTTATTTATTAAATTTTTATGCGGTTGATGATATGCTAATGTATTAGTATTATAGTGCATTATTTATACAAAAATAATATATAATTCTTAAATTGTACTTTTGTGTAATTGTGTGAGTGTGAGTGTGTGTGTGTGTGGATGTGTATGTTGGTGGTGTATATAAAAAGGGCACGTCTTCGTTTTTTATTGAATTTCTCTGTCTATAATTTTGAAAGATGAAGAAGAAAAAAAAACAGAAAAAAGGAATAACAAGAATGAAAAAAATTAAATGGTAAAGCAGGCGGACATTACCCGTGACGTTTTAAATAAAAAAAGGCAACAAAGAATTTTATTTTTTTTTATTTTTAATGGAGATGGATTAACAATATTATTATGATATGTGTCTGATCGATGGATTCTGATTATAAGAAGAAGATGAAAGATAAAGTCATTTAGTTAGGTTAGTTACTTAAAAACCTTTTTCTCTTCATTTTGGTTTAATTTGAAATATTTTAAACAATTGGAATTTGATTTCAAGTGAGAAATTGAGATGAAAATATTTTACATATTTTAATTTTAATAAAAGTCGTGTGTGAGAAATATTTTTTACGTACGTCAAAAAAGCTACCATATTGAAGATACGAAAATCAATTTTAGAAAATATTCAAAAGTTCTTTCAAAACAATTTTGTTAGAAATTCTATAATACAAAAACAAAAGTTATAATAATTGCAAAATTATGTGAACGTACATAATTATGGGTTTGAATGGGTTAATGCAAAAATAAAAAAAACAAAACTATTATTTTCTATACCGATGATACGTAAATAGTTTATTAGACGTAGGCGAATCAAGTAGACAGAAAAGTTCAATTAAAGTTAATGTACGAAATATTGTTGTGTTCCAATTTATAATGTTTTTATTTGGATTTTCATCAGTGACGTCAGGCTATTATTATTTAAAAAGAAAAGAAAAAGTTTCATTAAAAAAAAATTTCAACGAACTAAATTGACAGAATTGATACTCTTTTAAAGAAATCAATTTATAGTTTGTATGTAAGAAAGTTCAAACAACTCGTCGATCATCTCTTTAAAGAAAGGAGAAAAATCAAAAATGAAACATAAACAGAATAATAAAAAAAAAAACAAAAACTTCGTGTGCGATACGATTATCGCAGAGCATCATCATCATAATAAACGAACCCTTTTTCTTTACACACACATATATATATATGTAGCCACCACATGGTACAAATTAGATATCTTAATCCATCTCTTTATTTATTAAATGACATACAAACAAACACACACACACACACACACACACAATTATACAGCATACCGACTAACGACAAATGATCTTGACTTTGATCATATCAACGTTTAGGCTCTTCTGTTATTTTGTTATGTTTAAATTTATAAACGATCAACTTAAATCGATTTAGATTTTTCTTCTTCTTGTCTTTTGTTGTTTTTTATGTTGTGACGAAGAAACGATCAATGATGATCGTGTGCGATCCTCATATAGAAAAAAAAGTTTTTAATCTTAAATGGTTTTTTATTTGATTTTAATTTGAATCGAAAGAATGAAAAATACAAAAGTTGACAAAATGAAAAAAAAAGAAAGAAAGAAATTCATGTTCGTTCACAAAATACGATCAAATGTTAATCCTAGATTTTAGTTTTTTTTTTCTGTTTTATTTATTTTTTATTTTATTCTAAGAAATTTTTATTTTTTAAATCATATTTTATTAGCGGCTGTTGTTATATGTTTTTTTTTTTTATATCGAATATCGCACGCCACTTAGACTTAAACAATAAACAATTTAAGCGTCAAAGATATTTATTTTTTTAAGTTTTTCATTTTTCTCATTGAAAAAAAAATAAAAAACTTTTTTTTTTGTGTGAATTTTAAATGTGACACCACAATAACAGCAACAACCACAGCAATAACAAAAATTATAACATCAAAGCTGATTTTTATTAAGGAGAGAAAGAAGAGGTAGAATTTATTTTAAAATTTCCTGTGAAATTAGACTTTTTTGTTGATCTGTTTTTGGAGTTAATTTACAAACGAATTGTTTAGAGAGAATTAATTTTTGTAAATATTAGTTTTAATAGAAATATTTTTGTGTAGAAATTTTTTATTTTGTAAAATATTCCAAGATTATTAAAAATGAAATGCAAAATTCAATTGACGAAATTTTACGATACATTTACAAAATACGATCGTCATTTTCAATTGAATTGCATGAAATATTTTCGGAGCAATCTAAAAGAATTAAATTTAATGGTCATCAGATGAATGATTTCATTCTGAATCTTAATAATACAAAATTTAAAAGATAAAAGAAAAATAAATAATATTTTACCTTTTTTATATTTTCTTCCAGTTTTTTCAATACTAGGACTAGGTGATGTATCCCTTGATTTTGATATACTCAAATTAAGTGGTTGATCACAAATTCCACTATCATCTTCACTACTGTCACTTAACGATGTACTACGTGCTATATAATGATTATTATAATTTCCCACCGTTGTTGATAAATTATTTAAATGATGTTGATTATTATTATTATGATGATGATGATGGTGTTGTTGTTGTTGTTGATGATGATTATGTTGTATATAATCATCATTAACAGAAGCTTTAAGTCTTACATTTAATAATTGATTTAATGATGTACGTGATGTATCATTATTATTATCATGATGATGATTTATACTTAAGTCTGTTGTAATTCCAGTTAATAATTGACCAGGACGTATGGGTGTTGGCCTTTTTGGGCAATGCCATCCAAGTATATCACCAATTGTATGTGGTGTTGGTATTTTTGGTGGTAACGCATATATATGTGGATGCCATGTTTGTATTTGTATTGTTTTTGTTGTTGTTGTTGTTGTTGTTGTTGTTATTGGTGATAATTTATTCATTAATAAATTACTACTGAGATCAATTGACTGTTGTACTAATGCTGTATTATTATTATCATTACCATTAATATTATCATTATTATTATTAATATTATTATTATTATTATTTGTTGTTGTTAATATAAATTCACTAATATTTCTGTTATTATTTATCACGTTTATATCATCACTTATGTTTAAATTTTTATTATTATTATTATTTAAAAAATTATCATTATTTTCATAATAAATTAATTGTTCATTAGAATCATTATGATTATTATTATTATTATTATTATTATTAATAATATGATTATTATTATTAAGATTATTATTAATAAAATAATTCATTTCTTCATTAGAATCATTCCGTTGATCATTTATAAAATTTGATTTTAATTGTTGATTTAATTTTGTATCAACATCTAATGATGTCTGTGTTACAATACCAGAATTTGTCATTTCTATTGTATTGGGTGTAATATTTGTGTCATCATCATCAGCTTGTGTCATACTATTATTATTATTTGTTGTTGTTGTTAATTTCAGTCTGGTTAATAATTTTATTGGTTCTGAATGTCTTCTTAATTGTTTTCTAGGTATTGTCTCATCAACTATTGTTAATTCTTGTATTTGTGGTGGTGCTGTTAATGGACGTTGTTTTAATTCTGTCTCAATTATTTTATCAAATGATGAATTTAATAATTTTATTTGTTTTATTGTTTCTGTTTCTAGAAATTTTAATTCATTTGTTGTTTTATGAATATCAATTATTTTTGTTGTTTCTAAACAAAAATCAGGATCAAGATGTTGATCCTTATCAATTTCAGGCATTATCTCTGTAAGAAAATAATAAAAAAAAAATAAAACAATTAAGATTTTTATTATACGATTAATCGAATTTTAATTTGCGCATGCGATCGATAAAATTTTTAAATGTGATCTACCTACTACTTTTATATAAAAAAGAACATCATTCAAAAGTCGTAAAAAAAAATTTTAAATTCAAATTAATCGATTGATTTTAATTTGATTTCTTAGAAAAAAAAAAAAAATAATCTCAACAATTTTTGAACAAAAAACAAAAAAAAAAACGCTACCATTGAAAACCGGGAAATCACGACTTTTTTTTCATGTTTTTCTTTTCTAAAAACATAATATTTTTTTAACGGTTTACTGTAATGAATTTTATTGTCCATTTCATGATCATTCCTCTTCCTCTTCTTCTTCTACCACTTATTACTACAGTGATTTTTTTTATGTGAAATTTATTTTCACGATTAATTAGAGTTTCACTTCATAGACTATTTTTTTCTTTTCTTGTTTAAAAATGAAAATGGAAATTGGTAAAATATAGCAAAAAATTATTTACATCTTTTGGTACACGGTTAATTATAGAATAAGTAAGTAAAATTACAATGGTTTCCAACGAATAACTATAACCGTAAATAAGATTCAGAATAGAAATTATGAGCAGAAACTAACAAGCAACGAATTTGGCACCTGAAATATTAGAAGCCAATTCTGTCAAATATTCCTAGCTCTAGTCAACATTTAGCAATTATCACTAGAATCTAGTTTTTTATACCAGTTAGGGTCATTAGTGATCACTGATCACTAGACAAAGTTAAAGAATTTACTGGAATTTTATGAGATATTTATCTTAGAAAATTCTTAATGCCAAGAGTCTATATATGAAAGATTTACAGGAAAAGAAAAAACAATCTAAATTACTGTGTAAAAAAAAAACTTCCAATAGAATAAATACACAAAACACAAACGATAATCTTATATTACCAAATCCAAACAAAGACGAAAAAGAAAGAATCTCATAAATAAGAAAATGTAATAAAAATTAAGGTTCTATTTCTACAATAATACCTACTAATAATAATAATGATAATAATAATAATATAAAAGTGCATTAAAATAGTCTTTGGGTTGAAGACTTATAAACGCGGAGAAGTAGTTTATGGGAGAATGAAGATTTTTATTTTTCTTCTAATTTTTTATTTTCTTTCTTTTTTTTTATGAAGGAAAAAAAATGGATCGTTTAAATTTTTAGGATAAGTGGGGGAGAGAGAGAGAAGTATCATAAAAATTAGGTTTTTTATATTTAACGATTTTTAATGGTAAAACCTAACAACAACAAATTATTTGAAGAGGAACTAAACTAAATATTTTGATGGATATTTTTGGTTCATGTGGAGAAAAAAGTATTATAAATTTTGTTTGATTGATCTTTTAGACGATAGGTTTGTCTGAAGGGACGCGTATTCAGATTTTATTGATAAAAATTGTTTTTTATGAGCACAAATAAATATTGGTTATGATTACGTAGGAGGGATGATGCCGAACAAGTTTCACAAAAGCACCATGACAATGATCACAATTATTGTTTATCGGTATTAGGAATTCATAAAAATTGAATCAGGTGCAGATTTTATAGAAAAGGGAACAATGAAATTATTGGCGAATTGCCATACAAGAAGAATAATTTCATTGAAATTCTCTTGGCTTAAATGAAAAAAAATAAATAAAGTAGGATGCACCACAAATCACAATATTGAAATTCTTTCTAAATGGAATTTACAGTCGGACTCAGAATGATGAAGCATAATGTAGGAAATTTATTTATTTATTTTCTATCAATTTGAGCTTCCATATAAATTTCAAAACAGACAATTATAATAACACAGACACACATACACACACACACAGAAAGAGATACAAGATTTTAGAGATCTTTAATCTATTCAACTAATATTTAAATTTGTGCTTTGTGGAAGTGGGAGGATATAAAATCCCTTATCAACATTTTTATATTTTTTTTAACTCATTCTCTCTCTCTCTCTCTCTCTTTCTCTTTCTCACATACGCACAGGCACACATTCAAACATGCATAATAAATAATATTATAGGTAGGTACACCCATAGCTGATTTTTAATGATTCATGTCAAAATAATTTAAACATTTTATGTGTCAAAAGAGAAAGAGAGAGAGAGGAAGAGAGTAAAAAAAAAAACAAAGTAGAAAAATATTTTCAATCCGAGTCGAGTAAAATTAAAACATGAAATTAACCGTGGATTTTGATTTTAATTGACGTTTTATAGTTTTAAAAATTCAATTAAAAATTATAGAAAAAAAAAATTCAATATTTATTTATGTACTAAAAATGTATTCATCCATTAAATAATATTATAGCATGTGTGTGTAGACTATATTTTGTAATTATGAAAAAATGTAAATTTAATTCTTTTTTTTTTATAGATTTAGGGGTTAGATTTTTTTTTAATTTCATTAAAAATCTGCACTATTTTATGATAAGCATCGGACACATTTTATATACACGCGGTCATACGTCAATTTTCATCGTCAGAATAATATGATAATCACGCGCGCAGCGTTATTTTTTCCATTTTTTATTTGCTTTTTTTTTCTTTTCATAAAAATTTTCTTCTATACTTTTTTTGTTTCAACTTTATCATGTTGATAAATTCATATTTCATACACAAAAATATTCCAGTAGTAAATATACTGCCATTATCATTTAGTGGGAGTATGAAGGGAAAAGGTAATTTTGATGACACACACACACCCCACCAACGCACTACAGAGACAATATGGATAATGATGAATGTGAAATAAATTTTTTGACCTGTTTATAGGGGGATGAATGATATCGTTACAATTATTATTATACAAATTATTGATTTATTGTATATTTTGCATCCAAAATTTTTTTTTTATTTTTTATTGGTAGAAGTGAAGTAAAGTGAAGTTAATTTTAAAAATTTTAACGCAATGAAATATTGGGAATTTCTTTAAAGTCTATTTGGTTGCAGAAAAATTAGTTGCTAAAATGAATTAATAAATTAAATTAATAAATTAAAAAATTAATAAAAAAGTTATTTATAGAAAAAAATTGTTATTTATAAGCAAAAGTAATTCAATCAAATTGCAATAAATAAATGATTCTCTTCTCTATTTTTCTTTCTTTTTTTTTCCTTTCGCTTCTTCAAACAAGCAAAAACAAAATAAAATTTCATTCTCTTGTGCAACAGATTTTCACCTAGTGCTTAATTCTACCGATGTTCGTTATACAAACTTATAGATGATTAAAATAATTATGTTAAATTGAATAACTTTGGGGCTCGCATAAATATGCAATAAATCAATATTATCACATTTAAGTACTTTAAACAAAGGAAATTACAACAATACGAATAAAGAGAAAATAATTTGATAAGCTAAAAAGAGATTTATAACGATGTTACTTGGTATCTTTCTCTTCCTTCCTTTAAACACAAAACAAATTTAGTACAATTCATCTATCTTTTGCCCATTCTTATATCAGACACATTTCTGTTATAATTCCTCATATAATAAAGCATTAGTTAAGTTAAGTACATTTAATACATTGTTGATTAATGATTAAGATTGCTTAACAATCAACATTATTACTTAACTCTGTGTAGTGTAGTGTATGTGTGTGTGTGTGTAAGTTAATAACTAAACTTAACTTAATAAACAATAAAAAAGTTATTTATAGAAAAAAATTGTTATTTATAAGCAAAAGTAATTCAATCAAATTGCAATAAATAAATGATTCTCTTCTCTATTTTTCTTTTTTTTTTCCTTTCGCTTTGATCGTAATCTTTTGATGGATGTGAGTTGGTTTTGGTTTTTTTTTTACATTCATCTTAGAAAATATACCTACACAAGAAATTCTTAAGAAGTTGTTTATGAGTCATTTTTTTTTTTTTGCCCTTTTAAATATTTATACTTATTGTTCATTTTATTGGTAAATAATATTTCAAGATCTTTGGGAATCAAGCATTAAGAAATTGCACATTAGGTTAGAAAAACTCTTCTTTGTTATTTTGAAATGAATCGAGGACAGAATATTATCTCGGAATATATAATTTCGTATTCTTTAATCCTAAGAAGGAATTACAACTCACAGATATTTGCTTATTCACAAAATCTTGGAACAACATTCAAAAATCCGATTAATCAATTATATCAATGCATTTTATAAATTTCGAAGGTTTGTTTTTAAACAGTGAAAAAAAAAAACACATGAAAATATTAAGTCAATCCGAATTATTTATAAGTTTAAAGATCATATTTTTGCATTTATTCTATTGTTAAGTTATTAAAAATTACTCGATTATATATTTTTTGCATTGTTCTGTAAAAATTATTCAATTTTTTTCTTTCTCATTTTCAGTTAAATCATGGATAGAAATATTTATTTCTCTATAGGCTGAGAATAATAAAGTTTAATTAGAATATCGGCATTTATACCTACTTAAATTTCTATAAATAAAAAAATAAAAAATTGTATCCTGTTAAGATCAGAATAAAATATTTTGTGGGGAAAAAAAGAGAAAAAAAAAATCTTTGTAATAAAAATAAAACGCTTGAGGATATTTTGTTTGTTTGCGCATTTTTTTTTTATAGATATCAACCTCTTCACATTTATTTTTCTCTTTTTGTTATCCTCCCGAACCCCTCCCACATACACACACACACACACACATATATATATATATATATAAATCTAATAAAAGCTCATTATAGACAGACGAAGGAAAGAAGAAGAAACAAAAACGAATAAAAAGATTTCCTTCTTCTTTGCAGAACGCAACACAAAAAAAAAAAATCGCAATTAAAATCAAAAAAAAAACCCGCAAAAAAAAAAGAGAAGAAGAAACCAGAAAGACGTAAAAAATAATAATGTTATTGGTGATCATTCTCAAAACGATTTAAATTTGAAATCAATCAAATAAATTAACGTATTTTAACGATCGGCGATCATCTTAATTACTAATATTTTTCTGTGTGTGTCTGTGTGTGTTATTCTCTATTTATATTTACATGAGAAAGAATCTAGTCATCTCTAACTATCACTGTTTGTGTGAGATGCAGTATTGGACGATAGAATTAACGGCTATACCATATCAGTTGTATGAGAAACTATATTATGATGTTATAGTTGATAATATTTAATGATAATTTGACTACTTACGACGGAAGGAAACTTACTGTATGTTAATTAGGGAATGTCCTTTTCAAATAAATTTTTACCATAAAATATAAACGCCGTATCATACAAACATAAAAACATACTCTTAAAGGGGTGTGCAGGACGGATACTACACTTCTTTTTTTTATCGACCTCGTACAAAAATTTACAATCTTAAGTTTATGACTACAGTAAAAAGAAAAAAAAAATGGGGGAGGAATCAAACAAACATAATTTCTTTTTGTTCCCTTCGTTTTAGAAATAAAAAAAAAAAATCTTAACCAGAAAAAGATGTTAATTGCAGACAATTTAAGATAATTAAGACGTCGCAGAAAAAAAAGATAAAAGAAGGTGAAATGAGAAGGTGGTGGTTTGGCGAGTGAGGTGGGGGATACCCAAATTCCTCTAACTCAATCCACATCAAACTTCTCTATACAGTCGCGCGCGTCTATTAAATTTTTTTTCTTTCTTAACCGTCGAGGATAATTGCTTTAACACAGTTTTACGATCGTTTTTTCTTCTTTTAACTTTTTTTTTTACTTTTTCTTCTTCTTGTCTTCGTTTACTTGTCTTTCAGAACACAAAAAAAAATATACGATTTTCTTTCCCCCTTTTCTTTTTTGTTGTTGTTGGCTATTATTCGCCTTAAAATATTTTGTAAAAATGTCTTCATTTTTATGAAGTGAATAATGAATTGGATTTACTAAATTTTATTATTCTTGAGAAGCGAGAACAAAAACGAACAGCAGACTTTACTTAGCAGTGGCAACAAGAAATGAAAGAAAAAGTAAGTACTAAAGGGAGACATGAAAACGAGACGGTAGATGAATTCAAAAAGAGATAAATAATGTGTGTGTGATGGAAAGAGAGAGAGAGAGAGAATACTAGATTTTATATTTTTCCTAAAGAAAATCAGAAAAATAGAAAATAGGGAAGATGGAAAAAATGTTCTCTCTCTTCTTAACTTTTAAGGGAAATATTTGTCGTGTTTTATCTACTTAATAATGATGAACGTGCTTTTTATTTGATTCACACAAATTGATCGTTTAAAAGAATATTTCTGTCCCTCTTCCTCTTAGATTTTTGTATTTTTCTATTTTTTTTCTTTATTTTCCTAAATAAAAATTTCACCAGAAAAATTTAAACGAAAAACAATTTTCTCAAATAAAATGAAAAGATGAAATTTTGTTAATAAATTATAAGGACAAAAAAAAAAGAAGTCAATCAATTAGAAATTATAAATCTTGTCGTGTAGTCATGAACAGCGTAATAAAACGATGTAAATTTCGTGAAAATTTACAATTGAAAAATTATTAATGCCGCCGCCGTCGCTTAAAAAATAAAAAATCTCTCTTCGTTTGTTTTGAAATGGAAAATTAATTGAAAATTAAAATTTTATTTCTTCTTTCTTTATAAAAATAAAAAAAAATTGGACACGAATAATTTAAATTAGACGGAAAATCTTTAATCGATTTATAGTCCAATAAAACCGAATTGTCTGAAATTCTTAATGTTTAAAATTGTCTTCATGACTCTGTCCTAACCTTCCCTCCAATAATTTAAAGAAAATTTTATTTGCCGAACAAATATGGAACGAAACCAACTGCAGTGGAATCAAGAATTCAATTTAAGAAATAGACAACTTTGGCCCTACAAATTAAAATCTTTCTTCTTTTCTCGATTACGTCAAAAATATTTTCCAAAAAAAATTGTTTTCTTTTCTGTTTAAAAATTGTTTTCTCTTTTGGTTTACATCAGCAAAAAAAAAATTTCCACATAAAAGTATTATCTCCTCCTGTGTTCTCTCTTCTGTTTTATAAATTATGGATATAAATCAAAGAACCGTGTGTCGACTTTATGTGTATGTGTGTGTTAGTGTGTAGAGAAAAGGCACCCTAATAAAATTATACAATCCAACAACAAGAAGAAAAAAGGAAGAAGAGAGAGAGAACAAAAAAAAAATCACAAGAGAACAAAAGAGGTTAAATTTTTATAACGCATTTAAAACATCGCACAGCATGAACACTGTATCCTTTTTTTGCCTTAAACAAACTTTTATTCTGTTACATCAAATAAAAAAAAAAAGAAGTAAGAAAATTCGATTCGACAACATAAGAAAGAAAAAAGAGAGAAAACAAACCAAGTAACTCCCAACCTTTCAATCAACTCTCACTAACGGAAAACTAAATTTTCTCATTTATGCGCGTCGTTGGTGTCAATTCTCTTTTACTTTTTTTATGTTTTTCATTTTTTCTTCTTGGTGAAGGAGAAAATGTGTAAACAAAACGAAAAATTACAAAACAGAAATGAAAATTGAAATCCTTCTATAATTATTGTGTTTTTGCCATAATTTTAAAGTAAATCAACAACAAAAACAACAACAACAACAATAAAGATGAGAGAAACCAAAAAAGAAAAAAGTTTGAAAAAGTGCGGAAATGAATTGTGTAAGTTTAACTGAAGTTATGAACTACAATAATTTTTCTCTCATTCAATATTCTCTCTCTTTCTCACACACACCTATAACTGATATACTTAATTTATATTTCCTTCTAATTTCCTGTACCACCATCACACAACTCACACCATTTTCCGTTTCTTTTAAGAAAATTGATTTAAAAAATGATGAATTTTTCCCCAAATTTTCTCATTTTTTTTTTATATTTATCATATTTTCTTTATTGTGAAAAACGAAACTTATTAGGGTGAATTATTTACAACAATAATTTGTATTATTTAGAAACGAGGGAGTTTTCTATATTTGAACTACTTAACATATTTTGCTATTTTCCCAAGTTTATAGTTAAAACAGGCTAAAAGCAGAACTGACAAATTCATATCAAAAAAAATAAGAATAGGAAAAATGTTGAGGAAAAAAAAAAGTTACATAACGTTATGGGATTTTTGTTGACGTATTTTGGCTTGACTACCAGGAACCAAGAGTTATATAAAAAAAAAGTCCTTCAACATAGAAAATAAAAGAAAAGTTAAAAAATAAAAACAATTGTCTTTGTACAAAAAATTCAATTAAAATTCAAGAAAAATAAAAATAAAACAAAAACAAATTGAAAAAGTCATTCAATTCATTTCAAATTAAAAATCTGTTTTTAAAATTGTGACAAAAAGAAATAAGAATTTTACGTTTCTGCTGCCACCACATAAGTACCCAAAGTAAAAAAAAAGTGTAAATTGTAAATGGATAAATTTAATGGATTGGGTAGCGGGGAATGTGTACACAACTCTTATTATAAATTACCTTTTATTTTCTTTCCATTTTCTTTTTATCATGTATTTATTTTATTTCTTTATTCTCATTTAAGTGGATGCGCCTCCAACAACCCTCAGCTATTTAACTACTTCAACTTATGGACGAATTAAAATATTTTTATAGGAAAACAGAGTGAAAGAAGAAGAAGAAGACTACATGAAACTACGACATCAGAAACAAGAAACTGACGACAACAAAATAGCTGAGGCACACACACAACACACACACAGAGACACAAAATACGACATAAATAAATGAAAAATTCTATCCATAATAAATAAATATCTTCTGTTTTGTAGGTTGTTTTTACAGAGAGAGAGACAGCACGACAGAATAAGAAAGAGAAAGAGAAAAAGATTAGATAATAAATGAAGTTTGAGTTTAGGAGTAGAATCGGGTTGGCTGAATATAAACTGGTTGGGTTGAAAGGTGGATTGGAGTGGAGAGAATTCTTTTTTTTTTCTTTTGGGATGAGGTAAAGGAAGGAAGGAAGAAAAAAGGTTGAATAGCAAAAGTATATGATTATTCAATGGTGTATAAATCCTGAGATGAGACGATATCAATTTTAATAAAATTGTTGGTTAAAAGAAAAAAAAAAAAAAGAAAGAAAGAAAGAAAACGAAGGAAAATGAGTGAAAAAAAAATGAATCAGAATTGGCGAGAGGAGGATGTAAAAAAATTATGAGAGAGAAGATTTGGTCTCAAAAAAAAAAAAATTTGTGAGGGGAAACAGAATTTTTATTTTAATTTTGTTTTTTTTTCCAACGAAAAAAAAAAGTGAGATTTAAGATTTTTTTTTTTGCCGCCGCCGTCGTTGTCGATTTTTTTTTTCTTTCTTTCTTTTCTTTATCCCTTTTTTTATTTTATTGCTTTTTATTTTGCGTTTGTGTTGAATTTATGTAGAAATAAACGTTTTTCTTTCTTTTCTTTAAAAACAAAATGAAAAAAAAAAAAAAGAAGGAAAAATGCGCGATGGAGAAAAAAAAAAGAAAGAAGAATATTTAATTCTCAGCCGCAGATTTTTTTTTTGTATAAAGGTACAGAAAAAAACGGAGGCTAAAAAACAGAATTGAGTTGTGGAGTAAGAGGAGAAGGAGGAAGAATGAGGGAAGAATGAGGAAGGAAAAAAAAAACAACAGAAATTGATTTTTTTTTAATGATTCTTGAGGAAAAAAAATTTATTTTACCGTTTTTTTTTTCTCTTCTTCATTTCTTTACTGCCACAAAGTAAAATTTAATTACAAAATTAAAAACACACGAGATTTATTATTTTTTTAACGTTTCTGTTCTATTTGAGTTTTAAAGAAATATTAAGAACGAAAATTTTGAAAAAATAGGTAAGGTAAACGCGAGAGGTTAACCACTGTGTGCAATCCTAGGAGAACTGGTGAGGAATCTCTGTGAAACTTTATGAATCTTTGTTTAAATTTACTCAAATTCGACAAGTTCAGTAGATTAATAAAATAGAATCCATCACAACTGTAAAATCGCGAATATTGATCCCAGTGTTTTGAATAGAAATACTCCCATGAGAGATAAGGTTCAATTATTGATAAGGTCCAATTACAAAGGTTTAATAAAATAATAAAATGTCAAAAATTTGTCGCATAAAATTTAATTTAATTATTTTGTTCAGCGTCCATCATCCCCGTCGGATAAAGTTGATTTTATAATAAAACAAGAAGTGGATGATGACTCTTGGGATTCATCTCCCTTAAATTCATTTTGTCTCTTTTTCTATTGGAAATTTTTTCATATTTTATAAGACAAGTTTTCGTTTTTTTTTTTGTTTATCCAAACCGCACATTTCACCTGTCAATTAACTAAGAAGAGATGACATTTTCAATTATTCAGCTAACCAACATTTTGTTTCTTTTTTTCCGTTTTTTATTTTGGACCCTTTGATATCCAAAAAGCAATAAAAAAATTTTTTTTTTGTATGATGGAATTTAATTGAATAATCAACCCTCATAATTTTATTAAGTTTGTAGGTAACGAACAAGACGACATAGATTACAATTAATTAATTATAAAAAATTTAAAACTTTTAGTCTTTAATGTTGTTGTTCTTTTTGCTATTATTAAACAATTATTATCGTTTTACATATTTTTTTTTATCAATTAATAATTTTATTAATTAATAATTACCACAAAGAATTACAACAGAAATGATTCCGATATTGGCAAGACTTTTCACTATTTTCTTCTATTCAAAATTGATTCAACGATAATCGTTTGAAAAGACGACGAAGAAGGGATTGAATTTTTTTCGAACCTGGCCTTAAATAATTTTCGTTTAACACCAGAATTTTTTTTTTTGTTTTTTAGTTTTCTCCTAAAAAAAACTTTTCATTTTATCAGTTTTTCATCGTTTATTATTTATCATTAAATTTTAAAAGTTACATCGGAAGTAGGTTAGGTAAGTTTACTTGAAACTAAAGCTCATAATAAGCGCACCCAAAACCGTTTTATACAAAAAGTTCGTACTATCTCTTTCACTCTTGAATGTATGAGCATGTAAATTGTGTAACAAGGAAACAGGGAATAAGGAATGTAAAGAGTCCACAATTGGCTTGAATTATAATAAATTTCAATTGTGTGAAGAGATACGTCCAACAAAATGTAAGTTCAATTCTTTTAGAGCAAACATTAATGGACAATACGTTACTTGAAATAAATTTAAATTCTTTGTTTTTTGTTAAAAAAAAATCAATTCAGTTTAATTCTGTCCTACTTTTAATTCAATTCATGAACAATAATCATTTTATTGATGTAACTTTTACAACAACATTATTTTTATCCAATAATCAATATCCCAAAATGCAAGTATCATATTTGCATGTCCAATTTTCTTCCTTTTATTTAAAGTTATTGTTAAAATAGAGAGAGAGAGAGAGAGAGTGATAGAGATATAAAGTGATTCAATTTACATATTTTTTTTCAAAATAACCAAAAATTTTCAAGAGAAAGATTTAAACAAAGGAAAAAAAATTCTAAACTAAAAAACGTAAATAATTCAAATTAACCAAACTCAAAATTCATTTAATTTAATTTTATAATCAATTCATATTAAATTAAGAGAGAGAGAGAGAGAGAGATAGAAACATAAGAGAAAAAAATATTATGTAATATTTAAATAAAAAAGAGAAAAAGGAAACCCTACCTTAATAATGTGAATCCTTAATTGATGTCAACAACAAACTGTTTGAACGTCATTGTTATAAATCCATTATCACGCACGCATTCTGTCCCATTCCATAATAACATAAAAATAATATTTATTGGCGAATCCTCTCCTTCTCTTTTACTCCCTTTTTTTTTGTAACTAACTGTTCGCCTAGTTACTGTTTATTCGTTATTATTTTTATTGTTGTTGTTGTTATTGCTTTCTCAACAGTTTAACATAACAATATTGTTAAGTGTAATTTTTTTCTCTCTCTTTCCGTTTATTTTCTCTTTAATAATTTTTATGTTTCTTTTTAAATCGACGTCGTTGTCGGCGCGTCGTCTTCGTTTGTCGACGTCGTAACTTTTACTAAATAAACAGAAAAACACACACAAATAATACACGTTTTATTTCACTATCTCTCTTTATTTATTATCTATCTATCTCTTTTTCACACTTTGTCTGCACGACAATTTTATGAAAAAATTGTAAATTTTGTATAAATAAATAAAAACGCACGCAATTATATTATTATTAGTGAGAACCATTTAAGGGGGGAAAAAAAAGGAACACATACAGATACACTAATAGACACAATTTTATTTATTATTTTTATACACTTGTCTCTTTTGTTTGCATTGATATTGTTGTTGATTTATTTGCTATTATTATTGTTGTTATTGTTTAGATTGAATTTTTTATTTTTTTGTCTTTTGTCCCGTACAAAATCAAATATAAAAAATAAATTTTCAAGTTGCAACAATATTGTCTATCAACAATACTTTTAAATTGTTAACTAAAATTTATTGCAAGGGGTGTGGGGGTTGAATAAAGTTCAAAAAACAAATATTAAGTGAAGAGGGAACTTTGGGTGAATTTCATAAAATAAATTATTTCTTTCGAGTCCCAGACGTTTTAGTATTTTTTTTAAAAATTAAGGGAAAATATCCCGCATTTTCTTTTAAAATCACAAAAAAAAAATAGTACACAAAATTTTACACAATTAGAGGAAAAGAGAAGAAAATTATTCAGTTTATTTATTTATTTTTTTTTTCTCAATTAATTAAATTTTTCTTCTTACGTCTATAAATTATTTCTAACTAAATTGACTTTAAAAAATTTCCGTACCGTCGGGGATAAAATTTTTAAAAGAAAATTATAATTAATTAATTGACATTTTTGTTCAATTTTCTTCACGATTAATTATTAAATTACCAGAAAAAAAAACACACAATTCTTTTTTAATTATAATTAAGAAAAATCGTTTTTAATTTCACTGATTTTTTTTTTCCTTTCTTTTTAATTCATGAATTAAAATTTAAAAACTGAAATTTAACAAATGCACAATAATTGATCCATTGCACAATTTTTTATTTTAAGTAAAATTATCCAAACAGTTCAAAGTGACACTTTTTTTTTTAGTTAATACAAAAAATTATTTAACGAAAATGAAATCGTTCAATTTTTTTTTTTTTCACTCAAAAAGAATTTTTTTTTTTTTATTTATTTATTTACCTCTTCACTCATCTAATTAATTGCCATTACTGCAGTTAAATTGTTCCGGCGCGCGTGTGTATCAGCTTAAAGCTTTTGAGAATAATAAAAAAAAGAAACAACAAAACACAAACATAAAAAAAAATAAAAAAATATTGTATATCAAAATCAACTTCAACTTTTCAACCTCTTCTCTTTCCTAACAAAAAAAAACTAATTTAATAGTCTCTCCCTTTCTCTCTTCTTTAATGTTTCTCTCACTCTCTCACTATAATGTTATAAATGCTATAATAACTATATTACGAATTATACGAATAATACGGAATAGGTAATACATGTATGCATGTGTTTATTACGTAAACTCACACACATTCATATACACAATAAATAAAATAACATTTATATTTTGTATGACGTAAAAAAAAAGAAAATTTTTTTTTCAAATAATATAGAAATCCCTAACTAACTTCTCAAACGTCAATTTACAACTGAAACGATTTGCTGCCTCATTCGAGAAGCAAACATACTAAAAGTTAATCGACTCCCGCAACAACAACAACAACAGCACATATCACATGAATAATAGCAACAAAAAAACAACAACAACCCAAAAAATACATCAAATAACACCAACAAAAATCATAATACACAGTTATAAATTTATATATACAACGTTGTATGTGTGTTAAAACAAAACAAAAAATCTATCAATTTCAATTGAATCTATTTAAGTGTAAAAGAGATAGCCACATGAAAAAAAAATGAATTGAGTTGAATATGTGTTGGTACTTATACAAACAGAATATAATAAACAAGAAGAAAATCTGTTTGTGCAACCGAAATGGTTGTATTCAATCATTTTAAACTTTGTATGAATGAAATGGTAATTTAAATATAATGTGTAAAAGAGATAACATCATAATAAAATACAATTCAAGTTTACTTCTTGTCTTGTCCTCTCCGCTTGTTATTAAACGGCTCTCCTTTCACACAACACTTATACACAAATACACTTGCTTATTGCACTGTTAACATTTAAATGTGATAATTTTTAAATTTTATTGGATTTGGATTTTGAATTCTAATAAATATTAATTTCTTTAAAATGATTAAATGAATAAAAAAAAAATAGAGAAAAGCATAACACTCTTGTATATAAGTCCCTTTCTCTCTCGTCAAAACATAAAATTTTGTTTCGCATTAAAATTTAGGAGCTGTCTCTTTTTCTCTAGTAGGCTGAATTCAAATATTTGTTGAATTATTTGCAAAGAGAGAAACAGAATGAAAGGGTGGAAATAAAATAGGCACGTTTATCATAATTCAAAATCGATGGAATTTTTTTTTTTTTGAAATTTTCACAAAATAAATTTGATTGATTGGAAGATGAGTAAATTGGAATAACCTTTGATTTTAAGGGTGCTTTCCAATATTCATTGTTTTTTTTTACTGCAGGTGTCACAAAGATTCCGTTCCAAAAAATGAAAATCAGTGATTTGGTATTTAAGGTCACAATAAAATTGCTAAATTAGTTCAGATTTAATTTTTATGGGAACGATTTTCCGAAAATAAAATATGTAGTTGTCGATTTCCTGTAGAAGAATTTTAATAAAAGAAAAAAATGTTATTAGCTGAAAACGACCATACTTGTTTCTTATTCCGACACAAAATCATAAAACGTTTTTTGTTTTCTTGAATAAACAAAGAACAATTGAGAATCTTCCTTTAAAAATGATTAAATTTCTATTCTGTTTCACCCTTTGAAATATTTATTACGGAATAGGAGACCGGAGTGGAGAGAGGAGAGAGATAAATGTTATTTCATTTTCTATACATTTTATGTTTTATTGCTTCTGTATTTGTACAAAAACATTTACCGTGTGTGCATGTGTGTGTGTGTGTATATTGGTACATTGAATATCTGTTTGTTAATTATTAGTGGCAATTAAAAACATTTTGAATTTATTACATGGATGCGTTACGTTTTATTTTATTATTTTTTTCTTTTTCGTTCATTTCGTTTCGTTCCTTTTTCTTTGTTTTTACTTACCCTCTTCAGTTTCTTCTTCTTCTTCTTACTATAGAATATTTTTTCTTCTTCTTCTTATTTTTATTAAGTAAGAAGTAAAGTAAGTATGCACTAATAATAAAATTAATATACTTAAAAAATAAAATACAAATAAAAAGAATGAAAATGGGAAACATCAAAAGTGGAAAATCTTTTAATAAATTTTTTGCAGTTATGTATAATCCATATGTGTAGTCATAGATGATCGTGTTTATTAGTTTAACTCTCTTTATTATGTATTGAGAGAAAGAGACAGATATATATATTCAATATAAATGCATACGTTTGTGTATCATGCATCTCATTCTGACTTTGTGTATAGTTTAAAAAGGGAAAGAAAACAAAATGAAACAAGAACAAAAAAGAAAAAAGGGAAATTTTATTTTGATGAAAATTGAAAGAGAAACAGAAATGGAAAGGATATAAAGGAAATGGTGGTGCAAGTAAACTTTTCTATTATGTCCTTCTTTTTTTTTTTTATACTTACGATTTTTAATAGCCTCACGAATAACATCCATTTATTTATTGAACGCAAAAACTGAAAATTTATATACTAAAATAAAGTGAATTACGAATAGTTAGTTTTTATTGTTTTTAATTACATTAAAAGCGATTATAGATGGTGGAACGCGTTACACACACACACACACACACTCATCAAACACACACAGCACGTACATACATGAAGGGGTTTGTTTATACATGTATGAATGTGTTTGTTTCCTTTTAGTGTTTTTTTTGTTGTTGTTGTTGTGGACAATTTTCATTAGGTTAAGTTTAATAAGGGAATTCATACACACATTGAATGATTGTATCAATATTTCTAATTTAATCTTTTTTTAATGTGACATTTGGAATGTGACTTCATTTTTTGGGTATGGACTGACTTTTTTTTTCTTACGTACAATTATCCAATTTTTTTTTTACTCTATATGGTCGCGTTCTTTGATTTTTTGGAGACGGTATAAATCCGGGTATAAAAATATGGGTACATGATGACATGCTTATTTTGACATTTCTTATAAAATCAGAATTTTCTTGTCATAAGCTGCGCTGCGCTTTGTTTTGATTTTTATAATTTATTATTAATTTATTATTTTTTATCTTTTCATATGAAAATTTTTCATCAAAATATAAAAACACCAAAATATTTATGTGTGTGTGTGTGTGTGTGTGCATTATATATTTATCATTATAAGAATCAAAATACAAAAAAAAAATATTTCTAAACAAAAAACGATTTTTATGAATTTCATTTTTTGTTATTTTTGTTTTTTTTTTTTTTAATAATTTTTAATAATAATAAACTTTTATCACCACATCGCATTTATTTTCTTTAAGTTACCATTTTAATATTTTCTAAATCATATTTCCATTTTTCGTATTAAATTTAATTGTTGATAAAAATTGTTTGGGATTTAATTGTTTTCAACGGGGTGGGGGCAAAAAAAACATTTTTGTCTAAATTTTTTTTCAAAGTTAAACAAACAAAAAACAAATTCACAATTCTATACAGGAAATAACAATAACAACAAATACCGCGAAAAAAACAAAAAAATGATAAATTCAACTCAAATGAATTATTTATCTTTGATCGAATAGAATTTGTCGATATCATATTCAATTAATAAGAATTTGATAAAATTAACGCATTCGTTCGGTCAAAATATTTTAAACCGAATTTAACTTTATTCGCGTGTTTCTTTTTTTTACAACTTACTTACTTACATTTCAATGAAGTAAATAAATTTTATACTCTGAAAAAGTTTATAAACAAAAAAAAAAAAATTGATAAAATCAAAAGTAGACGATATTTGCATATAATGTACATTTTGATTATTTTACATATGTATGTGTGTGTGTATGGATGCTCTACATAATGTAAACTTTTGTTATTGTTGTTTTTATTTGCTATAAATTTACTATGTAATGACAAATATTTATCTATATATGAATATCTTCTTCTTATTCTCTCTTTGTACTTGACTTGTATCAAGTGATTGTTTTATTGGCTTTTTAAGAAATCTCTTTCCATGAATATTATTGTGTTACTTTAACTATTATGTCAATTTTTATATTATTACAAAAAAGAAGAAGAAGAAGAAAAAAATAATGTTTACCTTTAATCGTGAAATTTTTGTAATTCACACTAATCGATAGAATGAACATATTCATGTATTTACAGAAATTATCAATCTATTTTATTCGAACCATCATCCACAACCAAACATCATACATTCATACATTTATATATTAAAAACGATTCCATATGATTCATCTATAAACCTACTAAATATACTATAATACATTATAGCAAGCAATCATCCATCCATAAAATATCCCCTTTCACCTCACACTAATAAAACCCTCGTTTCAAATAAAAAATATATTCCTCAAAATTCTTCTCTTTCCTTATTATATAAATATACAGTTACATATACACTTAAACGGTTCAACCCTTGTTATATAAAAATACATTTGTATTCGTATGTGTGTGTATGTTTGTGTGCATTTGATTCTATTGCATTTTCAGTTTGTTTCAAAGATTTTACAAATTTAATACATTTTATTTTTTGTGTTTTTCGTGTTTATTTTTTCTTTTGTGTTAATTGTTGTAAAATTTATTAATTTTTGTTGTAAATTTTAAATGAACAAAAAAAAAAACAAAAATTTTTCTTGTTATCATTTTCATTTTTCTTCCTTAATTTCAAATAATTTTCAATGTCACCAAAATAAAGAAAATTCAGTAAATTCAGCAGGAAAGAGAGAGAGAGAGAGAGACAAACATATTATGCATATAATACGACATTATGTTGATTGTAAATGCGACACGACAATAAAACACAACTCAATCATTTGTACATATGTATGAATCTATGTACGTATGTATGTATTTATGCTGGTACTTTTATAAATACTGAAACATACTATAAATTTAAGTAGCTATGATGTTGTAAAGGTACAATTTCAGACACGACAAGTATGGTAAGGGTAGTCAAATGGTTTGTTGATGAAGCTATAAAACTCAAATTCACCCACATAATATCAACCTAAAATCCCTTTCCACATTTTATTCCCTATTATTATATAGAATAGAATATATGTATGTATGCATGTATGTGTGTGTGTATATACATAATATATTATTTATATGAGACTTTATGTGTGTTGTGTGTGTGTTTGTATTCATGTTTTGTTGTTATACACTGTCATTCATATTGTGTAATCATAAATAATTTTTTTTTTGGGATAATTAAAAATTATCAGTGCGATGCGAACGGTAGAAGGAGATTTCAGAGAGAGCAATAAAATTTTTGAAATAAAATATAAAACACACACATTTGTTGTATTTTTTGTAGAAATATTTTCGATATTTGTTTTTTTTTTTTTTTTGTTGAATTGACAAGAAATAAAATTGTCAACGATTTTAATCATTTTAACCAGATTTGAAGAAATTGTAACAAATAAATAAAAAAAAAAATAATAAAATACAAAAATACAAAAATGTGAAATTTGATCTGAAAACTTTATTTTATAGCCTGTTGAAAATATATAATAAAATAAAGAGGTTGGAAGAGAGAGAGAGAGAGAGAGAGAATGACACAAGAGAATGTTACAGATTTGATTATAGGGAATGAAAATGAAAATAAAATGAAATGGAATTTTTTGTTTTTAGTATTTTTCCCTTCAGATAGTTTTCCAAGGAAAATCAAAAAAATACTCGTTTATTTTTCAGAGGGTGTGGAATAATGTCATCATCAGCAACATCAACACTTTTCTCTTTTCTTCTCCAATTATTTTACATTTTCTTCATGAATTTTATAGAATTTTCAATCGGAATTATTTCACCACCTTATAAATATTCAATTTAAACTGCAGTTAATTAAGTACAATAATGAATTACATCAGTAACTCAATACTCTAAAAGTCTTCCACTTTGTTCATTTTATTTACACTTTTTTGTTTCTTTGCAAAATATGTAAATATTTTAATTACATACAACAAAAAAATATGACGAGAATTCTCGTACATCATACGAAATGTCGCGTTTAAGGAAAATATTATAGCAGTTTCGCTAATAGAAAGCGAGAGAGAAAGAGACAGATACAAGAGTGAAAAGAAATTGTTTTGAGAATGTTACCACAAAACACCGATTAAATTTATTGTTTTATTTATCGGATGACTTGGGAATTTTTTTGTTTTAAAAAAAAAACATTTAAACAAAATTAAAATTGCAATCTAAGGGTAACAAGAAACTAACCAAAATATAAATTGTAATTAAATAATTTTCAACGTAAAAAAAATTGTTGAAAAATAAAAAAAAAAATTTTTTTATGAAAAATTTCTGAAAATTTAAAATACGATATTTTTTTGTTTTCTTTTTTTTTTTTTTTTAGAAGACTGATCCAAGTAAATAATTTACTAAATTCATAATTTAATGTACACAAATGACGTCACTGGCCATTCTGTAATTTTAATATTTATGTAAATATTGCGATTGCGACTATATAATTGAATAAAACAAATCGCAATTTCTTATAAATATCTGAGAATCATCAGAAATAAAATGCATAATTAATTGTACGTAAGGCAGATATTTTTGTTGCTTTTATGCTCGATGGTGAACACCGTTGTCTAGATAAATGGATTATTTAAAAGAATTTCAAGTGCCTACGTTTAATTTAAAATTATTTTTAAGTTTTATAGCAACAACTGGATTACAAGAACATATATTATGGTACAAGGGATAGAAAAAATGAACTGGCTATTTAATAACTGATAGTGATTGTGACACTTGGGAATAGGAGTGTACTGGAAATTTTTTACCCGTCCTCTTGACATAATAAATTCTCTTATTTCATCCATAATTATTACCATAAAAATTATTATTATGGTAAAAATCCATCTTTCCTATTTAACCAACTAATATTTTTAAATGATCAAAAACATTTTTTTTTTGGTAGTTGACCTTAACTACGCGGGTGTACTTATTTCTATTTTAATTTTCACATAGGAGAAACAAACAATAATAATTTTGATTAAAAACAAATGAAAATGTTAAAACACAATAATTAATTACGATAAATTTATTGTATATTATTATTGTTAAATTATCCCTCATAAATAATTGATAAAACTATACACACACACACAAATTATGTTTACATACAATTGATATTATTTATAGTTGATAAGATAATTATCTGTAAGTGATTATAGTAAATATTTTATAATATGTACGCGCGCATTATATTAATGGATGTTTTTATAATTAAATAATTATAGTTAATGAATAAAATAAATTTAATTTAATCAATTGAATTAATTAATTGATAAATTAAATATTTTATAAAATTATGTATATAAAAATTCTATCTGCCTTTTCTATTTGGTTTTAAGTTGGTACCAAATTATTTTTGACGTTTATGTTTTTACCAACCAAGAGTTGCGTGCAATTTAATTTTACGTTTAGTTAATCTGAGATTTTTTGTTGTTGTTGCTTGTATTGGTAGCACTGATTGATGACATACTGTCTATAATTGAAGGAAAAGTATAGCGTGTTACACACACACTTATCTATGTCTCTCTGTTAGAACTTTTATATAGCACTTTTACTATGAAAAATAAATGACAGAATTAGTTCCGGTTTAAAATTTGTTTCGTGCAAGTTCCATTTAAGCTCCATTTAAAAGTTATAATAAAAAAATAAAAGGTGTGAACAAAAATTTCTAATTAACCGGTAACGTTTTGGTTTTTCAGTGTGTGTGTGTAAGTGTTGAACTGGATGTCAGTTTGCGCGTGTGTGTGTATGTGTGTTTGTGTTAAAATGATGTAAGCCAAGTATTAAATTAATAAGAAAAGTGTTAAGGTTTTTCTTTGAAATTTCCAAGAATTTTTATTTAAAAAAAAATACAAAACAAAAATAATAAACAAATTGAGCAAATAATAAGTAACAAATTTCTAGAATTATAGGATGTATAATAATTACTCAGGAGGAGTGGTATGTTGGTAGATATTAAATTTAATATTAACTGTAAAAATGATGTGGAAAGGAGGAATTATAAGAAGAGAACAGAAAATTTTTATTTAGGTTAAATAAAATATAATTCAAAATAAAAATATTTTTACTTAAATTTGTTTAAGTTTTGTAAGTTTGTAAGTCATACAAAGAATACATAAGTGGGTTTTCATAAAAGTTATATATATATAGTAGTAAGAGTGAAAGAGATAACAATAAACGAGAAATATTTAATTCTTTCTTTAATCTTAAATCATTCAAATATAATTTGCCATAAAAAGTTTGTTTTGCTTTTCTTATAAAATCATCTCATCATTTTATTCATGGGATTGTGTAATTCTTTCAATGTATGAATGTATGTATGTATGTATGCATGTGTGCTGTGTGTGCCTGAATGTATTAGTTTTAATTAAGATGCATTTAATAAAATAAATATTTGTATAATGTATAAATTTGCGTTGAGTCCAACTATTCAAATATTTACATTAAATCTAAAAGATAATTTATGCTTTAATAATTAATCAAAAAAAAAACACAAGTAACAACAACAAAAAATTTAAGCAGAGAAAGAGAAAAAGAATTTTAAAACAGTAGCAAGCACACATTTATAACAAATAATTGGTATGTCATCTCACTCTAAATCTATTAATCAAATTTACACTTGTTATTTACTTTCTCGTTCACTCTATCATTTTCATAATATTTTCTAGTTCCTATCTATCTATCTCTGTTTCCCTTTTATTCTTGCATACATAATAACACAATAAATAATACATAATGTTGGAATGGAATTTCATATTGTGCTAACGATCATTTATTCGGCAACATCTCTTTATCTTCAAATAAATGCAAAATCCTAATACAATGAAAAAGATTTTACCTATGCTAATAATATACACATGCAACACACACACTGATATTAAAATTTCAGAAAACTTTTTTTTTGTTTTTGGAATTATAAAAAGAGACAACCATATTAAAATAAATTTTGTACATATAAATAGCTACCTAATAAAATATTAATATATTTTTATTGTTACATTTTATTATTGTTGTCTCACTCAAACACATTATTTAATAAACAGATTAGACCGAAAATAACAACAACAACAGCAACAAAAAGTAGAAAAGAAAGAAAAAAAAATAATGGTATAAATATAGAAGAGAAGCCAACAATTTAATAAACTGTTTTTATATACATTCATCTCTGTAGATTTATGACATCAAGCGTGAATAATTTATAAATGGTTTTGTATGTTTTTCACTATGTATTTGTGTGTACATTTTATATACATATAACTTCTGTTGTTTTATTCAAAGATGTGTGTGTGTCTGTTTGTGTGTTGATTTATTTATAGATACATCATGAAGAAGAAGAAGAAGAGATTGTTGAATTGAAATCAATTAAAATTATACAAGTCCAATTTAGAGAATGATCCAAAAGTATGAAGAGACAGAAAGAAAGAGAGAAAGATTTATAATATTTATGTTATTTTATATTTTATTACGAATGAAAGGGTAGTGTTAATGTGTTAGTGAATTCGGATATTTCGGGGTGTGTGTGTGTGTGTGTATTTTTGATATGATTGAGAGTACGGTACGGTTAATTTAGAATTATCTCATTTTTTCGTTGTTGTTATTATTGTTATAATTGTTGTTGTTGCCATTTTAAATATTTTAATGAAGGCTGAAAATTTTAATAGGGGTTGACATTTAATATTTAGGTTCTTATTAAATTAAAATAATAAATATGTACATACAACTATATTCAACCAAAAATGAAAGGAGAAAAAAAAATAATACAACTAATACCAATAATAATACCCTCATTTATATGTGATTATGATTATTATTATTAAAAGAACTTAAATTCCTTTCACTCTCTCTCTCTCTCTCTCTCTTTCTGTTACAATCTCACATACACTCTATAAATAATAGAAAATCGGATTAATTGAGTCAAACATCAATAACAAGTCTCCTCTATCACACACATTTTACATTATTACAATTTATTACATTTAAGCTTTAGAGCGAGACAAATTGATATTCAATTAAAGTAAATTATATACATTCCAAAGAAAGTGAGAGAAATAATAATCGGAATTGAATTGAGTGAGGAGAAAAGACAATATTGCTTTATTATTCTCTCACGTATATAATTTTCATATTCTAACATTATTAATTTAACAAAATGAGATTTACCGGTATTAGGTTGTACTTGTACTTCACTAAAACTAATAACCACCCTAAAACAAGGTTAAAATTAAATACTATAAAACTTTATATATAGAAAATATTTTGAATAATATGACAAGAAAAGAACGACTATACTTTTTTATGAAAATAATTTTAACAAAATGGAAAAAAAGAAGAAAATTAATAAAATTAATAAAATGATTAAATGGGAAAAGAAAAAAACAAAATTTATTAATAAATAAATAATAATCTGTCTTCCCCTATTTTTATGGTCACCGAATACATATGCATTATATATATACACACACACACACATACACAGTCACACTTTTATAGTGTAACACACTATTATAATAATATTGTCTGTAACTGACATAACATGACAACCCTAAATATTTTATTATATTTTCTTTTTAATAATGATGAGTTGATATTGATATTAATAATATAAATTTTCTAACTACTACTACTTACGTAGTAGGTACATATATAGAACTTACTTACCTTGTAAATAAAATTTAATCACTTAAGTATACTAAGTACAGATGTATGAATAGTTACATACACTTAAAGAATTAAACAAAAAAATTCATTCAATTATTTTATTTTATTTATAAAATTTAGGTAACTGAATTTCTTTTTTTTTGTATATTGACAAGGGGTTGATGACGTATTTATTGTTAAATTTGACAACATTTTATATATTTCAGTGCGGAAACTTTTCCTTTGATTTTAATTGATTTTATTAAATTGTATACAATTAATATAAGATGATAATATTTAAGAGTTTAATTATTCATGTGTGATAAAAATTTCTTTTTCTTTTTTTTATTATGATTACGGTGTAACTCTGTGACGTCATTTATATCTTGTACGCTTTATATATTAAGCTTTTCAGCCAGTTATCGTTTGTTAGAAAATTCTTGACAAAATAGAGATAAACTTTTTTTTTTATTGTTTTCATTGAAACTAAAGAATAGAAAAAAAAAATTTGAAAATCAAATAAAAAATTTTTTTTTTATGTTCAACAAAAATTTTTTTAGAATTTTTGATTTTTTTTTTTGTACAAAAATTTTTTTTTTGAAAAATTCTGACGAAAAAAAAAAACGTTATCTTTATGGGTTAACTTATGGTTAACTTAAACTTTATATTATAAAAAAGAAAAAAAAAAAATTGGAATAAGGTGCTTATAATCAGTTGAATCATTTGTACCATAAAATTACAGTCAAATTAAAGTAACTGTATTTTTTATACTATATCCATAATTATAGTTTGTCTACAATTATAAATTATGGGAAAGTCGGAAAAACACAATAAGCGTTTAAAATCAATTGACCTTTATGCTTATATGTGTATATATTTATAGACATTTATATTTATATATAAACAACAACAACAACAACAACATTAACAACATGAACAACAATAAAAAAAAAATAACAACAACGAAAACAATAAGCTGTTATATACTTACTAATTAAAGATGATATAAATTATATAGGAAAATTGAGATGGAATAAACATATTAAAATGAGTGAAAATGAGTAGAATGAGGATGAAAAAATCTAATAAATACGTTTTATTCATTATACCACTTATTTACCACGTATTTGTATGTGTGTGTGTGTGTGTGTGTGTGTATTATAAATTTTCATATGATAAAAATCTATTTAATGTCATAATCATTATAAACAACGGTATAAGAAAATATAGTTTGTGAAAAAAATATTTTATTTTTAGTTTAAATTTTAAATTTTAACAAATAAATTAAAATTTTTTTTTTTAAAAATTAATTAAATTAATATTTTGCTAATTTTCTTCTAAATACGTTTTTATATACCAGCAACATACTTATATAAAGAATATGTGTGAAATGATAAATATAAATACATATAAAATGCAATAAGAACATCAACAACACAGACACACACACACACACAAACACACACACACATACACACAAAACAACAACAAATAAATAAGAAAATCGTATACAACAAAATAATCGAAATTGAACAAAATGTTTTTATTTTAAATATTCAAATTTCAAATATAATTAGATAAAATTATATTTATTTAATAAAATATTTATATAAAGGAAACAACAGTGAATAAGAAGGGTATATAAATGATTGGGTGGGTAGAGGGTGTAAAGGGGGTGGGGGAAAGATTAATGTTTATATATGATGATATATTTGTAAAGTGTTGATATGGTTGCTTTTACTATAAATGAAATTTGAATGTTTATGGTATGAGTTTTTGTTTATTTAGGTAAATTATTGTTAATATCAATTTACCCTTCTTCTTCTTCTTTCTTTTTCTTTCTTTTTCTTTATTGTTATATTATATTTAGTTCAGTTGGTATATCTCTTCATATTCGATTAATTTAAACTGAATTTTTGTCTATAACGATAATATAAATTTTTCAATTTTGATCAAATGCCAAAATATGCAATAATCTATTTTGTATTTATACATTTATATATATGTGTGTGTGTGTGTGTGTATATATATATATATAAATGTGTATATGTATAATAGGTTAAAAGACAAGATCATTATTTTGGCAAATGGTTAAAGTTCAAATAGATGAAATAATTCTGTAGGAATTGTTTCTCTTGTCTTGTTTAAAAATTGTTCACTTTAATGTTGTTGTTGTTTGTTGTTGGCTTTTTTTTTTACTTTTTCTCTCTTTGTTGTTGCGTTGAGAATTTTCTTTCAAATGTTTTCATATGAATTTATTTTCAGAAATATTTTCAATATCGTTCATTCATATAATTTTTTTTTGTTTTTTTATGAAAATTATTGTAATGATATATTTATTATTGGCGTCTGTAAAAATATGCAAATTAATAAATTTAATTTTTATTTTTGTTGTCATGACATAAAATACAAATATGATTATTGATTTGACACGATGTTTTATTACGTGCGTTTAAATAGAAAAAATCATATAATAGTTTTTTCCGTGACAGGAACATTGCCCAGTATCAACAAAAAATTGAAATTTTAACAACAAGTATTTAATTTATTTCTATGAACAATAATGTACCCAAATTGAAATAAAATTCTTAACAATAATGAATCCGGGATATTCGGTTCTAAACAAAACTTAAGTAACGTTCAGAATACAAAAGGAAAGGACACACAATAGAACAAAGTTGTCCTTTATGAAAATCAGAGCTAGTAATTGTATGAAATATATACACTAGATTTATTTCGATAAATTTTCGTATATATTAATTATTTGAATAATAAAAAGTTATAGTTCACAATTTTAACATCACAAAAAATTACAAGACTATGCAAACTCTTTAATCAAAATGTGTTAATTTGCGGTTTTGTACTTATCCGATTTATTTTATTCTTAAATAACTTTTAAACATTTTTTCTTTTAAAAGAGTCTTATGAAAATAAAACAACAACAAAATATGTAAACACTTATATAAAAAAAAAGAGAAGTTGTTGTGATTATTTTTAACATTTTTTTTCAGACTCCGCCCATTTAATTTTCTCATTCATACAGGGAATTTATTAAGAAACAAAAATCAGAAAATTGGTGAAATAATAAAATTATTTTTTTTATTAAATAATTTCTACATTAGAAGTAATGAAAAAAAACATAATTAAAAATCGTGATACTTCAAAATTTTAATTTTTGGTGAAATTCTGTAGAAATGGTTCAAAACTTTGCTAAAAGTTTCCACAAATATTGGTATAAAAAATAAATGGTCTCAGAAAAGTGTCACAGCTAATAAATTGAATTTCAATAAATATTTATTTAAAAGCTTTAGTAAAATATGTATTGAAATAAAATATGAATTGATATTAGGGTAATTGTAAACAATAATAAAATTAAACTCAAATGAAAAATCATTTATTGGTCAGAAAATTATTTTGAAATGTAAGCAGATTAATGTAAGCATTATTCCAAATGGAATAATTAAGATTGTTTTCTTCATTTTATTTCTTTGCAAATCTGAAATTCAGGTTAATAATAATTTATTTAAAATTTATACAAAAAATCTTGTACCCTCATAAAATTTTTTTTAGAAGAAGTCATTGTGATGTGAGGCCAAAAGCATTTCGGCAATTACCAATTCAAAAAATTACAATTACTTTACAATTGTAAATGCAATTAATTAATGTTGTATTGTACAGATGAACAATACCAAATATTAATAAATTTCAGTTTATGAATAAGCAATACAGGAATTAACGCAAATAATTAAAATTCTTAAATGTGTTTACATGTTTGATATGTGAATAATTTCAAAATTATATTTAATATTTTAGACCATACTTCTTAGAACAGCAAGTACCGAAGACGCGGCTTTACAAATCTATATTTAGAAAAAGAACTAAATTAATGAATCAAAAAAACAATGAAATAAATTATGTACATACACTCAAAAAAGTTTCTAAAGAACAAGGAAATATTTTAAGGGCTGTCAGAACACAAGGTTTGTGACAACGACACATTAAGATGACTAACATCTTTTGAGTTTTTACTGGATACAAATACCAATCACAATTATAAATGCAATTGGCTACTGCTATACTCTAGAATTAAAAAATTTAATTAATGCTTGATGAAAATCTAATCTGAAATGTTTAAAACTTCTGTTGAAAGTTGAGTTCCATAATATGAAAACATTAATATTTGAATAATGGTTCCTGTTAAAAATGAAACGAAAATTGAAATTTGTTCGGTATCCACTGTCTGAAAAATTATTGAAGATTAAGAAATATTTTGAACCTAGGCTTACTTTTTTACCAAAAGGATCTGGAAAATGGTGAAGCCAATAAGTAGTGTACTACAAAAGTACTGTGCAAATATAATTTTACCCATTGTGTCCTCAATAACGTCAACATAGCTGCAATAAAATTAATTTAATTTAATCCCATTTCAGTAATAATTAGTTAATTTAAATAATTCAATTCATATCTGATAAATTTACCCGATAACCTCTTTGTGATAATTCATTATTTTTCTTAATTTTTTACATAAAAACTTTTCCGTTTTATCGTTATCCAATATTCCATTATTTATTTCAATTATATCTCTCATATTTTGATCCATCATAGTGATCATTAATTGAACATCTTGAAAATGAGCAGAAATGTAAGTCACAAAACCAAAAAATATTGAATCCATTGTGCATATCATGGTAGCAAGTATTGCACCACATGCAGCAGTAAATATGTAGACAAAATCGAAAATTGGACGAGTTGATGTATTGAAAAAAAATCTGAAAATATTAATAATAAATTAGAAAAATATTTTTAATCCTTTAATAAAAGTTTATTACTCAAGTTGAAATGGTAGAACCAGCTGACCATCTCCATAATTGTAGTTCTTCACTATCCGAAACAGTGGAAATATAATATAACAAACAACGCAGCATAATAATGCACACATATAAATTTGTGTTACATTCGTAATATGTTTCTCAGCTTTTGTAAAATGAGGAGCGTCACCAAATAAAATTCCTATAAATTTGCAATGAATAAGTGAGTTAATATAAAGTGTTGTAGTTCAATACGTTTATCAACATTATATTGCATATCCTTAATCAGTTTTGTAATTTTTTTTCTATAGTTAAGATGTAGCAACATCTTCAATAATGTTAAAATCACTACAATTATCATAAACATGGAAGAAGTTGCATCCAACAGATTGTCCAATTCAACAAAAATAAATGCACACTATTTTATCATGGATAAAATTTAAGGTTTTATATTTTTTATTAACAAATTTGGTTCACTCATAAAAATACTTACAACTGGAAACTGATAAATAAATAAAATTGATGAAGTAAGTACAGTTCTTCCATAATACCATTTTCCATATAAATTTTCAGGTGAAAAGCCTATAAATTTTAGTAACATTTCTGGTTTTGAAAGAATTCTCATTTTTATAAAAACTTGAAATTTAAAATCAAATTCACTTAATGGAAAATTTTCAACAAACAGAGTGAATCATGGAAATTCTGAAACACAAGTAAATTATTTTCATTGATCCTGTTAAGGAAATATAGAGGAATTTAAGTATTTAAATGAATAAATTATTATTAAAAGTTTGTTGTTTGTTTAAGAATTATTTAATTTTTTAAAATTTACATAATACAATAATATTGATAGAATTGATTTATAAAAGTTATTTAATTGCTCTCTAGGTACGTCATTATTTTTAAATAAAAATTTTATATTGTTACTCTTGCTTTGATTTAGTTAAATATAACTTTAAAATTTAGTTTGGATAATCATATTCGCTACATAATATTTGTGTTAAGATTTTTGAAACTTTATTGATAGAATTTTGAAATTTTAGAATTTTATAATGAAATGAAATTATATGTGCCGTCGGTGAAATTGAGTTTAGTTTATAAGAATATTGTAATGAGGAAACAATAAAACATGAAGATAATGGTTTGACGAAAATTTCTATTGGTACATTGTAGTGATAAATTGTTGTTGCAATTTCGTTGCTAAAATTCCGAGATAATTCCGTTGTGGGAATTGCGTTGTGCGAATTCCGTTGTGGGAATTTTGTTTGGGTAAATTCAGTTGTGGTTTCGTTGCCGAAACTCCGAAGTGGGAATCTTACCACATATTCCAACACAAACATTTTGAAAGTTGAAATGAAATATTGAAAGTAGTCAAAACAGATCTGAAATTGGTTTTTAAAATCAGCTTTTAGTTTCTGAGATATGCATGGATATGTCAAGAAAACAATTTTTTGAAATTTTTTTTTAAAATCAAATTTTAGTCTCAGAGATATGTTTTAATATGTCAAGGAAACAATGTTTTTGAGGCTTGTTAAAAACAGTCGAATTCAGTTTTAAATGCTTAAGACAGATCTGAAGTTTGTTTTTAAAATCAACTTTTAGTTTCAGAGATATGCATGGATATGTAAAGAAAACATTTTTTTGAATATTTTTCAAATTTTAGTCTCAGAGATATGCTTTAATATGTAAAGAAAACAATTTTTTTGAGGTTTGTGGTTTTGGTCGAATGGATGACCGACTTCTGGGTGCGTTAAAAACAAACTGAGTATACAAAAATTCTTAGAATTAATTGGACTTTCGTTAAAAAATACGAAAACCCTCAAAAAAAATGTGACATTTATTGCAAAAAAAGTTGCACTAGGAACTTTTTTTGGGTAATTTTTTTTAACAGTCGAAATTTTTAAATGCTAAAAACAGATTTAAAAATTGTTTTTAAAATCAATTTTTATACTCAGAGATATGCATGGATATGTCAAGAAAATAATTTTTTGAATTTTTTTTTTAACATCACCTTTTAGTCTCAGAGATATGCTTTAATATGTCAAGAAAACAATTTTTTTTGAGGTTTGTTAAAAATACTCGAATTTAGTTTTAAATGCTTAAAACAGATCTGAAATTTGTTTTTAAAATCAACTTTTAGTTTCAGAGATATGCATGGATATGTCAAGAAAACAATTTTTTGAAATTTTTTTTTAAAATCAATTTTTATACTCAGAGATATGCATGGATATGTCAAGAAAATAATTTTTTGAATTCAGTTTTAAATGCTAAAAACAGATTTAAAATTTGTTTTTAAAATCAACTTTTAGTTTCAGAGATATGCATGGATATGTAAAGAAAACAATTTTTTGAAAAAATGTTTTAAAATCAAATTTTAGTCTCAGAGATATGCTTTAATATGTTAAGAAAACAATTTTTTGAATTTTTTTTTTAAAATCAAATTTTAGTCTCAGAGATATGTTTTAATATGTCAAGAAAACAATTTTTTTGAGGTTTGTTAAAAACAGTCGAATTTAGTTTTAAATGCTAAAAACAGATTTTAAATTTGTTTTTAAAATCAACTTTTAGTTTCAGAGATATGCATGGATATGTCAAGAAAACAATTTTTTGAATATTTTTTAAAATCAAATTTTAGTCTCAGAGATATGCTTTAATATGTCAAGAAAACAATTTTTTTGATGTTTGTTAAAAATAGTCAAATTTAGTTTTAAATGCTTAAAACAGATCTGAAATTTGTTTTTAAAATTAACTTTAAGTCTCAGAGATATGCATGGATATGTCAAGAAAACAATTTTTTGAAATTTTTTTTTAAAATCAAATTTTAGTCTCAGAGATATGTTTTAATATGTCAAGGAAACAATGTTTTTGAGGTTTGTTAAAAACAGTCGAATTCAGTTTTAAATGCTTAAGACAGTTTTTAAAATCAACTTTTAGTTTCAGAGATATGCATGGATATGTCAAGAAAACAATTTTTTGAAATTTTTTTTTTAAATCAAATTTTAGTCTCAGAGATATGCTTTAATATGTCAAGGAAACAATGTTTTTGAGGTTTGTTAAAAACAGTCAAATTCAGTTTAAAATGCTAAAAACAGATTTAAAATTTGTTTTTAAAATCAACTTTTAGTCTCACAGATATGCATGGATATGTCAAGAAAACAATTTTTTGAATATTTTTCAAATTTTAGTCTCAGAGATATGCTTTAATATGTAAAGAAAACATTTTTTTTGATGTTTGTTAAAAATAGACAAATTGAGTTTTTAATGCTTAAAACAGATCTGAAATTGGTTTTTAAAATCAACTTTTAGTTTCAGAGATATGCATGGATATGTAAAGAAAACAATTTTTTGAATATTTTTCAAATTTTAGTCTCAGAGATATGCTTTAATATGTCAAGAAAACAATTTTTTTGATGTTTGTTAAAAATAGTCAAATTCAGTTTTAAATGCTTAAAACAGATCTGAAATTTGATTTTAAAATCAACTTTTAGTTTCAGAGATATGCATGGATATGTAAAGAAAACAATTTTTTGAATATTTTTTAAAATCAAATTTTAGTCTCAGAGATATGCTTTAATATGTCAAGAAAACAATTTTTTTGATGTTTGTTAAAAATAGTCAAATTCAGTTTTAAATGCTTAAAACAGATCTGATAATGGTTTTTAAAATCAGCTTTTAGTTTCTGAGATATGCATGGATATGTCAAGAAAACAATTTTTTGAAATTTTTTTTTTAAATCAAATTTTAGTCTCAGAGATATGCTTTAACATGTCAAGAAAACAATTTTTTTGATGTTTGTTAAAAATAGTCAAATTCAGTTTTAAATGCTCAAAACAGATTTAAAATTTGTTTTTAAAATCAACTTTTAGTCTCAGAGATATGGATGGATATGTCAAGAAAACAATTTTTTGAATTTTTTTTTTAAAATCAAATTTCAGTCTCAGAGATATGCTTCAATATGTCAAGAAAACAATTTTTTGAATATTTTTTAAAATCAAATTTTAGTCTCAGAGATATGCTTTAATATGTCAAGAAAACAATTTTTTGAATATTTTTTAAAATCAAATTTTAGTCTCAGAGATATGCTTTAATATGTCAAGAAAACAATTTTTTTGATGTTTGTTAAAAATAGTCAAATTGAGTTTTTAATGCTTAAAACAGATCTGAAATTGGTTTTTAAAATCAACTTTTAGTTTCAGAGATATGCATGGATATGTAAAGAAAACAATTTTTTGAATATTTTTCAAATTTTAGTCTCAGAGATATGCTTTAATATGTCAAGAAAACAATTTTTTTGATGTTTGTTAAAAATAGTCAAATTGAGTTTTTAATGCTTAAAACAGATCTGAAATTGGTTTTTAAAATCAACTTTTAGTTTCAGAGATATGCATGGATATGTAAAGAAAACAATTTTTTGAATATTTTTCAAATTTTAGTCTCAGAGATATGCTTTAATATGTCAAGGAAACAATGTTTTTGAGGTTTGTTAAAAACAGTCAAATTCAGTTTAAAATGCTAAAAACAGATTTAAAATTTGTTTTTAAAATCAACTTTTAGTCTCACAGATATGCATGGATATGTCAAGAAAACAATTTTTTGAATATTTTTCAAATTTTAGTCTCAGAGATATGCTTTAATATGTAAAGAAAACATTTTTTTTGATGTTTGTTAAAAATAGACAAATTGAGTTTTTAATGCTTAAAACAGATCTGAAATTGGTTTTTAAAATCAACTTTTAGTTTCAGAGATATGCATGGATATGTAAAGAAAACAATTTTTTGAATATTTTTCAAATTTTAGTCTCAGAGATATGCTTTAATATGTCAAGAAAACAATTTTTTTGATGTTTGTTAAAAATAGTCAAATTCAGTTTTAAATGCTTAAAACAGATCTGAAATTTGATTTTAAAATCAACTTTTAGTCTCAGAGATATGCATGGATATGTCAAGAAAACAATTTTTTGAAATATTTTTTTAAAATCAAATTTTAGTCTCAGAGATATGTTTTAATATAACAAGAAAACAATTTTTTTGAGGTTTGTTAAAAACAGTCAAATTCAGTTTTAAATGCTAAAAACAGATTTAAAATTTGTTTTTAAAATCAACTTTTAGTTTCAGAGATATGCATGGATATGTCAAGAAAACAATTTTTTGATTTTTTTTTTTAAAATCAAATTTCAGTCTCAGAGATATGCTTTAATATGTCAAGAAAACAATTTTTTGAAGTTTGTTAAAAACAGTCGAATTTAGTTTTAAATGCTTAAAACAGATTTGAAATTTGTTTTTTAAATCAACTTTTAGTTTCAGAGATATGCATGGATATGTAAAGAAAACAATTTTTTGAATATTTTTTAAAATCAAATTTTAGTCTCAGAGATATGCTTTAATATGTCAAGAAAACAATTTTTTTGATGTTTGTTAAAAATAGTCAAATTCAGTTTTAAATGCTTAAAACAGATCTGATAATGGTTTTTAAAATCAGCTTTTAGTTTCTGAGATATGCATGGATATGTCAAGAAAACAATTTTTTGAAATTTTTTTTTTAAATCAAATTTTAGTCTCAGAGATATGCTTTAACATGTCAAGAAAACAATTTTTTTGATGTTTGTTAAAAATAGTCAAATTCAGTTTTAAATGCTCAAAACAGATTTAAAATTTGTTTTTAAAATCAACTTTTAGTCTCAGAGATATGGATGGATATGTCAAGAAAACAATTTTTTGAATTTTTTTTTTAAAATCAAATTTCAGTCTCAGAGATATGCTTCAATATGTCAAGAAAACAATTTTTTGAATATTTTTTAAAATCAAATTTTAGTCTCAGAGATATGCTTTAATATGTCAAGAAAACAATTTTTTGAATATTTTTTAAAATCAAATTTTAGTCTCAGAGATATGCTTTAATATGTCAAGAAAACAATTTTTTTGATGTTTGTTAAAAATAGTCAAATTGAGTTTTTAATGCTTAAAACAGATCTGAAATTGGTTTTTAAAATCAACTTTTAGTTTCAGAGATATGCATGGATATGTAAAGAAAACAATTTTTTGAATATTTTTCAAATTTTAGTCTCAGAGATATGCTTTAATATGTCAAGAAAACAATTTTTTTGATGTTTGTTAAAAATAGTCAAATTCAGTTTTAAATGCTTAAAACAGATCTGAAATTTGATTTTAAAATCAACTTTTAGTCTCAAGGATATGCATGGATATGTCAAGAAAACAATTTTTTGAAATTTTTTTTTAAAATCAAATTTTTGTCTCAGAGATATGTTTTAATATGTCAAGAAAACAATTTTTTTGAGGTTTGTTAAAAACAGTCAAATTCAGATTTAAAATTTGTTTTTAAAATCAACTTTTAGTTTCAGAGATATGCATGGATATGTCAAGAAAACAATTTTTTGATTTTTTTTCTTAAAATCAAATTTCAGTCTCAGAGATATGCTTTAATATGTCAAGAAAACAATTTTTTTGAAGTTTGTTAAAAACAGTCGAATTCAGTTTTAAATGCTAAAAACAGATTTAAAATTTGTTTTTAAAATCAACTTTTAGTTTCAGAGATATGCATGGATATGTCAAGAAAACAATTTTTTGAATATTTTTCAAATTTTAGTCTCAGAGATATGCTTTAATATGTCAAGAAAACATTTTTTTTGATGTTTGTTAAAAATAGTCAAATTCAGTTTTTAATGCTTAAAACAGATCTGAAATTGGTTTTTAAAATCAGCTTTTAGTTTCTGAGATATGCATGGATATGTCAAGAAAACAATTTTTTGAAATTTTTTTTTAAAATCAAATTTTAGTCTCAGAGATATGCTTTAATATGTCAAGAAAACAATTTTTTTGATGTTTGTTAAAAATAGTCAAATTCAGTTTTAAATGCTTAAAACAGATCTGAAATTGTTTTTTAAAATCAGCTTTTATTCTCAGAGATATGCATGGATATGTAAAGAAAACAATTTTTTGAATATTTTTCAAATTTTAGTCTCAGAGATATGCTTTAATATGTCAAGAAAACAAGTTTTTTGAAGTTTGTTAAAAACAGTCAAATTCAGTTTTAAATGCTTAAAACTGATTTGAAATTTGTTTTTAAAATCAACTTTTAGTTTCAGAGATATGCATGGATATGTCAAGAAAACAATTTTTTGAAATTTTTTTTTAAAATCAAATTTTAGTCTCAGAGATATGCTTTAATATGTCAAGGAAACAATGTTTTTGAGGTTTGTTAAAAACAGTCAAATTCAGTTTAAAATGCTAAAAACAGATTTAAAATTTGTTTTTAAAATCAACTTTTAGTCTCAGAGATATGCATGGATATGTCAAGAAAACAATTTTTTGAATATTTTTCAAATTTTAGTCTCAGAGATATGCTTTAATATGTAAAGAAAACATTTTTTTTGATGTTTGTTAAAAATAGACAAATTGAGTTTTTAATGCTTAAAACAGATCTGAAATTGGTTTTTAAAATCAACTTTTAGTTTCAGAGATATGCATGGATATGTAAAGAAAACAATTTTTTGAATATTTTTCAAATTTTAGTCTCAGAGATATGCTTTAATATGTCAAGAAAACAATTTTTTTGATGTTTGTTAAAAATAGTCAAATTCAGTTTTAAATGCTTAAAACAGATCTGAAATTTGATTTTAAAATCAACTTTTAGTCTCAGAGATATGCATGGATATGTCAAGAAAACAATTTTTTGAAATATTTTTTTAAAATCAAATTTTAGTCTCAGAGATATGTTTTAATATAACAAGAAAACAATTTTTTTGAGGTTTGTTAAAAACAGTCAAATTCAGTTTTAAATGCTAAAAACAGATTTAAAATTTGTTTTTAAAATCAACTTTTAGTTTCAGAGATATGCATGGATATGTCAAGAAAACAATTTTTTGATTTTTTTTTTTAAAATCAAATTTCAGTCTCAGAGATATGCTTTAATATGTCAAGAAAACAATTTTTTTGAAGTTTGTTAAAAACAGTCGAATTTAGTTTTAAATGCTTAAAACAGATTTGAAATTTGTTTTTTAAATCAACTTTTAGTTTCAGAGATATGCATGGATATGTAAAGAAAACAATTTTTTGAATATTTTTTAAAATCAAATTTTAGTCTCAGAGATATGCTTTAATATGTCAAGAAAACAATTTTTTTGATGTTTGTTAAAAATAGTCAAATTCAGTTTTAAATGCTTAAAACAGATCTGATAATGGTTTTTAAAATCAGCTTTTAGTTTCTGAGATATGCATGGATATGTCAAGAAAACAATTTTTTGAAATTTTTTTTTTAAATCAAATTTTAGTCTCAGAGATATGCTTTAACATGTCAAGAAAACAATTTTTTTGATGTTTGTTAAAAATAGTCAAATTCAGTTTTAAATGCTCAAAACAGATTTAAAATTTGTTTTTAAAATCAACTTTTAGTCTCAGAGATATGGATGGATATGTCAAGAAAACAATTTTTTGAATTTTTTTTTTAAAATCAAATTTCAGTCTCAGAGATATGCTTCAATATGTCAAGAAAACAATTTTTTGAATATTTTTTAAAATCAAATTTTAGTCTCAGAGATATGCTTTAATATGTCAAGAAAACAATTTTTTGAATATTTTTTAAAATCAAATTTTAGTCTCAGAGATATGCTTTAATATGTCAAGAAAACAATTTTTTTGATGTTTGTTAAAAATAGTCAAATTCAGTTTTAAATGCTTAAAACAGATCTAAAATTATTTTTTAAAATCAACTCTTAGTTTCTGAGATATGCATGGATATGTCAAGAAAACAATTTTTTGAAATTTTTTTTTAAAATCAAATTTTAGTCTCAGAGATATGCTTTAATATGTCAAGAAAACAATTTTTTTGATGTTTGTTAAAAATATTCAAATTCAGTTTTAAATGCTTAAAACAGATCTGAAATTTGTTTTTAAAATCAACTTTTAGTCTCAGAGATATGCATGGATATGTAAAGAAAACAATTTTTTGAATATTTTTCAAATTTTAGTCTCAGAGATATGTTTTAATATGTTAAGAAAACATTTTTTTGATGTTTGTTAAAAATAGTCAAATTTAGTTTTTAATGCTTAAAACAGATCTGAAATTGGTTTTTAAAATCAGCTTTTAGTTTCTGAGATATGCATGGATATGTCAAGAAAACAATTTTTTTAAATTTTTTTTTAAAATCAAATTTTAGTCTCAGAGATATGCTTTAATATGTCAAGAAAATAATTTTTTTGAAGTTTGTTAAAAACAGTCGAATTAAGTTTTAAATGATAAAAACAGATTTGAATATTGTTTTTAAAATCAACTTTTAGTTTTAGAGATATGCATGGATATGTAAAGAAAACAATTTTTTGCATATTTTTCAAATTTTAGTCTCAGAGATATGCTTTAATATGTCAAGAAAACATTTTTTTTGATGTTTGTTAAAACTAGTCAAATTCAGTTTTTAATGCTTAAAACAGATCTGAAATTGGTTTTTAAAATCAGCTTTTAGTTTTTGAGATATGCATGGATATGTCAAGAAAACAATTTTTTGAAATTATTTTTTAAAATCAAATTTTAGTCTCAGAGATATGTTTTAATATGTCAAGAAAACAATTTTTTTTAAGTTTGTTAAAAACAGTCAAATTCAGTTTTAAATGCTAAAAACAGATTTAATATTTGTTTTTAAAATCAACTTTTAGTCTCAGAGATATGCATGGATATGTCAAGAAAACAATTTTTTGAATTTTTTTTTTAAAATCAAATTTCAGTCTCAGAGATATGCTTTAATATGTCAAGAAAACAATTTTTTTGAAGTTTGTTAAAAACATTCGAATTCAGTTTTAAATGATAAAAACAGATTTGAAATTTGTTTTTAAAATCAACTTTTAGTTTCAGAGATATGCATGGATATGTAAAGAAAACAATTTTTTGAATATTTTTCAAATTTTAGTCTCAGAGATATGCTTTAATATATCAAGAAAACATTTTTTTTGATGTTTGTTAAAACTAGTCAAATTCAGTTTTTAATGCTTAAAACAGATCTGAAATTGGTTTTTAAAATCAGCTTTTAGTTTCTGAGATATGCATGGATATGTCAAGAAAACAATTTTTTGAAATTTTTTTTTAAAATCAAATTTTAGTCTCAGAGATATGCTTTAATATGTCAAGAAAACAATTTTTTTGAAGTTTGTTAAAAACAGTCGAATTTAGTTTTAAATGTTTAAAACAGATTTGAAATTTGTTTTTTAAATCAACTTTTAGTGTTCGAGATATGCATGGATATGTAAAGAAAACAATTTTTTGAATATTTTTTAAAATCAAATTTTAGTCTCAGAGATATGCTTTAATATGTCAAGAAAACAATTTTTTTGATGTTTGTTAAAAATAGTCAAATTCAGTTTTAAATGCTTAAAACAGATCTGAAATTGTTTTTTAAAATCAGCTTTTATTCTCAGAGATATGCATGGATATGTAAAGAAAACAATTTTTTGAATATTTTTCAAATTTTAGTCTCAGAGATATGCTTTAATATGTCAAGAAAACAATTTTTTTGAAGTTTGTTAAAAACAGTCGAATTCAGTTTTAAATGCTTAAAACAGATTTGAAATTTGTTTTAAAAATCAACTTTTAGTTTCAGAGATATGCATGGATATGTCAAGAAAACAATTTTTTGAAATTTTTTTTTAAAATCAATTTTTAGTCTCAGAGATATGCTTTAATATGTCAAGAAAACAATTTTTTTGATCTTTGTTAAAAATGGTCAAATTCAGTTTTAAATGCTTAAAACTGATTTGAAATTTGTTTTTAAAATCAGCTTTTAGTCTCAGAGATATGCATGGATATGTCAAGAAAACAATTTTTTGAAATTTTTTTTTAAAATCAATTTTTAGTCTCAGAGATATGCTTTAATATGCCAAGAAAACAAGTTTTTTGATGTTTGTTAAAAATAGTCAAATTCAGTTTTAAATGCTTAAAACAGATTTGAAATTGGTTTTTTAAATCAACTTTTAGTTTCTGAGATATGCATGGATATGTCAAGAAAACAATTTTTTGAAATTTTTTTTTAAAATCAATTTTTAGTCTCAGAGATATGCTTTAATATGTCAAGAAAACAATTTTTTTGAGGTTTGTTAAAAACAGTCAAATTCAGTTTTAAATGCTAAAAACAGATTTAAAATTTGTTTTTAAAATCAACTTTTAGTCTCAGAGATATGCATGGATATGTCAAGAAAACAATTTTTTGAATTTTTTTTTTAAAATCAAATTTCAGTCTCAGAGATATGCTTTAATATGTCAAGAAAACAATTTTTTTGAAGTTTGTTAAAAACAGTCGAATTCAGTTTTAAATGCTTAAAACAGATTTGGAATTTGTTTTTAAAATCAACTTTTAGTTTCAGACATATGCATGGATATGTAAAGAAAACAATTTTTTGAATATTTTTCAAATTTTAGTCTCAGAGATACGCTTTAATATGTTGAGAAAACATTTTTTTTGATGTTTGTTAAAAATAGTCAAGTTCAGTTTTTAATGCTTAAAACAGATCTGAAATTGGTTTTTAAAATCAGCTTTTAGTTTCTGAGATATGCATGGATATGTCAAGAAAACAATTTTTTGAAATTTTTTTTTAAAATCAAATTTAGGTCTCAGAGATATGTTTTAATATGTCAAGGAAACAATTTTTTTGAGGATTGTTAAAAACAGTCAAATTCAGTTTTAAATGCTTAAAACAGATCTGAAATTTGTTTTTAAAATCAACTTTAAGTCTCAGAGATATGCATGGATATGTAAAGAAAACAATAATTTTGAAATTTTTTTTTAAAATCAATTTTTAGTCTCAGAGATATGCTTTAATATGTCAAGAAAACAATTTTTTTGATGTTTGTTAAAAATATTCAAATTCAAATTTTAATGCTTAAAACAGATCTGAAATTTGTTTTTAAAATCAACTTTTAGTCTCAGAGATATGCATGGATATGTAAAGAAAACAATTTTTTGAATATTTTTCAAATATTAGTCTCAGAGATATGTTTTAATATGTTAAGAAAACATTTTTTTTGATGTTTGTTAAAAACAGTCGAATTAAGTTTTAAATGATAAAAACAGATTTGAAATTTGTTTTTAAAATTAGCTTTTAGTTTCTGAGATATGCATGGATATGTCAAGAAAACAATTTTTTGAAATTTTTTTTTAAAATCAAATTTTAGTCTCAGAGATATGTTTTAATATGTCAAGAAAACAATTTTTTTGAAGTTTGTTAAAAACAGTCAAATTCAGTTTTAAATGCTTAAAACAGATCTAAAATTTGTTTTTTAAATCAACTTTTAGTCTCAGAGATATGCTTGGATATGTAAAGAAAACAATTTTTTGAAATTTTTTTTTAAAATCAAATTTTAGTTTCAGAGATATGCTTTAATATATCAAGAAAACAATTTTTTGGAAGTTTGTTAAAAACAGTCGAATTCAGTTTTAAATGCTTAAAACAGATCTAAAATTTGTTTTTAAAATCAACTTTTAATTTCAGAGATATGCATGGATATGTAAAGAAAACAATTTTTTGAATATTTTTCAAATTTTAGTCTCAGAGATATGCTTTAATATGTCAAGAAAACATTTTTTTTGATGTTTGTTAAAACTAGTCAAATTCAGTTTTTAATGCTTGAAACAGATCTGAAATTGGTTTTTAAAATCAGCTTTTAGTTTGTGAGATATGCATGGTTATGTCAAGAAAACAATTTTTTGAAATTTTTTTTTAAAATCAAATTTTAGTCTCAGAGATATGCTTTAATATGTCAAGAAAACAATTTTTTTGATGTCTGTTAAAAATAGTCAAATTCAGTTTTAAATGCTTAAAACAGATTTGAAATTTGTTTTTAAAATCAACTTTTAGTTTCAGACATATGCATGGATATGTAAAGAAAACAATTTTTTGAATATTTTTCAAATTTTAGTCTCAGAGATACGCTTTAATATGTCAAGAAAACATCTTTTTTGATGTTTGTTAAAAAAAGTCAAATTCAGTTTTTAATGCTTAAAACAGATCTGAAATTGGTTTTTAAAATCAGCTTTTAGTTTCTGAGATATGCATGGATATGTCAAGAAAACAATTTTTTGAAATTTTTTTTTAAAATCAAATTTAGGTCTCAGAGATATGTTTTAATATGTCAAGGAAACAATTTTTTTGAGGTTTGTTAAAAATAGTCAAATTCAGTTTTAAATGCTTAAAACAGATTTGAAATTGGTTTTTTAAATCAACTTTTAGTTTCTGAGATATGCATGGATATGTCAAGAAAACAATTTTTTGAAATTTTTTTTTAAAATCAAATTTCAGTCTCAGAGATATGCTTTAATATGTCAAGAAAACAATTTTTTTGAAGTTTGTTAAAAACAGTCGAATTCAGTTTTAAATGCTTAAAACAGATTTGGAATTTGTTTTTAAAATCAACTTTTAGTTTCAGACATATGCATGGATATGTAAAGAAAACAATTTTTTGAATATTTTTCAAATTTTAGTCTCAGAGATACGCTTTAATATGTTGAGAAAACATTTTTTTTGATGTTTGTTAAAAATAGTCAAGTTCAGTTTTTAATGCTTAAAACAGATCTGAAATTGGTTTTTAAAATCAGCTTTTAGTTTCTGAGATATGCATGGATATGTCAAGAAAACAATTTTTTGAAATTTTTTTTTAAAATCAAATTTAGGTCTCAGAGATATGTTTTAATATGTCAAGGAAACAATTTTTTTGAGGATTGTTAAAAACAGTCAAATTCAGTTTTAAATGCTTAAAACAGATCTGAAATTTGTTTTTAAAATCAACTTTAAGTCTCAGAGATATGCATGGATATGTAAAGAAAACAATAATTTTGAAATTTTTTTTTAAAATCAATTTTTAGTCTCAGAGATATGCTTTAATATGTCAAGAAAACAATTTTTTTGATGTTTGTTAAAAATATTCAAATTCAAATTTTAATGCTTAAAACAGATCTGAAATTTGTTTTTAAAATCAACTTTTAGTCTCGGAGATATGCATGGATATGTAAAGAAAACAATTTTTTGAATATTTTTCAAATATTAGTCTCAGAGATATGTTTTAATATGTTAAGAAAACATTTTTTTTGATGTTTGTTAAAAACAGTCGAATTAAGTTTTAAATGATAAAAACAGATTTGAAATTTGTTTTTAAAATTAGCTTTTAGTTTCTGAGATATGCATGGATATGTCAAGAAAACAATTTTTTGAAATTTTTTTTTAAAATCAAATTTTAGTCTCAGAGATATGTTTTAATATGTCAAGAAAACAATTTTTTTGAAGTTTGTTAAAAACAGTCAAATTCAGTTTTAAATGCTTAAAACAGATTAAAAATTTGTTTTTAAAATCAACTTTTAGTCTCAGAGATATGCATGGATATGTCAAGAAAACAATTTTTTGAAATTTTTTTTTAAAATCAAATTTCAGTCTCAGAGATATGCTTTAATATGTCAAGAAAACAATTTTTTTGAAGTTTGTTAAAAACAGTCGAATTCAGTTTTAAATGCTTAAAACAGATTTGAAATTTATTTTTTAAATCAACTTTTAGTCTCAGAGATATGCATGGATATGTCAAGAAAACAATTTTTTGAAATTTTTTTTTAAAATCAAATTTCAGTCTCAGAGATATGCTTTAATATGTCAAGAAAACAATTTTTTTGATCTTTGTTAAAAATGGTCAAATTTAGTTTTAAATGCTTAAAACTGATTTGAAATTTGTTTTTAAAATCAGCTTTTAGTCTCAGAGATATGCATGGATATGTCAAGAAAACAATTTTTTGAAATTTTTTTTTAAAATCAAATTTCAGTCTCAGAGATATGCTTTAATATGTCAAGAAAACAATTTTTTTGATCTTTGTTAAAAATGGTCAAATTTAGTTTTAAATGCTTAAAACTGATTTGAAATTTGTTTTTAAAATCAGCTTTTAGTCTCAGAGATATGCATGGATATGTCAAGAAAACAATTTTTTGAAATTTTTTTTTAAATTCAAATTTTAGTCTCAGAGATATGCTTTAATATGTCAAGAAAACAAGTTTTTTGAAGTTTGTTAAAAACAGTCAAATTCAGTTTTAAATGCTTAAAACTGATTTGAAATTTGTTTTTAAAATCAGCATTTAGTCTCAGAGATATGCATGGATATGTCAAGAAAACAATTTTTTGAATATTTTTTAAAATAAAATTTTAGTTTTAGAGATATGCTTTAAAATGTCAAGAAAACAATTTTTTTGATGTTTGTTAAAAATAGTCAAATTCAGTTTTAAATGCTTAAAACAGATCTGAAATTGGTTTTTAAAATGAGCTTTTAGTTTCTGAGATATGCATGGATATGTCAAGAAAACAATTTTTTGAAATTTTTTTTTAAAATCAATTTTTAGTCTCAGAGATATGCTTTAATATGTCAAGAAAACAATTTTTTTGAGGTTTGTTAAAAATAGTCAAATTCAGTTTTAAATGCTAAAAAGAGATTTAAAATTTGTTTTTAAAATCAACTTTTAGTCTCAGAGATATGCATGGATATGTCAAGAAAACAATTTTTTGAAATTTTTTTTTAAAATCAAATTTCAGTCTCAGAGATATGCTTTAATATGTCAAGAAAACAATTTTTTTGAGGTTTGTTAAAAACAGTCAAATTCAGTTTTAAATGATAAAAACAGATTTGAAATTTGTTTTTAAAATCAACTTTTAGTTTCAGAGATATGCATGGATATGTAAAGAAAACAATTTTTTGAATATTTTTCAAATTTTAGTCTCAGAGATATGCTTTAATATGTCAAGAAAACATTTTTTTTGATGTTTGTTAAAACTAGTCAAATTCAGTTTTTAATGCTTAAAACAGATCTGAAGTTGGTTTTTAAAATCAGCTTTTAGTTTCTGAGATATGCATGGATATGTCAAGAAAACATTAATATGTCAAGAAAACATTTTTTTTGATGTTTGTTAAAACTAGTCAAATTCAGTTTTTAATGCTTGAAACAGATCTGAAATTGGTTTTTAAAATCAGCTTTTAGTTTCTGAGATATGCATGGATATGTCAAGAAAACAATTTTTTTGAGGTTTGTTAAAAACAGTCAAATTCAGTTTTAAATGCTAAAAACAGATTTAAAATTTGTTTTAAAAATCAACTTTTAGTCTCAGAGATATGCATGGATATGTCAAGAAAACAATTTTTTGAAATTTTTTTTTAAAATCAAATTTCAGTCTCAGAGATATGCTTTTATATGTCAAGAAAACAATTTTTTTGAAGTTTGTTAAAAACAGTCGAATTCAGTTTTAAATGATAAAAACAGATTTGAAATTTGTTTTTAAAATCAACTTTTAATTTCAGAGATATGCATGGATATGTAAAGAAAACAATTTTTTGAATATTTTTCAAATTTTAGTCTCAGAGATACGCTTTAATATGTCAAGAAAACATTTTTTTTGATGTTTGTTAAAAATAGTCAAATTCAGTTTTTAATGCTTAAAACAGATCTGAAATTGGTTTTTAAAATCAGCTTTTAGTTTCTGAGATATGCATGGTTATGTCAAGAAAACAATTTTTTGAAATTTTTTTTTAAAATCAAATTTTAGTCTCAGAGATATGCTTTAATATGTCAAGAAAACAATTTTTTTGATGTTTGTTAAAAATAGTCAAATTCAGTTTTAAATGCTTAAAACAGATTTGAAATTTGTTTTTAAAATCAACTTTTAGTTTCAGACATATGCATGGATATGTAAAGAAAACAATTTTTTGAATATTTTTCAAATTTTAGTCTCAGAGATACGCTTTAATATGTCAAGAAAACATTTTTTTTGATGTTTGTTAAAAATAGTCAAATTCAGTTTTTAATGCTTAAAACAGATCTGAAATTGGTTTTTAAAATCAGCTTTAAGTCTCAGAGATATGCATGGATATGTAAAGAAAACAATAATTTTGAAATTTTTTTTTAAAATCAATTTTTAGTCTCAGAGATATGCTAAAATATGTCAAGAAAACAATTTTTTTGATGTTTGTTAAAAATAGTCAAATTCAGTTTTAAATGCTTAAAACAGATCTAAAATTTGTTTTTAAAATCAACTCTTAGTTTCTGAGATATGCATGGATATGTCAAGAAAACAATTTTTTGAAATTTTTTTTAAAATCAAATTTTAGTCTCAGAGATATGCTTTAATATGTCAAGAAAACAATTTTTTTGATGTTTGTTAAAAATATTCAAATTTAGTTTTAAATGCTTAAAACAGATCTGAAATTTGTTTTTAAAATCAAATTTTAGTCTCAGAGATATGCATGGATATGTAAAGAAAACAATTTTTTGAATATTTTTCAAATTTTAGTCTCAGAGATATGTTTTAATATGTTAAGAAAACATTTTTTTTGATGTTTGTTAAAAATAGTCAAATTCAGTTTTTAATGCTTAAAACAGATCAGAAATTGGTTTTTAAAATCAGCTTTTAGTTTTTGAGATATGCATGGATATGTCAAGAAAACAATTTTTTTAAATTTTTTTTTAAAATCAAATTTTAGTCTCAGAGATATGCTTTAATATGTCAAGAAAACAAATTTTTTGAAGTTTGTTAAAAACAGTCGAATTAAGTTTTAAATGATAAAAACAGATTTGAAATTTGTTTTTAAAATCAACTTTTAGTTTTAGAGATATGCATCGATATGTAAAGAAAACAATTTTTTGAATATTTTTCAAATTTTAGTCTCAGAGATATGCTTCAATATGTCAAGAAAACATTTTTTTTGATGTTTGTTAAAACTAGTCAAATTCAGTTTTTAATGCTTAAAACAGATTTGAAATTTGTTTTTTAAATCAACTTTTAGTTTCAGAGATATGCATGGATATGTCAAGAAAACAATTTTTTGAAATTTTTTTTTAAAATCAATTTTTAGTCTCAGAGATATGCTTTAATATGTCAAGAAAACAATTTTTTTGATCTTTGTTAAAAATGGTCAAATTCAGTTTTAAATGCTTAAAACTGATTTGAAATTTGTTTTTAAAATCAGCTTTTAGTCTCAAAGATATGCATGGATATGTCAAGAAAACAATTTTTTGAAATTTTTTTTTAAATTCAAATTTTAGTCTCAGAGATATGCTTTAATATGTCAAGAAAACAAGTTTTTTGAAGTTTGTTAAAAACAGTCAAATTCAGTTTTAAATGCTTAAAACTGATTTGAAATTTGTTTTTAAAATCAGCATTTAGTCTCAGAGATATGCATGGATATGTCAAGAAAACAATTTTTTGAAATTTTGTTTTAAAATCAAATTTTAGTCTTAGAGATATGTTTTAATATGTCAAGAAAACTATTTTTTTGAGGTTTGTTAACAATAGTCAAATTCAGTTTTAAATGCTTAAAACAGATCTGAAATTTGTTTTTAAAATCAACTTTTAGTCTCAGAGATATGCATGGATATGTCAAGAAAACAATTTTTTGAAATTTTGTTTTAAAATCAAATTTTAGTCTTAGAGATATGTTTTAATATGTCAAGAAAACATTTTTTTTGAGGTTTGTTAAAAACAGTCAAATTTAGTTTTAAATGCTAAAAACAGATTTAAAATTTGTTTTTAAAATCAACTTTTAGTCTCAGAGATATGCATGGATATGTCAAGAAAACAATTTTTTGAAATTTTTTTTTAAAATCAAATTTCAGTCTCAGAGATATGCTTTAATATGTCAAGAAAACAATTTTTTTGAAGTTTGTTAAAAACAGTCAAATTCAGTTTTAAATGCTTAAAACAGATCTAAAATTTGTTTTTTAAATCAACTTTTAGTCTCAGAGATATGCTTGGATATGTAAAGAAAACAATTTTTTGAAATTTTTTTTTAAAATCAAATTTTAGTCTCAGAGATATGCTTTAATATATCAAGAAAACAATTTTTTTGAAGTTTGTTAAAAACAGTCGAATTCAGTTTTAAATGCTTAAAACAGATCTAAAATTTGTTTTTAAAATCAACTTTTAATTTCAGAGATATGCATGGATATGTAAAGAAAACAATTTTTTGAATATTTTTCAAATTTTAGTCTCAGAGATATGCTTTAATATGTCAAGAAAACATTTTTTTTGATGTTTGTTAAAACTAGTCAAATTCAGTTTTTAATGCTTGAAACAGATCTGAAATTGGTTTTTAAAATCAGCTTTTAGTTTGTGAGATATGCATGGTTATGTCAAGAAAACAATTTTTTGAAATTTTTTTTTAAAATCAAATTTTAGTCTCAGAGATATGCTTTAATATGTCAAGAAAACAATTTTTTTGATGTCTGTTAAAAATAGTCAAATTCAGTTTTAAATGCTTAAAACAGATTTGAAATTTGTTTTTAAAATCAACTTTTAGTTTCAGACATATGCATGGATATGTAAAGAAAACAATTTTTTGAATATTTTTCAAATTTTAGTCTCAGAGATACGCTTTAATATGTCAAGAAAACATCTTTTTTGATGTTTGTTAAAAAAAGTCAAATTCAGTTTTTAATGCTTAAAACAGATCTGAAATTGGTTTTTAAAATCAGCTTTTAGTTTCTGAGATATGCATGGATATGTCAAGAAAACAATTTTTTGAAATTTTTTTTTAAAATCAAATTTAGGTCTCAGAGATATGTTTTAATATGTCAAGGAAACAATTTTTTTGAGGATTGTTAAAAATAGTCAAATTCAGTTTTAAATGCTTAAAACAGATTTGAAATTGGTTTTTTAAATCAACTTTTAGTTTCTGAGATATGCATGGATATGTCAAGAAAACAATTTTTTGAAATTTTTTTTTAAAATCAAATTTCAGTCTCAGAGATATGCTTTAATATGTCAAGAAAACAATTTTTTTGAAGTTTGTTAAAAACAGTCGAATTCAGTTTTAAATGCTTAAAACAGATTTGAAATTTATTTTTTAAATCAACTTTTAGTCTCAGAGATATGCATGGATATGTCAAGAAAACAATTTTTTGAAATTTTTTTTTAAAATCAAATTTCAGTCTCAGAGATATGCTTTAATATGTCAAGAAAACAATTTTTTTGATCTTTGTTAAAAATGGTCAAATTTAGTTTTAAATGCTTAAAACTGATTTGAAATTTGTTTTTAAAATCAGCTTTTAGTCTCAGAGATATGCATGGATATGTCAAGAAAACAATTTTTTGAAATTTTTTTTTAAATTCAAATTTTAGTCTCAGAGATATGCTTTAATATGTCAAGAAAACAAGTTTTTTGAAGTTTGTTAAAAACAGTCAAATTCAGTTTTAAATGCTTAAAACAGATTTGGAATTTGTTTTTAAAATCAACTTTTAGTTTCAGACATATGCATGGATATGTAAAGAAAACAATTTTTTGAATATTTTTCAAATTTTAGTCTCAGAGATACGCTTTAATATGTTGAGAAAACATTTTTTTTGATGTTTGTTAAAAATAGTCAAGTTCAGTTTTTAATGCTTAAAACAGATCTGAAATTGGTTTTTAAAATCAGCTTTTAGTTTCTGAGATATGCATGGATATGTCAAGAAAACAATTTTTTGAAATTTTTTTTTAAAATCAAATTTAGGTCTCAGAGATATGTTTTAATATGTCAAGGAAACAATTTTTTTGAGGATTGTTAAAAACAGTCAAATTCAGTTTTAAATGCTTAAAACAGATCTGAAATTTGTTTTTAAAATCAACTTTAAGTCTCAGAGATATGCATGGATATGTAAAGAAAACAATAATTTTGAAATTTTTTTTTAAAATCAATTTTTAGTCTCAGAGATATGCTTTAATATGTCAAGAAAACAATTTTTTTGATGTTTGTTAAAAATATTCAAATTCAAATTTTAATGCTTAAAACAGATCTGAAATTTGTTTTTAAAATCAACTTTTAGTCTCAGAGATATGCATGGATATGTAAAGAAAACAATTTTTTGAATATTTTTCAAATATTAGTCTCAGAGATATGTTTTAATATGTTAAGAAAACATTTTTTTTGATGTTTGTTAAAAACAGTCGAATTAAGTTTTAAATGATAAAAACAGATTTGAAATTTGTTTTTAAAATTAGCTTTTAGTTTCTGAGATATGCATGGATATGTCAAGAAAACAATTTTTTGAAATTTTTTTTTAAAATCAAATTTTAGTCTCAGAGATATGTTTTAATATGTCAAGAAAACAATTTTTTTGAAGTTTGTTAAAAACAGTCAAATTCAGTTTTAAATGCTTAAAACAGATTTAAAATTTGTTTTTAAAATCAACTTTTAGTCTCAGAGATATGCATGGATATGTCAAGAAAACAATTTTTTGAAATTTTTTTTTAAAATCAAATTTCAGTCTCAGAGATATGCTTTAATATGTCAAGAAAACAATTTTTTTGAAGTTTGTTAAAAACAGTCGAATTCAGTTTTAAATGCTTAAAACAGATTTGAAATTTATTTTTTAAATCAACTTTTAGTCTCAGAGATATGCATGGATATGTCAAGAAAACAATTTTTTGAAATTTTTTTTTAAAATCAAATTTCAGTCTCAGAGATATGCTTTAATATGTCAAGAAAACAATTTTTTTGATCTTTGTTAAAAATGGTCAAATTTAGTTTTAAATGCTTAAAACTGATTTGAAATTTGTTTTTAAAATCAGCTTTTAGTCTCAGAGATATGCATGGATATGTCAAGAAAACAATTTTTTGAAATTTTTTTTTAAAATCAAATTTCAGTCTCAGAGATATGCTTTAATATGTCAAGAAAACAATTTTTTTGAGGTTTGTTAAAAACAGTCAAATTCAGTTTTAAATGATAAAAACAGATTTGAAATTTGTTTTTAAAATCAACTTTTAGTTTCAGAGATATGCATGGATATGTAAAGAAAACAATTTTTTGAATATTTTTCAAATTTTAGTCTCAGAGATATGCTTTAATATGTAAAGAAAACATTTTTTTTGATGTTTGTTAAAACTAGTCAAATTCAGTTTTTAATGCTTAAAACAGATCTGAAGTTGGTTTTTAAAATCAGCTTTTAGTTTCTGAGATATGCATGGATATGTCAAGAAAACATTAATATGTCAAGAAAACATTTTTTTTGATGTTTGATAAAACTAGTCAAATTCAGTTTTTAATGCTTGAAACAGATCTGAAATTGGTTTTTAAAATCAGCTTTTAGTTTCTGAGATATGCATGGATATGTCAAGAAAACAATTTTTTGAAATTTTTTTTTAAAATCAAATTTTAGTCTCAGAGATATGCTTTAATATGTCAAGAAAACAATTTTTTTGATGTTTGTTAAAAATAGTCAAATTCAGTTTTAAATGCTTAAAACAGATTTGAAATTTGTTTTTAAAATCAACTTTTAGTTTCAGACATATGCATGGATATGTAAAGAAAACAATTTTTTGAATATTTTTCAAATTTTAGTCTCAGAGATACGCTTTAATATGTCAAGAAAACATTTTTTTTGATGTTTGTTAAAAATAGTCAAATTCAGTTTTTAATGCTTAAAACAGATCTGAAATTGGTTTTTAAAATCAGCTTTTAGTTTCTGAGATATGCATGGATATGTCAAGAAAACAATTTTTTGAAAAAATGTTTTAAAATCAAATTTTAGTCTCAGAGATATGCTTTAATATGTTAAGAAAACTATTTTTTTGAGGTTTGTTAACAATAGTCAAATTCAGTTTTAAATGCTTAAAACAGATCTGAAATTTGTTTTTAAAATCAACTTTTAGTCTCAGAGATATGCATGGATATGTCAAGAAAACAATTTTTTGAAATTTTGTTTTAAAATCAAATTTTAGTCTTAGAGATATGTTTTAATATGTCAAGAAAACAATTTTTTTGAGGTTTGTTAAAAACAGTCAAATTCAGTTTTAAATGCTAAAAACAGATTTAAAATTTGTTTTAAAAATCAACTTTTAGTCTCAGAGATATGCATGGATATGTCAAGAAAACAATTTTTTGAAATTTTTTTTTAAAATCAAATTTCAGTCTCAGAGATATGCTTTTATATGTCAAGAAAACAATTTTTTTGAAGTTTGTTAAAAACAGTCGAATTCAGTTTTAAATGATAAAAACAGATTTGAAATTTGTTTTTAAAATCAACTTTTAATTTCAGAGATATGCATGGATATGTAAAGAAAACAATTTTTTGAATATTTTTCAAATTTTAGTCTCAGAGATACGCTTTAATATGTCAAGAAAACATTTTTTTTGATGTTTGTTAAAAATAGTCAAATTCAGTTTTTAATGCTTAAAACAGATCTGAAATTGGTTTTTAAAATCAGCTTTTAGTTTCTGAGATATGCATGGTTATGTCAAGAAAACAATTTTTTGAAATTTTTTTTTAAAATCAAATTTTAGTCTCAGAGATATGCTTTAATATGTCAAGAAAACAATTTTTTTGATGTTTGTTAAAAATAGTCAAATTCAGTTTTAAATGCTTAAAACAGATTTGAAATTTGTTTTTAAAATCAACTTTTAGTTTCAGACATATGCATGGATATGTAAAGAAAACAATTTTTTGAATATTTTTCAAATTTTAGTCTCAGAGATACGCTTTAATATGTCAAGAAAACATTTTTTTTGATGTTTGTTAAAAATAGTCAAATTCAGTTTTTAATGCTTAAAACAGATCTGAAATTGGTTTTTAAAATCAGCTTTAAGTCTCAGAGATATGCATGGATATGTAAAGAAAACAATAATTTTGAAATTTTTTTTTAAAATCAATTTTTAGTCTCAGAGATATGCTAAAATATGTCAAGAAAACAATTTTTTTGATGTTTGTTAAAAATAGTCAAATTCAGTTTTAAATGCTTAAAACAGATCTAAAATTTGTTTTTAAAATCAACTCTTAGTTTCTGAGATATGCATGGATATGTCAAGAAAACAATTTTTTGAAATTTTTTTTAAAATCAAATTTTAGTCTCAGAGATATGCTTTAATATGTCAAGAAAACAATTTTTTTGATGTTTGTTAAAAATATTCAAATTTAGTTTTAAATGCTTAAAACAGATCTGAAATTTGTTTTTAAAATCAAATTTTAGTCTCAGAGATATGCATGGATATGTAAAGAAAACAATTTTTTGAATATTTTTCAAATTTTAGTCTCAGAGATATGTTTTAATATGTTAAGAAAACATTTTTTTTGATGTTTGTTAAAAATAGTCAAATTCAGTTTTTAATGCTTAAAACAGATCAGAAATTGGTTTTTAAAATCAGCTTTTAGTTTTTGAGATATGCATGGATATGTCAAGAAAACAATTTTTTTAAATTTTTTTTTAAAATCAAATTTTAGTCTCAGAGATATGCTTTAATATGTCAAGAAAACAATTTTTTTGAAGTTTGTTAAAAACAGTCGAATTAAGTTTTAAATGATAAAAACAGATTTGAAATTTGTTTTTAAAATCAACTTTTAGTTTTAGAGATATGCATCGATATGTAAAGAAAACAATTTTTTGAATATTTTTCAAATTTTAGTCTCAGAGATATGCTTCAATATGTCAAGAAAACATTTTTTTTGATGTTTGTTAAAACTAGTCAAATTCAGTTTTTAATGCTTAAAACAGATTTGAAATTTGTTTTTTAAATCAACTTTTAGTTTCAGAGATATGCATGGATATGTCAAGAAAACAATTTTTTGAAATTTTTTTTTAAAATCAATTTTTAGTCTCAGAGATATGCTTTAATATGTCAAGAAAACAATTTTTTTGATCTTTGTTAAAAATGGTCAAATTCAGTTTTAAATGTTAAAAACTGATTTGAAATTTGTTTTTAAAATCAGCTTTTAGTCTCAGAGATATGCATGGATATGTCAAGAAAACAATTTTTTGAAATTTTTTTTTAAATTCAAATTTTAGTCTCAGAGATATGCTTTAATATGTCAAGAAAACAAGTTTTTTGAAGTTTGTTAAAAACAGTCAAATTCAGTTTTAAATGCTTAAAACTGATTTGAAATTTGTTTTTAAAATCAGCATTTAGTCTCAGAGATATGCATGGATATGTCAAGAAAGCAATTTTTTGAAATTTTGTTTTAAAATCAAATTTTAGTCTATGAGATATGTTTTAATATGTCAAGAAAACTATTTTTTTGAGGTTTGTTAACAATAGTCAAATTCAGTTTTAAATGCTTAAAACAGATCTGAAATTTGTTTTTAAAATCAACTTTTAGTCTCAGAGATATGCATGGATATGTCAAGAAAACAATTTTTTGAAATTTTGTTTTAAAATCAAATTTTAGTCTTAGAGATATGTTTTAATATGTCAAGAAAACATTTTTTTTGAGGTTTGTTAAAAACAGTCAAATTCAGTTTTAAATGCTAAAAACAGATTTAAAATTTGTTTTTAAAATCAACTTTTAGTCTCAGAGATATGCATGGATATGTCAAGAAAACAATTTTTTGAAATTTTTTTTTAAAATCAAATTTCAGTCTCAGAGATATGCTTTAATATGTCAAGAAAACAATTTTTTTAAAGTTTGTTAAAAACAGTCAAATTCAGTTTTAAATGCTTAAAACAGATCTAAAATTTGTTTTTAAAATCAACTTTTAGTGTGAGACATATGCATGGATATATAAAGAAAACAATTTTTTGAATATTTTTCAAATTTTAGTCTCAGAGATACGCTTTAATATGTCGAGAAAACATTTTTTTTGATGTTTGTTAAAAATAGTCAAGTTCAGTTTTTAATGCTTAAAACAGATCTGAAATTGGTTTTTAAAATCTGCTTTTAGTTTCTGAGATATGCATGGATATGTCAAGAAAACAATTTTTTGAAAAAATGTTTAAAAATCAAATTTTAGTCTCAGAGATATGCTTTAATATGTCAAGAAAACAATTTTTTTGATGTTTGTTAAAAATAGTCAAATTCAGTTTTAAATGCTTAAAACAGATTTGAAATTTGTTTTTAAAATCAACTTTTAGTTTCAGACATATGCATGGATATGTAAAGAAAACAATTTTTTGAATATTTTTCAAATTTTAGTCTCAGAGATACGCTTTAATATGTCAAGAAAACATCTTTTTTGATGTTTGTTAAAAAAAGTCAAATTCAGCTTTTAATGCTTAAAACAGATCTGAAATTGGTTTTTAAAATCAGCTTTTAGTTTCTGAGATATGCATGGATATGTCAAGAAAACAATTTTTTGAAATTTTTTTTTAAAATCAAATTTAGGTCTCAGAGATATGTTTTAATATGTCAAGGAAACAATTTTTTTGAGGTTTGTTAAAAACAGTCAAATTCAGTTTTAAATGCTTAAAACAGATCTGAAATTTGTTTTTAAAATCAACTTTTAGTTTCAGAGATATGCATGAATATGTCAAGAAAACAATTTTTTGAAATTTTTTTTTAAAATCAAATTTTGGTCTCAGAGATATGTTTTAATATGTCAAGGAAACAATTTTTTTGATGTTTGTTAAAAATAGTCAAATTCAGTTTTTAATGCTTAAAACAGATCTGAAATTGGTTTTTAAAATCAGCTTTAAGTCTCAGAGATATGCATGGATATGTAAAGAAAACAATAATTTTGAAATTTTTTTTTAAAATCAATTTTTAGTCTCAGAGATATGCTAAAATATGTCAAGAAAACAATTTTTTTGATGTTTTTTAAAAATAGTCAAATTCAGTTTTAAATGCTTAAAACAGATCTAAAATTTGTTTTTAAAATCAACTCTTAGTTTCTGAGATATGCATGGATATGTCAAGAAAACAATTTTTTGAAATTTTTTTTAAAATCAAATTTTAGTCTCAGAGATAGGCTTTAATATGTCAAGAAAACAATTTTTTTGATGTTTGTTAAAAATATTCAAATTTAGTTTTAAATGCTTAAAACAGATCTGAAATTTGTTTTTAAAATCAGCTTTTAGTTTTTGAGATATGCATGGATATGTCAAGAAAACAATTTTTTTAAATTTTTTTTAAAATCAAATTTTAGTCTCAGAGATATGCTTTAATATGTCAAGAAAACAATTTTTTTGAAGTTTGTTAAAAACAGTCGAATTAAGTTTTAAATGATAAAAACAGATTTGAAATTTTTTTTTAAAATCAACTTTTAGTTTTAGAGATATGCATCGATATGTAAAGAAAACAATTTTTTGAATATTTTTCAAATTTTAGTCATAGAGATATGCTTCAATATGTCAAGAAAACATTTTTTTTGATGTTTGTTAAAACTAGTCAAATTCAGTTTTTAATGCTTAAAACAGATCTGAAATTGGTTTTTAAAATCAGCTTTTAGTTTCGGAGATATGCATGGATATGTCAAGAAAACAATTTTTTGAAATTTTTTTTTAAAATCAAATTTTAGTCTCAGAGATATGCTTTAATATGTCAAGAAAACAATTTTTTTTAAGTTTGTTAAAAACGGTCAAATTCAGTTTTAAATGCTAAAAACAGATTTAAATTTTGTTTTTAAAATCAACTTTTAGTCTCAGAGATATGCATGGATATGTCAAGAAAACAATTTTTTGAAATTTTTTTTTTAAATCAAATTTCAGTCTCAGAGATATGCTTTAATATGTCAAGAAAACAATTTTTTTGAAGTTTGTTAAAAACAGTCGAATTCAGTTTTAAATGCTTAAAACAGATTTAAAATTTGTTTTTTAAATCAATTTTTAGTCTCAGAGATATGCTTTAATATGTCAAGAAAACAATTTTTTTGATCTTTGTTAAAAATGGTCAAATTCAGTTTTAAATGCTTAAAACTGATTTGAAATTTGTTTTTAAAATCAGCTTTTAGTCTCAGAGATATGCATGGATATGTCAAGAAAACAATTTTTTGAAATTTTTTTTTAAATTCAAATTTTAGTCTCAGAGATATGCTTTAATATGTCAAGAAAACAAGTTTTTTGAAGTTTGTTAAAAACAGTCAAATTCAGTTTTAAATGCTTAAAACTGATTTGAAATTTGTTTTTAAAATCAGCATTTAGTCTCAGAGATATGCATGGATATGTCAAGAAAACAATTTTTTGAATATTTTTTAAAATAAAATTTTATTTTTAGAGATATGCTTTAAAATGTCAAGAAAACAATTTTTTTGATGTTTGTTAAAAATAGTCAAATTCAGTTTTAAATGCTTAAAACAGATCTGAAATTGGTTTTTAAAATGAGCTTTTAGTTTCTGAGATATGCATGGATATGTCAAGAAAACAATTTTTTGAAATTTTTTTTTAAAATCAATTTTTAGTCTCAGAGATATGCTTTAATATGTCAAGAAAACAATTTTTTTGAGGTTTGTTAAAAATAGTCAAATTCAGTTTTAAATGCTAAAAACAGATTTAAAATTTGTTTTTAAAATCAACTTTTAGTCTCAGAGATATGCATGGATATGTCAAGAAAACAATTTTTTGAAATTTTTTTTTAAAATCAAATTTCAGTCTCAGAGATATGCTTTAATATGTCAAGAAAACAATTTTTTTGAGGTTTGTTAAAAACAGTCAAATTCAGTTTTAAATGATAAAAACAGATTTGAAATTTGTTTTTAAAATCAACTTTTAGTTTCAGAGATATGCATGGATATGTAAAGAAAACAATTTTTTGAATATTTTTCAAATTTTAGTCTCAGAGATATGCTTTAATATGTCAAGAAAACATTTTTTTTGATGTTTGTTAAAACTAGTCAAATTCAGTTTTTAATGCTTAAAACAGATCTGAAGTTGGTTTTTAAAATCAGCTTTTAGTTTCTGAGATATGCATGGATATGTCAAGAAAACAATTTTTTTTTAAAATAAAATTTTAGTCTCAGAGATATGTTTTAATATGTCAAGAAAACAATTTTTTTGAAGTTTGTTAAAAACAGTCGAATTCAGTTTTAAATGCTTAAAACAGATTTAAAATTTGTTTTTTAAATCAATTTTTAGTCTCAGAGATATGCTTTAATATGTCAAGAAAACAATTTTTTTGATCTTTGTTAAAAATGGTCAAATTCAGTTTTAAATGCTTAAAACTGATTTGAAATTTGTTTTTAAAATCAGCTTTTAGTCTCAGAGATATGCATGGATATGTCAAGAAAACAATTTTTTGAAATTTTTTTTTAAATTCAAATTTTAGTCTCAGAGATATGCTTTAATATGTCAAGAAAACAAGTTTTTTGAAGTTTGTTAAAAACAGTCAAATTCAGTTTTAAATGCTTAAAACTGATTTGAAATTTGTTTTTAAAATCAGCATTTAGTCTCAGAGATATGCATGGATATGTCAAGAAAACAATTTTTTGAATATTTTTTAAAATAAAATTTTATTTTTAGAGATATGCTTTAAAATGTCAAGAAAACAATTTTTTTGATGTTTGTTAAAAATAGTCAAATTCAGTTTTAAATGCTTAAAACAGATCTGAAATTGGTTTTTAAAATGAGCTTTTAGTTTCTGAGATATGCATGGATATGTCAAGAAAACAATTTTTTGAAATTTTTTTTTAAAATCAATTTTTAGTCTCAGAGATATGCTTTAATATGTCAAGAAAACAATTTTTTTGAGGTTTGTTAAAAATAGTCAAATTCAGTTTTAAAAGCTAAAAACAGATTTAAAATTTGTTTTTAAAATCAACTTTTAGTCTCAGAGATATGCATGGATATGTCAAGAAAACAATTTTTTGAAATTTTTTTTTAAAATCAAATTTCAGTCTCAGAGATATGCTTTAATATGTCAAGAAAACAATTTTTTTGAGGTTTGTTAAAAACAGTCAAATTCAGTTTTAAATGATAAAAACAGATTTGAAATTTGTTTTTAAAATCAACTTTTAGTTTCAGAGATATGCATGGATATGTAAAGAAAACAATTTTTTGAATATTTTTCAAATTTTAGTCTCAGAGATATGCTTTAATATGTCAAGAAAACATTTTTTTTGATGTTTGTTAAAACTAGTCAAATTCAGTTTTTAATGCTTAAAACAGATCTGAAGTTGGTTTTTAAAATCAGCTTTTAGTTTCTGAGATATGCATGGATATGTCAAGAAAACAATTTTTTTTTAAAATAAAATTTTAGTCTCAGAGATATGTTTTAATATGTCAAGAAAACAATTTTTTTGAGGTTTGTTAAAAACAGTCAAATTCAGTTTTAAATGCTAAAAACAGATTTAAAGAGATATGCTTTAATATGTCAAGAAAACAATTTTTTTGAAGTTTGTTAAAAACAGTCGAATTAAGTTTTAAATGATAAAAACAGATTTGAAATTTGTTTTTAAAATCAACTTTTAGTTTTAGAGATATGCATCGATATGTAAAGAAAACAATTTTTTGAATATTTTTCAAATTTTAGTCTCAGAGATATGCTTCAATATGTCAAGAAAACATTTTTTTTGATGTTTGTTAAAACTAGTCAAATTCAGTTTTTAATGCTTAAAACAGATCTGAAATTGGTTTTTAAAATCAGCTTTTAGTCTCAGAGATATGCATAGATATGTCAAGAAAACAATTTTTTGAAATTTTTTTTTAAATTCAAATTTTAGTCTCAGAGATATGCTTTAATATGTCAAGAAAACAAGTTTTTTGAAGTTTGTTAAAAACAGTCAAATTCAGTTTTAAATGCTTAAAACTGATTTGAAATTTGTTTTTAAAATCAGCATTTAGTCTCAGAGATATGCATGGATATGTCAAGAAAACAATTTTTTGAATATTTTTTAAAATAAAATTTTATTTTTAGAGATATGCTTTAAAATGTCAAGAAAACATTTTTTTTGATGTTTGTTAAAACTAGTCAAATTCAGTTTTTAATGCTTAAAACAGATCTGAAATTGGTTTTTAAAATCAGCTTTTAGTTTCTGAGATATGCATGGATATGTCAAGAAAACAATTTTTTGAAATTTTTTTTTAAAATAAAATTTTAGTCTCAGAGATATGTTTTAATATGTCAAGAAAACAATTTTTTTGAGGTTTGTTAAAAACAGTCAAATTCAGTTTTAAATGCTAAAAACAGATTTAAAGAGATATGCTTTAATATGTCAAGAAAACAATTTTTTTGAAGTTTGTTAAAAACAGTCGAATTAAGTTTTAAATGATAAAAACAGATTTGAAATTTGTTTTTAAAATCAACTTTTAGTTTTAGAGATATGCATCGATATGTAAAGAAAACAATTTTTTGAATATTTTTCAAATTTTAGTCTCAGAGATATGCTTCAATATGTCAAGAAAACATTTTTTTTGATGTTTGTTAAAACTAGTCAAATTCAGTTTTAAATGCTTAAAACAGATCTGAAATTGGTTTTTAAAATGAGCTTTTAGTTTCTGAGATATGCATGGATATGTCAAGAAAACAATTTTTTGAAATTTTTTTTTAAAATCAATTTTTAGTCTCAGAGATATGCTTTAATATGTCAAGAAAACAATTTTTTTGAGGTTTGTTAAAAATAGTCAAATTCAGTTTTAAATGCTAAAAACAGATTTAAAATTTGTTTTTAAAATCAACTTTTAGTCTCAGAGATATGCATGGATATGTCAAGAAAACAATTTTTTGAAATTTTTTTTTAAAATAAAATTTTAGTCTCAGAGATATGTTTTAATATGTCAAGAAAACAATTTTTTTGAGGTTTGTTAAAAACAGTCAAATTCAGTTTTAAATGCTAAAAACAGATTTAAAGAGATATGCTTTAATATGTCAAGAAAACAATTTTTTTGAAGTTTGTTAAAAACAGTCGAATTAAGTTTTAAATGATAAAAACAGATTTGAAATTTGTTTTTAAAATCAACTTTTAGTTTTAGAGATATGCATCGATATGTAAAGAAAACAATTTTTTGAATATTTTTCAAATTTTAGTCTCAGAGATATGCTTCAATATGTCAAGAAAACATTTTTTTTGAGGTTTGTTAAAAATAGTCAAATTCAGTTTTAAATGCTAAAAACAGATTTAAAATTTGTTTTTAAAATCAACTTTTAGTCTCAGAGATATGCATGGATATGTCAAGAAAACAATTTTTTGAAATTTTTTTTTAAAATCAAATTTCAGTCTCAGAGATATGCTTTAATATGTCAAGAAAACAATTTTTTTGAGGCTTGTTAAAAACAGTCAAATTCAGTTTTAAATGATAAAAACAGATTTGAAATTTGTTTTTGAAATCAACTTTTAGTTTCAGAGATATGCATGGATATGTAAAGAAAACAATTTTTTGAATATTTTTCAAATTTTAGTCTCAGAGATATGCTTTAATATGTCAAGAAAACATTTTTTTTGATGTTTGTTAAAACTAGTCAAATTCAGTTTTTAATGCTTAAAACAGATCTGAAGTTGGTTTTTAAAATCAGCTTTTAGTTTCTGAGATATGCATGGATATGTCAAGAAAACAATTTTTTGAAATTTTTTTTTAAAATAAAATTTTAGTCTCAGAGATATGTTTTAATATGTCAAGAAAACAATTTTTTTGAGGTTTGTTAAAAACAGTCAAATTCAGTTTTAAATGCTAAAAGCAGATTTAAAGAGATATGCTTTAATATGTCAAGAAAACAATTTTTTTGAAGTTTGTTAAAAACAGTCGAATTAAGTTTTAAATGATAAAAACAGATTTGAAATTTGTTTTTAAAATCAACTTTTAGTTTTAGAGATATGCAACGATATGTAAAGAAAACAATTTTTTGAATATTTTTCAAATTTTAGTCTCAGAGATATGCTTCAATATGTCAAGAAAACATTTTTTTTGAGGTTTGTTAAAAATAGTCAAATTCAGTTTTAAATGCTAAAAACAGATTTAAAATTTGTTTTTAAAATCAACTTTTAGTCTCAGAGATATGCATGGATATGTCAAGAAAACAATTTTTTGAAATTTTTTTTTAAAATCAAATTTCAGTCTCAGAGATATGCTTTAATATGTCAAGAAAACAATTTTTTTGAGGCTTGTTAAAAACAGTCAAATTCAGTTTTAAATGATAAAAACAGATTTGAAATTTGTTTTTGAAATCAACTTTTAGTTTCAGAGATATGCATGGATATGTAAAGAAAACAATTTTTTGAATATTTTTCAAATTTTAGTCTCAGAGATATGCTTTAATATGTCAAGAAAACATTTTTTTTGATGTTTGTTAAAACTAGTCAAATTCAGTTTTTAATGCTTAAAACAGATCTGAAGTTGGTTTTTAAAATCAGCTTTTAGTTTCTGAGATATGCATGGATATGTCAAGAAAACAATTTTTTGAAATTTTTTTTTAAAATAAAATTTTAGTCTCAGAGATATGTTTTAATATGTCAAGAAAACAATTTTTTTGAGGTTTGTTAAAAACAGTCAAATTCAGTTTTAAATGCTAAAAACAGATTTAAAGAGATATGCTTTAATATGTCAAGAAAACAATTTTTTTGAAGTTTGTTAAAAACAGTCGAATTAAGTTTTAAATGATAAAAACAGATTTGAAATTTGTTTTTAAAATCAACTTTTAGTTTTAGAGATATGCATCGATATGTAAAGAAAACAATTTTTTGAATATTTTTCAAATTTTAGTCTCAGAGATATGCTTCAATATGTCAAGAAAACATTTTTTTTGATGTTTGTTAAAACTAGTCAAATTCAGTTTTTAATGCTTAAAACAGATCTGAAATTGGTTTTTAAAATCAGCTTTTAGTTTCTGAGATATGCATGGATATGTCAAGAAAACAATTTTTTGAAATTTTTTTTTAAAATCAAATTTTAGTCTCAGAGATATGTTTTAATATGTCAAGAAAACAATTTTTTTTAAGTTTGTTAAAAACGGTCAAATTCAGTTTTAAATGCTAAAAACAGATTTAAAATTTGTTTTTAAAATCAACTTTTAGTCTCAGAGATATGCATGGATATGTCAAGAAAACAATTTTTTGAAATTTTTTTTTAAAATCAAATTTCAGTCTCAGAGATATGCTTTAATATGTCAAGAAAACAATTTTTTTGAAGTTTGTTAAAAACAGTCGAATTCAGTTTTAAATGCTTAAAACAGATTTAAAATTTGTTTTTTAAATCAACTTTTAGTTTCAGAGATATGCATGGATATGTCAAGAAAACAATTTTTTGAAATTTTTTTTTAAAATCAATTTTTAGTCTCAGAGATATGCTTTAATATGTCAAGAAAACAAGTTTTTTGAAGTTTGTTAAAAACAGTCAAATTCACTTTTAAATGCTTAAAACTGATTTGAAATTTGTTTTTAAAATCAGCATTTAGTTTTAGAGATATGCATGGATATGTCAAGAAAACAATTTTTTGAATATTTTTTAAAATAAAATTTTATTTTTAGAGATATGCTTTAAAATGTCAAGAAAACAATTTTTTTGATGTTTGTTAAAAATAGTCAAATTCAGTTTTAAATGCTTAAAACAGATCTGAAATTGGTTTTTAAAATGAGCTTTTAGTTTCTGAGATATGCATGGATATGTCAAGAAAACAATTTTTTGAAATTTTTTTTTAAAATCAATTTTTAGTCTCAGAGATATGCTTTAATATGTCAAGAAAACAATTTTTTTGAGGTTTGTTAAAAATAGTCAAATTCAGTTTTAAATGCTAAAAACAGATTTAAAATTTGTTTTTAAAATCAACTTTTAGTCTCAGAGATATGCATGGATATGTCAAGAAAACAATTTTTTGAAATTTTTTTTTAAAATCAAATTTCAGTCTCAGAGATATGCTTTAATATGTCAAGAAAACAATTTTTTTGAGGTTTGTTAAAAACAGTCAAATTCAGTTTTAAATGATAAAAACAGATTTGAAATTTGTTTTTAAAATCAACTTTTAGTTTCAGAGATATGCATGGATATGTAAAGAAAACAATTTTTTGAATATTTTTCAAATTTTAGTCTCAGAGATATGCTTTAATATGTCAAGAAAACATTTTTTTTGATGTTTGTTAAAACTAGTCAAATTCAGTTTTTAATGCTTAAAACAGATCTGAAGTTGGTTTTTAAAATCAGCTTTTAGTTTCTGAGATATGCATGGATATGTCAAGAAAACAATTTTTTGAAATTTTTTTTTAAAATAAAATTTTTAGTCTCAGAGATATGCTTTAATATGTCAAGAAAACATTTTTTTTGATGTTTTTTAAAAATAGTCAAATTCAGTTTTAAATGCTTAAAACAGATTTGAAATTTGTTTTTAAAATCAACTTTAAGTCTCAGAGATATGCATGGATATGTAAAGAAAACAATAATTTTGAAATTTTTTTTTAAAATCAATTTTTAGTCTCAGAGATATGTTTTAATATGTTAAGAAAACATTTTTTTTGATGTTTGTTAAAAATAGTCAAATTCAGTTTTTAATGCTTAAAACAGATCAGAAATTGGTTTTTAAAATCAGCTTTTAGTTTTTGAGATATGCATGGATATGTCAAGAAAACAATTTTTTTAAATTTTTTTTTAAAATCAAATTTTAGTCTCAGAGATATGCTTTAATATGTCAAGAAAACATTTTTTTTGATGTTTGTTAAAAATAGTCAAATTCAGTTTTTAATGCTTAAAACAGATCTGAAATTGGTTTTTAAAATCAGCTATTAGTTTCTGAGATATGCATGGATATGTCTTCAAATTTTAGTCTCAGAGATATGCTTTAATATGTCAAGAAAACATTTTTTTTGATGTTTGTTAAAACTAGTCAAATTCAGTTTTTAATGCTTGAAACAGATCTGAAATTGGTTTTTAAAATCAGCTTTTAGTTTCTGAGATATGCATGGATATGTCAAGAAAACAATTTTTTGAAATTTTTTTTTAAAATCAAATTTTAGTCTCAGAGATATGCTTTAATATGTCAAGAAAACAATTTTTTTGATGTTTGTTAAAAATAGTCAAATTCAGTTTTAAATGCTTAAAACAGATCTGAAATTGGTTTTTAAAATGAGTTTTTAGTTTCTGAGATATGCATGGATATGTCAAGAAAACAATTTTTTGAAATTTTTTTTTAAAATCAAATTTCAGTCTCAGATATATGCTTTAATATGTCAAGAAAACAATTTTTTTGAAGTTTGTTAAAAACAGTCGAATTCAGTTTTAAATGCTTAAAACAGATTTAAAATTTGTTTTTTAAATCAACTTTTAGTTTCAGAGATATGCATGGATATGTCAAGAAAACAATTTTTTGAAATTTTTTTTTAAAATCAATTTTTAGTCTCAGAGATATGCTTTAATATGTCAAGAAAACAAGTTTTTTGAAGTTTGTTAAAAACAGTCAAATTCAGTTTTAAATGCTTAAAACTGATTTGAAATTTGTTTTTAAAATCAGCATTTAGTTTTAGAGATATGCATGGATATGTCAAGAAAACAATTTTTTGAATATTTTTTAAAATAAAATTTTATTTTTAGAGATATACTTTAAAATGTCAAGAAAACAATTTTTTTGATGTTTGTTAAAAATAGTCAAATTCAGTTTTAAATGCTTAAAACAGATCTGAAATTGGTTTTTAAAATGAGCTTTTAGTTTCTGAGATATGCATGGATATGTCAAGAAAACAATTTTTTGAAATTTTTTTTTAAAATCAATTTTTAGTCTCAGAGATATGCTTTAATATGTCAAGAAAACAATTTTTTTGAGGTTTGTTAAAAATAGTCAAATTCAGTTTTAAATGCTAAAAACAGATTTAAAATTTGTTTTTAAAATCAAGTTTTAGTCTCAGAGATATGCATGGATATGTCAAGAAAACAATTTTTTGAAATTTTTTTTTAAAATCAAATTTCAGTCTCAGAGATATGCTTTAATATGTCAAGAAAACAATTTTTTTGAGGTTTGTTAAAAACAGTCAAATTCAGTTTTAAATGATAAAAACAGATTTGAAATTTGTTTTTAAAATCAACTTTTAGTTTCAGAGATATGCATGGATATGTAAAGAAAACAATTTTTTGAATATTTTTCAAATTTTAGTCTCAGAGATATGCTTTAATATGTCAAGAAAACATTTTTTTTGATGTTTGTTAAAACTAGTCAAATTCAGTTTTTAATGCTTAAAACAGATCTGAAGTTGGTTTTTAAAATCAGCTTTTAGTTTCTGAGATATGCATGGATATGTCAAGAAAACAATTTTTTGAAATTTTTTTTTAAAATAAAATTTTAGTCTCAGAGATATGTTTTAATATGTCAAGAAAACAATTTTTTGAGGTTTGTTAAAAACAGTCAAATTCAGTTTTAAATGCTAAAAACAGATTTAAAATTTGTTTTTAAAATAAACTTTTAGTTTCAGAGATATGCATGGATATGTAAAGAAAACAATTTTTTGAATATTTTTCAAATTTTAGTCTCAGAGATATGCTTTAATATGTCAAGAAAACATTTTTTTTGATGTTTGTTAAAAATAGTCAAATTCAGTTTTAAATGCTTAAAACAGATTTGAAATTTGTTTTTTAAATCAACTTTTAGTCTCAGAGATATGCATGGATATGTAAAGAAAACAATAATTTTGAATTTTTTTTTTAAAATCAATTTTTAGTCTCAGAGATATGCTTTAATATGTCAAGAAAACATTTTTTTTGATGTTTTTTAAAAATAGTCAAATTCAGTTTTAAATGCTTAAAACAGATTTGAAATTTGTTTTTAAAATCAACTTTAAGTCTCAGAGATATGCATGGATATGTAAAGAAAACAATAATTTTGAAATTTTTTTTTAAAATCAATTTTTAGTCTCAGAGATATGTTTTAATATGTTAAGAAAACATTTTTTTTGATGTTTGTTAAAAATAGTCAAATTCAGTTTTTAATGCTTAAAACAGATCAGAAATTGGTTTTTAAAATCAGCTTTTAGTTTTTGAGATATGCATGGATATGTCAAGAAAACAATTTTTTTAAATTTTTTTTTAAAATCAAATTTTAGTCTCAGAGATATGCTTTAATATGTCAAGAAAACATTTTTTTTGATGTTTGTTAAAAATAGTCAAATTCAGTTTTTAATGCTTAAAACAGATCTGAAATTGGTTTTTAAAATCAGCTTTTAGTTTCTGAGATATGCATGGATATGTCTTCAAATTTTAGTCTCAGAGATATGCTTTAATATGTCAAGAAAACATTTTTTTTGATGTTTGTTAAAACTAGTCAAATTCAGTTTTTAATGCTTGAAACAGATCTGAAATTGGTTTTTAAAATCAGCTTTTAGTTTCTGAGATATGCATGGATATGTCAAGAAAACAATTTTTTGAAATTTTTTTTTAAAATCAAATTTTAGTCTCAGAGATATGCTTTAATATGTCAAGAAAACAATTTTTTTGATGTTTGTTAAAAATAGTCAAATTCAGTTTTAAATGCTTAAAACAGATCTGAAATTGGTTTTTAAAATGAGTTTTTAGTTTCTGAGATATGCATGGATATGTCAAGAAAACAATTTTTTGAAATTTTTTTTTAAAATCAATTTTTAGTCTCAGAGATATGCTTTAATATGTCAAGAAAACAATTTTTTTGAGGTTTGTTAAAAATAGTCAAATTCAGTTTTTAATGCTTGAAACAGATCTGAAATTGGTTTTTAAAATCAGCTTTTAGTTTCTGAGATATGCATGGATATGTCAAGAAAACAATTTTTTGAAATTTTTTTTTAAAATCAAATTTTAGTCTCAGAGATATGCTTTAATATGTCAAGAAAACAATTTTTTTGATGTTTGTTAAAAATAGTCAAATTCAGTTTTAAATGCTTAAAACAGATTTGAAATTTGTTTTTAAAATCAACTTTTAGTGTGAGACATATGCATGGATATATAAAGAAAACAATTTTTTGAATATTTTTCAAATTTTAGTCTCAGAGATACGCTTTAATATGTCGAGAAAACATTTTTTTTGATGTTTGTTAAAAATAGTCAAGTTCAGTTTTTAATGCTTAAAACAGATCTGAAATTGGTTTTTAAAATCTGCTTTTAGTTTCTGAGATATGCATGGATATGTCAAGAAAACAATTTTTTGAATATTTTTTAAAATCAAATTTTAGTCTCAGAGATATGCTTTAATATGTCAAGAAAATAATTTTTTTGATCTTTGTTAAAAATGGTCAAATTCAGTTTTAAATGCTTAAAACTGATCTGAAATTTGTTTTTAAAATCAGCTTTTAGTTTCTGAGATATGCACGGATATGTCAAGAAAACAATTTTTTGAAATTTTTTTTTAAAATCAATTTTTAGTCTCAGAGATATGCTTTAATATGTCAAGAAAACAATTTTTTTGAGGTTTGTTAAAAATAGTCGAATTCAGTTTTAAGTGTTAAAAACAGATTTAAAATTTGTTTTTAAAATCAACTTTTAGTGTGAGACATATGCATGGATATATAAAGAAAACAATTTTTTGAATATTTTTCAAATTTTAGTCTCAGAGATACGCTTTAATATGTCGAGAAAACATTTTTTTTGATGTTTGTTAAAAATAGTCAAGTTCAGTTTTTAATGCTTAAAACAGATCTGAAATTGGTTTTTAAAATCAGCTTTTAGTTTCTGAGATATGCATGGATATGTCTTCAAATTTTAGTCTCAGAGATATGCTTTAATATGTCAAGAAAACATTTTTTTGATGTTTGTTAAAAATAGTCAAATTCAGTTTTTAATGCTTAAAACAGATCTGAAATTGGTTTTTAAAATCTGCTTTTAGTTTCTGAGATATGCATGGATATGTCAAGAAAACAATTTTTTGAATATTTTTTAAAATCAAATTTTAGTCTCAGAGATATGCTTTAATATGTCAAGAAAACAATTTTTTTGATCTTTGTTAAAAATGGTCAAATTCAGTTTTAAATGCTTAAACAATTTTTTGAATATTTTTCAAATTTTAGTCTCAGAGATACGCTTTAATATGTCGAGAAAACATTTTTTTTGATGTTTGTTAAAAATAGTCAAGTTCAGTTTTTAATGCTTAAAACAGATCTGAAATTGGTTTTTAAAATCAGCTTTTAGTTTCTGAGATATGCATGGATATGTCTTCAAATTTTAGTCTCAGAGATATGCTTTAATATGTCGAGAAAACATTTTTTTTGATGTTTGTTAAAAATAGTCAAGTTCAGTTTTTAATGCTTAAAACAGATCTGAAATTGGTTTTTAAAATCTGCTTTTAGTTTCTGAGATATGCATGGATATGTCAAGAAAACAATTTTTTGAATATTTTTTAAAATCAAATTTTAGTCTCAGAGATATGCTTTAATATGTCAAGAAAACAATTTTTTTGATCTTTGTTAAAAATAGTCAAATTCAGTTTTAAATGCTTAAAACTGATCTGAAATTTGTTTTTAAAATCAGCTTTTAGTTTCTGAGATATGCACGGATATGTCAAGAAAACAATTTTTTGAAATTTTTTTTTAAAATCAAATTTTAGTCTCAGAGATATGCTTTAATATGTCAAGAAAACAATTTTTTTGATGTTTGTTAAAAATAGTCAAATTCAGTTTTAAATGCTTAAAACAGATTTGAAATTTGTTTTTAAAATCAACTTTTAGTGTGAGACATATGCATGGATATATAAAGAAAACAATTTTTTGAATATTTTTCAAATTTTAGTCTCAGAGATACGCTTTAATATGTCGAGAAAACATTTTTTTTGATGTTTGTTAAAAATGGTCAAATTCAGTTTTTAATGCTTAAAACAGATCTGAAATTGGTTTTTAAAATCTGCTTTTAGTTTCTGAGATATGCATGGATATGTCAAGAAAACAATTTTTTGAAAAAATGTTTAAAAATCAAATTTTAGTCTCAGAGATATGCTTTAATATGTTAAGAAAACTATTTTTTTGAGGTTTGTTAAAAATAGTCAAATTCAGTTTAAAATGCTTAAAACAGATCTGAAATTTGTTTTTAAAATCAACTTTTAGTCTCAGAGATATGCATGGATATGTCAAGAAAACAATTTTTTGAAATTTTGTTTTAAAATCAAATTTTAGTCTCAGAGATATGTTTTAATATGTCAAGAAAACAATTTTTTTGAGGTTTGTTAAAAACAGTCAAATTCAGTTTTAAATGCTCAAAACAGATTTAACATTTGTTTTTAAAATCAACTTTTAGTCTCAGAGATATGCATGGATATGTCAAGAAAACAATTATTTGAAATTTTTTTTTAAAATCAAATTTCAGTCTCAGAGATATGCTTTAATATGTCAAGAAAACAATTTTTTTGAAGTTTGTTAAAAACAGTCGAATTCAGTTTTAAATGATAAAAACAGATTTGAAATTTGTTTTTAAAATCAACTTTTAATTTCTGAGATATGCATGGATATGTCAAGAAAACAATTTTTTGAAATTTTTTTTTAAAATCAAATTTAGGTCTCAGAGATATGTTTTAATATGTCAAGGAAACAATTTTTTTGAGGTTTGTTAAAAACAGTCAAATTCAGTTTTAAATGATAAAAACAGATTTAAAATTTGTTTTTAAAATCAACTTTTCGTTTCAGAGATATGCATGGATATGTAAAGAAAACATTTTTTTGAATATTTTTCAAATTTTAGTCTCAGAGATATGCTTAAATATGTTTTAATATGTCAAGAAAACATTTTTTTTGATGTTTGTTAAAAATAGTCAAATTCAGTTTTTAATGCTTAAAACAGATCTGAAATTGGTTTTTAAAATCAGCTTTTAGTTTCTGAGATATGCATGGATATGTCTTCAAATTTTAGTCTCAGAGATATGCTTTAATATGTCAAGAAAACATTTTTTTTGATGTTTGTTAAAACTAGTCAAATTCAGTTTTTAATGCTTGAAACAGATCTGAAATTGGTTTTTAAAATCAGCTTTTAGTTTCTGAGATATGCATGGATATGTCAAGAAAACAATTTTTTGAAATTTTTTTTTAAAATCAAATTTTAGTCTCAGAGATATGCTTTAATATGTCAAGAAAACAATTTTTTTGATGTTTGTTAAAAATAGTCAAATTCAGTTTTAAATGCTTAAAACAGATCTGAAATTTGTTTTTAAAATCAACTTTAAGTCTCAGAGATATGCATGGATATGTAAAGAAAACAATAATTTTGAATTTTTTTTTTAAAATCAATTTTTAGTCTCAGAGATATGCTTTAATATGTCAAGAAAACAATTTTTTTGATGTTTGTTAAAAATAGTCAAATTCAGTTTTAAATGCTTAAAACAGATTTGAAATTTGTTTTTAAAATCAACTTTTAGTGTGAGACATATGCATGGATATATAAAGAAAACAATTTTTTGAATATTTTTCAAATTTTAGTCTCAGAGATACGCTTTAATATGTCGAGAAAACATTTTTTTTGATGTTTGTTAAAAATAGTCAAGTTCAGTTTTTAATGCTTAAAACAGATCTGAAATTGGTTTTTAAAATCTGCTTTTAGTTTCTGAGATATGCATGGATATGTCAAGAAAACAATTTTTTGAAAAAATGTTTAAAAATCAAATTTTAGTCTCAGAGATATGCTTTAATATGTTAAGAAAACTATTTTTTTGAGGTTTGTTAAAAATAGTCAAATTCAGTTTAAAATGCTTAAAACAGATCTGAAATTTGTTTTTAAAATCAACTTTTAGTCTCAGAGATATGCATGGATATGTCAAGAAAACAATTTTTTGAAATTTTGTTTTAAAATCAAATTTTAGTCTCAGAGATATGTTTTAATATGTCAAGAAAACAATTTTTTTGAGGTTTGTTAAAAACAGTCAAATTCAGTTTTAAATGCTCAAAACAGATTTAACATTTGTTTTTAAAATCAACTTTTAGTCTCAGAGATATGCATGGATATGTCAAGAAAACAATTATTTGAAATTTTTTTTTAAAATCAAATTTCAGTCTCAGAGATATGCTTTAATATGTCAAGAAAACAATTTTTTTGAAGTTTGTTAAAAACAGTCGAATTCAGTTTTAAATGATAAAAACAGATTTGAAATTTGTTTTTAAAATCAACTTTTAATTTCTGAGATATGCATGGATATGTCAAGAAAACAATTTTTTGAAATTTTTTTTTAAAATCAAATTTAGGTCTCAGAGATATGTTTTAATATGTCAAGGAAACAATTTTTTTGAGGTTTGTTAAAAACAATCAAATTCAGTTTTAAATGATAAAAACAGATTTAAAATTTGTTTTTAAAATCAACTTTTCGTTTCAGAGATATGCATGGATATGTAAAGAAAACATTTTTTTGAATATTTTTCAAATTTTAGTCTCAGAGATATGCTTTAATATGTTTTAATATGTCAAGAAAACATTTTTTTTGATGTTTGTTAAAAATAGTCAAATTCAGTTTTTAATGCTTAAAACAGATCTGAAATTGGTTTTTAAAATCAGCTTTTAGTTTCTGAGATATGCATGGATATGTCTTCAAATTTTAGTCTCAGAGATATGCTTTAATATGTCAAGAAAACATTTTTTTTGATGTTTGTTAAAACTAGTCAAATTCAGTTTTTAATGCTTGAAACAGATCTGAAATTGGTTTTTAAAATCAGCTTTTAGTTTCTGAGATATGCATGGATATGTCAAGAAAACAATTTTTTGAAATTTTTTTTTAAAATCAAATTTTAGTCTCAGAGATATGCTTTAATATGTCAAGAAAACAATTTTTTTGATGTTTGTTAAAAATAGTCAAATTCAGTTTTAAATGCTTAAAACAGATCTGAAATTTGTTTTTAAAATCAACTTTAAGTCTCAGAGATATGCATGGATATGTAAAGAAAACAATAATTTTGAATTTTTTTTTTAAAATCAATTTTTAGTCTCAGAGATATGCTTTAATATGTCAAGAAAACAATTTTTTTGATGTTTGTTAAAAATATTCAAATTCAGTTTTAAATGCTTAAAACAGATCTGAAATTTTTTTTTAAAATCAACTTTTAGTCTCAGAGATATGCATGGATATGTAAAGAAAACAATTTTTTTAATATTTTTCAAATTTTAGTCTCAGAGATATGTTTTAATATGTTAAGAAAACATTTTTTTTGATGTTTGTTAAAAATAGTCAAATTCAGTTTTTAATGCTTAAAACAGATCAGAAATTGGTTTTTAAAATCAGCTTTTAGTTTTTGAGATATGCATGGATATGTCAAGAAAACAATTTTTTTAAATTTTTTTTTAAAATCAAATTTTAGTCTCAGAGATATGCTTTAATATGTCAAGAAAACAATTTTTTTGAAGTTTGTTAAAAACAGTCAAATTAAGTTTTAAATGATAAAAACAGATTTGAAATTTGTTTTTAAAATCAGCTTTTAGTTTCTGAGATATGCATAGATATGTCAAGAAAACAATTTTTTGAAATTTTTTTTTAAAATCAAATTTTAGTCTCAGAGATATGTTTTAATATGTCAAGAAAACAATTTTTTTTAAGTTTGTTAAAAACAGTCAAATTCAGTTTTAAATGCTTAAAACAGATTTAAAATATGTTTTTAAAATCAACTTTTAGTCTCAGAGATATGCATGGATATGTCAAGAAAACAATTTTTTGAAATTTTTTTTTAAAATCAAATTTCAGTCTCAGAGATATGCTTTAATATGTCAAGAAAACAATTTTTTTGAAGTTTGTTAAAAACAGTCGAATTCAGTTTTAAATGCTTAAAACAGATTTGAAATTTGTTTTTTAAATCAACTTTTAGTTTCAGAGAAATGCATGGATATGTCAAGAAAACAATTTTTTGAAATTTTTTTTTAAAATCAATTTTTAGTCTCAGAGATATGCTTTAATATGTCAAGAAAACAATTTTTTTGATCTTTGTTAAAAATGGTCAAATTCAGTTTTAAATGCTTAAAACTGATTTGAAATTTGTTTTTAAAATCAGCTTTTAGTCTCAGAGATATGCATGGATATGTCAAGAAAACAATTTTTTGAAATTTTTTTTTAAATTCAAATTTTAGTCTCAGAGATATGCTTTAATATGTCAAGAAAACAAGTTTTTTGAAGTTTGTTAAAAACAGTCAAATTCAGTTTTAAATGCTTAAAACTGATTTGAAATTTGTTTTTAAAATCAGCATTTAGTCTCAGAGATATGCATGGATATGTCAAGAAAACAATTTTTTGAATATTTTTTAAAATAAAATTTTAGTTTTAGAGATATGCTTTAAAATGTCAAGAAAACAATTTTTTTGATGTTTGTTAAAAATAGTCAAATTCAGTTTTAAATGCTAAAAACAGATTTAAAATTTGTTTTTAAAATCAACTTTTAGTCTCAGAGATATGCATGGATATGTCAAGAAAACAATTTTTTGAAATTTTTTTTTAAAATCAAATTTCAGTCTCAGAGATATGCTTTAATATGTCAAGAAAACAATTTTTTTGAGGTTTGTTAAAAACAGTCAAATTCAGTTTTAAATGATAAAAACAGATTTGAAATTTGTTTTTAAAATCAACTTTTAGTTTCAGAGATATGCATGGATATGTAAAGAAAACAATTTTTTGAATATTTTTCAAATTTTAGTCTCAGAGATATGCTTTAATATGTCAAGAAAACATTTTTTTTGATGTTTGTTAAAACTAGTCAAATTCAGTTTTTATTGCTTAAAACAGATCTGAAGTTGGTTTTTAAAATCAGCTTTTAGTTTCTGAGATATGCATGGATATGTCAAGAAAACATTAATATGTCAAGAAAACATTGTTTGTTAAAACTAGTCAAATTCAGTTTTTAATGCTTGAAACAGATCTGAAATTGGTTTTTAAAATCAGCTTTTAGTTTCTGAGATATGCATGGATATGTCAAGAAAACAATTTTTTGAAATTTTTTTTTAAAATCAAATTTTAGTCTCAGAGATATGCTTTAATATGTCAAGAAAACAATTTTTTTGATGTTTGTTAAAAATATTCAAATTCAGTTTTAAATGCTTAAAACAGATCTGAAATTTGTTTTTAAAATCAACTTTTAGTCTCAGAGATATGCATGGATATGTAAAGAAAACAATTTTTTGAATATTTTTCAAATTCAAGAAAACAATTTTTTTGATGTTTGTTAAAAATATTCAAATTCAGTTTTAAATGCTTAAAACAGATCTGAAATTTGTTTTTAAAATCAACTTTTAGTCTCAGAGATATGCATGGATATGTAAAGAAAACAATTTTTTGAATATTTTTCAAATTTTAGTCTCAGAGATATGTTTTAATATGTTAAGAAAACATTTTTTTTGATGTTTGTTAAAAACAGTCAAATTCAGTTTTTAATGCTTAAAACAGATCAGAAATTGGTTTTTAAAATCAGCTTTTAGTTTTTGAGATATGCATGGATATGTCAAGAAAACAATTTTTTTAAATTTTTTTTTAAAATCAAATTTTAGTCTCAGAGATATGCTTTAATATGTCAAGAAAACAATTTTTTTGAAGTTTGTTAAAAACAGTCAAATTAAGTTTTAAATGATAAAAACAGATTTGAAATTTGTTTTTAAAATCAGTTTTTAGTTTCTGAGATATGCATGGATATGTCAAGAAAACAATTTTTTGAAATTTTTTTTTAAAATCAAATTTTAGTCTCAGAGATATGTTTTAATATGTCAAGAAAACAATTTTTTTTAAGTTTGTTAAAAACAGTCAAATTCAGTTTTAAATGCTTAAAACAGATTTAAAATTTGTTTTTAAAATCAACTTTTAGTCTCAGAGATATGCATGGATATGTCAAGAAAACAATTTTTTGAAATTTTTTTTTAAAATGAAATTTCAGTCTCAGAGATATGCTTTAATATGTCAAGAAAACAATTTTTTTGAAGTTTGTTAAAAACAGTCAAATTCAGTTTTAAATGATAAAAACAGATTTGAAATTTGTTTTTAAAATCAACTTTTAGTTTCAGAGATATGCATGGATATGTCAAGAAAACATTAATATGTCAAGAAAACATTTTTTTTGATGTTTGTTAAAACTAGTCAAATTCAGTTTTTAATGCTTGAAACAGATCTGAAATTGGTTTTTAAAATCAGCTTTTAGTTTCTGAGATATGCATGGATATGTCAAGAAAACAATTTTTTGAAATTTTTTTTTAAAATCAAATTTTAGTCTCAGAGATATGCTTTAATATGTCAAGAAAACAATTTTTTTGATGTTTGTTAAAAATAGTCAAATTCAGTTTTAAATGCTTAAAACAGATTTGAAATTTGTTTTTTAAATCAACTTTTAGTTTCAGACATATGCATGGATATGTAAAGAAAACAATTTTTTGAATATTTTTCAAATTTTAGTCTCAGAGATACGCTTTAATATGTCGAGAAAACTTTTTTTTTGATGTTTGTTAAAAATAGTCAAATTCAGTTTTTAATGCTTAAAACAGATCTGAAATTGGTTTTTAAAATCAGCTTTTAGTTTTTAAGATATGCATGGATATGTCAAGAAAACAATTTTTTGAAATTTTGTTTTAAAATCAAATTTTAGTCTTAGAGATATGTTTTAATATGTCAAGAAAACAATTTTTTTGAGGTTTGTTAAAAACAGTCAAATTCAGTTTTAAATGCTAAAAACAGATTTAAAATTTGTTTTTAAAATCAACTTTTAGTCTCAGAGATATGCATGGATATGTCAAGAAAACAATTTTTTGAAATTTTTTTTTAAAATCAAATTTCAGTCTCAGAGATATGCTTTAATATGTCAAGAAAACAATTTTTTTGAGGTTTGTTAAAAACAGTCAAATTCAGTTTTAAATGCTTAAAACAGATTTAAAATTTGTTTTTAAAATCAGCTTTTAGTTTCTGAGATATGCATGGATATGTCAAGAAAACAATTTTTTGAAATTTTTTTTTAAAATCAAATTTAGGTCTCAGAGATATGTTTTAATATGTCAAGGAAACAATTTTTTTGAGGTTTGTTAAAAACAGTCAAATTCAGTTTTAAATGCTTAAAACAGATCTGAAATTTGTTTTAAAAATCAACTTTTAGTTTCAGAGATATGCATGAATATGTCAAGAAAACAATTTTTTGAAATTTTTTTTTAAAATCAAATTTTGGTCTCAGAGCTATGTTTTAATATGTCAAGGAAACAATTTTTTTGAGGTTTGTTAAAAACAGTCAAATTCAGTTTTAAATGCTTCAAACAGATCTGAAATTTGTTTTTAAAATCAACTTTAAGTCTCAGAGATATGCATGGATATGTAAAGAAAACAATAATTTTGAAATTTTTTTTTAAAATCAATTTTTAGTCTCAGAGATATGCTAAAATATGTCAAGAAAACAATTTTTTTGATGTTTGTTAAAAATAGTCAAATTCAGTTTTAAATGCTTAAAACAGATCTAAAATTTGTTTTTAAAATCAACTCTTAGTTTCTGAGATATGCATGGATATGTCAAGAAAACAATTTTTTGAAATTTTTTTTAAAATCAAATTTTAGTCTCAGAGATATGCTTTAATATGTCAAGAAAACAATTTTTTTGAAGTTTGTTAAAAACAGTCAAATTCAGTTTTAAATGATAAAAACAGATTTGAAATTTGTTTTTAAAATCAACTTTTAGTTTCAGAGATATGCATGGATATGTAAAGAAAACAATTTTTTGAAATTTTTTTTTAAAATCAAATTTAGGTCTCAGAGATATGTTTTAATATGTCAAGGAAACAATTTAAAAACAGTCGAATTCATTTTTAAATGATAAAAACAGATTTGAAATTTGTTTTTAAAATCAACTTTTAATTTCAGAGATATGCATGGATATGTAAAGAAAACAATTTTTTGAATATTTTTCAAATTTTAGTCTCAGAAATATGCTTTAATATGTCAAGAAAACATTTTTTTTGATGTTTGTTAAAAATAGTCAAATTCAGTTTTTAATGCTTAAAACAGATCTGAATTTGGTTTTTAAAATCAGCTTTTAGTTTCTGAGATATGCATGGATATGTCAAGAAAACAATTTTTTGAAATTTTTTTTTAAAATCAAATTTAGGTCTCAGAGATATGTTTTAATATGTCAAGAAAACAATTTTTTTTAAGTTTGTTAAAAACAGTCAAATTCAGTTTTAAATGCTTAAAACAGATTTAAAATTTGTTTTTAAAATCAACTTTTAGTCTCAGAGATATGCATGGATATGTCAAGAAAACAATTTTTTGAAATTTTTTTTTAAAATCAAATTTCAGTCTCAGAGATATGCTTTAATATGTCAAGAAAACAATTTTTTTGAAGTTTGTTAAAAACAGTCAAATTCAGTTTTAAATGATAAAAACAGATTTGAAATTTGTTTTTAAAATCAACTTTTAGTTTCAGAGATATGCATGGATATGTAAAGAAAACAATTTTTTGAATATTTTTCAAATTTTAGTCTCAGAGATATGCTTTAATATGTCAAGAAAACAATTTTTTTTAAGTTTGTTAAAAACAGTCAAATTCAGTTTTAAATGCTTAAAACTGATTTGGAATTTGTTTTTAAAATCAGCATTTAGTCTCAGAGATATGCATGGATATGTCAAGAAAACAATTTTTTGAATATTTTTTAAAATAAAATTTTAGTTTTAGAGATATGCTTTAAAATGTCAAGAAAACAATTTTTTTGATGTTTGTTAAAAATAGTCAAATTCAGTTTTAAATGCTTAAAACAGATCTGAAATTGGTTTTTAAAATGAGCTTTTAGTTTCTGAGATATGCATGGATATGTCAAGAAAACAATTTTTTGAAATTTTTTTTTAAAATCAATTTTTAGTCTCAGAGATATGCTTTAATATGTCAAGAAAACAATTTTTTTGAGGTTTGTTAAAAATAGTCAAATTCAGTTTTAAATGCTAAAAACAGATTTAAAATTTGTTTTTAAAATCAACTTTTAGTCTCAGAGATATGCATGGATATGTCAAGAAAACAATTTTTTGAAATTTTTTTTTAAAATCAAATTTCAGTCTCAGAGATATGCTTTAATATGTCAAGAAAACAATTTTTTTGAGGTTTGTTAAAAACAGTCAAATTCAGTTTTAAATGATAAAAACAGATTTGAAATTTGTTTTTAAAATCAATTTTTAGTTTTAGAGATATGCATGGATATGTAAAGAAAACAATTTTTTGAATATTTTTCAAATTTTAGTCTCAGAGATACGCTTTAATATGTCGAGAAAACATTTTTTTTGATGTTTGTTAAAACTAGTCAAATTCAGTTTTTAATGCTTGAAACAGATCTGAAATTGGTTTTTAAAATCAGCTTTTAGTTTCTGAGATATGCATGGTTATGTCAAGAAAACAATTTTTTGAAATTTTTTTTTAAAATCAAATTTTAGTCTCAGAGATATGCTTTAATATGTCAAGAAAACAGTTTTTTTGATGTTTGTTAAAAATAGTCAAATTCAGTTTTAAATGCTTAAAACAGATTTGAAATTTGTTTTTAAAATCAACTTTTAGTTTCAGACATATGCATGGATATGTAAAGAAAACAATTTTTTGAATATTTTTCAAATTTTAGTCTCAGAGATACGCTTTAATATGTCAAGAAAACATTTTTTTTGATGTTTGTTGAAAATAGTCAAATTCAGTTTTTAATGCTTAAAACAGATCTGAAATTGGTTTTTAAAATCAGCTTTTAGTTTCTGAGATATGCATGGATATGTCAAGAAAACAATTTTTTGAAATTTTTTTTTAAAATCAAATTTAGGTCTCAGAGATATGTTTTAATATGTCAAGGAAACAATTTAAAAACAGTCGAATTCATTTTTAAATGATAAAAACAGATTTGAAATTTGTTTTTAAAATCAACTTTTAATTTCAGAGATATGCATGGATATGTAAAGAAAACAATTTTTTGAATATTTTTCAAATTTTAGTCTCAGAGATATGCTTTAATATGTCAAGAAAACAATTTTTTTGAAGTTTGTTAAAAACAGTCGAATTTAGTTTTAAATGATAAAAACAGATTTGAAATTTGTTTTTAAAATCAACTTTTAATTTCAGAGATATGCATGGATATGTAAAGAAAACAATTTTTTGAATATTTTTCAAATTTTAGTCTCAGAGATATGCTTTAATATGTCAAGAAAACATTTTTTTTGATGTTTGTTAAAAATAGTCAAATTCAGTTTTAAATGCTTCAAACAGATCTGAAATTTGTTTTTAAAATCAACTTTAAGTCTCAGAGATATGCATGGATATGTAAAGAAAACAATAATTTTGAAATTTTTTTTTAAAATCAAATTTAGGTCTCAGAGATATGTTTTAATATGTCAAGGAAACAATTTAAAAACAGTCGAATTCATTTTTAAATGATAAAAACAGATTTGAAATTTGTTTTTAAAATCAACTTTTAATTTCAGAGATATGCATGGATATGTAAAGAAAACAATTTTTTGAATATTTTTCAAATTTTAGTCTCAGAGATACGCTTTAATATGTCGAGAAAACATTTTTTTTGATGTTTGTTAAAAATAGTCAAATTCAGTTTTAAATGCTTCAAACAGATCTGAAATTTGTTTTTAAAATCAACTTTAAGTCTCAGAGATATGCATGGATATGTAAAGAAAACAATAATTTTGAAATTTTTTTTTAAAATCAATTTTTAGTCTCAGAGATATGCTAAAATATGTCAAGAAAACAATTTTTTTGATGTTTGTTAAAAATAGTCAAATTCAGTTTTAAATGCTTAAAACAGATCTAAAATTTGTTTTTAAAATCAACTCTTAGTTTCTGAGATATGCATGGATATGTCAAGAAAACAATTTTTTGAAATTTTTTTTAAAATCAAATTTTAGTCTCAGAGATATGCTTTAATATGTCAAGAAAACAATTTTTTTGATGTTTGTTAAAAATATTCAAATTTAGTTTTAAATGCTTAAAACAGATCTGAAATTTGTTTTTAAAATCAACTTTTAGTCTCAGAGATATGCATGGATATGTAAAGAAAACAATTTTTTGAATATTTTTCAAATTTTAGTCTCAGAGATATGTTTTAATATGTTAAGAAAACATTTTTTTTGATGTTTGTTAAAAATAGTCAAATTCAGTTTTAAATGATAAAAACCGATTTGAAATTTGTTTTTAAAATCAACTTTTAGTTTCAGAGATATGCATGGATATGTAAAGAAAACAATTTTTTGAATATTTTTCAAATTTTAGTCTCAGAGATATGCTTTAATATGTCAAGAAAACAATTTTTTTGAAGTTTGTTAAAAACAGTCGAATTCAGTTTTAAATGATAAAAACAGATTTGAAATTTGTTTTTAAAATCAACTTTGAATTTCAGAGATATGCATGGATATGTAAAGAAAACAATTTTTTGAATATTTTTCAAATTTTAGTCTCAGAGATATGCTTTAATATGCATATGCTTTAATATGTCAAGAAAACATTTTTTTTGATGTTTGTTAAAACTAGTCAAATTCAGTTTTTAATGCTTGAAACAGATCTGAAATTGGTTTTTAAAATCAGCTTTTAGTTTCTGAGATATGCATGGTTATGTCAAGAAAACAATTTTTTGAAATTTTTTTTTAAAATCAAATTTTAGTCTCAGAGATATGCTTTAATATGTCAAGAAAACAGTTTTTTTGATGTTTGTTAAAAATAGTCAAATTCAGTTTTAAATGCTTAAAACAGATTTGAAATTTGTTTTTAAAATCAACTTTTAGTTTCAGACATATGCATGGATATGTAAAGAAAACAATTTTTTGAATATTTTTCAAATTTTAGTCTCAGAGATACGCTTTAATATGTCAAGAAAACATTTTTTTTGATGTTTGTTAAAAATAGTCAAATTCAGTTTTTAATGCTTAAAACAGATCTGAAATTGGTTTTTAAAATCAGCTTTTAGTTTCTGAGATATGCATGGATATGTCAAGAAAACAATTTTTTGAAATTTTTTTTTAAAATCAAATTTAGGTCTCAGAGATATGTTTTAATATGTCAAGGAAACAATTTAAAAACAGTCGAATTCATTTTTAAATGATAAAAACAGATTTGAAATTTGTTTTTAAAATCAACTTTTAATTTCAGAGATATGCATGGATATGTAAAGAAAACAATTTTTTGAATATTTTTCAAATTTTAGTCTCAGAGATATGCTTTAATATGTCAAGAAAACAATTTTTTTGAAGTTTGTTAAAAACAGTCGAATTCAGTTTTAAATGATAAAAACAGATTTGAAATTTGTTTTTAAAATCAACTTTTAATTTCAGAGATATGCATGGATATGTAAAGAAAACAATTTTTTGAATATTTTTCAAATTTTAGTCTCAGAGATATGCTTTAATATGTCAAGAAAACATTTTTTTTGATGTTTGTTAAAACGAGTCAAATTCAGTTTTTAATGCTTGAAACAGATCTGAAATTGGTTTTTAAAATCAGCTTTTAGTTTCTGAGATATGCATGGTTATGTCAAGAAAACAATTTTTTGAAATTTTTTTTTAAAATCAAATTTTAGTCTCAGAGATATGCTTTAATATGTCAAGAAAACAATTTTTTTGATGTTTGTTAAAAATAGTCAAATTCAGTTTTAAATGCTTAAAACAGATTTGAAATTTGTTTTTAAAATCAACTTTTAGTTTCAGACATATGCATGGATATGTAAAGAAAACAATTTTTTGAATATTTTTCAAATTTTAGTCTCAGAGATACGCTTTAATATGTCAAGAAAACATTTTTTTTGATGTTTGTTAAAAATAGTCAAATTCAGTTTTAAATGCTTAAAACAGATCTGAAATTGGTTTTTAAAATGAGCTTTTAGTTTCTGAGATATGCATGGATATGTCAAGAAAACAATTTTTTGAAATTTTTTTTTAAAATCAATTTTTAGTCTCAGAGATATGCTTTAATATGTCAAGAAAACAATTTTTTTGAGGTTTGTTAAAAATAGTCAAATTCAGTTTTAAATGCTAAAAACAGATTTAAAATTTGTTTTTAAAATCAACTTTTAGTCTCAGAGATATGCATGGATATGTCAAGAAAACAATTTTTTGAAATTTTTTTTTAAAATCAAATTTCAGTCTCAGAGATATGCTTTAATATGTCAAGAAAACAATTTTTTTGAGGTTTGTTAAAAACAGTCAAATTCAGTTTTAAATGATAAAAACAGATTTGAAATTTGTTTTTAAAATCAATTTTTAGTTTTAGAGATATGCATGGATATGTAAAGAAAACAATTTTTTGAATATTTTTCAAATTTTAGTCTCAGAGATACGCTTTAATATGTCGAGAAAACATTTTTTTTGATGTTTGTTAAAAATAGTCAAATTCAGTTTTTAATGCTTTAAACAGATCTGAAATTGGTTTTTAAAATCAGCTTTTAGTTTCTGAGATATGCATGGATATGTCAAGAAAACAATTTTTTGAAAAAATGTTTTAAAATCAAATTTTAGTCTCAGAGATATGCTTTAATATGTCAAGAAAACTATTTTTTTGAGGTTTGTTAACAATAGTCAAATTCAGTTTTAAATGCTTAAAACAGATCTGAAGTTGGTTTTTAAAATCAGCTTTTAGTTTCTGAGATATGCATGGATATGTCTTCAAATTTTAGTCTCAGAGATATGCTTTAATATGTCAAGAAAACAATTTTTTTGATGTTTGTTAAAAATATTCAAATTCAGTTTTAAATGCTTAAAACAGATCTGAAATTTGTTTTTAAAATCAACTTTTAGTCTCAGAGATATGCATGGATATGTAAAGAAAACAACTTTTTGAATATTTTTCAAATTTTAGTCTCAGAGATATGTTTTAATATGTTAAGAAAACATTTTTTTTGATGTTTGTTAAAAATAGTCAAATTCAGTTTTTAATGCTTAAAACAGATCAGAAATTGGTTTTTAAAATCAGCTTTTAGTTTTTGAGATATGCATGGATATGTCAAGAAAACAATTTTTTTAAATTTTTTTTTAAAATCAAATTTTAGTCTCAAAGATATGCTTTAATATGTCAAGAAAACAATTTTTTTGAAGTTTGTTAAAAACAGTCGAATTAAGTTTTAAATGATAAAAACAGATTTGAAATTTGTTTTTAAAATCAGCTTTTAGTTTCTGAGATATGCATGGATATGTCAAGAAAACAATTTTTTGAAATTTTTTTTTAAAATCAAATTTTAGTCTCAGAGATATGTTTTAATATGTCAAGAAAACAATTTTTTTTAAGTTTGTTAAAAACAGTCAAATTCAGTTTTAAATGCTTAAAACAGATTTAAAATTTGTTTTTAAAATCAACTTTTAGTCTCAGAGATATGCATGGATATGTCAAGAAAACAATTTTTTGAAATTTTTTTTTAAAATCAAATTTCAGTCTCAGAGATATGCTTTAATATGTCAAGAAAACAATTTTTTTGAGGTTTGTTAAAAACAGTCAAATTCAGTTTTAAATGATAAAAACAGATTTGAAATTTGTTTTGAAAATCAATTTTTAGTTTCAGAGATATGCATGGATATGTAAAGAAAACAATTTTTTGAATATTTTTCAAATTTCAGTCTCAGAGATACGCTTTAATATGTCGAGAAAACATTTTTTTTGATGTTTGTTAAAAATAGTCAAATTCAGTTTTTAATGCTTTAAACAGATCTGAAATTGGTTTTTAAAATCAGCTTTTAGTTTCTGAGATATGCATGGATATGTCAAGAAAACAATTTTTTGAAAAAATGTTTTAAAATCAAATTTTAGTCTCAGAGATATGCTTTAATATGTTAAGAAAACTATTTTTTTGAGGTTTGTTAACAATAGTCAAATTCAGTTTTAAATGCTTAAAACAGATCTGAAATTTGTTTTTAAAATCAACTTTTAGTCTCAGAGATATGCATGGATATGTCAAGAAAACAATTTTTTGAAATTTTTTTTAAAATCAAATTTCAGTCTCAGAGATATGCTTTAATATGTCAAGAAAACAATTTTTTTGAAGTTTGTTAAAAATATTCAAATTTAGTTTTAAATGCTTAAAACAGATCTGAAATTTGTTTTTAAAATCAACTTTTAGTCTCAGAGATATGCATGGATATGTCAAGAAAACAATTTTTTGAAATTTTTTTTTAAAATCAAATTTCAGTCTCAGAGATATGCTTTAATATGTCAAGAAAACAATTTTTTTGAAGTTTGTTAAAAATATTCAAATTTAGTTTTAAATGCTTAAAACAGATCTGAAATTTGTTTTTAAAATCAACTTTTAGTCTCAGAGATATGCATGGATATGTAAAGAAAACAATTTTTTGAATATTTTTCAAATTTTAGTCTCAGAGATATGTTTTAATATGTTAAGAAAACAATTTTTTTGATGTTTGTTAAAAATAGTCAAATTCAGTTTTTAATGCTTAAAACAGATCAGAAATTGGTTTTTAAAATCAGCTTTTAGTTTTTGAGATATGCATGGATATGTCAAGAAAACAATTTTTTTAAATTTTTTTTTAAAATCAAATTTTAGTCTCAGAGATATGCTTTAATATGTCAAGAAAACAATTTTTTTGAAGTTTGTTAAAAACAGTCGAATTAAGTTTTAAATGATAAAAACAGATTTGAAATTTGTTTTTAAAATCAACTTTTAGTTTTAGAGATATGCATCGATATGTAAAGAAAACAATTTTTTGAATATTTTTCAAATTTTAGTCTCAGAGATATGCTTCAATATGTCAAGAAAACATTTTTTTTGATGTTTGTTAAAGCTAGTCAAATTCAGTTTTTAATGCTTAAAACAGATCTGAAATTGGTTTTTAAAATCAGCTTTTAGTTTCTGAGATATGCATGGATATGTCAAGAAAACAATTTTTTGAAATTTTTTTTTAAAATCAAATTTTAGTCTCAGAGATATGTTTTAATATGTCAAGAAAACAATTTTTTTTAAGTTTGTTAAAAACAGTCAAATTCAGTTTTAAATGCTAAAAACAGATTTAAAATTTGTTTTTAAAATCAACTTTTAGTCTCAGAGATATGCATGGATATGTCAAGAAAACAATTTTTTGAAATTTGTTTTTAAAATCAACTTTTAGTCTCAGAGATATGCATGGATATGTAAAGAAAACAATTTTTTGAATATTTTTCAAATTTTAGTCTCAGAGATATGTTTTAATATGTTAAGAAAACAATTTTTTTGATGTTTGTTAAAAATAGTCAAATTCAGTTTTTAATGCTTAAAACAGATCAGAAATTGGTTTTTAAAATCAGCTTTTAGTTTTTGAGATATGCATGGATATGTCAAGAAAACAATTTTTTTAAATTTTTTTTTAAAATCAAATTTCAGTCTCAGAGATATGCTTTAATATGTCAAGAAAACAATTTTTTTTAAGTTTTTAGTCTCAGAGATATGCTTCAATATGTCAAGAAAATATTTTTTTTGATGTTTGTTAAAGCTAGTCAAATTCAGTTTTTAATGCTTAAAACAGATCAGAAATTGGTTTTTAAAATCAGCTTTTAGTTTTTGAGATATGCATGGATATGTCAAGAAAACAATTTTTTTAAATTTTTTTTTAAAATCAAATTTTAGTCTCAGAGATATGCTTTAATATATCAAGAAAACAATTTTTTTGAAGTTTGTTAAAAACAGTCGAATTAAGTTTTAAATGATAAAAACAGATTTGAAATTTGTTTTTAAAATCAACTTTTAGTTTTAGAGATATGCATCGATATGTAAAGAAAACAATTTTTTGAATATTTTTCAAATTTTAGTCTCAGAGATATGCTTCAATATGTCAAGAAAACATTTTTTTTGATGTTTGTTAAAGCTAGTCAAATTCAGTTTTTAATGCTTAAAACAGATCTGAAATTGGTTTTTAAAATCAGCTTTTAGTTTCTGAGATATGCATGGATATGTCAAGAAAACAATTTTTTGAAATTTTTTTTTAAAATCAAATTTTAGTCTCAGAGATATGTTTTAATATGTCAAGAAAACAATTTTTTTTAAGTTTGTTAAAAACAGTCGAATTCAGTTTTAAATGCTTAAAACAGATTTGAAATTTGTTTTTTAAATCAACTTTTAGTTTCAGAGATATGCATGGATATGTCAAGAAAACAATTTTTTGAAATTTAAATATGTCAAGAAAACAATTTTTTGAAATTTTTTTTTAAAATAAAATTTTAGTCTCAGAGATATGTTTTAATATGTCAAGAAAACAATTTTTTTGAGGTTTGTTAAAAACAGTCAAATTCAGTTTTAAATGTTTAAAACAGATTTAAAATTTGTTTTTAAAATAAACTTTTAGTTTCAGAGATATGCATGGATATGTAAAGAAAACAATTTTTTGAATATTTTTCAAATTTTAGTCTCAGAGATATGCTTTAATATGTAAAGAAAACATTTTTTTTGATGTTTGTTAAAAATAGTCAAATTCAGTTTTAAATGCTTAAAACAGATTTGAAATTTGTTTTTTAAATCAACTTTTAGTTCCAGAGATATGCATGGATATGTCAAGAAAACAATTTTTTGATTATTTTTCAAATTTTAGAGATATGCTTTAATATGTCAAGAAAACAATTTTTTTGATGTTTGTTAAAAATAGTCAAATTCAGTTTTAAATGCTTAAAACAGATCTGAAATTGGTTTTTAAAATCAGCTTTTAGTTTCTGAGATATGCATGGATATGTCAAGAAAACAATTTTTTGAAATTTTTTTTTAAAATCAATTTTTAGTTTCAGAGATATGCTTTAATATGTCAAGAAAACAATTTTTTTGATCTTTGTTAATAATGGTCATATTCAGTTTTAAATGCTTAAAACTGATTTGAAATTTGTTTTTAAAATCAGCTTTTAGTCTCAGAGATATGCATGGATATGTCAAGAAAACAATTTTTTGAATATTTTTTTTTAAAATCAAATTTTAGTCTTAGAGATATGCTTTAATATGTCAAGAAAACAATTTTTTTGAAGTTTGTTAAAAACAGTCGAATTCAGTTTTAAATGCTTTAAACAGATCTGAAAATGGTTTTTAAAATCAGTTGTTAGTTTCTGAGATATGCATGGATATGTCAAGAAAACAATTTTTTTAATATTTTTTAAAATCAAATTTTAGTCTCAGAGATATGCTTTAATATGTCAAGAAAACAATTTTTTTGATCTTTGTTAAAAATGGTCAAATTCAGTTTTAAATGCTTAAAACTGATCTGAAATTTGTTTTTAAAATCAGCTTTTAGTTTCTGAGATATGCACGGATATGTCAAGAAAACAATTTTTTGAAATTTTTTTTAAAATCAATTTTTAGTCTCAGAGATATGCTTTAATATGTCAAGAAAACAATTTTTTTGAGGTTTGTTAAAAATAGTCGAATTCAGTTTTAAATGCTAAAAACAGATTTAAAATTTGTTTTTAAAATCAACTTTTAGTCTCAGAGATATGCATGGATATGTCAAGAAAACAATTTTTTGAAATTTGTTTTTAAAATCAACTTTTAGTCTCAGAGATATGCATGGATATGTAAAGAAAACAATTTTTTGAATATTTTTCAAATTTTAGTCTCAGAGATATGTTTTAATATGTTAAGAAAACAATTTTTTTGATGTTTGTTAAAAATAGTCAAATTCAGTTTTTAATGCTTAAAACAGATCAGAAATTGGTTTTTAAAATCAGCTTTTAGTTTTTGAGATATGCATGGATATGTCAAGAAAACAATTTTTTTAAATTTTTTTTTAAAATCAAATTTCAGTCTCAGAGATATGCTTTAATATGTCAAGAAAACAATTTTTTTTAAGTTTTTAGTCTCAGAGATATGCTTCAATATGTCAAGAAAATATTTTTTTTGATGTTTGTTAAAGCTAGTCAAATTCAGTTTTTAATGCTTAAAACAGATCAGAAATTGGTTTTTAAAATCAGCTTTTAGTTTTTGAGATATGCATGGATATGTCAAGAAAACAATTTTTTTAAATTTTTTTTTAAAATCAAATTTTAGTCTCAGAGATATGCTTTAATATATCAAGAAAACAATTTTTTTGAAGTTTGTTAAAAACAGTCGAATTAAGTTTTAAATGATAAAAACAGATTTGAAATTTGTTTTTAAAATCAACTTTTAGTTTTAGAGATATGCATCGATATGTAAAGAAAACAATTTTTTGAATATTTTTCAAATTTTAGTCTCAGAGATATGCTTCAATATGTCAAGAAAACATTTTTTTTGATGTTTGTTAAAGCTAGTCAAATTCAGTTTTTAATGCTTAAAACAGATCTGAAATTGGTTTTTAAAATCAGCTTTTAGTTTCTGAGATATGCATGGATATGTCAAGAAAACAATTTTTTGAAATTTTTTTTTAAAATCAAATTTTAGTCTCAGAGATATGTTTTAATATGTCAAGAAAACAATTTTTTTTAAGTTTGTTAAAAACAGTCGAATTCAGTTTTAAATGCTTAAAACAGATTTGAAATTTGTTTTTTAAATCAACTTTTAGTTTCAGAGATATGCATGGATATGTCAAGAAAACAATTTTTTGAAATTTAAATATGTCAAGAAAACAATTTTTTGAAATTTTTTTTTAAAATAAAATTTTAGTCTCAGAGATATGTTTTAATATGTCAAGAAAACAATTTTTTTGAGGTTTGTTAAAAACAGTCAAATTCAGTTTTAAATGTTTAAAACAGATTTAAAATTTGTTTTTAAAATAAACTTTTAGTTTCAGAGATATGCATGGATATGTAAAGAATACAATTTTTTGAATATTTTTCAAATTTTAGTCTCAGAGATATGCTTTAATATGTAAAGAAAACATTTTTTTTGATGTTTGTTAAAAATAGTCAAATTCAGTTTTAAATGCTTAAAACAGATTTGAAATTTGTTTTTTAAATCAACTTTTAGTTCCAGAGATATGCATGGATATGTCAAGAAAACAATTTTTTGATTATTTTTCAAATTTTAGAGATATGCTTTAATATGTCAAGAAAACAATTTTTTTGATGTTTGTTAAAAATAGTCAAATTCAGTTTTAAATGCTTAAAACAGATCTGAAATTGGTTTTTAAAATCAGCTTTTAGTTTCTGAGATATGCATGGATATGTCAAGAAAACAATTTTTTGAAATTTTTTTTTAAAATCAATTTTTAGTTTCAGAGATATGCTTTAATATGTCAAGAAAACAATTTTTTTGATCTTTGTTAATAATGGTCATATTCAGTTTTAAATGCTTAAAACTGATTTGAAATTTGTTTTTAAAATCAGCTTTTAGTCTCAGAGATATGCATGGATATGTCAAGAAAACAATTTTTTGAATATTTTTTTTTAAAATCAAATTTTAGTCTTAGAGATATGCTTTAATATGTCAAGAAAACAATTTTTTTGAAGTTTGTTAAAAACAGTCGAATTCAGTTTTAAATGCTTTAAACAGATCTGAAAATGGTTTTTAAAATCAGTTGTTAGTTTCTGAGATATGCATGGATATGTCAAGAAAACAATTTTTTTAATATTTTTTAAAATCAAATTTTAGTCTCAGAGATATGCTTTAATATGTCAAGAAAACAATTTTTTTGATCTTTGTTAAAAATGGTCAAATTCAGTTTTAAATGCTTAAAACTGATCTGAAATTTGTTTTTAAAATCAGCTTTTAGTTTCTGAGATATGCACGGATATGTCAAGAAAACAATTTTTTGAAATTTTTTTTAAAATCAATTTTTAGTCTCAGAGATATGCTTTAATATGTCAAGAAAACAATTTTTTTGAGGTTTGTTAAAAATAGTCGAATTCAGTTTTAAGTGTTAAAAACAGATTTAAAATTTGTTTTTAAAGTCAACTTTTAGTTTCAGAGATATGCATGGATATGTCAAGAAAACAATTTTTTGAAAAAAAATTTTATAATCAAATTTTAGTCTCAGAGATATGCTTTAATATGTTAAGAAAACAATTTTTTTGAGGTTTGTTAAAAATAGTCGAATTCAGTTTTAAATGCTTTAAACAGATCTGAAAATGGTTTTTAAAATCAGTTTTTAGTTTCTGAGATATGCATGGATATGTCAAGAAAACAATTTTTTGAAATTTTTTTTTAAATCAAATTTTAGTCTCAGAGATATGCTTTAATATGTCAAGAAAACAATTTTTTTGATGTTTGTTAAAAATAGTCAAATTCAGTTTTAAATGCTTAAAACAGATTTGAAATTTGTTTTTAAAATCAACTTTTAGTGTGAGACATATGCATGGATATATAAAGAAAACAATTTTTTGAATATTTTTCAAATTTTAGTCTCAGAGATACGCTTTAATATGTCGAGAAAACATTTTTTTTGATGTTTGTTAAAAATAGTCAAGTTCAGTTTTTAATGCTTAAAACAGATCTGAAATTGGTTTTTAAAATCTGCTTTTAGTTTCTGAGATATGCATGGATATGTCAAGAAAACAATTTTTTGAAAAAATGTTTAAAAATCAAATTTTAGTCTCAGAGATATGCTTTAATATGTTAAGAAAACTATTTTTTTGAGGTTTGTTAAAAATAGTCAAATTCAGTTTTAAATGCTTAAAACAGATCTGAAATTTGTTTTTAAAATCAACTTTTAGTCTCAGAGATATGCATGGATATGTCAAGAAAACAATTTTTTGAAATTTTGTTTTAAAATCAAATTTTAGTCTCAGAGATATGTTTTAATATGTCAAGAAAATAATTTTTTTGAGGTTTGTTAAAAACAGTCAAATTCAGTTTTAAATGCTTAAAACAGATTTAAAATTTGTTTTTAAAATCAACTTTTAGTCTCAGAGATATGCATGGATATGTCAAGAAAACAATTTTTTGAAATTTTTTTTTAAAATCAAATTTCAGTCTCAGAGATATGTTTTAATATGTCAAGGAAACAATTTTTTTGAGGTTTGTTAAAAACAGTCAAATTCAGTTTTAAATGCTTAAAACAGATCTGAAATTTGTTTTTAAAATCAACTTTTAGTTTCAGAGATATGCATGGATATGTAAAGAAAACATTTTTTTGAATATTTTTCAAATTTTAGTCTCAGAGATATGCTTTAATATGTCAAGAAAACAATTTTTTTGATGTTTGTTAAAAATAGTCAAATTCAGTTTTAAATGCTTAAAACAGATCTGAAATTGGTTTTTAAAATCAGCTTTTAGTTTCTGAGATATGCATGGGTATGTCAAGAAAACAATTTTTTGAAATTTTTTTTTAAAATCAAATTTTAGTCTCAGAGATATGTTTTAATATGTCAAGAAAACAATTTTTTTGAGGTTTGTTGAAAACAGTCAAATTCAGTTTTAAATGCTTAAAACAGATCTGAAATTTGTTTTTAAAATCAACTTTTAGTTTCAGAGATATGCATGGATATGTAAAGAAAGCATTTTTTTGAATATTTTTCAAATTTTAGTCTCAGAGATATGCTTTAATATGTCAAGAAAACAATTTTTTTGATGTTTGTTAAAAATAGTCAAATTCAGTTTTAAATGCTTAAAACAGATTTAAAATTTGTTTTTAAAATCAACTTTTAGTTTCAGACATATGCATGGATATGTCAAGAAAACAATTTTTTGAAATTTTTTTTTAAAATCAAATTTTGGTCTCAGAGATATGTTTTAATATGTCAAGGAAACAATTTTTTTGATGTTTGTTAAAAATAGTCAAATTCAGTTTTAAATGCTTAAAACAGATCTGAAATTGGTTTTTAAAATCAGCTTTTAGTTTCTGAGATATGCATGGATATGTCAAGAAAACAATTTTTTGAAATTTTTTTTTAGAATCAATTTTTAGTCTCAGAGATATGTTTTAATATGTCAAGGAAACAATTTTTTTGATGTTTGTTAAAAATAGTCAAATTCAGTTTTAAATGCTTAAAACAGATTTAAAATTTGTTTTTAAAATCAACTTTTAGTCTCAGAGATATGCATGGATATGTGAAGAAAACAATTTTTTGAATATTTTCCAAATTTTAGTCTCAGAGATATGCTTTAATATGTTAAGAAAACATTTTTTTTGATGTTTTTTAAAAATAGTCAAATTCAGTTTTTAATGCTTAAAACAGATCTGAAATTGGTTTTTAAAATCAGCTTTTAGTTTTTGAGATATGCATGGATATGTCAAGAAAACAATTTTTTGAAATTTTTTTTTAAAATCAAATTTTGGTCTCAGAGATATGTTTTAATATGTCAAGGAAACAATTTTTTTGAGGTTTGTTAAAAACAGTCAAATTCAGTTTTTAATGCTTAAAACAGATCTGAAATTTGTTTTTAAAATCAACTTTTAGTTTCAGAGATATGCATGGATATGTCAAGAAAACATTTTTTTGAATATTTTTCAAATTTTAGTCTAAGAGATATGCTTTAATATGTCAAGAAAATTTTTTTTTTTGATGTTTGTTAAAAATAGTCAAATTCAGTTTTAAATGCTTAAAACAGATCTGAAATTGGTTTTTAAAATCAGCTTTTAGTTTCTGAGATATGCATGGATATGTCAAGAAAACAATTTTTTGAAATTTTTTTTTAAAATCAAATTTTGGTCTAAGAGATATGTTTTAATATGTCAAGGAAACAATTTTTTTGAGGTTTGTTAAAAACAGTCAAATTCAGTTTTAAATTCTTAAAACAGATCTGAAATTTGTTTTTTAAATCAACTTTAAGTCTCAGAGATATGCATGGATATGTCAAGAAAACAATTTTTTGAAATTTTTTTTTAAAATCAAATTTTAGTCTCAGAGATATGCTTTAATATGTCAAGAAAACAATTTTTTTGATGTTTGTTAAAAATAGTCAAATTCAGTTTTAAATGCTTAAAACAGATTTAAAATTTGTTTTAAAAATCAAGTTTTAGTTTTAGAGATATGCATGGATATGTAAAGAAAACAATTTTTTGAAATTTTTTTTTAAAATCAAATTTTGGTCTCAGAGATATGCTTTAATATGTCAAGAAAACAATTTTTTTGATGTTTGTTAAAAATAGTCAAATTCAGTTTTAAATGCTTAAAACAGATCTGAAATTTGTTTTTAAAATCAACTTTAAGTCTCAGAGATATGCATGGATATGTCAAGAAAACAATTTTTTGAAATTTTTTTTTAAAATCAAATTTTGGTCTCAGAGATATGTTTTAATATGTCAAGGAAACAATTTTTTTGAGGTTTGTTAAAAATAGTCAAATTCAGTTTTAAATGCTTAAAACAGATCTGAAATTTGTTTTTAAAATCAACTTTTAGTTTCAGAGATATGCATGGATATGTCAAGAAAACATTTTTTTGAATATTTTTCAAATTTTAGTCTAAGAGATATGCTTTAATATGTCAAGAAAATATTTTTTTTGATGTTTGTTAAAAATAGTCAAATTCAGTTTTAAATGCTTAAAACAGATCTGAAATTGGTTTTAAAAATCAGCTTTTAGTTTCTGAGATATGCATGGATATGTCAAGAAAACAATTTTTTGAAATTTTTTTTTAAAATCAAATTTTGGTCTAAGAGATATGTTTTAATATGTCAAGGAAACAATTTTTTTGAGGTTTGTTAAAAACAGTCAAATTCAGTTTTAAATTCTTAAAACAGATCTAAAATTTGTTTTTTAAATCAACTTTAAGTCTCAGAGATATGCATGGATATGTCAAGAAAACAATTTTTTGAAATTTTTTTTTAAAATCAAATTTTAGTCTCAGAGATATGCTTTAATATGTCAAGAAAACAATTTTTTTGATGTTTGTTAAAAATAGTCAAATTCAGTTTTAAATGCTTAAAACAGATCTGAAATTTGTTTTTAAAATCAACTTTTAGTTTCAGAGATATGCATGGATATGTTAAGAAAACAATTTTTTGAATATTTTTTAAAATCAAATTTTAGTCTTAGAGATATGTTTTAATATGTCAAGAAAACAATTTTTTTGAAGTTTGTTAAAAACAGTCAAATTCAGTTTTAAATGCTTAAAACAGATCTGAAATTTGTTTTTAAAATCAACTTTAAGTTTTAGAGATATGCATGGATATGTCAAGAAAACAATTTTTTGAAATTTTTTTTTAAAATCAAATTTTGGTCTCAGAGATATGTTTTAATATGTCAAGGAAACAATTTTTTTGAGGTTTGTTAAAAACAGTCAAATTCAGATTTAAATGCTTAAAACAGATCTGAAATTTGTTTTTAAAATCAACTTTTAGTTTCAGAGATATGCATGGATATGTAAATAAAACATTTTTTTGAATATTTTTCAAATTTTAGTCTCAGAGATATGCTTTAATATGTCAAGAAAACAATTTTTTTGAGGTTTGTTAAAAAAAGTCGAATTCAGTTTTAAATGCTAAAAACAGATTTTAAATTTGTTTTAAAAATCAAGTTTTAGTTTCAGAGATATGCATGGATATGTAAAGAAAACAATTTTTTGAAATTTTTTTTTAAAATCAAATTTTAGTCTCAGAGATATTCTTTAATATGTGAAGAAAACAATTTTTTTGATGTTTGTTAAAAATAGTCAAATTCAGTTTTAAATGCTTAAAACAGATCTGAAATTTGTTTTTAAAATCAACTTTTAGTTTCAGAGATATGCATGGATATGTTAAGAAAACATTTTTTTGAATATTTTTCAAATTTTAGTCTAAGAGATATGCTTTAATATGTCAAGAAAATTTTTTTTTTTCAAATTCAGTTTTAAATGCTTAAAACAGATCTGAAGTTGGTTTTTAAAATCAGCTTTTAGTTTCTGAGATATGCTTGGATATGTCAAGAAAACAATTTTTTGAAATTTTTTTTTAAAATCAAATTTTGGTCTCAGAGATATGTTTTAATATGTCAAGGAAACAATTTTTTTGAGGTTTGTTAAAAACAGTCAAATTCAGTTTTAAATTCTTAAAACAGATCTGAAATTTGTTTTTAAAATCAACTTTTAGTTTCAGAGATATGCATGGATATGTAAAGAAAACATTTTTTTGAATATTTTTCAAATTTTAGTCTCAGAGATATGCTTTAATATGTCAAGAAAACAATTTTTTTGATGTTTGTTAAAAACAGTCAAATTCAGTTTTAAATGCTTAAAACAGATTTAAAATTTGTTTTTAAAATCAACTTTTAGTTTCAGACATATGCATGGATATGTAAAGAAAACAATTTTTTGAATATTTTTTAAAATCAAATTTTAGTCTTAGAGATATGCTTTAATATGTCAAGAAAACAATTTTTTTGATGTTTGTTAAAAATAGTCAAATTCAGTTTTAAATGCTTAAAACAGATCTGAAATTTGTTTTTAAAATCAACTTTAAGTCTCAGAGATATGCATGGATATGTTAAGAAAACAATTTTTTGAAATTTTTTTTTAAAATCAAATTTTAGTCTCAGAGATATGCTTTAATATGTCAAGAAAACAATTTTTTTGATGTTTGTTAAAAATAGTCAAATTCAGTTTTAAATGCTTAAAACAGATTTAAAATTTGTTTTTAAAATCAACTTTTAGTTTCAGACATATGCATGGATATGTAAAGAAAACAATTTTTTGAATATTTTTCAAATTTTAGTCTCAGAGATATGCTTTAATATGTCAAGAAAACAATTTTTTTGATGTTTGTTAAAAATAGTCAAATTCAGTTTTAAATGCTTAAAACAGATCTGAATTTTGTTTTTAAAATCAACTTTTAGTCTCAGAGATATGCATGGATATGTCAAGAAAACAATTTTTTGAAATTTTTTTTTAAAATCAAATTTTAGTCTCAGAGATATGTTTTAATATGTCAAGAAAACAATTTTTTTTGAGGTTTGTTAAAAACAGTCAAATTCAGTTTTAAATGCTAAAAACAGATTTAAAATTTGTTTTTAAAATCAACTTTTAGTTGATAGCGATATGCATGGATATGTCAAGAAAACAATTTTTTGAATATTTTTTAAAATCAAATTTAGTCTCAGAGATATGCTTTAATATGTCAAGAAAACAACTTTTTTGATGTTTGTTAAAAATAGTCAAATTCAGTTTTAAATGCTTAAAACAGATCTGAAATTTGTTTTTAAAATCAACTTTTAGTCTCAGAGATATGCATGGATATGTCAAGAAAACAATTTTTTGAAATTTTTTTTTAAAATCAAATTTCAGTCTCAGAGATATGCTTTAATATGTCAAGAAAATAATTTTTTTTAAGTTTGTTAAAAACAGTCGAATTTAGTTTTAAATGATAAAAACAGATTTGTAGTTTGTTTTTAAAATCAACTTTTAGTTTTAGAGATATGCATGGATATGTAAAGAAAACAATTTTTTGAATATTTTTCAAATTTTAGTTTCAGAGATATGCTTTAATATGTAAAGAAAACATTTTTTTTTGATGTTTGTTAAAAACAGTCAAATTCAGTTTTTAATGCTTAAAACAGATATGAAATTGGTTTTAAAAATCAGCTTTTAGTCTCAGAGATATGCATGGATATGTCAAGAAAACAATTTTTTGAAATTTTTTTTTAAAATCAAATTTTAGTCTCAGAGATATGCTTTAATATGTCAAGAAAACAATTTTTTTGATGTTTGTTAAAAATAGTCAAATTCAGTTTTAAATGCTTAAAACAGATTTAAAATTTGTTTTTAAAATCAACTTTTAGTTTTAGACATATGCATGGATATGTAAAGAAAACAATTTTTTGAATATTTTTTTTTAAAATCAAATTTTGGTCTCAGAGATATGTTTTAATATGTCAAGGAAACAATTTTTTTGAGGTTTGTTAAAAACAGTCAAATTCAGATTTAAATGCTTAAAACAGATCTGAAATTTGTTTTTAAAATCAACTTTTAGTTTCAGAGATATGCATGGATATGTAAATAAAACATTTTTTTGAATATTTTTCAAATTTTAGTCTCAGAGATATGCTTTAATATGTCAAGAAAACAATTTTTTTGAGGTTTGTTAAAAAAAGTCGAATTCAGTTTTAAATGCTAAAAACAGATTTTAAATTTGTTTTAAAAATCAAGTTTTAGTTTCAGAGATATGCATGGATATGTAAAGAAAACAATTTTTTGAAATTTTTTTTTAAAATCAAATTTTAGTCTCAGAGATATTCTTTAATATGTGAAGAAAACAATTTTTTTGATGTTTGTTAAAAATAGTCAAATTCAGTTTTAAATGCTTAAAACAGATCTGAAATTTGTTTTTAAAATCAACTTTTAGTTTCAGAGATATGCATGGATATGTTAAGAAAACATTTTTTTGAATATTTTTCAAATTTTAGTCTAAGAGATATGCTTTAATATGTCAAGAAAATTTTTTTTTTTCAAATTCAGTTTTAAATGCTTAAAACAGATCTGAAGTTGGTTTTTAAAATCAGCTTTTAGTTTCTGAGATATGCTTGGATATGTCAAGAAAACAATTTTTTGAAATTTTTTTTTAAAATCAAATTTTGGTCTCAGAGATATGTTTTAATATGTCAAGGAAACAATTTTTTTGAGGTTTGTTAAAAACAGTCAAATTCAGTTTTAAATTCTTAAAACAGATCTGAAATTTGTTTTTAAAATCAACTTTTAGTTTCAGAGATATGCATGGATATGTAAAGAAAACATTTTTTTGAATATTTTTCAAATTTTAGTCTCAGAGATATGCTTTAATATGTCAAGAAAACAATTTTTTTGATGTTTGTTAAAAACAGTCAAATTCAGTTTTAAATGCTTAAAACAGATTTAAAATTTGTTTTTAAAATCAACTTTTAGTTTCAGACATATGCATGGATATGTAAAGAAAACAATTTTTTGAATATTTTTTAAAATCAAATTTTAGTCTTAGAGATATGCTTTAATATGTCAAGAAAACAATTTTTTTGATGTTTGTTAAAAATAGTCAAATTCAGTTTTAAATGCTTAAAACAGATCTGAAATTTGTTTTTAAAATCAACTTTAAGTCTCAGAGATATGCATGGATATGTTAAGAAAACAATTTTTTGAAATTTTTTTTTAAAATCAAATTTTAGTCTCAGAGATATGCTTTAATATGTCAAGAAAACAATTTTTTTGATGTTTGTTAAAAATAGTCAAATTCAGTTTTAAATGCTTAAAACAGATTTAAAATTTGTTTTTAAAATCAACTTTTAGTTTCAGACATATGCATGGATATGTAAAGAAAACAATTTTTTGAATATTTTTCAAATTTTAGTCTCAGAGATATGCTTTAATATGTCAAGAAAACAATTTTTTTGATGTTTGTTAAAAATAGTCAAATTCAGTTTTAAATGCTTAAAACAGATCTGAATTTTGTTTTTAAAATCAACTTTTAGTCTCAGAGATATGCATGGATATGTCAAGAAAACAATTTTTTGAAATTTTTTTTTAAAATCAAATTTTAGTCTCAGAGATATGTTTTAATATGTCAAGAAAACAATTTTTTTTGAGGTTTGTTAAAAACAGTCAAATTCAGTTTTAAATGCTAAAAACAGATTTAAAATTTGTTTTTAAAATCAACTTTTAGTTGATAGCGATATGCATGGATATGTCAAGAAAACAATTTTTTGAATATTTTTTAAAATCAAATTTAGTCTCAGAGATATGCTTTAATATGTCAAGAAAACAACTTTTTTGATGTTTGTTAAAAATAGTCAAATTCAGTTTTAAATGCTTAAAACAGATCTGAAATTTGTTTTTAAAATCAACTTTTAGTCTCAGAGATATGCATGGATATGTCAAGAAAACAATTTTTTGAAATTTTTTTTTAAAATCAAATTTCAGTCTCAGAGATATGCTTTAATATGTCAAGAAAATAATTTTTTTTAAGTTTGTTAAAAACAGTCGAATTTAGTTTTAAATGATAAAAACAGATTTGTAGTTTGTTTTTAAAATCAACTTTTAGTTTTAGAGATATGCATGGATATGTAAAGAAAACAATTTTTTGAATATTTTTCAAATTTTAGTTTCAGAGATATGCTTTAATATGTAAAGAAAACATTTTTTTTTGATGTTTGTTAAAAACAGTCAAATTCAGTTTTTAATGCTTAAAACAGATATGAAATTGGTTTTAAAAATCAGCTTTTAGTCTCAGAGATATGCATGGATATGTCAAGAAAACAATTTTTTGAAATTTTTTTTTAAAATCAAATTTTAGTCTCAGAGATATGCTTTAATATGTCAAGAAAACAATTTTTTTGATGTTTGTTAAAAATAGTCAAATTCAGTTTTAAATGCTTAAAACAGATTTAAAATTTGTTTTTAAAATCAACTTTTAGTTTTAGACATATGCATGGATATGTAAAGAAAACAATTTTTTGAATATTTTTCAAATTTTAGTCTCAGAGATATGCTTTAATATGTCAAGAAAACAATTTTTTTGATGTTTGTTAAAAATAGTCAAATTCAGTTTTAAATGCTTAAAACAGATCTGAATTTTGTTTTTAAAATCAACTTTTAGTCTCAGAGATATGCATGGATATGTCAAGAAAACAATTTTTTGAAATTTTTTTTTAAAATCAAATTTTAGTCTCAGAGATATGTTTTAATATGTCAAGAAAACAATTTTTTTTGAGGTTTGTTAAAAACAGTCAAATTCAGTTTTAAATGCTAAAAACAGATTTAAAATTTGTTTTTAAAATCAACTTTTAGTTGATAGCGATATGCATGGATATGTCAAGAAAACAATTTTTTGAATATTTTTTAAAATCAAATTTAGTCTCAGAGATATGTTTTAATATGTCAAGAAAACAACTTTTTTGAGGTTTGTTAAAAACAGTCAAATTCAGTTTTAAATGCTTAAAACAGATCTGAAATTTGTTTTTAAAATCAACTTTTAGTCTCAGAGATATGCATGGATATGTCAAGAAAACAATTTTTTGAAATTTTTTTTTAAAATCAAATTTCAGTCTCAGAGATATGCTTTAATATGTCAAGAAAATAATTTTTTTTAAGTTTGTTAAAAACAGTCGAATTCAGTTTTAAATGATAAAAACAGGTTTGAAGTTTGTTTTTAAAATCAACTTTTAGTTTCAGAGATATGCATGGATATGTAAAGAAAACAATTTTTTGAATATTTTTCAAGTTTTAGTTTCAGAGATATGCTTTAATATGTAGAGAAAACATTTTTTTTTGGTGTTTGTTAAAAACAGTCAAATTCAGTTTTTAATTTTTAAAAACAGATATGAAATTGGTTTTAAAAATCAGCTTTTAGTCTCAGAGATATGCATGGATATGTCAAGAAAACAATTTTTTGAAATTTTTTTTTAAAATCAAATTTTAGTCTTAGAGATATGTTTTAATATGTCAAGAAAACAATTTTTTTGAAGTTTGTTAAAAACAGTCGAATTCAGTTTTAAATGCTAAAAACAGATTTTAAATTTGTTTTTAAAATCAACTTTTAGTTTCAGAGATATGCATGGATATGTCAAGAAAACAATTTTTTGAATATTTTTTATAATCAAATTTTAGTCTCAGAGATATGTTTTTATATGTCAAGAAAACAACTTTTTTGATGTTTGTTAAAAATAGTCAAATTCAGTTTTAAATGCTTAAAACAGATCTGAAATTTGTTTTTAAAATCAACTTTTAGTCTCAGAGATATGCATGGATATGTCAAGAAAACAATTTTTTGAAATTTTTTTGTAAAATTAAATTTTAGCCTCAGAGATATGTTTTAATATGTCAAGAAAACAATTTTTTTGAAGTTTGTTAAAAACAGTCGAATTCAGTTTTAAATGCTAAAAACAGATTTTAAATTTGTTTTTAAAATCAACTTTTAGTTTCAGAGATATGCATGGATATGTCAAGAAAACAATTTTTTGAATATTTTTTATAATCAAATTTTAGTCTCAGAGATATGCTTTAATATGTCAAGAAAATAATTTTTTTTGAAGTTTGTTAAAAATAGTCGAATTCAGTTTTAAATGATAAAAACAGATTTGAAGTTTGTTTTTAAAATTTTAAATCTGTTTTTAGCATTTAATACTGAATTCGACTGTTTTTAACAACCCTCAAAAAAATTGTTTTCTTGACATATTAAAGCATATATCTGAGACTAAAATTTGATTTTAAAAAATATTCAAAAAATTGTTTTCTTTACATATCCATGCATATCTCTAAAACTAAAAGCTGATTTTAAAATCAAATTTCAGATCTGTTTTAAACATTTAAAACTGAATTCGACTGTTTTTAACAAACTTCAAAAAAATTGTTTTCTTGACAAATTAAAGCATATCTCTGAGACTAAAAATTGATTTTAAAAAAAAATTTAAAAAAATTGTTTTCTTGACATATCTATGCATATCTCAGAAACTAAAAGCTGATTTTAAAATCAAATTTCAGATCTGTTTTAAGCATTTAAAACTAAATTTGACTATTTTTAACAAACATCAAAAAAATTGTTTTCTTGACATATTAAAGCATATCTCTGAGACTAAAATTTGAAAAATATTCAAAAAATTGTTTTCTTTACATATCCATGCATATCTCTGAAACTAAAAGTTGATTTTAAAAATTAATTTCAGATCTGTTTTAAGCATTAAAAACTGAATTTGACTATATTTAACAAACATCAAAAAGAATGTTTTCTTGACATATTAAAGCATATCTCTGAGACTAAAATTTGAAAAATATTCAAAAAATTGTTTTCTTGACATATCCATGCATATCTCTGAGACTAAAAGTTGATTTTAAAAGTAAATTTTAAATCTGTTTTTAGCATTTAAAACTGAATTTGACTGTTTTTAACAAACCTCAAAAAAAATGTTTTCTTGACATATTAAAACATATCTCTGAGACTAAAATTTGATTTTAAATTTTTTTTTCAAATAATTGTTTTCTTGACATATCCATGCATATCTCAGAAACTAAAAGCTGATTTTAAAAACCATTTTCAGATCTGTTTAAAGCATTTAAAACTGAATTTGACTATTTTTAACAAACTTCAAAACAATTGTTTTCTTGATATATTAAAGCATATCTCTGAGACTAAAAGGTGATGTTAAAAAAAAAATTCAAAAAATTATTTTCTTGACATATCCATGCATATCTCTGAGTATAAAAATTGATTTTAAAAACAAATTTTAAATCTGTTTTTAGCATTTAAAAAATTCGACTGTTAAAAAAAATTACCCAAAAAAAGCTCCTAGTGCAACTTTTTTTGCAATAAATGTCACATTTTTTTTGAGGGTTTTCGTATTTTTTAACGAAATTCCAATTCATTCTAAGAATTTTTGTATACTCAGTTTGTTTTTAACGCACCCAGAAGTCAGTCATCCATTCTACCAAAACCACAAACCTCAAAAAAATTGTTTCCTTGACATATTAAAGCATATCTCTGAGACTAAAAATTGATTTTAAAAAAAAATTTCAAAAAATTGTTTTCTTGACATATCCATGCATATCTCTGAGACTAAAAGTTGATTTTAAAAACAAATTTCAGATCTGTTTTAAGCATTTAAAACTGAATTTGACTATTTTTAACAAACATCAAAAAAGTTGTTTTCTTGACATATTAAAGCATATCTCTGAGACTAAAATTTGATTTTAAAAAATATTCAAAAAATTGTTTTCTTGACATATCCATGCATATCTCTGAAACTAAAAGTTGATTTTAAAAACAAATGTAAAATCTGTTTTTAGCATTTAAAACTGAATTCGACTGTTTTTAACAAACTTCAAAAAAATTGTTTTTAGCATTTAAAAAATTCGACTGTTAAAAAAAATTACCCAAAAAAAGCTCCTAGTGCAACTTTTTTTGCAATAAATGTCACATTTTTTTTTTGGGGGTTTTCGTATTTTTTGTCGAAAGTCCAATTAATTCTAAGAATTTTTGTATACTCAGTTTATTTTTACACTATTTTATCATGGATAAAATTTAAGGTTTTATATTTTTTATTAACAAATTTGGTTCACTCATAAAAATACTTACAACTGGAAACTGATACATAAATAAAATTGATGAAGTAAGTACAGTTCTTCCATAATACCATTTTCCATATAAATTTTCAGGTGAAAAGCCTGTAAATTTGAGTAACATTTCTGGTTTTGAAAGAATTCTCATTTTTATAAAAACTTGAAATTTAAAATCAAATTCACTTAATGGAAAATTTTCAACAAACAGAGTGAATCATGTAAATTCTGAAACACAAGTAAATTATTTTCATTGATTCTGTTAAGGAAATATAGAGGAATTTAAGTATTTAAATGAATAAATTATTATTAAAAGTTTGTTGTTTGTTTAAGAATTATTTAATTTTTTAAAATTTACATAATACAATAATATTGATAGAATTGATTTATAAAAGTTATTTAATTGCTCTCTAGGTACGTCATTATTTTTAAATAAAAATTTTATATTGTTACTCTTGCTTTGATTTAGTTAAATATAACTTTAAAATTTAGTTTGGATAATCATATTCGCTACATAATATTTGTGTTAAGATTTTTGAAACTTTATTGATAGAATTTTGAAATTTTAGAATTTTATAATGAAATGAAATTATATGTGCCGTCGGTGAAATTGAGTTTAGTTTATAAGAATATTGTAATGAGGAAACAATAAAACGTGAAGATAATGGTTTAACGAAAATTTCTTTTGGTACATTGTGGTGATAAATTGTTGTTGCAATTTCGTTGCTAAAATTCCGTGATAATTCCGTTGTGGGAATTGCGTTGTGCGAATTCCGTTGTGTGAATTTTGTTTGGGTAAATTCAGTTGTGGTAATTTCGTTGCCGAAACTCCGAAGTGGGAATCTTACCACATATTCCAACACAAAAATTTTGAAAGTTGAAATGAAATATTGAAAGAAGTCAAATTCCAACTTTGGAATGAAATATTAATAAATTTCAGTTTTTATTTACGAATAAGCAATACAGGACTAAATAAATGTTTAAGATTTTTAAGTGAGTTTACATTTATGATCAGAGAAAATTTCATAAATATTATTCAAATTGATAATAACATTTTAAGTCATACTTCTAAGAACAGCAAGTCCAGATGACGCGGCTTTACAAATCTATATTTAGAATAAGAATTAAATTAATAAATCAAAAAAATACTGAAGAAAATTATGTACATACGCTCTCAAAAGTTTCTAGAGAACAAGGAAATATTTTAAGGGCTGTCAGAACACAAGGTTTTTGACAACGACAAATGAAGACGATTAACATCTTTTTTATTTTTATTGGATACAAATACCAATCACAATTGTAAATACAATTGGCTACAACCATACTCTAGAATTTAAAAATTTAATTAATGCTTGATGAAAATATAAGCTGAAATGTTTAAAACTTCTGTTGAAAGTTGAGTTCCATAAAATGAATACATTAATATTTCAATAATGGTTCCTGTTAAAAATGAAACGAATGTTGAAATTTGTTCGGTCTTCTCTGACTGAAATCAAAATAATATTCAATTTAAGAAATATTTTAAACCGAAACTTATTTTCTTACCAAGAGTATTGCAAAAATGGCTATGCAAAGTAGCACGGTACTACTAAAGTACTGAGCAAATATAATTTTACCCATTGTGTCCTCAATAACGTCAACATAGCTGCAATAAAATTAATTTAATTTAATCCTATTTCAGTAATAATTAGTTAATTTAAATAATCTAATCCATATATAAATTTACCCGATAACCTCTTTGTGATACATCATAATTTCCCTCAATTTTTTAAATAAGAACTTTTCCGTTTTATCGTTATCCAATATTCCATTATTTATTTCAATTATGTCTCTCATATTTTGATCCATCATAGTGATCATTAATTGAACATCTTGAAAATGAGCAGAAATGTAAGTCACAAAACCAAAAAATATTGAATCCATTGTGCATATCATTGTTACAAGTATTGCAGAAAATGCAGTAGTAAATATGTAGACAAAACCGAAAATTGGATGTGTTGATATATTGAAAAAGAATCTGAAAATATTAGTTAATAAATTAGAAAAAATTTTATAATCCTTTAATAAAAGTTTATTACTCAAGTTGAAATGGTAGAACCAGCTGACCATCTCCATAATTGTAGTTCTTCACTATCCGAAATAGTGGAAATATAATATAAGAAACAAAGCAGCACAATATTGCACACATATAAATTTGTGTTACATTGGTAATATGTTTCTCAGCTTTTATAAAGTGATGAGCTTTTTCATTCAGAATTCCTACAAATTAATAAAAATTTTGTAAGTTAATTTAAAGTTTTGTAAGTATTAAGTTTAATACGTCTATCAACATTGTATTGCATATCCGTAGTGAGTTTTGCAATTTTTTTTCTGTAGTTAAGATGAAGCACCATCTTTAATAATGTCAAAACCACTGAGATTATTATAAACAAGGAAGAAGTTACTTCCAATAGATCATCGAATTCAACAAAAATAAATGCATACTGTTTCAACATAATTAAAAATAAAAAGTTGAAATTATTCTACAGATTTAATTCACATAAAAATACTTACAATTGGAAACTGATAAATAAATAAAATTGTTAAAGCGAATAAAGTTTTACCATTGTACCACTTGCCATACGGATTTTCAATCAAAAACCCTGTAACTTTAAGTAACATTCGAGGTCTTGAAAGAATTTTCATTTTCTAGTTAGTTGTGATTCTGCCAAAATACAAAAGACAATTGAAAGAGTTGAACATCGGATACAAGCGAAATGTTTTAATAACGATGACAAACAATATAGGTAATTACCTGTGAGCGGAATCAACTTCACATATTAATTATTAATTTGTGTATAAAAATTTATTGAACTGATTTAAAAAAAAAACAAGAATTCCGTCATGCTTATAATATTTATAATTAAATATGAATTATGAATGAAGCTCCATAATATTTGGTTGATTTCAGTAAATGTGCTTTTCTGTTAGTTTAAAGAGATTTATACAAAACTCCAAAGGGTAACAGTAATATCTAACTCCAAAATCACTTAACTCCGAAATTGTTTAATTTCGATATTTGTTAAATAAAATTTATTTATGAATAATGTATGTTTTATACTAAAACAAAATGAAACAAGGGATGAACGCTAAAAGAAAATTGATCAATTTTTCTTTAATAAATATTAAATGTGGTTACAATTTTGTATGTGCGAATAATTAAAAAACTGTATTTAATATTTTAGATCATACTTCTAAGAACAGCAAGTCCAGATGACGCGGCTTTACAAATCTATATTTAGAATTAGAATTAAATTAATAAATCAAAAAAATACTAAAGTAAATTATGTACATACGCTCACAAAAGTTTCTAGAGAACAAGGAAATATTTTAAGGGCTGTCAGAACACAAGGTTTTTGACAACGACAAATGAAGACGATTAACATCTTTTGTATTTTTAATGGATACAAATACCAATCACAATTGTAAATGCAATTGGCTACTGCCATACTCTAGAATTAAAAAAATTAATTAATGCTTGATGAAAATATAAGCTGTAATGTTTAAAACTTCTGTTGAAAGTTGAGTTCCATAATATGAATACATTAATATCTCAGTAGCTGCTCCGCTTAAAAAAGAAACAAAAATTGGAATTTGTTCGGTATTCACTGACTGAAAAATACTTGAAATTTAAGAAATATTTTAAACCAAAATTTACTGTCTGACCTTAAGCATTCCAAAAATGGTTAAGCAAAATAGCACAGTACTACAAAAGTACTGAACAAATATAATTTTACCCATTGTGTCCTCAATAACGTCAACATAACTGCAATAAAATTAATTTAATTTAATCCTATTTCAATAATAATTAGTTAATTTAAATAATTCAATTCATATCTGACAAATTTACCCGATAACCTCTTTGTGATAATTCATTATTTTTCTTAATTTTTTACATAAAAACTTTTCCGTTTTATCGTTATCGAATATTCCATTATTTATTTCAATTATATCTCTCATATTTTGATCCATTATAGTGATCATTAATTGAGCATCTTCAAAATGAGCAGAAATGTAAGTCACAAAACCAAAAAATATTGAATCCATTGTGCATATCATGGTAACAAGTATTGCACCACATGCAGCAGTAAATATGTAGACAAAATCGAAAATTGGACGTGTTGATGTATTGAAAAAAAATCTAAAAATATTAATAATAAATTAGAAAAATATTTTTAATCCTTTAATAAAAGTTTCTTACTCCAGTTGAAAAGGTAGAACCAGCTGACCATCTCCATAATTGTAGGTCTTCACTATCCGAAATAGTGGAAATAAAATATAACAAACAACGCAGCACAATAATGCACACAAAAAAATTTGTGTTACATTCGTAATATGTTTCTCAGCTTTTGTAAAGTGAGGAGCGTCACCAATTAAAATTCCTATAAATTTGCAATGAATAAGTGAGTTAATATAAAGTGTTGTAGTTCAATACGTTTATCAACATTATATTGCATATCCTTAATCAGTTTTGTAATTTTTTTTCTATAGTTAAGATGTAGCAACATCTTCAATAATGTTAAAATCACTGCAATTATCATAAACATGGAAGAAGTTGCTTCCAACAGATTGTCAAATTCAACAAAAATAAATGCACACTATTTTATCATGGATAAAATTTAAGGTTTTATATTTTTTTATTAATAAATTTGGTTCACTCATAAAAATATACTTACAATTGGAAACTGATAAATAAATAAAATTGATGAAGTAAGTACAGTTCTTCCATAATACCATTTTCCATATAAATTTTCAGGTGAAAAGCCTGTAAATTTTAGTAACATTTCTGGTTTTGAAAGAATTCTCATTTTTATAAAAACTTGAAATTTAAAATCAAATTCACTTAATGGAAAATTTTCAACAAACAGAGTGAATCATGTAAATTCTGAAACACAAGTAAATTATTTTCATTGATTCTGTTAAGGAAATAAAGAGGAATTTTAGTATTTAAATGAATAAATTATTATTAAAAGTTTGTTGTTTGTTTAAGAACTATTTAATTTTTTAAAAATTACATAATACAATAATATTGATAGAATTTATTTATAAAAGTTATTTAATTGCTCTCTAGGTACGTCATTATTTTTAAATAAAAATTTATATTGCTTTGATTTAGTTAAATATAACTTTAAAATTTAGTTTGGATAATCATATTCGCTACATAATATTTGTGTTAAGATTTTTGAAACTTTATTGATAGAATTTTGAAATTTTAGAATTTTATAATGAAATGAAATTATATGTGCCGTCGGTGAAATTGAGTTTAGTTTATAAGAATATTGTAATGAGGAAACAATAAAACGTGAAGATAATGGTTTGACGAAAATTTCTTTTGGTACATTGTGGTGATAAATTGTTGTTGCAATTTCGTTGCTAAAATTCCATGATAATTCCGTTGTGAGAATTGCGTTGTGCGAATTCCGTTGTGGGAATTTTGTTTGGGAAAATTCAGTTGTGGTAATTTCGGTGCCGAAACTCCGAAGTGGGAATCTTACCACATATTCCAACACAAACAATTTGAAAGTTGAAATGAAATATTGAAAGTAGTCAAATTCCAACTTTGGAATGAAATATTAATAAATTTTAGTTTATATTTACGAATAAGCAATACAGGACTAAATAAATGTTTAAGATTTTTAAGTGAGTTTACATTTATGATCAGAGAAAATTTCATAAATATTATTCAAATTGATAATAACATTTTAAGTCATACTTCTAAGAACAGCAAGTCCAGATGACGCGGCTTTACAAATCTATATTTAAAATTAGAATTAAATTAATAAATCAAAAAAACACTGAAGTAAATTATGTACATACGCTCACAAAAGTTTCTAAAGAACAAGGAAATATTTTAAAGGTTGTCAGAACACAAGGTTTTTGACAACGACAAATGAAGACGATTAACATCTTTTGAGTTTTTACTGGATACAAATACCAATCACAATTGTAAATACAATTGGCTACAGCCATACTCTAGAATTGAAAAATTTAATTAATGCTTGATGAAAATATAAGCTGAAATGTTTAAAACTTCTGTTGAAAGTTGAGTTCCATAAAATGAATACATTAATATTTCAATAATGGTTCCTGTTAAAAATGAAACGAATGTTGAAATTTGTTCGGTCTTCTCTGACTGAAATCAAAATAATATTCAATTTAAGAAATATTTGAAACCGAAACTTATTTTCTTACCAAGAGTATTGCAAAAATGGCTATGCAAAGTAGCACGGTACTACTAAAGTACTGAGCAAATATAATTTTACCCATTGTGTCCTCAATAACGTCAACATAGCTGCAATAAAATTAATTTAATTTAACCCTATTTCAGTAATAATTAGTTAATTTAAATAATCTAATCCATATCTGATAAATTTACCCGATAACCTCTTTGTGATACATCATAATTTCCCTCAATTTTTTAAATAACAACTTTTCCGTTTTATCGTTATCCAATATTCCATTATTTATTTCAATTATATCTCTCATATTTTGATCCATCATAGTGATCATTAATTGAACATCTTGAAAATGAGCAGAAATGTAAGTCACAAAACCAAAAAATATTGAATCCATTGTGCATATCATTGTTACAAGTATTGCAGAAAATGCAGTAGTAAATATGTAGACAAAACCGAAAATTGGATGTGTTGATATATTGAAAAAGAATCTGAAAATATTAGTTAATAAATTAGAAAAATTTTTATAATCCTTTAATAAAAGTTTCTTACTCAAGTTGAAATGGTAAAACCAGCTGACCATCGCCATAATTGTAGTTATTCACTATCCGAAATAGTGGAAATATAATATAAGAAACAAAGCAGCACAATATTGCACACATATAAATTTGTGTTACATTGGTAATATGTTTCTCAGCTTTTATAAAGTGATGAGCTTTTTCATTCAGAATTCCTACAAATTAATAAAAATTTTGTAAGTTAATTTAAAGTTTTGTAAGTATTAAGTTTAATACGTCTATCAACATTGTATTGCATATCCGTAGTGAGTTTTGCAATTTTTTTTCTGTAGTTAAGATGAAGCACCATCTTTAATAATGTCAAAACCACTGAAATTATTATAAACATGGAAGAAGTTACTTCCAATAGATCATCGAATTCAACAAAAATAAATGCATACTGTTTCAACATAATTAAAAATAAAAAGTTGAAATTATTCTACAGATTTAATTCACATAAAAATACTTACAATTGGAAACTGATAAATAAATAAAATTGTTAAAGCCAATAAAGTTTTACCATTGTACCACTTGCCATACGGATTTTCAATCAAAAACCCTGTAACTTTAAGTAACATTCGAGGTCTTGAAAGAATTTTCATTTTCTAGTTAGTTGTAATTCTGCCAAAATACAAAAGACAATTGAAAGAGTTGAACATCGGATACAAGCGAAATGTTTTAATAACGATGACAAACAATATAGGTAATTACCTGTGAGCGGAATCAACTTCACATATTAATTATTAATTTGTGTATAAAAATTTATTGAACTGATTTAAAAAAAAAAACAAGAATTCCGTCATGCTTATAATATCTATAATTAAATATGAATTATGAATGAAGCTCGATAATATTTGGTTGATTTCAGTAAATGTGCTTTTCTGTTAGTTTAAAGAGATTTATACAAAAGTCCAAAGGGTAACAGTAATATCTAACTCCAAAATCACTTAACTCCGAAATTGTTTAATTTCGATATTTGTTAAATAAAATTTATTTAAGAATAATGTATATTTTATACTAAAACAAAATGAAACAAGGGATGAACGCTACAAGAAAATTGATCAATTTTTCTTTAATAAATATTAAATGTGGTTACAATTTTGTATGTGCGAATAATTAAAAAACTGTATTTAATATTTTAGATCATACTTCTAAGAACAGCAAGTCCAGATGACGCGGCTTTACAAATCTATATTTAGAATAAGAATAAGAATTAAATTAATAAATCAAAAAAACACTGAAGTAAATTATGTACATACGCTCACAAAAGTTTCTAAAGAACAAGGAAATATTTTAAGAGCTGTCAGAACACAAGGTTTTTGACAACGAAAAATGAAGACGATTAACATCTTTTGTATTTTTACTGGATACAAATACCAATCACAATTGTAAATGCAATTGGCTACTGCCATACTCTAGAATTAAAAAATTTAATTAATGCTTGATGAAAATATAAGCTGAAATGTTTAAAACTTCTGTTGAAAGTAGAGTTCCATAATATGAATACATTAATACCTCAGTAGCTGCTCCGCTTAATAAAGAAACAAAAATTGGAATTTGTTCGTTATTCACTGACTGAAAAATACTTGAAATTTAAGAAATATTTTAAACCAAAATTTACTGTCTGACCTTAAGAACTCCAAAAATGGTTAAGCAAAATAGCACGGTACTACTAAAGTACTGAGCAAATATAATTTTACCCATTGTGTCCTCAATAACGTCAACATAACTGCAATAAAATTAATTTAATTTAATCCTATTTCAGTAATAATTAGTTAATTTAAATAATTCAATCCATATCTGATAAATGTACCTGATAACCTCTTTATGATACATTATAATTTCCCTCAATTTTTTACATAAAAACTTTTCCGTTTTATCGTTATCGAATATTCCATTATTTATTTCAATTATATCTCTCATATTTTGATCCATCATAGTGATCATTAATTGAACATCTTGAAAATGAGCAGAAATGTAAGTCACAAAACCAAAAAATATTGAATCCATTGTGCATATTATTGTAACAAGTATTGCAGAACATGCAGTAGTAAATATGTAGACGAAATCGAAAATTGGACGTGTTGATGTATTGAAAAAAAATCTAAAAATATTTGTTAATAAATTAGAAATTTTTTTTTAATCCTTTAATAAAAGTTTCTTACTCAAGTTGAAATGGTAAAACCAGCTGACCATCGCCATAATTGTAGTTATTCACTATCCGAAACAGTGGAAATATAATATAAGAAACAAAGCAGCACAATAATGCACACATAAAAATTTGTGTTACATTCGTAATATGTTTCTCAGCTTTTGTAAAGTGAGGAGCGTCACCAATTAAAATTCCTATAAATTTGCAATGAATAAGTGAGTTAATATAAAGTGTTGTAGTTCAATACGTTTATCAACATTATATTGCATATCCTTAATCAGTTTTGCAATTTTTTGTCTATAGTTAAGATGTAGCAACATCTTCAATAATGTTATAATCACTGCAATTATCATAAATATGGAAGAACTTGCTTCTAACAGATCATCGAATTCAACAAAAATAAATGCATACTATTCAACATAATTAAAAATAAAAAGTTGAAATTATTCAACAGATTTAATTCACATAAAAATACTTACCATTGTACCACTTGCCATACGGATTTTCAATCAAAAACCCTGTAACTTTAAGTAACATTCGAGGTCTTGAAAGAATTTTCATTTTTTTTGTTAGTTGTGATGTGACAATGACAAAATTCAAATAATGATTAATATAGCTGAAAATCGGATACAAGCGGAATGCTTTAATAAAGATGCCCAAAATTATAGGTAATTGCCTGTGAGCAGAATCAACTTCACATATTAATTATTAATTTAATGTGATTTTTAAAAAAACCAAGAAATCTGTCATGACCACATTATTTATAATTAAATATGAATTATGAATCAAGCAATGGCTTTTTGACAATAATGGTAATAAAAATCGGTGACAAATATTTAATTCTAAATATTGCTTTTATCTTCTTTTACGCACGCGCTCTTGGTAGATACATTTTCTTTCTTATCCAATAAGAAAATTATCATAGAAAAATAAAAACTTGTTCAATTGGAATTGATGAGAATTTAAAAATAAATACAACTTTTAAATGTTAACGTTAACTTTTAAATCTATTCTTTTCTAAATTACATTAGCTAAACTACAATTATTATTTTGTTAAAAATTATTTCAAAGATTTTGAGTTAGGCTGAGGTTCCAGAAACGTGTTTCCAATTTAGATAAAATTTCGGCAAGATGTTTTAAGCTGAGAAATTCAAGTTTTAACGCTTCTGAGAACAGCAAGTGCTGATGAAGCAGCTTGACAAATCTGAAATAAAAACATAAAATATATGAAAATGAATCATTGAACATAATATAAAACTAACACTCATAAAAGCATTTATAGAACAAGGAAATATAGAAAGTGCAGTCAGAACACAAGGCTTTTGACAACGACAAATAAAAATGATCAACATTTTTTGTATTTTTATTGGATACAAATACCAATCACAATTATAGATACAATTGACTAATGCTGTACTCTGAAATTCAGAAAATGTTTTAAAAATTTATAAATATTGTTAGAATAATTTATACTTCACCCGAAAGTTGAGTTCCATAATATGAATATATAAGTAATTCAAATAATGTTCCCATTAAAAATGAACAAAACATTGGCATTTCAGTGTTATCCTCACTCTATGTAAATATTATTTAATAATGTAAATATTAAAAAATATTGTTTCTCACCAAAAGTATTTGAAAAATTGTAAAACACAAAAATACAGTACTACAAAAATATTGGAAAAATATTGTTTTCCCCATTGTATCCTGAATTATATCAACGTAACTGAAACCACAATTTCTGATTATGAAGTTTGTCAAAATATACTTTCAAACATTTTTAAACCTAATAATTTCTTTGTGATAAATCATAATATTTCTTAAGTTTTTATATAAAAACTCTTGGACATCATCATCATTCTTGATATTCTTCCTGTCGTTATCCATTGTTGTGATCATCATTTGAACATCTATAAAATGAGTTGTCACGTAAACAACAACGCCTACAAATAATGAATCCATTGTACAAATCGCATGAATTAATATAATATATAATAAACAAATTATTGTGTAGAGAATGTCAAAAGTTGGTCGAGTTGATACATCAATGAAGAATCTTAAATGAAATAGTTACTTTAAAGTTTCTTCTGTAGGATTTTATTACAGTCAACTTACTCGAGATAAAATGGCAGCTTAAGCTTAACATTTCCATATTTATGTTCTCGAATAATTCGAATAAGTGGAAAAAATGCGTGAAAAATTAAGCATAATAATAATGAGACCATAAACATTTTTATTATAATTGTAATATGTTTTTCAGCTTTCATAAAGTGATCTCCTTTTCCAATTTTAAGTCCTTAAAAGAATAAAATATTAGTGAAGATAACTAATGTTATGAATGATCATTAATACTTTTGTCAACATTAATTTGCATAATTTGATTTAATTCTCCAATTTTTGATTTATAGCTTAAATACACGATTGCCTTCAGTGTAACTAGCACTATTACAATTGTAACAAACAAGGCAGAAGTTGCTTTCACTAGGTCAGTTGAGTGTTCATAAACAAAAGCACACTACTCAGATAATTGTAAAAAAATAAATAAAAATGGTTTTTAACTTTTATTGGATTTAAACTCACATGAGGAAGTAGAAGAAATATCAAAGTTGAGATGGAAAATATTGAAACTCTATTATACCATTTTCCATATGTGTGTTCCGGTAAAAAGCCAATAAATTTCAAAAGTGTATAATTTTTTGCTTGAATTTTCATTTCACTAGACTTAAAAGAAGTAAAAATGAAATCATAACATATTTTCACACAAATATATTTAAGATAATAATTACACTCTGCACTATTAATTTTTGTTAGACTAACATTTTTAACAATAAGAGTAATAAATACTAAAATTGCTTTCAGCAAAATTATTTCAATAAAAAAAATCAGAGTAAAAACCTTATGATCCTGTACACGAAAGTGATATAAAAGCTTTGAACAAATATAATAAGTTTTTCAATAATTATATATTTTATAGGGAAGGTAAAATTTTGATTGTTTGAGTAAATCCCCATTATCAATTTTTTTTTTAATTTATGGTTAGGTACTTTGCCTGCCCATTCAAATAATATAATAATTATGGATTTTTATAGAACTCAAATTATAAAACTAATGTCAAGTTAATTTAATTTTGAATGAATCTGTGTGCAAAGATACACCATTAAATTTTTGAAATAAACAAATTTATGGTCATAAAAAAAAACCCTTTCAATAATGCTCAAGGAGTATAATTATTATTATAGATTATAATTTATGTAATTTTTGTTATGATTTTCATACAATCGGAATGAATTTTTTAAAATTCATATTGCGTGCTCAATAAAAAAATTATTTTTAAACGACCTTATATTGACTGACCAGCCCTCTAAAATTACTGCCTCAGAATTGAAAGTCAAATGAATGATTTTTAAATTTAAGATTTCATTTTATTCATTTATTTCTTGTTACATAAATAAACCTAGTAATATTACTACTACAATATATGTGTATGGAGATTATTTTATTAAATCATCATGCTTTGAAGAACGGCAAGTGTAGATAAGGAAACTTGACAAATCTAAAGTTACAACAATTATACAAATTTTATAAGAAACATATTTATAGTAATGTAATTAAAAACTTACGCTCATAAATGTATCCAAAGTGCAAGGAAATATTTTAAGTGCTTTCAGAGCACAAGGCTTCTGACAACGACACATAAAAATAACTAATAATTTCTGTATTTTTGCGGGATACAAATACCAATTGCAATTATAAATAACACTCGATATTTGTGTACTCTGAAATATTGTGAGTATTAATTTGTTTAAGTATAATTACGGCCTTATCAATGTTATACCTCAAATGAAAGTTGTGTTCCAAAGTAGGAAAACATTAAAAGTTCTGTTATGACTGATGACAACATAGAAGCATAAATTGGGCGTTGTTCATTATCAACCGACTATTGAAAAATTAAGTTTGAATTGTTTTTTATTAAAAATATATGAAATGTTCTCTTACCACAGTTATTTGAAATATTACAAAACAGAGGATTAAAGTGCTGGAAATATATTGTACGAATATCGTCTTGTCCATTGCATTTTGGATATTATCAACATAGCTGGAAACAGCACAGTGGATTGTAATACACAAATGGAATAAGAAATTATATTTACCCAAGTATTTCCTTATGATAAACCATGATCATCCTTAACTGCCTTTGCAGAAACATTCTGTCTTGAAAGTCGTAATAAATTTCAACTTTGTCATTGCTAATTGTCTGATCATCTAATGCAGTGATCATTAATTGAATATCCTGAAAATGACCAATCACATAGGCTAAAACTCCCAAAAAGAGTGAATCCATTGTCACCAGGATCAAAATCAGTATTGCTGCAGCTATACAATGTATTGTATAAATAATATCGTAAGTCGGACGTGTAGATAAATCAATTAAAAATCTAAAAAACATAGAAAATCGGCTTAATAAAAATGAAAAATGTGAAAAGAAGAATATTATTGTGTCCTACTCTTGATGAAATGGAAATTCTAATTGCCCACTTCCGTTTTGATACTCTTTCATGATGCGAATAAGTGGAACCAAATCAAAAAAGATCAGTACAAAAAATAAACACACCATTAAAATTGTTGTGATAATCGTAATACGCTTCTCAATCTTTAAAAAGTGTTGAGCTTTTCCAATTTCAAAACCTATGAAATTAAAAAAAAAAAGTAAATATAATTTTTCTAATCCAAAACTATTTTTAATCTTTCATTACGTTTATCAACATTATGCTGCATTTTTTTGATTAACACATTAATTTCATTTCTATTGATAAAATACAAGGTCATTTTTAAGCTTGCTGTGGTTTCTGTTACAAGAAGACAGCAAGATGCAGTGATCTTTGAAATGTCATCCCAGTTAACAAACACATAAATTATCTGAAACATTATTAGTAGGTTCAGTTTTTTCTGATTTATACATTTTGTAAATAAAAACTTACACGTGGAATCAGATTAAAAACTATGCCGGTGCAACAAAATAAAGTTAACAAGCGATACCATTTACCATATGGATGGTCTGTTAAGAGTCCACTTATCTTCAGGAGCATATGATTTCTTGATATTATTCTCATATTGATGAATTTCTTACAGTCCCTAACTTCAGAAATCAAATTGATATTATTAAATGAATTGTTCAATTGAAGAAGGACAGCCCTCACGAACTTGTAAAGAATACTATCAAAATTTTCGTATCGATTTTTTTTTTTCAGAATTAAATTTTTCTATGATTCGGACAAATTCTCGAAATAAAAAATATCCGTTTAAGAAAATTAATGAGAAAAATTAAAAGAAACTCTATTTAATGATTATTTCAAAAACTACTAACTTCTTGTATTAATTATTTTGAATTTAGTCGTTGTAAAGACAAACACTGAATGGGGTAGAATTTTGTTAAATTAAGCATTATCTTTTATGATTTAACTCAGATAAGCGCATGTTCAAACATTTTATCTTACCTATTACATTATATACTATTACATCATCAATGGTTTTTTGTATTCAATACGACATATTTAAAATCACATTTATTACATAATTGAGTTTAAAGGCGTAAAGAAATAATAATAACGATATAAATTAATGTGGTAAATTTTTATTATAAGAATTAGGGTGCATGCACACATTATATTTAATAATTTATTAGATTTGATAAATCTGATACTTTTAAAATTTTAATTTAATACTGTTGTCAAGCCAATAAAAGTTTTACAGCAATAGATTGTCTTTTCTTTTAAAATATTAGAGGGAGTTTAATGAACAGTCTAATTACAATTATATGGTCTGAGGATTGGAAAGCAAATAATTGATTTTGAGATTTGAGAATATTTTTCATATATTTAATTCTTGTTACATTAATAAATCTAATAACAATTCTACCAAACAATATCTGTATAAATATTCTTTCTTTAATTCATCATGCTTTCAAGAACGGCAAGCGTAGATAAGGAAACTTGACAAATCTAAAGCCCCAACAATTACAGAAATTTGTAAGAAACAAATTTAGAATAATGTAATTAAAAACTTACGCTCATAAATGTATCCAAGGTGCAAGGAAATATTTTAAATGCTGTCAGGACACAAGGCTTCTGACAACGACAAATAAAAGTAACTAATAATTTCTGTATATTTACTGGATAAAAATACCAGTGGCAATTATAAATAACACTCGATAATTGCTTACTCTGAAATAATTGAAATGTTAAATAAAATATGTGTTATTGATAAAAGTTAAACCTCGTGTGACAGTTGGGTTCCAAAATAAGAGTACATTAAAAGTTCTGTTACTGCTGCTGATAAAATTGAAGCATAAATTGGACGTTGCTCGTAATCCACCGACTGAATAAAAGAAATCAGTTTGTATTAATTGTTATTAAAAATATATAAAAAATATTCTTTTACCAAATTTATTTGAAATATTACGAAACAGAGGATTAAAGTGCTGGAAATATATTGTACGAACATCGTCTTGCCCATTGCATTTTGGATTGTATCAACATATCTGAAAATTAAAAGTGGATTGTAGTACACAAATGGAATATCAAATTATATTTACCCAAGTATTTCCTTATGATAAATTATGATCATTCTTATTTTCCTTTGCAGAATAATTCTATCTTGAAAATCGTAAAATATTTCAAATTTGTTATTGCCAACATTCTCATCATCTATTGCAGTGATCATTAATTGAATATCTTCAAAATGAGCAATTACGTAGGCAATAATTCCTAAAAAGAGTGAATCCATTGAAACCAACGTCAAAATCAATGTTGATACAGTTACAAAATGCATTGCATAAAAAATATCGAAAGTTGGACGAATAGATAAATCCACTAGAAATCTAAGAAACATGGAAAATCCGCTTAATAAAAATAAACTACTTGCAATGAAAAATATCTACTCTTGATGAAATGGAAATTCTAATTCACCACTTCCATTTTGGTAGTTTTTTATGATGCGAATAAGTGGAACGATTCCATAAAATACCTCGACAAGTAATAAACACACCAAAAAAACTGTTGTGATAATCGTAATACGCTTTTCAACTTTCAAAAAGTGATGACCTCTTCCAATTTCAATACCTTTGAATTATAAAAACAATTAAAAGTGTTGTTTAAGTCTAAACTGTTTTTATTCATTTCTTTACGTTTATCAACGTTATGCTGCATTTTTCTAATTAATTCAGTAATATCCTTTATATTGATAAAATACAGGATCAGTTTCATGGTTGTTGTGCATTCTGAGACAAGAATACAGAATGCTGCAGTTATTTTTGAAAGGTCATTCCAGTTCACAAACACATAAATTGTCTGAAATGTTATTAGTAGGTTTAGTTTTGTGTTATTTCTACATTTTCAAACTTACACGTGGAATCAGATTAAAAAGTAAACCGGTACAACACAATAAAGTTAACAAGCGATACCATTTTCCATATGGATTCTCTGATAAGAGTCCAGTTATCTTCATGATCATATAATTTCTTGATATTATTCTCATATTGATGAATTTCTTAACTTAAGTGATCAAATTAATATTATTAAATTAATTGTTCAATTGAAGAAGGACAGTCTTCACGAACTTGTAAAGAATAAAATCAAAATTTCCGTATCGATTTTATTTTTTTTTTCAGAATTACATTTTTCTATGATTCGGACAAATTCTCGAAATAAAAAATATCCGTTTAAGAAATTTAATGAGAAAATTTAAAAGAAACTCTATTTAATGATTATTTCAAAAACTACTAACTTCTTGTATTAATTATTTTGAATTTAGTCGTTGTAAAGACAAACACTGAATGGGGTAGAATTTTGTTAAATTAAGCATTATCTTTTATGATTTAACTCAGAAAAGCGCATGTTCAGACATTTTTACTTACCAATTACATTATATATCATTACATCATCAATGGTTTTTTGTATTCCATATACTCCATATTCAAAATCACATGGTTAAAGGCGTAATACAATAAAATATAAATTAATGTGGTAAGGTTTCATTATACAAATTAGGATGCATGCACACATAATTAATAGTTGGTAAATATGATACTTTTAAATTTTAATATCGTTCTCAAACCGATAACAATTTTACGGCAATAGCTTGTCTGTTTGATTAAAATATTGTTTGGGAATTGAAAGACAAATAATTGATTTAAGAATATTTTTCATTTATTTATTTCTGGCAACATTAATAAACCTAATAACTTTACTACCAAAATAAATGTGTATGGAGATTTTTTCTATAATTCATCATGCTTTCAAGAACGGCAAGCGTTGATAATGAAAATTTACTAATCTAAAGATAAGATACAACAATCATAGAAATTTATTAGAAACATATTTAGAATTTTATAATTGACAACTTGCACTCATAAATGTATCCAAAGAGCAGGGAAATATTTTAAGTGCAGTCAGTACACATGGCTTTTGACAACGTGAAATAACAATGACTAATAATTTCTGTATATTTGTCGGATATAAATACCAATTACAATTGTATATAACACTCGATATTTCTGTACTCTGAAATATTATAAATATTTATTATTGTATTCTTAAAGCATTAATCAAGGTTAAACCGTGCTTACATAACTTAAATTAAAGGAGGACTGTAATACACTACAAACATTAGAAATTGAATTTACCCAAGTATTTCGTTATGATAAATAATGAGCATTCTTATCTTCTTCTGCATAAAAACTCTATCCTTTTGGTCATGATGTTTGTGATTGTTATTATGCTGATCATCTAATCAAGTGATCATTAATTGAATATCCTGAAAATGGCTCATCACATAAGAAACAAGCCCTAGAAAGAGGGAATCCATTGTCACCAGCAACAAAATTAATATTGCTGCAACCACAGAATGAATTACATAAATAATATCGAAAGTTGGACGTGTCGATGAATCAACTAATAATCTGAAAATCATTGGAAATCAGTTAAGAAAAAGTAAACAAGTTACAATGAATGGTATAATTCTGTTATACTCTTGATGAAATGGAAATTTTAATTAACCTCTTCCATTTTGGTAGTTTTTTAGAATGCGAATAAGTGGAAGGAACGAAAAAATTAGGGCAAACATTAAACACCCCATACAAATTGTTGTAATAATCGTAATATGATTTTCTACTGTCAAAAAGTGTTGACCTTTTCCAATTCAAAATGTAAAACAAATTAAATGTGTTTCTTATTTTATACTATTTTAAATCCTTCATTACGCTTATCAATATTATGTTGCATTTTTTTAATTAACTCATTAATTGTCTTTCTCTATTTTTAATGCTATTACTTATTTTGAATTTACCTGATGTAAAGACAAACACTGAATGGATAAAATTTTGTTAAACTTGGTTCATACAATTTATGTCATATATTATATTATTTACTATTACATCATCAAACGTTAACTCCTATATTAAATAGACGATGTTTCAAATAACAATCATTACTTGTGGGTTTAGGCTTTACAGTAAAGTAATAAAATAGGAATAATTGTGTTAAGCATTTATTGAAAGAACTATATTTAATAATTTATTAGATTTAATAACATTTTAATTTATTAATATCTATTTTTGAAGTTTGATTTAAAAATTGTTTCATAATTTTTATGCAATAACATAATTGCACATTATTATATATGTTAACTACATTTTTTAAAAACTAAAATGATTAATCAATTAATACATTTAATTTAAATAATTTAAACTTACAATATGAATGGATTTATTAAAAAAAAATGTTTTGAATAAAAGAAACAATAAAAAAACATGACAAAATGTTGAATTACATTAAATAAATTATATCACAAAATCATAATAAATTGTATTTTTTCATTGAAAAATCACTATTTTAATTCCACATAAATTCGTTTATTCCACATAAAAAATGTTTGATATCTGTCAGAATAGAATCGTGTGACGTCATCCCCCCACTAACGACCTTAAATGATAGAAACCTGAAATTCCGGCGATGAGGCAACATTTATAGAAATATAACCTAGGTTTTTATTAGGATTTAATGAACAGTCTTATAATAAATTTATTGTTTTTAAATTAAAAGTCAAATAATTGATTTTGAGGTATGAGAATAATTTTTATGTACTTATTGCTTGTTACATAAATAAATCTAATAACATTACTACAACAATAAATGTGTATGAAGATTCCATTATTATTTCATCAACATAACTTGAAAAAAGAGTATTGTAATACGTCGCTCTTATAAGAGATTAAATTTACCAAAGTATTTCCTTATGATAAATAATTATCATTCTTATCTTTTTCTAATTAATTCAGTAATATCCTTTATATTGATAAAATACAGGGTCATTTTCATGCTTGTTGTGCATTCTGAGACAAGAATACAGAATGCTGTAGTTATTTTTGAAAGGTCATTCCAGTTCACAAACACATAAATTACCTGAAACATTGTCTGTTCTTTTTAGTATTGTTTTATATTTACAAATTCAACATTTTTTAAAACTTACGCGTGGAATCAGATTAAAAATAATTCCGATAAAACAAAATATTGTCATCAATCGATACCATTTTCCATATGGATTATCTGGTAAGAATCCAGTAAACTTCAGGAGCAAATGATTCCTTGATATTATTCTCATATTGACGAATTCCTTACAGTCCCCTAACTTAAGATATTAACAAACAGAATTGATATTTATTACTTTTTTGGTTTAATCGTATTTTTACAGCAAATGATGTTTAAAAAAATAGTTTTCACGAATTTATTTAGAATAACAAAAAAAAATTATTTCTGATCCTTATAATTTTTATTTGTTAATTTTTTATATCACAATTCAATTTTTAGTAAGAACTGGACAAATCCTGGGATCTGTTATTAACAATTATGCCAACCTTTTGTACTACTTATTTTGAATGTACTGGATATAGAGACAAATACTGAATGGGTAAAACTGTTAAAAATGTTCAGACAATTTATATGACCTATTATATTATTAATCATTACATCATCAAACTTTTATTCTTAGATCCAATAGGCGATATTCGATATCATAACAGTTGGGCGTTAAGACTTTACAGTAAAGTAAAAATATATATATTAAGGTGTTAAGCTGTTATTATACGAATTGACGTGTTGACAAAAATTGTATTTAATAATTTATTAGATTTGGTAAAATTTAAATTTGCTAATATTTGTTTTTGAAGCTTGATTTAAAAATTGTTTCATAATTTTTATGCAATTACATAATTCCACCCGAAATGAAGTACTATAAATTACTGAAACATATTTGGTGAGTTTAAGGTTCTCCTTTAAGAAATTATTTGTACAGAGTTACGAAATTAATTTTATAAAATTAATTTTTATATTCAAATTGCGTGCTCACTATTAGCATTAGTGGGGCGAACGAAAAAAAATACAAGACAAATATTACCGACCCAATAAAAATGGTTGTGATAGTCGAAATAAAATATTTTTTTGATTTAAAATTATTTTTGTAAACTACTATATAGGTATTACGAGGTAATACATAATTGGTCTAATATTGATGATGTAACTGGTAAATTTTGAAGTTTGAATATTCTTTTCCTACCAATATTTTTAAAGTTACTTATGTAATAAGTAAGAACTTAACAACTTTAATGACTTATATAATTTTTGTCCGAAAATGAGAATGGCAAAAAATTGATTTTGAAATTTAAGAATATTTTTTATGCATTTATTACTTGTTACATCAATAAACCTAATAACATTACTACCAAAATAAATGTGTATGGAGATTTCTTCATTAAATCATCATGTTTTGAAGAACGGCAAGCGTAGAAAATGAGAATTTACAAATCTAAAGTAACAATAATTATACAAATTCATAAGAAACATATTTAGAATTTTATAATTGAATACTGACACTCATAAATGTTTCCAAGGAGCAAGGAATTATTTTAAATACTGTCAGGACACAAGGCTTTTGGCAACGACAAATAAAAATTACTAATAATTTCTGTATATTTACAGGATACAAATACCAATTGCAATTATAAATAACACTCGATATTTTTGTACTCTGAAATATTGTTAATGTTAATTCTGTTCTGCATTATGAAGGTTTAAGTAAATGGCAAATTATACCTCGTGCGACAGCTGTGTTCCGAAATAGGAGTATATTAGAAGTTGAGTTAAGGTTGATGCCAACAATGAAGCATAAATTGGACGCTGTTCGTTGTCAATGGACTGAAAACAAAAACAAAAGTTTAAAAATAAAAACACTAAATTTATTCCTGTACCAATGTTATTTGAAATATTACAAAGCAGAGAACAGATGTGCTGGCGAGGTGTTGTATAAATAACATCTTGTCCATTGTATTATGTATAGTATCAACATAACTTGAAAAAAAAGAGTATTGTAATACGTTGCTCTTATAAGAGATTAAATTTACCCAAGTATTTTGTTATGATAAATAATGATCATTCTTATCTTCTCTTGCAGAAAAAATCGGTCCTTTAGGTCGTAAAATATTTCATCATGCTGATCATCTAATGCTATGATCATTAGTTGAATATCCTTAAAATGACCAATCACGTAGGCTAAAACTCCCAAAAAGAGTGAATCCATTGTAACCAGCATTAAGACCAATATTGATGAAGCTACCGAATCTATTACATAAACAATATCGAAAGTTGGACGTGTAGACAAATCAACTAAAAATCTAAGAAACAAAGAAACATAAAATCCCACTTTACAAAAATAAACTACGTGTAAGGGAAAACATATTCTGTTATACTCTTGATGAAATGGAAGTTCTAAATGACCATTTCCATTTTTGTAGTTTTTTATGATTCGTATAAGTGGGCCGAGCGTGAAAAAAAACAGGACGAATATTACCGACACAATAAAAATGGTTGTGATAGTTGTAATACGTTTCTCAACTTTCAAAAAGTGTTGACCTCTTCCAATTTCAATACCTTTGAATTATAAAAACAATTAAAAGTGTGGTTTTAGTCTCAACTGTGTTAATTTAATACGTTTATCAACGTTATGCTGCATTTTTCTAATTAATTCAGTAATATCCTTTATATTGATTAAATACAGGATCATTTTCACGCTTGTTGTGCTTTCTGAGACAAGAATACAGAATGCTGCAGTGATCTTGGAAATGTCATTCCAGTTCACAAACACAAAAATTACCTGAGAGATTGTCTGTATGTTTAGTATTGTTTTATATTTACAAATTCAACATTTTTTAAAACTTACGCGTGGAATCAGATTAAAAATAATTCCGGTAAAACAAAATATTGTCATCAATCGATACCATTTTCCATATGGATTATCTGGTAAGAATCCAGTAAACTTCAGGAGCAAATGATTCCTTGATATTATTCTCATATTGACGAATTCCTTACAGTCCCCTAACTTAAGATATTAACAAACAGAATTGATATTTATTACTTTTTTGGTTTAATCGTATTTTTACAGCAAATGATGTTTAAAAAAATAGTTTTCACGAATTTATTTAGAATAACAAAAAAAATTTATTTCTGATCCTTATAATTTTTATTTGTTAATTTCTTATATCACAATTCAATTTTTAGTAAGAACTGGACAAATCCTGGGATCTGTGTTTAACAATTATGCCAACCTTTTGTACTACTTATTTTGAATGTACTGGATATAGAGACAAATACTGAATGGGTAAAACTTTTAAAAATGTTCAGACAGTTTATGTGACCTATTATATTATTTATCATTACAACATCAAACTTTTATTGGTATATCCAATAGGCGATATTCGAAATCATAACTGTTGGGCGTTAAGACTTTACAGTAAAGTAAAAATATATATATTAAGGTGTTAAGCTGTTATTATACGAATTGACGTGTCGACAAAAATTGTATTTAATAATTTATTAGATTTGGTAAAATTTAAATTTAATAATATCTATTTTTGAAGTTTGATTTAAAAATTCTTTCATAATTTCTATGCAATAACATATTCCACAATATTATATATGTCAAATTAATTTTTTTAGCCACCCGAAGTGAAATAACACCCGAAATAAAGAAACATAATTGGTAAGTTTAAGGTTCTATCGTAAGAAATTAATTATAAAGAATTACGAAATTAATTTTGTAAAATTAATTTTTATATTCAAATTGCGTGCTCACTAGAACTTTAATGCCCAGTTTTATAATAAAGTTATTGTCTGAGAATTGAAAGTCAAATAATTGATTTTGAGGTTTGAGAATATTTTTTATGCACTTATTATTTGTTACATACATATATCTAATAACATTACTACCACAATAAATGTGTATGAAGATTCCATTATTATTTCATCATGCTTTCAAGAACGGCAAGCGTAGAAAATGAGAATTTACAAATCTAAAGTAACAATAATTATACAAATTCATAAGAAACATATTTAGAATTTTATAATTGAATACTGACACTCATAAATGTTTCCAAGGAGCAAGGAATTATTTTAAATGCTGTCAGGACACAAGGTTTTTGACAACGACAAATAAAAATGACTAATAATTTCTGTATATTTACTGGATACAAATACCAGTTGCAATTATAAATAACATTCGATAGTTCCGAACTCTGAAATAATTGAAATGTTATTTAAAATATGTATCATTGATAAAAGTTAAACCTCGTGTGACAGCTGGGTTCCAAAATAAGAGAACATTAAAAGTTCTGTTATTGCTGAGGTTATAATTGAAAAATATATTCGACGTTGCTCGTTATCCACCGACTGAATAAAAGAATTAAGCTGTAATTGATTGTTATTAAAAATATATAAAATATTCTTTTACCAATGTGATTTGAAATATTGCAAAGCACATCAATAAAGTACTGGTAATATATTGTACGAACATCGTCTTTCCCATTGAATTTTGGATATTATCAACATAACTGAAAATCAAAGTGGATTGTAATACACAAATGGAATTAGAAGGTATGTTTACCTAAGTATTTCCTTATGATAAATTATGATTATTTTCATTTTCTGATGCAAAATAATTATACCTTTAAGGTCGTAAAATGTTTCATCTTGCTGTTCATCTAATGCAGTGATCATTAATTTAATATCCTCAAAATGTGCAATCACATAGGAAACCAATCCTAAAAATAGTGAATCCATTGTTGCCAGCACAAAAATTAATATTGCTGCAGCTATACAGTGTATTACATAAATAATATCGAAAGTTGGACGTGTCGATGAATCAACTAAAAATCTGAAAATCATTGGAAATCAATTTAGAAAAAGTGAACAAGTTACAATGAATTGTGTTATACTCTTGATGAAATGGAAACTCTAAATGACCACTTCCGTTTTGATAGTTTTTTATGATGCGAATAAGTGGAACGAATGCAAAAAAGATCAAGACAAATAATAAGCTCCCCAAATAACTTGTTGTGATAATCGTAATATGCTTCTCAATCTTTAAAAAGTGTTGACCTTTTCCAATTTCAAGACCTTTGAAATGTAAAACAAATTAAACGTTTTTTGTTAGTCTATAGTAATTTAAATATTTCATTACGCTTATCAACATTATGTTGCATTTTCTTAATTAATTCATTAATCTCCTTTCTTGTGTTAAAATAGAGCATCATTTTTAAGCCTGTTGTACTCTCTATGACTAGAAAGCAGAATGCTGCTGTGATCTTCGAAATGTCTTTCCAGTTCACATACACATAAATTACCTGAAATATTATTAATAGGTTTAGTTGTTTTTGATTTGTAGATTTTAAAACTTACACGTGGAATCAGATTAAAAAAAATACCTATGCAACATAAAAAAATTAACAAACGATTCCATTTTCCTTGTGGGTTGTCTGGTAAGAGCCCAGTTAACGTCAGGAGCAAATAATTCCTTGACATTATTCTCATATTGATAAATTTCTTGAACAAATCCTCGAAACTGAATTTATAGATATCAACTTTTGTAATATATATTTTGAATTTACCTGATGTAAAGACAAACACTGAATGGGTAATACACGAACAGAGAATCACATGTTCACAGAATTTATCTCACCTATTATATTATTTATCATTGCACCATTAAACTTTTATTCGTATATTCCATAGGTCATTACACGTGGGTGTTAAGGCTTCAGAGTAAGATATATATTAATGTGTTAAGCTGTTATTATATGAATTGACGTGTCTACAAGAATTGTATTTAATAATTTATTAGACTTGTTCAATTATATACTTTTAAATTTGAATTTAATAACATTGTCTAGCCAGTAATAATTGTACGTCAATAGGTTTTCTTACCTTTTGTTTAATGTTTGATTTAAAATTTATTTTGGTAAATTATGTCATAGGTCAGGTAACTTTTTTACATACCCAACCCTAAGCCCATCTGAACAAATTGCTCATACATGATTCGATATTTGATCACGGTTTAAATTTAAGGTTCAGATAAAAGTTGTAAATAGCAAAACTTTAATTTCTAAAACTTCCCTAATTATTATTTTGGAACCACACTATTACAAATAAAGATGTTATGGCTTTGCATATGTGAAACTTAAACAAAAAACAAGAACTATTAATGGTATTTTAGAAATATTTATATTAAATGAATCCTTTGCAATATGGCAAAATAAGACGTGAAATACTAGAAAATGAGGAAGTTTTGAATATTAATTTACCATGAGCAATTTTGATTACCATATTTCAATGATAACACGAAATCAATTTTCAAAAATTTAAGGGTATTCAAATTGCGTGCTCGTCAAAGAAATATTAGAAGGTCTTTAACGACCAGTCTTATAATGAAATAATTGTCTGTGAACTGAAAGGCAAATAATTGATTTTAAGATATAAGAATATTTTTCATGTATTTATTTCTTGTTACATTAATCTAATAACTTTACTACCAAAATATATATTGAGAAAGATTCCTTTATTAATCCATCATTTTTTCAAGAACGGCAAGCGTAGATAATGATACTTTACAAATCTAAAATCACAGCAATTATTGAAATTTGTAAGAAACTTATTTAAAATTTTGTCATTGAAAGCTTACACTCATAAATGTATCCAAGGAGCAAGGAAATATTGTTAGTGCTGTGAGTACACAAGGTTTTTGACAGCGACGAATAAAAATGACTAATAACTTCTGTATATTTACAGGATACATGTACCAGTTGCAGTTGTATATTACATTCGATATTTTTGTACTCTGACATATTGTTAATATTAATTTTTTATGCATCATTGATTAAGCTAATATTTTACCTCGTGTGAAAGTTGTGTTCCAAAGTAGGAGAACATTAAAAGTTCTGTTATGACTGCTGACAGCATTGAAGCATAAATTGGACGTTGTTCGTTGTCTTCTGACTGAATTAATGGAATTCATTTAAATTGATTCTTATTTAAAATAATATAAAATATATTTTCTTACCAACGTTATTTGAAAAATTACGGAACATAGTACAAAGGTACTGGTAAGGTATTGTAAGAATATCATCTTGCCCATGGTATTTTGAGTAGTGTTAACATAACTGAAATAAAAGTATATTGTAATACACTACTAGCATAAGAAAATTAATTTACCCAAGTATTTCTTTATGATATATAATGATCATTCTCATCTTCTCTTGCAATAATATTTTATCTTTTAGGTCGTAAAATATTTGAAGTTTGTCTTGATGTTCATCTAATGCTGTGATCATTAATTGAATATCATGAAAATGAGCAATTACGTATGCAACAACTCCTAAAAAGAGTGAATCCATTGTAACCAGCAGGATTAACAATATTGCTGCAGCTACAGAATGTAGTGCATAGATAATATCGAAAGTTGGACGTGTCGATATATCAATTAAAAATCTGAAAAACAAAAAAAATGACTTAATTAATTTAAAAAATGAACAACGAAGAACATACTCTTGATGAAATGGGAATTCTAAATGACCATTTCCATTTTGATAGTTTTTCATGATGCGAATCACTGGGGCAAACGTGAAAAAGTACAGGACAAATATTAGGGATCCCATAAAAATTGTTGTGATAATTGTAATACGCTTCTCAACTTTCAGAAAGTGATAACCTCTTCCAATTTCAATACCTTTGAATTATAGAACCAATTAAAAGTGTTGTTTAAGTCGAAACTATTTCTATTTCTTTACGTTTATCAACGTTATGCTGCATTTTTTCAACTAATTCATTAATTTCCTTTCTATTGATAAAATAAGTCATCATTTTTAAACCTGTTGTGGCTTCTGAGACAAGGAGACAGCAAGCTGCTGTAACCTTTGAAATGTCATTCCAGTTCACAAACACATAAATTACCTGAGACAATATTGGTATAGTTTCAGTTTTTATTATTTCTACAAATTCAACATTTTTTAAAACTTACACGTGGAATCAGATTAAAAATAATCCCGGTGAAACAAAAAATTGTTATCAATCGATACCATTTTCCATATGGATTTTCTGGTAAGAATCCAGAAAACTTCAGGAGCAAATGATTCCTTGATATTATTCTCATATTTATGAATTCCTCGGATGCTTAGTTTTTAGTAAGAACTCCTCGAAACTGATTTTAAATTTTTTTCACCTTTTTGTAATATTTATTTTGAATTTACCTGATGTAAAGACAAACACTGAATGGGTACAATTTTGTTACATTAGACTTGAAGCATGCTCACACAATTTATTTCACATTATTACATTATTTATTATTACATACAAATAATAATTTGCATTAAGTATTTAGGGGATATTTGATATGATATTCAATTACCTATATGAGTTTAGATTTTATTCAGTAAAGCAAGATATAAATTATTGTATTGAACTTTTATTGAGCATGCACAAATTTGAATTGTGATATTTTATACATCAAAAATTTAAATTTAATAAGCAATAATTTTACAGCATTTGCGTTTCTATCCTTTGGTAATTTTTTAAATTCTTTTGGAAAATGCAATAAAATAGCATAATCATGATTAAATTAAACGCGACATTATAGCTGATACCAAAAAAACTAAAATGCGAAAATATTTTATTCAATAATAAATTTTTGAAAATAATTTCTTTTATAAATAATAAATTGTAATGCGTTAATTTATTAATCTTCTTTCAATTATTAATTTTATTTTTGAATCAAACTTTTAAGCACAGCTAGTGAAGAAGATGTGGCTTTGCATATCTGTAATTAAAACTATGAATAATTTCGGAATTATTTATATGAAATTGTAACTTACAGTCATGAAGGTTGTTAAGGAGCATGGAAATATTTTAATGGCTGTCAGTTTACAAGGTTTTTGACAACGACAAATAAAGAGAATCAACATTTTCTGTATATTGATCGGATAAGTATACCAATCAGAATTGAAAATGGCCAATGTCACTTTTGTACTCTGAAAATGGTAAATTTGGTTAATCTTGAAGTTTTAAAGCTTTAACATGAATGAAAACCTCATCTGATAATCGGGTTCCATAATAAGATAATGTCAACATTTCAATCGTTGCTGCAATTAAAAATGTAATAAAGATTGGTAAATGATTAAGATCAGGCGACTGGAAAACATGAAAAATTTAGTAAAAATTTAAAGATTCACAAATTTTATTTACAAAAGTTATTTGCAATATTGAGAAACAGCAGAGCAAGCAACCGGAGAGATATTCAAAAAATATTGAGTTACCAAATGTTTCTTCGAAAAGTAAGACGTAACTATAAAAGAAATGTTATTATATTTACGAGGTAAAACTGGAAGTGTTGTCTTAAAAGATTTGATAATATAAATTTACTTTAAAACTTCTTTATGGTAAAGAATAATATATTTAAACTTTTTATTTAAACTTTTTTTTTCTGCTTTCTTATAATCAATAATTCTATTCCTTTTATGTACTTTTTCCTTCATTGAATTTTTTTCCAGAGTAGCGACCATTATTTGAACTTCGTGGAAATGAGCAGTTACATAAATAAAAATACCAAGAAATATTATATCCATTGTGCATACGGAAATACACAATATTATAAAACATCCTCCACTAAATGCATATACAATGTAGAAAATCGTTGAGGTTGATTTAAAGAATACTCTGAAATAAAAAAAAATATTCATAAAATATTGGATTGACAGCCAATAGTCTTACTCAAAATGAAATGGAATTTCTAACTGAAGAATCCCATCGGAATCGGAGTTCCATACTATATGAATAAGTGGTGGAAGTACATAAACTACGAAACAAGATCCTATCGCACAAAAAAAAATCATAGAAATAATATTAACATGTTTCTCCGCTTCCAAGAAATGTTTTCCGTTTCCAATTTTAATACCTGTTTGTAAATAAGAAATTCATTAAAACTATTTTTAAATTTTGTTTAAAACAACGTAATTTTATTAACACTTTTCTGCATTTTCTGAATTAATTTTCCAATTTTTTTTCGATAAGAAAAGAAAATAACCAATTTTATTAATATTAGAGCCATCGGTGTTATCATGGAAAGGCATGCAGTTGCTTTCATTACATCAGCCATATTAACACAAAAATAAATTATCTACAGATTTAATGTGTGAGAATAATTTTATTAATTATTTTTATTAATTTATTTTATTACAGAAAACTTACTTGTGGAATGAAAGCAATTGTTGGAAAGAAAATATATGACACTGTTATCATTCGATACCATTTTCCATAAGAATGTTCTGGTAAGAAACCAGTAATTTTTAATAAAATAAAAGCTCTTGATAAAATTTCCATTTCAATATGATTACATCAATGATGTAATACAAACTGAAAGAAATTTAAAATATAAAATAATTTAAAATTGAAGAGTTTTTTAAAGTAATATTTTATTCTCAACATTAAATTAAATTGATGTATAATTAACTATACATTATGTGTCTTTGTCGAACTGAACCTTGAATTTTAAGTTGAAAAAAAAAAAGTTATTTTGTTAAAAACTGTGAATATTGTTTAAGGATCAATAAAGTTGAAAATTCACAAAAAAAAACTTTAAATTTAAAAGTAAATTCTAACTTTTTATATTTATGAATTCAATTTAAATTGATTAACAAATCTTGTAAAAATGTTTCTACCCAATCAGAAAATACACTGAATAAATTATTAAAAAGAATTACGTTTGTCTTTAAAATGAATAAAATATTTTTCAGTTTTAATTTAATATTTTTAAAAGAAAACAAATTAATTTTTATTGCATTATCAAATCTTTATTAAATTGGTTTTTGAATGAAAAGGAAATACATAAATATTGAATAGATTTAAAATCATCAATTTTCTAAAATTCCTAGGATTTTATTTATTGAGTAAAAAAATTAAGGAAACATTTAATAAGTAATAAAAATATTTTCCAATGACTGATCATCATCAATTCTATTTTGGTCTGTTATAAGAAAGCTTCGATGAAGCCAAAAATATTCAATCATTTTAATTATTAACCATACTTCTAAGAACTGCTAGTACAGATGATGCAGCTTTACAAATCTAAACAGAAAACATAAAGTTATAAGAGTGAAATGTATGGAATAATAATAATTCTTACTCTCATAAAAGTGTCTAAAGAGCAAGGAAATATTTTAAGTGCTGTAAGTTGGCATGGTATTTGACAACGAACCATAAAAAGTATTAAAACTTTTTGTATAGTCACTGGATATAGATACCAATGAGAATTGTAAATTACATTAGCCACTGCTTTACTCTGTGAAAGTAACGTTAAATAATTAATTGTTAGTCATTAAAAACTATTATGCAATACCTCATCTGCAAGTAGAGTTCCATAATATGAATACATTAAGGCTTGCGTTATTGTGCCAGCCAAAAATGATAAATAAATTGGGAGTTTTTGATTGTCTTTAAACTGTAAATTAAATTCAGAAAATTTACAAATACAAAGTTATGTATTTTAACTTACGAAAATTATTTGAAAAATAATGAAACATAAAAGAAGAATGCTGCAAGTGTATTGCACAAAAATCGTTTTGCTCAATGTTTCCTGAACGATTGCCACGTAACTGAAAAGATTCAAAATTATTTACTTATATTAAATAAAAAATGTAGAGAATAAATATTACTTTATAATCTCTTTGTGATAAATCAAGATCCGTTTTAATTTTGTTTCTAAAAAAAATATTCGATCTTTTTGGTTTTGCTCAATGTGGCTTCTCACTTCAAGTCCCACACTATTGATCATTAGTTGAACATCTTGAAAATGTGCAGTTACATGTACAACAACACCCAAAAATACTGAATCCATTGTGCAAATCATTGTGACCAATAAAGTCGTTGCCATAGCACTTAATGTGTAAGTTATATCAAATGCTGGCCGTGTTGATGTGTCATAGAAAATTCTTAAAAAAATTTATTTTCGCAAATAAACAATGATTATTGAAGATAACTTACTCAAGATGAAATGGAATTTCTAAAGAACCAATGCCTCTATTGTAATTACGCACAATACCAATTAGGGGCCAATATGCATAAAATACTAAACAAAATACTAATGACCATTGAAAAATATTTGTTACAATCGTAATATGTCTTTCAGCTTTCAAAAAGTGATCACCTCTTTTTATCTGAAGTCCTAAAAGTTAGTAAAAATTACAATTAAAGTACATATATTATCTTCTTTTCTTATCTGTACTTACGTTTATCAACATTATTTTGCATAATTGTAATTAATTGTCCAATTCTTTTTCGTTCAATAAAATACAATAACATCTTTAATAGAGTCAGTGTTTTTGCAACTATCATTGTTAGAGTTGCAGTTGTATTAAAAAGATCATCAAAATGTACAATAACATAGGTTATCTATATTATTGTACAATTAGTAAAATAACAAGAATTTTAATTAATTAACAATTAACTTACATGAGTAATTAAAAACGCACATAAAATGAGAAAACAAATTGTTGTGAGTAAATAATACCAATTTCCATATGGATTATCCGGTAAGTAACCCGTGTATTTAAGAAGTGTTAAACTTTTTGATAAAATTTTCATTTTTAACATTTATTTGTTCCTTATGATAAACACAACACACAACTAATATCAGAATGTAAAATTTTAAATCATTGCCATAAATATAATTTTAATTTTATAGAAAAATTTTCACCCAAAATTATTTTTATAATACAAATTGTAAAATTTAATTGATTTAAATTTCCATTAGTTTTGTTTATAAAACAAAATAAATTATAATAACAACAATAATAAATTATTCTTTCTATTCACCATCAAAGTTTTTTAAACAAAAATTTTAAAAATTAATGAAATCAATTATTTTCTTTGACAATTTCATAGAATTTAAACATCTAAGAAATCATGCGACAACGCATGCCCCAAAAAAAAATATTTATTTTTTCTCAATAATGATAGAAATAAAATTAAAATAAAAAAAACGTGGTTCATCGCAAAATTACATAAAATTTATTTACTTTTTCTTACAATTTTTTAGAATTTGTTATTAGACATAAAATAAATTGTTATAAATTGACGAACAATAATTTTATTTTTGTACCATGCTTCGCAGTACAGCAAGAACAGATGACGCAGCTTTGCAAATCTGAAATTAAGACATTACAAAGAATTAGAAAAACAATAGAAAGTTGAATTAATAAATATATTAAATTATTACACTCATAAATGTTTCTATTGAACAGGGAAATATTGTAAGTGCTGTCAGAATACATGGTTTTTGACAACGAACAGTAAATAATAATACATATTTTTGGAGATTTATTGGATACGAATACCAATCACAATTGTAAATAGCATTTGCCACTGCTGCACTCTAAAAGTAAAGAAAATTATTAATTTAAGATTTTACAAATTTTGCTGCAGCAAGACTTCGTCTGAAATTTGTGTTCCATAATATGAGAACATAAATGTTTGCGTTATACTGCCAGACAAAAATGAAGTATAAGTTGGTAACATTTTATTATCCACAGACTGTATAGACGAGAAATATAAGATTTAATTAAATTTTAATTGGACAAAACTTTAATTTATTTCTTACCAAAATTATTTGAAAAATAATAAAACACAAAAGTAATGTGTTACAAAAATATTGCACAAATATTAATTTTCCCATTGCTTCCTGTACAATCTCTACATAACTGTAAGAATTTTAAAATGTTAAGACATGTTGATTATTGAAATTATGATAAAAATTTACTTAATGATTTCTTTGTGATAAATCAAGATATTTCTTAACTTTTTTCGTAAATATATATGTTGGCTTGGATTAAGTTCATTATTGTTTCTCATTTCAATACCCAGACTTTTGATCATTAATTGAACATCTTGAAAATGTGCAGCAACATAACGAAAAACACAAAAAACTAATGAATCCATTGCACACATCATCAAAATCAAAACTGTCGACCCTAATGTACTCAATAAGTAAATTATATCAAATATTGGTTGTGTTGATGTATCATAAAAAATCCTTTAAATTAAATTTATTAACCTCAAATCAAATATTTACAAAAAAAGAATAATTACTTACTCAATGTGAAATGGTAATTGAAAATGTCTTATACCTTGTTTGTATTTTTGTATAATACCAACAAGGGGTGCAAATGCATAAAATATTAGACAGAAAACTAAAGATGACATAAAAACATTTGTTACAATTGTAATTTCTTTTTCAGCTTTTAAAAAATGATTACCTTTAAAAATCAGAATACCTAAAAATTTATGAGAGAACAATTTAAATTATAATTCTTAAATTTTAATTATTTCTTTGCTTACGTTTATCAACATTTTCTTGCATTTTTTGTATCAATTTACCAATTTTATTTTTTTTTATAAAATAAATTGCCATCTTTATAATGGTCATTAGTAGAGGAATTATTAAAGTTAAAGATGCGGTTGCATTTGAAATATCGTTCATATTCATAATAACGTATAGAACCTAATTTTGAATGAAACAAAATAATAAAGAAAATAAATATTTTCTTTATAAATATTAAACCAGAACTTACACGTGGAATTAAATTAAGTAATAAAATAAAGAAACAAAATACGGTTAGTACACGATACCATTTTCCATATGGATTATCTGGTAAAAAACCCGTATATTTAAGGAGTGAATGATTTCTTGATAAAATTCTCTTTTTAAATTTTGGTTGTTCCACACAAAACACATTTAATAAACTAACTCAAACATTTTCAACTAAATATAACAAATATAAATTTGAACCTAAAAAACTTGACGAATAATTAATTATTAAAATCGTTTAAGAGTTTTCCCAATACAAACAAAAATAATTGTATTAATTATTAATGTTTAGAGACATTAAATTTTCCAATTGTCATCAAACTATTGAATGACTTTAAAAATTTATGAATTTAATTTTAAAACATTATTTATTTTAGGGGATATGTTTTGTGACATGAACTTATTTAATTAATGTGTTTAACAATATTATCAAACTCATAACGCATTACTGAGAACCAGATTGACAAATTTAATATACAAAAAAAAATTATGTGAAATTCAGATAAATCTAGGAAAATACAACAATTATTGGTGAAACACAATATTTTTATTTTAAAATTTAAAAGTGAGTTGTGTGGAAATAATTATCCGTCATCAATCATACTTCTAAGTACGGCAACGGCAGACGATGCAGCTTTACAAATCTGAAATTTAGAAATGATGGAAAACGATTTTTCTATTCAAGCGTAAGAACTAAATTATTTACACTCATAAAGGTATCCATTGAACAAGGAAATATTTTAACTGCTGTTAAAATACATGGTTTTTGACAGCGATACATAAAAATAAGAAACATTTTTTGTATATTTATGGGATACGAATACCAATTACAATTATAAATAGTAGTGGCTATTGTTGAACTCTAAAATTATGGAATGAAATGTTACCCATTTTAAGTTAAAATTTAAAATTATAACAAACTTCATGGGTTAGTTGAGTTCCGTAATAACAATACATCAGCACTTGCATAACAGTTCCACATAAGAAAGATAAGTAAATTGAATTCTGACTCTTATCAATGGACTGAAAAAATGTGAAAGGTTAATTTAAAATGTTCTAAAATAATTATACAGGATAATTACCAGAAGTAATTGAAATATGACACAACAAAAGAATAGAGTGCTCCCAAGGTATTGAAAGAACATTGTGTTTCCCATTGTTTCCTGAAGTATTCCGACATAACTTAAAGTTAAAACGCATTTGGTAAAACTTAGTTAAAATAGGAAGCAATATTTACCCTATAACCTCCTTGTGATAAATTATGATCGCCCTTAAATTTTGATGTAAAAATATGCAATCTTTTGGTTCAATCGATATTTGAAGTGTTGGATTCTTATTTCTCATTTCAAGATCTAGATTTGTAATCATGAGTTGAACATCGTGAAAATGTTCAGTCACATAAACAACAAGGCCTAAAAATAGGGTATCCATTGCGCATAACATAATATATAATATTACTGTATTTCCACTACTGATGGCGTAAATAATATCGAAAGTTGGACGAGTCGATGTATTAAACCAAAATCTAGAAAAATGTACTTGTATGATTACTATCGTACGAATAACTCTAGACTTACTCAAGATGAAATGGTATTTCAAGCTGACCAGTTCCATTCCTATATTTCTGAATAATGCCAATTAATGGCCATAAATTATAAAATACAAAACAGAACACTAATAACCATATGAAAATCGTTGTTACAATCGTTATATGTTTTTCAGCTTTGATAAAGTGATTAGCTTTCCCAATTATAATGCCTGAAGACAAAATATGAATTAGAATTATTAAGAATTTTACACTGATAATAATTTACATACGTTTATCAATATTATTCTGCATTGTCTTAATTAATTCACCAATTTTCCTCCTATAATTAAAGTACAGTGCAATCTTTATCAATGTAAGAGTTTCAGCAACAAGAAATAGGACCGATGCAGATGCTTTTAAGGTATCATCCGAATGTACAAAAACATAAATTATCTAATTATATTTTAAATAAAAAACTGCACTTATTACCAAAAACTTACTTGTGGAATCACATTCAAGAATAAATACAAATAATTGAAAAGTGCAATTGAACGATACCAAAGCCCGTAAGGATTATTAAAAAGTAATCCAGTGAACTTCAAAATTCTATTATTTTTTGAAAGAATTTTCATTTTTAGCAATCACTTTTTTCTATGTTATTCTTTGTTCAAAACATTAAACACAGTGAATATTGAAATTATTTTAAAGGATTCTTTTTACTTTAAACCAAAATCAAATGGTGTAATTAAATTATTTCTTATTCAGTATATTTCATTTGTAAAACAAAAACAAACATATCCTATTACATAAATTATTCAAGCCAATGAAAAATATAAAATTTGTTTAACTAACTATATGGCTAGGGCATAATTTCAATGGGAAGTTTCTTAGGAATATTTTCAAAGTTTTAGTTATATTGTTCATATAAAAGAAAAGTTGGCCAAAATGGTAATTTGTAAAAAATAATTAAAACATCAATATAGGACCAAAAACCATCAACATGCCTACAATGAATTTTTCCCCCTTTTTCTCACACTCTTATTTCATAAATTATAAAATATTAATTAAACGTGAATAATTTTTAGTTTATTAAATTTGCTAGAAAATATTGACTTAAATTTAAATTGAATAATTAATAAGTTTTATCTGAAAATTATTTCAATTTTTATTCATACTTTTAACAAGAGCGAGGGCTGATGATGCAGCTTTACAAATCTATATAAAAAGCATAATTTAAAATGTAAAATAGGAAATTATAAACGTTAAACTTACACTCATGAATGTTACCAATGAGCAAGGAAAAATTTTAAGTGCTGTTACGACACAAGGCTTTTGACAACGACAAATAAAAAGAATCAACATTTTTTGTATATTTACTGGATACAAATACCAATTACAATTATAAATACAATCAGCTATTGCTAAACTCTGAAATTAGAAATAAAAAAAGTTATTTATTCGCTTATTAAAAATGTAAAAATAATTAACTTCAGTTGAAAGTAGAGTTCCATAATATGAAAACATAAGTGTTTGGACTAAAATTCCGATCAATAATATGACAAATTTAGGTAGATCTTCATTATTTGTTGTCTAAAAGGTTAAAAACTGTACAAAAAAATAGTTCAAAATAAATTCTGTTACCGAAATTATTTGAAATATCATAAAGCAAAAAAATAAGATGCTGCACATATATTGAGATAACAGAGTTAATCCCATTGTGTCCTGAATAATGTTCACATAACTACAAGTACATTGTTTAGATTAATCCTTCGATAATTTTAAACCAATATTTACCTAATAACCTTTGTGTGATAAAACATAATTTGTCTCAATTTTTTATTCAAACTCTTTAGTTCATCAAATTTCCAATTTTGTGAGATGTTCATCATTTGTTGATCAAATGAAATTATCATTAATTGAATATCTTTAAAATGTGCACAAACATAAATAATAATGCCTGCAAATAATGAATCCATTGCACCAATCATAGTGAGTGTTATTAATAAATATATAATTGTGAATATGTAAATAATTTCGAAAGTAGGATGCACAGACAAATTATGAAAGATTCTAAAATTTATTAATTCTATTAATATTTAAGTAAATAAATTAAACAAATAATACTTTACTCGATATGAAACGGAATTGATAATTCCCCATTACCATATTTATAGTTTCTTATTATACCAATTAAAGGCCAAAATGCATCAAATATTAAACAGAAAAATAATGCCAATAAAAAATGTTTTGTTATAGTTGTAATATATTTTTCAGTATTTATAAAATGATCGCCTCTACCAATTTCAAGTCCTATATGAATTTAATATTAATTAAAAATTACATTCAAAATATTTAGTCTTCTTAACACTTACGTTTATTAACATTCTGTTGAATATTCTGAACTAATTCACCAATTTTTTTCTTATAACTTATGTACAAAATCATCTTTGTCATTGTTAAAATTGTTGCGATTGTTGCAAATAGGGAAAATGTTGTTTTATTTAGATCACCAATATTTACATAAACATAAGATAACTGATATTAATTTATTAAATATTAGTACAAATGAAACTTATATATTTAATTTAACTTACTTGTGGAATAAGATATAGAATTACAATAGTAAAACAGAAGATAGTAATAGAACGATACCAACTACCATATGAATTTACTGGTAAAAATCCAGTAAACTTTAATAGTTTATGATTTGTTTTTAAAATTCTCATTTTTAAAAAATAACTTGCTGAGTTTCCAAAAAATCTAACACAATTGAAGAAAAAATTTATTTCTTAAAGTAAAATTTTGTTTGTTTTAAAAGAAATTGAAAATTAGATAATTTCGTATATTCATTAAAAAAACATTATGCCGATAAACGCAATGTAACTTTCATGGACACTTATTTTTTATTCTAAAAATTTTTCATTTTAAATTATTCTTTAGAAACTTTTCAATAAAATTAAATCAATGAAATAATGGAAGAAACATTTACTTTATTTATAATAATTTTTGTTAACTAAAGTAAATGAATAATTCACATGAAGAAACAAATTTCAGTTTTACTTCGAAACGATAAATAAATAAAGTGAACAGTATAAATTGTTCACTTGTGTAATAATTATATTTTTAAAAGTCTCAATCCATTTCTTTAATTAATTTCCACACATAATTAACAATATTAAATAATTCAGTTGACTTCAATTATTTGATTAATCTCAAATGTATTATCGTTCAATTCATTTGACTTGAATTTAATTTGAACATTTAAAATAAGAAAACCAATCAATCTATAATTTCTTCAATTTATTTGAATTTTAAGCAACATAAATAATTTTAAATGTGCAAAATATGAATATATGTGCTATAGTTGTATGCATTAGATCATTAATGAATCAATTGTCAAGTATACTACGAAGAACTGCAAGTGATGATGAGGCAGCTTTACAAATCTAAAATTTAGAGATTAAAATTACTAATAAAGTAAAATCAACACATGAACTTACACTCATAAAAGTGTCCAATGAACATGGAAATATTTTAAATGCTGTTAAAATACATGGATTTTGACAACGATACAGAAAAAGAAGAAACATTTTTTGTATATTTATAGGATACGAATACCAATTACAATTATAAATAGTAGTGGCTATTGTTGAACTCTAAAATAATGGAATGAGATGTTACCAATTTTAAGTTAAAATATGCGATTAAAACAAACTTCATGAGCTAGCTGAGTTCCATAATAAGAATAGACCAGTACTTGTGTAACAGTACAGGATAAGAACGACAAATAAATTGAATTCTGACTCTTATCAACGGACTAAAATAATGTAGAAGATTATTTAAAAATGCTAAAAAGTCATAATGATTTCTCTTACCAGAAGTATTTGTAATATTATGCAACAAAGTAATAGAGTACTGCCAAAGTATTGAAAGAACATTGTCATACCCATTGTGTCTTGAACTATTCCAACGTAACTTGAAGTTAAAATTTATTTAGTAAAAATCAATTTAAAAAAAAGAATCAATATTTACCGTATGACCTCCTTGTGATAAATTATGATCTTCCTCAAATTTTGTTGCAAAAATATTCGATCCTTTTTGTCAATCGATATTTCATTTGTCTGATTATTACTTCTCATTTCTAGATCGAGGTGTGTAATCATTAGTTGTACATCGTGAAAATGTGCAGTCACATAAACAACAATCCCTAAAAATAAGGAGTCCATTGTGCACATCAATACGAGCAATATTATTGCACTTCCACTACTGATGGCGTAAATAATATCGAAAGTTGGACGAGTTGATGTATTAAACCAAAATCTAAAAAAATTTAGTTGTATGAAAACCCCCACGTATTTTATAAAACAAAACTTACTCAAGGTGAAATGGTATTTCAAGCTGCCCTGTTCCGTTCTTATATTTTTGAGAAATTCCAATTAAAGGCCATAAATTATAAAAAACAAAACAGAACACCAAACACCATATAAAAATCGTTATTACAATCGTTATATGTTTTTCAGCTTTGATAAAGTGATTGGCTTTCCCAATTTTAATGCCTGAGGACAAAATATAAATTAGAACAATCTAATTAATCCACTGATTTAATTCATATACGTTTATCAACATTATTCTGCATTGTCTTAATTAATTCACCAATTTTCCTCCTAGATTTAAAGTACATTGTCGTCTTTATCAATGTAAGAGATTCAGCAACAAGTACAATTAATGATGCAGATGCTTTTAAGATATCATCGGAGTGCACAAAAACATAAATTATCTAATTATACTTTAAATAAAAAACTGCACTTATTACCAAAAACTTACTTGTGGAATCACATTCAAGAATAAATACAAATAATAGAATAGTGCAATTGAACGATACCAAGTTCCGTAAGGATTGTTAAAAAGTAATCCAGTAAACTTTAAAAGAGTATAATTTCTTGAAATAATTTTCATTTTCAGAAATCACTTTATTCTTTGTTATTCTTTGTTCAAAACACTAAACAGATTGAATATTGAAATTATTCTAAAGGATGCTTTCTTTTTCAAATTTAAATTGCTGCAATTAAGTTATTTCTTATTCAGTTTTCTGTTTATAAAACAGAAATATACATCTGTTATTTAAGCCAATAGAAAACATTTGTTGAACAAATTTTGTTGCTAGGGTTATTTAAAAAAAAAGCGATGGCGTATTAAAATAAAAAAAAGGTATAGCTACAATTGCATGATGAATCTCAAAATTATTGTCGTCCAATAAATTTTGTTTTAAATTTTTAAATTAAAAAGCGAATCAATTTACTTGAATAAATAATTTCAAATGTGCAATATATGAATATGTGCTGTAATTATTCATGGTATATAATGAATCAGTGGCCAATTACATACTACGTAGAACTGCAAGAGCCGATGATGCAGATTTACAAATCTATAATTCAGGCATTAAAATTATTTTAGTTTAATTCATTAAAATAAAATTAACATTCTTACGCTCATAAATGTTTCTAATGAACATGGAAATATTTTAGCTGCTGTTAAAATACAAGGAATTTGACAACGATTAAGAAAAAGTAGAATCATTTTTTGTATATTAAGTGGATATGAATACCAATTGCAATTGTAAATGATTTTTGCTACGGTTGTACTCTAGAAGTAGAGATTACAAAATTACTTCATCATTAAAACAAAAATAAAAGGTAATATACTTCGTGAGTCAGTTGACTTCCATAATAAGAATACATGAGTAATTGTGCAATATTACAGGCTAAGAAACAACAATAAGGGATTAATTAAAAGTATTAAAATTTCTACAAAAAATTCCTTTACCAAAAGTATTTGAAATATTATGCAACATAGGAGTAAAATGCTTCCAAAGTATTGAAAAAATATTGTCTTTCCCATTGTTTCCTGAAGTATTCCGACATAACTGAAAGTTAAAACACATTTAGTAAAAATGAGTAAAATTGGGAATCAATATTTACCCTATAACCTCCTTGTGATAAATTATGTTCTTCCTTAAATTTTGTTGTAATAATATTTGATCTTTTTGGTCAATCAATAGTGTTTGATTATTGCTCCTGATTTCAAGATCTAGATTTGTGATCATCAGTTGAACATCTTGAAAATGCACAATCACATAAACAATGACGCCTACAAATAGGACATCCATTGTGCTTATTAGGTTGACTATAAGTAATGCATTAAAACAACTCAAGATATAAAGAATATCGAAAGTCGGATGAGTCGACGTGTCAAATGGAAATCTTAAACATATTTATTACAACTTTATTTCATGAGGTTTCCTTATATTATAACTCACTTAAGATGAAGGGGTATTTCGAGCTGACTAGTTCCATTCCTGTAGTTCACAATAACGCCGAATAAGGGCCAAAATGCAAATAGAAAGAAATTAATCACCAATGCCCACGTGAAAATTGTTGTTAATATTTTAATATGCTTCTCAGCTTTAATGAAGTGTTTACCTTTGCTACTTTCAATCCCTATTAATGTGTGAATAAAATTATAATTTATTTCGTACAATTATTTCTTGTCATATACTTTTGTCAACATTATTTTGCATTGTCTGAATTAATTCCTCTATTTTTTTCTTATATTTCAAGAAAAGATTCATCTTTAAAATTGTTAGAATTTGTGATATTAATACTATAAGTGATTCCGTGGTTTTTGAAACATCATCCAAGTTCACAATAAAATAGTTTGTCTAAATTTTTATTGTGAATCCGAATTGTTATTCTTTACCAAATATAGTTTTATATTTAAAAAACTTACTTGAGGAATTAGATAAAGTACGAGTATTATACCATTCCATAAAGTAAGCAAATAATAGCGATTTCCATATGGATTGAATAAAAGGCAACCAGACAGTTTAAACCAATAATTATTGTTGGCAATAATCTGCATTTTTATCTGGATTTTGTTCTTCTCTAAACTAATTTATTAAAATAAAGTCGATCCCAATGTGAATTTTACAATTGAAAGATTTACTAAAACACAACGATTTAATAAAATTTCAGAGAATAATGTTAAATTCACAAACAATTTATTGCAAGTGTCATTCTGAAACAATTTTCTAATGCTTTTATAGCGCATCAATTTAAACGTATTGTGTGTTTCTGTTTCTGTTTGTGTTTATGTTTGTGTTAGTAATATATTTTATAAAATTTTAATTGAGTAATTACAATCATATATGTGCAAATTGTCCTGCAATTTTAATATTCCACAGAATACAACAATAGTTTAGAAGATAAAGTCGACAGAATAAATAATTTTTATAAATATTAAATACATTTTGTAATTAAAGTTTTTTTATTTTAATAATTACAGCTCATAGATTCATAAATGTAAAATTACGCATTTGTTAAATATGGATAAAAAATTTATTTCAGTTTCTTGATTATTTCTAAATTCATTTTGTTGCCATACTATTAAATACTGCAATTATTGATGAAGCAGCTCTGCAAATCTAAATTAATACAAAGTATAAGAGTTTTGGAAATTTTATCATTCAAATTTAACCTACACCCATAAAGGTCTCCAGAGAACAAGGAAATATTTTAAGGGCTGTCAATGTACAAGGCTTCTGACAACGTATAATAAAAAGTAAACACATCTTTTTAATTGTTTGTGGATACGAATACCAATCACAATTATAAATGACATTTGCTATTTTTGTACTCTGTGAAATATAAGAAAATTTCAGAATTAAATCACCAACAGTAAGAATTGGTAAAACTTTTAACCTCATCTGATAATTGTGTTCCATAATATGAATACATAAACATTTGTGTAATTGTTCCTGATAAAAATGAAACATAAATTCCCAGCTGATCTCTATTATCTGTCTATAAAAAAAGGGAATATTTATTTAGGTTTTGGAATATTTTTAAAAATCTTAAATTTAATTAAAATAACTAACCAAACGCATTTGAAATACAATACAGCACAATAGTAAAGTGCTTTCTGTATATTGAGCAAATATTGTTTTTCCCATTGCATCTTGAACTATGCCAACATAACTAAAAAAAACAGTCAACATTTTATAGGTTGATTTTTAGTTGATTCTTATTTTACCTTATAATTTCCTTATGATAAACAATAATTCTTTTCATTCGATTGTATAAAAAGTTACGTTCTTCATCGTTATAAAATAAATTTTTTTCATCTGAAATATTTTTCACTTGTAGATCTACAGCAGAGATCATTAGATGAACATCTTTAAAATGTGCAGTTAAGTAAATAACAATTCCTAAAAATAATGAATCCATTGTGCACATCATGCTAACTAATATAAATGAACTTCCACCACTAAATGTATAATTAATACCAAAGCTTGGAGGTGTTGATGTATTATAAAAAAATCTTAAAAATATACAAAATTTTAGGTGAGACAAATTTTTAGTTTCTAAATAAAAGGCAATAAAATTACTTTCCTTGAAAGGGCATTTCAAGTCCATTACCCTTTTTATAATTATCTATAATTCTGACAAGTGGTGAAAATGTAAAGAAAATAAAACTAAAAAATAATGACCACATATAAATTGTTGTTACAAATGTTATATGCTTCTCTGATTCTTTAAAATGATCTCCTTTTCCAATTTCAAGTCCTATCAGAAGACACAGACAAAATTTAGATTAGGTACAAAATTCAATTGAAATTGTAGTTTATAAACGCAGTAGGTATACTTTTATCAACATTATTTTGCATTTTTTTAATTAAATCGCCTATTTTCTTTCTATTATTAAAGTAAATTATGATCTTTACAAATGATAAACCACCAGAAACAATCATTGTAAGACCAGCGGTTGCCTTCAATACATCATCTAAATTTGTAAATGTGTATACAAACTGTTGAACAAAAATTTATATGGTTTATTACGTTAAAATAATTTTAATTATAAGAAAACTCACTTGAGGAATAAAATTAAAAAATGGATAAACAAAAAAGAATACAGTTATGCCACGGTACCATTTCCCATAAGGATTTTTTGGTAAATATCCTGTATATTTAAGTAACAAATGACACCTTGCTAATATTTGCATTTTATCAAACAAATTTCAGATTAAATCAAATGAATTAAAATTTTGAATACACAGAACTAGACAAACAATATTTTTACGTAACACTTTGTTACTCCTGACTTTAATAAGTGACAAATTTTCTTTTCATTTTTCTCTTTTTATATTTGAAAATATTCTTAATTAATATTTTATGTATTTTCAAACAAAAATGTTGCGTCTACAATTAAATCATAATAAACAGTAATTAAAAAGGGAAGAATAATTAAAGAGGAACCATTAAAATATGAAATTAAAAATTGGATTTGTTGAAATGATTTAAAAATCTTCATTTATTATTTTTTATTGATTTTGTAAGAACAGATTTTTATTTTTGTTTCTTAGCAAAATATTAAACAATAATAATTTCATTTGTTAATTGAATAATTAATTAAGAAATTCTTCTTAGAGATCTAAAGAAAACGAAGCAAATTTCAGATACAAAAAAAAAACTCAGTTCATGAAAATTTTCATTAATATTTAATTACTTATTTTTATTTTAATTTCTAGTTGAAATTTTTACTTAGTTTTTACATCAATTTATTACTAATCAATAATTATTTAATTATGAATTAAAATTGTTGTTACTTTTGTAATATTTTCTATTCCCATAAATAAATTATGAATTTTTTTTTTTCTCTTTCGTCTTGTATTTTATTTAGAGTGTCTAATTAAATGGCAACAACAAACATAATACATAATTAAAAAGAAAGAAGCAGTAAATATATTGTTGAAGAAAAAATTATAACGATAGATTATAACGCATCAATTATTAACGATGAAATAATATTAAACATTTAAAAATATTACAGCGTGTGAAATAATAACATGATCAAGAAGTTGCATTAGATTTATTATCAATGGATTCATATTACGTAAATACGTAATTAAATTGTTCTCAATTCTTTTGTACATTTTATCTTTATTACAAAATTTTAATTACGCATTCATCTAATTTCTGAAGTAATTTCAGAGGAGTGCAATATAAATATCTGTTGAGTTCTGTAAGTTGTGATCTGGTGGTTCCATAATTTTTTGTCTGAATAAAATTACCCTCTCATTTATCTGCATTCGAAGTTAAAAAGGAAATTGTTTTACTTGTGTATACAAAACCTAAACAATCTATCCTAAGATTATAGTGAATGTTGATTTAATATTTTGTCTTGTTTCGTCGTTACTTCTTATTTATAAAACAGTTTTTTTTGTATTGTTTTCATTTTTGCTTCTGTTATTGTTTTTTTTTGTTGTTTATTGTAAATGTAAATCTTAAAAATATTTTACAACAAGTCAATTACTTTTATTTTATATAAGAAATATTACAGTGCTGTATTAATATTGGAACACAATGTGGAATTTTATGAGCATAATTTATACAGCCAACCAAGTATTTGGATTTTTAGAAAGAAATATTGAACCTTGAACATTTTTGACGAAATATTCCCCCAAAATTATAATTAAATAGTTTCTTATGTTTCCCCTTTCAAATGTTGACTTCACTAATATTTTGGTTGCATTTAGTAAACTGTATTGAGAGACCAAATTGGTATCTGTCTTAACTGAATATTTATACAAATAAAAACACACACAGATAAATATAGTTAAACAGCAGATGCAATAAAATAAGAATAAGAAATCGTTATAAAAAAAAGTGTACTCGATATTAAAAGTCATTAGTGCATAACGATACACGAATTCACGAATACCTAAGACAGACCCTTCTAAATTATAAACTTACAATAAAAACAACAGAAGAATGTTTTTTAAACATTTTGTCACAAAATAAATAAAAAAATACTTTTACAAAATTCATACAAAACCTTTGTCCATATTTATAAATCTTTCCTATTCGTTTATCGATCATCATCATTTTGTAAAATTTAAGAAGTCAATGATCAAAAATCTGTAGACCAAATAGTTTATTTGCTATAATGGGTTTTGGTTTATGGTAAAGGATAAGGACAATTTTCTCGTGCAAACCGTGAGGTTTCTTTTTTTCTTTTAATTCTTTCTTTTTCACTCACCTTGTTCCAGCAAACGTGTTAATCAGTCAAGCATATAAGACTTGTGTTATACCGCAACCGCCTGAATTTCTTATACGGTTACCTTAAAACCTATACATATATCTATCTTCTTTTCCTCTTACCTACCACCTCCAATTTAATAGAAGTATAGCAACGAAAAGACCAAGAATTTTTGCTACTGTTTGTATTTCTTCTGTTTTTCATTTGAAAGAGAAAAAAAAAACAAACAGACAATTAGATGTAAGATAGTAAAAACAGTTTATTAAGATTTAAAGGTTGATTCCCAAATAATTGTTTTGCTATTTTCGATTAAGAGATAAAAATAAATTGGGTCAAAGTGCAAAAGTCAGATAAAAGAATTGAAATTGTGACCCTTGAATCAGATTAATTTTCAAATTTCTGTAGTGAGATCGAGATTGTGTACACTTCCTATATTTATCCATCGAATTTGGAATATAATTTACACTGCAGTAGAATTGAAGTATCTGCGGCTAAATGAATTTCTAATAAAATATTTCAAATCGGAAATCACCAAATTAACCGCAATCAAGTGACTTTCTACCATAAAACTTTGTTTACTTGTAACAGAAAATGTGTTGTGTGGTAACGTCAATCTTAAACCTCATACAGAAGTTTATTATTTTGAGTCAACCTGTTATAAATCGCTGATATTCGTGTTCACATTCGTGCTCGATTAATAATTTTCGTTTGTTTTTTTTTTTTTTCATTTATACGAACTTTTTCTTATAAAATTTCTTTCGGCTTTAGCTTTTTTTTCGTTTTATTTTTTTCTTCATTATTCTTATTTTTTTTCTCTTTCTTTAGTCGACTTTTTTTTTATTATTTATTCGTTTGTTTTTTATTTCTTTGCTGTTTTTTTTTTTTTTTATTGTAAAAGAAAAAAAAAGTTGATTCAAATCTTTTTGAAAAAAAGAAAACATACTTTAGTTGTGTTGTTGAAATTGTTACGGTACGGACGTTTAAAAAAAAAACTCTCCTCATATCGCTTGAGGTTCTTTCAGTTTTATACCATTTTTTTTTGTTTTTTTATTGTGTTTTATTTTTTTTAATTTTTTTTATTTTTCACAGAAATCTATTTTCGTAGAGTACAGTAAATTTTATTTGGACTAATATGAAACATTGGATATTTTAGTTTAAACTCATTAATTTACTGAATTTTTAATGAATCAAAGTTTTTAAAGAAAAACAAAAAAAAAAAATAAAAATTGATTAAATTTCAAATAAAATCTTTTCGCGAAAAAAAAAAACGATAAAAAAAAGGTAAACGTGATTTCAAGGAAACCAACTCCAAACTATTAAAAATAAAAACAAACAAACAAATCAACTTTTGTTAAATTTTTGTGAAACAACCAAAAATTTCTAAATCCATCAAAGTGTGTTTAATTTTGGTTTAAAGTGAATGATTACTGTATTTGTTAATCTGTTCAAGTTATTCTGTTCTAATTAAATAATATTTATTAAAAAAAAAAAAAAAGTGCATTTAATTAACTACAACAACAACAACAACAACAACAATAATAAAGAGAATAAAATTTTCAATTAAAGTAAACAAAGTTTAAGAATTAATCAAGTAAAATTTGAAATTAGGTTATTCTAATGATGATGAAATGAAAAACACCCGGATAATATAGAAATATAAATCTTTTATAAAAGAAATTCACGTAAAGGTAAAAGAAAAACAAAAATATTTTAATGATATTAAAAATAATGATTTAAGTGACCGCGAAATTATTTACGTCGTTATTACCGATATGAATGCAAAACAACAACAACAACAACAACAAAAATATGATGGATTATTTTTATAAACTTTTATTTATTTAATGAAGATTTTTATTTTGTTAACAATTTTTTACACACACACACACACACACTCATACATAGGTATATAAATTTTGATCGTGATCATATCATAATTGTTAATCAAATCACCTGTTTAATTGGACCATTTCTTTCTAAAAATTAGTTATTTGCGGTAAAAAAAAAACAAAATAAAGACGAGAATATAAATAATTTATACACGATTATTGTTCAATTAAGTTTAGGTTATTCTTTAAAATTATTTTACTGTTTTTTAAATTTTTTTGTATAGTTGGAACAAAATCACCAACAACAACACAAAAAAATATAAAAAATGTTCATTACGTTACAGACACAAAAAATAAAATAAAAATATAAACGAATAATAAGTAAACTGATGATGATGATGATGATGATGATGATGATGATGATGATGATGATGATGATGATGATGATGATGATGATGATGATGATGAGATACATTCATATACCTTGATAGACATATAATAAATCTTGTATTGTGTAACAAAATTTTGTGTTTCACGCAGTGGTGAAAATACTTTACATTAAATAGTCTTAATCCATTGTCTTTTCATTTCTTTTAAACATTTTGAAAGAATACATTTTTGTTGTGGTTGTTGTTGTTGTTTCTTTAATTTTTTTCTCTGCAATTTTTCTATTAAACTGAAAAATGAAACTGAAAAAAAAAAAAAAATTCACACGATTTATTGCTTTTAGGAAATTGGAATTTAAAAAAAATAAGGAATAACAAAGTCATCTAATTTTTTTTTTCTTTGCTTCTTGTATTTGTTATGCAAACATTCCACCTTCCTCACACACCACCCAACCACCAACCAACACATACCAACAATAATATTTGATGAAAAACAGACAATCATATTTTTACTCTCTTTTTTTTTTTTATGTTAACTTAATAAAATCTTTCAACGTCTTCATCTTTGTCTTCTTCTTTTCTTAAATGAATTATTTATGAATGAAAAAAGAAACTTATTTTTTTATCAATTATTTTTTTTATTTTCTCGTAAACGAAACAAATGAATAGAAAAAGAAGAAACAATTGTAAGAAATCATTTTATTAAAGAAAATATACCTACACAAACACACACAGATCTTATTTTATGTTAATGTCATTACGATGGAAGATGATGGAAGTTGATGTAATTTTGTTTAAATGTAAAAAAAAAAAAATTGAAACAAAAAACTTATAAAGAAAAAGGGTTCAATTTTCACTAATTATATTTACCGGAAATTATCACGTAATAAAATTTATATAAAGAAGAAGAAAGAAAAGAAAGAAATTGTTACGATCGAATTTAGATCAGAAAACCATAAAAAATTTTATGAACAAAAAACCCGAGAGAGAAAAAAAAACAACAACAACAGTCTTTTTACGTTAATGCCGTAATCTGTGAATATGAAAATGATGTTGATGATGATGATGATCATGTTAATAATTTTGATGATGTTGAATGATGGAACTGAGTATAAAAAATCGCGGTAGTCGATTTGAGTCGGTTGTTGACTTCTCTACAAAATGCGTATGTAGAAATCTATATTTTTACACTTTTAGAGATTATTTACCGATTGAAAAAAGAAAGAGACAAATATAAAGAGAAAAAGAGAAAGAGAAGATATTAAAAAATAAAAACAAATAAAAAATTCGGATGTGCAAATTGGAGAAATTTAATTTTTAATTTCGGCAAAAAGACAAAAAGACAAAAAAAAAAAAAATGAAAGGTTTTGCTGTTGCTTGTTATAATTCAATTGACTCATAAGCTTGAGGTGTTTTTTTTTTTTTTTTTACTTTTATAATTGAAGTGAAAGAAAGACATTCCATTTAGTTAATATTTATGTACAATGTAAAAGTATCGGAGATTTTTATTTTAAAGGGACGCCTGTCATTGATTTCCAATAAACAATAAATATGATCAAAGAAATTTCGTTTATAAACGATCAAAATTTTTCAATTAATTCAGAAACCTATATTTCTTAACTATTCGTCATGGTCTAATATTAATTGAAGGTCAAATCTATGTAAGAGAGTGTCTTTAATGTTTAATACCCACGAAATAAAACACTTTTAATACTCCCACGATCTATTGCACTAGAAATGTCATTTCGACTTAAAGAAAATTTGATATTCGAGATTTTTTGCTTTTATTTCACATTTTCTTAAAGTTTTCTGTAATCAAAGAAGACATGATTTGCATGTAGTTTGTTCTCACTTTCCCAATAAAGATCATCAAAATTTATGAAAATTAAAATTTCACGAGAAAAAAATTTCACTTGTATGTTTTTTTTTTCTCCTCCGTTTTTTTTTTTGAACTTTTAATTATTAATTATAATTTAATTTGATGACGAGAAGAAACCCGCACACCATAAATGCATTTAACATTTATTATTTTTTATTTTGTTTTGTTTTAATTTTTGTCTCAGAGATAAATTTTTTTATATTTTCACTTTTGTTTTTTTTTTTTTTTTCGTTTGTTTGTTTTTGTTCTTAATTTTATTTTAATTATCAACTAAAAGTCAATTTAACTTTAAATGAAATTTAGTATTACCTGTCTCTTTCACTCCGTTTTTTCTTTCCTTTCTTTTATTTTTATTTCTTTAATTTAATTTCTGTTTAATGAAATAAAAACAAAAGTAAAAAAAAATGAGGGAGATTATTGCGTGATCATTTTTTTTTTCTTATATTACATTGGATGCTGGCATAGTTGTCGGCTTCTTACAATATCTTTTAATGTCTTCTGGAAACTAGAATCATAAATTCACTATATATAGAATAAAGATTTCAGGTAATTTACCTTCACATAAACTAAAATTAAAAATTTCATATATACAAAGAATAAAACAATTGTAGATAAATTTAACTTTTTTTAAGTTAAGTTAAGTGAAGGAAGTTAACTAAGTAATCTATTCTTTCCTCTAATAAATCTTAAATATTTCACAATTTTTCTTTATGAAATTGTAAATGATAAAATATATGAAAGAGAAAAAGAAGAAACTTTACAATGAATCTTTATTAATCTTGAACATCACAAAAAAAAAAAACCAAAGTTTCAGTTAAAGTAGCATCACATCACGTCAAGTATTTATTTATTAATTAAATGAACGATGTAATTAATTTAATTTGTTAACGATGACGAAGAATCAATCAAAAATTTTTTTATTGTTTTTGTTTTTTAATTTTCAAAATTAAAATCAGTAAAAACAAAATGACAAAACTTCAAATCAAATAAAGATTTTGTAGGTTTAGAGGTCGACACTGAACGTAGACATTAATCAATTTTTGATTTTCTTATGCGTTTTTTTTTTTCTTAATTCCCGGATACAAAGAATTTCCAAAAAAAAAAAACAACATAAAACAAAAGTCATATGAGTAAAAGTGTATGAAAGATTGATTTCTGTAACCGACAAAATGATAAAAACCAAAAAATTAGTAAATGAATGAAAAACCGGATGGATCGGATATATAATTGAGATTCCGTTCACTGTAAATGACTGATTTAATGTAAGGGTTCTGTTTCTAATGATTTTTTTCATTTTACCGACATACAACTTGAATTATGTTTTCACCTTAAGATCTGTTCATATTTTATGTGAGAGTTTGACAAATTGTTAACGGTTAACCTTCGTTGAACTCACAAACGTATGTTATACAACAAATTGTTCAAATTGATCTTAAGTCAACACTTAAAAGTTAAAAGAGAAAAAAAAAACTTGTTCACTCTCACTTTCTTTATATGATCAATCAAATATAACATGTTGAATTCATCTTTAAGCTACAACATCAATAACAACAACAGTAACAACAACAGTAACAACAACAAAAACATGTAAATTTCACTTAAAAGATAAAATCTTAAATGATGTAAATTTGTTATCCACTTATTTCCCCGTTTCCATTTTTTTTTTTTTTTGTTTCTCTCATCTTGGATTTCTTTGGAAAAATAAAAATATCCAATTATAAAAAAAGGTCCAATTTTTTATGCGTTATTTTCTGAAATTCATTCGAGCAGATTCAAACGATTAGTGATGTAAGATGATCATAATTATCTGTTATAAATTTTTTAAACTTTAAAAAAAATAATAATAATCAGAGGTAATAAACGTTTGTCTTACTTTTATCATAATCGTTTGTTGGTCTGTTCTAGATTATTTTAAATTATTCTATTATTAAAAATAATTTAAGAAATACCAAAAAAAACAACAAATATAACTCAACAACCCATCAAGTAGACGAGTGTAAAAATGTGTTCTGTTTTTTTTTTTTTCGTTATTTCATTCAATTTGCAAATTTAAAATTTTTTTTTCTTAACTTTAATTTCGATTGCGTGAATTCTGTGAGAAATAAAAATTTATTATATCACAATTAAATCACTTCTTTTTTTTTTTTTTGTTGTTGTTGTGTTACAAAATCAAAATAAAACAAAAGTTGGAAAAAAAAGAATAGAGAAATAAAAAAAAACTGTTTCTAGATTTCTCAAATAGTTTGGAATTTTACTTTTTTTTTCGTTTTTTACCTAAGTCAGACTTATGTTGTTGTTGTTGTTGTTGTTTTCCATTTTATTTAATTCAGTGAAGAAGGAGGATTGAGACCATTAAAAATAATAAAGAATTTAAATTAATTTAAAGCAAAAAAAATAGAAGAAAAAAAAAGTAATAAAAAAGTAACAGTCTTGCAATCTGTAATTAAATTTCAATTGCTAATAAAAATATATTTTTTTTTGATTTGATTTGATTTGATTTGATTGAAATAAAAACAATAAAACCAAAAACTTTCAATAAGAAGAATAGAAGAATTTTTATAATTATTAATAAAAGAGGTAAAAAATTTTTGAGTGTAAGTGATTTCATTCACGTTGATTTCACTTTAAGAATTTCAAATTTTTATATTTAATACCAAAACATTTTCCATTGTTCTGATTGAAGATTCCAATTCAATTGAAAAGTTAAATTAAAGAGATCGTTGTATGAGTTTCAATGATCGGTCAAGTATGAAAACTGTCAAATAAAAATTTACTTAAGTACTGATTATTATTTATTTTGTAACATGAACGGAATTTAGACAAGTTGATTGCTGCTTCATTATAAATATTTTTTTTCTAACTATTTTTCCAATAAATATTGAATTCTTAAGGCATAAAGATAATTGTCTTGAATGATTTGCGTTCAAATGTTCAATTGTGATCGCAAATAAAATAATATAAGATCGTTGTTGATCCTATACGATCACTTCAACAGAATAAAAGAAAACATAAACAACAACAACAACAACAGCAGCAGTTTATTGAAAAGGCCTACGGGCTTTTAAGTGAAATTTTTATTTTTATGATTCGTATATTTGATAATGTAACTTTTAAGCAGAGAGAGAAAGAATTGTAAAAGTTATCTTTATTAATTTACCAAAAAAAAAAAAAAAAAACAGAATAAAAAAAAAACCAAACCAACAAGAAAGGATTGAAATAAAATGTTGGAAGACAACAAAAAAAAAAAAATTTTCCGCAGGCGATTAACTTTTCATTTCTTTAAAAAGTTAAAATGATACGTATACGCACCTGACATTCGGCATCACCAATCACAATTTTCAAGTAAACAACAACAACAACAATAAAAACTAAAGAAAATAAAAAATAAGAGTAAAAATTATTATTAACTTTTCTGATGTTTTGTCTTTTATTTCTTATAAATTTTACTTCTTGCTCTTTATTGCTTTTTTTTTTTTATTGTATTCCATTCACCTCACTCACAATTTGTACGTACACAGAAAGAAAAAAAAAAAGAAAAGAAAACAGAATTTTTAATTGATAAGTACAAGAAAAAATTTTTCAGTTGATTTTCTTTTATTTTTGTGTCTTGTTGTTGTTGTTGTCGTTGTTGTTAAGAAAAATTATTGATCATATAATAATTTACAATCAAATTTATAACATTCACTTCCGGTAAATTGGTGAAAATATTGATAATAATTAGACTACCGTGTACACACTTATTTTTTTTTGCTACAATTTTTGATTTTCTGTGTGTGTGTGTGTGCTGATTTTTTTCTTTTTTTTGTAAAAATTATAATTTTCCATATGGAAAAATGTCTTGTATGCGTTTGATTGATTTTTACAATTGTTGTGTTCATTTAATAATAGTGCGTGATGATGTTTTGTTTTGTTTTGTTTTTTTTTTGTTGATTACAAAACTTAAAATAATTTCACCATGTCGATAATATTTTCAAACAAATTTTAGTTCACTTAAAATTTAATGAGGGATACAGTTGAGTTCTTCCTTGAATTTTCAGCGATTGATTTGAATTGAATTTCTTAAATATTTAAGTTCCGGTTAAAAGTTTCAATGAATTGAAAGGCGTCAAATGTGGAGGAGACTTCAGGAGGTAATTTTAATTGTAAGAATAAAAAACAAATATTAAATCTTGAAAATTAAGTATTTTCTTTTAATTTTATTTTTTTGTTTTTTAATACAAAACAAAAACCAAACAAATTTGCATATTTTGCATTTTTGTTTTGATTTTTTTTTTAATGAAGAAAAAAAAATAAATAAACAAAACACCCGCAACGAAACATCATTAGTCCAATGTTCGTCACACTTGAAGCATTTGGATATGACGTTCCTTATACGATTTCATATAAATAATATTCGTCTTCTCGGAATAATAATTTTTAAAGAAGACACGGGTCATTACCAACATCATCATCATCATCATCATCATCATCTACATGATCATCCTTATAACAAATGTACAAATAGATAGATGTACATACATTACCGATGACATCATTCAACATATATATTTATGGTTATTTTTTTTTATTTCTAAAAGATGAAAAAAATAATAATAAAATGAGACCAATAATCAAAATACATTTAGCCAATCATTTTCTACTTTCTTTTGGACGGTGACTTATTATTCGCATGCATGAAGAAAGAGAAAGATTTTGTGTGTGTGTGTGTTTTTTTTTTGATTTTTCTTTCGTGTTGTTGGTTTTTTTTTTTTGGAGGAGAGAAGATAACAAAAAAATGTCAACATTTTCTCATAAATAAATAAATTAATAAAAAAAAAAAAATGTTTGTTTCTTTCTACATATTGTTGTTGTTGTCTTAATTGTTTGTTTGCTTTATAACTTTTAAGAAATGAAAGAAATGAAATGAAATGAAAGAAAAACAGAAAAACTCTCTCAGATCATTAGCTTCATTTTATGAGTTAGGTTTATTCATTTATTCATATAAACCGCGGATCTAACAATATGCGATTTTCATTTCTTAGGATGTTATCAATGTGGGTTGGTTCAGTAATCCACTTTTTTAATTAAACGTCGGTTATTCTGATCACGATACTTTAGAAACAAATAAAACCTTGTGAATATTTTTTCAATTATATTTTCACTGCTAAAAATCTACTCTCGATCTTTTGAAAATGGTGATCAATGAAATTCTTCATATCAATAGAAACCTTCCACTCTTCATTCATCTTCATGAACTTTTTCTCCTTCGACATATACAACTTTATTCTTTCCATTTTCTCAATGAATTAAAAAATATTTTGTAATCTATAGAGTTTTGGTCGTTTTTTTTTTAATTCTTGGACAATTAACATTGTCTTATTATAATCTCACATTCAAGGTTTAATTTTGTGTATAAAATATTTACCAGTTAAAAAAAACAACAACATAAATTGATGGTGAGAAGTTAATAAACGTGTGTTTGTGTGTATGTGTGTGTGTGTGTGTGTGTGTTTGAGTATCTTATGGACATATTGTAAGGCATTGGATTATTAATTGCATATAAAAGGAATTTTTAATATATTCCGTTTCTTAATTGTTTTCCAAACAAAATAGAGAAACCCTGATTGAAGTTATAACGAAATTTTATTGTAAAATACATTACAATATCCCCTTTTTCTTCGTCTCTGTAACTTTCACACCATTTTTTTTTTGTTTGTAATCATTTCTGTCTCTCTCTCTCTCTCTTTTCTGTTTTATGTTAAAATCCCGTAAATTGAAATTATTATTATTATTATTTTAAGTTTGTGTTGCAATAAAGTAACGTTATTCTTTGTTATTATTTTTCTAACATTTTTTTTATAAAATAAAGAAGAAGTAGAAAAAAAAAATGTTGGCGAGACTGAGTTCTGACTACTGAACTGACTACAAATGTACTGAAAAAAAATAGTACTGTGCATTCAATCTATCTCTTTCTATCATGTGGGAGTTTGTGTGTGTGTGTGTGTGTGTTTGCTGTTATATAACGCAAAAGAAAATTTTTGAAAATTCTTCAATGCATACATAAGTGACAAGAAGAATTAGACACACGTTTAAGAATTTAAATTAAGAAAACAAAATACTTTAATATTTATCTTCTTAGATTTTATGATTGTGTGTGTGAGTGTATGTGAAATATTTTGAGTATTTTTCTTTTTCGTGTTATCAAAGCAGTAAATAAAATGTTTTATTTTTTTTTTTGTTTTTGTACCATCAAAGAATTTTTATTTATTCTTGTCACTAATTATATATGTTTGTGATGACATACATTATGATGATGTTGAATATGATAATGATAAGTGTGCTCTGATGAATGAACAAAATTTTAGTTTTTATTTTTTATTCTGTTTTCATTTAAAAACTTGAAGATATGAAGGTACCTTCCATTTATACTTTGTGTACTTATTTGTACTTATGATGGTTAAGTAAACATTTGATTGACGAGTTATTGTTGTTCTTCTTTTATACTTATTTTTTTTTTTTTTTACTTCCTCTGTCACCTTCAAAATTAAACTTGTGTATAGTTGGTAAAGTTAATTTCTCTAGGATTTTACTTTATGATTATTGTTTGTTTATGATTTTTTGTTGTTGATGTTGTTATTGTTGTTTTTTGTAGTTTCCAGGGTTGAATTTGGTGTAAGTTATTCAGTTTTTTTTTTACTCTATAGACGTAAATCCATGTATGAATAATTATCCTTAATAAAAATCTCGTTTCACACCAACAATTAACTGTCATCAAAATAATTAACTATATTTACAAATAATATTTAATAATAAAGAAAAAAAATAAATTTTGTATTTTGTTTCGGGTTCGTCGTCTATGAAAATCTTTCATCTTTATAATTTTTTAATTAATTTTCTAGACGCATAATACATCATACTTTATTAAAACAATCAAATAAATAAAAAAATAAAATTATTAAATTGTCGGCTTCAGCCATTTTTTAACTTCACACGTGAAGAACATTCAGTTGACCCCAAGTAATATATTATCTTAAAAAATTAAGGCTTCGGTGGAGCGAATTATTCTTATATATATATGAGTGTACTTTTAATAACATATTTATTTGGTCCAGTTATAATAGGTTTCGGTAGATATATAGGAATAGGTTAAGTTGAAAGATTGTCAAAATTTCTGTTTCCGATCTAAATTATAGAAATTGGTAAGAAAGTTTTAATTTCACTTTTATCGAGTTCAAACTTTAAGTGCTAATGGACATACATACCTCTTTGAAGACATCAACAGAATATGCTAGTTGTAGACAATTTCATGTACGTATTTTATTATTGGAAAAGACATTTTGTGATTGAATCAACCAACCAGTGATTTCAACATAAATAATCAGAATTGATGCGCGTGTACTTCAAATTAAAGACAAATACATATCGAGGCCATAAGCGAAAACATTTCTTAAATATATAGAAATTTCCAAGGATTGAAACGTTAAATATTATCTTTAAATCACGTAAATATAAATTTTAAATAATTAACCAATAATTAGTATAAAATTTTTAATTTTTCATTGAACAATAATAAACGCTACACTGAACTCAATTCTTTATTATTTTATTGTGTTTTTTTTTTTTCTTTAATTTAAAATTTAATTTTTGAAACATCAAAAAATGAAATAAAAAAAACAACAAACAAACAAACCAAAAAAAAAAAAAACTTCCAATATTCCAAAACTCAAAAGTTGGAAAGAAAAAAAAAATCATTTCATTTTTCTTTTAATTCTTTTTTGTTTTTTTTCTTTGATGAAATTTATTGCAAAGAATGGTTTTTTTTTATATACCTACAAACGAACAATAATCATCATAAATATAATTTAATCTAACTTCTAACTTCTAAAAATAATATTATTTCAAGACTTTTGTTTTTTTTTTTTTCCTTTTCGTTTTAATTGTTTCAATTTTTTTAATTGTTGTTGCTGTTGTTGTTGTTGGTTCTTGTATTTTTTTTTTGTTCTATTTTGTAATTATTTCGCATAAATTATGATGTGATGTGAGTGTACACGATGATTTATTTAATGCATTTTATATTAGATTATTACAAGTAGAAATATTACACTTTCTTAAACATCTATATGCCCACATACTTACACATACACCTACACACACACACACACATATAATAATAAATATGCAAAGTGAAGTGAAGTATAAAGTAAAGTATTAAGTTAAGAAAAAAATATATATATATACAGTAAAAGTCACATCACAAAATTTATAAATAAAATGAAACAAATATGTGCATTATACGAGTACGTAAGATAAATAAAAGATAAGAATGGTATTCCTTTTAAAGAGATTGCCTTTTTTTTTTATTTTTTATAATCTTAAGAGAGTGAAATACAAATAATAATAACAACAACATTAATAATAATGACGAAGAAGAACAAAAAAAAAAAAAAGAAAACAACAAATGAAATATAAATCCCATCAGAACAATAATGCAAACATAAACAAATAAGTTCATCTAGACACGATTTATATTTTGTTGTGAATTATTCAGTTTTTTTTTTTATTCTCTCCTCTTCTTCATCTTTTATTTGCTTTTCTTTTCTTTTAGTTTTTTTTTGTTTTCTTAATTCTTTCTAATCTTATTTGATGAAAAGAAAGAAAGAAAGAAATAATAAAAAAAAACCATACCTACCCATTATGTTCATTATAATTATTTCTCTCTTGTATGTTTTATGACAATAACAAAATTAAAATTGCACGAGTCTTAAAAAGTCTTTTCTATGGATGGACATATTTTTCACTGATGTGAACGCAATAGAAAATTTTAAAACAATGTCATAAAGATTTTTTCCCTTTTTCTAATAATAAAAAAAAAAAAAGTCTCTCACTATAATATTGTGTTTGTTTAGTTTGTTTTTTGACTTAAAGTTGTATAAATTTTATTATAAATGTTTTTCTGTTAAATGTGACATTTTCGTTTAAATTGATGTACTTATTTCTTGTATTGTTATTGTTTGTATTGTGATATTGTAGAGTGGGTGAGAGTTGATTATTTTGTATATACATTTTTTATGAGTTCAATGTCTTTGTTGTTATTACGTAAATTATAAATAAATTTAGTACAATATTTAAATGGATTTGTTATGATTATTTTATTGGATAATTTAAAGAATTTTTAAATGGACTATTTTTAGATCTATTCCCCATTCCCGTATAAATAAAGGAATAATTCTTGTATGAATTGAATTAAATGTTATTTACAACGAAAATATTCAAAAGAACTTTAATCGAAATATAATTACTAAATTTTTCTTTTGGTTAAAAATTATGATTAATGAAAGTTAAATTTCTTTAGAAGAAAAAGAAAAAAAACAAAATGGGGGTCCATTGAACTGAAATTAAATAATACAAGAAGAAAGGAGAATATTGTTCTTCCACTTATATAAAAAAAAATTTAGAATAGAGTTATTTGTAATGAGGAGGAAGAATAAGGTTATCTACCCCAAACATTACATTTAACAGCAACAAGTACATAGAAACAGTTACTTACATCTACGCGGTTAATCCGTTACAAAAGACAAAAAAAAAGCATTGAAATGAAATGACTCTTTTTTTTTATTTTTTAAGAAAAAATGCGCGCGCACAACAAAACAATTGATTCAAAATAATCACCAAAAAAAAAACCAGAGAAAAAAAAAAACGAGTCACATAAAAACGGATGTACAAAAGTCAATAGAACACGTCGTCTTCTGTACATAACTTAATCGTTGTTAATATGAATGTTTTTTTCTTGTGTTGTTACCTTTTCTTATGTATTCATATATTAATCTTGTAATTTGCATCTTTTGTCACGCAGTTTCCTATACATGAAAGATTTAACTATGATCATAGAATATGTAGAATAGAAAGAAGTGAATTTAAGTCTCACTTCAATTTAATTAATATGCACATGCGCGATCGCCTTTTTCTTTTATATTTCTCTATTTTATTTTTAATTTTTCTTTATGGATACAAAATATATTCAAAGTTAGCCGGATATAAATTCAATGTAACAGAATTCTTTTTTATATTCAGATTAAAATCGTACAACAAAAAATGTGAAAATTTGAATGAAAAACAATCTCCTTATATTTAATTCATTAATGGAAATGTAAATAGACATTTTGTAACGATTTTTTATTATGATCAATTTTTTTTTCTTTTTGATCCACTTAAAGTTAATACTTTTAGTAATTTTTAGTTTTGTTAAACTTTCTTCAATAAACAAATTAATTCTTTATTAAACGGAGAAGAAAAAAAAATCCACAGAAAATGAAAAGTTTAAAAAAAAGTGAAGAAAAAAGAAAGAAAAAAGAATCAATTGCAATTTTTTACCTTACACGAATTGCATCTAAATTGGTTCATATACAATTTACTTGACTTTTTATTTAAATGCACAAAACATAAAGAAAATGTTTAAAATCTAAAATATGAAATTAAATTCAACTTAATTATGTCATTTAGTTTAGCGCAAAAATCTCTTTTCATTTCTTTTCTTTTCTTTATTTTATTTTGTTTATTTTTTAAATTAACTTTTCTTTCTTTCTTTCTTTCTTTCTTTCTTTTTCATCTCTTCTCATTTTGATTTTCTGATTTTGTGATTTTTTGTAACTTTCTTGTTTGTTTGAATATTTAATTAAATATTAACTTAAATCAAAAGAAAAAAAAAAATTGGCTTAACGTAAAATATTTTGTATTTGATGTTTTTATTTAAAATGCCTTTTTTTTTTCTTCTATCGACAAACTAAAAAAAAAAATCCATAATTATTTTTTTGTTTAAAAAAAAAAGCAACAAAAACAAAAATAAAAATAAATAATTCAAGACACAAAAATAAAGTAAAAATTATGAAAATTGATTTTTTAAAGATAAGTTGAAGAATGAAACGAGAAGAAATCCATTTATTTTAATTAAGTATAGTTAATTATGGATTTAAAAAAATTGATTGATTTACATTAGATTATAATCATCATCATCATCATCATCATAATCATCATCATCATAAACTTAATTAGATAAAAAATTGTTTTAAATTCAATTCAAACATTTGAAATCAAATCAATAATAATTATTATTAAACGAATAAAGATCAAATTTTTTATTTCTTTCTTTTCTTTCGTCTACATTTTTTTATTTTTTCATTGTTTTTGTAATTTTCTTTTCTTTCTTTTAAGAGACGTTAAAATTATTTATTATTGATTTTTTTTTTCTGTGTGTGTTTTTGTTGTTGTTGTTTTTTACTCATTCTTTTTTTCTTCTAGAGACTTTTTTTTTTTTTTGTTTTTCATTTTTGATTGATTTTTTTTTAAATCAGATGAATTAAAAATTAGACAAAGTCTTATAATGGAAATATATAATTTGATTGTCTTTGAATGACTTTCAAAAAAAAAAAAAGAACAAAACAAAACAAAACATAAAATAATAATAGGGAAAAAAAAAGTCTTTAAAAGAAATAAAACAACAAAAACATACGAAAGAATGGAAATCGTTTAATTAATTTGTAGTGTATGTGTATGTGTGTGTGTGCAGTTGTGCGTTACCAGTTAGAAAAAATTGTGACAACTTAATCAGTAATATAGTAAACAGAAGAAAGAATTAAATGAAGGACATTTTGAAAGAAAATTCTCTCAAATTAAACAGACGGCTGAATAAATTGAACAGGGTGAACGAATTTTAATGAAAGATTTAAAATAGGATATTTTATGAGACAGAATTAAAAGTGATAAGATTGAAGGACTTGCAATATAATTTTAATAAAAAATTAACAAAGAAGAGAATATTGTTGATTATCATCGATACAAGAAATTCTTTCAATTGCAAGGAAAAATTCAATACCAGCACAGAGCACACAAAGAAAAAAACTTAAAGTGAATGGATTAATTGTCTTTGATTAAGTAATAAGGAAGTAGGATACACAATTATAAGAAATCTCAAGGATCTAAACTTAAAAATAAAAGAATGAAATATTTTCGGAAAGCGGATGGATTATTTTGTGATTTCCTTTACTCTGATGATGAATTGATCAAAGACAAAAAAACACTTTTTTTAATTAATTTTTTATCTTTTTTAGATGCGGAAATTTTAGTTTTCTTTCTTTTAATTTTATTTCTACAATTCTGTTTCTTCTCTTTTTTTTTTGTTGAAACTGGAAATGAATTTTTTAATCAAAATGAAATTCCACAAAAAAAAAATAAATATCTTTACATTCAGCAATGGTGAAGAAAAAATGTTTTCTTATTTGAAGAACTAATTACGAATTTCTATATCGTAAAAAAATAAAATGTTTAAATTAGAAAATAAAATGTTATTCAAAGAATAAAAGAATTTACCAATTGCGGTATCGTGAATGTTGATATAAATTAAAATTGTATTTGTGTCAGTAACAGGTAAAAAATTGTAGAAACAATTAAGTAAACATTTACCTAATTTAGATTATTTTTACACAAATGGTTTTATTTCAAGGAAACAATTGATAATTTTTTTTAAGAATAAACACATTTTTTTTTTTGTATTCAATTGAAAACAACAACAACAACAGCAACAGCAACAGCAACAATAATAGCAACAACAACAACAACAACAGGGACATCGACAACAATAAAGTGAAGTTTCAATTACCAATAATAGTGAAATAAATTGTACAACAATAATTTATAATTTATAATTTACAGGAAATTTCTATGAAAATCACAATTAAAAAGTAGCAAAAATCATCAATTTCTTTTGACGGCGAAAAAATAAAGAGGAAGAAGAAGAAGAAGACGACGAAGAAACAATAAAAAAAAATTCATTTAACGCGAATAAAAAAAAACAACAACAACTCAAGTTTCTTAGAAAAAAATAAGAATTTATACCAACATCAATTATTTCTCTATAGAAACAAAAAAAAAAAAGAAAAATATTTCCAATAAAAATAAAAAGGAAATTTATAATTTTTTTGTTAAAAAGAAAGAAGAAAATTTGAAATTGTTGTTATTGTTGTTGTTGTTGTTCAAAGATTTAAAAGATTTTTTATTTCTATTGCGCGCAAAAAAAAATAATTATTTTTCTCTTTTATTTCTTTCTTTCTTTTTCTTTCTTTTTCATCTTACAATTGATGGCAATAAATTATATTTTTATAATTATAATTATTTTATTATTACAATTTTATAAATACATTGACAGTAATTTGTAGTTGTTTCTTGTCTTGTTGCTTTTTTGATGATGACCATATCTTTAAAAGATTACCTTTTCTCACGTATAAAGTCTTAAAGATACAACAACAACAACAACAACAATAATAATAATAAAAAAATATTTTAAAGAGAAAATTACTTAGTTTTTATTGTTGTTGTTTCTTTCTAAATAATCTTTTCACCGACCATTTATTATTTACCTTTTACAAAATTCTTTTAAATGTGATGAATTTTTTAAGAATTTTTTTTTTTTTTGCTTATTTTTGTTTTGTTTTTTTTTTTCTGCCAAAGACTAAAATATTCTCAATTATTAATTTATATAAAGACATAAAATTTAACCTTGAAATTAATAATTTGCTTTTAAATTAAATCACAATTTAATATTTTAAATTAATCTTAATCTTTTAATCTTTTTATTCATCTTCTATCAATCTTCTTCATATTTCTTGTTCCAATATAAAATATTTATGAATGGACAGACAGACAGACAAAACAGATAAAGAACAAACAAAAAAAAAAAACAAGTTTATTTGATTTTGTGTCATTTTATTATAAAAAAAAAAAAAAAAAACTAAAGATTTTTATCTATAGAAAATATAAAATAAATATCTAATCATAATTTTCCTTATCGATGTCTTGTCTTGTCTTGTGTTAATAATTTAACTTCTTGTTTATAAACTAATTTGTTGTTATTCTTGTTACAATTTTTTGAATGTTGTCTCGATAGTTATCCACACTGTCTGCCTGTATAAATATCAGTTAGTTCATTTTTTATGTTATTATTTTTTTTTTTTTTTGTTTTTGTTTTTTTCGCAGAGGGAAAGTAAATAAAAATACGTCAGAAATTATACATTTTTTTGTAATGCAGGTTTTTTTCTATTTCTATTTAAATAAGAAATAATTATTTCTTATATATGGACGCATTTACAAAGAAATAAAATTTATTCGAAAGGAAGTTGTAAATAATTTTGGATTTACCAAGAGATGTGCTGTTTTTTTTTTTTTTTGCTTGCTTGTTGAATCTTTGTAAATAATTTTGTTTATTTGTTTGCTTAAAACTTGAACACATAGACTGATTTATTAATGTGCTTTTTTTTTTTGTTTTCAATAAAAGATCTACATGACGTGTAGTACACCAACTTCTAGTTGAATTTTGTAACATGATCGCGATCACGAAATAAATGAACTTGTAATTTATAAATCTTTATGTTTGTTGTTTTTGTTGTTGTTGTTGTTGTTGTTGTTGTTGTTGTTGTTGTTGTTGTTGTTGTTGTTGTTGTTCTTGTTTTTTTTTTTTTGTAATGAACCACAATAATATTATGTCTACGCTAAAAGTTAAAGGTGTTAAGAAAAATAATATTAGAAAATTAATAATGTAATTGTTTTACAACAACATAAAAAAAAACAAACTAAATTTTATGCAATATTTAAAACTATTTGTTAGATTTGTAGGTTGTACTAAGGTGCGGTATTTAACTAGATTTTCCAATAATTTATGTAAACACAGATTGGAATGTGAACCAATTTTTATTTATTGTATAATTTTATAAAATTATTTTAAATTGATTTAATGTGAAATTCACATGAATTTAAATTTAGTTTTTTTTTTTCTGTTTAATTTTGACATCAATCAGTAACAATTAAGACGAACTTTCATGGAAAATCTCTTAATTACACAATAATAAATTCTTTTGTTGTTTTCATAACTAAACTAAAAGAAAAAAGTTAAGACAAGACAAGAATAATTATTATTAAATGTCTTCTTCATTTTAATGAATGAATATTCATTTTTAAGTATTTGTAATCGTCCTTTTGTCATTCAGTGAATTAAAACAAAAACAAAAGCGACGAAATACTGCAAAATAATTTACAAAGTTAAAACGATAAACAACAAAAAAAAAACAAAACAAAACAAAACGAACAAGAGTATTTTTTTTTAAATTTTATAAACAAGAAAGTTAAATCCATTCAATTCCAATTTTCTATACTTTAAATAAATAGTTTTTGGTTCACTTAATTAACATTTTTCTGTTTTTTTTTTTTTTTTTTTGCTTTTCTTGATTTTTAAATTCACTTTTTTTTTTCTTTCGATTTTCCGTCGTTTTTTCCCTGTGTGTGTGTGTGTGTGTGTGTGTGAGTGTTTTTTGCTGTAACATTGTTGACTGAACACACCAGTCATCCAGTTAAACATTGGAATGGAAAAAAAAAAAATAAAACCTCGTGGTCTACTAACTCCCACACTTTAACCGAAAAATTATTCCGGTTTGTTATATTTTGTTTTTCCTGTAAGAAAATTTCTGAACAATTTTTTTTTTTCTTCACTCTCTACGATTTGTTTATTTTTTGTTTTCATCAACAATAAAAAATAAAACACAAAAAAAAAAAATAAAAAAATAAAAGAATTAAATTAAAATTAAAGAAACAAAGAAGAATTTGTTTATTTTTTTTTTTTTTTTGTTCTTTATAAATATTCAATGCGTACTGTTGTTGTCATTGTTATTTGTATGGATGTTATTGTTGTTATTGTTATTATTGTTGTTATTGTTATTAGTGTTGTTGTTATTTAATATACCGCGATCACTTTTGATCATCTTCAGAACTTCTTATTAAAAGAAATCCGATTTAAAATGTGTGAAAAATAAAAACCAATAAAAAAATAAATGAGAGAAAAAATTACAAAAATGTGCGGTTTTCACACCCAAAACCAAAAACAAAAACAAAAACAAAACCAAAAACTTTAAATATTTCTTGTATTTTTTTTTCTGTTTCTCGTTGTTTTTGTTTTAATATTGTTGTTTTTTTTTGTTTTTTTTAAAAAATATTAAGATTGATTATGTCTTAAAGGCATTTTATTAAAAGATTATAAATTAATCATGTTTAACAAAAAGTCATAACTTTTTATTTATTGGAAATTTTGATTTGTTTTCTATTGGACAGTTTTGTGTTTTGTGTTGTTTTTTTTATTTTTTCTTTTTGGATTGTATTGGAAATATTTGTAAAATCAAAAATCAAAAAAAAATAAATGAAGGTGGGTTAAGGCCATTCTGCGGTGTGTTTTTGTTTTTATTGTGCGTGGCTTAATTATATTTATCGTATTTTATTTTCTTAATCTCACATTTTTCGGTTAGAAAAGGTTTTCACTTTTTCTATTGATAAAAATAATTTTTTTTTCTGTCTAAATTTATGATCACTTTTAGCGAAAATTTGATCAAATTTTTGTTTTGTGTCTTCTAAAAATACCAAAAAAAAAAATAAAATAAACAGATACAAATTTGCATAATTATTTTTTATTTTTATTTATTATTTTTCTATATAAAAACTTTCTTTTTCTTGTTTTGTTTGTCGATTGTCATTTGTCGTACATCTTTCTTCTTGTATATACGTGTGTTTATAATTAACTCTGTGTTACAATGCTCATGAATAAATTGAATGATTTTGTTTAATGAGTGTCAAGGTCACATTTTTAAAAATAGAAACAAAAAACAAAATTTGATCGCATTTTTTAATATTTCGATTGAAATATTTTTTTTTACAATTGACTTAAAGTTTCACAATCTTTGTTTTGAAAATTGAATTTTAATTGTAGACAAACAAAAAACATTTGGGTATTTTTTTTTTTATTTTGTATAGGAATAAGAGAAGAAAAATAGGTGAACCAATATGAAATTATTGGACATTGGAAAACGCATGATTTTCAGTTAGCGCAAAGAGAGAGCGAGAGAGAGAGACAGAGAGAGAGAGAACAAAATATAAAAAAAGAACGTGCGATATTAATTCGAATGTCAGCATCATGTCAAAGACTTTTAAATTTTTTTCCATTTATTAAATAAAAAAAAAAAAAAAGGTTTGAAAAAGAAAAATGCAACGTCATAAAATTCCATTCTCATCATCAGGCTAAACCATAACCTAAAAAAAAAAATACAGAAAACAAAACAAAATAAAATATTGAATATAGAAAAATGTTTAAAGAAAATGAAATGAAAGACGAAAAAAAAAAAAAAAATAGGTAGTCATAGTGAATATATTTTTCTATATTCATCAGATACAACAACAAAACAATAATAATAATGAAGTCCAATCTATATAAAACAACTTTCGAATATTGTTTAGAGTTAAGACTTTTGAAGATTAAATTAGAAATAATTATTTATCGTATTAATAGAAATACAAAGAATAAAAGATTTATGTGAATATCGAAACAATATAATTTTTATGTTATAGTGCGCATAAATGTGTCTAAGATAAAGTAAAGTTAAAGTATTTTCTTATACTTTTATTTGTTTAAATGTTTAATCAAACCTTGACTTTCATTGCAGCGTAAAATAAAGAAAAAAAAATCTATTACTTTTTTTTTTTCATATAAAATTCAAAAGAAAAAAAAACGGATCGATTTCAAATTCAGAAAAAGAAAAAACGCAAAGATACAAATAATCATAATAATAATAAGAAGATATTGTTACCGTCAGGTGTTTTTACCTTTTTTTTTCTCTTCTTCTTCTTCTTCTTCTTCTTCTTATTTGCCTTTATTTTTTCTTCTTAATAAAAATTGTAAATTGTAAAAGTGTTTTTTTTTGTTGTTGTTCTTTAAATGAGAAATTTGTTTTGTACTTCATTTAACAATTGAAACACTTTACTTTACTTGGTATAAAAGAAGATAAAAAATGTCAGTTAATTTTATAAAGAAGGAAAGAAAAAAAAATGTAATTATTCTTTAATGAAAATGAATGACAGAGAGAGAGAGAGAGAGAGAGAGAGAGAGAGAGAGAGAGAAAATAACGCGATATACTTTTTATTTATAAATATGCAAATAATTAGATATGAAAAATATGCAAGTCCATTGATCTCACAATTAAGTGTAAGAAGAATGAAATCATTTAAGAAGAAATCAAAAAAAAAAAAAAATTTTCATTCTTTAATAAAGAAAATAAATTTCAAAAAAATCATAAGAAATGAAAACTTTTTCTTTTTACGTTTATTTTGTATTCTGAAAACGTTATCGTTTTCTGTCTTAGTGTGGTCAATTTTTGAACTTTTTTACTGAAAGACGAATGACCCAGTTTTTTTTCTCTCTCTCTCTCTCTCTCTCTTGCTCTCCTTCTCACTCATTTGTATACATTTTATTCTTCCACAATTATAGTGTTTTTTATTTATTCTTGTACTCTTAAAAAAAAATTACACGCACTCACAAACACACATACACACACATACAGAACACACGCACAGGTGGCATTGGCTAAAACACACGAGCCATAATTTTCATGATAATGTACGAATTATTTTGTGTTTTGTTTTGTTGTAATTGTACTTGTGTATTAAAATCTGAATTGGTCAATTACATTTGCAAGAACAAATAATTAATTTCTGTTTTGTTACAGTTTTTTTTTTCTCTTATTTATTTATTTATTCTTTCTTAAATTTTTACGAAAGAATGTTAAGTCGTTTAGTTTTTTTTTTGTATTTCTTATTCACACATTTTTACATTGTACGCGACTATAAAGAATGAATTGTATTTTTTTTTTTTTTTTTGGGGAAAGTTATTTTGAAAATATTTAAACCTTTGGTATACGATGTGTTTGGTGTGATATGTTGGAATGGATTTAAGAAGAACAAACAGAAGAACGTATAGAGAAATAATTTTACTTTTGTTGCAATTAAGTTTGATTACAAAAAAAAAAAAATAGAAAAAGAAAAAGAAAAATGAATGTTATTAGTGGTTCATTATAAAGTTCTTAAAATTTGATCAACGCGTATATGATCATTTTAGCATTGACATCGAAAAGTCAACATTTTTAGAAGACAACAACAACAACAGAAGGCAGAAGGCAAAAAAAAATAACAATTTATCATAATTTTCTCTCTAATCGAATAATTTTATTTTTAATATTTATTGAAATTATGTTTTGTTTCGTTTTGTTTATCTTCGTTATGATGATGATGATGATTATTTTATGTTTCTTTTTTTTTTCTTTTCATTTTTGATTTGACATCAAACAAAACAAACAATCAATTTTCTCTTTTTTTTTCTGTTCTTCATCTTTAGTTGTCTTAGACAAGAAACATGTATCAGTTGTTGTTTCATTTTTTAATAATAATAATCTTTACTTAGATAGAGAGTTAATATGGTATTGAATCATTAGATGAAAATTTGTAGCATAATAATTTTCTATATTGAATTTAACAGAAGGTTTAGTGATGATCTACTGATAACAATTTATAATAAGAAAATTAGTTGGAAAATTGTGGAATAAAACACAAGCGTAAATAAATGATAATTTTTGTTTAGAGAAAATTTTTAAATATTCTTATTGGTTCACTGTTTACAAATTGTATAATTTATTTGCAAGAAATTATCATAAAAATTTACCTTAACATAAAATTTTTGCTTCCATATGAGTTATAATTAATTAATTAATTTATGCACAAAATATATTTTTATATACTGTCGTTATAAATTTATGTTAGACGTGAATACACTACGTCTTTCAAAATTATGTGACATGAATCAGAAATCCTTTGGTTAGGAATACTAATTCATATATTAATTAATTATTAATTATTAAATTATTCTCTAACTTTTATTTTTTTTTTTTTTTTCAAACTAAGAAACATTACTGAAAGTTTGCATTTTGTCGTATATCACCAATAGCAGATTTCTTCACCCAATGTAACAAAAAAAAAAAGCAACAAAATCCTAAACTTGCTAAAACTTACACAACACTGACATACTATTTCTTTTTTAACTTATTAATTAATTTTCTATTTCTATTTGACGCATTTAATTTATGATCAACACCAAAATAATATTTAGCTACCTTATGATTTAAACATAAAAATCAATTTTTAAAATGTTAAAATGCCATAATGCGTAATATGACATGGTCAAAGTATTTTTGAAAAAAAACAAAAAAAAAAAGAAACACAAAAATAATTCTCAAGATCAAAACTAAACAATAGACGTACGTATAATAGAAGTGCGAATATAAACGTTAGAAAGAAAGAAAAAAAAAACACAACAATAATAATTTGATTCAAAGACAGAAACAGGTTCAAAAAAAAATGATAGTGAAAAGTATCAATTTAAATGTAGTTGTTGTCTATGACTTCTATATGTACCTACGTTTAGTGTTTAGTCTAATAATTTTAAATAACAATTTTTATTAAATAACAATTTTTTATAACATTCTTTTTTTTTTGTTTTAAATTCTATAAGTAAATTATTTATTTTGTAAGTTTTCATTTCACTTTATTCGTGTCCAATTTTCAAAACTTGATTTTGATATTTGACTTTTTCTGTCTTTATTTATTTTTTTTTTATTTTTATTATTTTTGTTTTGATTGAATTTTCACTTTTATTTAATAGAATAAAAAAATATAATTTATATTTTATAAAATTACAACAAAATGAAAATGAAATTTTTAGTTTAGTAATCTAGATTATTTTTTCTTTCTTGTTTAACAATTATAGAAACTTGAATGTAATTATTCTGAGATTGGTATTCGTCTCTGTTTCCTTATTATTTTACTTTTAAGAATATTTTCACAATTTTATCTTGTCTTGTCTATTAAAAAAGATTTCTGTAAAAGGATACTTTTAAACTTGTTTTTTTTTTTTAAAACAAATCAACATTTTTATTTTCTCATTTTCTTAATTTATCAGATATTTCCCAGAAGAGATAGAGAGAGAGAGAGAGAGAAGAAAATAACAACGTTGAATATTTTTTTTTTATAAAAATTTATTTTCTTAATACAAAAAAAAAAAAATTTATACTTACAAATATACGAATCTATAAACGAACATAAAACGTATAACATGTATAGAAAAATGCGTGTTTATCAGTCTTTAAATTATTATTATTAATAATTAATGTGAAACTTTTTTCGTTTGGCATACATTTCCCATTATTTAAAATTTTTTTTTTTTTTCATTTTTAAGAAATTTCCTCAATTTAGTAATAAGAAATTATAAATAAATATTATTTAAATTTTTATTGAGTTATGATATGAGAGTAACAAACTTTACAGAAAATTTATTACTTTTATAGTCATTAATATTATTTTTCTTTTAAATATTTTGTTTACAGGAATGAATTTTTTCTGTAAATTAAAAATACAGAGAAATGGGAAATTCGGGCAGTATGCACAATTTGGCTTCGGCCGTTGAAGATCATCTTCAAGCGCCACCATCTTGGCAATCATATCCCAGGCCAACACCAATTCAACCACAATTTAAAGTTTTGCCAGACAATGTACCAGGCTCAAGAATATTAAGATCGACTAATAATGGAGCAATTCTTCATTCAGGTGGTACACTGACACATAAAAAGGATTCGGTATTTATTTGATGATTATATTTTTAATTGTTCATTTATAACAATTACTTTAAAAACTACATTACAGGGTGGAGTTCAGAGATCGAAAAGCATAGCCACAACACACCAGAATGGTCCACCAAATCCATATCAAAATGCTATGCAAAGATCTCATACTCAACTTAATATGTTGGATGAACGAGAAGAAAGGATGATGAGCTATAAAAGATTTGGATCTGAACCAGATTTAAGAGCGTCCGGAGAAGAAAATACATCTCAAGCAGTGTCAAAAGGTAAAACAAAATTAATGAGAGGAAAAAAGAAAAAGGCTGCACCTCCACCACCGCAACCGATGCATGGGGTAAGATTTATATTTCTGTTTATCATTATTATTATTTTAACAATTGCTTATCGTAGATGGAACATGACTATGATCCAAGCCGATTTGGATGGAAACCAAAAATGCAGCAAATGCAACCACTACCGCCTGTTAGAGAACCGCCACCACGAAAGCTTAGATTATTTAAAACAAAAGCGGAATCAAAAAAGACGGCTTCACAGATTCGTTTAAATACTGAAGCGTCTGATCAGCATTTTAGGAAAATGCAGGCAGATCGACGAGAATCATATCCCCGAGAACCAGAACGACCTCGTGAATCTTTTCGTCAATACAGTAACGATCATGGATTTGATCGAATTCATCGAGTAGAAGAGGAACCTGATCGATTTTCGGATTCAGAATGGAAGCAATCTAGAACACAAGTTATTCCGATGCCACAGTTTCGTAGAGAGAAAACCTTTGATGCAAGTCTCCTGGGAAATAGAAATAGTCAAATGGAAAACTTTTTAAAAAGTCGAAGGCAACGTGCACCATCACCAACTGAACAAAAACCCAGAGTGCAAAAATACCCTGAACCAGAAAGAGTACAAGCACCAAGAAGGCCACCTCCTGAACCGAAACTCCAAAACATAACAAGAGAAACAAGAGATATTTCTAAAGTTCAGCTACGAAAACCATCTCAACCAGAGAAACCAGCTGTAATTGACTTTAAGCAGGAGCTTTTAGAAGCTACTAGACGGCGGTCAGTTGTTGTGGAATCAAAAGAAAAAGATAAAGTTAAAGAAAAAATTCCAATTCAAGCAATGCGTCCTGTTCCAAGAGCCAGAGTATGCAAAAAAGAAACACCTTCCCCAAAAGTTACAGAAATTAAAATTAGAAATATTGAAACGCCGATAAGAAAAACATCACAAAATCCAGAACAAAAATGTATAATTAATAAAGAGGAAATAAAAGTTGAAGTCCAAGTAAATCGAAAAAGGTATTAAAAATCTTCCAGAAAACATTTTTTTATCATTTTTCATAAATTAATCTTTATATTTTCAGTTCAAATACCAACACTAATTCTACACCTAATAATGATCGTATAATTCCAAAAACTTTCTATTTTGGAATGGACGAAAATGCGGAACCAGAATTGGTTGATGAAATTATTGACAGAGCACAGCTAGATGTAATTGATAGATTTGCTGAAAGTTTACTTAAAAGGAAGTCTGCACCAAGAATGAATGGTAACATATTTTATGCAATTATTCTTCTGTTAAAATCAATTCATATTTATAATTTTATGCACTTGTTTAGAATCATCAGAATCTGCTTTATCATCAGATGTGGATGATGCAATGGATGGGCAAAATCAAGAAATTATAACAGCTGATGGAGAGCCAGAAGGAATATCACTTCAATTACGTCCAACACTTCCAAAGAAACAATTTGAAATTCCCCGTTTCAGTCCGGCAGCTGCTTGGCGGCTTTTATCACCTGGTGATGATTTTAAGGAACCCCCACAATGGTACAGTAGCACTGAAAAAATTAATGTACCATCATATAGCGGTCGACAACAGGAAGGATCTGTAAGTTATTATAAATTGACCAAAATCCATTAATTAACAATTTGTGTTATTCTTTGTAGAATCGTTCAGAAGACCGAATTGAGAGAATTTATCGTGAACCGATTCCTGGATTACCAGACAACAAAAGTGGTGATAGCGGAATATCTGGTGATGCAGGACTTCCAGAACGTCCAGAAAGTCCACGATTTAATCCTCCACCAGTAACTCCAATGAACAATATAAATTTACCAATCAACACTTTAAAAGTTGGACCATTTTTATCTGCATGGACACCACAACAAGATTTAGGTGAAGAAAGTAGTTCTGATGGTGAAGAAGTGCCATCTAAAAATGAGATTAGTAAATTTGTTGTAGGAAAAGGGCATGTATTTAGTTTGTCACTTCCACGGGAATCACATTTAGCTCAATACAGCGAAAAAGTAATAATGAAATAATTTTAGTTTCTATATAAAATATTTAATATTCCCTTTTTATTCACAAGGAGGAGAAGCAATCGTTTAATAGTCTTCAAAAATTAAAGAAAACAGTCACTGGAGCATTTGGTGTTGGAGGATCTAGTCAAGAGAAATCTGAAATTACTAGAAGTGATAATTGGTTATTAAGTAGGTCAGCACCAAATTCTATAGAGAATTGTCAAAAATCACCAATTTCCCAATCTACATCTGATCATGATGAAGAATTAAAAAGACAGTCACAACATAGTAATTTATCAATAAAACCCCCTTCATTTAATTATCTTACCAGTGGAAAACATATGATGTATCTTCCCAATCATACAATTGGTGAATCATCAGATTATAAAATTGAAGAAAACGGAATTGGGCATTACATTGAATCTAAACCAGATTATGATGACGATGAACTAAATGTTGATAGAAAATCATATAAAATAGAGTTGGAGGATCTTCAAGATCCAATTCCAGTTAAAATTGTATGCTTTTTTTTTCTTTTTTGCAAATTTACTCAACTTGACATTTAAATTTTAGGAATATAATAAACCAAATAAATCAAAAGGACATAGATTTACATTTCAAAGTACTGTAAGACAAATTGAAAGACGACGAATTGCTGATAAATTATCAAAAGAAGCAGAGCATAAGGAAGCTCAACGATTAAGTGAACTTGAGGCTATGAGAAGGTAATTTTGTGAGAAATTCGATTATCCGTGCATTTCTAAAAAAATTTTTGTTATTATTTTCGTAAAATTTTAGAGTTGAAGAAGAATTTCAAAAGAAACGTGCACGTGAAAAAGCTTCAATTAGACAACAGCTAAGAATATACTCAATGGAAGAGAGTCATAATAGTTTACCAGTTGAATGGGAAACAAGTTCCGTAAGTAAAGCTCTGTTCATTGCATATTAAAAATTTGTAACAGAATTGAATTTAAAAATTCATCAATAGCCTCGTGCAGAACCAGATGGTGCAGTTTCTAGTCCAGCAAATAGTCCAACTCCTCCTGGATCTAATTTTAGACAAATTACTGATCTAGATAAACCAGATAGTGATATTGATACAAAAACTCCGTACATTTCACGTATTGTAGAAGAAAAAAGTAGTAAAATGGGTCATAGAAGTTTAGACCCAAGAGCATCTATAACTACGGAAGTTTTATCAGAATTTCGTACACCAAGACGTGAATATATTGAATACAGAGGAGGAAGACGATCTGAAAGTCCTGCAACAACAACAGGCTTAGGAGGACAACGAAATTCATCAACTGAACATCCAGCTTTTGTTTGTCATATTCCTCCATCACGAGGACAAGTAAAAATATTATTAACAGAACCTTCGATAATTCTGCAGCAATTTCAATTCATATTTTATTATTTTTATAGGCTAACTATGGATATCCTGATGATTTTTCATCATCAGATAATTATCGTAGAGATTTTGCAAGAGGTCGATCTGTTGGTAGTTCAGATTCTGAAATATCTGCTCCATCAATACCATCAGGATTACGACATAATATACAACAGAGATCAAGGTAAAGTAATCTTCTGAAAATTTTATTTGTTGATGGAATAGGATTACGTTTTAGGGTTTCTTATTATTTTTTCTTAATAAACAAGTTTAGAAAATAATCAATAAGTAAAAAAAAAATATTTATTATAAAATTTCAGGTTCTGATTGCTTTTCTTAACACAAAAACCTCCAATCCCAAAAAAAATAAATATAAACTAACTAACATTCTTAGTTAAATGTAAAAAAAAAAACAAAACCAAATCAAAACAAAACTAACTGCAACCCTTCATGCATCCCTCTAAAATACAATTTTTAATCAACTAAAGGTACGAATAAATTTTATTTAATTTTGTAAATTATTTTATTTAAAGAAATTAAAATTTTGTACTTTTCTTCTATTTGCATGAAAATTTTATAACCAAAAATTATTTCTAAATTCTTTATAGGCTCTTTTAATAAATTGATTAATTCCATTATATTTTTTAAATACAGATCACCAAGTCCAAGTAGGACATTTGATTGATTATAGAAAGACACACACAAAGAATATTAATGATGTAAGAACAAACTAACATGAACGAAAAAAAAAAAAAAAAGGAATATTAGAAACATTTTCTAGTCAAAAGAAAAATAAATAATTTTTTGTAAAGACAAATTAAAAATTCATTAAATGATTAGATAAATTTTATGTATTATAGAAAATATTGTATTAACTTTAGAGTTTAAACGATATACGTTAAAAAAATATTATAAATTAAAGAATTAAACAAATAAAACAAAATTAATATATTTTTTTTTTAAAACAAGTAACTTTTGTATAAAAATAAAACATTTATTTAGTGTTGTATATTTATTAACAAATTTTCAATTATAAAATACATTTTTGTAATTATCATTTAAATCAACTTTTTTTTTTTGTATTATATTTTTTATTAATAAATTTTTATTATTTCATATTTGTGATAATTTATTTATTATTGAATCCAATTATTGAACTTTTTCAACTAAATTAATCACTATACCTGAATAAATGAATCGCGGTTAAAAATTTATTTTATACTTCGGTGTTTCAACTACGTAAACGAACAATAAAATTTGTTTACATTTAATTATAGTATAAAGTATAACTTAAGGTGAATAATATAAAATTATACGCTGGACTAGCATGTCTAGTGTGAAATTGTTTAGTTGCTAGTAAAATTGTTTGTGAAATTATCCTTAATTCGCTATACTTTTTAAGACTGCCAACATTGATGATGTCGCCCGACAAATCTAAACAAGAGAAAAATTAAATATTTGGAAAATTAAGTTGGAATGAAACTTACAGTTAAAAAAAAATTTAAAGTGCAAGTAAATATTTTTAATGCTGTCAGTACACAGGGTTTTTGGCAGCGACAAATAAAAATCATGTAACTTTTTTGTATATTTGGCGGATACGTATACCAATGACAATTATAAATTACTGTGGATAATTGTGTACTCTGAAAAATAAAAATTATACATAGTTAAGTATAACGCTTTATTCAGTCGGTAAATCAAGTAACTTCATGTGATAAAAGAGTTCCATAATATGAATATGTTATTAAATAAATGAGACCAGCAGCTGCAAGTGAAATGTTCGTTGGCAATTGCTCCTGATCTTCGGACTAATAAAATAAAACAATCAGTTAAAGCAAATTGATTATGAGATGGAATAAGTTTTTAATTACTAAAGATATTTGCAATACACTAAAACCGAGAAACAAAACACTACCAAGATATTGCATTAACATTGCTATTCCAAAAGTGTTTTGTACAATTTCGACATAACTAAAAACAATAAATAATCAGATTGAGAATATTAAATTGACAACTATCCGGTACCTTAAGATTTCTTTGTGATATAACATAATCATCCTTAATTTTTGTTTTAAAAGTTTCAATTCATCCTTTTTATAAAATGAATTATTTGATTTGTAATAATTTTTCATTTCAAGATCAACCGAAGCGATCATTAATTGAATATCTTTAAAATGTGCAGTTAGATAAATGGTAATCCCAACAAAAATGGTATCACATATAATTATTACTATTGATAAGGCCAAAATACTTCCACCAGATATTATGTAAGCAATCTCAAAAGTAGGATGTGTTGACGTATCAAAGGGATATCTATGAATATAAAAGTAGAATAAATAATTCTGCCTTTAATCATTTTTTATTCGTTATTGTGTTGTAGCATTCCCAAACTTTAAATAATAAACACTCAAGAATGATTTACCTGCTCAACAATTTATTTCAACATAACTTACTGAACATAATAAGGAATAATCAGCTTTCCACCATTCATAGAATTTTGAATTATACCAATTAATGGAGCAATGACAAGCAATACAACACAACTCAATACAGTGAATATTAATATTTTCGTAACTATTGTAATATGCTTTTCGGCTTTAATAAAATCAATGCCTTTACCAATTTGTAGTCCTACAAAAAGTATAAAAGTTATAATTATTGTTTACGTAAAATGTACACTTATCGATACAAACTTTTATTAACATTTGTCTGCAGAGTTTCAATTAATTTTCCAATTTGTTTTCTATTCCAAAAATATAGACTCAATTTAATTAGACTTAAAATGGCTGCAAAAATCAATGGTAACCCAATAGTAGCAGTTAAAATATCATCAAAATTCCCCACAACATAAGTTACCTATAACTCAACATGAATATTTGATTTTAATTCATTGATTCTAATCACAGTTTTTTATTAAACTTACATCGGGAATAATACTAAAATAAGGGAATATAAACCAAAATACTGTAATTAATCGATACCAGCTGCCATATGGATTTTCAGGAAGAAGTCCTGTATACTTTAAAAGTATGTTATTTAATTTAAGAATCTTCATTCTTATTGAATTTATATGCTTTTCATTGAACTTCACAAAATCAACTAAATCACACAAAAAATTCACTTCAATGAGCCCAATTTCATTAAAGTTTCGTGCACAGGTAACCTAATGATTATTTACATTTGAAAATTAAATTATACAAATTAAAATATACAATTGAAAAGTATTTATTTGACTATTTGAATAAATAATCTAAAAGACAATCACAAAATTTAATAAATAATGAGTTAAGTTTTATTTTAGAAACATCCATTAAATATTTAAAGACTTTTACAAAAATTTAAAACTTTTGTTATAAACTTATTTAGAAAGAAGTAAATAATACAATTGTCTAACCACTATTACCTAAATATGTCTGTTAGTAATGACTAATAATTTACGGGTACAATTAACTCAACAATAACGATATATTTTTTACTTTGCTGTAAAGTGGCATTAAAGAATTGAATCTCCATCAAAATTTATATATAATTATGTGCTTTCACAAACAGTCAAATATTTTTACATTTAGAGTTTCTATGGGAGTATAAAGTATAACTTTAGGTCAACTTTATATAATAGAGTAGCAAGTTTGTTAAATTAATTAAATTCTTTAGATGCTAGTAAAAACTTTTCTCATGTGAAACTATTCTTTAGTGGCTATACTTTTTAAAACTGCCAACATTGATGATGTCGCTTGACAAATCTAGAAAAATTAATTATTATAGAAAATGAAATTGAAAATTAGAATATTAAGCGAAAATGAAACTTACAGTTAAAAAAAAATTTAAAGTGCAAGTAAATATTTTTAATGCTGTCAGTACACAGGGTTTTTGGCAGCGACAAATAAAAATCATGTAACTTTTTTGTATATTTGGCGGATACGTATACCAATGACAATTATAAATTACTGTGGATAATTGTGTACTCTGAAAAATAAAAATTATACATAGTTAAGTATTACGCTTTATTCAGTCGGTAAATCAAGTAACTTCATGTGATAAAAGAGTTCCATAATATGAATATGATATTAAGTTCATTAGACAAGCAGTTGCAAGTGAAATGTTTGTTGGCAATTGCTCCTGATCTTCAGACTAATAAAATAATCAGTTAAAACAAATTGATTATGAGATGGAATAAGTCTTTACTTACTAAAGATATTTGCAATACACTAAAACCGAGAAACAAAACACTACCAAGATATTGCATTAAAACTGATATTCCAAAAGTGTTTTGTACAATTTCAACATAACTATAAAAAAAATTAATAACCAGATTGAGAATATTAGATTAATAACTGCCCGGTACCTTAATATTTCTTTGTGATATAAAATAATCATCCTTAATTTATGTTGTAAAAGTTTCAATTCATTCTCTTTATAAAATGAATTATTTGATTTGTAATAATTTTTCATTTCAAGATCAACCGAAGTGATCATTAATTGAATATCTTTAAAATGTGCAGATAGATAAACGGTAATCCCAACAAAAATGGTATCACATATAATTATTACTATTGATAAGGCCAAAATACTTCCACCAGATATTATGTAAGCAATCTCAAAAATAGGATGTGTTGACGTATCAAAGGGATATCTACGAATATAAAAGCAGAATAAATAATTCTGAATTTTTTTCGTTTTTTGTTGGTTATTGTGTTGTAGCATTCCCAAACATTAATTAATAAACACTCAAGAATTATTTACCTGCTCCACAATTTATTTCAACATAACTTACTGAACATAATAAGGAATAATCAGCTTTCCACCATTCATAGAATTTTTAATAATACCAATTAATGGAGCAATCACAAGCACTACAACACAAGTCAATAAAGTAAATATTAATATTTTCGTAACTATTGTAATATGCTTTTCGGCTTTAATAAAATCAATGCCTTTACCAATTTGTAGTCCTATAAAAAGTATAAAAGTTAAAATTATTGTTCACGTAAAATGTACACTTATCGATACGAACTTTTATTAACATTTGTCTGCAGAGTTTCAATTAATTTTCCAATTTGTTTTCTATTCCAAAGGTATAAACTCACTTTAATAAGACTTAAAAGGGCTGCAAAAATCAATGGTAACCCAATAGTAGCAGTTAAAATATCATCAAAATTCTGAACAACATAAGTTACCTATAACTCAACATGAATATTTGATTCTAATCAAAGTTTTTTATTAAACTTACATCGGGGATAATATTAAAATGAGGGAATATAAACCAAAATACTGTAATTAATCGATACCAGCTGCCATATGGATTTTCAGGAAGAAGTCCTGTATACTTTAAAAGTATGTTATTTAATTTAAGAATCTTCATTCTTATTGAATTTATATGCTTTTCATTGAACTTCACAAAATCAACTAAATCACAGAAAAAATTCACTTCAATGAGCCCAATTTCATTAAAGTTTCGTGTACAGGTAACCTAATGATTATTTACATTTGAAAATTAAATTATACAAATTAAAATATACAATTGAAAAGTATTTATTTGACTATTTGAATAAATAATCTAAAAGACAATTACAAAATTTAATAAATAATGAGTTAAGTTTTATTTTAGAAACATCCTTTAAATATTTAAAGAATTTTACAAAAATTTAAAACTTTTGTTATAAACTTATTCAGAAAGAAGTAAATAATAAAATTTTCTAACCACTATTACCTAAATAAGTCTGTTAGTCATTATTTACGGGTACAATTAACTCAACAATAACGATATAGTTTTTACTTTGCTGTAAAGTGGTACCGAAGAAATGGATCTCCATCAAAATTTATATATAATTATGTGCTTTCACAAACAGTAAAATATTTTTACATTTAGAATTTCAATGGGAGTATAAAGTATAACTTTAGGTCAACTTTATATTATAGAGTAGCAAGTTTAGTGTTAAATTAATTAAATTCTTTAGATGCTAGTAAAAACTTTTCTCATGTGAAACTATCCTTTAGTGGCTATACTTTTTAAGACTGCCAACATTGATGATGTCGCTCGACAAATCTAGAAAAATTAATTATTATAGAAAATAAAATTGAAAATTAGAATATTAGGTGACAATGAAACTTACAGTTAAAAAAAAATTTAAAGTGCAAGTAAATATTTTTAATGCTGTCAGTACACAGGGTCTTTGGCAGCGACAAATAAAAATCATGTAACTTTTTTGTATATTTGGCGGATACGTATACCAATCACAATTATAAATTACTGTGGATAATTGTGTACTCTGAAAAATAAAAATTATCATTAGTTAGTACGCTTTATTCAGTCGAAAGATCGAATAACTTCATGTGATAAGAGAGTTCCATAATATGAATATACTATTAAGTTTATTAGACCAGCAGCTGCAAGTGACATGTTTGTTGGCAATTGCTCCTGATCTTCAGACTAATAAAATAGAACAATCAGTTAAAATAAATCGATTGTAAACTGGAATTAGTCGTTACTTACTAAAGATATTTGCAATATACTAAAACACAGAAACATAAAACTACCAAGATATTGCATTAAAATTGATATTCCAAAAGTGTTTTGTACAATTTCGACATAACTAAAAAAAAATAATTACCAGATTGAGAATATTAGATTGATAACTATCCGGTACCTTAATATTTCTTTGTGATATAAAATAATCATCCATAATTTATGTTTTAAAAGTTTCAATTCATCCTTTTTATATAATGAATTATTTGATTTGTAGTAATTTTTCATTTCAAGATCAACCGAAGTGATCATTAATTGAATATCTTTAAAATGTGCAGTTAGATAAACGGTAATCCCAAAGAAAATGGTATCGCTTGTAATTATTACTATTGACAAAGCCAAAATACTTCCAGCACTTATTATATAAGCAATCTCAAAATTAGGATGTGTTGATGTATTAAAAGGATATCTATGAATATAAAAGAAGAATAAATAATTGTCGATTTAATAAATAATTGATATTTGGTTAAAATATATCTTAAAATTTCAAGCACCATTACCCTGTTCATCCATTATTTTAAATTGAAATCTGTTACTTACTGAACATAATAAGGAATTATCAGCTTTCCACCATTCATAGAATTTTTAATTATACCAATTAATGGAGCAATGACAAGCAATACAACACAAGTCAATAAAGTAAATATTAATATTTTCGTAACTATTGTAATATGTTTTTCGGCTTTAATAAAATCAATGCCTTTACCAATTTGTAGTCCTACAAAAAGTATAAAAGTTAAAATTATTGTTTACGTAAAATGTACACTTATCGATACAAACTTTTATTAACATTTGTCTGCAGAGTTTCAATTAATTTTCCAATTTGTTTTCTATTACAAAAATATAGACTCAATTTAATTAGACTTAAAATGGCTGCAAAAATCAATGGTAACCCAATAGTAGCAGTTAAAATATCATCAAAATTCCCCACAACAGAAGTTACCTATAACTCAACATAAATATTTGATTTTTATTCATTGATTCTAATCACAGTTTTTTATTAAACTTACATCGGGAATAATATTAAAATGAGGGAATGTAAACCAAAATACTGTAACTAATCGATACCAGCTGCCATATGGATTTTCAGGAAGAAGTCCTGTATACTTTAAAAGTATGTTATTTAATTTAAGAATCTTCATTCTTATTGAATTTATATGCCTTACATTGAACTTCACAAAATCAACTAAATCACAAAAAAAATTCATTTTAATGAGTCCAATTATATTGAAGATTCCTATACAGGCAACCTAATGATTATTTACATTTGAATATTAAATTAAACAAATCAAAATACACAATTTAAAAGTTTTATTTCTTCAGTTGAATAAATAATCTGAATGACAAACAACGAGATTTAATAAACAATGAGATAAGTTTAACCATCAAAACATTTTAATAAATTCTCTAAAAATTTTGAATTTTTTTAAAAAGAATATTATTACAAAATATTACAAACAAAAATTACTCAAACTTCACTAGTCCAGATTAATATGCATGTTAATCATAACTTTGTCAACCAAATAAAATTATTTTTCACTTGATGGCCATACTTTTAAGAACAGCCAATACTGATGATGACGCTTTACATATCTGAATTATATATACAAATATTTATGGTTTCATTTAAGATAATTAGGATTCTACTTACACTTATAAAGTTATCTAAGGAGCAAGTAATAATATTTGCTACTGTTAATGCACAAATTCTTTGACAACGATAAATAAAAATCAAATAATTTTTCTGTATATTTAATGGATACGTATACCAATCAGAATTATAAACCACAGCAACAATTTCGACACTCTGTGAAATAAAAATTGTTTAGTTCTTTCGAATATGTTCAGTCATATAAATAGAAAGAAATAACTTCATGTGATAAAAGAGTTCCATAATATGAATATAACATTAATTCTATTAAACCAGCAATTAAAAGTGAGACGTTTGTAGGCAAATGTTCTTTATCTTCAGACTAAAATAAAAATTATCTGTTGAGAATAATTTCATCTATGATTAAAATATGGATCGATACTTTACCAAAGATACTTGAAATATACTCAAACACAAATATAAAGTACTATTCACATATTGTACAAAAATTGCTTTTCCAAAAGTTTTTTGTACAATTTCCACATAACTAAAACAAACTTAATAATCAGAATATAATATTTTAGATTGACAATTGATTCATACCCTATGATTTCTTTGTGATATAAAAAAATCATTCTTAATTTATGTTGTAAAAGTTTCAATTCATCCTCTTTATAAAATGAATTATTTGATTTGTAGTAATTTTTCATTTCAAGATCAATCGAAGTGATCATTAATTGAATATCTTTAAAATGTGCTGTTAGATAAACAATAATCCCTAGAAAAAGAGAATCCATTGAACATATTATAAATGACACTGAAATTGTACTTCCAGCACTCAGTATGAAAATAATCTCAAATATTGGATGTTTTGATATGTCAAACAAAAATCTATAAAAATATAAAAAAAGATTGTAATTAAAGTTTATTTAAAAACTCAATGATGAATATTGGAAAGTCAATAATATTCATTGCAGTGACAATTCCAGTCAAATCCTCATAAATAAAATAATGTACTTACTCAACATAATAAGGAATCTCTAATTGTCCTGTACCATTCATATAGTTTTTAATTATACGTATTAGAGGTAGAAATACAATAAATATAATACAAAATATTAAAATTATAACAAACATTTTCGTAACAATCGTAATATGTTTTTCAGCTTTAATAAAATGTTTTCCTTTATCAATTTGTAGTCCTAGGAAAAATATTAAAGATTTAAAATATTGCTAATCAGATATTACCTTCTTCTTCAATACAAACTTTTATCAACATTTGTCTGCATCGTGTCTATTAATTTACCAATTTCTTTTCTATGCCAAATGTACAAACTTACTTTTAAAGGATTTAATAAAATTGTAAGAATCATTGGTGCTCCGGCTGTAGCTTTTAAAATATTTTCAAAATTCCGAACCACGTACGTTATCTAATTAAATATAACTCGTTTATTTTGTATGATTAATTCTAATATACTTTATTAATTAACTTACATCGGGAATAACATTAAACATGGAGAAAATAAATAAAAATAAAGCAATTAATCGATACGATTTACCATAAGAATGTTCAGGCAGAAGTCCATTATACTTTAAAAGAATATTGTTTATTGCTAAGATCTTCATGTTTATCGTACAATTGTGCAAAATTTAACTTCACAAAATAAACTGAGTAACAAAGGCTTTTCAATGTGTATTTATACATAACACGCCCATTTCAATAATGGTGTTACACTAAAGATGAGGTAACTTAAGCAAAGGCGGCACGAAGAACACAATTTAAGGGTATAAGTTTTGAATTGTTACAAAATACATCAAATCAATTCAAATTCTATAACTAAAAAGGTAAACAGTACACCAATGCCAAATATGAGGGACATTTGCAAGTAACCAAATAAAAAAAGTTTGTTCATTTTAATAAATATTTAACGTTTAATAAAACTTTTGTAAAAGTTAAATTCAATAATGCCAACATATAAATATTTCAATAAATGTGTTGATAGAGAAAAGTAAATAATAGCAGCTGTTTATTATCCATCAACTTTTAAAAACAAATAATAAATAATAGAAAACAATCAAATGCAATAAGGAAACGCATTTAAAAAGAAAATGTTTTCAAAGCAAAGTATTTTTTAATAAAATTTAACGACAAATAAAATCGGAAATTGTTTCTTTATTGATTTATTCATATTTTATAATAACTCACAAATGCCTACACAAATTTTTTATAGAATTTACATAGTTTAATTATTTCAGATTAATACTATTAAGAACAGCAAGTATTGATGAGACTGCACTACAAATCTTTATTAAAGGAAATAAATAATTTTTATTTGGATTATTAAATTTTTACCTTTTATGATTTACAGTCATAAAACTTTCCAGATTGCATGGAAATATTTTAAGGGTTGTCAGAACACAAGACTTTTGACAACGTAAAATTATAATCACACATATTTTCTGTAAGCTAATCGGATATGTATGCCAATCACATTTATAAAAAGCTTTTGCCACTTCAATACTCTACAAAATATAAAAACACTCTCGTTTATTAATTCAGAACTCCCTTAAAATAATTATCTAGTATAAGTATTTTTAAAACCAACGTACCTCATCTGATAGATGTGTACCATAATACGAGTAGATAAGTATTTGAATCATAGCTCCCGTAAAAAATGAAAGAAAAATAAGCAGTTGCCCGTTATCCCTCAACTTATAAAAATACATGAAAACAAATTTATTATGAAACAAAGATAATAGGTACATGAGATGTAAATATAATTTCTTACAAGAGTCATTTGAAATATTGAAAAGCACAACATCAAAGTGCTGCCAATAAATTGGAAAAATATAGTTTTTCCAAAAGTCTCTTGTACAATGCCAACATAACTGGAAAAAATAAAAGTTTATATTTTGGTTTTCAAAAAGCTAAAATTAAAACTAATATATTTTACTGGGCTTTGGTGCCCTCAGATCTCTTAAAACTAAACTCAACTTTAATTATTTAAGAAAATTATATACGAACCTCATGATTTCTTTATGATAAATCATAATATTCTTTAAATTTTCTTGTAAATAAACTTTTTCTTCATCATTGTAAATTATTCTATCATTTATTTTGTTTTTCATTTCAAGATCTACTGAAGTAAACATTAGTTGAATATCTTTAAAGTGTGCAGTCACATAAACAACAACTCCTAAGAAAAATGTATCTATCATTCCCATCATGAATGTTAGCACAAGTGTTCCACCAGCAGTACACACAAGTGTTATCACAAAACTAGGAAGTGTTGATGTATCATGGAAAAATCTAAACAGAATACGATATACTATTTTGTGTGAAAATTAAATAAAGAAAAAATTTTTACTTGACTAAAAGTGGAATTACAAGAGGTCCAGTTCCATTTCGATAATTTTTAATTACACGAAACAATGGTAAAAATATTAAAAATGCCATACATGAAATAAGTGTAACAATATAAGTTATGGTAATTTTTGTTATTCTGTTTTCAGCTTTAATAAAATGATCACCTTTACCAATCGAAATTCCTGTTAATTTAAAACAAAATTTTCATCAAAACGCATTAAAAGTTATGCAATTACATGTTTACGTTTATCAACATTACTCTGCATTTTCTTAATTAATTGACCGACTTTCTTTCGATTTATAAAATAACAGGTGACCTTTAAAGGCGTTAGTATCATTGAGGTTATCATAGTTAAACCAGCAGTTGCCTTCAAAACGTCATCCAAATTTATCACAATATATGCCAACTAATCAAAATATCATAGAAATACTTTTACTGAATCAGAAATATTGTACATAATTAATACTCACGACTGAAAACATTCTAAAAAATGGAAAGAAGAAAAAGAAAACCGTACACAAACGATACCACTTTCCATATGGATTTTCTGGTAAATATCCACTAATTTTAAGAAGTGTATAGGATCTCGCTAGAATTTTCATTGTTACGCAAGAACTAAAACTCTTATGATTTGTATTTATTAATTTAAATCTTTTATATTTTTTAATAAATGATTTCAATAAAATTTTTCTAATGAAAAACTGAAGTTTTTTAATGGTGAAAAAATTTATCTTACGAGAAGGGGAACGATCATAAATAAAGTATTTTAACTTTCAGTTCCACCCAATCACTGTTGTTACTTTATATATAGAATTCACTTCACATTTACAAGGTTATAACACTTTGAATTGAATCGGGACAATTAATTAATTTAAAATGGTGAAATAATGTCCAAATGTGGTCTGGAACCGACTACTGACCCAAATATTTATTTTTTTTTCATTATGTCTATTTTCAATCGTCATCAGCAACGTCAATATATATCAATATCATATAAATAATCGGAAAAGTTTTTAGTAAAAGTTGGTCTTCTCCATAATTATGTTATTAAAAATTTATAAACACAACAAATTTTACAACAAAAAAAAAACTGTAGACAATTAATCGTTAAGGATTCTAAAAGGTCAAATGATTAGTTTATATATTTTTATGATACAATGAGTAAATGCGATTCACATTTAAGTTAATTATTTTATTTAATGGACCAATTAATAAAATAAAATGCATTTCTTATTTTAAATTAAGTTTTATTGTCGGTAAAATTATGTTTGCAAAAATATTTAAATATTGAAGGTAAAATTTTTGTTAATCTTGACATTAGATATTTAAGAATTTACTTAACAAATCTATTCTTTTATAAATACATAAAAGAATAAAGTTTAAAATAATTTTATTAACATTTAAAAGAATTTCATCTTTATTTAGTTTTATCCAGATTAACAACCACAAATAGTTATGATCTAATGAATATAAAACAGAACTATATATTCTGCCATATATTCCGTTGAAACATCTGTTTGATATTTAATTTTTCCTTCTAATATAAATTATGAATATTATTCCACCTCTTTCTATGATATTCATAGTACAGTCGTATACATTGTAATTTCAACAACAATAATTGAAAAGCGTTTGTCCTGCCAATTTAATATTACATAGTTTGTTAGATTAGATTATATTAATAAATAATGTATACGATTACCCTCGTGTAATCCATTCATTTGATTTTTTAGTCAAACCAATTACGAGTTACAACTACGATAGTAGCCTTTTAATTTTTTTTTAAACAATTCAATCGTGTGACAATGTTGTGGTGTAAAATTGATTGAACATTCAGGTTTATACAATTTAATTCATGTTTGTTTCATTTTGTATTTTCCCCATAAACTTACAACAAGAATAGAAAATGCAATAATAATAATTGCGTGATTGGAGAAGTTTTAATAAAACGGCCCTACAAATCTAAAATAAATAAAATAATTCTTTCTTTATACGAAATAGTCAATTTGATGTTAAATAATTAATGAACAAAATATGATTTGAAACGCGTTACTGTCGCAATTTCAAATTATGGTCGTCGTTTCTTTTAATATATTGGATACATAATAAATGTACATGCTTACCCTCATCGTAAACCTACAGTCAAAAACATTAAAATTCATTTCATCAATAAAATGAATAAAATTTTTTGTCCATGAAATATTTTTGAGTTACAAGAGAAAAAAAAAAGCACGTTTATTCAAAGTTTAGTCTGCTTTAGTATTTGGTTAGTAAAGTTGTTTTACGGTTGCATTAACGACATCTTAAGAATATTTAATAAAATTTTTAAATAAAAAAAAAAAAAAATTCCAAAAATTATCCAATTAACGAACAAACGAGTTTTTTTTTCTTTGTATTCAGTTTAAAATATTTATTATAAAATTTGTTCAATAAATAGTAGCTAATTAACGATTAGATTAATTAAAAAAAAAAATCGTATTAATGTCGTCAACCTTCAATTTAACTCTGATAAATTTTATACATGCAAATGGTGAGGGTGATGATGTGGGAAATGGGTCAAGTTATAATTATTTATCATCCTTTCATAAATTCAAATTTTATTTTATAATTACAAATAATAAATAATAATAAAATTAATAGTGACAGTACATTTAACACAAATTTATTTAAAGAAATTTAATAAAAAGAAAAAATTGTGAAGTAATTTTTCTTTGCAATTTTTTTATTTCTTTTTTTTTTTTTGTGTAACACAAATTTTGCGGTGTGATTCTTCGACTAACACTTACGATCTCACTTAGCATGCTTATTAAACTTTGATGTTTATTTTTGTTTTTTTTTTTTTTTATTTGATGTGAAACCCGTTGTTGCGTGGGTATTTGAACTTTTATTATTTTTATTTAAATAAATAATAAAAAAATACTGTTTCTTGTGTAGATATTTTATTTGTTGTTTTTTTTTCTGTTAAATAAAAAAAAAATTAGTAAAATAAACAAAAAATTTGTTTAAATTTCATTACAGAACAAAAATAAATAAATAAGAAATTTAAACAGCATGAAGGCATTAAATATTTGTATTTTCGTTTAAATTTAATTTTGAATGCAGTTAATCAATTACATAAATTGTTGCAAATCTTTTTTTTCTTATCCAATTTATTGAATCGGTAAGATTTGATAATTATTTTGATTGTTTGGTGCATAAAAGATATGAATTTGGATTTCAAACAAATATTATTGATTTTCGAAATTTGTGCTACTTTTGTCTTCATTCTATCAGTGAACTCCTTCATAAGAAGATCTAATTTTGATATAACAATTTAATGTTGAATTAAGATAATTAAAGGAACTAAACGAAACACCATAAGGAAAGGGATTAAAATCCGAACAATATTCTAGTGTTAAGCAAACACACGAGGTGTTATGATTAAAATTCAATAAAACTTGATTTATTGTTTCATTATTTTGAAACTAAAATATTTTTTTTTGTTTTTTTGTTGGCCTCAAAATTCAAGGTGTTTGCTAAAATATGTTTAACGTCTGCACTTACCATTTTAAAACAATAATTCAATATCGAATATCATTTTGCATATTTTCATTTTTCACACGAAAAGAAAACAAAATCTTAATAATAATAATAAAGTCCTTGACCCAAAAAAATCGATAAAGATGAAAAATATAAGTTCAACTTCAAAAAATTTTTTTTTTGTTCATTCATTCGTTTGTTTATTTATGCAAATGAAAAAATATTTGTGTTTAAATTTATTATTGCAAGCCAAACACAAAAAAAAAAAAAAACAAAAATCAAAAACGTAAAGTTCATTGCTCCACATTTTTTTCTGATTATTTAATTCGGATATCCTCTTCGCATTGTTAAAAATTCATAAGATTATTTATAACGTAAAAAATTGAAAGCTTAAAATGGAAATTGATCATTTGATTATGAAACAGAATAAAAATTTTATTCAACTTTTTTTTTTTTTAATTTCTCGATATGTCTAAAATTTCCTTAGTGCGAATAAATTTAAAATGTTTGTGTGCTTTAACTATTATTCTCTAACACAAAGTTCATTCTAACTTCTAAACTATTTACTTAAGAAGCTTTGCAGTAAAGTCACATATGAACCAGCCGCACTTATAATCTGAAATTTTCAAACTTTTATTTTTTATGAATTTCCATTTATAATTTTTTACGAACCGATGTAAATGTAGTTAATGATGCTAAATAAAATCCTCCACGTATTTCATTACATTTACTAGCACGCATCATACAAAAATAAATTGAACGTCGTATTTTAGGTGAACATAAATACCATTCACTAGAATAAATAGCATTCAATACAGCACCACTTTCAGACATAATTTGTGTTCCACCATAAGAATAAACAAAAAGTTGAAGTAAAACAGCAGATAAAAATATAAAATATAAGATTATTCTGATTTCACCAAGAGCCTGTAATAAATTATAATTTATATGTCAAACGTGTTATTTTTATATGAAATTAAAAAAAAAAAGAAGTTGTTTACCAAAATAAGTTGAAGGCATAAAGCACAAACAAGAAGTGATGAGATTAAGAATGTTACCACAACAACTTCTATGTAAAGTTTATTTAAATCATTAGTAAGCTGTATCACTTCATCATAATAAATAACAAGATCTCTGAACTCTTTTGACATTTGAATTTTTCCATTAGAAATTTCACTCAATTTAATTGTTTTAAATCTTTTTTGTATTAATTGAAAATGTGCACATAAATTTAGGATACTTCCAACAAAGATACTATCAACACCAACAGCAGAAAAAATTGTTAAAAATGTGTCATGAACATACCATAAATATGTTATTTCATATACTGGTGTATAATTGATGTCAATAAAAAATCTAAAGTAATTAATTTCATGATATTAAATATAAGTGAAGCTCTCAACAAGTAATTTATCTTACGCTGATTTCATTGGCATTGTCCAAATATTTGTTGCAATTCCAATTGCAATTGGAACAATTAAATAGAAAATTCCAGTTCCAAGTGTTACAAATAACATTGCAATTGTACAAATTTTATCTGTTTTTTCAGCTGCTATCAATGTATTCTTTTCTTGATCTGAAACTGATAATTAAGAATAATATGAAATTTAAATACAGATGCTAATAATTCCAGACAAAACGTTAATCACAATTACAAAAATTAATTCTCTGTAACTAACTGATAACAAAATTCGAGCAATATAAACTAGATCAAAAGACTTTACCTTTAATCCATAAATTTCTTAATTTTTGTATAAAAATAACAAAATATTTTTTCTTAAAATAAATTGTTGAAATTTTAACAACCGTTAAAATCATTGTTAAGAAAGGACCGAGGGCATCAGTCATTAATTGGATATCCGATAAATTTATAATGATGTAATGAGCCTCAGGCACAATGATCGTCACCAATAATAACCAATTACATAATTTCAGTATTTTATTAAAATTTGTTTCATCACCAAAAATCCTAAGACCAATATAACGAAGACATAGATCTTGTGTTTTCAGAAATTTAATATTTGTGACAATTATTTTTGTATTATGATTTTGTTTTGACATTTTTATTAAAACAATTTTGATTTTAATTTTGTGTTATCACTTTATATACTTTTCATAATGAGTGAATCATAATTAATTCACCTTCATATTTTCTAAAGGACTCTATACTCTGTCATTATTTACTTCCATTTATACAGAATTAAATATTCATAAAAGAATTTTTAATTCTGTAGAAAAGAAAATGTTGTTAATTATAATTGATAAATTTGCAATAGAATGCAACCGCACACCCCTTACACTATCACGAAATCATTTTTATTTGATTCTCAATGGTTGAATATTGTAAATTATAGAGAACGAAATGCGAAACACGTAATTATCGAGAATCACAAACAGAATAAATAGATAAAATTCACTGATTTTTAAATCGGGAATTAAATTATTTATCGAGATAGAGAGAGAGAGAGAGAAGAAAAAGTAAAAAAAAACAAATTATTTATTTTTTAATTGTGAAAAAAGTCATTTTTTATTTTGGAAATTATGTTTATCAAAACATTATAAGAAAAGGTTATAGGAATCGTGGTGTGTTAGAATTTTGTATAGATTTTTTTTAGAATTTAGAATTTAGTGTTTTTCTTCCTTTGGTGGATGAGTTCTGATGTATTCAAGAGCACGGACAATTGCTTCTGGGACTGGTGGTCCAACGGGGATTGAGTCACCGGTTGGTTGGTATCCATTTTCATCAGCAACATAATGGATTTCTACTGGTGTTCCTTCGGGTGAGGTATATTTGAATGATCCATGAACTTTGGTTCCATCACCAGCTTGATCAGCAACTACACCATCACCTATTTAATGGATAATACAATTGTTATTATTAAATAACTTATTAAAACTTTTAAACAATATTAAAATATACGTTTGAAAACACTTTCACAATAATTTTAATCAATAAACAATTAAACACTTCACAATGCTTACCAGTTTCGTATGAGTATTTGTATGATCCATCGACTTCAATGTCTGATGTTTGACGAAGGATTGGTACTTCATTTACTGCTGCTGCTGCAGCGGCGGCGACGAGAGCGAATAAAATCTATTTAATGCAAAAAAAATAAACAATTATTATAATTGATAATCACAATTTAACAATTTTATAAAACTTATTTTCACTTTTAAATTAAATTATCTTACCAAAAATTTCATGTTGAATATTTGGAGTTTGTTGGACGATTGTCTTGAACTGATTGTACTAATTCGAAGTTGTCATATGTCTTTTATATCAATGGTCGTGTTATGCAAATCTAAACGAAACTACCAGAAAAAAAACACATACACACACACACAACTATAAAACCCAAAAATATTTATAGAAAAAAAAACTAACAAATAAAACTATACAGAAAAAAAAAACTTTATAACTTTCGCTTTCAGCTGAACTTGAATCTTCATCTTTTAATCCAAAAAAAAAAAAAATTTATTTATATTTAGATAATTATTAGCGGAAAGCAGGAATGTTGACCAAATTAAAAGACATCAAAAGAAAAACGAATGTCTTTTTTTTTTTTTTTTTGGTAGTGGTTATTGTTGTTGTATTTGCCGTTACTGTTTTTGTTGTTGTTGTTGTTGTTGTTGTTGTTTTTGGTAGTTTTAAGTTTTTGTTCATTTTTAAAGATGCCTCATAAAAAAAAAAATATCTTGTTTTGAATATATAAAAAAATGTTCAAATCTTGTGTTTATTTTTTGTTTTGTATTTTATTGTAAAAGGGTAACGCCAAAGACAAAAATATATAATTGATATTAGTTGAGGTGAAAAATCAAATAAACAATAGAGGAATAATTTTAAGATGGTAAATGTTACTCAGGACTTTTGTTTGGAAAATAATCTGTCTTAATTTCAAATTAATTTATTCTGTTTATCCAGACAAATACACAGGAACTTATGTCTTAATATAAATATTTCTCGTAAACGGCGTATAAACCAGTTAATTTATATGTTCCCATTATCAGTAAAAACAAAAAAAAAAAAAATCCGGATACCCCATCATCCTGTTCACCCTATTTTCTTTTTTTTTTTTCATCTTACTTATTTATGTTTGTATTTCGATTCATTTTAGTTTTGTGTTAGTTTTTTTTTTCTTTTGGCAATATAATCACATGCTCATTTCGTGTTCAATTCTCGTCTGTAAATTCTATAAACAAAAGCTATAAGTTTATTCCGAATCCGATAGTTCTAGTTTTGGAATACTAATTAGTTCGTTTGACATTTTTCAATATTTATGAATAATTCTGTTTTTTTTTCTCTCTCTGTGTATTTATCTTCTTCTTCGTCTTCTTTGATTTGTCTTCTTCTTGTTTGGTTTATATATATTGATTTCTATCAAAATCAAAAAAACTGGAACTATTATAATCTAAATATTTGAAAAAAATAATATATTTTATTTTCTGTTGCGTGTTTTCATTTTTTTTTTTGTTTATTTTTGGTGAACCAAAAGAAGACGAAACAAGAAGAAGAAGAAGAAGACGAAGATAATATGATTTGTCTACCAGCTAAATAAATTAGTGCATTTAGACTAATTTATTTAAAACAAATTCAACCAAAAAAAAAAAAAAATAAAACGAAAGAAAAAAAAAATAAATAAACCGACCGAAATATTTTTATGATGCAAGGATTTTTTTTTTCTTTTTTTTTTTTTCGTTTTTAGTTTAAATTTTTTATGAAATTCAACACCTTGGGATGAATTGTGTTGATGTTTAATATAAAAGTGATGATGATATGATGATAACATAAATTTTATAATTAAAAACAAAATATTGATAAGATGACCCAAATAATGTTAACCCTTTCATCTTATTGTTACAATTTCTGTATCGGATAATTTCTACAAATTATTCACAATAATCTCATCGTCTATAAATTAAATGATTGATGAGGAATTAATAATAATTTACTGATAATAATTTATTGTCATAAAAAAATAATAAAAAAACAAAACTATAATTAAAATTAATAATTAAAAAAAAAAAAAAAAAAAGTGACAAGGCAAATGTCAATTTTTTATTTTCTTTAAAAAAATTTTTAAATCTTTTTTTTTTTTTTCTTTTCGACTTTTTTTTTTCTTTTTTTTTTTTGGATGATTATTTTTTTATTTTTTTTTTTTTGAAGATCGCGCATATTAGAAAACCATAAAAATGAACATGAGCTGTTTATCTTTAAATGTCATTGTTATTTACTTATATTTGGTAAAAAAAAAAAAAAAAAAAAAATAAAAAAAGGATTCCAAATTTTTTTGGTATAATAAAAAAAAAAAAAATAGAAAAAAAAAAGATATAATTAAAATGTCAAATATTAAAGATAAAAAGACTTGTTTTTGTTGTTGTTGTGCTTTTTTTTCTTTTCTTTTTTTTAGTTCAGTAGCGGCGAAGATTTTTTTGTATTTTTTATTCAAAGTAAAATATTTTTATTTGACGCATTTTTTTACACAACAATTTATGCAAAAGGTCAATTGTAATTTGTACAAATAAATATTAGAAAAAAAAATATATAAAAAGAAGAAGAAGAGATGAAAACAAAAAATGAATATATTGATTTATTATAATTCGATTGCATTAAATTTAAATTGATTCTGAAGATTTATTGATTTTAAAATTTAAATAATAATAATAAAAAAAATAACAAAATTAAATATTGGTTGCTAACTAATTAAGGATGTAAAACTGTTAATTAAATGAATATAAATAATAATCAATCAATAATATAAATTATGTTCAGTTTGTTTAGGATTAAGATGAAATAAAGAAATTTTTTTATTGAAATTTATCCTGACATCAAAGACGCGCATCTAAAATTTTTCTATAAATTTAATTAAAATTATTTAACCTTCAAAATTTTTATTCCAACAATTTTAGGTGAGGTCAATTGAAATTTTATAGTTCAAGAAATTAATAAAAAATAAACAGATTTTAATTATTAATTATGTTAATTATTAAATTTTAGAATCTTTTTATTTTAAACTTCTGGCGCATGCTGCCAACCAAAACTCTTAACTATTTTTTTTTTAATGAAAACATTTTTGGTTTTTCACTGAATATGTCAATATGAAACAAATATAAATATTTTACGGCTTCTGCCTTCAGAAGATCTGATAATAAAATGTTAAAGGGTTCAGAATATTTTAAATGTCACCTTCAAAAGCAACTCTTTAAAAATTAAAGGGCAAACGTATTCCAATGTTCGCCTTGAAGTTAGCCTTCAAATAATTTTTTTTGTGTTAAGGAATAAACGGAAGTGAATTAAATTTTAAGTTAATTTATAAAAGAAATTAATCCGTTGTTCACATTTAATATAATTTTTTGTGTATACAGAGATAGAGGGAAGTTGTATTAAACATCTTTCCACAAAACTTGAAATGAATTTATGAAATCATCAAATATGCTACTGAATTTTGAAATTGCCTTGTAGCATATTTTATGTTACAGGATTGATGTCCATGCATTTAATAAAATTAATTTATTTAATTCAATAAAAATTAGAAATATTTAATCATCATCACTCATCATCTAAAGTCAACTCATCAGATGAATAACCGTTTAACGTACATCTACAATCGTGTTTCAAAGTCAAAATAAACGCAAAAATAAAAAATAAATAATAAAACCAACAACAACAATATGATTCTGTGTGTGTATTTTTGGTGGAAAAATAACGTTTTGTTTTTGTTTTTGTTTCAAGTAAATAAAGGTTAACAAAATCCGGACTCATTCAGTTATGCTAACATAACTTGAGGTGACATTTTCTTATGGATTAAATTATCCGAATCGTCTTCATGAATAAAGAAAGTATTTAAAATTTGCCCATTTTGTTTTTTTGCATAATTCTAATACAATTTTTCTACACTGTTAATTCTGGAATTTCTTCAGATTAATTAGTTGAATTTGTTGATTTCAATTTTGTGATAAGAAATCAATCTATACTTACGGGCATATTTTTTCAGTGAAACTTTAGATTATATTTGAATTAAATAAAATATTTTTGATTATAAAATTATTGTTTTATTTTTCAACAGGCTTGACGATAACAGCCTAAAATCCGATCATTCCTAATCATTCTATACAATTAAGAATGATATAAATAATAATAAAACCTTGTAGATTATATTATTCTTATTATAGTAACTAATACACATCAACTTATATTTTTTTTAAGTAAATTGCGGACCTAATAATCTAAGATTTGTTGTGCGTTCATATATAAATCTTTTGTATAATTGAAAATATTAAATAATTGGAGTTTCTTATCATTTTTGTTTTATTTTTTTTTTATATTAATTATAACAGCAAAAAGATTAATAAATAAAAAAAAAAAAAACTTATCTCAGTTACAACTACATACGTTCGTTATTATTAAAAATTGATTGCCAACAAAACGATTTTTAACGCGTTTTGATTTTTCTTTCAAAAAAGTACCATATGATAGCCATTTTTTTCTTATATCCGGTACTATCAATAATTTGACGTTTCAATGACATTTCTACGCAGTTTTGTTTTTGTAAGATTTGTGTATTTGACTTGGCATTTTATTTTTTGTTAATTATTTATTTTAACTGCTTCCGTTACTTTTTTGGTGGGTTTTCAAAGTTTTGATTTTGTCACTTGCATTTTTTTTCTTCTTTTGTTTCATTTTTAGTTCTTTGTTTGAATTTGAATTTACTAAATTATATTTGAGAAATTAAGACGTGAATATCATTTGAAAAATATTAGAAAATATGGATCACATATTTTTTGGACAAATAATTCATACATTGTCAATTAATGAAATTGAAATTATAACCGATGGATATTTGGCGGTCAACAATGGAAAGGTAAGGTAATAAAATTAAATTTATTTAATTTTGTATTCAGTCATTAACGCACACAATAAACCTGTTTTTAGCGTAATATTTGGTATTTTTTTGAATGGTTCAATAACCTCAAAATTTTATTTATTTATTTTTCAGATAATTGCCATTGGTAAAAGAACTGAAATGACAAATGATTGTGGTAAAGATTTCCCTGTAATTCAATTAACAAATAGTCAATTCTTATTACCTGGATTTATTGACTGTCATATTCATGCTCCACAAATGCCTAATATTGGTTTAGGCCTAAATATGGATCTATTAGATTGGCTTCAAACTTATACATTCCCATTAGAGTCTTCTTATACCGATTTAATCTTTGCACAAAAAGTTTATGAAAAAGTTGTGGTAAGAAATTTCGACAATTTGACTTTATATTGGAATTAGAATTAAACGCTCGTCTTATTTAAGAAACGTACTTTGAGTATGGGAACGACAACTGCATGTTATTTTGGAACTAATGATAAAGACGCAACAAAAATTCTTGTTGGTGAAGTTATAAAACAAGGTCAAAGAGCTTTAGTTGGTAAAGTTTCTGCTAATTGTTTATCTCCAGATTATTATGTGTATGTGTGATGAATATTAATAATATTTTCATTCAACTTTTTTAACTTTCAATTTTATTTTGTTTTGTAGAGAAACAACTGAAGGTTCGCTACAAGATAATATCGAATTTATAGAATACGTTCAGGCATTGAATAATCCAATGGTTGCGCCTATTGTAACTCCCAGATTTGCATTATCTTGTGATATGAATTTAATGCAAGAATTATCAAAAATCGCTCAAACATATAATCTGCACATACAATCGCATATTTCAGAAAGTTTAGGTGAAATTCAAGCTATTAAAGAGACTTTTCAAAATAATAAAAATTATGCTGATGTTTATGATGAAGCTAATTTACTTACTAATAAGGTACACAATCACCTATTATCTTCCTTTATTAATTTTATCAGCACAAATTTAAAGAATTTTACGACAAACAAAAAAAAAATTATCCGATTAGAAAAAAAGAACTTGAAAATTATTAAGATTTAATGCCGCTTAGGATTTGTATTGGTTTATTAGTTTAATTTTCTAAACAATGAAAACAAAACATAAATTAATATCAACTTAACAAAAAAACATGCAAGCTGTTTGTGAAAGAAACTTTAAATTTTTTTTTCATTTTTAATAATAGTGTATTATGGCACATTCAGTACATTTGGATGATGAGGAAATTCAATTGTTCAAAGAACGAGGAACATCAGTTGCACATTGTGCTTCATCAAACATAAATTTAAGTTCAGGCTTATGTGATGTTCAACGCTTAATAAAAAACGGAATAACAGTTGGTTTAGGAACTGATATTTCTGGTGGCAATAGGGTATCGATATTAGATGCAATAAGAGATACATTAAGTGTTTCACATACTTTAGAATTTGTGAAAAAACATGACATTAAAGGTAGTGGAAAAATTCCAGAAACTGAAGAAAACTCAAAATATATTCCACTAAACTACAAAGAAGCACTTTATTTGGCCACATTAGGAGGAGCAAAAGGTAAGACTTTTTCTTCTGGTAAAAAATTTTCTTATCAATTTTGTCTTTTATTCCTTTAGCTTTATCGTTTGATAATAAAATTGGAAACTTTACTGTTGGAAAAGAATTTGATGCACTTCTGATTGAAACTAATCAAACACCAATTGATCAATTTGAACTTCCAAATAACATTAACAAGGATCAAAACGATGAAAATGATTTAATTAAACTTTTAGAGAAATTTTTATACGTTGGTGATGATCGTAACATTTATAAAGTTTATGTTAATGGGAAACAAGTTAAAAACTAAAGACAAAATAAATGGAAAATTTTAAAATTTAAATAAATATAAATGGGAATTTTAAGCATAAAAAATAAAATATACAAAAATTTACAATTTAGAAATTAAAAGAAACTTTTAAAGTTTTAAATCATAAATTTATAATTTACAAAAACATTATTTTAAAAATAAATACTAACGTTTTTTAAAAACACACAAAAATATAGAAATTAATTAATATGAAACTAAAATAAATATTTTTATTAATTGGAATCATTAAAAATGAAAATCGGCTAAATCGAATTGTCAAAAAATCTTGGTTTAAATTTTTGACAGTTTTTTGTATTTTGTGCAAAATCAAAAAAATTTAATCAATTTCAATTTCATATTAATTTTTTTCCTAATAAATAATTAGTTTTTAATTAAACATAACATGAGTTTGTACACCTTGATCTGCCCATCGCACTCTCCTATTTAAACTATCAAATTCTAAACTTTGATGAATCCTATTTAATGATCTTCGATCATCTTCAAGCTCTGCTAATTTACGATATTTTTTAATAAGAACACAACATCCAGTTAATAAAATTACTTGAAGTACAATCCAGAATAGGAGGACAATAATAAGGATTCCAGGAGTCATACATATCATATTGTCTTTTTCTACATCTAAAAAAAGAATGGAAAATATTAGGTGAGTTAAGGATATTATTTGTTATTTTGAGTTTTTAAAAAAAAATTGGATTATAATTGGTCGAACCTCTCAGCGTCGGAATTTTTTTTTTTATTTAAAATTCAGACAAAATTATAAAAGACATAAATCAGATTTGAACTTTTTATTTTTTTTACATAAAATCAAAATTATTTTTAAACAGGATTTGTATTCAGGTCCTGTAATTCACAAAACACTAATCCCAATTTTTTAATTCTAACTACACTTGACACAAATCTCTAAGTAAAAATATTTAAGAGAAAATAAAAATTGATAATAAATGAAAAGCTATTTTTGGCTTGTTTCTAAAGAGATCTCTCAGTTCTTACAAAAGTGTAAGATTTTCATTTATAAAAATAGGCAGCGTTAATTATAAAAGAACACATTTTTATTACTTTTGTTTTACTCTTAACTAACTAATTGACTAATTTAAAAAATTTACTAATAAATTCGTTTAATTTTTTCTATAAAATTGACCTACCAATTCCAGCTACAAGTATTTGATTATTTTCTCCATAAATTAGACTTTCAGTCTCACCAATTTTTGGACTATGAACATTCAATTCAAATTTTAATGGAAGTTCTACAATTTTCTTTAAAACTCTTTTATGATCTGTAAAATTATTACGTGATGTCTCTTCAATACTAGCATTTTTCTCATTTCCAATTATTCCTGTACCATCAACCATTTTTTCATTTAAAATTGGTTTAACAAATTCACTAAAAACACTTTGATAAATATGTTCATTTGAATCAACTTTAATAAGTTGATCTTCTGTTACATTTGGATAATGTTCATCTGGATTTAAATATATCTCATATGGAACTTCATCAGGTTCTTTTGAATTATTTCCAATTCTCAGTTTTTCAATAGAAATAGGTTCAGGATGTTTAACAGGATTAACAACTCTTGTTGTATTATAAAAGTCAATTGGCTTATCAGCAATTTTTATATTTCTCCTTCTTCTTTTACCATGTGATTTAATTCCACGACGACACTCAACTGGTGGACATTCATTTGCACAAAAATGTATAAGAACTTCAAAATTAACACCAGATGATTCAATAAATTTAAATGCATGAAAACGTGCACGTAAAGTATGAGAACCAGGTGTTCTAACCTTTTTTAACGCTGGAAATACAGAAATGTCTCTTGGACATCCACGATCATCAATCAATTGAATTGAATTCTGTCCAGTTCCTGAGTGAGCAATTAAGCTCACTGCACGAATATCATATGAACCTAAAATAATTAAAATTGAATGTTTAGAAAATTTTTACTAAAATAAAAAATGTGTTAGTTACTATCAGGTGGCTCAACACTTAAAATAAATTCAAGATTTTGCCCCAATTGTACATCATTAGTCTCTAATTGATCCATTAAATCGATAATTTTCATTTTAACAGAAGGTAATGAATCAGTTGTTAAATTAACTGCTAACGCACCTTGATTTGGTGGTAAACTGAAAGAAGAAAAGAATTTTTCTCCTTTTTGTTTTGTGTTTTAATTAAAGATTTTTATCACAAACCTATTACTAAATTCAATTGATGAACCTAATGCAATATCATCAGGCACACCCTCCTGATTTGTATTGTTATTTAATATGCACCCAACTTTAATTAAACGATCACCTTGTGTTTGTATAAATGGATTTTTTTGTATAACAACAAATGTTGATACCAATGATCTATTCCAAGGTTGTTCATTTATTTCATAAGCTCTTATAATTCCACAACGATTTTCTTGTATTTCATTGCCAATTGGAATTTTTAATTCAACTGGGCTGTTTTTTTTTTTTGTTATTTAAAAGAAATTAAAAAATTTAAACAGAAAATCTTAAAACAAATTAAAGAAAATTAAGTAACGTATTTTATTTCTTGTTTTAGAAAAAAATTTAAGTTAAACATGAACAACAATATAAAACGGATGTTCCTATACTCAGAGGAAGGAAATGTTAAAATTAATTTTTGATTAATTGGAATTTAATTATTACAAAATTTATACAAGAGGATTTTATGCGTGCAATTTAAATTTGTCAAAAAATATAAAATAAAAAGGAACGTCTTTAAAAATATTATACCCAGTTCCTTGTCCTTCAGTTGAACATTCTTCAGCATGTGAATTAACGTACATTCTTCCACGGAACCAATGACCTGGTGAATACTTGACAGTCATCTCTTCATTTTGACAAATAACCGTCACTAAAAACAAATGCAATTAACTTTTGATTTAAGGGAATAATTGATAAAAAAAATATTTATTTACAATTTAAACATTTCACACGTCTCATATAAATTCCACCTAATTGAGGTTTCATAGATCGAGGTCCTAAAGAGATTGTATCCTCTGAATGAAAATAACATCTAGAATTTTCAATTGGTATTTTTTGACCCATATAAGACACTCCTTGACAATAAAATCTATTCTCTTCTGAACATTTTTCTTGGCACTAAAATTACATTTTTTTTCAAATTAACAATAAAAATTTTTTAATTTTGAAATCAGAGTAAAATACTGCACCTGTTTTTGGGTAAGACCTTTTTGTTCCATGTCCGAATATACAAAGTTAGTATTTGTATATTGCTCATATGAACAAAATACATTAGACGATGCTGGAATAAATATAAAAATGTTGTGTTAAGTTTTTGGAACAAGGTTTTTTTGGGTGCGATTTTCATTTTCATTTTAAGAACAAAAAATTTAAATTCGCACGAGAAAAAGTATAATGGCTGAATTTGGGGGAAGAACCTATTTTGTTTTTCTAAATATAGACAAAATTTTGGACTAGAAATAAATTAAATGAAAATTCTAATAAAACGGAAGCACAAACCTCTTTCAACACATTGATTCTCAATATACTCTTCATCAGTACTAGCAACTCTAAATGAATCTGGTCGATTTAATTTATCATCTCGACTTAATGTGCACATTCCAACATCGTCACCACCATGAATTCTATCAACATCATATCTAAATAAAACCAAACAAATAAAAAATTGTCTCACAAACATTAAAAAAAAAACGATAAAATTACGTAAGTTTTAAGATTTGTTATATTTTATTGTTATAATTTAAATAAGGTTAACTTGCCTGTTAAAATTATTCTTGCGTGAAACTGAAAATGATGCCGATAAACATTTAAATTCTTTTTCTGTGATACATTTTTGGGCACATTCAAGTCTTGATACTAAAGTATTTATTTGTTTATAACCTTGTCCAATCAGTGAACTTCCTGGTATTCTAACGATTGGCCAAAGTTTATCGGTGCAGGAAAGAGGAACTGAAAATTATTATAAATTTTTACTTTTTTTTATTAACAATTTTAAATCATTTCCTGTCATAATTTTTCCATCTGTCAAGATTATATTATTTGATTTTTCAACAATCTAATCAAATCATATAGTCTTTATTGTTGGCTGATTTTAAATTTATAGTGAATGCAGTAGACATTTGCCTTGACTATAAAACTTTGGTTTTTTTTTTCTCCTTTTTTTATATAATGAAGAATAAAAATATATGTGTGAACTTATGGGAAGTTGTTTTAAATAAAATTTCAGGTTCAAATCTAAATAAAAAATAATTAATATCAAGCATAAAGTGACGACAATTGAAAGTAAAAATGTGACCATCACTTGTGATAATATCCAGAAGGTTAATCACGACAAAATTCGTTGATAACAGCAAATAAATTGATTAATATTTGTTCAATACAAAAGCTTTAAGTCACGATTGAAAAATTATGCAAGCTTAAAGAATATAAATTTTTAAATAATAAATATTAACTTAAATTTAACCCCGATTAATTTCTACTTAAATTTATGGTACTTGTAAAATTTATAATTCTTTAATCTCTTAAAGAAAGGTAAAGGTGTAATTAAAGTATAGTTACTCTATAATTCAATGACGTCTAAATTCTTCCGTACAAATAATTTTTATAAGTGAAACCAGAAAAACCAAAAGACAAAGAACAAAAAAAAAAATACAATAACAAATGACAAATATAAATATGATCTGATTGTTCTATTGTTTTAAATTTAACACTTTTAAAATACTAATTAACACAGAACAAAAAAAAAAACAAAATATAATTTATGTTTTGAATGAATCTTCCTTACCATCCAAGCATATCTTTTCAAAATAAACAGCATTTGGATCCGCTATTAATTCAATATTTTCAATTAATATATCATAATTGTATGAACGTGTGTTTGTTGTAAAACCATAACAATCAGATGTACTATAAAATAATACATAACTAGTACATTCAATATCATTTTTACATTTTTCCCAACATTGTAAATTTATGGCATTTGTATAATTTTCTGGATAACCACGACTTAATAAATGTTGAAAATTTGATACTGATGGACGATATCCTAAGATTTTTTCAAAATGTAGTTGATGTATTGGACATTTATAAAAAATTGCTATAAAAAAAAAAAAGTAGAAAAGAATTTATTCATTTTATAAGGAATTTATTATTGGATTCAGAATTCAGTAAAAAAAAAAATAGAAGCAACATTTGATAGTTTTATCCTTGGTACACTATTTATCAATTTTGTTACCTCTAATTTTTAAGACAGACTAATCGAGATAAATCTTTGAACAAAACTAAAAAAAATAGAAAAAAATACCTTCACTGAAATTTTTATCCAAATAAAATAATAACACAAAAATCGTCACTATCTTCATTTTTCTATTTTTATTTATTCTTCTTCTTCTTCTTCTTTTATTTCTTCTTTATCACACACAATTAATATTATCAAAACTCATCTTTTAATATTTTGTCTTTTTGTTTTATTTTTTATTTGTTGTCTAATTTTTTTTTAATAATAATAATTTTGTTTAATTATTTTCGTTAAAACACAAACAACAAGATCAACAACAACAACAATAATATACAATATACTATAATTATGTACAAATTATTTAAAACTAATTAAAATTAATCAATCAAAATAAATAATCTCATCACACATAATATTCGTCTTTAATTCTGGTGGTTCTGTTGTTTTTTTTTCTGCAATTTTCTCTATGTTTTTATGAAAATTAATCACATTAGTTCCAAACGATGACGTAATTAATATCCATAAAAATTTAATTTATTTATTTATTTATTTATTATTATTATTATTATTATTTGTTTTTGTTGTTATGTATTATTATAAAATTTGTAGAGGTCACTTTTGTTGAGACATTATAGGGTACATCCGTTTTGATCACGTTAAATATTTATAATTGTCGCATTATATGGAAATTATTTTTACACTTTTTTTTTTTTTTGCTGCTGTTGTTATTTGTTTTCTTATTATTGTTTCTTTTGTTTTTTTTTTTCTTCTTCTTCTTTAAGATTTTTTCTTCATTTAATTATCTTAATTAATTAGATCTTGATAGAAAAAAAGTTAAATCTATTAAGTCAACACAATTACACTAAAACTGCAACTCACACTAACGCGTCACAGAATCATTTGTTTCTAATTAACTTTCATAACTTTTTTTTTAACTTTTAATGTTAAATTTTTTATTAATTCAAAATTGAAACAAAATATTTAACCCAGAATAATAAAAGCACTTGCACTTGTACAAATGATGAACAAAACAGTAACTAACTGATGATGAGAATTAAAGTTGAGATCTCAGAATTTTTGTTTATTTGTTTATTTTTTGTTTTTGTTTTTGTTTTTTTTCTCTCTCTATATTTAAATTACAGAAAAAATATGTGTTACCTGCACGCTATTCAATTACAGAATGGCCAGGGAATTTGTTTTCTCTCATTCTTCTTTTTTTTCTTTTTTTTTTTTACAAAAAAACAAACTAAAAATTATAATCATCGTTTTTTTTTTCTGAGGTAGAGAAAAAAAAAATTTTATTTAGTGTTTAGTTGTTGTTGTTTTTTTATTATTATTGTTAATTTTCGCGTCATCCGTCTGATGTGGTGATATATGAGAGAAAAAAAAAAGATGAAAATCGCGCGCGAATGTGCGGTCTGTTGAGTTTATAGAGAAAAGTTAAAACTATATGAAAACTATTTATTAAAACAAAAACAAAAACAAACACACAAAAATGAATATATTTAATTCTGCTTCTTCTTCTTCTTCTGCTTCTTCGTTTTAGTTTTAAATTTTGACCTTCTGATACCGTGAACTAATTTGATTATATGCGCGCGTACAATTAAACAAAATTAAAGATATAGTTATGATGAGGTCAGTTGAGTTTAGGTATATTATTGTTGTTGGTGTTGTTGTTGTTATTATTTTTAATATATAAGATGTTCAGTTAATAATTATAGATAATAAGATTCACTTATTATTAATTCTGTATATATGATTAATAATTAATATTTTTCATATTTATTTATTTATATAATAAAATGTATAATTATTACAAAGAATGCAAATTTCAATTGGAAAAATATTTCTAAAGATAAATAAATATGCCTGGCACACCAAATATAATACAAAATAAATAAATATTATATTTCAGAAACAATTACAAATATTTCTGTTTTGATAAGTAAAATTTATACGATTGTCATTCGTTTATTGTTTTCTGTTTGAAACTTTAAGAAATTGTTTATTGTTAACAAAATATTATTACCAATTTTTTTTTTTATGGAAAACCCATTCAACGAATGAATTATTTCTACAAAAAAAAAAAATAACACAAAAACTGATGGTTTTGTTGTTATCATTTATTATGGATTCATTTTTATGTCATAGCACGAAATATTTTTATTTTTTTTTTTATATTTTATTCTTATCGTACGTATTATTGTGTTCAGTTGTTATAATAATAAAGTGTGTCATTCATGCAATGCAATAAGAATATAATTACATGTAGAGGTTTTTCTTTTTTTTGTTTTTTGTTTTAAAATTCATTTCTGTGATCTTGAAAAAAAAAAATTGTTTTTTTCCATGTCGCCATTTTTTTTTTTTTTCTTCTTTTATAAAAATTCTAATTTGAATTTCATTTGGATTCGTTTAGTGGACAATTTACATTTTTTTTTTGTTTTTCATTTAGAATAGAAATGGAAATATGATGAATTGTCTTTTCCATCACTTTGTGTACACATTTATTTGAGTTTTATAAGTTGTTTGTGTACTAAGAAAATATACGCGCAACTATTGTTAATATGCTGCTCCCCAAATTGAATTGAATTGAATTAAATGCAATGAAAAAATGAAAAACGAAAAAAAAAAACAAACACAAAATTTATGTAAATTAATTAATTATCGAAAACAGAAAATAACAATTGCGAAAAAAAAATTTGATAAAATCCAATCCCACATCAATTGTTAACAACAACAAATACAAAAAATGAAGCAAAATGTTGGATCACTTTAATGATTAAAAAATTATACACAATGCCCTAGTCCAAATGTATTCAATTTAATTTGTTTCAGTTTATTTTTATATAAATAAAATATTTTGTAATAAAATTATAAATGAAAACACAAACTCTCATCTATTAAATGTAAACAGAATAGTTAATAGATAAATACAGGTGTCATATGATGAGACACATATCAGTGTAGTAATATTAGATAGTGAGACATTTTTTTTGTTCATTTGCATAATAAATTAATGTCACATTAATGTCAAATAAATGCATACACACACGTAGAAAACACAAAATACCCATATAATACAATACAACACATAAATTTTTAAATCTTAATTATATAAAAATAATTAAAAATTAATTCAAACAACTGGATAAAGATTAAAAATTTTTTTTTTTAACTTTCGTTTGATTGAAAAAAGGGAGAGTTTTTTTTTTGTTGTGCTTGGTCATTTTTTTGTATTTAACTTTTTAACATTGATTTAACGTGGATTAAAAAAATATTGTCGATTTATTTCATTTTGACTTTGATTTTAGTTTGGTATCATCGTCGTTTATTAGTGAACTTTGTATTTTGTATTTTCATACGTTAACTTTAATAAAAAGTTATGTAACTTTTATTTTCGCTCATAAAGTTTGTATTTTCGGTAGATTTTTTAACAGTAAATGAAAAATGAAATTAATTAATTTTATAAATTCCAATCCTTTTTTAAAGTATAGAATGCATTTTTTATTTTTATAATTAAAAAATTGATTCTCGTTAATTTGGTTGAGTAAGCGCACGTGCCTTGTTTATTTTTATTAAATTTGATTGTTGCTGTTGTTGTTGTTATTGTTATTTTCCTTTTATTTTTTTGTATCTTTTCATATTTAACCAATTTTTTTTTTTTGTTTTGTTTCTTTTTAAAATTATGACAAAAATAACAACATATATTCATATCAATCAAACTTGAATAGAAATGACATCATTTTGTAAAGTATTATATTAAAAAAATTGTACAACATTTATTTGAAAACAAAATAAAAACAAGAAAACAAAAACTATGTACGGTAAGAGTGAGGAATTTTCAATATCGTGATGGAACAACATTTTTATTTTTATTTTTTTTTCAACATTAATAAACATTAAAACATATAAGTTAAATATTGACATACATCTGGAAAATTGGCCCGTAGAATTTTTTCTAAAATAAAATTGTTTGACGTATTTTCACAATGAATCGTGTCATTTTTATTTTTTTTTGTAGAGATTCAACAAAGAAAACAAATTAAAATGAAAGCATCACCTAATTTAATGGTGAAAAAATATTTAATTGTATTTGTGGAAAATCCATTTTTTACGCTTTACTTTTATCCATGAATTCATTTAATAAATGCAACACGAAAATCGTAACGAGTTAATGAGCTTTTCCTTCAATTACACTGTTATTGTTTTTTTTTTTGTCAATCACAAATAATTTTGTAAAAAGTTACAAAAAAAAGTTACTAAAGTTAGTTGAAATTTACCGTTCAGCTTTTTTTTTTTTTTGCTGTTCTCGTATTTTTAAATTTTAAATCTGAAACAACCTTGAATTTAATTTTTTTTTTTGGTGTTCTTCCTACAAAAATATTGAATGCCAGAGTATTTAAAGTCTTATCAAAATAATTTCAATATTCTTTTTTTTTGTGTCAAATAAAAATGATTCAATTTTAACTTTTTTTTTTGTTTTTTGTTTCTCTATTTTGATTTAAATTATTGCATAAACGTAAAATAAATAAACTTGAAAACTTGAAAAAATTTAGTAATTTTTGTCTATTCGTTCACTCATCACTGAATATAATTGGCAATTCATCGAACCATAGAAAATCCCATATCCCATTCAAACACACATCTACATTTATTTATTATTATTATTATTATTTTTTTAAATCGAAAACAAATCATTATTATTTATTTGTTTATTATTATTTTTTTGTATTATAACTTTATGTCTCTTAATTTTAATCTTATTAAAAAATTGTATAATAAACAAACGGTAATGGAAATTCGAAAGAATTTTATTACTGAAATATCTGCATCATCTCCAAACAGTTTTTTTTTTCAGAAATTTCAAGTCATTGACTAAATAACTACATTTGTTTTACACTAAACTGACAATATCCCTTATTTACATCACTGATTTTTTTATAAGAAAATCTTCTAAAATAATTCTTTATAATTATTCTCTATATGCAGTAAACGCAATTTATAGTCAATAGTCACTAATGAGGTCAAGAGAGAGAAACAATGACGACAATTCTCTTAACACAAAGTGATAACGCAATGATTTAATACACGCACATTAATTAAACCAAGAAAAGTCTTTTATTTTTCCATGACTTCATTTTAAACTTCCGTCATTATTTCCATACACATATTTTGATTTTGCCAATTTTTTCAATATTTTATTAATTATAATTATCTCTAAGATGCATAATTTTATATTATTATAAAAACAAAAAATGTCAAAAAGATGGAATTAAAACAAATAAACAAATATTTTTTGTCATAAATTTTTTTTATTCAAAATCTGAATATTAACAACAAAACATTTTTGTCTTCTTGTTAAATCAAAATAATAAGAAAAATTATAAAAAAAAAAATACAACAAAAAAAAAAGCCGTAAGTTGGTAAATTAAAAATGAATAAAGGATAATATAAAGTGTGAAAAATGATAGTAGAGAGACATTGATTTGAATAGCGTGTGAATGTCTCAATATTTATTTTGTTAGTTATTTATATAAAGTATTAAATTAATTAATTAGATAATGGCACGCAAAATATTAATATCAATTGTGACTAGGCAACGTTGTATTTTAATATAATTGTGTTCTACGAGTTTTAATTACTCGTTTTGTCTTCAATTAAATTGTTTTTTGTGTTTGATTGAAGAATTTTTATTTCTTGTGTTGGTTAAAAATATGATTTATGATGGGATTCTATCTCGTAAATAGGACATAATTGCATCAGTTCCTTTTGCCAATATTTGATGTCTTGGTTGACGAAATCTGTTTCCAGTTAATTCCAAAGTTCTAATAAATCATTGAATTTTCTTCATTAGAATTATTTCAAGTTAAGAAAATTCAAAAAAAATTCTTACGTAATATTTTTTAAATTTCCCAAAATAGGTGGAACATATTCCAAATTATTATTGGCCAAGTCAAGTGTTGATAATCGTTTTATAGCACCTAATCCGGTTTCAGTTGCATCAATTTCTGCAATTTGATTATCACGTGCTAATAAAATTTCTAAATTTTTCATTTCATAAACACACAATGGAATTCGTTTAAATCTAAAAAAAAAAATTAATTAAATTCAGAATAAAGTTTATAATCTGATGGAATAAATTACTTGTTGTTTGCGATATTCAATTCTCTTAGCGTGTTGAGTACACTCAATTCCTCTGGTAAATCTTCAAATGCATTACTTGATACATTTATGTATTGTATTTTAGTAAATTGTGATAAATAAATTGGTAAAGTTGTCAAAAAATTGTTACTCATTGAAAATTCATTCAAAAGAGTTCCCAAATGTTCAAGACTGAAATAAAAAAATGTAGTTTTGACAATTAATTTTATAAGAAAACAAAATGAATAAATTGTACTTTTAGAAGAAAATCTAAAAGAATTTTGGTAAAAGGAAAAAAAAAAGTAAAAATAATGAAGAGAAACAAAAAGAAAAGATGATCGAATAAAATTTACCCATCAGGAACTGTAGTCAATTTATTTTTACTTAAATCAACATTCGTTACAAATGCATCTTGTGCATCCAAAAATAAATTCTCTGGTACTTCTGTTAAATCTTTCATTCCCAATGATAATGCTTTTGTTTTTTTCATTTGGAATCTTTAAGTAAAAGAGCAAATTATTTTTTGTTTTGATTCCAAAAAATGGAAAGAAAATGTTTAACTTGTCTGGAAATATAGAATCACCACTGAAAAATGTTGAAGTGTTCTTTGTGTCAATTTTTATATCTTTTGAACGATCTCTGAGTGTACGTAGAATACGTGATGTCCCTCCTTGAAGTATATCACGACGTATTGATCGAATTGGATTACCTTCCAATTGAAGACTTGATAAATGTGCCAATGTTGATAAAGAATTTGGTAAACTAAAATTTAAATTAAATTTTTTAAATGAATTCTAATAAAATGAATATAAATTTTACCTGTTAATTGAATTATTTGATAAATCAAGACGAATTAAACTTTGAAGAAGTGAAATTTCATCAGGAAGTTTAAATATTTTATTATCTCTTAGATCAAGTGTTCGTAATTGTGGTAAACTTTCACAAAAGTCAGAAGGTATTTCCTAGAAAAAAACCAACAATATTATGTACTCTTCAGAAAGGATTTGCAATATTAACCGTGACCTTCAAAATTTTTTATTTAAAAAAATTTCAGTCGCGTTTCGTCGAGCACGTTAATTAGTACAATTATAAAAGATCAAAATGTACAATTTAAGACAAATAGAAATTTATAAAAATCATCTGCAAATATGAAATTAAATTTTGTTGCAATTTTTATTTTTAAGTCTCGACATTATGACCAGGAAAGGAAACGTTTACGAATTTATTTATAAACGGGAAATACAATTAAAAGTGGCACACGCAACTTAAAAACTAACTTCAGAACATAATCAAAGTCACACTTCATTGTAAATTAAATGCGCACGCAACATTTTAAAATTTAATTAACGTTTATCTTTTAACTTACCTCAATAAAATTATTTGAAATATGAATTTCTTTAAGGGAGTCACATCCAGCAAATTCAGGCATCTCTTTAATATCATTATGTTGAACATATAAACACTCTAATTTTCTTAATTCACCCATAAATTTTGGTAATTCTTTTAGATCATTGTTCATTATATCCAATTTGTTGAGCACTAATTTTAGGTTTTATTAAAATTTTAATTAATATTATCTTGTAAATTTTTTTTTTTTTTGAAGGAAAAAAAATCCTCTTTCGTAAAAATAATACGCGTTATAATTAAATGGTAAAGCACACCAACAAGGTTAAAAAATTTAAATAATAAATTTTTACGTTTGAAAGCATTTCGTTTAAATTAATTTCAATATTATTATTAAAGGAGAACAAAATGAGAACGAGTGAAAGAGAGAGAGAGAGAGAGAGAGAGGAGCAATTTTTTTTTAAGAAAATATATGAGGTTAGACTCAATTACATTATTTAAATTTTTATATCATTTTAAGATCAAAATTTTTCAACAAGGTCAAATTTATTTTGTAAGATGATCCAATAAATTAATAGACACGGATGGATGACTTTTATGTTTTATGTAATTTTAATTTAAGAATTTTTTTCAGTTTTTTGTTTTTGGAATTTTGAAATGTAATTTAAAATTTTGTTTGTGGATTTATTTCGATGACTTTCACCTGAACCATTTGAATAATTTTGGCGCATCATAGAAATAATATTAAATAATTATCATTAAGAAATATTATAATAAGAAGATTACTTACTTCGTAGATTAACAATGTCATTAGGCAAAACTTTTAATTTATTATGACAAAGTGTCAGCTGATTAAGCCTAACAAGAAATCCAATTCCGCCTGGTAATGTTGTTAGTTGATTATAAGATATATCCTAATTAATAAATATTTAATTTATAAAAGCAATTAATTGAACAACATTTAACAAGAGATCAATTCTCTAATACAAAAATCATTCAATTAAAAAAATATTTTAGTTCATTTAAGTTGATTATTTGAATTTTTTAAATCCTTCGTTAAATTTAAGAAAAAATTAATAGAATTGATCTTTTATTAAAATATTCTGTTTAATATCTTTTTTTTTATAGCTTAAGTACACTTAAAATAAATAAGAAATAATAATACACCACTAGCACTAGTTGTCTACGTCTAGTGTTAAATATTTAAAAACTCTAAAGGCATTTAATTAGAATCATTTTTTTTTTAAAGTTTTTAGAATGTAGATAAGAATTATTAAGATGAAAACTTACCAATGATTCCAACATAACCAAATCTGAAATATCTGGATCTAATTCATTGAATTTATTATGTGACATACTCAGTTGTTTTAATTCACGTAAACGGAAAAATTGTTTAGGCAATGATGTTAATTTGTTGTGACTAACATTTAATTTTGTTAAGTTTTCCAATAGTCCAATTTCATTTGGTAAACAAGTCAATGCATTATCGTGTAACTAAAAAAAAATTATTTTTTTTATAAAATTTCGTATTTACAAAGTTTGCAAAAAATTAATTTTTAAAATAATTATTAACGGTTTAACCGTATTTTCTTGACAATGGAATTTTAATTATCCGTGTTTTCATCTCTTTCACATTAAATTATCAAATTATTGTTTTAAATTAAATTAAATTTTTCACTCACATTTAATACAGTTAAATCCTGTAAATTTTTTATTGCAGTACTTATACAATTCAATGAATTTGAACTTAAGTCAAGATTTGTAAGTGTTTTTTGATTCCACCAGACATCCTCATCATCGTTTGTTTTATCAAAATCAAAATGCAGATCAGGATTTTTATCATCAAGTTCTTCTTCATGTATATTCCATACTCGTTCTGGAACTGGGGAGATTTTTTCGTTTATTTTGTTATTTTCCTCCATCATTATCAATTTTTGTTTAAATTTTTTTAAAAAAAAAATTTAATTAATTTTTACTTTTATTTAATAGAGGAGAACACTTTGCAACACTTTTAAACTTGAAACCAAAAACAAACAAAACCAAAAGCAAACATATGAACAAGAACATTAGCAGAGAGTGGAAATATAATGATTTAGATTATTTTATGATATTTTTTTTTTTTGAATTAGGAAAATCCTCACCCTTGATTTTTCGATAGCGCCTTACCGGATAACGATACATTGAATGAAGAAAATTATTAAATATGAGTGGAGTTGTTACTTCCAACATAAACACAAAACTAATGATACATGCTAAATTATATTTAATAATAAATATAATATAATCAATGTTTGAATTATTGAATTGATTAATCATGAAGAACGAAGATTTCTCGATTAAAAAAATATTTAAAAAACACAATCAGAATTTTTTTTTGCAAAATTTTTTTTTGTTTCTGCCAGAGCTGGAAATCTTTTTAATCTTAAAGATTGTTTGGAAAGGGCCGAAATAAAATGTGATTTGTTATTAATTAAACTTTTTAAATTAATTTTCTTAGGGCTCCAAAAAATTTTAATTCAACAAACCAACTCTGTTTAGATCCAAAGAATGATATCATTTTATTTGTCTACGTTACAAGTTTTATGATTAAAAATACAAAAATATAATAACGAGATGTTTTCTTTTTGTTTTATTTTTATTAATAATGAATTATTCATTTTTGTTCCAAATTTAGAAATCTAAAAATTAATGGAAAATTAAACCAAGTTGGTCTTTAAACAGAACAAAGTCACGTAATTCGGTTTAATTTATTAATTATACTTTCCAATAAATTAATTGAACGATTATTAAAATAAATAAAGTAGAAAAATACCTGAAGAAAGTCCACGTCCTGATAAATTTAAAATTCCAGATTTACGGGCTTGTTTTATTAAGCCTTTGTTTAATTGGGATGAATCTTCTTTCTTTGTTTGTATATGAAACAATGGATTTAAATCCTTTCTTCTAATTTTACTTTTTACATTTGTTGTTGACATTTTATTTTTTTTTTACGTATCACAATTCACTTTCTAATTATAATTTCCTAATAAGTAATTAAATATCTATTGATATTAAACGACAATATAACGCAATTAAAAAAAAAACACAAAAATTAATACCGAATATAAACGTCAAAACTTTGTTGTGTTTTTGTTGTATTCAAGTAAAAAAACAGCTGTTTTTTATGTCTACTGGATTTATTAGTTCTTTTAAGGCAGATCGTATATAAAAAATTTTTTGAAAAAATTCGGTTACATATTTTTTTTTTCAAAAATTTAATTTTGTTTAAAATATATTTTATTTTGCAGGTTTTATAATTGGTAATTTTAGATTTTATTGAAAATTCTACTTAATTACAAAAAGCTTCAAGACAAACAAAAATAATTATCACAAATTAAAATTTAAAAAAAAATCGTTTTTTCTTTTAATTTTATTAATACGAATTATGACGTCGAACTCTGAAAAGAGATTCCCATCGTAAGTACCCATTTAAATATTCCACTTAAATTATATTCAATTGAAAAATATATTTAATATTTATTTAATAAACTTTTATAAGAAACACAAGAGAATTTTTGAAGATCAATGTTAGTGTTTCTAGTTCGCATAATTTCTTTACATTATTTTTAATAGTTAAATGAAATTTAATCTATTTTCATTTAATTTCTGTACAACTTTTTTATTTTTTTTGTTCAATGTCACATTCAATTAATTTAAATATAGTTGGTAATTTAATCGTTTCTTTTATTTAGTTCATTTTGATTTATTTATTTATTGATTGACTGTTTGATTGATTTTTGATTGATTTGTTAATTAAATTATATTCTTCTTATTTAATAAGAAGAATTAATTTTTTTTTGTTTAAATTAAACAATTACTTTGTCGCTATAATATAGAATAAAATTTAATGTTTTCATTATAAACATAAAAATCTTAAATTGTTCATCAGTATCTTTTGTAAATTTTAAGAGTTAACAACAATAAGATTTTTCATTCTTATAAACATTCAATTGAATAGTGTGAATATTATAATAAGATGTTGGATATATTTTTTGAGGTTTGTGCCTTTTTTGTATATTATTGTGTTAATTCAAATTCAAAGTGTTCAAAATTGTCGAAAAATTATTTAATACAAAATTGTGATCGAAATTTCCAATTGACAAATTAAAGAGAAAAATTTCATTAGAAATGAACCCAGGAGAAATTAATGAAAAAGTAATTTTTCTTAGTTATAAAAAAATTGGGAAGACTCAAACCCGTTATAGCGAACAAATTTTATAGCTAAAAAAAGTTCGTTATATCCAAGAAAAGTCAAGTTCGTTATAACCGAGTTTCACCATTCATGCTTAAAAATCTTACGCATTTATTTATTTATTTTTAATTACTGCTGAATCATTCTTATTTAATCTATCGCAAAAATATTCAAATTTTATTTTTGATCTAAATCCAAATAATATTTGTATCAATCAATCAGTTTTTTTTTTTTTAGTTGAACTAAGATTCTTTGATGCGTAAAAATAAAACAAAAAAATTAATAAGAAATCTAAAACAGATGAAATTTGATAGCAAACAAATTTTTTTAAAGATTTTTATTTAAATAGAAAAAATTGTAAACAAATTCACCTGAAACCGGTAACAACAACAACAAAAAAAAGAAGTTATATTTGTAAGAACTTAACTCATTTCCTGATCAGAATAAAGATTAAAGAAATAAAAATAGAAGTTGTGACATAACATACTTAAAATCTTTTTCTTATCTAGAATTTATTTATTCATAATTTTATAAATTATATTGTTGTTGCTGGTTTGTATTTTTTTTTCCCAGATAAAGAAAAAGTAGACAGCTTGGAGACGACAACGCAGATCAAAACAATAATAAAAAATGTATTTTTATTATTGTTTTGATCTGCGTTGGCTTTTTTTTTTCTGAATACGTTAATTTGTTTATTGTATGTTTTTTTTTTTTTTTTGTTAATTTCTTATCATTTTTTTTTAATTGTTTATTTTGCTACTTTATTTAAAGGAAGGAAAAAAATTAGAATGAATGCAGGGGACTCCCCTAAATTTAAAATGAAATTCTTTGTTTATACATTATACAAACATCCTATTTAATAATCGGATTAATCGAACTTTTAATCTGTAAATAAAGTGTATACTTTTTCCGGTCATTTATTTAATAGTTCATAACAATATTTTGATAATAACACTAATTCGTTTTAATTCAATATTTTTCTCATTTGTATATTTTTACTGAAAGATACAAAATTTTTGCTTTTTTCCTAAGAATTTAAATTTTATGATTTAAAAAAATGTTTCCTTTTTGTTTTTATGGAAATTCTAAAGAATTAATTTTCGAATTTAGAACAAAAATTTATCTATTGAGAGAAAGGAAATTCCAATATTTCTTTAATTTTGTTTTCTCATTTGAAACTTTTAATAATTTTGGTACAAAAATTTAACAAAGCCATTTGTAGAATTATCGTATTCTTTAATAACATGTAATGTAATGTTTTTCTTCTTATATTCGGTTTTTCCATTGCATTTTGTTCTTTATTTGTAAAATATCCGGTCATAAAATTAAAAGAAATTACAGAGGTGCAATTTTTAACGTGGGAAAATTTTTTATTTTAATTTAAAACAAATTTGTATTCAACATTTTGTATTTGTTTAATGTTTGCGTTTTTTCTGTTTTCTAAAATCTTGAAAAAAAAAAAATTATCGGAAAAAAATAATAAAAATCTTTCTGGTTGAATTTTCTTTGCATTTGATTTTGGATTTTCAATTATGGTTAGGCTTATAATAGAAATAGTGCATTTTTATCGAATTTTCATTTGGTATAAATCAGCCGAATCTATAAAAGTCTCACATACATGCACACATGACATTTTCCTTTCTAATAGAAATTATTAGAAATAACTGATTTTAATCTGGTTAAACAAAATAACTCTGAAATGTATGTCAAGGTAATGAAAATTCTGGGTTATGCCATGGCAATGTTAAGCACGATTTGAAAAATGATGTGTGGGTAAATATTTGAGTGCGTGTGAAGTTTTTATTTATCAATCACAATTTGTGTCTATGAATGGAAATAAATAAATAAGAGAAACAAAATAACAAATAAAATTCTACCTACACATACACTAATCCGGTTTTCAAGAGAAAAAGGAAATTTGACCTATAAAAGTTAAGTTGAAAAATGTGATTTTCAAGGATTGAATTTTCATTATTTTAAAGTTTGTTTTTGTTGACGTGTTATTTGTTATTCTACGTTTTTATGCCTTTCGATGACTTTATATCAATTTTGCTAAAATATTGAACCTAAATCCCTTAAGTGCAATTTGTTTTTATATATTTATTTATGGCAAACGGTCACATGCAATATATTATTTATTTATATAAAAATGAAAGCATAAAAAGGGAAGTTTTTCTATCCAAGTTCATTAGTCAGTATTTGAAGGTTTGCCAGTTCAAATCAAATTTTCTTTATTCTGCTATTTAAATAAATTTGTTTTGAAGTTCTTCAAAAAAAGTGTTCAAAGGATTATTTAAAAAAAAATGGATTATAAATATTCATCGACTACACTTTTAGCTGTTTGTTGTGAAACAGAAACTCCAAATGGTAGTCCATTAACAGAAAGAAAACTTTATGATTTTTTAACCGTAAATGGAAATTTTATTAATGATATTCATCCATCGTCAAATTGTTCAACAAGAACATCGAGTTTAAGAGCATCACCAATGCCACCGTATGAAGATTATGAAATAAATAATCAAACACGACGAATGAGTTTAACATCAAATTCTGATTATCAAATAATTCCTAAGAATGATGAATTTCAAAATGTTAAAAAAGAAATTCAATTAAAAAATCGACGTCATTCAATTGTTACAACAGTAGAAACAAAAAGGTATAAATATTCACCAAAAATAGTCATATTTTTGTAAATACAATTCATATCATCGTACGAGAATTCTTTATGATGTAACATGCGGGAATCTTTGAAATGTATTCATGTTTTTCTTATTAAAATTTCAAAAATTATGCTTAACTGTGAATTCATTCAATTGCTTTTTAAATTATTTTATTTATTATTACTATCGAATAAATATCTGTGTTTTATGTGCGGTTTTTGTTCCAAATATTCTGTATCTATAATTAAACGATGATTTGTATCAAATAAATTTTAACTCCATAAATGAATGAATGTGAATCAGCGAATTATCGTAAAACAAAAATTTGAAATAAAAATTTCTCATAATTTTTAGTGGCAGATCATCACCAACTCTTATCTCATGGACACCAATTCATTGTGTACAAAATATTGTGAATTCAACAGAAAGAAAAAATGATAATGAACAAAATTCACAAACACAACAACAAAATCAATTCCAACATCAGGTATTTCTGATGGATGAAGAATTAAATAAATTACAACAACAAAATTCTTAAGAAAAAATACAAAAAGCTTTTTAATATTTTTGGTTCCTATTTTTTTAGAATTAATCCTGTAGAATTATAAACAACAAAAATGCTAGAATAAAATTTTAAAATTGTAAAATGTTTTTCTTTTCTTTTCCATTTTACCATTTTCGAATCCTAAAAATTTCATTGCTCCAAATATTCCAAATCTGATTAAATTGTGATAAATAATGATTATTAGATTTAAAAACAGAAAAGATTAACATTTTTATTCTTGTAGAATAATGAAGATGAAAATGGTAATCCATCATATAATCCTGATGACTCTGGTAATATTTATAAAAATTGTGATGTGAATGTTTGGCTTCGTTCATGTGAAAAAGAAATTATTGAACCAATCAAAGGTATTTCAAAAGGTAAAATTAGAAAATATAATTAAATATTTTATTTCTCTTAATAAATTTATTTAAATTTTGATTTATTAAAGGACAAATTCCTAAATGGCTTAATGGTAGTCTCATAAGAAATGGTCCAGGAAGTTTAAAAGTTGGTGATATGGAATTTCAACATCTTTTTGATGCTTCAGCACTTTTACATAGATTTGGTATAAAAGATGGTAACGTGACGTATCAATGCAGATTTTTACAAAGTAATACTTATAAAAAAAATATGGCCGCTAAAAGAATTGTTGTGTCTGAATTTGGTACCAGTGCTGTACCAGATCCTTGTCAAAGTATTTTCCAAAGGTGATCTGAATTAATTTCCCAATATAATTAATAATTTAATAAAAATATTACAGAATTTCTGCACTTTTTACACCCGGTGAAAGTACATCAGATAATGCAATGATATCTGTCTATCCTTTTGGAGATGAATATTTTGTTTTCACAGAATCTCCTGTCATTCACAAGTTTGTTCTTTTTATTTTACTTTAATGTTTTAGAATGGATTTATTTTTTTTATTTAAAACTTAGAATAAATCCGGAAACTTTGAATACAGAAAAGCGATTGAATTTATCAAATTTGATTGGTGTGATTAATCATACATCTCATCCTCATGTAATGGCGGATGGAACGGTAAGTTATGATTACCATTTAATTGCAACTCTAATAAATAATTAATTTTGGTCCATTTTAAAAGGTCTATAATTTAGGAATGACTGTAACAAAATATGGACCCGAATATAATATAATTTGTTTTCCACATGGTGAAAACATGTTTGAGAATGCACATATTGTTGGGCATATTCCAGCTAGATGGAAAATGAATCCAAGTTATATGCATACATTCGGTATAACAGAAAACTATTTCGTTATTGTTGAACAACCATTAACTGTGTCAGTACCAATGGTACTTAAAACACAATTAACAAATAAACAAATGTCAGCAGCACTTAAATGGCTTCCTGATAAAGAAACGTATATTTATTTATTGGAACGTAAAACAGGTGAAATAAAATATACATACCATACTGAATCGTTTTTTTATCTTCATATTATAAATCAATATGAAAAAGATGACCACGTTATTCTTGATATCTGTTGTTACAAGAATCCAGCAATGTTAAATTGTATGTACATTAATTCAATGAAGGTAAAGTTATTTGATTTTAATTAATTTATTTAATTTTAGAATTTTCTATAATCACTTTGTTTCCATAAATTTTTTCGCATATTTTTCTAATATTTTTCAATTTTTTAATATCTGGATAAAAGCAGAATAATAAACGTGTCTCAATAAAGTGTTTTTATTTGAAAAGTTGTTATCCGTTATTAGTCTTGTCTTAAATATTAAATAATAATTTGATGTATCTTTAACCAAATGCAATATAAATTCTTTATCAAAACAAAACAAAAAAATTTAGTTAGTCGCGTAGTTATATAATATCATATTTGCTTAAATAAATTGTTTCGTGTATAAACAAAATATTGACATTAACAAAAAAAATGTTTAATCCCTTTCGCGTGTTCTAATATTTATTTTATTAAAACAATTTATTAAAAACTTCGTGTTTGTTAGAAATCAGCTGAGCTAACAGAACAGAATATTAAAAACTGTTAAATTTTTTTTATTGTTTTTTAAGGATATGCAAAATAATCCTGATTATGCAAAAATGTTTCGTGGAAGGCCACTTAGGTTTGTACTTCCAACAACAACAGAAGAAACAAAATTAACAACAATGACAGTACAACCAACAACATCAACAGCAGCAAACGTTGAAATATTAGAAGAATTAAGTACAATTGAAAAAATATTTTCAAGATTTAATGGAAAACATGGATTTAAAAAAATTCCATTGGATGAAAAAAATGTTACACAAAAAATGAAGAATGGAAATTGTAAAAGATTTTTATCAGAAAATTTAGTAAAATTGGAATCAACACAGGCGACCGCATTTAAATTTCCTGATAAAACAATTTTCTGCACACCAGAATTATTATGTGATTTAGGTTGTGAAACACCAAGAATTAATTATGAGAAATATTTGGGAAAGGAATATCGATATTTTTATGCAATTTCTTCAGATGTTGATGCTGAATATCCGGGAACTGTTAGTCATCTTTTTAGGAGTTAAGATTTTTATTTTATTCTATCTTTTGAATATTTTCAGCTAATTAAAGTTGATGTTAAATCAAAAACACGAAAAACATGGTGTGAACTCAATTGTTACCCAAGCGAACCAATTTTTGTTGCAAGCCCAGAATCAAAGGTAAAAGAAAATTGTCACAATAAACAAAACAGGATTTTATTTTTTATTTAAAAATCTATTTTACAGTCGGAAGATGATGGTGTTATTCTAGCTGCAATGGTTTGGGGTAATACTGAAGTAAATCGTGTTGGACTTTTGGTTTTATGTGCAAAAACATGGATGGAACTTGGACGTTGTGAATTTAAAACAGAATCACCAGTCCCAAAGTGTCTTCACGGATGGTTTAAATCAACTAAATAAATATTTTTAATTCACGTTAAAACTTTTCCATTTTTATATATATATATATTTTTTTCATTTTATAAAATAAAAATCTTAAGAAAATTAAACAATATTTGTTTTTGTCTTAATTATCAAAATTGATTACATAACATAAAATCTAATCAAATAAAGTGAATCAATTGGTAACGTTGACAAGCGAGAGTTGAAACGAAATAATGGTAATTGCACGCAATTCTCTTTGGTGTATTTTAATAATTGGTTATGTAATTTAATTAATTAAATTCATTTTACATAAAATTATAAAATGAGAATAATTACAGAATTATATCGATCAATTTAAAAATTTTATTTTAAGTTGTATTGAGTTACAACAAATCGAGCTTTACGAACATTTTGAAGGAATAGCAGAGGTCATAAACCTCATTGATTATTATCTATGCTCTTGAACTACATATAGAAAATACCAATTACTTTAATCAACCTGCTTTTATAAATCGAGTATCTAATTCAATAATATTTTTGTTGATAACGTCAAGAGAAATTAGTAACACAACAATTTCTAATGAAAAACATAAAATCGAATCTGTGATTCACACATGTAAGAATTTTTTTTTTCTTTTCTCAACTGAAGATATATTTACAATTAATTTATTATTATCAAATTCGCACTTGTGTATACTTGTATACATACTAAATATTTAAATACAACTGTACTAACTAAATACTAAAATACAAAATACTAAATACTGAAAAATTCGCCACATAACACTTATTATTTATTTATTTATTTATTAATATTATTTTATTTTTCTTCATTTATTGCTTCTTACAAATTTTGATATAAATTTAATTCATTCATTAAAATATTATTCAGTTTGATTTGATATTTTGATGTGAGAGGAAGTTTAAAGTTCTTTCTTGCATTTAATTTTTTTTCTTTTTTTATAATTTTTTAATATTTTCTGTTATTTTTTAATTAATCCAAGTTGTATTTTTTTTTTTTTTAATATCTTCAAGTGAGTATTTTTTTTTTTTTAATTTGTGAATTTTTAAATTTTTTAACAAAATTGAAATTGTGCAAAGAATATTTATGTGAAATCAATTGATGCAATTGTTTCCATTTTTATTCTTAGAATCTAAAATCAATACAAAAAAAAAACGTAAACAAAGACAAATATTTTGATAAGTAGAAATTTATAGAATGAATTCATTTTGTTTATTATTTCTGACCTCATCAAACATTGCATTGCAGTCAAAACCTCAATCAAAACAATCACACACAACACAAGTGACGCATTTACTTTTTTTTGTTTATTTTTCTTTAACTTCACTAATGATTGTTTATAATTATTAGTTTCTTGTTGTTGTTGTTGTTGTTGTTTTTTTTTTCCTATTTCTTTCTAATTTATTACGTAAAAGATTTAAAATTCAAAGATTACAGCAAAGAATAAAAATAAAAATAATTTTATGTTTTTTCCAAAAATTAAAAAGAAATAGAAACAAAAATATTTTCCTTGTATTTGTATGGGGAAACACTTTTGAACCGAGATAATCACACGTTATGACAAAAAAAAGAGAAATGTAAATAAAAAAAAAACATTAAATGGGGCGCCTCCACTTACGCACGCTACATAAATTGTTGTTGTTTACTAAAAAAACAATTGTTTTTTTTTTAATTTTAGCCGGTCTATTATTCTCTGTTTTTTTAATCTTTTATAAAAAATTTGGGAATTAAGGAATTTACACAATTTATGTTGACTAAATACATAAAATGTTACTAACATTTCTTAATCCGATTAATTATAAAACGACGGTCGTTCTTCTTGTTTTATTTGTTACCGGATTTAAATTATCAGATTTATTATCTTTAAGTTTAATTCTGTCATTCATAAATTATAATGAACGTATAGAATTAATATTTTATTGATAATTCAGATAAATAATATAAATGCAAAACAACAATTAAAGTTATTATTTGTCAGCTTTGTACAATAACTATTGACAAATAGACAAGTGAAAGATATAGAAAATTACACCGGGTTATAATTACAATTCGTATTATTTTATAAACATAAAATAATTATATTATTGAATGTTTTCTTTCTTTATATAAAATAATAAATAATGATAAATCGGTAACGTTATTAACTCATCATAAAATATTAACAAAATACAAATAATAATGAAAATTAAATAATAAAACCGTATAAAGTTTCAAATGTACATTTTCCTAGAAAAACAAATAATAAAGTATAGCAATTATATAGGATAATAAATCGTTCTACAATTTCTCACAAATTTCAAACTGAATCTATTAAAAATGAAAGCAAATAAAAGAATATATTCGATTGTTTTTTGTCAGTCTATGTCTACAAAATTGTTTCTAAGTCAAAGTAACTATGTTTAAACAATCCAACAACTGAACACTCTATTTGTATTATATAATCTTGATATAAACATTAGCAAAATTTTAACATTTATATTATTAATTATTTAAACAGTTTGACAGTTAACATGGCAAAAATATAAGATAAATAAATTTTGAATAAAACAAAAGAAATTTTTGTAAAACAAAAAAGAAAATGTGTAAAATTTTGTGTTATTTTTTTTTGTTTGATTTTTCTGACTGTTGTTTTTTTTTTTTTTTCGTCTAGATAAATATTTTAATAATTAAACACAAAAATTGTTGATCAAAAGACAAAAAAAAATTATATAATTCAAAACAATTTTTGTTTATTCAGCTTTGAGTAAAATATTTGTTGAAAACAATTTTTGATTAAAGATTTCTTATTTCGAATATTTCTTGAATATTTTAACAATAAAATAAATTAATTTATTTTCAGAAGAAGACTTTTTGTTGGTGTAAAACAAGAAAGCAAAATGATTGGAATAAAATATTTGTTTGTTGCATTTGCAATTATTTGCAGTATTGAAGCAAAAAGATATTGTAATTTTTATTAAAAAAATTTTAAAATTCAAACGATAAATAATTAAATAATTATTAATTTTTTCAGTAAATTATAATGAAACTAGATTGTCAATATTGGAAGAAGAAGAGAGACAAATGCTTGGTGGTACTTTGAAATTAAATGAGAAAGAAGAAAAAGTTAATAATCTTTTAATGAAAGCTAAAACGCAAGAGGTAAATAGATTTTTTTTAACAATTAAAGATTCTTTAACCCAATAACTAAGAACAACTAACAACAATTCAGATAATTCATTATTTTGCTAAATTCATCAGAATTTAATAAAAGAAATTTCAAACAATTTTTTTAGACAAATGAAGGATTTGCAAATGTTTCCAATTACGCTCCTGGTATGCATTTTTTCAAGGCAAAACCACTCATTGATAAAAGTCGTATCTATAAATTCTTACAAAAAATGCCCAAAGGGGCTTCTTTACATGGACATAACACAGCCATAGTCTCATCAGAATGGATGATCCATAATGTAACCTATCGTAAAGGTTTAAAAATGTGTACAAATAAAAAAGGTAAAATAATTAATCTATTTTTGTTATTAATTATTGTAAAGAAATTTAATTTTTAACTTTAAAACTTTAAAGGTGTTCTTATATTGTCATTCCGTGCCATTGCTGATTGTTCATCAGAAGCAAGATTAGTAAGTGAATTAAGAAGTAAAGCAGCTGATGTTGTGAAATTTGATAGAAATATTGAATTGTCATTTAACCTTTATACACCAACTCCAGAAGGTGAAAATAATTTATTAATTATTATTAAAAGTAAATTTTTGTTAAAAATATGAAAATTATATTTTACAGTTGATTATCCTGATGTAAATGCTGTTTGGGCAAAATTCCAGAATATGTTTAGTACAATATCAGATGTAATTAAATATTTACCAGTTTTTAAAGATTATCATAAACAAATACTTCAAGAATATTACGATGATAATGTTATGTACACTGAAATAAGAACATCTTATGGTGAAGTAATGAAAATAATTCTATAATTTAATTTATATTCTCATTCAATAAAAATTATTTCTTTTTCAGCTTTATGATGATGATGGAAGAACTTATTCTAATGAAGAATCAGCAGCAATTATGAGAGAAATTTTCCAAGAGTTTACAAAAACACATCCAGGATTTTTAGGTGCAAAAACAATTTACGCAACTGGAAGAAGGACAACACCACAAACTATTCAACAAAAACTTGATTTATTCAAAAAATTATAGTAAGTTCTTAGAATATTTAATCCTTTAAAATTAAAGTAAGGTAAACAAAAATTGAAAACCACAAAATGCTATAATTATCAATATGACTTAAAATACATTTTTCCTTACTCAAATTCTGATCATGAAATTAATTTTAAAATCAAAATTTTAGTGCGATGTACTCCGATTTTCTTGTTGGTTTTGATCTTGTTGGTCAAGAAGATTTAGGAAATCATTTAGTTCAATTCCAAAATGAATTAAAAGAATTACCTAATGGTGCTCAATATTTCTTCCATGCTGGAGAAACAAGTAAATATTTTGTTTTCTAAACCAAGACGACCAAATCTAAACTAAAAAATATTCTCTTTCAGACTGGTATGGTGCATCAACTGATCTTAATTTGGTAGACGCTATTTTATTAAATACAAAAAGAATTGGTAAATAACTTAAATAAATTATTTAAACAAAAATAAATTATTAACGATTGAATTAATAATTTAAAGGTCATGGTTATGCATTGTCTAAGCATCCTTTCCTTTTGGAAGCTGTAAAATCACGAGGAATTGCTATTGAAATAAGTCCATTATCCAATCAAGTTTTAGGATTAGTTCATGATTTACGAAATCATCCTGGTACAGTTTACATTGCCGAAAATGTACCAATTGTTATTGCAAATGATGATCCCGGTTTTTGGAATGCTAAAGGATTAAGTTATGATTTTTATTATGCATTTATGGCCTTTGCTCCAAATACAGCTGGACTCAAAACACTTAAGCAACTTGTTCTTAATTCAATTAAGTAAGTATATAACTCATATTTCTTAACAATAATTAATTCAATTATTCAAAGTTTAAATAAAACACGAATGTAACATAAATTTTTATCAAATTATCAATTAGTTGCATTATCGATAAATTCAAATGACACTGAAGAGTGGCAAGAGTTTATAAGTGAACTTTAAAAATTTAAATTTTAATCAAAATAAAAAAATATTAAAATTCTTAACATTTATTAATAATTCCAAATTTTGTTTATGTTTATTTTCAGATACAGCGTTTTAACAAATCACGAAAGAATGCGTGCATATTGTATTTTTGCTTATAGTTGGAATAAATTTTTAAATGATGTTCTTGCTGGTGAAGTCATTTAAATTAAGCAAAAAAAGAATTGATGAAATTATTAATATATTTTGTACATAATTTTTATTTTCTTGTAAATTCTAATAATTTAATTAGTATGAAAATTGTAAATAAATATATTTTTTAATGAAATTTTAGTTTCCATTTCAAAATGTCTTTTCATAAAATTATTTTCCATTGTTTCATTGGTTGGTTCAAACTTCTACACTTTTTGATTAATAATTTTTGAAATTTTATGAATATAATCATGAAAAAATATTAGGCGCCTCCACTTGTTCTCGCTAGTAAAATATTATTCATTTATGTATGAACCAAATTTCATCATATTTGTGAATTTTTATAAACATTGATATCACATACAAAATCTAACGATGTTTCATATAATTAAAATTTATTGAAAAATCTGCAAGGACTTACAACATTTTGCAACCCATCTAGCATAAAATTTCATCATATTTGTAAATTTTTAAAAACAACCGAATTATTTTCTTTATAAATCTTTTTAATTGATTAATTGTTCCAATCAGATTACATCATGAAAGAAGATACATATATATAATTGACAAATTTTAATAAAAGTTAATAAAAACTCCACAAACTACAAGTACTTCAGTTACTATTAGGTCATTATAAAACATTGATTTACATTTTTTAAATATACCCATGGGAAATAATAAATTGATTTTAATACAAATAAAAGTTGACACTAAAAACTAAACAAATATTAAATTAATGTTTAACAATATTCATATGATACTAAAGACATTTTAATTTGAAAATAAAAATCGGTTAAATAAAAATCGGTTAAATAAAAATCGGTTGTCTGAAACTAGAAAATCATTTCACTTGAAATTGTTTAATAAGTGAAATAAGATCTTGAAATTTTATCTAATATTAAGAACACAAATAATACTATTTAATAATTATTTATTTCACCCATTTTCCATCTAACCTAATTATTCTATTTGAAGTAAATTAAATCTTGTAAAATTGGTGTCAACATTTTATACAATAAAATAAAACGATAAACATAAAATCGAATATTATCATAATTACCATTTTCCTTTTTATTTTCCCCCTTTCAATTTTCATTGTTATAATTTTCTTTATGTATATTAACTTACCAAGGGCACTTAAATTTATTGAGTGTCCCAATCATACCTATGTATATAAACATTGACAATTTTGATTACATGTTCTCTCATATTCATTATTATTTTGTTTTCAATATTGTAATTTTATTGAATAGTTTTCTGAACAAATAAATAATATCAAACAAAATGAAATGATGATAAATAAATATAAATAAATATGCTAAATAAAATTTGATGTCGACAATATTTTCAGTTTAGTTTGTATAAAATTTAAGAACGTTAAGGACTGTTTAGAATTTGTATTCTATTAAAATATAGTGACATTTTATTTTCTATAAGAATAATTTTTGTAACGATTTTATCTGTTTCAATAAAAAATGATTTGTGTTAATTTTGCTGTGATTTTATTCTCAATTTTCAAAATATGCTCTGCAAGGACATTTGGTATAAGAAAAAATATCATTTATTATTTTTCCCCATTACAAAAGGAAATTATAATTTTTATTTACAGAACCTAAAGTGGAAATGAATTATAACCAAAGTAGATTAAATATGATTGAAGATGAGGAACGACGAATGCTTGGCGGTCTGTTAATTTTAAATGAAAAAGAAGAAAAAGTTAATGAATTGTTAATGAAAGTAAAAAATATAGAAGTAAACCGAATTCATTTTAATTTTTTTGAATAAAAACAATTCAACAACAAATTTTTACAGATGAATCGTGGATTGACAGATTTAAGGAATTTCGCACCAGGAATGCATTTTTTTAAAGCAAAACCAATTATTGAGTGTAGTCGTGTTTTTAAGTTTATTAAAAAAATGCCGAAAGGGGCTTCGTTACATGGGCATAACACAGCAATGGTATCATCTGAATGGTTCCTAAAAAATATTACATATCGTCCAGGATTAAGTTTGTGCAAAAATAAAAGAGGTGAAAATATTTTAACTTTTCGTCAAAGTTCGGAATGTCAGACTGAATTAAAATTATTGAGTGACTTGAGAAGGGAAGCTCATAGTGCAGTTTTATATGATTGGTATTTAGAGAAAATATTTAATCTGTATACGCCAAATCCTGAAAGTATTGAATAAATTTTAGTATAGAACAAAATGTGATTTTAACCATTTGAATTTTTCCAGTTGATTATCCTGATATGAATACGGTATGGAAGAAATTTCAAACAATGTTTGTTACTGTATCCGATGTGATAAGATATTTGCCCGTCTTCAGAGATTATCACACACAAATACTTCAAGAAATGTTTGATGATAATATTATGTATGCTGAATTAAGAACATCTTTTGGGGATGTAGTTAATAAAACAAGAAATCATTAAGCTGGAATCATGTGTGTGCTCAATTGATAATAAATTTGTAGATTTGCATTTTGACTCACACACGTGAATCTGCTTAATGATTACAAATTGGAGTTTATTGTTGAAATGTATAATTTATTTGCAGTTATATGATAACCTAGGTACAGTTTACACACACAAGCAAACAGCGGGTATTATGCGAGATATTATTAAAGAATTTAAACGTACACACTCAGGATTTTTAGGTGTAAAGACTATTCATGCGATTGGAAGAATGAAGAAGCCTGACGAAATTGATCCTAATATTAAAATATTTAGTTCCATTTTGTAAGTTTTAAATAAATTTGTTTAAAGGTTTGAAGAAATAATATCATTCTCCGAATTTCATATTTAGCAAAGAATATCCAGATTTCGTAATTGGTTTTGACTTAGTAGGACAAGAAGATAAAGGATACCCGTTAATAGATTTTTATTCTCAATTAAAAACACTACCACAATCAGCAAAGTTTTTCTTTCATGCTGGAGAAACAAGTCAATTTAAAAAGTTGAAAATGTACCAAAAAAAATAAATAAATAAAATTCTGTATTTTTCAGATTTTTATGGATCTTCTACCGACATGAATTTATTAGATGCGGTTTTAATGAACACAACAAGAATTGGTGAAATATAAAATGCTTTCAAAATTAAAAAAATAAATAAAAGAAAAATTAAATTAATTTAGGCCATGGATATGCGGTTATCAAGCATCCAGTTATTTTGGAAGCCGTAAAAAGGCAAAACATTGCTATTGAAATTAGTCCATTATCAAATCAAGTTTTAGGATTAGTTCATGATTTAAGGAATCATCCTGGAGCATTTTACATTTCAGAAAATATTCCTATCGTAATTGCAAATGATGATCCTGGTTTTTGGAATGCTAAAGGATTAAGTTATGATTTTTATTATGCATTGATGTCATTTGCTCCACAAACAGGTGGCCTGAAAATACTGAAGCAACTTGTTCTTAATTCAATTAAGTAAGGACTTTTCTCGTTTTTATTGTTTCATAACATACATTTTTCTATAAATAAAATTTTTAATAGTTTTATAAATAAACTAAATTTGCAGTTACAGTATTTTAACCGAACATGAAAGAGTTAACGCCGAAGTTATGCATGCTGAAAAATGGGAAATTTTTTTAGATGATGTCCTTGCAGGAAATGTGATTTAAATAATGTTAAATTATTATAATTATTTTTAGAAATATAAAAAATAAGATTAAGTCTGCTTATTAACTTATGGCAATATCATGTGCGGATTTTAATAATATACCAGTTTTAAACTTCTTAATGAATGTAATTTATTTTTTAAAAAATATACATTTATACAAAATTTATCATTTTAATACCTTGGTAAACTCCCAAATAAAATATATAACAAATAGAGTTTTTATAATGTTTCAATCACAATTTCAACAAAAATTTCACATTTTTAAAGCCAACCTAAAATTTTAGTACATCGAAAATCTTTAATCATACATTTGAAGATCATAAAATTTTTTACAGCTTTTTGAAATTTCAACAAAACATCTATAAAATCCATGAATACCATTTTCCTAAAATAAAACAATGGGATTTATGGTTAACGTAAACTTACAATTTACCGTTACCAAATTCGGTACTTACAAAATAAGGATCAGCAATAGTTTTTTCATTTCTGACATCATAACTTCCTAAAAGTTCAATCTTTGCATTGGAATCTGATGGTTTCATTTCATTTAGATCACTTATGTTCCCATAATCCATACCAAAAATGTAATCGAATTCGTAAAAGTCATCTCTTGTAATCTTTTGAAAATATAACAAAAATACGTTAGAACTTTTATTTGATTATAGTAAAAAGAATTCATACTTGTCTTCCAATATGATTTGAAGTAAGATTATTGTCTGCTAGAACTTGTAAACATCTTTTTTCGGGAAAATATCCGACATTCCATGAGGCAATCGCGGCACTATCAATCTTCCATTGTATTTGCGTTCTATTATTTTCATCTTTATGCGTTTCAATAATATTTTTCATGATACTTTCCGCCATTGGTGATCTACAGGAATTTCCTAATTAGAGTATTAATTTTTTGTTGTATAAATTAAGACGTATTATTTGAGGTTAAATTAAAAAAATAAAGAAAATGTATAACTAACCACTCACCAATGCAAACAAAAAGAACTTTTATGGTTTTATTAACATCGACCATTTTTCTTAAAATTATTACTATTCTCCTAACTAGAGAAGTAATTTGTAAATTTTATATACTTAAGGGTCAATTAAATCGATGCACAATTATCTAACTGTCAAGAAAAAAAACAAAAAATCATCTAACGTCAAAAAATTCATAAAGTAAAATGTTATAAATTTAAACTAGGACTATTTTTGGGCGTTTTAGCTGACCTGAGGTCTTTCAGTTATTTCTGAGATAAACGCTGTTCTCAAACAATAAGTGTTCTAGGTCAACAAATATTATATTAACCGATAAATTTAATAGTTAGAATCAAAGGTAAATTTTTAAAATGTTGCATGTATAATTTTTTTAATCATCATAAAATTAATTAATTAACTTGTACTTTTCTTTACAAGATTATTAATTATTTGATGTAATATTTATAAAGTTATTAAGTATATCAGTTTATTATTTGTTATGAAAAAAGATAGAATTTTCTCCAAAAACTCTGATGATGGAAAAACCATTGTGATATTTGAAACCAGTTTCTTCCTATTATTATTATGGAAATATTTATTTCTGGATGATTCTTGTCTCTATTGTTTATTGTAGAAACGAAAGTTCTAATTAATTTAATTGAATGATGAAAAATTACCTTTGTAGAAGATTCCAGACTTTTCTATTGTTGCTAAATTGAGAATAAATTCTTTGTAAGTAAGTATTAAGTAATTAAAAGTTATTGTTTTTTATGTTTTTTTAATCAGGAAGAGAATAAATTGAAAAAGCGGATTTTGATTATTTTACTAATAAACCTAGAATTAATTTCTGATTTTTCTGTGTTTTTAAATATTTTTTAAAAAATCTGTTGATTATCGATGCCAATCAACTCTGGCAAATTTTTTTATGGAAAATATTTATTTAATAATAATTATTTATAACTATACATTTCACAATTAAAAATGGTTAACTTAATAATAAAGTCCTTTAGTAAATTAATGAAATTTTTTTTAATCACAGTTTAGATGTATCTTTCAAATTTCATTATTTTGTTGTTTCTTAAGAAAATTATCACAACATCTAACACATTGTTGATAACATTTTTCAAATCCTTCAGAACCAGAATCCTAAAAAAATTATTTTATTTTTAGCAAAAGAGGGTATTAATTGTATAGGTTACAAATTCATTACATAATAGGGATCACGAATAATTCTTTCTAAATTTGGGTCAAAATCACCCAATAATAAAATTTGTGCATGTGAATTCTTAGATGCTTTGTCTGTTAAATCTGAAATATTGTCATCATCCATACCAAAAATGTAATCGAATTTTGAGAAATCATCACTTTTTATCTGTAATAGAGAAACAATTAATAAAGGGCTGGCAGATTTCCCAGAAATACTTACTTGTCTAGCTTTGTTGGTGTAAGGTAAATTATGTTTTTTCATTGTAGAGAGAGCACGTGAGTCTGGATTTCTTCCAACATGCCAACTTCCGATTGCTGCGCTGTCAACAATCCATTCGTTTTCAACTCCAGCTTTTTTGATAGTTTCATTAAAAACTGCTTCGGCTATGGGACTTCGACAAATGTTACCTACCGAAAATTAGAATGTAAAAGAAAAGGCAACTGGAAATATGAAAATTCTTTTCTTACCCAAACAAATAAATAGAGCACTTTTTTTCTCAGAACTTGACATTATCGTGAATCTTGCTTGTTTTGTGTATTTTTTGAGTTGACACAATCTATGATTGAGGTTAAATATTACTTTTAATTCTGTTTCTCTCCAATGAATTGAATTGAATTATGGGATTGGCTGGGAAGTTAGCAACAAACCTCCATGATAAAACTGAAAATTAAATAACTGCCATCTATTGTAATTGGAAGATTTAACAATTATGGAATAAAAAGTTCGTTCGATGGTGGTAGAGTTCATTTTTGTAAAGCAATGTTGCTTCGTAAACAATTCGGCATTTTCGTGTTCGTTCGTTTTATAAATAATTATTGTTTTTTTTTATATTATTTTAAATTACACAAAAAACAGAATTCAGAAACAGGTATAATATAAGAAAATTAGTATTTTTTCTGACGTTCTCGTTAGTGGTGTTGTGTTTTCTCGTCGCAGAAAATATATAAACAATTTATAAATAAAAGTAAATCAGAAATAAATAAAACATTTATACAATTTTGTTGTATTAAATTATTCAAACACTTGACAAAACGGTTTCTTTCTTAATATATTTTTTAAAGTTTTGTATTTTGTTCGCCGCGCGCACAGTCAATTTGAATTCGATTCGCCACGTTGATTTATTTATTGTTTGTTGTATTAAAAAGTTATATGTGATTTTTTTTTCTTTCTATTAAATTCAGTTTTAATTATAAAATAATATTATTAAGAAATTTATTACAAATAAATATAATTGTGAAATAAAAAGTGGTTTTAAATAGATTAAAAAGGGGAAATGATTGAAATAATACAAAAAAGTTGTCCATTCAAATTGAATTTAATTTTGTTATTTTTTAAACAAAAAACATTTTTTGTTATATAGATAGATAGTGTAGTGAACTAATAAAACAAAAATAATAACAAAAGAAAAAACGTTAAATATATTTAATTAAAATGAGGAAAATTAGTTATGTGGAAAATACGTAAAAAAATTGATTTAATTTTTTTGTGATTTTTTTTTTTGAGAGAAAAATACAAAAATAAAGGAAAATAGAAATAGAGGGAACAACAACAGAATAAAAAAGCCTGTTGCGCTTTATTAAAAAACAACAACAACCACTACAACTACACAACTACAAAAGTTGAATAAAAAAAAAAAAAAAAGAAATAAAAAAAAAAAATGTTTGAATAAATTCCAAGTATGTGGATTTTTTTTTCATTTTAGAGACAAAAAGACAAATAAAAACAACAACAAATTTTGTTGTTTCTTCCCTTTCTCTGTCTCACTCTCTCAGTTTTCAAACTCTCTTTTAGCTCTATTACATTATTATTTTTTATTTTTTTGTTGTTCTTTTGGATTATAATTTTCAAGGTTGTATACAACAAACTTACAATACACACACACACACACACACATACGCTAATACACGGATACATAAAGATATTAAAAAACACTAAGAGCAGAGACACCATCATCATCATCATCATCAACTAACTAACAAACGAATCATCTACAACAACAACAACAAAAATACACACCTGAAAAAAAATCAACAAAATTTATTATTGTTGTTGTAAATTTTTTTCTTCTTAAATTTTGTTGTTGTTTTGATCTTCTCTCCGTGTATTCAATTTTCTCTTGAGCCGTTTCATCTGCTGTATTATTCTTCTTCTACTTATTTTCTTGAAAGAGAAATAGAGTAAAAAAAAAGAGAAACAGAAAATTCAGGTAAGATTTTTTAAATTTTAATTTAATTTTTTTTTTTAAATTTAATTTTCATAAGAAATTTTTTTGCGGGTTGCCAAAACTAAAAAAAAAACCCAAGCATTTAAGAATTTTTTTGTAAAATTTCTCAATTTAAATTAAGAAAAAACATAAAATTATGTTTGTCACATCATCCATAAATCATAAGAATTAGATCCAAATTAGGTTCATTTTAATGAATCATTTACTTTTTTATTGACTCTTTATTCTTAATATTTTCGTGAAACTCACCTTTAATTTCAATTCAAAAATTAATTTCACACAACTCTTCGATTAAAATAATCCAATCAATAATTGTTAATCGTACTTATTTGTTGTTATAATGTAATTTGTAAGAATTGATAAGCATTTAATCGTATTTAATTAAAGTTATGTAGGACGATTAATTGGCTTTTGTGTCCGTTAATAAGTTTGCATTCAATTAAAAATTAAAATTTGATAATGATAATGAAGAGGGATGAGGAAGCCAATAAGTAAAAAAAAATTAATTTTTCTCTCATTCTGCCATTCTAAGCAAAAATTTGAATTTGATCGCTCTGATTGTTTTTTTTTTTTCTGAGCTCTGTAAAAAGTAGATGATTCAACCAACAACAATAAAAAATAGCGACTCACAAGACTTGAGATGATGACTTGACTGGTATTTCTATAAAATAACTTTTTTTTCTTTCTTCTTCTCATTCTCTCTGTCTCTTTTTCACCTTTTTTTTTTTTGAAAAAGTTTTATCACCTTTTTTTCACCTTTACTTACCTTTACCTCTACTCTACTCTGGTTCTTCTTCTTCTTCTTTTTCTTCTGAGATTGTGTTGTTGTTTGCCTTAAAGAAAAAAATAAAAAAAAAGTCATCTTCTGCTTCTGCTCTGTGGCATCATCAAATTGTTTCTTCTTCTTCAACTTTTTATAAAATACATATTTTTAACGTAAGCGTAACGTAAGTGTAACACAAGCGTAACGTAAAATGATGCTTCTCTTGTCGAAATCACACGAATTTTTAAACGGAAAAAAATATTAACTTTGTTCTTTGCTCAGATTTTTTTTTTGTTTGTCGTGGGTGTGTTGACTGAATTTTTTAGAATTGATATTAATTTTTTGCTTTTTTTTTTAAGAGAAAAATTGACCTTTTTCTTATTTTGCTTCTTCCACTTCTTCTTAAATTTTTTTTTGATCAACAATTTAAATTAATTTTTTTTTCTTTTTTTTATTAAAAAATTAGTTTAGAATTTCTCGTTGAGAGAATTGATTTGGGTGATGGGTGGTGTGGAGTATCGCGAATATTTTGTTGTTCACAAATCAATAGAAACAATCAAAATATCAAAAAGATGATAATTATTTGTTGTTGTATTTTTTTAATTTCTAATAAAATTTATGTACCCAATTCCGACTCAAAGATTGTCGCATTGTATAATTTTGACTATTGTTACATCACAAATGAGTTGAAAGAAGATTTTTTTTGAGGTGCAAAAAACTAATGCCGTCATTTTATCACAAATCCGTCTTTTGTTTCTTCACGAATTTGTTTTTTGGGAATAGTTTCGAATTTAGTCCATGAAACAGATTTTTTTGACCTGTTTAGATTTTATTTCTTTTTTTGGATTGGATTAAAAAATTCTTTTTTATGTCATTACTTTCTGAATATTTACCCATCCACCTACCCACTTAGGTAACGTTCTCTCTGCTTCTCTCCACTTCACTCCACATACTTTATTTACATATTTTGGTTGTGTCTTCTTTTTATTTCTGAAATTGTACAGTGGGTGTAGGATTTACTATTGAACAGGTATCTGTTTACTCTACTACCCTATTTTAGGATGACTGCTAATTGATGTTCTTTTTTTCTCTTCTCTATTTTTTGGTCTATTTTCTGTTCTTTGATTTTCAAAAATAAATTTCACTTAATTTTTTTTTTTTTTTGCAAAAATTAAAACACAAACAGAACAAAATGACAAAATATAAACCAAAATTCAATCAAATTTAAAAAGAAAACAAACAAAAAATAAATAAAAAATTAAGAAATTATTTAAAACAAAATGATTTTTTTTCCATCCATTTAGTAGGTAGAGATGCACTTGCCTAAGGTTTACCCCGATTTACCCTACCATAACTGCGAGCATAAAACCCAATAAAATTAAATATATTTTTTGTTTTTTCACTGAAATTGAAAAATAACGAAAATAAAAGGAAAAAAAATAAAATTAGAAACAGCAACAACAATAATAACAAAAAATTTTACCTGTGCCTTCATGGTTCTAAGCACACTGTGGGAACTAATCTATAGGTACTGCTTGGCTATGGTTAAATCGTGGAGGAAAACAAAATGAAATAAAAAAAAAATCCATTTGTGTGAGAGGGTAAAGGGAAACCTTTTTTGTTGTTGTTTCTGTTGTTGTTTTTGTCTTTTATTTCAAGTTGAAACGTTTGAAAAATACAAATAGAAAAAAATAAAAATTATAAAAGTTTTAGAAAATGAAAATGTAAAAGATTCCCCTTTAGGCAAAACAAGGTACCTAATATTGTTTATATTTATATTGTGTGAGAAAAAGGGAGAGGTAGAAAAAACAGAAAGAGCGAGAGAGAGAGCAACAAGGGTGTTTTTATTTTACCACACTCTCTATCTCTCTTTTTTTTTCTAAGAAATAAATTTTATTTAGAAAATATTATAAGAAGCAACAACAACAAAAACAACATACCTACAACAACAAAGAAACTTTTTTTTAACCTGATAGGATTGATTGGAATCAAAATTAAAATTGTAAATCTCGATTTGGGTTTTTTCTCCTCTGTATGTTCTCTATTTAGATAAACTGTAGAAATCTTCTATATTTACCTAGTAAAGTTGTAATTGTTGTAAGTACTTAATCATCAATACAAATGTGCAACTAAAATGTACTTACTATAAATGTTTGACTGGACTTTTTTTTATGAATTTTAGACTTACTACAAAATTAATTGCCCATTCAATGGCTATGAAAGATTTAATCCAATCATCTTCGTTTTCGTTTGATTTCTTTTCTTATTAAAAAGTACTTTCTTCGCCAAAAGGGTTATTAATAATTTTTGCCATGTTAATGTTATCTCTGTCGCTCCTGCATTGAAGTTGGAATTAAATCAATGTGTGGGGTAATTTTTTTTATTGGTTTACCCTCTCGACTTTACTTTACTTACTTATTTATTTTTTAATTTCTTCTTGTTTATACTTCAAGCGACTCCAAGACTCGTTATCTCGTTATAGATATTTATAAATTGAAAGTTTTAGAAATTACACATAATTATTTCATATTTCTCTTTTAATTTACTTTTTTTTTCTAAGATCCAAAAACACAGATGGTCAAAGTCAAATCAAAACAGATGAACAACTTCAAAGCAAAAAAAAAAGAAGAACAGAAAAATAATAATAACAATAACAACAATAAAATCAAGTTTAGTTCGCGGTCTTTGTAGAAAGCAAGAAAAATAAAATTAAAAAATCAAAATCAATTTTAATTCTCTTTCTCGTTTTTCCCTTTCTCATTTTTTACCTTATAAATATTTTTTTGCCGATAATAATCAATCGATTGGTTCTATAATTAAGTTTAAATCTGTTTAAATTGAATTTTGGAACAAATTTCTTTTTTTCAAACCCTTCAAAAGTTCAAAAGTTAACATCATGTTGATCATTTTTCTACCCAAAGCTAGGAACGTTAGATAAGTACCTACCTAATTTCTGTTTTTATAAAATTATTCTAAGGAAGAAGATATAGAAAAAAAAATACTTTAAATTGTGTGACCCTATCGATCCAGCACGTAAAAAAACTGCAGCTATAATTTGTTATTATTTATGTTGTTGTTGTTGCCTTGTTAATTTTATCTTAAACATTTTTGTTATTCTTTTTGATCACAAAGATTTCTATAATTACTTATTAAATTGACTGTTCTATATGGCATATTCTCTATTCACCAGATTACCATGAACGAGTATATACTTATTAATTATTTTACCATCTAACTAAATCTGTCTTTCTAATATAACGATACAAGGAGATAACCACTGATTGAAATCATTGAAATCAAATTTTAAATGATGTACAGATTATGATGATATGGCGTAGGATAAGTAAAAAAATTTTTAATCAGACCAAAAAATAAATAGTTAGAGATAAGTTCTAATATTCGTTAGTTCAATTAAATCTCTTCCTTAACTATAGTAAAGTTGAGTTAAGTACACTACGAATATCTTGTATAATTGTAAATTAGCATTATTTTTCTAAAGTTTATTTATATTTTAATACGTGATTGTAATAAGTAATCATGTACCTCTACCTAAGTAGAAATTATTTTCTGATTAAAAATCATAAAAACGTACCAACTTCAGTAATTTTCTAATATTTTTTTTTATAAATAAATATTTTTCCGCTAAGCGCGGTTAACGTTTGTGTGACTCTGGCTGATAAATCTGTTGTCTTCACATTATTATGCCAGGTCAATTATACGTAGAAGATTTAAGATAATTTTTTTTTTATGTGATTTGTAAGCAAAATAGACGAAACTCAGTTCAAAGTGTTGACTTTTTTCGTTAAAAAATTATTGAATTCTTCAAAACAAAAGAAAAAATATTTATTTGAAGTAATATGGGGCGGAATAACTTTGAATCTTTTTATGGAATCTCCGTGAACAATCTTTTTGAGTATTTATGTAATCTTTAAGTATCTGGTTGTTAACCCTTCAACTAAAATAAGAAATGTCTAAACAGTTCTAGTTTTGAAATATTTTGTTTTATCAAATTTCTTTAAAATTATCGACGATGAATTTAATATTTTCAAATTTGTGCTTGAAACAGAAAAAAAACTTCTTTCGAAATTTAAAATGTTTATAATTTTTTTTGAGCATACAAAAAAAAAGTAATGTTGATGTGGTGTATTGTGTCACACCCACCCAAAAACCAGGAAACAACTGTTTATATTTGCACTTAGATTGTAGTTTGTTTTTTTTTCATTCTTTCTTTTATTTTTTGTGGTCTTTTGTTTTTTGTTTATTTATTTATTTAGCATTTTTTTCCATTTTGGTGTAGTGGAATTGGATATCTGAAATTTAATTTATTTTTCATAAAAATATAAACCGAAATATGAAACAAAAATGTTATCATTAAAAGTCAATGAATCTAATAATGATTTATTAGGTACGAGATAGAAAGATTTTAAATTCTAATTCGATTCACTTCAATATAATTATTTTTATCGCGTTTCTCGGTTTCATAGTTGAATTCTCACAAATTCAATTCTTTAAATTTCACTTAACCGATAGCACAAATATTGTACTTCAATTTTGTACATTAGTTGCAAATAGTGGTTAACCCCTTGCATTATTCCCTTCACTCATCAAGAGATTAAAAGATTTATACTTTTAAGATTTAAAACAAAAAAATCTCATTTAATTTCCGTTCTTAATTTCTGAATCGACTTCAATTTAACTTCGTTTCTTTTCTTTTATTCTTGAATTTATTTCATTTTTTTTTTTGTTAATTTTCCATTGAACCAATCAATCTAGTTTATATTTCCATTCTTTTACTTCTATTTCGATTAGGTAAGTAATTATTTATTTTAATTAAGTATCATAAATGTCTGTTCAATTTTGACCTAATTAAAGCTTCTCTCCAATCGTCGGAATTAAACTTACTTACTTCAATCTTTGTTGTTATTTTTTTTTTTTTGTTAATATTTTTGAGTTAACCCACTATGTGTAATAGTTAGGAGAACCAATGTACAATCTATAAGCAAAATGTGAAACTATAGAATAAAATCTGTATTTAAAATGTAAATAATAAAAATTTATTATCCAAGTCTGGATAAAGTTTTCACATATGGCGGGACGGAGTGATTGTCAATTTAGACATTTCAAATTTTATTAATATTTTATTTGTTTTGTGTTCCTAAAGTGAGGAATAATTTACTATTTGTAAGCAAGACTCATTCTGGGAAATGATCTTCTTGAAATATTTACTGTTAGCCTCCTTAGAAAAACCCCATTCAAATCACAAATTTAAATATCTAAAGGTCCCATCATAATATTCAATAAGATTTCCGTTTGAATTTTTTTTGTATTTTTATTTCTCAAATTATAAAACACAAAAATAAAAGCAACGAAGAAGATGACGAAAGAACAAGAAAGCCAACATAGAATTCTAATTAAAGTGCAAATTGCTTTTGAATAGAAGAACAAAAAGAAATAGATGATGATGAAGAAGCTTTTATTGTTATTGTGTTGCCATCAGCATCTTTAGCTTTAACACTCATAAAAATTAAAATAAATTGTATAAAAAGAAAAAAAAAAGAAGTTTTTAAATTGAAACCAATCGATCCCCACAAATATCTATAAAATATTCTGAATGGACCAACAAATTTTTTTGTTTTTGTTTTATTTTATGCGGAATTGATAAGTTAAACGATTGTTTTTTTTTTTGCACAGAAAAAAAAAGAAACTTTAAAGAAAACCAGTTTATCTCATCTCATTTAAAAAAAAAAAAAACAACTAACTTGAAAAATCATCGCTTATAAAAAATAGAGAAACAGAAAAAACAAAAATGTCTTCTATCTTTCTCTGAGAGTCTGTTGAGAGGTCAGTGTCAATGAATTTTTGATGGTTGTATTGACCTAGGACTTTGTGTACGTATTCCTCTATGAATAAATATATGTGTGTGTGTGTGTATTTGTTTTGTGATGTCATAAATATTCAAGCTTATATGTGATAATATTAAGAATGCGCAATATTAACGATTTAGTAACGTTAGAATTTAAGAAAGAGATACCAGTAATATATGCTTTCTTATATGTAAATATATGTTTTAAGAGGGGTTGTGGGGTAAGACAGGGAAGATACAAAAGCTGTCAGATTCAATATAACAAACAAACAAGAAAGAAAGAAAAAAAAGTCACAAATCGATTATTAAGCCTGATACATATTTCACCTTGTGGTGAAAAATTTTATAAAGTTCATTTTCTACTGGAATTTTTAATGGAAAAAATTTTAAAAACCGAAAAATCTTGTTTTAATGTCAGTTGCAATACCAACTGACAATATTTGTACATACTTACTTACTGATATAAATTTCAATTGATTTCAATTATATTTGATCTAAGATTTCTAAAAGTTGTTACCTCCTTTGAAATATAAATTACTACAATTATCACGTACAAGTGGCTGCATCCTTTCATTTTTCATATTAACGTACAACGTGTTTAGTTCAGACTTTTATGTTTTTCTTATAGACAAAGCAACTAATACTTACTGTCTTTTTGTCGTTGAAACTGATTTTCAGTAATGCACCGAACTCACAACCATGATTGCGACTATTTTATTAAAATGTTAGCAACATTTTTTTTATTATTCATTTAACTTCCTCTCTTCCCCACTTCTCGATTATTATTTGTATCGAATTTTAAATAATTTATTTTCAATTCTGAATAAATGTCTAGACTAGAAAACTATTTTGTTGTTGTTGTTGTTGTTATTTCCAGTTTTTTTAGTGGTTGTTATGTAACCATTAAATAAATCAATCAAATCAAATCAGTTTGTTTGTACCTTCACCACAATTTTGCTTTGACTATGCTACGTCAATTCGCTCTCCACCCCCCTATTCACTTCTCCAAATACAAATACAAAATTGCACAAACAAATATTTACATTTAATAGAAAATTTATGAATAACAAGAAACTGTATAAAACAGAAATGATCGAAATTATTCAATTATTTTATTATAATATTTGTGTTTTTTGAATTGTGATTTGGAAATTGGAAATTGGAAAATGCAAATATAAAGAGCATCATCTTATCAATCCGATTGATGATGACACATTTTGCAAATGCCGATCGTTGAAATATTAAATTTTAACACGCTAATATTTTTTTGATCAATCATAACCGTAGGACTCGTGAGGGGATGGATTGTTGTTTGGTTCCAATGGAAACCAATTTAGTAATAATGAATAAATAACGTTGTCATTATAAAAGATTTTGTGCTGCAATTATGAGTCACATACTAAGTTAGTTTAAGAAAACACAAGATTTTTCTCTCTACTTTTTTTCTTCACATTAATAAAAATCATCAGAAATGCAACTTATAGTACCTACATTTTTCTCTCTTCCTCTTTGTGGCCACCTCTTTGACTGTCAAATGATAAAGTTTTTTAAATAAAATTATTATTTTATAAAAAAAAAAAGAATTAAAGTTGTGTCGTTTTTTGTTGTGCTAAATGAAAACATGAAGTTTTTTTTTTATTATCGTGATCCTTATCCGTATCAAATTGTCTATAAATTCTTACACACCTTTTTTTGTTGTTGTTGTTGTTGTCCCTGTTTCTCATTCAGTATTCCTCAGACTTTTTTCTCATCTAGTATAAGTATATAAGTAAATTTAATTATAAATAGAGAAAATTCCAAGATTCGATTACAATTGTTATTGTTGTTTTTTTCCTCCTTTTGTGGTTGTTGTTGTATTATATGCACTTTATGCATCAACAACCACCAACAACAATTAGTAGCAAGCAGCAGTTTAAAAAAACATTTTAGAAAATATACAAAGGGGAGGGAAAGAGATAGAATTTTGTATAAATTCACCATTTGATTTTAACTGCATTCCAATGGTATTACACATCATCTTGAAATTCGCATATACAAACAATTTCTTATCTCTTTATATGAAGACTTTTGTTTCTTATTTCTTACTTGAAGTAAAAACAGTGAAAAAAATATTTAATATTCTTATGAGAGAGAATTAAAATAATTGTTAAAAATATTATAATTTATTATAGAAGGAATTGATTAATTACAAATGCTTAGTCATCAGGCCACTGAACTGTTTGTAGGTATAAGGATTTATCTAAACAACTTTTCATTATCAATCCTCATACGCATTATTTTTCTTTCCAATGAAAATAAAGACATAACGTGTAATCGTGTTTAATAATCTTTAAATCTTTTTTCTTTATCCAAAAAAAAAAAAAAAAACAATTTTATTAACAAAATTCATTTGAACAGACTGAATTCTTTATTCCCATAAGACGAAATTCATTATAACTCATTTTCGCAGATGGTTTCATTATTTTTTCTACAATGGACAAAATAAAAATATTATTGATTGAAATGGAACACAAACAAACAAACTAAATGAAAAAAAAATCTCATTAAAATTAAATTTACTTATGAAGGAAATTAAAGGACTAACAATATTATATTAGAAATGAGGGGGTCTTGAGTGAGTAAAAATAGAGGAAGAATTTATAAAGTAACAATGCAATTATTTAACTTCGATGACATTTTAACCTTTTCGATCATTTGTATTCCTTTAATGCAAAATTTTATGTTTTTTGTTTCCATTATAAACAAAGAAACCCCGTCAAAAGAGTGAACATTCTAGTTATTATATTTTCAGTAATTATAATTTTATTTACCTAAATCATTTTTAATGTGGCTTTTTCTTATTTTTTTTCCCCCGTACTGTCTCTTTCTCTGTCTCTCTTGTATTTGTAAGCCTATTTTTGTTTACAAATAACTCAAAAGAACCTCAAAGTCAATTAGGACAAAAAATTATTTGTTGCATCAAAAATGTTGAATGTTTCTTCTCTGTTATTTTTTTTTATCATGCTGAGTGTGTGTGTGTGTGTGTGTGTAGGTAATTGCGTCATAAACAAACACGTTTATTGTTATTATTTTATATTTTGCAATGAGGTTGTTTTTTATTCATTTGTTTGTTTTTTTTTTTTTTTGTTTAAAATAAAAAGATACGAAATTTAACACCGTTCGCGTCACACAGCGCATTTTAACATAAATGAAATAACAACAACAAACAATTACATTTCAACAAAAACTCGACTATTTTTAAAAACACAAAAAAAATTCACTTCTTGTATCATGTTTGTGTTTCACGCGGATGCAATCTTTTGTATTTATTTAATGAAATCAAAATTAAATGTAAAGGACAAATTCACTCTTTTTCTATCTCTCCCTCTTCCTCTGACTAAATTTTTATTCTTTACGTTGTTTTTTTGTTTTCTTCAACAATTCACAAAAAAAAAAACACCTGCTGTGAACGTCTTTTGCAAAAAAAATTTTCATCTCTTTCTCTTTCCTTTGTTTCTTTTTATTTTTATCGTTTCAAAGTAAAAAAAAAATTTTTTTTTGACCAATTTTTTTATTCTCAGTTTAGTAAGAAGACCGGAAGTTAAAGTTAGTCAACAAGAGTCTCATTGGGTTAGAAAATGGCATTATTAACTTTTAACTGACTTTTGTTGTTGTTTAAATTGTTATCGTTATTGTTGTTTTTTTTTTTTAATTGAAGTTTAAAGTTTGTTATTTTTAATTGAAGTTTTTTGGTTAGAATAAAAAATAAACACACACACACACACTAACACTAAAGATGATTCCCATTTCTTAAATAATTGCAAGAATGATTTTAATCTTTTAAAATACAGCAAAAAAGGGAAAGAAAAAAATGGCAATTTAGTTGGGTAGGGAGTGAGGAAGGAAAAAGAGTGAAGAAGATTGTTTTGGGTTTTGTTTTGCTTTTGAAAATTTTATTTAATATTTTTGTTTGATTTTATTTTCTCTTATAATTGTCATTTTGTGTGGTTTTGTTTAATATTACTTCTTTGGTTTTAAAAAGATCTTAATGTTTGTGGTTTTATTTGTAAGGAATGTTTCGATTTATGTTTGTTGTATGCCTCTGTGTGTGCTAGTACGTGCGGTAAATTTTTGTTATTGTTGTAGAATTAAAATCATAAATTCTTGTGGATTTGTCATTTTGATTAAATATAATTTTCAGAGAAAATTGATGATTCCATTTGAATCTTTTATATAAATCTAACTTTAATTTTAAAAGTTCAATGAGAAACGTATGCATTTTTTTCTTTTACTTAACTTAATAACTCTAGAAATTTTTGCGTGACTAATTAATTAGTGTAATTTTATTCAATCAAGTAAAAATAATTTCTTTTCAATTTTATGCAAAAATTTACAATAAAATTACAAAAAAAAAATACTTTTTTTAACCTTCATTTACAAAGAAACAAAAAACAGAAATACCTGCTTAATTTTTAAACCTTCAAATTGTTTATATTTTTTTCTTTATTCATTTCGTGTTTTCCTTAAGTCAGCGTTTTTTATTTTTGTTTTTAAAAACTGCATTTAAACCGATTAAAATCTTACATTAACGACTGTTGCTGTTGTTTCAAATTTAAAATTTAAAAAAAAAACCAAAACAAAAAAAAAATAATCTCACATTTTTGGCATTCCTTTTTTTAAGTCTTTTAAAAAGTGTGTTCTGAGAAATCAGTGAGACACAGAAAACTGTTGAAACATTAAATCAGAAATGACTTTTGGACATTGATGTAATAACTCTACTGTAAAGTCTCAACAGTTTTTAAGTGACACTTAACAGTTTTTAAGTGACACTTTTAAGTGACACTTAACAGTTTTTAAGTGACACTTAAATGCAAAAGTTAAGACAAGATGAGTGAATATCATATGAAGGATTGATTGGATAACAAGGATTGAAAACAGATTTAACATTTGATTAATTCATATTCCACATATTGTTAACCTCTCGATATAATGTATCTGCAAAATATGTAATAAAATTAAAGATATAAAATTATAAAAAACAACAACGTTTGTTGGTACTTACTTATCGTTAATTATGAACTAATTGTAAATTCTTAAAACAAATTAGCGTTTGTTATATTTCAATATTTTTTGTTCCTGAAAGTTGTTAAACAATTCATGATTGTTCTACTTATCTCTATTTATTAGCTTTTCTATTTTTCATTGTAAAATAATTTGTCTAACGAATGAAAATTTTGAGGAAAATTTTAATCCACAATTTCATAAATTTTTTTGTTTAATTCAATATAATTCACTAGAACCGGAAATGTAATTAAAAAAAAAACTTTGTATCATGATTTGTAATTTTTATGAATTCTTCAATTGGTGAAAAAAAATAATTAATTGAAGATTGTACGAAGAAACAAAACTAAAAATTTTTTTTTACAACAGTTGCAATACGACTGACGTTCTTTTATTTATATGAACAGAGTAAATTAAAAGTAAATATTTATTTAAGTGAACTGGACAGATCAAATGAATTGAATTTAATTAATTTCCTCCATAAAAACATTATTTCTCTCCCTTTTTTTTCTTTCCCGTAAAATAATATAAAATTGTTGAAAAGTCAAAAATATAAATAAAATAAAAGACAAAACGAAACGAAAAATGAACAGTTGATGTCCGTTCACCGCGTGTATCTCTCTACATTTTGACAAGTCATTATTGTTGTCTTCAATCAAATAAAGAAAAAAAACAAAAAAAAAAAAAGGTCAGCCATATGGTTAACATAAAAGAGTACCTACCTAATGTGAATGCACGTCCATTGACCATCAGGGAAAGTTTTTTTTTTTTTACTTTAAGTACTTTTTGTCGTACTTAATTATTTATTAAATTAAATTTAACTTTTTTTCTTTCCTCTGAAAAATAAGAACCAAAGAATTACAATTGTCACACGTGATCTAAATTTAATTTTAACTTCGGTTGACATTTTGTTCTTTTTTTTTTGGAAGTTTGTCATTTTCTTTTTCAAATTTATTTGTGGGATGGACACACATACGATATTCTCAATTGAAATCAGTTAATTATAAATTGTCGTTGACAATTATAGTAAGTACATTTGCTTTGGTAGGGGGAGAGGAGAATCACATTTATCAATCGTAAAAAAGAAGAAGAAGAAGAAGAAGAAAAGAGAAACAAGTTGGTTTATCAAATCAAAATAATACAAAACAGAAAAAAAAAACTTTACACACGACACAGAAAAAAAAGAAGAATAAACTGAAAAACGTACAATCAAAGACAAGTTCCACTCAGACTCCGAAGAAGAGGAACAACAACAACATCAATAGTAACAAGAACCACCATCATCATTGTGTGATCAAAAATTTGCCGTTAGAAAAAATATTCTTCTTTTCTTTGTTGTCGTGTTCTTCTCAAACTTCATGAACAAGTTACGCCAAACACTTGTTGATTGTTGCCTTTTTGAAGACTGCAATTGTTTTGTTGCTGATGTTGTTGTTTTTTGATTTAGTTTTATTTTAGCGATTATTTTTCTTCCGCTTAACTTAACTACATACTTTTTTTTTTCTTTTGTGATACTTATTATCTCTATCCCTTTCTCTTTCTCTTTTCCTCTTTTTTATTTTATTAGAATAAAATTTTGTTGTTGTTGTGGTTGTTGGTTTTTATTATTTGTTTGCAGCAGACGTTTTGTTGTTATTATTATTGTTGTTGCTGTATTTCTTTTTTTTTTATTCGTTAAAAATTTTCACTGATTGAAGCGTAACATTTAAGTCATAATTTAGTGATTAAATTATTCATTTTTTGTTTCACATTTTTTTCAGTAATTTTTTTTTTAATTCTTGTTTTTTTTTTTTATTCTGAGCAAAAAAGATAAGTCAAGAAGATAATTTGAATTTTGTGTGGTTGTGTCTTTTGTTTATGTTTATTGAACTTTGACGTCAGTTCACACATAACAACAACAACAACAGTAACACTTCATTTTTTTTTTCTTTTTATAAAATAAGTTTTTCTTTTTAAGAATTTTATGTAGATAAGTTTAGTAAGTTTAGTTTATTTGGGACAATGAATAATAAGTAAGAGGTCAGGTATAGGTGACTCAAAAGTATAGAGAAGTGATTGTTTTAATTTTATGAGTTTTTTTTTTTAATCGTTTTTGATTTTGTTTATTTTTGGTTACTTTGGTAAGATGAAGCGATTCATTTTGTGAATAATTTGAAGAAAAAAAAAACTATCCGGAAAAAGTTTTAACATAGAAAAAAAAAAGCTTAAAATATCAATTTCAATTTTGGTCATGCCTTCTAATACCTTCAACTTCAATCAAGGAATAAAATTTGATCGCATTCAACCGGATCAGATGTTCAATTTTATAAAAACAAAACCCTTTTTTTTTACTCGAATAGAAGAAGAAGAAGAAGAAGAAGAAGAAATTAAATGTATAAAAAACTATCATGAAAATTGTTGTTTACGTTTATGAAATGAATTCTCAATATTGTCGGTTCAGAATTTAAATTATTTTTTTCTTTTACATATTTTGGGTTGGAATGGAGTTTCTTATTTATGCAAACAATGTGTGTGTGCATATTTTTTTGCAAAAATTGCTATTATTTTTAGAAGGTAAAAAACTTGTTTGGTTCTACCTTTAAAATTGAATAAAATATTTTACATTTTATTAGAAATAACTTATTATTTTACGTTATTCTCAAAACGTTTATTTTCTTTCAAATCTCAACATAAAAACTAAAAATATTGAGACTAAAAAAAAAAAAAATCCTTGAAATTATTTTGCGCACTCACATTCCAATTACATATTTTTACTATGTAGTTTTTTTTGTTAAACCCTTTCATACCTAACGGTACATAATTGGTGTACACAATTTTTTAAAATAAAAACATTTAGAAAAATAATTTTGTCTCAAAGTCAAAATATCGTAAAAATTAATCTCACAAATTCAGATGATGAAAAAAAAATTACAAAGTAGAGAAATGTTAGAAATGAAAGGGTTATGTTTCTTATAACCTTCTCTAATAAAATATAATATTTTCTTGTTTGAAATTTTGAAATATTTACTTATTTGAATGAAACATTCCTTTCGTATAATATTTTATATACAAACTACCTTTGGAAAGGTAGTTGGCAAAGTATCAGAAACGATCAAACTGCAAAAAAAAAAAAATATTTTATCGCACTTACAGAATGATCTCTCTCTCTCTCTGTCTCTCTCCTTCTTTCTTCGTTTATGTATATAATACATGTTTTTATCTTAACCAAAAAAAGTTATTTGGTACGAAGATCAAGACATTAAAACTCCTTCCTTAAATGTTTAAGAAAAAAATAAGAAAAAAGAAATAATAACAACAACAAGAAAAATGAAATATTTTATCGCAAATCAATTTTTCAAAAACAAAAACAAAAACAAAAAATAATAATAATAACAAACACAAGCTTTATATTATTTTGTGTGGTTTCTTTTTTAGTTATAAAGTTAAGACGAAACAAAAAAAAAATAACAGAGAATTCCAACTTACTTACTTAAAGCAATAAAGCAACAATAAAAACAACAACAAAAGAGCAAAACATAAGACTTTGAAAATCTGAATACTTTTATAATCTTTTTAAAAAAATCAAAATGAAAAAAAAAATTACCAAACAAAATTCGGTTGAATCGCGTATTTTGATCCTCCTTTTTTTTTGTTTTTGTTTTTTTTTTTTTTGAAAAGATAAATTACTTTCAATGTTGCCTTGTCTCCTCTCCTCTGATTTCATTTTTTTTTTTCTTAACGTCTTGTGTGATCTTGTATTGTTGTTATTATTGTTCTGACGGTTTGAAATAAGAAAATCATTGTAATAAATAAAATGTTGGTACAGATGCTGCTTTTTTTTTTTGATGCATTTTATTGTCTCTAATTTTTTTTTTGAAAAATCTTACAATTTATATTTTCTTATCTTTCAATTTTGTTTTAAATTGACCGTGAAAATATAGACAATTTTTTTTACTGTAAGGTTGAAAACCTGAACGAAAAAGTGTAACAAATTTATGATTAAAATTATAAATATTGTATTTACTTTGGTCTTGACTTTCAGTCCAGGGTAGAAAAGGAGTTAATATTTTTTGTGAAATCTTGGGAGGCATTGTGACATCCTATGAAATTATTGTTGATTATTCTGTGCAATTTTTGTGAAATCTGTTTCATATCAGACACAATCAGTGACGAATTCTTTTGCCTACAGTGGTTGACTTAGTTATTTTGTATCAACATCTTTTAAATTGTTAACTATTAAATTATCCACGGATCAATCTACGCCTCGGTCTTAATACTTAATAATAGGCATTTTTATTTATAAGTTAAATAACATTTCAGATTTTATGACATGAATAATATCATTCCCTTTCTTCTTTCTATACTTTGGATAAATCTTATGTAATGATACCCCTTTTTATGTCGTCTTTTGTTTTTATTTTTATATTTTGTGATTTACTTACAAAAACCTATAATTTATAAATTTTTTTTCTTTCTATTTTCAGGTATGTTCTTACATTTTGATTCTTACTTCCGGTAAAATTAAAGACAGAAATTATATAGAAATGACAGAAGTAAAAATGAAAGAGAGGTCATGGTCAATAGTTTTGTTGTAGTTGTAAAAAGTACAAAATATTGAATCATAAATGGAACATTTTGTTTTACAGTTTAAAAGTAGTAAGTTAAATATTTTTATACTAGAATAAAATGAATTTAATCGAGAGAATTCTTTACCAATTCATTCCAATTGGATTGATTCATAATTGAAATGAGAAGGGTGACTACCCTATTCCCACATCCATTTTAGATTTAAACACGATAAACCCTAGATTTTGTTCAGAATATATTTGCTGAAAACAATTCAATTACATTGATAATATTTATTATCTTAAAAAAGGGCCACTAAGCGCTAAATCACAAATCAACAAATAAATGTTTAATCAATTAATCAATTATTATTTTTTATAAACGAAAAAAAAAAAATGTCTGTATCGATAAAATAAAACTCCTCCACTGCAGTAACGATAAATTACAATGTACTTACTTATCTTTATTTATTTCTTATAAAAATAAGAAACTTGTATTAAAGATTTATTGAATCCCTTTTATTTTTTTCTTCAAAAAAAATAAATTCTTTAATTCATTAAATTAATTAATAATTTCTTTTTAAATAACATGAATTTCTGCGAAGACGCAACTCCTCAACATCAGTAAAACAAAAAATCTCTGTTGTTTTTTTATTAAAACGATGGATAAAATATTTGACTCTTTTATTTGTTTGTGTTGTCTCTTTTCTTATAAATTTTTTTTTGATATTTTATATCTTGTAAAGTCTTTTATGTCTCATATGTCTCTTATGTATTGTGTATTGTGATCATTTGTATTATTTTATTAAGAGAAGAAGAAGAAAAATAAAAAAAAAAAATGATGAAAGTGCATTCACTTCTTTTTTTTTTTCTTTCTTTATATTCCTTGAGGCTAGAAAATATTTTTTTCGTTTGTTTTATTAAATGGCAAGATATATTAAGTGAGCAATGTATGATGTGAAACTTGATTGGCAAATATTTAATATTTAACATTTTTTTTTTTCTTCTTCTCTTTTTTATTTATTTCTTGATTTTTTTTGTGTTCTCCGTCTTACGTTTTTTCTTCTGTTTAAACGTGTTAGTTTTATGACTTATTAAGTATTATTACTTATTATTAAGTACATTTTTTTTTTTCACTTAAGTTGTTTTGTTCTTTTGTTTTTTATTCTTTTCGTTAGAAGGAAAGGCGACAAAAAAAAAAAGGTAAATAAAAAAAAAATTAAAAACAAAACACTGTAAAAGAGAGACAAACAAAACATTAGCTAAGACGAAACAACAAAAAAAAAAAAAACAACAACATAAAAGACGAAATACGAGAAAATATTTTTTTTTTAATGAAAAATATATTTTGTGTGTGAAAAATTTTTAAATGTACGGCACGGCACGGCACGGTGCGTGTATTTTATTTTTTATAGGAAAAATTATTATTAAACGGAAATAAGACATCTGCCTATGTACGTTTTTTTCTTTCTTTTAGTTGTTGTTGTTGTATCTTCTAAATCTAGGGGTGACCAAACTATCAATAACAAGCCTAATTTCATAGGTACAAAAAATTCAATTTTATAAAAATTGAAAACAAATTTAAAGAGAAAATATTTATGAGAATAAAAATTTATTTATTTGGGAAAATTGTTATAACGAATTCCAAAGGAAAAACCCAAAGACCCGCATACGTCTTGTATGCAATGTAGTTTGCCCACCCATGTTTTTTTAGTATACATATTTTTTCGTTGTTTGTAATTTACACATGTTACGCGGTAAAAAAAGTAGACATAAGAGGATCCCTCATATTTTTCTTCTTCATTATAATATAATACCTGTTGTTATTGTTGTATTAAGAAATATTGTCACTATCACTTCCACTAATTATCTTTTTAAAATGAAAAATTAAAAAATGAAAGAAAGAAAGAAAGAAAGAAAGAAAGAAAGAAAATATTTAAATTTATGTTTATTTTGTGATGAAATGATGCGATGAAAATGAAACGATTTTAAAAGTCACTTAAGACAAATTTGTCTCATTCAAACGGAAAGAAAGAATGAAAAAAAAAAAACATGACAAATTAGTTTGCGTATTTAATTCAGATTAAATTGTTGATACATACAAACACGTATTCGTAAACACACACACACACATATATAAATATTTATAGGAATAAATAAATTTTCTACATTATGTTTGTGTCTGTTACTGTCACAGAATCTGTGTCTGATCGGATCACAATTATTACTTTAGACAAAATCTTAAGAAATTCTTTTTTCAACTTATTTTAAATGTTGTTTTTGTGTTTTTAATATTTTTTTTTTAAGATCAAGAGAGAAAAATTTGTTTTATGAAGGGAGAAAGAATGCAGACGAAAAAACAATTAATATTTCTCGAGGCAATACTTCTTGTTCATTTTTTTTTTTCATATGAAAATTTCACTTCCATTAAATTATTTATACTGAGAGAAAAAAAAAAGTAAAAAATTCATTTCATCTTTTTTCTCATCAAAATAAAAAAAAAATGTGAAATTATTTTTTGCTATCAGTAAAAAATGAACACGAAAAAAAAAACAAACAAACAAATAAAAATCATTCTTCATTTATTTATTGTAAATTTTTTTTGTTTTTGAACAAATTAATATGTCTGATGATGTTTGATGATGATGATGATGAAATTATAAGAAATAATATATAATTTTCACTATAAAATATCAAAATGGAAATCTCACTTTAGTAGAATTCACTTGTATTTTTTAAATGGCATAAAATCAACAACCTAACAACAACAATAGTAAATCGAGAACAGCAGAGGAAAAAAAATATAAATGAAAATGAGAAACAAGAAAAAATTCACTTGTTTTTTTTTTTTGTACATCGATTTTCTTCTTCTTCTTCTTATTATTTTTAATAAAAATAATATTCTTCTTTCACCTGATGAACTGAACATTCGGACAGTAATGACCATTGTAATCGGTTAATGTTGAAATTATGTTTATTTAATTTAAAATAATTGTTAAAGAAAAAAAATGTTATTTTTATTCGTTTTGGTTGCGTTGTTGTTGTTGTTGTTGTTGCTTTTTTTATTTGTTGTGCGAACAAACTGAAAGTGACTTTTGTGGGTCATTTAGTTTGTTTATTCTTTTTTTCGGTCAAACACAACACAACAACAATAAATAAATTAATAATATGCGATTGTCTCTGTTGATGATCTTCAGAATATTATGTTCTTACCTATACGTGACGTATGGTGATGATAATAATGATGATGATAATGGAAGAAAAAGTGAGAGAATTAAAATAAATTTGATTTTTAAAAGAAATGAAAGAAAAAAATGTAAGTACTTACCGACTTCAGTTTCTGTTAAAGAAAGTATAAAAATGTCTTTCGAACAGATTATTATAAATTTTCATATGTCTTGGAAGACGGTTTGAGGTTTGACCCAAAGAACATTTTAATGTGCGCGGTTCGTGTGAGAATTTTTTTTTTTAAAATTATTTATGACTTTTTGATTATTCAACTGACTGAAGGCACGAATGATCGATTTAAAAGATTTGTGTTTTCTCTCTTTCTCTCTCTCTCTCTCGCTTATAATAAACTTGACCCCCATCTTCATTTTCATCTTCATCGTAATTTCATTGTTTTTGTTTTTTTTTGTATAAGATTCCTTTTCTAAATTAGACAAACAGAGAAAAGAAAAACGATCTTTCTCTCTCGACAGAAAAAAAACCTTTTAATTGAATTAATTTTTATTGTTGTAACAATCAAGTTAAAAAATAAACCATAAACTTTTTCTTGTTATTCTATTATAATTTGTGTTATGTAGAAAAAGAAGAAATTATCATAATAATAAAAGTTTAACAGAAATCCCCCTCCACCTTCCTAATCATCATCCACAAACACATCCTGGTCTATTCAACTAAAAACCCAATTTTATTATATATATTTTTTTCATATTTTATTAAATACCCAAAAGAGAAGAAATGGAATTAAATGAAATGAAATGAAAAGAAACAAATCAATTAATTAATTATTCAATCAGAGAAAAATAAATTAAAAAACAAAAAAAAAATGATGAAGACGAAGACGAAGAAACAACAAAATAAAAGTTTTCTAAATCTTTTTCTGCAAAAAAAGAAAAAAAAAAAAAAACAAACAAAAATAAAACAGCACAACAACAAAAAAGAAACAATTCATTTCTTTTGAAGAAGAATTTACAAATTCATTGAATTTTTGTACGAAAAAAAAAAGAAGATTATTACAAAACTTTATCGTTTTCAATATTCTCGAATTCGACTTGGAATTGCAAAATAATAATAAAAAATAAAAAAACCAAACAAACAAGAGAAAATAAATTTAACTTTATTTAAGAGGAATGCATTTAACATTTTCTTAGTATTACATAAATTTGTATATTGCCCTCTTGTGGCCTCCACTATTTGCCCCCCTTTGTAATTTATAAACAAAAAAAAAATACAACAACAACAACAAACAAATCAATAATAAGAAAAAGAAACGTGCAATTGTCTTATCATTTTTTGTTTTATTTTTGTCTTCTTCTTTTCTTCTATGAAGCAATAATTAATTTTTTTTTTTCTTAAATGAGAAAAAAAAAAGGCAGACATTATTTATTTACTTTATTTTTGTTATTGTTATTTTGTTGTTGTACCTTTTTTTAACTCTACCTTTTTTTTTTTTTTTTGGTTACCTTTATAAAATCATTAACCAAAAATTCTACTTAATAACAACAACAAAATTAAAAATTTGTAGTTGTAAAAAAAAAAATGAATTAAAAGTGGGTCAACTTTTCTTGATGGCGATAAACTCAAAAAAATAAATAAAATTAAATATACTGAATTCTAAACAAACAAAATGAAAGAAAATGAAAGAAAAAAAATAAATATAAACAAAAATATTAAAAAAAAAAAAATGGAGACTAAAAAAAAAACGAAATATAAGAAATGATGACGAAGAAGAAGAAGAAGAAGAAGAAGAAGAAGAAGAAGAAGAAGAAGAAGAAGAAGAAGACGAAGAAGAAGAAGACGAAGTCGACGAAAGAAGTTAAAAAAATTAAAATAAAAAAACCTTTCGAATTGTTAATTTTAAGAACAAAAAGAAAAGAAGAAATATAAACGATATTGTTGTTGTTTTTATTTTTGTTGTTGTTGTTATTTTTGTTGTTGTTATTATTGTTTAACAAAAGTAACAAGACGCAAAAGAAAAAAAAAATGGAAAAAGAAATAAAAAAAAAAACAAAAAAAAAATTGGAATATGACTTTCCACCTAGAAATGAAGATCATAGGTTCAAAATTAATATAATGTATGTTCGTTTCCTTCATACTTTCACCACTGTAAAGAAATTATATTTATTTTTTTTTGTTTATTTAAAACATAAGACGTTCGCTAAGACGTTACACATATTTTTTTTTGTTTCTTTTTTTTGTTTTTGTTTTCTTTCTAATTTTTCTGTTTCTTTTCTGCTGTTTCTCTTGACGTGTCTGTGAAGAAAGAAAAAAAATCCATACTGGTGTTTGTCATTTGAATATGATTTTTTGACTTTTTTTCTGTTTATATATTTTTTTTTTTTTTTGTGTAGCCCCCGCACCTTCTTCTTAATTTATAAATTATAAAAAGAAAAAAAAAAAAAACAGAAAAAAAAGATTAACTTCTTCGATAATAAATAAATATCCGACTTAAGAGAAAAAATTTAAAATCTTTTAATAATAATTAACTTCATCTTTTTATACGCAATTTAATTATCTAATTTACATAATTATTTTGCAATATTTTAATTAACTTTATTATATGCCTATCGACTCATCCTAAATATATTTGTCTCTTTTTCTTCTGTTTCTCAGTTGCTCAGTTTTTTTTTTTTCTTTAAATAATTATAGTTGTTGTTTTTATTGCTTTAACATAATTAATAAATATTTGTTGGCTCTTTTTTTTTTGTTTTTGTTTCTTTTCTTTTGAAATCTTCGGTATTTCTTATATTTCTTCTTTGATGCTGTGAATTTATATGGATTGAAAATTAAGTGGAGTTTGTATTTTTTATTTTTTTTCACTTTATTAAATATTGTAGGTATGAGATTTTTAGATGAGTTCCAATGAAATACTTCTATAGAATTTCTTATTCCATCTTCCTTCATCTTTTGTCTTGTAGATTTTTTTTATTCAATAAAAAAAAAAAAAAGATCATCATGATGGGTCGAGTAATGGTGAGTGCTGTGTACGATGAATACTGTGATAAATACCGTCATTATATTTTTTTTTTTTTTTGTTTTAACAACTCCCATTCATTTAGGCTTCCGAATAATATTCCACCATATTACAAACTGTTTTGTAATGATTTTTAATTTTATGCATCACCTTTTTTTTTTTCTTTATAAAAGAGAAAAATAAAAGCGAAATGAAAAGAAAATCGTTAATTAATTCATATAATTATCCTATATTTTTGTGTAATGTGGGAACTACACTAAACCAACAACAAACATTCAGTATTCATTTCACTGTAATAAATATATTTTTTATGAGACAAACAATTTTTTGCAAAACAGTTAATTTAAACTCATTTTTAGTATTTTAGATTTTGTTGTTGTGTTAAATGAATTAATTGACTGCGAATTTGGTTGTGCTGTGGAGTTTTTTTTTTCATCTTTTTTTTCGTGTTATTTTGTTTGGACGATATAATTTATGATCACAAAACTGTTTTACTTCCATTTCTTTGAAATTGGAGAGATGAGAAATTAATACGGAAGTATATATTTCCTTCATTATGTCATTTTATTTCATTTCATTATACAAATTAGTTGTGCTAATCCCCACACACTTCATTATATTTTCTTTTCTAAGACAAATTAAATCTTAACAAAAAAAAAATAGAAATGAGAAGAAAACCAGTACCTCTAAAATCGATTTATCCAATTGGGAATCTATAAGAAGAAATAATAATTCGTCATGAGTTTCACAAAATAATCAATTTCTGCATTTCGATGTAAAAGCAAAAAAAAAAAGAAAAAAGAAACAGTTTATTTTTTGGTTTTGTGAAAAGATAAAAGCAAAAAGAAAAAAAAAATCGATTAATCGGATATTAAAATTAATCTGCATAAATCGCTAATGGTCAACACAACAAAGTATAATTATTATTATGGTCACAAAACTACCGCAAAACTTTTTCAATTTTTTTTTTTTAAACGATATTTTTATGATGCTTTCTTATAAGAAAAATAAAAAGCCTTCTTTTTTACCTTCGTACAGTTTTCTGTTAAATAAAAGAATCAGGTTTTCTTTTTTTCATTTTTTGTTATTTTAAAGAGACAAAACAAGAAGACAAGACAGCTTATCATAAAAATGTCATGTTATTTTCTCTTTAAAAATTGTATAATGCGAAAAACAGAAAGAAAAAAAAACTAACTCACTTTTTTTGGTATATTTTTTTTTTGTTTATGGTTTTTTTTTCATATTTACTTCTTTGTGATTGTGTGGTAGAGGAAAGCCTTCTGTACATACGTAATGTTTGTGGTGAACTCATCTGACTAAGTGGACGCACCTGCCTAAAATGGTTTAATTATTTGATTAAATTAGAGGATTTATGATCTGTTGAAGATGAAAAGTGTGAAAAATATTGAATTGGTAGTATTTGTCACTGTAGTCCTTCTTGGGTCAAATCAGATGTTGTCATCTGTGAAGGTCGTACAATATTTTTTGATTTAAAATTGGAAAACTAGGTCAACAAAATTTCATTCGTTTTTCTTCCTAAATTCAAAAACACAATTTTTTTTAATTTAACATAAAAACAATTTTTCTTCGTGGAACAAAAATATTATTGGCTCTAATCCAAGAAAGAGAAAAAAAAAACGAAGAAAATAATTAAGTAAACAAGAAATTTATTCTTCAACTCTTAAAAACTTCCTCCGCACACTTTCGTCCTCTTCATTTTTACTCGATTTTCTTTCATTGAATATTAAATTCTTTATAAATTTATTTCATTTTCTTCACTCTCCCTCTCTCTCACTCTGTCTCGCTCTTACTCTCTCTCTAAATAATATTTGAAATATTTTTCTTGCCAAATACAATCTTTTTATTTGTTTGTTTATTTTTTTATTGTTTCTTACGTTTTGTTTTTTTTTTTGTTATTATTTTATTCAATATTCAAGGGAAATAAGAATGAATTCAAGTGAAATATATATGTAAGAATAAGATTAAGATTCACTTCTTGTTTTAATTGAATCTTTTTTTTTTTATTTTTATTTTGTTTTTTTCTTTTCTGTGTAATTAGCAAAAAAAAAAATGATCGTCATTGAAAGAATAATTGTATATGTACTTTTGTTGTTGTTATTGTTGTTGTTGTTGTTGTTGTTGTTGTTGTTGTTATTATTATTGTTGTTGTTGGGTAGTTAACATTCAATGGAATCGATTGTAATAGTATTTTTTTTTTTATTAAAAGTATATACAAGAAAATAGTAGTATGAATATCCAATTTTGTTTCGGGTGCCTATTCGTTTTGTTTCCTTTTTCCTTTTTCCTTTTTCTTTTTCTTTTTATTTCTTACAAATTAACAAATTTATTTTGTTGCTACATTTTTTTTTTAATTTTGTTTTTTTGTTTATTTATTTATTTGTTGTTGTTTTGTCTTCAAGAGTTTTGTTTATGTGCGAATGAGAAAAGGGGTAGAGGAAGGAAATAAGAATCCATTACCGTAAGACAGGGGACAAAAAAAAATGTAGAAAGAAAAGGTTAAGACAAGAAAAAATAAACAATTGTAAGAAAATATAAAATAAACAATTCAAAAGAAATTCTGCTGGCGACAATTTTCTGTTTTTTTTCCATTTGACCGAAGACGACGACAACGATAATTGTGAAAAAAAAAATGTAACTGAAACATTTATAATTATTTTGTTAAGTTTTTTGTTTTATTATTATTTGTTTTTTATTGTTGTTTGTTTTATATTTTTTTTACTTTGTTTTCGGTCTGCAGTATAATTTTGCGTTTTCTTGTTATTATTGTTGTTTTTGTATATATTACTTACCTTTCGTCATGGTCTAACTGAAACTAAGCGAATAACTAAACGGTCGCCTGTCCTAATGCAGGAGGAGACTAAAAATAAATGTGAATTTCAAAAGAGACAAATTAAACATAATTAATTATAGTGAAAAAAAAAACATCCTTGGATCAAAGTAAACAACTTGATTTTTATTAGAGAATTAATTTATAATTTACTTAATTCAATTTATAAAATGCAATAATTATAAACCAAAAAAATTATGTAATTTGTTTTAATTAAAAAAAAACCTAATATTTCCATTCAATGGAATCCAAAAAATATAGAATGGAATTCAATGGAATGACAAAAAAAGGAACAAACAAAAAAATCTGAATCTGTCAAAAATGTGGAAATTTGTGTGTGTGTGTTGGTTATGGAATGAAAATGTCTTTATTTTAAGCTCGCTTTGACATTGAAATGGAAAATTTTAACGTTATTTCTGTCGATTTCTATATCACACAATATTTTTGGCCTTGATGACAAAGGCAAAAAAAGAAAAGAAGAAATAACAACAACGAAATATGTCAATTCCAAATTATTCCTTCTTCAAAAAAAAAAGTTTCAAAAGTAGGCAAAAGTACGTTTTGATCGACATGAGAGAAAATAATGAAATATAAAAAAAAAACCCAATCAACAATTCAACAATATGTTGTTTTTTTTTAAATTTTCAACACAAAACACGTGTACAATTTTTTTTTTGTCATCAACGAGACGTCATCGTAACGTAACACGTAACGTTAACGTCTCGTCAAACATTTTTATGTTCGTGATGTGGTGACTCTTTTTTTTTGTTTTTATTCTCTTCTGAAACAGACCAAATCGCGTTCAACTTTATTTTGTTCGTTTTTTTTTTTGTTTGTTTTTGTTGAAGGACAAAATTACCAGCAGGAAGTATTTTAGATTTTTATGTTTTGTTGTTGTTGTTCTTGTTGTTATTGTTATTGTCGTCTCTATTGTATTTTTTGTAATTACTTAGTAACAACAGAAATAATGATGGTGATGGTTGTTTTAATGTAACCACCATACCATCATAATAATAATGATAGTGAGAGTATAACAACATTGAATAGATAACCATTACCATTACCATTGACACGTCGTTATATATTTTACGTGTAGCTTCCTGTGTCTATTTTTCTTTTCGTTTCATTTAATTTGTTAATTTTTATTTGTTGTTGTTCTTGTGAGTTTTTTTTTTTTTTTGTTTCCTTCAATAAATTAGGTCAAGGGCATTTTATATGTAGGTACTTCATTCCTCTGATTATTTATATAATTAAAGTGGAAAAAAATTATGTAAAGTAAATTATTTAATAAATAAAAACGTGCAGTGATAATGCATACGCTCCGTCGCTCACTGACACTAATGAATGATTGAAATAAAATGGAAGGCAGAAAAAAAAAATAGAGAAGAAAAGAAAACAAAAAATACGCTTAAATACTTCAAGACACAAAATTGTTTTTTTAGTAAGTGGTTTGATTTTTTTTTTCTTATTCTTTAAATCTTAAAAAAAAAAAAAATTTATAAAATATGAAATCAAGACAAAAAAACAAAAATGATAAATTATAAAATCGTGAAAATGTCTAAATTTTGACATTAACCATTAAAATGTTGTTGTTGTTGTTATTTTTGTTCTTCTTACGTTCCCTTACTTCTTCTACAATAAATAAAATTTTAAAATTTAACAACAACAAAAATATCCTATATAAATTCGATTTGTTATTTTGTCTAACTCCATATACTCAATATGCATGTTGAATGCCTAAGTGTGTGTGTGTGTGTGTGTGTGTGTGTGTGTGTAGATACATTAGTCTGTCTGTCTTTCTGTCATTTATTTAAAATAAAAATATGTAATATACTTATTATATTTTTATATAATTTTCACACCTACCCACCCATTAATATTGGACGACACATAAATATGTTCACACATTTTAAAAATATAACGACTAAAATTTTTGTATTTTTCTTTCTTTTTTTTTTTGGTTGAATATCTTAGGAATAAGCACACTCATACACACACGCATACACATTTAATTTATCTGTTTTTTTTTTAAAAAAATTTTTGCAAACAAAGGCAAAATTTGTTTTAAAAACGAATAAAATGTTTACATAAGAGAAAATATCCAGCTTCTCATTTTTTGCATTTCGCTCAGAAGTAGCATCAGTTCAAATATATAAACCCAAAAAAAACCGCATAATTACGACCATTTTATGTTTTATTTTTTTACACACACACATACACACACAATAATCATGATGATGATAAAAGGGTTATATGCGGTTGCCTGAATATATTTATTTCCCCAAAAAAAAAAACCAAAAGAACTTTTTACAAATTGATGATTAATCGATGCATCGACTCAACAAAACAATGTTTTTATTTAATCGATTTAAGCAGAAATAAAACCCAGAGAAAGATAAAAAACAATAATAATCATCATTAAAATATTCCCAACAGAATAACTATACGGGATCAAGTGGAGAATGTCAATGTTAAACGATAATATTTATTTTGGAAAAATTTTCACGTGTCACGAAAATAATTTTTCTTTTCTCTCTTTTCTTTTTTTCTTTCATTTGTTTTCTTCCTACTTTTTTTTTTTCAAATTACAATTTTGCGTTTATAACAAACGTCTAAAGTTCATGATGTGACAAATCCAAATCTGTACAATAAATCAATTTATATATTATATGGAAGAAGAAGAAGAAAAAGACAGGAGAAAAAGTTCGGTGAAACTTTAAAAGTTAAGTAAAAAAAAAAGGTCAATCTGATCATTCTTTAATCCCTCGTCGTATATTTTCTATATAAAAATAAATATATATATTTGAGAAAGGAATTGCTAACCATTTTTTCTCTTCTTCTTCTTCTTCTTCTTATTGCATAAAAGAAACAGAATAAGACGCTGAAGCTTCTTGTTAAGTATAAGAAGAAAAAAAAATGAATGTATAAACTTTTCTCCCTTGAACTTCCCCTTCCCATTCCATTCTATTTTTCTTATTTTTATTAATTTCATAAGGAAGGTTTATAAAAATGACCATTGTCACCTTTTGAATAAAATATTATATAAAATTTTTCTCAGAAACAGATAATAAATGAAATAAAATAATAATAATTGTTTTTGTCATCATTTTTGTTGTTGCTATAATATGCTTTAATATATTTCCGAGTGTGAGTGGGTGTGGACTTTAGATGGACGATTCTTGTTGGATAAAATAAATATACAATAATTGTCTTTACATTTTTTTTTTCTTTAACTTCTTTATTGTGTTGTGTCGACGAACTTTAATTCTTTTCTTGTAAATCAAACATAACATTACAAGTCGACTTTTCGTTGATCCATTTAACTTTGACCTCTTTTGTTTGTTTTTTTATTATTATATTATTTTAAATTAAAAATTTCAAAACGAATTTATATTTTAATGAAGTATAAATTATGATGGTCAATTTTTAGCATACAAAATTTGCTTGATTACAATATTTAATGAATCCTTTGGTTTTCTTTTTGTCTTATCTTGAACTTTGACATTTATTGCTTAGACATACAGAAGAGAAACTTATACTTCATTTACAAAGCAATTTGTAAGTAATCGGATCCATTGATTATATCATGAATCTATTAATGACTTTTAATTAAATTATTTTCGATTAAATGAAGTTCTTTAAATAGATTTTACTTTGAAGAAAGTAAATTTAAAAAAAATCCTTTCACCAATTTATTGATTTATTTTCTACTTTTAACAAAAGAAATTGTTAGTTTGTTGTACTTGAATAATTTTATAGTTTCTCTATAAATCTAAACAATTCAATTTAAAATTAACAATGAAAACATCACAAAAAAACATGGAAATAACAACAAATTAATTTATTCATATTTCGTCATAGTCAAACAAATTCCAAACTTGATGCTTCTTTATCCAAAATGTTTAATGACCTAAATAGGAATTGACCAAATTAAAAGTCACGTCTTTTTTCATTCTTTAATATTTTGAAAATTTATAAATTTTTTTTTTGCTTTTAAAAGAAAATTTAAAACAATTCAACCTGTTCCGTGTCAAAATGATTACCTAATTTTTCGTATAAATTTTTTTTAAAAGTGTTTTTTTTTTTGTATTATTATTCCTATCATCATCATCATTCAACAACGATCAACGAATCATGATCTTTCGCTGGTATAAAAGAAAATTCCGACACGGAATAATCAGTCACTGTCCAATGAAAATATTTTATTAAAAAAAGAAGTCAAGTGTTGATTGTTCTAAATTTTCTACTTTTTTTTTCTACTTACATTTTTCTCTGTAAAAAATTATTCTTCAAGTGAACGGTTGGAGGTCGTCTCGTATTATTATTATTATTATCCCAAGAAAGACAAACAAAATGGTCAGTACAGGTCTCAACATTTTCGAAAGCATTTTCTTTCTTAACAAAAAACAAAAAAAAATAAATAGATGTCACTTACAGACTTCTTGCAGATGACTAAGTAAATATGTATACTTATACATTAGTTGTTGTTGTTGTGACTTTGTCCTTCCAACAGAATAATAGAAAACTGAAACATTTTAAGATATATAACAAAAATGCATTATTATATTGAAAGAATAAAATGGGATCTTTTGTGTCATCATCGTCATCATCATCATCATCATCATTTTTTTTTTATTGTATAAATTTTCTATTGTTTATTTCGATGGATAGCACGTGTTTAGTTTATTAATTTTTATTCATAAAAATACAAAAGAATAAAAATAAAATATGGTCATTTTTTATAAAATTAAAGTCATTTAATACATTTTATATAAATTGTTTAGATTTAGACTTTAGACAGAGAATGAAATGTCATCACAATTTACTTTATGCGAAGGCATTTTTATTATTCATCCATATAAAATATCTTCTTTTTTTTATTCTTTTGTCTTCAAAAAATTTTGTTCTCTACGATTTTGATCTGATCGATAAAATAACAACAAATTTGAATTTAGTACAGAGAAATATGTTTCATGCCAGTAAATTTGAAATATAAATTACTTTTTTTTTTAAAACAAAATTAGGATCGCAAAATAGGTTTGAAAATAATTGGGTAAAATTCTTGTAACAAATGATCCAACTGAAGTTATCATTAGAATTTGTCAACAACAATAATGTTGAGAAATTTTGATTAAAAATAATTAATTTTTGTATAGTGAATGATACTCCTGAGGCCCAAATTCTATATCTGCAAAAGAACTTGAACAAATTTGACAAAATGATAGAATTAATCTTTAAGAAGAATTCTAAAAGAGTAAAAATTGTTTTTTTTTTGTTCATATCCCATTGAGAAATTTATATCATCACAGAAACGTACAATTTACCCCTATGGTCTAACGTTAGTTACCCAAAAAAAAAAAAAAAATAAGGAAACAACATCGTTGATGGTCGGTCGGTCGTTGGATGAAGTTATCTATATGAGTTGAGATTTATCTTTATAACATTAAGTGTAATATGTACCAAAGTTTAATGTTTCCATCTTCATATTTCATCTTTTTCTTCTTATACATCTTTGTCGTCATCGTTTTTTTCTAAATCAAACAAAAGAAAAGACGAGAGAAAAAAAAAAGAATTCGTTTGCGCACACTTTTAATACCCATAAACATTATACAATAAACAATACAATGAGTACAGTAATACCATATTTTTATTTTTGTTACATTTTATTATTATTATTATTATAGACATACACACACACACATACATACAAACACAAACACATATCATCACAGAAGGATTTATATCTCTTAAATTGGTATATAATGAACCTCTTTTCTTTTTCTTTTTCAGTTTTTTTTTTTCGAAGAAAAGAAGAAAAAAAAAATATGATGCTCAACATCTTTTTATACCTTCTTATCTCTTCTCTTCTCTCGTTTTTTTTTTTATTTTTTTTTTTATTTATGTAGAGAGAATAATAAAAAAAAAGTCTATATAAGAATTCATAATATTCCTCCTACTTACCTCATCCCCCACCCCCTCCCTCTTACTTATATTTATTTATACACAATTTTATAAGAAGAATAAGAATAAAAATACATAATATCAGTGATATGATGTGAATGTGATGTGATATCTTTGTAATATCTACAGTGCGTGTGTACATGTGTATGTATTTGTGCTCTTCTTCTTTATTTTTTTTTCCTCTGTTGTAAAAGAATCTCGCTTTCGCGGTGTTCACTTTTTTTTTTCTTCGTCTTTTTCTTTTTTTTTTTATTTAGCATTAATTTGTTTTGCATGAGCAACAAAAATCTGAAGAAGAGTAAAAAAAAGAAGAAGAAGAAGAAGATGTGCGAACAAAAAAAATAAGATACGTTTTTTTATCTGCTGCTACTTTGTTGTTGTATTTCTTTTATTGTGTGTGTGTGTGTGTGTGTGTTTATTTTTTTATGATGATTTGATTTTGTATTAAACTAAATATAAATTATAGTGATTTTATTATTCTTTAGAGATGTTAGAATATTTAAGAATAGAAGAATTAGTGAGTCGGTATGTTGGTTTTATAATTCGATTGTCATCATCAATTGGTTTGCGGCGCCTCCATATACACATTTTAATCACTTTTTGTTTCATAAGTTATTTTTATTTTTTGATGCTTCTAATTCTGTAATTATTTAATTTTTTATTTTTTGTCTATTTCAATTAAATGTTGCATGATCAAATTTCTGATGTAATTGCTGATTTTGATGATTTATATAGATTCAATTAAAAATCAATTTTATAAGAATTCTTATTCTGTTCAATTTTCTTACAAACTTCAAAGACAGAACTAACTAATGTAAAATTAAAAACTAACCAAATTTTCTAATAAATCCTCTAAATGAAAGCAGAATACAGAATATATATTTTCCTTGAAAACGGATATTCCTATAAGATCCTTTATGAATTATGAATTAAATAACAACAACAACAAAAACAACAACAACAACATTATTAACTGAAAGGGAGAAAAAAAAATGGAATTGACAAACCTTTTCTGTTTTTTTTTGTTTTTTGTTCTTTTTTTACATTAACAAAAATGATTTCCATGAATTTCTGATTTCTGATTTTTTTTTTCGAAACAAAAAAAAAAACGAAAAAGGGACAGGAAATAAAACAAAGTTTATAAGTAAAGAGAAAAATAATACCATAAAACAACAACAATAAAATGATCCTTTTGTAGTCGTCGGTATCACATTTCACAAAAATGTCTTATAATATGTCTTTGATGTCACGAAAGTCACATATTATACGTCATGCATGTAAGAAATTGTTGTCGGTTCTGATGAGGCAGGAATGAGAAAAGATGGGAGTGGATACTTTCTGGCTTTAAGTATATACGATTATTTTAAAAGTCATTTGTTTTCTGTTCTGTTCTATTATTTTTTTTTTAGTTTTCCTCTTTTAAAGGTTTTAAATTTACTAAAATCGAATTTCTTTAGTTTTGCCTTTTCTTGTAAAATATTTGCTTTTATTTTCTTGTTTGTTATTTGTTGTTTGTTTTTTTTTTTTTTACTTGTGAGAAAAATATTTATTTATTACATTCGTTGATTATTGATAAATGGAACCCATACAATGACGACACTCTTCTGTTATTTTGCTAATAAATCATAATTTAATGTTTTTATTTTTTTTTGTTTTCTTTCACCTTTTTTTTTTATTATTATTATTTTTCGTTTGTTTGTCGTATGTTTTTTTTATTAAAAAAATAAACTCAAATTACAGAGAAAGAGAGAGAACGACACAAACAAAAAAATGTATAAATAAAATAAAGTCGTTTCAATATTTACATAAACAAAAAAGAAATCCACTTATTAAGTATTTTGATTATTATTGCCTTTTTTTTTTATTTTTGGTAAGTTTATTTAAGTAAATTCATGAATAACGTTGATAACCAAATATAAAAAAATGATTATTTTAAGAAAAGGAAGAAGAAGAAATGGAAAGAAAAAACAAAGTTTAAACTAAACGAACGAAAAATTAACTATACACAAAGACTCCCTCATGTCGAGGTGTGGCATTTTTATATCTTTCGTTCAAATATTTTATCTGCTGTTTGAATTGAATTGAATGGATGGATGGATGGATGGATGGATGATGGATTAGGATGAATGATAATTATTTACTTAGAGTAAAAGAAATAAATATATTTTGTAGGTGCCATTATATGTTATTATAAAATATTATTCAATTCACGGAATAATATTGCGTGTGTGATTATTTATTTTGTTTTTTTTTTTTTTATTTTTGAACAAACATTATTCTAATGTCAGTATCTATGTATTTACAAATGAACATTTGGCGAATTGCTAAGTAATTTTTCTTCTCACTCTTATAAATTAGTTTTTTCTTTTACACACATTCAAGTATTTTTAAAGACGGAGCATCTTACAGAAATGTCTTAGACATATTTCTACTTCACTTTGATAAACGATCAACGATCTTTATTTTATTTTATCTGTTTCTTGAGTTATTATTAATTTTCAAACTGATGTTAAAATAAAAAGATTGATTCGTGGTTTGTACAACCCTACTTAATTGTTTATTGATTTCAATAAAGTAATAAATATATTAATTATACCCCTTCTTTTTTCTTTTTTTTTGTACGATACAATTTTCCTGTAACAGAAGTGTACATATTTCTTTATAAAAATAATTTTCCTAATTAAATACTTCTGTATAGAAGAGAAATAAGTAAGAGCGAAGGAAATGAATGGAAAGCAAAAGATAGAAATAAAAGATTATAAGAAAAACAAGTAAATTAGATTTTATTATAAAAAAAAAATGTTGTACGTTCAAAGAAGTTAATATTTCAATTACATATTTTTTTATTATTTTTTTTTATTACTGTTATGATTACCTTTGTGTATGTGTCTTATGTGTGTGTGTATGCTTATGCCTGTAAACTATTTTATGCGCCAATTACAAATAAATTATCTTTAAAAGATTGAAAAAAAAATAATAAAAAAAATATGTCTATTTAAAAAATAATAACGTGAACTCATTTAAATATAAATTATAAATTCAGAAAGTGATTTTGTGAAAGAACGACAAATACAAACAACAACAACAACAACAAAAATAGAATGCAAACAAAAAGAAAGAATTATTAAATCTGAGCAAAGAAAATTGTTTTTAGTTTACATTTAAAAAAAAAAGAAGTCATAATAAAAGAGTCATAACAACAACATAATTATAACAACAAGTCAAGTGACAAATAATAAATAATTTTTTTTTTTGTTCTTTGCTTTCTCCTTCTCCTTTTTTTTTTTTTTTTGTTGTACCTTCTTTCACTTTGATAGTAAAACATTAATGTGATCAAAAGAATAATAAATAAAATGTAAATATATGTCTGAACCAGAAAACCTTTCTTACACGGTTGATCGAAGATTCAGGTTTTAATTAATACATACACACACACATCCATTCACTGAAACCAAAAAAAAAAAAATCAACATAACAACAATTGCACAAAATTTTATTTAACATTTTAATTGCTTTCTTTCTTTTTAATTCTTTCTTTTTTTTTTCATTCATTATTGTTAGTGTTATTTTTGTTGTTCTTCTTGTTGATATTATTTTATTTCATTTTCAAGATCATAATCAAAGTCGCGACATTTCACATTAATAATACTTAATAATTAGCCAATTCGATAAAATCTAAATTTTTAACAATTCATCTTTGTCGCATCGTAAATTTTTATTTTGATTGAAAAATTCTAAATTTACGTTTTTAATTATTTAATTATTTAATTTTCATTTGATAAAATTTTCCATTTCATTTTATTTATTTTGATAATAATTTTTTGTGCTCATAAACAACAGAAGAATAAAATTTGTATTGACTTTATCTTGATAATGAATGAGTACAGTTGAATAAAATAAATAAATAAGATTTGTCACCTTTTAATTATATTCTGAGTCATCTTATTTAATTTTGTGTAATTTTCATTAATTAAAAAAAAAATCTTATAAAAAATTATTGATGTCGCAGATTAAATCTTTTCTTTTTATTTATTTTTCATTTTGAATTTGTGTCAATACATCGTGTGTGTTTACTTTGATTTGAAGAAAACATAAACTGAATTGAAATTAGTTGAGAATTGGTCGTCAGAAGTCGAACAATTTGATTCTTGTTTATTTTGATTTCAATATTTTGATAAGAATCGGTCTGACATTTAACAAGAGTGAACCAACATAAAGTTTTCGGTCAAAATATTTTTTTTTTGCAAACTTTTAACTAAAATCATTTCTCTCGTACAAATTACAGATTATTTAATAAGTTGAAAATGTTTAAATCATCCTATGATGTGTGAATGTGAATGAATGAATAAATAAAACAAAATTAAAAAAAACTAAACATTTACATTTTTGCACCAACAAACTTGTCACGCTAACCGAGATAATAAAAAAAAAACAAAACAAAAAACAAAATACAAAATACAAAAAACAAACTGTATTCATAATGAAGAAAAAAATAATAATAATAATAATACGCGGGATGCGATGCGGTAACCGCTTGTTCTTTTTTTTGTATTGTTTTGTTTTCTAGTAAGAATATATTTAGTAATTAAATTATAATAAGTTAGTTATTTGAAAAAAAAAAAAAATATAAATTAAAGAATTTTTTTCTTCATTATTGTGTAATTGTACCTATTGTTTTGTTCCCTCTGTTCTTTTATTTTTAATTCTGTTTTCACGATAGTAAAAAAATAAGAAACTAAAAAGAAAAAAACAGAATAATATTCTACCGCCAACGAAATAAATTTTTGTGTTTATTTTTTTTTGCAACAAAACAAAAGTACAGAATTCTCTTCCCATAATAATATTAAGACTTATTAAATTAAATAAGCGAAAGTGAAGACATAACCATAACCATTGAAAAGAAAAAAAAATACGGATCAAATTTTTAATTATTCCATTCAGACAAACAACAGAAAAAAAATATTTAAAAATGTTTAAAAACAAAAGAAGAAGAACGAAAAGTAAAAGAAAAAGAAAAAAAATGTTAAACTCTGAAACATCAAAAAAACGTAATAATTTATCATTAAAAAAAGGAAGTATTTAAATTAGTTTTAAAAAAATATATAGAACTGGCTACTGCCAATTTATTAAAACATTCAACGTATATTATTATCACTTTCAATTGTTCTCCATTTGTTCTTGGGTGGAACTATGTGAATTTGTATAAAAATATGGACACGAAGGAAGTCCATTTTAAGTATTGTTTGAGTAGGTCAGTAGATGAGGGAAGTCTTTATAATTATGTTACGTGTTTTTGTTTTTATGAATGACATAAAGTGAATAAAAAAAATTATATAATTGAAACGTCACATAATTTTTCATGACAACACGGGTTAATATTTTTTTAATTGTCTGTTTTTGTCTGTTTTTTTTTTTTGTACATCATTAATTGACTTGCAAAAGGGTACGAAAGTTTAATTAAACTTGCACTTCTAAAATATTTATAAAAAATTCTCATCTCACCCCTCATTAAACTGACATTACATGATTCTAATGAGTATTTTTAATGCTCTGTTCTGACCCTACTTTTATCAGTAAATTATTCAAATTAGATTATGAAACTGAGTGACAGATTGACACGCTCAAACTAAGATCATGAGTTCAGCTCCTATTTATGGAAGAAATGAAATTATTATTATTTGCGTGCTTAAATATACCGACATGGTTGATATCTACTGTCAAGTTTAACTACAGTAGAGTATTAATAATAATTGTAATCAGTCTGCTTGTTTAATAAAATTAATGATTAACAAACGTTCTAAATGACCTTAAAGAAAGAGGTGTTTTACCTCCGCACTTATTTACGCTGATAATCATGGTGGAAGCTTTCCCGATTCTCTCGATTAACAAATTCTGTATAAATATTTTTAAAGCATATTTTAGACTTCGTGCTAATCAAAAGTATATAGATTCTGTAGTATAATTTGAAGTAAAATGAATATAAAAAAAAAATCACTGACGTCAAAAATAATACAAAAGTGACCTTCCATTTTTTTTTTGTTTCTATTGCCTCTAACCAGAGTATGAAAAACCAAAAATTAAATTATGTATATTTTTTTAACTAATTTATTTAATTTTATTGAATTAATAATCACGATTATTTGATTAGTTTGACATCATCAACTTTATTTTATTTATATTGTTACAGAGAACTACCGAACTACAATACAACTTTACAACAAAATAATAACAACAAACAGAAAATTTGACTACCAAAAAAAGACTCAAAAGAACACCAAGGAAAAGGCAACTAATAATGCTAAACACCACACATAATTAGGTAAGAATAAACACCAGAAACAAACATATTTACCTCAATACCATACACGTACACATACACACACATACACATAAATCTACATCCATATAAAATCTATAATTTCTGACACCTTTTTTCGAAGTTGATTTATGGTTTGAACAACAGAATTTTAGTATTAAACGTCATAAATTGAACGACTTGGTGTTTTATGGTTTTTTATGCTTTTGATAAAAAAAAAAATAAATAAAACAAAATGAAACAGAAACCGATGTGAGAACAACAACACAAAAAAAAAAGGAAAGAAAAAATAAAAAAATTAAGAACACGAGAAAATGTGAAGGAATTAAAAAACATAAACAGAAAACAAAATGATTAGCTAATCTGTAAATCACTTCGTTTCAAACCAAAAATACAAAATATATAAAATTTCAGTGAAGTTGTAACTTTTGTTTTGTGTGTGTGTGTGTGTATTTTTTTTGTTTGCCCTTTTTTTCTTCTTTATATGTTTTATGTGAGATACGTTTTACGGTCAAGATTAGATATAAAAAGAAGAAATAAAAATAAAAACGTAACAACACAAAAAAAAGAACAACAAATCAAAATTGATTTTCTCATTTGCACATGGCAAAGGCCCAGCATCTTTTTTTTATTTATTCTTTTTTTTTTCTTTATAGTCAGATGAAAATATTTGTTGAATTTTTTTTTTTTTGTTCGATTCATCATCAATAAAAAGAATTAAAAAGAAAAGAAGAGAGATGCAATCCGAAAATATTTGTCATTGTCTAATTTTAAGTCTTCCCATAATCCTTCTTGTATTAAAAAAAAATGTTGTTCTGATGAAGCGCACCACCAATTGGTCGGTAGTGAAAAGGTGACTCAGGTGCTTTGGTATTCCCGTAAAAAATTCTAAGAAATTATTAAAGAAATTAAGAAGTATACGAAGAAGACACAAAGTTTGTTTTTTATAATACAACACAAAAAATTTATTATTTAAAATCAGCGAAAAAGGCCAACGATCCAACTGAGTCAGATCTTTTAAAAATTTTATTCAAATGAGTTTATTCTTGTCGTTTCTTATATTTTTTTTTACTTCTTCTTATTACAAGCTGATAAAAATTAATATAAAAAAGTAAAATAAGAAAAAAAATCCGAAGAATCATCTTGATGTTAAAAGTTTAATGTTTAAACAAAAAAAAATGTTTCTGTCATCTTCTTTCTTTTCAATTTTCTTTTATTTCTGCTTTGTTCAAAATTAAGAGGTGAAGGAAATTTGTATACAAGTGGATGACAACAACAAAAAATAAAAAATAAATTGATAGATAAATAAAAATTGATGACTTTTAAAGTTTAAAAATTTGCTGACGACATCTAATACTTAAGTAATTAAATTGTCGTATAAAGTCTAAGATTTTAAAACTTAAAACCAAAAAAAAAAAATTATTCAATGCGGAACTTTTAATTAAATTCTTCACAATTGAATCATAATTATGAGAGAAAACGAATAGTCATTGGATACATTTATTAATGTGCCACTGAATCGACAACTATTAACATCATTGTACAAATCCAACCAGGGATTTGAACTCATACACCCAGAGTCGAACTTGTTACCCACTCGATCACTTGAGTGACTTTATAGTTCAATAAACAAATTGATGGGTTTTAGAGTTGTTTTTTTTTCACATAAAAAAAACACATTAGCATAATGAAACAAATGAACCATCAGCATTCATTTTTTTTTTTTAACCCAAACTCAATTTAGCAAATAAAATTCACTAAAATCACATCAACTGATGGAATTCGTGCAAAAAAACAAACAAACAAATCAATAAATGCTATTAAATAATTTTCTGTTTGGTTCTCTCTATAATATTTAATCAATAAAAATAAAAACGACCAATGGTTGTGGTTGAAAATAAAAATTGTACTAATAATATAAAATAGTAATAATCATAATCATAATTATTGTTATAAAAATTCGATAAAGATTTGTTCTAAATGATAATAATATTATTTAGAAATTACCTCCACATAATACCACCCCCCTATACCAATACCTATGTTTTTTTTTTAATCAATAAACAAATAAATAAATTAAATATTAACGTTTCCATATTATTGATGTTAAATCATTAATACTTTTGGAACATAATAACCAAAAACCAAGTGAACTACTAACGACTAACAGAAAATAAGAAGCATTAAAAAAAATATCTGGCATATCGTAAAAAAAAAAAAACGGCAATATAAAAATATTGAACTTCATATATTTCTCTGTTTTTTTGTGGCTTCATTAGAAGTTTAGTTTACTTCTTTTTTACTATTGTTTTTTTTTTATTATTATTATTGTTATTAAACATAATCATCCATTATTATCTTGAAATATAAAATTTGTTGTGTGTGAAAATATGGAACTGAAATAAAGAACATATTCTAAATTTAGTATAACACAAAAAAAGTTTACTTTACGCAATTGTTGTATTTGGTATTGTTGTTATTTTCTTTAAGAATTTTGTGTTAAGTCGTCATTTATCAAATTGATTTGCACACTAAAATTCATACAACTATTTTTATTGCATTTCTATATTGTTTCTAATATGTTGAAGAATTTTATATTTAAAAAGTATCCTGTTGTGTAATTTATGGAATAAATAATTGAAGATTAAAGATTTGATTATTTGATTTTGATGACATGTTTAATGAAGGCAATGAACATATAAAAATTGACTTTATTTTATAGCAATAAAAAAATACACATTAAATTAATTATCAAAATGAAACATAAAGAAAAAAAAAATCTGTAAGAAGTTAATAAAACGCCGATTTTAAACGGAATCACAAATCTTAACATAAAAAAAAAATACAATAAAATTCTAAATCTAATTAATCATTTATTTTGTGTCCTGCCATCGTCAAAATTGTTATCCATTTAATATTATGCACGTTGCTTTGTTTTTTATTGTTGTTGTTGTTGTTTTATGATTTTCTATTTTTTTTTTCCTAATTTGAATTTTAATTTAATTATTTCTTTCTATTTTTTTTTCTGGTTTTGGTTTTGTTTTTCTCATAATTCAAAAATTGACCTTAATGGTCTGACTTTCAATTTTTTTTTCTTTTTTTTTTTTTTTTTTAACGTTAACTTTTAACGACATTTAATATGACAGTCATCTATAAAGAGGGAGCCACACCTTTATTAATACAACAAAACTTCTTATATGTAAAAGAAAAAAAAAGAGTGTATAACCCACTTTCAAGTGTGTTCTATGATATGGAATGAGGTGATCTTAAAAAAAAATAAATATATGTATGTACGACACGAAGTAAAGTGAGAAAAAATTGTGTTGTGTGTGTGTGTGTGTGTGTGTGCGTTTGAAATTTATTGCATTGTTTTTGTGTGAATATCTTCTCGCAAAAGAATATTAAAGAAATTTTTTTCTTTTTTTTTGTGATAAAGTAAATGACAGATGCACTGTGAATATGTAATGATTAGGCATGATTTCCTTCTTCTTTTTTTTCTCTTTTTCTTTCTTTATTTTATTTTTTACTCCAAATACGTTTTGTCTTTTTTTTTTTCTTTTTTTTCAAATTAAAGAAAAATCCAAATTCCGTATCTACAAAAAACAAAAAACAAAATACAAAAATTGATGATGACACTTTTTTTATTTCTCTGAATTTGTGAATGCAAAAAAAAAAAAAAAAAGACGAAATGAATAAATAAATTTTTTATGGAAAACACGATTTGAATTTTTTGCATAAATAAATTTTTTTTATTGGAAAAATGAGAGGTTTTTTTTTTTTTTTGCTTGTCTATAGTTTTACCTCACCAAACTAATAAAGTAGAATAATAAGAAGAAACTGATTGAGGTCTCTCATTAGTTACTTGAAATTCAATTAAAATTTTCTAATTTTTTCATTTGTTGTTTTTTTTTTTTTCTTTAATTAATTCAATAAATTCAATCTAAAAAGACAAAAAATTAGGAAATTCAAGAAATTTTGTTTTAGGGCATAAAAATTCTGATTTTTTTTGTAGGTTTTTAATGAGGAGTTCGTTGTTGTGTTTGTTATTGTTGTAATACATATCTATAAATTGTTAACTAAAAATAGTTTCACTCATAAGTATAAAAATGAACCTTGAGGTTAACTCTTTAAAAAGAATTTTTTAAGAAAACACAACAACAACAACAACTAAAAGTACAAAATAAGAAGAATGACGACTTTTTATTTTGTATCTGTGTGTTTTTTTTTGTTGTGTTTCTAATTAGCAATTTAATTTAATTTGATCTACATTTTTTTGTCACTCAGTTGATCTACAGTTTTTTTTTTTTTTTTTTTGGTTTTTGATTGCAAAAAAACAAAAAAAAAAAAACAAAACTGAAAATCCGATTTTTTTGTTGTCTTGTTTAATTTAATTTAGAAGAAAAATATTTCATAGTTGGAAATGGATTGAATTAATGTTTCTTAAAGGTATAATTTGTTATAAGATTTGTTTCAAAGCATAACTTTTCCCTACCCGTCACTCTCCTCTTCATCTTATCCACGAACTCTTATTATTTTTCAATATTTTTTATTATTGCCTTGTATGATTTGTTTTTTTTTTTTTGTTTGTTTGTCAGATTTATTGACAGTAATTGAAACTTTCATTTTAAAAAAAAAAAAAGAATCAAATCATAAATAATCATATACATAAGATTGGAGTTTGTTTTTTTCTTTAAAGAATTAAAATTAAATAAAAAAATACAATAACAAAAAATATTTAGAAATTTATTGATTCGTTAGCCGTGACTTCAAAAGTTGTTTTCTATTGACACTTTTATAGTTTTTATTCTCTTTCAGTTATAGAATCATGCAATATTTTTATTTGATGTTCTTTTTCTTCTTCTTATTTTTCTTCTTCATCTTCTTCTTCTTCTTCTTTAGTTTATTTTTTATGGATTTACATTTTTTAAGAATTTATATTAAAATACAAAATATACATGCATGCAATAATATGCAAAGGCGTATTTCTTAGAAATTATTGGAAACAAAATATTCAAGAATTTATTTTAATTTAACATTTTATGATTTTTTTAAAAAAAATTTCTGTCTGAATAAAATTTGAAAAAAAAAAAGTTATTAAGTTTCTTCAGACTCATAATTAAACTTTTAGGAATTAATAAAACTCAAAATTCAAACCTCTCAAATGACACCTTCAAAAAGGGACAAGTTTTTTTTTTTTTTTTTTTATTTATGTCGGTGAATTATCAAGAAGGATCAAAAGATTAAAATAAAAGAAAAAATTTATCTACTTCAGTTTTAATCGGTCAAAATAACAACATTTTTTCCCCGTATAATTTACTTTCTTATTTTTTCTGAATCTATTTTGATTCACATAAAATAGAAAATTTCTAAGTACGCGCCCTTTTACCTTCAACAAATTATTTTGAATGAAAGTTATTTTCTTCTGTTTTTTTTTTAATTTACAAAAATATAAAATACTTCCAGGTGTGACTTTTATTATATACTTTCAAATCAATTTTACACAATTATCATCAACATCATCATCATCATCATCATCATCATCATCATCATCATCATCATCATCATCATCGTCATCATGATCTTACACTACATGAATCACCCACGTGACGATTCACAATGATTTTGCTGTTGTTAAAGTCAAAGACGTGTCGATAGCCGGATTTTAATCTTTTTTTACTCTCATTCTGTCTCTATCTCTCTCTCTCCTCTCTCTCTCTTATCTTTCTTATAAAATTGAAGAGATTTCACGACCCATTTCATTACTTTGACATAATGAAATTCCAATCGGAATTCTCTCAACTGATTTCCTATTTCAATTTTCTTCTGTCCGTTTTTAATTACCTTTTTTTTTCTTATTCGTTTTTTCTTAGAGAAAATTCTCATTGATTATTTTAAAAATAATTTCTCTATTCGTAAACTTACATTTTTGAACGTATCACATTAATAAGCTACATATAGAGATTTTACGACTAAGGAAAGAGAGGAAGAGAAATAGAGTGAATGAGAGAGACATAAAGATTAAAATTCAGATAATTTTCCAGATTAAATAATAAAATTTTCTCTTATCTAAATATTTTTTTTTAAAAGAAGAAATTTTCATGAAAAACTTTTATTAAATTACTGCATCCTACACAGAATGAGAAAAACAGACCAGAAAACTTTTATATAATTTTTTTTTAGATAAAATAAAGGGATATTCAGAATCGTTAATCTAAACTTAAATAAGATTCCATTTTATGGTAAAAATTATCTTTAGTATCTTTTCTATACTAACGGTTAAGTTTGTTTTTTAAGTTGAAAAAAAAAAAAAAAGAAGAAAAGAAAACAGAAAAAAATAATGAAACTTCAAACGAACTTCGTTTCTTTCTTATTTACTTTTTGTTTTAACTAAACATCATTCACAACCAGGTTGTTATATAATACTTAAGTTAAACTGTTTAAGAAAAAGGAAAAACTTAAACTATGAAGAGAAGAAAAAACATGTGAGTTGCACTATTCAATTTTTGTATGTTACAAAAATTTTCACATTAAGTTTATAGAAATTGTTTAGTTCTTGCGGGTTATTTATCTTAAAGAAATTCATTCTAAAGTTTTAAGATTATGTTCTTAACAACTTTTGTTTGTCGTTGAACATGTGTGGTTGTATATTTAAGGGTGGATTAACCCATTTTCTATAAAATATATGTTACGAGTTTTTCTTAAAAATAGGAAATTAATAAATTTGTTTCCTGATTCAATTTAGCGTATTTCCTTACGTTGAAAAAAAAAACATATTTTTTTTTAGCCTAAAGGCTTCTTAATATTGAATCAAATTTATAAATAAATATAAAAAAAAAATAAAGAAGAGAGATGATGGATTCATTTTTGATGATTGATGTCAAAAAATAAAGTAATAATAATTCTCTCGTTCTTTTCGTTTTTCCGTTTTACTTCCTTTGTAAATTTTTCAATTAAATAATATTTCTTATTTTTCTCTTAATGTTTGTTTGTTTTTGTTTTTCATATTTTTTTTTTTTTCAGTTCTTTTTTTGTTTAATTTATTTCATTTTATTTTTCTTGTTGTTGTTTTTCTTCAACTTTAATAATTATAAAGTCCAGAAAAGTAAGTAAGTAAATAAGTAAGAAAGTAAAAAAGAAAGACTTCAATTTAATTAAGAAGAAACAATTCAATTAGTGGGTTTATTAAATTGATACTAATTAATGGAACATAATAAACTACTTGCCTTACAAATATATATTAAAGTAACTTATGTTTGTGCATGTGTATTAAATTAACGAAACATGATGACGACCCTGCTATCCCCTCATGTTTTCAATGAAAGTTTCCTCGATTTTTTTTTTTTTTGTTTTGAATTTAAAATCAAGATTCGAAAACAAAAAGTGATTTAACGTCATAGGTTTGAGTTTTAATATTTCAATTATGAGATTCATGTTACAGTCTGTAGAAAATTACATTATTAATTTTAGGTAATTTTTTGTTGCTTTTAAACCACATAATCAAGAAAAAAGAAAAAAATATATTTACTAGGAAGACGACGACGAAATCAAAACATTGAGAAAAAAAAGACCAAGAAAGAAAAAACACAATAAAAAACCAAAGATCTTTTTTCATAAAAATAAAGAAAAAAAAACAAATTGAGTTAAAAAGAAAACGATACAACAAAAAAATAAATTATGTTAAAGAAAAAGCACAAAAAACAAAATAAATGAACATTATATAAAAAAAAAAAAAATACGTTATAAATACGTTACGCAAAACCTTGGTTAAAATTCTGAATTGTTTGGACGGTCAACGATCTTTAAATAATAATATGTTACCAGCTGAGGAATATAAACAAAAAAAAAATTTCTACTATGAATACACCACATATACATCTATACAGATTTTTATATAAAATTTTATAAATATATGAACGTGATCTCTTTGATATAAATACAGATACACACGCACTCATAAATATATTATGGCATATATGAACATTCATTACGTAAAATACTTATCTATAAGATATGATTTTGATTATATTAGTTTTGTGGTATTAGACTTTAATCTCTAAACACTGGAGATCATATCAAATCAATCAAGATATTTTCTTATTATTATTATTACTTTACTTATTATAACTTTTCTTTACTTTAACCGTGTTTACTCACATTTTTTTTTATTCATTCTTTCATAAGTCCATAATAATAATATGTAATAAGTATTTTAATATTGTTATAGTAAGGGTGATATGCACCAATGCGAGTTATAAATATTGGTTTAAATTTTCTATATAATTTTTGTTTGGTGCGAATGAAATGAAACAATTTTATTTTTAATCTAAAATTCTCAATTTTTAACGAAGTAATTTTAATTCCAGGTTTAGATTTAGATTTATAATTGCATTTACAATTTTTTAAACTTAATTGGAAACAAATTTATTCTAATAATTTCTGGTAGCAATTTCTATGTGACATCCATTTAAATTAAATATTTTCAGAGCAATCTAATTAAATCAGAGTAGATATTTTACATTTTATGCACGTTGGTGCATTTGACCCAAATGAAAGAAAAATCTGAAGAAAAAAAAGAAATACTTGTGATTGCCTTGAAAAATGATTGTTGAATCTTTATAATAAGATACATGTCTTTAACCACAAACTTTATTATTATTCTTTTTTTTTTTGTTTCTGTAAAAATCAATCAAAAACGATGTGTGTCTTTATCTCGTTATATTAATAAATAAATAAATATTTATCATCATTTTATATAACAAAAAACAACATATACTTAAAATCTCTTAAGAAACGATGATAAAACAAAAAACAAAAATAATTTATCTCTCTTAATATATTAAATACAGAATGGGATAAAGGATTAACAAGAAAGAAGAAGAAGAACTGAAGTGAAACGAAATAAAATAATAATTCATTTGTTTAAAAAGAAAAAAAAATGTGTCTTTAAATATGCGCAGCATTTCAAACACATCAAATATGTCGGTTTAATTAAATATCAAATCCAATATTTTTCTTATAACCAATTTTTGATTGTCTCACTTTTCCTTCTCTCGCTCTCGTATTCACTTTTCTTTTATTTAAAAATCAGCAACAACAAAAAAAAACAAGAAAAAAAAAGAATGAGAAAATTCAAACACGAATATGAAGTAAATTAAGTATAGAATTCTCTTCTTTTTTTTTTATTAAGAAGGATTCAGGAATATAAAATGATGTTTGGATGGAGAAGAAGAAAGAACAAATAAAAAAGAACTTTTCTTTCAGCTTTTCTTATTTATTTATTTTTACTTATTTTTTACTTTTTTTTTTGCGGGTGTTAAAATGTTGAAAATATAAATAAATAAAGAAAAAAGGAAAAATAAAAGGGAAAAAATTAGTTTTCATCCCTTTTAAAATATTAACAAAAATCGTCAATCATCATCGCATCATTTGTATCTTCTTTTTCTTTATATTTTACACCAAAAATAAAAGCACTTTCGTCTTAACGCCCAAAATGTTCTCTTTTATTTTTTATGTTCTCCTTTAGATCCTTTAGAGAGAAAAAAAGGATCATAAAACAAACAAAACTGATTAGATATTAATGATGACGATATTATGCGTCAAAGTGTCTAAAGAAATTGACGTTGAGTAACAGCGACAGACCGAAACATGTTTATTCATTGAAAAAGGGGAAAGACATCAGCACTAGTGATAGGGTTTGTGGGGATGATGGATGGAATGATGATGAAGAATTTAAGTGTAAGAAAATATTGTAATAAATCTTTAATATTAAATTTCATCGGTGTAAAGTATGCATTTCTCGTTTTTTTTTTTAGTTTTTCTTTTCATTTTATTTAAAACATTTTTTCATAAGAAATAAGCAAAGCGTCTTATTTTATGTGTTTCAAGTTACAATATACGAGGGTTAAGACTTATAAAGTCGTATAGGTCGGGAACAGGAAAAAAAAAATTCCCCACCTCTCTCTCACTCACTAACATTGCAAACCATTTCAACAACTTTTATATCGACGAACTAAGTTATTTTTATTACTTGCGGGGGTATTAAAGTAGCAACGTTATAAAAATATTAATTACAGAATTTGGCATTCTTTTGGAAAGAAATTATATGGGTAATATGGAGGAAAATGAATTTTCATCATTCGCGAATTTTCATAAAACGACATTTAAAATTCTAATAAAAGAAAATTGGTTTTTAGTGAGTTTGGACACTTCAAATATAAAAACGTTCGACATATTTTCCATACTTAATGTAAACAAAGGGAAATAATGAAAAATGTGTATAATTGAAAATTCTGCTCGTTACAACGAACTATTTTTTTCTACTTTCTATTTTTTTTTTTTTGTACAAAAATAACGAAGGTTGACCAATGTCAAAGTTTAACATAAAACGAGGGTATGCGTGTATTATATTCAGAAATGAAATGATATAAAAAAAAAGAAGGTCAGTTACTATATTAAATTTCAAATAGAAAAAAAAAAAACGAATATAATAAAAAAAGAGTCAGTGCACTCAATTCAGCTCACGCCAACACAAACCACCCTCTAACGCCTGTTCTATTTTTTTTTCCTCCATACAAATTTTTTCTTCTTCTTCTTCTTCTTCTTCTTCTTCTTCTTCTTATATTATCTGATTTTGTATAACTTAAATGTTATCTCTATTGAGGCAAAAAATTATTTAAAAATCTGTTTGATCATTTGATGAATAATAAAATAAAATAATACAAAAATTTAAAATTGATTAAACAATTTTCCAAAAGAAGAAGAAACAGAAAGAAAGAAAAAAAAATAAACAAGAGATTTTTAATCAAATATTTAGCTTTGATTTGAATAAAATAAAATATAAAATAAAAAAGAAAAAAAAAACAAACGTAAAAAGAAAAATCAATTTTCTAACCCAAAAAGCATTTGGCCCTTTTTAAAGCATACCAAAAGTATAAGAAATGTAAGAAAAGAAAATAACACACACTCTCAACCACTTATACACACGTACGAACATAGGACGTTTAGTTCCCTTTTCTTTTTTTTTTTCTTTTTTATAATATTAAGGTACTTTTGTACATCTTCACATTTATTCTCAAATTTATCCCTTGTGCCTTGTGCGTTTTAGTTTTTTTTTTTGAGAAATTTTCTAAAAAGAAGACGGGGATACCAAAAAAGAAAAACAAACGTGAAAGTTTTACGGAAGGGTGGGGAGGGAAAAAAGACAAGTAAAATGGATAAAAAATAGAACGTATAGAAAAGGGAAAATAATAATACATAATATTCAACTCAACTTTCCAATCACAATCACCAAAAAAAAAAAAAAGAATTACTAAAAGAAAATTGTTAAAGGAAAAGAAAGACGTATTTTCTATTTATTTATTTTTTTCCTGATTCGGTTTAAAAAGAAAACGGAGGAATGCGCGAACTCAACGAAATCGATCCTACCGTGAATTCTGATGTTCGTTCGGATGTTAAGGTAAATTATTACACACAAGAAAAGGATACATGGGAAAATACTTTCAAAATATTTTGTCATTTACTAAATCTTGAATTAATTATGAAAACTGAGTAGAACTTGTCTAATTGGACCATTTAATTATAAAAACAAAAATCAATGAATTTTGGTCCGATTATACAAGTGGTTATATTAGACAGGTTTTACAGGTTATTACAGAGATCATAAGCTGGAACCATTTTTTTTTTTGGTTAAAAGAAAAATGTTAATAAAAGAATATTTTTTTTAGTGAAAAGAATTTAAAGAAAAAAAAAATCCGTTACGTTGGACTTGACTTAACTTTGACTTTTTATTTATTAATTTTTTTTTTTTGTATTTTTCTAAAAGAAATTTTTGAAGAGTTCATCACGTCTTAATATGGTTCTTGCTTCTTGTTATTAAATTTTCTTTTATTACCATCTTTTGTTCAACTTCAATCAATGTCTTAATTTTATATTTTTATTGTTTTAATTATATTAATTTCCTCTCTCTCGCTCTCTCTGTCTCTCGTTTCTCTCCTATTTTCTGCTACAAATCTTTTTTTATTCATTTTTATTGTTTTGTTTATTAATAATTACGCGGATGATGACCTCAAAATAAAAAAAAAATTATTAGTAATGAACTTAACATTTACACTTACATAATAAATAAATATATAAAAAAAGAAAAGAAAGAACTGACGACGTACGATTAAATTTATGTTTTTTTTTTTTGTAATTAAAAATTCGAGGTTAAAAAATTGATTTTAATTGTTATTATTTTGTGCTTGAGAAACGGAAAAATATCGCATATTTCTTATTTATTTTTTTCTGTTCGCTGATTCTTTTTCGTTTTATGTTTTTTCTGTTGAATTGATTAAATTGAAACATTATTAAAAAAAAATAAAAAAAACATTTGCAATCAACGAAGCACCAACACCTTAACAACATCCTTATCCATATTCTGTTTCTGTTTGGTTAGTAAAATAACAACAACAACAACAACAAAATGTTATAAACCTTCGCGTATTTATTGCCTTCGGGTTTTCTGTTTTTTTTTTTTTTTTTTATTATTTAAGGAAGTTTTATCCAATTTAAACTTTAATTAAAAAGAAACGATAAAAAAAAAATTGGAATTTATTTTCTATTTTTTTTTTTTTTTTGAAAAGAAAAATATTTTTGGAAAAAATTTTTTTTTTTAAGAATTAATAACAATTTCCTTGTTAATCCTTTGCAAAAAAATTTTAAATAAGGAAAATCAATGTTAGAAAAAAAAATTTAGTTCGGCATCTGTTCGTATAAAGTATTTATTACGTGATTTCCTAAACAAAAAAAACCAACAACAACAAAATGTTAACTTCAACCGTCGTCTCGTTGTTCTCGGCGTAGCGACGCATTTTTAGTATACGTCGGTAATTCAAACCGAACGTTTGTGTTCCCTAAAAAAAAAAAAAACAAGAAAAAAAAGTAAAAGTCAAAATAAAAAAACTAACACAAAATTTCCCCCTTAAAAGGAAAAAAAAAACTTTAGTGAAAAAAAAAATATTTCTGTTCCCTTTAAAAAAAAAAAAAATGTTTGTTTAAAAAAAAAAAATTGAAAATGGTTTTTTTTATTAAATAAATTTGTTTCTTTTTATAATGATGAAAATTCTAGTTTAGTTTTCCCTTTAAGTTTACGTTTATCTTTAAGTTTAAATTTATGTTTAAGTTTAAAAAATTAAATAATTGTTTTAATACAAATTAAATTGTTTTTTAAAAATTACAACAAAAAAATTCACATAAATAGAAATAAATTTACAACAGATACAAACGAAAATATGGATTATAAAAAAAAAAAACAAATTTTGTGTTAAACGCAAACAGAAAAAAAAGAAAAGAAAAAAAAGAACAAACACTGAGAAGAACGACAAATAAAAGGAAGAAAGAGAGGAAAAATTAAAAAAAAAGGGAAAAAGGGACAACACGAAAAAGGAAAAAAAGAAAAACGCGCTCACCTACGCAACATTCATACCTCATTCCGATTGTGTTTTTTTTTTTTTTTTATCTGTCCCCTTTTTCTATCGTTTTTCTTTAGACGCTTTTCTTCACGGCCAAATATTATTTCTTGTTATATACGGAAAAGGAGTAGTTAATATTTACTAGCGACTATATTTTACTAACACGGTCGCATAATAATTGTTCTCGATGATTACCTTTTTTTTCTTTTAGTTTCAATGTTAACACAATTTCTTTTCTTCTCTTCTCTTATTTTTTTGTTTCTTTAACAAAACTTAATAAAATTTACGCCGTTAAAGGCAATTCTTTTTTTGGTGGTTAAAAAATAAAGGTTGTCTTCATGATGATGATGATGATGATGATCATGACAATGATTCGATGATGGGTTCACCTTTTTTTTTTTTGATGATTTCTTTTATTCACATTTTTAAGTCAATTTTGCACACAGCAATGTTTTATGTATGTTACTTCTTTTTTTTTTTTGGTGCACGAAAATTTTGTTTTCAAAGTTTTTTAAAGGGAAATTTGTGATAAAATAAAATAACCAAAAATACAAAAAAAAAAAAAGCAGGCATAAAAAATGGGTCACAAAACGGGCGTTGACGCAAACAATGTTTCTTATTTTACTTTATTTTATTTCTTCAGTTTTTGTTTTTTACTGAAGGTTTTTTTTTTGTCTTTTGAATTTTTTTTTAAAAGAAATTGTCTTAAAGTCAAAGTTCACTAAAAATCTATTCGTCTTCTTTTTCATTATTTTTCGTTCAACTAGAAATTGTCAGTCGTTGCTATTATTGTTGTTGTTGTTGTTTGTGTGATTATTGTTGTTGTTATTGTTATTATGTATGAATGACCCTCCCAAACAGAGAGAGAGAGAGAGAAAAAAAAAGAAAGAAGAAATATGTATCACCCATTGGGTGTGGGTAATTTAGAATTAGAATCATCTTCAACTATTTCAATGTGTTTCAATATAAAGTATATTAGGTTGTCCGTTATTAACTAAAAACAGGAAAAGAAAAGAAGACAAGGATATGAAAAGGGAAAATTGGTGTAATGTAACGAGAGGAGGGTAAAATGTGTGTTTTTTTTTTTTTACCTCATTTCATTTTCTACTTTACTTTACCTTTTTCCTGAACTTTCTCTAATTCTTTCTTTTATTATTTTTCTTCACAATCTTTTTATTTATTTTTACTTTTTTTTCCTTTTTTCTTTTTTACTTTTCAATAAATTCTAAAAGATAAATAATAAATTTTCTAAATTGATAAATAATTAAAAAGATGATCGGCTGTTAAAGGTTAAAAAAAAAAAACAACGGGGGTAGAATGATTCTATGTGGGGGTGGGGGTGTGTATGTGTGTGTGTGTGTGTTGAGTTCTCTATAATGATGTGAGAAAATGGAAGGGGGTGTAGAAGAATGTTTAATAAAATATTGTGCGTACTTGTCTGTATATCTCTAACTAAACTCATGTTTAATATTAAATATTAATGAAAACGAAGGCAAAAAAAAAAAAGTAGGAAAAAAAACCAATTAATTGGCAAAAAAAAACAGTAACAGAAACAACAACAACAACAACAACAACAACAAGAAATAGAAAAGCGTAGAGAAAAAACAACAACAACAACAATAGCAACAATGTTAAAGTTCACACAAGTGGGAAATAAATAAGAAAATGAATAAATAAGAAAAAAAAAAAGAAGGAAAATCTTAAGAAAATTCAGTGAAAATTTATTTTATAAGCAAAAATTATTCAAAAAAAAAAAAAATGAAGAGAAAAATTGAAATTGATTTCATACCATTTTTTTTTTTTTTTGGTGATGAAAAGTCGAGTGAAAAGCTTTGGCGGAATGGAAAATGAAATAACAAAAAAAAAAAAAAGGACAACAACACAACTGAAGAAGGATAAGAATAAAAGTGTTTTCCTTTTTCTGTTTTTTTCTTTCTTATTTTTTATTCAAAGAATTATTGTTTATGGACCAAAAAACAACAAAATTTGTTTTCTTATTTGTTGTTGTTCAATACGTCGAAGTGATGTTTTATGTAAGACGCAATCCCTATAATATTTCTCATCTCTTGTTATTTTTTCTTCATCTTCTTGATTCGTTTCATTCTACGTTCTTTCTTTTTGTTTTTATCTTCTTTCCTTTTTCCTTTCTTGCCTTTCTTCCTCATTCACCTCTTCTTCATCTTCTTTTATTTTAAAAGGAAGTCATTTACCATAAAGTATATAAGTAAAGCTAAAATAAAAAAAATGGGTAAAATAAAAATATATATTTGTGTGAGTATAGATGTGTGTATGTGTGTATGTGTGTGTGTGTGTGTGTATTGATGTGAATTGAGAAAAAAAAAAGAAGTAGAAGAAGAAGAAGAAGTATAAAATAAAATTGTCTTTATGTGCGTTTTATACGTTTTATATAACATAATACTTATGGTATAAAGAAGAAGAAGAAGAAGAAGAAGAAGAGAAAGAATATATGAACGAGTAGGTATGGATGGGGGGGGTTTAGTTTGGTTACGTTTACGTATACCTACCATTCTACATAATATTGAAAGAAGAAGAAAACCAACATTAAGTTATATATTATTGTGAAAAACGATCGAATCGTTTATATTTGTAAAATATAAAAAAAAAAATAAGAAAAAAGTAAGAAAAATATCTCTCTAAGAAAAACGATGAAAATAAGAGAAAATATGTATAAAAAAAAAATGCAACAACAAAAACAAAAAAAAAGAACAGTTATTTCGATTTTGCGTTTGAATCTTTTTTCTTTTTTATTTATTTATTTTTTATTCTCAAATGCGACGGAATATTTATTTTTTTCTCTATACTAAAGTAAAATGGTGAAAATTATGTGTAGTCCAAGAAAACAAAAGAATGAAAAAGATGGAAAAAGAAAAAATGTTTACTTACCACTTAAGATGAAATATATGTCGTAAAATATTATTATTATTATTACATATTATTTTATTATCGAATTTCCTCTTTTCCTTCGTCTTCTTCTTCTTCTTCTTCTTTTACGTTTTCTTGTTTTTTTTTTTTTGTTATATTTTCTTTCTTGTATTTTTTTTGGCGTTATTCTTTTTGCTGGTGACAACTCTGACAACTCAATTCAACTCTCGATATATAAATATATATATATTTTTTTATTGAAGACGAAACGCAAAAAAATTTATTTATTTCCCCATCAATAAAATAAATATGAAAATTATTTTATTACAAAAATTTTATATCGGAAAAACTGGCTGAAACTCGTTTTGTTTTTTTTTTATTTCTTTTTTTTCTTAGAAAAATAATAACCTCGTTATAGCGTATATCCGGTATACATAACGTGAATAATAAGATTTTTTTCTTTTGTTTCCCAGAACTTCAATATTTTCTATGAAATAATTATTGTTGATATTTTTGTATATAATAATTCGATCACTTCTATTCATTTAGTTCGCTCTAGAGTTTAAAGTCTAGATGATATAGATGGAAAATAATACAATAAATATTAATATGTTTTTTTTTCCCTATTAAAAAAATGATTTATGAAATTTTTCTACATGTTTAATTATCTACACTAAATTATATTTTTCAACTTTTGATCAATAAAATTTATCAAAATTAATTTTAATAAATAATTTTAATAGCCCAAAATTTGAAACATAAAATTTTAAAATATACAATTTTCACATAAATTCCCAAATTATTAATAATTTTTTTGATAAAGTCAATGTTTGAAAATATTTAAATTGAACAAGTTTTCATATCACCTAAAAAATAAAGTCTTGAATTCAATTTAAATAAAAATGTTAGTTAGTTTCAACTAAGTAATTACATTAAAGAAAAACTTCCATCCGGAAATATACGTTATAAAAATTCATTTAATTATATTTGTAAAAGGAACTGCATTTAATGATAGTAGAATATTGAAACATAAAGACACGGAATAACATAAAAACGCAGAGAAAATCATTAACAAATAAAAAAAAAAAAAAAATATTCACCTGGACGTGGACCGGATGTAATTTAAATCGTGAAACATGAAAAACATGATAAAAAAAAAAAACTAGGTAAATCGTACCAAATACTTCTAAACACCTTGTTCCATTTTTATGAAGAGGGATTTTTTTTTTTTTTTGTTTTTTTAGGTTAAAAAAAAAAGGGGGATGATATATACATACGGGAATGTATGTATATGTTACTCTGTTTTTATGACACATTTTCACTTCATATATGAAAGCTTCTTGTTTTATGGGCTAAATATTTTATTTTTACTTCATCTTCTTTTTTTTTTTTTTGTTACTGCGTCGAATCTTTTTTTTTTTTCTATTTGAATTGAATTTTGTTTCTCTATTTTATTTAATTTTAATTGTAAATACAAATAATCCATGATAAAAAGTAATCTATAGGAAAGTCTGTATATTCAGTTGATTGACAGAGACAGGATAATATTTTAATTATATTTTCTTCATAAATAACTAAGACAGCAAAATAGATGAATAGATGCTACATTTCATAACCGAAAAAAAAAAAAAACATTGTAAATTTTATAAAAGTTCATTTCGTGTCAAAATATTCATATTGACTTCATAAACAGCTCTAAGCGAATATTTCATAAAATATTATAACATTAAATATGAATACCGGAATACGTTGTCCTTAATTTTACTCAATTTACAATAACAACAATAAAAATTACAAAGCTTAAGATAATTTTGGCACAAAATATTATTAGACTTGTGTTGTGTGTTGAAACAAAAATGTTAAACTGAGTTGTATGCTATATGACAGAAAAATAAGTAATGAACATTATATATTTTTGACGCATATAATTTACTTTTATAATAGGAATGACAATAGAAAATCTAACTTAAGTATCAACATTAATCATATTTAAAGATATAAATTACAAACATAATAATAATAACCAAAAAAAAAAGAATAGAAATAGAAATAAAAATAAAAATAAAAAACAAATGTTACAATATTTTATGTTTATATAAATGATAATTATTATTATTCCGTAGATTTTTTTTACCTTTATAACGTTGTCTCTTGTTACCCTACTTTTTTTCTAGTGGACAAATATTAATCTATTCTGTTCTTGTTTTAAACTCGTCTATTAATTTTTAAGTCTTCTAATTTAATTACTATAAACGTAAAATATAATCCTTTTAAAATACAATTTTCATCTGGTGTTCTTACATTTAGGAATAGAATTTTGTTTCTTTGTATGGAAAAATCACAATTATCTTTCTCTATTTAGCTTTCGTTTATGACTATATGGAGTTAAAATCTCTGTGAATTAGAATTTTCCTTCTCTATAATATCTGATTTCATGATGAAAGATGATAGAACAAAGTAGAGCAAAGAAGTAAACAATATTTTAAATAAGGATTAAAAATCATAAAAAATAGGGAATATGTTACAAAGTAATGAATAACTTTTTGTAGTTAGAAACAATTCATGAATAAAATTTTAAGTACATCAAAAGTCTTTCAGTCAAATAAAATGACATTAATTCATTTGGTTTATTTATTTCCATCATTATTTTTCTTCAATTTACAAGTATCGTCTTATGTTTATATGTTTTTTATACAGAGTTTGAAAGAATAACCCACACGAGTAAACGATGTTTCTATTTTCACATGGATATAAATGAAATTACACAAGAATTAATAATTAACGAAAACTATTAAAAGAAGACAAACTTAAACAAAGATAAGAAGAAAGAGTCCAGCATTTATCCCAAACAAAAAAGAAAGAAAGGAAAAACTATAAACTAGGAACATTTCACCACACACTTTAATATTTATGAATAATTCAATATCAAAAAACATAAGAAGAAAAACAGAGAAAATTTATTATTATCATCTTGTTTATAATATTTACTCTCATCGTCTTGTTTGTCATTTTCATTTCTTAAAACAAGAAAACAGTAACAAGAAACCAAACGAAAAAATTGTTTCACGTGTTTTTGTTTTTTTTTTATGACACTTACTTGAGAGAATTATTATTGTTGTTGTTGTTCTTCTTCTTATTATTATTATTATTATTATTATTATTATTATTATTATTATTATTATTATATTGTGTGACGTGTGCGCTCCCGTGTTCACTTTAAATATAATGTACTGATATTTATCTTCTTCGTTGAATTAGACTTACGTTACAAATAAATAAAATGTAAAATGTATAAAACAAAAAAAAAAGAATCTTAACTCTTTTTAAGTGCATTAAATAAAAAAAAAATGGAAGGAAAAAAAAGAAGAAAAGTTACAACTTTTATATTATTTCATTCATATATTTTTCTTACAAAAATTCCTACATTAAATTTGTCTTCTTGTTGTTGTTGTATTTATGATGACGAAAAAAGAATAAAAATTCAAGTGCCAGAATCTTGTAAAGTTTATTCTACCAAATCAAATTTGTTTTATTTTTTTCTATATTGTGAAAGAGAAAAAATTGAAAATGAAACGCCGCATATCAACAACATAATAAATTCTCTGACGAACAATTTTTCTTCTCTTTATTTTTATTTTTTTTTTTCATTCAATTTAATTCTTAAAATATTGATGGTTTCTATATGATGCTAAAAATACTTCACCCAATTATATTATTGTATATTGCTCGCGTAAAATATAACATAAAATTATACCAAATATAACAAGTCAAATGTGATCGCGTATAACCGTAATGTATTCAGCTGTTTTCACTATAACTATTTGTTGTTGTTGTTGTTGTTCTTATTTCATAATAAATAAAAGAAAGAACAAAAAAAAAATTATCTCGTTTCTCATAAGAAGGGAAAAAAAAAAGAAAAAGAGAAAGAAAAAAAAATACAAAACTAAATGAAAAGATGTAAATGTAAATAATCCATTACATATTAGAAACATATGCATACAAACATACACACGTGCGTTTGCTCTAATTCTAATTCTAATTCTAATTCTACAATATATTTTTTTTTTTCTGTTCATTTTGATGAAGAAAAAAAACAGAAAAAAAATTGGTTCAAGTGTGAAAAATATTTTATGTGAAAAGAAAAAGAATAAAAAAAAAAAAAAGGAAAATCTTAGTAAATGATAAGAGTAGAATATTTCCTATTTCGTTCTTTTTCCGATCATCTTTTAAGCAGAAAAACTTTTTTTTTTTTCTTTATTTATTTAGTTTAGACCAAAATTTAATAAAAAAAAAAAAACAGAAGAAAATCCTTGGAAAAATGAATAGAAAAAAAAATAAGATAGGAAGAAAAAAAATGTATACCTTTAGAAGATTGTCTCCCGATTAAATTCTCGGATCGAACCAACAAAAAAAAAAAAAAGGAAATTTAAATTAGATATTTTTCTTCATTCGATAATTAAACTGAAACATTTTTTGGTGAAAAAGTAATAAAAGAAATTTTTATGGGTTCGGGAACTTAAAGTTTAATCATGATCACAATTATCATCAGTTCGTACATTATTTATAAAGTATTCTTTAATTTAGGCCATTCCTTCAGTATCTTTCAGTTTAATTTTAAAGAGTCTGTATGGATTACAATAGAAGTATTTATATTGTTGTTGTTGTTGTTGTTGTTATTGTTATAATTTATTTATTGTTTGTTCGTTCATTCATTTTGTTTGTTCGTGTTACATTAAAATTAAAAAAGAAAAAGAAAAAAACGCACAAAAAACAATATTGAATATATGAGGTACTGAATACAAATTAGAGGGAAGGGAGTGGGGTACGACGACGCCACACCTTTATTGTCAAAAATTTAACAACAACAATAACAACACAACAAATATAAATGCGACGATGGAATTATATAAAAAAAAAATAATAAGAAAATGGAAAATTTTACAGAAGAATCAAAAATTATAAATTATAAATTTTAAAATAATTGTATTTTTTTTTTTTTTTTGAACAAAAAGAAAAGTTTAAAAAACACAAAAACAACAACCAACACATTTATAATGATTTTCTGTTGTACTTTAGTTGACTTGACTTTATTTTACTTTTATTTATAAAAGATACAATGAAAAAATATTCAGAATTAAATAAATAAGATTATTATTATTATAATAATCTTGGGTTGTTGTTGTTATGTCGTGACGTTTTTTTTTTTTTTTTGGACAGACAAATTGTTTTAAGTTTATGTTGTGTTTTTTTTTTGTTTTGTTCGATTCATTTGTTTGTGGTCGATCGTGACTTTTGTAAAAGTAAGAAATAACCAACTGAAATATTTGGAACAGGATTGGCACCGAAAATTATAACCAAAATAAATAAACAAATAAACAAGAGGACGTTTGTTGAGCCAAATGAATACGAAAATATTTTCTATGAAAAAGATACAAAAACAAAATTGAAATTAAATCCATTTCATTCGATGAGATCGTGAAAAAGATTGTCTTTCATATAGTATACAGAACAGAAACTTATCTCTGTTTTTTAACTTCTTTATATTTATTTGCTCTTCACTTGGAACCATTATCAGTCGATATTATTTTTTTTTTTTTACAAAATATAAAATGTATATTATTAAACAACAACCTAACAAACAAGAATCACCATTAAATGTATAAAATTTTCTATGTGTATGTTTGGATGTATGTGCGTATGTATGTATGTATGTAGAAGGTATATATTTTTCGTTCATCAATTTATCTTTTGATTAAATAAAATGAGTTTACCCTTCTTTTGTTATCAAGTATCAATTTCTATCAAGTCAAGAAAAATAACAGAACAACAAAAAAATAAGCCGAAAATGGTTTTTCTTTTTCTTTTTTTTTTTTCTTTTCCCTAAATTGTTTATGAAAATACAACATTCCCGTTATAACTGTATAGAAGAGAGCCGTTTCTGTATGTACATATGTATATAGAGATGACAATAAGAACGTATTTCTTACCTACCAACCAAACAAAAACGAAAACTGCGTATCATCCTATAATACGTATCATCATTTATATATATATATATATATTTTGTCAACCCTTAACACAAAAAGAAAATATTCCATATTTTTTTTCTTAACAACAACAACAACAACAACAACAACAACAACAAAATTTATACAATTTTTTTTTTTCATTGAATCTGATACAATTTTTCATCGTCTTTTTTTTCTGTTTCTTCAAGTTTTCTTTTTTTCTCGATATTCACCCAAAAAAATGAACGAAAGATAAGATTGATTAAATTTCAATATTTTCTTCTTCTTCTTTTTTTTTTTTTATGAAATTTAATCGAAAATGCATTTTCCTTTCCATGAAGAACACCAATACAAATACAATCTTATGAGAAAAAAAATATATATAGATTTTAGGTAAGGTATAGAATATTTCTATACTGACTGACGACAAGATATAATATATTTTTTTTTTTTTTATTATAAATCAAATTTTAATACTAAATTCCCGGTAGATCTCTAGGAATTCTATATGAATTGATAACCAGATTTTATTCCTCCTCTAACAAAATAATAAAATAATATTATCCAAAAAAAATTTTTTTATAGATTTTTATAACTTCATTTTCAAAGTCAATTTCCGTTTGTTATTTTCCCGCGAATAGAAATTCTTTTCTTTTCTTTCCTCATTTTTTTTTTTTGGTAAATGAAAAAATAAAATATCTTATTTTATTTATTAGAAAAGCTTCAAGCTAAAATATTTATTCTAAAATAATCTAAAGAGGAAAAAAAAAAAACGGGGGGTTGATGAGAGAAAATGTTTAAGGGTTTTTTTTTTGGGTAGGAGAGAATAGAATGAATTCTGTCTGTGTATATAATAAACCGCAACAACTAAAGCTGATAATTGGATTTTTAGTAAAGTCTTATCTGTCTACAATGGATTTTCCTACAAAGTTTACGTTTCTCACAAAATATAACAGAAAAAAGGCTTTTAAATATAAATTCTCTTTTGTTCCTTTTATTTTTTTCTCTCACTGACGTCATTACAACATCTTTCACATTACAAATAAAAGAAAGATGGAAAAATATAGGAAACGACGAATGAATATCGACGAGAAAATCTTAAGGAAACGAACGATTGAGAAATCAAAAAAATTATTATTTTTTTCTTTCTTTGATTTAAATAAATTAATCGGATTATTAAGATTTTTTCTTTCTTCCTTTTTTTTCTTCTTCTTCTTCACAATTTTTAAATGAATTTAAGTAATTTAACATTTAAAAGGAAAACATTTTTTTTTTATCGTTTGGGATATTGTTGTTGTTGTATTTGTTGTTGTTGTTATTGTTGTTATTGTTGTTATTGTTGTTATTGTTGTTATTGTTGTTATTGTTGTTGTTGTCACTGTCAATCCGGAAATGACATATAATGCAAAAGGCAAAGGGTGCGGCGGTATATTATATTTTTATTTACATGGTATAATAGACTTATATATAGTGTTAGTGTTAGTGTGTGTGTGTGTGTATATGGTAGTGACATAATACCCATCACTGAATGATGAATTGATGGGATTAATCATAAAAGAAGAAGAAGAAAGAAAAAATTTTGATGGATAAGGGATCGGTTGTTTTTTTTTTTTTGCTTTTTTTTCAAATTTATTTATTCAAATTAATTTATAATTGATTAGAAAGAGATAAAAAATGTAGATGATACAAAATATAAATAGAAAATGATGAAAATGATAATGGAAAGCTTAAGAAAATAATTATAGATTGGATTATTGGTTTTAATAATGTTATTTTCACATCCTGTTTGATTACATTTATACACAACCCATAAAGAACATTTATAAATTCTTACACCTTGTTTTCGGGTCATCCATCCGTTTTTAATATTTTATTCAATTTTTTTTTTTTTTTTGAAAATACATAAAAGCGATTTGAGTTCAGTTGAATTAAAATTGAAATAGGGTCATCCCCATTGCTTCTCTCCATCTACAAAGGGGAAGTGAATTTATTCCCTTGTTAAATCTTTCTCTCACTCAATTCTTTTTCTTTTATTTATAAATTTAATTTAATTTATATTCTTTTTTATTTTAATTTCTAAAAATCCCATAGAAAATATGAATTATTTGTAATCAATCATTATGAGAAATATAATATGAAGTAACCGTCTCTTGTGTCTATAAAAGTATTAAGCCAGCCAGGTTGTTGTGTCAATTTTTATATATATTTATTTTTTTTTTTTTTGTACACCATTGAAATGAAATTTAAGAAGTAATTTTTGATGTAGATCGGTGTCATTGGTCATTTATGTCACTTCTTTTTTTTATTTTTTTTTTCTTTTTAAACAAAATAATTATTTGAAATATGAGAATGTCATCAACTTTCATATATAAAAATAAAAATATTTTTTTTTTAAATTCTTCTCTTTAAAATTAATTTAATATAATTATATTTGCTGAATTTAAACGTTAATCGTCTCAGTTCCCCTATGTTTATGTGTTTTTGAGAACGTAATTTTATATAATAAATATAACTAAAAGCAAAAGAAGAAGAAATATGAAAAACTTCGGATCATTACCTCTTAAATAATAATCCCATCAAAATGTCAAATTATGAAGAGAAAAAAAATATAATAAAAATAAGGAATTATACTTAAAGAAAATCTAGTAAAAAAAAAAAAAAAGAATGAGGAAAGAAGGTAAAAAGTAAAGTATGAAATTATTTTAATTGAATTTTTATCGAAATTTAATTTATAAAAAAAAAAAAAAAATACCTTTAGAAATTTCACATTATGCGTTGATTATATGGATATTTATATTTTTTTATTCTTCAGAGTCATCCAATTTGTAAAACTTTATACTTATATTTATTTTCAGTTTCCCCTTTATATCATCTTCTACCCTCTTTTCCTGTATATACAGTAAAAAAAAAAATACAATCATCACTCTTTTATAAAACCCCACACCCAATTATTGTATTCCTCACATTATAAATGAAAAACCTAAAAAAACGAACCGAAATTACAAAACTCATCACAATGCATACACACACACACACACGCACAGTTATTTTCTTCATAATACAACTTACCTCTTGTTAGAGAGAAAAACAAAATCGTATATGTCATGTCCATACATCATACATCACTCAAGAACACAATTAGATATTCATTGAAGTTGGTTTTTCTTTCATTCTTGTTTTTTTTCGGTTATGCAAAGTAAAATACTTGAAAGGTATAAAAATGTCCCTTCAAAATATCCACCCCACCCAACTGTCTCTCCAACCCTCATTTTGTTATTTTGCTAAACAACCAACAACAACAGAAATATAATAATAATAAATTGTAGTGTTTTTGAAAATGTTCCATCATCCATATAAAATACCCTCAAGGCAGGAGGAACAACATAAAAAATTTCTCGTGACAATACGACATTTTTCCTTTTATTTTTTTTTATTTTTCAAACATATTCAGCAAAAGGGAAATTATTATAGGAATGTCTACTTTACCTTTCCTTACCTTTTACCCCATCTGATTGACTGCAAAAGTATTCTTTTGTATTTTTTTATTCTTAAATTTTTAAAAAGAAACAATCATACATACCTTCACACACACACACACACACACACACACATATAGAAGCATACAAACTCACAGGTGTATGATTGACGATGATGATAATGATGATGATAATTGTTTCTGGTGACGTGGTAGTTGTATGGCAGCGGTAGGGTTAAGGTTTAATATCAGGCTTTGACAGTTAAAGAACAAATAAAATGACAATCACATCTTGAAGAACTTTTTTTATATGTGAAATGAAGAAAAGACAAAAAGCATAAAAAACTAAAAGAAACAAACAAATAATCAAACAACAATCAACACAAAAATTGACTTTTTTTAAGTTATTTGTTGTTGTTGTTGTTTAGTTTGTTTCTTTTACCATTCTTTGTCATTCTTCTTATAATTTTGTTTCTTTATGATTTATTTTCTTTTCATGTCTCAATTATACATTAATATATTTGGTATGCTTTATGTGTGTGTGTATGTGATGTGTGTGTAGATATGTCGTCTCTTTTAGTTTATATTGTATAATTCATAATAATTTTAATATTCAAAAAAGGTAGAGAACGAGACACAATGTGTGTAATTGTCGTGTGTTTATTTTTAGTGTGTTGTGTTGTGTGTGTTGTGTTGTGTGTGTGTGTGAAGGTACAGGTACACAGGGCTTTTTTTTTTGTTCTTCCACCTCTTTTACTTACGTTAAAAAAAATAATTTAAGACTTAACGAAAATGGTGTTTTATTGTTTCTTTTTTTAAAAAATATGTCTTTATATTTATTGTTGTTGTTTGTTTTTGTTTCTGTGTTGTTTTTTTTTTCTTCTATACGTGTTGTTGTTGTTGTTGTTGTTGTATGGTATATACTTATACACTTTTTTTTTTCTTTTCGTTTTTTTTTTCTTGAATAAAATTAAAATAATTAAACTGAATGAAAGAAATTTACTTTTGATATAAAAACAGTTGAATTTATGATAAATTATAACAGTTTATATTTGAAGATTATTCGGAATTGACGTGACTTTTTTTTAATTCTTCCACACTCTTCACTCGTTATCGTTTTAATATAACTTTTTTTTTTTTTTTTTGGTTAAATAACTTAACGTAACGTAACATAATTGAACGTATTATGAATAACATTTTTTCCGTACTATCATTTATTGTGTGATTTTTTTTGTTTTTTGTTTTGTTTTCTTTTGTGTGATTATTGAGTAATAGAAGGATATTCCTTAATTTATTTATTTCACGTTTATCGAGGAAAAACGAAATCGATTCCATTAATTATTTTATGGAAAGATGAAAAAAATGTCTTTGGTGTGTCAAAAGAAGAAACATTTTTTATCTATAATTTAATTTTTTTTTCTTTTCTCTCTTTTAATATGTAATAATAAATTCACGGTATTTGTCTGTGTTTAATATTCCGTGACTTTAGTGCGCGAAAAACGATTTTCTAAACAATAATACACAAATAGAAAAGAAAGAAAAACAAAAAAAAATGTATAGAAGAAAAAAAAGTGATAATTATTTGCTTTAAGTTGAAAAGGGATTTTTGTTTTTGTGTTGTATCTATATAATTGTGTGTATGTGTGAGTGAGGGTAATAGGAAGGAACTGAAAAGGAGAAAAAGAAAAAAGAAACTGTACGGTTGGTTTAAAAAATTGATGTTTATCCACACGAAGGATATCCGGATTAAAAAAAAGAAAAAAAGAAGAAGAAGAAAAATTGAGAGGAGTAAAAGAGATAGAAGAAGATAAAGAAATAAAAGAAGCACAACTACTTTCATTCAATTCGTTGACCGCAATTTGTTTCATTTTTTTTTCTACTGGAGGGAAAGGGGAAAAAATAGAAGAAAATGGAAAAAAAGAAATCGGATCAAAATTAAATTGCTTCTTTTTCTGTTGTTGTTGTAATTGCTGGTTTTCCTTCTTTCTTTTTTTTTTGATACCACGAAGCGAACATAATGATTTTTCCAGTTCTTTTTTTTTCCTATAATATACCCACCTCTTTCTGTGCTTACCTTCCGCCTTACCTTTCTCATATACCGATGGGTTAAAAGTAAAGTCTTACATTCTTCTTCTACTTCTTCTTCTTTCTCTTCTCAGGAATATTATAAAACGCACGCGAACTGTTCTCTTGTTGTAGTTGTTATTGCTGCTGCTGGTTTTTCTTATTATTTATATTTGTTCATGTTGTTGTTGTTGTTATTATTTTTCTTTATGCTTTATTTTTTATTTTCATTTTTTCTTTTTTATAATTCTAAACGATGAAAACATTAAGACTATGGAAAATTCTATATATAAATAATAATAGAACGAGAGTGAGAAGTGGTTGGGTGGGTTAGTGTATGTGTGGGTGGTCTTGTTGGGGTGAAGGTAAGAAGAATATATAAAAAAGTGGAAAAAAATGAGAGTATGGAAAAATAAATGGTAGCTTATTGTATTTATGTGCGCACGGATTACTTACATAATTCAATTCAAGTCGCCATTGAATTTTGTATATTTTTTTTTTCTGTTTAAAGCAAAAAGGGATTTTTTTTTACGTTTTTTTCTTTCTTTTATTTTTGTATTTTTTTTTTCTTATAACTTGGCAAGAAATTAAATTGGGTTATTTAGTTTCTACTTCTTCTTCTCGTTCTTGTTCTGGTTCTTCTGTCTTATAAGAATTCAGGCTAAATTCTGTTTTTTCTATATTTTTAGAGTTTATTTTTATTTTATTCAAGTTATTTTTTTTTCTAAATATATTTTTTCTTAGATAGTTCGTTAGAATAGTGGATGTCGAATGGTAGAGGCGTTCTTTAGTTGGGGTCAATATAATTTGGTACGAGGTTAAAAATTTGACTGGCCTAGATTAGAATTTTTAAACAAAAGAAAGATGTTAAGTTTTATTATTGTATATAGAAAGAGAAAGAAAGATTAGAAAATATAAATAGTCAAAGTCAAATTTATATAGGATAAAAGAAGAATATTTCACATCTTAAGTTTATTGCTAAGTTAAAAGGACTTGAGTTGGGTTTACCTTTCATTTATATGAAAAAGAAGAAGAAGAAGAAGGAGAAGAAAATATAATATAAACAAAAGAAAAGAGCTTGTTGAATTAGACTATTTTATTTTTCATCATAAATTTTCGGATTCATTTTCTTATATTTTTCCCCTTTCCTTTCTATTATTTTTTTACTTCAATCCATGTCAGGGTGACAATGTCACGTACACGTACATATAAAGTGTAACATATTGGATTGATTATTGACTTACGTTTTTTCTTTCATCCTCATATGTATGAGTTCGTGTATAAGTATGTGCGTGTGTATGTCCTATATAAAACTTTACTCAATTATATTCTTGTGTCCATGTATTTTAATACTTGACTTTTTATTAAGTAATTTAGTATTCTCAATTTCAACCCCATTCCTTTATTATAAGATTAGAAGACGAACAAAAACTATTTTGAAGATTTGAAGAGAAAACCCCTTATAATACCAATGTCCAAACAATTTAATATAATAACAATTTTATCACTTTCTCTTTCTTTATTTTCTCTATTTTTATAAAGAGAAGATGATAAAAATCCTTTTTCTTACTTACTTTATATAGAATGTGTTGTCATTTGTGTTATATTTGTTTGATTTGAATTTCATATTATTCATTTATTATTCATATTATTAAGCTTAAAATACAGTAAATGTTGGTGCCATATTGTCATTTTCATGAACATAACATAATCAACAAGAACAAGAAAAAAAAAAAAACTAATGGAAACATTGTAATTCATTGAAGGATCTGGAAAATTATCTGTATGTGTATTGTGTTTAACAGAAGTAACTTAATTAATTTGTTACATTTATTGTATACAAAATATGTTTTTCAAAGTTTCCATTTACTTATTTTATTTTTATGCAGAATATGTGAAAATTTATAGAACACAAAAAAAGAAAAGTTGTTTCTAAAAAAAAAAAAAATGTCCAATTTTTTTTGTTGTTGTTCTTCTTCTTCTTTATTTTTTTGAAGATGTCTGAATATCTCTCTTATTTAACTTATTTAATAAATTTCCTCTTAATTTTATAAAGAAAATGTTTGAACCATTTTTTTTTGTTTTTAGAAATATCTCAAAAATTATATCCAAATATTTTCATTTTCATTTTCATTTGTTATTTTCGTCTCTCTTAATTTTAAGGATGTTTTTTTTTTTTTTTTTCAAAAGTTCTTAAGATTTATTTATTTTAATTTTTGTTAAAATTTTCTATTTCTCTCTATAAATTTCACTTTAACTCCACCGCCTACCTTCTTTACTGAAACGATATTTAAAGTCAATAAAAAAAAAAAATGTTAAAGCTTTTTGTTTATTTCGCCCGAAATAAACTTAAAATGAAAAAGAAAAAAAAAAAATGAAGAAAATTCAATATTTTCTTGTGGTTTATTTTTTTTTTTTTTTGTTCTTGTGCGCGGTTGTTGTTTTTGTTGTTATTTTTTTTTTTAAAAAAAAAAAAAAAAGGGAAAATACAACAACAAAATAAATTTTCTCAATATCTATAGGATGACAGAGTGGGTGGGAGAGTGGGGTGCGAGGGTATAGAATACTTTTTTTTTATTATATTCTAAAAATGTCAACTTAATAATACTGTAGGCGTTTATTTAAGAATCAAAAAAGAAAAGAAGAAAAACGGAGGAAAAAAAAGGAAGAAGGAAAAAAGAGAACAAAAAAAAAAAAAATGCGAATTTAATGAAAGAAAAGAAAAGGAAAGAAAGGAAAAAATAGAAAATACTTTTTTTTTATAAAGACAATAAATTTTGTAACTGACATTTGAGATTTTCCTTTTTTCTTTTCCTTCTTACTTTTTTCTTCTTCTTCTTTTTCTTTTTTGTGAGAAAATTGTCTTTATGTTTGTGTCATTCAATATAAGAAATATATATGTACAACAACAAAATTTAAAAATCACAGATTTTCCATTTCTCTGTTTTAGAGAAAAAGAAGAAAAAAGAAATTTTGTAAATATTTTCAAGATTTTCCACTTGCGGACACCAAACATATTCCTATTCTTTTTTTTTTCTTCTTCTTCTTTTTATACAATTTCCCTCAGTTTTTTTTTTTTTTGTTTGTTTTTCCATTCTTTTAAACAAGAAGAAGAAGAAGAAGAAGAAGAAGAAGAAGAAGAAGAAGAAGAAGAAGAAAGAAGAAGAAGAAAAGGAAGAAGAAGAAAAGAATAAAAGAAAAATATTTTTCCTACTCAACTCAATTTCTAGTAAAGAAAAAAAAAAATTAATAAATAAAATGAAAAATGAAAATGTGGAATAGAAAAAAATAAATTTCAAAATGAAAAATCAATTTTCATTATTTATTCAGTAAACAGACGGTGTCTGTGTATTGAATTTAATTAGGGCAAACATATGACGTCATGTTTAGATTTATTATAAACTTCTTTTTTTTTTTTTGGATTATTTGTTGTTGTTGTTGTTGTTGTTGACCTTTTTCCTATACATTTTCATTTTATCTTCTTAGATTCTTCTCTCGGTCTTCTTCTTCATCTTCTACTTTTGTTTTGTATATTATTTTCTTTTGCTCGTTCTTATTCCTGGATACTAAAAGTTGAATCCTAGGGAATAATAAATTACAAGAGGATATATCTATATAGTGGAGTGACATACCTACAACAAAACCAAAAAGAAAAAAAAAAAAAAACAGAACAATAACCAACAACAATAACCAACAACATAACACAACATAAAATGCGCACATACTGTGCTTCCTTTTGAGGAGGGCAATATTTTCCCTTTTGACGTCATTTGTTGTTGTTGTTATTGTTGTAGGAGGAATGTAGGGTGATCTGATGTTTGGTGTGGGGATGATTTAATTTTGTTTTTGTTTTTGTTTTTTTTTTTTTTTCACGAAGGATTTTCTATTTAGACACAACATTTTTATTTTTCTCATTATTAATTAATTAATAATTAAACATAATTATTTATTATTATTTTCTATCTCTTACTTTGACTCCCTTCCTCTCTCTTTCTCACTTTCTCAAACTGTATTTTAATTAAATAAAATTATAATAATTCATATTTTTTTTCTTTTCTTTTGGTTGTTTTTCCTCTCTATTTTCGTCTTGAAAAAAAGAATTTAGACAAAACAAAAACCACAGAAAAAAAAAAACCAAAAACAATTTAGGGTAAAAAAAAAATATAAAGACTTTTTTAATTAAAAAAAACTAAAAACACAAAAAAAAAAAACGAAGAAAACAATGAAAAAGAAGAAACATGAAAACAGCAGCAACAACAACAACAACAAGAACAACAAGAACATCAACAACAACAACAACAACAACAACAACAACAACAACAACGAAATTATGGATTATTTTTATTTGTATATTCAAAGTGATATAATATAAAGAACGACCTAAAGAACTAGAATCTATTCAACTATTGACCTGCTTACACTTTACTCTCTTATAGAAAAATAAGAAAATAAAGAAAAAAATAAAATAAGAAAATAATAAAAAGTGATTTTTTTTTTTTTTTTTAAGTTTTTGAACTACAGAAAAATTTATAAAGAAGAAAAAACGAATAAAAAAAAAAAAGAAAAAAAAAAGGGGAAATAAAAAAAAAAAGTTGAAACTCTTTTCTTTTGACACAAAAGACGTACACACACACACATACACACATATACACACATGCATACACATTCACATGTAAACAGGTCATAAGTGGAAGAAGTTTGTTGTTGTATAGAATATTTATAATACTTTAAGTGTTTTGTTTGGTTCAACCTTTTAAGTTTTTTTTTCTTCTTTTTCTCTCTTTTTTTTAAAAAAAGTGCAATAAAAAATAAATAAAAATAAATAAAAAATAAGAATTTGTGCAAAAGTGGTTGAAAAAATTATAACAGCGAAACAAAAAAAAAAAATCACAAAAAGAAAAAGAAAAAGGAATACAGAAAAAGGAAACGACGATCAAATATGAATAAATTCTGTTTATTTTTTTGTTTTTCTTTCTGTTTTTGGTTAAAAGCCAAATAAATTAAAATCAATTAAATTTTCGATGGTAAATTAATTAAAGAAATAATTAGTCAGAAGGAAATAAGTGGGCGGTAATAGTTGGGACAAGCTAAAAAAAAAGTGTTTGTGATTTTATTTTTATTTTGTTTTTTTTTTTGTTTTTTTTATTGGAGTAAACCGAATTTGTGAAGAAGGAGGGGAAGGTGTAGGTGAGAAAAAAGATAAGAAAGATACAAAAAAAAAAATCCAAATCAAGAAAAGAAAGAAAGAAAAATCAAGATGTTTCAATGAAGAAAAGAAAGAAAAAAAATGTGAAAAATTAAATCAACTGGACGAAAACTGTCAACGATCACATTTAATTTTATTTTTGGGACAGAATATCCTGAAAATCACAGAATAAAAAAATAGAAAAAAAAAAGAGAAAAATTATCAAAGATAAAAAAACGGACATAAAGAAAATCAACTTGTTCTTCTTCTTCTTCTTCTTCTTCTTCTTGTTCTTGATTGAAAATAATAAATAAATTTTTTTTATTTGGTTCTTCACAATTTTTTATTCTCGCCGTTTTTTATTTTTTTTTCGTTTTCTTATTTTTTTTTGTTTTTGTTTTTTTGTTTTTTTTTTTGAATCATTTTTTCTTCTTCTGTTTTTGGCAAGATGTTTACATGTCTTTGGCAACTTTGGGATTGGTAAGAATATTTATAGTTTGACATTAGTTTTATGTTGATGTTTGGATTATAAATATTATAATTTTTTTTTTTTTCGTTTATTTTTCTTCTTCACTTTTCTACCATTTTGTTGTTGTTGTTGTTGTCTTCGTTTTATTTTATTTTATTTTTTATTCCATCTTCAACTTTTTTTTTGTTCTTTACGTTATTATTATTATTAATTTGATCTTCTTCATTTTTTTGTTGTTCCGTATTCTATTATGTTGAATGTGTTTGTTCCAAGGACTGTATTTTTTTAGTTTGTTTGTTTGTTTTTTAGTTTGTTTGTTTGATGTTGTTGTTATTTTTGCATGAAAAATATTATTGAATTTGAATATTTTTGATGATAATAAAAAGGATGAAGAGAGGAGGATTTTTTGTATATTTACTATCAACTATTCTGAATTGTTATAGTGAATTAAATTAAATTAATAAAGAATCTGTTGGTTTTCCAATTATGAAATTGTTACTTTGTAATTTGTACGTGGATGTAAACCAAACCAGTATGATTAAAAAAAAAATCATTATTTAATGACGGTTAGTTTTTGTTTAGGTTCATTGAAAAATGTTCATCAATATAAAGTTAAAACGTTCACCTTGCCTTTTATACAAAAAATAAAGAAATTAAAAATCCCTTTCTATTAAACGGAAGTATTTTTAAATTTATTGATTGATGCATGTTAATGTTAACCTAAAACTTTTTTATTTTATTCAACAATATTTATTTCTCTTTTTCTTTCCGATTTTTATTCGTATTTTCTGTTCTTGTAATTGTTGTAATTGTTGTTTTTATTGTTTTTTATTTATATTTAATGTGAAAAGTCTCTTTGATGTATTTTCTGTAAAAAAAAAAAAAAATACAACATTCAACGTCAGGTGTAATGGCATTGAATTTAAAAGTATATAAAATAAATAATTATCTATCTAAAGAGACTAGATAAATGTTCATCTTAGAGTGCAAGGAGCGCAAGATCAATTTAATGTACACTTATAAACTCTCTATTCTTAATAATTGATTATAAACTACAGAACTTATAAAATAATACTAAATATATAATTAGATATTCACTTAAGGGCCATAATTTATATAAAAATTGTATTAACAGAACAGAGAAAAATGATGTGAAAAAAAAGAAAAAAAATATGAAACTGAAGTTGTCATAATTTTAAAAAACTTTCATTAAAATTTATTTAAATCGTAACAAATTAATATTATTTCTAATCTATAATTTTGTTAATTGTTGCCCTTATAATGTTATACACACACAAACATTTATTCACAACGATATTAATGTGCACTTAAATGAAGCATTTCCTTTATAAAAAAAAAAGAAAACTATTAAAAAAAAATTAACTGAAAATCATTTTCAAAAATAATAAAAATTAAATATAATTTGCTTTGAAAATAAAAACTCCTTTATTTTCTTCTTGAATTATTTTTTTTTTTTTGTATAATAATAAATCTTCTATGAAAGGATCGGATTTCCTTTTCCATATATTTTATGTAATTAAAGAACTTAAAGTTCTCTCTCTGTATCTAAAAATATTAAAAAATAGAAAAATAAAAAAAAAAAGTTCTTCACTTCCTACTTACAAACATTGAATGGGATGAGTTAAAATTAAAATAAGAGAAAACTGTACGTTAATAATTTATTGCGAATTATATAATAAAAATAGACTTGATACAGTTTTACAAAAACAATAGAAAAAGTTTTACTTGTAATTAAAATGAAGGAAAATACAATTAAACCAAATAAAAAAAATAAAAGGAAATATAGAACAGAACCAAAAAACGTAAAACTACAATAAAGTTTTCTATACAAAACCCCTAATTTAATAGTTAAACAATCTCATAATCTCTCCATTGCGCTGGTTTCATTTAAACTAAAATAAAATAAAATAAAATAAAATGAAGATAAAACAAAAACAAAATTATTTTCTCACACTTCTTCGTGTGTGTATTAAAATTTTCTTGTTTTTTTTTTTTTTGTAGGCAAAAGAAAAGTTTTTATAAAAAATAACAACAAATAGAAACTAACTATACGATAATACAATATTTTGTAACTTAAACTAACCTAACTAACTATATACATAATGTGGCTACACACTCACACACACACACACACACACACATGCAAGAAGTTTTTATTCAAACCAAATTGTGTTTTTTGTACATTGATTAATGAGTGTAGATATCCAACGATAGAGAGAAAAAGAGAAAGAAAACCCTTTGAACTGTTTTCTCTTAATTTTTCAATTATTTACAATTAAAAAATATTTAAAAAATGAGAAAATAAAAAAGAAAAATATTAAAGGATAGGATTAAGAGAATATAATTATGTAATTGTGGGTCAAACGGATTCGACATAAGGACCTTTGATTAAAAAAAAAAAAATTTGTTACGATGATTCTTTTCTAATTCTGTTATTTGGTTGTTGTTTTTTTTTTCCTTCTCTTAATTGAATCTGGGGGAGAAAAAATGTTCAAACCAAAAAAAAAAAAAAAACGAGAGCAACAAACCCCAATGAGTTTAATTAAAGAATTCAATTAATTATCTTCTACTTGGAATTTTTATTTTTCTTATTTCCCTATTTTTCTAACATTCTATCGTATACTGGTTTTCTAGTCGATTCTATTCTAGAATGAGATCAGTCAATAAAAATTTACATAAAATATAAATTAAAACTAGATCAAAACTTGTCTAATTATCAATTATTAAATTTCCTGTACAATTTTCTATTAAATCAAAGTTGTAGAAAAAAAAAAACAACCGGACACAAGTGTTGAAAAATGTCTCCGTCGTTATTAGGCAAACTGAAACAACAACAAAATATAAACGGGCGCCAATAATTTACATTTTCATATAATTAGCAGCGTTGCATTTTTTTTTTCTTTTATAATTTTTAAAAATTATTCAAGTACAAAAAAAAACATTATAAAAGTGTTTTTTTTTTTTTGATTTTATAAAAAGAAAAATAGAAAATTAGTTTAAGAATTTCTTTTTGCCTCCCCATTTTTTTTTTTGCGTTTTTTTTTTTACCTTGTTCTTGTTCTGAATTCTAAATCACGCGATTTATTGTACCTAAAATAACGATATACAACAACTTCAACACGTTTTAGCGTGCATTCACGCAAATTATTCCTTGTTTTCTTTTTCCTTTTCTTTCTCGATTTTTGCTTGTGTTTTTTAAACTTGTCTGTACGTACAACTATTGGTTAAAATACATATTTCAAATGTGCAATTTTATGTTAGTATGAAAACCCTATCAGACCTATGTTCTTTGTTTTGTTTATTAAATTTTGTATTCAAAGTTTCTTCTACGGAAATTCATTTTTTATGCACTATAAATACAAAATAGGTCAAGCCTTAAATATGAAACAACAAGTTTTACAAAAAGTTCATTACAGTCGAATTAGAGAAATGAACATCAGCTGAATTTCTAATAAAATTTCTAAAAAAAAAAAAAACAATTTGTGTGTGTGAACGAAAAATAGGTCTGAAAGGGGTTTTTACTGAATATATTTACATAAACAGAATTTTTATAACAATAAAAATAAACTTTATGTACTTTCTGTCTGTTTTATTGAAGTAATTCTAGTAAAATGTAAAGTAATAATAATCATATTATATTAACAAGACACATATTTATCTAAATACACAAACACATAGATACATATATGTATAAATGAATACATAATTACGTATTCATAAATAACACAAATATTTTTTCAATGTGCAATTTGTGCAATCTATGCAATTTGTGAAATAGAAGCAAAAATAATAATAATAATAATAATAATACTTCATGTATGAGCAAGCAAAACATAGAAACAGTGAAGAAAAACAACAAATAAAGAAAACATATGAAAAAAAAAGTTGCATAACATCGTGGGAAACAAGGGAGAAGGGGGAATTTTTATACGTTTTTTTTTTGTTCAACAGCGGAAATTTATTTCTTTTTCTTTTTTTGCTGAGTGACCAACCTTAAACTCAATTAAATATTGTTATTATTATAGTAATGTTGTTGCTGTTATTATTGTTGTTGTTATTGTTTGTTTGTTTGTATGTTACGATATTTTATTTCTTTTCAGTTATTTGTTATTTTTGAACAATTTGTAGCTTATTGTTGCATGAAACATTTTTTTTTCTTCTTCCTTTTATAAATGATATGATATTTTATGTGATTATTTGTTGATAAAATTAAATGGAGTATTTCCGTTAATTAACTCAATTTTAATTTTGTTTTTTTCCTATTTATTTTTAGGTTGGATCCACCGCCATTATTTACGACAGCAACAATGGAAAGTAAAAAATTACAACAATTACAACAAGCCAATTCACATTTGGCACCACAACCAATGCCACATACCAAAGCACCTTCATTTCATCCATCAACGGGTGATTATCGTCCACCACATTCACCAGTCTTCCAAAATCATCCACAATATCAAAGTTTAACGTCAAATTTTGCACAAATAAATCATCCAGCGATGGGTCCTCAACAACAGCAAGAACAACGGCAACACCAACAATTACAACAAACATCACAACAACAACAAATTGGACAGGGACCACAAACAGTTCTTGGTGCTCCACATTTACATGTTAAACCAATGCAAAATTCTCATAGTCATTTAGGAAATTTTACACAACAACAGCAGCCACAGCAGCAGCAGCAACAACAACAACAGCACTCACCTCAACAACCTCATTATCATGGTGAACAATTATATCAAAGCACAAATAGAGAACGTTTATATCAACAAGGTACACAACGATCACATTTTCCATCATCACATTCTCATATGCATTCATCATCACAATTACAACAACAATATCAACAATTACAACAAGCGAAACTACAACAGCAAATTAAAACACAAAATGATGCATTAATACAACAGCAAAGGACATTTGCATTACGACAACAATTAAATCCACCTGTACCACAATCACATTATCATCTACAAACTCCAAGTTCATCATCAATACACATTCCACAACAATTACAACAGCAGCAGCAACAACAGCAACAACAACAACAGCAACAGCAACAACATCAGCAACCACGTAATATACCACCATCAAGTTTAAATTTAACAAACCAATTTCAACCGGCATCGGGTCCAATTGGTTTAATACAACAAAGTGAACATCAAAATCATTATGGTACAATGACACAACAATTGCCCCAACAACAACAGCAACAACAACCGCATCCAGTATTAAATCATAATATACAAAATAATCAAAAGCAACAAAGTCAAGCGATTTATCAACAAAATCAACAGATACAACATCAATTAATGCAAAATAAATTTCAACATAGACAACATCAACATCAACAACCAAATGATAATCCAAATCAAATAATAATTCATCAAAATCATCCCAATTTAGTTGTTAATCAGGCATGTCAAACACAAATATCAGGCTCGGTACATAAATTAAAGAGTCCAGTTGAGACCCCTTTATTAAATAATACACATCCACCCTTAGAGAAAAAGAAAAGTGGTGGAGGACAAATTCAACAATTGAAGTCACCAGTTACAAAAAGGCCAACAACAGCACCAGTCACATTATCTGGTTGGCTATATAAACAAGGATCTGATGGTCTGAAAGTATGGAGAAAAAGATGGTTTGTTTTATCCGAATATTGTTTGTATTATTATAAAGGACCAGAAGAAGAAAAATTATTGGGTTCAATATTGTTACCATCGTATAGAGTTGCTGCATGTTCACCAGAGGATAAAATTTATAAAAAATGTGCATTCAAATGTGAACACGCTAATATGAGAACATATTGGTTAGCTGCGGAAAATTCTGATTCAATGGGACAATGGGTTAGAGCACTAACAGCAGCAACAATGATGCAAGGCAGCAGGTAAATAATAATAAAAAATGATTTAATAAATATAATTTACAAAATAATAATCTTATATAATTTTCTTGTTTGTTTTATTTTATTTTTTTTTTCAGTGAATCAGATCAAACATCGCAACCAAGCGTATCATCATTAAATCAAAGTGGTGAAAATAGTGATTCAGGAATTCATACATATCAATCACAACAAAGTAAAATAAGTGCTCATTTATCACAAGGTGGTCCATTAACACCAGCATCAGATAATGGTGGTGGTCCACAACCTTTATACGCGAATGCACCACCAAAACCAAGACGTGCTAACGATGGTGGCTACTCATCACCAAGTCCTGAAAATTCAATTGAACGGTAAACATTTTATTTCTTTCTAATGCTTTTTATGGTTTTTAAATTTTAAGTGAAAAGATTTCTTTTTTCTTCGTTTTCAATTCAATAATTTTTGAATAAAAAAAAAAAAAAAGTATAAAATCGGCATCAATAAAAAATTAGAATCGTGCATGAATAAATTAATTTTAAATTGAAAGTACCTTTTAAAGAACTATAAATTACGTATTTTACTAAATTTGAATGGGAATTTTATAGTTAAGTACGTGAATGCGTTGTCATTTATTTCCCATTCAATATAAACTGAATATTCTTTTTTCTTATTTTTTTTTTTTTCGTAAATAAAAAGAAGATTCCTATTATGTGATCCATTAAATTTGGATTATCTTTATTGACACACTGATACTGATTTTAACTGGACATTACATACGCTTCATATCTGTGTCAGAAATGAAAATGTTTTAGTCGAAACAATATCATTCACAACTGAATATAAAATTGCAGGCCACATTTTATATAAAATTTATCATTATTTTAATTCCGTATTTACACAAAATTTAATTAACAATTTTAAAATTCTTTTTTTTTTTTCAATTTTATTAAAAGAACGTAAACGTAAACTATTAAATTAATTTTGTTTGGTTAAGCTTAGTTTTGTTAGTTTTGACAATTGAAAAACATTCCAAAAATTACAAAACATTAAAGTTTTTTCTATCTTACGGAATTTGTTTTCTCTCTTGTGGTATTTTTTTTTTTTTATTATAAAAGTTTAATAAAATAGAAAAATGTGTTGTGTTTAAAAAAAAAATGTAAAAAAAACTTAGGTAGTTGTTACAGCCATAACCTTCTTTACCGACATCATTTTTATCTGCATTTTTTAAATTACTTTATTTTTTTTTTATAGCTAACTAAATAGTGAAAGTTTCTAATGTTTGTTTATTTTATTATTTTTTTTTTCTAAAAAAAAAAACTTTCAGATACGACCCTAATTATGATTCAGTTAGACATCATGATAATAATAATTTAATAAGTAATCAACAACAACAACAACAAGGTGGAAGAAGAATTGATATTGTTAAATCACCACATTTAAATGAACCTGTATATGAAACACGTCAAGTGAAAGTTCAACAACAAATACAGCAACAACAACAACAACAACAGAATATACAATCACCAGAACAATCATTAATGCGTATGCAACAAATACGTATTGATAATAATAAATCACCCCATGTGATTAGACAACAAGTACGTTCACCATTTCCACCGGATGGACAATATCCTCAAGATAATAATTTAATGCAAGCAGAAGATATATATCATGTTAATCGTGATAATATTATCCGTGCACCACAACGTTTTAATGATGATTATAATAGTCAATTATTATATGCAGAACAAAATAATGAGAGAGACAAGGAACTTTATATGCAACGATTAATACAGCAACAGCAACAGCCACAACCACAGCAATTGCAACAACAAAAATATCCTAGTCAAAATTTAATGGGAATGTATCCAAATGCTGAACGTAGAACACCAGATACTTACGGACGTTCACGTCCTGGTCAACAACAACAACCACAGGATAGAAGAAATTTTTCTGATTATGAAGATATTTATAATTTGGGACAAGGAAATCAGGTAGGAGGAGATTTAGGGGCATATAGGAGACCGATGAGTCCAGTTGCTTATGATCACAATACAAGACACATACCAAATATGCCGCTACGTTATACACCTAATTATTTAGAGGTTGGTCTACCTCTAGAGATTAGCTCTTAAAATACTAATCACATTATCTTTTTTTCTTTCTTTTTTTTTTCATTTTCATTTAGCCAAATACAACACAACATGTACAAATGCGTGCACGTCCTGCTCAAACAACACAAGTGCCACGTCCACATTCTGCTGACTTTTTAGAATACGAAGCAAGAAATGCTGATACAGCAAGATTACAACCAGAAATAACAAGAGCGCCAAGACCAAAATCTAGTTTAGATATAAATCGAACGCCAGATAGTTATTATTATTCAGAAGCAAGTTATGCAGAAAAAATGAGACAAAGTGCACTTTATCTGCAAAAACATCCGAATACAACACCAGGAAAATCTAATAATGATTATCCAAATCAGGGACAAATGCCGGAAGGTAATATTCTTTTTAATGAAATAAAAATTCTGTTATTCGAGTTACTTATAAAATTTTTTTTACTAATTTCTGAAAATAGATTTAACACCAACATCAATGACCAGCTCAAATACAGTACCAAGAGAATCAGAATATGAACGTGCTGTAAGGCTTGGTTTAACTGATGTACAACAACAAAGTGTTGCAAGTGTTCCACGAATTCATAGACCAAATAATAAAGGTTATTCACTTCAGCAAGATCAATTTTTACGTTCAGCAAGTGCAAGATTACCACGTAAAGAAGAAGAAACAAATGGACGTGACGGTGAACGTAAACGTGAAGAATCAATGAAACGTTTATTAGAATGGAAACAACGAATGCTACAATCACCTTTAACACGTAAAGGGGTTCCGTTAAGTATTCCAAATATGGCCACATCTAAGTCTCCAATACCTCAAAAGATGGTCAGTCAAGGTCTTCAAAGGAGTCGTTCAGAGACAAATGCCAATGCCGGTTATAATAGTTACTCGTCAGATGATGAAGGTAAGATTTTTTTTAATATTTCGAGATCAGTAATTTTTTTTAAACTTTCTTCCTCTATTTTTCAAATTTAAATAAAAAAATGGATTTATTTATTTTGAATTTATAAAACCAAAAAGTGGCTGGATGTTGACAATGTTATTTTTTTTTTTTGTTAGAAAATCGTTTTAAAATCCACAAAATGATGTGGTTTTATCAGTTTACTTTGTGAATTTTCAATTTTTGGTCGGGTTTAACCTTCTCTCCTTAAAAAAAATAAGAAAACTTTTTCAATTTTAAAACAACTTTTACAATTATTCTCTTTTTCACTTTTTTTTTTTTCAAACAATCTTCAAACTTTTTTTTTTTTTTTACATTTATCCTTTTTTTTTCCTTCAAACAATTTGAGTGTTATATTCTGTCACATCTAGACTTCTGTTGTCGACGTCCAGTAACTTTTTTTTCTTTTTCAAAGAAATTTAAAAATCCACTTTTTTTTTTTAAAAGGAAATTGTAAAATTTACATTTTGAAGAAAAAAAATCTTTGTCTTTAAATTAGAATTTATTAAAAATTAGAATTTTTAGTTTTCTTTTTTAGTAAAAAAAGTTTCTCAAAAGATTCAAAGAAAAATTAAAATTTTAAAATAAATAAATTTTTTTATTGTTAATTAAAGAATCTACTCTCTTTCTCTCTCTCTCTCTCTCTTTTCACCCTTTTTAATTGCATGCAATAATAATAATGAACATAATTTTCCTCTATTATCATAATTATTATAAAATAATGTCCCCCATTAATTTATGTGGTTTTGGTGCTTTTTTTTTTGTGTGTCGAATTAAATAAATTTTTTTTATCTTTTTGTATTCTCGTTTACTCTGTTTTTTTTTTCACCCTAAATACAGTTCACTTCCTCTGTTTTTTTTTTTTTTTGTTTAAATTGATATGATTCCATTTTTGAAATCATAAAAAATAGGAAAAAAAAATGTAAAAATATTTTTATAGATTTTTTTTTTTTTCTATTTCAACATTTTACAGTAGAACGTCGATTATCCGTCCTCTTATTTTTGAAATATGAAACAAGGATAACGTATACGTTTGAAAGTTTATTTTTTTGTATTTTTCCTCCCAAATTTCATTTGTGTGTTTTTTTTTAGGATTGTGCTTTTTTTATATTCTCTCTGTCAATTGTTTTTTATTTTTGTATTTGAGCAGATTTTTATATTATTCCGAATAATTAGATAAAGAGAAAATATTGCACGGATAATCGACATAATTCTACTGTAATTTTGTGTTTCGTTCATTTTCGATATATTTTTATTTCATTTTGTACACAAAATATATATATATGTATATAAATGTATATAGATATCGGTAATGCCTTCCTGCCGAACGCGTCAAACTTCCGTTGCTATCAATATTAATGTGGTGTTCATAAGGTGAAACATTATTATATAATTATAACCTAAAATAATTTCGCTCGATTTTTTTTTTATTATTTTACTTTTTTACTAACCAAAAAAAAAAAAAAAACAAATTTATCATCATGTTTAAAGTACTATATATTTTTTTTTAATAAATAACAAAGATCGATTAATCGATCTTTTTTAGAAATTTTTTTTTTGTTTTAATAATTTATTTATTTATTTATTTATTTTTGTAGAAATTATCGATGCATGATTTAATGAAAAATCGGTTGATAAACGTGACACAATTATTTATTATAATAAAAAAAAAAAGACTATAATTTGATTAATAATCAATTTTTTTTTGTTGTTGTTGTTTTATAAATAAAAATATTAATAATTTTAAATCATTTAAAAAAAAAAACAATTTTGTTACGTTTCTTTAATCGGTTCGGTAATAATTCGGTTTTGGGCTATTTTTTTTTTTTTTGTTTCTTTTTTTATTTTCTTCATTTTTTTTTTGTTTTATTTTGTTTTTTTCTTCATTATTATTTTCACGATTTTATTTTTTTATTTAAAAAAAAAAAATTCTAAAAATGTGAAATCGAAAAAAAAAATCGAAAAATCGATAACAAATAATAATTGAAAAATCAAAATCATCAAAAAAAAAAACAAATAAAAAAAACAACAACAATCAAACAAACAAATATATTGTTTAATCTTAACCTATGAATATGTATATTATCGTCAGATGGGCAACAGTTGTCGCCGGCAGGAAGGTCATCCCCGTGTCCTCGACCCCAATCCTCCTCAATTGAGTCGAAGGTCCTTAGCTCCTCTGATGAGCCCTTAAACATGATAAATGCCAATACCTTGTGCACCCTGCTTGACAAGAACACTTATGTGCCAGTTTATGCACAAAAATTTGTATCTGATACACTTAATAGCACAACAACAACAATAACAACAACAGCAACGGCAACAACATCAACAATTACTTCTTCCTCCGATAAAGCAAATGAAAATTATCAAAAAAAAACAATTATTACACAAACAAACAGTATTAATAATAATAATCACAATCACAATCACAATAACAATAGTAATATTAATCATAATAATAATTATAGTAATCGTAATAATAATAGTAATAATAATAATAATAAATCAATATCATCAAGTGTTATTAATAATTTGGAGATATCCTTTGAAAGTTCTAATGTTAATTCTGTTGAAAAAACTATGAACGTAAATGATGATAAAATCAATGATGATGATAATACAAATAATGAATGTTCACGTATTGATAGTGAAGATGATGATGACGATGATGATAATGATAATAATACTAATAATAATAATAATAGTGAAGATGAAAATACATTTGAGTATACGGATGATGATATTAATGATGCCCTTGAGGCTGATGATAAACATGATGGAGAACCAATAGATTTTATAGAAGATCCAAAAACACCTACAAATGAGGCTTTATATTCGGATGGTTTTGATTTATCTGAGGGTCATTATATGCCAATGACACCAAAAAAATCAATACTACATCCAAATTTAACTGAAATAAATTTTTTAAATCAAATGGAATTTGGAACTGATGTACCTGATGAAAATCCTTATGTTGAAATGACACAAGGTAATTATACAAAATCCTTATTAGCTGATGATTATAATTCAATATCAAATTATGAATTTGTGACTGTTCAAAAACAAATAAAAATAGAGACTGAACCTGTATATATGGAATTGTCACAATTACAACAATCTCCAAAAACAACAAATAAAACAAATGTTGGAAATTCAATTGATATTAAAAATTTATTAAATGATGGTAAAGCAACAATAAAAAAAAGTACATTAAAAAAATATAATGCTGAAAAAAATGGTAATCGTAAAAGTCGTAAATCAACAGAATTTTCACAACGGACTGACCTTCCTGATATTTTAAAACCCTCTCAAAATACACAATTAAAAAGTGATAGTTCTGATGCTGATGATGAAGAAACAAAAGATGTTAATGAAGAAATGAGATCACGTTCACGTTTTAGTTTATCAGATACATTTCGTCCAGCATCATATTATTTGGGTGCAAGTACACCATTAACGGAATGTATTGATAGTTCTGATAGTGAAATTGTATCACCACCACCAATACCATTAACACCACCACCATTATTAGAAGATGGTGAAGAGGTTTTTTCATCAGAACATTATGATACAATTAAAAAACGTGATAAAAACTATTTAACTGATTCATTAGAACAAATTACTGGACCAAAAGTACATTCAAGTAATCCTGTGTTAAATTTAAAAAAGAATGATGGGAAAAATTCAAGTAGACTAAGTTTACCGGATCAATTAAATAAATATAGAAGTAAAAGTCGTTCATCATTTGAGTCTGATTATTTATCATTAAGTAAATATAAAATAGAAAATAAAATTTATACCGAGTCAAATTATAGTTTTAATACAGATGATGGTTCAAATACGTCATCTGATTATGATTTATATAATAAACTTAAATTGGAATCACCATCATTTAGTGATATTGTTTATCCACTTGGTACAGCACATCGTGGACATTATCATCCACCATCAATTGATAGTGAATCAGATTCAATAGAATTACGTAGTCCACATACAATTGTTAGAGATTTAGAAAGACAAAAAAGAAGAAGACCATTGTCAGAGGATAGTTTCAGTGAAATTGAATCACTTGGAAGTAACTTTGATGAGGCAATGGCAAGCACAGATTTAGATCAATTCTTAAATAATTTACAATCAAATGATTTGTATATGTTTGCAAATCCCGAACAAAACAGTTGGGCCAACGATAGTATTACAAAAATTAGTGAGATTCATTACATAAAACCACCGGAAGTATTTTGTAATGATAACGACGTTGACCTCTGCTTTGATCAAAATAAACTTCTGAATTCAACAGGAAACGAAATTGTTCCCGATTTTCGACTTGGTGAAATGACGCCTAGTCCACCTAGTCCAATTACAAACATACGTTCAGATGGAACGTATTATGATTCATTAGAAGATAAAACCGGTATGCTAGATGATACAAATAAATCATTTACAGTTTCACCATTGAAAACACAAAACTTAACTTTACATGATGCAGCATGTGAATCAGAAGATTTGAAAGCTGCAATGAAAATGGAAATTGCAAATAGTATGACACTTTCATCTGTTGAAATGGATCAACAAAGTAATTGTACTGCTTTTGATTTAACTCACGTAACTCCTGTACACAGTAGAGGCAATAGTAATATATCAGATCAATCGGCACCTTATTATTATTCAGACCTTGTGACAAGGACACCACCAAGTCAAGATGGTGCCAGTGATGGAAGTAATTCATCACCATCACAACATAAATTAAATAATCAACGTGATATTGGACAAAAACGAACAGGAGGAATTTCACATATACAAAATCCAATAAATCGTCGAGATGATAAGAACACGGATAATACACAACAAAGATTACTTGCTTCCGAAGCCAGATCAATATCAATGGAAATTCTTAATGTGGCTGATAAAGAAAAAACAATTGACAGTAGAAATTTATATGAATGTAAACGTGATCGTCCAGATAAAACAACACTAAAATCTTATACAAATAATTTACAAAAAACAAATTTGTCAACACAAGCAACAGCATCATCATGTTCATCACCAAATCAAAAATTATTTAATAAAAGTAATGAATCGTCGTCATCACGTAATTCAAATACAACAGCTGTAGAAAATTTAATTTATACAACAAATTTATTTCAAAATCAATTAAATGAATCAAAAATATCAGATGTGTCAGCTGGTGATCAATTATGGGAAGAGGATGCGATATGGAGGGAAAGTTTACGTCGTGTTTCACATAGGCATGCACGTTCATTAGATGATCTTGATAGAATATGTACAAATACTACAACATCAAATAGTAATAAAACAATTGATAATAAAAAAGGATTAACAACAACACGAGTAAATAAAATTACCCGTGATGTTACGTATGTTAATGAAGATATATCTTATTTAAATAGTCTTACAACAAGACGTAAAATGTATAAGAAAAAAATTGTTGATCGACATAAACATGATAATATTGATGTACAACAACTAGAACAATTACAGCAAACTCAACAAATCGATAATGAAGATAACGATGTATATGTACAATTAGCTGCTGCACCAACTATAAATAATGATGATAATAATATGTTGCAAGATGATGTTTATGAAGTTTTACGTGAAACAACAATAATTGATAATAAAAATAAAATAGTTAATAAAAACCAATTAATAAAACAGAAAACATTTGATATTGATAGAGAAAAAATACGTCAATGGGATTCAATGTCAAGTGGTCTTATGAAAAGTACAATAATATCGAAAGGAGGTGGTGGTGCTATTGGTGGTAATATAAATAAAAATAAAAATGGTAAAGGGCTCGGATCAGAGACAGCAAACAATTCTACTACTACTACTACTACTACTACTACTGGTACAGATGTTCATGGTGGTACTTCTGGTGTTAATAATATGGGTCGCACAATTGCATCAAAATCGTATCGTGTTGTATCAAAGTAAACAAATTTTAATAAGAAAAAAATGTAAGACACGCGCACAAATAATCATAAATAAAAGAAAAATTATAAAAAAAATACGATTTGGTTGGTGGTTTTTTTTTTTCATTACAAATTTTCGTCTTTTTTCTTTTCTTTTTTTTTTATCAATTAAAAATAAGAAGAAAAAAAAGAAAGAGAAAGAGAGGAGATAAAGCACAAACATTTAAAATATACACAAATAAGCAAAAAAAAAAAACCAAATTTAAATAACAATTTTCTAATCGGTAAGATTAATTTTTATATTTTCCACTTTTTTTTTTCTTTCAAATTTTATTCTTGTTAAATAATTTCTTTATGATCAAAGCTCACGATCTTTCGTTTTTTTTTTAACAGAAATAAAAGAAAAATTACTAAAACTAAAATTGTGTCATTTAAAATTATAAATTTGAATTTTAATTTGATTTTCATTTTTTATTGGTCAAATTAAATTATGAAGATTTTTTTTTTATGTTTATTTCTTTTTTTTTTTATTTCTGTTAAAAATGTAAATATTTGTAAAACTAAATTTTATTTTTTTTTGTAAGATGAAAAAAAGAAGAAGAAGAGATGAAAATAAGTGAGATTGAACTATTTTATCTGGTACAAATATTTCTTCTGTTGTTAAAACAAATGATTTTTTTTTATTAAATAAAAGTAACTCCGTAAGTCCTTATTTACTGTTTCTTCCTCTTCATCTTAATTTTTTTTTTGTTCCAATAATCAGTATCACATTTTAATATGTTCATCAATTATAATTATTCTGGAAAAATTTGAATCTCTATTTGTCGCGTTGTGCCGCATGAAACCATTCAATTCCTATGCACTGCATTTTTGTTTACTGTGAATTTTCTCTTTTGGCCTCAAACAAATAAAAAAAATGGCCACTTAATTACAAAAGAAACGCGCTTTAATTTACGCAATGACTTCGTGCATGAGCTTCGTCCCTTCGTATTGATAACGAAGATGACGTCAAATTTGACGCGTGATAATAGAGCTTCCTTTTTTTTTTTTAGAATTTTGTTCGTTTTTTTAAAACTATGTTACATCAAATCAAAACCACATTCTTTTTTATTCCCATAAGAAAATTTAAAGAAAAATCAATTTAGAAAACGACGACCAAATTTTTGAATAATTTTTGAAAAATTAAAATTTTATAAAAATAAATTAATAAAACTAATAAAACTTAATAATATTTTTCTAGCTTCCATCTCAGTACGTAATGTTAGAAATATACCAAAAGTAAATCTAACTGTTAAACCAGATCCATCAGATCCAATTGATATTAATTTAAAAAATCAATTAAATAATAATATGACATCGTATTACCAGCAACAACATCATCAACAACAACAACAACTACATTTACAACAACAACAACAGCAACAACAACAACATCACAACGGTGATAATTATATAAAACCTGATATGCAAATTGAACATAATCGTGATATTTACGGTCAACGTAATAATGATGAAAGAGAAAGATATGATGATAGTAATTTAATCATGCATCAGCAACAACAACAACAACAACAACAACAACAACATGGAGGAAGACAACAAAATCAATGGATTATTAGAAAAAGTGGTAGCCAAAGAGATCTTGATGTTATTGAACATGAACGGGAGGTTATAAGGGTGAGTTATTTCTTTCTTGACCTTTTTTATTTTTTATTGTTTTTCGATAATAATTTTCAGAAAGAATATTGTTTTTTTTTTCTCCCGTTTCGTCTTCATTAAATTTATTTCGTAACACTCATTTTTTTATCTCAATTTTGGGAATTGAATTTTTCTTTTTCCGTTTTCTGATTAGAATTATCTTTTACAAAATTATAATAAAGATTTAGGAAGAAGGAAAAAAAGGGTTAAAAACAAGACAAAAAAAAAATACGACAAAATTAAACGATTTAAAGATTTCTTAATTATAGCAAATTTTTTTATATTCTTTCTCAAGACAAAAAAAAAGTATAAAGAAAAAGAAATAATGAGGAAAAGAAAAACATTTTCTTTCTGGTCATAAGAATAAAATGGAAAGATAATAAAACTTAAAATGTTTTTGTCCCTTATATCACTGCCGGTTTTATCTCTTTAAAATTATACAAAATGTATTTAATTTAGTAACTGAAAAATTTTAATAGGTTCAAACCAAAAAATAAGAAAAATAAAAACCTACCCTTAAATACCTTCAACACAAATGATTATGTTATTTTTGAGCATAATAATTGGTTGGAATTTATGGTTAAAAATTTCAACTATTTCTACATTTTCTCCATCATTGATGAAGGAGAAAAAGGATGAAACTATTTTTATAGTTAATATTATTATATAAAATGATAAGGTTGTGAAATATATACAAAGTCTATAGAAATAAATGAATGATGAATTAAATATTACGTCAACGATAATAAACATTTTTTTTTACTTGTAACAAATTTAATTAGAAAATATAAATTTAATTTCAAATCTAAATTGTGATTAAAAACTGAACACATGGGGAAACCTTATTTTAATGGTACAGAAACTTATAAAATGAAACTCCTTGTTGGTTTTAACCAATAATTATAATTCTAAATTAAATTGTAATTAATTAATGAAAATTGTTGTAGATGTTATTCTAATTGGATTATATTTCACAGAGTTGTTTTTTTTTTTAAATTGTTCTTACGTTTTACACTTAAGTGTTATTAATTTAAGCAAATATTACACACACACACAAATCACACACAAGTTTTCATTTATTTTTATTTTCCTTTCATAATTTTATTGTTTTATTTTATTTATTTTTTTTGTCTAATCTTAATAATTTCTTAATTATTCTTAATTTAAATTCACAAAAGTATAAATATAAAAAACATAACATATTACACAGAATTTGGATGTATCAGCTGGAGATCTATTGAGTCGTACACATGAAGAATTAGTTTTATTATTAATACAACTACGACGGCAAAATAGTGCAACTGCTCGTGCAATTGAACAATGCTGCACTGATATACACAATATACAGGTTTTTTTTTATTATTATTATTTTTTTATTATTTTCTTATTTTTATTTTATACAAACAAAAAAAAAAATTATTTATTATTTCTTTTTATAATTATTTATTATTTTACGTTAAAATGCACAATACCCTACACTCTCTAATAATAAATAAGTAATACAGTCGAACTTTTCTCACTGTCACAATGAAAGATTCTATTAATTGGATTTTTCTTTAGACTTTGCTAGAAATATATTGAAAATATTTTAATGTCCCTAATGCAAAAGTGTTTTTATGTGACAAAAAGCACTTACATTTAGAAAAGTTCGACTGTAATACTGAAAGATAATTGTTAAATGCTTTTCGAGTTTTTTTTTTTTTTTTGGTGGCGGCTGGAATATAATTTCCTTTTTTTTTTAATAAAATAAATCAATGAACAAAACAGGCATCGTTTCGTTCTCCTTTGCTTTTTATTTTTGTTCAAAGGTAATTTTTTTGTATTCTCACATTTTTCTTCGAATAACTTAAGTACACTGACTGGTGCTGAATTATTATTATAAATATAAATAAATAAAAATAATATAAATTATTATTCTTTTATAATTAAAGGAAAAATCTGAGAATGCGAGAAAAGAGGCTTAAATTATTTTAATTTCCTTTTAAGAAAATGCCTAAATTTGTTTTTGTAATTTATTTTATAATAGAATCGAATACGTACAACTGAAGGACCAGCACGTATGGAAAATATAACAAAATTAGATTCTGTAAAACAACATTTAGTTGATCTTGAAAAACAATATGAAAAAAGTAAACCACTTGTGAATTTAGTTGATAATATGGTAAAATTAGGTGCATTATATCGTGGTCCACCAAATATGCAACCAAATCGTCAATATCAAACAGAATCAGCAACACTTGATCGTCTTGAATTTAATCAACGTGTACAAGAACGTCGTCTATTACAAGAAGAACGAAAACATTGGGATCGTTTAAGCCCAAATCATTTGGAATTAAAAGTTAGTTGCTTATAAGTTTAAGATTTTTAGTTTCAGTTATTTCATAAATTATTTTCTCTTATTTTAGTCAAAAGTACAGCAACTTTATCAATTAGATCAATTATTGCAAGAAGAATCTGGTACATTACAAAGTTTACAACGTGATAAAGAAGATATTGAACGTGCATTAGGTGGTTTACGTGCACGTTTACAAAATAATAGTGATCCACCGATTGCATTAGAAGCCGCACGTAAACAACAACATGCATTAGAAAGAGAGTTGTCACGTGTACATCAATTGCTGGCCGAAAACTCTAAGGTAGTCGAGGTGCCTAGTAGACGTTGGTTTTATTTTTTTGTGTTTATTAGAGAGCGATTAAAAAAAACAAAAATATGCTTGTTAGTCCAAAATAAAAGAACAAAAACAACTAAATATATAAATAATCAAAACAAAAAAAAACCAAAATTTATCATCAATTCAATCAAATTAAATCCATACATCTACTAACACCGAATAATAATACACATTTTCATATTATTTTTTTTTAATATCATATCATCACATTTTTTGATGTGTGCTTATTTAATTTTAAGAATGAAACTTTTAAAAACTAATTAATTAAATTAATTCATTATCATCGGAATCCAGAATTTTAAATTTATAACCCGGTTGAACGGTTAATTTGTTTCTTCGATTAATCGATTATTAAAAGTTTCATTTTTAATATTAAAAATCTGTTCAAATCTAATTGTTCTAAGAATTTTCTCTAATCGAAAATTTGTTGGCTTTCATATATTTTTATAGAAATTGGAACAAACAGTTGCTGGTAATGCACGCTTAGAACAAGAATTACTTGTATTAAGACAAAAATTACAAGCGTCTAGAAGTACCAGAGGTTCACAAAATGGACTTGGTGGTGGTAGTCAAGGTGGTGCTCCTGATAGTATTCCATATGCGGGAGGAGCAACAGCTGTTCTGGAATCAGGTAGAATTTGTTTTCATTGATATTAAAACAATATTTTAAATTCTTGATTTAATTTCCAGAGCTCCGTCGCGTTCAACAATTAGTCGGTGATATGCAAAGACAACGACAAGAATTAAGTCAAGCAGTTCGTTTGTTAACAGAAAATTCGAATACTTTGTATCAACAAATAAAGCCAAATGAGTATTCACATATAAAGAAGCGTCCACAAACAACTGGTTGGGTTGAAACAGATATGGATACAATGGCATCTGAAGATCATACATCATCATCCGATAATATGAACATGAGTCATAATAGTAGTTTAAATAACTCAACAACTCCACTATATATTGATACTGGTTCTGGTAATTCAAGTTCAATTATGTTAAATTGTTCAACGTCAAGTCGTTTATCAGATAATGATAGTAAATTAGGTAATAAACAATTATATAATAATCATAGACATCAAGAATCTGATGGCTTAGAATCAAGTGGAATGGACAGTGATGACTTATTAGAAGGAACAAATTTTGCTAATTTAACAAATCAAGAAAAACAGGAAATAAAAACCGTTAGAATTGTTAAACGTGAATCAGCAAATCGTCAACGTGATCGTGAACGTTCAGTGAACGTTACTGGCACATCATTTTCTAATCAAAATTTAGATTTAGTTATGGAAGAAGATTCACATATCATTGATGAATATGGTTATAATCGTTCTAAATCATTGCCACGTACATACACAGATACGCATGAAATGTATAGACCAGAAATTAAAGCACAAGATCCAACTAAAACAATACAATTAACAAATCATAATTCAATGTATTCTTCATCAAGTCCTGCTATTCCAGTTAAATATTCTGATTATTATAATAATCTTGTTAACCAGTATCCAGTTACAATGACAGAGCGTACACCAAATACCATAATTTCACCAATTGAAAATAATGGACATGCACCAAAATATATTGTTCGAAATAATTATCAAGAATATTCATCCGGTTTAAAGAATAAAACAGAATCAATTCAAAGTTTAACAAAAGCTATTGGAGATTTAAGTCCTGTTTTCCAAAGTGAAGCTGCACGACAAATTATAATTGAAATGGCCGGAAGTGCATCTGAAGATAATAATGAAAAAGTTCCAGTTGCAAATAAACAAAGACGTGCTGTGCCAAAAGAGAAAAGACGCCATTATACAGCACCCCATCATTTAAGTGCTAAATCAATGCAATCAATACAAGCTGAAAATGATATGAACAGAAATGTAAGTGCTTTGTAAAAAAATGTATTTATAAAAGTTACAAAAGTTAGGAAAAGTCACTTAAAAATTATTTTTCATTATCAACATTTCCAACTAATTTCTATTAAAAATTTTAATTTTAGAATACAAACTGGAGAGCAAGAGATGATCTTGATATGGAAGTTGCATTAAGACCTAGGATTAATGCTCCAGATGTTGTACGTTCGGCGTTAGGACCACGTGAAAAAATATCCGAGAATACAATTGATAAACTTTTAGCAGCACCAAGTAAAATTCTAATTCCAGAAAGATATATACCTGAACAAGCTCCAGAACTTTCACCAGAAGAGAAAAAACGTCGACAAGAAAAAGTTGAAGTAATTAAGAAAATGCTTTCGGAAGCACCAATAAACTCATCAAATGTAATAAAAATGAAAAATTTTTATTTTTTAATTAGAAAATCTAACTTTTAATGAAATTATTTTAGGATGCCGTCAGTCTTCCACCAAGTCAAATTAGTGCCGAGAAAAAACAACGAGAACATTTATTGCAATTAAATCAGATTTTAGCTCAGCAAGTTATGCAAATGAGCAAAATTGTTGCTGGTAATTGAAGTTTATTTAATTTTTCTTTTTAAAAAAAACCTGTTAACTGTTTCTGGACTTTTGAAATTTTATTCTGTTTTTTTTTTTTTTGCTATAATTCTTATTAAGTCACTCATAAATTCAATTAAATGAAATCATTTTAAATGAAATTACTAATCATTAAAATAATCAATAATCTTCTTTTTTTTCTCATCACAAATCATCAATTTTTATTTTTAATTTTATCGTTTTTTTTTTAAATTAGAATCTTTTCATTTTTGATTGTCTCGATTGTTTTTATGCTGGGAATAGAAGAGGAATGTAAGGAATCTATTACTCAACGAAATTTACTTAAATTTAATCAACACTTTGGTTCTTCACCCATTTTCGTATAAATTTTGTTCGATTATCCGGTTGTATGTCAAATCTATCTAAAAATTTGATTATCCGAATTTCCTTACTATTCTCATTATTCTCAGATTCAATTAAATATTTGCTAGTTTTCTCTTTTGTTTTTCTAACAAAATCTAAATTCTTATTATTCTTTATTTCAAAATTAATTAATCAAATTTATTTATTAAAATGTTATTTTTGACGTTTGTTTCTTCTTTTGTTTTTGTGTTTTTTTTTCTCTTTTGTTTTTATTAATTTTTTATTTTACGTTTTTATTTCTTTATTTTGTTTTTTTGCTTGTGTTTGTATGTTTGTATAGGAAATCCTAGCCAGTCTAATCAAAAGTAGATTATGATGGATGTTTTGTTGTTTTTTTTTTGACAATGAAAAAAAAAAAAAATGAAAAGAAAAGAAATTATAAAATTGGGAGATGCTTAATATACTGAAAAGGTTTGTATTGTTTTTCATCTTTTTACTTTAAATAAAAGTTAATAAAAGTTAAGAAATAAACAATTTGGAAATAAATAATAAAATTTTGGTTTATTAAAGAAAAAATGTTAAAAGGACAAAGCTTCACTTTGTTCCTGATTCAACAGATTCTCTTAATCTTTGTCAATGCGCGTGTGTCATTATTGTCCATTTTTTGTACTCATAATTGCACGAATATTTTTGTTTTTTGTGTGTTTTTTTTTTTTGTTTATTTTTCTGTTTTTTTTTTTTCTGGATAAAAAACAATTTCTTTGAATTTTTTTTAAGGGCCAGTTGTTTTAGAAAGTCAAGATAAAAATTTTGCTAAAATTTAAAGCTTATTTTTGAGCCTTTAATTTGTGCTTAGCGTATTAAAGTGTCAATTGCTGCGGTCAACGTCGCCTATGCTTAATTTTATATACAAAATCAAAAACAACAACTAGCCCTTAACTTCTTTCTTTTTATTTATTTATGTTTTTAAACAAAATCTTACAAAAATAAAATAATCAAATATGTATTTTTTTTTTCTTTTTTTTCAAATAATAATTCACAGAAAAAGCAATGGCCGCACTACCGTCAAAAATTGCCGAACGTAATAGTATGTCAGAAGAGGATCATTCACCTGTCACACCACTGCCAATTTATCAGCAACGTGACAATTTCTTTACTTAAATAAAATTGAAAATAGAATTTAAAAAAAAAATAAATATATTTATTTTTTGTCTTAACAAAAAAAAAAAATTATTTTATAAAATTTTGAAATTTTTTTTTTTTTTGTTTTTTTTTTTTTTGGAAAAAAAAATTTCTTATAAAACGCATCAATAATTAAAATACAACAACAAAAAAAAAAAAGAAGATGTTTGTACGTACCTAAAAAAAAAAACTAAAAACTAAAAACAAAAAACTAATTCTAAAATCTATGGTTTATTATTGTTATCCGTCCAAACCAAAAAGAAGAAGAAGAAGACAAAAGATAAACAAGAAATTTTAAATGAAAAATAAAAGACAAATATATTCTCTCATTTGTTTTTCTTTTTTTTCTTTTCTGTCGTTAATTTTTGTGATAAAAGAATTTTATGAAAATATTCGTTAATTAACTTTAAAGTTTATCACAAAAAAAAAAATTGAAGTTATAAATTTAATCATATGAAATTTTAGAATGTTCTCACAATTGAACCCAATAAATAAGTTTTAGGCCTAAATCAATTTTTTTTTGTTCTTTTCTCTAATCAAAAAAAAATGAATAAATAACATCGATATTTTCTTTAATTAAATAACTGTTCATAACTTTTCATAACTGTTGATACTAAATAGAAAAATATTAAAGTAATTTAAACAAAGAGAACAGTTCCAACATAAAAATGAAAAACTCAGAAAGGAAGAAAAATTAAAATCTAATTTTTACAAAAGAAACAAAAAGAAACAAAAACAACAAAATAAAAAACCTAAAAAAAATGTTAAAAGCAAAATTGAAACAACAACAAAGAAAACAAAACAAAACAGGGTATTTATATTATATCAAATCTTTTATAACAATTAATTAAAAAAATAGCAAAAAAAAAAAAGTCATCATCATTAATTTAATTTAATGTTTTTTTTTTGTTCTTTTCTTTTATTTTGTTTCAATATTTTTTCTTTTGTTGTTGTAATAAAAATTTAAGAGAGAGAATACAAAATTAATAAACTAAATTATTATTATTATTTTTTTGTTTTTGGAAAAATCAGTTTTTAAAAAAAAATTAATTAAAGACGATAAAGAGGAAGGGAGAAGGATGAAAGTAGAAACAATAAATAAATTAACATAAAAATTCATATCATCAAAAATAATTAAATAAAACAAAACAAAAAAAAAACATATTATCAAAATTACCTTAAGTTAATTTAAAAAAACAAAAAAAAAGTTGCCTAATTAATTACATGAAGAAAAAAAAGAAGAAGAAGAAGAAAAAGAGAATAAATGATTTAATAAAAAAAAAAAAAAAATAATAAAACAGAGACATCGATCAATTATAAGAAAACAATTCCATTGTACTCTTTAAAAATTAATGGTTTTTTGTAGTATTTTGGTTTGTTTTGTTTTGTTTTTTTTTTATATAAATAAAATAAAATAAATGACTACAATTAACAATTAATAAAAGAAAATAATCGAGATACACTCAATTATATATGTAAACGTATTTTAATTAATTAAATCAACTTAATCAAAGAATTACAGTTGATGTAAAAATTTACTGTTCTTAAATATAAAATTATTGAGAAATGGAAGAATGGAAAAATTGTTTTAACTGCGTCTTCTTAAAAATAAGTAAATACAAAATAAATTGACAATACAAACTAAAAATAAAATGATAATGGAACAGTTCGATTAAAGACTCCTTTACTCTTGGACACTGTGTTGCTGTCATCAAAAGGAAAGTTTTTTTTCCTACCATAAAGATTGATAATTGTGTCAATTTATTTTGTGTCTACTTTAAATTTAAACACTAAACAATTAATTAAATTTAAAGAAATAAATAAAATCCTTAAATATTGTAGAAATTTTCTAAAATAAAGTCGACTTAAACAAAAACAAAGAAAGTACAATGAGAGAGGAGAAAAAAAGTTGGCGGCCATCATTTATTTATTTGATGGAATTACAAAAAAAAAAATGAATTAAATTAAATGTAAAAATAGAGAAACATACAAATCATAATCAATTAATAGTGAATTAAATTAAATAATGATAATAATTAATAATTAATTAAAAATTAAAAATGAAAAAAAAAATGTTAAAGAAAAAGTTTGAACAAAAAAAAAAAAAAAACAAACGAACAAAAATACCAAAATTAATTTAAATATTTTTTTTAAAAAAGAAGAAGAAGAAAAATGGGGATGACGAAGGAAAATAGAGTCTTCAATTTTGTTTAGACTGAAAAATTAATAATGATAACATACAAATAAACTAATTAATCATGTTAATTAATAAATTAATTTAAAAAAAATTGGGAAAAATTGAATTGTTGAAAGAAAGAAAAAATCTAATTTAGGCAAAGTTTATTTTAACAGAATGTAATGAATGTAGAAAGAACGAACACACACACACAAAATTGCTCACATTTTTATTCTTGTTTTTTTTTTTAGGTGCTAAAATATTTGCAATTATTTTAAATTCACCTTTTTTTTTCATTTTTTATTAAAAAAACAGCCTTTTTATGTATTTATTTTCACTTTTTCTGTCTAAACGTGCCGTCTCGCTTTTACCATTTTCTATTTAACTGATCCGAAGGTGGTGAGTAGACAGAAGGCTTATTAGCAGAAAAAAGGAAAGAAACAAAATTCAATTAAACACAATAAATAAAATAAAGACAAAACAAAAAATAAAAATTATGTCAATTTGGGACGAGTGAAGAAGAAAAACTTAAATGAAAATTATTAATTTTGTTGGGGAAAAAAAACACGTGCAAAAACTTTTTATTGGTAATTTTCTCTCTCGTACCCGATCGAATTTCTTCAAAAGACAAAAAAGGCGAGACGAGAAAATATCATAAAACAAACAACAACAACAAAAGAAAAACAAAAAAATTCTTATTGTAATTGAGCTTAGATTTTGTAAAATTCTTAAAAGAAAAACAAATAATTTAGTTCAGTTTTTAAGTTCTTCTTCTTTTGTTTTTTGAAACTTTAATTAAGTATATTTTTTGCTGACTTAACTGATATTAAATTTTTAAAGAAGAAGAAGAAGAATAAAACAAAAAAAAGCCTATAAACGCGCTACTTAAAACACAAAAAACAAACAATTAAAATTATTTTAGAATTAATGAAATTAATGAAAATAAATGTTAAATAATTAAAATATTTGCGTTTAAGAAAAAAAACAAAAACAAAACAAACAAAAAATATTTAAGAGAAGAAATTATTGGTAATTCTTCTTTTAATTAAAACAACAACAACAACAAAACTAAACACAATAACAACAACAACAAATACATATTATTATTATTATTATAATTAAAGAGAGAAGAAGAAAAACAAAACAATTTAATTAAACAAATTTAATTAAAAATTAAAACAAGAAGAAGAAGTTTAAAAGTAGGAAGAAAAGGTACAATTATTATTAAGTAAATTTAAGTTAATTTTTAATGATTAAATTATTATTAAATATGCAATTAAAAACAATTAACAAATAAAAGGGGGAAGGGGAAAAACAAACCAACAAACAAAAATTTATCTAATTGTTCACGTTGTTTGTCTTTAACAAAACAAAAAAATAAATAAAAATTTGTATAAAAAATTAAAATTAGAAAATGGGAAACGAGTTGGAAGGAGGTAAAATGGTGAACATAAATTATTAAAGATTAAAATTGAAAAGAAAAAAATTATTTAGAATTTAAAACAAAAAAAAATTGTATTTAAAAAATGAACTTAAAAGAAGTTTCTGTTCATTAACAAAAACAAAATAAAATAAGAAAGAAAAACGGGAAAGCCAATAAAAAATCAGCAAAACCCCCTTCACCGCCACTTAGCAGATAACAAAAAAAAAACAACATAATTTTATTGTCGTCATATCAGATTTAAAGAATGATTTAATTTTAATTTTAATTTTTTTTTTTTATTTCCAATTAAATTAAATTAAAATTAGGAAATTAGAAAAATATTTTTATTTTTTATTTTTAGAGAAAATAAATTTTGTTTATGAATTTTTTAGTTTTTTAATTTTTCGTTTAATTTATAAAAATTGTATAAACACAATTTATTTTAGGCGCCATATTTTTTTATTAATTTTTCTCTTTAAATATTTTTTATTTTTTATTTTATAATTAAACAAAAAAGAAAACAATCGTGATTTTTAAGGATTTATTTTCTAGTATTACATTTTCTCTCCCACCCACCACCCCTCTGTAAACAGTGGTAGAGGGAGAGAAAACAAATGAATAAATATAAAATGGAAGCCATAATTTAAAGAGAGAGAGAAATAAAAAAGAGAGGATATTTATTGTTTTTTTTTCTGTCAAATTAAATTAAAATGAAACAACAAAAAAAAAATATTGTAAATTTGTGTAAATATTTCCTTTAATTTTCTTAATTTTAACAATAAAAAATCCATTATTTTTTTTTAGTTTAAAATTTTTAATTTTTAATTTTTCTCCCCAATTTAATTTTTAAATTGTTTTTATTTTTTGTTAATTATTTTTCTGGTGCTATAAAAATGAACATATTTTTATTTGTAGAATTTTTCATTTATTTTATGTAAATTTTTAATACATTAATTAAAATTATTTAATTAATTTTTTAGTCGTCACGATTGTTGAATTTTTGTCTTAATTATAATTTCATTTTAATTTTAATTTCATAAAAAAAAAAAATGTTTTTATATATTTTTTAAGTTTAAAACAAAATAATAACAACAACAAATAAAAGTAATTATAAGCTGAGCAGCTCACCTGTATTTAGGAGCAATAGATAGATTTATAATATTGTTAATTAATAAACAAAAAACAAAAAAAAAACAAATAATTACATAAATACAAAAACAAAAACAAAATGAATAAATGATAAAATAAATATAAATAAAAGAAAAAATATGATGAAGAGTAGAGGAAGAAGAAGAAGAAGAAAAAAGGAAAAAAAGGGGGAGAAGATAAATATAAAAATAAAAAGGAGAAGAAGAAGAAGAAAATTTTATTAAAATTAGATGAAAAGAAAACACCATTAATTTTTAAGGATTTAATTTATAGGAGTAAAGAAAAAAAAAAAATATTAAAAGTATAAATGAAAAATAATTAAAAAAAAAAAAATATTATATAAATTATATATTAACGATAAAAACAAACAAAAACAAAACAAATAATTATAAAAATAAAAATGAAAAATGAAAAATGAAAAATGAAAAATGAAAAATGAAAAATGAAAACAGAAGAAGATAATAAAGATTAATATTCGAGGTTATAAAAAATATGATTGTTGTTTTTTTTATGATTTTCTTAAATAGTGAATCAGTGAATGACGGGATGATGTTGAAAATATAGTTTTGTTCAAGCAACTTTCTCTCTATTCACAATTAGTATTTGATGTCGTAAAACTCTTTCCAAACATACATTTGATTATAATAATCCAGAACTCACTTTCCTTGGAACCACAGTTTTTTTTTGTACCATTTGAAATATAAAACATTTTACCCGATTCACATTTTTAGGTAAACCCCGATTCATTAGTCAACATTATTTTATAATTTATTTCGTGAATTGTAAGTGTTTCGTTGCAAGTTTAATTTTTATTCGGAAAAGTGAAAAAAGTAAAACAACAATAATTATTAAGAATTGAGATTTTATTTTTATTTTACACAAACAAACACAAGTAAAGATGGGGAAGCATTCATAACAAATCAGTCAATTGTTTTATTTAGTCTAATAAAGATATGGTGATGCAGCAAAACGAGCTGAATAAGCCAAAGGACCTGCTGCTGAATAAGCCAAAGGAGCGGCTGCTGAATAAGCCAAAGGACCTGCTGCTGAATAAGCCAAAGGAGCTGCTGCTGAATAAGCCAAAGGAGCAGCTGCTGAATAAGCCAAAGGAGCGGCTGCTGAGTAAGCCAAAGGAGCGGCTGCTGAGTAAGCCAATGGAGCGGCTGCTGAATAAGCCAAAGGAGCCGCAACTATAGGAGCTGCTACTCCATTATAGTTTCGTGCAATCACTTGTGAGCTATGGGATGTAACAAATGGCGCTCCGACGGCGACAGGTGCTGAAACTAAAGGTGCTGAGAGCGCTAATGGTGAAGCAACTGCAATTCCTGGTTTAGCGGTAACGTATGTGATGGTCATAAGAACAACAATGATCTGTAAATAAATTATAGAAAATAAGTAAATAAAATTTAATCAACTAATTTAAAAATACTTACTGATTTGAACATTTTGTTTTGATTTTGGGATTTTTGTTTTGTAGAATGAAATGAAGTGTTTGTTGAAATAGATTCAATGAAACTGTATACTTTACTGAACAATTGATGGAGTATTTATATCAAAAATGTAATGTCTTCAATATTTACCACTTCTTTTTTTTTTTTCAAATTTTCTGTATGTTTCTTTACATTTCATCGTACACAATTATTGTATTATTATTCTTTTTTTTTTATATAATCCAATATTGTACATTCATTTGTATTCAATAATTGAATTTAAATTATGTGCAATAGTAAAAATTATATCATCAATCACTTGCTTACATTTTTGAAATTGTAAATTTTTACATAATTTACAATTTTCATATAAACAATTTTGTGCATTAATTTACCAAATCCTTTATGTTTAGTTACATTTTCAATTATTTCATTCTTAATAAATATTAAACTCTGAATGCTTTAACTTTATCAAGAGGATCTGTAAGGGAAAGTATATTAACCGTTAAATTATTTAAAAATTATTGATCCAGAGTAGAATATAGGGGTGAGTCTCAACAAAATTTCACCTCATAATAAATTCAGTTCAGGATAATCATTCTTGTATCATCCATATATTCCGACAATAATAAACGAATTTATTTGAATCAATTAAAATTCTATTACAAAACTCTTTAAAAATTATGAAATTTTAACAAAATACAAAAAATGTATTAATAAACATTTGCTGTTGTTTTTGTTGTTGTGTCGCGTTCATAAATAAAATTATATAATTTAAATTTGTCGCTATTTGTGTGCGTTGAATTTAAAAACAGAGAAAAAATTCTGTACTTTTTATTAAATTCATTACAATTTATAAATTAAATTAATTGAAAGTGAAAATTACATCGACATTCATTTTTGTATAAATAAATTACCCTAACAAGGATGATTAGTGAAGAGGCTTCAATATTTTTTAAAGTTCTTACACTTTACAATAATCTATTTCTCGACTGAAGATTTTCCATTATCGTGAATTTATTTTCTTACGAAACACGTCTCTTGTCATTTTGCATTAAAATTTACCATAAACATTTTATACAACAAACACAAATTAGGATTCCTTTATTATTTTAACCACACATGCTGAAAATTGTGTTTTATCAGTTTGACGAAGAAATAAAGAAAAATTTTGAGTTTGAATTCTTTAATTAAATCAAAAAACAAATTAAGGAAAAATATGATTCAAAAAATGGTGGGATTTAAAAATGAACCACACAAAATGACTGAAACTTTATTTGTGTCTTAATAATTATGATCATCTGGTGTAAATTTCACCAAAAATCGGGATTTTTTCTTATGGGAAATTTGAACAAAAATAAATTAGACAGAGTCAAAGTAAAACAGGAAATTTTTATATTTTTGTTCATTCACTCCGCACACTGCACATGATTCAATAATTTCAGTAGTTTTTTTTTGGCTAAATCTACCAGGTGAAAAGAATTATTAAGAGATGAAATTAAAGTAATTTTTTCAAGACAAAATATAATGAAACCACTTTTGGTCTCTTGTTCTTAGCCAAATTTTTGTGTTGAAAAAATATTAATTTAAACGACCATTTTATTTTTTTGTTATTTTCTCAGTTTCCAGTTTTTTTGGATTTTACTTTTTTTGGTTCTTTGTAAAGAAATTTCCCTTGGGTTTGCAGCTCTGATTTGAAGAGAAAGAAAAAGAATAAAAGTCAAATAAATCAATGAAAGATACGCGTTACGCATAAATCTAAGAAAACTTCTATACACAAAGACAAAATGAAAATAACAAAACTAAACGCAAATACCGCAAAATAAAAGTCATAAAGTAAGTATTTTTTTATGTTGGTTGTTGCTTTCTGATCGATGATTGAAACTTTGTTTTGTTTTTGTTTATTTAAAAAAAAAAACAACAAATGACATTTGTTCTTAAGCAGGTACCTCCATTCCTTTTATTTTTATTCCTAAAGGATATTCTTATAAATTATGAATTTCAGTCGCTAGACGATTAATAATCAACGCAAGAATTCAATTTGTATTTTTTTAGAAAAAGACGTAAAAATAATCCGTAAGATTTTTCTAATTTGATTTCAAATGTGAAAGTGCAAAGATTTTTATTAATTGAAAATTGAACATCGGAGAATTTTGTAGAAAATTAAAAATTATTCTTTTTACATTTTCAGATTTAAAAATTTAATTAGAAGCAAAAACAAACATATTTTATAGAAAATTTAAAACTAAATCAAAGTTAAAACAGGATAAAAAAAAATGTAGAAAGTAGAATTTAGAATTAAACTTTATGGAAAAAAATTTAGAATAACCGGATATTCGAGAACATAAAATTTAGGCATCAACTTCATCCGCATTTATAAGAATTGTTTTTCTCTTATAAGAAAAAGAAAAATTATTTTTCCATCGTTTTCTTAACATAAAAAATGAATATATCAATGTCAATGTCGTGTCTTTTTAAGTCTGTCTGTATGTCAGCATTTAAAATGAGTTTATTTTATTTCATTCTTCTTTCATTTATTTTTTTGTTAAACAAAAAAATTTTTTAAAAAACGTTTTGAAATGAAATAAAATTCATTTAAGTATGTGTGTGTGGTTTATCAAACACAATTTATGTAGAGGTGCAGCACTAAAATAATAGGGTGTTACAAAATGAAAAAAAAAACAATAAATTTCAAATGTGAAATTTTTTGTAAAATTTCATGAAATATTTCAACAATGAAATTTTTCATCTTTTTTTTTGTTTTGAATTTTTACACGAGTAATTTTTTTTTAATATTGAAGAATAAAGATTTATTTAGAAATTCCAATTTACCAAGATATATAAGATGAACATTCAATTTCAGAAAAATAATTTTCATCATTTAGTTTGGAAACAAATTTTTTGCCATTTCTTGAGATTTTTCAAAATTACTAAAATTTATTTTGAAACACACTGCTTTATTATAATTACCCATTCTTATCTTCCTTGAAATGCCTAAAATGAAAAATATATCCACCACCAAATAAAAAAAAAAATTGAAAAAAAAATTAAGAAAACAAATTTATGATATAAGAGTAGAACCTGTTTAAGAAGAAGAAGAGAATAACAAATCTCCTGGATTAAAGATAAAACGAACGAAAAAAAAAACAAAATTAAATCGAATTCAATTCAGTGAACTTTGAATACTTTCTTTAGAACAGAACACAACAAAATTCAAAAGACAAAACAAAACAAACAACCAGAAGAGGAAAAAAAAAATTGAAGTCATCAACCTTTTGCCTTGACATTGGCGCACGTAATATAAAGTGAAAGAAATATGAAAGAACTCAAAACAAAAAATATTCAATCAAATCAAAATAAAAAAATGAATGTTTGTACACAACCAAAACCAAAAACAAATCCATCTTTTTATGCATTCTCTCTCCTGATCACATTTGAGAAATCGATTAATATTTTTGGGTGTGTTTGTGTCGTCTTCCTACTCCTCCCTCTACCCCTCCTTTTCATCATTCTTCATCTTGCTCGTAAATAACTTAATAAAGAATAAAATGTATAAATATATATTATTACAGATCGTGGCAAAAGGACCAAAAAGACCGCCACACACGTAAAGTTGATTGACATTTTATTCACGAATTGTTTTTTCTCATCGTTTTCTTCTTCTTAATTTTTCAGATGTTTTTGAACTGAGTGAAATAAAAATACGTTATAAAATTCTTTCTACTTACAATCAACCCTCCCATATATTTCACACCCACTATTAATGGAAACACAACATAAAACCAATAAAATATATAAATTGTAATTTTTTGATTATTTTAAAATAATTACGTCAATTGAGAAAACCCTCTCAGCATTAATCAATAATCAAATGAAATTTATCAATGTTTGTATGAAACTTCAAACTTTTATAAGTAAATAAATAAAGGAAAAAAAATGTAAACAACAACATAACAAGAAAGAATAAGTGAACAAATATATAGAAATAAAATTCTTGTTAATTGTAACTCACGTTTACGGGTGTGTTTTTTTATTAATTTCAGATACGTAAGTATTTAATCTACAACGAATAATAAGAACAACAGCATACAGTAATAGAGAAACAACACCAAACAAAAAAATACTTTAATAGTGAAATGAATGAATGAATGAAGACTAGTAAACTTTAATTAAATTTAATAATAATTCTTATAAGAATTGAATGAAATGCGTTTTAAATTCAAAATTATTACACATGAAAACTGATTATTGCAGTTATTATAAATTAAAACAATTATTTGAAGGAGTAAGGTGTCGTTACATTTTGTAAATTGCATCATATTATTGTCTTTTATAAAGGCGCAATGTAGATGGAATTTTTTTGAAACTTGGATACCAGATGTCTAAGAAGTTCCATTCCATCTTTACATTTTCTTAACTTTTGTATTTGTTCAGAGTAATTTTTTTCTTTCATCTTCTTTACATTCTTGATGATTTGTCCAAATTAAATGAAAATAAAATTTTTGTAAAGAGAAAACAACAAAATATAAATAAACAAACAAACAAAATTCAGGATCGATGTCCTTCACTGACCGAAATCAAATAAAGAAAAATTAAAGAAGACGCACACACATTTTTATTTATTTATTTACGTGATTTGCGTAAAATACAATTAAATATTTTTTTAATCAAATTAATTAATCAATAATTAGAGGTCACACACACAAACAACAACAACAAAAACAATAATAATATACGAAAATAATAGAAGACAATACGGAAATTGTTATTCATTTTTACGTAGATTATGATTATGATGATTATAGTGATGATGACGATGATAATTATTAAAACAAAAAGGAAAAATATTTTTTCTTTACTTGATTTTCATTTATTTATTATTCTGTTATGATTAATATTTTTTTTTTAATCAATAGAACAGAACTGAAAATATAAAAATAAAAACTAAACATAAAACAAAAACAAAAACGTGCCTTTAATTTTTAATTAATCAACAAATAAATTCAAGTCCAATCGTCGTATCAAAAAGGTAAAAAAAAAAAAAATAAAGAGAAAGAAGAAGACTAAATATTTTTTTATTCTTTTCTCTTTGTCTTGTTTTATTTCATTTTTATATAGAAAAGAATATTATTAAATTTTGTGTTCAGTATAAAAACATTTCATTTGAACTCGCGTTGATCATTGCTCAAGTGGACATCATCATTATAAGATGGGTGAGTTTTAGTTCTTTTCTCTTATCAACATCAACATCATCATCACATCAATTTTTACTTTAAAATTCATTTAAAGTGTTTAATTTTTTACTTTTTAATTTGTGTAATTTGTGAATATAAATTTTTCGTTGTTTCATTTAACTTTATTGTTATCTGGAAAAATTTCTATTAAATAAAATTAATCTAAAATAAAATTGTTGTTGTTGTGAAAAATGTGTTATCCGTTTAGTAAATTTTTTATTAAATTAATTTTTTAATCCTTTACGATGAAAATTTAATTTCGATTTAAATATTTTTTCACCATTTTGATAAAATTTTATTTAAAAATAACGAAAGAATTGTGTTTTTTTTTTTGTTGAATGAAAATTATGAATTCAATCGTAAAATTCTTTAAAATTTATTTATCCGTGTTTTGTGATAAAACAATTTTATGAAAATTTAAACGCAATAAATTTAACGTTAAAATTATAAATGAATTAATTATAATAAAAATTAATAAACAAAATTTTTTTTTATTTTTTATTTTATTCTATGTGTCTTTATTGCAGGTCCCCAATATTTATTATTTATGGTTTTTGGAATTGTCGGTTATGGAATAACAAATACATTTGCTCAAGGTAATTTTTTTTTAAATAAAAATATTAAGTAACTTTTTTTTAATTATTTTGGTTTCTTGAAAGAAAAAATGTTAAATAGTGAAATCAAGTGAATAAAATAATGAGAAATAAATTGTTTTTGTTGATATTTTGAATTCCCTTCAAAGGGGTAATTTGTATAAAATATTTATGTGTCTAATTAAATTATGAATTTTATTAAATTGATTCAAAATTTAGACGATGGACAACCGGCGAGAATTGTCTGTTATTTTAGTAATTGGGCAATATATCGTCCAGATATCGGACGTTATGGCATTGAAGATATTCCAGCTGATATGTGCACGCATTTAATTTATTCTTTTATTGGAATTGACGATGCAACATGGCAAGTTTTAGTGATTGATCCAGAGGTTCGAAATTTTTATCAAATTTTAAAAATTGAGTTAAAATAATTAATTCCTGGTAAATTCTAGTTGGACATCGATCAAAATGGATTCCGTAATTTTACAGATTTAAAAAAAACACATCCCCATTTAAAACTTCAATTGGCTGTTGGTGGTTGGGCTGAAGGTGGTAAAAAATATTCAAGAATGGTAGCATCAAAGGATAGACGTAGAATATTTATTAGAAGCATCATCGAATATATGAACAAATATGAATTTGATGGTTTTGATTTGGATTGGGAATATCCCGGTGCTGCAGATAGAGGTGGAAGTTTTGGTGATAAAAATGTGTTCTATTATTTTGTACAAGAATTAAGAAGGGCATTTGATAATGAGGATAAAGGATGGGAAATCACAATGGCTGTTCCTGTAGCCAAATTTAGACTTCAAGAAGGTTATCATGTTCCAGAATTATGCGAGTAAGATTTTTTTTAATATTTTATAACAATAAGAATTTATAAATTTAATTTTAAATTAAAGACTCTTAGATGCAATTCATGCAATGACGTACGATTTAAGAGGAAATTGGGCCGGGTTTGCCGACACCCATTCCCCTCTGTATAAGAGACCGCATGATCAATATGCCTATGAGAAATTAAATGTCGTGAGTATTAAATTTTTTCTGCCTCCATGAAGCAAATGTTAAAACTGAAATAATGAAATTAACAATTATGTAGAACGATGGTCTTCAATTGTGGGAAGATATGGGCTGTCCAGCCAATAAACTTGTTGTTGGTGTACCATTTTATGGTAGAAGTTTTACATTAAGTGCTAGTAATTCAAATCATGATCTAGGAACATATATAAATAAAGAAGCTGGTGGTGGAGAACCCGGGCCTTACACAAACGCCACTGGTTTTGTTGCTTATTACGAGGTTTGTTGCCGAACATTCAATTCTGAAGAAGACAAAATAAACTGATTAAATTTATTCTTTAGATTTGTACAGAAATAATGGATGAATCAAAAGGATGGACGACAAAATGGGATCAATATGGAGAATGTCCTTACACATATAAAGGAACACAATGGATTGGCTATGAAGATACAAAATCACTTCAAATAAAAATGGACTTTATTAAAGCAAAAGGTTATGCAGGGGCTATGACATGGGCTATTGATATGGATGATTTCAGAGGTTTGTGTGGACCAGAAAATGCACTATTAGAAGTACTTTATGAGAATATGAAAGATTATATCGTGCCAAGGCCGACCGGAACAACAACACCACGTGTAATTTTTTTTTTTGCTTTTGTTTTTCTTAAAAAAAAAATTAATTGTTTATTTTAAAAATATTTTAGCCGGAATGGGCTAGACCACCGTCAACGGAAGCTGATCCATCAGAAACAGATTTTGTATTGCCATCAACAACAAGACGTCCAATTACACAAGCGCCATCAACAACAACTAAAGTAAATCTCCTCTCTTTTTTTTATTATTCTTATTTTAAGACAGTTTTTATATTAGAAAACATCTGTTCAATAATTTCTGACTTTTAAATTTATCAAATTTTAAGAAGACAACGAAACGTACAACAACAAAGCGAACAACAACAACTAGGAGAACGTCAACAACAACAACAACTACAGAGGAGCCAAATATAGATGACATTCTTGATGAAGAACAGGAAGAACAAGAAGATAATGAAGTAAAACCAGAAGTTGCAATTGAAGATATTGATAGTACACAAGAAGACGATGTAGATGCAGATGATATATTAAATGAAGGTATAGATGAGGAGGAGCATCCATTTGATGATTCAGAAGTTGATTGTTCAAAAAATACAGATTATGTTCCACATCGTGATTGTTCAAAGGTTTTTGCAATTGAAAACATATAATTATTTTCCAGAATTTAATTTAAATTTACAATTTCAGTATTATCGTTGTGTCCATGAGAAACCTGTGGAATTCTTTTGTAAACCAGGAACAGCATTTCATACACTGACCCATGTCTGTGACTGGATTGAAAATGCTGACAGAAGACGATGCACCAAAATTAAGAAAACATAACGACCTGGGCGAACCTAAATTCATATAATATAGTTAGTAAATTATAATTAACATTTAAATGAGATGACCTGAACATCGTCACAAACAAAAAAGAAGACAAAAAATAAACTCATACACGTAGAAATTAATACACGCTAAATAATTCTTATATTTTTTTTTATATTTTTTCATAATAAAAGAAAAAAACAAAATAAATAAGTGAAAAAAAATACAATAAGATAATTTTTTTATATTTTCACAATGCTCTGTTTCTTCTCCTTTCAATTTTTCATTTTAAATAATTTTTCTGATGATTTTCCTTTCAATGTTACAAGTAACAAACCAATTTTTTTTTGTTTTCTCCAATCGACCCACGTTCGATGATCTTGTTTATTTTTCTGCTGTGAATATTCTCATAAAATGTATTCGCGTCTTTACTACTTTTCAATGGATTTGATTTTAAAGTAAGAAATTAAAAAGATAAAACTGAAATGATATTCGTGTGATCATGTAAAGTATTCGTGAGTGATCGTTGATCATTTTCAATGCAAACAGTAATTATTAAATGAGTAAAATGATAATCGTGAATGATGATCGCAAAGTGATCGTGATTCGTGATCATGTAAAATTCTGTTTGAAATAATTGTGGAAAATATTAGACGTGAAACAGAAAAGATTTGTATTTTAACTGATCGTATTCTGTAGCTACGCGATCATTTCTACTGAACCTCATTATTTAGTAATTTTCTCTAATTATCAAATTTATGTTTTCAACAAAAAAATTCAGTTTCTCACTTCAAAAAAAACATTTTACACTTTTTTGATTCTTCAAACCAAAAAAAAAAAGTTTAGAGGAAAATTGGCACAAGAAATTTATGAGAAATTCCTTTAATAATATTTCGTGCATTAAATTAAAGATTATTATTATCGTCTCCCAACAAAAAAAAAACGAACATTTATAAACTCGTCTTCGTCCGAATTTTTTTTCTGAAAAGAAAAACTTAAAAAGAAAACACAAGAGGAAAATACGAAAACTAAGAAGAAAAAGAAGAAAACACAGAATTTTCGCGGTCACCAAAATATACAAAAAAATGTTCTCTCTTGTTTCGAATTGGGATTAGACCGGGAAACATCGGGCTGTGTGTAGTTTTTTTTTTCCTAAATTACTCTAATAAATATTTATAGAAAAATTTTGTGTACACAAACAGATAGACACAAATCTATACATATTTATTAGGAATAAAAAAAAATAAAAACGTTTTCTTTTTACTTTTCTTTCTCTTCTTTAAACTTTTCTTCTTTATATTTTTTCCATTTTTTTTTTAAATTTTTAATAAAAATAAATTAAAATTTAAAATTATTTTTCTTTAAATTATTGAATTTTTTTCTTTTTTTGAGAAAAATAAAGAACGAAGAAGTCAAAGTAGAAGAAGAAGAAGAAGAAGAAGAAGAAGAAAAATGTAAAAATATTTTAAAATAAAAATTAAATTAAATCAAAATTAAGAGACTGTCAACGGAATCTTTCTTATGTCCTCGAAAGGAAGAAAAAGGACATAAGGAATTTTTTTAGTTTGTGTTTTCATTTTCAATTCATTTAATTTTTTTTTATTTATGGGTTAAAAAAATTATTTTAAAAGAAAATTAAGAAAAAGTGGTTAAACAAAAGTGAATCGTAAATTTTTTTAGTTTTAAATTTTTCGCAACTTTTTTTTTCTTTTAAAAATTTTTGTTTTTCTTGAAATTTTAATTTAAGTTTTTTTTTCTTTCTCTCTCTCTAAAAAAGGATAAAATAAAATATTTTTTTTTTAAAAAAAATTATTATGGGACGGCCAACAGTTTGGGTCCTTTTAGGCCTTACACTTCTTGCCGTCTCCTTGCATGGTAGGTTCTTTTACATAAATTATATTTAAGGACAATTTTGTCCGTTTTCCCTATGAAGTTACTCCTCCGTTCGTTCCCTTGAACCCACTTCCCTTCAACATTTTCAAACAATTTCTTTCTTGTGCATTCGTACGTTAGTGTGTGTGTAGATTATCATTTAGTTGTGAAGTGAATTTAATTAATTGATTTAATTAAAAATAAATTTAGAACAATTCAAATTGGATTATATAATGACAATGACGACGACGACGACGATGATGATGATGATGATGAAGATGATGATGATGATGATGATGATGAAGATCATGGTGATGATGATGGCAAAAAAAAATTTATAATTATAAAATTATAAAATTATAAAAGATTAAAAAAAATATAAAAGACAAAAAACAAAATTATGCAATATGAAGAAGAAGAAGATGAAAAAATTATAAAAAAGAAGAAGAAGAAGAAGAAGAAGAAAAAGAAAAAGAAGTAAATGAAGATGAAGTAAAACAAGTAGAAGAAGAAGAATATTTTTAAACAGCTCTGTGTAATATTTAAATTTAGATGCGAAAAATGTGGGAATATAGAGTTTAAAAATATTTATTTATAAAATTGTGCCAGTGCTAAAAAGTACAAGAAGAAGAGGGACTCTGAATGAATATTATAATATTTTAAATATTTATATTTTATATTTAATTTTACATTTCTTATTCTATCTATCACCCTGTGTCCCTCTATCTCTCTCTCTCTCGTTGTCTTAACCATTTTTTAACTTTATAACTTTTTAACTTTATTTTTTATTTTGTCAAAATTTAATTAACTATTTAACTTTTTTTATTTGTGTTAAAAATCTTATCTAGCTGACAAAAAAGAGAAAAAATTCATCGTCCTTATTATGTAACATTTTTGTAACGTTAATTCTTGTTCCAGTACGAAAAATCGAAAAAAAACTCCTCTAGAAATAATTTTTAAAGAAAAGCAAATGAAAAACTATACAAAAAAAATCGTGACCTGGAGACATGCGATGACATTGTGAATTATCAGTGATATTTTATATTATTTTTCATCTCTGTTTAAATTGTAAATTGCATTTGAAAAATTTAGTTAATGTTGAACAAAAAAAAAAACGGTAGATTTTTAATGGATTTTATTTATATAAATCTGTATGAAGTGCATCTGTGTTTATTTCAGATGCGAACACAAAAAAAAAATATTACCTCTTTCCATTCAACCGTTTCTTTTTCCGTTGCCTGATTTTCTTTTTTTTTTTTTCTTCTTCCATTTTCTTTTTATTTAACACAATTTCAAATAACTTACAATTTTATTTATAGAAATTGAATTTTCTTATTTTTTTTATGAATTTTGCCTCATCTTCTTCTTAATTTTCTTATAAAAAAATATTTGTGATTTTTTTTTTGTGTCTTTCGACTATTATACGTGAATCTTTCTCTAACTCTTCATTGCAAATATCTACAGAGTTATGCATACACACACACACACACCCATGTTATTCACACAAAATAATGTATAACGAGAATAAATTTGGATATTTTGTGTCTCTTATTCAATGTCGAGGACAATTATATAGAAAATGTACAGCATAGAATAAAAAAAGACAGTGAAAAAAAAACTGACAATTAAATTTATTGCAGAAAAATTCTTTAAATTGCAAAAGGAAAGAAGAAAATTAACAATGAACGATTTCTAATTTATTAAAGACAGATTTTTCAACAATTTCTGTTTTACTTCCATGACATAAAATAGACGAATAAAATTCTAATATAATAATACAGACAAACACACACACACACTTAGACACAATTTTTTTTAAATTTAAATATTTTGAATTTAATTTTGTTATTTGATTTGACTGACTTTTTGATTACTGTGTTTACATTATTTTTCTATCGTTTTTTCTTTAAAGATGAAAGAAAAATTATATTTAATTTGATTATTATTATGACTTTTCTTCATTTTTTATGAGTGAAATGAAATAAACAAAAAAAAATAATATGACCTTTATGATCGAGATAGACACAGAATGTACGGGAAACAGTGGAAAAATATCGTGGATCAATCAAAATAGATAAATGAAAATTGAAACTTAAAACCAATCAAAAAGAAAATTGAATTTTAAAAATGAAGTTGACAGAATTTATAAGAAATTAATTGGGACAGTGATTCTTTTCTTTTTGGCTTAAGAAATTATAAAAAATCTTATTAATAATTTCTTATTAAAATAAATCTCCTGTGTAATGAAGAAATGAAAATCTTTCATGTTTAACCATTAATCTGACTGAGAATTTAATTTAAAAACAAAAAAGTAGAAATTAAAAACATTCAACGTTAACTCACAATAAATCAAAGTCAAACAATTTAATTTATGTTTTATGAAGTTTGATGTTCACAATAAAAAACCCTAAGAAGCTCAACGACTCGTCATCGTATTTATTAAATAAAAATTTCTAATTTCTATTCTTAAAGTACAATTAGATAAAAATAAAAGGCATGACAAACAGAAAAGCAAAAACTAAATGGCCTTGTTATAAAATGCACGTGTGCTTGGCCCGGATAATCAAAAAGACACATCATCATCATTCTTGAAATTTATTAGATTAGATTCTTAAAAACATAAAAAAAAATGGATTCCGTTGTATGAGCTGCATACACATTTTCTTATTCTTAGCTTCTTATCTAATATCTTTTCTAAATATTGTTTAATAAAACACATAATTTTCGTTCAATCTCACTCTTTTTTATAATTATTTTACTTTAATAAATTAAAATTTTAACAGACATGACAATTGCGCTTGCAAATCAAAAATAGATTAAACATTGACTGACGACAACATAATGGGCAAATGGCCAGGATCATCAAACAACAAACAAACAAATAAACAAACAAGCAAACCAGTCCTAAAAAAAATATGAATTCCTTTTATAAAATGACGCGGGTCTAACCAATATCTTACGCCAAACTATTTAAGAAACGCGTTCCTATTGTATGTTCAAAGTTCTATACTTCTTTTTAAAGATGATGAATGGTTTTATTGGGAAATTCATTCTGTTGATTGATAAATTTTGTTTGTGTCTTTTATTGATGTTCTTTTTTTTAGTATTTTATCGTATTTTTTTCAATTATTTTTATAGAAGTGCAAGTAGGGGCTGAGGTGGGCCCTTCAGAGTCCGAGTGTCGTCCATACATTGAGAAGGCAATTCATAATCTTAAATCAAATGATTTCGTCGAAGGTATAAAAAAGAGTTGACTCTTTTAATTTTGTTAAAAAAAATTCTCTTTTGATTCTAGACTTTTGTTTTTATTTGTTTAATTTAAGATGATAACGAGAGTACGGAAAATGATGTGTCACTAGACACGGGAACGTCCTCGGAGGATGAAAATGTAGTTAGTGAGGAAAGTGATGGTGGTGAAGTTAATAGCAATGAGGATACAACTGTTGATGAAACAACTAACGATCATACTCATGAGGAAACTAATGAGGACGACCAGTCAAAAGAGGAGCAAGGTAGTGCAGAAAATGAAGAAATGACTGATGGTGTAGATGAATCATTCGAACAAGCTGACCAACCTATTGTAGAATCCAACGATTCTAATGAAACTCATGAGGAAAAATCAGAAGAAGAAACTGAAAATTCAAAACAGGAATCAGAAGAAGATCATACTGAAGAATCTGAGGAACATCATGAATCTGAGGAGGAACATACAGTAAATGTGTCAGGTGAAGAAACCGAGGAACAAGAGGAAGCTATAAGTGTCGAGGAAACTGGAACTGATGATGAAAGCAAGGAAGTTGAAGACGAAAACAAGACTGAAGAACACGACGACAATATTGCAAGCGAAGAAACTACAGAAGGGGACCAAACTGATAACGGATCAGAGGAGCATAGCGCAGAAGAATCACATGAGAAACAAGATTCAGCCGAAACTGATGGATCAGAAGAAAAGAAAGACGATTCTGTAGAAGACACAACTGAAACTCATGATGATGCTACAGAATTTGAGGCAGAAGATGATGTTTCAAATGAAGCACAAGAGACAGAAAATGAATCAGGTGAGGTACATGAAGCTGTAGAAAAAGTTGAAGCTTCAAGAGTAGGCAGGAGCTTACCAGAAGAAGAAGACGACACTGAATCAACAGAACATAAAGAGGAGGACAATGATAGCCAGGAAGAAGAACATACAACAGAAGAAGAGCACGACAGTGACGAAAGCAAACCTGAAGTAGAATCCGTAGAAGCTCATGGAGAAGAATCTCATGAAGAAGAAGCCCATGATGAAAAATCCCATGAAGAAGAATCACATGAAGATAAATCTCATGAAGATGAATCACATGAGGAAAAATCTCATGAAGAAGAAGAAACACACAGCGAAGAATCTCATGAAGAAGAAACTCATAGCGAAGAATCTCATGAAGACGAAGCCCATGTTGAAAAATCTCATGAAGACGAATCTCATGAAAATAAATCTCATGAAGAAGAATCTCATGAGGATAAATCACATGAAGACGAATCTCATGAAAAGGACGCTCATGGTGAAGATGCAAAATCTGAGGAAGAGCACAGTCACGAAAAAGAAGGTTCAGCTCATGAAGATGATGCTAGTAAGGAAGAAGCGCATGCAGATGAAGCTAGTACAGAGGAAGCTCATGAAGATGAAGCTAGTACAGAGGAAGCTCATGAAGAAGAAGTTGTCAAAAGAGAAGTTCATGTAGATGAAAGAACAAATCCTGGTGAACACAGTGAAGAAGCAATAGAAGAAGAGGAAGCTCATACTGATGATACACAGAAGGATAGCAAAGAACACGAAGATCCCCATCCAGAAGAAGATTTGTTAATGGTAACAAAAGAGCATACAAAATATTTATTATAACAACTAAAATATTCTTAAAATTTTTATAGGAATATGATGTTCCTACTAACCTAAGAGATCGTTCCCATATTGCTGAATTATTACATTTAGATGATGATTCAGTTAGTAAGGAAAATGCTATACAAAAATCAGCTGACGTAATTTTACGTGATCTTAAACGTATATATGAAAATGCAATTAAACCACTTGAAACACTCTATAAATATCGTGATCTTAGTAATCGTCATTTTGGTGATCCCGAAATATTTTCAAAACCCTTAGTTTTATTTATGGGTCCATGGAGTGGAGGAAAATCAACCATTTTAAATTATTTAACAGGAAATGAATATACTCCAGACTCCCTAAGAACAGGTATGTTAAGATTTTTATACAAAATTAATCACTTACTTTTGATCTCTTTTGTTAACAGGTGCTGAACCCTCACCCGCATATTTCAATATTTTAATGCACGGTGACGAGCCAGAAGTTCTTGATGGAACACAATTGGCAGCCGATTGGACATTCTCTGGATTGCAAAAGTTTGGGCAAGGTCTAGAGGATCGTTTAAGAGGATTGAAGTTACCCAGCAAACTATTAGAAAAAGTAGGTGGATTTTATTCATTTTTATTATAAGTTGAGTTCAGGAGAAAAAATTGTGTCTAGGTCACGTTTTTTTTTCTTGTTGTTTTTGGGTCGACGGACAGAAGAAAAAAAAATTAATTCTAAAACTACTAAAAATATATTGAGAAGGTTTAATGACGCTGATGCTTTCTCCACATACACACACACACACATACACATGCAAACATATTTCAAGTTTGTTCTGACTGACTACATTAAAAAATAAATATTATTTATAGAAAAAAGCTAAATATACATTTTTTTTATTATCATTTGATGAGACTTCTTATTCATATTTTATGTGGTAACAAAACTTTTACAAAGTATTCTTTTTTTTTTTTTTGTTCTTAATTTGTATTCAGAAAAAAATATTAATCATTTTGTAACAAGAATACCTTCATTTATTTATTTTGTTTTGGTTGAGTTCAAAATTCATTTACTTATTAATTTTATTAGCTAACTAAATTTTTATTAAAAATAGAAAATGTCATTTGAATAGTTAATTATAATAAGGTGAGAAAAAACCACAATATACAACCTAAACAAAATTTTTTGTTGAAACAATTTCTTTTTTTTTTTTTTGTGAAATTCATAATTAACATAAAAATAATTTTGATTTAGTGGTTAACTAATTCACCCCATCAACCTCGACACTCTCTACAATTCTATTTTAGATTAAGAAAAGAATTATTTTGTAACATATTTTTTTGACCTTCTAATTTTTATCTTACAAAAATAATTTCAGTTTCAGTAAAATTGTTGAAAAAATGTTTTTATCTTTTAAACTAAATTTTTTTAAATTTCGTTTTGATTTCAGGTGAACATTGTTGAAATTCCCGGTATTTTAGAAGTTCGTAAACAAGTGTCTCGACTTTTCCCATTCAATGATGCATGCCAGTGGTTTATAGGTTTGCATATTTTTTTATATTTATATTTTTATATATTTCAAACGAATTTTTGGTCAATCTCTGTTCATTTTTATTAAATGAAAATCCCTATTCTAGATAGAGCTGACATTATCTTTTTGGTATATGATCCGTCTAAATTGGATGTTGGACCAGAGACAGAAGCAATTTTGGATCAACTTAAAGGACGTGAATATCAGGTATAACACAAATATTTTAAACTAAATTACCAAAGTTATAAAATTCATTACGTATTTTGTCATACCTAAATTAAAAGGATATAATATTTTAATGGAAATAGTTTTTGAAGAATCAATTACTAAAAATAAACTTTACCTTAATTATTTTAGACTCGTATTATATTGAACAAAGGTGATCAAGTAAAACCAGAAGAATTAATGCGTGTACAAGGTGCATTAATATGGAATATATCACCTTTAATGTCATCAGCACAACCACCAGTTATGTATACAACATCATTATGGTCTAATCCCTATGAAGTTGGTGCTCCAATACGACTTCTTCAAGCACAGGAACGTGCATTTTTACGTGATTTACGTAATGCAATTGAAAAACGAATTGAAAATAAAATATCGAGTGCGCGTCGTTTTGCTGTAAGTCTTAATTTTATGAATTTTATTTGAGTATTTTTTTATAAATCAAAAATAATTTTTCTTTTTTTCGTTTCTGAAGGTTCGCGTACGAAATCATGCAAAAATGGTCGACTGTTATTTAACAACTTATTACAATCATAAATCATTATTCGCAAATAGAAAACAAATTTCTGATCAAATTATTGAACATCCACAAAATTATCATATTTATGAAGGTTTATCAACATTAACAAATATATCACGTTACGATCTTCCAGATCCAGAAGTTTATCGTGACTTTTTCCGTTTAAATTCATTGTATGAATTTAAAAAATTATCAGAAACATGTACATATTTCCGTGGTTGCCCAATTAATAAACTTGATATTGCAATTGCATATGATTTACCAGAATTAGTTGGAAAATATAAAAAATCAGTTGAAACAGCGTTTCATGCATTGGAAAATGAATCGAATAAAGGGAAAAGTTGAATTCAAACATAAATAAATTTAAAAAAAAACCAATTGGTTTGTGCGAACGTGTGAAAGTGAAATCAATAATTTAATTTAATTAAAAATCAGGACTTAAAAAAATGAAAGGAAAAATAGGAATTAGAAAATTTTGAATGAATGAATCTAAAGAAAATAAATTGTTTATATATATTTTTTTTGTTCTGTAATTCGAATCAATTTTTTTTTTAATCACAAAAAAATGTTAATTTAATTTTTATTAATTTCTTTTTATAATTTTCAATTTTTATTATTAAAATTATTTTAAATATAGATGAAAACTTATAGCAAAAGTATTTCATTTTATTAAAAATATTTTTAATAATAATTATTTAAATATAATAAAAACCAGATTTATATTGGTTTTCACTTTAGCCATGACAAAAATAATTAAAAAATTTATAATTGTCTCGTTCAACCGTGCAAACCCAATAATTGAAGAAAAAAAAAATATAAATCAAAGAAAATCTTATTTTTGAAGAGGAAAAATGTATAATAAAACTATATATTTTTAAGCTACAAGAACTGATTTAAAACCTTAGAAAATTATATTCAAAATAATATTTTTTGTGTTTTTTTTTTTAGATTGTAATTTTATTTATAGTGAATTAAATTTTAAAAATAAAAAGAAAAGAAAAATGGCTGCTGTGTAAATTGTTAACCTTTCATCCGTTATTGTTTTTGTCCGTTTCTATATTTGTTATAATTTATTATTTAACGCATTTACTTAAATATGTGTCAAAAAATACAAAATTAAATGCAATTTTTTGTAGTTTAAATATCATTTGTTGAACTTAAATACTTAATTAAGTCAAAAAAATAAGAAAATCTGTAAAATTGTTGTTGCATAAGGAAAGTTTGTAAAATTGTAGCGTCCATTTTGTAAAAAAAAAAAGAGAAAAACAAAAGAGTAATTAAGAAATATTTAATGTTTATTTGAAACCTATATTTATTTTTTAATTTATAAGAACATGATGATAGCGATTACTATAAATAATAAAGAAAAATGAAATTATTGAAACAAAATAATTTTGATTTATTTTCATTATTCTTAAAGTAACATTTCGTACTGATCTTTCGTAAAAAGTTCATCTTTAATTTTTTCACAATTCTCTATTTTTGGTAAAACAACAGCAATGTATCCATTTCCTTCTTCTTCTAATAATTTTGGGTTTTCAATCAATCTGGGGTTAACTTCAATTAATTTTCCTGTGATACAACTTTGAATTTTAAATTCAGTATCATCATTGCAAATAATAACTGCTATTGTCGAATTCGATTGTAAATTCATAGCACCTTTTTTTCCTTTACCGGAAACTTGATTTTTGGAACGATCACAATTGCCAATATCATATTGAATCTTCTTAATACCTTTTTTAAAGGCCACATGAGATGGTGCAAGTGATATTAAACAGATTCGATTTGAATGAAAAAGAATAAGATGGTCTTCTCCTGGTTTATCAGTGAAAATTTTATAGAATCTTGTGAAAAATCGATCAACTATTGACGGATAATTTTCATTAAATTCTTCAGCCATTGTAGGCTTATCAGTTTCAATAAGAATATAATTTTCTAAGGTCTTCATAATCATTTTATGTTCTTTCGACAATTTTTAACAAACTACAGTGGAAATGAGGTGATAATAGTTATGTTTGCTGCAAAAGTTCTCTTACTTTTGCTTGTTTTTCTTGCGCTTTTTTTCTATTATTTTGTTGATTATCTCGTCGCTCTTGCTTCAAACATTTACTTAACTCAGTATCAATTGTGTTGCAGAGGCCTATAAATTTACCAAATGTTTTCTAAAAAGAATAAAAAAGTTAGGTTAGAATTGGATTATTATTTATTTAATTAAATTTACAGTTTGATGGCATTCTTTTAATTTAGTAATTAATATATTACATTCGTCTGTATGTAAATGTTGTGATAAATCAGGATGCATAACTTTAATTTTATTATGAAAATAGAATTATTTTTTCCACAATTTTAAATTTTTGTATTTCTATTACATATAACAAATGACAGCTGAGCCCTATCTCTTTCTATCTATATATAATATCTCTTCTCACTTTATCTTATTCTAATTCTTTTGCAGTTTAGTGGCTCTCGCTCTCTATGTTTTTTTGCAGTTTACTAGCAAACTGAACTATAATTATTAGTTCGGTCTTCGGTGTTTCTTCTTGCTGCCAACTTAATACTACTCAAATATCATGTGTCAAAAACCATGCGTATTTGTTTGTATGAATGTATATATGCTAAATAGAACCATTCAACCATTATAGAAAATAAGTGAAAATAAGTTTTTTAAACTTAATACGCAATTAATTACAATTTAAGGTAAAGATATTCATATTTTGATATTGTCTTACTCAAATTTTAAAATCATTTTCATTTTAGAAAATTATAAAAAGGATAATGTCGTCAAATAAGAAAAGATACACCGAGGAACAACCTATGGAAGAAGCATCCGATGACAGTGATAGTGATGAAAATGAGGATGGAAATCCAGAAGCTTATACTGGAAACGAGGTCTTTATTTTTTCTCTATGAAACTATAGAATATTAGTCATTCGTTATTTCACAACATTGTGTTTTTATTTTTCTTTAGGAAATACAAGTCGATTTTGAAGGCAGAAACCCTATCGACTGTGATTTTCACGGAATTCGACAACTTTTAATGCAACTCTTTTTAAAAGCTAAGATTGATGTGACAGAATTGACGAACATCATAATAAGTAAGAAATTTAATCAATTTGAAGTTATCAATTATTCAATTTGTTTTATTTTTTCAAGGTCAAAATTATATTGGAAGTGTAGTCCAACAAAGTGAAGTGGATGAAGAAGATGACGACGATGATGACGATGATCAAAATTTAGTTTTTGGAATTACAAGCGCAATTAATTTAACAAATAAACAAGATACCCCATGCATTCAACAACTTGTATCTCACATTATTACAAATGCAGAAAAACATGCAACAGATTCCACAGTCACTTTACTAAGAGATATTCTGACAGATGTTTCGAAGCCTGTTGGGATTCTGATTAACGAGAGGTTTATTAATATACCTCCACAAATTGCGGTTCCGTTATTGGAAAACCTTTCCAAAGAAATACGACGAGCGGCTGATAAAAAAATGCCCTATAACTTTGTGTATTATTTAATGATTATCAAATTCTACAGAAAAGAAGCAAAAAAGAATAAACCACAAGAAGATATGTACTCTAATCCTGAGGAAGAAATAATATCAAAGGAATCTGTAGCTAGCTATGAATATAGCGTTAAATCAGAAACAGATACAGGATTATCCGGTGATTGGCTAGAAGGTGATTCTAGTTTAAATCCTTACAGAAAAGTTGTTGTTTTTGATTCAAAAAATTTATCTAATATTATAGCATCAATAAAAGAATTTATAGCCTAACTAATTTTTGTTGTTTTCTTTTTTTTCTTATGCTTAATTTTTTTTTAAAAATATCGAGTAAAGTGAAAATTCAAAAATAATTTGAAAAAGCGTTAATTGTTAATTCTAAACAATAAATTCACAATTTCGACACACCGCGCCGCTAAAAGCAATAACAAAGTTGACCTTTAAAATTTGCAAGTTTATTATTTTTATTTATTCGTTTTTTTATTGTTCATATTTTGTTGTCTCATTGTTATACAAAAACAATATTAAGGTAAATTGAAAAATTTCATTGTATCATCTTGTATGCTTGAACAATATTAATTAGTTTAAATTATAAAAATTAATATAGTACGTTTAGTCATTAAATTCTTATAAACATAAATAATTTTCTGTTATCCGTGCAATATAGAAGTTGTTTAACTTGTTTTAATTTATATAAAAAATAATAAAATCTTATCACTTTTTATTACATTGTATTTTATTTATATTTAAAAGCGACGAATTATCAGTATAAAGTCAGTCGTTTTTAATAATTTGATACTAAAGCAGTGTTTTAGTTTTCATCTAGAAAATGAGTAACGAAAGGTATGTTGAATTAAATATTTTATCGGTCATATTTTAATTAATCTCTTGATCAAATTAGTTCAATTATGTATTTTTTATTATTTATTCATTCTAAGTTATCTTCCCTGTAAAATTAAACCAGTGTTGGATTTAACAAAGGAAATATCAAAATGGGATGCAGTTTGTGTGGTCGATAAGTATGCTGTGTCTAATCTCACTCATACATTTTCAAGTTGTAGAAGTAACGATGCTGCATTTGATAAAGAAGTATTTTTTTTGCATTTGTTTTTCTTTATTTCTATAACGCCTTATATTTGATAACATTAATTAATGATTAATCTGTTGTTTTTATATTATTTGTTTTAGATATCGTGTTTCGCTTCTCCCGAATTGAATTGTCGTATTGTATATTCTCCAGTCGGTGAACTTGCTGATTATGATGACGTTCGTAATTTTGAACAAGCCGCATCCAAGGCTATTGCAAGGGCAATTAAAGCCGGATCCAAAGCACCTATTTTGGTGCTTCCAGAAAATCCAAAATACGAAAACGCAGCGCTTGCAACATTATTGGGTGGCTTACGTCAACTATATGTACCCATTCAACTTCGTGAAGATGTGCCAGAAAAAAAGGAACGTTTTCCGTACTTGGGAGTTTACATGGAAAATAAGAAAAAATTGAATGAAGTAATTGAAAGTGCTCGTCTCTTGGGTTCCGGCTTGTTTGTTGCACGTGACATTGGTGTGTTTTGTTTATTGGTAGAATTGTAATTCATTTATAATCATGTGTAAATTTTTTATTTTCAGGAATGGGTGATCCGGAACGCATGGCTCCACCACGCGTTGCTGATTACGTGGCAAAACTATTCCCGTCCGGTGGACCCATTAAGATGACTGTCGTCTCTGACGTGGATGTCCTAACAAAAGAATATCCTCTTTTCCAAGCTGTTAATCGTGCTGCGAACAGCGTGGAACGTCATCGAGGTAAGTGAATGATTTTTTGTACTTTCTGTGATCTGATCTTCCGTCGTCAGTCCAGCGAGGTCGTTAGTTGTTTATTGAATAAAATTTAAAAAAAAACTTAGGGCGAATAATCTATTTGGAATACAAACCACCAAATACCGCGAAAAAAACTGTGATGTTGGTAGGAAAGGGAGTCACATACGATACTGGTGGTGCCGACATCAAAGCTGGAGGTGTTATGGCTGGCATGTCTCGTGACAAATGTGGGGCAGCCGCAGTGGCTGGTTTTATGAAAGTTGTGGCTGATAAAAAACCTTCCGATTTACATGTAATTGCGGCCATGTGTATGGTCCGAAACTCTGTTGGTGAGGAGTGTTATGTTTCTGATGAAGTGATCACTTCACGGGCTGGTGTTCGTGTTCGGGTCGGCAATACTGATGCAGAAGGCCGTATGTGCATGGTAGATGCACTTTGTAAATTTAAGGAATTGGCACAAAATTTACCTAATCCTCATTTGTATACGATTGCAACTTTAACTGGACATGCGTGTTTGGCTGTTGGAGATGGCTATTCCATTTGCATTGATAATGGTCCTGCTCGTGCTGATGGTCACAGTTATAAACTAAAAGAAATCAGTGAAGTCATTGGTGATCCATTTGAAATTTCCACATTAAGACGAAGTGATTTTGATTTTCATGGAGGAAAATGTTATGGAGAAGATGCTCTTCAAAGTAACAACTTGCCATCAAGTAGAACAGCGCGTGGACATATTGTAAGTTTTATTTTGATTATGATAAAAAGTTTCTAATAAAAATTGGAATTCCGTGAATTTTTATGATTTCATAAAAAACAAAATTTATTATAAATTGTCGTCGTGGTATATTTTTCTTCTGTTATCGATAAAGTATATATTACTTTGATTATAAGTACTCTTATCTCAATTACTCGAATTAACCTTTATGTAATTAAAGTCACTATCACTGATTTTTTTGATTTTCAATATTTATAGTTGTTTGAAATTTATTCGTTTTTTTTTATTATTTTAGACTCCTGCGGCATTTCTTATTCTGGTTTCTGGTTTGGACAAACATGGAATAGATTCAGCTAAACCATTAAAATACTCTCATTTGGATATTGCTGCATCTGCCGGTGAATTTCCACAAGTTCCAACTGGTGCACCAATTTTAGCATTAACTAAAACAATTTTGTAAATAAAATTTCATTTTTGTTTTTCATTTTTGATGAAATTGTGAATAAAAGTACAATATTTTTATATGTATAATTTTTTATACTGGAAAATAAATCGTACTTAAATAATTATTTTGAGAATTTTTTATTTAATTTTCTTCCCTTTATTCCATATTTCAATCCTAAGTAAATTCTTTTTTAATTCAATACATTAAATCTATAATAATATTATAGTTTAGTTACATAATAAAAACACTTCAAAAATGTTTATATAAATATTTGTATTGAGTACTTTAAATTACAGAAGAATTTATTTATTATTATCGAAAGTTTTATTATCAATATTTCAGATTTTTATGATTTAATATTAAAAAACAAAATAATTTGGAAGTTTTAAATTTAGTATAGTTTAAGACATCATAATAAAAATTTCATATATTGTCATTAGTTCATTAATTAAATAAATATGAGTGAGGAAAGGTAAGTTCAATTATAAGTCACGATTAAAATTTGAAATAATTTTTTATTTATTTTTGCTACTTAAATTTAATTGAATTAATTAAATGATTTGTTGATTTTAGTTATATGCCTTGTAAAATAGAACCAGTGTTAGACTTAACAAAGGAATTATTAAAATGGGATACAGTTTGTGTCGTCGATAAATATGATGTGGCTAATCTCACTCATACATTGTCAAGTTGTAGAAATAATGATGCTGCATTTCATAAAGAAGTATTTATTATTCTGTTTTGTTTTTAATGTCTTGATAACATTAATCTGTTGTTTTCATATTATTTTTTTTAGATATCGTGTTTCTCTTGTCCCAAATTAAATTGTCGTATTGTATATTCTCCAGTCGGTGAACTTTCTGATTACGATGACGTTCGTAATTATGAAAAAGCCGCATCCAAGGCCATTGAGAGAGCAATAAAAGCCGGATCCAAGGCACCTATTTTGGTGCTTCCAGAAAATCCAAAATACGAAAATGCGGCTCTTCTGACGTTATTAGGTGGCTTACGTCAACTTTACGTACCCATTCAACTTCGTGAAGATGTGCCAGAAAAAAAAGAACATTTTCCGTCGTTGGGAGTTTACATGGAAAATAAGAAAAAATTAAATGAAGTAATTGAAAGTGCTCGTCTCTTGGGTTCCGGCTTGTTTGTTGCACGTGACATTGGTGCGTTTTGTTTATTGGTAGAATTGTAATTCATTTATAATCATGTGTAAATTTTTTATTTTCAGGAATGGGAGATCCGGAACGCATGGCTCCACCACGCGTTGCTGATTACGTGGCAAAACTATTCCCGTCCGGTGGACCCATTAAGATGACTGTTGTCTCTGACGTGGATGTCTTAACAAAAGAATATCCTCTGTTCCAAGCTGTAAATCGTGCTGCCTATAGCGTTGAACGACATAGAGGTTTGTGTTTTCTATATTTTTGTGATTTAATCGCCAGTAAAGTGCAACATTTGAAAAAAACGTCTTAAATTACTTAGGTCGCATAATTTATTTGGAATACAAACCACCAAATCCCGCGAAAAAAACTGTGTTGTTGGTAGGAAAGGGAGTCACATACGATACTGGTGGTGCCGACATCAAAGCTGGAGGTATAATGGCTGGCATGTGTCGTGATAAGTGTGGGGCAGCAGCATTGGCTGGTTTTATGAAAGTTGTGGCTGATAAAAAACCTTCCGATTTACATGTAATTGCGGCCATGTGTATGGTCCGAAATTCTGTTGGTGAGGAGTGTTATGTTTCTGATGAAGTGATCACTTCACGTGCTGGCATTCGTGTTCGTGTTGGTGATACTGATGCGGAAGGCCGTATGTGCATGGCCGATGCACTTTGTAAATTTAAGGAATTGGCACAAACTTTACCAAATCCTCATTTATATACTGTTGCAACTTTAACTGGGCATGCGTGTTTGGCTGTTGGAGATGGATATACCATTTGCATTGATAATGGTCCTGCACGTGTTGATGGTCACAGTTATAAACTTAAAGACATCAGTGAAGCCATTGGTGATCCATTTGAAATTTCTACATTTCGTCGTAGTGATTTTGATTTCCATGGAGGGCAATGTTACGGCGAGGATGTACTACAGAGTAATAACTTGCCTACTAATCAGACTCCACGCGGGCATATGGTTCGTTATTATGTTTTAAATTACGAATGTTAATTAATGTTTTCTGTTATTTGTGTTAATATAGACACCTGCAGCTTTTCTTATTCTTGCTTCTGGTTTGGACAAACACGGAATCGATTCAGTGAAACCATTAAAATATACCCATTTGGATATTGCTGCATCTGCCGGTGAATTACCAGAAGTTCCAACTGGTGCACCGATTTTAACATTAAGCAAAGCAATTTTGTAAAAAAAAAAATTACAATCGAAAATCAATAATTGCACTCACTGCTTCATCATTGTTTTTATTTTTAAATTTTTGTTGTTAAATATTTTCCGTTATTCAATATAATTTTTTTAAAGTTATCTTCTTGGTTGAACTTTTAAACAAATTTTCTTGTTGTAGGTATTAAAATTTTGCTTTATCTTTAGTTTTATTAATTTTGTTTTAAAAATTTGGAAAATAAATTCAAAGAAAAATTCACAATCAAACAAAATAAACTTACATAATTCAAATTTCAAATTTATTTTTACTTTACTTTGATATTTACTTTCAAATAATATAAAGCAATATTATCTCAATGAAAAAAAAAGCATATTTAAAAAGAATATTCTAAGAAAGAAAAAAAAACCCACAAAAGAAAACACAGAAAGTTATACATGAGTTTCTTGTTCAAAGAATAAAAAATTCCAAGAATAATATATAAGTAGTGTAGTAGTATTATTTAGAGAAGGTGTAATAAGAATCGTTTTCTTATTGGTCATCCATACAAGTAGGTCAACAGTGTCATTCATATTAAAGTACACGTAAATTTATTTACACATAATAAGATTATAACTGTGCAAAATATATTGTACCGTTGTGTATATATAATTAATCTACAACACTGTGGTGTTTTTTGTTTATAAGAATAAAATATATATATTATGAAGAGAATCAAGCAATAACACTGTATTCTTTATACAGGTATTTTTCGCCAATACACGCAATTGTATCGTTTTGTTTTCTTTAATTATAAAATATTAAGTTAAAACCTGTCCTTGAACTTAACCATGATTTTTGGATGTGAATTTCTTTTACGACTACGAATTTATAAACTACCGTAAAAGATTCTAGTGATTTTTTATACATCTAATTATAATAATCTCTCTAATAAATTAATCTCAACGGAAAATTATAATTTTTTTTAAAAAATATTAATTATAATTATCTAAGTTTCAAACCAAATAAAATTAAAACATGTTCTTGATATCCATCTGTTGTTGAATTGAATAAATATTTATGCCATGAAGTATATAACATTGAATTGAAAATGATTTTTTAATTTTGGCATTATTATTGTTTTTTAGTTCAGTGTAAAAAAAGTTTCAGTTCAATTTTCTATATTATATGAATGTCATTGCCATCATTGGTGGACACAATTTTTTTTTAATTTTCCATTTACACTTTGCAGTAATATAGAATAAGGTAAGCGGCGAATTTCGTTTTCCCTGTTTTTGCATGAAACAAATTATTTTTAAACAGTTGAATGTAATGATCTGTTTTGAAGAAAAATAGATATTGTAAATAATTTTATATGATATCTGTGTTTGTGTCAACATGTGCTGCTGATAAATGTTGTACATTGTTTAAACAAGCAAATGCTTATCAATTTTGTATGTTTTTTTATCACTTCGACTTCTATATTTAAGGCCGATGAATTAGCCGCTTCAAGTCAGTAGTTAATATTAATTTAATACTAAAACATCACAATTTTTTGGGCAAAATAAACATCCGATTAGTATCCAATTAGAAAATGGGTGAAGACAGGTATGTTGATTTAATTAGTTCAATCTTGACCTCAAGCCAATAATATATTTTCGGTCATAATAAATCTTTAATTTCTAATCATTTTAATTTCTAATCAATTTAATTAAAAAATATATGTACTTATAGTTATCTTCCGTGTAAAGTCGAGCCAGTATCGGACTTAACAAAGGAATTATCAAAATGGGATACTGTTTGTGTGGTCGATAAATATGCTGTGACTAATCTTAGTCAAACATTTTCGAGTTGTAGAAATTATGATGCTGCATTTGATAAAGAGGTATTTTTTTTATTTTGTTTTTCTTTATTTTTTTAACGCTGTGATAACATTAATCTGTTGTTTTTATATTATTTGTTTTAGATATCGTGTTTCTCTTGTCCCGAATTGAATTGTCGTATTGTGTATTCTCCAGTCGGTGAACTTGCTGATTATGATGACGTTCGTAATTTTGAACAAGCCGCATCCAAGGCCATTGAGAGAGCAATAAAAGCCGGATCAAAAGCACCTATTTTGGTACTTCCAGAAAATTCAAAATACGAAAACGCAGCACTTGCAACATTATTGGGTGGCTTACGTCAACTATATGTACCCATTCAACTTCGTGAAGATGTGCCAGAAAAAAAAGAACGTTTTCCGTCGTTGGGAGTTTACATGGAAAATAAGAAAAAATTAAATGAAGTAATTGAAAGTGCTCGTCTCTTGGGTTCCGGCTTGTTTGTTGCACGTGACATTGGTGCGTTTTGTTTATTGGTAGAATTGTAATTCATTTATAATCATGTGTAAATTTTTTATTTTCAGGAATGGGAGATCCGGAACGCATGGCTCCACCACGCGTTGCTGATTACGTGGCAAAACTATTTCCGTCCAGTGGACCCATTAAGTTGACTGTTGTTTCTGACGTGGATGTCCTAACAAAAGAATACCCTCTTTTCCAAGCTGTTAATCGTGCTGCGGACAGCGTGGAACGTCATCGAGGTAAGTGAATGATTTTTTGTACTTTCTGTGATCTGATCTTCCGTCGTCAGTCCAGCGAGGTCGTTAGTTGTTTATTGAATAAAATTTAAAAAAAAACTTAGGGCGAATAATCTATTTGGAATACAAACCACCAAATCCCGCGAAAAAAACTGTGATGTTGGTAGGAAAGGGAGTCACATACGATACTGGTGGTGCCGACATCAAAGCTGGAGGTGTTATGGCTGGCATGTGTCGTGATAAGTGTGGGGCAGCCGCAGTGGCTGGTTTTATGAAAGTTGTGGCTGATAAAAAACCCTCCGATTTACATGTAATTGCAGCCATGTGTATGGTCAGAAATTCTGTTGGTGAAGAGTGTTATGTTTCTGATGAAGTGATCACTTCACGGGCTGGTGTTCGTGTTCGGGTGGGCAATACTGATGCAGAGGGCCGTATGTGTATGGCTGACGCACTTTGTAAATTTAAGGAAATGGCACAAACTTTACCAAATCCTCATTTGTATACGATTGCAACTTTAACTGGGCATGCGTGTTTGGCTGTTGGTGAGGGTTACTCTATTTGCATTGATAATGGTCCTGCTCGTGCTGATGGTCACAGTTATAAACTAAAAGAAATCAGTGAAGTCATTGGTGATCCATTTGAAATCTCTACATTAAGACGTAGTGACTTTGATTTTCACGGAGGAAAATGTTACGGCGAGGATGTTCTTCAATGCAATAATTTACCATCTAGTAGGACACCTCGTGGACACATCGTACGTTATTGGGATTTAAGAACCAACAAAAATATTGCATTCATTTTTAACAAATTAACATGAATTTTGGTTTTTTTCCATTTGATAAAGTCTAAAATTAATTCTTTGTTATTAAATTTGATTTCTAAGTAATTTAATTAGCCAATTCGTTTATCAAGAAAAAAAAAACATTTTGAATTGTTTTTTTCCTTGTTATATTTTGATAAAACGCTTTTTATCGCTGACAGTATTTTGATTTATTATTTTTAATCTGAAATACGCGTGATATGAAACTTATTATATAATTTTTTTTGCTATTTGGGAATTTTTTATTTGTTTTTTCTTTTATGCATTATTTTTGGTTCTTTCTCAAACAAACAATAATAATGGGTAATTATTGAATATTTTGAAATTCATTCCTTCTATTTTGTATAGACTCCTGCGGCATTCCTTATTCTTGCCTCTGGTTTGGACAAACACGGAATTGATTCAGCTAAACCATTAAAATACTCTCATTTGGATATTGCTGCATCTGCCGGTGAATTCCCACAAGTTCCAACTGGTGCACCAATTTTAGCATTAACTAAAACAATTTTGTAAAAAAGTAATTTTTCATTTCAATTTCCGTTTATGTTTTTGGTGAAATGATAAATTAAAGTACTTTAACTATATAATTTTTTATATTGGAAAATAAATCGTACTTAATATTTGGGGAAATTTATGTTTATTTTAATTCCTAATTCCTTGATAATCCTTAGTAATAATTATTTCATTGAAGAACTGTGCTTAAAAAAAAACGGGAACATTTCCATCCCAAATGTTGTCAAGATTGAAATGATTTGGTTTTTTTTTTTTTGTAGAATGCAATCTACAGTTTTTTCTTTTAATATTAAGTTGTCTTGTTGATATACCAGTAAATCCGCTAGTTAATACAACGTGAATTCGTGATTTAAACTTTTAACCATCTCTTCTCTATACAAAAAAAAAAATTGTATAATAATAATAACAGCTCCTCTAGTCAAGTTGTCTTGTTTAACTGTTAATAAAATAATAATAAATAAATCGGTAAGAAAATAATACATGGAAGAGTTTCCTTCTCTCTTGGGATTATTTTCATGGGCGTTTAACTGTGATTAATTCATACATTCAGTCAATATTTATATTTTATTATTCTAATAACGCTAATCAAACTGTCAAAACAATTTTTCTTTTTATTAAAGAAAAGAAAGAAAGAAAAAAAAAAAATACAAAATTCAAAATGGTTGACTTAAGAAATTACATGATTTGTATTGGAAAATGTTGGGAAAAACTTTAAGTTGAGTTAAGTTTAATTGTGAAAAAAAAAACTCCTTTTCTGTTCTAAAGCCATAATTTTTATCCTATCCAATATTAACTGAATATGGTCGTAATAAATAAATCAGGCTTTTGATTATTGTCAAGAATATAAAAAAAAAAAAAAAACTAAAGTAAAAATTGATCAAACTGTTAACCGTTAATTTGAAAAAATAAACCCGTTGTTATTATTGCGTTATGCGGAACTGTTCAACAAAATTACAAAAAAATGTAAAAAAAAGACAGACTTTTAAAATAAATAAAAAAAAAAAAAAGGCAAAAAGAAAAAAAAAAAAAGGTAAAGGCAGAAAGACACCAAAACTAAAGAAAAAATAAAAATATACAACGTCCAAGTCACACACTTCTTGTTTGTTGTGTTAAAAGAATAAAATACAAAAAATACAAAATAATAACACCAACAACAACAGCAACAACAGCAATAAATGGTACTAATGTAAAAAAAAAATAAAAAGAGAAAAAAAAAAACCCATTCAAAGGTGGAATATACGTTTGTTTTCTTATTGGTCATCCATAAGTAGGCCAACAGTGTCATTTATACGTATGCATGTATATCTGTATGTTTTGTGTGTGTGTGTTTTTTTTTTTATACACAAGAAGAATATAGCTGCAAAATGGAAGGTACCGTTAAGTAACAAACGTAACATTTTTTTTTTTCTTATATTCTGATTATTATTATTATTTTTTATTATGTGAAGATGAAGCAAAGTCACTTCAGTTCTTCTTCTTCATCTTTCTTTTTGTTGTTTTTCTCTTTTTTTTCTTTTTTTAAATTTGCGTCTTTTTATTTTTCTTTTTGTTTGTTTTGTTTTTCGTCAAAGATATTCTTTTCTTACAATGTTATTATTCTTTGTAATTAATGACACAAACATTTAAATAAATACACCACATATATATATACATACATCCATATACGGATGTATGGTCGTTCTATATTGATGAATAAAATTTCTGAATCATTTTTCATTCTTTTCATTTTTATTATTATTTTCTTCCTTTTCAATTAAATACAGAATTTATTGCATGTCTTTATTTTGAAAGTTTTAATAAAGAAAGATTTAGCATTTCCTTGAATTCCTTTTCGGTGATTTCGTTTTTCTTGATTTTTGATTTTTGATGGCAATTTTTATTATTAACAAAAATATAAAAAAAAAACAAGAAGTCATGATTATCTTATCTCTTAATTTATAATTTCTTTAAAACTTTCGTCTTTTGGGTCAGGTTTTTATTTTATGGATTTTTGTTTTTATTCTCTTGACTTTGTTGTTGTTGTTCCCTTTTGGCCATTTTTACAAAAAGAAAGAAGATAAAAATCAACTTGATTTTTATTGCTACCAAAAAAAAAAAAACATATAAAAAAAAAATAGAAGCGAAAGAGAAAAAATCATGCCAAAGAAATCGACCCTTTTACTTAAAAAGTCAAAAGATTTTATATGAATGCGCACATAAGGTTTATGTGAGTCTTATGCAATTTTTGTTTGTCGCCTCTTTAAAAAAAAAAAAACAAAAATCTCTCAAAGAATTGAAAATTGACTTAAAATAAAAAGGTAATAAGAAAAGAAAGTTTATGTTTATTTCTTTTTCTTTATTGATCTTGTTTTTGTTCTTCTGTTTTTATTTTGGTCGCAATTTGTTATAAGATTTTATGAGGTTGAATTTGACATTATAATATCCTTTTGCCATTTACTAAAAATCTAAAATAATAAAAATAAGAAAAGAAAGGCAAGGAAAGGAAAAACGTATTTTATTTGATGTGACATTTTTTTTTTTCTTCTGTTTTGTTACAATTTTTCGTATTATTTTTTTTTTCAATCGATGTGAATTTCTGTGAATTATGATCGAAAGAAATTGTTCAGTTTTTAACAGCGATTAAGGAAGATCGTCATATCCTTTTGCGCAATCGAATTCAGGAAGAAAATATATAACAAATATGTGAAATTCCAGTTAAATCGTTTGGTCACAACTGTTTGCCTAGAAATAAATTGATGCTTCAAAATGTTATGGACACAATTCCTATTTTAGTCTTCCGGAAGAAAAACTATAAATCCCAATGGTACAATAAAAACTTATCACCAATCAATTCCTTTTAGAAGACGAGAGCAAAAAAAAAAACCTATTCAATAAAATGACCTAAATTCCCATCGTCATCAATTTAATTGAAACAAAGTTCTTACTGGAATTTCACATAAAAAATTTATTTTTCTCAGATAAATAAAAGACGAGAAAAAAAAAACAGATCTCATCAAACAAAAAAAAAAAAGAAAGAAAGAAAAATCTTAACGGCAATTTGAAAAGACTTTTTTCCCAACCCATAAGAAAAACAAAAAGAAAGGAAATGTTTATTTTTCTTCTATAAATCTCAACACTCTTTTTAGTACTTTACTTATGGGTTAAAATAAATAGTTAATATGTCTAAAATACTCCATAACTACATTGTAATTTTTTTTCCTTCCTCCTGTTCTTCTTCTTCTTCTTCTTTTTCTTATTCTTTATTTACTTTGAAAAAGAAAATCTTTATTTAAGCAAAAAAAAAAAAATAAAAAAAGAAGAAAAATTCAAGAATCATTCGCAAACTTAAATGTAGTAGGAATAGGAAGAGAGTCATTTAAAGAAGAAATTAGAAAATAAGAAAAACAAAACAGAAAGAAAAAAATAAAAGAAAAATTTGTTGTTGTCACAATAAAAATCTTTCTATCCTCTTCTCTATATAACAGAGATGTACAAAATTTTTTTTTTTTTGTTGTTGTTTATTATAAAATATTTTCTATAAGAATATAAAAGATGGATAGTGAGGACAATTTTCTTTATTATATACAAATTCCCGTACGCCTTCTTTAATAATTTCTATAAATATAAAATATGTAAGAGAGAGAGAGAGATAGTGAGAAAGTGTGAGAGAGAGAGAGAGAAAAAAAAATTAGAATAAATAAAATATAAAAAATAAAAATATTATTATGAATTGAATATAATACAGAGAGATTATAATTAGAATATTATTTATGTGTTATATAATTAGACGTGTAGGAATCATATAAATATTATTCATAAATTATTATAAGAAGAGAAGAAAGAGAAGAAGAAGAAGAAGAATAAAAATAAAAATTATTTTAAATTGCGTGGCTGCCTCACGACCCAACAATTTCATATATTTAAAAGATAGGAAAGAAATATAATTTGTGTGTGTGTATGTTTTTTTTTTTTGTATTTTCCTCCAATTAATTTATCAATTGAATTTTATAAACTCACAGAAAAGTGTAATTTTTAATTCAATCAATTTAAATAAAGTTGACTTTATTATTTTTCTTTAGAAATAACATATTTGTACGTTTCTCAAGACTAGGCCAATTCACATAAATGCATTCTTTTGTTTGAAATTTCCATATAGAAAATTTTATGTGATCGTAGATTTTTTACATTATTGCAAACATTTTTAAAATTATTTTCATTTCCTTCCTGCCAGCACTACTGATATTTATAATTTTTTTTTTTAGGTACAAATTTCATTTTCTTTGTTTATTGTGAAAAATTATGATTCACAAAATATTTTACAGAAATTTGTAATTGAAATTTGTGATAAAAGAAAATATAGTTATATAGGATACAGTGTCAAATAGATCCGATGAGTAACAATACAAATATTTATGCCACCATCAAAAACTATAAAATTTTATAATAATATTATTTATGTTGTGTAATCTTATAATTTTTCTCTTTCTTTCTCTGTTTCTAATAATATTTATAGATACATATTTATTTATGCATAAAAAAAATTGTAAATAATTGAAACAGTCATCGACACAATCGCGTCATTTTTATCGATCTATTTGTATATATAAAAAATTTATATAGAAATAATGAAACAACCATGGGGAGCTTTCACCAATATTACAATCTCTGAATTCATAAAATTAATTAGCTATAATGTTATGTATGTTTTTTTTTTTCTTTCGTCTTCTTCTTATTCTTATTCTTCGTATTATATTGTAGAGTGTCTTATATATATCCGTTAAAATGAAATATTATTAAGACTTTGAGATGACCTTGTGTGTTTGTAAGATTAGGATAGGTCAGACTCTCTTATTTGATATTTCGAATTTTAACTATTATGTAAAAAAGAAAAAAAAAAAAATACAAAACAAAATTAAAATTAACAACAACAAACAACAAAAAAAAGTATACAAAATAATTTGATTGTAGTCATCAAAATTATCATCATCACCTTAGCGTCATCATCTATTATTATTATTATTATACAATATTGACAAACCGCAAATTGTCATGTTTACATCAATGATTCTCCTTTGACTGTATGATCTGTTGTTGATCCATTACGACAATCGCCATTTTGAATTATTAACGTTTAAAATTATAACCTCACTTTTTATCTCTTAATAATTTTGATTTTATTTTCTTGGATCAATTATTCTTCTTCTTCTTTTTCGTATTTTTATTTGATGTATCAAAAAAACAATTTTTTTAATGCGAGAAAATATATCGCGTATTATTCATTATAAATACAAAAACAAAAATTTATCTTAAAGAGAGAAGAAGAAGAAATAAGAAGAAGAAGAAGAAAAAATCCAAACAGCAGAAATAACGAAAAAAAAAAGAGAAGAATAAAATAACTAAGAAACCCCGCGAGTAAAGTAAATGGCAGAAAGATCAATGATAGTATGACGTCACAAGGTGAGTGCACTTGCGGATGTTAAAAAAAGAAAAATAAAAAAAAAATAAATTTTTTAGTAGGTCACACTACGGTCATTTACCTTTTGGCCGCAACATCAACATTTTGCGCGAGAGATGATATAATGATCAGATTTTTTTTGTTCTCTCTGTCTTCATGTTTCTTTCTTTCGTACGTTTTAGTTTTATTTCTTTCTTTCTTTTGATTCTTTATGTATGTGTGTGTGTGTGTGTGTGTCTTATACTTCTTCTTCTTTAAATAAATTAATTAATTGGAAGAAATTTTTGATTTTTTTCTTTAAACAAAAAAAAAAAAAAAAAAAAAAGTCGAAGAAAGACTTTTAAAAAAGAAAAGAAAAGAAAAGAAATGCTGAAGAAGAAGAATAAAAACAACGAAATATTGTCAAAAAGACAAAAAAAAAAGAAAAATAAATATAAATTGATCGTTTGGTTTTAAATTATTTTATTATGATAATTTGATGTAGTGACGGAATATGGATTGTAAATTTTTCTTTCTTTCATTCCTCATTATTCTTTTTCTTCTCTTTACAATAACAAAAAAAAAAAATAAAAAAAATAAAGCTTAACATTATTATTTATTTATTTTTATGTATAACATTTGTGATTTGATTGTGAGAATTTTGGGTGGTGATTGACTTTTTATAGTGTCAAAAATTAGACTATAAAGTGAAAGACGCCATATTTTTTTTTCTTCTCTTATTGTGTTGTTTTTGTATTTCTTTCTGTTTTGTCTGTTTTTTTTTTTTATGCTATTTTATTTTTATTTATTATTATATTATTTTCGAATTTGCCCAGCCAATCCAATAGAATTGCATGAGTTTCGTTCAATGACTCTCAAAAAATTTCTCGTTTGTCTTTTTATTTTTTTTTTATTTATTTATTTTTGGTTACTTTTTTTTTTTTTTATTTATTCCTCGGTAATTTGCATTGAGCTCTGAGCCCTTCACTTCATGTATTTAAAAAAGTAAAGAGAAAAAAAAAAAATCTCCAAAAAAAAAAATGTAAAAAGACCGCATTGTGAAAGTTTTGCATACAAAAAAAATAAAAAAATAATAATAACAAAATGGCGTCTCCATCGAAAAATTTAACGAAACATCTAGCGAACGTAAAAGCAGTTAAAATTGAACGAAATTATAAAACAAATGGAAATGAAGTAGAGACAGAGGATAAATCTCATAAAATTCACAATTAAAAATTTAACAGAAAAAAATTTAATTAATTTAATTTTTTTTTGCTCATTTGATGATGGTGATGGGCGCTGCGTTCATTATAAATCCAAAAAAGATGTTAAAAAAAAAAAGTTGCAAACCAACAACAACAAAAAAAGCCAAAAATTCCGAAGAGTTCACACACAAAAAACAAAAACAAAAAAAAAAAAAAGAAAAAGAAAGAAAAAAAAAGTGCGTGAACTTTTTTTCGCTTCCTTGTTCTAAATCGAGTTCAAGTATTATATTTAAAATAAATTATAAATATGTGTGTGTGTGTGTGCTCTCACATGAGTTTGCATATGCATGTGTGCGTGTATATATGTATGTATGCAATAAATAATAATATAATACACATAAAAATAATGTAAAATAAAAAAACCACATGGAAACACACACACACTCGCACACACTCATCCATATATACACACTCATATATATACAGAATATTTTGCTTGTATAATAAAATTTGAATGCATGTAAAAAGACTAAAATCAGCTGTTTCGATTGATCATTTTCATATATATTACACTGCTCTCTCATAATAATAATAATATAAAATTGATTGCAACACACATTTATAATAAATCCACATATACATTGATAAATATTGTTCAATTTTTATACAGAATAGAATATAAAACAGATTCCCTGCAAACAAAACTCTTATACAATCATAAAGTTTAACCAAAGAAATATACGACAAGGTAAAATTTTTTTCTTACTTTTAACTACTTATACAATCTTATATGATTTTAATATCTGTGTGTGTGTGTCCATGTGTCTTACCTTACCTGTCTATGTATGAGTGTCGTGTTTTTTTTTTTTGATTTTAGTTTCGCAAATACGTGTTTTTAGTAGCAACATCAGACGCCAGTACAATGTGGGTCAAAATTTGCCATTGAACTGATGACGTCATCGGACATTGAACCGCGAAACCCGACTGATGTTAAAAATAACAAAAAAATAAAAATATATAAATAAACGAAAGAATAAGAATAAGAATAAAATAAGAATCAAAAAGATGAAATAAAAATTCTTAAAGTATAAGACAATAAAAAAAAATGATGATGTTTGAGAGAAAAATTGATCTTTAGTGCAGAATAAAAATAAAAATTTCTACATAGAAGATGTAAACGATTTAAAGGGCTTGCTTGCACAAACAAAACATTGTTTAAAAGAAATACAAATTTCTCACCTTCTCCTTCTACTTGTCTTCTCCTTCTTCTTTATTTTTACTTCTTTATTTTTACTTCTTGTATTCTCTAATCGCAATAAAACGCAATCACAACATTATTTTTTAAACAAAAAACAAAATAGAAGAAAAGAAAAGAAAAAAAAAAATAGCCATCGATTTTTAGTGACGTCTAGTTTTGTATATTTTTTTTTTTTTTTGGTTTTTTAAATTTTAAATTTCTTCAAAGACTAAAACACTTTGACCTTGGGGAGGACATTCAAACAACACAAACGAAAAAGTTAATGAAAGACCAAAATTATTGGTCGTTTTCTTTGTTAGTATTTTTTTTTTTTTTCGCGAATTCCAATTACGCGAAATAAAGAAAATTTCATCATTTTAAATGAAGAATAAATTCCGAAAAATTCTGTTCTATTGTACATTTTTTCCGCATGCCCAATTTGTTTGTCAGAAATATTCTCAGACATAGAATTTGTTTGAATTGGATTTTTAACCCTTCATTCTATTAGTTGTGTGGTGTGTCCACCAGCATATTTTACAGTTGAGAGAACCTTAATCTGCAAAAGGTTTAATAAAAAAATATAAAGGTACAATTTTTATGAAGTCTGTGCCCGCACACTCTGTCCCTCACTGTTTGTAGTTGTGAAGAAGAAACTGCTTACATAATTACTGACAGCCTTTAACAAAAAAAAAAAAAAAAAAACGAAAAACGAAAAACGAAAAAATAAAATAAAATAAAATAAAATAAAGAAAAGAAAAATAAAAAGAAAAGACCACTCTTCGTCTCGTACACTAAATTCGTGAGTTGAATTAATTTATAAATTATATTTTGTGAATTTTATTTTGGTTGGTTCTCGATGCCATAGCTTTTTTTTTTTTTTGTTTGTTTGTTTGTTGGTATATTAATAAAAATGAACTCGAACCAAAATGGACTGATGGTGTGGACTGGACTGAACTGAACTTGAACAGGACTGGAATTAACGTTTATTATCGCAATTGCCAAAAAAATATTTACGATGTAACAATTTTCATCAAATGAAAAAATAAACAAAAAAAAAACTAAGAATAATAAAAAAGAAGACTTTTTTTTTTATATTCTTCATCAACTTTTAAAAAGCTTGAAATGAAATCATGAAAACATAAATACATAATACATTCCTACTCTCTCTCTTTTTCTTTCTCTTTCTCTCTTACCCTTTTCTCTTCATCATCTTCTTGTTTTGTCGTCTTGTCTTGTAAAACATTTAATAATAAAAATATTAAGAAAAAAAAAATATGATCTGGGAAAAATATGTTTCTTTTCTTATGGTTTAAAATAAAAAAAAAATTAACAAAGTAAAAATAACCAGAGTCGACATACCTCAATCTAGTCAATCAAACTCAGTTGAACCGAACGCGATCCGCAAAATACAATAAAAAAAAAAAAAAAAACGGAAAGAAACAAATTCAAAAATTTTTAAAACAGAAAGAAAAAAGACGATGAAGAAGAAGAAATTTTCCCAATTTCACTTAAGTTGAATATATGAAAAGAAGATGATGAAGTTGAAAAAAAATAAAAAACATAATGAATAGAGGAGTGGAGGGGGCAGCAAAAATCTAGAAATCTTTTATATTAATATTTTAGAAGATTTAACGATAATAATCGTTAATATTTATGAATATTAAATACATAAATTGTAATCTGAAATTTATATGTGCGAATTGACGCTTTTAAGAATCTTTTATTTAATTCTTTTCATTACTGTTTGTCTTTCACTCACTGTTCTGTCCAAAAAAAAAGAAAAAAAAAAAAAGAAGACAGTTTTGTATTTTTATATTTTTTCGGCATTTTTTCTCCTTCTTCTTCTTCTTCTTCTTCTTCTTCTTCTTCTTCTTCTTCTTCTTCTTCTTCTTCTTCTTCTTTGTATTTATTTTGAATTTCCGCAACTGAACATAATCATGACAGAATTTTAATTAATAAATTTATTATTAGTATTTTGCGTATGTGCTTTTGTCTATGTGTGTGTGTGTGTGTATGTTTTGATGAAAATGAGGAGGTGTGTAACTTAATGATTGTTGATAATATTGTGGTGTCGATGACAGATAGAATTCATAAATCAATTTATTGGTCACATACCGCATTCAAGTAGGTAAAGATGAAAAAAAACAAACAAAACGAAATATAATATTTATAAGTTGACCATAACATTCAACTTATATGAAAGAACAAAAAAAAATCATGTGAATATTTTTTGATGTAAAGAAATTTAAGAAGTGGAAGAAAGAAAGTCTTCTGTTGACCTTCGATTAAGATTTTGTATATATGGTCGTTTTTTTTTTTGAATTCACATTTTATTAATGAAATTTTCAGTTTGACTTGATTAAATTTTTTTTTTGTTCTTATAAAAGGTGAGAGAATTTTATTTGAATGAAATTTTTAAAATATTCTGATACAAGTTTTTTTTTTTATGCGGTGCATTTTTCAATTTAATGAATTTCTGTCTTGGTTTTGATTTTCACTCTTGACAATTCACTTTGACAATTTAATTTTCCGCCTTAACAGGTTTCTACTTTAAGATTTGACGTGAAATTTTAAATCAATTGTATTCACATGAAATTTATGAACAAACATTCTGACAATACAGATTTTTTTTTTTTTTTTGGTATAAATTGCAAAATATTTCAACTGATCCCCATCAATCTTCTAAGAAACACCATAAATTCCCTAATGAAAATCATGAACATAAACCGCATTTTAATACACAAGATATAAAAATTAAGAAAACAAAAAAAAAAAAAAAAAACGCGCCATTATTAGAATTTCGTAATTTATTTACTTTTTTTTTTTTTTTTTCCTCAAATAAAGAAGAAAAAAAAAAATAAAAAAATATGCATAAATTAATAATTTATATTTTTCAAACGCATTTTTATATTTTATTCATTTATTTTTATTTATTTATTTAATATTTTTTTGGCCGGTCAGTGAACAGTTCTAGTTTTTCCGTCTAAAAAAATAAAATCTCCAAAGAAAAAAAAAAAAACAAAGTCTTCGACGTTTGTCGATAAATGGTATAAAGAATATAAGAAGAAGACGACGAAAGAGAAAGAAAAATAACAAATAAATAAATAAAATATCTAAGAAAAAAAAATTTAAATATTTACTCACTTTCTAGCGTGTTGACCTTTGTGCGTTTTTGGTGAATTTGTCTCGACTCAGACTTAGGACGTACGACGGAATTTCTTATAAAAATGTTGTATTTTTTTTTTCTGTCGGTTTTTTCTTCTTCTTATTCTTATTCTTCTTATACTTATTCTTTTCTTTTAGTTTTATGTTGTTGACGGAATCAAATTCTTTTCAATAAAAATAATCGAGTTTTTTATTCACTATTTTTAGTTTTTATTTTGTTTATTTTAATAATTTATTTAGAAGTGGAATTTCTTCAATGATTATGAAGAGACATCTACTCGATTATTCATTTTTCTTTTGTTTATTTTGACCAAAAACAAAAACAAAAACAAAATAAGAAGAAGTTTAACGTATATTACATTATAACGATCGTGCGTACACGCACAAAATAAATTATGAAAGAAAAACAAACTTTGAATATTTCACACATTTATTTTGTTGTTGTTCGTTCGTTCGTTTTTTTTTTTTTTTAATATTTTTGTCTCGAGGACTCTATACGCGAATACGATAACGAAACAAAGAAGAAGAAGAAGAAGAAGAAAAAAGAAAAAAAAAAATGGTCAAACAATAACAAATACTTAATAATAATAATAATAATAGGAATAATAGGAATAATAATAAAAATAATAAACAATCGTCACCACACTTATAGTCTACCTACCTACATCTTGACCATTTTTGATTCTAAGTTCTGTCTGTCATTGTGTCAAATAGTGTTAATAATGCGATTTATATTCAATTCATAACTGAATGACCGATGACTATATAGGAGCTGATGGTTGGATTCTTCTAAGTATTAAAAATATTGGCCACCATCCATTGTAGTTGTTGCTTTTAGTTGTTTAGCTCACCTTTTTTCTTTTTTTTTTGTCGTTTCTCATTTTTTGTTTTTGCTTTTTTATTTTTATTCTCAACATCTTTGATATTATTTTGGGATAAGCCGGGATGAATGGTCATCGATTTAGAATTACATTTGTTTAATATTGTGTTCTGAATATGTATAATGTATGTTTGCATATGTATGTATGTATGTAAATGTATTCGTATATGAAGTATAATGGTAGGAGAGAGAACAAGATGTATTGCGTTTATATTTATGAAGGCGCCTTCTTATGCTTGATTTGCATAAATTCAAAATGAATTATTTTTTTTTTCTTTTCTTTTATTAAACTTTAATTAATTCGCTTTGGTCAAATTGATTTTATTTTTTTTTTGCTTCTTTCTCTTTCTTTATTTTAAAAATAGTTTCTTAAGATCAATCATAAAATATATATTTTTTTGTTCTTGTTTCATTTTTCGTTTAATTTTTTTCTGTGTTTTTTTTTTTTTTTTTTTTGTGAACTTTGCATCCGTAAGATATCAGACGTAAGTATAGCGGCGGAAGCAGAATATGTATAATAATAATCTGCATCTGCACAATTAAAATATGAAAGAATGAAAAAAAAAGAAAAACTGAAAAAAGAAAATCAATCGACAGGATACATGATGTATACGTGTTAAAATGTGACAAGAGTGAAGACAAAAAAAAATAGTATTAGGAGACAAGGTGGTCAAGATTTTTGACCATCCAAAAGGTGTAAATCGTTTGTCAATTGTTATAATCGTTATTGTTATATATCGATCATTTTTATATGAAAAAAATGTATATATGAAGTCCGTAGAAAATAGGCTTACGTGATGATGAATGACAGACAGATTTTTGTATTTAAATAAATTTTAATATTGTCTCATTGTAAAATTGTAAAAGAAATAGAAAAGAGTTAAAACCTCTATCAATTTCTATCTATACTATAGATTATAGAGGAACATCAAATCTATACATAATTCATTTTGAACAATACGTTCTGTACGTGTTCGGTCAGTTTTATTATAATAATCGTAAGTGTAAATGTGATAAACGGAAGGACCAATTTAAATTGCTTTAAGGCGTCTATTTTTATTATTTCTATACAGTTTTTTTTTTCTTATTTCTTTTCATAACACAAAAATTCACATAAATATAGAGTATTAGTCACATATTTATGCATTTATAATATGTAAGTAACCAGAAATACTAACATTAATACAAAACACATATTATGAGAAGATATCAAAAGACAAGAGAGTTACAAGATAAAACAGGACGTGTTAATAACTTTTAAGTTGATTATTTAATAAAAAAGAAAAAAAAATATATAATATGAAGATGGTTTGTGTTGTATATACTTTTTTTTTTGTTGTTCTCTCATTTTAATTTATTTTATTTTGTTGTATAGAAAATGCACATTATAATTTTGTTGTTTAGATAGAAATTGTGTGCGGTCAGTATATTCTTTATATCCACGCATCGTTAGAAAATAAAAAAAAAAATAAAAACTCTTGCAATTCATTTTTATTATTACTTTTTATTCTTTGGCTTATAATTTTTTTTTCTTCTACTTTTTCTTCTTGAATTCTGGTTCCTGTACAACACTTATCAATAAATAAAAAGTAGGTATGTGTTTTTGTAGATATTACATTAAATTAAAGTATATTGATAAGAAAGTTGTTATAAAAATATAAACTAAGAAGTTTTGTTTGTCAATTAATTTTGATTTGAATCATTAAAGAAAGAATTAGGTTTATAGGCAAAATTTAATGAAAACAACGATTTCATTGAAATAGGAAAGTTTGAATTGTTCGTCAATTTTCAAAATTTTAATTAAATCTTTTCCAATTAATAATTGCTGGATAATCATAGGTTTGAATTCCTAGAACATGTTCACAGCACGGATGGCATTTAATGTATATCCACATTTATGACTATTAATTTAAAAAGTTAACAACAAAAAAAAAAAAAAAGGTGCATTCCATTAAAATTCAATGAACCAAAAAATAATTATTGTTTATTTTATCATTTCCTTATTTTATTATTTCAAATGAATTTCAATTAATTAGTAAAATGTTTTTACTTAACTAATTAAAATCATGAACGATTTGTACTGAATTCACCCTTTGCCTTTAGGGTCATTAATAAATAAATAAAAATAAAATGACCAACCATTATTTTCACAATCTTGTTAAATCTTCTATTTTTTTTTTTTTTTGTTTTCATCACATTCACAAAAACCTTCCAACCATATTTCACATTATTGCATTGCATTTATGAACAGAAAACACAAACACACACACATCAAATTGTATTAACAAAATATTTTTAAGGTACCATTAGTAAAATTATTCGTTAAATTCAACATTTCTCCACTTATGATAATATCTTATGTAAATGAGTTAATGCACCTTCTTGAAAATTTACCTTTCTTGCACAGTATTTACCCTGAAAATAATAATAATAACAAGAACAACAACAACAACAAGAAACATTTAAAATATTAAATGTTTACGAATATTTCATAATAAGTCTATTTATTTTATTTGTTATTAAAGACATTTTATGTTCTTATAAAAAGGTAGATGGTACCATATACACCATATCTCTTGAGGCTTATAATTATTGATCTTATCAATTTTTTGTATTTTTGTTGTTGTATTATTATTTCTTTAGAAAATTATAGTAAAAATAAATACATCCAGACTTATATTTGTCGGTTTAATTTTTGTGTGTTTATACATACTTCCTACTGAACTGAACGTTTATATGGTCAGCGAATAATAATAATAATTTAAATTTTTACTCTGTGTACAAAAGGGGAAAATTTGTTGTTGTTGTGGTTTTTTTTTTTGCATAAAATAAAATTATGTTTTGTTTTTGTTTTGTATTGATTTTTTTTTATAAATGTTCAACATTTTATGTATATTTATGAAATACAAATATTTACACACAACAGGGTGTGCTTAATGAATGTATTTTTTTGTTATAATAAATTCATTTTGTATAAAGTTATAAAATGTAATTAATTAGTGTTCTAATATCCATGGCAATTTTTTTGTAAATAATATAATTACATGTAATTGATATTTAATACAATAATTATTGGTTATAAAATTAAAATACTAATTACAATTATATATATTTTATAATTAATATTGAATATTTAATTGTTGGGTCATATTAAAATGTTATGTTTTGGTATAAATTGGGCGTCCATGAGACAATATTGTATTTAACTTTTTGTAATAGTTTAAGACAATCACCAGGAAGGGTTTAATCGATTTTTGGTTTCTTTATAATAATCATAGAAATTATTGTAAATTTAACATTTCGTCATTCTATTATCATTTTTTACACGTCAAACAATATGACGTGTGCTCAAAGTTTTTTTTTTTCAACAAAAGGTATAGGTACTCACTACTTCTGAATCCTTATGTTACACTTTTACCTTTATTCGTCTTTTACTTATTGAATATTTTTGATCTTGAGATCAATAAAAAAAGGAGAAGAAAAGAATAAAAAAAATATTAATAGCATATTCTGTTGATGCCACGTGGCAGGTTTAACAAAAGAAAAATGAAAGCACGACCCAAACGCAGATGGTCTTTGGTTTTTTTTTTACAGTAATCTTGTTATGTGTATAGGACGAATGTTTTGGGGAGGAGGATAGTGCAAGATGGTAAAAGCCACTTACAATCAAAAGTGAAAATACAATTATGATAACCACATATGTGCCTCTCACACACACATACTCACCTTCATCGATTATATTGTGAAGGATCGAAATTGTGTAACCCCGAATCAAATGCGGAATTAAAATAAAAAAAAGAAAACAAAAAAAAATTGTACCGAAAAGAAACGGTGAATTTAATTTTTTATGTGAATATCCTCTCATCTCTGCGATGGTATGTTTTGAAGAGGACACACATGTTCCTCTATACGTCTCTTATGTTATATATTTTTTTAAGCCATGGGTGCGATTTCCGCAAATCACCGTCATCTTTTGATTCTTTGCTCTTTGGAAATTCACAAAAATAAAAAATGAAATTAAAACGCAGATAGAAAAAAAAAATTGTATAACAAAAAAAAAAAAGTGAAACGGGTGGGTGCCTCCTTCTTTTTGCCCAGAAGTCTCATTTTTTTTCTATTAATAAAAAAATGTTATTTGTAAAATAAAAAATCACTCCATTAAGAAAGAAAAGAAAAATATTTGTGTGCCGGGTGCTTAAACCGCATAACTTCCGCATAGTTTTTTTTCTTCCTGTTTTTTATTCTGCGTTTTTTTTTTTTACACAGATGAAGATGAATTAAAAGAATAAAATAAAAAAACTTGTGAGGGTGGACGGTTTTTTTCGTTATCCATTTTTTTTTTATTCATAGTGAAGAGGAACAGATTGATATGCAATGCGGATTCTATTATGTTAGAGGATTCACTTTTTATTGATTATAGGTATAAGAGAATAAAAGGAATAAAAAGGAAAAGTGAAGAGGAACAATAGGAATAGAAATTTTTTTCTAAGATGACGTAACAAGAGACGCATTTCATTTATATTGCGTCGTTTCTGTAGTTGAAAATATTTACTCTCGGATTCAATAAAGTGAAATTACCCATAATTAAAATATTTTTTGTAGTTGGAATTATTTATTCGTTTCGTTTACACAACAAAGAGAATAAAGAGAGTTAGCCGGTGAGAGAGTGAGAGAGAGGAAGGGAAAATAAAATTTGTGACATAGCAATTATTAATTTCTTGTGTAAAGAAAAAAAAATCCACAGTTTTTTTTACGTTATGTAATTTATGACATAAAAATCTGTGATTTTTTTTGTTTCTTTCTTTTTTTTCCTTCCTTCTTTCTTTCGTGTAAAAAAGAAAATTGTTTGACCACCCTCATTGAATATTCCAACGGTGCTCTATAATATAAATCATTGGTCCATCTAACATCGCAGCAAACATGAGAATTTTTTTTTTCTTTATTTATTCTCAGGTTCGTTTTTTTTTTATGTTTGAATTTTTTTTATGCTTGTTTTGTGTGTTTTTTTTTTGTTACTTCAATATTTTTGGCCAACCAATCATCTAAATATTTATTTTCGTATTTATTCTGAAGCTCTCTTTCGTCTCTCATTATATACTTTGTATTTTTTGTTTCTATATTAATATTATATTATTTCTTCTTGTTCAGTTGGTAATAGATCTGGGTCGAATTTGTACCGTTATTTGGTAAAAAATGAAAAAAAAAAAATCAACTGAAGCCAAATTTTTGTGTAAATAAAAAAAAAATGCTACAGCAACAATACCAACAAGAACAACAGCAACAACAAAAAAACCAACGAAAAGACATAATAACGTTTGAATATATATCTAAAGGCGTGCAAGTATGCGTTACGCATAAAGGTGCGTATACATATATATATATGGATAGGTGCGATGTGATCGCAAAGTTTCAAACATGAAAATAATAAAATGACGAGATATTTGTTAAGATAGATGATAGGAAACTGTGAAGAGAGGGGGGTATATTTGTTAGTTATTTTTTTAATAATTTTGGACTTAGAAAATAAAATTAAAAGAAAGAAAACAAAATAAATTGTAGAAGATCGATTACAGTTCAAGTCTAAAAATATATTTTTAATCAGCTGGTCAAATAGAGCACAATCTTAGATAATCTTTTTAGGGGGTCTGTTGGAAGAGAATATTCTAAGTACCGTAAGATATTTTTCTTACTTCATTTATTATTAAAATAATTATTAATTTTTATTGTTACGTCTTGTCATTGGCAGTTCTTGATCTTGATGTTTCTTCTAATGTTTCGGAACAGGCATGAATGTTTAAAATAATAAAATAATAATGAATATTTGTGGGTGGAATTTTAGGAGGTACATTAGTTTTGGTATAGTGAAGTGAGATACAGTAAAAAGATACTTTTATGAATATCTTTTGGAACATTTGCCTTTTGAACTTCTCACAATAAAATTACATTATATTTGTTTTTGTTTTTCAAATTATCGAATTTAATTTTTTTATTATTAAAAATGCTGAACTTTCCAAAAAAAAAAAAAAAACAACAAATAAAAATATGTATTTTGTTTCATTTTAATCAAAAAAAAAACAAAAAGAAAAAGATGAAGAAGATGTGGAAGGTAAAGAAAAAATAAAAAAAAAATAAAGAATTCCAATAAAATTTATGATTAAAAATGCGGATTCTCTTTGATTATTATATTATTATTGAGTTAAGATGAAGATGAAGATGGAAGATGTGTATAGTATTAATGTAGTTTCATTTTTTGGTATGAAAACTTGAAAATTGTATATGAGGAAAATTATGTATTTTTATAATCATCTTTTATTTATTTATTTTTTTTTTTTTATTTTTCTTTAAATTATTATTTAATTTTTTTTTGTATAAATATTTTTATAATCAATGATTATTGGAGTTCGGCAATAACTGCAGCAGTTCGTCGACCTTGAAACAAAACGCGTATATACGGTCCACGTGTTGCAAGCTATGTCAGTCGTCGCTTTTGCGCATAACATTGCCACCTTCAATCTTAACACGTGTCTTTTTGGTGTGGCCTGCATCCAGTTTCTGATTTTTCTTGTTAAGTTTATTTTCTTCTTTCACTTCTTTTCATTATATTCTATACTCTCTACACGATTACACAATGAAATAGTTATGTATATTTTTTTTTCTTCGATTCTTAAAGATATCTGTATAAAAAATTATTGACATCAGAATTTAAGTTATTTCTTATATATTTTTTTTTGTTTTATTTACATTTTACAATAATTTTTGGTAAAATAGATTAATGTCGCCGGTTTCACAAAACAATTTTAAATGGCTCTTAATTAAGAACAAAGAAAGATAAAGAGAGAGAGAGAGAGAACAATATTAGAAGAGATCAAATATAATTTGAATTATTTGTGAATAACACACAAATTTTTATTGGCTTCATTTTTAGTCTGTAAGTTTTTGCTTAAATAATTTATTGCATCAAAAGTAAAGACTCCAAAGTAAAGATTCCATAGTAAAATTTATTCGATGTTAAACATTAAGAGAATCTAACTACTAGACAGATAAATATGTATACAAAACATATATCGTTTAAAAATTAATAGACATTCACATAATATAAGAGATCAGTTTTATACATTTAATGTGGCTTTTAACATGTCTTCCGGTTTTTCTATGTTAGTTACTATGGTGTCATCATGTTATATAGACAAGATAGAAATTGATGTCTTGCCAAAATGTAACATTGTTTTTTTTTTATTCTTCTTCTATACAGAAAAACATCTGTCAACTCATCAAATATTTATTTTTATAAATCATTCAACGTATATTTTTCCCCTCTTACAAATCTTTTCTATAAAATCAAGTTACGTTTAATTTTATAGAATGAAAAAAAGATTTTTCGTTGATTTATGGCAAAATTGTTCATATTATAGGATTTAGTTTTTTTTTTGTTTTTGGGTTCAATCTAAGAATAATCAAAAGATATCGATAAAAATTAAAGGAAAAAAAATGAAAAATTGATCTTTACAATCTCAATCAACGCATATTGGAATAAAGACTTCGGTGATTGACTTTTGACTTATGTTTTTACACTGTTAAGAAAATTTATGTTGTCGTTAATGTTTTATTATTTTCTTATAAAATGTCATTTATAAAAATTTCTCTCAATTTTCACACATATTTTTATTGTTTTATTTTCATAAGAAAATCTTTAAAAGTCAAGTCATCGAACTCTCTGAATGTAACGTAACAGTGTAATACGATTTTTACTATACACAATTTTTTCTGTTCTTTAGTTTTATTTTTTGTTCTTTTAGCTCTTTCTTATAAATAAACTATTAAGAATTTCATTGTTAAATATAAACATCAATGTAAAGAGGCCAAAAATAAAAAATTAATAATAGTAACGATTCTGACACTTTATACGAATGTTTTCTATGCGTGTATTGTTATTGATTAAGCAAGTTGATTGCTATTATTGTTGTTGTTTTTATTATCTATTAAATAGTTTTTAATAAACACCAATAATATATGTAAAAATGCCGGCAGGCAGACACCACCGCCACCGGAATAACTTGACTGAGCAATTTTATTTCATTTATTACTTTTTATTTTTTCATTTTAATTCAGCGATTTGTTTTATGATTTTTTGCTGTTGTTGTTCCTTGTTAGATTTGTCTTTTACTTTGATTATTAAATGAAAAAGAGAATAGAATAGAAAAAATATGTTGATACGCAAAAGGGAAATCCTATTACAAGATAACAAACGAGATCAACTTCTTAATATTACGTTGTATTTATATAGAAAAGATTTGTAAATTGATATCACAATTTAATATATATGATGATCGGAAATTGAATGATTAGTTAGCCATTATATTGAAGGTAATCCATCGTCATCGTCATCCTATATATCTTTGTCTTAAATTATAATAATAATAATAAGGAAGTGACCGTCGTATATTATTGTAAGTACATATTTTGTGTGTCTTTGTGTTATTATTATTATTCTTATAACAAAAATTCTTTTCCTTGGAGCCAACTGAATGTCTAATAACTAAATCATTTTGCCTCCAAAAAAATATTTTACTTATTTTTTTACAATAACAGAAATGTCATAAAGGCAAAAAATGTAAGAAAAAAAAAATCAGAACAAGAAATAACAACAAAAAAAGATCGTTTTTTTTCTATTCTACTATTTCTGTTGACAATGATTAAAAATATCTTTTGGGGCACGTGGAGACTTTGGCGTCAATCAATTATATTATATACACACATTCATCGAAAATTACACGCATGCATATATACACACACACACACAGAAAGATCAAAACACCTTAACATCTATATCTATTCTAAAGATATTACACTTGACTAATTAAAATATTATATAAAATATTATACAAAATTTTTGATTGTTTTTAATTGAGGTTCGTGTGTGAAGTACAGGGTGAGTGAGAGAGAAAAATTAGAAAAATGTTAATATAACTGAATGCGGAAGTGCAAGATGAAGATTAAGAAGGAAAAAAAAATAACACCTAAATTTGAATGAATTATTCAGCACGCCCACAATGCTCAGCATGATGTATTAACAACATATTTAACAAGACATAAATAAAAAAAAAACAACGAAATAACCAACAAACAAGACAAAATAAAGACAAATCAAAGTAACAAAACAGAATTAAATCATTTAACATTGTCTTATATGAGTTATTAAAATATCTATGTAAGTGTCATGATTAAGAACACTGCACTTTCAATCGATCAAGTATTAGAAGTTATTATTTATAATAAATGTGAAAGGTTAAATATCTCTGTTTCTTAATTATATTTTAATGACAAATAACATAAGTGTTCATCGTATACATTAATTTTTTTTGATTTCCATAACTCTATTATTCATTTATTACTTTCTTGATGATTAAATAAATAAAAAATTTATTTTAACGTTAATTTCTTCTATTTCTATTTACTTATACTTAACTTACTCACTCATTTATAGTGTGTTGTTATTATTGTTATTATTACAATTTTGTTACAATATATAAATGTACACGCAAAAGATATATCGTCCATTTGGATGATGATATTTTTCCTTCGTTTTATATCAATTCAATTATAAGACGCTTTACCAATAGTTTTTTTTTTATAAATCTCTTTCCATTTCTACTTTTATATGTTTGGTTATTATATCGTTTAGATATATTTTTTTTTTTGCTGTCCATCGTCATAGTCTCTCACATACAAAATGCACTTATTTATTGAATTTAAGGAATTTATATTATTGTGTAAATGTATCTACTACTACTACTACCATTACCAATACCAATACCACTTTATATCTTTTGATTACAATTTATTTTCCATCTTCTCTTCTCTATCGATTTAAAAAGTGTTAATTTCACCAACACTTTAGTACAAATCAACAAACTTCAATATAGGAAAAAAAAATATTAAAAAAAAAAAAGAAAAAAAAAATTGAATGGTGTGCAGAACTTCTGCGTGTTGTAATATGCGTGGTTTTTTATTTGATATAGCATATTAGATGTGTGTGTGTGTACATATATGTGTATGTATGTTTTTTTTATTTTTTTTTATGTTAGTATTAACGTATATGTATTAATATGTTCATTCAAGTTCATTCACCCTCGCCCCAGTGAACTCAGAAATATGTCTCCCCACTCTCCATGATGTTGATAATATTATTGCCAGGGCCCCAAAGAGTCTCTTCTGATGAAGGCACTCTAGGTCGGTTGTTGCCATCACTTATATACTTATACAACATACATTATTTATTATATACTTTAGTTTTTATTTCATTTCAATCTGTTTTATATTTTTTTTTTCCAACATTTTCTTTCATTTTATATATTTATTTTTTCTTTTCTTTTATTTCTATATGTAGAAAAAGAAATCTCTTTTATATCTTAATTTTGCTCTCTTATACTCACCTGTTAATTGTGTTATAATAATAAAAAAAATATGTACAAACTAAAAGAATGTATAATAAATTGTGTGAAAATACAAAAAAAAAAAAAAAAGATGAAAGATTTGGAATAATTAAAATTATTAATTTTTCTTTAATATAAATAAATAAATCGTAATGAACGAAATATAATCTAAATCTCATCTAACTAAATTCACAATGAATGATGAAAATTTTCCATAATTCTTTTTAGAAAATTTAATTAAAATGAGAGAAAAACCGAAAAATCCATAGAAAAAAAAAATTCATAATTAAAAACCGGGTTCGTCTTCTGTTGAAGTCTTTTGATTGTCACGATACAAAGAAATAAAATTAGCGTCAAGAGTCACACGATACACACTGTTTTTTGTTTTAATCTGGATCTGTTTTTCTTCTTCTTCTTCTTTTTCTTCTTCTTCTTCTTCTTCTTCTTCTTCTTCTTTACTTAAACACATTTATTTTATATTATTAATTTAATTTTATAATTAATTGTTTCTCAGAATAAAAACAAAATCCCCACCCGCCCCCAACAAACAACAATTATTATTAAAAAAATTAGGTTGACGATCTTTTATAGAAAATAATAAAAAAGAAAAAATGCAGCAAAGAGTGACAATTATTTTTTATATGAATTTCTTTTAACCATAATTTTCTTCTTTATTTATTTTTTTTTTCTTTTTCCTTTTCTTTTTCGTGAAAAGTCAACCAACAAATTAAATGAAAGAAAGAAAGACAAAAGTACAAGAAAAAGCAGAAGCAAAAAGAAAAAAAAACCGGAAGTATTTAATATTAATCAAAAAATTCTTTCCCACCTGCTTTATAAAAAAAAAATTGTGTCTTATAAAATTTTCTAAAGGCAATCAGGAAATTAAATTTGTGTGTGTGTGTGTGTGTGATTGAAGAGAAAGTTTTGTTATTTTATTTAATATATTTTTTTTTTTTTGCAAATTATTTAATGCTTTTCTTCTTTACTTTGTAAGCAAGTGACTTTAATAATAATAATTGTTTTGTATGGAATTTTAATTTTTTTTATTTACTTCTGTTATTTTTTCTTATTCTTTTTCTTCTGCCTTTTTAGCGTATTCTAAACATTTATCAAATGTTCCTATTTTTATTATTTACAAATAGGTATGCATATATGTGTATGTGTGTAAGCAAGGCACCTAATAATAATAAGTATATACAGGAATCCATATATAATTAAATGTCACTTTTTCCTATTTCATCTATAAAATATAAATTAACTTCTATTTTTTATTCGTTTTTTTTATTTTTTTTTTTTGTTTGGTTTTTCTATTTACCATTTACCATTTTCCATTTTTTCTACATTGAATTCTTTCTTTTTATTTGTTTGTTTTGTTTTGTTATTTTATTTATTTTTTTACTCTAAAGTATAAACCATAGAGGCTACACAAATAATAACAAAATAATATATATAAGCGATGAGTTTTATTCTATTAGCATAAATTGTAAATTGAATTGGGTCAAAAAGCATATATACGCTGTGTGTTTAGAATATAATAATCACAAATAATAATAAAGAACGATAACAATAATAATAATAATGATGGTAATAATAATAATAATGTAGGAATAACTAAATATTTTGGTTTATAGTGAAAGAAAAATGTGTTAATATTTAACAGAATTAATATCATTTGTATTTGTTACCATGGATGGATAACAAAGTTTTTTTTTTTTTGTTTTGGTCGATCGCGATATGCACGAAGTAATATTAAATTTATTATGTGTTGAATGTCTGCGCGCAAAAAAAAAAATTCATAATGAAAAATGTTATAACAGAATACAAAATACAAACCAAAAAAAAGAATATTTGTCAAAATGGGAAAAACATTCAATTTCTACAATGTTTCACTCTGTTCAATAAATAACACTGGAAGACACCAATGCAAGAATGGTGGATCAACAATAAATAATTTATGGTTTACATTTATACCACAATTTTTTAGAGGTGATGGAAGTTTTAATTTGTAAAATTTACACAAAAAATCATCGATGGTTAAATCAGTTAGGATTTAAGTATTACTCGCGTTGGTGGATAGGACCTTCAATTATAAAGAAATGATGAAATATTGTCGAAATTATATTTTTTAAATTATTAATAAACACCTTCTTAAAATAAGGTGAGAATATTGTTCACGATGGATTCGCCAATAAATAAAATAAACAAAACAACAAAATGTTATAAAAAAAAAACGAAGAACAGAAGATTAAAAGCAGCAGAAAAAAAAAAGATCAACAACGTTATAAGTCGATAACTGAGCAATGAGGAAATGACCTGAGGTAAATCATGAAAGATACGGTCTCTCTCTCCCTGGGTGACCTGAATTTAGGTCATACCACAAACGTCATCCTGTTTTATGCTATATCACGTGATTAAATATTATCTTCAATTTTTTGTTGTTTATTGCTATTTTTTACACTGTTAAAATTTTAATTAAAAAATGACACACACACATACCTAAAGGACACGAGCATGGACATTCAGTGAATAAATTTACCATTTTATTACCTTTATACTTCTTTTAGATTGTTGTTGTTGTTTTTGTCTTTAAATAAAATACGCGTAAAATAAACTGTAATACCGCGAAACAACATTATGTATTTGATTGATTGAATTATAATTAACGCATATATAGAATAACTTTATAAAGCGTATAGAAGAGGAAGAAGAAGAAGTAAAAGAAGAAGTTGAAAAACTAAAAGAATAATTTTAAATATTTTATGTAATAATAATCGCCAGTTTTTCTTTCTCTGTCTCTCTTGCATATACATTCGTTTTTCTTATCTCCTTACACAAAGTCCAGGCCATATAGAAAATAATCAGAAATAATTCTTAAAATGCTTTAAAGAATGAAAAAAAAAAAAAAAAACGTATCTATATAACTGTGTATATAAGACAAATAAAAATATGAATAGAATTACCACAAGTTGGCCTCATTGTGGTTTTATTATATTCTTTATATTTATTTTATTTTTGTTGTTTTTATTTTGTGTGTGCGTGTGTGTGTGTATGCGTGTGTTTGATGCCAAAAAAATTTGACTTATAATTTTTCGTTTGTACATTTATTATTATTGTTGTTGTTGCTCAGTGCTTTTTTTTCACATATAATATAAGAAATGTAATCTTTTGTGGCACCTTTTTTTTTATTTCGTTGTTGCTGCTGTTGTTGTCATTGTTGTTGTTGTTGTTGTTGTTGTTGTTGTATGAAAAAAGTTCATCGCGAACAAAAAAGTATTGAATTAAATATGATTAACATTAGTACAAATGACAAACGTATATTTTATGAGTTGAAAATCCAAAAAGTAGGTGGACCGTTATGCATGAGGCATGGTATAAAAAAAATATGCGCACGCATAGGTGACTTTAGCTTTTAGCTTATTTTTTTTTTTCGTTTTTCGTTTCTGTTTAATAAAGAGATTTTTGTTGTTGTTGCTGGTTTATTCGAATATTTGTTTGGTTGGTATTCGAAGCGTTTTTCTTTTGGATTAATTTTATATTAATTTTACAGATATTGACTCCAAGAGTGGATTCTTTTGTTTGTTTTTGTATTTTTAAGAAGCATGGAGAGGGTTCTGTTTTCTTCTTTGTTGACATTTTTTCGTAGAATTACTTTTGTTGAATTCAAATAATAATAATGATGATGATGAAGATGATGATAAGATCCGTGGTTTAACAGCAACGACAACGACAACAACAACAAAGTATAACAATAATAATAACAACAACAAATCACAAGAATTAATATTTGAATTGCATTCAATTTGATACGGTTTCAGTTTGTAAAGGTGCATATATGATGATGACGAAGAAGAAGCAGCAAATATAAAAAAGAAGAAGAAGAGAGAGGGACCAACCAAATGCTGTTTAATACAAACAGTAAAAAAAAAAAGATGCGGAAATTCAATTGGAGATTCCATCGAAATGTGTATTAATGGACCAACTGGCATTCGTGGCGTATATTTTTTTTTTTTTTCATATATAAATTGACATAACTGCACATTGACTCATATTTTTATTTGATTATAATGATGGTTTTTTTTTTTAAACTTCTTCTTCATCTTCTCGTTAGTTCTTTTATATATTTTATTATTAACATTGAACCATTGAGGAGTATTTGAATGTGTTATGTTTATTTTTAAGAAAAAGGTGAAGAGTAAAATACAGAAAACAAAAAAAAAAATTCATCATCGATCATCAAATAATATTTACCTTTCAATTGTAATCTTATCCGTTTTCTTTTGTTTTGTTTTTGTGTCTGCGTGTGTGTGTGTAGTTGTAATTTTTTTTTTTTTTGTTTTATCATCTTAATGTGAATTTATTTTGTGAAATGGTGAAAGTCAAATGTATGTATATATATTTATAGGTACATTTTTCCAAACATGCTTACTTTCTGCAATTTTATTAAAGATTACAAGAGACAAGAGTGAGAAGCAATAAAAATACAAAAAAAAAAAGTTGTGTATTTATTTGGATCATAACTAAGAAGAACAACTATAATCTTTTCGATTTTGTTCTAGTATTTTCTAAAACTTAAATGACACACACATACACAACACACACACACACACACACAGATTTATAAGATGCTTTAAAGAAATACATTTAATCTATAACCGCACATTGCATTTCTGTATAATTTTTATTTAAGTATTTTTCTTTTTATTAAGATGAAAAAAAAAACAGAAAAAAACGTCACAAAACGAACAAGATGCTATTAAAGTAGTACAACTTTCCTTTCCGCTTTTTCTATTTTATGTTTCAATATTTTTATTTTTGTATGCTTTTTTTTCCATTCAATTTTTATAATAATTTTCTTCCTCTTCTAAATATAATTGGTGAAATTGAATTTTTTATAAGTTAGACGCGAAGAAAATTGAAATTCTTTAATAGAAAAGAAAGAGATTTTTTTTTTACTTATTATTATTATCGTTATAGAAGAGGAAAAAGTAACATGTGTGTGCATTTGTTTCTTTTGGAATTTCCAATAAATTCAATTGGACAGATTTTTATACTCCCACCATTTTTTTTTCTTCTGTTTTTGGGTTTTTCAATTTTATTTTTGTTACAATAAAACAATTATGAGAAGAAGGGAAAATAGAAATGTCATAAAATATTTGTAACAAAGGAGAGTGAAAAACTTGGAAAATCTAATTTTAGAAAATTTTTGTAAACAAATAAAGGAATTAATAATAAAAATTCTTTTGTTTAAAAATAAACAAAGGAGATCTTTGTCGTCTGTCTGGCTATAATTAGATAAAGATTAAGTAACATAAAAACCAATATTTGAGACAATAAGCTAAATAATTGCTTTTCTTTTGTTCTGTCTTCTTTAGAAGATCGAAAGAAATCAAATGCGAATTAGTGGTTCATCCCATCAAAAAAAAAAGAAAATTATAAAAAGGGCTCAATTTGTTTGTCTCACTTAAATACTTAAAAGAAATCTTTTTTTCTTTTAATTTTCTGTTCGCTTATATTTTTCTTTTTTATGATCTTATACCGCCCAAAGGATTTGACCCTTTCGTTTTATGACGACTATCAACATTTTTTTCTTTAGACTAAAATTGTCAACCTTTTTTATTTTATTTTTCTTGTTGTCTTTTATGGTCAAGAAAATTTTTATGCTTTTCGTCTTTTTGACAAAATCAACAAAATATCCTTTTTTTTGTATAAATAAAGAATCTTATGGTGTTTACTTGACGTGTGTATGCCGGTATATATTTTTATGTTTAAGATTTAAAATGTTTATTGTTTGTAGCTAAGAGTAATTCGCCATAAAAATATAAATAAAAGTAGCAAAAATCTATTTAAAAGGACATTAGGGAAGATTTTCTTATAATACAAAACACAAAAGGATAAAAAAAAAGGTTAACCCCATCAAGAAGGATTATAATAAGTCTATTACAGTCTTAACTTCTATATTATTTTTTTTGCATAAATTTTAAAGTAACGAAATAGTATTTGCCATTCTTCTCTGTCTTGAAATATCTGATCTTTTTATGAATTTTCCCTTGGGAATGATAAGTAGGAATGTAACATCTTTGAGAATAAAATGCGTCTATATGTTTTCGTCTTAAAATTGTAAAGAAATTTTTGTATAAATAATTTTTAAGTGAATGGAAAGCTTACATATACGTTCTGTATGTCACCGGATTTCATACAGGTGATTCTAAGTTCTGACACACTTTACAAAATAAACCTTACAATGAAATTCAATCGTTAACTTCTTACATGATTTAGCATAATTCAAATATTTTCTAAAAATAAATAATGCAAGTTGTAACCCTTCTCTATTTTTAATCAAACAAACAAATAGTGAAGGGGTTGATTTATGATAGTTTTTTTTTCTTCAAAGGGATGAATCACCTGATTCATGAGAAGAATGACGTGACATGAATTTCATACATTGAAAATAATTTTAGAGTCCAATGACTAATGGAAAATTTTTGTCTTCTAATATTTAGAAAATTTAATCACGTTTTATCTATCGTTAAAAATTATTTAAACAAAATTTAACGAAAAGCTTTAGCAATTGCGAAATAAGAAGAAGAAATATAACCGAATTGAAAAATCAAAAAAAAAAAAGGAATTGTTTTCCTATAGAATTTATTAAAATGATTCAATGAATAATTTTCGAAATTAATTATATGAAACAACAAACAATTTTTGAAAAATCAAACCAAATATAAAAGGAATAATTTCCATTTTTTCTTCTTTTTCTTCTTATTCCCCTTTGCGTGACTTCGAACAATTTTTATCAGAATTTTTCTTTCATTTCATTTGAGTTCTAAGAAAAATATTAATAAATTTTTTTACATAAAAATACAGAAAAAAAACAACGAGAAAAATCAGTAATAAAAAAATGTAACTTTTTTTCTCGACTCAAATCGATTTTCGTTGTTTTTTTTTCCAATTCCAAAAAAAAAAAACAGAATATTTGAGAATTGTTAGGAAAAAAATGTTGGGAGGAGCTCCTTTCTTTTCCCTTGAAAAAAACCCTATTTTTTAAATCATCCTTTAAATAAAAGGGATTGGTAGAAAGACAGCCTCCTTCACCAACAACAACAACAACAGAACTCATATGAAAATTTACCAATTCTACAAGAAGTAAAAAAAATAATCCGAAACGAAAATATAAACGTCCTATTGCAATAAAGAACCAAAAAAAAAAAATTTTTTTAGTGTGTGTGTGTGTGTTTTTTGGTGGATTTGGTTCGTTTTTTATTTATTTATTTATTTTTTTTTTGGTGAAAAAACACAAATTTCAAATACATATGCAACATTTTTACCTACAAAAAAAAAATATGTGTATATTTTTTACGTATGTGTGTGTGTGTATAAATAGATGGAGAATTGGATTACGCCCGCTCTCCCAAGAGTTTGTAGTTTTTTTTTTGATAAAAATACAAATACACAGATGAAAAACAGCCAACACAAACACAGATAAAAAAAAAAATGTACGTAGAATAAAATGTAAAAGAAAACTAATAATAAAGACTTTTTATGTTAGTGTTAGTATCGGCCGATGGTTGCGCTTCAGGCCAGTAGGATTTAAACTTCCCGACATTACGAAGATCAATTCATAACATCGACATCGCTCGAGTGAACAACAACTTAAAATATTTTTATTCATTAAAATTAAAAGAATAAGAGAGAAGTCGTTCTTTATATATATATACAATTTTTTTCTTTTATATTACTTTTCTTATTTATCGTGATTTCTTTTGCTTTGCTTATTTATTTATTTATTTATTTTTATTCGTTTTCTTATTATATGAATAAATAAATAAATAGATATATCTATACTGATGTACGTATATAAAGTTTAAAAGAAAAGATATATATATTTTTTTATTGTTGTTGTATCCAAAAATAATAACAACAACAAACAAACAGATAAAAGTTGTATAGTTTTAATTTCTTCGCATAAACGTGATTTAATACAATCAAAAGAGACAAACAAAAAAAGAAAGAAAAAAAACACAATAAAAAGAAACAAGTTTTAATACGTGTGCTACTGAAAAATTTTTATAGTTTTTTTTTTTTTGCTTAAATCATAAAAGAAAAACTAAAAAAAAAAATAAAATTAACTTTAAAAATAAAAATAAAATTTTTACTCAAAAGAAAATAAAATAAAGTTTTTTTTTTTTCGCGAGTGTCAGTGTCGCTTTCTTCTTTACAAAAGTAACAAAAAATAAATCCTCTCATACTCTCTGAGAGAAAAATCTTATAAATAAATAAAAAGAAGAAGAAGAAGAAGAAGAAAAGTTTTAGAATCAAAAAAAAAAAAAAAAAGTGAATTTAAATAAAAAATTTGTGTTTTTGATTGATAAATTTTTTTTTTGTTGTTGGTGAATTTCAAGAATTTTTAAAGAAGACAAAAAACAAATATTAAGTAAAAATGGAGAGAATTTTGGATCCCACCGGACTTTATTGAAGGAAGTAAGAAGGAAGTTGCTAAATTATTTTGAATTTTTAAGGAAAATAAATAAAAACAAATTAAACATGAATCAAATATTAGACCCAACTGGACATTACTAAAAAAAAGTCCATTTATTAAAAAAAAAAAAATAAACAGAATAAAAATTAATAATTTGTTGAATCTGAAGGGAAAATAGAAATAATTTAAAAATGAATCAAATACTAGACCCAACTGGACACTACTAAAAAAAAAAAAAATAAAAGTCCAACAACAACCAATCAACCAACCGAAAACAAAAAAAATAAAAAACAACCAATAATCCACGGCTAATGAACTTTTAAGACTCTTTTTTTTTTTTGTTTTGTTTTTTATTTAAACAAAAAAAAAAAAATTATATAAATAAATCCATCACTGCCAATTTTTGTGATTATTTTTTATACGATAATTTCTGTCGTACGTCTTTCTCATCTCTTTTTATTGAATCCTATAATAAAAAAATAAAACAAAAATGTTCATTTTGGATCCGACTGGTCACTATTGAATGAGAAAAACAAAAAGTAAACTAAACTAAATTGCTACTAGAAAATTTTTGTTGTGTTCATTTTTTTTTAATTAAATTTAAAGAAAAAAAAAAAAAATTAAGAAGTTTTAAGAAATAAACAGCACAAAAATGGGACAAATACTAGATCCAACTGGAATGTACTGATTAGACATTTAAGAGAAGAAGTCAAATAGAACAAGAAAAATATAGACAACACATATTTTTTTTAAAATTAATTTACTACTTTATTACTACAATTAATTACTATTAGTATTTTTGTGTAACCTTGAAAATAAAACAAAAAATCATCAACGAATAAAGATTATTAAATTATGGCTAATAACAATATATTGGACCCAACTGGTTATTATTAATGGCAAACATTTTTTAATTATCTGATTAAATTCGTTTATTAAACGAATTCATAAGTAAAATTTGTGACACACCTCCGAAAGTGCGTACGTCACAAGAATTTCAAAGAGAAGTTGTCAAAAAGTACATCATAAAAATTAAAGATAAAAACGTAATCATGTCAATAAAAAAATTGGACCCCACCGGAATGTATCGACGTCCAAGAACAAAGGTCACCTACGAGAAGTGCCATCTGGATCCTACTGGACTTTACTAATCAATATAAGAAGAAGAAGAAGAAGAAGATTGTAACAAATTTTTTTCTTTCTTTTTTTTTTTTTTGTTGTAACAAAAAATCGGAACTCCTCTTGTATAAAAAAAAAAATGTGTTCGCAGAACTGATTAAAAAAAAAAAAAAAAGAAATAAACAAACAGCAGCATCAAATTCCTACAACATTTTATTTCTCTGATTTTTCTTCCTTCCTTTCTTTTTTTTTTTTTTTGAATATTTTTATCCTGATGAAAGAATTAAGACAAGAATAAGAAGAATAAGTTTATGAGATGTGTAAGAATAAAAGGGCAGCCGATCGAACCCGTTGGCTACGAGTAAGAGGACGTGAGGAAACCTCCAGTTGCCGTCGAAGAAGGAAGTCATAAATCAATTAGTATTAAAAACAAAATCAAAAAAATCAAAAAAAAAAAAAACAAGAAAAAAAAAATTCATAAAAAACAATTTAATTTATTATAAAAAAAAAAAACAAAAACGAATAAAAATAAACAAAATAAAAATATAAGAATTATTTTATAAATTATCTTCTTTCTCCTTTTTTTCCACCCCACTATTTATTTTTTTTTTTTTATTTTTATTGTTTTTGTTTTATTCCATTTTCTTTCTTTATTTTCTTAAAATTTACTTTTAATTTTATTTTACTTTTATTTCTATATTTTAATTTGTTTTACTTAAATTTATATTTCTTAAACAAAAACAAAAATTATCTTTTCCATTAATTAAAAAAAAATTAAAATTAAAAAAAAATTTGAAAAGGAAAAAATTCATGAGAGAAGAAAATTTTGATAAATAATTAAATAAAATTTAAATTTTAAGTAAGAAAATCCATTTAGAATAATTACGTAGAAAAATAATAATTTTTTTACTTTCGTTCAATTTTTTTTTTCGTTAAATAAATTTTTTTTTTTCGTTAAATAAATTTTTTTTTTTGCTCAATGTTGAAATTAATTTTCTTTTTAATTTAATTTTCTTCTAAACTTTTTTTTTTATTTAAACATTTTTTCTTAATGATAAAATTTTAATTTTTATTTTAAAAAAAAAAAAGAAACTTTTTGAATTCTCTCTGATTATTCTGTTGTTTATTCACTAATTTAATTAATTCTTAATTTTTGTGTCTTTCTTTATATGAGATTATTTAAATTATTATTATTATTTTCATAGTAACGTTAAATTATACGTTTACGTTACGTATAAGTTACATTACGTTTTATCTGTTATGTTACGTTATTATGTTTAAATTTAAAACAAAATTTTGTGCAGCTTTTTTTTTTTTTTTTTTTAATGATTTAAAATTAAGAATATTTAAAGGCAACGTATACAAACACAAAATACAAACTCACCGCACATAAAAAAAAAATGCACACATACAAAAGAGACTGGTGCATAAATTCACAGAGTGTAACAGAGAGAGAGAGAGAGAGAGAGAGAGAGATAAAGAGAGAATCCAATATAATTGTGTGTGGTTTATTTGAGAATAATAAAGTAAACTTTAATTAATTAATTATTTAAGATAAAAAAAAAATTTAAATGCGATAAATTTTTTATTTTTTTTATTTATATTTGTTGTATTGTTGTTTGCATTGTTTAATTAATTTTTGTTGTTGATATTTACTTATTTTTCTAGTTTTAACTTTTTTTTTTTTTTTGTTTCGTTATGATGATAAGCACACCTTTTTTTTTTTACCTTTATTTTGTTTTTTTTTTTTTTCTTTATTAATTTTAACAACAACAACAAAAAAATGCCTTATATAAATAAAGTAATAAAGAATTAAATTAAAACAACAGAATATAATAAATAAAAAAAAAAAAAAATTGATAAGAAATTAAAAGAATTATTTGGATGAGAAACACAACAATAATATAATAAATTTAAATTAAAAGCACACACACACGCGCGCAGTCATATACATATATGCATGTAGATTCATGCCAATGTGTAAAAGAGCACACATGTACACGATTAAATAAATTTTATCATAAAAAAAAAATAATAATAAAATACTCAGACAAATTGAGTTTCATTCCGCATTTGGAAATTAATTTATACCAGAGAGAGAGAGAGAGAGAGAGAGACCATGAGAGCAAAAAATAAATGTTTTCTGTATTTTTCTCTTAATCGCAGTGTATGCTATGTTTCTGTTTAACTCTATCTCTCTGCGATGTGTTATGTGTGCGTGTGTGTGTGTGTGTGTATTTGTGCTCTGCAAGTGTGTTCAGTTTTTCTATTCAATTATAAATCTTGATGCATTTGTATGTGTGTGCTTGTATTATCTCTCTGTTACATATGAATAATAATTAATTTTATTAAAATCATTTTGAATACACAATATCTCCCTTTTTTCTGTCTCTCTTTCTCACTGTCTTACACTATCATCAATAATTAATAAAATATTGCTTTCCTTCTTCTTCTTTTTTTGTTTGTTTGTTAACAAATTAGAAAAAAAAAAACACACACACACAACACAAAAAAACTTATAATTTTTTTTTTACCTCCTTCTGCATTTTCTGTGGTATTTTTTTTTTCTTTTTTTAATTTAAAAATAGAAAATGCCTTTCCTAAAAAAAAAAGAAGAAGAAAAAGTTGCCATTTTTTTTTTAATTATTTTTTTAATTTTGATTTTTGTCTTTCCCTCTTAACTTTAAAAATCTTAATTCTTTTTTTTTTTTTTTTGTTAATTGATTATTTTTTTTATAGAAGAAAAAAAGAAGAAGAAAAATTGCATTTTTTTTTTGTATTATAATTTTTTTTTTTTACATTTTTAGTTTAAGAAAAAAAAAAACAAACTTTTCTTTGTTAAAAGAAAAGGAAAAAAAAACAACAAACTTCATTAATTAATTATTGACTTAATTGTGTTGTTAATTAATTAGTTACATTATTATTATTAATTATTAATTATTAATTATTATTAATTATTCTTACAAACTTTTTTTTTATTGTTTTATTTTGTACAAAAAAAAAAAAAGAAAAAATAAAAAATTAATTATTAAAAAAAAAAAAAAATATGAAAGAAAGAAAATTGAAAAAAAAAAATGAAAGAGGAAAATTGATGAGAGGAAAAAAAAAGAAGATGGATGATTAAAAAAATTTTCCACTTTTTTTTTTTTGTTTTTCTCTTAAATGAAATAAAACAATAATTTTGTCGAGAAGAAAAAAAAATAAATAATTTAAAATGAAAAAATACAAAAAAAAAAACAAATTTCTTTTTTTTTTTCCTATTTTCCATTTTCCACTAATCAATTTACCATCCATTTTTCCTTCCATTGAATTATTTAGTGGGTTGTGGGTGGTTTGAAAAGATTATTGTGATGGAGGCGGCGATGAAGATTTTCTATTGCTGTACAGAATTTCATCAAAATATTCATTTGGAGAAAAACAAAATATTATGCACGTGTTGAGATACATCGGTGTGCATACGTGCGTATATGCTCATACACAAAATTATTTATGTATTGTGTATTATATATGTACACGGCATAAATAACAACCATATGACTTATAATATTCAAACACTGACAGTTCAATGACCTGACTACTTTTCCTTTAGGTGTATCGTTTTTAAAATCCATATGTTTGTTTGTGTGTGTATTATGTTTATGTTCATGAACACATATATACACACACACACTCACATAAATATTTCACATGCATAACTTTATATCTACACATAATATTTAGTTGTATTGAATATGTACATAACAATTGATACACACACACACACAGACACATTCATACATAATACCGATTCATATGGAAAGAATTATGCACAATACAGATAGGATGATGAGTCGGTTTTCTTGTATTTTATTGTTGGAATTTTCAAAAACAGAAAAATCAAAAAGAAAATGAAGGAAAAATAGAGAGAGAAAGAGAGAGAAAGCGAAACTTTATTAATTATTAATTGTTGTTCTGGTTTTACAATCATTTTATCTCATTCTTTGATTTGAAAATATTGATGATCATAATGATCATCATGAGATGATTATTTTGAAAATTTACAACAAGAACAACAACAATAAAAGCAAAAATTCATTTAAAAATTTTTAAAAATGGAAAAAAAGGCAGAAAATTTTCTCCATCTCAATCGTAATGATATCTTTCAATACACATTACTTCACATATACACATACACAATCAAAGATTATTTATTTATATGAACGTGTGTGCATATTTTTTTCTTCATTTGTTGGATGACTGTTGTGTGTGTGTGTGTGTGTGTGTGTTATGCTTTATCTGATGTATGATTGTATTTATTTATTTATATATTTTTGACTTTTGAGTTCATTTATGTTTGTTTGGTTTTGTAGTTGTTGTTGTTGCTTGGTGTTTTTTTTTTTAATTAGAATTTTCAATGCGTTTTGCCATCCATGTGTCATAATATTTTCCACCAAAAAAAAAAGGGAAAAATTTTATTTATTTTTCGTTCAAAAATTTCGTTCTTAAAAGTCACAGAAAACATTTGACCTTTTGCTGTTTTTCCGCATTTTTCTGCTTTTTCCATCTTTTTCATTTGTATGGAATTGAAAGAAATGAAACAAAACAGAACTGATAGAAAACATGCTCAGTAGTCATCTACATTATGGATTTACTTCGAAAAGAAAGTGTGGGTGGTGGGTTTGGGAGTTTGGTATTAACTGTGGGTCAGTGTGCAGGTGTGAGAGAATTTTCATTTGTTTTCTTCTTTTTTTTTTTATATTTTATGATTATTAAATTGTAACATAAACATGCAGGTTCGACTTTTCTTTTGATATAATTTAATTTAATTTAATTTAATTTGTTTGTTGTTTTTCGAATTGTTTTTAAACACGCAAACGTTGATTGTGTTCAGGTGAACATTTTTATAATAAATAACAATAAAAAAATTTTGTCCATTCAATTTTTTAATTATTTGATTTCTGATAATATTTATTACATATTTTGAATATTTTCAACAAAAAAAAAAACAAAAAAGTATACAAACAATCCAATGACAACAAGTTGAATTAAAAATAAATAAAAAACGATTTGTTTATTATTTTTTTTTTTGTTTTTTATAATGTGTCCATACATATGCAGACATACCTTCTATATTTAAAAACACAACCATGGATGAATTCTTTACACTTTTTTGTCACTCTCTATACAACATGTTTCTCTTTACGTCTCTCAATGTCGCGCTCAATGTTTATTTCTGGATGATGACTTTTTGTTTTTTTTTTATTATCGTTTTGTTGTTGTTGTTGTTGCTGTTGTTGTTGTTGTTGTTATATTCTTTCGCGTTTTGTTTTGTTAGTTTTTTTATTTCTCCTTTTCTTTTCGATTATTATTCTTCACAATTAGCATGCCTTTTTTTCCATTTGTTTGACAAAACTTTAAACTACACAACAAATGCATGTGTGTGTGTGTGTGTGTGTGTATAAACATATAACAACACTCATTTGTTGTACATACAATAAAACAATAACTTCACAAGACCAATTTGAACTCTCTTTCATTTGAGAGGTGTTGGGGGGGGGAATTTTTTTTTTTTTTTTTTAAAAGAAAAACAACAACAACAACTGATTTTTCATCTTTATTATTATTCTTACAACGTTGAATGGATTAAGATACTCGCCTATTAAGTAAAAGTAACTATCATTATAGACATAAAAATATAAATACAAGAAAAGATGTACATAAATTACTATTACACAAAAAAATCTACACTCACACTCATGTGTGTGGTAGTGTGTCTGTGTATGTGTGTGTGTGTTTAGGTAAATAAACCGCGTGTTTTGTATACAATTCTCATTGTTGTTGTTGTTGCTGTTTTTGTTGTTCTTTTTTTTTTCTGTTTGATGAATTACTGAGCAAAAGTATAAAATTATGTCAATAAAAAAGAAAGAAAAGAAAGAGAGAATCGCACGTGGTTCAAGTAAGTTTTGTTTTTTTGAACAATTTTTTTGATTCTTTCTCTTTTTGATGAATAAGGAAGAAAAAATTGTTTGTTCTTTTTTTTTTATTTGTGCAAAAAGATAAGAAATCTGTAAATTTATAACACGCTGCAGAAGAAATTAATTTCTTTTATTTTGTGTGTGTGTTTTTTTTTTTCTTTTTCATTTCATTTCATTTTGTTGTTAAATAATCGTGATTTCAATCTTTTTCTTCTTTTATTTTTTTATTTATTTTTTTGAATTAAGAAGAACAATGTTTTTTGTACTCCAACCTTCTTTTAAGACCATCGGCAAATTATAAATAAGTAAAACAAAAAAAAAAAAGTATATCGTCCACAAACCCTGCAATTTATTCCATTGTTTATTATTATGAATTTACCATTCACCATTGCCAATCCAAGTCAATCCAATCCAATCCAATCCAATATTAAGTAAAAATAAAAGATAATTTCAAGTTTCTTATTCTTATATTTAACTCTTTTTTCCATCTTCTTCCACTTCTTTATTTTCTTTTTTTTTTCTTTCTTTCTTCTTATTTTTCATCTTATAAAATTTGTTACATAATTTTTTGTGTTGATCTCTTCCGCTTTGTATTATTTCTCTCTCTCTATATTTACCTTCATAAATATACGTATGCATCTCTATCTAATTTTCTAATATTTATATATAAAATGAACATATTCTTCGTGGTAAAACGTCAAAAGATGTCACATTGTATCTTTTGTATATAAGGATACAACAAAAAAAAAAAAAAAAAGCCAACAACAAAACAATTCAACTACTGTAAACAATAAATAATAATATAAAGAATAATTTCCTTATAGTTTTTTTTTTGCTCAGTTGATTGTTTTCTCTCTATCTCTGTCTCTCTCTCTCGCTCTCTCTCTCTTTCTAGCTGGGTAATATATATTTACACATTTATTCATTTAGTTTTTTTTTTTTTTTTAGAATATGTCAATTTTGCTGTTATTGTTATTGTTATTGTTGTTCCTGTATTACAAACAGAAGAAATTGTTGACAATTGTGGGTGAAAGATGTGACACAAAATTGAAAAGCACATTTATATACATTTTTATTTAATTTTTGTTGTTTATGAATATTTTAAATGAATATAATAAATTATTTTGTAAATATTTTTTTTGTTTTTTTATTATGATGACTGACATTTGTTGTTGTTGTTGTTGTTTTTGTTTTTGTTTCATTGTGGGTGTGTTATTTTTTAAAATATGTTATTCGTTGTACGTACACACAATTCACAATAATTAAAATGTGATTTTCATGTTTTTATGATGATGTTGTTGTTGTTGTTGTTGTTGTGTTTTTTTTTTTTACTGAGGGAGAACCATTGAGTCAGATACTAGAATTCTATATTTTTGATTGTTATTGTTGTTCTGCTTGCATCTTTTAAATAAAGACACATTTTTTTTTTTTTTGGTTAATCAAATTATTTCCCAGTTTCTTTTTTTTCTTTTGTTCATTCGAACCTTTGAAATTATTTCGTTGAATACTGATCTGATGCAATAATACAGGATATTTCATTTGCGTCAGGGAAACTACATATTTTTTTGTTTGCTTGTTGTGATGGGTCGATCTCTTATTAATTTGTTCTTTTTTTTTTTTTTGCTTAATGAAAAATTGTTTTATAAGTTCACTGAATTTTAATACAAAACAGAAAATAAAGATGTTCAACGATCCTAATTACATTTGGGTATTTTTTTTTTTTGCTTGCATATTTGTCTTATATTGTTTTTATTACAAATTCATTACAGAAAGGATTGCATTTTAACATGATTCAACTCTAATTCTTCATGTATCGTTTGCATGATGAATCTACTAATTGGATATTAAATTCCATTTCACTCTTTTGTTGTGCCAAATGTGAACAAACTCCAACAAAAAAAATAAATAAATAAATAAATAAATAAATATAAAAATACAAACAAACCAACCAACTTCTCTCCATACATACATACATAAATTTCTCTAACACAATTCCATGGATGACGGAATTTTTTTTTTCTTTTTTTTCGGTTAAACAGAAAAAATGCGGAAATATTTAATAAAAAGTATTTAATACGCCGATAATATACAAACATAAATTATTATTATTTCTCTCTCTCTCTCTCTGTTTTTCCATTCGTTGTCTCACTACAAATATTCTCTCTTTTTCTTAATTTATTAAAAAAAAAACTTCAATAAAAAGAAAAAAAAAAAAAGAAGTAAAATGACAAAAAATTTCTATAAATTTCTCATAAATCCTATTTTTTCTTTTTAACTTTTCCGGTATTTTCAAATTTTTCCTCGTTTCTCAAAATTAATTTTCTATTATTTTTTTTTTTTTGAATAAAAATTTTTCCTAGGAAAATTTGCATTAAATAAGAAAATAAGAAAGTTCAAAAGGTTAAAGACTTTCTTTCTTTTCTAATTGGTTAACAAAAATCACAACAACAAATTAAAAAAAAATAAACATACAAAAACAACAACAACAACAACAACAACAACAAAAAAACATTAAATTGCATACAAAAAAAAAAAGAAGTAATTTATTGTATAAAAGTTCATGTATCATCTTGGCTTGCAATTTACTATTCAATTTACTGTTTTTTTTTTTTTTTTTTATTATTTTTATTTTTCTTGTTGTTGTTGTTGTTGTTGTTGTTGTTGTTGTTGTTGTTGTTGTTGTTGTTGTTGTTGTTGTTGTTGTTATTTTACTTTATATATACAGTGCGATCTCAGCAAGATGATCGCAGATCAGTTATTTGAACTCATCGTGGAAAACTTCCAATTTTTTTTTTGTTTTCTTTCTTTAATTTGTATGCAATTTTTGTTTGTTTTTTTGTGAATATTTTATGGAAAAACATTAACTGAAAAAATGAAAAATTAAGTGAAAAGATATGGACAGAATGGAATAAACGATAAAAACCCTGTCCATCAAATATACTTTTTAATTATTATTAAACACGAATTGAATATTGTACAGATTTTTTTTTTTTTTTACCCAAAAAAAAGAAAAAGAAACAAAGCCAAAATATAAATATAAATGGCTTAAGAAAAAATATGCAGAGAGAAAAGTAAGAACTAAAAAAAAAAAGAAGTAAAAAAAAAAAAAGAAGTAAAAAGAAAAAAAAAACTGAAATGAAACAAATTTTTTTACTTAAGAAAAAAAAAAAAAAACAACAAATTGCAATTGTGTATATTGAATCGTGTGAATTTCATATGTTTTCCGGTAGTCCTTTATTTAACATTTTGTTTTTTTTTGTTTTTTGTATACATTAATATGTTGTAGGTATATATGTTTTTATTTGCATCTATCTCTCACTGTATGTATGTATGTATCTATGCATGTGTGTGTGTGTGTGTTTGTGTGTGTGTGTATGTATGTATTATTATATTATATATCTTATGGGCAAAACTTAAAACTCTCGCACGTATCATGGAACGTTGAACCGTCAATATATGTGTATGGATGGATGGATGAAATTAAAGTTAAAGAGAAAAAACAAAAAAGGTTTATTTTGTTTTTTTTTTCTTCTTCTCTTTTTCTTTTATTTTGGAAGCGAAACTTTTTAAATAAAATAAAATAAAGTTAATTTTTTTTTTGTGATAATCCAAAGAAGAAAAAAATCCCCAAAAACAGAGAAAAAAAAAGAGAAAGAGAAAGAAATGAATTTGAATAAGATTAAGGAAATTATATCAAATCAGACAGACACGACAAAATATCATTAAATACCATATAGTCGACATACACACACACACATATATATAGTGCATAATAATTCTTTTGAATAAATGAACGAATACAGAAAATAATCGACGATGGAACCATTGTAAAGAAAAATAAACAGCAACAAGAAAAAATTGTGATCATGCATCAAAAGTCTGTTGCAAAATAATTTACTTCTTTACTTTTTCTTAATCTTAAGAATAAGAATAAGAATAAGAAGAAGAAGAAGAAGAAGATGACGAAGTAGAAGAAGTTGTAGAAGAAAATTCATATATTTTAGTTTAAGTCCACAAAGCACAGAAAGAAAGAAAGAAAAAGAAAAAAAAACGGACCTAGCCCAATAAAACAGTGGACAATACTCATTCACACAGATTTTGTGCGTACACACACACACACATTTAAACTTTCATACACACATACAAACACGCACACATTTAAAGTCAGACCAACACAAATATAAAATTGTCTTATAAAAAGTTTTGTTTTGTACAGAAAAGCGTTTTTTTTTTCATTCTTTCTTTCTTTCTTTCTTTCTTTCTTTAACTTCTTTATACTTTTTTTTTTTTCTTCGAACACACCAAATTAAAAAACCAAAAACAGAAAGGCAAGACCAAAAATACAAAAATAAAAATAATAAAAAAAAAAAAAAAAAAAACAACACAAGACAACAACAACAATTTATTTTGGCCGTACATTGAACTGACTTTTTGGTTTGTTTGGTTGGAGTTTTTTTTTTTTTTCTTTCTTTCGTTTTTTGTTTTTTATTTTTTATTGGTGAAATTATAGTGCTTTAATGTGGTGTATGTTAATTTATCTTTATGTATTTGTATGCTTTTGCCTTATATTCTTTGTATTTATGTATGTATGTATGTATGTATATATGTATATATAAATTTGTTGTTGCTATTTTTTTTTATATGTTTGTATTCTTTTTCTATAAACCATAAAATATAGAAAGAAAAAAAAAAATTAAGTTTTGCTATTTTAAAATATAAAATTAGAAATAGACGAGAAGAGAGGAAAGAAAGAAATAAAAATAAAAATAGAAGAAATCTAGAGAGAAAGAGAAAAATGTTATTTATAATTCACTCAAAATTATTGAATCTGAGTGATCTATGAGAATTATTCTAAAGTTTCTAAAGTTTTAGTTAAAGATTCCAAATTTTAATATTTTGTTCCAATATAAAATGAATTAATTTGTTCCAAAATGTTATGCTTAGAAAAAGAATCGGTTTCGAGAACAATAAGGTTATTTTCGGCATTGTCGAACAGCAAAAATCCTAAATCATTTTAGACAAATATTTCATGATCCTTAATCGGTATTAATTGTGTATAGGTGACGATTGAGAATGCCAAAAGGTGTAGAAATATTAATAAGTAGGTAGATATTTATGGTAACATGTTTTTAGAAGAAAAAGTTGCTAATTGATGGAATTTTTTTTACATTTATACACCAATGCATTTTAATAGTCGCAAGACAAGAGAAATTAATAATTAATTTATTGTTTTTCTATGACATTAATAGTCACAATTTTTAATTTATAATAATTTACTATAATCAATCATTTCACACAGTAAATTATTTCTTTTGAAATTTAAAGGTTTTAATAATTTATATTTTATTTGTTATTTTTATTCAAAAATGATAAGGCGCCTCCATCGAACAAAAAAAAAAAACAAACAAAATCAATAAAAAAAACCAAACAAATAATAATCTGTAAAGGTTTATTGTTTTGTCTTTTGAAAAAAAAATAAAATAAATAAATTTGGAAGGAAAACAAAAAACAATCTCGTGCAATAATTCTTAATTATTTTTTTTATTTTTGTGATGACACAAGAAATATTTATTTCTTCGTTTAGTTTAATTTTTTTAGTCATTTTTTTTTTGTTTTGTTTTTTTTTTTTTTTTTTTTTTTTAGTTGTTTCTTAATCACATGAAAAAATAATAAATATATTTTTCTAATTCTCTCATAAGACATTAAAAAAATAGAAATAAATTTACAAAATAGAAATATAATGAATACGATAATTATGTTAATTCCACCAAAAAAGAAAGAAATGAAATTTTTTTTTTCTTCTGTTGTGTTGAAAAATGAAGCAAAAAAAAAAAAAAATAAGATTCTTTAAAAAAAAATATATATATTCTAAAATAGAATAGAAACGAATGCAAAATATGCATTAGAGCGCCGTACCAATACAATGAAACAGAAATGAAGAAAAAACGAAACAATTCTTAAGTAGTTTTTTAGTTATGTATAAAATTTTTATATACAAAAAGGTCAGTAGTTGACATTCTAACTATTATTATTGTTGTTGGTGTTTGTTTGGCTTTTTTTTTTTTTTTGTTAGAAAGAATTTTATTTTAAAGTTCTTTTAAGAGAAATAATATAAACACAACAAATACAAATATATTCACATACACACACACACACACATATGAATATTATAAGACAAGATTCTATTTTATTTCTATTGTGTAATGTTAGATTCTTGTTAGAAGAAAGATTTATATATCGTGCTTGACTATTACAAGATGACACTGGAAAGACAATATTCTTATTATTATTATTATTATTATTATTATTATTGTTATTATCTCTTTAGGGAACTTTAGATTTCTTTGAAAATATAAAACTGAAAGAAAAAAAGAAATCAGCAATAAATTTTTTTATGAATTTAAACATTTTTTTTTTGTGTGTAAAAAGTGTTTAAATCAAAAAAATTAATCTTCTTTTCTTTATTTAATAAATATTTTGATGGGGTTTAAAGAGTTGAATTTTAAAGCAAAAAAATAATAATGGACTTTTTTTTTTTTGTTGTCACGTTTAATCATTGAATTAAAAATTTATTTGTTAAATTTCTTGTTGAAATGTGATTGAACCGGCTAATGTGATTGTATAACCGGCAAATATAAATATGCACATAAATGAATGAATGTACATGTAGATTGACTTTCCAAATAATATTTTAATCCTTTAAAGAAAGAGGGAGAGAGAGAGAGAGAGACAAAAAAAAAGTTGTTGAAGGTATTTTATTGTTTGGTTTGTTTTCATGTAACTGCATCTGATGTGATTACCATTTTATAAATGCAACAAAAATCTAAGAAACTATTTCCGGAGTTTTATAAATAAATAAATTTTTTATTGAAAAAAAAAAAATTACCACAGAAAAGAGGGAGTGAGATAAATTATTTAATCGATTGTTTAATTATTTACTATTAAAAACCTTGACTTTATTCTTGTTTTAATAATCTATTTTTATAAAATAATTAAATATATAATTAATTAGAATTTGTTTTAAGATTAATTTCTTATTAAAAAATTTCACACTTTACGAATGTTATGAATTTTAAATATTTTCGATTTTAACATGAATCTTATGACAGTCCTTCAATAGATAGTGGAAGGTCATCTGAATAAAAACAACAAAAAACAAAACACTCAAATATGTAGTTTGTCTTTTTTTGGTTAAATATTTTTCTAGTATGAACAAATATTTTATAGAAACGTGTAAAAATCTATAAAATAGTGATGATCATCGTATGTGAATATTATTATCATTTATATGATTATATTTTTTATCTATTTACATCTACGTCATCGGTTGATCGGCTTTAAAAATCAATCAAAATTTTAAAACTTTAGAAGAAGAAGAAGAAGAAGGAGGTAAAAAAAAATGCTAGATAAAATAAATAATGACGTAATTTTGTGTATTTTAAAAAAAATTATACATACAAATATTTTTCTCGTAATTTACTTGATGATTTTCAGGTTATAAAATACCAAAAGACATTTTTTTTTTTATTCAAAGTAAGTTATGTAAACATTATAAGAAATAATCAAAATCAAATGTTTATAATTTGCATAAACTCACTTACTTTATACACGATTTTTTTTTTTTTGGTTTCTTTACTGATTTGTCTTTGAGCCAATGATCTTTTTTTTTTTTTGGTTTTGGTTTTTCGTTCATTTGTTTCGTTTAATTTTTTTTTTGCTGCATTGGAGTTTTTTTTTTTTTTTTTTTTTGTAAGCGCTTGTCGTCATATAATATTTTTTATAATACACAATACATTCACGTATAGTATTTTTATTATTATTATTATGTTGTTGGAGGTCTGACCACGACAAACGAACGAAAAAAAAAAACCAAAAAAAAAAAAACAAATGAACAAACTTAAAAAATGCATATTGACCTCGCGAAATAATAAAAAAAAAATGAGAATTAAAACTGAGAAACAGAAACAGAAAAAAATGTGAATTTTTGTCAGTCAGAAAACTATTTTTGTTATGTTTCTGTTGTTTCTTTTTTTGTTTTAAATAAAATATTTTTAATGAAAACTTACAAACAACGACGAAAATGTTTAAATTATAAAATGAATTGCATGAACACCGGTAGCGTGTGAGTTTAACCTTTAACTACATAATACGACCAACAACAACAACAAACAAAAAAAAAACAAATAAAAGAAAACACGTTACATTTTTATGTTGATTTTACTATAAAAATTTACCTCCAAACCTTTACCACCATAATATAATTTATCATATCTTAGAAAACCAAAGGAATAAAGAAAAATTATGAGTATCAAGGGAAAATTTGTTGAGAGAGTGGGACCACACCTTAAGTGTGATATTTCCTTTATAATAAATCTTTAAATCTTTTATTGAATAAAGAACAGTTCTCGTCCTCCCTAATTTTTAAGATAAATATCTTTATTTAGATTTTTCACGTGAAAATTTTTAGTGACACTTGTGTGATTAATTTCATGGTCATTTTTCCTTAATCTATACGTTATCTTAGAATTATTGCGGGACTTTAGAATGAAATACGGGATTTTTTTTTTGTTGTTTCTAGACCCTAAAATAGAATGGACCACTGTCAAACATCAACAATAAACTAATAATTTGTCTTGTTTTCCTTGAATAATATTTCAAATGTATCTTTTTTTTTATCTGTATTTTTGTTAAAAAAAAAAAAAAACAGAACCTCCTTCCTCCTCCTACTTATTCAACCATTATATAACTGTTTTAAAAGGAATCTATTGTTAAGTGTTTTTCTGCAAGAGTAACCGCTATTCCCTAAAATATTATATTTTTTGCCTTTCAAACGTCATAATACTTAATAATAATAATAATAATAATAATAATAATAATAATTGTGGGGGGTTTTCATTTTCATTTTATATTGAGGGACATTTCCTGGTGGTTAGGTTGATGGACGGTTGTTTTTCTTTCTCTCTTATTTCTTGTCTTAAAATAATCTTGGAATGATGATGTATGACCATAATAACGAGATAATAAGTTATTTGGTCACAAGGATAAATAACTATTTAGTTTTTTTTTTTTTTCTCTTCATAGAGTTTTATTTATTTATTTATTTTTTTTTTTTAGTGTTTTGTTGTGTTGCTGTTTATTTATTTTTTTTTTACAGTTTTTTGGTGTTGCAATAAATGCAAGGTCATATTTTTAGTTATTATAAAAAATAAAAAATATTTCTTGATCTTGTTTTTTAACAAAAAAAAAAAAAAAAAAAAATATTGAAAGAAACGGCAAAATAATAAAAATAAAGAAATTATTTTTCTTGTTGCACAGTTTTTGTTTTTTTTTCGTTTGTTTGTCTGTTGGTCCTTTTGAACACAACACAATAAAAGCATTCTGCATAACGGCACCTTCTCCTCTATTGTGTTTTCTTTTATTCTTCCTTTTTTTTTTAGTTTTGTTTTTCTGTTTATTCCGGATGAAATCTTCGTCCTTTTTATTTCACTTGATTTGATTTGGGATTAAGGTTCCAGTTGTTTTTTTTATTAAATTTGAAGCAACAGAATTTTTTTTTTTTATAAAAAATGAATTTGATGTTTTTTTTTTGTATTCCGCCGGAACAAATATTTCCTTTCATTTTTTTTTTCTCTTCGTCTTATTTTCTAATTATTTTTTATATCAATTCCGGTTAACGGTTTCATATTTTTTTTTTATCAGCATCCAAAAATCTAAGCTAACCTTCTTAATTTGCCGTATCTTTCGTCTTTTTAATGGCAAACAAAATTAAAAATCATCCCAGCTTCATTCAATTTAAAATTATATATTTTTTTTGTTGTTGATAAAAATCTTCTCTTTCGTTTACCGTGAATGAAAAAGTTTTGTTTTTTTTTTTGTTTGTGTTGTCAGAACTTTGTTTTTTTTTTAATCAGTTTAACTTGTTTCTTTTTTTTTATTTAATTTTTGAACAAATTTTACTAATTAGGTCAAATGAGGAACAGGATTTAGTTGTTGTTGCTGTTTATTTTTTTTCTTACTAAAGAGACAAAGACGACTAAAATTTATTCGTAAAACAAAAAAACACAAAAGAATTAGACTAGTCACCTAAAATAACTTGTAAATTAATTTTATACGATGATATTATGATAATTAATAAATATCGCGAATAATATACAGAATGGTACGCAGGTAAGTCACACAATTATTTCTTTATAAAGAAACTATTTCTATTGGAATATGGTGATAATTAAATTATATTTGACCATTTAACGCGGATTTTATAAGGAAAAAAAAAAAGAGACAATAAAAAAATAATCGATGTTTTTTTATTGTTGTTTTATTGTTGTTGCTTTTAATAATTCTCTTTTTTAACAGATTAAATATTTATTATTTTAGTTTTTAAAATATTCAGTTATTCATATTATGACCACGGTACATTTTTTTTTTTCATTCTGTTTTTAGAATTTTTTTTCTTTTTTTATTCCATAAAAAAATATAAATAATATATAATTACGGTTAGATTAAATTCTCTCTATGTGTGTGTGTGTGTGCCTATGTGTTTAACGTTAATTTACGTTAAATTATTTATTAAAATATATTATTAACTAATATTTATATTATTATTATTATTAGAGAATAAATTAATTAAATTAAAGAAAAAAGATTTTGATTAATTATTTTTATAAAAGAACGAAAAAACAACAACAACAAAAATGTCCTAAAATAAAAAAAATAACTAACAAACGTAACTACCTATGACTAACAAAGTAGCTATGACTAACTATGTCTTAACGGTATTTAAATGTAGTAATTCTGCTCTGTAATAATTAAGTAAGATTACATCGTTTATCCACCAAACTCATCAATAACTGAAACAAAATACGATTATTGTAAAGTAATTCCTTTGTTTTGATAATTCACAAAACTAAGGTGACAAATCACTAAAATTGCATAATATTTGTATATTACATCAGAGTAATAATAACATGTAATAATACGTGAATACACTTACTCTACAGTCTTACACTCTTACACACACTTATGTAATTATTATAGATGAATTAATATTTGCACGTTGAATCCACAATAACGTTATAAAGTCCAAAAAAAAACAAAAAAAAATGGATTATTTGTTTGCCGTTTTTTTTTTTTTTCTTTTTGGACTTGACTAATTTTTTTTTTTTTACTTTTTACTTTTTTAAATACGATGACATTAACAATAATTTCAGATTAAAATATTTAAGAGTTTTTCTATCAATATTAAATGTATGTGAATGTACTAACTGTTACTCATACACACACATACACATTATACTGTATATAGAGTAATAAGATAAACAAAAATAATAATAATTAAGGTAGACAAAAATTATAAAGGCAGAATATACCAAAGAGACATAAGACAAATTATTTTTTAATGTATATTTAAAACCAGCGACACAATAATAATAATAATAATAATAATAAATACGCGAAGGTAAACAAGTAAATATAAATTATATTAATGTTGCCTTTGGACCAATTAAATATTTAATTTAATAATCTTATATGAATTCTATTTAGAGAATATATTTTTTTTTCTCTTTTTCTCCTTTTCTTATTCTTTTATATTTTTACTTTACTTTACTTTAGAAATTAATCACTAATAATAATATTATTATAAACTTCTCTGTCTCTTTATTGTTGTTGTCTTTTAGTTTTTTTTTTTGCATTTATTTTATTTATTTATTTATTGTTGTTGTAATTGAAATGTAAATACATTATTTTTCATTCTAATTAACAAATTATTGATGAAAAAAAAAAAAAAAGAAAAAAAACTTATATCTGTAAAAAGATTTTCTTCTTTTTCTGAAAATTATAGATAGAAAATTATAAATATGGAATTTATAATTTATTTAATTTTAAATTTGATGTAAATTATTATTTTTATAGTTCCATTAATGTTCATGTTCATTTTAATTTATAAATCAGGGTAAAAGTGTTGATAATTTCCATTAAATTGTTTTTAAATTAATAAAAATGGATTAATTTGTGATTCTCAAGTGAAAACAATTAACATAATAAATTGTAAATAATCAATTGAAAAATTATGCATAATTTTTCATTCAGTGGAAATAATTTAAAACATAGAATCTTAACCCTTTCTATACCCGAATGAATTGTAGATGAATGTGGAAACTTTTTTAAAAAATTTGCTGTAATAAAATGGATTTTCTTAACTGAAATGTTGAGTAGATTGTACAAAAATTAGTTTCATTTTCTTGAATTGACTTTATTGACGTAAATTATTTTTTATTTATAAAAATATTTATATTTGACAATTCTAGTTTTTAACCCTTTAATGATCCATTCAAAATTAACTTTTGATCTTATCAATAAATAAAACTTGTTACTCTGTTTTACAAAGTCCTGTTTCTTTTTTTTTTTTCTTTTTTAAATTTAAATGATTTTTGATATTTTTAGTGTGTTCCGTCATTTTAACGTTTTTTTTTCCATAATTTTTATAGAAAAAAAAAACCGAATAAATAAAAAAAAAAAAAAACTATCAACTATTTGCGGTTTTCGTTGTAAACAAATTTAAATATTATGCTAATTAATTATTGTGTTTGATCGATTATAAAATAAAAATCGATCTATTCTCTGTGGCTGTTATTACTGTTTGTTGTTATATGGTGTTGCTGTAAATTAACTTGTAATTTCTTAGTTAATTGATATTGTTTTATGTATATTAGTTTCTGTGTGGGATATTGTCATTTTTTTTTTCTTCTCTCTCTAAATTCAATATTATTGACATCAAATAAAATAAAACTATTCAACATTAAGTACTTCCAGTTTCACTTTCATTCAAATTCAAATTTTATAATGTAAGAATATTTATATAAATTTTTTTTTAATTTAAAGTCTAGTCTATAAGAGAGATGATGATGACGAATTGTCTGGGGTTCCGGGAGATAATTATTAGAATGACCATAGCAACTCAAATCTTAAAAGCTCATTGTCAACTAGAGTGATTGCTCGGTGTTTTTTTTCTTCTTCTTGATACTGTTATTGTTATTGTTGTTGTTACTGTTGTTGCAGTTGTTATTGTTATTGTTGTTACTGTTGTTGTTGTGTTTAAATAATTTGTTTTCTTTCCTTTATTAAGTATTTTTATATTTTATATGTTTATTTTTTAGTTGCTAATCATAAAATAACAAATTTGATATTTATATTTTTTTTTTCTTAATTTTAATTTTAATGACGTGATGACGTGATTCAACTTCTTTTTTTTTGTTTTGTTTGTTGTTTCTTTTTTTTCTTCTGTTTGTCTGTTTATTTGTTTGCACCATATAACATTTACCAAAAAAATTCGTTTAAAAAATCATAAACCGCGCGCATAAAATATATTTATACAAAAATAAACAAAAGATACAGAAACTATAAAATAATTTAGACTTGGATCGAACAGAGAAAAAAAAAAACAACAAAAAAAAAAAAAATAAAACAAACGAACGAACGAAAAAAATAAAAATCAAAAAAATATCGGCGCACTTGAAGTAGATTTTCCTTGAATAAAAAAAAGAAAAAAAAAAAAGACAGGTAGCTTAATACACAATAATTTTTTTTTTTTTATTATTAATCTTGGATTCAAAACAAAAGATTATGAATCAATTACAAAAATTTAAATAAAAGACTGTTTTTTTTTCCTTTATTGGATTGTATTATTATTAATATTATTATTATTATTTTTACTTCTTACATTATTCCGTATATTGATTAAGATTTTCTCATTGAAATAATATATATTAAAGATTATAATCAATTTTAATTCCATTCTCTCTAAAAAGTTTAAACTACAGAACATTATTATTATTTTACACTTTGTTGTGTATTTATTTTGTTTATTTGTTTATTTGCGTTCTGTCTGTGTGTGTGTGTGTGTTTGTGTGTGTGTGTGTATTTTAACAGGTAAAAATAAAAATAAAAAGAGACCCCGCACTGTGCGAACAATTTAAAGTGCAATATTATAAAATTGCATTTAAAATTCTAAATAACAAATAATAATAATGAAAATATCTTATAAACTTTTTTTTTTTGTTACATGTCTATGTCTTGTCTTGTCTTGTGTCTTATGCTATTTTTTATTTTATTGTTATTATTAAATTATTATAATTAAATTAGCTTTATTTAAAACAATTTATATATATTTTTTTTTCTAATACAAATTGACATTAAATAATGTGTGGGAAATAATTATTTATTTATTGTACAATTTATTGTTGTTAGTCCTTTTTATTTTTATTTATTTTTTTCTTATTTCACATTAAATCATTTGAAGTGATCTTTTAAGTATATAATATGTTAAGTACATATATTTGTTAAGTATGTTAAGTTAATATGCGTGTATATGACTTTGTCCCCAAAAAGTCATCAACAAAACAAATATTGTATGCAAATTTTAATTTATTATTTAATTATTAAGAATTTATTTCTGTTGATTTGGAAATAAGAATTTATGATTAACCATTAAAAATTTTTTTTTTTTGTTTTGTTTTGATTTTTTGATTTGGGGGTTAACTGATAATGCCACTGTAAAGTTCAACTAAACTGATACTGGTTTAAGTTTACTATTAATATACAAAAGTATATAAAAGAAATCAATTTGATTTAACTAGTTTAGTCAATCGTTAAGGAATATGAAAAAAAAAACAAAAAGACAGAATAAAAGTAGACACATAAAATTCTTTAACAGTGGAATCTTAATAAACACCCAATAAAAATTAAAATAAAAATCTTGTGAATGTATAAGTAACAAAAAAAAAAAAAATAAATAAAGATTGAGACGAAGGTAAACGCGAAGATATTAGAAAAAAATAAATTGTTATGTGTTAAGACTGAAGACAGTATTATGGAAAATTTGTAAATAAAAATGTTATTAAAAAATACTAAGTAGAGAAAAAAAAAACAATAATTTAATAATGAAAAGATTTATAAATCTCAACAATTTTTCCTTTTTATTTCTTCAATTAAATTCTTTTCTAAATTCATCATAATAATTTCAATGCCAATTTACTCGCATTTTCTTTTTTCTTTTTTCTTTTTTTTTTTTAGTAGATATAAAATTATTATTATTATTTATTTTATAAAATATAAATTAAAAAATTATGTATGCATTAAAATACAAAATAAAAGTAATCAATTTAAAACAACTTATAATAATAATAATAATAATAATAAAAATATTATACGAGATGAATCCGGAATCAATTTAATATAAAAACTATAAAAGTCAATATATAAAAAAAAAAAATATAAGAAGAATAAGAAGAATATGTGGAAGAAAAACGATGAAAAATGTTTGTGCGATTATTATTTAATATTTTTTTTCTTATTTTGTTGTTGTTGATGTCTTTTTAACAGAGATTAAATGAAGTATTTTTTGTTCATATATAAAAAATTTAATACAGAATGTAAATGGATTAATCAGTTGACTGGTTTATGTATAAAGAAATATTTTCAATTTGTTTGTAACATCAACAAGGTATAAGTTGCCTGTAATTTTTGTCTTCGAATTTTTATAATTTTTTCGTCAATTCTAAACCAATGAAATAATTATTGTAATGGATTTGTGACAAGTGTAAAATATATAAAATTAAATGTTTATTTTTTTTTTTTATGAATGACTGACTTTCTAGTGTAAAGCAAGAATTACCTAAATTTTTGATTGAGCAAACAGGTTCTATTGATTTTAACCAAATTCGCAATAAAAAATAAATAATAAAAAACAGCAATATGCGAAATATTTTCCCATTTTATTCTTCAGTCATTGTATATTTTATAATGGAATAATTTCTTGGATTAAATTAATTTTTGCGTATATTAGATCGTATATGTAGAATTTCAGTTCTTTTTTTCTTTTCTAAAAATAATATTTATCGATGAAATTTTTTAATTTAATGACTTTATTAGGATTTGACCTTAAAATATTTTCTAATAAAAATATTTAACCTCACTAAATATGAATAAATAAATCATAATCGTATAAAACTATGCTCGTATAATATTTTTTATTTTTTTTGGTGATATTTCTTGTTTCAAATGATGATTTATCTATATAAATTTTTTTTTTTTATTAATAAAATAATAAAATACCGAGGATTTTATTGAATAAAATGTGAGCAAATAAAATTAATTTTTATAACTAGTGAATTTTCACTCACGTAATTAAAATTAAATTGCCATCACACGTAAAACCAGTAGAATAATTCTACAATGTTTCTGTTTTTATATTTTCGTTATTTATTTTATTTTCTCAACCATAGACGCCGCTGTTAATAATAGAATTCAATTGGATTTTTATATTTATTCAAATAGAATTATCATATTTAATTTACGTGGTCTAAAGTGCATTTATTTAGTTTTATTTCTTAATTTGCTTTTATACAAGAAGAAAATCATTAACAATTATCAACATAATTTGTTGGTTGTTGTTGACACTTAAAACCTAAATAGATTTTTAAATTACGATAATTTTTCAGTATAGATGTCAACTAGTTTGAATTTTTTTTTTGGTCATATTATTATTATCTCATTCACAATATCCTTTAATATTAAGTCATATTGTTAGTTAGTTTTTTTTTTTACTCTATACACGGAATGTTGTCTTGTCAAGGATATTCAAATAAAATCCGCGATATAACCAATTAATCATATAAAATATATATTTTATAACAAATACAAGCAAAATACATTAAAGAAAAGAACAAAAACAAAAAAAAAATCGAATATTAAAATTTAAAACAAAAACGAAACAAAACTGCAATAAACAAAATGAAAGAAAATAGGATTGGTTACAAATTACGATAATAAAACAATAAAAATTCTATAATTTATTCTAATCATTTAACTAATATTATCAATTTTGTATAAATATATAAAGCGCGTTATTCAATTTTTATATAAATTATTTCTTATTATGTTTTTATTATGAAGAATTAATTTCATTGAGTATTTTTGTCATAAGGTAGGGCATAAAAGGCGAGAATTTTATTTTGGAAACGTCATCATTATATTTTTTATGAAAACAATTAACTTTGTATGAATGGAATCTTTTTGTTTCGCATTCATATTCCTCTTCAACTTCATACCACAAACAGAGTAAAGAAAAAGAATCAGAAGTGAGGTCAATCTTTCTTCCTTATAATAATTATCTCTTTATATTAGAATATTGTAACTTGTATACTGGAGAGTTCTTGACTTCTTTTTACTTAAGAATAATAAAGAAGAGAAGATATAAAAAAAAAATTGATTGGAAAAACAAGTTTTCTACTCGCAATTTAAATTTTTCTTCTTTCTTTTTTTTTTTTTTATTCTGAATTAAAATATTCTATATTTTAATGTCATCTACCCAAGTGAAATGCAGTAATTATTCGTGATGGAATATTTGCCAATTGTAAAATGGTTGATTAATTATCATAAAAGTAATTTTGTCTCCTAATTTAAATGAACTTTGAAAGAATTAATTCTTGTTTTGTTTATCCAATAAATTATAATTAATTCTCATTAATACAATAAAAAAAAAATATTACGTAGACGAATTAATTAGTCTGTAAAGAAATTGATCAGCTTATTGAATTAGTTATTAATTATTTTAAATTATTTGAATAATATCATCGTATTTCCTTAAATCTCACGTGAATCTGTTATATTACTGCACATGTTCTTATGTGCTTTTTATATCTAACAACAATTGAATTGTAACTAAAATTAATAATTTAATTTAAAATATTTGAATAAATAATAAAGTTATTCATTAAAAAAAATTGTTTAAATATTTCACCAGAAGATAATAAATATTCTTATATCGGTCACTGCACTATTTCTACATTTTTTCCAAATATTAATTATTAAATGAGTAAATTATATATTTTGATGAAATCACGTGAACCTTCAGGTGTTATTAACATGAACATGAGGATTTTCATTACAGTTTGAATTAAAATTCTATGAATTTTATAAAATTCTATGAATTTTATAAAATTATTTCTGCATTCAATATTTTATCAATAAATTAATTTTAAAAATAAATATAAATCAATTATTTTCACAATAATATACACGTGATATCAGTATTAGGATATTTATTATAAGTATTGTTCATCCTAACATTAAAAAGTGTTTCAGAACATGTGCTTTACTTTAATATTCAATAAAATAAAAACGTGTCTAATATCACCGATAAACATATAAATATTAAGAGGATATTATTGGGTCGTGGGTTCAAATTCTGGTTATTATATAATTTTTATAATTGAAATCTTATAAATTTAATAGGTTTTATTATCTCTGTGTTTAAAATGTGAATCAATGAGAAATATTAAACAAATACTCTGTTAACTAACTAGTTCTAAACACACTCCTATAACTAACTAGGTCTAAACACATATTCTCTATAGCCTTGTATTATTTATATATATTTTTGCAAGTGCCTTTACCCTCCTGATCTTATTTGGTTGATTTTATTTATAAATATACAAGAATTTTTTAGCTAGAACTTTATATTTTTTTTATTGAAATTTAATTCTATATTTAGAATTAACAGAAATTGACAAAACAAAAATAAAATTTGTAAACTTCTAAAATTGTATTTTTTTTTTTTTGTTAGTAAAACTTTAAAGTATTTTTCTTACCGGTCACTGCACCATTTCTTTTGTACATAAATAATAATAAATACTTATAAGAAGGATAATTGAATAAATAAATAAAAATCACAAAAACAAAATATATATATATATATACAATATACATACACACACACATACACGCTTATATGATAAACCACGTTTTGCTAAATATATTCGAATATTAAATTAAGTTGAAAACAGAACAAGAAACAAAAAAAAAAAAAAAACATATTTAATTTTTTTATATAAATTTATTTTTATTTATTTTTTTGTATTTTTTGTACAACAACAACAACAACAACAAAAAAAAAACAAGATAAAATTTTAATCTTTTGATTCTACAAAAAAAAAAAAGTTTTATATTTAAAAGCAAATTAATCCAATTAAAATATTCTTCATTTATATTCTAATTTTAAAGATAATTCTTATAAATTTTGTTTTTTTTTTTGATCACCATTTGCCAATTATTTATTGAAGCAAACAATTAGTAAGCATTTTTGGAATTACTTAGTCACATTTTTCGATTAATATAAAAAAAAAAAAACAGTTCTAGGAGTAACAATTAAAAATAATTGGAGATTACAAATTATTAATTGAGTTTTTTAACTGAAATTTTAGAAAAGTGAATGGAAAATTTTTTTTGTATCTTAATTATAAAATATTCTTTGGTGGACCCTTGTTTCACTTCATATTCAAAATTACAGGATTAAACTAATTATTAAAAGTTAAGAAATAAATTAACATTATAAAATACAGAATTTCGTAGAATCTTGATTTAATCTTCATTTAATCTTCCACACACAAAAAAAAAAAAAAAAATAAAATATATATTCCAAAAAATAATAAATTCACAATTGTGTCATGTTTTTAATTATGTTTATTCACATTAAATTATTTTAAAAATTTTTTTTTTTTTTGTTTTTAAAATAAAATTTAAACTAAATGAAAACTACAAGAAAATAATGAATAAACAGAAGAAGAATGAAAAATTTATAAGAACTTCTGAATGTCTTTAAAATAATTTCTTTTCTTTTTTTTTTCTTCTGTTTATTTATTTATTATTTTCATTTTATTTATATTTTATATTTTATAATTTTTCTTTTTTTTTTTTAGGTTATTGTCGGTCATGAATATCAATTAGACGAGACACAAAATGATTTTACTGAATTTATTTACCTTCGTTTTTTTTCTTTCTTCTTATTATTGTTGTTGTTGTTGTTCTGTATATATATTTTTTATTTTATACGATTTTGTTTTTTATTTGTGTATTTGTACAATATTATTGGTACATTGATCTATTAATAGGATATTTTTTTTTATTGTATTTTTAGAATTTTCTAACAAATTTTTAGCAATTTAGTTGTTACTGTTGTTGTTGTTGTTGTCAGAATTTCATTAGAGCGGATAACGCATAATTTTATTGTTTTGTACCTGAAATAATCATAAACTAAATATTTTATGATAAGATATTCAATTAAGATCGTTTTATTTTTAGTGTAATGTTTTTTTTCGGGAAATATCGGCACATCCCAAAAAATCTTAAAACATTTAATTTTATTGGGTTTATTTGATTTTTCTCATATTTAAATTCTGGGAAATTTAAGTTATGCATAGTCAAAAGTTATCGCTGATTGTAAAAATATCGTCCTATATTTTTTTTTTTGCTAATTAGACAATAAGGATATTCTCTTATTTTCAATAAACTGTCACCTTTATTGTCCTTTTGACTAAACACAAACAATAAAAAAAAAATAAGTTTTAAAAAGCCGTTTTTGTCGTCTTCGGTTTTTTTTTTTTTGTTCTTCTTCCTCTTCTTGTGAATCCAGAAATTAGCATATTTAGTTTTTTTATTATTATTATTATTATTATTATTGTTGTCTTGCCAGTGTAATCGTAGACGGCGACCCACATCTTCTTAATAGGTATTAAACCAAGGTCTTTCTCTAAAAATGAACTAAAAAGAAGAAGAAACAAAAAAAAATCGACAAAAAAAAAATAAGAAGAAAAAAAAAAACAAGAAACTCTTTTTTTAATCGGATCGCGCACGTGCCTTATTTAAAGAAAAAATAAACTCAAAAAAACAAAAAAAAATCTAAAAAAGCAGCAGCCAAGTAGCGTTCACGTTAAATGCGTTTTGTTTCTATTAAAAGACTTAAGATTGTTTTTTTTTTTTTTTCTGTTTTAATATCAATTTTGAAAATATCAACAGGTGCGTTACTTCTACTGACCTAATGAAGTGAACAACGACAACGGAAAAAAAAAATGATTAAAAATATGATCATAGTAAACTTTACTAAATGTTCTCGTGTAGCACTTTTTTTTTTCTTCATAATTCTTCTTTTTATAAAAATAGTATTTTGCTGATGACGTGAGTTTGTTCTCGTTTATTTACATCTTTTTATATTTTTGTATGTTTTATTTTTTTCGGTAATAATTATCATCGCGGATTCAACTTTTTTTCATTTTTTTTTTTTTTTTGTTTTTCTTAACAACTAATTATGATTGTGTGCGTTTGTAACCATTTGTTTTTTTTCTTATTCTAAATATCTAAACAAAATAAAGAAAATTAATTATTAATTATAAAAATATGTCCATAATATTTTATAAGAATTTATATTTAAATTTAATAATAGAATATTTATGTGTATCAGTTTTTCTTCCTAATTGAGTTATTTGTGTTAAGACATCTCAATCTCTCTAGAGACGTCTATAAACAGGTCACTTAAAATTCAGTCTATTATTTTTTGTTTTTTTAATACAAAAATTCATTTGAATTATGCATTTCTGTTTATAAAAAAAAATCGAGTAAAGATTAAGATGAAAAATAAAAAAAAATGCTTTAATAATGAAAGAAAAAAAAAAAATTATGTCAAGCTGTGCGCGCGCATTTTATCAAATAAATGAACGTAAAAGAAGTTTTATTGTCCGCGTGGTCAAATATCAAATTTCGATTATCGATTGTTCTGTTTTTTAAGCAAACGATTCATTTTTTCTTTTGATTATCAACAGGAGATAAAAAAATATCCTTTAAAATATTAGAAGAAGAAGAAGACGAAGAAGAAGATGGTCTACGTTTCTTTTATTAATTTGAATTCTATTAATGAACATGACTCGCATTCTTTCAAATGTTTTTTTTTTCTCTAAGTTCCATTGTACAAATGTTCTTGTAAAATTATATTAGCACCGATATATAAGGTTAAGTAAGATGAACAATAACAACAACAAAATATTAGTAAGTTAACGGGACTTTAAGGACCTATACAAGAATTATGAAGATGAATAAGAAAAAAAAACTAAACTAAGCCAACCTCAATTAAAAATGTATTATACGAAAAAAAAAAAAAAACACTAAAAAAGACGACGAGGCAAAAGAAGAAGAAGAAGAAAAAAAAAAGGAAAAATCTGCTAGAGAGTGAGTTTGTTTTGTTATATTTATTCCTTATTATTCTTGCATTATGATTTTGGCCTTGAATAGAAATTTTTACAATTTCCTGGTTTGTTCTGTTTTTTTTTTTTTTTGTGTTTTCTTTCTTCGTTATTACATTTCTTTTTATTTTGATGGTCCCATTTTTTTTTTTATTGTTGTTGTTCCATCATCCTAATTTTTTCTTCATTCTTTTTGATCCTAAATTGAAAGTAAAATTTTTGTTTTTTTTTTTGTTGTCAAACTGTGATTGTATTAATGTCCTATCCCGTTATTTTTTGTTGTTCTATTTTCATGGAATTGTCCACCGGCTTCGTTTTACATTTTTTTTATGATTTTCATAATTTTTTTTTTTGGTGTGTCATTTGTTCGGAAATTTCTCGATTCGGTAATAATTTTCTAAATCGTTTGAACATTGTACACGTTTAAAATCATTTAGTTAGTTTTTTTCCATAAACGAGAAAAGTCATAAACGTTTAACTAAAACGTGAGTAACAACATGTCCTTTTATTAAATTTATGATATTCTAACTTTAATCATAAAAATTAATCGATCGATCTAATTTAATCGATTGATCAGAACCAAAAGTGCAGTATATAAAAAATGTATGTAAAAGTTAGGCACATCATGTAATATTTTCTCTCTAATAAAACAATACAATTTATCTTCATTATTTACTTGTATGTTTAGATATGATGAGATTGAATATAATAACTTATATGAATATAGACAGAAAATGTACTTCAGATTATTATTATTATTATTAGTATGTGATGTGTCAGAGAGAGAGAGAGAGAGAGTTTGAGAATATTGTAAGTATCAGTAGCAGAGGTGTAAAACAAAACAAACAAAAAAATCACAAGTATTTAATTAAGTTTAATATATAAATGGAGGCAGGAAGGTAGGAAGCGGAAATTGTTTTCTTGTTTTCAATTTTTATTAAGAATCTAATATTTTATAATATTTTTTTTTATTAAGCAATTATTATATTACGAGGCGCGGATAGAAATATTGTACCGCATTAAAAAATAAAGATTTATTCATAATCAGAAATGAAATGCTTTAATTGTTTCACATTTTTAATAAAATCACAAAAAAAGGTATAAATTTCAGCAAACTCGATATAGTTTTTTCTTTCATAAAATTTATGATTTTTTAATTAAATTAAATCAATTAATTTTGTTATTTTGACATGAGAGATAACATTTTTTATTGGTCAATAAATTATTCTTTGAATTAATTATTATTTGATCAATATATTTGATTCATTCATCAAACATATAATCCCTGATTTTTGTCATATAAGAATTATAATTAATGATTCATTAATAGATTCCCATATTGAATTGATTTGTTAAAATTTTGTATTGTTATTGGTCGGTGGGTGGGAGAGATAGTAAAGTATTTTTTATGTTTTTAAATTTTTACTTTATATTGAATCAAATACAAAGGTTTCTAAACTCTGATAATAATATTATTAATAATAATAATAAATATATTTTCACATTTCTTTAGTACACACATCTAGTAAAGAGATGTCTGATTTTTCATATGGATGAAAACATAATGTATGGCCTTCCGCATTCTTATAGAAAACTATATATTTATTAAATATTAAAGCAAAGAAAATCTATATAGCCAATGCAGTCATGCATTGATGGTTTATTATATATACAAAAAAAAAAATGAATAAATAAATAATTCGTAGATCGTCTATCTATCTCTACAGCATCATCATAATTTTAGTTTTATTCGTTTTATGTACTAGATTAATCGGGCTTCGAACTCGGTATCATTCCCAAATTCACGAATTTCACAATAAAATTTCAAATTTAAACGAATCCAATGACAACTCTACTCGTCTTGTGTCAGTTCGGATGTGATTTTTGTCCTAAATTTACAAGCAAGCCGACGCCAAACCGGAATTAAGAGAAAACTAATAAACCGGAACGTAAACTGAAGTCAAATTTTTGCAATGATCAAATTTTAAACCATGAGTGTAAAATTTTTATAAATCACAACCAATAACAACAACAATTACTTTAATCTCTAAAAAGTCAAAACCATATAAAAAATTTGTTATTTTGAATTATAAAAATAAAACAGGAGGAAGAAAAAAACAAATCTCAATAACTTGTGCAATAAAAAAAATAAGAAGAAGAAAAAGAGAAAAACAATCGCAGAACCCAGAAAGAGAGAGAGAGAGACAGAAGGAAATTTAATTAAATGATTTTTGTCCAATTCAAAGGTGATGGAAGAATATAATTCCTTCAAAGAGCAAAAAAAAAACAAAAATTATTATAAGAAACCTGACGAAACCTTCAAGTTCGATGTCATTTTTTTTTTTCCTATTCTCTAAACAAAATCTTAAATCTGGCTATACGTGTATTTTGTTATATTGATCTCATTATGTTTTTTTCTCTTGTGTTTCTTATGTGTGTGTGTGTGTGTGTGTGTGTTTTTTTTTATTAAAATTAAATTGGAATGTAATTATTTATGTAAAAATGCAAATATTACTTCCGACAACACACGTCAAAAAAAAAAAACAAACTATATTTTTTTTATATATTTTGACACACAAACACACACACACACACACACACACACACACACACATACACATACAGTAACATATTACTGCGCAAACAAATAAAATTATGCAATAAAATGATTTGTAACCAAAAATATTTGTTTTTTTAATTTTTTTTTTGTTCCTTTTTTTGCAATTTTGTTAATGAAAATTTGTTTTTATTTTTTTGTTTTTCGTTACAATTTTCGTTTATTGTTTTTTTTTCTGCTTCTCACCTAAATAACAAAAATTTATAAATAATATTATTTATATTTTTTTATTATTAATTATTTTATATTGACATGGATTATCAAGGTTCTGTTCTATCTAACAGAGATAGACAAACACTGTGTATAAAATATAAATAATAGTTGAACTATAAAAAATAAAAACTGCATTTTTAATAATTAAATTTTAAAAGTAACACAATATTGAAAATATGTTAATAATACAATATCGTCTGATTTTTTTTTTATTAAGAGATCTAGGCAGTTTCCTATCAGTTACAAATTTCAATATAATTTATTTGATTTATTCATACTGGGTAATTCTAAAGTAACCAACCATTTTCTGAAATTATTTATTTTGTGGTAATTGTAAGACGGATTCTAAAGTAAAATATTTTCGATCATTGTAGATTTTAATACGGATAAAATAATGAGTTGATTTCTCAAATGTAATTAATTGTTAAACGGAATTTTACTTAATTTATTCTCAAATATAAAGTGACGAAAATCTTGTAGTTTTTATTTCATGTTAAAAGTTTAGAATATCCGTAAAGTAGTTAAAAAATATAAAAATTTTATAATTCTCAGAAAATTTTGAATTTTATTTTGAATAAATTTGTTTAATTTATTAAAACAAAAAAATATGTTTCGTAGAATTAGAATAAAATAAAAGTTTTAAATCAACATTTGTGAGATCCCTATAAATTATATCAATTACTCATCAATAACTATAATTAATTTGTATCATTATTCTAATGTACATAAATTTCTAACACTTGTAAGTTATACAGTGTAATGCAGAGTATAATAATACTATCTAACAGTCTTAAGTACCGTGTCGATTGTCGAACAACCAACAGAGTGAAACACCAGAAATAAAGTTCTTTTTTTTATTACTTTTTTTGTGTCTATTATTATCATAATACATATTTTCAATGTAACCAAGGAGATGCAAGTTAATAACTCTTTTATTATATAGTTACTTTAGTTACTTACTTACTTCAATCATTATAAATTATTTGCTATATTAGAATACACATTTGTGCCACTATTAAATATATGTATTTTTTTTAACGATCCTTTATTGTTCTTACACCTTGTATTCTTCTATTTTTGCAGTAACATACAACTTTATGTGAGTTCAAGTTGAAAAATAAAAGAGTATTTTGTGGGAAGGAATAATAATTATTTAATGTTTTTCTTCTATGATTAAATAAGAAATTCTTCTTTAAAAAGTATCATAATTTTTATGTTTTGTTATTTTTTTTTAAATAATATTTACCTTTGTGTTATGTTGTACCATCTTCCTGTCCGATGACATTTTTCTAAGACATTAAAAATAGTGTAAAATTCAATTTAAACAATATTTTTTAATATTTATTTCTAAATGTCATCGATATAATCAAACATACTCATGTTCATAAATGCATACACACACACATACACCCACAAATCTCAATAAAGTATTGCAGTTTCTCTGTCACTTATAAAGTTACAAACAAAAATAGATGAAGGAAAAAAAAATAATAATTTTTTAATTCGTTCAATCAAAGTTCAAGGAAATCCACTTTGTTTGTTTGGTTTGTTTTTTTTTTTTTTTTGGTAAATTTCAAGAACTTTATTGGGATTTTTTTTTTTTACTTTCCTCTCTTCTGCTGTTTAGTTTTTATATTTTTATTTAACCGATTTATATTTATAGAAATAAAATAAATTAATAATGTTGTAAATGAAATAATAATAAAAAAAAAAGAGTGACAGAGACAGACAGAAACAAACAATATAATATGGGTTAGTATAACAAATTTGTGTGGTATGTCCTGTTAATGTAATATTATTATTATTATTATTAGTTTTTTTTTTCTCAATATAAAATTAAACCATTAAAAATTGCATTGGGAAATTTTATAAATAAATACACACACACACACACAGCCACCCATTGAATTATATTATATATAGAAACAAGTGAATTTGCCTTCAAGCATAAAAGTAGTTTAAAAATGAGATAGACAAGATAGACAAGAATTAAAAAACAAAAAAAAGAAAAAAATTGTAGTGTAACATAAAAAAGTATTTTTTAAAAAGTTTTTTTTACTGCGTCAATGCAAGTCATATAATAATAATATTATTTTTAATTATTGTTTCAAAAAATTATATATGTTTGTGAACAAGATGATTATTGTGATACACAATTTACAGTGATATTAATAAACTTATGTCTAATTTAAGATAAATTATTCATTATTAAATCAGTAGCGTAAGAATGTCATTTATTTTTATATGAATTTATGTTTGTTAGGGTCTCAAGGTAATATTCCTTTTTTATTATAGAAATACTTTGTATTTTCAACTTGTTTCTATGAAAATATTTAAAATTACAAGTACAAAACTCAGTTGGACGTCCATGCAATTTCTTTAGTTTTCTTATTTAAATTGGTGTAATTCTTGTTTATTATGCTTGAATTAAAAGTGTTTAATGTACAGAAATTACTGAGAATTTGTTCTTATTTATTGTGATTTTAAAATAGATAAAATTTTATATAAATTCTCTCAAAATGGATGGATACAAACTAAAGAAAATCTATTGAATTTGGTACAAGTAAAAGGATTGATAAACATTAAAAATTAACCACAATCATGAAGCAAATTATTCTTTTTAAAATATAAATTTTGTTCAACTTAAAATTTGTTTATGCCGATTTAAAATAAACATTAACTTTTGGATCACAATATAAAATTTAATCATCAGATACAAATACGTCAAATCCACAAACATATACATGTGCACATTTATAAATATAAATCTTTCAACATAATTTAAAAGGGGACCTTTAGTTGTTTCCATAAAAAACAAATAGTTGTTCATGCCCTAATTTAGAATAGAAACTGGTCATCGAGTTGCCAAAAAATGTTAAACTATATTATTCATTTAGTTCACGAAAATTGTGCTCGCGTGCTCAATATGGAATAAAATGTCCATATTCGTTTATTTTTATGGATTGAGGATTTTCGTTAAATTGAAGTTTTTGTAAATATCGTGGTCCGTACTTAAACATTTTAAAGATTTTAATCCCTAAAAATAACAATAAAAAAAAGAAGATTTATTTTTCTTTAAAACAATTCCTTCAGAATCAGAATACTGAACGATGGAGAGTAAACAAAACCCTTCACTTAAAAAGATGCAGATGGGAAAAACATACACTGAATGTTCAAGAGACAGTATTTTTTTCTTGTAAAATCTTTTAAATAAATAAATTAAGTTAAAAATCACCGGCATAGAGAAGTTATGTTTTGATTGATCCTTTCTTTAGAAAAATCCTTAAAATATTAGTTTGTCTATTGAAATGGTTAATCATTCTTCTTATACCAACCTTAAACCTTCAACATCACTTTATTATTTTTGAGTACGTACCTTTCTTATATAGAATATTTTATTATTGTGCATTGTGTCGTGTGTTTAGCTCGTGCGGCCACTCAAACGTTGTTTTTGTGGTTGTATTTTTATTTGTTTGACTTTTTTTTTTTTCATTTTTCTTTAAAATGTCTTCAAAAAATAAGATGAAGTAGAGGCGAAAAAAAAGGAAGAAATATGCCAAAACAGAATACCTCTTCTTGATATGCTTTTATATAAATAAAATAAGACGTATAAGGGATTCTCCTCTGTTATTTTTACTATAAAATAAAATGCACATACAACATATTTTCGTATAAAAGAAGATCCTCTGTTTTGTTGTTTTTGTTGGTGTTTTTTTTTTTTTTTTTTGTTCGATTTGTATTGTTGTATTCTCTTTTTTATTTATTTTTTTTTTTTAATTTTCTGGTTTCTTTTTTTGTTTAAATTTGATCGATTGAAATGAAAATAAAAAAAAAAAAAAAAAAATTAAATATAAAAATGGGAAGAGAGACGGGAAAGAAAAATTGGATTTTTATATTTCTCTGACAGGAATTATTATTATAGATTTCTTATGGAATTGTTCTGCCTTCTGCAACTAAATAAGAAGACAGGTAGGAATCATAATATTTGCTCTTTATATAAAACAACTTTCATCTTAATTTTATTTTCTATGGATGAAATGAAATTAAATCTGATTATTAGTTTATTTTTATTGATTGACGAGAGGCAATCATTTTTGTCTGGTCTTTTTGTTTTTCACAATGGGTCTTAAATTTAATTCTAGAGACTGGGGCGCAAAATTCATACAATAAAAAAAAACAAATTCTAACCGGTGACTTTATAAAATTCTTTTGATTCTTTTTTTTTTTATAAAATATTCATAATTTTTTTTTTTTTGCATTTATTCACAGAAAAATTCCCTTTTTTATAGAATTTTTTACAAAAAAAAATAAATACCCTCCCAACTCGTGCTCGTAATTACCGAAAATTATTAAATTATATTTTTATTTATTATTTAATTTAATACGGCTGTTTATATAATCTTTTAATATTTAATGTCAGTCTACAAATTTCCCAAAAATACCAAAAATTAATAATCGATTGAAATCAGAGAAAAAAAGAAGAATCGGAAAGAAAAAAATTTGTTAAGTTTTGCCATTCCAATCGCATAACAACATCAGCATCGATCAAAAAAAAAAATGGACTTCTAAAAAAAAAAACAACACACACGGATAAGTTAAAAAAAAAAAAACTGTATAAAGGGATTGCGTGCCCATTTCGTGGTTCTTAATATTTAACGAATTTAAAGATTTTATAAAGAAGGATACCCTCTCTTTAATAATATATTTTTCTTTAAAGTTATCATAAAATGGGGTTCGCAGGTGATTCTTATAAAGTTGCGGTGATTTTAAAATGTCTATTTTTTTCTATATAGAAAAAACTAAAAGGGACTCGTAATTGATTGACTTTTTTCATATTTTTATAAAAACAAAAGATGGAATTTTTTTTTAAGATGTTTTTTTTTTGAAATTCTTTTAAATTACACCTTTCGTTTTTCATCTTCTTTTTTTTTTGGGATCGCAGAAATCAACATTTAAACTTATAATAGATATTATGATGTGATCCGATGCCAAATGCAATTTAAATGATTTCTCATCGTTTAATTTTTTTTTCGTCTTTTATAAAATAGCATTTTTATTGGAATTTTTATTTTTATGAACCAATAAATAGATGAGAAGGAGAAGGAGGAAGACGTATTGACTTTATTTTGATTGGATAGAAAAATACCCAAAAAAATTATTAAAGGTTTGTGTTAGTAGAAGGCCAACAAATGCATTTTGTTAGAATTGCTTTACAAAAAAAAAATAATGAAAATGATTTATCTGATAAAAAAAAAAAAAAACTGCGGCAATTTTATATTTTTATGCTAAAAACTAAGAAGTCTTTTAAAAACCAAAAATAGTCACGGGTCCAAAACAAAACATAAAAACAAAAGAAACAAACTAAAGAAACCAAATAAAAAACAATCAGGGGAAAAAAAACAAAAACAAATTTTAAGAATCTTTAAGAAGAGAAAAAAAAAGAACAGAAATGTCTTAAGCGGCTTCTTGTTTGTGTTATGCGGGACGGTTTATGTGGCGGCGTCGCTTGGAATGCATTTTATTATTATAAACAAAAAGAACTATACTCGTGTATCGTCATATATTGATTCCATTTGATCGATTCGATCGATCGATCGATCGATTGTTTTTTTTTTATTATTTTCCTTCCTTTTTAAGTGTATTTTTTTTAGGGAGGAATTATTTTTGGCAAACTGAAGTAAAAAAAAAAAAAAAAGACTCAAGAAAATGAATCACTGAAAAAAATAAAAATATAAATCCAAAATGAGAAATTCAAATCCTTTTTTATCCCATTTTTGATTATTGTTTGATTTCTGTTTTTCTTTTATTTTAAAAGTCTTTTTTTTTTCTTGTAAAGAAAAAGAACAGAAACGTGATACATTTATTGTTTTGTATACATTTTATTATAGTTCTTTGTCTTTTTACATTTTTATATAATTTTATATTTCACTCTCTATGATTATTTTTATATACAGAAAAATTCTATATGGACAATTTTTTCGAAGAATGAATTCATTTTTGATTGTCGTTAATCGTTTATTGTTAAAGTTAGTCGATTGTTAAGAAATGAAAGAGTTAAGAGAAGGCGGCTCCTACATTTATATGAACAAAAAAATAAAAATTTAAACGAATCTTCAGTAAAAGGAAGACGAGATGGAATTTTTTTTTGGTAATCGATTTATACTTTTTATATCAATCACAATATTGATTTTGTATAAATGTTATTGTTTGATTAGTTTTTGATTTTTGTACTATAAATTTATTGAAGTTCATTCCATGTACTCACATTCCAATATAATTTGTTCAAAAAAATATATTTTCCTTGTCATATTTATTTTTATTCCGTGCAAGAGGACACACATATTGTTGTTTGAACTGATTTGACTCTAAATGAGGTTATACCCAAATAATAATTAACTTTCAAATTCTTTACCTTTTTCTGAGAAAGGGAATTTAAATGTCTATGAATTTGTCGGAAGATATACGGACAACCTTTTAATTACTTTATAAATTAGTTGGAATTTAATCGGAATTTAACAAAAAACAAAATCTTGATTAAAACTAACAAGCAATTAAATACGACACTAAAAGTGTGCGCGCGGTAAAACATACAACAAACAAACAACTCGCTTCTACTCCAATTTCACTTTCACTCTTTAAAAACCGATAAAATTCAAGAAGAAGAAAAAAAACTAGTGATCCCGTTTTATAACCCTCATCTTGTTATAATAAATAACCCTTTTCATCCCTTTCTTGTATAAACAACAAATTGAAATCGAAAACTCTGATGATACGATATGGATCTTTTTCATCCCTTTTCTTTAACTCCTTCCTCTTTTTTGACTCAGAAAAGAAAACGAATCTTTTTCACTTTCTTTATTTATAAACAAAAAAGGATAACATCTTGACAAATCATTCAAGACAGAAAATTGCAAAATATTAGAGATGTTATGGGGATGATCCTTAATATTAAAGTGATTGGTCCAGATGTTTTGTAGAAGCAGCTTTTTCTTTATTATCAAATTTTATTGATATTTAATTTGATCGCGATTCCAATTTGATTTGGTTTAAATTTTCATTTTTGTTTTGTATTGCGTCTTGAAAGGTTTTTTTTATTGAAAAGAAAGAAATGGAAGAAAAGGTGATAATTCGTATTTTTCATCTTATATTTGCCAGATGCCTTCAATAAAATTGCTGTACAAATTATGTACAAATTTTTTTCATTTAAACAAAAAACAAAACTCACACCGCATAGAAAAGGGCACAAAAAATCCTTTTCCTTTTACCCAATCTTTCCTTTCTTTTCTCAGTTGAAATCCTTATTTTTTTTTTCATCCGATTTATTTGTTGTTTATTTTTATTCCCTTTTTTTACCCTTTTTTATGTGCGTTTTTTTTTTCGGGTTGAAATTTGTGTTTGTTAGTTTTTTACGAGTTTTTTGTGGGTGTTATCGTTAAGACATGATGCCGGAAGGGTTAAATGTTATTAAATTAGATGTCGTATAACATTGATAATAAAATGTTATTAAATTACAACAACCAAAACTATTATTTTGTTTTTTTTTTTTTTTTTTCTGTGTGCGTTCGCGCGCATTTGTCGTTCTCCGTCATAAAAGAAAGTGTAAAATGTTTGTTGTTTTTCGTTATTTTTTTTTTTTCATTTTGGGAATTTTCTTAATAATGAAAACAACAACAAGAGAAAATAAGTAAAAATAATTTGGTGAAAGAAAAAAGAAAAGAAAGAAACCGTCAAACGACATTTGAAATTTATTATTTGTGTGAGCCCATGTGTGTGTGTGTGTATGCTGTTTGTTTTTTAAGCTTTAAATTTTTTTTGTTTTTATGATTTTATAAGGATGTGAATTAGTTGGAAAAAAATAAATAAAAATAATAATATTAATTCTTGCATCTATAACTTTCAAATATGGTTACTGTGCTTGTAAAAAAAAAAAAAAAATGAGAAAAGAAAAACAAACGAAACAAGAATAAATACTTTGGAATTAACGCAAAAAGAATTCCGGAGTCTGATGATTGTTTGACGCGCTGGTTAAATAAAATAAATGATCGGATTAAAACCGGATGAAAAGTGAAAGTATATAAATTGCAATTAAAATTAATAATAATAATAATAATTGTTTTATTTGTTGGAAGAGGAAATGATGAATTTAATTTATTTAGAAAAAAAATACAAAAACAAAAATAACAACAACAACAACAAATACCAGACGTTAGACGCGACATTTTTTCTTTTGGTTTATTAAAAAAAAAAAAGTGGAATACAAAGTCAGTCACGTTTGATCATAAGAGGCAGTAAAAAAAAGTCATCCTTATCTTTAGATGATCTTTAAGAAGAGAAACAAAAAAAAAATAAGAATTATTTTTTTGGCGGCTAAAAATATTGGAGAATCCAGTAAACGCGAAGTTGATAAAGAAAAAATCGATTTTCAGTCAACTCGCGTCTAATTTTTTTTTCTTCTTATTTCATTTTTTATTGCTGCATTTTTTTTTCTTGTCTTCAGTTTTTGATCCCTCTGATCTTTTCTGTTTAGTTTTCTTCCATATAACTTCGGCCTGTTTCAGAAGAGTATTTTTTTTTTATAAATTAAGTAAAAAAAAAAAAAATTATGACGACACAAAAGGAAAGTCGTAAATTGCTTCAATAAAAAGGATCAAACAATTTGAGTTCGTTTGTTGTATTTTTTTTTTCTTCTTCTTCTGTCGTTTTGTTATTGGGATGTGCATTTTTTTCTTATTCGTTTCTGTTAATATATTTTTTTTTTGCTGCTTTTCCTCTTTTTTTTTTTCTTGCTGGTTGACAATCGTCTTTTTCCTAAAATGGTTTTTTTTTTACTTCAACATTTTTTTTTTTGAATTTCATTTAGTTTAGTAAAAAAAAACTCTTTACTTTTTTATGATTTTGTGATAAACTAAATGACTGAATGTTTATTAGGAAGACAAGTAAAAAAAAAAAAATATCCTTTTTTTTATTCGTCTTCATAAAAAACATTGTTTGGTCTTTTTTTTCTCGTTCATAATTTTTTTTTTTTATTGAAAAGAATTTTTTTTTCCCCTTTTTATCTTTAACCATTTTTTTTCTAATTGTTACAAAAAAAAAAAACTATGAAATTGAGGAACCGAAAGGGTTAATTTTTATCTGTTCTGAGTAAGGAAAACAGATGAATTTCCCAGTTTATTCGAAAAAAAAATTTTAATCGTTTTCTTAACTGAAATTTTCCATCATGAATTTTATAACAGAATTTTGACATTGACTGTCTTTAATGTCTTGTCTCAAAAAATACGAATAAAATAAATGGATCAAACGTTCCGTCATTTTGTCTCAGTTATTTTCCATATTTAGATTTAAATTAGTCAATTTAATTAGGAGGTTATGAAAAATATCAGCCGACTAAAACAAGATATAAGTGAAAACTACATCCAATCAGATAAGCAGGTTTTTGGTTCGTACTAAATTCTAATTAGCAATAATTATAGATGATTATTTCAGAATTCATGAATTCAATTCTCATTCTCTATTTCATTATCCATTTAAATTTTGTCTACACTTAATTTTTTTTTTTTTTTTACACACAAGAGAATTTTGCAAAATGAGTTCAATGTATTTCTGATTCTTTTATTTGTAGTTTTTTAAATTACCGAAATAATGATGAATTCCAGACAAAGTCCACGTTATACAATTCATCGCAAATTATACAACATTAAAGACCTCGTAACCAATATTTCGCGAGCGTGTACAACGCGTGCATCATTTTTTGTTTTTGTTTTTTTTTTTGCCTAATACTTTTTTTTTTCTTTCCTTCTAAAATCTAAATTATGAATTATTAATAAATAAATGTTTTTTAAACGACAAAAAAAAAAAAAAAACTGAAACTAAACAAAAAAAAAACACATCAGAAGAACAACTTTTGTGTGTGTATGCACGTCTTTTTTTTTTTTTGGTCATCATCCCAAAGACAAAAAAAAATCCATATAAGAAAAATATAGGCAAGAAGAGTAAAGAAAAGAATAAACAGAATAATAAAAAAAAAAATCCACGTAAGACGAAGAAGAAGAAGAAAAGAGTAAATTTATTACGTCAAGGATTTATCGAATAATTTATAATGTTACACACTCTTTATGGTCAAGGACATTAATTCAATTCAATAGCCGACTGACCAAATTCCTAGATCAATTTTCTCTTTCTTTTATCTCTTCCTCTCTTTGTCACTCTCACTGTATTTATTTTGTTTTTGTTTTATTTTTGTTTTTGATTGATTCTCTCTCTCTGTGTACCAATACACAGTTGAAAGATGATAAAGAAGTAAAGTTAAGTTAAGTGAAGAGAGAATCATTGTTGAAATGTGAGAGGAGAATTTAATGTTAACAAATATAGAGAATGAGAATAAAATAAAACAACTTGTTAAATTTTAATATTATTGTGGTGGATTATTTTTGTTTTTATATTACACACACACACACCACACATGCATCTACACACACACACACACACACACAAACACTCAGAGATAAAAGTGTAAAAAAACGTGGTTGATTTTTTTTTTTTAAAGAAACTTGATTTTTTAAATTTAGTTTTTTTTTTGTTCTTCTTAAAATGATTTTTCTTACTTAATTCTTTATAATTCATTTCTGATCATCGTCCATAAGATATAGTTACACATACATATACATATTCACATCATGTTTCTGAGGAGAGTAATGGTCTGTTTGTTTGGTTCATGTCCACCCACATTTAAAAATCTTTATTGTTGTTTTTGTTTATGCTCTTGGCTAGATCCAATGACAAATCTATAAATATCTAAAATAATCGGAATACAAAATTATAAACAAAACATATGCATACACACACACACACACAGTTATTTATTTATTTATTTAAAAAAATTCACTTTCTTCTTGCTTTCTCTCCTGATGCCATACAACAACAAACTCTTCAAAGAAAAAAAAAATAATAATAATAAAAAAATAAACAAAACAACAAAAAATGAAATAAAAAGTGAAATAAAAGAAAAAAACAAAAAAAAAAAAAACCAAAAACTTGCATTCAGATTATAAATTAGAAAGAAAAGAAAGTACTTTCTCCTAAAAATACAACAACAAAAAAATACCACGCATTTTTGAAGAGTTTTGTTGGTGTTTTTTTTTTTTTCTTTTGAATAAAAAATAAAAGAAGAAGAAACATCAAATGTTATTTTGTTTTTGTTTAGTTTTGAACGAAATTGAGAGTGGAAAATATAAGAAAAAAAAACAACAAACAAACAACATTTTATTTTATTTTTTATGATGAAAAGATTAAAGATGAGGAAGAATAAAGAAGATTAGAGAAAATGATGGACAAAAAAAAAGTTAAAGAAAGACAAAAATATTGAATTGAATTAATATGAGAATATTTTATCCTGAATTTCTGAAGATTAATGTCTTGAAGAAGGAATCCTTAGTTTACGTGTTCAACGTCTGTATTCAGCTAATTTTTATGAAAAATAATTAAAGAAAATTTAAAGATAAAAAATAAATAAACAAAATTTTAACAATTAAATTATTTTCATTTTAAAATTTTTGTTTCCAACTGCAAATCTTTTAATTTTAAATACCGGTATTTCTTTCTCACTCTATTTATGTATGTGCTGTATGTGTGTCCTTGCGTGAATTTATATAAGAAACGTGGATTTTAAAAAGTTTAACTTTTTTCTTGTTCTTATTTTTTTTTTTTTTTGTTTTTTTGTTTTTGTTTTTGTTTGTTTGTCAAAACCAACTCTATGACTCATCCTGCGGTGTATGAATTCAATGTCAAAGTTTGCATTTTATATTTTCGATTCGATTATATTGGAATTAATTCTGTTATAATGTTGAAAAAAAAAAACATGAGCAGGAAGAAGATTTAAAAGTTGGGACAAGATTGGGAGTCATTTATCTGAATAATTTGAGTTTTTTCACTTGTTTCAGTTGGAAATTATATTTTTGCTTTAGAATTTGATGAAAATATTGAAGTGATGATGCAAAAAATTTCATTCGATTGTCTTTGTTCGACAGACGGTTTTTATTTCGTTCAAGTTTGACTGTAAGCTCCAAATTTTTTTTTTCTGTTCGATTGCATTTGTCGTTATTTTTCATTTAAATTGAGTTAGCAAATTTTATTAAACGTATAAGTTCATCAGTATTTTTCCTTATGAAATTTATGTAGACAACTTCTTGTTCTTCACGGTTGAAATCATTGACTCTATGATTTATTTATTTATAAGAAATATAAATTTTGTAAATGAATTGAAGAAAATTTTGAAAATGTATTTTTCAACAGGAATTTTAAGATACAGAAAAAACGCTTCTGTTAATTTATAACATGAATTTGAAGAAAATAACAAAAAAAAAAAAAGGACCACCTTTAAAGTTGAAAAAATAAACAAAATTAATTTAATTAAAAAAAAAAAAAAAAACAAATTTTCAAGAAGAACAAAAAAAAAAAAAAAAACAATACAATTATTTTTTTTTATTCCTTCTTCTTTGTCGTTTTCTTTGAAGCGCATTCAAGTTTTTCTTATTCTCAGTTTTTGTTGTTGTTGTTGTTGTTAAAAAAAAGTAAAAAAAAAAATAACAACGAAGAAACACTATGATTGTCCATCCGAGTCCAGTTCAGGGTAGCTGTCTTGATTATTCTTTATATACAATTTTTTTGTTGTAATTGTTGTTGTTATATTTAAGCCTGGCTGTGTATTTGTGTGCGTGTATATATATGTGTATGTGTGTGTGTGTGTGTGTGTGTGTGTAGGTATGTATTGAATTTGAATAGAGAAAAAAAAATTGTGTATAATACACGGCATATAAGATTCAAAACATAATATTTTTTATTTTTTTTTTAATAGGAAAAAATTGTAAGCATTTAAGTTAGTTCATTAACCCATATCATTCCCCTGTATTCTATTCTGATGATGGGTTAAAAATATATTACAACATCCTGAACCTTCTTGGATTTTTTCTTTTTTTTTTTCTTTTTCTTCTTTTTCTTTTAATTCTACGTCTTCTTCTTCCATTTTATTTTATTTTTTATTTTTTACCATATATAGGCCAATAACCCCTTCTTTTTTTCTTTTTTTTGAATAAGATGAGATTAAATAACTATTTAGTTGAGGAAGAAAAAAAAAAAAAAACAAAACGAAGAAAAAAAAAATACAAAAAAAAAAAAAAAAATCTTGCCCCTTGCTTGGCTGGATTCTTTTAGAATATTCTTCAATATTATTATAGATTAGAATATGCTAGAAAGGTTTTTTTTTTAGTCGAATATAAACCCCAAAAATTCTATCTATAAAAACTTTATTGAACTTTTATTCAAATAAAAATTCAAAATCCATAAAAAAAAATGCATTTGTTCATGTCATCATGAAAAAGGATAATAAAATTTTGATTCAAATTTTATTTCTGCGATTGAAATTTAAGGAATTTTTCAAGGATGTTGACAAAAATGAAAAAATCAAATTCATTTGATTTGGGGTCTTAGGGCCAAAAAGAATTAAATCTTTCTGCCATATTTAACAATAGCTGTTAATTATATTTGCTTTATAATTAATTATTAATTATTAATTATGTTGGTAAAGTTTTATTTAATACTTTGAACTTGATACTCAGTTTCCAGATATTTTCTTTATTGCTAACTTTTTAATTAACTGATTTTTTGCTTTACATTCTTGAATCATGAAAATCATCAGCTACAACTGCGTCATCTATTAAATTTAATTTGAATTAGAAAATGTTAAGTTCGTTAAGTTCGTAAGTTGTGCTGTCGTTCGTGTTTTTTATTTAATGTTTTTATACAGCACTTCATCCGCTGTTAAGATTTTGGTTCATGTATTGAATCAAATAAGAGAAAATACCACTTTAGTTCATCATCAAACCAGTTTTTTGTTTTTTTAGAGTCTTAACTTCAACTTAATTTCTGAACTTTTTCCTAAAAGTTCAAAATGTTTTTCTAGAAATTAAATATATTTTCATTTGTAATGTAAAAAACTTTTGTTTTAAGATTTGTATGCAAATAAGAAATAAATTTGTTAGAAGTTATATTCGTCTTGAAGATTGAAACAGAATTTTATTTCTCTTTAAAAAAAAAGAAGAATTGGAAGAATTGATTTGATAATTTTTTATGTTAACAGTCCTTAGATTTGTTTTTATGAGCATTTAAAAAACATGAACTGGAAGTTTCAGTTACTAACTTTTTACGAATTTTGAATAAAAATTAAGAAGAAAATATACAAAATAAAAAGCATTCGATAATTTATAATAATTTATTGTTTGTTTCAAAAATAAATAATTTATTAAATCAATATATACAAAATTATACTGAAAATAAATAAATAAAAAAAAAATTTAATGTGATTGAGTCGCTAATATAATTAATTTAAATATCGTAATTATTGGTGAAATAATTTGTACTATGCATATTAATACGTGGAGTGCGATGATACACTTGATGATGATCCAGAAGTTACAGATGATCCAGAACTGCTGCTTGATCCTGAAGAACTGCTACTTGGATAATAAGAACTATATGCTTGATTTTGTGCGGAAATTCCACTTGATGGTTCCCAAACACGTGAATATGGTCCACCAGTATTAGATTCCCAACTTGGTTCATATGATGAGGCTGGTGCTGTCGTTGGTGCTGCTGGTGCTCCATATGGCATTGGTTCTGCTGGTGGCATCATTGACATTGGCATTGGCATACCTGATTTCTTCATTAATTGAACAATAATAAATCCTAGTACCAATGTGATTGCAAGTTTCGATAAAATAAGTGCTTTCATTGCTTTCAAACCAATAATGGCAACTAAAATTGGCATTAAAGCTTTCATTTTCAACTTAAGGAGAAGAAGGACGGGTAATAAAAGTTTCTTCTTTAAAAGATCACCACGAGCTGTAATTTTTAAAAATTAAAAAAATTTTTAGTTTAAAAATTCAATAATTAAAATTAAAAAAAATAATATAATTTTTACCTTCTTCTTCTGTTTCTTGTGGTAAGTCAAAATCAAGTCCACGGTCAGCACGATAACTGATAACAGCATTTTGGAAAATAGTTTCTGGTAATTGCATTTTAAATTCATTAGAACTTAAAACTTTACCAACACGTTCATAAATCACATTATCAATATTATTTTCCTTAAATGATCTTGCTTGTTCCTCTTCTAATCCCAAAACGGTATCCAAATATGTTAACACTTTACCCTTTAAACAAGACATTGTATTGCCATTAAAACAATCATTGACAATAGAGAATGTAAGTTCATCTCCATTATGAATCCTTCGTGTTTCATAAATACGTGTATCTGGTACCGAAGCACTATTCACAGCAAGAATAACACAACTGATTGTAAATATACAGGATAGTCGGACAAACATTTTGATTTATTTAATTTTTTTTTTTTTTTTTGTAAAAATTATTTCGTTATTAAAATTAATAAAAATTATTTTAATTAAATTACAAACGCACTTTAGTGTGGACAATGCATTAATGATGGTCAATTGTTTGATGAACGAGTATTTTATACTGCCGCTCCCATTTAAAAATAATACTTTGGGGGTTATCAGGCCGAAGTATATATTTTTTATATTTTTTTTTTTGTTTTTACATTTCTGTGTGTGAAGATTACCAATTGTCACTTTTTTTTTTGTGTGCGCTATACTGATAAAGAAACAGAAACAACAAAACTTATAGTAATACAAAAACAATAAAGAAATAAAGTTTATTTTTTTTTTTTAATATGTCGAATAGAAACTTGATTAATATTCATGTCTCATATAAATTTGTCTTTAAACTTTGTTTTATTTTTTCTACTGTTGTTGTTTTTGTTTTTCTTGTCATTTTTTTCGTTTATGAAATTGACATTTTTTATGATTATTGTTATTGGTTCTTTTGCAACAAAATTACAACTTTTATTGTTTATTATATATTTTTTATTGTTTCTTTTTTGTTTTCATTGAATTTAGCAAATAATTTGAAGGATAATGTCAAGTTGAAGTTTAGGGAGACTCACCGAAAAAAAAAAACGTTGAGAAGGGAGAGAAAATCAATTAATTGAAATGAACACAAAATGAAACGTATTTATAATTAATAGCAAACTTTCCAATTAAGGTTTATCGTTTATTTGACACAAAATATTAGTTTTTGGAATAACATTTATTCCTTATTTGATTGAATACTGAATTAAAAAAAAATACTACTTCAGAAGTATAGCAATTCGGAAGTACAAATAAGAAGAAGAAATATTCCAAAAAAAAAAAAACGTGTCCGTTACCTTTGATTTACGAATTTGGTTTTATGTGTACCAATTCCACAATTCTTTCTTTAATGTAATCATTTTGTAAATAGAAAATCGAAAGAAATACAAAAGAAGGAAAGTGTAAGTGGAATGTTAATGCAATTTTTTCTTTTGTATATATTTTGTATTGTGGAATTGGTGATGTTTAAAATGATTATATTAATTTAAGAAACTACAATAAATTTGTTAACGGACATAAATCAGTTCCGGATTATTTGTATAGCTTTTTGGGTTAAAAGAAAAATCGATTTAATTTTATATTTGAATTTTGTCTGCGCGTATTTCGAATATTAAGGATATTGAAAGGAAGATCAATAACCCATACTTATCTACCTATATTTTAATGTAATTCAATTTAATTTAATTCATTCAAGAAGAAACGAATATTCATTCTTAAATAAATAAATATTAAATGACGTCTAATTTAGATCAATTTAAAAGTAAATAAAGACAACAGACAAATGTGCTTACATTTTTTAATAATGATGATGATATTTATGATTGATTGTACTAAATTTTTTGTTGAAACAGAATATTATTACCTTTTATTATAATCTAAAAACAGAGAAATATTTACAATATATTTTACGCGAAAGAATGTCGCATAGTGTCGAATACTAATTTTTATATAAGAAAATTGAAACAAGTAGAAATAACTGCGATCAAACGATTAGTATGATTATTAATATCAATCACAGTTATTTATTATAATATTTTGCCTATACAACAGTCTATTTAACAAAAAAGTTGTAAGGTATGTGCAGGTGTAAAGAATTTGTAAATTTTATAAGGTAAAGTAGGTGGAAAATTATAAAAAAAGGGAAAAATATGTCAACTTTATGAAAATATTTTAGCAAACCAGAGGAATTTGTCTCAATGTTGAGAAAGTTGTGTGTTTTATTTTGTTGTCAGACGGAAAATATTTTTTGTGGGTTTATTAGATCATAATTTCATTTGACCTTTTAAAAGTGGGTTATAAAAATATCCTTATGCGTATTTCTGTATTTGAATTTCTTTGATAGTAAATTAAATTTCACCCTGATACATTTTTGGTTTATCATATAAAAATCTTATTTTATCGTATTAAGAAATTCTTAACGTCATTCAATATCCTAGAAATATTAAAATATGCCTTTGACTTTGGTGAACTTTAATTCTTGTTTAGTCAAGCATTACGTAAATTTAATGTAGGTATTTTCTGTACAAGATTCTGATAAACATTGAGTTGAGAAGGATAAAGTTTTTGTTTAAATTTTAGAGTGAATAAAATGTACAACATTTTACACTTAGTTAAAAAAGTAAAATCTGTTACTCATCCAAAACAAAGAATTTGTATAGAATTTAACTAAATACTTCCATTATCTTAACAAAAATGTTGTTTTATGTTTTATCAACAATACGGAATAATTAATCATATGAAATGAAATAAAATAAAAGATACAAATTGGGATGACAAGAATATGATTATTATGTCTCAGTTAAGACAAATTAAGATGACTTATACAAGTTTTTGATATATTTGGGTCATGTCCTTCTAAATAACATTTACACTTATATTTGCAAAATTTAAAATTTTTTTGTTTTAAAAGTAATTTATTGTTGGGAAAAATTAGGGAAATTGAATTTTCGTTCTTGTATTAAAATAATTGGAGTATAAAAAAATTTATTTTTATTTTCTCTTAAACTTTTATTTTATCGCTTAAAACAACTTAAAAAAAATATACAAAAATGCTTTTTTTTTTCATTAAAATAAATAATAAATTATAAAATCAAATAAATATTCTATCTTTGATATCAATCGTTGTACTCGAATTATTAGGCATAAGCATTGTAGGCCAAATTCTGTGCATTTTGTTGTTCTGGAATTTTTTCAGCTGTATAGAATGTACGTCCTGAATCCCATGGGCCATGTGCGGAAATTTGTGGATGATGATTATCAGTGGCGAGCTTTTGAAAAGAAAGGAACATTTTTAAAAATATAAATATTATTTAAATATTGCGGGACTCTTACTTTTTTGCAAAGTTGGAAAATAGCTAAGGCGACAGAGATAACAAATGAGAAGAAACTGAGTTGAAGTGAATTCCATGCTTTTAATCCAAGAACTCCTAGGGCTAATGGAATCAATGTCATTGCTTTAAGGAGGATGAATACCATGATTGGTAAAACAATTTTCTTCAATTTTGATTTTCTTGCTGTAAATTCAAATAAAATTTTAATATAAATTTGTATTTTCGCAAATTTTTAGTTTTCACCTTCAACTGCGCTGCTACGTCCTTCATCGGTGAATTTGAATTTTAAGTTGAGTTCATTGTCGTTAATATTTCTTGGTGAAATGGTTACTTTAGCACTAGTAGCTGGAATATTAAAGGTTACATCGTGACTTTGTAAATATGTTTCGACTGTATCCATTACACCTCCTTCTGAACGTCCTGAAATATCATTTCCTGCAAATCCATTATTTCTTACTTCAATATCATCGGAAATCTATTAGAATAAAAATTATTAGAAAACTTCGAAGCTTTAAAAAATATCCTTAACAAACCTGATAGCTATCCTTTTTGAAAATTGTATCCAAGAAACTCATCACTCTGAATTTAATACAGGATAATGCATCTTTATCATCTGTACAAGAAGAACGCATTTCCTCAACAACGTTATCCATAGGTGATTTTGCTGGAGATGCTGCAACTAATCCCGATAATGCAATTACCAAAATACACAATTTAATTGATGACATTTTGAATTATTTAAAGAAATGTAATATAAGACACGAGTGGATGATTTTGTGTTGACACAACGATCGAACTATTGAATTTGATGATTGGATTACAATTACTTTGTGTTTTTATACTTCCAATATTGTTCAAAAATAGTATCATTATCAAACATTAAATTGTATGAAATTTTTGATCAATGTATTTCTGTGTCGTTTTAGATGTGTGTGCGTGTGTGTGTGTACATATTAAAAAAAAATTTAAGTTTTTACTTCCGATCGACCGATATACAAAACATTGATAAAACACACATAAAATACTTTTATAATATGGTATGTCCATCACGTTTATCATAACTTTGATGTTGTTCATGTTTGAATTTCAATTTTATAAAATCTATAAAATGAAATGAATTTTATTTCTTTCTGTATTATTTGATTTTCTTCTTTCTTTTCACTGACTTAATTGTGTATTTAGTTTCATTTTTTATCAAACTTTTATTGCATTTGGAGAAAATTATAAATGAAAAAAAAAAAAATAGCAACGAACATGAACATAAAATGTAACAAGTGTAAAAGTGTAATTGCGTTACGCGTTTATAGATGTGTTTATTGATTGATCGCATATGCACATTAATATTGAATAATAAAGAATTTTAATGTTATTTAATAGCAAAACAAATCACAAATAAATTATGTTAGATCGATTTATTGTTTATTGTATAATTTTTCTATAAACTCTATGGGATTGCATTTATATTTATTTTTTCGTCAATGAAAACGTTTTTTTTTTCTTGTTTGTTGTTAATGCATTTGACAAAAGTAATAAATAAAATTCTGCTAACATTGTATGAATTTGAAATTAAGAATTAACGTACAAATTTATAATGAAATGTAATTCTATTTACTGTTCCTTTCATGCATTTAGATTTATGTTTTATTTTTATGAAATAAGAATATTATGAATGAAAAGTTGTAATGTCGTTTAGGTATCAGGTTTTCAATATTAGGTAATTCTGTTGTGATGCATTCCAAAATATTGTTGAACAGTTTTGTTTTAACTCGTATTATTTCCTCATTTCCGTCCTCATAGAGACGTTCATAAAATTGTGTAAAACACGTACTTGATTTGTTAAAAATTCTTGAAGGTAAATCATAATTGATGCCAAAGTCAAGGTGATTTATTTTTCATTCATTATAATAATTAGGTAAATAGAGTAAATCGATTTGGTATTATAAATTAACACCTAAAAGATAATGTTAATACAAATAATATTGTATACAAAATTCTTAGAATAATAATTGATGTTTTGTTAAACTAAAAAATATATAAAATATTTACACAAACAATCTTTGTTATCTTAATTAAACTGTGTAAATTTTATAATTTCAAAAAATATTTTAATAAGAAATTAAATTGTGTAAACTACGTGAATTAATTAATCAAATTTTGTTCCCCTCCATTAAATGAAAAATCTCAACACAAAGAAGAAAGAAAAAAAAATGCAAATAATTTCACTACCAAATCAAGAATAATAATTAGTTTTTATTTGACTTCAAAAAGACAGAGACCATTTTCAAACAGGAATAATTAAAATCTAGAGTAAATGCGACTGCCAAATAAAATGAAAAAGAAAATAAAAGAAATAAAATAAAAAATAAAAGTTTAATAATAAAAATAAAATTTCACTTGTTCTGATATTGAGGTCGCAAAATTATTTATTCAGGACAACGAAAGTCATTCAGTTACTTCCTCCCTCTTTTACATAAATAATTTTTAAAGAATTTTTTAGAAAATAGAAGTGGAATTTTATCGAAATTTCACAATTTACTAATTTTCAATAAATTTATTTTTGTATTTTGAAATTAAAAAAAAATGTAATGGAAGACTTAAGTCTTCCATTTTCTATTAGAAAAAATGTAACAATTTTGTGTCCTTGTCAATTTTTTCTTCCAAAGATGTTAAAATTGCATTTTAATTCAATTGGTTTGACATTTTTTTTTTTTGTATATTAGAGGAAATTTATCTTCGTCACATGATAATATAATACATTTTATATTTTACATTTTGTGTGATTGAGATAAATGAGTTTCACATCAAAATTGAATTGCGAAACCATGAAATTTCGGAAATAACTGAAATCTAGGATTTGCAAGATGTAACTTTTTTTTTTTGTGGAATAATGTTTTATATTTGTATTTAAATTAAACCAATGTTATTGAATTCATCTAATTACGTTTATCAATAATCTTTTAACAATACATTATGTTATTTTTTCCTTTTAATTTCTCTTTGTGTTCATACTCTGAAGTACAGCAAGTACTGATGAAACTGCACGACAAACCTAATTAAATATAAAACTAAATTAACTTAAACATAATTAAACTTTAAACACAAATCTAATTTACTTTCATGAAAGTAGCCAAAGAACATGGAAATATTTTTAGTACAGTTAAGACACAAGATTTTTGACAACGATAAATGAAAATTAAACAGATCTTTTGAATGTGCGTTGGGTATAAATACCAATCACAATTATAAATATTATTCGCTGTGGCTTCACTCTGAAATTTAAAGAAATGCATGATTAGTCGTCATATTGTAGGTGTAAATTTTAAATTAACTTCATCTGATAATTGAGTTCCATAATAAGAATACATTAGTATTTGTAATAATCCAACAGATAAGTATGAAATATATTTTAGTACGTTTTTATAATTTTCTGACTGTTGAAGAAAAATAGAAAATGTTAAATTCTTAATAAATTTTAGAGGTTGATAACACAACGCCATTTAATTTCTCCTACCAAAGTTATTTGAAATATTAAAAAACATAAAGCTAAAGTACTGCCAATATATTGCAGAAATATTGTTTTTCCCATAGTTTCCTGCACAGTGTCAACATAGCTAGAAAATTAAAAGTACTTAATTGAAGTAATGAATCATGAAAATTTGTATTGTTAATTATGAACTTTTGTTCGTCACCTTATAATCTCTTTATGATAAATTATTAGACTTTTTAATTTGTTTTGTAACAATTTATCATTAATAATTTTAGTTTCTGTTTCTTCATTCTTGAGTTCAAAATCAATTGAAGAAATCATTAGTTGAAGATCTTTAAAGTGTGCTGTAACGTAAACGACAAGACCCACAAATAAAGTATCAATTGTTCCCATTAATGTTGTGTACATTATTCTAGCAGTACCACTAATTATATAGTTTAATTCAAAACTTGGATGATTTGTTGTATCATAGAAAAATCTGTAAATGAAATAAATCTTATAAATTGAAGCACAATATTTAGTTGGACCCAAATCTAAGGAGTAATGTAACTTACTCAACATGAAATGGAATTTCCAATTGTCCAGTACCATTTTGGTAATTCGCAATAATTCTAATAAGTGGTACAAAAATATAAAAAATTAAAGAAATTAATAATGAAAACATATAACTGGTAGTAAGAAAAGTTATATGTTTCTCAGCTTTTAAAAAATGATCAAATTTTCCCTTCATAGAAAATCCTACAAACAAAATAAAAGATATTTTGTTAATTAATTATCTAATAAATTGACTCAATTAATAACTGACGATCATCAATATTTTTTTGCATTTTCTTAATTAAATTCCCAATTTTCTGTCTGTGAATGCAATACAAGTATGCCTTTAAAGTTGTAGCTATCGTCGCCAATAGAAAAGTTAAACCATCAGTAACCTTCACAATATCATCAGAATTCACCATAATAAAAGTTATCTAAATTTTCATCAAAATAAGTAAATCAATTTAAATGTAGAAAATATTAAAACTTACCTGCGGAATTACATTAAATAATGGAAAGAAAAAAAAGAATACGGTTAGGTAACGATATGATTTTCCATAAGGATTCTCAGATAGAAAACCCATTACTTTTAGAAAGAAATTATTTATTGATAAAATCTTCATTTTGTTAGAACTTTTAAATTTATAATTTAATCTTCTTTCACTCTAAAATTTGATTTTTAAATAAATAAAGCACAAAATTTAGTTAAAAATTGTTTTATAATTTAATGTTAATAGAATGAATATTTTTGTTTGAATGTAAAATTTAGAATAAAAATTAAAGTGCAATCATGAAAATTATAAGTTTAATTTTAGAAGAAAATCTGGTTTTCCATTATTTTTCTCACGAAATATGTGAAATCACAGGCACGTGATAAATCATAATCGTCAACTTTTGAGCATATTTTATTGGAGGCGTGTTGGTTAATTTTTAAATATGTTCTCTATAAATAGTTTACAATCAATAAAGATAATGATACGAGATTTGTGTTAGTCGAAAACTTTTTTATTATTTGATAATTCATTTGATATTTTATTTTATGAGATGAATTTTATGTAGAATAATCGATACAAAAATGGCTGAATTACAGACTATAAAAACGATGTAATTACTTGAAATATTTCTAAATATAGAAGATCATTTTAATTATAATGTTGTTCAAAACAGTATGAAAATTCAGAATTGGTACATTAAAAATACAGTTTTGTTGGGAAATTGTACAAATTTTGAAATTTTGAATTTCAATTAAGATTAGTCCACTCAAAATTTGTAAGACTGAGTTTCGTTAATGGCAAATTTTCAATTTTATACTCATTTGATTAAATTAATTTAAGAAAAATCTTACATTACTATATGCGACTAAAAGCTTTATTGAGTTAAATTCACCTACATTTTAAGTAATACAAATTTCATTTAATAAATTTTATTTAGAATCCATACTCTGAAGTACAGCAAGTGCTGATGAAACTGCACGACAAATCTGATTAAAAGAGATTTTTAATTATCAATATTTGGTTTATAATAAAATATCTTATTTACTTTAATGAAAGTAGACAAAGAACAAGGAAATATTTTAAGTGCTGTCAGGACACAAGATTTTTGACAGCGATAAATAAAAATTAAACATATTTTTTGAATCTTCACTGGATATAAATACCAATCACAATTATAAATAATGTTCGCTATGGTTTCACTCTGAAAATAAAAATGACGTTTTAATAATTATAATATTAGAAATTCATGTTTTAATATTCACTTCATCTGATAGTAAAGTTCCATAATAAGAGTACATTAATATTTGTGTGAATCCTCCAGATAAATATGAAATATATTTCAGTAGATTCTTATAATTATCTGACTAAAATATGAATGAGATTGTTAAAATGTAACGCTGATAAAAAAACTAATTTTCTTACTAAAGTTATTTGAAATATGACAAAACACAAAGTGTCTGTACTTCCAATATATTGAAGAAATATTATTTTTCCCATTGTTGTCTGAATTGTATCAACATAACTGAAAAATAATATTAAAATTACTTGAGAATAATACAAAATTAGAATTAAATTAAAAATTGAAAATATAAACAATTTCATCATTTTTGCTGTCAGATCCCATATTTTATACGTTGTATACAAATGATTGAACATCAATTTTCGTATTCTTTTTTTACCTTATAATCTTTTTATGATAAATTATTAAACTTCTTAATTTAGTTTGTAACAATTTTCTTTCTTCTTTATCATCAAAGTTATTGTTTTTTTGTCTTTCATTCTTCAATTCAAGATCCATTGAAGAAATCATCAGCTGAAGATCTTTAAAGTGTGCTGTAACGTACACGAGAAGCCCAACAAATAATGTGTCGATTACACCCATTAAGACAGTATAGATAATAGAACCAAAACTACAAACTAAATAACTTATTTCAAAACTTGGATGTGTTGTTGTATCGTAGAAATATCTAAAATTAAAATAAGTTTAACACTAGATTAAAGCATCAAAGCGACACATTTTTTAACTTACATAACTTGAAAAGGGAGTTCCAATTGTCCTGTACCATTTTCATAATGTTTAATAATTCTATAAAGTGGTACAAATACATAAAATGTTAAACACGATATTAATGAAATCATATAACTAGTTGTTACAAATTTAATATGTTTTTCTGCTTTAACGAAATGTTCAAATTTCCCAATTAATATTTCTGCAAACAAAAAGTTTTTTGTTAATTTATGAAATTTTCTCTTTGCGGTATTAACTGACTTTCATCGACATTCTTTTGCATTTCCTTAATTAAAATTCCAATTTTGTTTCTGTTAATGTAATATAGGAATCCTTTTAAAAAAGTGATTATCATAGACATGAGTAAGGTTAGAGCATCAGTAACTTGCACTATATCATCAATATTCACCACAATATAAATTACCTAGAATGTATGTGAATAAGAAATCAGTACTGTTCTAATTTTTATGGAAATAAAGAGAATATTTACATGCGGAATAAAATTTATTAATGGGAAGAATGTAAAAAATATTGTTAAACAACGATACCACCAGTTTCCATAAGGATTTTCTGGTAGAAAACCCATTATTTTTAGAAGAAAATGACTTGTTGATAGAATTTTCATTTTTTTTTTTGTTCACTTTTTAAATTATTTTCAATCAAATTTCTTTGAAAGTCTAATTCGAAATGAAATTTAAGATGAGTAGGAAAAATTTATAAACCTGATTTTAGAAACTTTTTTTCCCACGGATTTTTTTGTTTTAATTGAAAAAACCCTTTTTAAACTTTTTAACCAATTAAAATTTTAGTAAAATTTAATATTTAATGCATTTGGTGTAAAAATTGTGTACTTTGTGAGTGTGGGTATTTTACATGTGATTAATTTTCCATATTCCGTTTCATTCTACAACTATACGTTCTAAGAATATTAAGAAATATGTAGTTTGAAATGAACAATAAGACGACAGAATATTTTGATGATATTTTTGTTTTATCCAAGCAATCAACAAAATAAATAAATAAATTTGACAAAATTTTTAAATTTTTCTAAACTAAAATTTATTATTTTTTAATACAGTGAACAATACAATAATCATGTTATGTTATTTGAAGTGTTTTGAATATTTTACTTAGTATCAAGACTTTGAAGTACAGCAAGTGCTGATGAAACTATGCGACAAATCTAATTGATAATAGATAATTATTTCATATAGATAAAGTATTTTGTTTTTATAATAAAATAATTTTACTTTTACAAACGTAGCCAATGAACAAGGAAATATGTTAAGTGCGGTCAAGACACATGATTTTTGAGAACGACAAATGAAAATCAAACAGATCTTCTGAATGTTCACTGGATATAAATACCAATCACAATTATAAATAGCGTTCGCTATGCCCTCACTCTGAAAATAATAACAAAAATGAATTTTTAAAAACATCGTTGAAAAGTAGAGTTGAAAATTTTATAATAACTTCCAGTGATAATAAAGTTCCATAATACGAGTACATTAATATTTGTATTATTGCACCGCATAAATATGTTGTGTATTTGATTTGATCCTTAAAAGTATCACACTGGAAAATAATAATAAAATATTTTTAAAATCTCGATGCAAAGTAGAAAATTATTAAATCGTTTAAGAATTCAAATTTTCTTTTACCGAAGTTATTTGAAATATAACAAAGCATAAAGCTATTGCACTTCCAATATATTGAAGAAATATACATTTTCCCATTACTTCCTGAATGTCTTCAACATAACTAAATTAGAATAAATCTTTATTAGTTGGAAATATTATATTTGGATTGATAATCCACGTGTTATGACAAAAATTTAAACAATTCTAGATATTGAAATATTTGAACCTTAATATCTCCTTATGATAAATTATGAAACTTCTTAATTTAGTTTGTAAGACGTTTGGTTCTGTATTTTTATCAATGTTTTTGTTTTCTTTTATGTCCTTTTTTATTTCAAAATCCATTGAAGATATCATATGTCTTAGATCTTTAAAGTGTGCTGTACTGTACACGACAAGCCCCACAAATAAAGAATCTACGGTGCACATTAACAACGCGTAAATTATTGTGCTCACACCACCAAACGCATAATTTATTTCAAAACTTGGTTGTGTTGTTGTATCGTAGAAATATCTAAAATTAAAGTAAATTTTAATTAAATCTTAGAAAATGATCGAATGCTTCAACTTACTTAACACGAAATGGGATTTCTAATTTTCCTGTTCCATTTTGGTAGTTCGCAATAATTCTAATAAGTGGTACAAAAATATAGAATATTAAAGAAATCAAAAATGAAATCATATAACTTGCTGTAACAAAAGTTATATGCTTCTCAGCTTCTTTAAAATGATCAAAATTGCCAATTGCAATAATGCCTAATAAAAAAAACAAGAAGTAATTAATTTGTTTAATTTATTTTGAATAATAACTGACGATCATCAACATTTTTTTGCATTTTTTTGATTAAATTTCCAATGTTCCTCCTGTTTATATAATATAGACAAATTTTCAAATTTGTAAAAATCATCGCTATTACAAAAGTTAAAGCTTCAGTAACTTTCAGTACATCATCAAAATTAGCCACAATAAATGTTAACTGAATATTATAAAAGAAAATTATTTAGAAAAAATTTTACAATTAAATACAATTCCAAACTAATTATTTACTTGCGGGATTAAATAAAATAATGGGAAAAAGAAAAAAAATACACTCAAACAGCGATATGATTTTCCGTAAGGATTTTCTGGCAAAAAACCCATAACTTTTAAAAAGAAATTATTTGTTGATAAAATCTTCATTTTCAAGAATTTTTATAACTATAAATTTAATTTCGGTTAAATATGGTTGAATGTTAAAGTGACAATAAAACTTAACGTGAGAAGATAAAATTCATTTGTTAGTTTAAATTTCATTTTTTTTAAATTTATAAAACTTGTGGTTTTTAAAACTTTTTCTCCCACACAATTTAAGTAATTATATCCTTTTTTTCCAAGTCGTAGGAAATATTAAGATATTCATTATTAAAGTATGGTTAGTGCAGTTGAACTTTCATTATATGTACTTTAGACGTGTTGTTTCTGAGCTAACATGCAGTATAACATATAATAATACAGACAGTACAACACATAGCGTGTAGTATAGCATGAATGAAAACCAAGACAAAACACATTTAAAATAAACCATTGTTTTCATTTCAGTTTTATTTTTCATAAATTAGGAATTTGTAACAATGATATGACCTCTTGATCGCGTGCTAAAACGAAAGTCGAACTGAATTACACAGGTTCACGTTAATGAATTCTTAATACAAGTTTTGTTTGTTTTTAAATGTTCAAGCTGACAATGCCAGTATGGTTAGTTTTTCTGGTAAATTGGTTTGATTTTACAAGAGTTTTTAAAACTTAATTCATTGATTTAATCTTAGATTATGATATATTATAATTTTTAACTCTTGAGTTTCTATGTGGGCAGTGACTGTTCTTATTACAAAAACTTATATTTTTTCTCATAAATTAAATTATATTTTATTAAATTATCGTACACTAAATAAATAAAATTTGTCTTTTTTGGCGAAAAGCAATAACAAAAAGTTCAACAATACATTAATCTAGAATTTAGAATTGACCGGAATAAGCAATATTTTGTGCATCAAATTGACGTCCCCATCCTGGTTGTGGTTCCCATCCATGTGGATGTTCATGATGATCATGATGATCATGATGTTCGACATGATGTTCAACATGATGTGGTGGATAATGAACTACTTCATAGTTGACAATCTATAAATCACAAATATTTTATAATTAAAATGTTACAAATTTCAATAGAAATCTCTTACCTTTGGTTTTAAAAGTTTGAATAAGACTAAAGCACCTGAAAGGACAATTGAGAGAAGTCCTAATGTCATTGCTTTCCATGTTTTAAGGGCGATAAGTGCAAGAGCAAGTGGAACTAAACCAAAAGTTTTGAATTTTAAACCCAAAAGGAATGGAATCATAATCTTTTTAACAAATCCTCGGCCTATGAAATTAAAAATTCATTAGTAAATAAAATTATAGAATATACAAGAAGAATCAAAATTTAAATACCTTCAGCAACATTTCCTTCACTTAATGGTACAACAAGTCCTTCTGCAAGTCCACCATCCATGTAAGAGTCTGGTATAAAATTACGAGCTTCATCCATCTTTAAAATTTGTGGTACTTCAACTTTAAGAGCGTGTGTCGCAAGGAATCCATCAATTTGATTAAAAAGTTCTTCACCTTCCTTTACACCACGTGATTGATATTGAGTATCTTCCGCAGTTTTAATAATAGACAAATCCTCTGTTAATCTTATTTTATCCTGTTGTACCACTTCATTAATCCATACCAAAGCTTTTGGTTTAACACAACTAAATGAAAATTCACTTAAACATGTTTTGTACATGTCCTGAATTACTTCTGTTGCTGAACTATCACCATTTGTATTGCTTGTAAATGCTAACACAACAATAATACAGAGAACCACAATTTGTTTAATCATTTTGATAAAATTTATGAAAACAAATAAAATAAAACAATGTTATACGTTAGACTGTCAATTGTGGATTGTGATAATTTAATTATTGTACGATGGTTTTTATTTATATTCCACCACTAAAATTGTTACTATTACAAAAAATGATATTGTCAATTTCGGTTGAAAACAAAAAAATTATTTCAGCTTTTTGTTTTAAAAATGGTCAGTGAATAGTGGTAACAAATAAACATGTTCATAGAAATTTTAGCATACACACACACACACACCACAATTATATGTGATAGTGCGATATGATTTTGTTGGATAAAAATTAAAAAAGAAAAAAAAAATTGAACGGATGGACAAAGGGAAATTAGGTTGGACGTGATTGTATTCATTGAATATCACAGGTATAGTACACTATGGTACTTGTATAAACGACACAATTTTTTTATTTTTTATTGAAATTTTTGTATTTGTATGTATCTAACATAGTTGATTGTTTTTAATGCAAACATTGAAATTTTGGATGAAGGCCAAAAATTTTATAAATTTTTAGTGTTTTCTTTTTTTTTTTTACTTTTAATTTTGGATGCAAATTTCATTATTTTTTTTTTTTTTTTCTTTAACTTTTCCTTTTTTCTATATAATTTATGCCAATGTGCATTTAGTAGATATTTTTGTTGTTGTGATTGTAAAAAACAAAATAAACTTTTTTTCTCACCAGAATGGCGTCTCCATTTAAATGTTGAAGTTGTTTTTAATTCAATTCCTTTAGAATCCGGATTTTATATTATTTTTAGAAGAAGTTAGAAAAAAGTACACTTGATAAAAAAAATAGTGAAAGTTTTCAAATTAATATTAATTTTATAAATTCACTTTCAATTAGTAAATTAATTTTGTTAATTTAGGAAGAAACTCATTAACTATATTTTGGAAGTTTTGTCCATCATGATTGAATTATTGATGAATGTCCAGTGTAATTTTTTGTGTGTAAAAAAAAAATAAAGTGTTAACTCATTCTGGTACTTAATAAAATTTATCATAAATCTTGTCATTCATTAGTTAAATAGAAACAATGTAAACCTGTCACTCATTTCATTTTATTAGATAAATTAAATAGATTCTATTTAAAAGATGTGCAAAATGATGTGCCGACAAAAAAAATATAAAGAATATAAAATCTCTTTAGGATCGATGATGAAGCAGATAATTGACCTAATGCCAAAAATAAAATGCAATCGATTTATATCATTTGGTTTTAAATAACGAGTCCAAAAAGGCAAATATTATAAAATTAAGTGCATGAAGCATGCCTGAATTCAAAGGAAATAAAATAATTTTTAAATACGCGTTTAACCAATGAAGATCATTATAATGATTCAATAAGTTTATTTCTTCTTTTATTTTTTTGTTACAAATCCACATGTATAAAGAAGAATGTAAAATAAACCTAAATTAAAGAGATTAGATTCTTAAAGTAGAACATATTTTTGTATGAAATTAAAACAAGTTAAAAATATAAATGAAAATGAACGTCTTCCTTTACCCAGAACATGTTTATGGTCTAATAAATTATTTCTTCGTTTTTTTTTTTTATATGTCAAATGTAAATCATTTCGCATTCTTATAATTAAAATCGCATGTTACATATTACAGCACATCAGAGAAATGGAGGAGATGATTATAGGGAGATAGAGAATATGAAAAATATAAAAATAGAATAAAACTCTTTTGACGATTTTTGATCATGGTCAAAGCAGAAAAAAAAATCATTAACTTAATTCTCTCAATTATTGTTCAATCAACATTTTTTTTTAAAGCTTTAATATCTGGGAATAGAAATATTCGACTCCATAATAATAATCTCGATCCACGGCTATCTTTTTTTTCTTCATATTTAATTACAAAATTTGATGATTTTTATTACTGAGAATATTCTTTAGTTGAAATTATCCCAATGGCATAATTTTATATTTTACAAGTTATAACCTTCTACGGGAGTTAAAAATGATTAAAGCAAACATTAATCGGTTGTAATTTCATTTAATTTTATAACGTCTTTTTTTGTTTCTTTTGTTCCATATGAGGTTTGTCGTACGCGATAATTTAATGCACCATATAACTCTGCTACTAAACATAATTAAGAATTAAAACAAAAAAAAAAAACACACCAGAATTTAATTTTTTAAAGTTTTAAATTATATTTTTGTTCTTTATTTAAAAAATACATAATTTACAAATTTATATAAAATCGAATAAAATAAATTATAGAATAATTGAATTAAATAAATTAAATATTTAATAAATTAAATAAATAAAGCAGATTTGTTCTAATAAAATTATAAATTCTTAATACAAAAAAATAAAGAAATAATTACAATTTCTTGTATTTTCTAAAAATTGATTTTTCCCAATAAATAAAAAATAATGAAGTGATAAAAAGAAACAAACTGCCACCAGAAGTCCCGGTTGTTTGAAGAAAAAAAAAAATTATGTCTATAAAAAATCCACCTAAAATTAATTTTAAGCAAAAAGTGTTTACAAAAAGAAATTATGAATTTGACTATAAAGAAATACAGTAACCCCGATATAATGAATATTGACTATTTTCAATTCTTTCAATTAAAAACTATTTGACTCTAAAAATACTAACGACCTCAATACAACGAATATTATTTTTAACGAGGTTTTTCTTATTTTCAATTATAACTTTTTTTGATTTTATTTTGATCTACTTTTTTTTTTCTTTTTTTTAATCTGCATTTATACGTGAATGTATTTCTTTTTTTTTACGCAATCATATCTTTATATGTATGCCTTATGTCTTATGTATTCCATGTGTGTGGTTTAATTTTGTTCATAAAAGAAAAATAAAAAACAAAACAAAAAAATATAAATAAAAAACCAAAACCAAAACATTTCTCTTCTTCAATCTTCAAAAAGTTTTGATTGAACTTAAAATGAAAAAAAAAACACTAAAAGAAGAAGCAGAAAAATTTCCGCTACATTTTTTCTTTCTTTCTTTCATTTTTATTCGTTTCAATTTTTTATTTTATTCTTTCGTTATATATTTTTTTAATATCTTTCATTCACAGAAACAAAAACCGTCTAATCTTTAAATTTGATTAAATAAAAAATTATGAGGTAAGAAATACCATAAACTTATTTACTGTATTAGAAATACATTTACGTTTATGTAAATGTGTGCGAATGCGTGTGTATGTTTGTGTGTAAGAGGTCACCTAAGTGTCTCTTATTTAATTTTTTTTCTTTCTGTTATTTGTCTAAATCAGTTTTTTCTTTTAATTTGGTTTTCAACTTTCTTGTCGTCTTATTATCATTCTTATAAATCTAATTTTGGATGCAAAATTAATTATAAATAAAATAAAAAGAGTTAAAACTAATAAAAACATTTTCTAATGATTAAAGATTATTATCTTATAAATTAAAAGATTTGTAATAAAATATGTTCATGTCTAAATTTTACATTAGGACAAATCAAATCAAAATATTTGATCAAAAATGTTTTCAAATCAAACAAATATATTAATAATTTACACTCACACACTGTGAATTTTAATTTATCTTTCATTTGCGTTTGTCTTATTTTATAATTGTAACATTTTTCTTCTTGTCACATTGAAATTTATTTTGTCTTTAGATTATTTCCTGTTGCAACAATTTTTTTTTATTTGCAACAGGAAAAAAAAACAATTAAAACAATAAATTGAAATTTTACGCGTTAAAATTAAAAATTAAACTATTTTTTAACTGTTAAGTTTCATTAAAAACCCCAAATATGTTTATAAATTGCATCTAATTATATAAACCAATTTATGTATTTCGTTACATTTCTCTTATGTTACATTTTCTCTTATGAGAGAATAGAAAATATTAAGAAATATAAAAAAAGTTCCCGTAATCTGAGTCCATCGTAGAAGACTCAAGACTAATTTCACATAATAATAATAAAAGAATAAAAAAAAAAACAACCTAATAATGTTTGAAAGTTCTAAGAAGATTAATAACTTCTTTAAGAACTTTCTCAGTATTAAAATAACAAACAAAAAAAAAATGTGTTTACCCAATTCTTTTCACCTTCATAACCTTCATCTTAAAATTTAAAATCTTAACCTATGAGTTTTTTTTCTTTCTAGTTTGCAGTTTTTTTCCCGTCATCTTCCTTATTCTCATTTTTTAATCTAGTTTTTTTTTTCTTCCGCACACATGTTTAATTTTAACTTAAGTTCATGCTTAATCATTATTCAGTTGCAATTACACAATGTGGATATAATCTAAGACAGTCTCGTTGATCTTGTCCATCTCTAGCTGCTTGTACATATCGATAAAATTTAACAACAGCTGCATTTGTACTTTGTGGCTTCTGAAGTTCAGATGAATCTCTATTGAATAAAAGAATAATAAATATTAAAAGATTATTTTTGGAAGATAAAAAAGATTTAGAGAAAAGAAACAAGAAAAAATTAGATTACGCAGGTGTTTTCTTTTTCTAATTTTTTTCTTTTTGTATGAAAAGAATAAAAGTGAATAGAGAATATAAATTGATATCCATTTATAGTCTTAATGTGAGCGATGTCAATCGGTTTTTAGAAAAAAAAAAAAACATAAATTTTATAATTAACCTGATTGAGTTATACATTTTTTCTATGTTATGCTTTAATACTTTCACATTTTTCATATTTTAAATAATTTTTCATCTATTCTTTTCTTAGATTTTTAATTATTATTTATTCTTTGATTTCTTTCTCTAATAAACACAATATTTTCATTATACGAATAAAACAGTTTTATCATGCAACAAATACATTTTCATTTTGAATAAATTATAACGTTGATTATTGTATACAATTTTTTTCTGTATTTAAAAGATAAAACTTGAATTTGAAAATTGGACCAATCTTATGTAAGCACGCGTCTTCTGATCTTCATTTTATTTTTCTAATTTGAAAAATTCCATTGAGATGTTTTTCTTTTGTTTCTCGAACGTTTAAAGTAAAAACCAATAAAAATAAAAAAACAAAAACACAAAAATTCTTTCAAGGTCATGCTTTAAAAATTTTTGGTCTAATTTTTGTCTAACTTGTATTTATTTTCTTTTTGTTTTGTTCTGATTTTAATTTCACGGTAATAAATTATATTCCTATTCTTATAAATATAATCATAGCAGTCTCGTCATTTTCATGTCAATAATTTTTCATCCTATTGAAATTATATAGATTTGGGCATTTGATTTTATTTTTTGTCTTTGCAATTTTATAATTTTGTATGAAATTTATTAATGAAATTTTTCAAAATATCTTTCACAAGGAATGAAATTTAATTTAAAACTAATTTAAGTAGTAAGACACGATTAAGCCATTAAAATATAAGAATGAACATATGCATTATGATACAGTTTATTATTAAAAAGTTATTAAAAAATAAGAAACAAAAGATAAATTTATTCCATTGAAAGATTTGAACATAAAATGAATTTTTAACCTTAAAATTTTTTTCTTAAAATGACACAACCTCGCATTCTCGTATTTTCGTATTTTCAACAAAATAAACATAAAAAATAAATCTCATACAGAAGAAAGTCTCGTATTTTGTATAAAATTATTGTCTTCTATTATTATGATGCAATTATACGAATATTATGAAAAGAATTTTAATCGAAAAGAAAAAAAAATAAAAATCATCAAAAATTTGCATGAAAAAATACCTAATTGGAAGTGGATATCCGCAGATGGCATTGATACCTACTTTTTTTCTTTCTATATGTGAGTTTTTAAATCATTAAAATCAAGATCAAGAGAGAAACTACAGAGATTCTTTTATTTTATTTTTGTTTTATTTCTTTTGGATTTTATAATTTCCTGCACGCTATTCTACAAGTCAAAGAATTACGTTATAGATTACATCGATTATGCGTATAGCCAAAAACAGAGTGTCATTGATCTCTCTTTTTAAGTTGTGTGTTTTTAATTAAAACTTATTATGAAAGAAAAATATTTTATTGATTTATTAAGTGTGTTTGTCATTTTAAGACAAATCAATAAGATGGATTGAATTTTTTTTTCACATTAACATTTTTAAGAGTAACAAAAAGAATAGAAATATGAAATATTTTATGTTTGTTACACTTGATGGAATATGCGCTATTATTATTATTACTATACGTGATTTAAATATATGTCAGTTGTCTTACTTTTATGAAATTATACTTTAACTATATTACTTGACATGACAGAATTAAAATGTCTACATAATATATAATATTGTTTGTTACGGCCCGGCCACTTTATTTTTGTTTTTGTTTGACATTTTTGATCGTGATCGTGTAACGTATATATGCACTGTGTCATCCGAATATCCGGTTAGTCTAGTCCAAATTTTATTAGGGATTAATAATATATTAGATTACATTTTTTTTCGGTTTGTTGATTGAATGGATTTGCTCGAATTTAGGTAAGATCTAAATTAGGGTCAGTTAATAAAAAAAAAAGTCAAGCATCTAACAGACATGGACGAAAGGCAATGAACGTTTAATAATAGAAGACATAAAAAATGTTAGGGGTCATCATTAAATTTTATAACTATTAAATTTTTGTTGGTTCGTTAGAATTATGTTGGAATAAAAGTAACGCATCGTATAAAACAATAATCGAATCACATTTTCCGACAGATGAATTAAATGTTTAATGTGAAAATTATTGTTCTACGAATCTTAATTTCAAATATCAGTTTGAACTTCATATAGGTTTCATTAGCAGTACGCGTGTCATTACTTTCAATTTTATTTATTATTTAATATTTTTTCTAATAATAGTTTTACCTGCTCAATTCAGCCGATATATAATTACTGTGTGGACTATATTTAGATGGATACTTGTACATACTGCAAACAAGACGTTCTCTACAGAATTCATCATGAAAACCAAGCTGTTGAAATACTTTATCCATTTTTGATAGAATTGGACTGTAGAATGGATCCACAATAATTTGATTTATTGTCTGAAAAATAAAATTGAATATTATAAATTATTGTTGAATCATTTAAAACAAGAAAACAAAAAAAAAAAATAACAAAACAAAACAATATAATGATGACAGCCAAAAAGAAAAGAATATATGAAATGTAAAGTATTTTGTTTATGATGAGGTTTGAAAATGTTTGATGGATGTTTGTGAATGAAGATGTTAAAGAAGAAAATAGTTTTAATGGAAAAAAGTGAAACAGGTGAATTTATCTTTTTATACGGAATTATATAAAAAACAAAGTTATTTCAAAGGAACGGTCCTTTAAATATTCTTTTCTCCCTGTTTGCCTTTTAACTAAAATCTTACATTTAATTGTATATCTGACACAAATGGTTGTTGTTGTAAAATTTTCTGTTGTTGTAATATTAGTTTTTGTTCTTGTTGTATTCGTAACGCTTCTTGTGCTTGTAAACGTTGGTCTCGAATCTTTTATAAATAAACAAATTTAAATTGATTTAATTAGAATAAATATTTTACTTTAATGGTGAAAGTCTATAAAGATTTTTTTGTATATTTTTTTGGGTTTTTATAGTTTCTAACTGGACTTCCCCGCGAGCGTTGTCTATTCTTAAAGGCGTGAAATGAAACAAAAACCAGAAAGAAAAGAAAACAAAGTTAAGCTATACATTCTACTCCTGATGCATACAAAATAATTGAATTCTTTTTAGACTGTAGTCAAATTTTAATAAATCAAAAATTGTGTATTAATCTTTATATTATGTTTATGTATTTTTTGTTAAAAAGAATTTTTGACCCGAATTAGTTAAGATAAATATCGGTATAATTGATAGGCCATTAAATTAAAAGAGAGCAATTATTCATTTCACGGGAAAATTTTTTTTACCTATAATAAATCTATGATGAAAACTAAATACGTTTAGTTTAATAATAATATTTTACTTTATGGTGGTCAATTATTTTAAAAGCTTTAAGAAAAAAAAAAACGTACAATTTCATAACCTTCAATTGAACTTGACATTAAATGTTTTTGTATTTTTGTCTCTTCATATTATACCATATTATTTTTTTTTTTTCAAACATTTTTACCATTATTAACTGAACATGAATTCAAATACAAACAACACGCATACATACAACCCTCACGTGTTTATTATATAAATTTACCATTACAGAGAGAGTAGAATATTTATAGTTATACAGTAAACTTCAGTTAACCAAGTGAAAGAGACAAAATAAGATTCTTATTGGATAAAAGTGTGTCAAGACACCAATAATGAATGGTGTATAAAAAAAAAAGACTAAATCAAACTCAAATACACTCATGAGTTTTATGACGCAAACGTAAAAAAATGTTTGCCTTATAATATTTAAGACGAAGAGAAGAAGAAGAAGAAGAAGAAGAAGAAATTAAAAGAATATAAGAAAAACGGGTAAGAAAAGAAAACAAAATGTAAACAAAAACAATTATAAGAAAATTATGACTTGGAGTCTGATGTGTGTTTATGTGAGTGTGTGTGTGTATGTACCAGCGGAACTTAATCTTCAAGAGGTGTTAATTTTTTTTCTCTCTTTAGAAAGATTTAAATATTGACTCTTATTATCTATTTAGTGTTTAGTTTGTTTGTTTGTTTTTTAGTTTCTTAAAAAACAAAAACAAAAACAAAACACCAACAAAAATATTAAACTAAAAATCGATTTTTTAGCATTACGTTCCGGTTTATATTTTAACATGACCACTTTTTTTTTTGGTTCCTATCAACAAAAATTCAATGCGTGTGTTCTTTTGTTATTCTTCTTTTTTTTATTTATTTGTTTGAGGAAAAAAAAAACAAAGAATCTGTCAAAATGAATTGTATTTTTATTTTTTTTTGTTGTTGTTGGACCAACACAGAGGGCATAATATTGATTGAGGAAAAGGTACTGACCATTCGATTTGTCACGAGCGCACATGATTCTCTTAAAGTGGAATAAAAATGACGCACGCGTTTATAAAATTATAAAGTCTGTTTTTTTTTTCTTTACTTCTTTCTTTCTCTCTTATATTTATCTTACAAATTTTCGATTTTCAGTGTCGTTCCACTTTCTTTTTGGGATCAATACAATAATATAAAACTTTATAACTATAAAATATAATTTTTATGTCGGGGTTTTCATAAGAATTTATAAGCTGTGCCTGTGATTTTTATGAGATAAAATAATGGATAGAAATTGATTAGGAACTTGTTTAATTTATCATTCCATTTATTAATTTTGGTGACAAATTCAAAAGAGTCTCTTTCAATATTTATTGAAGTCTTATTACCTCTGTACTTTGTCTAGCTATAGGTACAAAACATAAAAGCAAAACAATCAAAATAATTAGTCAAAAAAAAAAGAAAAATAAATTACATACAACACACTTCATATCATTTCATTCATACACAGATAATCGATCATCATTTCATAATTATATGTTAGTTTGAAAATAGTTGACTAGACATCTTTTATAAGCATAAAAGATTATAACATTTTCTCTATTTTGCCGGTAGGTACATAAAGTAAAATCGTGAGAAATATAAATGACGTAAATTGTCTTTCTATTATTATTATTTTTCATTTTATAATTTTTAATAATTCTTTCTTGTTTTTACATCATCAAGATGATCGTAATTTTATTATTATTAAAAGAAATTAAAGTGATCTGATTGAATTACAATTAGACAACATAATTTAAAATGGAACAAGAAACAAAAAGAGATTTGGTAAATATTATCGCGGCTGATCACAAAAGACAGTGAAAAAAGAAAAAAAGAAAGAATTCAAACAATAATATTTTGATTAAAGTCAGAAGCATTTAAGAAATGAGAAGTTGAGAAGAATATTTTATAAATATAAATAAAGTAATGATGGAGAAACTTGTTTCTTTATTCAGATTATAAAACTCCGTTAACAATATAATGATTTTTCAACGAAAAAGTAAGAATTTGATTTTTTTTGGTTTTTGTCTATAGGAGCAGCATAAACATAAAAGATTCCAAGAAATCTAAATAAATAAGACGGTAGAATATTTATATAATTTTCACTTTTTTTTTTGTTGTGTTTGTTTGTGTTCTTATTTTTGATCATATAAACTCATTTCATTTTTGTTTTTCTCTCATCTCAATATTTATCTTGACATAATTTTCAAATGAAGATGACGAATTAGTAAGTTGTTAATTCGTTACTAATTAGTTGTTGTCTATTTAATATTGAAGTTTCATTTATGACAATGTTGTGGTCAAATTACGCATTTTATAAGATGCAACTGATTTCATCGATAAAAAACTGGATTAAGGAGTAAGATGTGCATTCATGGAATTTTATTGAAGAAAGTGTGTCAGTGATGATCAATATTGTAAAATATTCAGCTGTGTTTACCCACGATAATAAAGTATTTGCGAAAGACATTGACTTTGAATCCTAAAGGTCAAGCATGAAGGTTTGATCAATTGTTTTCTATTGTTTAGGGTCAAATGGAATTAAGATAAATAAAATATGATTAGATTGTTGAAGTAAACAATTCGAAAAATTTTATATAGAGGACTTTTTGACCATTGAGAAGAACCTAAATAATAGCCACATATAAACATTTTAATCATAAACTTTGACTTACAATTTGTGAATCAATTCCTTGATTATTATTATATTGTGCTGCTATTTGTGCTGCATTTGGATTCCTTGGCTGTTGCGGCGTAACATATATTGGATTTAATGAATTTGCTTGTGCCTTGTATCTATTTTTTATTGATAAAACATATTATAGAAATTAGCAAAATTTAAAAATATATAAATGCAAAAAAAAAAACCATCAGACGATCCAAAAAAAAAAACATGTAAAACCCATGAGTTTAATCGTAATTATTCCGTGAAATTAAATCGGAAAGTGTAAAAATGAATTTTTTTTATTTTATTTCTCTATTTTGGACAATGATCACTTTTTTTTTCACCACAAAATAAGAAAAATTTGTAGGTCAAATCATTGTAAAAAAAATAAAAAAAAATAAACAAATCTTTTCAAAAAAAAATTCATTTCAATTTTGTTTTTTTTAAAAAAAAAGTGAATTTATTATTAAAATTTTCTTTTTTTATTTTTTTATTGAAAAAAGGATGAAATTTTTTTCAATTTCAAAAAATTTTTTTATAAATAATAAATTCATTTTAAAATAAAAATGTCCATTTTTACACTTTAATAAAAGGTTAATTAGTTAACAATAATTAAATCTACATTATTAAAATTCCACAAATGAAAGAAATGAAATAAAATATTTTGTATGTATATATAAATATTTTTGGTAATATGATTGACCTACCTTCCTCCATCTTGTTGTGTTAATGGATTTGTATTGTAACTATAACTAGAAACCGGTGCAAATGTTGTGCCTAAACCCCATGAATTAATTTCTTTTAAATCATCGAATTTTGGTTTGAAATTATTGTTGTTTGAATGTGCATTTCTATGAATATCACCAATGTATCTGTTTGTTTTGGATTGAAAATATAAGAATATCTCTAGTAATATAATAATATGATAATAAACAAAAAACCACCGGTATGAATAATATGATTATAGATAATGAATAAAAACACAAATAAAATAAACAAAGTAAACAAAAAACACAAAAAACAAAAAAACACAAAAAACACAAAAAACAAAAACAAAAAACACAAAAAACAAAATAATAGGCATAGAGAAAAATTATTTCTACTTACTCTGAGCCAAGACCAGGACCAGAAAAGTCCCAATCAGCTTGTTGATATGAATGTGATGCTGCTGGTCCAGATGGTGGTGGTGGTGGTGCACCATGTATATATTCAGCTGGATGACCTTTTGGTGGATGAGAATAAGCAATATCAGCACCATAAGCTCCATGTTCATGATGATCATGATGATCATGATGTTCGTGAATTTCTTCATTGTGCCACTGAGGTAAAATCTAAATTTTTAGAAATAATAAAAAAAAGCTTTTGTTCAAATATTTGCATTATTAAAAGAAAAAAAAAGTGCCAATACTAAATGTGTGACTTTTACTCAAACACATTTCTCTCATTCTTTGTATTTACTTTGTGTCACATACTTTTTTTTTTAGTGGTCATTTTTGATGGTCAATTTAAGTTTTACTTAATTTAGAAGATCGTTTGACATACATACGATCTTTATATTATTATTTTTTTTTTGTATTTAATGAAAAAAATATTTAGAGAATAATAAAAAAAAAGAAGTATTATATCTTTTATAGGGATTATTTTTTGTATTTTGTTAACAGTTTTTGTATTTTTGACTTTCTTGTTTTATTAGAACAATAAAGACATAAGATTTAATGGTTTTAAACAAATACGTGATAAATTTTAACAAACCGTGTGAAGATGATTAATATGATGTTGGTGGTGATGATATTTTGTCTGATGATAGTTGTTATGATACCAGGAACATAATTTAAATATTTGTGAAAATGCAGGAAACAGGAACAATAAGAATTTTAAGACAAGTTTTTTTACTGTTGCAGCACCAATGAAAAATGGTAATATCCAAAATAGTTTAATTTTTATAAGTTTTATTACCAAAACTATCGCAAGAAATGATAGAAGAATCTTATTTTTGAAGAATTTTTCTGAAATTATGTTAAAAAGATGCATTAGAGAAATTTTGTCACATTAATTAACATTTAATCTTCTATAAATATATTCTTATATTATTGCGGTTCTCACGACTTGACCAATCCACGGACAATATTTGCTATTAAATGAGACCAATTCTTTAAGTCTTTGTCAAATCATTTGAATCTGGTATAAATTTTTAAATACAGACATGCTTAAGTGTTGTAAATTCCATATTTAAACAGACTTAATGATGCATTTAACGTTTGAAATATTTCTTTGGCACAAGTCGCATCAATTAATTAGTTTAACTTTGATATTTTATATTTTTCAGAAAATTAAATCATAAATAAACTGTGACATAAAGAAAGCTTAAGTGAATATTATTATTATTGAGATTATTTGTGAATTTATTATTAAAGGTGTAGTCTGTATGTGTGAATGTCAAATGTTGCACGCACAATGCATACAATTGGCATTTGCATATAAATTATAAATAAATCACAAATAAAATAATTTCTCTTTTGTTAAAAATTTTCTTTTGTATTAATTTTTATAAAATTTTCCATATTTTGTACGACATGTGTGGATCTTTTTCTTTAACTTTCCTTAGATTGTATGAGGCACTTAACATGCAATCACCCGTATAATTATAAATAAAATTAAAAAAATTGGTACAAATTAAAGAGAAAAAAAAACAAGAGCACTGTGATGGTTCTTATAAATTAATTGGACATAATAAGAACAAGATAAAAATAAATAAGAAAGAACTTACTTAGTTTTTTAAACAATAATCTTCCGTCTCCTTCTTGATGTCTTGGTAAAAATTCAATTTTAGCAATTACTCCATTTCCCTCAATCGATCTAGGTGACACACGAAATGTTGAACCATCAAATAGCATTTCCGGCATTTTTAGTTCAAGATCATGTGTCATCATAAATTTGACACCTTTACCATATAATGAATTTGTGACCTCCTCAATTGGTGTATCTTAAATAGAAAAAAACAAAAAAATAAATATATATTTATTGAAATAATTATAAGATAATTGAGATATTCAAAAATGAAATTGAAAAAAAAAAAAACAAAACAAAACAACCAAAAAAATCTCACTAAATTGATTGAATAATTTTTATTATTATTATGTGCGCGCGCTTTCGTGTGTATTTTTTTTCCTCTTTCTTCTATCTTTCTGTGCGTTTTATTTAATTGAAATGTGCGTTTTGTTGTCTGTTGTTGTTTTTTTTTGTTAATATTAAAATTATTTAGATTTTAAGATAAACACAAAGAAAAAAATGTTAATGGCTACCTTTTACCTTTTCAACACACAGTAGGTACAATAATTGATGTGTGACTGAATATAAACAGACTATACAATTATTTTTATTGACAACAGCAATAATAATAAGAAAAAAAAAATTGTTGTCGCGTGACATAAACCACACAACAACAATAACAACAAGAAGTGGAAAAAATGACAGCAAAATAGCAAAAAATAAAGTAAAAACAAAAAGAAGAAGAAAAAGAAAAAATGTTAAGAATAAAAATTGCGAAAATCTTATTACCTGATCTTCCTGCAAATTCCGGTAACTCATTATCTTCATCATCATCATCTTTATTATATTGTTCGTTAGCCTCTTTGGTATATTTAACAAAATCAATTTTATTCTTTTTAAACAGAAAACGATTTGTAACATTAACATCGTCTAATCCTAATGTATCATCTAAATAGCTATAAACATTTTTTTGTATACAAGAAAATGTTGGTTTCTTTAAACAATCAGTGATAACACCATCCCATAATGTATTACCAGTTAATATTTGTTTAACTGTATCATTACGTTTTAATAATTTCTTATTTATAAATTGTTGCTGTTGATGATTTAATTTTTTTATCTTTAAAACTCGGTCATTTATTTGTGTTAAATTTTCTCTACGATTCTCATCATGATAATTACTATTTATATTTTTACTATTAACATTATTTTGAATATTATTTTGATTAAAATTAATATTATTATTATTATTATTATTATAATTATGATTATTGTGATTATTGTTTATTAATATTTTTTCATATTTTGGATATGATGGTGTTGGTGTTGGTGTAGGTGCTGGTGTTAATGGTGTTGTCGCCATAAATGTAAAATTATAATCATATGCAACAACTGTTGTTATTGTTAAATATATGATCAACACAATTAATTCTGTTTTAAAGAATTCATTCTTCCATCGTATTTTTCTTCCATTCACCATTTTTTTATTTACTAATTTTTCACGATTTTTCCACATGTTTTACTTGTTTTGTTTTTTTTTACTTGTTTCGTTTTTGATAAATTCTAACGTTTTTATTTCTTTTCTTACAAATTATGCTTTAAACTTTTTTTTACGTATTTTTATTTATTATTGTTGTTAAATTAATTTTTAATGATTTTTTGTTTTAATTTCACATTTATTATAATTTCCCGAATTTTCAATAAATTTCACTTAAAAAAAAAAGAAATTAATTTATTTCTTATTGAATTTCTTTTTCAACAAAAATAAAAGGCACTAATTGTTTATTATTTTTTTTTGCACAAATTCAGGCTGCTCTACAGAAAGATTTAATCGTGAACTTACTTGGTTGGGCGCGTAAAACAATCTAAAAGATAGAAAAAAAAATGGATAAAAAAATAAAAAATATGAATTAACGGAATAAAAAAATATTCTGTCTCTCTTTTAATCGTGTATCGGAATGTATGTGAAAGGCTGATGTTATGCGTGTGTGGTGTTTTCTTTTTTTGGGTGCTCCGCTGAGATAACAAAAAATTTACATAATTTTTATCTTTTAAATTTTAATTTCTTATTTTTCAAGAATGAAAAAATATTGAAATATTGAAATTTATAAATTGACAATAAATTTCAATTTAAAAATATTTCGTTAGTTTTATTTATAGAAACAAATAATAAAAAGTTCTAATTAAAGAATAGTTTTTTGTAGAAAAGTCACAAAACCATATATAAACAATTTGTATTAGTTTCATTCATTTAAATTCATATTTTTTTTCTTTTAATGCGAATAGAAAAAAAAAAAGAAGCTAAACAACAACTTATGGTTTTTTTTTTATTCTTAACGAATGCGTTATTGAATTGGAATTATCTTATTATTTTATTTATTTTTATTAAAAGCAAAAGAAAAAAATAACAAGAATCAATGTTTTACTCGTACATATTGAGTAGGAGAAAGGTGTAATATACGGATAATTATTAAATGAAAAAAAATCATGTCAGTGTAACACAAAGAGTATGTTATGGATACTCAGACATTAAAGAAAAATACTTAATAATAAATGTTGGCTATACAATAAATGTTGTAGGTCACGAATTCATAAATTAACTCAAAAATGATTGAAAGGGAATTTATTCTCTTTATTTTATATTGAAGATGGATTCATTTTAGAATTTCGATAGATTATATTGGACTGAACAACTCAATTATATTCTCATTAAATTGATTTTATTAATTAATTCAATTAACTTACTTTACTTTGAGTTTTGTAAGTATTCATTGAGTTTTCTTCCAGCTTTTTTCTCTTTTTATTTATTATTTTTGATTCCATCAACTGAATAAAGTTTATTTAAAAATTTAATAACCTTTTTATTTCGACAAATTATTTCTCCGCAGTCAAGTGATTATATTTTTTTTTTACCATTAATTAATTAATTAATTATTATTTTATGAATATTAATAAAATCAGCCATACACACTTAAAAAATAATGATTTTTATTTTTGGTTTTATTATTAAACAAAAACAATAAAAAAGAAAAACAATAATGAAGACACAAAAACACAACCAACAATATAATATTCAGAAATAATTATTATTAGGTTGACACTAACCCGAATATTTTTTATTTTTTTATTTAAATAATAAAGTCACGGATTTAAACACATTCAAAGAATATTTCCACCAACAGAGAAAATATAAAATAAAAGAATAAAAAAATACAATTTTATTGAAACACAAACGCACGCGGTTTTATTTTTATTTATATTTATTTTTTTTGAAGTAAAGAAAAGAATAAGATTTTTGTATGAAAATGAAACGAAAAATAATTTCAAATTAAAATGATTGTTTAAATTTTGTAAAAGTAAAATAAAACGTCTTTCTTCGGTTAGTTACAACAGTATTACTGAAGACAACTTGATCGCTACAGCAGTTTTATCATACAAGATATTTGTAGAGTTAAGTGTAACGTGTTATTCACCTTCGTTTCTCGAAATACATCGTCAAATAAAGAATACGATTGGAAATTTATATTTATTTTTTTTGTTCAATTCAATTCAAGTTACAAACGTTGAATGATTAATGAAAAAATAGAAAATCATTTGAACTCAGATTTTTAATTACAATATTTTAACTTTTACAAAAGCAAAAGCCAACAAAATTAAAATTTAACCCTTCCACTAATAAAAGTGTTAGAAAAAGTTTTATGAAGATCATCCGGATAAGCTTGCATTTTCTATTGAGGAAAAAAAACAAAATAAAACAACATCAATGTTCACTTCCGTACTCCCACTTTTAGTGCCCTAGAACTTATTTAAAAGATTTTCGTTCGGCGAAAGCAGTTTAACAAGTGCTGCATTTTGACTTTACAACAAAAAAATGTATTATTCAAAAACCATTGAGGATTTTTAATATCATCTTCGATTTTGAATACAATGATAAATGCATTTAAATGCAACATTAAAATGCAATACAAATACAAATATATGAAAAAATATACAAGATATATAATTTAATTTTATGTTAAAGAGATGCAATTATGCAATGCAGTTGAAAATGTGACTATGAAAATGACATCTATAATTTAGTATTTTTTGAAACTTGAAATAAAAGGAAGAAACCAGAATTATTGTTGTTAGACAAATATGGAGACAAGAAATATAGAAATTCTAGGGCAATCTTAAACAGTCATTTATGAAAAATGAAAATGAAGGAATAAAATGAACGATTGAAAGATAAAAAAAGTTGTAATTCAAATTGAAATTTTTTAATGAAATATTTCATGAAATTTATTTTTCAACAGAAATATTTCCAAAGTTTTTTGTGTTGTGTTTATTGAACCAAGAAAACATGTAAAAACGTTAACACAGAACTTATATGAGAGAACCTCGTTATAACGAACTTGAAATAATTGCAATGATTTTAATTTCGTGATTTTGAAAGAAATTTTACAGAAATTTTAAATTGCGCAAAAATGAAGGAAAAAATTGTAATTTCTTAATTGAAAAAAATTAAATAATAAAATATAATTTTTGTACATTTAAATTTGCCAAAAACAAAAAAAAAACAAAACAAAAATAATAAAATCTAAATAAAATCTAAATTTTTACACAATTTCAGGTTAGTTAACGGTTTGAATTTATTTTTAAAAGATTTTTTCGTTTTTTGTTCTTCTTCTTCTTATTTTTATGTTTATAACTTTTTCATCGTCTATAATTTTTTTCAGTTTTGTGTTGTTTGTATCGTTTTTATTTTTTATTTATTTCCATTAAAAAAGATGAAAGGAAATTATAAGAAATAATCAAAAAAATTAAATTAGTTTTAAATCGATGAACAATAAATAATAAATTTCCCCAAAAAAAAAAAAAAATAAACAAATATAAAACAGAATTTATTTAAATGACTGAAAACTGAGAGACTCTGAGACTCTGAAGACAAAAGAGACTATAAAAACTGAGACTTTGACTGTTACACAAAAGTGAATAAACTGAATCACAAAAATTAATTAATTTCTTCTCATTAGTTTGTTGTTTTTTTTTTTTTTTATATATTTATTTGCACTTAAAGCAAATAAGAAAAAGAAAAACAAAAATTCATTTTATTATAAATAACTTTTACTTAAGAATCAAGTTTTTTTTTTTATTTAATAAAAATTTGAAGAATAAATAAAAAAATAAACAAAATAATAACAAAGAGTTTCTTCTAAATTTAATCAGAAAAAAAAAACAGAGACAAAGTTTTGTATAGAAAAGAATAAATAAAATATAAAGTTTCAAGATTAACAAATGACGTTCAACTGGTCAGTTAACAATATTAAACAGAACATTTAAGTAGATTCATTCTTTTGATTTTTAGAAAAGTGTACCAAATTTCGATTTTTTAAGAACTTGTCTTATTTGTTTCTTGTTTTCTTTTTTTATTACGATTATTATTCTTTTGCTTTTGTTTCATTTTATTATTTTTTTATTATTTTTATTGATAACTAACTACACACATACAATGTATGTCATCATCTAGATATAAAGATGTTGCCTTACTAATAACAGATAGATTACAATCACCGAGGAATAAAACAACAACAACAACCACAAAATTTGAGTGAGTTAAATATTAAGAAAAAAAAAAATCTAGTAATAGTAACATCAAGACCAAATTAAAAGAAGTAACAAAAAATAAACGCAATCTCCTCTATACAAATAAAAGTTTAAAGAAAAGTAACATGATTTCAAATTATGTTAATTTAGATTACATTTTTTTTTTTCGCAACTTATTTCTTCCTTCACTCTTAACATCTTTATTTGCTTCAATTTAAGAGACAGTCTCTTCTCTAATAATATTTTCAATTTCAATTTCTGACAACAACACCAAAATCAAACCAAAAAGAAAAAAAAGAAAAAAAAAACCTAAATACAAAAGGACTTCAACTGTGGATAATATTATAATTATTTGTTTAGTGGACTACATTTCAGTCCATATTTTTTTTTTTTTTAGTTGTTGTTTTTTTTTTTAAAGTAAAGAGAGCTTAGAGATTGTTTCAATCAGAAGTAGAAATTTTTTTATAATAATAATAATTATAATATTATAAGAGTCAACACATATTAGATGAAAACAATTTCAAACGATAAATTTTGACATTCAACATAATTATTCTCACCGGAGGAAATATACAAAAAAAAAAAACACATTGAGAAAAAAAAAAGTTAAATGTAATATGAATGGACATTTGATGAAGGTAATGAAAATAATGAATAAATTAATTTAATTTTCATGAATAAAAGGTTTCCATTAATATTTCAACAAATATTATTCTTTCGTTCTCTCTTTTGTTTTGTTTTGTTCTGTTTTTTTTCTGATCGATATTTAAGAAATGTTTTTTTATTCAACAATTTGTCCCCTTAACATAATTTTCATTTAGAAAATGGGAAATTTCTTTGTATTTTAATTCATTTTGACGTTTTTTTTTTTATTCTATTTAACAAAAAATAATTACAAGAATTTTAAATTATTTTAATTAAATAAATAAAGAAATAAATTTAAAGAAAAATCTGCTGTTGTCATTTGATAATTATTAATTTGAATTTTCATGCAAAAAAATAAAAAGACAAAAATAACAAAAACATTAAAGTGAAAAAAAAAAATATCCGTCCCATAATAGGAAGAATTTTGTTTTTGTTGTCTTTTTGTGATTTATTAACAGTTTGGTTTATTTAATTTTTTTTTGTATAGAAAAAAAATTGTCTTTTTCACGTAAAGATAAATAAAATGATGAACACTTTGACCGAATAAAAGAAAAAAATATTAAGCAAACGACCAACTGATGTTAAAAGAAATAAACAAACATTACCTAAATCATAATAATAATATATCTACCTATAGACTTACCTACTTCTATTCATTTGCTATAAAAATTCTATGGCTTTTTTTTTATTCTTATTCTTTTTCGGTTGAAATTACAAAATTGTCTGAGAATGTTATTATATGTTCGGTGAATTGTGACAATTGGTCCAGTTGTCATTTTTTCATTAAAATATTTATTTTGATTGAAGTTTGATCGAAAATAAAAAAGGTTCATTAATTTTTTTCATGAAAATAAATTTCCCTTTCTTACAAATTTATTTTTTTCCTTTGTCGATTTGAAAACGATAATTTTTTTGAATATTCTGTGCTTTTGTTCATAACTGATTCGATTTCAGGTGTAGATTTGTTGAAGCTTTCAGTAAATTTATTTGTTCGAATTTTGGAATTCAGATAAAAATTATCAACGCTGATTTTAGAAATTGTTACTTCAACCATCGTTAATTTAATTTAATTAGATTAAATTCAAAGTCTAAATTCTTTTCCCATTGTTATAATGTTGTTTTTTTTTCTGTGTGGGAACACATATGGAAGTATTACTTTTAAACACAATTATCACGCTAAATTTACAACATATAAAAACTAACGAAAATATAATTTCAAAATAAGTGGTCAAGTTTTGCTACAGTCACAAATTGTTTTGGTCCATCAAAAAAAAAAATCTGTATCTAAAGGTTGTTATGAATTGATAGAAAAAGAAAACTGAACCAAAAAAAATAGAGAAAAAAAAAACCAATATGTGAAATTTGTATTGAACAATTTAAATGCATTTAGAAATGAAAATATAGTTTAATGTGTCAAATAGGAAACAAAAGTGATTTGAAGATAAATAAAAGTTAACTCTTTTTTTTTTCTTCTTTACTTCCAAACTTTATCCATTAACATACTAATGTTTTGCAATAAGTGAACATGCTGTCAATGTCAAAGATTATATTCACGCACCAACATTTTTTTTTTCTTCTTCTTCTTTCTTTCTTTCAAATGCGAAAACACAGAAAAAAATTGAATCTACAAAAAAAAATGAAAAGTAATCAATGAAGACAACTAGAATAGGTACGTAAAAAAAAAAACAAAGCAGAACAAAACAACAACACGTTGTACATGCAGAGGGTAACATGCAGATTAATTCTGTTGTTGGTTTTTTATTTGTGTACGATAAAAAGGAAAAGGTAAAAATTCATTCTACTTTTTTAAGAATGAAAAAAATAAGTAAACAAAAAAAAAAAAAGAGGCAAAAATTATCAGATGGTACAAAAAAATGTTTAAAGATTGTATCTAATCAAACTAATAAGGATGATGGAGGTTTGAGTTTTTTTTTTGTGTACGATGAAAAGAAAAGGGAAAAGTAACTGACCGTGAATAAGTACATTGGAGAAATTGTCTATCAAATGTTTTTCTTTTTATTGTTCGTCAATTGATTAATTTGTTAAAGGTAAAAACTAAACGTTTTGTATAAATGATGAGTTAAATATGTGTTTTTATTGTGTTTTTATTAAAACGATGCCACATCATATAAAAAAATCTATAAAATTGGTATAGGGTTGTCACACATATGACTTGGCACCTTCTTACATGATTAATGTATATTATTTGACCCTTTTACCTTAAAGATTATTATTATCGTAGTAAAATACACAAATTACCCTTTTTTTTGTATTTATACTCTTTTTTTTTTGTGTCTCAACATGATTATTGTATTTTTATGATAAATACGTGATAAAAAAGTAAGACATTCTAAAGACATCTTATTTATTGATTCTTACATACATTTTACATGGTTCAGTTTAATGTATGAAAGCCATAAGTTATAATTATAAATAAATTTATAAAGTGAATTGTATCGATGAAACATTTCACTTAACATTTCACTTGAACATTTCACTTCTATTATTTAGTGTAAATTGTAACAATAACATTGAAATTTGTTATTTGTTTATTTATTGTTGTTGTACCTATTGCGGTTGTACCTTATTTTTCTTTGTTATTCTTGTTTGTTATCGTTTCATTAGAAATGCTTTCACAAAATTCGCCAAAAATAAAAAAAAAAATCTGTTTTATTTCCCCTTTTATTTCTTCTTCTTCTTCTTCTTTGATTTAACAAGAAACGTTACAACAAACAAAAAAAAAACAACACCTAAATTCATTTGCATTTGCACAAATAAACCGATTTTGTTCTCTTAAATTTTTGTTTGTTTTGTTTTTTTTTTACCGAAGCGCATACATTTTAATTTGCTTTTGCTTTTTGAAATGATGATAGACATGGACCAATCTCTTAAAATTTACTTTTACATGCACAATAAAAGTATATTTTTTTTTTGTTGTTGAATGGATTCATCTAGTTCAATGTAGGGTATATGTCAATAATATGCCCAGAGGCAATAAACTTTGTTAATTAGAATAATACAACAACAAAAATAAAGTTAATAGAATTGCAATACAGAATAATCCGAAAAAAAAGAACCAAAAAAAAAACAAAACATAACAAACCCATTCTCTAATCAAAGAAGGCACGGATTATTGACTTTTTCTTTCCATTAAAAATACGTCAGTTAACAATTAATTTTTAAAAAACTAACAAAAACAAATGTGAAAATTGATGACGTCAGTGAATGATTATAAATGAGTTCGATCAAAAAAAAAAAGTAAATTAAATACAATTTTTGTTGTTGTTGTTGTTGTTTTTAACAAAAGATTGGATGAATACATTTGTTTCGAATTACAATAAAAGCGTAATTTTTTTTTTATTTATTTGGGTTTTATTACTGAAAAGGGTAACAACAATAACAATTAAAAACAAATGTAATTAAAGTAAACAAAAATTGTTTAATAAACTTTTGTGTCAGTGCACATTTTCTATAACCAATTATTTTTATTTTTACAAAAATCATTTCCTTTTTTTTTGCTTTTCTTTTCTTCATAAAAAAAAAATATATTTATTAATAGAGAACTAAAAAAATCATTTTTCTTTTATTATTTTCCGCTAGTGAATTTATTAAATCAAATATACACAATTTTTTTCTTTTGTTTGTTTGTAACAACTAAATAAAAGCAATTGTGATGCGGTCAAATTTTTTTTTTTTTTGTTTGAAAGATTAATATGTTTTTTTTTTATTAACACCTTTTTTGTATTTACACTTATCGTGTGTGTGTGTATTTGCACTTGCAAAATTGTTATTAAAAAAAAATTGAGCAAAAAACAAGAAGTGATTATTCTAAGTATAAATTATCTTGTCTTCGTCTATAATTAAATAGTAAAAAAATGTATCTTCATTTCATCTATATTATTAAATTATATTTTAATAAAAGAAATAAAAGCGTTTTGTTTCTTCTTAAACTAGCAACAAAAAAAAAAAAGAGTAAATAATAAAAAAATTAGAGTTAGAGACAATCGAATGTAAGAAAACTGTATTAATAGATCTTCATTTGGCCCAGTTCTGGTTGAGTTCCTGCTTTTGATTTTTAGTCTTTAATTTTTTATTTTTTTTATTTGATTTCTTTCTAAAATTTAATATATTTAATTTTGTTGTTATTTGTTTTTTTTTTTTGTTTATTATTTTAATGATCTCAAGGTTAACACAACAAAAATGAAAAGTAGAAAAAAAAAATTTCATACCTTTTACAAATTACTTTTGAAATTATTGATTCGTTATAAAGTGAAAATAATATTATTATTATTATTATTTCAAGATGATTTCAAATGTGTCAGTTGTCACAAATAATATTATTTGGGTGACTTTTCTTATAAGAATTAAAAATATGAAACAAGAAAAAAAAAAATAGAAATAAACAAACGAATTAAAACAAAACAGAGATTTCTGAATTGTTAGAGGAAACGTGAAGGTATTTAATATTTAGGTCAATTTGAGATAAACGTCAATAAAATTTTTAATAATTGTATTTTAGTGGATTAAAATGTTATTAGTTTTATGGTCAATCGGCGTCAATTGTTAATTAATATTTGAAACTTGCTGGTGGCGCTAAATATTTAAAATTTCTGGTCATTTTACCAAACAAACTTAGGAATTGTTTAAATCCTAAATTAATGTAAGCCGAGGATAAATCGACATTTCACAATTGCAATTCAATTTATTCTATTAGAAGCGTTACATACACTGCGGGGTATAAACGAATAATGTACTTTTTAAAATTCTTTCTATTTTGTTGTCTCATCTGAAACACATCTTGTGTTGTCCTTAATTTTAATTTATTTGTTGCAGAAATAGAAATGCGTTTATTTAACTAAATCTTTCAAGTTTTTTTTATAAATGATGATGAGGAAGAAGGCCAAATATTTAAAACTATAACTTTGCCATTGTCAAAGGTCAATGGTCAATGTTAAGAGTTTAATTGATCGATAATTTTAAAAAATATTGGTTTAAAAGAAAAGATGTTTGTTCGATAAAATAAAACATTAACAATTGCAATTTTGGATTAACATGAAAAATATGTTTGATTGTAGTTTGCGCAATTGTTTCAAATCAAATTTAACGATCATCCAAATTTAATATTTTGATCAATCAGTATAACTTTCATAAACAATAAAATCTTCAGATCAAAACAGAGAAAATAATTCATCGACATTAAAGAACAAGCAACAAAAAAAAATCCATAGGAAAAACATTTAAAAGTAAAGTCGTGATATTTTGGGCATTAATTAACACAAAATAATGTTCAAGGATTGTTCATGCGTTGGATTTTCCCTAATTTGAATAAAATCCTTGTTTATAATAAATTTTTGTAAAAGTACTTTTTAGGAAAGAAAGGAAAATATAAAAAAAATAATTCAATTACTCTGAAAATATTAAATTTGATAAAAAATTTCATGTTGCAACCGAGATCTCAGTTGTAAGAGTAATTTAATAAAACAAGCTAAAGGACTAAGTGTAGTACAAGTTATGATACAATTTTATAATTTTTTACAAATTCTGTTAAGAAATTATTACGATTATTCTGAATTCTAACACAAAAAAAGAACAACAAAACAAACATATTAGATTCACGTATCAACTTTTGGATTTTTTAATTTGTCTTTTTTTACTTTTAATTACAATTTAACGAATAAAATAAAATATTTTAAGTTAATATTGTAAAGCTTGAAACCTGAACTAATTCTTTTGAACTAAATTAAATTGATGTTTAAATTAAAGAATTACGTTGCATATTCTGTGAGTGCTTTGAATTCAACTCATTAATTAAATTGATTATATTTTTTTTTCTTCAAAAATAAATTGGAGAATGTAAAAAATCAGCCGATAAAGAAAGAATTTCCCCACCGTAGAATTTTAAATTAATTTACTTTTATCAAAAATTATCTAATGTAAAGCGATTGTTCAAATATTTTGTTTTTGTTCTAGTTTACTGATCCAATGTCAATCAATCAAACTAATTTAAATAAGAAAATGATCTTTTAAATATTTAAAAGTTTAATCAAATATAGGCCTCAACTCAATATAAATAACAGCCAATCAAAAAATAATAATAATCTTGTTGAATTAATTTTGGTATTATTATTGTCTTCAGCACGCATTTAAAAGATCAAAATAATAAAAAGAAAGGTCTTGTTGGTTTAGCTACCTTTGATGTGAATGAACTGTAAAACTACCTTTACTATATTGATGGATATAAATTTAGGTGTAAGTCTTAGCACTTTAATATTCAAATTTTATTTGTTTTAAAATGATTAATGATTTATCTGGTGTAGAAGTGAAATGTTAAATGTTTGTTACATGACGACTTGATCATGTAAATGTGTATTGAATTTAATTTTATAGTTGACTGTTGAATCAGTACTTCTATGATGTGTTGAATCAGTAGTTTTTTCTTCTTTGATGTAGTTGTTGTTTTTCTTAGATGTTCAGATTACAAGTTGGATTAATTGAATTTATTTTTCAATTTGACTATCTATTAAAATTAAAGGGTTTTGATCGGTTTAGTTTGTTTTAGTTTAGATGGATTAATAATTTTGAATTCATCAATGAATTTGAGGTGAAATACTTAAGGAATTTTTGCTAGATCGACCTTATTCAGATCAAATTATATTTGGTTTAAGACAAAATAAAAAAAATACATAAATTTTATAAGTTTCAATTTTTATTGTTTTCTAACAAAAAAAAAATCAATTATTGTTTTTTTTTTACTCAAAAAATATTTTTTTTTTTTAATTTTACATAAATAATATAAAACTAAATAGGAAATAAAAAAAAACATTAATATTTTAAAAGAAAAATAAATAAATAAATATAAAGACAAGTCAAATAAAAAACGAAAAAAAAACAAATAAAAAATCATCACAGAAGTAGAAATTAAAATAAATAAATTAAATAAAGAAGGAAAATCGTCGTCTTTGGATTGGACTGCGTTTAACCGTCGTTTGAAATTACAAGAAGTATTTTTAAGAAGAGTGAAGAGGTTATAGTAAAAAAGCCCAAAAGCATTTGCAAAGTAAGTTCAAGAGAAAGTGACAGATAGAGAGAGTGGAAGAGAGAGAGAGAGAGAGAGATAGAGTGAAGAACAAAAAAATATTTATAACGAACTAGAACAGATAAGAGCACCATCTATCGTTCGGTTAATAAAGCAACATTTTTTTCTATTTTTTTTTTCTTTTTGTCTTTGTTTAATTTTTGGTTAGATGTTCAGGTAATGCTAAGTTCAATGAACGACCGTATCCGCCGTAACCGCTGTGACCACCATGACCACCACCATGAACATCTTCATGACTTGATGAGTGTGTATGAGAGTTAGAATAACTTGGTTTAGCAATAATTTCATATGTTGTTTGTTTATGTCCACCAGATGTCAGTGATTTAAGTCCAATGATTGCAGACAACATCAATGCAAGTAAAGAAGTCATCAAAGCTTTACCAGCAAGTAAAGCAAGAGCACCTAATGCAATAGCACCTAATGTACCTGTGAATGACAAAGTTTATGCTGTTTTAGTAACGGTTTTTCTGTAAGTTCAGAAAATAGAAAATTAACCTTTCATCATCATAGCAGCAGCTAAAAGTCCTTCAAGCCCTCCTTTTTTGCCTCCAATTTTTCCTTTTCTACCTGTGAATGCTGAACGGGCATCTTCAACAGCTTGAGTGTCTAACAATTTCAATTTTAATGTATGCGATTGTAAGAAGTTTGTCAATTTTGTTACTAAGAATCCATCAAGACGTTTTTCAGCATCATTTGGAAAGCTTCTAGCTAATTCTGAAATTTCGTATAAAGGAGAAAAAAAGAAGGATTAATTATTTTTTTCTTTATTTAACGAATTTAAATCCTATCAGGCGCCTCCATCTAATTGCAGTTTGGTTTTTCCTCTTTATTCAAACTTACCAGAGACAATTTCAGCAGTTTTAGCATCACTTGAGTTAATTTCACGGACAACACTGACACCTGGCAAAACATTATATTCCTGTGAATCAGACATTTTTTCAATAAATGATACAATATCTAATTTGAAGCATTTCAAACTGTATCCTGAATCACAGTCACGTGGGAATGCACGTTTTGTTTCACTAATTTGTTGTTGCTGTTGTTGATTGAAATTATCACCATAAACAAATGAATGTGAAGATCCAAAGATCATAACTAAGAAACATAACACAACACAATTTTTATTGGAATTCATTTTTAAAATAATTTTTTTATTTGGTTAATCCTTTTTAATAATAAATATTTATCTTTTATAAAAAGAGTTTATTTGACTGTATACTTCTGTGGTTATAATCCGAAATATGACTGAATTATTAAAACAAGTGAATGAGTTTATATACCAACCATTCACCATTTTTCGATGATAGTAAAATAGAAGAAAAAAGAAAAAGAAAAAAGTAGCCGATCAAAAAAAAAAAAAACCGCACGAACTGTGTTTATCCCCCTGCCACCCGAAGGTGTTCAATCATATTTTATTGTTGTTGTCTCCATCAAATACCATCAAAAGTGTATCAAATTTATTTCTATTTTTTTTTTTTTGGTTTTTAATTCTTAATTCTACTTCTTAAATCTCATAAGAAAAAACAAACTATTTAATACACTGACACACACACACACCGATACACTCATAGACAATTTAACATACACGCAACAACAATTGTATATGCCTTCAAAAAAATTCATTACAATTCTTGTTTGTTATTATTGTTGTTGTTGTTGTTGTTTTATTCTTTTATTCTTATTTTATTAGTTTTGTTCTAATTTTAATCTCTTTACTTTTTTTTTTCTTTACTCGTTTTTTTTTTTAGTTGTTGTCACTTTTTTCTTTTTTTTTTTTTTATTTTGATTTATTTCTTCGGATGATTTCTGTTTTAGATATTCTTTGCGTTCAAAATAAAAAAAAAAAAAAAACAAGAAAAAAGAAACAGAATTTGTCCATAATTGGAGCATGAATTTTGGACCTCATCTTTTTTCTAAGCAATAATATTAAATTGTAAAGTAAATATATTTTTATTACAACTCGTTTTTTTGGATATAATTAACCAACGATTTATTTCTGTTAAAAAACGTTATGAAGTTTTTGATAAAAAAAAAAATTAAAAAATAAGAAATAAAAATCAGTGATGGGCCATCTTTTTCCATATTCCACGGTCTGAATTTTTATTGTTTCTTTTTTTTACTTTAATTTTGGGGTTTACCCAGTGGTTTTAATATTTTCTGCAGACAACCAGAAAAAGCATATATGGAAAAAAGCAAATAATAAAAATTGTCCATTCATTAAGTGAATCTTCTTTTTTTCTAATTTTTTTTTTTATTCGTTTGCTTGTTTGCTAGAAATTCAAAACAAGAGACAAAAAAAGTAATGGTCATTTTACAATAAAATTGATTGTTAATTTCCTGTGAAGATAATTTTTTATCTGTTTCTTCCTAATTTTTTATTTGACCTCAACTAGTCCGTCAATCAATAAAATATCGTTCAATTTTGTTAAACTGGAATAAGAACAGTAAATAAGAACTAATTTAATTATTCTTAAAAATTATTTTTCTTGTTACAATTTTTAAATGTTAAATTAAAAATATTTGATGACCACTAAATGACCTCTAAAGTCACTCAATATTAATATTAAAAAATTCCAATCACTGACATGTATAATTCTTATTAGACGCAAGATAAACAAACAAAAAAAAAAAACATAAAAACAAGCAAAAAAAGAAAAAGAACTCTTACGAAGATCTAACAGGTGAGTTTTTATACCTGAAGTGAAGGAATGAAAGAAAGACAAGTAAAATTAGTTATACGTTCACTTCGCTCATTCTGGGTCAATTTTTTTGAAAATATTTAATTTTTTTTTTTTTTTGTTTTCGGCAAGAAATTTCTTCCTTTTTCTTTTTTCTAATTTTTGTTTCTTCTGTTGTTGTTGTTGTTATTGTTGTTGTTGTTGGACAAATGAATTTTCCCCCCAAAACGAAAGCAAAATATAATTTTTTTTTTTTTTTGATTTGTTTTGTAATTTTAAACCAGTTGATCTAAATTTTTTCCATTTTATTAGAACAATTAGAGCAAAGTGTATCATTTACGCATGTAAAAGAGAGAGGTTTAAGGTTTTTTTTTTTAAAATTGGAAGAAAAAAAAAACAATTGATAGAAAATATTTGGTCTTTGAAAAAAAAAAAATTGATCTTTCTTTTTAACATTTTTTATTTTTTATTTTTAAGAATTTGTTTTGGTTTCTTTTAAATTCCTCAAAGAAATTATTATAAAATACAATTTTTAGTTATTTCAATTGTTTGCGTCTTAGATTCAAACAAATTGAATCAATAAATTAAATAAATTAATTAATTATAAAATTACGTGCATCAAAAATAAATCTTATTGAAATCCATGTTGTGGCAGAGTATGATAATTGTAGGCGAGTTCATGTGCTGGTACTTGTACTTGTCCATTACGATTCCAATCTGATTGTACAATTTCTGCTGTTAATGGACTTGGTCCTGAAATATATGCTGTTGTTACTTGTTCCTTTTTCTTTTGGAATAAATCCTTAAGAAGTGTTGCACCTGCAAAATATTTGATAGAAATGATTAAATGATAGAAAGAAAATGTGAAAGAATATTTTTTCATAAGTCAAAAAAAAATTTACAGTCAAGTTTAAGTTTAAACTCCAGTTTTTATAATTTAGTTCATTAATTTTCGTGTCTAATTACAAAAAGAAACAATTTAATAAAAATGTAATTTCCGAAAAAAGAAAAAAAAAATTAAAGAAATAAAATCCAAATCTTATTCGAAATGCTGTTTTTAAAATTACCGAACTAAATCGCAATCAGAAAGTATTCTAACTGAATGGATATTTGGCCAATTGAAAAAATAAATAAAAATAAATATGTTTTGGTTTTTTATATTCTTTTTTTTTTTTTGCTGTTACTTACCCGAAAATAAAAGGGCCAATGTTCCAGCAACTAATCCTTTTAATGAAATAAAAGCAAGTGCTTTCAATACTAAAGGAAGAATAAGGGCAAGTTTCAATTTCAATGCCAATAAAATTGGAATTCCAATTTTCTTTAATTTTCCGGTACGTGCTTCTGTAAATAAACAAACAAAAAATTAGATGAATCTCTGTTTTATCGACATATTCTTTTGTAGTTGAACGCCTGGAAGATGTTAAAATTTCAAGATCAACGTAAATCTTATAAAACTAACTTCGGGCAAAAGTTCTGTTGTAATGAACGATTAGAATAATGTAGGAGTGAATGAACTCAATAGTTTTTTTTTTCTATTTGTTTGTTTGGTTCAAACAAAAAATATTATAAAGATGAGAGATAAAAAATATTAATTCAACGTCATCATGTTTTCTTCTGTTAACAAGATTATGTGTATACAATTAGAGTGTTTGCTTCTCTAATTTATCATTATGTAAGATTTATTACAATAGTTTTTGTTTATTTTGATTGTAATAATAATTTATGCTAATTTTTTAATCATTGAATAAAAATTATGAAATAAAATACTGTTTATTAGTTAATTAAATTAGAAATTTGAAAAGTTTAAAGTCAGTTTTTTTTTTGTCGGATTTTTAATTTGAGGCAGTAAAAATTTAAGACTTTTTCGTTTAATTTGTTAATTACATTTTACTTTTAATTTAAATGAACTTTTTGCTTTAATTACTTTAAAATTAAAAATCTCTTTTTATTATTTATTAAGTTTTTCCACTTAGCTTTGTACTTTTTTTTTTATTTCAAATCTTGTTTTAGTTGTTTTACGTTTATTCTGATTTTTGTTTTATTACTTCAAGTAAGGAGAATGAAAATTTCTTAATTTTGTGTTCATTTGTAATTTTTGCAATTATTTCATTTCTATTCATAAAAATATGTTGTCTTTTGGTTTGTTCTTTTTTAATTTGAAACAATTCCATCCATCATAAATTTTTTCTCTACTTTTATATGAAAATTCAATTTATTTGTTGAATTTTATTTCTAGAAATTAACGTTAAAAATTTATGAATAAAAATTAGAATGTTGAATTCTTGAAACTATAAAAAAAAATGATTGTAAAAATTCCGTGCAACGTAAAATTGCATGAATGAAATTTTATTCGTAAACAAATTTTTTTTTGTTTAAAGTTTTATTGACCCAATGAATGACTTCATACAAAATATATTTATTTCTGCTTCTGGTTTACCTTGGACTTAAAATAAAATGAAACGTATAACTGCAAAATAATAATTCTTGTTAGGATTGTGATGATGCAATTGTTAAAGGCAATGACACATGTTGATAATATTTAGGACAAGGTGAAATCAACTCGTTTCATTTAAATAGAAATATTTTTTTTTCCTAAATAAATAATTTGAATATTTTAATTTAAATTTATTTGATTAGAAAGTGAGTTATTATGGGATAAGGTTCAGGTTCATGTTCAAGTTCAGGTTTAGGAATTTAAAATACAGGAATATAAAACTAATGTAAGTATTATTTATGCGTGTTAAGCAAAGTAAAGAAATAGATCTAAACTCAACAACAGATCTTTAATTACTGACAAAAATAAATCTTTTTAAACCGCTTTTATAAAATCATATAAAAAGAAAGTTGAAAAATGCCCCCACCACGATTTTCCATTTGATGTTTTCAATCCGCTTTTAAAATTAAAGATAAAAAAAAAAGAAGTATTTGTTGTTGTTGTTTGTTTGTTTGTTTGTTTGTTTTTTTTTTTATAACAAACCAATCAACTTAAGAGAAATCTATTGCTTATTCCAAGAAACAAGGTCGCCTCTGAATATATTTAAAAAAATAAGAAAAAAAAAAAAATTATAATAACTATTTGAATATTGTTGTCGTGTTTCTCCCCACCTTAATTTCTCTTTTTTCTTCGTTTGCGGAAGCAAATGTGGGACGTTTAATATACAACAAGTTAGTATGTCGTGGCCTAGAAAAAACTTGTTCGTACGTTGAACTTTCACGTAAGTCATTTTTGTATTTTTTTTTTTTTTTATAAACAAAAAATATTTCTTGAACGATTATGTGTGTGTGTGTGTCTTTATTTTTATTTTTCTCCTCTCTCCAATTTTTTTCCTTTCTTCTTCTTATTTTTTAAATTGATAGAAAAATATTTTCTTTATTAATGAACTTGAACTGAACTTTTTCATGGTACAAAATATGCGTTGTTGATAGAAATTTTCTTTGAGTTTTTAGCTGAAAATTTAGAATTCAAATTTTCAGATTTTTTTCTTATGTTTCAGGATTTTAAGGATAAAGTATTGTCATAATTGAAATCATGTTCTCTTAACTATTTTAATGCATTGCTTTTCGAATCTTCATTGAATTCCGAAAAATTGTATTTTTTTCATAGAAACCAGAAAAATTTAATGAAAACTCCAAATAAAAATCAACTAAATCTTTTTTTACTTTAATTCATTTATTTGAAATTTTCCTTTGATTTGTAATTTGAATGTTAATTTTAAACGCTTTCGGGATTAAATTCTGATTTATTCATAAAATTAATTAAGTTTGGAGAAAAACTTCTTTTTTTTTTCAGAATTCAAAATTTAATATTTTCTTATTAAAGAAAAATTTTCTCAAAACAGAAAATAAAAATTTTCCCGAAATACAAAAATTCCGATTTTTACTTTCAACAAAAATTAAACCAAATACATTCCGTGAAATGGATGTTTTTTTCTTGTTAATTCTTAAAACTTTTTTTAGAAAAAAAAATTCTTAATTATTGTTTTCAAAGGTGAATGGAATTATACTTTCACATCAACCTAATTTAGGTAGTATAAAAATGATTTCTTCTCAACAAAGATGCTCACTTGATGCACTCACCATAAACCGAACAACATCATTTATACCGACTGTGTATTATTTTTACTTGTATATTTAATAATAAAAAAAAATCGGGTTCGTCGCTTGAAGTCTTTCGTTTTTAAATATTTTTTGTTGTTGTTATTTTTTTATGTTTAGGATTTTAATTTTTTATTCTTATAATTTTTCTAAATAATAATAAAAAATTGAAGTTAATATCTTTGTATTAAATGATTGTATGAATTATTATCAATTTCTTCATTTTTATTTAATCGTATTTTAAAGTAAAGTCTGTTAATAATTATTTCTTCTTTAGAAAGAAAATACAATCCTGAATATTTAATTAATTTCATTCTTATACTTTTATTCAATATTTGATTATCACAATTATATAAAGATTTACTTTCAGAAGAAGACTATTAAGTTATTATTTTTGATTGTAGATATTTTTAAAATCTTTAAAGGTAACTTTATTCCGCCAACAGTTAAATTTCATGTTTTGAGTTTTTTTTATGTTTTAAGTGTTCACTAATTATTTGATTCGTGGAGATAAAAAAATGTTAAATGAATTAGAATAATACTTTTCTCCAATTCACCGAGAATTTTTTACTTTATCCTTTAATTTAATTGCACACAATTTAAATGTTTCTCATTTGTTTTTTACACATGTAACTTACTCATTAACTGAACAGTTATAGGTAAGATGACACATAAAATCACAAATATAATATTTTCTAATTACCTTCAACAGTTGGATCAGTATCTGGTACAGAGAATTTTAATTCATGTGATTTCATATAACGTACAGCTCTATCTAATACTGATTCTGTAGAAAATGGTATTGGATTTGATCTTGCACTTTTTGATTTTTCAACACTTAAACCACCAAATAAATATAATGATCTTTCATTATCAACATTATCAATCATATTAACAATATCACGATCAGAATAATCTGCTGTTGTTAATGCAATAAAAATTGTAAAAATTACAAGAAATGAGCTTTTTACTTTGAAATTCATGATTTAAAATATTTTTAACACGAGTTTTAATAATTATTAATAAAATTCAATTGTTTGAACGTTCACAATCACTTTGATTAGACTCAAATTAATTTATCAATTGAAATGATTTTTGTTTATTTATGCTTATTCTATTTATTTAATTTTTTGTATTGAAATTGCAAATATATGAAGTGGGGTACTGTGTGTTTTTATTATCAATAGTCAAATTTTATTCTCTAATTAAAAAATCAAAATTCATAAAGTGTCAATTTTATATGTCGATACGTGATAATACGTAGTATGATGTTTCAATAGGTCAATTATTTGATTTCATTTTCAAATGAAGAAACATATATTTTCTATAAAAGTAACAATAAAATGTCTGGACACCGGAATTAATCATTTTTGTTGTAATGAAAGTTTTTGTTTTTTTTTTGTTAGTTCCGTTTTATTTTTGTCTAATGTTTACTTTGACCTAAAGGATAACTACAATAGGTATGACTTATCTGAAATCAAAATTCTTTCCATTGTATCATATTTTTTTTGCACATAACCATTTTATTTTCTTAAATGAAGAAACAAAAAAACTCTCGGTTGTTACCTCGACTAAGTTGTTGATTGTTTCAATTTTTCATTGATGATAATTCAATCTTAATTATACAAAACACTTTAAATTCAATATAATAAAAAACTGGTCATTACTGATTATTTCTGTCATAACAAATGCATTAAATTCAGACATTCTAAAAAATATTCTGGTAAGAAAAAAAGTTGTATAAAAAATAAAGTGACGAGCTTGTAATTAAGTTAATTTAATATAATTGAAAGTAACGAGCCTGAAGATGAACCCTCAGAGTTTTTGACCTAAAACTGATTATAAAACTTATAGGTTAAGTACAAAATTGCAACTGTGAGAACATTATTTCCATATCTACACCTCTGACTATAAATAAATAAGTAAAAACATAATGATTCTCATCAATTTCTTATTAAATGCAATAATAACAATATATTAACAACAAACAAACCAAAAAAAAAAAATCAAACATCATCAACATTAACAGAGAAATATCTTAATCATAAAAATATTCAATAAAAAAATATAAAAGATGATGTCGACGCCTTAAGAATTCATGTAGCATCTCAAATCAATGTCAGACTAAACAATATGTTTTACGTTGTGTTGACTAATGTAACAAATTATCTGCGGATATATACATAATGACACTATGTGATGATGTCCAACAAGTTAATGGGTTCGTAAATGCAATAAAAAAATTGGTTTGTGTTTTGTTATTTCATTCTATGATTTTTTGTTACTTTCTATGATTGTTTTTTCTTGTATTTTACTTTAAACTCCTTCTCTAATATATAAAAATGTCGTCTTAATTTCTTTTGGGTTTTTTTTATTCACCTTTGTTTGTTGGTCAAATATTTTTCTTTCAAACAAAAAAAAAATCTATGAAGGAATCATGAGAAAATGTTGTGACAACTTTTTTTTTTTCTTTCTACTGAACAAATTAAAAATTTCTATGTCAAATTATAAGACTAGTTCAATGTTCAATTGTGTATATTTTGACTTTTCTGTATAACGGATTACAAAATTTTCTATAAATATTTAATTAGAAATAATCGAATGGAATGAAACGTGATCAGAATTAATAAATTTATACAATAAGAAGCGCAAAGTGAATTACAATTTAAATTATACAATTTTATTTGAAATAGATTCATTGATCGATTGATTGTTACAATAAATTCAACTAAACGTTTAAATGGAAATGAATAGAATAGATGGTGGATTATCAGAAAAGAAAAGAGATTGTTTTTTATGTTTATATTTCTTTTTTTTTTATCGAATATATTTCATCAATTTTTTTTTTGTATTTTCTTTAGCTTTTTTTTTTTTGTTTATTTTTTTTATTATAAATTAAATCATAAATAATTATATAAATAATCTAGGAATTAATTATGTTAAAAATTACTTTACAAAAATTCATTTTTTCATTTAGATTTATCGTGATTTAAATTCAATAAAAAAGTTTACTATGAATAAATTATTTTTATAATGATGTGATTTTGTTATCAAATGAAAATAAATCATCAAGAGAAAAAAAAAATGAATTATAAATGTAAATTTAGTCTTTAAAGTAAAAATTTTTTTTGTATTAAAAATCTATTGAGTTGGTGCTTGTGCACTGTATGCCATATCTTGGGCATCATAACTTCTGGCATATGGATATGTACCACCGTTAGCACCACCTGATGACCATCCTTGTGCACCACCTGATTGCCATCCTGCTCCACCAGATGCTGGCCATCCTTGACTGGCACCACCACCGCTACCACCACCTCCTCCTCCACCTACTTTACCCAATATATTAAGTCCACCACCGCTTCCGCCTAAAAGTTTCTGAAGACCAAGGACAACGGCCAATACAAAAGCAATCTTAGCGACAACTAATGCTTTAGTTGCCAAAAGAACTAATCCACCTAATGCAATTGGAATAATTGCTAACATTTTTGCACCCAAAGCTAACATTAATGGTCCCATCATTTTTTTCATTTTTCCACGTCCTAAATGCAAGGAAAAAAATTCAGATTAATTTTCGTCCTTAATTTTATTCAAATAATGAGTTTAATTTTTACCTTCTTCAATGGCACGTGCAACTTCTTGTCTTGCCTCAGTTGGTAATTTAATTTGAAGATTATGTGTTCCAAGGAAGTTAGAAGCTGATTCCATTGCAAGATCAAAAAGTCGTCCAGTTTTCTCATTTGAATCGGTAGGTAAAGATGCAACAATTTCATTTTCAGAAATTGATTTTCCAGCGCGTACAGTTGAGGTTGGATCTCTGAATTAAATAGAAGAATAAAAAGAATAAATTATGAAATCCGACTAACAAAAAAAGAAATGAATAAAAATAAGCAAACAAATAATCCGAATAATTGATGAATGAAAGTGTAATGATTTGACCCAGCTACTGATATTCAATATTTTATATTATACAAACAGCATCACTACTGACGCAACAATCTTTCATTCATTCATATTTCTCTTCTTCTTTTTGTTTGTTACTTCTTTTTTTGCATTGATCTCGCTTTTTTTATTTAAAATCATTCAAGAACAGCAAACATCTGACGTAATCTTATTACTATAAACTTGTTATCACTTTCATTTAATTTTTTAAGCGGATTTAGTATTTGTTGTTTGTTTTGTTTTTGTTTTTACATTCAACATATTTAATTAATTTACCTTGTTAATGTAACTCCAGGTAATATTTCTATATTTTGACTACGGGATGCACGATTAAGTACAGCAATTCCTTTAACAGCTAAACATGTTGTCATATCACCACTCTCAGCACAATTACCAAAAAATTTGAATACATTCCCAAATTCTTCACTGTGCACTTGATTATCAATAACTCCTGGTGCTGCAATGGACACTGCCACAATCATAGATAATACCACAAACACTTTCATGATTGTTTTTTTTTTGTCTAAAGTTCTTTTCTTTTTCTTATAAAACCACAACAATTTTTTTTATTAATTAATTAATTGAATTTAATAATTTTTCACTTTTAAACTTTATTTTATTTTCTAGATTTTTTTCCTTCCGTTTCTCTTAGCTGAACGATCAACGATGTTTTGTTGTGACTTCGTTACACGGTTACCCTTTTTATACAAAATTTGTTTGTTTAAAGTCTTTATATTTTTTTTTTGTATTTTCAACAAAAATTCCGTCTAAAAATCAAAGTGATTGATGGTATGTTTATCTACAAGAATGAAAGAAAAAGACAAATAAAGAAACAAGAAATATAGAAAGAAAAAAAAAATTGTATAAAAAGTTAAAAGAACAGAGCGAGACAGTAATAGGGCGGAGCTCGTATATTTTGTTCTTTAAAGCGTACACACATGTGCTTTATTCATCATTTATAGTCGTCGTTGTTGTTTATTTCTTTTAATATTTTCCCCCCGTTCACCACACCCCACTTTATCTTGATTACCACTCTGCATCACTCGATCTTCATCATCATCACATATATACTCTGTTTGTCACATACCAATGTTATTTAGACAATAAAAAAAAAAGTATACAAGAAGAAAAACGAAAATTATAAACTCATCGTCAATCAATATGGTGTTTGGGGGCTAGGGGGTTTTGGGTTGATTCAACCGAACCCACGGTACGATCGTGTCGAATGAAATAAAAAATAATAAGAAGAAATAAAAAAAACAAGAAGAAAAAAAAATTCAAAAATGATTCTGGGTCAGGGACGCGGTTTCCTAAAACTAAAAACGAAAAAAAAAGAAAAAGAAAAACAAAAATATTATCTATGGTTCATGGCTAAACTCTATTTGAAGTTAAAAGTTTATTTTCTACTTAATTTTATTGGGCATGTTTCTTTTCTTTATTTTATGTCTAATTTATTGATTTATTCTTTAAAATGGATAAATATGAAAAAGAAGAAGAAGAACAATGTTTTTTTTTCTTTAAGAAAAAAAATATTAAAAATAAAAATTCAAACAATATAAAGTTATGTTTGAACGATAATCATAATAATTATGAATTTGGAACATTATATTATTATTTATTTATCCTATAATTCCATTTCAAGTGAAACCGGAGTTTAAATAAACAATTAATCTCTCGGATATTGTACATTATTTTATTTTTTAATATATTTTATTGTAATTGCTGAGAAAGTATTGTTAAATAAACTTAAAAAATTTTAATGTTACGTTAAGTAAAGTCAAATTTAAAGCAAACAAAAAAAAACAAACGTATAAATCGCAATAAAAAAAAATTTAGTTTTATCGATTGATGGAAATTATTTCACACTTTCAGGATAATGCTTGTTTCTTAACGTGCCCTTTGAATTTCTTAATTTTCTATAATCTTTCTCAATGGACGTGAATGTTTAAATTATTTTCTTAATTATTATTTGAAAATGAAAATATATTTTTTATTACTTCACGAAATTCAATTTTAAAAATTTCTGATTTTTTTTTGTAAATATTTCTCATGTGAACTTCCACTATTAGTTTAGTTTTTTTATAATTTATATTATATGAAAGTGGTTATACGAGTTAATCATAATAATACAAGTTCACGGTATCCAGATAGAAAACTTCCAAATCCTGTTTTCCTAAATTAAAAAATAATATGATTATTATTTTGTACGATGATGAATGTCCAAAAAAAAAAAATAAATAAAGAAGTAATTTCTGTTTTCTATATTGTTTGACGGGACATTAAAAAAAAAATATATATATTTCAAGAACAATAGTTTAATTAAATTTCACACTGTCCACCCCCACTCATATAATTGTCAGTGTCATTTTTATTATTATTATTTTTTTCGACCAACAACAATCTTGTTATTCTTTAAATTTAAATGGAAAAGAAAAAAAAAATGCTGTTTCAAAAATGGTTTAAAAATTCAATTGACCGTAGTCATCATCACGATCTTTATTTACATTTTTGATAATAAAAAAAAAAAAGTATACATTTTTTTAATTTGGCCAGAGAGTTTTCATTATTATGGAAATATTTTAAGTACAAATATTCTGTTATTTCTACTTATTTGTAATAATTATTTTGTCAATAAATATACGTAAATAATTATTGCTGCAAAAAAAAATTTGGTACATCCAATATAACATCTCTCACCCAGACGACAAATAAACAAATTTCTTATAGTAATTTTTTTTTTTTTTTTTCATTTTTATGTTTTGTTTGGCATAAAAAATTGACGATGACGATAATATTAAAGAATGACAAACAAACAAAAGAAATTGTTAAGTTATGCAAATATGCGTACAAGAAATAAAAAAAGTAAAATTTTACGAATAGAGAAAAGGTATATAGAGAAAGAACTGCGCCTATGTTATAGATTCCAAAAGAACTCAGCTTCCGGCATAGTAATACCTTTTTAGTGGTGGTTTACTCTACTTTTGAAATTTTTGCTAGAACGCACCTCAAAATACACAAAAGTTATCCTAATTTCATTGAATCAATTTATCATTATATTTCTCTCTCTCATTGTATATTTTATTTGCGATAAATAAAACAATGCGTGCTAATTGAAAATCTACAAACACCATAATAATTGGATTGATCGGATTGTGTCAAAGTCGACATACATTTATTTTTTTATTTTTTACTCTCTATCATTATTATTTCTATTGTCTGTTGTCTACTGTGTACTGTGTTTTTTTTTTGCATCATCATCAAAATGACAAATGAATATCATTTTCAATTTAATGTAATTCATAATAATCTACCAGATTAAGAAATCTTTATGGACAAAAATGAAAAATCATTCTTTACCAAAAGTACGAAAAAAAAAGTCTCAAACTCTTTAAAATTTAAGTTTTTTTTTTTTGTATTTTATTGGGAATTAACATAATTATTATAATTATATTATTAAGATGGGTGTCACAAATTCCTTTTTCAATTAAACTGTGTGTGTGCGTATCTTTTTTCTATTCTTAAAAGAATCTAGTGAAATTGAAATCAATTATCGTTCAAAAAAAAAAAAATTGTCGTGATGGGAAATTTTTTGGAATTGGCTATTTTGTGATTTTGTTACTTTTTTTTCTGATTATTTTCTATATTTTTTGGCTCATATATACAAAAGAAAGACAAACAATAAAACAAAAATTTAAATTGTTAGGTTTTTTTCTTTTTGATATAATGAGTTTGGTTTCGATTTTTATACTCGTACATTTTTTTTTCTTTATTTTTAAACAAAACACGTCAAACATATATTTAGGTTCATAAATTTTATTATGTGGAAATAGAAAAAATACAGATAGGTAAATTAATAGAAAATGTAGAAATACCAACAAACGATAACACCGAAAAAATAAGTTCTTTTTAACAAACAAAAATATAGAAAAGATAAAAAAAAAATTTGATTTTTCTTCTTCTTTTATTCACTTTAAAAACAAATTTCAGAATACAACAAAAATAACAATTTGAGTTGTTTTTTTTAGTGGATGAATCTCCGTGTTAACATCCGCTTGAATGTAGGACATTGACTTCTTTACATAGAGTTCATTATTTTCACTCTTAGTTAAATAAACCTGTCGTATCCTCTAACTAATGTATAAATTTATGTATCAGAGTTGAATCTTTTTATTTATAAAATTCTGAGAAATGTTTTACAGGTCAAATTGGCCCTTACTATAAGTCGTTATACTTTCAATTTTTTACATTGATGGTAAGCGCAATTTAGTGAAATTCATTTGTAAAGTTTAATTATATTGTTTCCATGTTTCCATTTTTGCAATGAGACTTATTTATTGGAATGACGTCAACTTATTTTAAAATTTGAGGAAATTTGTTGTTAAATTTTAAACGGCACAGATTTATCCAACATAACTTATACAACTCTGGATACTGCTGCTGTTACTGCTTATATTATCTTGTTTTTCATTTTAAAGAGGAAACACGTAATCATCCATCCATAATCGTACATATAAAAAAATATATATAAATTCGATTTTACTTCTTTTCATTAATTTTCGATGAACAAAAAAAAATAATTTAAAATAATTTCTTTCCTTTGAATAAAAGTTAATTTTATAATTAAACATTAAAGAAAAAGGAGAAGACAGAAGAATAAGAAGTTTCGAAAAGAATAAAATAAAAAGTGTTAATTATAAGGCAATTATTATTACACAACAGCAGCAACAAGTGTAACAATTACAACAAGAAAATAATACACAATAGTAATAATGTTAATTATTTACAGACATACACTTTATTCTGTTTATATAAAATATACAGATTCAATTTTCTTAAAAGAATTTTTTAAATATATCTTCTATAATAATAATCGAAAAAGAGTAATGGGATGAGTCAGTAAAACCTGTTCGTATTAAGTAGGTCAAAACGAGAGTAAATGACCATTTAACGTTCATTCAGAAGATTACCAATGTTTTATAATATCAAAGTATAAAAACGAATATATAAAGAAGACTAAAAGAGAAAAGAAATGATTCTTTTAAAAAGAGTTTTTTTTTTATAAAATATTAAATGATGACGTTGAAGAGTTGCATGTGAGTGGGTAACGTTTTACATTTTTCAGTTTTAGACAATTAGTCATGAAAGTTGTCTATTTCTTGTGTTCGAATAGATTATTATTACATAAATTTTGAATTTTGATGGCCGTAATCACAAAATACTCAATCTATGTTCTAAACAATTTTTCCTCCACTTCTTGATTTGATTTGGAATTTTTGTACTTTTTTGTTAACTAAAATTCTTAGAACATAAAACAAGAAATTGTTACAAACACAATAATTTATTTATTAAATTAAATAATGATTCTACAAAAAATTAAAATAATGTTTCTTACATAAAAAATTATTCATTTAAATTACTTTTGTAAATATGGATAAGAAATATCGTTAGTGCCATTAACAACATTATCGTAAGCCACTGGAATAAATTTATTATCGTATTGTCGATCTAACCATCCATTTGTTTTCGGTGATGGTAAATGATGCACTTCCACAGTATTTTGTGTATCTTTTTGTTGAAACATCAGTTTAAGTCCAATTAATATTGACAATAATAATGATATTTTACTCATAATAAATGCTGAACTTGATAAAAATATTAGAGCTTTTAAAATGAATGGAATTAATAAAGATTTTGCAATCATTGCACCAATTATTATCGGAGTGATATAACGTTGTAGTTTTTTTGTCTTCTTTTTTTTGCCATTTCTTTGTCTAGCAGTTTCTGAAAAATAAAAAATAGTTTTTTAATTTATGTTAGTGTAATTGTATGAAATAATATTTAGAATATAATTGATATTGATAAGATGACAAAATACGATTAAATAAATATTAATTAAGTCATTCTTGTGTAGATAATTACACAAACGGATAAATATTCCGACTTGATAAGATTTTTACTTATTCCAATATTTCATTCCATTATAGAATTTATCCCACAAAATAATTACAAATTTATAATTGATTCATAAATTTTTATATTTTCATTTTGTCTAGAATTATTCTGATTTTATCGTTTATCGTTTATCGATTGATTTAACTTCGGCAACGAACCAATATTCCTTAAAGTAAAAGATAATTTTTATAATCGTATTTTATTCTTTCGTTTCAAAACGAAATTGATTTTGGTAAAAGATTTTAATGAAACTTTGAAATTATTTTGATTTCTTGGGTCTTCATAATAGACGAAAATTTAATTCGGAAACGTCAACAATATCTGCGTAATAAAATTAAATAAATTTCTTTAGTTGTTCTTTAAGTTTCATGAACAAAAATAAAAGAACAATGTTAAGGTGAAACTCTGTAGAAAAACTTTGTAATCGTAACAAACACTTTCACTATAAATCAATAATAATATCGGATGGTAATCAATCTCATATATTTATTTTCAGATTTACAATTAATACAATTAAATAAATTATCATATCTTGTATTGAAATAGTTCGTGGACGTACGTACAATACGTGTCGTATGTGAACAAACATTGTAAAATACTAATTTAAAATATTCAATAAAAGTCAGCAATAAAACTAACTACAATTGAACTTTTTCTAACCATCGTTCTTATATTTTAGTTTCATTTTCATGACGTCTTTTAATTTATTAATAAACTGTTTTGATTTTTAAAATTTAAAATTAAAAATGAAACGAATTTAAAGTTTTTTTTACAAAGAATTTTTATTATCTTATTTAAATACAAACCTTCATCATTTCGTCCATGACCACTATTTCGAATTAACGATTCTTCCAAATCCTCAATTTTACTTTTTGTAAAATTTTTTTGATCGTTGAATAACAATAACAATTTTAATATTAAATCACTTTCATTCGGTTTAGCATTAACACTTTGTTCATTTATTACTGTTGTATTATTATTGTTATTATTCTCAATATATTTTGTAATTGATAAAACAATTAAATTTAATTCAATTAATAATAAAAAAATATATTTAAATTTACCAATCATTTTTTTATTATAAATTAACTTTTGTTAATGTGTTTTACTTGAGTTAAACTTATTGAATAAAATTCAATCTACTTTGTTGAATAATTTTTATATAAATAAAATAAAAAAATATTACTTCTTATAATTTTATATGTTTATTACAACAATGTATATGAATTCATACATTTAATCTGGTTCAGTGAATTATTTAATTTTAAATTATTAAAATAATGTCAAAAGATTATAAGAAAAAAGGTATAAAAAATATAATTAGAGGTTCGCTTTATGGCTGGAAGTACTTCAATTTTCCACGGACAATGATGCCGTTTGATTGCATTTTTTTCTACAAGAACAAAAAACTTTTATTGAATTTACTGAGGTTGAAGGGAGATGGTTTTTATGAAAAGAAAATAAGATGTTTATTAATTGGTCACTGTAAGAAATTATAGAATAATAAATATATTGTTTGTGATTTTTATCAGAAAAAACAATTTTAATTGTATTTAGATCAAATCAATTGTGAAAATTAAAATTGGCAACTGTTGCTATTTTATTTTTATATTTTTAGGTTTATAGATTAAATAGGAATCACTAAAATTATATGTTTGTCATTCATAAAGTGAATAATGTATTCATATTTTTACATTTACCGAAAATAAATAAATTTAACTTGTACAAAATAAAACTGAAAGATAAAAAGCCATTGCTATCGATTGAGAAAAATTAATTTTATTAAAATAATAATCGTACATTTGTTATAACAATAAAATGAATTTGATTTGATTTACATTTAGAATTATATTTAATTATATGGTGATCATACATGAACATTTTTATGCTTAAATATTACATTAATTAACATTAAAAAAAACAAAAATAACATTGTTGGTTCTTAGTGTTTAGTTTAACTTCAGTTAGTTTGTTAATCAGTGACAATAATTTCTTACTTTTTGGATTTTGAAAATAAATATCTGAACCACAATTTCTTAGTTTTTGGACTTAAAATAATCGTATAAATAAACAAAACAAATCCTTGTAAAGTTGATGTTACACAAAAAATATAAGTACATATAATTGAAGGCACACCAAAACCAAAATGTGGTATAAAACCAAAAATCCATGGAAAACCAAATATAAAAAAATAGAAAAAAAATAATTTAAGATTTATGAGAAGTTTGCTCCTATAATTAGCAGTTGACCGTATGTTTTCTTTCTTTAACATATTTAATATTATGATCAAAAGCATTAAAAAATTTATAGAAATTATTAATGCTATTGGTAATAAAATGAGATAAGGAAGAGCATTTTGATCAGGATAACAAAAACGATTAAAATCATTTGGAACATACGATTCAGGTGATATGAAAACAGATGATATTATTGGAATTAATGGAACTCCCCAACCAATTATCATAAGTTTGGTTGTTAAAAATGTAGAGTTTGTATCAAAACCAATTATCAAACGTCTACATTGAAGAACTGCTGACAAAAGCATCAAAATAAATATAACCCATATCGAATAAACCATTAGTGCACCAACAGTTATACAATACCAACATTTTTCTGTTTCAGAACATTCTATATCTAAATTTGAATTTATAATATACAAAATTAATTGTAATGCAATTGCAGTGGAATGATTTAATACAACTTTTCCTTTTTCTCTGAAATTTGGAAATAAAAGGTAGGTTAAATATATTCCAGAAATACCGAATATTGAGAATCCTATCCCAATATTAGTTACAATTAACAGTGGTTTTTCATGTTCTAAACCAATGTCTTTCGAAGGAACACCTAAATTAGATGCAAAACCTACATTTGTTGAACGGTGACTGAAACAAACAAAACAGGTGTCGGTATGCTTGAATTCGGAAGCTTTGGATTTCTTCCATGCACTATTTTTTAATTGATTTTTTGGTGAAAATTCCCAAAATTTACAAAAATGTTCACCTTCAAGATATGACTCGTGAAAATATATTGGTACAAGCCCTGGAAACTCGGAATTATAGTTAGGAATTGAAGTTCTAAATACAAATCGATGTTTCCTGTTTTCTTGTTTCATTTTGTCTGGAAACAGTGTGTCTTTTAAATAAATTATGAATGTAATTCGTTGCGGTATCGTCTTTCTGCCATCCAGAGTTTCATTCATTTTTTGTAGTACTTCCAGAGGTACATACGCACCTACTTCAAAACCTTCAGTATTTATAAATTCGTTTGATCCATTTGCGAACAAGTTCATGACAGTAAAATCACGCAAATCACTTGATAACCTTTTATTTTTGTTCCGATATATCGCAAGTCCAGAAATATTTCGTACTGTTGGATCAACAATAAAAATCATGACATTTGATTTGATGTTAAAATACGTTCCATTATTTTCTTCGATTAATTCTGAATTTAATGTGTCACTTAGTGCGTAATTATCAATAACATTACTATAAGAATCCACTAAAATATTAGTTGAATTTAAACTTGACTGAGAAACACTGGCTATCGGTTCACTTATTACCAAAATTTTATTGTAAACATTCATAATATTTTCAAATAAATTATTATCACTTGGTTCAGAAACTTTATCACCAAATGAAGTATCAACTATATTATTCATAATTTTTCCAATGAAGAATAAATCAACTGGCATTAACTCTGATGTATGATTAAATATTTCTAAAACTTTACTTGTAACTTCAGCTCCATTGAACTTTTTATTTTTGTGTAAATTATATAGTTCTGTTGTTGTATTAGATTTAATAGTGTCATTACATTCATCATCAGGAGATGTTTCCCAAAAAGCACCATAAATTCGATCACCAATACATTTTCTAGTTAACGTTAAACCATTTTTAAGCACACACAATTTGTTTAATAAACTTGTTTCACCTATTCGTGCTAATTTCCAATCACTGAAATTTTCTGGTAAACAATATTGTGTACTTTCAATAGAAATTAATGTTGCATTAATTTTTACATTATTTTTGATAAAAAATTTCACTTCTTCTAAGGCACCAATCACAGATTCTTCGTTTTTTTCTGTATATATATCACTAGTTAATTTTGTATATAGGAAAAATTCAATTTTCTTTTTAACTTTATCAATTGATATAATTTTTTGTGCTTGTAGTCTATTCATTGAAATGAAATTATTCTTACGAAGATTTTCGTGATATATATTTGTGGGCATATTAGATACAATGTTTTCTACTTCTTTTAAATGACACTCGTTACAGCTGGAGTTCAAAAATAATGCAAAACTAAAAGACATCGGATAATTGTCTGGTATGTATCCAACTACGTTTTCTGATCTTATGAACTTTTGAGTGGAAATTGCAAATCCCTCGCACCAATAATACGATGGAATATTCGTATGTAATTTTAATTCAAACAACTCTTTTAAAATATCATTTGAGTTATTCGTCATTTCATTACCAATAAATTTGTCTGAATTTACGTAAACCGAAAATAGTTTTTGACTAACATTTACAGGCATTCGTGAATTGATATCATTTGTGTAACATTGAAAACCATATGGTTCGTTATCTTCTTTCCAAAAATAATTTCCTGAGAAAACGGTTAAAAATAATTTTTGAAGTTTTTCATTGAATATTAAATCCAGTTTGGGCTCTTGATTTTTTATCGGATTCTCACAAATATCACAGGATGGTGAATATTCGTCCATATTCCATTTAAAACTTTTCATCGAAACCGTTGTGTAAGTTATTTCTGATGAATTTCTTGAAATATTAGATTTTGGATCCCAATTGGTAAAATTCTGTTGAATATTTAAATTCCATTTGTTCCGATTAAATTCTCTTATTCTTGTTAATTGATTCGGTATTATATTTACGGAACAATATGAATCATCTTTGGGAAATGTCTCAAAATTTTCCAGTAAATACAATTTCTCAGGGGAAGTTGCACTAAATAACTTGTCACATTTAGATATATTATGAAAGAGATTTTGCCGATTAAAATCTTTTCTAGATATACAAATATTTTGGTATTTTCCAAATCGTGATGTATATGATCCTTCAGGACACGCTAACTTCATTACAGGGTTTCCGGCGTATAGGCACAGTACAGGGTATTCATTCGCACAGTTTTCAAAATGATAACTAGGTACAGTTAAGTTGCTAACACTTACACAATTTCCAGTAGTATTGCTTTCACGTATCTTTATATAAGCATCAACTGGTGTACGCCTTTTCGATATTGGAAGATCCCAAAATGGATGTTCCAAGATATTCTCACGTTTGGCAGGAAGCCAATACCTTTGTCCATGTGTAGGCATTAAAAATTTTTTTAACATAGATATTCCACCTTGAGAAAGATCTTCGAAAGTTGAAACAGATCCTGAATTTAAACACCAATTTTCCCATTTGGTTGGTTTTGAAATTAAAACACAAACGTATTCTGGAGCGAATATTGGATCCTCTAGTTTCTTATAATTCATTGGACAATAATTTACATAATTTAGGTTCTCTTGAATATAACTACAAGTTGGAGGATTATTTGTTTCCCACGTTCCATTATCACAATATCTTTTCACAATCATTTTATTCTTATCCAAACATATTGGTGTTGATGATACACTAGAGAAATCCTCAAGTGAAAAATCCCACTTTACGCTATTTTCAGTAACGGGAGATTCGCCGCACCCCTTTTTATTTGAAAATAAATAAAGGAGAAATTATTTAATAAATTCTTATGGAAAATTCATCCAGTTTTTAATAAAACTTACCGAGAAATTGCATTTAGGAACATTTTCAAAACACAATAGTAACACAAATAAACCATACAAATTGTCTTTCATTTTTTTTAATAAATAAAATTCAAACATACTAACTTCAAGCAATATTTTAACTCGACTGGTAATAATTATAAATATTTTTGGTAAAAAAAAAATATTTAAATTTAAAATATAAAATTTCTCTGTAATTAAATAAAAATAATCTCCACTTGCTTATGATTGCAAATTTGCAAATTTTATTGTGATAAAAATAATTCATCATTTTCGTTACAAACGGCAACCTTTCATTCATAATTAATGACTGATAATTATTGCTATAAATAATATTTGACTTTTATTAAATTTCAAAACTATTTTTGAATTTTATTTTATTATTAACTTTTTTGGAAATTCTAATTGTTCTTTAAGTTTCTTTATATAAAAAGAATTTCGGGTTTTTATTTGTTTTAGAATTTTTTTATTTGTCTTAAAATTTAAAGAATCTTTATTTCAAATGGAACAAATTGTTATAATAAATTTCACTGTCTTTATATCCTGTTATTTTTAATGTTGTCTAAATGCTGTCTAAGCAAACCACTTCCCGTTTATTAACTTGATGTATTTGAACTTCTAAAGAAATATAAAAATAATAAATTTCTGATAAGATGTTTATGTTTATTATTACATTATTAAATGATTCAATATAAATTTCTAGTTTAATTAAGAGCATCACTGTGTTTATAATGAAGAATTCTTCTATTTGTGCAGAATTTTATAATTTCCAAATTTTATTCATAAACAAAAAAGAAGACATTTGTTTGTCTTTTAAATATAGAATTACAAAGAAATTGGAAGCTCCTAAATTTCACTTAAAGTCTTCCCATTATAAAACCTTATTTTTTTATGCATTATTTTGAAGACAATTTATTCTTCTCAGGAGTCTAGTAAAAAAAACGAATTCAGTAAAATTTATAGCATTTCCTTTATTATATGAAATAATCAATTCGAACAAATTTATAAGGATAATCAAGCGAAAAAGATTTTATCAAATAAGAATTATGTTTAAGAGGATTTAACAAAATTGCCCAACGGACATTTAATTTAACAAAAATAAAAAAAAACTTTTAGTACGGTTAACTTAACTACAATTAAGTTAAGGGTCAAAGTTTTGGTAATGTTTTTTAACATTCAGGATATTTAATCTGAACACCATCAAAAATCAGTAGGATATTTATTTCTAGCAGAAGTACAATTCTTTTATTTTTTGGTTTTCGGGTTGAAAAAAAAATGTACAAAACAAAACAATAATAATAAATTCAATTAAAGTTTCTAGACTGTCTAGTCGGGTTTACAACGTTTATAGAATTTTTTATTCTTATATTTATAAGATATTTTAGTTTTATAAACTTTTATAGTTATACAATTTAAAACATCAGTTTTATTATCTTATTTATGTCTTCACTTAGATTCTAACTATTTCAATACACAATTTACGAGACATAGAGAGAGAGAGAGAGAGAAATACAATTGTTTACGATGTGATTCAAATTTACATAAAGAAAGTACTTTTTATTGAATATTAGAATTTTTTTTATTTAATTTTAATTTAATTTAAAGTTTATTTTTATCCAATTATAAATGTTTTTTTTTTTAATTCTATTTTATTTGATGCGGTTTATTCGAATTTCTATTTTGTCATCGTAAATTCTTAAATATAGAAATCTATAAAAAATTTATAGAACGTAAATATGTTCAACTTTTATTCAACTTTAACCCTCAGTTAAAGTGTATAAGATGAATGAAATTTTATTCTATAGAAAATATTTTACGCAATACAATTTTATTAAGCGAAGGTAAACAGGAAAAGATGAATCATGCCTTAAACGGATAATACGTTTTTCTCATTCTATTTAGAAAATCAATACGAAAAACATAGATTTTTTTTTGCTATAACAAATTCAATAAGATATTTACATGTAAAGGGCAGATGGTTATAATTTCTTCTTTATTTTCTAATTGAAAATTTTAATTAAAATTATTTGTAATGCATAAAATTGACCTAAATAAAAGCTCCCCTATTTACTTAATTATACAAAACAACTTTATGTTTATTTGTAGGATTTTAGGGAAGACGTAATATATTCCGTTAACAAATTATGATTACGTATTTAGAAAATTTTATTTTGCAGCAAAAAAAAAAATGTAGAAAGGTAAAAGAAGCAAAAAAAAATTCATTGTCCTTTTTTCCTTTTTTTTATAATTGAAAGAAATTTGGGAAAGATTTAAAAATTGTGTTCCTATGCAAAATGAAAAAAAAAATAATAAAATTGTGCCAAGAATTCTTAGAATTAAAAATAAATTTTACGCTTTTGAATAGATTGTTGATCGTCACCCCATTTCACTACTCGTCGAGTACGCTCAATGTGGTTAACCTCACGAACTTTTCTTTCCAATATTATTAATTATTTTGTATAAATTTTTCAACAAAATTAAAAAAAAACTTTACAAAACACTCTGGTGTCTGATTAATGAAATAATAATAAAAAAAAATCCAAGTTCAAGATCAACGTTTGTTTGTTTGTTTAGCTTTTTCCAACATATTTTAAAGTTTTTAGTTAAAAATAAATTCAATAGATGCCACTTTTCTTCTAGACGAAACAATATAAAAACAGCAACAATAACAACAATAATTTTAAAAACTAACCAACCAAGAAAAGTAAATTGTTTTTTTTTTTTTTTGTTGTTTTATTTTCTTGTTGTTTTAGAAAGAAACACAACTTGGTTTTTTTTTCTATTGTGCGTAACTGGATATTATTTTCAATGAGGCACAACTAATCTTTTATAGAATTTCATTTCGTTAGAATTTTACAAACCGTGAAGAAAAGTATAAAAACATCAGTTTTAAGATTGGACCTTTTCAATCTTCTTTTGATTTTTTATTATAATCAATTTCAATTTATTTGTGTAAAAAAGAAGCCAAAAGAAAAATATAGAAAACAAAAGAATAATATAATGTTGAATATATTTTATTGTAAATTATTAATTAAACAAAATCAATTGGATACAAATTAAACTTTTCAACTCTTTAAAAATGAAAAGAAATTATTGTGCATCAATAAAATTTTTAATTATCTCTAATTGTGCTGACCAAAACCTAATTAATTCTTTCTATTACTTTAAATAAATAAATAAGTATTGTTTTGTTTCCCTTTTAAAAATTTATAATTTTTACTTTAAAAAATTTTTTTGTTTAAAGTTTTAACACAATTTGTACGCATTTTCTTTTATTTCTTTATGACGATCTATCTATACTAAATAATTCAGAACTATTAAATCAATTAAATTAATGGAAAATAATTGGTTATAAACGATTTATTTCAATTGTGTTTAGTTGAATTATTGAATTACTGTATTTTTGCGTTTAAGAAAAGAAAATATTTGAATTTATTTATTCGTTGGTAAAAATTAATTAAATGTTCTAAGAATATTAAATTTTTGAAAAAATGAGAAAAAAAAATTGTCTCGACTAAAACCACAAAATTGTAACTTCAGCAAATTATTGTTTTTATTCTTAATTTTAATTACATTAATTAAGAATAAATTAATTAAATTTAAAATAAAAAAAGAATTAAAATGAATTTAATGTTTTTTAAGTCCCATTGTTGCAGCAAATAGTGCAAAGAAAAATCCAGCTAAACCCGTTGAACCTGCTAATAAAATCATACCGCCAATTAATACAGGAATAAGTACAAAAAATTTTAATTTATAAGCAATTAATAATGGAAACAGAAATTTCTTATATTTTTTCTTAATTTTATATTTTTGTTTTTTTGGATGTCGGTGACGATGCCTTTTTCGTTTATGATGATGATGTTCCTCTTCTGATTCCTCAGAATGATGATGATGATGATGATCTTTATGTTTATGTTTATGTTTATGTTTGTGATGATGTTTCTTATGTTTTCTAGCATCTACAACTCCATCACGTCCCTCAGCAATAGACAAATCATTATTATTAACATTCACTTCATTATCTTTATCATCGTCATCATCATCAGCTTCATCATCATAATCATCAACATCATCGTCATTGTCATAAAAATCTAGAATGAAAAACAGTATAAATTATTATTTTTTTTCGTAATAAGTAATTTTGTGCACGACAAAATATTTAAAGTGAATCTTTATCTTATTTTTTTAATCGTCCATATTTTGTTAGCTTTTCTTTATTTTTTTTTTCTATATATTTACCATCATCATTAGCTGTATAATAATCAACAATCACAGATGGTATACTTTGATTATTTGTGATAACTTCTTTAATGATACTTTTTAAATCAACTAAAAATGTACTCAATTCAAATTGTTCATCATTTTTATTCTTTTTTGTTTTATTTAATTTGATAATCGATTGATTTATCGATTCAGCATCAATATTTTCTTCACTATTTAATTTAACATTTGACCTTAGTTTCACTTCATTATTAACGTAATGATTATGTTTATTATTAGATGGTAACACTAATTCATTTTGTTTTTTTAGGTATAAAAATGATGTTGTAGGTTTCTGGGTTCTATCATCATCAATAATTGTAACCTCATTATAATGAATATACTCTTTTGTTGTTGTTGCTGTTTCTTCACCATAGGTTCCATTATCTGGTAAATTTATATAATAACTAGATTTTGGTTCATTATATTTTCCTTTTGTATAAATATATTTTGGTGTCCACGGTGGTGTTATTGTTGTTAAATTATTATTATAAGAATCATTTAAATAACTCAACCAATTATGAAAATTTAATAAATAAATATCTGTTTGATTTACATTATTTAAATTAAATTGTTTTTCATTTTCATTATGAACTGATATTAATTTTTTATTATTTATATTTGGTAACGTTCTTAAATTTGGTTTATTAACGAAATCGAAATTTTTTACACAAATAATGCCACTTAAACATATTAATATAATTAACACAATTAAATAAATAAATCGTACACCAAATATCACCAACATTTCATTATTCTAAAAGTCATAATTTCACATAAAAAATTTATTTTTATTATTGGACGAATTTTCTAATCAACAAAAAAAAAAACTGCAAAGCACAAAACAAATTTTCATTAAAACTTCAGTCTTTTCGTAAGAACTTTCTTAGACTGAATTAATTCATTATTTTGTGTTCCATATATAAAAAAAAAAACAAAATCTATTTAACGTAAAAAAGTAAGTAATGATACACTTAAGTTAAACAACAGTGTTCTGCATCAATTCCTTACAAACTTTGTTTTTTTTTTCCATACAAAATGTCTTTCTTCAGTTTGTTATTTTTTTTGTGGAAGGTAAAGTAATTTAGACTTTGTGTATTATGTACTATACAATTTTGATCTAAAATTAAAATAATAAATGTATGCAAGTTAGAATGAAATGTAAACTATATTTTGTCTGATTTGTGTTATACGCGCGTGCTATACCATTATTGTATCTTTCTGTTAAAATATAATTTATAATGGTAAAGTCACACAATAATAACTAACGATTAGTTTGTTGTTATTGTTTTTTTTTTCTTAAACTAAATAATATTTATGTACGTGAGTTATCTATAAGTATGATTGTATTTCTATTCTTTTAATTTTGATACATAAATTAGAGACGAATGGAGGGGATTATACTGTTGCGAACTACCAAAAAAAAAATGATAGAAAACATACAGAAAAATTATTAAATATGTTTTTTATCGGTAGACCATAAAATTCTAATTCTAATGTAGTCTAGTTTAATCTGACTACATAAATTAATAGAAAAACAAAAGAATTTTCTTTCTATATAATGTCACAATTTTTCTGTCTTTAGACAATTTATTTATTTGTTGTTACTTGATTTTTTTTTTGTATGTCATTGTCAAAATTATTTAGAATGTAACGAATCTTAATAATAAATAAATAAGAAGAAGAGAAGTAAGAATTTTCTAATGTTAAACATTATTGTAATTTTGAAGACATTGAATGACTATAATTAATTTTTTTTTAGTTCGATAACTGGACAACAAATTCGTTACAACAAAAAACAATAAATTGATTTAAAGATGAGAGAATGACGGCAAAAAAAAAATAAGTACAATCAAAGTAAAATAACTGAAATGTTTTATAATTGTTTTTAAAAGGAAATTGATTTGTGTGTTAAAAATTCTTTGTTAAATTGGAAAAAAAGCTGAAGTTTGCAAAATTGAATTCATTTGTTTTTGGTGTGTTTCCATTAAAACATCTTTTTAATTGAGTTTAGAAAAAAAAGTGATATTCGTTTCCAGTCACAATCACGATCTGACATTATTTATACAAAATAAAATTACTGAAGAAAGTGAGCGAAATAATAATAAAAAAATTTTGTTTGAAACTTTACTTTAAATAAATGCAGTGAAATAGATAATCATCAAAATGATTCATACTGAAATTGAATCTAACGATAATTATTTTAATTATAAAATACGATAAAGTTAATTTTCAGTCATTACCATAATTACAGCTTCAACATAATTTCTTTAATATATTTTCTATTGTCACACTTTAACAACACTTCAGTAGATGAATTTTTTTTCTTATGAGTTGAATAAAATAATTTCAATCTTAAAATGGTTATATTAACCTTAGACTTATAAAGCTTTTAGTCAATAACCGTCAAATCTGGTAGAAATCAGATGATGAAAAAATTCAATTCAATTTATTCTAAAAGTGCTTCTTTTTTTTCGAACAAAAATTGTTTTGTTATTATTGAACATTATTATCGAATACATAACCAAGAATCTTAAGAACTTATATATGAGAGTTTCATCGTCATTGTCATTCTTTTGAAAATGATTACATTTTTTTTTTCTTGTTCATATTTTAACAATCAGTTTTCTTTCCGTAAAAAAATTTAAGAAGGAAAACAAAATTGTACAGAAAAATGATAGAAAGAAACAAATTTTCTTTTCATCCGTTGAACTGGAAAAATGAATTGACTAAAAAGAAAAAAAAATAAAATAAACATGGATAATCTTTCAGACCCCTTTAGCATCTTACTCTTTCCTTTTTAATACTAACTTATACCTATTTTACTTTACTTTCACAAAAGTAAAAATAAAATATAAAAAGGTAAAAATACTCCCCTTTTTCTTTCATTCTTCTTATTATTCCTTTAAGCAACAACAAATAGATTTCAACCTCAATTTTTCTTAAAAGAACATACGTTCAATGTAGTTTACTGAAGTATATATCTTAGAATATTGACTTTTTTTCCACTTCCACTTCTTCTTCTTCTTCTTCGAATATAACCATCGTATAGAAAGAGGAAAAAAATTGTATCTTATTTCTATCTTCTATTCTTATGAATATATTAGCAACAACAACAATTGATATATCCGTTCAAATTTTTCTCTTGAAAAAATCTGTTTTTTTTTTTCGTTTGGTTTGAGTCAATCCATATTGTATATGTTGTTAGGTTCCTACATAGATGGTATACTATGTATGTGGTAATATTTTTCTTTTTATTATAATTTTTAGATTTTTCTATCCATCAGAAAAAGAAGAAGAAGAATATGATGAAAAAAAAAGGAGAATATTCCATGAAATGGAATTATAGAGGAGATGATGTTGGATTGTGAATTTGTGCGAATAGAAAAAAATAAAAAGGAATTTACCACTGCAACGTAACCTTAGTTTTCAAAGTATTATTTTATGTATATATGGTTTCCTATTTAAAACTATTAATTTAGAAATATGTAAAAGGTTTTTTTTTCTGTACCAAAACTTTCATTCACGAAAAACACTTTAGGATTGAAGGTTAAAATTTTAATTTATGTAGAATTTATAAGAAAATCGATTATTAATCAGAAAGTGTGTGGTTCACAAATTATATTGATTATAGTTGAAGAATTTTATAGAAATTATTAAATCAAACGATAGATTTTTGTAAAAGATTTTTTGGTAACGCATTCGTTCATCTTTGAAAACTTTTCTCTATGGAAATCTAATTCAACTTGAACGAATAAAAGTGTTCAAAATCTTATGGTTCAGCGTTTCTTATTGTTCTCCTTTGTGAAATTTAATATTTTCTATTTTGCTCGAGATAATTTTATCCTCGGATTTTTCTCTAACTCACACTAATAATTTTAAGGTTTGAGTGAAACAATAGAAAATATTATAAATTTACAAAGAATGATTTTAGTGTTTTCAGTTTTTCTTTTGTTCTTATTGAAGTTGGGCATTTTAATTAGTCCTATATAATTTAGAGGAAAATTTTAATAAAACTTCCTATGATAAAATAAGAACGAGACAAAATAATAACAAACATTAAATAAATTCATTTCAGCCAAATAAAATTCAATGAATTTCCTATTGAATATTTCGTTATTTTTATTAGATGTGGAAAATGATGATAAGAAAATTTATCTAAAAAATTTTAAGCTTTTATTTAATTATAAAAATTTTCACTTAAATTAATTTGAAACTTTTATAATTGTCTCTCTGATGAAATTTAACGGCACACTTTAGGGGATGCTGTAACTGTAAAAGGGGATGGGAAAGGAATATATGAGGATAGATGAAAGTGATGGAATAAAATGAAATAAAAAAAACAATTAAATTCTTCGTACAAAAAATAAATTATTTATTAACAAAAATAAATAAATAAATAAATAAAAGAATTACAAATTTTAAAAGTTTTTAGAAAGAAATAAAAGTTGAAGGAAATCAAGAAAAAAATTATAACGTTACTTTGAGCTCTTTATGCAGAGCTTTTCTATTAGTGCATTCCGTCATTATTATGTTTTTTGTTTTATGTTTTAAAAGATTACAAAATATTTCGTGAATTTGAAAATAAAAATAATAATTTGGTTTTGAATAGAAAAATAAAGAATTAAATAAAAATAAAAATAACACAAACTATTCTTATACGATAATCTTGATCTTACACAAGTAAGCAGTACTGTTCTGTTTCTTTTTTCTTTTACATAATTTTCTTTAAATATTTACAATGAAATCATTATCCAAAAGTTTATTTTCATTATTTTCTTAATTTCTCTGTCAAAGAATTGTTCTACTTTGTTACTTGTGTTTTCTGTATGTCCAGTTCTTTAATTAATTTTTTTTTTTATTGTTTGTGTGTGAAAGAATTGTGTCTAGTCTTGTGTGAATGCTAATTTTTTTTTTGTTTGTCTTATTGTTGCATAATTGCCTAAGTCAGTTTATCGTTTGTTTTTGTTTCTTTTTGTTTTTTTTTCTAATTTCTAAACAAATAATTAAAATAAAAGTAAAAAATAAATAAATTAACACGAAAATGGTTCGTTGATTTGAGTATCATAAATAGAAAAAAAAAGAAGAAAATCAATCAGATGTTAAGAGTTTTTAAGAAAAGAAAATAAATTAGAAAAAAGAGAGAAAAAGACATAAATAAAGAAATAGAGTAGCAGCGAAAGGACGAAAGAGATGAAAAGATAAGGATTTAAAATTAAGAACAAATAATTTAATTATTGGCTAATCTGTCCTTGGTAAGCTAATTTTTGTGCATCTAGTGATCGTCTGTCCCATCCGCCTCCATGACCACCGCCGCCACCACCACCACCTCCTCCTTGTGACCATCCTCCAGATGATCCTCCTGATGACCATCCACCACCACCTCCGCCTCCACCTCCTTGTTTACCGGACAGAAGTTTCTTGAGACCAATAATACCAGCTAACAAAAGTGCAATCTTTGATACAATCAAAGCTTTGCCTGCTAGAATGTATAGGAATGCAATCGCTACAGGAACCATTGCTGCCATTTTCATTGCAAAACCCATCATCATCATACCCATCATTTTCTTCATTTTTCCTCGTCCTGAAACGGAAAAAATTGAGAAAAAATAAATATTGAATTTAATGAAAATCATAAACTGAACATTTTCAACAAATAAAACTTAAAATCAGACCTTCTTCAATTCCGCGGCCAATTTCTTCAGGTGTTACTTTTGGTAATGTCACTTGTACAGTACGACTACTAAAAAATTTCGAAATACGTTCAATAACCATATTTGATAAAGCTTCATCACGTGCTTCTAATCCACGAGGTAAACTTTGTTCAAGTTCATTTTCAGTCATTGATCGTGGTAATTCAATATCAACACCATCACTACGTATCACTTTAAAACCATCATACACATTAAGTGAATCAATTTTACCAACACGATCTAAAAATGTAACTGTTTTCTTTTTTAAACATGGTATAAAACCACCCTCTGATTTTTGGCACTCATCATAAACACGTGTAAATGCACGTATTCCAGGATGTTGTATTTCCTCAGCATTTGTTGTTGCCGTATAAACTAATTGCACCATAAACAATAAACACGTTAATTTTAACACAAACATTTTTTTTTTTAATTATTTCTTTCGTCGACGTAATTATAATCCAAAATTGAGAAGTTTTTTTATTGGATTCACTGAGCAGTGCACTGAACCACAGCTGAAGAATCACTGATGTTGAATCGTCAAATAATTTCATACTTATATAGAAGCGTTAAAATAATCACACAGGAATAAACAATTGGCGGAATTCAGTGGAGAGGAGGAGGTAAGAAGAACAAAAAAAAATACAAGACATTATCAACAATAACACAAGAAAGACAGAAAGAAAAAGAAAATCAAGGTTTCGTTTTCAAAAATATACACAAACATATACACAATAATCATTTGGCACTTGCCACTTTGCCTCTATTTTTAAATGCAACACAAGAAAAAAAAAGTACAAGAGAAGATCTTCCTATAATCATCATCGCCATCATCATCATCAACATCATTAGAATAATTGTTAGAAAGAGAAAAGTATAGATTATTTCCCCTGAAAGAACAAAAATCTGTGTCCCGGTTTTTTATTTTCTTCGTTATTTTTTTTTGTCTTATACAATGACCTTTCTCTCGGTAATGTTTTTACTATGGTATTTTTTTTTTGTTGGTTCTTTCGTAAATAATTGTTGTTGTTGTTGAAAATTATTGACCTCTATACACATTTCTCATGAGGTATATACAACTATAACTTTGCTATCGTCTTCTTCTATACCAAAAAGTTATTCTTTTCTCTTGGATCTAACTCAATAAAATAATGACAATGAAAATTAAAGACGAACAGCTGAGATAGAAATATAAAAATAAATGAGACAAAAGATATTTTATATGAAAAGAAAATCAAACGGAATTTTATAATAAATTTCTGCTGGTACTTGACTATTTGAATAATTGAAGATAATAAATATGTTGTATTATCATGATTGAGGGGGATCAATACAATGATTAACAACAACAATGATTAAAGAAATGCACTTTGCTGCTACTTTTTTCAACGAGCAACATAAAAATCTATTTTTATTGAGATACCAAAATATTAAAGTCACACAATGAATATTCCTGATGGCGTACTTATTAATTTAATCTTTTCTATAAGATTTTTTATTCTACAAATATGATTAATAAGATGCGTGAGAACAATTTGATTTATTTCAATAATCTTTTATTATTTAAATTTTCATTTTTTAAAGGGATTTTTCTCTTTGAAATAATAATTTTGGTTTGAATAGAAAATATATGGGTCGGTTAATATGTTCCATTTAAGATTCATTTCCACGTGAACAGAATTCTAAAACATCAAAGTGATTTTATTTTTTATTGTGCATTTGGCTTTTTGTTATTCACAAGATTTTCTATAAACCTACAACTTTTGTTATTTCCGTCTGCAGTCAAGTTGAATATTTGCATCCTTCAATTTGTGTATAGTCAATAGAGAAGATTTTATTTATCTAAGAAAAACCATTTTGTTACTAACTAATTTGCTTTGTATAAATTTGACTTGCATTTTTATCAGACTTCTAGATCAATAATTCTTAATTATTTCTTCATTAATTTACATTAACAGAATATAAAAACAATTTATTATGGTTTACCTCTTTTAATAAATTTTAAAAGCAAAACCTGTTCAATTTAATTCCTCTTGATGTTATTCCGCCCATATAGAGAAAATCAAATATTTCTGAATTTATTTTTCATTCGGTTGATGATCGCAACTTGAAATTTTTTTTTTTCACTTGAACAAAATTATTTTAAAATTATTATTATTTTTATGAAGATAATTATGTTTGTTTACTTATTGATAATCCATTCGTAATGTTCATAAAATCTACACAAAAGTATGATAATTTCGTATAAGAAAACCAAGAAAAAATAAGAAGAAGAAATAATAAAAGAAAACGAAAAGAATGATGAAGGAAAAACAAATGTATTTCTTTGAAGTAAAAAAAAAAATGGACAGACAGAGAAAACAATTGACATTAATTTTGATGAAGAATTATTTTCAAACGTCAATTTTGAATTTTATTTAATTTTTTTTTTGTCTATTATTTCATTAAAGAACCTAAAAAAAAATACATACACACACACACACACACACACAAACATAGGCAAAAAGACACGCATATTTTCTCTACACGTCTATTCAATTTTTTATTTGGCAAAAATCAAATTGAATTAAATATGAAATTTTTCAATCTGGGACGGATACTGTACTTCTTTCTCTACATAAATCTATGAACAGAATTTTTAATAATTTCAAATTATTGTATTCTTTTGTTAAAGTATTTATTTAAAAGAAAAAAAAATCGAGAAGATTTGAATTGCCTTACTTAAAACTCCTACGAACAATTCAACAATTTCATAATGAAGAACTCTTATTTTTTTTTTGTATTTTTGTTATAAGACTTCTTTAATTTATAAATTTCTGTGTTAGTATAAGATTTCAATGTTCCGTGGACTTCAGGTTGACGAGAGCTAAAATTAATTAAATTAATTATTGATTATTTATTTTTGTGTGCAAACAAAAATATCTCGATATAATAATTTAGCTAATTTAATGTTCATGAAGTTCTGCAAACAATTTTGTGTTTATTTTTTGGCATCTTCTTTGGGCTTATTAAAAACAAATTTATGGTAAAGAGAAATATTAGAAAATATTATAATAATTATATGGGTTATCCCTCGAAGGCAATTTATAGAGAATCCATTAAATTTTGTTTTATAATATTTTATCATATGGAAGGAAAGAATAGATTTTATAATTTTATTTGAAAATTAGGCGGTTTATTTTCTTTAGTAAAACTTATGGAAAATTATTTAAAATAAAGTTTTAGGGTCACAATGAAAATGTATATTCTTTTTTATTAAAACCAAAAGAATTTCAACGCGTACCGTCACTTATAAAGTAAAAGAAATATTGAAGTTAGATTTTGCCATTGGCGTTTTCTATTTTTATTTTATTTTATTTTCTTATATCTGTATTTGATCGCGATCTTTTGGTTGTTATTTTATTTTATTTTATTAAATAAAAACTGAAATGAAATGAAATTAACGATCTAAAGATCACATACCTATAGTGCGCTCATACATAAATATTATTATTATTATTATTATATCTCTCTTCATAATTACATCAGATGTCAGTGAAGACTGAAGAATAAGATGAATATAATTTTTATTAATATATGAACATGAATTCACTGGTACAAGAATATAATTTTAATTTCTTCTATAAAGAAAGAATAAGAAGAAAAGTGTGGAAATAAAAGAAAGAACGTAAAATAGAAAAAAATCGTGTCATGAGAATCTTCAAATGCATATTCATCATAAAAGTACATATTTTTTATTTCAATTTATTTATACGATGTTGAAGGAAGATAATTAGATTCAATTAGAGTAGTTCAGGTTATTTAATTTAAATAATAATACATTTTTGAAATTTAAAACAAACGTTTGTTCCATATTTAAATTTTTATTGAATCTTTAGACCGATAATAATTATTGTAATCCAATCATTTTTGGTATGACCTTACATTTATTTCTCGTGCTTTACTTAACCGATTTCTTGTCTTTTGATTATATGAAACGACCAAAGTTTGTCAGTTAATTATTTACAAATAAAGGATTAACGTCTTAAGATGCAATAAATCCTACAACACTGTAAATGTTTAACTAAATTTTGTTCATAAAATTAATAAACAATTTATCACTTTTGCTCTTCATTAATGCGTTATTTTATAACATTTTTATTCATTTCGTTTCTCTTAATATTCGTATTAAAAGAAATCAGAAGAAGAAAAAATCTTAAATACTTTCACGATGGTGAAAAGAAAACAAAAAAAAATATATCCAAAATAATAAAAGAGAACATTAAGAAAAAAAAAGAAGCTAAATGAAGAAGTTTGGATTTAACAACTTCTGATTATTTGTAGGTAGGTTTGGTCGCGTATTGTTTTTTATTTGCATAATTATTATATAAAAATAGACGAAAGTGTTAATAAAAACTTGTGCTTTTTCTTATAAATATTATAATCTAATCGATAATGTTTATTTTATAGTTTAGTCTAAAGAAATTTAAAAGCAAATAAATGACCTATTTCAGGAAACAGAAAACTTCAGTAAGATCACTTTATAGAATATAATATTTTTGATGTTTGCGAGAGATGAATAAATTTGTTTTAGAAAACATCTGTAATTCACTGTAATAATTTTTCTATGTACCGTATAAATTTCGAATTCTATGTGAATTAAGTCAAATCATATCTAAGATAATATTCTAAAAGTGTAACAGAATAAAATAAATCACACACTTATATAAACATAATTCTATTGTGTTATTCCTTTCTTATTCGTCTTAAACTTTATTATTCATTTTCTTATTTTTATTATAAGAAATGAAAACGGTCATATCAAAGTCATGTTGAGTATTTTTCTTCTTTACTGCAAAAGCAAAAAAAAAAACTAGACAAACTGACAGATAGACTGACAGACCAAAAATATGGAGGTGAATCTTATTATTATTTTTTTTTATTCTGAAGTTTATAATTTTTCTTATTTTTTTTTTTTCTTTTGCAGAACTTCCGATTATAATAAATTATATTTTCTAAATGATTAAGTTAAGTCATGGTTGAGTTTTTTGTGTTTTTGTTTCTTCTGTATTTTAATTGAGAGAAATCTGTTTCTTTTTGTTTTAAATTTTTAATAGATTTAATTTCTGTTTTGTTTCAATATATTCGTTGACGAATATTCTTTATTATGTCTCATGAGAAACACAGAATAAAGTTCCAACAGAAAAAATAAACAAAAATTTTAGCGCTTTATTTAGTTCAAGATATATGAGTATATTTTGTCAATCAGTCACTTCTTTTTCCAGTTACTGTTTCAGTTCATTTTCACATTAAAAAGTTTAAAGTTTCCTGTGTGTCGATTATTTTGTTTTTTTTTTAAATCAAAACTGAACGTTTTATCAAAAGCTTTTGATAAAATGTTTGAATGTTAGTGGAAGAAATTTTAAATAAAAAAACGAAAATAAAAAGAAGAAAATTTTCTATCTTTTGCATGGAAAATGATTCCTGTAGTGAAGTTGAATAATATATTGGCATTTGTTAGACAGAATAAAACGAATAATTGCAAAAACTTCATGTTTCTGTTAATGGTTTTGAACTTGAATTTCATGAGAGGTCATAAAAATAATAATATTACAAGGCAAACGTAAAAGTCTGTTCATTTAATAAATTTTTTAAACATTTACCATTTTTTTCTTTTCTTCTTCTTCTTCTTCTTCTTCTTTCAGTTAAAAAAAATAATAAATTTTCAGCACATTAATTTTATATAAATAAATAGAATACGGTTGGTGTCATGTCAAAAACCGCAACATTTAAGTAAGTCGTTTGTTATAACGCTTTTCAGAATCGACTCAATGACCCATCATCCGGTTAGTTGTTTTATTTTTCTTAAACGAAAGACAAAAAAAAAAAAACACAGAACTTAATACAAGAAAACATAAACCGCCACATAAAGATTGAAATTTTTTTTTAAATTTAAAGCATCGCAAAATTTAGACCACAAACATATTCTTGTATTTATATTTTAAGTTAAATGTTTATTAACAATTAACTATATTGTTTTCTGTTTATATTTTTGATAGGTTTGGGTTAAGGTTAAACCTTTGTATGTAGACATCTTGACCCTTCTAACATAATTTTATTGTTTGTTGTCTAAACATATACAAAAAATATAAAAGAAAATATTGAGTACAGAATACGCCTACGGAAATTCATAAAAAATGAAAATAGAATATTATTTGTATCTTTTTATTAAACTAAAAAAAAAACAAAATATATTTTCTAGGTTAAATAGCAATTCGAAAATGATGATTTTAGAATAAGAACAAACCATTTAAAATAATAAGTTTTTAATAAAAATACAAATTATATAAGACATTCAACATATAGAATCTATTCAATCATTCAATCAACGTATATGTAAAAAATAGTGAAAAATAGTCTTAGAAGAGTTGGTCATGTGTGTAATTTTAACTTGTTTTGTACTCTTATATTTGTACTCTTATATTTTCTATTGTCACGACATATTTGTCTTGTTTTTCCTTTAAATTTTTAAGTTTAACATTCTACCCATAAATGATATTTGTACGATGATAACCATAAATAGTTATTTCATTCTATATTTATAGGACAAATCGTGTTTTACTCAATCTGCAATATTAAACTTATAACATTGATTCAATTTCTATAAGAAATTCTTTCTTATATACAAAAATATGTGATGACTGATATTTTTTCTCTATATAAACAATGAAATTTACTAAATTTTTGTTTTCTTTTTTTTTTTTTTTTAAAACAAAACTAAACTGAGAATATAAGAAAATTATTGAAAATAAAAAAATATGAATAAATGTGAACTTGAAGGAAAACATTTGAGAAATTGTGTGAAATTATGTTAGTTTTTTGACTTAGATAAATGAGATGGAAATGGTTAAGTTCTTGTGAAAGAAGAGTCTTTTTTTTTGTTAAAGAGGAGAATAAAATATTAAAATCTTGTAACAAAAGAAAAAAAAAATGAATCGTGGTGCAAACTTAAGAGAAAGTTTTTTTTTTTACATTTCTTTTCGTTTAAAGATTCACTTCTACATATATTCGTGTTCATTTAATTGTTTCGGTAACGCTATATTAGATATTATTTTTGGTTAGATACTGATGTATGGTTTCTAGTGAAAATTAAATCTGTATATAAAAAAAGGTTGTTTCATAATGCAGTTTACAAGTGTCTTGTATTTTGGATAAATATTATTTTTGCGGTGAAAGTTAAATTAAAATTAATTAACCACAAAAAAAAAATCACAAACAGAAAAAAATCTTATAAAAAAAGCTTCTTTTTTTTTGTGTTAAGCTTTTATTTTCTAATAAACATTTTTTTCTTTTTTTTTTCTTATTAAAAATCACAAAATTCGCAATTTTTGGGTATTTCCATGTCGTTAGTAGAAGTGAAATTAAATACATAAAAGTTTTATTTTTTTTTTTACGGAAAAAGTTGAAACTTGTTCAAAGGGAAAATTTTTTATTGAAAAACGATTTAAAAAACAAAAAGTTTCAAAGGAGGAATTTAAACACAAAAATAATTTAAAGTGTTTCCGTTTCTCATGTGGTGACGATAAACAGCTTATCAAAATTATTTGCTAAACGGCGTTTTCAAGTTTTTAGAGAGAGAAAAAAAGAGAAAAGAAGAAAAACTTTTTATAGAAAAATGTTTAAACAAAGAAAGAAACTTTGTCTATAAATTTTACTTTATCATTTTCATATTTTAAGAATATTTATGAAATTCTCGTTTAAATTTTCTTTACCCTTGTAGTTATTTTTGTATATTTTCTTTCAATTTATTTAAATAAAATGTAAAATGTAATTGGTTTTAAATATTAGCAGAAGTGATAGACACAATAAAATGTATTATTTAGTTAGACTCTTAAGTCTTAAGTTTTAAGTCTTATAAGAATGAATATAAATTTAAATATTATTCTAATAATAATAAAGGTAAATATTTTATTTGGTTAAAATATGCTTGTTTTATTTTATTTTTTGTAATCAAACACAATTAAATACAAATAACAAATTATTCTTTCTTGAATTTGTTAAAAAATTAAATAAATAAATATAATAAATAAATAATAATTAAATATTTTTAATTCATTCAATTTGTTTCTGCGATTAAATTCTTAAGTTTTTTGATCCCATTTTTACAAATAGTAAGATATAAAGTTAGAATTTGGAATTTTTAGATGTTTGTTGGGTTATTCAACTGGGTAAAAAATAATTAAAATCGTGAATATTTTCATTATTATTTTTCTGAAATTCCAGACCAACAAATATTGTCTATTTTTATACACGATTAAATAAAATTATTAAGAATTCACTCTTTAGCTAGCGGTTTGGCTTTAAGGAATTCAAAATGAAAAGAACCCAAGATCCAAAGTATAAAAAATTTAAAAAAAATTTCATAAATAAAGTAAATATTTATAGAAAATTTGATTAGAATCTAATTCCATGGGTAAATAAGTCAATTAATTTTAATGATTACCAAGTTGAATTTTATATAGATAAAAATTTACTTTTGTGATAATGAAATTAACAAGAATTTAGAGAGTTTGTTAAATTTCTAAAATATAGAATTAATTCAATTAATTCAATAAATTTTAAAGTACTTTAAAGTACTTTTTACGAATGTAAATAATTGAAAAAAAATTTTATATTTGATTATTTGAAATTTTAAAGGTTCAACAATAATATTTTTTCTATAAATTAAACTCGTAATAATGTTGAATTTGTGTTACTTTGAAGAGGCAAACTTTTGTACTTAAGTAACAACAACAAGATCAAAAAAAAATAACAGTCTCATGGGACGCATTTTTTTTAAAAGAAAAAAATCTCTCAAAAAATATTCTTGTTTAAGGAAGAAATTATTAATTCTTGAGTTTCTTAATAAATATTAAAAGAAAAAAATAAACATTTATTTTATGACTGTTATAACACCAACTAACTCAGATGATTGAGTGAGATTTATTTTCTGTTGTTAAATCTTATAAAGCAACTTAGAAACCAACAAACAAACAAAAAAAATTTAATGAGAAAAAAGTGAATGTTTTAAGAAAAAAAATATGGCTAATTATTACCGTAATATAAATTTACGATGCCAATTTAATAATATGAATTACATTTTCCATTAAATAAAAATGTAAATAATTAAAAATTGTAAAATTACCAAGTGCAATCTAACACCCAATATTGCTTATATTTTTAGTAGTAGACTTGTACAATCGTACCCTAAATGTTCTGTTTAGCGTAACAAAAAAAGTGTAAGAATCACATAAATTTTCACAATTAATTTAATTAAATATTAACTTCAAATTAATTAATGTGTAGAAAATTAATCATCAGTATACCTAAGATATACACGCAATATTATAAATATGAAACAGCATCAGTTGCTGTAATGTTATAATATAATGAATTATGAATTGTGGAAGATGTTAATATTCATATGCGAGCCCTGTTTGGTATATATGCTGATATGCTTTATTTTATAATTTAATAAATAAACGAATTTAGTCATGCTAAAAATTAAATGCAATTTTTCCCTTTAAAAAAAATATTACTTGAACAGAAATTTTTATACGCTCTAAAACGTCAATATTTTATGCATTATTATGTTTTAATATTAAAACAGAGAATGAAAAAAAAAACAACATAAAATCTGGGTGCAACAGAAACTAAAACGCATTAGTTTATAAAGATTGATTCGGTTTGTTTCTATCTTTAGTCTTATCACAATTATAAAAAAGTTTAATTTTAAAAATTAAAAAAATATTCTTTATTTCCAAATAAAAGTTTGAAAAGATTTTTTGTTAAAAATGTTTAAATTAAGTATTTCTTATATTTTAAGTTGTTTATTTATTTTTGTATTATCGGAGGAAACAAATTTAACACAAAGTACATATAAAGTGTTTAGAAAAGTTTATAATGAATGTGAAGCAAGTGATGATTTATATAAATGTTTAAAAGTTAATGCAATTAAATTAACTGATAGAGCATTAAAAATTCCTAACATCAAATTAATTGATGGATTATCAGTGGTTAAAAAAGTAGCAACACAAGGAACAGATGAAACTGATATACGTTCATTAAAAAATGATGAGAATATTGTTGAAAATAATTTGATGATGTTATCATCAAAAAATGTAGATCAAATATTGTCAGAACGTGCAAATAAATTTATGGAAACGCACGAAATACAAATGAGTATACCACGTGTATTAGCAAATGGGCAACAAGAAAGTGGAAGGTTAATTGAGGAAGGTAGAAAAAAGATGAAAAAATATTTAGGACCATTTATGGCAGTAATGGCAATGAAAGGTGGAATATTAACAATGGCTTATCATTCAATTGCAATTATTGCTGGTAAAGCATTAATTGTTGGTAAAATTGCATTAATCATAAGTGCAATTATTGGTCTTAAAAAACTTGTAACACCAGAAGGACATGAGAAAACAACATATGAAATAGTGAAACATCCTCACGTACAACAGAGTCATACTTATTCATCAAGTCATAATGATTTTGAAGGACATGAAAGTGGTGGAAGTGGAGGTGGTGGACAATATCATAGAAGTTTACAAAATACAAATGATCTTCTAATGCAAGATCGTGCTTATAATGCACATTCACCAAAACTATAATTCTAAAAATGAAATCTTCAACTGTGTCTTCTTTTTATTTTTTCCGTCTTTTATTTATTCTTATAGCAAGTAATTAAAATTAATTTATTTCTTTATATTTTGTCTGAAGACAAGTAATTATAGTTTTGTATCATTATTATTTTGTGTATTCTGAACTTTGGCTTTACAGTAACAGAAGCTAAATGAGGTTGTTATTTTTTTTTTTTTTTGTATTCGCAGCATTATTTTTTTCTATTTTTATTGTTTGCAAAAAATAATAGCAAAGTGAAAAATTATCCATGTAGAATTGTGTAGAATAATTTATGATTTTATTAATTAATTTATTTATTATGCATTAAAAGAAAGAATGGGAATCGCACACACAATATTTAATTTAATTTATTTTTACCCGCAAGAAAAGATTTAGAACAAGAAAATTGTTGGAATAAAAGTCAAATTTATGTATTTTTTTTTTGTTATTTTTGATTTTTGTATTTTAGAAATTTTTTTTGTCTTTTGTTTTCAACAAAACAATAAAATTGACAATATTTTATTTTTCTTTTTTAAATAAATAAATATAAATAAATAATTTAAATAATAATTCTTATTTTTTTACATTAAAAATCCCTTCTGTTTGTTGTTTTTTATTTTTGGTGTTTATCTTTGGTGCAGCTTAAAATCCTTACAATACTAAAGTAAAAGTCTTCTCATCAGTTCCTTAAACATTATTATCAATTGGTTCTGGTACATAACCATTAAATGCCATTGTTTGTGGTGTTGCATTAAGACTACGTTGCCATCCACTACTACTATGTCCATGTTCTGTTGCTAACACTACGTGTTCACCACCTGAATTACCACCCATCATTTTCTTTATTCCCGACTAGAATTTAAGAAGAAAAGAAATTAGTTTTGTTTTTATTCAATTAAAAATCAATAATTTGGTCAATTTTTATTAATTTACAAGAAGTGAAAATAGAAGTGAAATCTTTGCGATTATAATTGCAGCACCAGCTAGAAAAGCGATTTTTCCTAGAACCATTTGTAGAATCATTGCCATCACAGCCATTCCACTTAACATCATCATTCCACCTTTTTCTTTCTTTTTACGACCTGAAATTTCAAACACAAAAAAAAAATCAGTCAGAGAAAAGTGTGGAAAGAATAAATTTCAATTAAATTAATTTTCAATTAATTTTGAATGAAAATAAAAAAAAAAATACAAGAAAAAAAAAACTAAAAAAAAAAAAAGATTAAATCTTAATTATAAATATTTACGTTTTGATTTTGATCGCGCCGACTCACCTTCCTCAATCGGATCAGGCGATATCTTAAATTGTATCATTCTTGATTCAGCCAAATTATTAATTTTTATTTTTAATATTGTATCCAGGTCAGCATCATCAATTATTTCATCAATACTACCATTCCATCCAGGATCACGTTTTAATGAAATATAATCATTAAAACTCCATGAATCATTATTTTGTATCACATTATCTAATACAATAACAGCCTGTTTTTTCATACATTTAACAATTTCTGTTTGACCTACACAATGTTTTATTAAACCAAATAAATTACCAGAATAATCCTCTGTTAATGGAAATGTATTTGATATGGTAAAACCAATCAATGAACATAAAATTAATATCGATGATTTAACCATTTTTTTATTTATTTATTTATATTTTTATTTTGGGTTGGACTTTTTTTACGGTTTCAGTGAATTATAAACTTTTGTGATTAAACTTTGATTAACTTTTTAACTTTATTTGTAACTTTAAAATATTTATTAGTTAACAATCGAATACATTTTTTTATATTAAAAACACTACACCGGATAAGAAAGACACAAACGATTGAATAAAATAAAAAAAAAACACTTGGAATAGATTTGGCTGTTGTTATTATTCAGATTATTTATTTTTATTTAGTTAAATTTTGGTTGTTGTTTTACATAAATCTTTTTATGAAATAACAATATTATTATAAATTTAGTGTCTTTTATATCTAAAATTAACCTCACGGTTCGTATCACAGCCCAAAAAAAAACTTATATGAAACAAAAAAAAAAATATTTGCCTACACACACACACACATGAAAGAAAGAACATTTAGAAGAAATCAACAACAAGAGCAACAAAAACAAAAAGAAAAAAAACATAAGCAAACAAAAACATTTATGTTGTTACAATAATTTAACTAAACTAAATTTATTTATCGAAATTTGTTCTTTTGTTTTTGTTGTTTTTGTTCTAATTTCGTGTATTATTACATCTAATTATATAGTTGACATACAAGATAAAATATGTATTAAAGACAAATACAGCAAAAATAAAAAAAAAATACAAATATTTAATTTGGTGTTCAGAATGTTCACTGACATTATTTATCTGATGTTTAACGTTTATATTTTGTATATGTTGAATTCTTTCTTATCATCTAAGTCTAAGCAAAGATCTGTATAGAAAAAAAAATAGTTTTGGGCGCATATACACAAAATTTTATAAGAGATCAAAAAATAAGATTTCTTTCAAGATTAAAAAAAATTATAAAAAAAAAAAAAAGACGTGCATTATTAATTTATTAAACTTTTTTTTTTTGTATAAAGTTAAAACGTGCAGACTTTATGTAGGTATACCTTATTCTATTTTATATTTAAAGAAAAGTTAAAACTAAAAATTATTTTAGGTGTAGATATATTTTTATTTTTTGATTGTTGATGAGATCTCGCGCGCGCGAATTTATTTTTGTCGTGTTGACATTTTTTTTTTTGTATTTCTATTTTTGGTTCTTTTTTCTTCAAATTTTTTAGAAAAGTTTGGTTCGTTATTAAAAATGAATTTTATTTTATTTTCTTTCTTTTTTTGGTATTATTGTTGTTTTTTTATTAAATAAAAAATGAGAGACAAAAAAAAAATATGTATTACAATCGGATGTGAAATAAAAATTAAGGTCATACTTTTCTCATCCTCGCTAGTGAAAAACTTAAAAATAAAAATATAATTAGACACATAAATATAATATAAATATGTACACAAATATAAAACATACACACACACATACATTCATACACATATACATAAATACAAATATATTCTAAACTAAATGAAAAGAAGAAAGAAAAAATAGAAATTTTCGTTTCATGAAATTGAAATCATAAAAATAATTTTTCTTCTTTGTTTTGGTTTGTTTATTCTCGTTGGCCTATTTTTTTGATGTTTTCCATGCAAAATTACGATAACCATTTTGATTTTCAGAAATATTTGGTCCAATATTTTCATCTAAATCACGTTCATATAATTTACTAGCTCGGTCTCGTAATAATACTTTCCTTTCATAATCATAGAAAGTGTCTACTGGTTGTTTATCTGGTACATCCGGTGATTTATAATAACCAGATGACAGATGATGATCATGATGATCGTGATGATCATGATGTGGATGACTACCAAATCCTCCACCAAATCCAGGTCTATAATGATCATGATGTCCTTGTCCAGAAAATAAACCACCAAGTGAGAATACACTTCCGAAACCAAACATACTTGATAGGAATAATGCAATTTGACCCAAAAATAAAGCTTTTTTGCTAACTAAAATTAGAGCACCTATTACCAATGGCAGTAATGTTGCTAAATTAAATTTTAGTCCTAATAAAAATGGAACCACAAATTGTTTTGCCAGAATTCTTCCTGAAATAATAAAAATTCAAATTATTGAAAGATTTAATTTTCCATTAAGTCTTGTGAAGAAATCAAATTAAATAAATATAAAATTTAAATTTCATAATAATAAACAGGTATTGACTTTTACGTTAAGTAAAAAATTATGTCATTGTATTTTATTAACGTGACTCTTTTGTAAATATTTATATATTTTATGGTAATGAACTTCAATTTCAATGGCAATGCCATCTACATAAGTTTTCAACAAAATGTTAATCTTCACCATCTAACTTAAGTTCAATAAACTATTGAATAAAAAAGAAAACATTTATTTTTATAAATTTTTGTAGTTTTGTAGAAAATGAAAGAAAGAATTTTTTGTGTTTACTCATGAATTCCAATAAGAAATTGTGTTTTCAATGCCATCTATGTGATCGCAGTTGAACAAAAAGAAATTTAAAAAATAGAAAGAAATTTTCTTTCTTTTTGTCTTTTGCTTTCTTTTGGTTTTAATGGTTTTTTTTACCTGTTGATGGTTCTTCACCAAGGTAAGTTCGATCGCCTCGATCTTGTGTTGAATCCATAACAAATTCAAGAAGACCATTTGATCCAAGAGATGGACCTATACGCATTGTTAATCCCGGATACAATGTACTCATATCCCATTGAAGAGTTCTTTGACTGATTACAGCACCAGCATTCTCTAATATTCCTCTACAATAAAACGAAACAAAAGTTAGCTGAGAATATTTAGAAATTTCATTGTTTTTTCTTTCTTTCTTTCTTGAGCGTGATTTTTATTTTTATTACTAATTAATTCACTTTTAATTACATACATTGGTTTTAAATTCAAATATGGACGTTATATGTAATTCAATCAATTACGAAAATGTTTTCGTAATATAAGAGAAAAACGGTAACATCTAACACAATATCTTAAGATTTTATCTTTTTTATTTAGTTGATATCAGGATTATTAAACCAATGATCGACGTCATAAAATACTTTGAAACATTCATGGTTTCACACACAGTAGTTGACAATTAAAATTTATAAAGTGATTATTGAACACTGGTTTAGTTTTGAGGTTACGATTTTACAGAAAATACTTACATCCAATAACTGGAATTTTAATGGAATTCTGAAATTAATTTGTAACATTCAAACAACTTCAAACAGTTTTAATTTGATATTTTAAGGGTTCTTGACTGCCCTCGTTAAGTACTTCGGTAACGATATATTTAAATCATTACAAATTGAATAAATCAAATTTAATGTTGAAGAATTAAATTGAATGAATCCTATTATCTTGTTTATTCTTGAAATTTTGCATTAAATCACAAAAGATAAAGACATTAAAATATTCTAATTTAAATGCGATCATGTTTAAACTCTTATGTTGAATAGCATAAATGAAGAAAAAAAAAATATATGCAATCAATTCTTATGGATATTTTTTTCAGTTGAGTTGTGTTAGTTATGGAATAACGTTAATTTCTCTACATTTTCTTAATAAACGTATTTCTTATTTATTTAAAGATATAAATTCATTATATAAACATACATACATCACACACATACACACAACCACATACAAACGCTAATAATTTTATAACCAGAAATTATTTCTTACAAAAGAATATACAAGAAACGTCAAATAATTAAATTACAACCAAAATTATTATGAAATCGGTAAACATAAGAAGTAAAACATAGAAATATTTATTCGTTCTTGGTTGAATTATTTAATTTAAAAAAATAAAACTGCAAAAAAAAAATACACACACACACACAACTGAATGAATAAATTCCAGAAAACTCGTTAAAACGAACAATAAACACTAAAAAAAAAAATAAATACGGAATAAATTTTGTGTTTGTAGTAAAGTAAGTTTATTTTCTGCATTTCTTTTTTATCGAATATGTCATCTTTGTCACACATTTACCTACATTTTTATTTTTGTTTAAATTTAATTTTAAGTGCATTATGCAATTTAAAAAAGAAACAAAAATTCAAGTAGGTAAGAATAAACGATGTTTTGTATAAATTTGACTAAAAATTAAAAAAAACTAGGTTTAATTTCTTATGTTGTGTTTTTCTTATTTTTTTTTTCTTCTCTTTCTAGTTGCTTTGTTTTTGTGTTTTCTTAAAGTAAAAATAAAGAAGCTTAGTAGGTTCTTATAATAAACATCTGTTTATTTAACTGTAAATGGTTACACAATTTAAATAAATAACTTAAAAGACAAAAATTTGGTTCATCTTCTTAATATTAATTTCTATCGAATAAAAGATCATTAATTTGAATATTGGTCCAAACATAGATAATGCGGTAATGGTACGGTACATCTAAATCTCGTTTCATGATAAATAGTTTAGTATGAAGAAGAAGAATGAAAAACAGTTGTTATATTGTCATTATTATTTGGGTAATAATTCTCTTATGATTAATAATTGAGAGAAAAAAAAAACAAACCATGTCAAATAAAGACTTTAAACTTTTAATTCTTTATAAGAAATTATGTAGAAATTTGTTGTATATATTAATTACCTAAAATCCATTGGATCTTGATCAAGAAAATTTGGTAAAGATCGTCCCATTGAATTTTCATCTTTAATCATTGCTAAACCATTTGTTATTGTAAAATTGTCAGCATCTTCAAATGATTGAAGTGTTTGTAATGCTTGACGTCCAAAACAAGATGCTAAACCAGGTGATGGTTTCTGTTGAAGACAATATCCAAAATTCTCTGTATTCTTTTGTGCTGATATTATTTGATCTTTTAGATTTATCAGACAGATTGTAATTAGGATTAAATTGTTCATTGTACAGAGTTAATTTAGAATTGAATACAAAACAAAAGTTCAATTAAAATTTAATCACAAACACAGACACTTTAAATATTATGATGATAAACTTTATCCAAACATAGGTGATGTTATATCACTGCGTCATCACACATTAATCCTTAATAATCCTTATTTTTTGTATTTTTTTTCTCTGAATTTCACTTTCATACAATATTTTTGTTATAGAAAACACAAAATCTCACTGTAAATTTGTTAACTGAACTGATGGCCAGAGGGCATATTCCTTGAATTATATATAGCATTTTTTTTTCTTCTTTGGTTTTGTTCCAGTGAACACATTTCCATTTTAACAAAAAAAGTGAATTTTTGCACAAAAAAAAAAGTGAAAGTTTTCTTAATTTATTTTATTATTTTTAATTTTGTTTTTACTTCTTTTTATTTTTTTTGTTAAATCTCTCGAAATAAAGCATAAAATAAGAAAAAAAAAATTGTATACACAAAAGATTTTTCTTGGATTATAATTTTATGGTGCGAAATGACCAAGGTGGATGTACTGTAAACAATAAGTCAGTTTTTTTTTTATTTATTTCTAAATCATAGGACTGGAACGATTATTATTGTAATCATTATTCGAAAGATATTTTTTTATTTCTACGAAATAAATTTATTAACGTTAAAGATGCATTTTAATTATAACTCCTTATTTTTTATATTAAAGATTTTATCAAATTTAAAATGAATTCACTTGCAATATAAATTCTCAACGGATACGGAAATGTACAATAAAATTTCTAGTTTTCTATTGAAGACAACTTGAGCAGTCTAACAGCAATGCAATTGCATGAATTAACTGATTAGGATCAAAAAACGTTAATTATTCTTGTCCCATATTTAGAAACTGTTTGCTTAGAAAATTTTTTAAATTTCTCTATTAGAAGTTTCATCTATAACACATAAAATCAATTTAGAAACCGTTCCCATAATATTATAAATTTAATTATGGGTCAAAGTCTGGAATTGGACTTACAATATAGACACGGTTTATATAAATATTGACCTAGAAATTATATTCTTCGTTTCATTAAAGGTAAATTCTGTTAAATATAAAATGAAAAAGAAAATATTAAAAAGAAACAAGAAAACAGAAGAAGAAAAAAAAAACGTATATCGTGAGAACTGATGCAAGAAGAAAGTCCTTTCAAAAACAACAAAAACAAAACAATAATTTGCCAACTGGTTTCACATTTATAACGATTTTTTTTAATGATGAATTGACATTCATCCATAAGATTCTTCATTTAATAAGAGAAAAAAAAAACAAAAAAAAAAAAATACAATAAAAAGAAACGAAAATAAAAAACAAAAGTTGTGCTGGATCATTGAACAAAATTTTTAGATTTTAAAGATGACCGTTACTATAATGGTGTATGGTATTTGATATTCGTCTTTGAATACAATTTTGAACAAAATAAGATTCAATATCAGAAAAACCAACAAAAACGGCAAAGAAATTTTTTAACAACAACAATAATAACAACATCAATAAACCAGCAACTCGTCATCACCAAAAATCGACCAACTGAATAATAAATAATCTTTCTTTTCTTTACACAAATATGGAATATAGATTTTTCTGTGTGTGTGTGTAAGATTTGATCAAAGTTTCCGTATGTGTGCGTTTCTTGGAACAGTATGATTGTGTGCGTTCCTCAGGTTGTTGTGTGTGTGTGTGTGTGTGTTGACTTTTGATCGCGTGGACTTTTATGTGATTTTTGTGAGAATGACTTTGAGACCCACTTTCATTTCTTTCCGCTTTTTATAACGCATCCTGTTTATTTTTTTTTCTTTTGCTGTTGTTGAAGAATTTCTTTGCCTCTTTTCATTTTGGGAAGTTGAATGGATTTGAATTGTTTTCTTGTTTATTTTTTTTTTTTGCAAGGTAAAAAAAAAATACTTTCATTTATTTGTTATTGTTTCGGTTTGCCTTTTGTTTCTTTTCTTTTCATTTTGTGGTCAACTTTTTTTACTTTACAAAGGTAAAATACGTTGATGACTAAAGTAATTATGAATTGGAGATGGTTGGATGGGTAAGACGAATTAATGAATGAGGATTATTACAAAAAGTGGCGGAGGATAAGAAATTGGCTTTTTCAGGTGGAAGGTTTTTTTTTTTATGAAAGAAACTAAATTTTTTTTTATATAAAATCAACATACAAATTTTTTTTATTTTCAATTTAATTAAATTTTTTTTTTCCATTTTTCTTTTTTTTATAAACTTTTTTTTTTTTCTTTTCAAACAAAATAAATTAAATAAAAAATTAACAACAAAAAAATAAACATAATTTATAAATTATTAATTAATTAATTTAGTAATAAAAATATTTTTAAAACAAAAATTAACAGAAGATTAAAAACAGAGAGACAGAGACAGTGTGAGAGAGAGAGACAAAGGACGAAAAAAAAATCTATTTTGCAGAAAAATCTTTGATTGAAATTCTTTAAAATTTGTTAAAGATTTTTCGTTAAAATAAACAAAACAATTTTTCACTCTCTCTCTCTCTCTCCCTCTCACTGGTTTGAAGAAAGGAAAATTATAAATTATAATTAAGAAAATATAATAAACTTAGCACTGTAAAATGATTAAGATTCTTTTTTTTTTTGTTAAAACGAAACAAACAGATTAAAACAGAAAAAGGTTTTTTTTTTCCAAATTAAATTTAAATTAATTATTTTGGTTAATTAAAATAATTCATAAATAAAAATCAAAAATTAATATATTGTCTTTTGTCTTTAGTTGTTGTCTGTTGAGTTAGTTATGTCGTCTTAATACAAGTATTGTATGCGTCATCTCAATGATCATTTCCGTGTTTTCTTTAATTTTTGTTTTTTTTTTTATTTTTTTATTTTTTTACTTAAAGACGATTTCAGTTGGTTCAATAAAAATAACATTAGAGAACAAACATGAAAATATTGTCTCCGGAGTGAAATTCAATGTTTTGTTTTCTTTTTTTTGAATCAAAATCAAATAAATCGATGTGTGAGTGAGAGAGAAACAAACAAAGAAAGAAGAAAAAACGTGAATAAAGAAATGTCTGTTTTGGTCATAATCACAACAAAGAAAAAAGAAAAAAAAAAGAAGAACAATCTTGTTGTCTTTTGATCAATAAAAAGTTGAAGACGAAAAAAAAAAGAAGAAGAACAGAAAAGAAGAAGAAGAAAAAGATGAAAAAAATTAAAAATGAAGAAAAATAAAGAAATAAATATTATAAAGTGACATCGTTTTCATTCTTCTTCTTCATCAACATCATATATACACAATTTTTTTTTTTCCGTCTTCTTTATAATATTGATATTTCTTGAAACTCTTCTTCATTAATTTCTTTCATTTAAAAACTTCTTTCTTTTCTTTTCTTTGAATTTCTTTTCATTTCATTTCGTTTCTGTTGTTTCTGTTGTTGTTTTTCTTTTTTTCTTTTTAACATAATAACACACATTCAGTCGGGTATTTAATGTTGTTATTCGTCTTTTTATATATTTTTTTGTGTGTTTATATGTTTTTGAATTGAAACTAAATATAATAATAATAATAATGTGTGATGGTTTGAGTATTGTACACACATAATATTATTATTATATCGGTGTCGTGTGTACGATTGACCCAGAATGCAAATACAACATCATATGGATAAGAGTTCCGTTACACGACATCACATATATCCACAAGAAAACTATACAATATTTATGTCACATAAATATAAAGATGTTAATTTCTTTTCTTTTCTTTTCTCTGTATTCATTTTTTATTTTCTTCTTCTTATTTTAAATTAAAAATAAAAAAAGACACGATGACCAATATTTCTGTTTTTTTCTCTTTTTTTTTTCCACAAACTTTTTCTTTATCAATTTTTTTTTTCTTCTTTCCATTTGATTCATCTTATCTGTTTCTTTTCTTTTTTTCTCACAGATTTGTTTTTTTTATTTGATTTTTTGATTTAAAACAAAAACAAAAACAGAAAAAATAATCCGGGTAAGTTTTTTTCTTTACGGGCAAACAATAAAAAAAGTGAATTAATTGTCTACGATTTGGTATGGTTCATTTAAGTTTTCTTATTAAAAATATATTGCAACTAAATATTTTGAACTTTATGTGTGTTTCTGTAATTTTTTGTATGAGTACGTCACGTAAATTGTTAAGTAGAGTAAGTTGTCTTTTATGCCTGTGTGTGTGTGTGTGTGTGTATATTGTGTTCGTTATGTCCGAGTGTAAGTATGTTATGTTTATAAAAGAACAACATCTTTGTGTCATTAACGTTTTAATTAAATTAAATTAATTTTATAAAATGAGAAATGGTAAAAAGTTTACGTATTTTGTGTCCTGTTCTTTTTTTTATTTTTATTTAATAAAACTTTTCAATAGATTTTTGTATGTATAGTGATTGGGATGAAAAGAGAGATCACCCCAATAATAAATAACAACAACAATTGTAATCAAATTTGAGTGAAAGAAAAATGATTAAAGAAAGAAATGTGAAATTCACAAATATTCTTTTTATCGAGTAAAAAAGAAGAGAAGAAATGAAGAAGAAGAAAAGAGAGAGAAAAAAAAAATTGAAAATTGTTGTTTTTTGCGTTTTTTTTTTATGTTTTTTATTTTTAAGATTTGAAAAATAATAAATTAATTATACTAAAGAGGGCTAGTCCCGTGCAATGGCTTTGACTTGCTTTTTTCATATAAATTACTTATCCTATATTTTTTGTTTGTTTTTGTTTTAAATATTAGACGTTTTGCGTTTTGGATGCGTTATTTACGTTGTTTTTTTTTTTTTTTTGTGTTGTATTCGACTTAAGCATGGGCAGCATAAGCTAAGTTTTGTCCGAATGAACGGGCATAATGTCCATGGTGTTCTTCACCACCTCCATAATGTGGGTGTGCAACAACTTCATATGATTGTGATCCCTTTGATTCGAACAATTTCTTTAATCCAATGATTCCAGATAAGAGAAGAGCCAATTTACCGATGATCAAAGCCTTGAATGCGATGAGGGCAAGGAAACCAATAGCCAATGGTAAGAGAGCAGCGGCCTTCAATTTCAATAACAAAAGAAGAGGAAGGAGCATTTTCTTGGTCTTCTTTCCTCCTTTACGGGCTGTAATAAAAAGGAAAAATAATTAGTAATTTGTTTCAAGTGAAATTGTTTATTTGTTGATCAATAAAATCACTTTCAACTGAATTGTCAAGTTCAATATTCTTAATGATCAATTCTTTTTGGGATTATTACATTCTTATTATGACTGTGTTTGTAATTATTAATCGCTTCATTTTTAAACTGATGCAATAATAATTGCTATGAAAGAATTTTATTTCTCTTTTTTAAATTAAAAATTGAAGCCAACAAAAAAAAAAAAAAAGAGAATGAAATAAAAAAAAAAATAAAAGCGAAACAAAATAAAAGTTAGACGAACAAAAAAAAAAGTAGGTATTAAATGGCACGATTTTATAAGTGTCAGACTTTATAGATTGGAAGTTATGTATTGGATAATGAGTTTTTCACGGTTTTGTTTTTTGTTCTTTCATTTGTCGTCTTCTTCTTAATTTGTTTTCTTTTTTTTTTTTTTGTTTTTGTCAATTTAAAAACTTTTTATTTTTGTCTCGGAATTTACTTTTACTTAATTTCTTTTGAGACGAAAGTAATAAAAAATAATAATAATAATTTACCTTCATCGAGAGAACGTTGCATATCTTGTACTGAGTCTTTTGGTACTTTGAATTGGAGTGTGTGTGTTCCTAAGAAACGGGCAACACGATCAACCAAAAGTGAATCAACTTCATTTTCGCGTGATTCTGGATCTTCTGATAAATTGATTTCATTTAATGAACGGCCACCGGATGGAATTTCTTCAGATTGGATTAATGTTACACCTTCTGTTACTTGGACATCACCTCTGGTTTGGTCAACATAACGAAGTGCACGTTCCTATAATAGAAAAGAAATGATAAATAAATTATTATAGAGAGAGTGAATAAATTTACAATTCGATTTAAATCAAAATTATGTTAATTTTATGATGAGACGTTTATGAATTATAAACGATAACTGATAAAACGATAAAGTTAATAATTAATATTCAGACAATCACAAGGAATCACTTTTAGTGTGTTCATTTTTAATAGACAAATAAATAAAATATAAAAAGGAAATAAAATCAATGAATGGAATTTTTAAAAAAAATTTAGGTGATAAATCCGTTCGTTTTTGTTGAGATTATTTGCATCCGTTTGTTTGTTTTTTTGTTTTTGTCACTTTAAAACTTTTTTACTCTTTTTTTTATCACTTTTTTATATTTTTTTTTTCTCTTTTAATCCAATTTATCCATATTTTTCACTTTCTCACTTGTTACCGATTTTAAATTTAAAATATTGAAGGAAACAAATTATTACAAAAATAAAATTGAATTGAAATTTAAAAAAAAAAAAAATTAAATGAAAAAAAGGGAAAATTGTTTAACGAGAAATTTAATAATTATTTATTAAATGTCTTACCTTTAGGCAAAGAAACATTGAATTTGAACCACAATCTTTAACAAAGTTTAATGCAGATGATAAGAGTCCATCAGTTTCAGATGGAGCTGCTACTGCGACGGCAAAAAGTGCAATAAACACGCAAATAGTTTTCATTTTTAAAAGTTTTTGTTTTTTTTTTTGATTGTTTAATAAAAAAATAATTAAATAAAATCGAAAACGATTTATATTTTTATAATAAAATAAATGAAGGTAGGTTGTTAATGGTCAGAAAGCAACCGGTGAACTGTGACTAGAAGACAAATTCGTCCGCGTTTTATTCTCTCAGATTCCGGCAACGTTATAGAATATGAATTAATATTGTTGATTTGAAAATATATGAAAAAAAAAATTAATATTGTGCGTAACTTTGACTGTGTGTATCTATGTGTATCTTTATGAATGTGTGTGTGTGTGTGTGTGTGTGTGTAGTATATTTTAACTGATTCACTGATACACAACAAAAAAAAATACTGATAGTAGCTTTGCGATATAAAATAATAATATTTAAAACTCTTTTGCAGACTGTTGTAAACCATTTTTTTTTTTTTTATGTATTTGTCTCTTGATTGTTTTCTTATATTTCCATGTGTGTGCGACTTGTGTTGTGTCTTAATGTGTATTTGTTTTGTTATTTATGGATGTGTGTGTGTGTGTGTTAGAGAGATAATATACAATAATTTATAATAATATTGAATTGTGCATAGAGAAAAAAATAAATAAAACAGAAGACGATGGTGGGATATTTCTGTTTTCTTGTTACAAAGGAGAAGAAACAGTATTCAGAAAAAGAAGAAGAAGAAGAAGTAAAAAAAAATATATATACTGACGATCATTATTTAAAAAAAAAAACCACACACACACACACACACAAATATTTACATATATTTATGTCAAGTATCTTAAGTTTTTTAACAAATAAAACAAACCATCGAAAAAAAAAAAAAAAGTAGAAAAAAAAAACAACAAAAAAAAAAAATAAAAAAAAGAAAAAACTTTTTTTTTTTTTTGATTTTACTGTAAATTATGTCTTAAAACTTGAGCTATGATTTTGAGGTTTCAAAATTAACAACAACAACAACAACAACAAAAACAACAACAACAACAAAAACAATCACAATCTTACACACTTAGTGGTGGGGTTGGGTGAGAAATTAAATGGGCAGAAGAAGAAATTACCAACAACAAAAAAATTTAAATTCAACAGTGAAGAAGAAGAAGTTAATAATAACAACAACAACAACAATAATAAACCGACTAAAAAAAAAAACATCACACACAATTTTGAACAGAATTTAATTATTTAAAAAAAGAAATTGTCTCAGTTTGTTTATTTTTCCTTTCGTACATTTTTAATTCATGTTTTGTTGTTTTTGTTTTTGTTTCTATTTAATAAACAAAACAAAAAAAAACAAAACGACGAACGTCTTACAAAATTTTTCACTATCATTTCTCTTGTATGATTTGTTTTTTTTTTTTCTCTCTGTTTCTCTAATTACAATGTGAAAATATTTAATTATTAACGTAAAACAAAAATAAAATGATAAAGTCAAATTGTTAATAATTAAATAAGAAAAAAAAAAACTGAAACCATAAAAAAAAAATGGTTCCAATAAAAATCATTAAATAATTATTGGTTAGAATCTCTTGTTGGGATTTTTGTTGTTGTTGTTTGTTTGTTGTTTTTTATGAAAAGAAAATTATTCTCTCGCTAAGTCTATTGAAGCATAAAGCACAAAAGTAACATAATTTTTTCTTTTTGGTTTCTCTGTTAATCTCGTAGCTTCTGTATTATTTACGATTATTTACATTGTTCAGAAAAAATATTCAAATGAACTTCAATAGGAAAATAAAAACAACAACTACAAAAAACTCAAATATTGTGTTAGTTGTACACATTTTTCAATAGAATCTTCTTCTTCTTCTTCTTCTTTTTCACATATGAGAATTTGTCCATCTATTTTTTTTTCTTCTTCTATTCATTCAATTGTAAAGATACAATACAAGTTAACATAAATAATAATTATTTTCTTAAAAGAAACAAAAGAAAGAAATGAAAGAAAAGAAAAAAAAACTTTCTTATTTTTCTTCTTCTTCTTCTTTTTTTTTTTATTTTCTTCCACTTTTTCTACTTCTTGTTCATGTTTGATTAATTCTATCCATCTTGTAATAACAAGATTCGTATAATAATACGAAAAAAAAAAATGGATAATCCAATTAAAGAAATTAAAAGAAGAAGAAGAAGAAGAAGAAAATATAATATCAAAAGATTTGTTCGATTGTGCTAAATGGAACCTTATTAAATACTTGAGCTTTTGAGCTCTTTGAGGATTATCAGTTTTATGAATTTCACCTGTTGTATTAACCTGTCGAAAGTTTAGTCATAATATGAAAGGGAAGTTTTTATTAAGAATTAAAAAACTTTAGTCGGATTACACTGGGCTTTTTTTTTTTAACTTTGACGTTCACCGAATTTCATTCACAATTAATAATGTTCAGACCCCGTACAAGAATTCAAAAAAAAGTTAAACGAGTATTCGTGAATAAAGTGAATTTAAAAAAAAAAAATATATTGTCGATTTCATTCATATTATATGTATCATTTACCATGGTCAATTAAATTTACGTTTCACCTAATAATCTTACATTTTATAAGATTTATAAATTATATTTTAAGAGGATTTCATAATAACAAAATAATTTCATGCAATAATAAATGATTGTAATTTTTTTTTTTTTTGGTCTTTTTGTGTATTTTGGTTTACCTTCTTTATTTCTGTATTATTTTTTTTTTTGTTGTGAAGAAACCAAAATGAAATTCAATTAATAATTTCTTTCATTATAATCTTCTTTTTCTATACGGTACGTTTTTTTATTTTTTATTAATAGTTTGTTGTGTAAAAAATAAATAAAAGAAAGAAAGAAAGAAAGACTGACAACTAAACTTAACCAATTGTCAATTTATGTTATGATTTATTTCCAGGAAATAAACATTCATAAATTATGATTAATTAATTAATGTGTACAAGAATTAATTATCTTGTTCTGTCACTTTGTGTACAAAATTTTTTTTATCTAATGATTTAATTGAAAGAAATTTTAATATTTTTTGTAAAATGTTTTTTTTTTGCAAAAAATTTTCCAAAAAAAAAAAAAAAAATTGAATAAAATCATAAATAAGAAAATGAAGAAGAACCAGAAAATTAAGTACCTTCATCGTGTGAGATCTAGGTTATAACATTATAAGAAAAGACAAAACTACAAACCTCAACATAAAACAACAACAACAACAACACGAACAATAATAATGAACATAAAGATAGAAAGAAATAAATAAATGTCTAAGTGGAAGTTGTAAGAAGAAACTAATTCATGCTAAATGACCATAATAATAATTATTCTTCTTCTTCATCAACATTTTCATAATATTTAATCATAATAATAATCATCATAATCATAACATATATAATTGTAATAATCATAATAAGAATAATTTTTAGTTAAATTTCATTAAATCAAATTAATACATTTTGTATTATTCGTTCATTATTCGTATTATTCGAATTACTTGTACACCATTTATATTATCAGTACATTATTCGTATTATTTGTTTAATCTTATGTGAATGATGAAATATGTTATTCTATATAACGTACACATATAAATCAACATAAATCTACAATAATTATTCTATTTCAGTCAATAAATAAAAATATTTGTATTAGTTTAGAGAAAACGATATCTCTTTGCACGTACCAAATATGGTAATCAACTAACACCAATTTTTATATACAACATTTATTATTCTGATTATTCTGTAAATTATTATTATCATTATTATTATTATTATTTTTATTGCTGGTTGAACGTTTATATTTTTTTTTTTTAGGCAATTTATTTTACGATTAGTACAAACTTTTTTCTTCTAAATTAATTTATTAGAATAAAATTCCGATAAATTTAAAACTGAAATATTTCAAAGACAAAAAAAAAATATAAACAACAAAACAAAGGAAAGAAGAAAAGAAACCAAATGAATAAATAATCGATTATTTATAATTATTTATTAAAGTCAAGAAATATTTTAATATTTGACTGTTTTTGTTTTTTGTGTCTTATGAAAAATTTATGTCGAATATTTTTTTTTTTTTTGTGAATCTAATCCAAAATATTTTATCTATCGGTGTATGTGTATGTGTGTGTGTGTGTCTGTTTTTGTTAAACCAAAAAAAAGAACCACGGATATAAAATGATCATGTTGATCAAAAATCTTGTTCCTTTCATTTGAAGATGCTGATGCGTTCAGACATCATTAAATTAAATGAAAAGCAAAAAAAAATAATTCACAATCTTCAGATGAGACGGGATATTCACATAAAAGTCAATAGAATAATTTATTTATTTTTAATCCTATAAACATTCTCGTGTAATTGATATACAATAAATATTATTATTATTATTGTTGTTATTTATTCTTGTTCTTGTTGTACAATAAAGAAATTCTTATAAGAAGAATCACTTGACTTCATCACGATTAATTATTATCGAGTTACAAAGTTGAAACAAATATTGTTTTTTTTTTCTTTCCTTCATGCGGATTCTTCTTATAAGATCTTTTTATTTTTATTTTTTTTGTTTCATTTCTGTATTTAATAATCCGCTAGTTTTTATTTTATTGGCATACAAATTGGATTTCTTCTTATTCTTGAACATCATCTTTTATAACGAACGGTATAACCTACTATATTTATTGTACAAAAATTTTTCTTCAATAATATATTGATGTAGATAGACAAAGAAAGATAGATGTGAGAGAGACATATAGTGATATTTGACACACAGTTTCATCTCAAGAGATCAGAAGAGAAAAAATAAATAAATGTATAGGTACAACAACAAAACCAACAACAAACAACAACGAGGTGTTTTTTTAGTCTATCCCAATTTCAAATAAAATATAATTTGAATAAAAAAATTGGTTTTTTTCTCAGAAGACAACAAAAAAAAAATGAAGAAATGAAAAAAAAAAAAACAGAAAAAAGAAAGAAAGAAATGGAATTGATTAAAAGTTTAACACTTTTTCTAGAAATGAAAGAAAAGAAAAAAATAAAAATTGTGGAAGCGAATGTGATCCACGTAAAATAATAATAAATAAAAAAGTATCAATAAAAAAAAAAAAGGGCCGATTACTTTCCCTTATTCACATAAAATTGATCGATAATCGTTTTCATATAGTGAATTTATTCATAAAACAATTTTGTATTCCAACAAAAATATAAATATTCAATTGTATTGTTATTTTTTTTCTAACAATAACACAAATATCTCTAATGTCATTATTGTCTCATCATCAGACATGTTTGCTATAAAGAAGAAGAAGAAGAAAAAAAAAGAAGAAGTAACAAAAGTAAAGTAAAGAAAAGATAAAAAGGTAATATAAGAAACCATCATCATTTAGATACAAAATTATGATCTTTGGAAAACATCAATTGTACGTTGTTTTTTTTTTTTTTGCATACAACCGAGTGTGTGTGTGTGTGTGTATGCTGTGCGTTGTGTCTGTTTTATATAAATATTTACACTCAACTTGAATAATACTAATAATAATAATAATAATAATAATAATATATGATTATATTTTTCATTCAAGAAGAATGAAATCTTTGAATGAAAGAAATTCTTCTCTCTCTCTTGTAACGAAAAAAAATCCATAAATACAATCAGATTTTTTTTTTCTTTAAAGAGTTTTTTTAAAAATAAATAAATAAAAAAATTTTTCGTTGTGTTGTTGCTGTTTTGTTTTGCTTTTTTTTTCCTTCATAAAAGAAGAACGAAAAAAAAAAAAAAAAACTACACTACAAAACGAACACACATGTTAAGTTTTCACTTCTTATATAGGTAGACGCGCTCATGAAGGTATTTTCTTCTTGTTCTTCTTATTCTTTCAGTTGTTTCTTTTTATTTATTTCTTTATTTCTTCTCTGTTGCTTTGGTACGAGACATTTTTGGTTTTGTCGTCGTTTTTATATATATAAATTTTTTTAAAAGCAAGTAAAATCAATGAAAGTGCGATGATTTTTTTTTCTTACTTCTTTTTCTTCTTCTTTTGTATTTTGGTTACATCCAAATGATCACGTACATGTGTATCTCAACATCTTCTTTCTTCTTATTTTACAAAAAGAAAGAAATAATTTAACACCTTCAGAAAAATATCTTTCATGTTGTAGAATAAATGATATTTGTCAGTTATACGAAGTTACTCATTTTCATTCATTCATTATTTTTCAAAGACCAAAACCTATTACCTCTTCCCGTCTTCGTCTTTCCCCCTTTACTAACAAATTTAGAATTTGCTTAAGAAATAGATTTGTATGAGATTTTATCATATACAATTCAAAAGGTATTTGATTGACTAATTAAATAAATTTGACTGAGATAAGAACAAATTATTAGGATCAATTTAAAACATCTTTTGAATATGAATTTTTTTTTTTTTTTGTAATTTGAAATAATTAAAACACTATTTTTTTTTTTTTTGGTTTTCAGATTTATCAAGAAGATTAATAATACGTCTGATGCGGTTTCTTTTTAACATAAATTAAATTAAATTAAATTAAATATTCAGACGGTTATAAAATCTTACCTATAATTATTAAAAGAAAGAAATCTCTAACTGTTCCTAATTATGTCTCCAATTTAAAACTGTCAATGTCAAAAGATTTTTTTATGAACAAGAATAAAAAGATAAAGAAAAAGAAAAAGACAACGAAACAGAAGGCAATACAAAGAGAACAGAAAAAAAAACGTGAAATTTGTATAAATAACGCGAAAAAATTACGTTCAAACTTTTTCTTACAAGAATCCAATAACAAAACAAAAAAAAAAAATTAAATAAGAATTAATTAATTTATTAATTAGTGAATATTGTAATTTGTATTGTTGGTGTTTGCTTGGCTTGTGTCTTTTTTGTCTGTTTTGTTTTTGTTGTTGTCTCTTGTCTCTTTAATGGCCATCAGTGCCTTGCAAATATTTCATGAAATAACTTGAAGTCTGATTTTCGTCGGTCTCTTCTTCTTCTTCTTCTTTTGTTTTCTGTTGTTTTTTTTTTTTTCAAAGTTAAAATCAAAGAATGAAGAAGACAACCAAAAACAACAGCCCAAGTGAGAAAAAAAAAAAAAACAATTTGAATATTCGATTAGATTGAAGAGACGACCAACAAACAAAATAAAACAACAACAACAAAAAATGACTATTATAATTTAGTCAATTTCTGAAAGTTTTTTTAACCTACATTTTTATATTATTTAGGAATTAAAGAAGAAACAAAAAAAAAATAAATAAAAAAATTTTAGTTTTGGAATTTAACCAAAAAAAAAAAAACAAAACAACAAAAATTGTCTTGGGGAAATTTATCTCCTAATACTTAATAAATTAATGAAAATTACCATTTTAATGGATTAAATCTTATGAAGCTGTTTTTCTTCAACATATCTATGTTGGTTATTTTTTTTTTTTTATTTATTGAAAATTAGAAAAAAATAATAGAAAAACACTGAAACAATGCAATCAATATCTCTGTATTCATATTCTCACATGCAAATTTCCTTTCCTTTCTTTTTTTTTTTTTTTAATCAAATTTTGTTTTTTTTTTCCGTGATTCTTGTTGTTGTTATTATTATTTTCTATTTTCCATTTTAATATAATTTAATGATTTATGTCTCTGTGAACGTTTTGCGATTTTCATCGGTTTTGGGTCTTCAATAATCGCACATCTTTATAATTATTGTAATCGATTAATTGTGATTTGTTTAAAATCTTCTCTTTTTTTTTCTCTGTTTAGTTTTGGTTTGATCTTCCAAAATCTTTCATTGTAATCCACAACAACTTTTTTGTTACTAGTGAGAAAGTTAAGTGTTTGTACCTTTTTTATTTAATTTAATTTTTTTTGTTTCCTTAGATAGAAAATTTAAATATTTTTAAGTCGATTAGAGTTGAAGTTTCAATTTTAATTAAGCAGAAATAGATAATTATGAATTTATGATTTTTATTTTTAAGATCAATCAAAATAAAATTTTTATTCATGAGAATCAACGACATTTGTTTTTGTGTTTTGTGTGTGTATGTGTGCATGTGTGTGTGTGGTTTCTTGAATAAATTAATTTAAGTTTAGGTAGAGAAAAAAATAACATAAGAAAAAAAATAACAGAAAATTGACCTCTAAAAGGTGGAAATATTTAAATATTTGACCAAATAAATTTATAAATGAAGAATAATTGGGTAGAATTAAAAAATTATAATTCATAATGAACCGGAAGCTGTGCAAAGTTTTTCTATTTTTATTAATAAAATGATCTGTAACAATGTAGTTGTCTCTATACTTTTTTTTTTCTTTTAATAATTTAGATCAATAAAAACGGAAGTTTGAAAGTTGTACAAATTTTTCTTCTACATATTCAACGTCATTGTTTTTTTGTTGTTGTGTTTTATGATCAACAAACAAAATAATTAAAATTAAAAAAATGTTCATTAAATGGAATCAATTATGACAAAAAAAAAAAAAACAAATCATCAGAGTAGAAAAAAAGAAACAAACAACAACAAAGAAAAAACTGTATAAAGTTGAAGCGGAAGAAGAGTGAAGACATTTGATTTGAGTGAAACTGCTTCTTTTTTTTTTTGTTTTCTTGTTTTTTTTTATCGTTTTGCTAATTTTTGCACTTTTTGTTTTCTTCATTTTCTTTCTTTTAAAGTTTTTTTGTTTTTTTTTTTTAAGTGAAACGTTTTCGCGCAAAAAAATACAACAAAATTGTATAAATAAAGACAAATATTTAAGCACGCGTGCACGTTTTTTTTATTTTGCATTTTTCTTCTTCTTCTTCTTCTGCTATTTAAAAACGTATTTTTTTTCTGTATGCGTTTATTTTCTGTTTTTGAATTAATTAGCATAAATATGTTATACTATTAATAGGTTTATTGTATGCGCACCAATATTGTATTTATTTTGTTTTTTCTTTTTTGGTTAATTTCACCTTAATCGAAAGTGGATTCAATTTAAATTGAATATAAAAATATTCAACGACAATATACGATATAATGATAGACAACATCCACACAATTTTTTTTAAATCTTTCAAATGAAAATTAAAAAACACAATGAAGCAATCATCGTTTAATTGTCTTCTTCTATTTTTTTTTTATTATGTTAGAAAATGTTGAAACAACAAAATAACTTTTTTTTGGTTTAGTCGTTTTCTGTTTAAAAGATTTTCCAAATGAATTGAAATAAATCAAAAAAAAAAAAATGCTGCTGTTGAAAAATTATGAATTATTTATGTTTTCAGATAATAAAATAAAAATGTATTTTTCACTTTTTTGAATTTTTTTTTGGTGAAAATATTAAAATAGAAAATCGTTTGACATTCTTGAATAAAAGTTCATTTTTTATTAAAACGATTAAAGTAATTTGTACGTTTTGTTTCAATTATTTTTCGATAAAATTGATAATTATTTGTTTATATTTAATTCTGTTTGCGTAAACTGTCAGTTAAAATTCCGATCGACGACAAGATATTGAATCTTTAAATTATCGATTTAATTATCTTCAATAATTTTAATTGATGTCAAATAATTATTTCTAAACACAAACAATCCATATTGTATAAGTTTTAAAAGCTTTACTCAAAAATTCTTTATCAAAATATTTAGATCAAACAATATTTTAGAACAAGAGAGTCGATAATATGATTTATTTTCAATATAAGAAATAATCACTGTAATAAACCCACTTAATCTATCTTAATATCGAGGATATAACAGAAGATTATTAAGTAAAATAAAAAAATCAATAAATTTCAATATAAAACAATTTTATTTAATTAGATTCAATATTTTTTTACAAAACAGTTTTGGTTGATTTATTTGGATTTTTATAATTTTGTTTAAATTTTTAAATAATATTTTTTAATGAATAAATAAATAAATAAATTATTTTGGATTTTCTATTTGGTAAAAAAATAATAATTAAACAATAAATTAAATACGCGTGAAAGAGGATAATATTTGTCGAATGAATTGAATAAAAATAATTATTTATCTGACATAAAATGGAATTATGAAATTTGTTCTTCGATTTAGTTTTTTGGTACATAAGCATTATAGGCTAAATTTTGTAATTCATAATTACGTCCCCATCCGGTATGTCCATGTCCACCGGAAACAACCACTTCATGTGCTGATTCATGTCCATGACCTTGACTTCCTGATAAAAGTTTCTTAATACCAATAATTGATGCCAATACAAGTGCCAATTTTGATACAATTAATGCTTTACCAGCTAATAATGCTAATGCACCAAATGCAAGTGGAATAAATGTACCACCTAATAATAATGGTATCATCACCATACTTCCATTATTTTTATTCTTTTTTCTACCTTCTTCGGTTAAAGAACGTTGATATTCTTCAGCTGATGGAAATTTAATCTATATAGAATGAAAATAATACAAATATTAAATAATTAACTAATTCAATGAGTTTTGTAAAAAAAAAATTAAAATTAAAATAATTATATCAGATTAGTTTACTTTAACTAAATTACTGTTATCGTCTTTCAACTCTAACAAATTTATTAATGGATACAGTAATTTTATATTACAGATATTCTATAAAGAAAAAATCTGATTAAATAAATCTTAGAGCGTGAACAATTTGAACAAGAAGAATCAGGTGAAAAAAACATAAGAAAATTTATGAGAAAAATTGAAATAATATTTCAGATAATCAAACATTTTGTTGTTATAAAAGAAAAAGATGAAAAAAATAATGTCATTTCACGGATAAAAGAAAAAAAAAAAGAATACACGTGTCGTGTAACTTGTAACAACAACATAAAAAAAAGTCTTTCATTGAGAAAAGAAAGGAAAAACAAAATAATAATAATAATAATAATCTTTCAATATTATGTAATCGTATTATTATTGACATTATCATTATTTATATAATGAACGTGTGTTTGGTATATGGTATTGTGTGTGTGTGTGTGTATCACCTGCCATTGACATTCACATTGACACTGACATTGGTGCGAGTCATCGTAAGTATATAACCATCAGACGAGACGTATCAAAACTTTTATTAATACATGCTGGTTTTTTGTTGTTGTTCATCTTTCTTACATTTGATGCTGTATAGTGTAATTTCCGTCCGTTTTTTTCTTCTTCTTCTTTTTTTTCTTAACTTAATACAGTAACAAATGAAGAATAAAAAACCCATGCAACAAAACATTATAATAATAACAGCAACAACAACAAAAAAAAAAAAAAACAGAAATATCAATTTGTGGTCATGACATCATTGTTACAATACTTTCGTTTGAGGTCAAGTTAGAAGCAGTATATATAAAATGAACAAGAGATTCTGTATATAAAAAAATATTTTTTTATATATATTTATATATGAACACACTGAAAGTGAATGTACTTTCTTATTATTAACAAATAAAAAAAAAAAAACATAAGTTAAATAATGCAATTGAATTTGTTAATCCATTTCATTACCAATCACATTAAAATATTATAACACAGTTATCTACATTTGATTGATTAATTTAAATTTAAATTTAAAAGCGTTAATAATTGATTATTACCAAATTATATTGACGATTAAATATTTTTGGTTTTATTGCATTATTAAGTTTGATTAGATAAAAAAATATTTTTTTTATACAAACGGACGGGTATAAGAATTTTATATTGATTAAATTAAGTATTCGTTGACAGTCATCGTTTTCATTTGGCAAACATGATACTCCTTATGGATTTGAATTTTTGGTAGTTTTTAATTAAAAATTAGTAATTCAAATAAATTTCCAATACATAATCACTTCATCGAACATTTTATCTACTTATTAAAAGTGATTAAAAATGTCACATAAAATGATAATGACAAAATTGTCTTCATAATGAAATTGTCGTCTTTTTTATTTGAGTTTAATAATTTTTTGTATATTTTTAATGCTTATAATTAATTTTCATTAAAAAAAGACTAAAGAAAATATTAATCCGCATAACATGCTTTTAAAAGAAATAAATTATTGAATAATTTATGAGTTTTTGCAAAGAGAAAAAAATGTAAAAATTTCACGAGTTTTTGTTGAATAATTTCGAATATTAATAAATTAAAAATTAATCATAAAATTTAAAGGATTTTTTTATACCTGTAATGTATGAGACTTAAAAAATGATATAATTTTTTTCATAATTAATCCATTAAGTACACTTTCTTTATCCTCTAATGATCTTGGTAAACTTTCTTCAATTTCTGTTTCTGTTTTAATTGGTGTCTCATCAATTGGTTCATTTGGATCTTGTACAAATTTAATACCATCAAATAAATTTATATCTTTTACATTTCGAAATTCTTTATCCATTGACGTGACCAATTTTAATTTTAAACATGTTGATGAATCAATTTTTGAACAATCTTGATAGGTTTTATATAAGAATTTTATGTCATTTAGATATGATGATATTCCACTTGTTGTTGTTAATCGTTTCATTGGCACATCAATATCATTATCAACTGAATTTAATTGTGTTGATGCACTACGTGCTAATGTTAAACTAATTAATGTAAAAAATATGATAAACTTTTGAAACATTTTGGATTGAATTTAATTTTAATGAAAATCACTAAAATACACAACTTAACAGCTGAAGTTCTATTACACTAAAAAGACAAAGGTAAACTGTTGATTACAAATAATATATTTCATGTTTTATACTTTACATCGATTATTCTATAAACTACTCTATACATTTAATCCTTACAAATTCATACAAAAAAAAAACTCTATTTGTTACCCCACCCACAATTTTTCTTATGCTTCAGTTTATTTTTCTTTAAAGAAAATAAATGCATTAAATATACAAAATTACACAAATAAAGAAATAATAGTAAAAAAAAAAAATATATGTACCTACCAATAACATTCTATATTCTAATCCATCCAAGATATTATAATACTGTACGTTTCTTATTTTCTCATTCATGACGAACAGAAAATTGTTTTTTATTCAGATTTTACAAGCATCATTATCACTATACTATTTACCTCTTGTATATTTTATATTCCATACTCTTCACTCTTATCATAACTCTTAACAACAGACTCTGCTTCTTTTTTTTTTATTTCTATTTAAAATATAATTAGACCAAAACAAATTAAAATTTGTTGGTTACGCGATTATTATTACAGATGCGTGAACGATTATGGTAAAGTCTGAAGAAAATAATAAAAAAAAAAAAAACACTTTAACACTCACGCAGATAAGAAACAAGAGAACAAAAATTAACCTTCCATTCTTATTAACATATTAGGACCAATCATCATTTGATGGATTATAAAGATGAAAAGTAATTTTTTATTTTTTGACGATAAATAATAAATAATTTACCAGTGAGAAAAATTGAAAGTTTTTAGGTTTTTGTACTTAATTCCAATTTTTTTTTGTTAAGAAAACAAATGAAGTTGTTCTAACTATTCTTTTGACTGTGAAATTGGTTCTGAAAGAAAAATAGAATAAAAGGCGTTAATTCATTGTTTATCTTTGTGACTATTGTCGCACAATTTTTTTTATCTTTTTTTTTTTCAATTTTAAATATTATTTCCAAGAACCTTTTCTTTTCTTTTTCTTTCATTGCATAATTTTTCGTATATTTTTCTTGAAAAAACCTTTTCCATAAATTGTGTAGAAAATTAATAATACTGAGAAGAAAAATTTATAAATGCTTAACAATCACGCTCTAAATATTATTTGAATTAAAAATCAAGTAAAAATTTATGACAAGATATTAGAAAATAATTCAATTAATCTAATTAAACAAAATTAGAAAAATAAAAATAAAGAGAAAAAAACAACAACAACAACATGAACATTAATTATAAATTATTTTCTTTAAACGTGAATTTCATTTTATTATTTTTTAAATCTGTTTCAATGAGGTATTTTGCGTTGGTTTAGTTTTAATCTATTTTTTTATTGTTGCTGCAAACATAATTCTAATCCTCACAAATTGAAGGACACTAAGGAAAATTTTGAATCCTTGCTAAAATAAATTTCTTATAAGTTTAGTCAGCTTGAGATAAAATGGGATGGTTGCATAATCGAATTTCAACTCTATTTGCTAAGTGCATCAAAAATCTGTTGATGTAGAAAAGTATAAAATGTCGTTTTTCTTTAAGTTCCCTCACTGAATCATTTCAATTATCATAACTAAAATGCAAACGATTTTATTAATTGAGATTTATAAATAAATAACAGAAGATAAAAAAAAAAGAATCAGTTGCTTAGAAATTATTCTCGGTTATGATTATTATTTTCATTTATGTGGAAAAAGTGTTTATTATTATTATGATTGTTGTTGTTGTTATTTTGTGGTTTACTTGAATGGACATGAAAGATAATATTAATTTAAACGAAGAGAAAATTAGAAAATTTAAATTACAAAGTAAAAATAAAGTAAAACAGAGAGAGAAAAAACAATGAAGTAGAAAGAAACGTTGATTTTTATTTCACTTCACAAAAAAAATAAAAATAAAAATCAAATGAACTGACATGATGTGGAGGCGCCCCATTGTGAGTTGAATATCCTTTCCAGATATACATCATATATTACTGTAACGTAATAATATAATATCGTTATTATTATATCTCATCGTATTTGTATTGTATTGTATCTTTTATGTGTGTGTGCGTCTTTTTTTCTTGACTTTTTGTCGATTATTTTATGACTTTTTTTTCTGTACAAAAAAAAAATGTATATATAAAAGAAATAACATCAACTTTTTTTTTATGTATTTACTTACGTTAGAATATGGAAGAAAAAGAAAAGAAAAAACAAATAAATTGAGTATTGATTGACACTTACTAAATATAAGATGTCGTAAAAGTATCTCATTCAACAATAAACTATTGATCATATACGACATTTATTAATTTTCAGTGTGTGTGTGTAATGTGTATTTGTCTGTTTGTCTGTAAAGTAAACGTTGAAAAATGATTAAATGAAAAAAAATACTTAAAGATAAAGAAAATTGTATAGGAATAGAATTCACTTCAATCAGGACATGTCTCGTTGAAAATAAAAATGGAGCAACAATATTAGAACAAACCATCTATGTCAAACATTCGGATTACTGACCAAAAACCAAATTTCATATGTATATGAATCATTATTATAATCCTGAAGCTTCAATAATCCCAAAAAAATTTCCAAACAAAAAACAAAAGTTGATTTTGGGATGGAAAAAAAAATATGTGAAAACCTCATTTTGAGTTTCTTCTTATTTTATTCTTTGTTTCCTGGATTTTGGGGAAATTACTTGGAAAAAAAAATATAAATATATTTTCTAGGTTTTGGGATTATAAAGGTTTTTGTTCCATAATGAACTCATTGGATTTTCTGAACTAATCCAATCATGAATATTTTATATACAGGAAGAAAAAGAATTCAATCAGTTATATTTTGTCACGAATTTACGAATCTTATCATGTGACAAATGTACTTTTATAATCAATGATATTCTTCTTACTCATTTTCCTTGCTTAACCAATATTTTCATTCACTTATTCTCTTCTTCGATGTTTTTATTTTTATTTTGTTTTGTCGACTTTCAATAAAATAAAAGTATGAAATAGCACGCGCGTTGAAGTCCGCGTATAGACTCTTGAGTTCCATCTTTTATTTTTCTTGTTTAACTTTTTCTGTTTTCACTTTCTTAAATCGATTAAATTTTAAAACAAAAAAAAAGCATATGTTGAGCGTATACGATGACGAAAATGATAACAAGGATAGTGCATTGAACTGATGTTTATTTTAAAGGATTTTTTCTTGTTTCAAGCACAACAAAAATAAAACTTTTAAACTTCATTTTATTTTTTTATTTCATGAACTTAACGATGTGATAATAAAATAAAATGAAGTTTTATGGCGAATGCAATCTGCGCTTGTTATTTTTATAGTAAGTAAAGCTGAAGAAAATATTGACTAAATTCTTTTAGTTTATTGTGGTCTTTCGTTATTTTTAACATGAAAAGAATTTTCTTATATTAAAAAAGAAAACTCTATTTATTATACGAGGATGACGAAAAAAGAAGTAAGGAGAACGAAAAAGGGAAGAGTATAAAAAAGTATGGAAAAAGTGGGATAAAACTAAAGAATGAGTTCCCATTTATTCACTTTGTCACTGTCAGATATTTTATCGATCCAAAAAAAATAATAAAATAATGATCGTCTTTTCAAAATGGGAAATATTTATACAAAAGTAAATTATAAAACATATTTGAGTGTAAAGCTTTTGTTTATTATTTTCAAGTTTTTCAAAAGGCAGAGCTGTTTTTAGTTTGCTGTTTTCTTTTTTGATTGAAACTTGAAGTTGAAGTTATTCAATGAACTTATGACTTCTGAACTACCATTTATTTTTTTAACGGAATAATCAATTCTGTATATATTTATTTTAAATTTTATTCATCCCATTGTATATTGTCTTTGTGTTGCTGTGATGATGTTGTTAGGGAAAGTATTTTGTTATTAAGACTTCCAGTGGACAATTTAATATTGAAAATGAAATTATAACATTAAAGGAATGTCTCCGATAAAGTTTATTAATATTGTTCAGACTGCATGCAGTATTTTTCTTGTATTTAATAAAATGCGGAATTTTTATTTAAAATTGATTTACAAGAAAATAAGAAGAAAAATGAAAATCCAACCACAAAATGAAGATGAGAGAAAAAAAATATTTGGGTTACATACCAAAGCGAATTGTTAAGAAATGCCCCGAAGCGTTATTAATATTTTTTTAACAAGATTTAAACTGGTGGCGATGTGTGGACACAGATAATTCCGCTAGAAGAAAACAACAGTTGATTATTTTTTGTGGTTTATTTACAATATTTTTTTTCGTCTTCTATAAAAAAAAAAAAACTTTGTGACTATTCCATGACCTTGGCCGCATGACCAGTCTGCAGTTTTTTTTTTCTTCTATTCTATAAATTATTCGTATTTCTTGTGTGTTCTTTGGTTTTAAACTCCTCATCACCAAAATTATATTTCCACTGTTATTGCGTTTAAATTTGTTCATAAGTTTAAATTTTCTCAATACAAATATTACGGGATTAAGAAAAATTTTTGGGTACGGCCAAGTGAGTTTAACGTAGGTGTTCTTTAGCCTATTATAAAGTTTTAAATTAAAAAATTATAAATTTTCTTTAATGAAAACCTAAAAAATATTATTTTCCAAAAGAAACCAACAAAAAAAAAAACAACATCAAATGTGTGGGAGTGAAAAAATTTTACAGCAAAAGCAAAGAAAAAAAGTTTGAAAAACAGTTAAATCGCAGAGATGTCTAAAAATAAAAACCTTTTTAAACCAACATTTTCGTCGGCAATAAATCTGATTTGTGAAATTTTAATAAAACTTCATAAAATACAAAAATTTAGACAAGAAAAACATCTTTTTTTCTTCCATCAAATTTAAATAAAAACTGATTTCTTTTGTTTCACAAAATTTTATTTAAAAAACATTTATAAACAGAAATCTGATTTGTTGATGAATATTGTTGAACTTTTGAATAATAAATGAACTTGATAATTTTTATCCAGATTTAAATAAAAATTACTTTCATAAAGATCGCAAGAATATTAAAATTTAATAAAAAAAAAAATAAAGAAACCATGAAATTATTATAAGCCGATTATTTATAATAAATCTAATAATAACCTCTTTAATCCGAACAAAATCAATAATTAACTAAAACTAAAAACAAAAAAATTGATGAAAAAAAAAAACAGTAGAGAAAATTTCTTTAATTTTATTTTTTAACGTGACCTGACAGCTGTACGTTTTTTTCTTTCTTTCCTTCTTTCTTTTTCTAATAGTCATTTAACTTACAAATCAATAATAATCATGATCATCAACATCATCATTCGTCGATGTCTCTCTTGAAAATAACCAAAAGAAAGAAGAAGAAGCAAAAAAAAGTTTGATCACGAATATTATAGAAATATCATGAAATTCATAATCTATATGCACGAGTCGAACTATAAATAAATAATAACAATAATAATAATAATAATAATAATAATAAAAATATATAACCAATTTTACTTTTTCACATCCGTCTACAAATTAACCTCAAAATAATTCATGTTGTTGTGTTTTGTTTTTTTTTTCTTTTTTCGAATAGATGAAAGTAAATGAAACACAAAAAAAACAGAAGAAAAATACGATGTTTTGTGTAAACGACGTAGAAACAAAAAAAAAGTGTATATAAAAGCAATGAAAATAAAAAAAACAACGAAACAACAATAAAATTTAATTAATTTAATTTCTTTTCGTTTTCTTAATTTATGCAAAAGTTAAATTAGATTTAACAAAATATTTATTAGGATTGGTTTTATTCCATGCTACAAATTATAATCATTGTCTTTTTTTTAATACAAAATATTCTATAATTTAAGCGTATTCCCAATGGTTTTCCATTTTCATTTTTCAACACAACAATTTACAATAAACTAAAGAAATGTAACACTAGGGGATTGAAGATGGTGGTGGTGACGCTATTTTGTTTGTATAGAATTACACAAATCTTAAGAGTTTGAAATTAGAAAATAATATAATTGAAGTTTCCCAATGGACAAAGGAATAGTTATTCCCGTGATAGAATTACTACACTTTACATTTTTATAACGAAAAATGAACTAGAATAATAATGCAAAGTGAAGAACAAGAATTGCAAGTGGAGACGCCATATAATTTGTTAATTGAAAAAATCGTAGAAACATTTCTAAAAAAATTAATTGAATTTTCTCAAATGACGATGAATCGTGTTTTATTTTCTTATTTTTTTTTTAATTTGTCCTGTCGACGAATTTGTTGTGTTTGCACAGAATAATCAAACATGTTAGAGTTCATGAGTGGAGACGCCACGTACTTTGTAGAAAATAAAAATCTATAAAATTGTCAAAAAATTAATTGAAATTTCCCAATGGACTAAAAACAAAAAAAAAAGTAATTATTTGTTGAATTCACAGACTCTTATTCACCAATCATTCCTATTTCAGACAAACAAAAATGTTTCATTCAGTCACATAAACAAATAATAAATTTTTATATGTTTCTTGGAATTCGTGATTTCATCAATTTTTTTCTTTTTTTTTTCACAAACGTCAGCCAAATTTAACACTTTCTTCTATGCACATGATTTATATCAAAATTTCTCTGCATTTTTTCTTTGTATTTTGGTACAAAACAAATATTGAATTAAAGAAATAGTTTCAACGTATTACATACTATTTTTGTTTGTCTGTAAATACACACGTCAAAATATAGAGTAAATAAACATAACATAAAATGAAACAGAAAAAAAAATACTCACCTTCATCATTTCACACACAATATGATTGCATATATTCTAGGCGATTATTAGAATTTTATTTGCTAAAACCACCGTGAGACTTCACTACTTTCGTTTTAGTATTTTCTTTTTTCTTTTTTCAAAATTAACGGTAAGACACAACACACGATTTCTTACAACATTGAAACGAAATTTCATTTTAAAATTCTATTACGGCAAAGTATAAAAACGCCTGTCACTTTTGGTGAATAATTTTCGTTTTGTTTTTTGAAAGACACTTCTTGATTTTATCGTACATTGAAAATCAGAAGTTTTGAATCTACCTAAAAGATATAACACACGATAAAAATATTTATAAAACAAAAAAATAATGTGAAGTCACGAATGGGAATTTTGTTAGTGAAAAAAAAAAATGTAAACACCAGATTATTTTTTTTTTTGCAATTAGCACAACGATTAACCAAAATAATAAAGACAAATATATAAAATCGGATTAATCGATATGAGTTTTTTTGATTTAAATTAAGATTAAATGGGTAGGTAAGTATGTTTGTAAATAATCTGACCCACTAACACTATTCAATTCCGTAACACTGGAATCTCCTCTATACAGCTAATTCTCGCTTTTGTTTAATTTATTCATATTTGTTTTTATTCTAATTTATAACATCTTTTACATAAATTATAAAGAAAATAGAATAAAACTGGTTGCCTTCTTTCTCCATACGTTGTTCATAATAAGATATTTATTCTAATACTTTACATTTATCTGTTTTATTTTTTTGGTTAAATTAAAGAGTTAGTTGGCGACAAAAACCTTTTAAAAAATTAATCCAAAATGATAAATGAATCTGTTGAAAATATTAATTTACATTTTCTGTTATTTAAAGAATGGTCAAAATACATTTAAAAAAAGGCCATCAGCTGTTTCCTCAGTTATGTTTAATGAATCTTGTATTTATTCTTCTTTTTTTTTTTTGGTCATTCATAAATTTTTGTTATATGAATCAAATTTCCCGTACAGAAATTGTAACATCATCATTGCAAAGTGCCACTTTTTGTTATATTTTTTTTTCTTGTACTTTTGCAATGTAAGCTGAACCAATAATGTCCTCTTTTACTTATTCATACAAAATGATGATTACAAAACTCAAAAAATAATGAGTTTTAATGGAAAAATTCTTTGCATCTAATAAAAATGGGAGTTCCTGTTGCAAAGTAAAATCTGAGAAACTTTGATACAAATAATTTGTGAGATAAATACGTTGTGAGATTAAAAATTATTGAAAAATGTTGTCGCTATAACGTCATCGATGGTTCATTAATTTAGTTAACAGAAAGTTAAAGAATAATTTAATAAATGATAAGCATGCAGCACCATCTATAAATGTACGTCTTCAATTAAAATTAAACGAACAATAAATACACAAAAGAAAAAAATTAAATACAACAAACAAACCATAAATTCAATTCATTCAGTTTAAAAATTGTAAAGTAAGTTCCACAAAAAAAAAATTCTGTATTCAAATTTGAACAACGATGACGATTATTACAGTGACGACGATTATGATGACGATAACAATGATGATGATAGTGATGATGTCTTTATAAATTTTATGCATTTAAAATAATAATTTTAATAATAATAATGATGTTGGTAATAATATGTAGTACACACTGCCATCTGTTGTGTTGGTTTAGTTATGGTGGTCATGGTCAATATGTCTGATGATGGTAAATACAATAATATTGTGTGTTGTTGAGGACTGCGGATATACAGAAGTATTTTTTTTTTATTTTAATAAAATAATAACTGTTTTATAACATTTTTTTAACCACAAATATATACGCGCAAACAAGTAATACACACACACATATACCTATACAAGAAGGTACATAAGTGTGAAACGTTTAATACGCGTGTATTCATTTTTGATCAAAGAAAAATAATGTAATATAAGATTATTTAAATTTTAACTTTAATAAGTTTTTAAATTTATACAAAAATAAAAAATAAAACAAAAACTTTAACAATCTAACACAAACGGAAGAATAATTATTATTTATCTAAGAATATCAAAATTAATTTTAATTATAAGAAAACAGAATGAAAGAATGAAGCTTATTTAAAATTCTGTTTGATTGTTTAAAGAAAAATTAAGGTAAATCAACTGTTAAAATCTTAAATTTTGTATAAATCCAACTAAAATTAATATTATGAATAAAATAAACGTAACAATGTCTTTTGATTTAATCATTTCTCTATCTGGCATGTCATTCTGGATTCTGTTATTAAATAAAGATTATTCTAATTCACTTAATTTTCTTTCTTAAGACAATTAAAAAATTTGTTTTGTTAATTCTACAAAATTCTAATTAGGACAATTTGAACGTGTGTCAGTTATATATATATTTTTTTTTGTTTTCGTTTAAACACAAACCGATAATCAATATTCATTTTGTGTTTTATATTCAATTCTGTTTTTGTTGTATTGTACAAAGTGTTGGAAAATTTTTCGACCTTAATTTTATAATCAAGAAATTCTTTTCCATTGAAATAAATTAAATGAACATATTTTTTTTTTTTGTTAATTATATTTTATTAGGAATAATTCTTCATTGTAATAAATGTATGGAACAATTTATAAATTACGTGTAGGTTATGTCTTTCTTTCTTTCTTTCTTTTTATAATTACTTGTTTAAATAAAAATATAAATTGTTATAATGTACTTATGTACTTAGTACAATTTTAATTACATGAATTTTTATTAAGGTAAGAAGTCTTATTTTTCATCTTTTCTCATCAAAATTATTCTTTAATAACTTTTCTATTTGTTTACAGAAATATAAAAGACGTATAACTGTTTGATCTTCTTATGTTTCTTTAATTTATTATATTTATTAAGGTATCTATATTTATTGTACATTTGTTATGCATACACACACATACACACACACACTCATATATATAGTGGATGTGATTCCATGGTACATAATATAACGTACAACATTAATGAACTTATAATTGGAAAATTGATATCTTTTGGTTTTTTTATTTAATAAAAAAAAATGTTAAAACCAAATTTAATGTTTTCTTTTTATTTTTATTATTTTTAAGTTTTATTTGTATTTTTTTTTTTTTTGAATGTTTTATTGTTTTATTATGATTTTTGAAATTTTACTTAATATAAATAAAAAATGTTTTAAGTTTAAGAGAGCGCATAATAAAAAGTTCAAGTTCAAATTAAAAATCAAAACAATAATCATCGCCTAATAAAGAGAATAAAGAGAATTTTTTTTTTTCAACTTACCTTTTTTAAAACTTAAAATTTTTTGGTTTGTAGTAAATAATAATAACAACAATTGTATTATTATTATTATTGTGTGTTATGTATGTTAAAGAATGATGCGCGCATACCATGGTTCGAATATTAAATACATGACACAGATTTAACGTTTGTGCATTTTAAAGACATATATTTATTTTTTTTTATTTATAAAATGAAATTAACACAAAAAAATAACAACAACAACAACAACGACAACAACAGCAACAGTAACAACCAACATATTCATATAATATTATAATCTTTGTATCGATTTTTATCAGGTTTTTTTGGATTTCTTTCATTTCTTTTTAAAAACATCTTTTTCGTTGATTTTTTTTTATATATACATTTTATATACATACGGTTGAGTTCAATAAAAAATAACATATTTATATATAAACTGGTATTCTGGATTTGGAATGGAGAGTAACATACACACACACACACACACACACACACACACACACACACACACACACACACACACACACACACACACACACACACACACACACACACACACACACACACACACACACACACACACATATATAAACATTATAAACACTCAGAAGTGATGATAAACCGTAAAAAAATAATAATAATTTTCATTGGCTGACATACAACAAGATATACCTTTTTTACTGAATGATCTCTTGACCCACATAAAACAACAACAATTAAATAGTAACAACAACAACAATAATAATAATAATAATATTGAAATTATAAAGAGAAGAAAATTATTTATAATATACCATTGAGTTATTTCTTGTTCCTGTGTCCAATTTCTTTGTAAGGGGAGAAACTTTTTTTTTTATTCAATTTTCTTATGTTTTGATTTGTGTCTTTTTGTTTTATGGGTTCCCATGTGGGTTTGTGTGTGTGTGTGTGTGTGTGTGTGTGTGTGTGTGTATATTGTGTGTATCTGTTTTTTTTTGTGGTTTAATGTAGCTTAGTAGATTTGTGTTTTAAGATCGACGAGACAAATATTGGAAGAAAAAATCAGTTTTTTTTTATATAAAAATCATTTTTATTTTAACAAACAGAAAAAATTATTTTTTTTAATTAATGAAAATGAAATTTGTTTAGGATTTGTTTTTTTTTCTTCTTTCTTTTTTTTTTTTGTTTTGTTTTTTTTTTTTTCAATAAATTAAGGAAGGAAGTGAAAGGAAGAATTATAGAAGAAACTAAGAAATAGTGTGTAAAGATTTGGAAAGATGTGAGTGTTTTTTTTTTGTTGTTTTTTAAAGAAGCGACTATGGCAAGTTATGGCAACTAGAAAAATCTTCGTTGTTCTTGTTTTTTATCTTTAAAATAAAAAAAAAATGTTTAATGTCTTTTGTAAAGTTAAGAAATAAAAGAAGTTAAGAAGAGTAAAGTTCTTAGAATATAAAATCATAAAGTAAATTTAAGAATTCTTGTTCTGTTTATAGAATGAAGCATTTAAGATTTAAGTATTTTTGTTGAAAAAAAGTAAAGTGTGAAAGAATTTATGCAGAGCAAGTAGTGTGAGAAAGATGTAAAATAATAGATAAAATAATAAATTAGGACAGAGTGTTGTAAGTGCAAGAGAAAAAAAAAGATGTGAAGAGAAAAAAAAGGTACTAACAGTGAGCCATTTTTAAATAATAAAAAAAATAATTTAAATTAATAAACAATTACACAAAATAAATATTACAATATTGAATAAATTAAAAACTAACTTTAAAAATAAAACTAAATTAACGTTTTATTTGAAAAGCCCCCGAGTATTTGCGGTACCGAGTTTTTTCTTAAAAAAAAATCTTTTACGATTTTTAATTTTTTGGATCGTAAATATTCTAATATTAAATTAAATATTTATTGAGGTTTTTGTGCGCTGTAAGCAACATCTTGGGCATCAATGGCACGTCCCCATCCACCTCCATGTCCGGAACCACCATATCCACCACCGACATCACCGCTGTATCCTGATCCTCCAACACTACCGTATGCTTCGGCACCGTGGCTAACTGAATGGCTTGATGAGTGATGTGGGTGTGCAACAACTTCGTATGTAACATGTTTCTCTTGTGAAAGAAGTTTCTTAAGTCCAATGATGGCAGAGAGTACAAGGGCGATTTTGCCGACGAGAAGAGCTTTTCCTGCGATCAATGCAATTCCTCCTAAGATAAGTGGGATCAAAGCAGCGGCTTTCAATGCAACAGCTAACAAGAGTGGTCCTAAGATTTTGGCAGCCTTCTTCTTCTTGCCACGACCTTCACCAGATTCATCATCACCGAAAATATTTTCAGATACATCTTCTAATGCACGGCCAGTTGATGAGACAGCGTTAACAATATCAGCACCTTTAAGGTCAACTTTAATTGTGTGTGATTGTAAGAAACGTTGGACACGGGTGAAAATTAATGATTCAACAGATTCATCACCAGTAATTGCACGTGGTGCACCTTCTGATTCTGTTCCTGGTGTTTTAACAACGGTTACTCCTTCAGTTAAAGCGAATGTTTCTTTTTGTCCCATCATTTTGTCAACGAAAGAGAATAACTTATATTTGACACATGATACTGAATCTTTACGTAAACAATCAGTATAAATGCTGTCCATTAGATCATTGTCCGAACTAACTGCATTTCTTGAATGTCCACGAGTTTCCTCAGCAGGTAATGCTGCTACAGCAGCCACAATACACAAAACTCCAAAAACTTTTGCGATAAATGCCATTTTAACTTTTTATAAATTTAAAAAACTTAATTTATTTAATATAAATAATTTTGTATTAAAACAAATTTTGATAAAACCAAAACTTTATTTGAACTGAATCGAACTGCTGCCGAATGGATGCAAGGATGATATGATACCGTTTGCAGAACGTACAGCCAATTTATATGATACCTGTTTCTTAATCCCCCACCCAATAATATGTTTTTTTTCTTCTTCTATTCTTTTTACTTTTACAATCAGGTAAAAAAAAAGACGTACCAGTTCATATTGTATCCATATACAATGCATTTGTATTATAAACTTCAGTTTATGTTTGAATTCTTCTTCTACTCTCTATATGTGTGTGTTGATTTCTGTATTTTTGTATTAATGTTGAACAAAACAACACAACAACAACAACAACAAAAAAGAACACATTGGTATCGTCCAAATGAGAGAAATGCCTGAGTGAATTGGAAACAACGACGAAAAAAAAAAAAAAAGAAAAAAAAATTAAATAAATTGTCTGTATTCGTCAAGCAAAAGTCAACTTCAAAGCTAATTTCAGTTGGGTTTTTTATAGTTTTTTTTTTTTTTCTTTCAGTAATTCTTTAAATTTTGTCTTCATTCTAGTAACACAAATACACCCAAATTCCAAAAATAATAATAATAATAATAATTGGTTTTTATTGTTATCATCGATTCATTCGTTTATATTAGGTTTCAAGTGCACTTTCCATGCTATTAAGACATTTTATTTCTCATTACTAACAGAAGATCATAACAACAACAATAACTTTATATTTACAACAATAATAAAGAGGAATTATAAAGAGGAAGATGAAGTGGAATAATATTGGTAAAGTAGAAGTAAAAGCAATATAAAATAAGATGAAATTAATAATAATAATAATAATTATGACGGTACCGGCACTGAAGTCTAATTTTTGATTTTCTACTTCTTCTTCTTCTTCATATTTTCTGCGCGCTCGTTGATCTTAAAAAGTCTGAAAAAAAAAATTTAAATTAATTATTTTTTTAACAAAAAAAAAAGTCAGATTTTTCATTTTTTTTTTTTTAAACTTTATAATTTTCTTCTCATTCTCTCTCTCTCTCTTTCACTCTATTTAAATTTTTCAGTTTTCTTTCATTTCTCGTGGAATGAATATTTGTTCATATAAGTTTTTAATAAATTAAATCAAATGTCTAGAGTTTTTTTTTTTTTTTGAATTGAGAGAAGAGAGAAAAAAAAAACAAGATTCACAACATCGACCAAATTAAAGTCAATTTCTAAAAAATTTATAATATAAATATTCGTACTTTTATTGAATTTTCACAATTTCATTAAAATCGAAGAAGAAAAATATTTAATAAATAATTAAAGACAAAAACTTTCAATTTCGTTCCAAAAACGACAAAAAATAAAATTATGTTTTGTTTATTTTAAAAAATTAACTTGCATTTGTTAATTATTGTTTGTTGGATGTTTACCATATTTTTTTTTTCTTATTCATTTAAGACAAACAGCAAATCCTATTAAAATTATCTTAACTCACATTTAATGGGGGGACTGTTTTGGACTGACGACTTTTCTTTTCAGTTAATTGAATTTAAATCCTGATGTGTAAATTGTCAGAAAGGAGAATTAGAATTTTTGGAATAAATCTCTAAGAAAAAAAAAGATGAAATATGAGATTTTAAGTGAAGTTTGTTCAATTTATAAAATTTCATGTAATTTTTCAAATTAATCAAAAATCTGTTAGTGTGTGTGTGTATGTGTGAGGATTTAAAGATCTAGGTCAGGATAATTAATATGGATCTTCCTACATTTTCTTTAAAGCCGCTCGTATAATACATAAATAATATAGAAATTAGTTCAATTTTTATATGAACAAGAAGAATATTATAACAAGACATTAATTTATATATCTTCATGATCATTGCTTCGCTTCTTCTGAACATTTTTTTTTATACGAAAATTCTCTTGTTTCACTTGACTTCAATTTTATTTATTTTAATTTCGTTTTTTTTGTGTCTTCATCTTCATCTTCATTTTCTATCTTCTTCTTCTTCTTCATCTTTTTTAACATATTTTCTTTCTTCTTCGTCGATTCAACAACTTTTTCATCATAATTTTCTTGTTTCATTATTTTTGATAGTTGTTGTTGCTGTGTATTATTTGTGTTCTTTCGTTCTGGTTATTTTGTCTCAAATTATTGTACCAAATTGTTCAAAATTATTCTTCTATTATCATATGGTTACCCTTTTACCTATAAACACATATTTCACGCAGATGTTTTCATTAAATTATTATTATATTTATTTGACATAATTTTTTATTTTTTGATTTAATTTTGTACTCATAAATTCGCGAAAATAATCGCGTGCATTCATACAGAGACACACACACACACATACACACACAAATAATAGAGAAAAAAGAGAAGTGTAAGAATGCATATGGATTTATGATAATCACATAAATTTTATTCTCTAAGTAAAAGCACATTGGCTAGAAATATAAAGATAAAAAGATTTATTTTAAAAATACTGTGGAAGTCAAGTTGTCAAATTTGTTATTACAAAGTTGCTGCTGTGGCTGTTACTTTTATCCAGTATCTATAATTTTTAACACAATGAATAGTTTTTTATTTTAAATCCGCGACTACTTGAGTTAATTATTATTATTTTAATTATTATTGAATTTTATTAGAATCTGTCATCGTTATTATTGAATTCGAACTTCATTCATTCTCCCACTTTAAATCTGTTTTTGTTTTTTTTTTTATTATTTAAATGTGATTTTATTGCTTTTGTAATAATGTACATGTGTGCGTGTGTGTGTGTGACTTTATTAATTGTGTGAAAGTTTCCTGTGTGTTGTTCTTTTTATTTCGTGTGTGATCTACTAAATTAAAAAAATGTGTGTAATGCTACAATAGAAAAAAACAAATGAATTATTAATAACAATAATAGTTTGTAGTTAATAATCATAATAATAAATAAATTTACCTTAATTATTATTATTAATATTATTATTATAATTCTTCTTTTTATTATTAATTAACGGAACGTCGTTTTTTCTGTTAACGTTCTAATTTTTTTATATTTTTTATTTTTGTTTCTGATCTTTTGCATTTTGCATTAGGAATGAACCTCTTAAGATTTTTATTTAAGATTATTTCTAAATATATTTTCTTTTCATAAAATGCTTATTTATTCTTAAGAAAAAAATGCGAACGGAAATATATGAATAAGTAAGTAATTAATAATCGATAACGTGAGATTCTTCAGTCTTTGTGTTCTTTCTGTTTTTTTTTTCTTGTTTCAATCATTTGTATCATTCAATATTTTGACTTTTGATGCTGTGATCGTGTTTTCTTTTATTCCACTTCTTCTCTCATTTTAATCTTGATCTTCGTTTATTTTTTTTTTTTCATGAACTTCATTCATTTTTTTTTTAATGGTCATCTCGATCTTTATATTTTTAACTTCATTCTGATCACTCGATCTTCATGTAATTTTCTCTCTCACTCTGTCTTCTTCTCTAGTCCCATTTAAAGATTATTATTGTGTATTATTTTTGTTTTTTTTTTTTTACTTCTTCATCTCATAAATAAATGCGGTTCAAAAGAAATTTTTCAATCAAAAAAAAAAAAAAATATAAATAAAAATAAAAACTTTTACTCAATAATGCGTCGGTTTTATTTTTTGTTGTTGATCAATAATCCACACGCTGTATAAACTCATTTTTTCTTTTTATTGATATTATGTTTTTTTTTTCTTGTTGTTGTTGCTGTTGATCTCTTGATTTATCTAACTTTTTTTTCTTTTTTATTTATATTTATTTTTATTAAGACGATGAAGATGAAGGAAGAAGAAGATGAAGAAGTTTAAGAAAAAAAAAAAAAAAAACTTTCGATTATTTTGACTTTGTATTGGTTTTGCTGTTTATAATTTATATTGTGTGTTTTTTTTTAACAGAAGAAAAACAGCGTGTATTACGAAGGATGAAAAAATATATATGAATGAAAAAAGAGATGCAGATAAATGCAAATTAGGACAATCCATCTTAAATATTATTTTCGTGTGAGGTTCGTTCGTGTTTCTGTGTGATTCTCTGTTGTTTTTGTTGTTTTGTTTTTTTTTATTTATTTTCTAAACAATCCATCCGGTTAATTATAAAATCATTTTCACTTAAATTAATGAAAAAAAAATAAATGTTTTGTATTTGGTTCGTTCAACCGTTACCAAAAATGACATTTTGATTTTTGATCTTGATCTAATGGTTCTCTGTTATAAGATTGATTGAAAGGATAATGTAATCAGGATGGATACATTATTAAATATTATTTTCTTCTAATATAAAAACAACATGGTAATGGTATTAAGGTTGAATAGTTTTGTGCTACCAAAAAAAGAAAAAAAAAATTTATTCTTGTTTCTTATTAAATTATTCCGTTTTGATTTAATTTAATACAAAAACGAGAATAGAGAAAAAAAAACCGTTTGAAATAACATTTTATATGTGAACGGTCATATAGAAGACTCTGTTCTCTAAAACAATCAACATACTACACATACACACACACACACACATTAATACATACCGTCAACATTGAAAAATCTGCATGCAAAATTAATATGTTAAAGGTATAAAAGTTTTATAATGAATACTGTATGGAAAAAAAATATAAAAAAAAAAACTCTCACATTTTGTTTTTTATTACAAAAGAAAAAAGAAGTACTTACATTCACAGATTCTTTATAATTCGTCGCGGTATTTTCTTTTTTTTTTTTTTTTTTTCTTTCTTTCTTGATCATCATCACCATCATCTTTGATCATCATAATCATGATCAATTTTTGTTCTTCTTACCTTGTAGTTTACCATCACTTTTTTTTTGTTTGTTTGTTGTATATCGTTTTATATATATATTTTTTTTTTTAATTCGTCATCCGCAAATTGTCCAAACAGAACAAAATATTTATTATTATTATTTTTATTTGTGTTGTATGAATTGAGTACAATCTTTTTAAGTTTTCTTTGTTATTGTTGTTGTTTGTGTATTTGTTGTTGTTTGTTGTATCTCAATAAACCAAAAAAAAAGAAAAAAGTGTCTTTATTCAATTGGAATTGAAATGTGTATGTTTCAACTATTTTATGACAGTATTATTAGTTATTGTGTTTCTATCCAGTTTATATATACAAATTCTATATAAAAAAGTACACAATGTCAAGCTCATGAGCGTACATATTTATGTTTTCGTTTCTTTCAATAAAAAAAATACTTACCTTTTGCTTTACGCCTTCAATACAACAAATTGACAAATATTTAGGTTCAATAAAAAGAGACAGTGAATTTGAATAAATTATCAATGAAAATTCAACGCGTTTAGTTTGCAAAATAATGTCTTTAAATTTCTTTATTTTGTATATTTTTTGTTTGTTTATTATTTCTTGCCTTTTGTTTGTTTATTTTTGCAATTATAGTTATTTTGATGTTTATTCTCTTATTGTGTTGTATTAAGTCGTCTTTTCTAGGTAAATTTTACAATAAATAATTTATTGGCGTGCGAACCTATTTTGTGGTAAAATAAACAAAAAGAAAAATGTAAAAAAAAAATGATAAATTAAGCATGATTGTAACTGATTTGTTTCTTGTGTTATTGTTCTTTTTTGTTTTACCTTTTTATAATTGTTGTGAAGATTCTTCTTAAATAAGAGACAATAAAAACGACGAAAAAAAAAACGTTAAATCTCTGCACTTTTACTCTTTACCAAAACAAAAGCAGGCGTGCAATGAGTAAAAAAAAAAAAATCAACAATTGTGTGAAGAAGTGGAAACGTAATTCTCAAGTTCAAGATTAATTTTCTTTATAGACTTTTTTTTTTTTTTTTTTGCGTTTTGTTTATTTTTCTGTTCTTGAATCTTGAATCTTAAATCTTGATTTTTTGTTGTCTTCTTTCTTGAACTTTCCATTAAACTTTCCTTTTGCGCAAAATGCATTTCTGATCGTAATAAAAATTTATATATTTTAGTTTTACTGTTGTTGCTGTTGTTGTTATTATTTATTTTTGTTAATAAAAAATAATAATTATTATTATTATTATTGTTATTTATTAAATAAAAAACACAGATAAAATGTGAATGCGTAAATTGTACAATAATAAATACACAATCATGTATGTCTGGTATAAGGTGAAAAGTGTAAACATTCAATACATTTATACACATCTTGTATTGAATGTCTACACTCTACATAATCATAAGAAAATTATTTTAAATTGTATAAAGTGAATTTATTTATTATAAAGGTGTAAGTAAATTTTTTATAACAAAAAAAAAAGAAAAATGTTAAATTAAAAGTGGGTCCGTTTCTTATACATCAAACTGTATGTCCGCTATTTAATTTGATTTAATATTAAAAAAAAAAAAGTGTATATTTATAAAATATTATTATAAACTTTTCAAAATGGCTGATGACACACCGGACTTTGCTAATAATGAATACATAAAATAAATTGAAACTGACATAATTATGGAGAGACTTTTTAGTGATTTTCTGTTTTTCTTCTTTTTTCTTTTTTCTTTTCTTTTAAATGAATAAAATAAATTAATTGATCAATCAATGAGAGTATAAGAGAGTTAATGGTTTAGAGAAGATCGACGATTTTTATTTAATCAATCATCGAGAATAGCTCGCACATGGGATTACACAGTTTCATCAATTTTAAGATTATCTTATTTTTTACAGTTTCTTTAATTATTTAAAAGTTGATTTAAGTTCAAATCAGTTAATCCTTTTTACTTCCCTAATCTTATTAAAACTCACTTGAGTCTCACAACAAAATTTAGTTGATTTTAAATTTCAAACTCACAATGCCTGATAATGAGAAAAAAACCGGAAATAAAATTGGTTCTTACACGCATATAAAATTCTTTCTCATAAATCAAATTCGAGAATAATTCCAGATAAACAAAAATGACAGAAACGCAAATTTTAATGTACAAAATGCGGCCTTGGGGGAAGTCGTTCTTCGTGTTAGTCCATCGCTAAAATTTATTCATTTCATTAATAATATTTTTTTTTCAATTATTCCTATTAAATTATTTTTTTTTTTTTGTGCAATTTAACCTCGTTTCAATATTTAATAAATAAAATTATCAGAACAACAACAAAAAAACAACAACAACAACAACAACAGCAACAACATCAACGATTTATACCCGATTGGCATTCATATGCGATATTTTAATTTTTTCTGTTTAGGATTTGTTTTTGTTGTCTTTATATTTTTTTTTTATAATTTTTATTTATTATTTATTTATTTTTGCCGTTTGTAATACAGAAAATAAGAAAAAAAAGAAAAGAAACATAAATAAAAAATAAACTAGAGACGCCGTTAGAGATATTTAAAGAATGTGCCACCTATTCGTGTTCTATTAAACTTATTTATTTTTTTATTTTTTTTTTACTCTTTAATTTGTTTTAAGTTTTATTTTTTCTAATAATTGATTAAATTTTACTTTAACCAAAAACAAAAACAAAAAGGTTTAATTTAAAAATAATTTTTGTTTTTATTTTTACATTTTTTTTTTTCTTTTCTTTTCTTTTTTTTCCCATTTTAATAATCACAAAAATAATAAATTACATTTGAACTCTTTTTCTTCTTCTTCTTCTTCTATTTTCTTCTTATTTTTCTATTTTTTTTTTTTTTAACGATTTATTTTCTTTTAAACATATTTTTGTTTTGTTGTTTTATTAATTCTAGAATCTTTAAACCGTAAAAATCACCACTTATTTTTTTCATCGTCTGTGTCTTTCCGTTAATTTTTCTCTATTTTCTGTGAGTTATTTTATTTCTTGTTGTTGTTGTTATTCTTGTTGTTGTTGTTATTCTTGTTGTTGTTGTTCTTGTTGTTGTTGTTGTCTTCCAAAAGGTGTTGATTTAAAATAGATGGTTTAGTTAAATTTTATAAACGCCGTAAAAGTCAAAAAAGAACATAAAACCACAAAAAAAAAAATAGTTTTTACTAATAATAATAAAAAAATAAGAACAAAAATTTAGACCGTAACGTAATTTTTTTTTTTCGGTTTATATTTTTTTTCAAAAAAATTGTCTAGACCCCCGACGTACGTACGTCAAAAAAAAAATGTAAAACAAAAAAACAACCAAACTATCTCTGCATTATAAGCAAGAAATGGTAAGGTAAGGTCTCAGTTCTTCTTCTTATTTAATTTTCCTTTCAAAAGCTTAGTTATTTTTTTTGTTTTTTTTTGTTCTGATTTTTATTTTTATTTTTATTAAACAGCAAAAACGTACACACAAGAATTATAAAATACAAAAAACAAAACAAAAAAAACTGAAGCCGACAAGAAGATGTAAGTAAAAAAAAAAACGTATGCGCGTATAAAAAAGTGCTCTTCTTTTTAAACGAACAACAACCACAACAACAAAAAACCTACCAAAGTGAATAAAAAAAAAAGAGGAATAAAAAACAAAAATAAAGAAGTAAAAAATAAACAATTTTATATAAGACAAGAATAAGTTTTGCTGCTGTTTGCTGACTTTGTATGTTGTTCTCTTTTGATATGTGTGTTGGTATCTTGCTGTTGGTGTTCTGTTGCTGCCGTTTTTTTTCTTTCTTTCTCTCGTTCCTTCTTTCTTTCTTTCTTTCTTCACTTTGTGTTTTTTTTTTATAAGAAAGTCTTCTTTGATTTTATTTTTTTATTCTTTTTTCGGTATTATAGAAGAAAGTGACAGTCTTTTTTTTATTAGTTTTCTATTAAACGTTATAATTATATTTATTGTATAATGTGACCGGGATATGCGTTTTTTTTCTCACACATTGACCATAAGTATGTGTGTGTGTATGAAGATTATTAGGTTTAAGTGTGTGTATGTATCCTGTAGAAAATCAAAGAAAAAGCTTTGGATAAAAAAACGAAGAAATATGTGGAACAAAGAACTGTTGAAAGTATAATCTTAAGGCGCTATACACTATGCCATTGGGTCAGGGTCAGGGTCAGAATCAGATCCAAAGTCAGGGTTAAAAGTTAATGATCTTTCTTTAGCCAGTTTTTTTCTTGTGATTCATTAAGATAACTATATGGGTTGTAATTAGAATTCTTTCAAGAGATTCCATATCTATGGGAAACGGAACTTGAATATTTTGATATTCAAATTTTTCATTCTATCCTTTTGTTAATGAAATTTAGATCAGCCATTATCTTAAATGTATCCCGTATCTATAAGATTTTAGAAATAAGAACAGATAATCTTAACGTGATTATTGATTTTTTAATGATTCGATAAACTGGATTTTTTTGGTAACCAATCGATACGAATAAAAAAATAATCTTTACAGTTTTATTGCATTTCCCGTTTTTCTTCTGTTTGTTTCTTCTTTTTTTTTTATTTGATTAATTAATATTATTCGATTAACCGTGTTTTGAGCTTCATCGTCTTCTATGTGTGTGTGTGTGTGAGTGTCTGTGTATGTGTTTACATTTTTACATGAGAAAAAATAATATTAGAAATTTAAATTACACTTTCGATGATCCTACATATCCATACATTATAATCATCTTATACTTCAGCTTCATATTAATCTTCAATTTTGTCTTCATCTTCTTAAAAAAAATTTTCGGTTCGTTTCGAAAAGTTTTTGAATTTTTATAAACAAAAAAAAAAAGTAAAATAAAATAATCATTCCAACAACGATGATTGAGATTTAGAAATATGGTCGATGTGCTCAAACCTAATTGCATATTATATTTTTGTATCACGGTCAATGGAAATACTGTTACTTTTTTGAAATTAATAATTATTTTTTAATATTCTTTTATTGTTGGTGTTGTTCGTATATTTTCTTCTTATAAAACTTATTAGCTATATTATGCCGGTGAGATTTTAGTTTTTTAAAAATGTAAGTAGAAAAATAAATTCATATAAATTGTTCACTCAAAATATTCGCACATTAATAATTTTTTATTTATTAAGAAAAAAATATATATAACCTCGTTCATTCTTCAATACTTGAACGAAAATTATATTTTATTAACAAAAATTACATTCTTGATTTGTACGAAGGCAGAAAAAGAAAAGAAAGTTTTTTTTTTCGTAATAATTATTAAGAGGAATTTTTATTTATATTTTTATTAGTCCTGTTTATTTATTTTTTAACGTTTGTAATTAATCTAGAAATATTTCAAATATTTGTTCCATCATTCACACAAAAATATCTAATAATAATTTAGCTTCTTCTTCACCTTCATCATTTCTTTCTTTCTGCATTCGTATATTTATTGAGCATCAACAAACAAACCAAAGAGATTCAATATGAAATTTATTTTTTATAATAGAAAAATTATACAGAAATAAGACTTCCGCTCGTCAACGTAGCCATTCATCAAATCATTAATAATAAACTAATGGAATCATTATAAAAATTTGACTGAATGATTTGATAATCTGTGACGATGATGACACAGTTTTATTTTATATTTTATTATTAACCATTTTAAAGTCCATACCAGAAATCCTAATGAAGAATACCATTTTCTACATATAGAAATTATAATAATTATAATGAATGAAACAAGAGTCTTAATTTTTTTTTATGAATAAAGTTTAAGATACGAAAAAAAATTTCCCGGTTTCAATCAAAGATGATTTTTTTTTATTTATCTTTGATCTTTAAGTATAGACCAAAAAAAAAATCACAAGAAGAAAAAACGAATGAAGAAGAGTAGGTCACCAAATTGTTTAAACGTATCCATCAAAATTGTTGGTTAAGAAGGGTAAAGTATTTTATAAGGATGGTACCAGCTAAGGTTTTGACGTTATAATAATTTAAGTTTGAGTGCGTGTCTGTCGATCAGTCTTACGCATAAAGCTTAATAAAATTATTGTAACAGAAGAGGAAAGTTTAACAAAAGAAATGAGAATATTGTTACACGAATGCAGAATATCATTTTCTGGTATTGTCTAGTTTGAGGCGTCTTTTATATGGGTGGTTGTACCTATATTAAGAAATAAAGTTGCGAACTGATTAAATTCACATATTTATTTAACTAATTAATTAATTAGTTAACAAAAGAAAATATTTTTTGGTTTAAATCTTTTATTATATTTCATTTTTAATTATTTTTCAGAAATCACAAGTTTACAGGCCCCGTTTTGTATACTAGTACTCTAGTAGACTTATAGGCCAGCAACATTTTTTTGAGTACGACAGGTACAAGCAGCATAAATTCTTTTATTTGTCAATTAAAGAGACGTGTCTTGTTATAAAATATTCAAAATATTTAACAACAAATCAAATAATATTCGTTTTAGGAAAACTAACATAAAACTATGTATGGAAAAGTTTGTAGAAAAATAGAATAACTTTAGGGCAATTTTCTTTGAACAGAAAATGTTTCTAGTAAATATTTCTACATAAAATAAAAGCATCAGTCCAATCAACTGCCTTCTTTTTTATTACATTTTATAATTTTATGCTTTTTAGAGTTTCTGTCTCATTTATTATTCTCATGATAAAAACACAAAAACTAAAAAGAAACCAAAATTTATTATTCTTATTTACCTACGCGATCTTCAATTTTTTTATTTATTATGATAATTAATAATTTAATGAGTCTAACATTGTTATATACGTTTGTATAATTAGAACATCTTCTCCATTTAATAAAATCATATTGTTATAATAAATTATTTAAATTAGGAAATAATTTTACGGATCATAAATAATCTTACTTAAAATTTATAAACCTTTAATTGTGTAACCGAAAATAAACAAAACTGTTAACTGTGGCGTACATTAATAAAAGAATAAAAACTTTGAGCTACTAAACTGATTGAAGAAAATAATAATAATAATGTTTTGTGTATAACAGAAAACAAGAATCAATTTCACTTGTGTGTAAAAGAAAATTTTTAATCCTGTCACAGGTGGTCGTTTTTAGTTTGGTCGTCGAATGATATGACCCAATAACTTCACAATAAAATGAAAATGATCAAACAAAATATGAATAAGAAATTAAATATGTACTGAGAGCACACCTTTTTAAAATCTTTTGGTACAAGAGAAAATATTCTTATATTTATGACCTTTACGAGTATAAATAATTGTAATAAAATACTTACCTCTATATGATATATTTTTTTTTTACAACAAATAAACAAAAGATGTCTCTCATTGTCATAAGAATGTGTGAAATGTATGTCATATATAATTTTTTCTATAGAAAATAAAAACAGATACAAGAGAGAATTATGTCTTGTGATCATTACTGATCTTTTGATCGTAAGTAGCATTTCTTTTCTTTTTCTTTTTAATTTAAAACAATTACCGATTTACAACAATTAATCTTTAAGTAACAATCCAAGTAAAAATTCTACTTAATTTTTAAATTAATTGTTTCGTATATAATTAAACATTTATTGTTGTAAGAATTACCGACACAGTCATTTTTTTAATTAAAGACGAATATAATTAAATAAATCTCTTTTGTATTTTTTCTCTTACAAATTAAAAGACGGATACTCCTCCCCACCAACAAACAAGTAAGAATCAGCAACAACAACAGCAAAAAAAAAACTTGTCGCAAAATATTTAAAGTTTTTTTTTGTGTTTGTAAGAAAAAGAGAAAACTGAATGAACTAATTAACACTTTCGTGGAATTACTCATGTCTTGTTTTTTTTTAAATGTTTGGTTTGCAAATATTTCTTGTATAAATAAATTTTATAAGCGAAAAGAAGGTTCACCACTTTTTGTTTTATAATAAATAACAACAAGTAATACAAGTAAAGTTGTACAGAAACAACAATTCCATTATCTTTTTTATGTCTTTATACTGCCTGTACTCGTTTCTTATTCTTCTTCTTCTTCTTCTTCTTTTCAATAAGTATTATTATCGACAAAGACTCAGACAACACAATACAACCAAAGAGAGAAAATGTCACGGAATGACGAGTCATAATCTTCTTATACGTTTTTTTTTTCTTTTAAATTCTGCTTATTTTTTGTATGTAAAGATCAAGATCATCTTACGTTTATTGTATGAAGATCAAGATCATTGCCAGATGAGATTATTTTTTTGGTTTACGTTGTTTGTTCTTATAAAGATGACAATCAGATTAATTACAATAATTAATTAATACATAATTTCTATAATTAAATTAAGGCAGCAGCAGAAACCAACAGCCAACAGCAGTAAGTGAATTTTGATACAACAAAAATAATAATAATAATAATAATAAAGGAAAACTTTTCAAGAAGAGATTTTTTGTTTTTTTTTTTTTATGATAATTGTTTGAAAAATAATTTATTTTTTATTTTATTTTTAAGAAAATATTTTAACAAATTATTGATTGATTTTGTTGTTTAAATTTATGTTTTTTATTTTTTTTCTTTCTTTCTTTCATTCTTTTTTTCTTCTTTCTTTCATTAATTGTTTAAATTATTAAAAAAAAATAATTAATTCATTTTTAAACTTAGACAACAAAAAAAAATCAGACAACAAAATATTTTATAAAAATTAATTTTACAAAATTGAACAAAAATGTAAAAATTTTAAAAGAAAAATTAAAAAAATTAAAAATTATTATTTTAGAGCAGAAAGATTAAAAACAATTAAAAAACAATTAAAAAGTTTGTTTTTGTTGTTGCTTAAAGATAGAGAAAAGTTAACACAAAACATTTATAAAAATAAAAAATATTTGTAACAATTTTTTAATCCTTAATTAATGAATAAAAAATAAAATAATAATCAAGAGAAAGAAAAATGAAGAGCGAGAGCGAGAGAAAATAGAAAAAAACAAAAGAAAAAAATAAAAGTAAAAAAATTAAAGTAAAAAATAAAAATAAAAATAAAAATTGATTAGAAAAAATTAAAAATTAAAAATAAAAAATTAAAAGTAAAAAATAAAAAATAAAGAATTAAAAATAAGAAAATAATAAAAAAATAAAAAAGTAGACTAGATAGAGAAATTGAATTACTTTAATTTTCTTTTGTTTTTTTAACGATTTTCTCTCCCTCCTGTTTTTCCTTGTTTTTCTTCTTCTCCTTGTAATTATTGTTTTTGTTTTTTTTTTTATTAAATTTTGAATTAAATTCAATTTTTATTCTTAAACCTTTTTTTTGTATCTGTATTTCAGCTGCTTTCCTTTTTTCTTTTCTTTTTAACGTTTTTTTTTTTTTTTCTTTTGTGTTTTTAATTTTTAAATACAAAAAAACCACATTTTTTTTTTTCTTTCTTGTCCAAATTTTTTTTAAAACTTTAAACTTTTTTTTTTTGTTCTTTTTTTTTTTTTGTTCCTTTTTGAATCATTTTTTTTTTTTTTCTTAGTTAAAACTTTCTTTCTTGTCTTTCTTGTCTTTATGTCGTCACTTAAAAATGAATATTCTTTTTTTTTCTGTTTTCTTATTTTTTGTTTTGTTTTGCAAGACTAGTGTGAATATGCTCCAAAAAAAAAAAAAAAAAAAATTAAACAAACAAAATAAAAAAAAAATTGGAAAAACTTTTTTTTTTTAACAATAATTTGTTTTTGTTGTTGTTTTTTCTCAATTTTTTTTACTTTATTGTTTTTTTTTTTTTTTTTTTTCCGTTAAAATTTAAATAAATAATAAATAAATAAATTAAAAAAAAATTTAATTAAAGAAAAGAAGAAAAGAAAGAAAAAATTGTCGAAGAAAGAATATTTTCTGTTTCTGTTTCTGAGTGCAAAGTTTGTTTCGTCCTTGTATGTTTGTATATGTTTGTACGTTTGTTTTCGTCATTTGTAAGTTAAGTTTTACGTTATTTTTAAGTTAAGTGCAATTGTTTTTATGTTTACATATGTGTATGTGTGTGTAAGTGTACGTGTGTAATTGTGTGTATAAATTGACTAATAAAAATTGTGTGTAAAAATTGAAGTAGTTATGTGTATTAAGTGTACGTTTATTGTGCGTAAGTATGTACGTTTGTTGTGCGTAAGTTAAGTTTGTGCGTTTTGTAAATAGTACTGAGATAGTTTTCTTAAGAAATATTAAATGTTAAGAATTTGGGTTGAAGAGGAAAAATTCAAAATAAGAAAGAAAAATCAACAAAAAATACTCAATTATTCATTTTGTATTTTGAGTGAATTTTCTATTTTCATTTTCATTCCTCCTATTTTTTTTTGTTTGCAGTTTGAGGGAAAATTAAATAACAATAAATTGGGTTAAATAAAAATAAATTATAATGATAAGAAAATAAATAGAAAATAATTTACAAAAGTGGTTTCTTTGTCGTGTCACGGGTTAATTGTCGATTACAAAAAATTCATTTGAAGAATTTCAAAAATTTGATTTGTTTTTTTTTTTTTTCTTTAGTCAAAGTTCTTTGATTTTTCTTTTTCATTCAATAAAATTATTGAGTCGATATTTCCAGAGGGGGGCGTAGAGAAGGGGGTTCGTGTAGGGTACATTTGTATTGGTTGGTCGTTTTTTTTTTTCTTTTTGTTATTTTTATATTTGTTATTATTCAGTTATTGAAATGTCATAACTGAATTAGTCTTGTTTGTGTTAATTAAGCACAATGTTTAAGGTAAAATTTACCGTCTGGCAATTTTATGGTGTCCAGAGTAAGCAATTGATTGACCAATTGGTTGACTGTGAGAACCATATTCACCACCTCCGAAACCATGTGGTTCGTATGAGTTCCATCCACCACCACCGCCGCCTGATGAGAATCCACCACCGCCTCCGCCTCCGTGGTATGCGATTTCTTCGTGTCCGCCGCCGCCGCCTCCCATTTGTTTAGCTAAGAGTTTCTTCAAGAATAAGAATCCAGAGATTGCAATTGAGATGAATGAAATAAGGATGGCTTTCTTGGCAATAAGACCGATTCCTAATAAGACGAGGATTGATAAACCAACTAACTTCAATTTAATCAAGCCCAAGATGGGAAGAAGTTTCTTCAACATCTTCTTCTTTCCACGACCTTCAGCAACAATTGAACGTACATTTTCTTTAACTTCATCAGGAATGGCATTTGATAAGCTACGGGCAGCATTAACAAAGTTCCAGCTGACTGAACGTTCGGCAAAGAAATTCTTTGCGCTTGCAATAACGTAATTTTCTAATGCATTTTCTCTATCTTGTACACTACGTGCAGCTTCGAATTCAGTTGAATCAACTTCATTTATGCTTTTAGCAGAACGTTCACCAGTTGCAGCAGTTTTAACAATGGTCAAACCACCGAGTAAGTTAATATTTTGTTGATCAAAGAATTCCCTTGCTTTACGGAAAACCTGAAAATATTTTTAAAAAAAGAAACAACATTATTTTAAGTTTAGATAAAAATTCTGTAAAAAAGAAAATAAACTGGATTTAAAAATTTTAACTGGATCACACATATTTGGTTCTCTACTCTAGTTTATTAAATTGAATAAAAGATCTCTAACTGTTCTCTTATAAACTCAAAAATATTACAAAATTTTTAAAACTAGTTGTAAAGTTCTATTAAATTATAGTATTTTGTTTAGTTGACCGCAGAGACAGAAGATAGGATTTTTTTTTTTTGTATGTTAATATTTTTAATGTTTAAAAATTGTCAATTCTAATTTCTACTCTTCTTCCCACTCTCTCTCTCTCTTTCTCACACACTCGTCTTGTCTCTCTTAGTGTGTGTGTGTGTGTGTGTGTGTATGCCTATTTCGTTTGGCTGTTTTCTAAATCAACAGTTATCCAATAAAACTTGACAACAACAACAACAACAAAAAATATATGAAGAAATAAGAGATTGAAACATTTAAGATGGTTAAGATAACTTAAATCTTTCTCTCTTTCTTTCATTAATTTTTTCTCTTGGTTTTATTAACAAGAATTAAATGGCTCGTGCATCCAAATTGTTTTGTTTTGTTTTGTTTTTTTTTTTGTATTTAAATTTTCAATTTTTTATTCGTTTAACTTTTATTGCTTTTTGTTAATTAATTTTAACAATTTTTTTTATCAATTACGTAAATTTTCCTTTAAATTTTATCCATTGTGAAAGAGTTTTTTTTTGTTTCGCCTTTAATCACTTTTTGTTTTTTTTGTTTTTTTGTAAATAAAAAATATTAATTGTTTTAAATCAATTTAAATCAACCAAAAAAAAAACAAAAAATTCACTTTTATGTAAAATCAGTAAAAAAAAAAAAGAAAAAAAAAACAATTAAAGAGAAAAAGGAACGAACGAACAAAATAAATTAATTATTTAGGTAATTAATAAGGTAATCGTACCATCTGCTGAACACAAGCAATAGAATCCTTTTGGAAACATTCCTGGATACCAGCTGGTTGTTCATCAGCAAACACAGCACTGCCAACAATACACGTGAAAATTATAATATTACTGAACTTCATTTTAACACTTTTTTTTTTTTTATTTAATTTCTTTAAAAATTAAATTTATGAGAAAAATAATAATTTTTTTTTTTAATTAATTTAAAAAAAACAAAAAACTTTAATTTAAGAAACACAAAAAAAATTTTTTTTTATATATAAATATTTTTTATATTTTATTTTCTCGTATGTTCATCCGGATAGAACAAACTTTGCATTGACAGTTCTAAAGTAAAACTTGATGTTTTTAAAGACTCGAAGTGTAGGATGGGATTATAAAGAAGCAAAATATTATATGTGTATTGTATACATATACATTTATTTATATGTGTTTGTATTTTGGTTATAAGTTTTTTCTGTTGTATATAATATATATGAATATATCCCCCCACCTACCCCACCCCTTTTCTTCTTTTTTTATTTTTTTTTGTATTTTTTTATTATTATAATATTTAATATTATTTAAACAAAATGTGTGGCTATACTCTTCGAATCTCTCTCAATCTTTAACAAATAAGAAGAAGAAGAAGAAGAAGAAGAAGGAAAAGAAGACGAAGAAGAAGAAGAAGAAGAAGAAGAAGAAGAAGAAGAAAATAAATATAAATAAAAAGCGGCTTGTTTACCTAAAAGAAAGAAAAAAAAAAGAAAGAAGAAAAGAAATGAAAAGAATAAAACGCGTATTTGAAGACAGAAAGAAAGAAGGAAAGAAAAAAGAAAAAGAAGAAGAAGTTGTTTGATAATATTAAATGAAATAGCAACAAATATATCAGTTCATATTAAATATTATTATTTGTGTTTAATCATTTTTAAAGAAATCCAACTGTGTGTGTGTGTGTGATTTTTTTTTTCTCTTTAATTTTGGTATTTATTTTTTTTTTTCTCTCAACTAAAAATGAAGATGAAGAAATTAGCACTTTACTGTTTATTGATTGAAATTTTTTTCTTTCTCTCTCTCTTTTTTTTTTCTTCTTCTTCTTTTTGAATAAATTAAATTTGATAAAAAAAAAAAAAAAAAAACTATTGGTTTTCTTCTCCTTTTCTTCTTAAAAACTTAAAGAAAAGACAGAAATAAAAAAGAAAAAAGAAACATAATTTATTTTTCTTTTACGTCTTTCGTGTATTTTTTTATTACCATTTTTTTTTTCTTTATTGTTTGTTGTTGTTGTTTTTAATGTTTTTATTGTTGTTGTTGTTGTTTTTATTGTTGTTGATGTTGTTGTTGTTGTTTGCGTTAAGGTTTGCATATGTGTGTGTGTGTGGATCATCTCTAAAGAATGTCATAAATAAATAAAAATACAAATAAATAAAAATTTATTTAAACAGTTTTCTGTTTATTACGAAATCCGCATTTCTCTTAATTAGACACAAAATTAGATCAAAAAGGGCGGCCACCAAAAAAAAAAACATAGTCCAAAATCAAAGAAAGAAAATGAAAAAGAAAAAGAAAAAGAAAATTTTATAGAGAAAATTATTATTGTTGAAAGAATATTTAATTTAATGGAAAGAATATTTTAATGTTGTAATTTATAAACATTTAATATTAAAATAAGTAATTTAGAAGTTAATGAATAATAAATGATGATGGTTGATAACAGTCTTTATTAATACTGAATTGAAGTGTGTGTGTGTGTGTGTATGTGTGTGTGTGGTTTACTCTCAATAATTATTAAACTTCTAAGTTGGTGAGGACCAATCCATATAAAATAACTAATTATTCCATATTCTTTTTATGTTAACGAAGTAACGGCGTTAGGGTAAAAGATGAATTGGGGTTTTTAGCAAAGAAATACAAAAACAACAATTTCTTCTTCTTCTTCGTCTTCTTCTTCATTTGTTGTTGTTTTTTTATTTATTTTTTATTTTTTTTTTTTTTTTTGGTGAAAATAATTTAGACCAAGCAGTAAATTGAAGTCCGGCTGCACATACAATTTTTTTTTTATTTTTAGGATAAAAACAAAAAAATTTAAAAAAATTGTAAAAAAAAATGTAAAAGTGACAAGAGGTGAAGAGGGAAAACTTTGAAGTGGTAAAGTGTTAATAATATTTGTAAATATTTAATACTTTTTTTTTCTTTCCCCATTTTTTTGTTTTTTCTTTTTTTTAATTTTTGGTAAAAGAAATAAATAAAAATTGATCTTCGGTAACCTCATTTTAATCCATCTTTGACGTAGAAAAAAAAAAAAAAAAACGACGACGACAAAAAATGTTAATTTTTTTTTTCTATCAAAAAAAAAAAAACGAAAAAAGAAAAAATCTGAAGAAGAAATTTTTTTGTTTTGTTTTATTTAAATTCTTGTCAATATTTTGTTGTTGGATTCTTTTTGTTTTTTTTTTTTTTTTTTGCCTATAAAAATAAATAAAAATAAGTTTTTTGATTGATTTTCATTAATTATAATTTTTGTGACATTTCCCAAATGAAAAAAAAAACAAAAAAATTCATCAATATCATCATCAAAAAAGAAAGATAGAAAAACCTGCCAAATAAAATATGTACACACACACACACACAGGCACAAGAATGAAAGAAATTGTCATAAAATAAAATAGAAATTTCTTTTTTTTTTTTTTATTAAAATAAAAATAGAAAAAGTTTTTTCTTTATTTTCTTTTTCCTTTATTTTTTATTTTTTCATTTCTTCTATTTTTTTTTTCTATTTCTTTCACCATCATCTTGAATTATCACCCGTATTTAAACATTTATTTTATTGATAAGAAGATTTTTACTTTGTATAGAGAGATTTTCTTCTTCATATTTTTTCATCAATCGTTATAACTTCATACAATTGACGCTTCTGTTTGTATGTCCATGATTAATTGTAAATAAAAGTTGTTTAATAGAAAAAGACGAATGAAGACGAATAACGCGGCGCATAATCCATATAAATAAATGATCTATAAATGGTCTTACATCATTCCAAAAATAATGAAGCACGTTATAAAAAAACAACAACAACAACAGCAAGTTGATTTTTCTTCTATTTTTTTTTTTTAATTTGAATTTGCTTCTTTTATTTTTTTTTTTATTGAGTTTTCTTTTTTTTTTCTTTTCTTTTCTTTTAGTCAGAAGTTTCTTTTTCAAATGAACATCTTTGTTATTCTCAATTTTCTTTCTATATATATCTTCATCTCTTTCTCTCTCTCTCTCTCTTTGTCACTGTAGCTAATATAAAATAGAGAAAATAAATTGTACTAAATATTCTTGAAAAGATTTTCATTCAAATAACAATAATTTCAACGATCATAAAAAAAAATGTTTAAAACCAAAAATTTTTTTTTAATAATAATGGAAAATATGTAATTACAAGCACACACCATTAACATACAAAAAAAAAAAAACAGAAGAAGAAGAAGAGGAAGATGATGATGAAGAAGAAGATGAAAAAATTGAATAAAAAATCAATTATAAAAATTGGTGAAAAATGTAGGTAGGTATGGTACATCGTGAGTGTTTACCTTTAATCTCTCATAATAAAATATAATTGAATTTTGTTGTTTAGTTTTCTTGTCATTCACTCTCCCTCTCTCTCCATCTCTCTCACTCACTCTTATCAATTTGTTTATTTTTTTTTTTTTTTTTAGCATTTACATAAAAATTTAAAGAATTTTGACCGAAAAAATAAACAAAATATTTAACAAAGAATACCATTACGATGAGGATGAAGATTAAAGAAGAAGAAGAAGCAAAAGAAGACGAAAAAGGTAAAGAAGAAGAAGAAGAGATAATTTAAAATACTAATTTTCAATTATGGTTTTTTGAGTTTTTCTTCTTTCATTCTGCTTAAACTTTAAAGGTTTTTTTTTTTTGCTTTGTAACTTTTGTAAATTTAAAGAAATAAAAATTTTCTAGAAAAAAAAAAAGTAGAATAAAAGAACGATTGTCATTTTTTTTTTTTGTAATTTTTTTCGTGTCAAACCCAAGAGCAATTACACATTTTGGTTAAACGTGAGAATGTTACTTTTTAGAATTTACATCTACATTATTCAAAGACATTCTTTTTTTTATGTCAACTTAACTCAATAGACGCAGGAGTTTTTTTTTTTCTTGTATACGCATTTGTCTCATTATGTTTTGTTTCTATCAATATGATTTTTTTTTTTGGTGATCATAAGTAATGTGAGAAGAATTTTTGCAGACTCCGGTATTGTGCTAAATTCTGTATAAAAATATTTTAAAGTTAGAGTAGGTTTTATAATTCAATTTATTATGCGTGATCATCACATCACATTATTGGCTGGTTGGTTTCATTAATAAAAAAAACACACATACACACAAAAACTGGTTATTTCTTTTATTTATTTTTCGTATTTTTTTTTTGTTTGTGGGTCGTTTCTGTTCATTATTGGGGTTAAATTCCAAAACGTTACCATCATCATCTTAAAAGATATCTAAACGACGACAACATCTTGTACACCCAACCCATTATAAGACCTTAATATTCTTATTATTTATGTTAATATTTACAATAACAATTATAATTGTTTAGTTTAGGAGGCTAACTCAACTACCTATTCCTCGTCTTTTTGTGTTAGTTGTCATCTTTATGTTGTGTCTTGTGTTAAAATTTAATAATTGTTCTTCTTTTATCTTTCGTCTTTCGTCTTTATTTCTTTTTTTTTTTTTTGGCTGTTGGTTATGATGACTTTAATAGAAGTTAACAAGAAGAAACCTTTTTGAAGATGGACAATACATTGTATTCTTAAAAGAATGGACATCCAGAAGACCTTTAAGCAGTAACATTAAATACATAATGTACTTTGTGTTCATTCATTTAAACAACACAAAACGTATTAAACGGATGTTACATTCATTGAACAAGAAGATAAACAGTTTAAAGAAAAAAAGAAAGAAAAAAAAGCAACAACGATGCAGAAAATGAAAAATATAAAAATGGAAAGAAAAAAGAAAAGAAACGTAAACGATTATTTTTACTTTCGATCTTTTTGTAAATATCTTCTTCATCGATTCTTTTTGTTGATTGGCTGTGTTGTTATTTCAATATTTACAATTCTTCATTTTCTTTTTCTTTTTTCTTAATTAATCGTGTCACTTCAATTAGTCTACTTAATTTAATTATAATTTTTGTTGTTTTTTTTTTGCTTCTCAAATTCACAGATTGCGGATAATTTTCTGTACACCCTTTACCCACCGTTTTCTCAAAATCACCATAATCAACGACAATAATTGTGTTGTTTCTTATTATTTTTGGTTGTTTGTTTGTTGTTTTTTTTTTTTTTATGCGTTGGAGTAATTTACTCTCTCTCTCTCTCTCTTGTTATTTGTGTTATAGTTTTGTTTAGGTCAGTCAGGTTGATATTTAATATTATTCTTTTGGGTGGGTTCCATGTAGAAAAACAACAAAAAAAAAATCAGAATTTGGTTCACCATGCTCAGATGGTCTAACATTACAACAGTTCTTTTTTTTTTGGTTAATATTGTTGTTGTTGTTGTTGTTACTATTTTTGGGCGTGCAAATTGACTATAAAATAAAATTTCTTCTCATTTATAGAAAAATCTTCATTCATTATTTATTTATTTCTTGTTAACTGAACTCAATTCTTTCAATTATTATAAAATTACAATAAGGTTTTTTATTTCTCTCTAGAGAGAGAGAGAGAATGAGAGAAAATGTAAATTTCTGATTTATTGAAGAAATAAACCAATAAAAAAAAAACACCAGACAAACCAAAGTATAAGAAATTTGAGATGAAAGAGTGAATTTGGTTTTTTCTTTTTTTGAAAATAAAGAAATTTCATTGATGCGTTTTTCTTTTTCATCGATTGTTTATTTTTTTTTTTTATCAAATTTTAATCGATTCATTAATTTTGTGTAAATATTTATTTAATTTAATTAATTTCACAAAATTTTAGCATATTATAATATACACGTGACACAGACACATACACACACAACGGATACATCACATTAGCATAAAAAATTATCCAAAAAAGAAAAAAAAAGTCAAATAAATTATTAAATATTTTTAAACGTTTTATTTGTTTTGTTTTTTTTTTCTTTTAATCGGAAAGAAAGAGGAAGAGAAAAATCAATTAAAAAAAAATTTCTTTTGTCCACGGTCAATGTTCATAATGGTAATATAATATCTGATGAGGATAAAATTTGCATTAATAAAAATTTTAATAGCAACATTTTTTAATATTTTTTATTTTGTCCAAACGATAAAAAAAAAAAAAGTTGTGGCAAAAAAGAGGAAATTTTGAATAAAAAGAAAATTTTTTATTGAATAAAAAAAGAGAAGAGGAAGACTTTGTGTGGAAGAGATAAAAGGTGATAAAAAGTTGATGGAAAAAAATTTCAACTAAATTTAAATAAAAAAATAATCAGAGGTAAGACAGTCACCCGGTAATACTGAAAAGTTCCTCAGTTCTCGTGTCTCGTATTTGGAAGTAGAAGATTTTTTTTTTCAGTCAACCAATTTTTCTTTAATTAAAAAATAAAGCACCTACGTATAATGATGGTGAAGAAAACTGTAAAAAGTACAAAATAAAAAACAAAATTACAGAGTTTTTTTTTGTTTTATTTTCAAATTAAAAAAAACAACAACGAAAATTTATTGTCTAGCCGTCTGTACTTTTTTTTCTTCTTCTTCTTGTTCTACTCTCTTGGTATTTTCATCATAAATACTTTATTACAAAAGAAGATTATGATGATATAAATAATATTATAAGAATAGGAGAGAAAAAAAAATAGATAAATATAAATTATGAGAAGTGAAAGAAGAAGAAGAAGAAGAAGACGTTTAAGACGAAGAGGAATTACAGAAAAAGTGAAAAGTAAATTGTTTGGTACGATCAAAGAAAGAAAAAAAATTGCCCGGAGATCTTTCTTTTCTTTTTTTTTTTTTTTTTTTGCTTTAAATAAAAATGTAAAAAAAAGAAGAATAATTCAAAACAAGACATTGAATACAATAACAACAAAATGAGAAGAGAAGAAGAAGAAGAAGAAGAATTTGCAGACAAGATAATTTCCTCAGTAGCCTGGATTATGTCTTTCAAAAATAATATATAATAATAATGGTCTCATTTTGGTCATGGTTTAATTTCGATTAAAAAAAAAAAAAGAATACAAAAAAAAAACTAACAACAGCAACAGAATCTCTGTAAAAAGATAAAACGCAAAGAAAAGAAAAAAAAATTCAACAAGAAGAAATAATCTGTCTGGTCTAAGATCTTCAAAGGCAAACATACACATACACACACACACACACACATTATATAGATTGACTTTGGACACATAAGAACTAAAAAAAATATAAATAAATAAAATCAATTCTTTCTTCTTTTTTTTTTTTTTGCTTCCTTTCCTTTCCTCCTCTTTTCATTTTATATTTTCTCTTTAGTCTAATTTTTTCTTTTCTTTTCTTTTTTTCTTTCTTTTCAATTCAATTTATCATCATATAATTATAATAAATATTTTGAACTTGAAAGTAAATTAGATCGTTACGTTGCGTTTACCATTACGTTATTATTTATTATGTTATTACTTTATGATGATCATCTGCATGATGATGATGATGATGATAATACAACAACAAAAAAAAAAAGTAAAATGTAAAAAAAAAAAAAAAAACAAATTATAAATTATTTAAAAGTAAGAGTGAGCTTTTTTTTTCTTTCTTTCTTTTACTTTTTGAAAGTTGTTGTTGTTGTTGTTGTTGTTCTTGGTTATAATCTTCAATTTTACTTCTTAACGCCTGAAATGACATTAGAGGTACCTTCTATCTTAGTGTTATTACACTGTTTATTATTTTATTTTTTATTGCATTATGTAAGTTCTGTAAAGTAGGTACAAAAAAACAAACAAATCTGTTTTGATGGTTAATGATGATGGATGATTAATGATGAAGTTTAATTTTTGTTTTACTTTTAAAAATAGAAGAAACAAAACAAAAATAAACAACTAGACGCAAGTCTTATGTTTTAACGATTTACAACATTTTTTATTAATAATTAACTAATTATGGTATTCTCACTTTTCATTGTGGCATAATAACTTTTTTTTTGTTTTGGCGACGGTTTTCTTTTTTTTTTTATTTCGTTGATTTCAAGTGAAATTTGATCTTAACCCTGGTCGCGTGATGCGGTATAATTTATCGTTAGCTTAGACATTCGTCACCCTTCAATTGGTCTTCATTTATTTATAGATTTTCTCTTTCATCATAATTCTTGTTTAAATAGGGGACATTGGGTACATTGAATATTTTTTACGGCGTTTTTGTATAAGTTTCCATTTAACTTAAAGTGGCAAATATATTTCTGTCCTGAAAAAAAAAAGGTTCAAAAGATGATATCAGAATCTTATAAATTACGGTGAAAAACATGCGAATTATTTAGTTGAAAACTCTTTATTTGATCTCATCATGAACATAATAAATAACCCATTTTACAAGTACCGACAAAAAATCGATTTTCATTTTCCAATTTTCCTATTTTCTCATATTTTTTTTCTTCTCAATTTCTTTTTTTCTCAGATTCCAATTTGATAAGATCTCTTCTCTTAAAACTAACCTATTTAACTTTATTATACAAAACTGACGAAAAATTGTGTGTACGTGCCTTAAAAAGCTTTTCTATCTTTCTTTCATTTTTAGTTTAATATTTTACAAATTTTCCAGAAGTAAAAGACAACAAAAAAAAAACTCCAATATCCCCTAAATAACTCAAATATTTAGTTTACAGTTTTTTTTTTTTCATTCATTTGTTGTTGTCTACATTTTCTCATCAATCTTGCCTTTACTACAACACTTTCAATCGTTATTATTCCATTCTGATGTATAGCAAAAAAAGGACAAAACTTTCCTCTCTTCGTGTACCCGCATAAAGATTATTATTTTTGTTGATTTCTGTTTTTAATGACAAACAAAATGACGTTCATAGAAAGAATACAAATTAAAATATTATTTTATTCGCAAAGCAGTAATTTCCGTTCTTCTTCTTTGTTCTTCTTCTTATTTATTCATTCTTCATTATCAACTTTTTAGTTTTAATTTCTTTTAAATGAATCTTTTAAAAAAAATTTTTTAGATAGGCAAATTAATTATTCATAAAAATAACATTAAAAGAGTCTGGTGTCATTGTGTGTTTGTGTGTATTTGTTTTATCAACATTTTTAAGCAAAAAAAGAACAGAAAGAAGTAACCAGAAAAAGAAGAAGAAGAAAAAAACACACACATAGTTTAGCTATTTAGATTATTGAAAAGGAACTTACTGTTAATGTTATAATGATGATGATGACCTACTAAATGGGTTAAACAACAACAATAATAATAAATATACATTTTAAATAGAAATAAAAAATATTTATCACTAATAAAGTGAGACAAAAACTTAAATAGCTCAATCTCTTTCTCGCTCTCTATATTCTTTAAACTTGAAGATAAAACCACAAAATGTGACTATAACTTTACATTTTCTATTTAAATATAAAAAAAACCCAACATAAAAATGTACAAAAGAAGTTAAGAAATAAAAAATGAAACAAACAAATAAAAAAATGTGTCTTTAATTTAATGTGAATGAATTTTTGTTGTTGTTGTCTTTTATAAACGATACTCGTCGTTTATTCTATGTTTTCATCAATCGTCAATAACTGCAACATTAATCATTAGATTTATCTATATTGTAAGATGAACAATAGACGGTATTAACACACACAAATAGACACTAACACTTGCATTGATTTAATGAAGGAAAACCGCAACCAAAAAAAAAAAAAAAAGAAAAGAAAACTGAAAAAAGAACAAAAAAAAATGAAATTTCTCTCATATTTTTTTGTGAAAACAATTTAAATAATTCTTTCATTAAAATGCATAAAAGCTAAAATGCTTAAATTTTGATAAACAAAGAGAAGCAGAAGACCTTTTGAAAAATGAAAATGAATGAGGACCATTTTTATTTTATTACATTTTGTTGTACCTCAATAGAAATTTGAAAATATTTGATGCATTTTGACAATGAAAAGAAAACTGATGAAAATAATGTTAATGTTTAACTTAAAAATTTATTATCTTTTAACAGAGAATAAAATACAAACAAAGAGACGATCTAAATATTTTCTATTTTATATTTGTGTTGAAAGAAAGAAAAAAAAAAGGTACTTACTACTCATCATCTCAAACTGAAAACGTATTAAAATAAAAAATAATAAACAAAAACAAACATAAAAAGCAACAAACTGAGAAATATTAAACATAAAACTTAAATATAGAGAAAAAATTTCAGCTGCGAATGAACGAAAATTTCAACAATAAAAAAAAATAAGTAAAGATGAGGAAAAAAAAAACATAACCATTAACCTCGACTTTGACCATAAACTTTTTGAAAATGAACAAATAAACGGAGAAAAATATTTTAAAACTTAATATTACAAAAATTGTGTAATGAACGATTGAAATTATCTTTATTCGATTCACTTTTACTTTGTGTGTTATATTTGATTGATATTCACCATTCACCTTTGTTAAATGCAATATTCACCTGCACGCGAAAGAATTTTTAGCAAGTTTGAGTTAATAAGAAAGTGTTATTTTATCATTGTAAATTGGCAAATATTGGAGAAAAGCTCATTTCTGATGGTTTAAATCAGCAGTGATTTTTGCCGTATAGAAGAATCAACGTACAGAATTTATTTTTCATTTAAGATGACACGAAATCAATATTTTCAGATTTTACTCAGTGATGATTTTTCAAACGTCGCATTATCATCTATATTTCCCCACCATCCTCATGCCAGACAACTATTCGCAACCACCCAACTTTTTCAACAAAAAAATTTATTAATTTATTTTCTTTTAAATCTTTAGTTTATGTTTTTTGTTTCTTTTTCAAAGATCGTGACACGGTAAGTGTTTCATCTGTGGCCAAACGGATTATTTTCATGTAATCTTGCTGTTGTTGTTGCTGTTATTATTATTTGTTGCTGCTGTGTAAAATCTCCAAAATGGGTGTTTGGGCATAAAAACCGTAAAATTAAAGAAAAAAAAAATATAAAGAAGAAGAAGAAGAAAAAAAAAGTTCAGTTATTTAAAGACAAGTTTCTCTTGAAAGAAAACACTGAAAGAGAGATGAGAGAGAATATAGAGAGAGAGAATTATTTAGGAATTTTTTTTTTGTTTAATAAAAATTTAGATTAAATATCCAATAATTTATTAAATGAAGAAAAAAAAATGTTAAAATTTTTATATTCACTTTTCTTTCATCTTTGAACGAAACTTATTTTAATTTTATTATTTTTTTTTTTCTTAAATTTTTATCGATTTGCTCAATAAAACCCATTCGTTATAAAATCCGTTAACGTTACACATTCTGTATTATTTTTTTTTATTTATTTATATTATTCAATGCGTGATCTAATTTAATTTAACATTTTGCCTTATGTGGCCGACGAAAGGGTGGTCCTAATGATTGAACATCTTATAGCACGTGGATAATATGTGGATGATCTGAATTTTTGAACTGGATCTCATCTATCAACTTTGTCTCACTTAGATTTTCAGAGGTTTGTCTTTACATATCTGTCGGGGGGCCAACACCTAAATTCAACTGAAATATTTGATTTTTCTTCTTAAAAAAGTAAACATTTTTATTTCTTTTGAAAGAAGTAAGAAGGTGTATAGTCTGTTGTTTGGTTTTTGGCTTTCAGTTTAAATTTCAAATTGGTTTCTTTTTCAAAAGAAAAAAAATAAAAGAAGGAAAATTAATTTTTGTTTAATGTTGTGTGGTTGTTGGTTGGTTGCTTCCAAAGGCGAAATGTAATAAAATTAAATTACAATTCGATTAAATGGTTGATGGAATGAGAAACATCCTTCTGATGATAAGATAAGATAAGATGAATCAATTTTCTTATATCTTTCTTTTTATACATTTATTTAAATTTGGATTAGATTATTTTTTTTCTGCTATTTAGCAAACATAAAATGGGGGAAGCTAAATTTGTCATTTACTAAATGAATAATTGCAAAGTGTGAAGTGAAAACAAGGATAAAAGACCAAAGATGATTTCACTTTATGATAATTTAAATAAAAGATTAATTTTTGTGTGACTTTAACAAACGCTTTTGTATAAATCCTTTTTTCTATCTAAGTCTAAGATTGTCTTGAGATTATCCACAGAATTGATGTTTAATAAATTTAAATTTGCTTTTGTGTAAAAAATTATAAATAATAATGTCGTCAAAAATTGATATTGAAGTTTAAATTCAAAACCTTATTGATTCCACAAGATCAGAAACTTCAAACCTAATCCATTACTTAATCCCACAATATTATTCGCTTTTACGTCTATTTGTTTTGAAAATTTAAACAATTTTCGCTAATAAATTTTGTTCAATAAAAATTCTTTCAATTCAATAATTACTTACAAAATTCCTTCTCCAGTGTAATTAAATTTGATTAAAAGCGGATCAATAAAATATGTGGAATAGGCGTAATTTGTATAAAAAGGAAAAAAGGAAACAATTTAGGAAGGAGATTGTCATTTTGAAATTTTGACAATTTCTTCTTGGCTTTAAAATTTATTATTACAATTTTTTTGTTTTCTTTTCAATTTATATAAACTCATGCCTCCCTATAGATGCGTAAGTCTTAATGTATATTCTTAATGAAGTTGAATACATTTATATACTGAAAATATTAACCAGAATTGTACCTACCTTTTTCTCTGTTATTTCTTATTCAGCAATCAACATCACAAATATTGCTTTAATTTTTTTTTATAATAAGAAAAAGAAAGAAAGAAAGAAGAAAACAATCATAATTGGCAAACTTTCTTAAAAAAGAAAGAAATGAAGAACAACAACAACAACAACAACGACGACAAGAAGAAAAATAAAAAAACTATCATCTTAAAGAAATAAAATAAAAAAAAAAGTAACAAAATTGATTAATTTATTCTGATCTCAATCAATCGATTGAAACGTGTAAAAATATAAAGATGAAGATGAAGAAGAAGAAAACGAGTTAAATAAAATTTCAAACAGGAAATGAGTAGAAATTTTTTTTTTTTATTTTATTTGTGATTTTGAAAGGTAAAAATATAATTTTCATTTATAAAAGTGTATCAGCGATCATAAATACACATCCTCCTCGCTATATTCTCATTCACTGTCTTATTCTTTCACTCTAGAGTTACACACACACACACACACAACCATACACATATAAAAATTATCTTTAAAGAAAAAATGTTGAAAGTTTATAAAGAAAAGAAAACGATGAGATGCGAAGAAGATGAGGAACAACGACAAGAATTAAAAAAAAAATTATAGTGAATAAAACCTGCTATGCAAGCGAAACAAAGTCATGGTCACCAAAAAAATATAATTTTTTAATTTTTATTTATTTAAAAAATAAAATGTGTGCGGTGATAATGGAACTACACCTCGATGATATTGAAAAAGAAAATATTCTACACATTTGTGTTGTTTGGTGAAAATATTGATTAGGAAAATTATTATATTTATTTTTTAATTGTTTAATCACGACGTTTAACACTTCTTCTTCTTCTTCTGTTTCGAAGTTTTTTTTTGTTTGTTTTGTATTAGAAGAAAATCGTGACAAACTTTCATTGCATTGTTGAAGTTATCGATAGATATGGATTGTGTCTTTCTATAATGAAACTGCATACAAATATAATAAATAATTGAGCTAAAGAGAGAAAGATAGACAAATAAACAAATAAAAAAAAAAAGCAAAAAGAATTTTAACCGGATCTTAAACTCTTTACTTCACATCACTTTCGAGAGTCTTACTTTTTTCTCTTTTCTTTTCTTTTTTTTTTTGTTGTTTTATTTGCTTTAGTTGGAAGTCAGAGATGTTCAATTTAAAATAGAATGTCTTATTATGGTTTAACGTATATAAAGTGAAAGATACAATAATAATAATACTAATAATAATCATAATAATAATAATAATAATGGAGATCGATGGACCTTGCATTGGTCAGTAACCCACTGACCCACATTTATTACTGAGCACAAAAAAAAAATAAGACAATCATATTTTATTTAGATAAAAAAAAAATTGAATGATGCTGTTGTTGCAATAGTTTTCTATTTCTTTTCTATAACTTTGTACTTTGATTTATAATTTCTTCTGTGTGTCATCTTCTACTACTTTAATTTTACTATAAAAGGTTGATACGTGTGGGACATTAATACATTTCTTTCACACATTTGTCACGCGTGTGTGTATGTGTGTGTAGTAGAAGAATGTAAATAAGATCGCGTATTATATTGAAAGATCAAAGGAACAAAACAAAAACAACAAGAAAAAAAGAAAAAAAAAACTTTCTCATTCAAAGTGATTTTCAACGTGAAAAAAAAAACAAGAAAAGACAAAAATCCCAAATTTGATTTATCTTCAGTCATTTTTTTCTACTTCTTATTTTATCTTCATACTATATTTTTTAACTCTCTTGCAATACGAAATGGGAAATGGAACCGATACTCACGCGTGCAAAGAAACAAATAAAAATAACAAATCGAAATAAAAGAAGAAAAAAAAACTGGATACAAAAAAAAAAAAATTGTGTGTGTTTTTTTTTCTCTTATTAAATATCCAGTCAATCTGGTTTTTCAAAATATCTTTCATCTTTCTTTTCGTATCTTATAACGTCTTTGCGTATATAACAAGAAATGTTACACTAATTGATGAATTTTAAAAAATTCTTCTGCGGTTGTTGTTGTTATTTTTTTTTATGTTATTTTCGATGCTCAACTTAAAATAAATGTGGGTTATTAGGTCAATTACCTGTTGCTATCTCTGATCGTTTACATTACGAATACAACAATAACAAACAAACAAAAATATTATACATGCATACATGGATGAACAAACACGCACACATACACACACACACACAAATATTTAAATTAAAACATACATACAGTTTTTTTTTTTGTGTAATTTTTGTGAGATGAGTGAAAATGACGACGCGGCAACAATGATGATCGTGATGAGGAGAGTAGGCGCATGCAGGTAAAGTAGATACAAAAATAAATCCACACAGAGAAAATAATCATAATTCCAACATTATTTTTTTCAAGATAAATACTTTGGTAAAAGTCATGAACGAACTCATTCATTCAACAAACTTTGTACTTCATCTATGCTGTTTTGTGTTGTCTCTGGTATGAAGAAGTTTTCTTGTTTGTTGTTTAATTTTTTTTGTCTATAATATTTTTATTCGGGTGTGTTTTTTTTTTTGCTTTAAAAAAAATCATTCTAATTTTGTTTGGAAAAGAATAAATTTTGTCAAAACAAAATTAAAAAGAAACGGTTCTGATTTTCTGAAAAAGTAAAAATCAACAATTAACTTTTTTTTTTTCCGGATTCACTGAATTTCTTCTGCGACTTCATTAAATGAACAATTTTTTTTTTTTTTTAATTTAATTTTTAATTTTCTTCATTTTTATTCTTATTCTTTCATTATTTTTCTATGTTTTGTTTAGGAATACAATTATTTATATATATTTTTTTTGTGTTTCTATTAAATTAAATGAATTTTTTTTTAAATATTTTTTAACTGCGTGTAAATTCTTAAAAAACAAATCTTTGATATAATAAATTATTTAAATAATTAATTATTTAATTATAAATAAATAAATATATAAAATTAGGTTAATTATAATAATTAATAATCAGGGATTGGGCAGGTAAATTACACTGCATGTATTAGGGATACACACACGTTGAATTTTTCGTGTATTTTTTTTTCCATTCCCCGTACTATATTGAAAAAGAAAAACAATAAATTTTATTGTTTTCTTTCGACATCATTATCTGGTTTATTAATTATTATTAATTAATTAGTGTTAACAGCATAATGTGTCCATCCTTTATACGGTAATGGTACACTATCATCAATATCTCGTCGTTTTCTATGATGATCACTATGTGATGAAACATATTGTACATGATGACCACCATCATCGTGTCCAGATTCAGCTAATTTTTTAATACCAATAATAGCAGCTAACATAAGTGCTAATAATGATACACCAAGAGCTTTCATTGCTAATAAACCGACACCACCTAAACCAAGGGCACCCATCATTTTACCCATCATTAGTCCCATCATCATAATCATACCAAGACCACCTTTATCCTTTTTACGTCCCTCTATTTGATACAAAAGAGAAAGAAAAAAAGAAATTGTTAATTTTATTTGATTAAAATTTCTCTTTAAATGGGTAAAGGCAAAAGCTTTTAAGTATAGACAAAAAAAAAGTGTAAAAGCTTCTCAAACGAAAATCACAAAAAAGAAAAATTATTCAATTAATTTAAATATTTTAAGTTGCAAATTCTTTTGTAAATATTAGAATGTAAAGTAAGAATAAAAGGATATTTTTTTTCGTCCTTTATACGTTATCTATTTTGACATTTGATAATCAAATATTTAATTTAATCGATTATTTATTAACTAAAAGTCTGTCTCGACTATTGACTCAATAGACAATTTAATTTAGATTTTCGTAATTTTGTAGAAAATTTTTTTACTTTCCAACAAATCTTTATTCTTTAAAAGCTTTAAATGTTTCCGTATCCGTTTGCCCTTTAATACAAAATTATAAAAATTAATTTTCAATTAATCAAATTTAAAATGTTTTGTAATTTGTGTCCGTCATTAAAGAATTTTTTAAGCAACAAGAAAAAAAAACAACACATGAAAAGAGGCAGACAAAAAAATAATTAATGTATTTTGCCCATCCTCTTGAAAGAAGGATAATGGAAAATTTTAAATCATGTTATCGATTAATCAGAACATCGTCAACAAAAAATAACAAGACAAAAAATTAAAAAAAGTTCAATGGTTTTGGTTTTAAAGTTTTAATAAGGACAATCGGGATAAATCCCTCATCCCTCTCCCTAACTCATCATAATTTCTTTAAAATAATTTTGAAGTATAAGATTATCTCTTACCAACAACTCCTTTTCCTTCATCAATACTCTTCATTGCAGTTAATATAACATCCTTAAAATCCTTTTTCTCTAATAATTCAGAGAATTTAATTTTTATTTCATGACTTTGTAAATATTTAGCAACACGTCCAATATATGAATCATCTTCAACACTATTTATTGAACGTCCATCACTATCAACAGATTCATCAGGTGTTACAGTTTCAGTAAGACTTTTTGGTGATTCAATTATTTCTAATCCTGGTATTATTTTTAATGCACTACCATTATCCTGATTATAAATAACATGATGCATAACATTACGGATAACACGTACACCATGACATGATAATGGTGAATCTGATTTATTACAATCAGTTTCTGCAGACACAATTGTAATTGTCACCAAAAATAATCCAATAAAAAGTACACTGTTATTCCACAACATGATTATATAATTTTATTTGTTTGTTTTTTTGTTTATTTATTTATTTTAAGAAACTTTATATCGTTCCTTTATTCACTTGTTTCACAACAAACTGATGTCTAACTACTGATGGTAACAAATAATTTGATAGGAACTTTATATACTCAAAAAATTGGATCAAAATTAAAAATAAAAGAAAAACCCAAAAGACAGAAAAAAAAAACAAAAATTGAAATAATAAAAAAAAAACTACAAGTAGAAAGAACAAAAAAAAAACAAAACAACCAGAAAATTGAAATTAGAAAAAAATATGTTGTGTTTGTTGTTTTTGCTTTTGTTTTTTTTTTTTTTTTTTATTAGAAAGAAAGAAACAAAAATATTTATCTTAGAAGGTATACGATCGACGAATAATTATAGAGGGCACAATCACTATATAAGAAAAATTAATGGAGCATTGTTAAATACAAATGAACCATGACTTAGCGTAGTATAAATTTCTTCTTCTTCTTCTTCTTCGTTTATTTTGTTTTTGTTGTTGTTGTTGTTTTTTTTTTTTAAATAAATTCCAATTTAATATTTTACTGCTCTTGTTTTATTCTTATATTATTACTTCTTTTATTTCATTTGCCACACTTTAAATTTTAATAATCATACCTAATCTGGATTAAAAGAATTTTTAACAAGAAACATTTTTCTTCTTCTTCTTCTTCTTCTTATTTTCTATATGCTTGTTACGTTCTTTTATTTAAGTCGAGAATAACAATTTAAATGCTTTCTATAACACAACAATAATAATTTTTTTGATTAAGATTATTAGTTAAGGCAAGTTAAAGTATCAGCAACAACAAGAAGATTTAATAAATTTCTGTTGATTTTTATTCAATGAAATATTTTCATCAAATATCAACGAACTTGCTCATCTATCTGTACCTGTAGAGAGGGTTGGATTGGATCAATAATGGTAAAGATTCATCAATGATCAACAACATAATTCATTCATGCCTGCAGTTTTATCGATTTACTGAAAGTAAAGCTGTAAATTTTACGTATAGCGAGGTAATTTTCAAATAATCAAGATAAAAAATCCGTTTTAATGTAAAGTGTAAACTAGTTTAATGTTGACATTATTCTTTATTATTAAATTTTCTCTATAAATTTGGTTGGTTGTTTGTTTGTGATTTTTATCGTACACAAAAAAATTAATTATAATTATTATCCAAAAAAATTATTGGACCTAGAATATCCATTTATATTTGAAAGTAATCTTTATTATTTTGTTTTGCTTCGATAATCACGAATTTTACTTTATTTTCTCTAAAAGTAATAAAATAAATCAAAAGCATAAAAATTAAAGAAGAAAAAAATAAAAGGTTTTCCCAAAAAAAGCAAAAAAATTAATGAAGAAAAAGAAAAAAAAAAAACTAACTTAAAATTAGGAAAAAAAAATTAAAACCGCGCGTCCAAAAGAAATAGAAATGAATGGGAAAAATTTCACGTTCAAGTTCAGAAGATTTTTGTTTTTCTTGTGGTTTAGTTTGAAGATTTAAAGTTGTATTTTTTTATCTTTCTTTTTTTCTGTTTTCTTCTTCTTCTTCTTCTTTTACTTTTGCGTTTAACTTGAACTAAATCAATCATTATAAAATAATAAAAATTGTAACAAAAATATAAATAGATTCAACCTACATTTTCATCCAATTACGTTCAAAAATCTTAAATATAAAACACATTCCAATCTTAATTTGAAATACTTTGATTTTGTAACATTCACCTGTCTCCCTGACAATCATCGTTGAGATCTCAAATATGAAATTCTTTCATTTCTTATTCTTACAAGTTTTTTTTTTCTTTCATTTCTTTCGTGCGTACAGATTAAGCTTCTTTTTTTTCTTCTTCTTTTTCTTCTTCTTTGGCTACGTTTTGTATTTCAACAATTATTATTTCATGAATCTCTTGAATCATATAATACTGAACCTAAACGCCTAAAGTTATATTTCTAAGAAAGTGTTAATTCTCTTTTGGTTTCATCTGCAAAAAACAAACATACAATTATAAATTATTTCTAAGATGATGAAATCTTTTTGATCCATAGATCCATAAAAAAAAAGTTAAACACAAAAGAAGACAAGACCTTTGGATAATTATCTAATTTTATTCGTTACTTTACATTTTAGCAACAACAATTTTATAATTACAATTCATGAAATTATTCTTATATAAATAAATGTTAAATAAAGAGACACAAAAAAAAAAACAACAAAAGCATCTTTCTTATACGCAGTTGTTGTTGTTCTTTACAAAAGATTAAATTAAGATAATATGATGTTATAAGTCGGGAAGGAAGGAAGATTATTAATAAAAATTTATATATTTTTTTTTTTAACAAAAGGATTTTTCATTTCACATACTAAGATTTATTTTAATGATGCTTCCTTCCATTTCTCCCTCCTTTTCTTTTATTTTCTATTTTTCAGGTAATTTTAATGGTATGGTAGAAAAGATTCATCATACATTTTTGTTTTTCCTTACATTTTTTTTGTTTCCTTTTCATTCTTTCTCTCTTTTGTTTGTATAAAAATTTGATTAAATTATTAACTTCTGGATACGCTTTATGGTGAAGGATATTTACTTCATACAAATTTTACAATCAATTCTCTATATATATTAATATTGCGTGCGTGTGTGTATGTCTGTGGATGTGTGTGTATTTGAACGTTTATAGGTCGACCCAAATTTCAAGTCTAAAAATAAAAGAAAGGAAATATTTACATTTTAAAGAAAGAAAAAAATTCTAAAATTGAGTTTTTTTTTTCCTAATTTACAAAAAAAAAAGTTTGTTTTCTTTTTAGAAATGAATTTTTTTTTTGTTTGGTAATCATTTCTACTTTCTTATATTTTCTCCCTGAAGCCTAAACATTATACTTCACTGGCATTTCTAAATTATTAGAAATATGTGTGCCTAAAGGTTGACTGTATTTGATTTCTATGAAATTTTCTGTCTTTTACAATATTTCTTTTTTTTTTTACATTTTCGTTTACAGTGAAAGTTTACACTGGAAAAATTTGGATGTCTTTTCCTATTCAGTTTTCATTCTCAGAGGCTAAAAAGTTTCTTTAAAAAAATACATAATTTAGAAAGATGAATTAAGAACATTATAAACAAACCATCAAGAAGATTTATAATTGCGATGAATTGTTTCTAAAAACAAATTTAAAATTAATAATTATTACGTGGAATAAGAAGAATATTTTTTTTCTGTTTTTTTTTTTAAAAAATAAAAAATTAATAACGAATGAAAAATAAATAATTCATTTACAAAATTTATAAGAATTTAAGTATTTAAGTCCGAGTAAATTTTGCTAAATTGTAAACAAAATTCTAAATAAAATAAAATTTCTATGAAAATTTTCCCGTTTCCTTAAAGTATTTAAAATTCGTAGAAATTGGGTAATGGACTTAAATGTACAAATTTTAATTATACGGTAACAATTTGTTTATTATTAAACATTATATATAAAAATTAACTTTCGGCGTAAATTTTCCATTAAAAAAAAGCTTTATTCCAACTTATTACGCAATTCACTTATTTGCTGAAAGAGAAAGAGAGAAAAAAAAACAACCAAAAATATTTCCTATTTTTTTCTTTCTCTGATTCAAAGATTTAAATTTGAAAAAAGAAAGAAAAAATGAAAATTGTTTCATATTTTAAATCAAATTCTGTTTTATGTTGATATTTTTCTATAAATTCTTCACAAATCTACCAGAAGCTAAAGTATTCGTTTCCGTTTTTTTAGAAAAAAATCAGAGAATGGGAAAAAGAAAAAGGCAAAAAAAAAAAAAATGTAAAGCTTATTGATCGAATAAATATTTTTTTTTTCTGAAATAGATAAAGTTTATTGTGTAGTCATGAAATTTGCCTTTTAAAATATGTATAAGTCAAAAAGTCTTTTAGAAAATTCTTTAAGGGAATTTCTTTTTCATACATATACAATTGATTGTATGAGTTACTTAAAAGATAAGCGTCATCTTATAAGTAAAGGCATCTATAATTTTCTGACAATTCATTGAATGGGGTTTGGGTGGTGGGGAAAAAAATGTAATAAATAATTTAGCGTGTTTTAAACATTTTTCACACTTTTTCTAAGATAATGTTTTAATGAAAGATTTACATTAACTTTCACGTCAATAATTAAAAATCATTCAACATTGTTTGTTATTTTATCTGATGAAAAAAAAAAATATATTCCTACACATAATAAATTAACAATTTGAAACAGAGCGATACAGTTTAATCCATAGAATGAATGTTTAATATTAAACATTGAAACATATTGTTGTACGTTTAAAGAGGATTAAATTGTATTTAAATAATTAAAATATTTTTATTTTATACCTGTCGAATTGTAGAAATACAAAATTAATATCTACACAGATAGAATAATACAGGAATAGGACGATAAAATTAATATTGAAATATGTAAATGAAAGGAAACTGTCTAAATATGAGTTTATTGACAAAATAAATCTTTCAATAAGTCCATTTCATTCATACCTTAAATCCTTTTTATTCTTTTGATATTTACAATAATACGTACCGGATATATTCTTTCATCGAAAATGTATTTATATTTTCTTTCTCAATAATATTCTATATACTTTTTATATAAATCTGAAATATTAAGGCTGTGTTCGAATATTTCCTTACTAACTATAATTCTCACAAAACTTTTCGAAAATCATCCGATAGTTTCCCAAGTTTACAAAACTTCTACCTATTTTATGTTAAATCACCGAGTGAGCCCAGCAGTACACTAGATGAACGGAAATAAACAAGAAAGAACACAAATTATACACTAATTTTTCACAGAAAAAAAGTACCAAAAAACATTCGGACGCAGTCTAAATACTTTATTATGTTTAATAAAAAGAGAAAAGTTAGTCTATAAATTAATATGATAAAAAAATAATCAATTAAATTGTATAGAATTTTCCTAGCATAAGTTAATTTCTATTTTTTCAACAATATTACAAGATAAATTCTAAAGCTCCTTATTTTCTATAAAATTTCTTATTAAATACATTTCTAATAATTTTAGATTTACCTTTTCAATATAATATTTTGGTATTCTTCCTGTTTACGTTCGATGAAACAAGAGTCAATTCCCCTATGTTTTTATCGAAAACACTTCCTAGAAATAATATTTTGCTCAATAACAGAAAAATCAGAAAATGAAATTTAATTTTTCATCATATTTGCATAGAAACAAATTGTTAGTTAATTCTTTTAGCTTTTTTAGTTTATATTTTGCAAATCTTTTATTACAAAATAATTGATTTTTCTTTACGAATATAACAAACAGAATAAAAAGAAACAAAAAGACGAAGGAAAAGCACGTTGATTAAATAAGAAAGATTATAATTTTGTAAATAAGATGGATATAATTAAATATGGTCTACTGGTTTGTATTATAGTATTCTTGTTTTTGTTTACAAAATATATTCGATGAAATTAAAGTTTCCCATTAAGTTAAGAAAACTATAATTAAGTTCTAAACTTTTCACAACTTGTTTGTTTATTTTCTTTTTTTTTTTTTTGTGAAAATTAATGATGAACGAGTTACAAGTCAAAATATTAATCATAGCAAATATTTTCAAAACTTTAGCCATTAGAGTGAGTGAAAGAAGTAAATTCAATACATAATAGGGATAAGTTGCTAAGCAGCCAATTTTTGTTTTTAGAGAAATATCCCTTTAAAGCTTTACAAATTTTTTTAAATGATCCAATTGACGAATAAAACTTTTGTAGTATTGACATCTTCCTTAAAGATATTATTTTTTGCTCAAAATTTATTTATTTTTAAATTGATTCCCATTATTTATAACAAGATCCCCGGAAATGTTTATCAAAAAAAAATTTATTCATTGAAAGAGAAAAAATAAAAAGAGACCCAAAAATATTTCTCCATTTATTTACGTCTCCAAAGACAAAAGGTTAAGGTTTTTTGTCCATTTTTTTCTTTATTATAAAATATCCTTCCGTTAAGTAGAGAATATTTTTCATAAACTATCAAATTTAAACGTTTAAGAAATAAATAATATCTCTTCAGAAATAATATGAAGAATGAAAGAAAGAAAACAAAACAAAACAAATTGAATTTGTAGCAACACAAATTGGATTTATATTTATTAAGAAAGTGGAAGCAAATAAAGAAATAATAATAATACTAAGTCAAAATTCTTTCTAATTGTAAATTAATGCACAATAATTGCATTTGTTTTGTGCATATAACCAAAACGTTGCATTCATAAAAAAATTAATGTCAGAGAAATGAAAAATTCAGTTGAAACAAAATAAGATTATTAATATTTCACACCCAAATGAATTTCTAAAGTAAAATGATCTAAATTTCTCTTTTTCTTTGCATTTTTTTTTCTATTTGTTTATTTATTTATTCTTTTTTAATCATTTATTAATTTATTAATTTCGATAAAGGATAATCGTTTAAACGATGCAATGATGAAGGTAAATATTTTGAATTTTAAGAAAATAAACAGAATCTCTGAGTAGTTCATTAAAAATTAATAATTGATAAATGAATATCGAAAATCAATTTAGAAATTGGATATTAAAATCGAGAATCACTAGACATGTCAATATTTATAAACAAGAAGATTATAATTGTTGCGTGTTATATTACGTTACGCATTTATGAAATTAACAAATCTTGTTAAGATAATCTGCAACAATTTAAATAGACTTATCTCTGATATGATTCCATCAGAGTTGTAATTAGTAAATATTTTCTATAAATAGATTTTTGAATTTAAACTGTGAGAAAAAAAAACAAGTTATAATTTAAACTTGAATAAGTTAGAAAACCTTAATGTATAAAGTCCTTTTTATCAACTTTCGTCAAATCCAATTATCTCACCAGGGAAAAAACTCATGAAAAATTCAAATTGGACGAAAAAACATAAAATTGTTGTTAAATAAATTAACTTTTTGTCGTTTTTTTCCACATAATTACGTTAAGACATGGACCAACTCCATGTGCCCCCCTAAGTTCATTTCTGTTTTGAAAGAAAAAAATATGTTACAAATAAAAATAACAAAATAAAATAGAAAAAAAATGCAATGATTTTTTGTGCTGTTTGCGTGTCCATAATCTCCTACAAAGAAACACACACACTTACACGTGCAGTTGGGCTAAATCATTAAGTGTGAAATGCATAAAAATACGTTGATTTCATCATAATTCAAACAGTCATTATCATTAAATTGAATTGATAACATCAACTGAGAAAAAATATTTATTGTTACCACAAAACGTATTTTTTTTTTTTAAAAGAAAAATAAAATCAAACGGATAAAATAATGGATTTGTGTAAATCAGTGATATTTGTAGTGTATGTGTTTTATTTTTTAATAATTAATATAAATGCTATTGAAGAAGGTGACATTGTTATAAAGGATAATATAAATTGGTCATGTGCAAATAATGCTTCTTGTATTAATGTGGTCACAACAAATTTATTAAGAAAATTAAGACAAAAGAAAGAAATCGATTTGGGTTTTTTAAGTATTGAACCAATTGAAGTGAAACAATTCACTGGAAGATCATCACGTGTTTTAGATTTTCTTAGTGGTAATGCTGTAAAAATACCACTTGGTCCAATGGTTTTCAGTGTTCAACGATCAGATGATTACGATAATTTCTTGGAGATTTCTTTACTTAAAAAAGGCGAATTTGAAGTTAAGTTCAGTTTAAATTTAAGTTCAGTTTATTTAAAAGAAAACAAATTTCAGGTTGTTCATCATTAAGAAAATGAAAATTGTAAATGTTTACAGGCCGTCGAAGAGATCATAATAGACGTGATAGAAAACATATGCAAATGATGATACCAACATTCCTCGCTGTTAATGCAGTTGGATGGATGATGTTGGCCGTTGCAGCTGTTAAATTTCTTACATTTAAAGCATTCTTTGTCTCCAAGTTAGCTTTCATTGTAGCAACCGTTCTTACAATTAAAAAGCTCTTGGAGAACGCAACAGAAAAGTAAATTTATTATTGTTCTTAAGTTAAATTTTTTAATTAATTTTTCATTTTGTTTTTATTACAAAAATCTAATTTCAAAAATAAATCCAAAAGAATGATGTCTTCACATGTGGTTCAACATAATCCAGAACCAATGATGATGCCATACAATATGGAATTTAGTAGTAGTGGAAGTGATTTAGGTGGTATGGCAGATACAATATATCCATTTCACATAGGTGCTTCTGATGCATCTGGTTCCGATATACATGGTTTGGGTAATATTGGTGCTGAAAGTTCTATCAATAACGTCGTAGAATTAAACAATGCAACGTCACAATTACAGAATATCGCAGGACTAGCTTCATCCCAGGGACAAATTAAGAGGAGTTATGTTAAGCAAGGTGATTAAATTTCTAAACACGTTTTCTGCGTTGGACTAAAAGTTTTAAATTTTCTATTTTTTTTACTTGAACACAAAATTTTTTAATTGAATTCGTTTATTTTGCCTTCAAGCTTATAAAGTTTCTTTTGATTTTCAAATTTTTGAATATTTCCAAAAAACGGAAATAAGGATTAACTTTTGTTGTTACATTTAAATTGAGTTTTCTTGTTTTATTTTAACTTTTAAACTTTCACCGTTTCCTATATTTTCATTCCGAAAAAATTAAAGTTTTCTTCATCATTTCCTCTATCTTTCTATATTTTTATCGAATATTGATTCGTTTTCTTTAACTTGAATATTTCGTTAGACGATATATCAGATTTTGCGTCTATGCGTGTTAAATGTGCCAATATATTGAAAATGTTCACTGACCATTAGACTATTATTCATTATTATTTATAGATTTTAACAAACATAAATTTTTCTGTGATTAATATTTCTTAAAGAAAATATCTAGTGGTTTTAATCCAGTTATTAAAGTCAAACAAATATACAATTATTTTTCTTCTTTCAATAAATCAAAATATTCCCCAATTAAATTTAAATTCTATATTTATGCAAACAGGTATCCGACGTCAACCGAATTACAATTACAATACAGCAGTAAAAAATCCATCTTATATTTATCGAAAATCAACGTGAAAAATTAATCAACAGAACTATTTTTTCTATTATTTATTATTTTTTTAAAATTATTTATTGTATTATTTATTGTAATTAATTTGTTAAATTATAAAAAAAAAAACACATACACACACACAAAACACTGTAAAACATAAAAAACTACGTTTTTTTTTAATTTTACAACAACAAAAATATTTAAATAAATTATTTTTAATTATATTTAGTTTTCCGTTGTTTTTTGAGTTTTTAACGAAGAAAAAATACACACACACACACTAACAAATTGTTTAAAAAGTTATTAATGCGGTATTTACGTGATATTCTGTCAACGCATCATTTTGAATTTCTTTATTTAATTATCAGCAGTGTGTATCCCAGAGATGATCCTTTCTATACGTTATCAGAATAAAATATTTTAGTTTCTTATGCGTACCAAAGAAAAAAAAAATTTGTATTCTTTTCTAAACAGTGAAGAAAAAAATACAATATTTACCTTTTTTTTTTTTTCTTATAAATTAAATTCCTCATTAACATCATTTGTGTTTAAATTTAAATTTAAATTCTGTTCCCATTTATTTGTATTTTTTAAATTGTTTAATATTTCATTTAATTTATGTAAATATTCACTATCATGATCTGATAATCCGTATTTTGTATCATGCATTAATTTATAAAATATTTTAAAATATTTTAATATTTTAACATCCGTATGTAATGTTTCAATTTCTATTTCATGTTTTAAACGTAAAATTAATGTTAGTAAACATATTGGAAATATGAATAAATACACAATTATAATTGTAAAGATAAAAGTTTGTGTATAACTTAAAGGCATTTTAGATCATTGAACAAATTGGTTTATAGTTGTGAGTTGTAATTAATAAATAACAAAAGTTTGGACATAATTGAACATTTTTTGTTTTTATATATTCAAAGCCTACTTACAACCAGATATTTTGTGTTGTCTTCTTTTATTAATTGAATCAAAGAAAGTAGTTAAATAAGGTTTAGGAGGAAAAAAACTGGTTAAAAATAGTTTTTATGGCCTAAAATTGTCATCATCACAAGGTCAAATCAATTCAACAAAATTTATTATTTTTCATTGAATTTAAATGATGTTTGGAGGTGAAACTTTTACCCAAATTTATTATCTTGTTTTCTGTTTTAAAGTTAAAAAGAACAGAAAAAAAATAAAAATTTGGGATAACGATAAAATCAATCAAAAAAATAAAATTAATTGTTTTAATTAAAAGACGGTTTGTTTTTTTTTTCTTAGAAAAAAATTACTTTCAAAATATATTCTAGGTCAAGGTACAGCGATAATAAATAATTATAAATAGAAATCATAATTTTGATCATAAATAAATAAATAAAAATACTTAAACACTTTTATTTTAAATTAAATTATGGTTTTTGTGCGGTGTATGCTAATTCTTGTGCGTTAAGTGGCTCTCCTGTTGCTTTAGCTAAAATTTCAACAACATTATTTATTGAACGTCCCCAACCACTTTCATGTCCATGACCACCACCATGTCCTCCAGCAACAACTTCATATGTTACATGTTTTTTCTCTAAGAGTTTTTTAAGTCCAATAATCATAGCTAAGAATAATGCCATTTTGGATACTAAGAATGCTTTGCCTACTAATAATACGAGAGCTTTTAATGCGAGTGCACCCATAATACCGACTTTAGTTGCAACACCGGCAATCAATGCTGGCATAAGACCCTTCATTTTTCCACGGCCTTCTTCAATAACTTCTTTGGCATTTACTGTGAATCCAACATTTAAGTTACCATCTTCAGAGGACATTGAGAAATCAGCATTGTCAAATACTCTCCAACGTAAAGAACGGCTATTGAAGAATCTCCAGATTTTATCAGCAGCCATAACACTCATTGTTGCTTCATCAGAACCAGCTGAACGGGCGTATAATTGTGATTCAATGGTATCAATTGGTGATTCTACTTCTCTGTGAAAAATTAACAAAAACAAAATGTTAGAATATCCTTATATGCTTCAAACATGGAAATGTTGAAAACAATTTCTTAAAGCCGACTAAGATTTCAAAAAAAAAAAAAAGAAAGAAAGAAACAAGTTCTTTAAATTAATAAAAAGAGAAAAAAAGTCTGAATTAATAAAGACTTTTAAAAGGCGATTTTTATTCTATTGAATAAAAAAAAATAGAATAATTACACGTTTCTTTCTTACTTCATCTTGATTGTCGGATAAAAAATAAAATAAATTGAAATAGAAAATAGAAAAAATGTAAAAAACGTGTATATTAAAATACCTTGTTTGTGTCACTTCCAATGTATCACTTATAGAAAATGCAGACTTCTTGAGCATTCTATTCATATAAGTGATAAGTTTAAGCATTGCACATGAATTGTTATCACGTTGAGTACATTTTGTGTTCAATTTTTTTAAGAAACCTTCTTCAAATGTATTCGATTTTGTTTGTACCTGTTTGATAAAAAAAAAATAAAAAATTTAATTAGATAAAGTAGAAACAATATTTGACAGTAAAATAAACCGTTGAAAATAAGAAACTCTTCTGTAAAATTATAAAAAAAAAAATTCTAAATAAATTAAATTAATAATTTTCTATGATCAGTTTTCTGTCTTTATAGAATAAACTGTGTCAACTTTATGTTAGCGCGTCTATGTGTGTGTGTGTATGTGGGTATTGTTGACAAGATTATAAGACTGGACCGACATGCAGTTAACCTCATTTATAATCAACATCTATTTAGGAATTATTAAACAATAATATTATATTTTTGTGTCAAAAAGACAAAAAACAAAAAATTTACAAGACTGTTACTTTTTTTTTATTCCGGTTTTCAATTTAATTTTAAACGTAAAATTTCAGAAGAACCAAATAATTTGCATTAAGAATTTTTTAACAGTTTTTTTTTTGGATATTTAAAGTTTTGTAAATTGGGTTAAATTTGGTTGATGCAAAAAAAAATGTTCTCAACAAGAGACAGGAATTCAATGCGTTCAGATTTTTTTTGTTCCAGAAGGGAAGAAACATTGTTTGTGTATTTGATGAAATTTTAAAGACAGGATGAATTCATTAGATCACAGAAACAATATATAAAGGATTTAACTCAAGTTCAACAATTCACTTAAATTATATGATTTAAAGAAAAATTAAAAGATAATTACCGTATTATTATCAATTGTTGGTGTAGCAGTACAGACAATAATTGCCGCAAATAAACATAAAACCACTGAGAAATTCATTTTTTAATCCAAAAATAATTCACTTTAAAAAAATATATAAAAACACAGATTCACTTATTTAAAAAAATAAACAAAATAAAAGAATATCCAAACGTTTTTTTATATCAGAGATGATAGCTTATTGGTACATAACAATCTAATGAGAAGCTCCGCTGTTTAGTAATGGCTTATATGCACAATCTATTGGCCGATAGAAAAGATGATGATTTTCTAAGATGAATATTACTGATGTGATGGAACTTGTATAATTTCATACAACTATATATACATAAATATATAACTTGCAATTCTGATCGGTTTTCATATTTTTATTTATTTAAAGAGAATTTAGGTTATTGTTTCTGTTATGTTTTCTTTCGTTGCTGTTGTTGCATTTGCTGCTATTTATTATTGTTGTTGTCTCTGTTTTTGGTTGATAATTTTTTTTTTTTTTTTTTGTATCTAATTTTATCTAATTTATTTATTCATTTTCAATAAAGAGAGAGAGACAACAAACAAAATAAGATTTCAAGATCAAATATAAAGTGTATTAATAATTCCCTCCATTTATATGAAAAACAAAAATTAACATATATGTAAAAATAACAATATTTCATCCATTTTTTGTTCTTGTTTTCTTTTGTGTAAATTTTTAACGTGAGTTGAATTATTCTTTTTTTTTGTTTATTTCTTAATGTGAGATTATAATCCTTTAAAGAAAAAGTCTGTTGTACATAGAGCAATAATTTTACATTCATTTTTTATTAATGGCAATTTTTTGCCTTTACCTAAAAATTTAGTATTTAGATTTTCAAAAATTCTTTTGAGGAAATTACATCATTAAAAAAATATCTGTACAAACGTAATTGAATAATGTTTGAAATCTTCAAGGACTTTCTTTTGAAATCCTTTCTTTTGAAATCCTAACATCTTTTGGATGTTAATGTGAAGCAATTGAATTTTTTCGGTTTATCCTTTTTAATAATAAATTTTAAATCATTCTGTTTTTGTTTTCTTCCATTGATCCATAGTAAAACTTTCATTTAATTATGATAACAGATCAAATCTAATCTAATGTAAACAAACATTGTATTCATATAATTCTGATTGCAAATTTTGTGTAATAAATTTTTGTAACAATTATCAACTGGTATCAATTGATTTTTCTTCTGATTATTAATTTTTTTTCATGCTTCTTGTATTTCTTCAACCTGTTCTCAATCTTATTTTTCTAGAATAATTATTCTAGAGCAAATTTACAATTTAAAATAAATTGTTGATTATTTTCAATTTATCTAAAAATAGATTTGTGAAAGTAAAAATATTTGTAGAAAATTTTTAGATCCTTTTATTGAGATTTATTCATATTTTATTTCTTCGCGAAATCTGTTAAAAAAAAAATATGAAAAATGAAAAGAACAGCAACAACAACAACCAAGATTGAAAAATGCAACAGGTGAAATTATAGCGACATAATAAATCATCTTGTTCTCTGATAATAATTAACAAAAAAATACTAAACGAAAACTGATAATTGAAAATGGTGTTTTAGGAGCAAATGTCACATTAAAGTGTTATTCGTTTATTAGTTTTTTTTAACATTTTGCGTTTTGCTAAATTTTCTATAAACCAAAAATTTCGGTATTTTTTTTTCTTTCTGTTCCCATAGTCAATTAATTGGTCACTGACCGTTTATTCTTCTTCTTCTTCTTTGTTATTTCTATCTTTCATCGAATGGCAGGAATGACAAAAATCAAAACAAGTAAATTTTTATGGAAGTTTGTGTGGAAAGTGATTGAAATCACACAAAAAATAATTAGTGAAAAAAAATGCAAAATTCATTTATGAATATTTTTTTTTAAACCAAATCAATATTGTCGTTTGGTTTGATTTCGATTGATGATTGGTGATCATGATAAGATGATGTTGATTTTTTTAATTAATTAATTATTAATAAAGAAATCGTTTCCGGAGGCCTAAATTTCATTATAATTATTTCAAATATTGGATCTGATAAACAACAACAGAGTTCTGTTTATGTTTGTTTCACTTAAAATTTTAGTGTGAGAGTTTGTCCCATTTTTCCCAAATTATTGTTTAGGCAGGTAGATCTAATCAAATTAATTTCACTTGAATACATAAATTTTTATCCTAAAAACAAGAAACAACAAATAGAGATTATTTTTTTTATCCATCTTCAGTTTACTCTAGATAATCCCGATCATCGTGTACGCATATCTTATGGTTTGTTCTAATTAATTATTAAACCATTTTTTTTTTCTTTTATGTTTTAATAAAAATAATTTAGAATGAGTTTAGTCGTGTCGTATCAATGTCACCAGAGACGTAATACGCACAAAAAAAAACCACAAAACACAACGATAAAGTCATATAAAGAAAGACAAACATTTTAAGAAGAAAAAAAAAAGTTTTAAAAGATTCTTTTTACTGTTTTTCTTTTGCGCAAAAAAAAAAGTTTATAAAATATGAAAGAATCTTTTAAATCCGGTTCCCTGGAGTTCTGTTTTGTAATCTTTCACGTACAGTATTTTTTTTTTTTCTTTTTCTTTCTGAATTTCAACACCAACACGGTGATTATTTCTAATTTTCAGTATGGGAAAAATAAATAAATATTTTAATAGATTAAAAAAAATTGGACCTTCTAAAAAAAAACTTCTAACAGAGATACGGAATTTTAATCAGTCAGACTATACGGTAAATTTCTTTTCGTTTTGGTTTTTTTTTTTTTTTTGATTTTCTTTTGTCATTTTTCTTTTACCTTAATAAATGACCAGTGGGTGGTTATTAAATCACCACCCACTAATCACTGATACCCACTGAAAAATTTTGTTGCCATCATTACAATATTTAGATATAAATATTGGACTTTCTATCGAATATTTTCAATTTAAAATAAATTAACTTGTTTCCAATATTTTTTTAGTTGTGTTCAATTCAATAAACTTTTTTTTTTAAGTTTTATTGTAAAACCTACAAAATTGTAATCATTTATTTTCATCTTGTAAATCATTAAATCATCAAATTGTTATAATGACAACAAAATGAAAGTAAAGATTCATTTTATTTTTCATTGCTGTTGTTGTAAATCATCTTTTTTTCCTAAATATCTTCACTTCAGATATCAAATTATATTTTGTCTTCAAAAATTTTAATTAATGATTTGCGTTTGTTATAATTGAATTTTAATTATAGATTTCATTAATTATTTATTCAAGCGTCAATACAATATTATTTTAATTTACGTTTAAAGCTTTGACTTTTGTTTTTATTGTTGCTTTTAAAATCCGCAACTCAATTCTATATTGCTAATGATGTTCTCATCTAATCTTTTAACTGAGAAGGTTAATTATATTTGTGTTTTAATTTATTTAATTTATTGACTTTCTTTATAAAAAAAAAAAAGATTAAAAAGAAAAACATAAAAATATGTATAATTTGAGATCGCTTGTGTATCGTATTAATATTTTTCATTTACATTTTTGATTAAAGATCAATAAAAAATAAAAATAAAACTAATTATGATTAATTGATAATATTTACAAAGACCCGAAACTACTTTCCCTTTTCTTCGTATACGTTTTTTTATTTTGATTATTTCTTCCTTTATCAATATTTTTGTTTTCCTAAGATGTTCCTGTGGCATTTCCTATATTGTGTTTTATCGAAAATTTGTTCATATGTTTTCTTATCATTAAAATTCTCTTCCGTTTTCTTCTTATTTTTCCATTACGAAAATCTATTTCTTTCTTAATCGAAAAAAAACAATACTTCACAAAATTGTTCACAACAAAAATGAAAATAATAAACAAAATCTCTAAACATTTGAAAATACAAGTTTTAAAGTCTGAGCCAAGCTTAAAAATCATAGAAAAAAAAAGAGTTTCATTTGGACGTTCTTGTTTACATTTTATTAAAAGTTCCAAAAAACCAAAATAAATTTCATTGTTAATATTTTTCTTAAGTTTTCTTAATCAAAAGAAAATTATAAAATAAGACAAAAAAAAAAAAGATAATAAAGAATGGGACGTCGTCTTGTATAGAAATTTTTTCTGAGCATAAAGTATAGAAATTATCACATTATTGTGAAATCATTAACTTAACTTTTTTTTATCTTTTTGTATTTATTTATTAAGTAAATAAATAATAAAGTGAGAGCTATCAGCTGGGTTGTAACGCAATATTCAATTATTTAGATTTATTGTGGCGTCTCCACTTTATTAATAATATTTTGTGTCTTTCTATATTTTTCGTTGTTGTTTTTATTGTTGTTGTGGATGAGAAGCCGGTAATGTTGACGAATGGAAACTATTGATTATTCTGTATTTTAAAGTAAAATCAAAATAATTTATAAGACAATAATATTTTGCATATTAATTATAACAGTTTGTGATTAAAATATATTTAAAAAAAAAAAATTGTGTTTATGATAATTAGTTACAAAACCGATATTCTCTACCAATAATCTAAATTTATTCAAAATATCAACCAAAAAAAAAAAAATCAAAGAAGAGATTTCCAAAAAAAGAAAAAAAAAACCAAGCTAGAGAAAAAAAAAGATAAACTGATACTTTTGTATTTATTTCTGAAAAAATATACAGATCGAGTTAACTGGTTGACTAAAATATTAAGAAAAAAAAAACATATTTAAAGATCAGAAATATAATAATACATACTAATGATCACTTTCGTATGCAAATATATTTATACTTTATGTTATTAAATTACAGATAGACAGACATTATAATCTGTCAACTTACAGTTATTGTCATAATTCTTTAGTCTTCTACTTTATCTTCTTCTTCTTTCCTACAAATTTTTCTTATGTGAATCTCTTTTGTTTAAGTTTTGTTACCTAATAGCCTCAATATTTATTTAAATTTTAGATATGAGAACTATTTAAAAGTGACCAAATTAAAAAATACAGTCACCAAATTTTTCTGATCTTTTTTGATTCTACTTCTTCTTCTATGAAACTCAAAGATAATTCCTCTAATTGCCTTATTTTTCATGATTTCAATTTTAATTATTTAACTCTTGTCAAATTTATTAATAATTTTGTATCAAAGTAGAACGATAATTGTAGTGGTTTTTAAGTATGTTTTTCTCTTTGGTTTTCATTTAAAATTAAAACTTGAAGAATTCGTAATTAATTTTGGTTGAATATAATTTTTCCATAAATTGTAATACTTTTAATAATTGTCATTTTACATTACAAAATTTAACACTTTATGAAATCCGCAATCTTTAATATGAAAAGTGTGTTTCAAGATCTAAACGAATATTTTAAAGCAATTAAATTTATGTTTTAAATTTTAAATCATATTTTACTGAAAATTATTGATTTTACATAATTTAAATTATGTAAGGTAAAGCTTCTTATATTTTTTAAGATAAGGGGTGACTTGAATATTTGAAAATCACAATCCTTAACCCTTATTAATCTTATCTGAAAATCTTTTTAAAGCTTTATCATTCTAAAATATTATCAACAAAAAATACGAGTACAAAATAAAATTTTAATCCTATAACTGACATTAAATATCGATCAATATTTTAAAGTTTAATCAAAATATTTTATTATTAAAGAGAATTTTTATCTTTGCAACACAAGTACAAAATGTTTGTATTGAATAGAATCTCTTCATGACAGTGAATTTTTGGTTATATTGTCGACAATCTAAACATCTGACAGCTGTGTTGATTTTGTTAAAAAACATTAGAATATTCCTTTACTCATGAGATTGAATCAAATAATTATTTATACAGACAGAGTATGCGTGTAACTAAAAATGTTTAGAGTCGAGGAAGGATAAACGTTTAAAGGTGAAAATTATAATTTCAAGGATACATCCAAATAATATTCGATAACCACCTTCAACTTGAACATAGATTTTCCTTTATAAATATAATTTCTCTCATATTTTCCTTCCTGAGAGAATAAACCTGAAAATAAATATATTTTTGTGTTGAAAATAAAAACTCTTTAGTTGTTAGTTTTTTTTTTTTGTTTTTGTTTCTTTATTTAATTTTGTGTCTTTTTATGATTTTCATTTGTTATTATCCGGACGAAGAGAAATATTATTAATTTGAATAATTAATCAAATTTGTTATATTAAATTTTGTGGTTATATATTTTTCTTTTTTATTCTTTGTACAAATTATATTTTCTTATTTCTTACCAAGAAATTTTCGTCTTTCTTTTTTTTTTCCTTCTTCTTCATCTACTTCTTCTTCTAACGAAAAGATAAACAAAAGAAGTGCGGAAAAAAAAACAAGAAATAGAAAGATAGGATGATTTTCATGGAAATTATTTATTTAATTATAAAAACAAGGCTTCTTGTTTTTTTTTTCTCGTCTCTCCCTTTCATGTAGTCGAAAGGAGAAAAAAAAAAACAACCAGGATTAATTTGTGTAAATATGTTGAAAGAAAAGGCAAATAAATTAACATGTTAGTGTAAATAATTATTATACGCGAGAAGGAAGAAGGAAGAAAAAAAAAATGTTGAATTTTAGACGGTATATTAAATTTTAATCTCTCTTCATTTGAAATATTATTTCCATAATTTTAAATCCAAAAACTGAATACAAAAAAAAAAAATAAAAAGAAGAAATGAAAATATTTTTAACTTTTTTTTTTCGTCAAAAGAAAAAAAAGGATCAAAATAGAAACTTTTTCCCTTTTATAACGTTGTCTCCTTCGTAATCTAATCAACAACGAGAAAAACAACAACAAAAACGAACTTTGATGTTTTTTTCTATAATTTTTTTCCAGTTTATTGTACGAAGAAAAAAATAAAGAAAAAAAATCTCAAATTTTCACACTTTAAAATTGCCCCACTTGAGTTTTGATGTTTTTTTTTCACCCTTATTTTATTCTTCTTCTTTTTCTTCTTCTTCTTGTTGTTATGTGATTAGTTATACCTTTTCTGTTAAATATTGAAGATCTAGAGATTTGAAGAATAAAATTGATCTCTGGCAAAAGAATTCTTATTATCTTGGATTTTCAGTGTAGACCGGCACAGAAAATTTTCTATTTTTAGATTTTCTGAAAACAAAAAAAAAAAAAAAAGTATAACAACAAAAAAATTATTATTATTCCTTTGAGAATATTTTTTGTTTCGTAAATAAAGTTTTTGGTACAAACTCTCTGTATACGAGAGTCCTCTAAACTTTATTAAAAAATATATCTATAGAAATTTATACGAGTCCTATAGACATTAGACATTTTCTTAAAAAAAAAAAAAAAGGGAAATTGATGAGTTTATATTTTTTTTATGTTTAGAGAAAAGAAAAATTTGTTTGGTGAAAGAATTTTATTTGAGAATTATTATGATTGAAAATTAATGTCAAAAACATAATGAGAATGATTTCCGCCTGAGGAATTCCTTTCCTTTACTTATAAAAGAAAAGGGAAATCTATGAGAAAGTTTTTTGATTTTAACTTTAGAAGAAGAAATACGAAAAGTTTGTGTATTTTTTGTATGTAAAACTTGGTTGACTGTGAAAAAAAAATTAAAATGAGAATGAAAAAAAAAGATTATGAAGCAAAATCGATTATTATTCTTTAAAGAGTTTTTTTTCCATTTTCTTTGATTTGGGCATTTAGGGAATGTGGAATACATTTAAACGATGGTCAAAATTTCATCCTTATTTGATTGATTGATGGATTGTTAAATATTGGATTATTCTTGTATGATTGATCTTATGTATTAGCTCTTTTTGAATCTCTTATTCTTTTCTTATAAATTCAATTTTTTTTTTCTTTTTTTTTTTCTGTCTTTAGAGAATAAAGTTTTATATCGTTGATTTATTACCAAAACCTCTTGAATGTCTTAGAAATAGAATGAATTATTTATATTTGAAATTTAATACAGTGTCTTCTTTTTCTTCCTATTTTTTTTTTTTTTTTTTGGTCAATAGAATTAATCGAAAAAAATTAGATTAAAAATGTTATGCAGTTTTCTAAACAAAATTTCCATTTATCCATCTTTCTTTCTTCTTGTTTTTTTTTTTTTTTTGTTACTTAGTTTTTCATTGAAATTTCAATAAGAATATCCATCATCTGCTTAAGCTAAATTAATTAATTAATTAATTTTATTTGAATTGAATTGAAATTGACGAAACAAAAAAATTATAATCGATTATTTATTTCATTAATCTTCATAAAATTTCACAGCAATAAATATTTTCTAATAGAAACAAAAAAAAAATCCAACTTTCTGTTTTGTCGATAAAGCAGTTTTTAAGTTTCGTATAATTATAAAAAAAAAATAAATTCACATAAGACAACTTTAGGCGTGTCTTTTAATGATGATGACGTCTCAGGTATACAATTTGGCGAATTGTGTTTTATTTCATTTTATTTTTGTTTTCTTTGTCTCAATTGAAAAAACAAAAAAAAAAAAGAAAATAAGAAAAAAAACAAAAGTGTTAGAATTTAAACAATGGCTTTAGAAGATGTGTAATTCTAAACGATGAAAGTTCAAAACAATAAATATTTCTGTGTTAACACATTAACATACGGTTATTTTTATAGTGAATTTTTTATATAAGAATTTATTGTCAAATAAGAATTCATTTAATATTTAAGCTTTTCTGTTCATACAGTTTAGCGAAAATGGTTTTTACATTATTTTCTTATATTTTTGGTTGTATTTGCAAAAGCAAGATTAAGGACATAAATTTGAATTTAATAATTCATTTTTTGATGATAAAGAGTTCATTGAAAATTCAATCAAATTTAATAAATACTTATGCGTATAGAGTGAAGTGTGAAAAGAAAAGTTTACATAAAAGAATTTTTCCATCGTTCAGTAGAAAATGTATGATTCTTTATTTTTTATTTAACATTTTCTATATTTTATTATTTTGCAAAGTTTTCTAATTATTTTTTTGGTTGACTGACATTTAATTTGTAAAGTTATAGAATATGAGTTTATTGTTTTGTTTATATTATTTGTATAATTCAATATAAGAAATTCATTCAACTCTAACCTCTTTAATACGTAGTTTTTTTTTGCTACATAAAAATACCTCATTATAAAATTATTAACAGATTCATTGATCGGTCGATTAAATCCGCAATATTAATATTACCTTCATCGCGGTCAATATACATTTTATTATAATTATTTGATTATTTTTACATAACTTTGGATTAAAGGGGTTTTACCGTACCTTATAAAGACACTAAAAAAAATTAATAATAAACACATTTGTATGGAACATAAAATTTTTTCTGTTAAAGAAAAAACTTACTGTAATCAGTAAAACACAAACATCACCGTAATCGTAACCGTAATAATAAATAATAACATAAGACTGATAACTATTTTCATCTTTCTTATTGGCAATTTATATACATAAAAGTTCAAAGAATTGAGCAATATTATTATCAGATATTAATTATTTTTATATCTTAGTTTTGTCATTATTTAGAAGAAAGTTGATGAATTAATATCCTGTCTGGACATACTTTTGTTGTTTGTTCTTTTCTTTAATCAAAACGAATAGAAGTTTTTATCATTTATTGTTCATTGGCCGATTACACTTTATGAAAAGAATTAATCCTAACTGACATATCTTTATGATATTCATAATCTTCCGAATGAATGAAATTTAAGACTTTGCTCGGTTTAAATATTTTTTTCTTTTAGATAGAATAAAAATACCATTTTATTGGCATCCTTTCATTTTCTAGAATTTTTATTTTCTTCAAAAAAACTCTAAGAATTTTACCAAGAAAATCAAAAACAAGTTCTAGTAAATTAATTTCTTAAAACACACTTAAAAAACACAATTCAAATAACAAAAAAATTATTATAAATTCAAAAGATTTCAAATCTTTTAAAAACTTCACTTATATAAAGGTCAAATGGGGGATTGTGTTCTTTAATTCTTAACTAACATTAAGAATACAAAAATGTCCTCCTTTAATAGAAAAACTTGGGAAAAGTACACAATTATTATTATTATTATTATTTCTCAAGACAAAACTCAAATAAAATCATGTAATTAATTTGAAACAATTAAAATTGTTATTGTTATTGTTGTTATTGTTTGTACAAGGAAACAAAAAAGTTTGTCAATTTAATTATCTTTATTATACAAAAATAATATAAAATACATAAAAGTATGTAAAGATCTATTCCTTAAGTGTGTTTATTTTCTTTCTAAATAAATTTTAAATTATTCCAAAAGAAACTTTTACATTTACGTTTTTCTTTTAATAAATGCAAATAACAAAAAAAAAATACTATTAAATTTATTGTGTTTTTGTTTATAAAGGAAAGACTTAGGAAAAAAAACTTAGAATATAATGACTTTTATAGATTTTGGAGGAAAATTACATGTTTTGAATTTTGTGTTGAAACAAAATCAATAATTATTATTTTTCAGTGAATAAAAAAAAAAAACAATTTATATAAATTAAATAAATAATGCTACAGAAAACAAAAGACAATAATAATAATTGGAGATGGCTCTTTCTACAATACAAATGTTAATACTTTTGTATTCTATTATTATTTAGTTTCAGAATTTTTATTTCTGTATTCTGAATATCCTTGATAGGCTAAATTTTGTGCTGAATTAGAATCACCAAAACGTACACTGCCACCACCACCACCACCGGATGGTTCAATACTTTGTTGCCCTTCACGATAATAATTTGTGTATGGATCAGCAAAACTTGATCCTTGTTTATAATAATTACCACCATGATTATTACCATAATTACCACCAAATGAATTTTGATTATGATGATAATTAGCTGATCCTAATCCTTGTGGTGTATATTGATAATGTCCATTATGTTGATTGCCAGTATAATTATTTTGTGGATGGCATAGTTTAAAGTATCCAATTACACCTAAATTACAATTAAATTTTTTCCATTAAAGTTTATAAATATTAAAATGTAAAGATTTCGTCAAAAGAATTTACCTGGAATAATGATTGCCATAAATCCTAATAATTTTTTGAAGCTAGCTAATCCCAAGATAAGAGGTAAGAACAAAAGAAGTTTCAATTTGAAAAGTTTAAGAATAATCAAAAGTGGAATGAATAACTTCTTGAGACGATTTCTGCCTGTTAATTTAAAAAAAATTTACAGTTAAACTTTATCAAAGTACTATATAAAATTGAAAGAGAAACTTACTAAAGAGAGGTGCTTTTTTATCTTCTAAAACATCAATTTCATCTGCAATGTCATCAACAAATCTGGGTGAATATCTTCCGCCTTCAGAAAATTCTTGTGGAATTTGAATCTCGAATGCGGTGGATTTTAAAAATCTGTAATATGAAAAAATGACAGTTAAGAAAACAATTAGATCCACAAATTAAAAAAATGTATACTTTTCAATTTTTCGCTGAGCAAATTTGAGTAAATGATCCCATTCTGAATCAACTGCTCTCGGTTCTGTTGAATATTCATATGGTTCTTGCTCTAATGATCTTAGTTGATTTTCTGGCATACGTATAATTCTCGCAAATGGTGCAAGACTAAAAAACATCAGTTATATTAGTTAAATATTTTAAAATAAAATTAAAAAATGTTCGTTGAAAAGAAACTTACTTGTAAACATCTTTTGAGAAGAAATCATTGAATACACCCAATGCTTGTGATTTGAAACAATCTGCTAATTCACCATTTAAACAATTTCCATTTGTTCTAGCTAAATATGGATCTATATTTCGTCCAGTACCTAACCCAACAAAATCTAATAAATGTTTTCCCTGACGTCTTTCTTCACTTTGACCAATACCAATCTGTTGTTGTGTATGATCAATTTGATCTGGTAAACGAATATTATCACAATCTGTTAATTGTAAAGATAATATTGTTACTAAAACCAATGACACAATATTTTTCGTATTGATTCCCATTTCTGAAAAAGAAAAAGAAGAAAAACCAAATATGAATTATTTGTCGTTGAATAAAAACACTGAAGTTTCAATGGAGCAAAAAAATGTATGAAATCAAAACAAAAAAAAAACAGAGTCGTGAAGTTAGTTAAAAAATTGGTTTGAAGAATATAAATAAAGAAATCAGATGAAAGTAATTCAAATTCTTTTTTCATGTTGTTTCTTGTATTTTTATTCAAAACAAACATTTTTTTTTATATCAGAAAGTCAATGTTAAAACTTGAACAGAAACACGCACACATCCATTGCTATTCATAAAAATGCACTTTACACAAAGAGTTAAAAAAAATATAGAAATGATAATAAATGAATTAATTACAATTTAGAATGTCTAATAAATTATATTAGTTTTATCCAAATCGAATCACAGAAATTCAACAAATATTAGAAGAGATTTGTATTATTATTTTTTGTGTAAGAAATTCTTTCACTCCTGGGTTTGTCTTTTTTTTTTAATTTCTTTGTTTTTTTGGTTCGTTATTTATGTACATTTTTTCTTTTAATGTGAAATTTTATGTAACAATATTTAAATAATTAGACCTTTCTTCTTTGTTTGTTATTGTTATTGAATCATAAACACTTTTACGTATTAATTAACACAATCATATTATCACAAGACACAATATTATTTGTAGTGATTGAAGACATCACTTCTATATTAGTTTATTATATTTTCTTATTAGTTTTTAGTTTTGTGTTGACGTTGAAAAATAATTTTTATTGTTAAACTTTCTTAGAGTATGTGTGTGTGTGTGTGTGTGTGTTTATTTGTTTGTTGTGTATGCGTGATTATTTAAACTTGGCGCGAGCATCAAAATTTTTTTTGAAAAAAATATGTTTAAAGACACTTTGAACAAAAGTATAAATTCAACTAAACAGTGGACTGAATTTTTTTTTGTATTGAGCATGGAGGAAGCGATAGAGCAGATACGTACGTTCAAACGTGCACGTTTTCTGAATTAAAAATAACAAAAAAAAAAAAAATATATAAAGTTGAAGTTGTGCCTCGGTAAAAACAAAAAAAAAATTGTTTAAAGGTTTTGTTAAACTTTCAATCAGTTACTGAAAAAAGATGATTAATAAAGCAAATAAAACAGAATCAATTTGGTTTGATCTAAATTCTGTATAATAAAATTAATAAAATGCTCAAGATTTTATTGAACATTTTCTCAAAAACCAAATTTAAACCAGTTATTTTGTTAAATTTTATTCATTTCTTATTCTCTTGTGGTTTTACGTTAAGATCGGATTGTTTAATTAATTTTTATATTTTTTATTGAAGAAATAAAAAACACGAACTCTTTAAATATAAATTAGTTTGAGAAACACTGATTTTTTTTTATTATGAAGAAAAAGAAAGAACAGAAAGATAAAACCACAAAATTTAACAGTTATAAAATATTCTTCGTATTAAACACGTATAAATTGTAACGTATAAAAAAATTTATATTTATTCTTAAAAAGATGTTTGTTTGGTTTAGTTTAGTTGGCTAGGTTGGAAATTGCGTGAATTCTCTCTTGTCTTTCATTTTTTCTTTCATTCTCTGATTGGATTTTTTTTTTCTATGGACACAGGTAATTCTTAATTTGTTGTATATTTTTTTTCTTTCCCTCTCATTCTTCTTCTTATATTCTTTTCTTTACACGACGGTATTTAAATATTGTAAAAAAATAAATAACAACTGCGAATATGTAAACAGACGGACACCTTATTGTGATGTTTGTTTTTTGTTTTATGCGATTTGTCTTTTTATGGAAACAACTCAATAAACGAATAAATAAAAATGATTTGATTTTCTGAGACATTGATTTGTATTTATTAAAAAAATAAGAAAATTCTTAAGAATGAAACAAAAAGAAATTTTTGTTTAATTGAAAAACACATAAATAATTTATGTTGAATATTGAATTACATTTGAAATGTTAATTCTTGTAAATGGGGCAGACATCGCTCATTCTTTGTAAAAAAAAAAGAAATTCTGACGAAGAAGAGAAAAATTAAAACAATTTTTTTGAATATTGGCAAAAATTTCAAAAAAATTCAAAAAGAAAAAAAAAATGCACAAAAAAAATACACAGACGACGAAAAAAAAACAATAACTTTACTTACTTTTTTTTTCAGGTAAATATCCGTAGACCAGAGTATAGTGGAGACGACACTCAAAACACAAAAAAAGTTACAAACAAAAATGAACTAAAGAATATTGATCCGTACCCGAGTAAAGTAAATTAGTAAATGGTTATATTTTTCAATTATCTTTTGTAATTTATATATTTAATTTTGTTCTGTTTCACAAACACACAAAAAAAAAAATGTCCCTTCCACAGGAGTAGTGGAAATAATGTATAACAAAAATTAATTTCACTCTTATGGAATATTATGACGGGATACTCCCCACTCCTCAGACTATAGACATACACTTTCGGTTTTTACATTTTATTTTGTTTTCTTTTCTTTTCTTGTTATTAATTTCTTCGTTGCTTCTTTAGTTTTTGGAGTTGCATAATATGTTTGTATGACGTTGAAGTGGGATTGGTCTTTGCATATAGTTTAGTGGTATCATCCATCAATAAAAGGTTAATCATCTCAATTATCCCATAGTTCAATTATAGTTTAATTAAATTAATTTGTCTAGTGAATAATTATTTCACAGGAGAATTGCGTTATTGGCGCCTGTAATTTAATATATGTAACTAATTCGATTTTATTCTATTTTTAGATTATTCGTACTTAAGGGAAAAGTAAAGCTTAAAACAAAAAAAGAATAATTATCTTGTCCAAATAAATGGCAACAAAAAAAAATTCAATTCTTTCAGTCATTAATAATTTTTCTTCAAATTAAAATAAAAGCCGGCATCATTCATTGTTTATCATTTGATAATATTTGACTTGACATTAATTTGATTGAATCATTATTATTTTTTGTCCTCAATATTTAATTTTAAACAATACAATCAAACGTAACAAAACAACCAAATAACGTGAACAAAACTCCAAACTTAAATTACAAAATCAAAAAGAAAAAAAAACGTAGTAAAAAATATATTTTAATATCAACAATCGCACGTCTGCGTAAAATCCCAAAACGAAAAAAAAAGCCGGATCTATAAAGGAAAAGACATTTTTTCCTCTCTTTATAATTTAATGTTGAGAAGAAATGGTAAATATATATTTTTGTTCTTCTTCTTTCTTTATACAATTAAACTGATTATGTAATATAACAAAGAAAAAAAAAGTTATTATTAATATCTCCGGTTTAGTCTGAAAATCTTACAAAATAAAATTATGATGAAAGAAAGAAATTGGTCTGACCGTTCATATTATAAATGAAATGAAATAAAAAGAAAGATTATTGTTTTCTTCTGGTTGTGTTAACGTCATTGCCCTAAGTACCTCTGATACATTAAAAAAGATTTATAAATTTTTATATGGAAAAATACTTTCTCCTTTAAAAATGAAAATTAAACCGCATAAAATCTATTTATTTTATTATCTTGAAGAAAAAAAAACCACAACACAAAATAATAACAAAATGTACGGATATAGATGAGACACATACACCAACACACATATGTTCATATATGAAAATTAATATCCTACTTTCTGTATTTAGAAGAAAAATACTTTATGTGAAGTTAATGTAACTTTAGAATAAGTTAAGAGTCTTACTCAGGTAACAGAAATTATCTTTCTTCTTTAAAATATAAATATAAGAAAATCGACATGCAACATTAAATTCATTATTTTATTATTTTTGTCTAATGTAGATTTTTGTCTAATGTATGCATTATTATCTTTGCACTGTAATTTAGTTTATTTTCTTTTCTTTTGGTTTCTGCTAGAAATCAACAACCATGATAATTTAATAAGATTAGGAATATTCTGTGAGTGAAGTATATTTATTTATATTAAGAAGAAACGTTATATTATTTTTAAAGGATATTGTCTCCTTTATATCCTTTACGGTATGAGATTTTTGTACTGTGAATATCTACAGTTTTTCCTTCCTTTTCATTGAATTTTATTTAAAATAAAAATTTGAAGCTACGATAAACTTTCATTTCAACTGTTAAAAAATCTTTACATTAAATTTCCTTGAAAGAAAATAAAAAACTATAAGAATTGTAATATTGTAGAAATATCAACATAATCTCACACTGAATAAATAAGACATGGGAAATATAAAGGATAAATAAAATATAATAAAAATGATACGATGAAAATGATAATGTCAAATAATATAACTTTAAGAAATAAAACATAAATTGATATGAACTTTATTATATTTGCTTCTTTCTTATAAAAGAAAAATTGTGGAAAATTGTAAAAATCTTCACGTCTATGATGAAAATCTTTCTTTTCTGCTTCTTCATCTTTTATTTCTGTATTTTTCATCATTTTTAATATTATGAAATTTACATTTACAATGATTTTTTATCAGTGGGTTGTAAAACATAGCAACAAAAAGACGGGAAAAAATAAAACTATGGTAACAAAAAGTTTATAGAAATTTGTTTTGCATGACTGAAGTTCATTCACCCCCCTCCCCCCACTTTTTTCTAATCATCCCCATTTTTTTATTTTACCTTTTTATATTTAATCAATAAATGTTTGTTGTAGAAAATGTTTTAAATGTGGGTTCAATAAATATGTGATAAATTTCTTAATTTATTTTTAAAACATATTTGAAGAATTTTTTTTTTAATATTTACTCAATACATCTCACGTCTCTTTAATATTTTGAAAGGTTTCGTTTTATAATCCAGGAAAGTAATAAAAAAAAAAGTGTTATTATGGGTCAGTGATTTTTTTTTTAAAAGAATTTTTAACTTGACCGTTTAAAAATAATTATATGAGATTGGTTTTTCTTTGGGGAATATGTGAAAATTAATTACATAAAATTTGTGTTTGTAAAATAGGGAACGGGAATAAAATCAATTTTAAACACGAATAAAAAATTTCAGAATAAAGAAAAAGCAAAGAATTCTATTTATATAGGATATTTTCCTTATTCTAAGAAAAACAAATAAATAACAAAAGGACTGACTAACAAAAATAGAAAATCTGAGACGACCATGTTTAAAAAGGTTAAGGTTAAGTCCGTAAACGTGCAGATTAATTTTGGTCAAAAAAAAAAGGAAGAAAAAAAAAATCCTACAAAAAAAATAATAATAATAAAAATGTTGTTTCATTAACCGACCTAAAAGGGATAAAAAAAAAACAACACCCACTTAAATACTAATCGGAAATAGTCAACCACTATAATACTACTCTACTCTAATATATATTGGCTTTACAGCATCAACATTTAATTACACCTTCATGTGATCAACATCAACAAAGAAATACAACAAAACATAAATTGTTTGTATTGTATATTCTATGACAGAAAATACAAACAAATTCTCTTAACCAAAAATCAAAAGTCAGCGAAAAGATGTTAAAATAATATAATAAAACAACAAAAAAAAGTTAAAATAAAATGACTCATGAAACTTTCTCCCAAGGTGACTAAATTTTCTTATTATATTCTCTTTCATTGCTCTTACAAATATTCCTATTAAATTTTTGCAAAGTTAGTTTATTTTTAATAAACCGGATCTTATGTGTTGGTTACATAAAAAAAAATTTATTAAGTAAAATTGCATGCACACAGACACACACATAAACTCGATTAAGTAAAATTATACACATACACACACACACATACATACATAAAATGTTAAAGTCATGTTATATGTTGCGACAAAAAAAGAAATTATTACAAAGACCTCGAGGGGGTCATTCTTGCATGTAGGAAGGTTAGTAAAATGGTAAGAGAATATCACTATTTTCTTGTTAACTGTTAAGTTTGCAATTTTTAAGATCTGTGCTGTTTAATTTAATTGAAATTTCAGACATTTTTTATTTATTTGGAATCTCCGGAGTGAAGTTAGAGATTTTTTTTTTGTTAATTTATAATTTTACGGTTGTTTGTTGTCGCCTTTTTTTGTTTTGTTTCTGAAAAATAATTATATTTTTAATTTGTTTCAAATTTAAATATGTGAAATTAAATAGCATAATTAGAGGTCAAGTGAAATGAAATGAAGCATTTCTTATTTTATATTTATGTATCGGCTTTTAACTTTATTTATTTTGAAGTTTCAAGTAGAATATTTTCAAGTTGAACTTTTATAAAGTAATTGAAAATTTATTCTCATGTAATTTTAAACTTTCTTCTTCTTCTTCTTCCTATTTTGCTGTTGTAAATTAACATCAACAGACAAAGGGATTTATAAAATTAATTAAAAATAATAAAGCAGCTGAAAAAAAAAAAATTAAAAGAAAAACGAAGAAGAAAAAAAAAACTTTTTTTTTATTTCAATTAAAATTTTTATTTTTAAAATTTTCGGTTTTTGTTCTTTCTACATAAATTCTAACAATAAATAAATAAATAAATACATTTCAAAAGTAATCAAAAATAAATAAATAACATTAAAAAAAAAACACTGAAAATCCTTTCTCTCAACTAAATTAAAAATCAAAATTCAAAAATAAATAAATTATTATTGATCGATGAACATAAATAAAATGTAAATTTATAATTAAAAATTTGTTTGGAATAAAAAAATTGATTAATGTAAATTTATTGAAATTAGTTATGTTCATTGGCCAAATTAATTGCTACAATTACAACTTGAAAAAACAAAAAATTGTTAGTTACTAAAAATAAATCTATCTATTGAAAAATAGAAATCATTAGAAAATGAAAACAACTAACTCCCCTAATAAAATAATATTATCTTCTCCCTATAACATTATGGGTTAATCTTTACAAAATGGATAAAAGTGTCTCTCTCAACCTTCACCCCAATATAATATACACTACAATAAAAATATAAAAATTGTTATCCTTCAGGTAAAAGACACCCAAAACCATATACATTTATTCCCATTTATTAAATTAAATCAATCATAAACGAATTGATTTAAACTATACATTTTTTTCATTTTTCCCTTTTTATCTCTGACAAAAACAACAAGAACAACAACAACAATAATACAGTAAAATCCATTTAATCCCATTTACCTTTCCATTTTGTTGTCGTTGTCTTTTTTTTTTTCTTGATTTTATTTAACTTCTTTTTTTTTTTTTTTGTTTGCCTTTCTCAAAATGACATAACTATTTGGACATTTTTTTTTTTTGCAGGATTGAAAATTCACTCAAACACAAATACAAACAACATGATTCCAGTAGGTTTTTCTGTTTGTCATTTTTTCCTTTTTCTTTGCAAGAGAAAAAAGAGAAAACAGAAATCGCGAGAAATAAATAAAAATAAAGGATAGACAAAGTAATTTAAGAAAAATAAAATAAATAAAGAAGGATTTTTATAGAAAAGGTTCTACTTTTTAATTTAATTCTAAACGATAACAAGAAAACTTGGTTTTATTAATTAAAATGTTTCGTTAATTTTATTAAATTAACTCAAGTAAACTTACTAAATACACCATTTGTACACGTTTTCCACTAGACGTTTATATATATAAAAATATAAAAAAAAAGCACAAAACAACAAATGTGCTTTTGAGCGTAAGAAATAAAGATAGGAAAACGACAACAAAACAGTAAGAGAGACAAAAGGGAGAATAAATGAATAGTTGAGGGATTAAATTTTTTTTTTGTGTTGTTTTTGTGTTGATAAAGATCAAGGGAATAAAACCCACACAAAAAACACAATAATAATAAATATAAACAACAAAAAAATAAAATAGACTAGTTCATGATGTAAATTACTAATGATATTTCACTAACTCTATCTATTAAAGCCACACAACTAATAAAAATAACATTTCCGTATTTTTTAAGGAATATTAACTTCAATAATAATTAAGATAATCCACAAAAAAAATTCTAACTTTAAGAAATTTATTTAGATTTCAAGTTCGGAGACTTTTAGTAATTCATATATTTGTGTTGACTTAACAAGGATTGATTAAAGGGCAAAAATAAGAAACATTTTCTTTTATAACAAAACAAAAAAAAAGGTCATTTGACATAATTTGTTCAAAAAATTTTGTTAAATTTTTGTTGGTGTTGTATTTTCCCACAAAAGTAAAAGTACATTAGTTAAGATTAAGATGAATAATGGAAGGAAAAGTGGAAAAGTTAATTCCCATTAGAAAATGTCATCTTGTGTCGCTTTAAAATATAAATTAGATATAATTATCCTGATTTTCTTTTAAATAAGTTTATTTCCGGTTTATCCGGATTTGCTTTAAAAATTTCACAATTTTCATATTTTTTAGATTTTCTTCGTTCTGATTTATGTTTTATCTATTAGGTAAACTTTCTTGCAAATACCAATTTATTAATATCATTATATGTTGTAATCATAACCGGATTATTTGAGTCTTTTAATGTTGTACATTCTTTAAATGCTGCATCACAATTAACATTATCCTGACCATCTTTTGCCGCTCTCATATATTTAAAGAATCTTAAAATATCTGGATTATCTGATGTCGGTTTTCTTAATTCGTTTAATTCACTGTAAAGAGAGAGAGAAAAAAAATCAATAATAATTTTATTTATTTAACTTTAAGAGAAAAAGACAAAAGAATAAAACTTAAAGTGCGAACATACCGACTCAATTGTGCTGATATCAAATTACTGTATGGTGCAAATTTGGCTGGATTTGCGTACATTAAACAGACTAATTTTTCACGACATTTTTCTTGATTACTCATACCATAACCTAATTGTTGAAATACAGAATCTAATCTTGATAATAATGGACTATAAAATGGATCATAATTTGATAATAACAATGATGATGCCGGTATATCATGAAATACTTTAAAATCATTTCTATGCATTCCCATTTGACTGTTTGTATATTTATTGAAATAATTATGTCCTCCACCATTTATATAAGTTATTTTTTGTCCTCCAGGACCATAACGTGATATAACATTATTTGTAGCAGCTGCTGCTGAATCATACATTTTTGTTGCCATATTATTTGTTGCTTCATCTAAAAAATAAAAAGAAAATATATGACTTGAATTATGATTTATTTATTTTATGTTCAAGAATGGCTTTTCACCCTCAAAAATATAAATAAAATTCTATATTCTCAACAGAGAGAAAAAGTTATAAATAACGTAAAAATTTAGTTACAATTATTTAAAGATTCTTATTCTGACCGCAAAAGAGCCAATATTTCTTTTTAAGCAAATTAATTATTTAAATTTTAATTTAAAATTTACTTAATTAATGAAAAATATGAAAATTTTACCTGTTCCCGCTGGATATGCATATTCATTTGCATTAAAATGATTATCTTGTTCAGCATTATATGGATTATCTTTAAAATCAAGATCTTCAACTGCTTCTGGTTGATTTGAGAATCCAGATATTCCTGATAATCCTACAAAGACAAAAAAAAAACAATATGCAATAAAACAGAAAAAAACGGATAAAAATTTTCATAGCTGAATAACAAAATTTTAATGAAATTGGTATTTTCCCATTTATCTATTTTTCTTCGTTCCATTCCTTTTTTTTTTTTTTGGTTTCATCGATTTGACTTTTTTTTTGTATAGTGTTTTTTTTTTTACATGAGGAGGTTGTTATGGTACGAATACATTATAAAAATGTATTCACAAAAAAAATATATATACGTCAAGTTCAAGTACATAATATGTATGTATATGTAGCAGTATAAATAGTATGATGGAATTAGGTATTCCCATTACTTTAAACGTAATAGGCATAATAATAAAAAGTTAAATGATGTAAAAGATGTAAAAAGAAAAATAAATATATATATATATATATATATATATATAGAAGTTCGTGTGGAAAATAAATCTGTAAGTATACAGATTTAACCGTCTGTTTAACCGTCTTCATTCACCAGAAGAAAAAAAAACTCCGAAAAAACGAAACTCCAGACTTGAAAAAATGTATTCATCCGGCAATGAAACACACTATAAAAGAGGCGTATCGCAGACGACAAATCGTTTAATATTTAAATTTTATTTTTTACTTTTTTTTTTTCGTTCGTTCGTTCTTCTATTTTATATTTTATTATCAGATAAGAAAATTCTGATTTGATTTCACCTTTTTTTTCTCTTCTCTTTTTCACAAAGATAGAAAAAAGAATGCGTAAAAAGAAGTTATAAGACAACAGAAACCCTTAAAATATAAAATGAAACATAAAATACTATTTACCTTTTCCCACAATTTTACCCAAAGATCCAACGATACTGGGTAAAAATAGAACAAATAATATAGTCTTCGCTATTTGTACACCAAGGAACATTGGATACATCAGTTTCTTTAAACCTACACAATAAAATATAAAAAGAAATTTAATTCAGTAAAAGAACAAAAAAACATAAATTAAAGGATAAAAGACAAAGAGAAAATAATAAGGAGTTTTTACCTTTAAAAAAGAATAAACGTCCAGACTCAACTGCCCTTGGTACATTGATATTAATTATATGTGTCTCGGCAAATTCCTTAAGGCTATCAATTATTTCCTCATCAACATTTAATATTTTATTATTCAAATATGATCTACTTTTACGATTTCTTTTATAATTATTTGTTTTATTTTTATCCTGTATTAATTCAATACCAGACATTATTTCATATGAATTTTGATGACTTAATGATTGATTTAAATAATCAAAAAGTATTATTTCAAGTTCATTAATTTTATTTAAATTACTTTCATCTTCTTTCTCCTCTTTCCGTTTTTCATTTTCTTTTTCTAACAAAGTTCTATTTATTGTTAAAATTACATCATTTGGTGTTATATTCTCTAAATTTCTTAATTTAATAAGATTTTCTTCATTTTGTGAATAATTACTAAATTTAATTATATTTTTATTTAAATTATGTTCAACATTACAGACCACTGTTGTTATTGAAAATATTATTATAACAACTGATAAATAATATATATGACAATTCAGTAAATTTACACCTGTTAATCGATTTCTTAAAGGCATCATGTATTTTTCTTCTATTTTACCTTTCTGTTTTTTATCACTTTTCTTTTCCTTTCCTTTGTTTATTTTCACGTCTGTTTGTTCTTGGACAAACTCTTGCTTTTATTCTATTTTACAAATTTCAATTTAATTCCAATTTATATTTTACAGCAAATAAACATTTTTCCTTAAGTTTTTCTGAACATTTTCTTTCATTTTTATAATTTTATCAGTTGAATTCAGTCTTCAGTTCTCAAAATAAAAATCTAAAAGAAAAAAAAAAAAAAAAAAGAATAAAAAACAAATTAATAATTTTCATTTAAAAATAAAGAAAATTTAAAATTGTAAAAGAGATTTTATAGAAATAATTATATAGTTAAAATGGTTGAAGAGAATAAATTTGAAAGTTGAATAGAATTTAATGGAACGAGAAAATAATCCCCCATCATAATAATAATAATAACTTTATTCATAAAACGTTTTTGTCAAAAATCTCCTATATTATATAGAAAATGATTAATCGTTTATATAAAATATAACCAACAAACCCACAAACACTATATTAAATGACTAATTAAAAAACAAAACTCAAATTACAAATCCTAGACATGAGACATCATGTTATTTTATGTGAAATAAAATTTTGATTGTTTTATTTAGAAATAAATGGAAAACTTAATCGACAGATTATTTGATGGCAAGTTAAATGACCGAAGAAAAATTCTATGAAGTCAAAGAAAATAAAAAACAATAAAGAGTAGAACTTTAGATAATTTCAAAGTACTTCAAATTTCAAAGTATCTAAACTGGTTGTGTGTTTAATGTATTGTAGATATGCCCATATTCCATCTCTGTTAAAGTTAAAGGAATGCTTATAAGAATGTCCAATTAGTTTGTCATAAATGATTATGGGAGAAAAAATTAATTCGTGTCTTTATTATATTCTCTGGACATTAATCATTAGAATCCGTAAATAAAAGAGAATATAATCTAATATCATCATCATCATCATCATCAGCCCACCACTGTTAAAATATTATCGTTGCTTGGGAACACAATTGGACCATTATTAAAAGGCTAGCAAACAAAAAAAATTATATATATTACTTTGGAGCGTTTTTTTTTATTTCTATTCTTTTAATATAAATCAAAATTAATTAAGAATATAAAAAGTATAGCAGTAGAGACGTCTGACTCTTTACACTTGATGCTATATTTATCATCTTGTTTCGTTATAAAAAAATTCTTCTTCTTGTCATTATTAATTGTTACACACTTTTGATTTTATGCTAAAGAATTTCTTTTTTGCTTGTAACACTTTTTTTTCAATTGAATTTTTCTATAAAAATAAAAATAAAAAGAAAAACAAAAAAGGTAAAACACAAAAGTTTTCTTTTATGTTTAAAAAAGGTATATGAAAATGCGTAATCCATGTAATTATAATTGATGACTAGACGCAGGTGGATAAACGTCATTATTTCATATTTTATTACATCAAACGTTACAATATTGTATGTTTTTTTTTTATATTTTATTAGTGACTACAGAGTTTCAATTTACAATGATTTAATGTTTTTTTTTAATGACCAAACATCCCTCTGCCTTCCATCTTTTATATCTCACTTATTTGATATGCCTACACACTAAAGGTTTGGACAACAATAAAAATTAATTAATTATTCCAGATATTTGTGATTAATTGAAATACTCTTGTCCACCCAGTAAAACCTTATTTATATTTTCTAAACATACGCACTTCATCTCTCAGTATAATAAATTCTGTTTATGTGTCTCTAAATACTGACACCTTCACAATAAATTGACGATACAATGTCATGACCATGAAAGTGGTCAACTAATTGGTATCAAAATTGGTACAATTGTATTAATGTGGGTTCGTATAGAATTTTGTATTAAATCTCCTTTTTCACTTCCTTTTAATGATCCATACCGCTTCGCTTTATAACTCATACACTTCAATCCTTAAAGTGAATAAATTGAAGTTAAATAAAAAGAAAATTCTTTTTCTTTTCACTCGCTGTTTTGCTTGTTTTTATTCTGAATGTGTACAGTGCTATAATTATACTTACATAACCATAAACCTCAACAAATACTGTTGATTGAGCTTAATTAATGGTAAACGCCAACTACGAAAGCAAAGTACCTACTACGTTTGTGCAAATTGATGTAATTTCACTGAATCATCTTTTGTTTTCTTTTGTTTTGTAACAAATATAAGAAATACAATAACGAGATTTTTTCAAGAAAACTATTTGTAAGCTTTACATTCAACATTGTCTGATTTGAATGAAAAATAAACACGAAATTGATTATTAGAATCTTCTCATTGTATTTACTTTATTTTGAACTTCTTTGAATTTTTAATCAAGACGAAAATATTTTAAAAATTTGTCATTTCAGGATTTATACCAACTTTACAGAAGAAAAATTTCTTGAAATTAATTTTATTTTTCCTGGAAAAATAGAAAGATTTTATGAGAAAATTCTTTTACTGGTTTTTCTTGTTAAAAATCAACTAAAAACTTAAGTTTTTAACTTTTAGCAAACAAAACTTTTTATTTCGTCCTTTATTCCCTTTTCAAAAAAAAAAAAAAAACAACAGACAAAGAAAACGAAATACCGCGCGTACAGCGTAGTTTTTAAAGATTTTTCTTACAATTGGATGATGAGAATTTAAAAAATTCTTTCATAGAACAAATTAAAAACAAATTGTGCTTTGTTTTTCTTAGACTAGACATGTTAGAAAATCTGTTTTCTGGTCTTTTGACTCTTAACACTAGACAAACACGAGTTTAAATACCAATTAAAAAAAAAACAACATTTTTGGAATTTCCAAATTTTTAATTTCAATTTAAATTCAAAATTAAATTTATAAAAATAAAATATGTTGATGATTTTTAAGCGTCTTTTCTTGAAGAGATTTAACATTTTTTCTCTATACATGAAAGAATTTCCTCATTTATTTTATTTATAAAAGAATTTGAATTAAATTTGCATTTTGTTAAATTTGTCTATATTATTATGACAAGAAAAAAAAAATAGAAGAAGCAAAACTAAAGAATTTCTAGCCAGACGTAAATTAGAATTAAAGAGAAAGAAAATAAATTAAAAAATCTCAATATTATTGTTTATAATTTTGGACTTGCATAATTACAATTAAGTTTATTGGCCGATTTTTTTCTTTTAATAAATTGTCTCGCGTAGAAAATATTACAAATTTTGACCAAAATCTGTATTCTCTTTTTTCTTTTAAATAAAAATCATAAATATGAAGTGAAAATGAAAGAAAAAGAAACAAAAACTGGGCATCTGGAACACGTTGATAAAGCCAATTTGCGCTACTTTTTTTTTCATATTTTCATTAATGGCGATTCATTATAAAACAAAAAACACATTTTTATAATGATCTCAGATAAATATAATCAAAATATGAAATCTTTTAAGATTTTATAAAAATATAAAAAAACCAACAAACAGAATTCATTAAAAAAAAAAGTAACAACAAAAGCAAATCTCCTGATTTTTTCCATTTTTATTTTTCCGAATTAAAATAAAATAATTCTGATCTTGAAGATTTTCCAAAATAAACAACAACAAAAAAATTACTTCAGTGCTCTTATAATTTTGTGAAAATATCTTTCATTAATTTATTCAGAATTTATGTACTTTGTATAAATTTTCTACGAATTATTCTTTTGATTATTATTTTTTTATTGCCGTCAAGTTCATTGTGATTTTAACTCTTATATGGTTTGTTTCGGAGAAATAACTTTTGAGAGCACAACAATTATTTGATTAATTATTGACTGAATAATATTCTTCTTAATAATTTCTGTTTTTTTTTTTTGTCTTATTTTCTGAACACAAAATTTCATACAGTTCATCATCAGAACGAGAAAAAAAAATCTAATTAAAAGTGAAAGAAATTAAAAAAAATCAGATTTTTTTTTCTCTCTTCTTCTTCTAACAATTTTTTTTTTCCGGTCTTTTTTTTATTGCAATTAAATTTTTTGTTTTAACGTCTATAAGATGAAAGAGATTACACTCATTTGTGCGTTAATTTTTTATTAAAATTAAACTTCTTCTTCTTCTTCTACTTCTATTGGATAAAGTAAATATTTTTTATAGAAATTGCAAGGAGCTTTGATAAATACGATAAACCTTGAATTAAATAATGTGTGCGTGTGTGTGTATGTGTTTCTGCTGTTTTTTTCCTATTAATTTTTTAAGTGTTTGGAAAAACAATTTTTTTAGAAAATGAAAAATCATAAAAAAGAATAAATAAAATACAAGGAAAATATTAATTAAGTTTGCAACAACAACAAAAAAGAAGAAAGAAAAAACTGAAACAAAAAAAAAATCAATTGAAATTTATTTTTGTTGTTGTAAATAAAAACAAATACGTTGAATATTTTTCTTTAGTTTTTCATCATAAATTAAGCTTAAAGTCTCATAATTTATACACGGATATAAAAGTGTAAGTACAGAGTCATCATATATTCATCACATCATATTGTTCATATCAGATCACATGGGACACTTTTTGTACATCGCATTTATTCTCTTAAAGAGAATTATTTTCAATTATTTATGGAAAATGGAAAGAATAAAATTAAAAAAAAATTAGATTAAATTTATAAACACAGAAAAATATTTAAATTAAATTTAAAAAAAAAAAAAGTTTATGACTCTGAGAAAATATGATGTGCAGAGAAAATTGTTACGGTGATAATGGATTTATCAGCGAACATACTTAACACCATTTTAACCTTCACATATTTCTACTTTAAACTATTACAAATTTACCTATCGATAAACAATAATTTAATTGAATAAAAATCAATTTAAATCAATCGACAATTGTTACTTATTCAGAAAATAATCGTAAATCAAATCGATTATTTTCATTTCTTAAGAAAAGAACTTAAATTTTGTCAACTTAAATCAATTGAAAAAAAAGAAAAAAAAAATTGAATATAAACAGAAAAATTATATGACCGCGAAAAAAAAACAACAACAGAAAAATAAAAAATAAGAAGAAGAAACAAAAAATTTAAAATGTTTTAAAAATAAAAACTTTCACCGGATTTTTAACTTTAAACAAAACAAAACAAAACAAAAAAATATAATTCATCTAAATTTTTTATTGAACTAAAATGAAATGAATTAATTTGTATTTAAAATACAGTTTTAATAATAAATAAAATCATTTTGAATATTGTTGGTATTTATTCAATTTAGGTAAAATAAAATTTTTTAGTTAGATGGGAATAGAAGAACAACCTCCAACTGTCTACCATCAATTGAAATAATTATCATATATTTTAATGTCTCTAATATTTAATTGAATAGAATTAACGAATAAAATATAGAGGGGTATTTTTACATTAATGAAAAGTGGTTTTAGTCTATGATTTAATTTTTAATGAATGGATCATTTTAATTTTATTTATTTTTTTTTTGCTTTATAATCTTTCAACCAAAACAGATTAAATATTATAAATTATATTTTATAGATTATTTCTAATTTGACAGAGAGAGAGGAACATAAAAAAAAACAAACAAATATAAAGTATTTTTTTATTTTCAAACAAATTCAATTCAGATTAATTCTATTACAGCTAATTGGAAATAGTAACGCATTATTTGAATTTATATTGTAAATGAGAAATTATGGAAAATTTTATGGAATTAAATTTTGATTTATTCTGGATAATGTGTGAATGTCCTATTTCTGTGTATATGGGTGTGTATGTATTTTATCCCACTTAAAATTGGGTACATTTAATAGTTTAAAAGTTTGCCAAATAATATTAATTTTGGGAAAATGTTTTCATATAATTTACAATAATTAATTTCTAAATTATTTAACATCAAATAATTTTTGTTTTGTGGAATTTTTCGTTATAAAATTCACGATCATTCACCTTGTACGATTGAATATTCAAAATATATTTTCATTATCGAATAAAATCAATAAAAAATGTTTGAATTTGAAACAAATAAATAAATTAGATGAAATTTAATAATTCAACGAAAGAACAAAAAAAAAAAATTTCTAATTTCATAATCACAATAATCTGAATCAAAATATTATTAATACGTTTGTTTTTTGTCTTCTTCTTAAATTTCTATTTATGTGACTTAATTTGAATTTAATTTTTTTTTTTGTCATCGTTGACTGTTTTTTTTTTTTTCTTCTTGGTTTCAATAAAAATATCATATTTTTTATTTTAAGTTCTGTTCTACTTGTGAGAAAAACACCCAGAAACGTGGAAAATAATATGAAAACAATAAAAAAAAAAATATCTGCGCGGACGACATAAAAGATTGACACACATTGAAAATGAAGATGGTCTTTTGAAAAACAACCAAACAAAAAAAAAAGTGAATGTCTTATGTGGTTATTTGCTTCTTCTTCTTCATTCTTATATGAAAAAATTATAGTTTACTTAAATATCATCTTTTAATGTGAAACAAGAACAAACGCACACACACACACATATATAATGCACACGTCATCACATCATTTTTTATTGTCCGGTTGAGTAAAAAAAAAATAAATTCAGTACAATATAATTGAACTTCCGTGTATGGACCGATCAAAAAAAATTATATTTTTAAACTAAACCAAAAATATATAAAATCTAAAATCTAAATAAAAATAAAAGAAAGAAAACAACAAAAATAAAAGCGTTGGTACTTCTTGTACATCGTTTTCAGAGTAGATTTCTACGGATGTCTAATTCAAACTGATCGTTGTCTGGATATTTTTTTTTTCTTTTGTAAATTGTAAATTTAGGTAAAATAGAAAGAGGAAAACCATAAAGCTGGATGGAAAAAAAAAAAAAAACAAAAAACAAATAAAGAAGAACGAACACGAAATTGAAATTATGTAAATTTTAATTTTTTCCCATTGAAAATGGTCTTTTTTGTGCGTGTGTGTGTGTGTGTGATGTGTGTGTGGAAATCGTATCAAAATGATAATAAAATCTTTAACTATTTTTTTTTTTATTTTCTAATAATTTAAATGTTGTGAGAAAAGAAACGAAAATGCCAATCTAATAAGAACAATCATAAGTTAAATAATGGTGAATATTTTATGATCGGATATTTTATTTTTTATTCGTTGGGATTTCTTTCCGTATTTTTTTATATATCTTCTTTTTTTTTTTTTTTTTGATTAATTTAACATTGACCTAGTCAAGTCGGTGTATTGCATCGTGCAAAGTAATTTATAATGAATTTTGTTGCTTTTGTTTTAACGATTTTTCTTTTTAAAAACAAACCATAAAAATTTTCTATGTTTTGTTCTGTGTTTTTTTTTTTACAAAAGTGAACTTAAATGTAAATTGTGTAGTTCAATGAACTTCTTTATCTTAAAGACGAATATATTTTTGTATCGTTGATTAAAGTCTCTTACATGCGAGACGATAAAGAGATGGGAAAAAAAAATTAAAGGAAGAATGACAACTCCTGCTGAGTTTGTATCTTTAATTTATTTATACAAATCCAAAATTGAACAAAATATTTTCTACCAATGTGATATTTATTATTTTCAATAAATCCTCATCCATATAAGAAGTACAGAAGAAAAAAAAGATATTAAACCTGACATTCTGGTTTCGATATAAAGAAGAAAAAAAAATACACACTAAAGACTCAGCTTTAAGAGAAAATAAAAAGAAGAAGAAAAGAAGAACGTATTTATTTTTTTCTTTTGTGCGACGTGAGGATTTTTTACAAGTTTTCCTTCCTCGAAATACAAAAACAAAAATGTTATTAAGTATAAAGACAGAATGATGACACTCACACTGAAGTTATTAAACAAGATCCACATTCAATCTTTAAAAACTTTCTTTTTAATTTCTAGAATAAATATTAAAAAAATAAATAAGATTCTTATGGTTTTTTGTATTTCTGATTTTTGGGTGACCTTAAGAATATCGAGGCTTTGTCTTTTCTGATTATTATTCTGTTTCGTTATTTGATTTTTTATTTATTATATTTTTTTGTTTTTTTTTTGTTTGTTTTGTTTGTCGATAAGATTTCTATAATTCATTTATTATATACAAAAAAAAAATGAAGACAAGAAATAAAGAGAAAGAAGAAGAAGAAGAAATGGATGAGAAATCGAGATCAATAATGAATTGTCCATATAAATAAAAATAAATGCATGGATTAATTCTTTGCAACGTATATAATTATATTAATCAAGTACTCTTAAATGACGTCGTCCTCCTTGACATCATCTTTCTATAAACTATCCTACTTACACGGTAAGACTATTTGCTGTAAAATCTAATTATTTCTATGTAAAAATTTTAAATTGCAGCCTACATAAATATTTAATATTTTTCACTTATTTTCTCCAATTAATAAATAAATTTAAAGCGCTAATTTAGGTAGATTAAATTTTTTTTTTAAAAATTAAAAAGCAAAAAGTGAAAAAAAAAATGTTTTTTTTTTGGGGAAATTTTCTTTATCTTTAAACAATCACCGCTTCTAGGTTATTGAAACAAACATTTCCAAAAATAAAATAAATAATAAATACAAGAAGAAGAAGAAGAAGAAGACGATGAAAAATTTAATATTCACGGTTAATGTCAATATATTTCTGCAGTAGCAAGTAGCAGTAACAAGTTAAACTGATGACAAATTATTGAATACAAAAAAAAGGAGAAATTTCCAATTTGAATTAGAATAAAGTAAAATGATTTCGATATATGGATAATGATGATGATTATAAAGTGATGTTGATGATAATAATTTTGATGATAAAGAAAATTAAATTAACAAACCGTTGATTGTGTGTATGAAACGTTCCTATATAAATATATGAATTAATCCAGACAGAAAATCCAAAATCCAATTAAAAAAGATTATCCTTCAATTTTATCTTTCTTCATTAAACAATTATAGAAAATGAAGAAGAAGTAGAAGAACAACAACAAAAACAATAAATATAAAAAAAAAACGGTCACTGAACTTTACATTAAATTATTTCTTCAAAGTTTAAACACAAAAAATTTTTTTTTTCTTTTTTTGGTTACAACAAAAATCACTTCATTTAATCGATATAATCGATTTAATTTAATTTATAGAGAAAAAGTAAATAAATTCATTGATTACATTTATTTAACTGTGTGTGTGTGTGTGTGTATTCACTATAATTATTATTTTATTTATTTTGTCTCGTATTCTTCTTAAACATATAAGAAAAAAAAATTGGTTTTAATCAAAAATTTCAAATTGCAACTGATTCGATTCAAAACTTTATGACAACTATATTTGTTATGTTAAAATTGTGTCTTCAGTGGTTTCTTTTGGTTTTACATTTTACACAACCATAACGCAACACAAACACTTAAAGAATAATATTCAAAATTAACACAAACACAAATATACACAAACTTAAAAAAAAAATAAAGTACATCATGAGAGAGAATAATCTCGTCATTCTTGTTTTATTTTTTTTTTAACATTTTCTTATATTATTTCTCTTTACGTTTTGGTTTTTTTTTATTTTTTCATAAAGAAGGTTTTTTTTTCTTCTTAAAGTTTCTGATAAGTAAAAAATAAAATAAAATAAAAAAGCAAGAAGAAAAGAAATGAAAGAGAGATGGATTGTTGTTGGCTAAACTTTACCTGTTGTTAGCCTGTATTGTGTATTTTATTATTTTTGTTTTATCTTTGTATTGTTATTCTTTTTGACTCTCTTTTATAAAAGAGAAAAAAAAAATGCTGATGGTGTTTTGCGTTTTATATTTTTGTTTTTATTTTTTTGTAATCGAATGTATTTTAACCAGGTTACCGGGACAAAGTTTGAGTTTACCTTCAACGTATTTATACCAACCAAAGAAAATATATTTATTATGAAGAAGAAGTAAAGAATGTTTTTTTTTTTATGTCTTTTGGTGTTAATCAATTGAAAGTTGTTGAATATGAAAAATATTTATGATTGTGTGTATGTGGCGGGTATTCATAAGTGAATATTCCAATTTGTTGAATATCATATTGTCGTTAATTAATTTGTATTTGTAAATATTTGTTGGTTGAATTTTATTTTAAATCAAATATTAATGTCATATTTAAAGACAACATACAAACAGAATACCACACAAGTTAACGTAATTTACGTGCGTTTAATGTATAAAATAGATAAAGAAAAAAATACAATTATATCTAAATAAAGAGTTCCGTTGTCGTCAGACCGTTGACTTACATGTTAATTTTTTCATTTTTGTTTTTTTTTTAAGTAAAAAGTCTTTTTTCTTTTTTAATTCTGAATTTTTTGAATGCTTAGGGGGATAGGTTATTCCGTGTATGAAAGTGTGAAGTTTTTGCTCCAAATTTCATCTTGTATAGTTTTTTGTTGTTGTCTTTTGACAAGTAGTGAATGCAGAAAATGAAACGACAATAAGAAGATCACGACAAAAAAAAAGTCAAATCAACGTTTCAAAGTTGAAGGTTTTTTCTTGTTGTTTAAAATTCTTGTTCATTTTAATCGGAAATCAAATGACAAGTTTTACTTCCGATTCGTTTCAATAATTATCGTTCTATTCAGTTTTATTGTTCTTTTTTTCTTGTAATAAAAGTAGTAAAAAAATGTAGTCTTGATTTCTTAATAAAACAACATTTGAACGAAGAAAAAAAAAATTGTGTCTGTAATTTATTTGTGTCGCAATATTAAATATCAAGTTCAAGAGGAAATACGTCATAATTACATAACTTTTTCTATAAATTTATTACAGTTCACTCATCCTCTACGATCCCTGCCCTCCATTTAATATTTCACAATCATTTCTACGTTAATGAACTATAATTAATTAAATTGCAATTATTGAATAAATTTTTATTTTTTTCTACTGCTGTTGTTGGTCGTTGTTGTTTCTTACATCATATAAAAAAAACGTCAATCAAATTAACTTCCATATACACAACAGAGTCAGAGCCAGAGCAATTTAAGAGAAAAATCAATCTTTGTCATGTCATGTTCTTCATCATTATATATTTTGTCTAATTTTTGTGTAGTTGATGTGATGGCACCTTGAAGGCATTTTAGACAAAAATATTTATCCATTATTGATTATGAAAAATAAAATTATTGAAATTTTTTCAATTGTTAAATATTTTGTCTTTAACTTCCTGACATCAATTTATCGTTTTTTTATTGAGTTTTGTGACGTATACACAAATTGGAAAATCACAAAAAAAAAAAAATTACTTAACTTTTGCATGTAAACAAAATATTTTGTTATAAACAGAAATTAATTACATCGGATGACATAAAGAACGCCATAAAGAAAGTTAATTAAAATTGTAACATATTATTTTTGATCCTTTTTCACATATTGCCGTAATATTCACATACACCTGTCACTTGTCTAAATTTATATTAAATGGGTAAAACACGAATATCAATACCAATATAGTATTGTATCAATCAGAACATGCAATCGGTTGAAGCATGTTGTGCTTTCTGATACTTTATTATTACATTCTTATTTTCTTTAGTTTTTGATTTTCTGTAACAACAGTCAAACTACAGTCAATATTTTTATTTTTTTTTCGTTAGAACGTTTTTCATACAAAATAAAAATGAAGAATAAGATTCTGTTATGCCACGCAATTGGACTAAAGCCAAACAGAAAGAAAGAAAAACACACGAATCTCATCAAATATTTATCACTTTTGTACCAACTCGTGTAAATCTCCTCGAACACCACCCTAAAAGATCTTGTAAAGGAAAAATATTTGTATTTTATATTATTTTTGTTGTTGGTTTTGTTTTTCTTGTTCTAAAATATTCTCGTTCTTAAATGTTTCCCAACATTGGTTCCTTTCCTATATGTATTTATTTTTTTGTGTATAAATTTATAAATCCTTTGGTACATTTTTCTTATTTTATTTATTATTATATTTCTCCCCCTGCCCGCCTCTTTTGTATATATTCGCTTACTTAATTTTCCCTTTTATTCCCTTTTATTTAGTTTGTTCTTTTATGAATGTCAAGACCGTCAAAATATGGCGAGACATAAAATAAAAGATTTTTTCTAACAGAAGCAAAGAAATGTTATGGTGAAAAGGCATCGACACTTGCACTCTTTTCTTTTTTGTTTTTCCTTCTTTCCTTTTTTTTTTAATGTAAAATTCGAGTGTGAATGACGCGCGCGTTTCAGTGCGGTTTTTTATCCCCCCATTTTTGTTTATAAAAAAACACAAAACAATACTTTTTTTTTTTGACAATCTCTCGATTTTTTTTTTTTTTTTTTGATAAACTTTTCTACTTAAAAATAATTATTAAAAAGACAAGAAAAAACAACAACAAATTTTGTTCATGTTTAATTAATTAAGAAAAAAAAATAAAATAAAAGCTTCATAATTTTCTTAAATAATGCAAGTGAAGTTTTCACTGTCACGATAAAGAACACTTTTTTTTTTCATTTATGTTTTTTTTTTTTAGTTTTGTTTTGTTTTGTCTTTATTTGGGAACACGAGCGCAAACACTTTTTTGTTTATTCTTTAATAAAAAGCGAAATTTTCATAATTTTTTTTTTAATTATGCCGCTTTTTATTTTTATTTCAATTCATTATGCAATTCAGTGAAATTTTATCTTTCTAGTTTTAACTTGAATTGTCAAAGTAAAAAATTTTATTTTTTATAAACAAAAAAAAAAAAAATAAGAAGCAAAACAAAGAAACAAAATAAAAAAAAAGTTAATTTAACTCATACAGGGAATATTATGATGAAAACAGACAAAAGTTTCATTCACGGGAAAAGAAGAAGAAGAAGAAGAAGAAGAAGAAGAAGAAGAAGAAGAAGACGATGAAAAAAAAAAGTGTTCTTACTTAATAAATATTATTTTCTCTTTGTCATTTGTTCTGGATATAAAGTTCTTTAAAAATTTCCCTATTTTCTTATTCTTCTAACAATTCTTTTGTTCAATTGAAAAACTTTTCAAATATCTTGTTGTTTCTTCATTGTAATTGTGATGATATTATTCTAATTTTATGATAAGAACGCATATGTGTCAACAGAAAGTTAAAGGAATTAATCAAACAAATATTATAAGAATAAAAAGTAAAAGATGTGAAATGTAACTTATTTATGGTTTTTATCTTTTAATAAAGAAAATCAGAAGGGAACCATTCTTTTCAATTAAACAAAAAATAAGGAAAAGTTTCAATTAAAAATATTGAATTTATTCTCAGTTCAAACATAATAATTATGTATGACGAAAAAAGGAAAATGTTTGTTCTCTTGTGATTTTTGTTGCTGTGTGTTTATTATAAAGGTCCAAAAACAAAGTATGTCTATTTGAAAAGAATGATGTGACAAAATGATTGATCTTTCTGTCAAAATAATTAATCAAAAAAGTTTATATTGATTGAATATCCTCCAATTGATAAAAGTGATAAGAAAAAAGTAAATGTTTTGGTTTTTAAAAAAAAAAATCAACATATAGAATTATTATTGATTATCTTTTATAACTTACGCGTCATTTACCACCACAGTATATTAAACATGATCACTATCAATCATAATATAGGGTCTTGAGTTCAAAACCTTGACTGCTAGACAAAGAATAAAGTATTATTATCTGATCTGTATCAATATCTTTGGTTAAAGTTGGACTATAAGGACAAATTATATACAACTCAAAAGAAAAACAACAAAAATTAAAACAGTTGAATTTTATTATGTAAAATTTCATTGAAATTTTGTATTTTATTGAACCATTTGCATATATTTAAATTATTTGAATTCTTATACAAAAAATTTAGTATTTCAGTCTCAATTTTAAGAATGTTATTTTACAGTTTCTAAAATGAGAAATAACATTTTGGTGACATAGGGTTTGAATTAAATCCTGTTTTCATTGAGTGCTCTACATTTTGTATTTTAATTTTTATTTTTTTGTTGAATGATGAATCATGAAATAAATGGAAATGAAAATGGAAACGAAAGAATGTGAATGAGAATGCATTTTATCTGTGTGTGTGTGTGTTTGTTTGTATAGTCATTTCCTATGCAATGGAAATAAAAATAATTTCAAATGAAAATTATAATTATAAAAATTTTTTGTTTACATTTTATATAATTATAATTTTCATAGATAAACTTCAATGGCAATGTCATATACCTACTATAAAGTTATGATGATAATAATAATTTAGTTTTGATGATGACGATGATGATGATAAAGTATTATAGATGAAACTTTATTATATTATAAAATATACTCATTTTTTATCAACACAAACGGGTAATGTACTGAATCATAATAATAATTCTTCAACAACCACAACAAAAAACTTGTAAACCTCCATACCCACCTTGATGATGAATACACCTACCTCCCTCCTCCTTCCTCAGTCATCCATTTTTTTTTTCTTTATAGAAAAAATATTCTAATAAATTATATGTGTGTGTGTATGTGTGTACTTACTTTACTCATTTACTCATCTGATAAAACTGAATTAGCAGTGCGGAAACAGAAAGCGAGAAATATAAAATGTATATAAAAATTGTAAAAAATTCTATATGAGTTATACTGTTTTTTTTTTCGTACAAAAAAATTCTACATAAAAAACAATTTGATTACATCGTTCACAATGCTGTAATAAACTCTATAATTAATAATAAATTAAAACCAAAAATTTAAGTGTGAGACAATCAAAAATCATGAAATTTATGTCATTCATGAAAAGATGTGACCATCACAATTTAAGGTGTGACCTTTGACTTTGCACACATTTTATTCTTTATTTTTTAGTATGATAAAAAACTATATTCTTTGAATTTGCAAAATTCCAAATTTCTTAGAAAGAAAGACTTTATTTTTTTAGACAAAAAAAATAAAACAAACGCAGAAAATTTGTTATTCATGTCGGAGACTTAAATTTCTCATATATACAATTCCATTCCATCATTGTATTTTTTTTTTACCTTGACCCCGAATTTATTGAAATGTTCACTAACTTTTCTTAATTTACACACAAACATACACACCCAGTCTTTACAAAACAATATTATAATGCATGGATATAGTAAATGAAGCCAAGATATTTACGATATCTTATGTGTTTTGTGTATTTAATAAAAATGGATTTCTGTTTCTTTGGCGCGTCTCTTATGAATAACTTTTGTCACAGTATTATTTTTTTTTTATTAATAAAATAAAATAGAATATAATTCATTAAAGCTTTCACCAGAGTGTTTCTTAAATGCACACAATTTTTTTTTTTATCTTTCTGTTTCCATTCTTAAAATATAGAATTAAAAAAAATTAGTGATAAATTAAAATGGGATTGTGTTATAAATATATATATGGTCACGTTGTTAATGTTAATAATTTTTCTTAAGATTTATGATTAAAGATGATAATAATGATGATGGTATACGCATATATGATTATATAGTGTTGATGATGGTACAATACGATAAACGTAACATATTTTATTATAAAATAAACAGATAGAGAAAGACAGAGATATTTTGGATTGGTGATAATTTTATAATAAAATTTACATCGTCTTCTATCTTTTTTTTTTATTACTGCATTTTATTTATTTTTTTTTGTTTTTGTATTTTATAATTAGATAATTATGAAAGAATAAAATTATAAATTTGTTGTTTTTATTTAAGTGAAAAAAAGAGAGAGAGAAAGAAAATGTGTAACTGGGACATTGACCGAATCAATTGTAACCGTTTTTTTACAGTAAAAATATAATCAGAATAATTAATAAAATAGTTTTACGTAAATACAAAATTAATTATTCTTCATGGAACTTTTTTTTTTTTTCTGCTTTACTTTACATCCAACAGAATGCTAGACGCGATTGAAAGTGATAACTTTTTTTTTGTGTTTTTTTCTTTCAATTATCTTGAATTAAAAAAATAAAAATAAAACAACTTTATTTATATTCTTAAGGTTTGAATTTATCATAGAGAAGGCAATTATTATAAGTTGTCAGTAAGATTATAAATCAAGATCAATGTACGCTTCTATATTTGTATTTATTCTTTTGACTATTGGTGGCTGCTGTAGAAGAAATAATTTAAATAATTCGTGCGTACCCAAAAAAAAAAAAAGAAAGAAAAGAAAAGAAAATCAGTAAAAAATAAGAATAACAACAACTTTCAAATGAAGTTTTGCTTTTGATTTTTTTTTTTTTCATTCTTTTTTGACAAAAGTTTTTTTTAAAAGAAAATAAAAATCAAAACCAAAACCAAAGAAATTTTAAGTCAGTATAAAAGAATGATAATGAAAATAAAAAACTCACTGAATAGAATCTTTTATTTCTTTTTGTGTTTCTTATTGATTATTTTGGTGTATTGTTAAAACTCTTGTTGAATGCAGATGATGAGATTTCTTGTTGTACCAATGAGAAAAAAAGTCAATTATCACGACAAATGAATTTTTTTTTTGATTTGTTTTCACTTTTTTACTTAGAATTTTTCTTTTACTTTATTTTTATACAAATTCTTGTGTAAATTCTTGTTTATTCTGATTCGTATGATTTGAAGTTTTTTTTTGTTGTCATTTCGTTTGTTGTTTCATAAGCTTATAGAAGCATTGTGCTGAGGTGTGAAACCATCGTGCAAACAAAATATTTCTTCTTCCTGATGCTACCATCTGTTTGTTTATACTAATATTCATTTTTTATTTTGTCTCTCTTGTATTTTTGTTGAGTGATAAACTCAATACATTGACTGACTACACAGAAAACACATACAGAAAACTTGTTGACAACAGGGATGACACAACTGTTCAAATATAAATAAAAGCTATTTTAAGTCTCATGTAATCAGAATGGTTCTTGGATTGAGGTGTAATAGTTTCACACATTTTAAGTATTCGATTTTTCCCCAATAAAGTATGATTCAAGCTGTGCAAAAAAAAAAACAATTAAAAAATTCGTAACGACAGAAATAAAAGTGAAAAACTATAATTAATTGCATTAAAAAATATCTAAACATCCGTTTGTCTACATATAAACGTCTTGAGACAATCCAATACAGTACACTGAACTTACATTGGCTACCCATGGTTTACATAATTTTTTACACAATATTTATACTGATGCGATATGGATGAAATACTGATAAAATTAACTATAACAAACTATAAAAAATAAAACGATTAAAAAAAAAAATATTCTACTATAAAACAAAAAAGAAAAAAATATGAAGAAAGATAATAAACAAATGTATCGTCATGTTTATATTATGTGTTTACTTACCGTTTATCCGTTTATAGAACTGATACTCACAGATTATTATGATGATGAATATATATATTTTTTTTTTTTTGCATTAATGCAGATATGTATAGAGGCTAATCTGAAGGTTACCCATATTCATTTTTTTTACACCATTAACCTTATGACCCAGATTACTTTTTTTTTTTTAATTTTGATAACAAACAAATGAGTTTTTTTTTCTTTTTTTACCTCAATTTGAATTTTTGTTGCGTCTTTTTTTTTTTTTTTTTTTACTTTCTTCTTCGATTAACTTATCGCCTAAAATTAATTTTAAGTCAAAGAATCCAACTGACTGAACAAATATAATTAATGGAGGAGAATCAAGTAAATTATTTTCCTTTACTTTCCTTTTGACTGGACAGAAATAATAAACACAAAAATCTCTTTTCAAAGTAATTAGCCTTTTGCTAATTGGAATTTTCGAGTGGCCTAATTTTCATTTGATTTTGTTTTTAAATAAAAAACATAAAATCCATGTCTGATTAATTTCAATGTTTTTTTATTTTTTTTTTGTGTTATTTTCAAATGCGGTAGCAATAAATTCATGCACCTATCTATATTATTTTCATTTATTAATTGAGCAGAACAATCAGTAATATTTCAACAGAGAAAGAGAGGGCGGTAATAATAATCCATTCTACTTAATGTTAAGTATACAAGTTATTTTTTTTATTTAATCTAATTATATATTCATAAAAATAAACTGATATAATTGAAATCTTATCAATCAATAAAGATGTTCAATAATAAAATTATTGATAATAAAAAATATAGATTTTTTTTTTGGTTTTTTTTCGTATATTTCCTCGCACACCCCTGACGTGGAAGAGCTTTTTATTTGCACATTAGTTCACATCATTCAATATAATTTAAGTGAATTTTCACGTTTGGAATAATCCTGGAGGATTGCAGGATACACTTTTTTTTTGTAATCCACAAAGTAGAAAAAAAAAACGGGAAAATTATTTTAGGCTCCCATATAAAGTAATTCAATGTAGTAAGAAGGAAAAGATAAAAAAAAAGCTGATATTTGTCAGTTTTTTTCCTTCTTTACTTTAAATATTTTTTTATTTTTCTATTTTAATAAAGTCTGCCTGTTTTATATGTTACCTGAATATATCAGAAGATAAAGTCGTATCTAAAAAATTTATGATGTTCTTCTGGGAGTTATTCTCATATACCTACAGATATATAACATCATTTGTACATAAATATTTCCTTATATAATATTTCTCTGGTTATGACTTCAGACGTGTATCTTTCTTATAATGTTACTTTATAATATTTGAAACTTTTTGTTTTTTTTTTTTTTCTGTTTTTCTTCTCCAAATATTATTTATATACACATTTTATTTTCTTCTTCTCTTCTCTACATTATTGAGTTTTCATAACAACTGACATACATATGTATGTGATGACACAGAATGTGATAAACGTGTCTGTATCGTTAAAATGAAAATCTGTTACAAAACATTGTATTTATTACGTTTAAAAAAAAAGGAATTTTCATTTATTTGGAATTTTCTTCTTATTATTTATTTTCATCAAATCCAAGTTCATCATACTACGATTAATTCGTGTTTTTATTTGTACAAATTTGTATTGTCTCGATTGCATTTTCCATTAAAACAATATTTATTAAAAGCTTGGCTTATGAAACTAAATTTTTATAATAATTTGGTTTGAGTGAAACACTGATCCTTTATTTATAAATTAAATTTTTGGGCAAAGTAAAGAATATAAAATTGTATGCTCGATGAAACATTTATTTAATGTTTTGTTAAACAAAATATGAAGATTATTATTTATTTTTTGGTCATCATTTTTTGATTATAAAAGAAAGATTTTCTTTCGTTTATCTTTTTCAAACAGAAACAATTTACTGTTTTGTATAATGGAAAATATTGTCCATGAAAATAAATTCATTTATGAAATTTACTTATTTCATTCTTGTTGAAAAAATTAAGAAATTTATGGTCATCCTTTGTATAACAGAAGACTGCAGCATATCATAAATTTTCAAATTAAATTTTGTTTTATGTAATGATCAAAGCCAAATTTAATGAATTTTCTGACATATGAAAATGAAAAATTAATTTTTATAAACAATTTTGCTAAATTATAAACTTTCAAAGCTCATATTTTTTTTAAATTTATTTCACTTTAACACATCATCGGAAATAATAACAGTTTAAAAGAACATCCGTCTATTGGAGGGCATTCTTAATTTGAATATTTTCATTTTATTTAATTTTTCTAACAACTGAAGGAAAAAGTTTTGAAATTTATAGGATAATTCTTCAAGAAAACATCCGCTTTTAAATGGACGAACATTGTAACTCTCAAAGTTATTTTGTGTAGAACCAAAAAAAAAAAAACCTGAAAGGAAAGGAAATGAAAAAAAAAAACAAACGCTAAACAATTTAATTTTTTTTTTGGTCATGATTTTTATTTATTTACTTATCTCTGTTCTGTTTTTGTTTTGTTTTTTTTTATAACATTTATGTACATTTTTACACATAAGAGTTTTACTTTCATTTCATTAATTATTTTAACAAAAAATTGTTGTATATAATTTTATTATGAATTTTTTTTAAAAAAAAAAAAAAAAGGAAAAAAACTGAAATTTATTTACAATAATTACTTATAAATTATCTTAGAAACAATTATTTTGTAAATGCACAAAAGGCAACTGAAATTAAATCTTTATGTAATTTATATCTCATATAATTATTATGTGATTCTTAAGTAAAACAATAGAGGTGAATTTTATTTATTATTTTTTCAATTTAATAACAAACGTTTTAATTTACATTGGAATTTCTGCAATTCAAAATATTTATTTTGTTCTCTTGTATTCGATTAGGTTTCCCAGTTAAACAATTTTCTTAATTGAAATTCTCTTGTTAATTACAGAATTGTCTTATTAAAAAGTTGTAATAAATTAACATGAATTTATTTATTAAAATCAAATTATAAACAAGTTATGAATTCAAAGTCACCTCTATTATTTTTAACTTAACTTTACAGTTTTTGTGTCTCCAGAATTTTATATTTTTCATTTTTAGTAGAGAAAATAATATGGAAATTATTTATTAAATAAATAAAATAAAATTAGAAATTATCAAATACTTATCAAAAATAAACAAATGAATTTTTTAAAAAATTCAATTGATTTTAGGGCTCAAATTTTGATAAGTAAATGATAAAATGCTTTTCAAATTTTATTTCATCAAATAAAAAATCCTGCTATAATTTTCTTCCATTTCCAATTCTACATATTTTTAATTTTTTCATATTTTTTTTTATTTATTTATTTGTTTATTTGTTTTTTTTTTTTTTATTCGTTCATATCAAAATCTCCAATAGAATTAATTAATTAAAACAAAATAAAAATATCACTATACAAAAATAAATTTACAATTTCGTTATTTTTTTTTTTTTTTTTTTAATAAAAAGAAACAAACAATTTGAATTAATGAATAATTATTTGTTACATTCTTATTTTTAGTTTTCCCTTATGAATATTTTAATCCAAAAGAAAAGGTCCCAACCGTAAAATTGAATCCCATCTTTTTCCTTCATATTTAATTTTTTTTCTGTTACTCCTTATTATTATCATTCCATGTAAATTCCTGATGGACATCTTTAATGCCATTTTTTTGATTCTGTTTAATAAAATTATAAATTAATTAAAGTAAACAAAATATTTTTAAAATCATTTTTTTATTGAAAATGTAAAAAGAAAAAATTTTTATTAAGAAAATTAAAAATAAATTTAGAAAATTATAAAATGAAAAAGAAATTCAAGTGAAATTAAAAATAAAAATGATAAAACTTCGAAGGAAATTTGAGGAAGAGTAGAATCTGGACATGAATGGAAATGAATAAAATGCATAATTTTAAGGTTGACAATTAGTTTCGTTTTATGTTCTTTTGTTTTTTGTTTATTGGATCCACATTTGTACATTTACAGAACAAAAATAATAAAGACAAAAAATATAATTTTCCCATTAAATCGAAAATTTTAAAATGAATTTTAAATGAAAATGAGAATTTTTCTTTAATAATTTATTCTTTCTTTTTGTGAATTTTTCCCATTGTCTTCTTCTAATAAATTAATTTTGTTTAAATTAAAGAAATTTGTAGAATTATAAAGTCACATAATAATAATTAGCTGAATAGAAAGAAAAACATCCGTTTCTGAAATATTTTTTGTTCTTGTTGTTCCTAATTAAAAGAGAAAAAAATAAAATTCTATGGATTTTAGAATTTTTATGTAGAAAAAGTTAGGTAAGGTAGGTAGGTGTAATCATTTTATATACTTGAAAGAAAAGAAAAAGGGATTTTCTTAAAATACAGTCAGTACAACGGATATTATTATTTATCCTATTAAACATCATTAAATTAAATCAAGTTAAGTTGAAGAATTCAAAAAAAGAAGAAGTAAAATGGGAATAAGAATAAGAAGTATAACATTTGAGTGAAACGTGTTACTGTTTAAGGTAAAGTCATTATTAAAAATTATAACTATTATCATTATACAGACAGCATTTTATTTTAATAATTTAAATTGTGCACATCCGCCTATTCTCATGATTTTTAAATGTTTCATTATTGTTGTTTTTGTAAATCAAAATGTTTTCAAATTGTATCGTGTAGTTAACCCAACTGATTGTTTATATTTCTACATTTTTTTTTTGTTCTCTCTTTAAAAGAAATTTAACAATAAGACGAAGGAACATACTGTGAGATATAAACGCGCTTCATTTTACGATCGTATAAAATATTATTCTGTCCGAATATAAAAAAATATATCAACGTTCATATAAAGTTAAATCTGTTTAAGTTAATACTCTCGTTTATATTTTTACTTTTACCTTCTTTTTTTTTTCATTTCTTTATTATTGTAGACGAATAAATAATTGACTTCATATCATAAATACTTTCCTATTAAAAAAAAATGTAGTTCAATGTTGGTCACGTTAATACGATCATTTTAATGGACGTCACATATTCTTTTTTTATTACAAGCACACTCTAATTTTTATTTTGTATAAATTTTTATTAACATCTTTGCAAAAAAAATATGTTCAACATTTTTGTTCACTCAATTTAAATTGAAATAATTAATTCTATTAAAATTATTATTGATTCAAATATTTTTTTTTTTTTTGAAAAATATGAGTTTTGAACGATTTTTAATTTAATTCATTAAATTTTTTCATAATTAAGGTAAATTGTTAAATAAAATCGGAAACGAAAGTTACGTTCAAACGTGTGTCCAAATGCAATAATTTAATATCACTTGTGTATTTGTGTATTCGGGAAATGACATTTTTAATTTTACAAAAAACGGAAAACAGAATAAATGAATGTAAAAATTATTTGTGTCTGCGTTCACAAATGTTTTCTGACTTTTTTTCTTTTAAAAAAAATCTTCTAAATTTATAATCTTTCTCTCTGTTTACATTGAATCTTTTTTGTTTTTTTTTTTTGTCTACATTACAGAGTGTATAAAGTCAGACGGTAAATTAAAGTATGATTAATGATTAACTAAACTAATATTAGACAATAAAATTATAGACTTAAATAAAAAATTATTGAGTGTATTTTATTCACTTATTTATATTTCTGTATTAATTTTCATTAGAAAGATTTTATATTTATGTATTTGATCAGAAAGCAAAAGGAAAAAAAACAAAATGTGTAATCTAACGAACAAAAACTGTTTTTATTTTTATTTTTGTTACAAAAAAAAAAAATCTATCAAATCTAAAAATAATGAAATGTTATTATTATTTTCCACGGTTTTCAAAACTACGTACACACATACACAACTGTGTACTGTGTACTGTGTGTGTGTTTTTTTTTACACATAATTTTCAGATAAATATTCCCAAAGAGAAAAATATATAAAAAAATGTACAAAAAAAAAAATGTATAAACAACAACATCAAAGTCAATATCGGGTAACGTTTGGATCATAACTTGTCTTCATTTTTTTTATTTTATTTTTTTTGGTAATATAATGCATAATATGATTTAAGATTATGGAAAATGGCTTGAAGAAAGAAATACAACAACACGAACAGTGGAAAAAAACAACAATTTTTCACATTAAAATTGTTTAGGATCGCAAAGGTAATAAAAATAAAAATATTAACAAAATCGCTTTGAAATATACTTTTTTTTTTCTTTTCAGTGATAAACAATATTATTAAAAGATGATTACATATTTTATTATTATTATTGTTTGTAATGCGAGTTTATAAAATACAGAAATAAACTGACATTGATTCGAATAATTATTCTATGAAAATTTCGAATCTCAACTTGAGAATCTCAAGAGTCAAAATAAATGTTTCAGAACTGAATTAATTTTGCCCCGTGAGTTATGATTTCTATACGATATCTCCACTATGTGTTCTTGGTGTGTTTGTTATAACAACAATAAAGAAATATGTCAAAAATTTGGTGAAGAAAGTTATAATTTACTCATCAAAAGTTCAACTCTGTATTATTGCATGTAATCGAGTCATTGAATAACCAAAATATATACCGATTTAAGTACACACAACACATGACATTGACACTGACATTGCGGCATTTCCAATGTTTATGACATTCCGTTTAATTTAATTACAAAACGATATTATCGATTAATCGATATGAAAAGAAATTTTATAGAATGCTTCCAACCGTCTTTTTTTTTTTTATGATCCCGTAAATATTAGTATGTGCACAATTTTGTTGTTGTTTCATTTTTTCTTTACTTGATTTAAAAAAAAATTGTTTATACCGACAGAAAAATAAAAAAGAGTGAATATCTAACCTATATTTAATGCCAGCCAAATGCATCAGGAATTTAATCTAATTAAATGATTAATGTTAAATAATAAAAATAAAAAAAAAAACCATAAAAATTTAATGGGATATAATTTCTTTATATTTTTTAATTATTTGTATGAAAGAGAATGGTAAATTTATGTTGAATTTCGGTACGACAGTTGATGATAATTAATAAATTAGTGGATCATTTTATTGCATTATTCTTTCTCTAATTAATCTTGCATGCAAAAAAAGAAAAATGTTTAGATTTGTTGAAAATATTATTTCAACAGAATTAATAAGCCTTTCTCTTAATTTTTTAATTTTTTTATTTATTAATTGTGTGGTGTTTATTGGTACTTTATAATTAATAAGAATTAAAAGTTTGAATGAAAATAAACAAAAAAAAAATTTGAAATTAAATTAATTGAATTGAATTGGACTAAAAATTTTGAACTCATTAAAGCGTATATCGATTTATTGACAGATGAATTAAAAAAAAATGTATAGAGCTACATCGTAAATTTAATAAAAAAAATTGTAGGTTATTTATAGAATACTTTGTTTACACAATTTATTCCAATAATAGATTTTCTCAGTACAGAATTCTTTTTGTATGTCGTGAGTTTTTTTTTTTTTTGCATACAAAAATAAAAAGTTCTTGAAAATATTTTTTAAATGAAAAGAAAAATAAAGAATCACATCGGTTACTATTCGAATAATTGAATTTATAGAATTTAATTGCAACAACAACTATAAATAATTGAAATATTTGTGACTCTTAAGATTTTTATAGAAAAAAAAAACTCTAGCAAAATTATATTGAAGAAATTCTTCATTTTCTCGATTCTAATTAAAATTTCATATTTTTAATAAATAAAGTTTCATGAATGAAAAAAAAATTATACACAGCAGAAATGAAATATAACAAATTTAATCAGAAAAATAACCAATAAAATTTCTTTTGATGTTGAGTTATAAGAATTTTTTTTGTAACGACTAAAATATTGCAATAATAAAAATATAATAAAAGTGTAATGTAATTTTATGCTGTCTATATTATTGGGTATTGAAGAATAAATTGGAAAATGAATAAAGTTGAAGGTTTAATAAATATTTTGTATGTTTAAAAACAGAGGACTTAAATAATGGGGTTAAGAAAATTTTTTATATTAAGAATAAAGAGAAAGAATAAATTATAGACGGAAATGAAACAAAAATTAAAAAAAATGTTATGTGGAGTTTTGTTTTTTGTTAAATGTTTTCTAATTAATAAAACCAAAAATTATTATTGTATTACTACAGAATGAATTTTTGCATACTCATCGTACTAATTCAGTTAATTCCGTTTGTAATCCATTTTCAGTCACACCAGATTCTAATCTCATATTATTGTCTCCAATATTTAATCCTCCCACCTGTGTATTATTTGTATCTTGTTGTGTACGTCTTTTTGAATTATTTAAACGATTTGGATTCATATATGATTGATCACGTCTACATAAGATCTCATTAAATTCTTTACGAAAATTATCATTTAACCAACCATATAATAATGGGTTTGAACATGCTGAACTCATACCCATCATATGACAACAAGCGTATACAACTAAAAATCCTTGTGTTACACGCTTATTATTATTATTTAAATAATAATCAGAAAAAAAATTAAACATATTTAATGGTAACCATGATATACCAAATATAACAGCAATACTTATTAATAAATAATTAGTACGTTTTATTCTACGATCTCTTTCACGATCACGATCTGTTTCATTAATACGTCCACCAGCAGCAGGCATACGACTTCTTAATTTTAAATATATACGTAAATATGCAGCAGATACAATTAATATTGGTACTAAATATTGTATACATAATGTAAATGCAGCATAATATGTTCCAGCCTCTTCAATTGGCCATTCTTCAATACAAAATGCTATATATTCAAGACCAAGTGTATGTAAATTATCATCCTTTTTAACAATTAATGTTTTATATATTAACATTGGTGATGCTAATAAAAGTGATAATAACCATATTGCTGCTAATATTGATACAGCACCAATACGTTGTAAATTATCACGTGTTGGGTAGACAATTACCTATATAAAAAAAGAAAATAAAAATAATATATGATGGTTAAAATTGTTTATCTATATAAATCGGTCCATCTATTTTATCTTATATACACGCATTATTTCAATGCAGACATTTTTTATATCTAATCGTATAAAATGTGTCATTACGTAATGTTGAATAGTAATTCCATATATAACAATGGAAAACTTTTTGTGTATGTCTACTTTTTTATTAGAATATAAAGTTGAATTAAATTTCAACAATTTTCTTTTTTTCTTCTCTCTCTCCCTTTCTCTCTTTTCATAATAATAAATAAAATGAAAATTGATTTATTATTTTACGACATTGGATACCAATGTCTTCCAGTATCCTAAAAAGAAGAAAATGTACCATAGACATTGGATTATTACATGAAAGGGTTATCTGTTCTTTCACAGAATTTCTTTAACTTAAATTTTTTTTTTATTATAAGATTTTCCAACGCATCGAATAAATTCATGATAAAATTGAAATCTTATACGAATGACAAAAAAAAGATGAAACTTTTGATATAAATTGAATTCTATATTTTGATTTATGATTTTATTAATTTAATCTTTAATCTTGAATCGATGGAGAACAGAAAAAAAAATACTATGAAACCTGAAGCACAAATATAGTTTCATAAGTTCATTTTGACTTTTTATTATAAGTAGAAATGTTATGTCTTGAGGTAATAAAGATTACCTTTAGAAAAAAATTGAATAATTTACATTGGTACAAAAATTCGACATAAATATTCTTACCTTGAAAAAAATTTTTGTTGAATTTATTTCTGCAAATAAATTCTTAAAACAAGAATTATTTTTTTATGTTAATTTAATTTTCTTTGTTTTAAAAAAAAACAATTCTATAAAATTTTGAATGAATAAAGTTTTTCGTGTCAATTCACGATTAAAAGTTCATTATTATTTCTTTACTTTGAAAAAAAAAAAAAATTTAAACTCAATTAACCCCATTCCATTTTATGTTAAAATTTTAATCAATTTAAAAGTAAATTCCCTCCGGTTGTAGTACTTTGAATAAAGATCAATTGATTTAATTTGTGACAAAGGAAAAAAATTGTTTACCTTTAGTTTTTGAATCTTTAATATATTTCCTAGTTTTTTATTTTGTTTGTAATATCCGCGCTGAAATTGTCACTAATTTAATTACAACTTTATCTGTAATTAAAATATTGTGTATTTACGTTAAAGACATAAATTAAATTCAGTGGCGTTTTTTGTATATTAATTTGATGTCTGTAAGATTTATGTGAAAATAAAATACAAAAATAAAAGATCAAATGATAAATAGAGAAACAAATTTTATGTGTATACGGAAACTGGTCATATTTCCGGTCCCAAGACACTAACATATTTCCGTTTCTACCTTTATTCCCATTTTTTACTACACATTTTTGGTTTATCTTTATTTCCGAAAAAAATCTTAGACAGAAAACGAAATCCTAGAATAAAAAACACGAATGAAATTCCCAAACCAATTCTCACTCAATATACACAAAAGCCAGAGACAGAAAGAGACAGAGTGAGAAATAGAGTGAGATAGTAAATAAAAGAAGATTAACTGAAAATAAACGATTATCGATATTCAGGGAAAACGTATAAGAAAAAAAAAATTTCTTAAGTTACTACACACAGTTATTATTTAGATATAAAAAAAAAATCCCTTTTTAACCCTACTTTATCATTGTCTATATCTATTACAAATATACAACAGGAATATCTATATAGGGCAAGTGATATCCCTCCTTTATCTACCTCATATTACATTATTTTGAACGTTAACCGTTTTACGAGTATCTTTTTCTGCTTTTTTGTTTCTTCTTATTCTTCTTTTTCTGAGCTTTTATTTTTTGTTAGAATTTTGAACATAATAATCGTAGAAAAGCTTAGAGGAGATTTTATATTCCGTCAGTATAGGTAGTAAAAAGAGTTGTTGGAGGATTCACCGATAATATTCTGGATCAAAATTGTCATTCAATGAAATAAAAAAAAAATTTAAACATTCTAATTTTAATGAAAAAAAAAAAAATTTAAAGATTCTAATTGAAACGCCACTGAATTAATTATCTGACACAACATACAATAAATCAATTTTCAATTCACAACTTCTATTTTTATGTACATTTTTCTTATATAATAAAAGAATATATAAAATAAACATAGACGCCAAAATACATAATTTATTTGATTTACAAGAACCATTATTCAAATATAGAATAAAATTTTAATATTCAGTAAAAGCTAAACCTATATTTCCCCACATTGAATTAATTAAAAGTTCAGTTAAGTTATGTTGAATTGAAAAAATTATTTATAGATGTAACGAGATAATAAATAAATTAAATAAAATGTGAGTCTATATTTTATGTAAACTTTAATTAAAAATTTTTACCTGATATCTGTCTAATGCAATTGCTGTAATTGAAATTGTTGAAACAAATATACTAATTGCTTGTAATGTTCCAATTAATTTACATATTATACCATTTGTACCAAATGGCCAATATTTAAATAATATTTCAACTAATGTCAAAGGCATTGTTACTATACACAATAATAAATCTGAAATACAAAAAAATAAAAAAAAAGGTTCAATTCAAATTTATAAGCTTCCGTTTTTTTATATGTTACTCAAATTTTGTTTCTCGTTATGAACAAAAAAAATGAAAGGATTAAAAATATGTAAAAATATTATATAGTCACCTGATACTGCTAAATTTAATATAAACATATTTCTAGCTGTACGCATTGCTGGTTTTCTTGCAACAGCAAGAACAACTAAACTATTACCAGCAGCACCAAATAATATTAATACAGAATAAATCGCTATTAATATATGAAATGTTGGTTCATCAAATTGACGATTTTTTGAATATTGTTCAAATATTTCAATACCACTTACATTCCCTGTATATGTAAAATAACTACTGTTGTCGTCTTCACTCATTTTTATACTGAAAATAAATAAATAGAAAAAAGAACAAGATATAAAATAATGGTTAAAAGTTAAATAAGAAGAGGTCGTTTGATCTATAAATTCATTTCACCTTTTGATCATTTTCATTCTAATTTATAACTTTGAAAAACATTTAACTAAGAAATTAATTTATTTTCATCCAAAAAAAAGTAAACATCAATATTTTCCTTCATCAAATTAGATCAACATTGAATTATTTATTTTTCTATTAAGAACGGAAAGATAAAAAAAAAACAAGGAAACAAACCGGATATGATGAAAGGATAAAATGGACGATAGAAATGAAACGACCGAAATACGTTAAAATGTCATATAATCTTAAAAAGATAAAAAAAAAATTTGTTTAAGAGAAACAAAATATATTTTTTCTTTTAAAAAAATTGAAAATGAAAAAACAAAAAGGAAAAAAATTCATATTTTTTTTTTACCCTGAAAATGTTTTTCCCTTTTTTTTTTGTCTTGTTTATTTTTTTTTTTTTTTGGAAAATCGAATTTTAATGAAATTATTCTGATATTGAAACGATGGTTTTTTGTTACTTTCTTGTTTATTCAAAACAAAATGTTCGTATGGAATTTATTCAGTTTTTTTTCTGTTTGAAGAAAAAAAGGAAAAAAAGAAAAAAAAAGCAAATGGAATATTTTCGTATTAATTAACAATTTCCCCTCCCCAACAAATTGAAATTTTTTATAGGCTCTCAGGTTCTTCTTCACTTCTCTGAAAAATTAACAAAAATTGACAAAAAAAGAAAAAAAAAAGAGAGAAAACAACAACAACAAAAGGTTTAAAATTTAATAGATTTTGTCTAGGAATTTCTTCTTTTATTTGAAAATGAAAATAAAAAGAAAAAACAAAAAGAAAATGAATTTCAGTCTTTTCACTTCACATAAAGATCAATACAAAAAAGTACATGTTGTTTTTTTTTTTTTTGGCTTAAAAACAAATAAAGAAAATTCTGAACGCGTAAGGTATAAATAAATCTTTCTTGAATCTATTCAACAGGAAAGGTATTCTTTTTTTATTTTGTTATTATTTCTTTCTATAAAATTCTATTTATGATGAAAATGGATAAATAAATTCATGGATTGATAATATGTGACTGTATAGAAATTTCTTTCCAGTCTAGATAATACGCTTAGACTTTCCAATATATTGTTTCTCTTATTGAATATATTGGGATGTTGGATGTTGGATGTCAGATCCAAAATACAAAAGAAATAAATATTTATTCTGTTTTTAAATCAATAAAAATATGTTCAAACAAAAGAGTGAATTCCTGAAAATTTTAAAAATCATTCATATTCGTTGAGTTTTAATTGAAAAATTTAAATTCAAACCAAAAACCAGAAAAAAAAGTTATACATTTTTTTTTTGTGTTAATTAGATTCAACTTCAAATTTAACATTTGAACATTTGTTTTTTTTTTTTGGTCCATTAAATAATTATTTTCAGAGTTTGAAATTTTCAAAGTTTTTTGATGAAAACCAAAAATATTCCATTAAATTTATTGAATGATTAAATTTTTGTAGGCATCAAATTTCTGTTTTCTGTTTTTTTTTTTTGATTCAATAATTCAATTATGATCAAAACCACAGGCATTCCTGCATTATGTAAATTCAGGCATTTCTATAATATATTTTTATTCCTGTAAACACACACACATGTAATTTACAGCACAGGAAATTTTAATGTTTTATTGCCAGAATGAAAAACAAACGCGAAAAAAAGTCGTAAAAAAATAACTTTAAAAAAAGAAATCGTGAATACAGAAGTTAAAAATTTGTGTTTTTTTTTTCTCCCAACTGATGATAACATAACGATTTTGAAAATACATTAATATTTTATTTATCTAATGGTAATAAAAAATAAAAACAGGCATACACACACACACACACACATAGATACCATAATTCTCATGTATTTCTCACGTGTTACATAAATACATTTAGATAATAACACGCATGCTAGTCTCAATTCCAATAAAAGTTCTCATTTAATTTGTACCAAAAAAAAAAAGAAAAAAGAAAAATAATATTCTGACGGAAAAAGGAAAAATTGTATCCTTTAGAATAATCAAGAAATTAATACATTTTTCCATTAATCAATTTTAACAAAGAGGAAAAAATATAAAAGTTTATGTTAGAAAAGTTAAGAGAAAGTTAATAGAAAATTCAAAACCAGATGCCTTCTAAACTAAAAATAAGAGAAAAGCTGTGCTAAATGTGAATAAAGAAGAATTAAAAGTAAACACAACAGAGGTCCCCTTTTATAAATAAAACTGAAAATAAACTTAATTCGCATTTAAATATTTTACAAAAAAAAAGAAGCTTTTATAACAATTTAAAATAAAAAAAAAATGAAAGAAAATTATTTCCCTAAAGAAATAATAATAATTAAAAAAAAAAACAAGGCAAAAAAAGTGAATACAGAAACTCGTAAACTTAAAAAAAATTTCCAAAAAAAAAAATGATCCTTTTTTTTTTTTACTCTTTTTTACTTTTATTTTGTTAAGTTTAATTAAAACACTCTTCTACGTCTATATTTATGTCCGTTTTGTGTGTGTACACATTTTCCAAAAAAAAAAAAAAATACAATTCTCTGGTGTCGGAGGTTATTTGTGTTTTGTTTTTTTTTTTAAATTTTAAAACAAAACAGAAAATGAAAGAATTCCTTTTTAGGTTGCTGACAAAAAAACAAATTTAAGGATGGAATAGTCTGATGTTTATCTTTCATTTTGTGTTTCTCCTTTTTTTTATCGTCACCCAAAACTAATAATCTTTTTATATTGATTCTTTATTTCTCATTAAATATAAGTTTACCTTTGGGCTAAATAGTAACGCTAACATTTTACGTTAAACGCTTATGTTCAGATACGTTTACGACGTTACAATAGTCTAGTAAATTTGATCACATTTGTAATCTTATAAAGGAAATTTTTGTTTTTTTCTGAAATGAAAAATATGATTAAAAAAAGAGAGAAAGAGAGAGAAAAATGACAAAAAATCAATTTATTTTTCCTAAATAAAATATCGATATTGAGTGAAACACAAATAAAGTTCCATCCGCTCATACAATAAAAAGAAAAAAAAATACAGAAACACTTTATTGGCAACGTTTTATTATTATTCTTATTATTATTACCGTTTTTTTATTTATAAGGACTGGTTTTTTTTTACTTTTATTAAATTTTTATCTTATTCCCCACTCAATGCTCTGAAAGCTGTGTAGTCATGGGAGTTCTTCAACCAATATTAGACAACCCACACACACAACATATATGTACTTATAAATTCCTTTCGATTGATACAATCTAAAAAACCAAATGGGATTTCTAGATTGGAATCAATGTTCTAATATTCTCTAACAATAAATTATTAATTCACAAAGTTCAGAACTCATTTCTTTGTGGCAATTTAATTGACAATATTCCTTATGGTTTGTATTTTAATCTTAACCCCATTTAAACTGTGAACTCAATAAATAACTTCCCCCACCAAAATACAAAAATATTTTTCCTACTTGAAGATTATTTATTTCTCTGCAGAATCAATAAAAAAATGAAGAATTTGTAAGTGGAACAAGAATGAAGTTTCACTTCAGAAAATAGCAAAAAAATAATAAAACTTGTTATGTAGGTGAAACTACCTAAGACTTTAACTATTAGAAAAAAAAAACAACTGTTCGATTTCAATCATTTTTTTTCTAAAGATCAACTTTATGATTAATAAATTTCCGATTGAAAACTTTTTCTTATTTTTTTCCTTTTCTTCTTTTCCTCTTTTCTCCTTTTATAATTGAAGTTGGTCTTAATAAAAGAAAAAGAGGCAGAAAATTGTAATAAATTTAACCCAGATATAGTTCCAGTTAGTTCCCAATAGATTTTCACATACAATTCTTATTCAAGTGATAGAAAGTTGAAATGAAAGGAAATGAATGAAAATGATTTTTATCTCAAATAATATTTTATCTGGAATGACCTAAATTTTATGTTATTTTATTTATCTGTCTAAAAAATAAGGGTTTTACTCTTAGGATTGAAAATAGAAAATGTTTATTTCATAAATAATGAGATCAAAAATATATAATTATTTTTTACAACGTAAGACAATTTTAATTGCATTTTCATTTTCTTATTATCGAAAGGTTTTTTTTTTATTTCTAATAAAAAAATTAATTCTAAATACAAATTTTCGAGAATTTTCTCAATTAAAAATGAAAATCGTTCATTTATCCTAATTAAAAGAATATTACGAAAATTTAATAGCGGCATTTAAATAAAGTGACGATGCCGTTAATTTAGCATTTCATTCATTATTAAATAAGCTTCTTTTTATTATCCGTCAAACAATAAAACGTATTACAATCGATAAATCAATATATCACGCCTCCATTAATTTCCATATTCTGTAAAGATTTTCTGTTTTCATTCCGGAAAAATTGTGAAATAATCACGAAATTTTTGATCTTTTTTCCTTTCATTTCATTCCAGAAAGTGTTTTTTTAGAATCCAATTAAATCAAATCTGATTTTATTGCTTTTGTTCCATTGTTGTTGTTGTATGTAAATACAAAAAAAAAACAAACTTAAGATGATTATTTAGAAAAATATTAAATAATAATCGTCTTACAACAATAATAAAAAAAATGAACAGCAACGGCTTATTCAAAAGAGCTTTAATGATGAATAATAATATTTTTTGTTATTAAAATTTGACAGAATGACAAATCTTTACTAATTAAATTCTACAATAATTTCCTTCAAAATTTGATAATTTGCAAAACAAAAGGCGTATGAATAGAATATTAAAATGTGTCCATACAAAGGCATAAAGATCAATATCTACCTACATAAATCTGTTTTCCTGTATCCCCTTTTGTTAACATTCTAATCAATACGAATATTTTTTTGTTTTGTTTTTTGAAAATAATTAATGACGTTTCATATTCTAAAATAGCTAATTAATCTACCAAAAAAAAAAAAGGAATAATAACAAACCAAATAAAATAAAATGTTAATTATTAAAGAAAACAAAAGAGCTTTTTATTATATTTGTTTTGAAAAATAAAGCTTTAATATTAAATGTATTGAAAATATTATGCCAAACAATTGTAATATAAAATAATAAATGTACAAAATTAAAAGTAAAACTTAAGGCAATTTATTTTTAGAAGTGATCAGAAGCTTATTTAAAGATTATGCTATGAGTGTGGAAATACATTAAAAATTAAATAATTAAATAAATCTAAAGGTTTTTTTTTTTGGTTTATTATAAGAAAACAAGAAACAAAATGGATAAAAGAAAATAAAAGTAGAAAATACTTTTGTTTGTTATTCGTTTTGTATTTATTTAAAGAATTTAATTAAATGTAATTTATAATGAGATTATTGGAAAATTTTAATGAATATAATTAATATTGCTGAAAGGCAATAAAATAAAATACGTAGGCTAACCTTATACATAAGGATACAGAAATATTTATAGACTCAAAAGACAACAAACAACAACAACAAACAGCAACAACGACGTAATTATTTTTATAATATTCTTGCTTGTTGGAAAAATTATATTCAATGGAGTTTTTTTTTTTTTTGACTTTTCTTTTGATGCTAAAAGTTCAATAAAAATAAATATGAACAGAAAATATGAACAGAAAAATTTATTAATAAAATTTACCTATTGAATTATGATTATGACCACAAAATCTGTTTCTGTTTAAATGAAAGGAAGTTTTGTTTTCCAAGAAGAATATATTATTGTAAGAAAAAGAAAAACAAATAAATTGTATGTTAAAATTTAAACAACAACAACAACAACAACAACAACAGCAAAGAAATAAAAATATTTTTTCTTTTATTCATTTGGGTTTTTTTTTTCAAAAAAAAAAATTTCATTAATTTTTTATGCGAAGGCGTGGAATTTTTTTTTTTCTCTTATTTTTATATTTGTCCCTGAATGTTTTGCGGTGATTTATACGTAAATTTTTTATTCTTAGAATTTTTCTCGTACTTACTTTTATTATCCAAAAAAAAAAAAAAAATAAAATGAAAAAATTTGGATACTAAACTGAATTTATATCAACAAAAACCAACTAATAAAAAAAAATTCCCCAAACTATACTTTGTTTATTTTCTCAAAACGATTTCAAGATCTAAAATTGTAGATTTTTATCTTCTGTACAAAATTTATGTCAAATAAAATACCAAATGATTAATTGCTTCTTTTGTTATTTTTATACATTTTTTTACAGACATAAAAATTACATTTGAATTACTCTACCAACTTATGTTTTGATTATTGATAATGTTTAGACAAATTCACAAAAAAAAAACATATTGATGCCATAATTCATTTAGGATTATTTGTATGAAATTTATAACTACATTTTACACTGTTTTTCTTTATTGTAATCGAATATTCTAGTCTTTATCATCATTATACAGTCGTGATCGTGACATTCAAAGAACTAATATTCCTTTACTTTCCTTTTTATGTATAGTGAAATTTAGATCGTGACATTTTTATGTTCAAAAGTATTAGAAAGGGGTTATTTAAGACGATAAACGAACAAAACTAAATAAATAAATGATAATGTAATCAATAAACAAAAATTTAACTTACTTGAAATTTTAACAATATAAATTATTCCTGTTCATTTATATAAACTAACGCAAAGATAACAAAACAGTCGTATTATGGTAGTTACATCAAACAACCTGAAATTTCATTATCAGATCAAATTTTTATGAATTCAATTAAAGGGGATAAACACGTTATTCATAATAATGCAAATGAAATAAACCAGAAATTAGAATATGACCAAATTATTCACTGAAAATAAATACAGAATGAAAACACAACAAATTTCATTTGTCTATTTTTGTGGTCACAAAAAAAAAAAGCGACAAAATTAGAATATGAATAAAACAAATTTAATTATTGAAAATTTGTTTGCAAAATAATATGAAAAATCATTAAAGTCATCGTATATAAATAGATTGACATTGACAGTGATATTCAAATTATGATAACCCTTAAAATAAATTAATATACATGAAGGTCATTTGGCATCTTTGTATAAGAGATAATGTTTTATTTATGATATAAAATTATCAAATAAAATTAGATTGGTTTATTTTTTTTAGACTCATTTTGAAAATTTAATGAATAACACACAGCAGGTATTAGTAAATGATTAATTTTCTTTTATCTCTTGTAGATTTATAAGATTCTAAGATTATTATAATTAAGAAATAGACCACATGGTAATCTAATATGTTTATATATAAAGACTGCTTGCTGTTGTTTATAAACAATTCAATTTAATGTCAAAAATTTTATTACAATTTTATTATTTTCTCCATTTATTTGTATGTTTATTTTTTTTCGTAATTACAATAATAATATTATTATTAAAAACATCAGAAATTAAGAACAACATAAGATTATTTAATCTTAAGTGAATAATAAAAAACATTTGCAATTAACTTTACACTTCTTCACAAATGAAATTTAATCTATTTTTTTTTTCATTTCAAATTAAACAAAAGAAAAGTAAAAACAACATTTTTCTATAATTCGTTTTAGAGCCTACACAGTATTTGTTTCTGTATCACGTCTCGTTCCACTTTATTTCATCATATTCTTCAAATGTTCCAAAGAGAATTCGAAAAGGAAATGAAATATCCCATGAGGAAAGAAGATATTAAACCAATTAGACTCGGATCGAGAAAAGAAGAGGAAAAAAAATGTTATTATTGCAAAGAAGGACATATTAAATCTGTTAACAACCAACCAAAAATTATGTATTTATTTTTGTGTTTAACATTCGTTCAAAATCTAATGCCAGACCTTATTTTAAAATTTTTGTTAATTGAAATTTAGTCGGTTGGTATTAAGAATGTGGTATTCTTTCATTTAATTTCCTTTCCTTTTATTCATTCGTTGTGATGAGGGATAAAGGACGAACATTGAAAAATTAAAATTTGCTAAAAAAAGTGGATTATTTTTTTCTACGCTCATAACAAAAGACTTTACAATTTCAATTATCGTTCAATGAACTGAAATTTTCAAAATCCATATTTGTAGTATAAATGTGACGTCAGAGCGTTTAGCGAACGAATAAACAATTTATTATACAGACAGGACATACAGATCTAATCGGAATAAATTTTGCACCTAACATTTTTAAATTTTACAAATAAAAAACGAACTGCTTTAAAGAAAAAGAAACTTGAAAGATGTGTGAAAAATTTGGAAATTGAAAAAAAAACTAAATTAAATCTTACTTTGAATTTTCCCTAAACTAAACTAAGTCACTTAAAAATTGATAATTGTCGTTCACGTCTCTTCAATAATTGAATTTTAACTAAAACTCTTTCATAATATTTTATCAGCGTAAAATTTATCTAAAAGATAATTTTAATAAAATACAATCAAAAAATTAATAACATTCCATAAAGCAATTTAGACAGATCATTAGCGCTACAGAATATTTTTTAAGTTGGGTCAGTTTTAATTTTTTTTTATTTAACTTTTAGGAAATTCTTGTAGATTTTTAAAAATCTTGTTTTTTTCTTTTGATTTAAATGAATTAAATTCGTGACTCTTTAATTTTCATATCTCTCCGATGCGTAATTATCAGAAGTAATCTTTGTGAAATAATCAATTTTAATAAAAGTTCACGAGACAAAATATAATTAAAAATAAGAATGAATTCTTTAACATCTGATAATTTTATCACTCTTAAATATTTTCCAATCACACATTTATAGGTTATAACAAAAGCGAGAAAAATTCTATTTGGGACCCCAACAAAACCTACGTATGTGCCGTATAATCTGAAGAACCATTAACATCCATACAAGGACAATGCAAAGCAATAACATTATTATTAAGCTTAGTAATAAATAATCAAAATAAGTATAATGTGAATACAGATAATTAAGTTTCAGAAATTATTAAGTAACCAAAATGCATCTTGTACATTTTTTATTATCATTTAAAATTCTTTAACATAAATTTTGTTTTTTTTTTTTTCTTCATCGTCTTCTCGCAGTTTGAATTTTGAATCTTTAAATTATGAATTCAAAGTGAAGTACAAGTATCTTCATATTGTAATAAATTTTTTAAACGACAGAGAGAGAAAAACAAAAAAACATCGTAAAACAAAAAAAAATAAATATTATTTCAAGTTCATCATAGTAATGGGTGAATAATATTTGTTTTAAACCAGAATCAAAGTCACGTATTTCTTGTATATCGTAATAATAATAATCATGTACACAATATACGATGGTTTTAACAGAAGATTTTCATAATAACAATAATAATAATAATAAATATGGAAACCCCTTTTATTTTTCTTTTAAAATAGAAAATTTAGTCATCTATAGGACAACAACAACAACAACAACAACAAAAAATAATATGATGGAGAGCAAAAGATGATAACGCATTTTTATTCGATACCCCCCAAAAGACTAATATTTATTTTTTTTCCTAAGTGTTTCAACATTTTCTTTCTAGATACAATTTTCTTCATTTTATTTTATTTTATTTTTTTTCTGGCTACTTTAAAGAATAAAAAAAAAACCATAAGGAGGTTTTTTTCCTCCAATTCTTTTTTAATGGGACGGAACGAAATAAAGAAAAAAAACGAAAATGTAAAGATGATGACAGCTTCGAATTTTCTCATATCATTCAATGTAAGCAATTTTTTTTTTCTGTTCTCCCACTTCTGTTATTCTTATATATTTTCTATCTTCGGTTTTCGTTTTCTTTTTCTTGTGTCATATTCTCATCATATTACAGTTCATTTGAAATAAAATAACATACAACTTAATCCTAAAAATCATAATATTTTATTATTATTATATTTCATAATATTTTTTAACTGCGTGCGTTGGTATGAAGAACCAACTTTTTATTTTTCTATAGATTCTCGTCTATCAACCAATCATCAAAAAAAAGAGACTTTAAGTGAAAAATGGAAAAAATTTGATATCAATCGATTTATTGAAACGACACGCATTGCGTAAAGAGTTTTCATTTCAAAAAAGCTCTCTTCACTGTTAGAGATTATTGGAAACATATCATTGGTCTTGTGTTGTACAAAAATAAAACAAAGAAATAAAAACAGCAAAAATTATTGATTGATAAGACTAAAAACAATAAGTGATGAGTGAACCAGATTAATTTACACTTGAATTTACACTTGATTATTTAAAAAACAAAAAAATAAAAACAGCAAAAATTATTGATTGATAAGACTAAAAACAATAAGTGATGAGTGAACCAGATTAATTTACACTTGAACATTTTAATGTTAAACAATAAATAATAAACTTAACGTTTAGATGATTATAGACAGGAAGTATGTTACACGTGTGTGTTGATATATTTTTTTGAATATATATATATTTTTGTAATATGTGTTTAGGACTATATTTTTCTATTGGCAAATTCTCTTTGATACTTGACAAATATAAAATTTCCACTCATCATCTCTCATTCCAGCATCAAAAAAAAATGTCCCTTTAATACCCGCACTCAGTCTCACATAAAGCACAACAAAATAAAAAGAAAAAGATAAACTTTTAAATGATATTTTGAGTATGTCAACTTTGTTTGTGTGTGTGTGTATTGTTAGTAGATATTTGTACCATTTAAATATCCGGGAAAAAAAAATATTTTCCTCTATATTTTTAATTTTTGTTGTAATATTTTTGTAATTCAATGATGGATTGGTTGAAGTGAATATATCTTCATTTTTTTTTTCATTTGTAAATATACCTTTCCACTTTTAACCGTCAATCTTCATACAAAATAATTTATATTTACCTTTTTTTTCTTTTATATTATTAATATTTAAAGATGTTTGCCAAAAAATATAACCCATACACTCATAAATTTTTAGTGATTTTTGAACTTATGCCGAAAATGTCTCTTTATTTATTTATATTATTTTTTTCTTGACATTTTTTGTTATTGGGATTTTTTTTTTTTTTTGTAATCTTCTGGGAGCTTTCAATTTTTATTTTTTTGGGTTTTTCTATTTTATTTTTTATCAATTTCTATAAAGCATTTAAGATTTTTTTTTTCTTCTCTAGTGCCTTCATATTATTTTTGTTTACTAAATTTTTATCAGATTTTTTTCCCTACAAAAAAAAAATGTATAAATCGAATGAATTTAAAATTGTGTTTACCGGTTTTTTTTTCATTTTTCTGATTCATATTCCTTTTCCTTTTTCTTATAGAAACTGTTTTCTGTTTTATACCTATAAACGTTTGCTATGGTATTTTATCTTGTTTTCTTGAGTTTAAACCATTTTCTAAATGATTCACAATAAACTCCAACGCTTCTATAATTTGTCAATTCTTTTATCAACATTGATTTTCTGAAGAATTTAACTTAGAATTAAAGGTATTTCCAAAATTTTATTATTGAACATAAATCAGTTGAGATAAATATGATGTACCCTCATACAATAATTCTTGAAAAAAAAAAAATATTGAATTTATTGTCACAATAACATCGTTTCAGTTTATAAAATATAGCGAGCAATAATAATCTATAATTGGAATTTATATTGGTACAATAAACAGAATTATTCTGTGTATTATTTAATATTATTATGTTCGTGACAATAATTATAATAAATGTGACACAATATATTATCTATTTAACTGAATAGTGTTCTCCTTCCTATAAATTATATTGACCGTACAGATAATGTGAACAATAATGAATTGCTTTTTGTTTGATAATTACCAAATAGTGTGATTACTGAGTTGTATAATACATACACAAAATAATACTGAAATATAATTCTAATTATTGTCACTAATAGCTGTACCCACTGGGTATCTTAACCAGAAATATAAAAATGAAAACTACAATAATAATTGGGTTCACATAATTGGAAATCTTGTTAAAAATTACTCACAACAAACACGCAATCTTATTGTTCTTAACAAAGCTAAAACTTCTTTTGTTGTAATAATTATTCTTTGTAAGCAGTACCACCACCACAGAAATTAATTACATAGAATTTAGATCTTAGAAAACTAATCAAAATTAATCACACAACTTTATAAAATAAATTAAATTAAATTTCATTTATACTATTTGTAAAAAAATTCTCGGAAATCATAAACAATACGCAATTCAAAAATTTTCATAGTAATACCAATAATAATCGAATTGAGATTTATTTAAGGAAATTAAATAATATTGCAATTGAAACAATTCCCTGTAGTTTAGAATCCTTACAATTATATCTTTATGTAAATAGAAATTATTCTAATCATGAATTTTTTGGTTAATTAAGCAAACTTTATTATTAAAATGTAAACAATCAGATATTTACTTTGAACTTATTTGACTTAGACTTTATTAAATACAAAAATTAATCATTATACCATGAAATATTTATTCGTATCCGAACAATTTGAATATTGCAATATTTGTATTCATTGATCCAGACTATTTAGCTTACAGCCAATTTCTTATCATTATTATTTATGTTCTATTAAAATTATACCAAAAAAAAAATTGTACTTATAAAGAAAACAATCAGACAAAACTTTCATTCGTATAACAAAAAACCAAAAATTTTGAAAGTATTTTAAATTTTTCTTTTCTACATTTTTATGAAAAAGTTTGGTTGGGATTTTCTTTCTTTCTTGTTGCTGTAATTCCGAGACTAAAAGTTACAATACCATTAAACTTATTATTATTCTTACTTTTTCTTTCACTTTTCCTTTTTCTTTCGGTAATTTGTAAAAATTTAGAAAAGAAAAATTTAAAGGCGTAGAAAGAACCACAAGAAAAGGGGAGTTGGAAAAAGAAAAGAAAGAAACAGATGTTTAAAATATATGAAATTTTAAAATTTATGAAATACGAAATAATAAATAAAATTTTAAGTTTTCATACTGTCTTGGATGTACTTATGTTTTAGCATAAGGATTTTAGCATAAAGCTTTAATATATGTTGGTAGATTTGTATAAAGAACAAATATATTTACTCAGAATCACCCCTTATGTTGAACTGATGTGAAAAAATAATTCGTTATTTATTCATTCATACAATAAATATACGTTTAAATTTGTATAAATTTATAAAGGTAAAAACAATTAATTGATATTTTATCAATAAATTTATTCTTAGTAAAATGATGACGAGGTGGATGAAGAGGAAGACAAAGAATAGGTACAATTTGTTATTTGTTTTCTTTGAAACAAAATAATAAATAAATAAGTATAAATATTGGATCTTTACCAATATATAATATCTTATAAATAAATTATTAGTCATATAAGTCTACAGCGTATTGAAAGGGATTAAGTGTGAAATTAGTTGTATAATCAGGAGTGTTAAAAGATTATTAAAAGATTTTTGTATTTAGGACGGAAATATATAATATTAAAGCTTTGATATTTATGTGACACTCGTGTTATGTATTTTATGTGCTGTCATTATTATCATATCAACATGTCATATACTTATCCAGCATACATATAAACGAATGAATATTTGAAATATTTAACATAATACAATGATACTCTGTCAAAACTAAAATATTTCCCCTTTCTATTGTTCATAATTACGTGTTAATTATGAGCAATACTTTAACTAAGTACAGTGTACAGAAAAAAGTCTGATGCTTATGATGAAAAGTTAGAATCTAAAATAATTGTTTATTATAATTTTATGGTTAAAATTCTTTTATACAAATAATTTATACAAATAATAACAATAGTCATTGCGTAGACAAAATTAATTAATTTATTATGTTAATTATTTTTTGACTCTTAAAATTATTAGATAATTTTGTATTTTCTATAAAAGAAATTCTATTTAATAAATAAAATAATAAACATAATAATTAAATGAGAAAGTTGAATGGGGTTTTTCATTTAAATTTATTTTATGTAATAATTTTATATGATAGAATAATGTTTATATAATTGATTGTAACAAGTACAATAATAAATTTAGACTCTTTTGTTTTATAAAAAAAAAAATATTTATTTTAATTAATAATAATTGTAATAAATATCTCGATAGCTATCTAGTATACAGAATAATCCTTATGTATTATTCTTAAATAATAATAAAACGAATGAACGAACAACAACAAAAATATTCATTTTCTTTAAAATAATAAACGAGTTTTAATTAAGACATTTACATTTTATATTATTAAACAACGCACATAATTTATAATATAAATAATATGTTTCTGATGTCTTTTAACTTAACAAACAATATCAAATTTTGATTGAATTTTTACACACACACACAACACATACATACACACACACATACACGTGAATACACATTTTGAGATCCATTTGACTTATATGAGTGTATTTCTACATTAAAACATAATACAAAGTATACAAATTCATTTAATTTGATACATTTATAAATTATGTTAAGATGAAGAAGAAGAATTGTGTAAAAGCTTTAGGCAAACTTTTACGAAAATATAATAACAAAAATAGATAAATAGAATTTTCTATTCTATTTTTTTAATGTAATTTTATCTTAAATAATTTATTTTGTAACACACAAACACAATGCATACACTCGTAAAAAATAATGTTAAATGACATTAAATTAATCATAAAAAGAATTTAACAACAATTTTTCACTTAATATTCCCTTTTTTATATTCGTCCATAAAATATCCTGTAATCCCTGAGCGTTTAGTCAGAATATTTTTTCCTTTTTATTAGACAAAAATGACTATTTTGAATTTATTAAATTTTACGGACTTTTTATTTGTGAAAAATATGATCAATTATTTTTTTCAATTAAAATAACTTGGAATAAGTTTTTGGTCTATTAAAATATCATTTCACATTTTTATGAAAGATTCCTACATGCTTAATATTTTCCTTCTTCTAACTTCAATTAAAAAAATCTTTTCTTTATTCTGCATTTCGTAGAAAATGATTCAATCGTTCGCAGGAAAAATTATTAAAAGTTCAGTTGTTTTTAGTTTTGATTCTAAAATCCAAAAGTTCTCTATATTTAAATATCGTAGAAAAAATTGGTGTAGAATGAAAAACGAAAGCTTTTGAATATCTCTATGTAATTTTTTAACTTAAAATAAATTTTTAATAAAATTTTGAACCAAAAATAATTTTGATGTCATAAAAATGTACTAAAGTCAAATCTAAACTTATCTGATTTTCATCTTTAAGAAACTTTTTTACATCGAGATTTTGAATGGAGAATTTTTTCACAAAAAAGATTTATAAATTTTTTACCAATAAAAATAGAAAACATTTTTTTTGTGTCCCTTCAAAATAAATTCCAAACAATATGTTTTTAAAAGGATCTTCGTCTCCATGATTTGTATTTATATTGAATAATATTTGAGTGTTATAATTTAAAGAGAGACAAAAATTATGGTAATTTAATGTTTGTGGGTAAAGAAAAAAACAAGCAAATATAAAGAAATTGAATTCTTTCTGTATTGAATATTTATAAAGAAAATCATTGAAAGATGAGACATCGGAATATCGTATCAATATATTTATAAACATTTTTAACCAATAACTTATTTTAGATATTTTGGGTTTGAAATTATATTTTCAAGTGCAAATCAGAAAGGTTTTAAAAAATAATATTATTACTCGTTCTTTTTTTTTCCTTTCCATTTCATGCATAAAATATTTTATGGAAAAAGATTTTAAAAAGTTTATTTTTGAGGGAGTGAAAGGAAAATGTAAGGGAAATTTATTGTTTTTTCTAAAGAAATAAAAAAGTTTTGACTTATTTTTTTTATTTGCTTTATGAAATTGTTGAAAACATCCGACTTTAATATTTTTTTTTCTCGCTTTAAAAAGTCTATTTATTTCAGTTATGAAGACAGAACAAGCCAAGGGCAATTGAGGAAATAAAAATATTATTTATTGTCAAATTTACCGTACCTAATAATGACCATTATCCATCTAATATAATTTTTAATCGAATTCAAAATTATTTCTTCTTCTAAAGCTGTTATACGTCAGTTTAGTGTAATTATTCATTCAGAGTAATTTTACACCGACTAAACCATAAAGTCGGATCTACAATTCTTTTAGCAAAAAATGGCTTCACTACGTACAATTTCGGTTGTTAAATAAAAGACCCACCTACACAGACACATTCTGTTAACAATTAAATTACATTCTATTCCTTAATAGAATAAAAACTCTTGTAAAAAAAATATAAATAATAGACTAACGGGCGAAGAAACCACCTCACAGTTTTCTGTACAAAAAAAAAATTAATAAGATGAAATTTAATTATTATTTTTTATGTTTAAATGAAATAAAAAAAAACAACAAACAAACAAACAAAAGCTGACCCTCTAAATTCAAACCTTAAACAAATACAAAGATAAAAAGTTTAAAAACAACAAAAATAAAAGATAAAGAAGCAGAAAAAGAAACGGCAACGAACAGGGGTAATTAAATCATTTTTTTTGTTTTCGTTTATTTTTCCTCTTCTCAACTTTAGAAAATCTATATCCTTAGGGCTAAATTTGTATAAGATGGAAAATAGAGAAAGGAAAGGATCAAAACCATACAATATCTATATAAAACCACAGAAATCCTTTTACCGTATCATCCTTTAACTAATTCATAATAATAATAATAATAATAATAATAATAACCAAATATAAATTTAACAAAAAAAATTTCTTTTGTAATTAAACAATAAACAAATTTCGATATTATTTTTGTTTAAATATTTTAAGTTCCTTTCCGCTAACTGAATATTGTTTTATTTTAATCAACAAAAAAAAAACTTTTCCTCTTATACAAAGGAAGGAAAAAAGAAATTGGGTAAAACCTCAAAAATCGTTTATTTATTTTGTTTGTTTGTTTTTTTTTATCATGAAATCCATTAAGACAGAATCTTCTACCAGAATTACTCGAGATATTATACCGTTGGGACAAGAATTTCACATTTTCTCTCTTTCTCTCTCTCTCTCTTCATTTTCTTATTAAATAAACTCAGGAAAAAAAAACGATAGTTGAAAATCGGTTAGATTTTTTTAAAGGTTTTCGTTTCTTGTTTACATAAAATAAATGTAAAAGTATTCGAATATAAATTGCATGTTTTCAATGAATAAATTAATAATAAGGGGGAACCAAAAAATGTTAAAAGAAAAACGATTTGTTTATGGTAAATTAAAATAATGTTATTTTTTTTTCAACGAAAATGAAAATGCCAAAATAAAATATACATGTGAAATGAAAACTGATAAAGCTTCAGAGCCTCTTTTTTTTCTGGGTCAAATTCTCATCCCTTGATTGATATTTCGTATATACACATTACGTAATCTGTATGTCAGTTTAGTGGGAAGGATGGATTTTATATTTTGGTTAAGGTTATCTCTAATGGAAAACTCTCTGTTTTCAATAAAAAATATATTTTATGCATTAAATTTAAATAAATGTTTAGTCAGTCTACTGAAATATTGTGCTCATGGATGTTCATTTGCAGAGTAAAAAAAATATTTATGAATAATCTAAGGATGTTCCACAGTATAATTTTTCATCTCTTTTATTTATTTATTTTTTTTCTACTTGACCAGCTTTCAATAATTTACAACACAATTTAGAATTATGTTTATTTATTTAGATTTTACCATAAAAAAAAAATAAGGATAATGGTGAGAATAAATGGGAAATCATTTAATGCATATAAATTTATTTAGATTACATAATAATGAGATGATGCCCCTATTATAATTCTATACGTCGTAGAAAACTTCAAACGGAAGACATTTTTATTCAATACTGAGATAGATTTCCTTATTGAAATTTGAATTAAATTCAACATCAAATACATTTTATTTACCATGGCTGTATACGTATTTGAACATTCAAACTTTATAAACCGAACTCAATTATACTTTATTCGATATAAGAATGGAAATAGGAAAAAAAAATGGTTAAAAGCAGAAACCAATAAATATCAAAAGGAAAATAACAACAACAACAAGAAAAAGGAAAAGCAGATTTTCCTTTTAACTTAAATACATTGTCACCTTGACAATCTCTATACCCAAAATATTTCTGTGATATGTTCAGTTGGTTATATCCTTTATCTTATAGCAAAAAAAAATGTTTGGGATTTGTATTCTACTTTTTTTGTATTATGTTGGAATTCCTAATGGTTCACACCATTGGATATTCTATTGTTTGCTATGTTGATTCTTTCTTCTTCTTCTTTTTCATTCAATTCCTAAATGTGTGTGTTATCTTGAAAATGTGTTTTTTATCTTTGTTATACAACATTCTGATTTGTAATTCTTACAACAGCAATAACAATAACAACACTAACAACAGCAACAACAAAATTACACAATTTTTCTTTAAATATGAATAATCATGTGGAAAGGATGCTTGGCATTAAGACATTTTCGTGAAAAACACCTAAAGTTTCATATGGGAATAAAAGTGACACACGCACATAGTCACGACAATACACTTAAATCATTTTGTATTAAGACGAAAAACACGAAGAATGGGAATAACATTTCTCGTTAGTGAATTTTTGTCAAAAAAAAAAAGAAAAAAGAAAAGTAATCAATTTCCAGGTAAATATACGAAACATAAAAAAATTGTGCGGCTTCTGATTGTGTGTATTTGATCAATAAATAAAATTTATATATGAAGTAAAAATGATATATTATTTCTCTCTTATCAGTGACTACATTAGCAATAGAAAAGTGATATATAAACCACATACAGTGTTAATTTTTTTTTTGTTTAGATTCAACAGATTTTATCCGTACCCATCTCTATCTCTCTCTAACTCTATGACACTTTTTGCTTTTTTCTGTGTCAGTCTGTCAGTTTTATAATTTTTTGTTCCTTTGTTACCAGAAAAAAAAGGTTGTCACGCGTGTAGAGCTTTTCTTTTTTCATTCTATTCATTCTTTTCATTCTTTTTTTCATGCATTTAATTTTAATATTTACCAACAGGAAAAAAAAAATTGTATACCTAAACGTATAGCTTCCATGAAATAAAAAATATAATCTACAGGACTTAATATTAAACCACTTCGTCAAAATGTCAAAGATAAGAAAAGGAGGAAAAAAATTATTGGTTGCTGTAAAATGGTTACGTGAATAAACCCACATAAAATTTTTTTTTCTCCGTTCATAAAAATTAAATTATTCGAAAAAAAAGTTTTTTTTATAAATCAAAAATTGCATTTATTTTTTATTTTGAAAAAAATTACAAGTAAACAATTTTTTTTTCTCTTTTTCAAAAATTCAAAAATTTCCAAATTTGAATAAATTTTTAATGAAATTTGAAAAATATTTCCTTTTTGTTTAATCAACAATTTTTTATTTCATTTTCAGAATGTCCGAATAAAAACATTGGACATTTTATTTATTTTGTAATTTTCATTTTATAAAATATTCGAATAAAATTTATTTTTCATTCAATGCCACAAATAATGAATAATTATTTATAAATTTTCCTGAACAATAAAAATAAAAATGATGAAATGAATTGGTTGAGTGGGAATAAATACAAAAAAAAAAACGAATTTGAAACAACAACAATATCATTCTGCATCGGAAAATTAAATAATATTCAACAAATAATAATATCTATTTACTTTTGTATATATGGTTTGCCTGTCGAAATAAATTAATGAAAAACAAAAAATAATTGAATTGATTTTTAAATTAATTTCTTTGAATAAACATTCTATTGTGTACTCGCACATATTTATTTTGTAATTTAATATTAATTTATTTAACTATAAATCAATCTAATAGAAAATGTTCTCATACGTTCTGTCATCATAATTATCAACAAAAACAAAATTGTAACTCAAGAAAAAAAATACATCACTCAATGAGTCACAGTATATTTCCACTTAAAAACCAAGACTTTGCTGATAAATTATGACCGTTTAACATTTTAACTGTGGTCAAAGTCAGAAAACTGAATGTAAGTTTAACGGTGCACGCTTTTAACTAACGTAACAATGAAGAAAACTGAATGTAATTCCATTAGATTTTTTTTTTAAATTCATCAAAGAATACAATAAGTGGGAATAATAAAGGTGTAGGTACTTAACAATGGTCTCTAAATAAATTTCAGTATAAACTTGCCAACAGGATGTTTTAAGAATATTAACTTTTTACAGAAATTTTACCCTTGTAAATTTTATACCCAAAAGCGATGAAATAAAATTAATTACGAAAAACATTTAAATTCATAAAGTCTATAAAACGTTTTGCATTTCAGTGAAAATGAATAAAAAAAAATGATTAAATTAAATAGACAAAAATTTGAATATTTTTCACTTTTCATAAAATACGAATAAATAAAAAAAAAAAACTATTTCCCATTTTCCAAAATAGAAACAAAATTATAAATTTAAAACACTTTTTTCCATTCACTTTCTTTTATTTTATTTTATTTTTCAGAGCTTAAAGGTAAACGAACTTTCTGAAAAAATAAATTTTCACGTATAATAAATTCTATTCGATTTTTCTCTTTAACTTTTCTCTATTGCCCATTCCTACACACTTTTCTACTCTTAGAAAAATTGTTTGCCTTTCTTTAAAATAATCTGACAATTTGACACACGAAATTGACTTCTTCTTTCAATATTATTTTTTTCTCTTTCTCTTTCTTTCTTTCTCTTTTCTTTTCCTCGTATATTAATCATTTGTTCTCTTTTCTTATAAACAAAAAATAAAAAATTCAACAGGACGTTACACTTGATGACACTTTAATTAAAAATTAAAACGAAATAAAGAAGGAGACAAAAAATAAAATTAAAAACATGAAAAACTTATTGGAATTCATAAAAGACACAATTCTTATTCTTATATTTGTATTTTGCATAAATTTAATTTATTTTCTTTTTGTGTTTAATTTTTTTCATCACACTAAATAAAATACAAGTGAAGAGTAAGGGTAAAAGACGCGAAAGTTATGAAGACAGACATGGGTCAATTGAACCATTGAGTAGGGAGGTATTAGTGAAAAAATTTAACTTTAAAGTAGAAAACTTGGAAATTCTCGTTAACAAGTAGAATTAATCTAAATCAGTAAAGGCAACAATATGAAAAAAAAAGTTTTAAAAACAGGAGAAGAAGTAGAAGAAGAAACAAAGTTTATAAAGTTCAAGCACGATCCTTATTGGTAAATAATTACAAACAAATAAAACGGTTATTTTTGGACATTTTAAAGATATTTTCAACATATTTTATGTGTGTCCTGTCAAAACAGGACATGTTGGTTTAACTAACAATATAAAATAAATTCACTTGAGTATGAGACTTGTTGATGAGTTTTAGGTATAGAAAAGGACCCTTTTCAGGTCCTAGATAGAATCAATATCAATATTTATATAGAGACATCTTAAACATCAACAAGCGACAAAGAGAAAAAAAAAACAATATCAAACCGTAACAAAAATATTTTCTTTTTCTCTTAAAATTTAATTGAAATTGAAAATAAGAAAAATGACGAAGAAAAAAAAATCTGTAATAAATAAATGAAAAATTAATTCTAATTAAAAAAGAGAAAAACGCAATCGAAGGAAAAAATGTCTAATTAAAATTTTGACGTTGAAAAATTCGTTTGTGTTAAAAAAGCAAATTATTTTTCTTTAAAGTAAAAAGAAAAAATATTTTAATTGTTCCTCGTCAACAGACACAAAAAATCAAAAGAAATTCATACCAATTTTCTTAATTCTTGATTTCTCCTTTTATTCTGTTTAGATATTTTCCGATCGAATTTTATTTTTTTTTATTATTATTTAAAAGTGATCGAAATTATACGTGGGAACTTTTCCCTTTTTCCCTTATTTTTGTATTTTATTTTTTATTATTTTTTCTCCGTTATGTTGGAGATTTTTCTCGTTTATTTTTTTTATATTATTTTTGCTTTATGTTTTTGTGTTGTTTCGTGTATTTTTTATTTAGGTTCGTTTATGAACGCATAAATAAAATATTCCACCGTAGGTATATTATCCTTGGTTGTTTCCCTTTTAAAATTCTTCTTCTTCCTTCTTTACATTTTACGGATGAAGAGAAACAAGACAACAAAAATAAAATTTTCGCTTTCACAATTGATTAATTAATTTGTTATTTTCTTAATAATTTAATTATTCAAACTTCACTGAATCACTTTTTCCTTTAATCAAACAATTTTCTTCTTTTTTTTTATTATATCTTCTTCCTTTTAAGTTTTCACCATTTTTTTCTCCTTTAATCTTTTTCACAGGAACAAAAAAAAAAAAATTGAAGTGAAAGAAAAAAAAAACAAACACTGATGAGCACAAAACAATTAAATTGTACCGTTTTTATTTTTGGACACTTTTTTCCTCGTTTTTTTTTAATTTAATGGTGACACTTTTTATATTTTTATTACCGCAAAGAAAACAAATTTTTTTAAGGGAAACAAAAAACAGTCGAGTCAAAAAAATAAAACAAAATAAAGGCCAGAAAAAATATAAATAGTTTTCCGTTTTTTATTTCGTTATTAAACGTGAGTTTTTTTATTTATTTTCTCCCAATTTTTATTCGGTTCTTGTTCGATGAATTTTCCAAAAATCAAAAAAAATAAATAAATACAAAAAATGTGAAAAATTAAATGAAAGAAAAATTACAATTTTCGTTCTTGTTTATTTAGTGGAAAATTCAAATAAAACAAAAATTTCTTTTCACATCGTACACATTTTATTTTTAAATGAAAATTATATTCAAACGATATTAGAATACGGATTGATAATGTAAAAAAATGAACTGTTACTATTGAAATAAACGTCCGTTCATGTTGAACGTTTATAACGTTCTGATTATAGAAATGGAAAATATGTATAACATTTTTTTCCCTATTTTCTCTCCATTTTACCTTCTCTCAATTTTCCTTTTTTTTTTTGTTTTTTTTTTCCCCAACAAACAGATCTACATTCAAATAACACAACCAAATTACCAACTACAACAACTGAAACTAACAACTAAAATAATAACAAAATTAACAACAACAACAACAACTTTTGAAAATCATGAAAATTTTAGTTTTCCTCACGATTTCTTGTTTTTTTTTTTTTTCTCAGAAATAAAAAGAAAACTGTGGAAAATTTTCTGTTTGCGCACAAACAAAAAAGAAAAACAGCATACAACAATAACAACAACAAACACTACAAGATGACTAAGAGTGAAAGAGTGAGAAAATATAAGAACAAAAATTATCCTGAAACTTTTTTTTTTTCATAGACAAAGTCTGGAAAAAATAAAAAAATTAAAAGACGAAGAAAACGAAATAGAATTCTCTGTTTATCATATTTTCTTCTTTTTCGTCAGTTTTTCGTCTTAAAATTTTCTTTTCCCCAAATTTTTGTTCATTTTTTTCTTTTATTTTTGGTATTGGTGTTTGGTGATAGCTGCGTTGTTTTGCTATACTTTTCTTACGTAGAAAATTATCACTTTATAAAAATTAATTCTTATAGACTTTTTTTTCTCTTCTCTCTCTCTCTCTCTCTCTCTCTCTCTCTTTCTCTCATTGTTTGTGTTTTATTTTTATTTTTGGATTTGAAAGGAAATCCAGTGGAATAATATGTGAGAGTGACAAAGAGAACAAGATAAAAATGAGAAAAATTGTTTCACATTAAAGTTAAGTTACAGCCTGTTGACTATATAGAATTGTATACATTACAACATATAGAATTATAAATATTGTGTATTGATTCAAGACTAGAATAAGATTTGTTTAAAAGACTTAAAGTGGTTTTCATCTTTTAATAATATGTTTTTAATTGGCAGATCATTCTTAAAGAATAATTTTTGAAATTTTATTTTAATAAAAATGTAAAAGTTTTTCTAATTATCTTTTTGATTTAATTAAGTCTATCCTGTAATTTGTATGAAGCAATTCCTTTAATTTATTTGTATATAAAAAAAAAAAAACTTCAAAATAATTGAGAAAGTTGAGAACAAAAAAAAAATAATCGTCGATTAATCGAACTTTTTTTTATAAAAAAAAAATATTTTAATTGAAATTTTTTTGTAAAAGTCTGGCTTAGATAAAAGTCAAGTTATGATATAAATATTATTTTTTGTCTTAGTCTCAATGATAAAAAAATTAATTCATTAAACTATTACGTTAAAACTCAATCAACAAAATCCATCAAAATAATTTGAATGTTTTATGGAAAATATAGAAAAAAAAAAGTATTTTTCATTATAAATTTATTCGTTTGTCATTTGTCATTGACAGATTATAATATAACATAAAATATTCTATATTCCAATTTTCTATTTGCGTTTATTTCCACTCTGTTGTCAATGTCAGACAAAATGTTCCCATCTTGAGTTATAAGATGAAAAGGAAATGCGAATTCTAAAGAAGAAAAATAATAATAATTTTTTATTCACATGAATTGAATTTGTATGAATTTCTAAATTAATGACACAATTTTATTTTTATTGTCTGACTATTCAGTAGGTACACATATTTTGATTAAGAATTAATTTCTGAGAATATTAATATTTTATTATAATTTTCATTTCCTATCTACAACACAACAACTGCAATCTATTTTAGTTATCAAAAATAATATAGACTTTTGGTCTGTTTGTTAAAATCAACTAAACTAAAATTGTTATCAAATTTTATCAATTTTTTTGATATGGATGATGATGATGCCTGTATATTATTTATAGGAATAAAATAAACAAAAAAAAAAAAAAACAAACCACGGAATATTGATAGACATAAAATTTTTGTCTTTTTGTCAATTTATTTATTTTATTTTTTTCCAATTCCTATTTTATTTTTTTATCTACATTTTATGATAATGATGAAACTTTTATTTTTATTGTGTAATATGAGATTCTGTCAACGGATTAAAATCAATGAAATATATTTATGAATAATAAAATATAACTAATTTAATTTTTTTTTTCCTATTTCAAAAGCTTTATGTCAGTTGTCAGTCAAGTCAAGTTAAGTCAATCATTATAATACGGCTTGCATATATTATTTCTTATTATTTATCTTCTTTTCGATTTGTTTTTGTTGTCAACACTCTCAGCCTAATTAATTTATTACTGTTTTTTTTTTGTTTCGTGATAGGATTCTCGATTAATATTACACAATACATCATAATTATAATTTGCAATTGTTTCAAGCTTTTTAGCTTGACATAACATTCTGACATTTATGTTGAAATTTATTAAATAAAAAGAACTTTGATTAATTATTTCATGGGACAAGAAACAAAATAAATTGGAAATTGGTTAAACCTAAGGGTATATTATTTTTTTTTCTTGTTTTTCTACAGATAGATTTCAGTCACTTTAAATAACAGACGTCATTACGAAAGGATCCTAATATTTTCATTTGTCATTAGGCGAAAAAAAAATGTTTTTGATGACAAAAAGAAAATCTCCTCCTACCAATGAGTCAGAGAAAAAAAAACATTTCTTTCAATTCAAGTGGTTTGCTATAAATTCAAAATGTTCACAGGGCAATAATTAATCGTTACCATTATCAACATCATCATCATCATCAGTATTATCACCATTTGTCATTGGAATTGTTAAAGTTTTATTCTTTTTAAGAAAAAAAAACTTTTCTTTTCAGTACAAAACAAAATTTCAATAAAATATAACAGCGGGTTGATTATGTTATAGATACGTGTTTGTTTTAATGTAATCTTTAACAGTTAACACCTTTTCATCTTTATCTTAAATTTTAACTAAAATACAAAAGTAAAGGAAGTTAATTTAAAACATATTGTTGTGTTGTTATTATTTCAGCATAGCAGAAATGTTTTTGTAAATTATTATCATGATCTAAAATTTCATAAATAATATCATAATTTATAATACTCTGCTCTGTAGTTCAAAATCTCACCACTTAATTATTATTTTAATGTTAAAAATAAATTCAGGATCTTTTCCAAATATCTTTTTTATCTCCATCAATTATTGTGTAAAGAAGTGCAATTTTTTTATGGTTTCATCCAATTTGGTTTCATAATTTTCTCGAATATTTTTATGAACAACCAACAGAGTAAAACTATTAAGGGATTATTAGCAAATTAAAAAAAGGTTAATTGAAAGTAAACGAAAGAAATTCTAGCATAATAATATTTTTCGACAACCTGTGTCTACAGTATGTACGTAGACGGTATGTACCTGGTACTTAATATTCATAAAGTTTATTTAGTTACATACACTTGTTCATATAATTTTCTTCAGTACCAGACTTTTGTTAGGTTTAAGTTGAGAATCTTTGAAAATGTCTTCATAAAAAAAAAATAGAAATATACAAAATTGTTGGTAAACATAAAGTTATAACATTCATTATAACACGATGTAATAATTTTGTTTACCTTAAACTTCTTTTGGAAGATTCCCAGACACACAAATTATTATGTAAAAAGGTTTCTTATGATGCCTGTCAAAAAATTTATATTTTTAAAAGTGTTTTCTTTTTTTCACAACAATTATTGCAATAATCATCTGCGAGAATTTTTTTTACCACTTTACGACTTTTTAGTATTTTCAGTAAAATAATTTACTCGAATACAAAAGCACAAAAGTAAAAAATATAGAATAATTCTGGAAGTTTGGATGATGAACAAAATAATAAATTTATTGTCTTCATGTTATCCATATTGGAAGTTTAATCTTTTAAGTATTTAATTATAGAATTTTAGATCAACAATAGGTATTGAATTTATAACAATATTGAAGGGATTTCCTCCTAATCTCTTTCTTTTTACCTTTTGTTAATTTATGGATTAAAGATTTAAGTTTACACTCTGTAATCTTTTTTGTAATATCAAAAAAGATAAAAGATAAAGAATAAGGAACTATTTTAGAATATTTACTTACATTTTTAACATATGCAATATAATTATTTATGTATCATTAAAAGATTATATCTTTGTATCTTTGTCATAGTACGAGCAGTACTCTCACTACAACTACATAAATGTTTAGATAGAATTTTATAGTTTACTATTAAGTCTACGTAATTTTTTTTTTTTCTTTACACAAGAGAAATGAATTTGTTTGTAGTTGTTTTTTTTTTTGTATGTAGTAAATATATTCACAACTCATTTAATTAATTAAGTAAGTTAAAGGATAATAAAAACCTATAGTTAATAGTGTCATAAATGGATCAAAAAGGATAAGATAATTAAAACAAGATTTTTCCCATCAATAATTATATGATGTTGTTTCTCTTTCATCCATTTATTTTTCATTCAAATTTTGGTTTGGTGTAAATTTAAGATAATTGTTGCTTTGTCTTTTTGTTTTTATCAATAAACTTTTATTTTATAGTTAGAACTACATATTTAGACGTTGGGATAGAACATAATATTATGCTTCTGAATTATTTTATTGTGTTCATTTTATTTTTATCATAAATTACAGAATATAGTGTTTGAGTAAATTTACGAAATCAGTTTTTTATGTACCAAACAAAGAGAAATAATAATAAAAATATATTAAATTATCTCTGGAAAATTTTTCATTTTCAATTTTCTAACGATCAGAAAAACAGAATTATATATTTTGTGCGACTATGAAAATATGTACATTTTTTCCGTCATCATCATCATTAAAATTAGTTGAAACATATTTTTATGTTTTTCTTATGAATTTCCAAAGAAGGACAATTTTTATGCGAAAATAAATTTTTTTTCTCATCATTTTACTTTTTTTTTTTTTTTAATAAATAATAAAATGTTAGAATAAAATTCTTTTGAAATTCTTTTTCATTGGAAACATAATATTTTATTTCCATCTCTTTCTCTCTCTTTCTCCTCTTTCTCACTCTCTTTTCTTTTACAGGATTGTTTTTTCGTTTTACACAAAATGAAATAAAATATTTTATTAATTTCTAAGAAAAAAGAAAAAAAGGGAAACGCAATAAGTAAATTAATAACATTTTCAACAAACTGATCAAATACATGCATCAAAAAACTCTTTCAATAATTATAAAAAATGATGGAAATTAAAATCAATTTAAAATGAAAAATAATTAAAGAAAATTACAGAGAAATCATTATAAATGGAAAATTGTCAAATGAAAATAAAATTCTAGAAATCAGTATAAATTCATTTGATTTAAAATTATAAATTTATTATTAAATAAATGCAATTATCTTAAAATAAGGATAATTATTTTTAATCATTCTTCGATATCTAATTAAAGGGTAAATCTCATGAAATACTATTAAAATAAATTGTTATAAAAGGAAAATTTTATCGCAAATCTAAACGTTAGTTTTTCTAAATGAAATTAATGTTGAAAAATGGCTCAAGCGATACTAACTACTGATACGATTCAAGGATTCCTTTATACACAGAATATGTGTTTACGTTATATTGGAATTAAAATTTTTGGTTCAGAATCATTATTTGATCAAATTCGTACATTTTGTAATTGGATTTTATTATTAACTGTGATGATACCAGAAGCACATTTTATTATTAAAAATTGGTCAAATGTACAATCAGCAACTGATGGGCTCGGACCATTTTTGTGTTTTGTGCTCACTGCAATTAAAGTTTCTACAATTTATTTTAAGAAACAAAAATTTGTTACTTTAATTCAGAAATTAAAAGATTTGTGGGGAAAAGGTTAAAAATTCAAATTGCCTTTTTAATGTTTAAAAATTCATTTGATTTTTATTTTTAGTTTCACTTGAAGAGCAACTTCTATTAGTGAAAGCTGAAAGATTTGATAAAATATGTACTCTGAGTATGTTCACAATGACTATGATATCCACAATTATATATATAATTAAGCCAATTGTAATTGGAATATATGAGATATCTACAATTGGAGAAACATTATGGACAATGCCTATGAAAACTACGTTAGAATTTAATGCCTCAGGCACAATTAATTTCCTATAATTTCTAATCTTTAACTTATTCACAGATTTATCTTTGATGTTGACTATTTTCCCATGTACGAATTGTGCTTTATTTTAATTTCACATGCTACATTATTATGTGCACTTGGAGCAGTTGGCGTTGATTGTTTATTTTTTGGGATTATCTTGAATTTATGTGGACATTTTCAAATTATACAAAAGAGATTTGAAAATGTAAAATTAAGTGAGATACGAAATGGTCAAATTACAATGTCAGAAGAATTTAGGAATCTTGTAATATATCACAATGAAATAATCGTAATGACTAACAATTTAAATAAACTTTGTGTAGAAATAATTCTGGTTACATTCTTGATCTCTTCTGTTCTTATTTGTGTATTGTGTTTTCAATTGGTTTTGGTTAGTACAACATTAAAAATATTAATGTAATATATTTACAATAATTTGTTTTTAATACGTTAGGCAATTGGACAATTTAGATTGTTACACTATTTTACATTTATCTCAGCAATTTTAATACAACTTTTAATATATTCTTATGGTGGAACAAAAATAATGACTGAAAGTGATGCAGTTCTTAATGCAATCTATTCAAGTAATTGGTATATGGAACCACCAATAATTCGTCGTTCCATTTATTTTTGTATGATACGTGCAAATAAATGTAATGTTATACGTGGTGGATTTTATTTATCAACACTAACAACATTTATTTCGGTTTGTTAATTGTTTTTTTTAAAGTTTCATGGTCAACACAAATTTTATTTTTATTACATTTTTAGATTATAAGCGCAGCATGCTCTTATGTTACATTATTACAAAGCATGTTGAGTAAATAATAAAATGCTTTTTAATGACGATGTTTTAATAATGTCAACGAATAACGACCAACATAAAAATTTTATATATTTTATTTCAAAATAAACTTTAGTTTGCCGAGCACGATTATAAGAGTAAAAATAATCATTTTTTCGAAAGTAGATTTTTTGTTTTAACTAAAAGTTAAGACTTAATTGCTTGATAATAAATATTGTAGGACACAGTTAAACTTTAATTTGCACAAGAAATAAAAATTGTAATCATACAAAATGTAGTAAAATACAATAAAAAAAAAGGAAATAACAAAAACAAAATTTTATTCTCATTTTACAAATTGTTGAAAAACGACAAAATAATTAACTGCAATTTTCTTCCTATTTTTTTTTTTTTTTTTTGAGAAAAGGTTAAATAATTTATTTTTAGGAGTATTTTAGAATTTCACAAGTAATCGTGAAAGTAATAAATAATTACTTTATATCGATACTTTCTTATTTTTTTTTCACTGAAACAAATTTATAAATTATTTATTTGCCAAATTTCAATATCAAAACAAATTTATATTTTTCTCTCTCTGTATAAAGAGCATATAAATCTTCCAATACAAAAATGTCATTATTTAGTTGAATTGTAAATTATTACAGAGAAAAAAATTTTCCTTAAGATTTCTTTTTTTTTTTTTTTTTCATTCGATTCAATAAATCACTTTATTATCGTTACGAATTCTTGGTTGTTGCTTCTTTTTTTTTTTGTTCACCTCCTGTTTATAAAGTTGTATTGTTAGCTTTTACCAAATATATAAGCTACATTACAGAAAGGGGTATAGGGGTATAGGAATAAATTTGAACTTTCAACTTTTATACAATTTCTCACCAAAATTATAACGATGTAAATATTGCTGGTAACTATAAATCATGATTGCTTATTATGTTATCTTATTTAAATGGGTCCAATTGAAATAATTTTATGATCTCCAACATAGGCAATAAATCAATGTTACCGATATTACCAAACATCTGTATTTTGAATTATACATTTTCTTCTTATTTTTCTTATTTTTCCTTTACAATATTTTTTTTTTTTGTTATTAAATAAAGAGAAAAAAAAAAGATCAAGGGTACGCAGAATATAAAGAAATAAAATAAACGTGAATAAAATCAAATTGTGAATTAATATAAACTCAATATTTTTGATTCATTTATTCAAATTTCCATTATACATGTTTTCCCATTCTCATCAAAAATTCAAATAAACAAAATAAAATAATAATAAATCGCGATTTATTTACAGAAATATATTTGGAAATAAATAAAAATGGAAATAGCGACGACTTTCCTTCTTATATATTTTTTTTTTGTACTGAATAAAAATATTCTAATAATTTGCTCAATCAAATCATAAAGAAAATTGATATGAAAAGAATTTTCTTTTTGCATTTGTATTGTATGGAGGCACCTCACTTTTATTATAATATATATTTCTAAAGAGCAAAAACTGTTGACATTACTCACAATTATATTGGATGATGGTAGTCTTAAACAATTACAGGGCTTTATTTGGAGTTGACGCATTTGGGCTCTCTCTCTGTAATAACATTTCTTTTTTTCTTTCAATGGAAAATATTTTATCAAATCTTGATGCTAAGATTCAGATAAAAGAATTTGTCAAAATTATTCAATCGTTGATGTTTGGTGTCGGGATTGTTGAATTCAATTGAAATCGCAATGATATTAAATAAACATTTAAAGTTATTTCCTTAATTCGTCACTGGGTGTCAATTTAGCGTAGGTATAAAATAATTTCATTTTATAATAAACAGTCTGAATGTTGAACTTTGTGAAAAAAAAGCGTCATTTATTTCAGTTTGCTTAAGTGTAAATCTTTTTTATTTAGATTTGATTTCATTCAATTTTAGCTTTATTTTTCAATTTAATTTCGATTTTGTAGATTAAACGGATGTTAGGAAAATATGAATGCGTGGGGATTATCCCTGTTCCGATTTTATTTTATATTTTTTTGGGATGATTGTGTTGTCAGTTTTTTTTTTCTCTCAAAAATATAATTAGAATTTTTTGTGCTATTCAAATTATGTCTTTTTGAAGCAATAATTGCTTAACAGATTAGTTCAATTAACTGATTTGTTTTTTATGTTTAAAAATATTATTTTCGTCAATTATAATTTTTATTAAGATTAAGTGTCTAAAAGTAACCTTTTATAATTTTTCATTCTTCAATATTATCTTCATTATGTCGAATTTTGAATTTTGGACCCATCGATTGTAAAACAAGTTATAAATTTTCCTCTGAGAATAAAACCATTAATCTTTCATGAAATTATATAATTTTGATTTATTAAATAATCAACATAAATAGAAAATTTGAAAATTATTATTTACCGACTAAATAAATATTTTATTCTGTTTCCTTTCATAATAAAGAAACTTGAGTTTTCCTCTTTGTTCAACTCAGTATTTGTTCCGGATTATGTAAAAATATTAAAGTGAATTAATTTATTCATAAATTTAAAGTGCATTTTCCTGTCTATTTCTACAAAAAGAAACTTACAAAATACAATAAAACTTCAAAATTATCGTTCACTATAAAGCTTTTTGTATTAAAATATTTCCTTGAATTTGAAATTGTTAAAATGAATCATTAGGAATTATACACAAAACGAATGAAAACCTTTTCAAATAATTTGATTTCAGAAAAGCATTTATTTTGTAGTTTGCAAAAGTTGCAGTAAAATAAATATTTGAATAAAATGAATAAAAATCATTGTACTTATAAACCGATAAAGAAAATTCAATTTGGGTTTGGCAAATGTTTGTCTCAACAGAACAATGTCACTACATACGACATAACAACGACACTACATCATTTTCTCGACCCTCACATTAAATAAAACAACCTAATGGTCTATCGCAGGTCTGGCGATTTAGGTTGGCCAGTCTTGATCTATCGGGATAGTAACAGATGTGTAATATTGTTTTGTTTTTTGTTTCAATTAATTGATTAAAGGAAATTAAGGAAATGAAGAAATTTTACTTTTGACAGAAGGTCAGATTATATTGAAAGTGAAAGAAGGATATTTTAATGAAAGTGTCAGCAGCAGGCATTCGTCACTACATTGACTTCTTTGTTTTCTCATTTGATACACCCTTTTTCACTACAGAATCAATATAACAGAAATGATGATTTTATATGAAATCAAAATAGAATTTAACGTGGATGGATTTAGATATTCGCAATATTTCTTTTTGGCTAAAGTACATTTGACTGAGTTTTGTTTTTGTTGAAAATATAGAAAAATTCAAATTTTTTTATTATTCGAAAACCAATTCAGATAATCTTGATAATCTGATAACATAAAATTCCCATCAGTAAAAATCTGGTCCATTAGCCAAGTTAAGTTAGAATTAAATCTACTTTAATAAAATTTATGTGATCTACGTTGGTTGGTATATTTGGATCACATCTCTCATTCAATATTTCAGATTTAATTCAAACACCTAAAGAGTTTTGATGAGAATATTCTGCACAAATAATTTCTATTAAAACAAAAGCATACAACTATACGCAAAATGAAATTATTGTATAATTTTACTAAAACTTTAATCTTTATAAACTTTCATAATTAAATTTATTATCAAATATAAAGTTGTATTACTCAGTTTAAATTTTATAATAGTATCTCATTTTATTACAGAAAATAAACTACGCTAATTATAATAAAAATAAAAAATAAATAAATTATAATTAATTTCAATAATAAATATAAATTCTTTAAATTAAAAATTATGTGGGAAAAAAACATGTATAATTAGAGACTTAAGGAAATTTTATAGATTAAACAGAGAAGAAAAACAAATGAATAGAAGATTAAGTACATGAAGCTTTTGTGACATTGTAATAAAAGAAAGTGCATCATTAAAGTTAAGAAATGTTAAAGTTAAGAAAAATAAATAGAAAAATCATTTGAATTTAATTATCACAATAAAAATTAATTAATAATTTATAAGAAAGTAACAAATGAGAATATTCTTAATTTATTTTCTTTTTTCTAAATTCTCAATTAAATTGAACTTTAAAAACCAAAACTTTTATTAAAGCGATAAAAAAATTGTATCAATATTTATAAAAAATTTTGTTGATCGACATTTTTTTGTGACTTTAAAAAAAATGTTTATAAATTTTATTTCAATGAAAAGGAAAAGATAGGAAGAGACAGAATTTAACAGACAAACAGACACAATAAATACTTATACAGATAGACTAATTTGTCTGAAAGAAAATAAAAAAAATGGAATTTCTAAAGAAAATAAATTCTAAAATAAGAATAGATCTAAAAATATAAAGAATAAAGTAAGAATTGTATAAGAGAAAAATTTTTAAATGTGGGAGTTGGATTGGAAAGATTAAAATGTTTTTTAATGTTTGTTGATTGCATCTAAAAATGAGTAGGCACTGTAAGCCCGATTTGTAGCCCAATCCTTATTATATCCAGCATGTTGACTAGTTAAAAAGGATGGACTACCATATTGATATCCTGCTCCACCTCCAAATGATCCTGAATAAGGAATTTCTGTGAAAGAAAAAAAAATCGATTAAAAGAAATCAGAAAGATTACGAGTAATCGTATTACCTGGTGATGCATCACTAACATGACTATGAGAATGAATTAAATGTGGTTGAATACGACATAATGTATTATTCTTTAGATAATGGAATAATAATGCTCCACCAACAATCAATAGAAGTTGTAATATACCAATACCCAAAATAATCGGGATTATCATAAATTTTAAATGTAAAAGTTTAATAATTATTGCTAATGGAAATATTAAATTCCATTTCTTTTTTTTCAATTTTCGTCCATCAGTTGTTAAATTATCATTAACAATTGGATCCTGTAATACTCTTGGTCCACTATCAGTTCCAATACCAATTCTAACACCATGTCCATCAATGAATGTACGTAATGCTCTTTTTAAAAATTTGATTGCTTTACCAATTTCATTGTCTCCTAAAATCAATAAAAGTGAATATAAATTTGTATATTTCTAACAAAAAATTGTATTAAAGTCACGTATATCTGATATCAATTTATTTTTTATTGAATTAAAATAATGATGAGTAAAAAAAACATCCTAAAATGCATCAAATGGTCAGTGATCTGAATTTGTTTTTTTATTATACAAAGGGGATGTGTCAAATTTCATTTGAAACATATAATAATAATCATTTTTCGTATACATTTAGTTGATGTTATTATGTTGAGTCAGTAAAAATCCTTTATTTAAAATGTTATATAAATATTTAAAACGTACACTCATATCAAAATCTCATTTTTCTTTCTCTTACATAAATAATGATAAAATAAGAATGATTGATTTACTTTTATTTATGATTTGATTAATAAAATGATTTATATTTGTGAACTCTTAAACTTTTTTAAACTTTTTAATAAAGAAAAAAAAAAAAACAAAAAGGAAAATATCAACTTAAAATAAAAACAATTTCTTATGTGTCGTGTTATATAAAAATTTAAGTAATGGTCGTATAAATTTTGAGATCTTAAGACAAACAATTAATAACATTCATATTTTATCAAAATCTCTCAATGTCATAAAAAAACAACAACATACACATTGTCTGAACTGATCTGACCAATAAGTTACTTTTCACATTTTGCCATGAACGTGTATGAAATGTCATTTTAAGATTAAATTAATACAAAAATTTTCTTTAGCAAAAATATTAAGATTGAGGCGACTTTTATATTTTATAAAGAAAAGGAGTGTAATTAAATTTGTCTCCTAAATTAATTCTAACATAAATTGTGTTTGTAAATAAGAAAAAAAAAAAAAAGAATGAAAATGTGTAATCTATCCGTGTCGTCTACAAACTTTGTACTAAATATTAAGTGTCTGGATGTAGTCTTTACATTTATCTTTTATCTTTGTAATACACATAAATTATTTCTAGATAAGCCCAACGGCAATCTAAGAAAATTTGTAATTCAATTTTATTACTTCTCTTGCAAGTTACGGAAGACGACAATTTCTTTCCTTTTTTTTCTCTCTCTCTCTGTTATCTTTACTTCATTTTTTTTTTTGTTTTTCAAAAATATAAAATCTCGTTTTTATAGAAGTCATCGTAATGAATTCACCTGAATTCAAAATCAACACGGAAAATAAACTCTCTTTTGAAAATCATAATTATTTATAAAATTAACAAAAAAAAATAAAGGTAAAATGTTATGAAAAAGAAGAATTTTACATTTTAAATTCCATTTAAATTTTAACGTAAAAAAACAAAAATATAATGGATAAAATTAAGAATGAAAATAAAATGAATTAATTTAATTTCATATAAAAAGGATGAATGAACTTTTCTTGTGATAAAATGTTTCACTATTTATTTGAACCCGGTAACCTTTAATATTTTTTTTTTTTCACCATAAACAATATTTATTTTTCTTCTTCTTATTTTTGTTTTTAAAAGAATTTGTAAAAAATAATAAATAAAAATAAAGGAATCTACAAAAGTGCTACAAAGTTCATTAAACGCTCTCACGTCTAAATATAGAATTTTGATTGAAGTTATAAATTTTCCTAACGTTATCAACATTCTTCATTTCTCTTTTATTCCTGACTTTTTGATCCGAATAAAGTTCATAAATATGTATTTGAATATATAATAAACAAACATAGTTCAATGATTTAAGATCACTCAGAAAACCCAAATCATTTTAATATTTTTGCTTTTTGAATTTTATGAAATCCAATCAAAGTTAAAACTTTGTTTTCTTTTTGTTATCAAATCAGAATCCATCAATCTTATCTTTAATAAGATTGTTTTACTACAGAAATAAGAGATCAGAATTTTAATTTTATACAGTTTTTAATAAAAGCCAAATTTTCCAATCAAACTTTTCAATTTTCTTTGCAAATAAAATTGAGGAAATTATGAATGAGTTTATACCTTGTATTTGTCTTGCATCTGGAAATATTTCTTCATTATCTGGTTCTGATAATTGTACTAATCTAATACCATTATCAAATTCTTTATTTGTAACATCATATTCAAATAAATTCATACGTCCAGTTGAGAATGACCAAATATAACGTGCAATACGATATTTAAAACATGAAAATAATTTCTTTGATGTATAACATTCTGATTGTACTGTTAACACATAATCATCTGATTTTCTATCACATAATGATAAATTAATATTTAAATAAAATATTATTATTGTCACTAGTAAATATTTTCCATAATACATTTTTTTTTTTGTTTTTTGTTTAAAGAACTGATAGAAAATGCCTTTAACTATTTTATGTTTTACTCAATAATCCGTTTCGTTCTTCTTTGTTTTTGGTTTTTGTGACTTTTGTGGATAAACAAAAAAAAAAAAAAACAAAACAAAACTTCACATAATTTTCACAGAACCAAAACAAAAAACACCAAAGATAAAATGAAACCCAAAAATAAACAAAAAACAAAAAAAAAAAAATAACAACAACTTTAATTTCTAAAACTCTCTGATTCCGATAACACCTGAGTATAAATATTTTTCTTGTATTTGTAAAACATACGGTTATCACAACATTAAATAACTTTAGTTAATGAACGATATAAACATTAGTTAGATGCTTTTATTTAGAATTTTTTTGAGGTCATCATCAACAACAACAACAACAAACAGCAAAATGTTATTTTTATTTTAATAGAAAAAGAAAAATTAGATAAAAAAAAAAATAAAGGGGATAGAAAATATTTATGTAGGTATTTTGATCACATAAAACATTATTAAAAACAATATTTTTACTATAATTTTGATTACAAGTTGTTACACTGTTAAAAATATTCTCAATTAAAGAGTTTTTTTTTTCTTTTGTCCAATTCAGAGCTGTGGAAACGCGACCAAAATTTTAAAGGGTCCAGGTTCTTAGAGTAAGGGCTTTGACACGTTCTACTACAAAACTATCGTACACATAGCACTGCAACAATTTCTTCTACGCTAAATAAATGCACATGAATAAAATTCGGGAGTAATTGGAAAAATCAACATTGCCATACAAAACCCACAAAGATTATTATTTTATGTGATTAATTAATGGAAATCAAATGAAAAATTTCTTTTGTAAATAAAAAATAAAATCGAAATGACAAGACGAAAATTTTTTTTGAAGGCAATTTGATTTTCAATTCTTTTATTATTGTCAGAACAAAAAAAATACATTGAAAAAATTTAGCTGATTATTAACGACGGTATATATAAAGTAAATTCCCTCATCAATCATTTTTCAATCAATGTCTAAAATTTTACTGTTTTTTTTTTTTGTTTTCTTCTCAATTTTATTCTAACTTTATTATTGTTGTGTTTATTTTACTTTGTTCAATTAATTAATTTTTTTTTTGTTCAGTTCCGTTTTCTAATTCTTTCATTTTATATTCTTGGCTATCATAACTTCTGTAATCAAATGATGAGTGAAACTATGGTAACTCTGTTTTGATGATATTCATTTGAAATATTCAACGTTTACATTTAAATTAAATTCAATTTTGTTCTTTTGTTTTTTGTTTCTCTTAATAAAATTGATCAAATATTTTATTTATGATAAGAAAAGTTTTTGTCCTTTTGTGTTTGTTATTTTTTTTTATAAATTTTCAGCAGTTAAATGGAATACCTTAAAAATTCATAATTTAACATAAAAGAAAGAATATCGAAGAATGTATTCACGAACAAATATAAAGAAAATTTAATATAAAAAAAATTTGTTATGATTTAGAATTTAGATTATAAAACTAATTTTTCATTTTTATTATAAAATTTTAGATGGTTTTGCCTTTATATGTGGATATCATAGTAAAATTTATTCACATCATAAAGACAGAATGGAAATTGTCAATTGTCTTGATATAACCAAATTTTTCTCTTTCAGATTCACATATCACCATAAAAATATTATGCGACTTCTTGATATTAGTTTTTTTTTTTGTTTGGCCCTTCTTACCCTTGTCATTGTCATATATTATATGTCTGGGTTAAAAATATTTGTATCTTAATAGAGAAACTTTAACTTAGGTGAAATACTTTAGTTTTCTTTTTCCATTTTGGTCAATGAGCCAAATTTAAAATCAGAAAATTTAACTGCAACAAGATACAAGATAGACCACAGAGTTACAGCAACAGTACAGATTAAAGACAATTTTTCTAATCATGTTAGTAGACGATTTATTTTCAAAGTAAACTTAAATAACTCAAAATTATGTTTGTCTAATTCAAATGAAAAAATTCCAATTGAAATTTATTACAAGAAGAAATTATAAATTTTCCAGTGTAAATTGAACGCGCACAAATAAAATAAAATCAATAATAATAATAATTATCGTTATACTGTCCTATTTATTCGTAAATAACTTGATATTTTCTTTATAAAAAGATAAAATATAAACATTTTATCTTTAATACGCACAACGTCTGAGAAAGAAGTCTCAGTTACAGTTTTTTTTTTTATATATATTCTGTCTCTTCATCATCATCATCATCATCTGTATCTTCATCTTCTATATTTTTCATTTAAATTTACTTTAATTGTTTTGTCACATCTACGGACTTGTTTATTTTATCTTTTGCAGGCAGAAATAAAAATGAAAAGAGAGAAAGAGAGTACTTTGCGTTTTTTGTTATCGAAAAATATTCATTTTAAATTGAACAATTTTCTTTTATGTTAAAGTCGGTTAAAAAACAAAAAAAAAAAAAAGAAGAAAAACTTAGTTTCTCTTATAATTTTGTATTAATTCTAACACATAAACAGAGAATATTTTGTTTACATCATTTTCCATTTACCAATTATTCTATTGACGATTTTCCATTTTCTATTTTCGATAAACAATTGATAATATTTGGGGTTACATTATAAATTTTAAAACAAATTAAAACAGGTGTTTATTAATGTTGAAACAAATTCAATTACAACAAACTATATTTTGTTACAAATTTGTATTTATTTACAATTTAGTCAATTCTAATAATATTTGTTAAATTATTGCAAACAAATTGAAAATGAAATGAAAACAATAAAATAAAATTTTTACTGAATTTATCAAAAAAACGTTTTAATGAATTTTTCATAGAAATTTATAAAATAGAAACAGATATTTTTTTTCTCAATTCAAAATTTTTTTGTATTTACAGAATTTCCTTTGTCGTGATTTTTAATGAAAATTTTTTAATGGAAATTTATTTGAATCACTGTTGATGCATTTTCGACAGGAATTAATTAAAGGTATTTGTACAATTTTTTTTTTTGTACAAAATCAAACAAAAATCAGATTTTTAAACCTTTGTTTGTTCTCAAAAAGTATTAAATTTCTTGCACATAGAAACTCAATATTGTAATGAATCGAATTTTGATGAACGTTGATCATTCGAATTTAATTACGATAAAAACTATGGAAGAAAAAATTCAATATAACAAAAAAAGAATCCGAATTAATTCCCTACAATTTCATTTTCAAAAAAAAAAAACTAAATTCTTTTAAAAGTATGCCAAATCAATTAAAAGAATAAAATTTGCATCATCATCATCAAAAAAAAAAAATTCTCATCTCATTCCAGAATTCGTTTTCTTTTTATTCTTCAATAAAACTTTTTTCTTTTATTTAAACGGGGGAAAACGAAACAATGAAACTAAACTTTTTATCCGATTTGTATTTTTTGTTTAAATTTCCGTTTACAATTTTTCCACTTTACATTTGAACATTTTTCCTTTTTTTTTTTTTTTTCTTTTTTTGGTATAAAATTTTTTTTCATTCCATCAGCAATAAATTTTTCATGATGATTCGATAACGTCACACCTATCGCGTTTAAAACACAAAAAAAAAACACAATAAACGCAAAAAAACAATGAAAAATACATTTTTGAATTTTCATTTATTTTTTATTGTGAAATTATTAATCATTAATTCATTATTATTGGTAATAAAGAAAAAATTCAGATGATGAAGGCGATGACAAGTTGAAAAAATTCCAAAAACAAAACAAAAACAAAAAAAAAAAAAAATTGAAGTTAAAGTGAAAATAGAATAAAAAGTACAGTCTAGTCTTTCTATATTGACTGTAAAAATTTTAAAGAATCAAAATAAGACTTTGATGTTACCTCCATGTTCTTATACCTTAACATCACATTTTCCATTTTCCAATTTTCCAATTTTCTTTATACGATTTATAATATAAAGATGATTTTCTGTTCAATTCAAATAAATAAAAAAAGAATCAGGGATGATCAAAAAGGTCTTATAACGAATTTTGTCAATTGTTTTCCATTTTTCTGCCCATAGACACAATTTTACAACTCACAAAAAATATAATTTAATTTTACAGAAGTTCTCATTTTTAACTTTTAAAACAAATTGAATGAACTTTATTCCATTTAACAGATTCATCTTACATTCTAACATTAGAAGATAGTTTGGTCATCCATGAAATAAATAATAATAAATAATAATAAATAAAAATAAATAATGATAGCTGCTGATCAAACAAAATCTATTTTTTTTTTCTGTAGTCAATATTTAATATTCTGATGAAAATATTAAAGTTTTATAAAATCAATGGAAAATATTTTCATATAAAATAATAATAATAAGAAAGACAACAAATTTCACATATATTCAATTGAGTCAAATTAGATAATTTTAACTTTAATGATGTTTCTTTGAAAATAAATTTTGAATTCAATGGAAATTGTTCTGTGAAGAAATTGTGAAATTTTAAAGGAAAATTTTTATGAAATCAAAGTTAAAGAACTTTTCTAGAAACTTTTGTACGCTTTAATTAGAATGATTTTTAGAAAAATTGAACTATACAAAATCTGATGAATGTGAAATGTTAAATTGCAAGTTGGTTTTGGTTTGTTTGAAGTCATTTTATTGTTTTCTGTTTACTTTTCACAGTTTCCAATTCATATGCTCACATATATAGTATTCCTAGGAAATTAAAACATTGCCACATGATTGCTTAATTCAAAATCAACCACCATTTTCACAATGAAGGATTACCAATTGAAGGGCAATTCAACAGAAAATCACATTTGATTTCACACACACTTTAATTTTGTAAATCCAAATCCTAGGTACTCTGTAAATAATAAATTTTAATCAATTGGTTTATTCAAATTAACACAAAGTGTGCGAATACATAAAAATTGTTACATAATTGCCCACCAAATTGGTCAAATGAATTATTAAATGGTCAATTTATTTCTTTACGCAAAAGAAATTAGAATTTTAAAATTGGTTTAAAGATTTTCATTAAAGGGAACTTTCTAAATGATCACAACTAATCTGTGAGCAATTTTATTCCGCTGCTGCGTTTATTGATGGAAACTAGATACAATTATAATTATTAATTTCCGTTCAGGATGTGACATATTCATGATCACAAGCACATAAATTATAGCAGAAAATTAATTATGCAAGTGCGTAGAAGAAAAAATAATATTGTAAACAAAAAAAAAATCAAGTACAGAGTTTGGTCTTAAAAAATCAACATAAAAATTGTTGTAACTCTTATAAGAAAACGTCTTTCTGGTGCATTGGAATTTAATTTTAAAAATCAAACGAGCAATTTTTTCTTTTCTTTTTCTAATTTTCTCAATAAATTAGAAAATGAGATTTTTATTTTTTCCCTCGTTTCACATTCTCGAAATCTTAACCTTGGTCTTCTTTAGTTTATTCAATGATCTAAATTCTAGTAAATTTTATTCCATTATTGTCTATATAGTTTTATATCTTTAAGACGATTAATCTTATAATTAACATTATCTTGTTATAATAGATAACCTTGACATTGAGAAAATTGCCGCTGGAAGAAGACATGAATTGCATAAAAACTTTACATATAAAATTTCTCATCTTAAATGTCAGTAGACAATTATGCCTGTTGGGATTTAATTCTCTTTTGCAAATATAAATGTTTTGTAAAATAAAGTGGGTAGTTTATTTGAATACAACCAAATAATGAACAACAAAATAAATATTTTTAATGGAAGAGAAATATTTTATTTTTAATTTGGTTTTTTTTCAATTTTATTGGAATTAATAATAAATTTTTCTTCAAATCAAAATGAAATTATTATGTGGTGTGGATGATGGTATAGATGATTAGACAGTTGTCTGATGTAAAAGTGTCTGCATATATTTGTTTTTTATATTTTTGTATTAAATTTCAATTTCTTTTGGTGTTGACTGTTGCTTTTTATTCAAAAAAAAAATGTAATTTAAATCAAAATGATTAAACTGAAATCAACACTTTAAGACAGGAATAGATTTCGTTGTTTTATTGATATAATATTTTATGTTGGCTTTTCCATTATCATCAATACGCGTCATCATTTGAATATTTTTTGTTTCTTGCCTTGCACAAATTAAAATGATTTTCATAACTGAAACCAAATGATCCATCCAATTATGAGCTGTGCTAATTAAATAGAAATCAAATAACTGAAGTTAAAAATCACTTTGCAACAACAACAATACAACAGAGAATATTGAAAAAAAAAATTTAAAAATTATTCCATGATGGATATCGAGAAAAATGTCAAAGAAAAAATTACGAGGAAAAATATCCTTTGTTGAGAAAAAACGAGAAAATCATTTAATTCTAATTTTTTAAAAAAATTTAAAAATGTTTTGAGAAAACTGGGAAAAATATTATTTGAGTTGGTTCATCATATTTTATATTTAATCAAAGAAGTCAATGAACTTGTAACTGATTATAATGACGGTAGGAAAAAAAGTCATATGGTTTCTAGACGGATACAAATAATTCTCCTATTCCCCTTTTCATTTCTTGAATGTACTAAACGAAAAAATGGCAAAACTAAAAATGAAAAAAAAAAACAAATTTCAAATTGAATTAAACTTTTTTTTACAAAAGGAAAGAAAATGATGAAAACGCATTCAAAAGAAATATTAAAATTGAAGGAGAATGACAAAAAAAAAATAAATGGGCATTACACTTTTTATTACTTTTTATTAAATTTTTTCAACAAAATTCAATTTAAACATTTATTTATTTTATTTTTTAGTTTTCTGTGGAAAAATCGTAAAAATGCAAAAGACAAAAAAAATCATTAAACTTTATAATGAAAGTTCATCAAACTACAACATCGCGGTTAAATTTCTTATACACATAAATTATTTCCAAGAAATTAATTTAAGGAACATCAAAACTACACCAAAAGTATGTAGACATTTTAATTTTATTTTATTAATAAATCTATAGAATAAATTCCGGAAAAGAAATTTTTTCTAATGATGAGAATTGGTTCTATTTGATAAAGTGGCTTTTTGTTTGTCATAAGCAAATTTATGTTCCTTCATATAAGTTACATAATTACAATAATTTCCTTTCATTATTGATTTATTATTATTAATATTTATTTAATGCTAAGAGACAAATGGATTTTTTGAAAACAATAATTATAACACATTTTTCATACGATTTATTATATTTTTTTACCTAACTTAATTATATGTTATCTATTGGATATGAAGATTGGAAGAAGCAATATTTAATTTATTTTACTCAAGCCTTTGGCATTTTATGTTTGTTGTGATTGTTTGTTTCCAGTTTTGAAATTTTTATTAATTTCTTCTTTATATAAGAAAAATATAAACAATAATCAGTCTGGAAAATTTATAATAAATTTAAATTACCATCAATTAAAGTGAAATTTTTTCACGGTTTCTCTACTAAACTAAAATTAATAATATAATTTTAAAATCAGTTCAAATCGGAAAAAACAATACAAATTTTTTTTCTGTTCTTTATCTATGAAACGAACATCAAAACTTGAATATTTATATGGTTTCAAACTTGGTTTTTGGTCTAAAATTTTCAGTGCAGTGTTTTTTACACATCTTGTTGCCAACTTAATGTCTATTCGGAACGACGTCACAAGCAAACTGTCAGTGTGTCAAAATATAGGATTAAATAAATAAAATAGTAATTTTAAGATTAAATAAGGAAGAAAACAAACAAGCTAAATAATGACGCAGCCAGCAAACAACACACCAGCGGTTCAACCAAATTATATGAAAATATTTGTGCAAAGAGATTATTCAGATGGAAGTGTTCGATTTCAAACTAGATTTCCACCAGAATTAGAATCAAGAGTGAGTATTTCCATTTGAGGAATACATACATGAAGCACATGAAAGCTAAACTAATTTGTAGATTGACAGACACAGTTTTGAAACAACAATAACTAAATTGAATGAGTTCTTTGAAGAAGCGGAAAAAGGATCCTGTTCAACATATTGCGAAGGATGTTTTGCTTGCATCACAGCATATTTAATATATATTTGTGCAGAAACACATTACGAAAAGGTAAGTCAGTGCTGAAGAAACACTATATATTGTTTTCTTTTGATTAAATGGTTTGACAATTTTTTATAAAAGATTTTATCAGACATTATTTTTACTACACAATTTCTCTAATTTACTTTTAATTTCCAGTGTCTTCGTAAAATTTCTAAATATATTATGGCCCAAAACGAAAGAGTTTATAATCCGTGTGGTAAGTTATATGAATAATTTTTATTAATAAAATGTTGTAATTTTTGTATTTTTCTTAAAGGACTTCAAATAACAGATCCAGTTTTTCGGGGTTTTCGAGTTATAGAAATTTCTGTGCTGTATGTGTGATTATCTTATATTTATAATAAATGGGGACAAAGAAATTTATTTATTGTCCCCATATTTATTATATTTATTTATGAAAACTTATTATTAGACTGAGTTATAATTATTTATTTATTACAGAACGGACCGTCAAAACAGAACGTGACTACCGTTATCACATTCCACCGAAGAATTTTTCATGTAAAAACACAAATTATTATAATAAAACTTCCATTAATAAGAGAAAGAGGAAGGAAAAAACAGGAACTCCATCAATTTTTTAACAATAATTTAAATCCAAAACACCATTTTTTTTTTAGTTCTGGTGTTTCTCTTGGTATTCATTATTTTGTGTTTTATTTTTCCTTTTGTTTTTTGTTTTAATTAATAAGTGACCAATATTAACTAAATATATTCAATTTTAAATTTAAAACACAAAGAATAATGACAAAAATATTAATAATGTTCTTTCGTTATCCGTTTAACGTTGTATTATTTATCCGTTCATTGCGGAAGTTTTTAATTCATAATTTCTTATCTTATTATTAAGTCCAATGGCTTGCTTCAGTTGTTATGTTGATAAGTAGGAATATCATGAATAAATTATATGAAATACAAAATGTATTAATTTTTATAAAATATTTATTTAACAATTACATAAAATAATTAAAAATAAAACTACAAAAATATCTATTTTAAAATTTACAGTTTATTATTTCATTTTAATTGCCATTACAGATCCTTTTATTATTTATTATATTAATTTATACAATAAATAATATAATTAATAAATAAATTTTAGTGTTTATAAAATAAAATAATTATTTTTAGCATTTGTTCAAAACAGTATTTAGTGCAGACACATTTACCTTTCAATTCCTTTATTAACTTAATGTGATCCTTTCAATTCCTAAAATTGTATTTTATAAATGAAAATATCTAAAAAACTAAATTATTCTTGATACAACGGATACAATACCAATGGAATCACTTGAAAGAGATGGACTTATTGATAATCGTGATGAATGTAATCAGGTCGGGACTGTGGTGAAGGTTGGCAAATGCTCGTTTTTTTAAACCGAGACATTTTAGCCTCTTTTACCCAATTCATTATTTTATTTTTTTGTCATGCACGAATTTTTTTTATGCTGATTTTCAATTCAACATTGATGTTGATGTGAAATGAGATTTCACTCTCAATCAAATTCAAGAAGAAGTTAAAATATGTGAATATTTTTTATTGACGTTTTTTTATTGAAGTTCCAGCTTTTATATTTTTCTTAATAATATTTTCATTTTAGTGAGTAAATTTGATTTTACCCCTTTTGAATGTTTTATAATTGTGATTCTAAGTCACGGAAAAGAAAACAATATTTTATATGCACACGACTGGTATTATAATCTGAATGAAACAATTGTTTATCCAATTGTTAATACAAATAAAAGTTTAGAAGGAAAACCAAAAATTTTTATTATACAAGCATGCAAAGGTTCCATGGATCCAAAATCATTTAATCAGATAGATGCCAGTTGCTCTCCGGCGTCAATTCAAATTCCTACAATTGTTAATATGTATTTTGCATTTTCCACTTTTGAAGGTGAGAATTGATTTTAATTGAATTGACAAAATATTTGAAATTTCAAATCGTATAGGTTTTGTTGCTCGTCGTGATGCTAGATGTGGTGCAATATTCATACAAAAGTTTTGTGTGAAGTTGAAGAAATATGGGTCCACAGAATCAATAACAACAATTATGGAGCGAGTGACAAATGGATTAATGAAAGAGTGAGTCCGAACTAAACAATATTTTTTTATATGAGCCGCATTGATGATTAAATTTTTAAGGATTCAAGTACCAATGGTGTTAACAACAATGTCGAAACCCTTCAGATTTGGTGATATTGGAAGAGGAATGAGAAAAAAAATGATGATTGATAGTGGAAAAGGTAAGAATTTGAATAAAAATATTTCATTACGGTTTTTGTTGTAATTCATAATCAAAGACAAATTATGAATGCAGGATATTATTTACATTAAATAATATTAATTTTAAATAAATTGTTTAATTTTAGGTTGTTTTACGAATTTACCAAAAAAGGTAAAATTCAATTAAAATAATTTCACTGAAAAACTGAAGAAAATAAAAATGTTTATTGTTACAGATGATCCTGGAAATATTCACGTATTTATCTTGGGGTGACCTTAAAGATGCAAGTCGAGTTTGTAAACAATGGAACAATGCGTTCAAGCATTCAAAAACACAAAACAAATTTAAGCTGGTGTTAAATGAACATAATTTTAAGGAATTTCAGGAAAATTTTAAAGAACGAAATTTTTATAACGTACATTTTGATAGAATTAATTTTGCATTAATCGCAGAAAATATGGAATTTTTGGAAAAACTTATGAAAAATTTACAATATCTTTCCTTTAATGGTTGCCAAATCACAGAATATCAACTTCTATCAATCCTTCAAATGACAAAAAACTTGAAAATACTAAAAATACTAAAAATTTTTGATTGGAAATCAGAATTAGAAAATGGAACAAAAAATAATAATTATAATTTTGATAATTTAACAAATGTTAAACATTTCGAAATGAGTGAGTTAAATGAAAATACTTCTAACTGTTTTCATGAATTATTAACAGTAATGCAAAACTTAGAAGTTTTATTGGTGCATAAAGACAATTCCTTTCAAATACCAAATAATTCATTAAAAATGTCTGCTTACTTGTCCAGATTAGAAATAATGGGAAATGGACAAATAGATTTCACGGGTAATACTTGGAAAGACTATTTATATAAACACATTCGAACAAGAGCTTTATATTTGAAATCTTTAGAAGTCAAAGATTTAGATTTGGTTAAAGATGTTGTAAGAATTTATAATCTAAAATTAGAAAAGTTGATTATAAGTGAAGAAATTCAGCCAACGCTACTTAACGTAATTTAATTAATTAACAATTTTTGTAAAATTTAAATTGGTTGTGGTTTTTACCCGTTTACCAAAAAAAAAAGTTTTACTTTTGTTTTTCAACGTATTTTTCTTTATTATCATAAAACAATTATATATTATTTATAATTTTTATATAATTATTAATTTATTAATTTATTGAGATTACATCATATATATTATCTAAATTATTAATTTAATTTTAATTTTATAATTTTTATAATATAATTTTTTAATCACATTTTTTTACCTACATTTTTTTCTTCTTCTTCTTCTTTAAAAATCTTCGATTTAATCAAATAATTATTGACATTCTTATTATTTTTGTTTTCTTATTTATTTACACATTCCAATTAAATATAATAAATTTGTTAAGAAAATAGAATAAAAATAATTAAGTACGTACTAAAACTTTTATATTTTTTTTTATGGGCAAACTTAAACAAAATTTAATAAAAGAAAATAAATTTCTCCTCATCGAATTCTAATTTTTCACTTATCGATTTTATTAATAATAAATAAAGTTAGACAAGCTAAAAAGGATATATTGAATTAAAATTGACTTGATTTCACTCTTCATACAAATTTTCAGTCTACGAAAATTAAACACACATTTGATTATTAAAAGCTTTTCTATTGTTGTATTTGAATTAGAGCGGAATTATGCCACGCTAAAGTGGAAATTTGGAATTTATAAATGAATTTTCATATTTTAGGGAATGACAATTTCACATTTGTTTCTCTTAATTTAAATAAAATTCCAAATATTAAATATTAAAAATGTCGGAATAAAATTCTTGAACAACATTCTTTATGAAAAATCTTTCTCTTAATATTAATCCAACATAAGCAAATTTTTGTTGAATCCAAACATCACTTGTTGTTCTGAAATAAAGTATTTTTGTCTCTTTTTTCCTTTTGGATTCCTTTTTTTTTTAACAAATTTCTCTCGTCACACAATTTCTATTTTTACATTGAAAATATTTTTTTTTTTTATCTTCAATTCAAATTAAAATTTTCAATTTCCTTTCAATTCATTTTTTGAAACAGATAAAAAAAGAAATTGTAACAACAACAAAAAAAATAAATAAATAGAATTCTACTAAAGAGTTTTAACCAAAAATATTTTCGTTATTTATTTCCAAATGATTTGTTCAATTATTTTTCCTCCCACATTTTTCCCATTCATTACATATAATTATTCTCTCATAAAAGCTTTGTCTTTAGTTTTATAATCTAAAAATTGTTTTACAAATTATTCAAATGTTATTTCTCTAGAATTAAAATAATTAACTAAAAATATTCTTCTTCCTTACAAAATATTTATAGTCAAAAAATTAAGAAGAAAAAAAAACCAAACGACAATAAAATAATAAAAAAACAAAAAAAAAATTGTGACACGTGTAAAATGTGATGACAAGACAAAATTCAAGGTGTTTATGTGTGTGTGTGTGTGTGTGTGTGTGTGTGTGTGTGGTGAATGTATTGGTGTGCACGTGTATCTTTTGAAGTGTAAAATCTTAAATTTTTAATAATACATTTTTTGCTAAATTTAGAATTTTAACCCTTTTTTTTCTCTTCATTCCAATTTTTTTTTGTCATTTAGTTAATTCTACTTTATTCATTTTAAATTTGATAAAAACATCTGATGAATGACGATAATGATGAATGAATGAATATATCAGAAGAAGGAAAATTCAACACACACAATTCAATTTTTCTCTTCAAAAATTTAAAGTTAGAAGAATAGGTAGAAGTAATTCCTCTAATGGAAAATTCACAACTAAACAGACGTAGACATATCGATTTTTCTAAATAAATTAAATTAGCAGGAACGAAAAAAAAAATGAATGGAAATTCTGGGAAATTAATTAGAAATTCATCATGTGTAATTTTTTGTGAATGAAACATTTTAAAATATTTTGTAGAATTTCTATATGTCTCGGTTCACACAAAATTACAAAAATTTTCCTGTTCTTTTGTTTTAAAATTCAATTCAAAAATCATTGAACCGCCGTCAACAAAAACTTCAATCAATCAATGAAGTTTCCTACAAATTTTTTGATTTGATTGAAAGTTTTTAACATCCTTTAAACCTTTATCACATCCCTTCATCCTTTAATTGTTGACTTAAGTCATATACAAATTTTTTTTTATCGTAAATTAATTTTAAGTCTTTTCAAATAATTTTCTCAAATCCGATTTTTATTCAATTACAAAAATTAATTTATTTCTGCTACAATTTATCATGTGAACCTTTTTCCTTATACGTTTGAATCCTTTTCCAATTCTGTTTTCTTTTCTTCTTCTTCTTCGTCTTCTTCTTCGTCTTCTTCGTCTTTGGTAAACAATTTATTTACAATTTTTAATTTTAGTTCATATAATTTTTTATTAATTATTTTAATGAAGCCGTTTGAATATAAAATTTTAATTAATTTAAAATCAAAATGAAAATGACCAAAAATTTATATGAAAATAAAAATTAAAAACAAAAAAAAATGTGTATATGTGAAAAACAAAATAATGACTAGAATAAAAGCTCAAAAAGCTTTTATCTTTCTTTGAATATTATTTTCCCATTTATTTAATTTAATTTTATTTAATTTAAGTTTATTTATTTTTATTATTTTTTTTTTTTATTTTTAGTGTTTTTTACTTTACTTTACTTTACTTTACTTTACTTTACTTTATTCAATTTCATAAGTTTTTTTTGTTTAGTAATAATTGGTAGAATAAAGAGTGAGCGATAGAAAGTGAGAGACAGAGAAAGAAGGGGGGGGGGGGGGGATGGGAATAGATAAATTTTAATAAATAACTTTAAAGTTTTTATTCTTCTTGTGTTCGTGTTTATTTTTTTTTTACTATTAAATTTTTAATTGTAGAAGGGTGGGTAGGGTGTGATGATAACTAGAATGCATTTTCCTATTTTATTTTATTCATTCACGATTAAAAAGGACTTTTTTGTTTCTTGTTAAAAATCTTTAAAGTGGAATTATATTTATTGTGTTCCCTTCCTTGTTTGATTGGCTGATTGTGTCTTGTTTTTTTATTTTATATTTTTTGGTGGGAGATGGGGGAGAGATTGTGAGAATTTATAACTACGATAAAAACATTGTACGTTATACATTTTTTTTTTAAATATTTTTATTTGTTTCTAAATTTTTTTATACTTTTTTTTTTTTTGTTTTTACTTTAAACGTTTTTTTTTCTTTTGTTTTTTGTTTTTTTTTTTTTTTAGTTAAGGTACAAACATTCAAATGAGAGATTAAAATTGTCTTATCGCATTTCTCGAATTTAAAAAAACTACTATTAAATCGAGAAAGTTTAGTTACATAAAGAAATAAAAAATTGATGTTAGTGTTTTTGGTGCTGTGTGCTTTTAGTTAATGATTTTTCCTTTTTTCTTTCCTTCACAATTTCATTGCTTTTTTTTCTGTGCTGACTTATCTAGTGATCTAGTCTAGTGATATAGTCTAGTAGTGAGTCTAGTAGAAGTGATTTTATTTTAAATTTATTCTTTAAAAAGTGTATACTAGTTTTAATAGTGTTTAATAGTAGACAATCGATTATAATAAATTTTATAGTGCTTTGGTTTTTGTTTTTCCCTTTTTTTTTTGTTAACAACAAACTAATTTTTTCTCTAAAATTTTCATAATAATCGATTATTTATTTTTGAATTAAATTAACAACCAAAAAAAGTTAAAACATTTTATCATTTTCTTACTAGTTGAATAGGATTTTCTAAAATTGTTTTCTCAAAAGTGTTTTCAAATGTTGATTAGAATTAAATTTTTTTTTGTTCAATCAATTTCTAAAATATTCATAAAATGATTAAACATTTCTTCTAATTTTAAAATCACTTTAAGCCTCGTGAAAATCATTCGTAAATGACCTAAAAAGAAAACCCAAAAAGTATTGTTTATTGGGTTTCTCTTCGATTTTCCCAAACCATAAAAATTTTCCTTTTCTCCTTTTTACCTTAAAATAAATAAATAAAATTCAAAACAAAAAAAAAAACAAATCAAACTTTAACAACAACAACAAAAACATTTACACAATTTTTTATTTCCAATAGATTTTTTCTGTTGCGTTGTTTTAAAACGCTTTCAAAAAAATCTAACAGTTTGGTCACAAAAGTAAACACAATTTTGAACGTTTTTTTATTTGTTTTTCTGTTCCTGCTGATGCTGGCGTTGTATTTCCTGACGTTGTCTGTTGGTCCTGCTGATGTTGTTGCTGTTGCTGTTGATGTTGTTTCTGTTCATTATGATGATGTTGTTCTTTATGTGATTGATCACTACTTGCTGAACCATTATTTTTATCCAATAATTTTTGTTCTTTTGTTGTATGCAATTGTGGTTTATCATGATTTTGTTCTGTATAAAATGATTTTGACCATTTTGCTCTAACAACTTTACTTAATGCACCTGGTTTTCTTAAACTACTAAATCTTGGTCGTCTATCATGTGATGGTGTATGATGTTCATTTTGTTCATTATTATGTGTACAATTAAGTGTTGTTACAGTAAATTCAATATCTTTTATTTCATCAGAACATGCTGAAAATATACAAAAAAAAAAAAATAATAAAAAAAATATTTAAAGAAAGGAAAAACGGAAAGAGAAAACCCATTAAATAAAAATGTATATATACAAAAATGAATTTTAAATTAAAGTTTCAAGAAGTAGAAAATATAGAATATTATGATATTGAAATTGAAATTGAAATGAATAATTTAATAAAGGAAAAAGTTTTTTGTTTGTATATATTTTTAAAGTATTTAACTTTTATGAGACACATTTTATTACTTATACAAATACAGTATGGATACCACTAGTAGTTTTGTCTACTATCTATAAAATCTAGTTTTATTACATTTTTTTTTTTTTTGCTGTCTGACATTCTGTCATTCTTATATAATAATCATGGGACGGACTTAGAATTTTTTAATTCTGTCATGTCAGAACTATTCAACTATTTTCTTTTTTTTTTTTTGTCGTTCATCCATAAAAACTATAAAATATTCTATTCATGTTTTGATACAAAAAAAAAAAGGAGAAGAAGAAGAAGAAGAAGTTAGTAGGGTCAATCTAAAGTTGATTATTCCCATAATATAAAATTCTCTTTAACAGAAAAAAAGAAGAAGCATATTGAATTGAATTTTTCAAAAAAATCAAACATGAAATTTTGTTTAACAAAAAATAGAAGAAGAAGAAGAAGAAGTTTTGTTATTTTCATGAATAGAAAGAGAAAAAAAAATTTTTATTTAAAATTTAAAAATTTTAAATTCGTCTCTGCAATGAAAATGATCTTTTGTACAAAATAAAATGGAATTTATTCTATAGAGTTTGAAAATGTAATTTGAAGACTTTTCATTCTTTATTTTTATTTTTTTTTCCAGTGAAAATTGTATTTTCAAAATGCAATTCCGTATTATGTATAAAAATAACACATTTTCTATTTCGTTTATAATATTCGCATTTATTTTTAGTCTATTATTATAAATGAAAGAATGTTTTAGATAAATATATGCAGGTGCAGATGTGAATGTGGTTGTAGCTTTCTACTTTCAAACTTTTATTTTTTGTTATAAAATAGAAAAAAAAAACATTTTTTTTTACCTGAAAACTCTTCAACTGGTTTATCAATTGTATCATGATCAATCCATGTTAAACCCATTTCAACTTTTTCAGCTAAATCTTGCCAATGTTGTCGATTTTCAACTGTACCATCATAAAGGGGACGTATCCATGGAAATGTTTCAGATAATACACGATATAATGGCATACAAATTATATCAATAAATCCAACTTGCATTTTTGGTAATTCATCCTTTCGTTCACTGTTCACAGAAACAAAAATATAAAAGACAATTTTTTATTTTTAAAATCTTAATTAATATTTGTATTTTTTTTTTTTGGAAAATGTGTTTATCCCTATTCCCTACTGAACATGTAGGAATAATATTAACCCTTATTTTTTTTTATTTTTGGGTTGAATTTCCTCTTCAATTTAAAACAAAAATAAAATTTAAATTAAAATTTAGATAAAATTATGATTAAGACAATTAATCGGTAGATTTAACGTTCATTAAATTATTCACTCATTTTAATTTTAATATTAACTTTTGTACATTAATTTGGTTATGATAAAAGTGAAATGAACGTTAAAAAAATTTACACAAAATGTTAAGCGTAGAAAAAAAAACAACATAAACCAAAATTTTAAAGGACTTTATATCCTTTTTTTTTTTGGTAAAAATGTATCATTTTTTATCTCATCATATTCTCATATCCTACCAAAAAAAGTTGCATTTTCATTTTAGAAAATAATTGACTTTAGCACAAATAAACTCAACTAAAAAAAGAAAAAGGTTTATTATCTCGGATAATAAAAAAAAGAAGAAAAAACGAGGGGAAAGATAACGAAACGAGAAATGGTCCATCCTTGTTGAAGTATGTATCCTTCTTTTACTTTATTAACTTTTATTCCATTTCATATAAAACCTAGATTTTTATACGTCATTCATAAGATGACAACCAGAAAAAAAAGGACGACAATTTCTGTGTATAAATAATATTTTATTGTGACATTAACCGATAATGAAATTTTTTTTCTTTACTCGTCTCTTCTACTGTATCCTCCCCCCTTTAACCACTTTTATCTTAAAAAAATCTAGAATCTGGTATTAATTTTTCTTTTTCTCTTCTGTTCTCTTCATTTTGCTTTTCTTTTATTTAACGACAAAATGACTCCAAACAAAAAAAGAAAAGAAACGATTTATTTCTAGACACATTGGCACTCATGGTGATTAGAAAAAAATAAAACTTCATATTGTCGGAAAGTCGGAAGTTTATAGAATGAGTTTACATTAATTGTGTTATATAATTATTTATTATAGTCAACCACTTACCGATCCATCATTGCAATTGGTTGTGTATTTAATTGTAATTTTTCCATATCGCCTTGATCAAAAAATTCATCAGCAACCATTTTTGCAACACGATGTTGTACCTCCCATGGTTTTGCTATAGCACCTACATCACAGGCTGTCATCATCATACCGCATAATACTAAATAAAATATTTATAGATTATTTTTAGATGAGTTAAAATAAAATTTTCTATAAAAATGTGATAAGATCTTCTCTTTTTTTTTCTTCTCTAGATTAAAGATAAAGAATTTTAGATAAAATTGAAAATATTCTGTAGAAGATTGAAATTCTCATTTTTTTTTTACGTTTAATCCAAACAAAATAAAAAAAAAGCTCAAAACCACTGAAAAAATAACGTTAAAAAAAAAATGATGAGGATAAAGAAGAAATGAGAAAAGGTGGAAAGATCAACACAACAAAATGTTTCATTTTCTTTTATTCGCATGATTTTAAATTCTTTAAATGAGGATTTTTTTTTTTTGGGCTCAAAAATTTTCTCTTGTCTTCACAAAGAAAAAATGAAATTTTCATCTTTTTAGAGAATTATTTTTTGGTTTAAATTTAAGCTAAAGAAGTGTAATAATGAGTTAAAATATAATTTTCACATAAAATGTTTTGAAACTTTAAAACAATGAAGAAGAATAAGAATAGATAAAGATAAAGAAAAAATGGATGAGAAAGAGAAAAAGATATGGCAGAGTGAGAAAGAGAATATAAATTGAAATTTATTTTCTTAATCTAAATGCAAATTATTTTGTTTAAATTAAATTAAAATTATTTATCTATGTTTTGTTTGTTTATTTGTTTTAACTTTCGTCCTTCTCACTCCTTCTAAACCCCCCCTCCAAATTACATATGAAAAAACGAAAACAGCGCCAAGAAAATTTAAAATATAAGAACTTGTATGTGTGTTTGTGTGTGTGTGTTTGTATGTATATTTAAATAGAAGCTTTACAGAGAAAGAAGGACATCAAATGAAAATAAAAAAATCATTCACGATATTTTTTTTTCTTTCTTGATTTTTCCTTTTTTCTATTTTGTTAAGTCCAAAATTAATAAAGAAAATAAATATAAACATGTGACAGTGCCGCTTTTATAATATTTTTCGATTAAGACATAAATTTAGGTTAATCGTGATTTCAAAAAGAATTGAAAACAAAGGAATTAATAATTAATCAACGAAACTCATAATAGCACCAGCCGTATTCAATGAACTAATCGAATGGTCTAAGAATTAATTCAAAACGGAAAAAGAATGAATAAGAAAAAATGAAAGATTTTCTTTTTGGACATTTGGTAAAACCTCCTTTACCGGACCTTTATATTATTTTTGTGGTTTATTTTGTTTGCTTTCTTGTTTGTTTATTTGTTTGTTTGTTATTTACACAGACTTCTTATTTATTGCGAGGCCAACAAACATAAAAAAAAAAACGAAAAAAAAAAAAAAAAAGAATAAATATCAGAAAGAAAAAATCTGTTGAAATTTCCATCTGTATTATAGCAGCAGAGTTTATATATACACATTTTTTTCTTATATTCGTACGAGTACGAGAGCTTTTCATTTCATTTACTCAGGAAAATAGCAAGAATAAAAAAAAAAGTTAAGGAAAATTAATTGGAATCTAAATTGGACTCAATATACCCTTCAGCCAGGTCCTTTTCATATCATAGAATATATATTTATTTATAAATACATAAAATCTTGTTATTTATAAAGAATTACGACACCCCCCAAACCGCCACTCCTCTTTAACAACCACCACTATAATAACGTAACTATCATTTCATTAAATATTTATCATAAAAAATAATAAATATTACTTACAGTCCTTTTTCTCTTCACTTTGCCAATCAAATTCACCATTATCGATAAGTTCCAAAAAACTATTACGTTTCTTAAAATACATTGCAAGATCTGTTGATAATATTGCTGTTTCAACTATTTTCATAACACGACGATAATCATCTGGTGAAAGTGCCTACAAATATAATAAGAATAATAACAAAACAAATCAGAAAAAAAATATATATGGTAGAGTTTAAGGAGGAAAAAGGAAGAAATGTTAAAAATGTATATTAAATGTTATCACATAAAAAAAAAATAGGAAATCTCTTTCATATAAATAAATATAAATATAATTTTTTTTAAGCTTTTAAGCCGCATTAAAAGTATTTTGTCTCTGATGATGATGATGATGTCAGTATATAGAGTACGCGATAGGTTAATATTCTTCATCTTCTCCTATTTCGTATCTTTTTTTTTTTTTATACAAAATAAAAAAAAAAAGTTTATTACATTTTTCTGGTACTTCAACAACGAACGAAAAAAGGAATAGGAATAGGAAGAAGGAGAAAAATGGAAGAAAATTTGTTGTGATTTCGTTGATGGTTTTAAGTTGGTCGTTAACATTTAACGAGGACACCAAAAAGGATAGGAAAAAAGAAAAATGAAGAGCTACTCAACATGCAATATTATTACGTTTAACTACATAAATTTATTTATTGTCGTGACATTTCTTTATAAAAATGGTAAGAACAAAAATAAAAGAGTCCTGTTCTTTAAATAACATTTATTTTTGTTTACTTTTTTTTGTGTGTTTTAATGGGTGTATTGATTCAAACATTGAAAATTGTTTTCCCTGTCATAAGGATCTTCCATCTTGTCAAGTTAATTGTATTCATTGAATAAAAAAATTTGTTCTTTGAATTAATTTACATATTTTTCTTTATTTATTCCGAAAAGGAGCAAAAGAATATTAAAATATGAAACAGTGTGAAATTGAACCCATGAATCAACACATTAACTCTCATGAAGCAAATATTCAATTAATTCATTGCAATTGTAATTTACAAATCAATAATTGAAAATCTGAATCGAGCCAAAAAAAAAAACAGGGATTCAACATAAATCGGTTGATTTTCAACAACATGAAACATTTTATTTATTTACAAATTTATTTATAGATTTTACCTGAAATATATTATTCCCTTCTGAATTCAATATCATAATACATTGATCAAAATGATGATGTTCCATTGTACTTGTACTATATAATATTGCTAATGGACTATCAGTTTTTGTTTGAAATGCATTATTTGTACCACGATGATCTAAATCATGACATAAACAAGCGACAAGTAAACCAAGTATTTCTAAATCTGTCATAAAACGTTCCATTTTTCCTGTTTTCATAATTGCAAACATTGTTTGTGCAACATTTAATGCATGTCGCCAATTATGATATTTAACTGGACGATAATTTTTTCTAACACTCAATACCCAACGACAAAGTACCTGAAAAAAAAATACATAAAAAAAGGTTAAAGATTTATTGTTGCATTTTTTTTCCTGTTTAATTGATAAAAATCAAAAATAAAAATGGTTGATACAAAAAAAGAAGCTTTTACATTGTAAGGGAAAAGTAGAGATGCTTTCATTTATTTTTATTTCAACTACTTTTTTCTTTTGTTACTTCTTATTTCTGTGAATATAAAAAAAAAATGTACAAAAGAATTTTTCTTCTATAAATAAAGATAAAATCGAATCAATTTGTTCAATTCTTAATTTTCTTCGTTATTTTCTTGTGCTTTTAACTTTGAACTTTTCTTTATACTAGTTTTCTCTATACTTCATTTATTTTTTAAATTATTAATTTTTTTTAAGATTCTTTTGTTCTTCCTTACTCAGATTTTTCTTCTTATCAATTCATAAGTATTTGTTTATAGGATTCTCAATGTTTCAGAGTTTCAATATTTCAATATTTAATGAAATATTTTTTTATTTTACATTGAATGGAAAGTTTTCCTATTTTATCGTCTTTTATTAGAATTGATAATTATAGGTACCTACTTTTTATGTTTATAAAACTGACAAAAAACAAATTGAACTTAAAAGTTTGATTTTATTATTTTTACGTGTTATGACTGTTCGTCGTGTATTTTTTTTAATATCACCCGCATGTACCAAAAAAAAAAAAACTAATAAAAGCCGCATTTTCCTTCATTTATTTTCTACGTTGTTTTTTTTTTTGTTTGCTGTACTTTTTTTCTTAGGCAATAAATGTTTTGCGGTCGTGACCTTACTTTAACCAATGAATTATTATAGGTATAAAAGGTGAAGACCTTTGCATCCCTTATATATTTAAAGTATTAAGGATGAACAAAACAGATACCAACTAAACTAACTATAAATATTATGTATTTTCTAATTTTCCTTTTAAAATTTTATAAAACAAATATTAGAAGCAGGTATAAAACTAAATCATCATTTACACCTTTCTCTAAACTCAGAATTTAGAATAAGAAAGAAAAAAACAACATAATATGAAATAAAGGAGAAATCCTTTCAAAATCTTTCTATAATTTGTTTAATTAAAATTTATCATTTAATTATTTGTTGGAATTATTATTAAAGATTTATAGAAGAATTAAGATAATGAATATTTATAATTGTAATCCGTTATAACGAATAACAATTAAAACTAGTAATTCCCTTTTGGTTATAACGAACTATTTTTATTCAAATTTTGTAAGATTTAGAAATTAAACAAAACAATTATGAAATGTAAAAATCTTTTATCCATTTAATATCAACAGCAACAAAACAAGAAATGCCTAGAAGCAAGAACTGAAAAAAAAGTAAATTCGTTGTAGAGCATATTTTTAATCCTTAACCATTTTTTTTCTATAAAAAAAACTCAGAAGAAAAAAAATCAACAAGTATAAATTTTTATATGCTGAATAAAAAAAAAACAGAAGGATGAGAAAGAATTTCTGTTGCTCCTTTCTCTCTCTTTCTACTTTCTGTTAAAAGATGATGATGATGATGTTGAATATTTTATGAATGTAATCGGCAATGTTTTAAATGGTAATATAGGTAAAGGTATAAAGGTATACACTTAACATCTATAAATATGTATGTACAAATGTATAAAAGATAAAGTTAAAGAATAAAGAAAGAGAAAATAATAAGAATACGAATAAATGAAACTTACATCATATGGAATGTGAAATTGTTGCACTAGATTACATTGTAGAAACATACGTACGGCAGCACGACATGTATCGTCATCATTTAAATCAAAATCTGTAAGAAAAAATATTAAAGTAAATTTATGAAATATTTCAAAATCTGTGAAATTTATAAATTAGATTTTTTTCTTGGGAATAAAATGTTGAATTGAAACATTAAATTTAAAAACTTACCACTAAAGTTGAAACTATACAATGAATAAGCTTCAGCAGATGGTATTGTATCCTGTACCAGTTTAATAGTTTGATCTTGCCCAGCTGTTGCATGATAAGATAAACATTCAAGTGCAACTTTTTGTTTAGCCATTAATTTACAAGCATTTTCATACATTTGTGTATTATGTATTCCAAGACCGCAAAATATTGCAAACGCTTCAAAAATTGATACATCACAATCAGTAAATTGTGATTCGTTACCCTTAAAGGAATCCAAAAAAAAAAATTATATATTATTAGTCAGACAATATATTATTTCAAGATGAAGATGTCGATGTCTTCTTTTTATTTGTTGTTGGTTCTTTTGTTAAAAAAGACAAAACAAAATAAGTTATCGTAACCGTAAGGAATGAAGTTCATTAAAGGTCATCAAACATGTCATTGATTAATTATTATGGTGTTTTATTGTCCGTTAAAGTATTTTCAATTCAATTATCAAAAAAAAAAAAAAACAAAGATGAAAACGAAGACGAAGACAGGGAAAATTGTTTACTACAAAAAGTCAAATATAAATAATATATGATACGGTGATATTGACGATGATGACGATAATGTTATTGATGATCATGATGATGGTGCTGATAATTAATTGAATTAAGAAAGATTGTTTGATTGGATTATTGATTTTGTGTTTGTTTTTTTTTTTCATGCTTTCTTTACTCTGATATGGTTTAGAAGAACCAATAACAAATTAGATGGTATATAATATGTTGATGTAATTGAACTTTGGGTCATATGATGGTTTAATGTTTATTTTATTATTGAACAAAAATTAATTGAATTTTCACAAGTCAACAAAGAGGGAAAGCCTGTAGAACATGAAATTAGGGTAGAATTTACGGTATAAATTTTTAATAATAAAAAAAAATATATAAATAAAGTCGAAAATGTTTTGAGACAAAAAAAAAAAGCATCTAAAAAAATAGATCCCTCGAGCTTTTCCATGCCTTTCAGATAGATTTTTTAAAACTATAAAATACTAAATGGATATGAATTTCGACACTATTCCATGATCATAAAGAAAAAAGGAGTTAGGATAAAAGTTCCGTCCTACCTATAAAGTGGGAACTGCGATTCAACCCATATCGATTGTAGAAAGAAAGTTTTTCAACTTTTTTCCTTTTGTCAGAAGAAATGAAATGAAGATTAGAAAAAGAAAGGAAAGAAAGAATTTTACCATAAAGGGATTTAAAAGAAAATAACAAATAAAAAGAACGTCTTGAATAAGAACAAAAAAAAAATCTCCCCACACCAACTAAAAATAAAAATGACGAGACGATTATATTATATTCCTGTTCTTCGTCCACCTAATGTTATTTTGTTGTTTTTTTGTAATTTTTTTTTTCTCTCCCCCTTTGAGTTTAATGTATTTTTTTTTGTTGAGGAGATTTATACCAAGTTTATATTTCTGTATGTAAATTTTAATACAATTATGGTAAAAAAGACACGTCGTTCATCCTTTAACATTAGAGAATGCGGTGAAGACAAAAAAAAATGCACACACACACATGCACACACCCACAAACAAACATTATAATAAAGAGAAAACCAAAAACAAAAACAAAAACGAAACAAAAAAAAAAATATAAAACAAAAGCATTAAAAGATAAAAAAAAAAAGGCAACAACAAAGAACCGCAACAAAAAAATTGAAATTATAAAAATTTAAAATCCAGTACATGTAAATTCATTTAAAAAATTAATCTTATTAACGTTTAATTAGTCAACCACAAACAAGATGACACTTTTTTATGCCATCTAAAAAAAAAAAAAGAAGAAAATGTAGAAGCGTTTTATGTTTTGCCGTCTTCACGCATTATTTTTTATGTTGTTTTTTTTTTTTGTTTTATTTTGCTTTTTGCTTTCATTCGTTAAAAAATTGTTTATTATTTTATAAAATTATAAAATGTTTAAAAGAATCTTGTTGTCATTAACACCTTTTAAATGTATACAGATAATTATAATATGATATGAATACGTCTTAATGTCTTACGTCACATTCTTGACAAACTCCACAACCCCAAAAACTTAATAAAGAAAAAATATCTTACATCACATAATAATAACCCTTTCCACCTCCGAACAATTTATAAAGTTTTGTATAAATCTTTTTTGAAAAAGAAATTTTTAATTTTTGTTGTTGTTGCTCTGTTGTTGTTTCTGTTGTTGTTGTTGTTTGTTGGTGTTTGTTGTTGTATAGATCGTTAACTTGCTTTTTTCACAATTAATAATAATTATTTTTTTAAATTTAACAACAACAACAATAACAGAAAGAAACGAATAAAAAACGTGCTTAGAAATTATAATTCATATTTTAATGTTGAGTTATTTTACTTTTTATAAAAAAAAAACCAAAAAAAAACTTTCATTAACAAAATATAAGATAAACAATCAGAAGAACAACAACAAGAAATGTTTTTTTTTAATAGTAAAAATATATTTATGATTGTTTAGATTCATCTCGGGATCACTTTTAAAAAAAAAATTATATTTTTACCTTAAACACAAATTATTTAAAGTTCAATGTACAAGAAATAAAATGTAATTTTTAATTAATTAATTTACAACAAAATTTGTTAACTCTTTTATGTAAAGGCTAAAATGTAAAGTTTGTTAGAATTGTTTTTTTTTTTTTTTTTCGTTTTTGTTGTTGTTATTCATGAATATTCTCTTTTGTGAATAAAAGTTCTGTATAGAGAAAATTTTATATAAAAGGAAAGAAATAATGTTTAAAAGTCCACTTCTGGCTATTTATGTTTTGGGTCAATTTTCCTACGTCCATTAAAAAAGAAAATTAAATGAATTCTAACAAAAAAAAAAAAAAGAAGAAAGTTAAAGACTTGGATAGCACAATTATTGTAAAAATACTTAAATGGAAGTCAGTCGGGTAAAGGGGATATTTCACATCAGCACTTAAACTAAAGATAACAAAAGAATGAAATATTAGATGTAAAAATTTGTTAAAATCAAGACAAAAGAATTTCAGATAAAGAAAAATGTTGAGTGTGTGTGTGTGTGTGTATTTCACAGTGGTCTGGTGGTCTGATTGTGTGATCAAATATGGCACTGTATCTAAGAAAACCCATCTAAATTATTCCAATTTTATAGAAAAATAAGAACCGAAAGGGGGGGTGAGGGTGGATTATAATATTCATCCCTTAATTCAAATAAAACTTGTCCGCGTTTTCTTTATTTTTTTTTTTTTGCTTGTTTTTCGTTTTTTCTTTTAATATATTTTCTTTTGCAAAAGATTGAAACTCAGTCAAGCTTTCCTTTTTTCTTTTTCCTTCTTTTCTTTTTTTATTACGATTTATGCTTTCTTGTTTGTTTACGACTAGCCAAATTATCTTACAATTTGTTCTCTCCTTTTTTTTTTTTCTTTTTTCCTAAAGATTTCTTTTACTTTTACTCTTCTTTTATCGTCATTTTCCTCTATAGATTAATAATCTACCTAAGACGAAGAAGAAAGAAAAAACTTCAGTTGAATAACGAAAAAGAAAAAAAAAAGAAAGAAAGAAAGAATAAAACAGAAAATGGTAATCTTTCTTCTTATAAGATTACAGATTTTTGAGTTTAACAATTTTCTACTTCGCATTTCTTATTTTTATTCGTTGTGTGTGTGTGTTTTTTTTTTTCTTTCTTGTATTTTCCAAATAATTTTCAAATATTTTTCTATATATTTTTACAATTCAAATTTTTCCATCTCTCAATTAAAATCCAATTTTATTTTTACTTTTCTTTATTTTAATATTTTTTTGTTCTCTCTTTTTTTTTTAACATGAAAATGAAAAACTTTCTTCTCTTTCTCTTTTACACACTCTCAAATGTTATGTCTCAATGGAGCACAGATTTAGTTAACGAATATAATAAATAGGAACTTTAAAAATATTTTTAAATGAACGCGTCACAATATATTTCTAATTAATTCAATTTTTTTCTTACTTTCTTTCTTTCTTCCTTTGACTTTGGGTTTGAGTGTGGGGTTTGGGTAAAAATTTACAAATTTTTCCAAATGGAACGTATTTTTCTTCTGTTTTCTTTTTAAATGTTTGTGCCAAAAGACAAAAAAAAAAAAATGAGAGTCAGAGAATGAGATAAAAAATGGGGAGTGGCAACTTATGGTGGCAATGAGTATTAAATTTATTTTCGTCTAAAGAGAGACGAATGAAAAATGGAAAATTTTAATTGAGATTACATTGAAAATTTAATATAATCACAAAAATATAGACAATTATTTTTTTACAATAACAAAAATTGTGTAAAATTTATTTAATTAAAATTTTATTAAGAAAAGAAATATAAAATTGTGTTTTGTTTTATTTTTTTTTTCTTTTCTTCACTGTTGAATAGAGAGAGAGAGAAAACTCTGTCTAAGAATAAATTTTATTTTAATCGTTTTTTATTAAGAATTATAAATTTTTGTGATTTAATTTTTGTATAAAATATATAAATGGGAATAAACTACAAGACTGATGAGATTTAAAAGATGAGAAGTCAGGGGAAGATGATAATGATTAGTTCGTTAAATATGAATTCAAAATGAGAACATTTCCCGTCTAATTTGTTAATTATTCCATGATGTTCTTGTTCTTTGTTTGAAAAAAAATTTTATTAAAATATTTATGAAATTTTATTAAGAAACTCTAGCAGATTTTCTTCTAACAAAATTATAGTTCTATTTGGAATTAATTGTTTTATTTATTGTTTTTATGTTGTGAAATCATGAGTCTGGGGAGAAAATCTTAATTACAGTATATTGTTTTGTCTCAATCGTTATTTATTGTAACCAATAATAATTAATGACTTTCTGTCAATTAGTGTAATATCGTTTTAATTAAATTAAGTTTGAATAAAGAGAGAAATAAAATAAAAAAAATCTTACCTCAGCAATTACTTTATTAATCAATTGGGCAACACCAATTATCCTTTTTTGACCATTCACAATTGGCATACAAAGTATTTGTTTTGTATTTGTTTCATCACTACGTCTTATTTCTGGTTTATCTTTAAGCCATTCCTCAACATGAGCAATATTTAAAATAATACCCATTGATGATACATATTGTGCAATTTGTGCTAATGTTGAATTATTTGTATCTTCAACAGTTGGACGTGACACATTTGCTGATTGATTATTTGCTTCTAATTCAAATAACATTGTAAATCTATCACTTGATTTCTGTAAGACCAGTTAAAACGAAAATTTTCAACTTAAGTATATTTTAGTTAATTAAATTCAATGAGTTATGTAAATAAATAATAAATAAATATATTGAAATTCAATAATAAACACTCACCTGTTGCTGTAAAATATCTTCAACATTTACATTATGACTTTGTCTTCGTGATAATGGTTGATGTGATTGTGCTGGACGTTCAACAATACGCTCAAGATGACTCTAATCAATGTTTTGTTTTTTGTTTTATTTAAAAAATAAAAATAAAAAATATGAGACAATTTTTTCTTTGTTTTATGTAAAATGTTTATTTTTTTTTTTTTTTATTCTCAAACTACAAAATATAAATTTAATGTGAATTTTAAAGGTGATAAAATTCAATATATATGTGTCAGTGGGTGTGTGTATGTATAAATTTTAATATTTCCATTTTTCTCTTGTGCGAGGGTGTTGAGGTGGAAAATTGTACATATATATATAAGGTATTTTGCATCTGTTTTACATAAAGTTAAGTTTACAAAAAATGTTATATATAGAAGTAACGTGAATTTCAAACGATCATTTTTAAGACACTTTATTTATTTATTTACTTGTTTTTTTTCACCTTTCTTTTGTTAGTATGTAAAATTATTATTATTATAAGCGTAGTGAATTCCCATAATGTTGATGTTTTTTCTTTTTTATTCAACTTGAATATCTCAGACTTTGAACATAACATACACACACATTTTAAACAGTATTATGGATAAAGACAGACACCTTATACATGATTTAGACAACTGAAGTGAAATATAACTAGACATTTTTATATTATCTATCTAGTTGACGTTTTGACATTTTGACAGTGAAGATTCTAATCATCGTCAATCTTTTAAAATATTTATATTCTATAATCTTACAAAATATTATATTGTTCAATGTTTATGTTTATAATAAATAGATTATAAAATCCTTTATACATTATTTATATAAAGAGTCATTATTTGATCATCAATATAAAGATGTGTGTAATTCATAATATTAATATCTTAAATATTTTAATGACTTAATTTTTGTGTGTGTTTGGGGTGGTTTTATCTTATCACATTTTCATTATAAATAGAATAGAGAGATGAATAGATTAGTGAAAATTAATTTTAAGGGTTTTTTTTTTGTAATAAAAATACATTAAACTTTGTCTATAATTAAACGACAAAATGCTATAAAGTAAAATGTTTAATTCTCACGAATATATTTATATATTGTAAAATTCCAATTCGAAGTACTTTACTATCCAATTAACCATCATCCATTTTATTTTATTTTATTTTATTTTATGTAGAAAAACAATAATATACAGACGCCATTATATAAAATAAGAGACCCTCTCATATATTCATTCCTATTATAGACATTCTAAAAATATCCTTTTAGATATAATAAGGATTCTATCTAATTGTATATATGTATCTGTGTATGTGTATATAAAGTATCCTTAAACGAGTTCTTTAATCTCATACCTTACTTTCTATTTATCTATCTATATTTATAATAATGACTCTATGCCCTAAAGTGTTTTTACCATAACAATAATTACTTGTATTATATTATTATCATTATTATTATTATTATTATTATTATTTTTATTATTATTATTATTGTTTGTCTAATTAAATCCTTAAAATATATATACATACATATTTTTCCCTTTTAAACATTCAAAAATTTAATAATATTTTTTTGCTCTTGTGTACCTAAATAATATTAATAATAATAATAATAATATAATTTTATCAAAACCCTATTAAAATAGGTTATTGAAGACTTCACAATAACAGCAACAGCAACAGTGACAAAAAATAAGAAGAAGAAGAATCACGCACACATATCTGTGTATTAGTGTTAATCCAAATAAAATAATAACGAACCTACACAAAAACCCACACACACACACACACACACACACACACATGTATACCAAATGAAAATATACCAATATTTTTGATCCTCTAAAATTTCCTATTTTATTCTCACTCATTATAAAATAAAATACAAAATGATCGAGTTAATTTTACAAAAGATTTTAATAATTAAATTTAAATACACAACTCAATTACCATTTGTTTTTTTTTTGTTTTTACTTTTAATGTTGAATATTAAATGATAAATTTATTTTTTTTTCTGTTTTGACAGACAAAAATTTATAAATTTATAATGTGATGAAAATATTGTAATGAATAAACTACAGTTTTTTTTCATTTAATTTTCTCTGTTGAAATATTTGAAAGAAAAGTGAATACAGGAATACACCCTATATTTTACTATTCTACAGTAAAGGGATAAACGGAATGGGATTTTAAACACTTTGCTTAACCAATGGAAACACCTTTGTTGTTTTGGGGAAATATTTTCTTGTTGGATAGTAAAACATTTAACGCGGTATTGTATTTATTGTACAATGGAGACAACCTAAATATTTCATTATTAAATTATAAAATTATTTATTATTAAAGCAACAACTTTTATTTATTGTTCTTCTTCTGTTTTTTTTTTTATTTACATTTTTTTTGCTTTAACATTTTTTATAAACTTTAATTTAAAGTTTATACTTTTTATAGTTTGTTTGCGTTTCTTCTTTTAAACAAAAAAAATTTATATTAATAAAACCTAATAAAAATTATATTATTGACTTTGATGAAGAAAAAGAAGGGGGAGGGGAAAAATGGCTGATAAATTCTTGTTTCTTGCACACAAAATTAAAATTTATTTTTTTTTTATAAAAATAAAAATAAAAATGCGCTTATAAAGTTTTATCAGAATTTATGTTTAGTGGAAAATTTATAGATTTTCTTCTTCTTTTTTTTTCTCATGAAAAACATTTTTCTTCGTTTGTTTATTTTTTTTAATACGTTTTTTTTCCAAAGTAAAAAAAAATTAATCAATCTTTATAGAGGTAAATTACAAACTGTCATAAAGGACACAAAAATAACTATTGTGCTTTTTCTAAATTGTGTTTAGTGAGCTTTACATTGTTTAATCTTTAAATCAAAAAAAATAAAAATATCCAGTGAATTATGAATCTAATTAGCAAATTCTTTTTTAATAAAATGAAGTGACGTCTATAAAGCTCGTGTGAGTTGTGATTTTGTGAAATAAATGTGAACATGGAAAATATTTGACGATGACGACAAAGAAATATTTTCTTTATTTATTTGGTTTTGTTTTTTATTCGTCTGTTGTTGTTCTTTTAAATTATAGTATTAAAGCGTTATTTGTTATAATAATGATAAGCTTTGTAATAGAGCTTCGTGTTTCTCTTCATTTTTTTTTCTGTATTTTATTTTGGTTGTCCTTTTTATTTTACTTTTTATTTTAAACCAGAGTTTATATCAAAGCAAAGAAGAAGAAAAACAAATGGATATCAAAATGAAAATGTTTTTATTGTTCCTTCTCTATTTAATACACCTCTTTTTATCTTCTCACTCCCATCAATTCGTTTCTTTTTCTGAATACATATTATTATTTTGTGGTGTATTTAGCTTGGGATTTACTTCTTTTTTTTTTCTATTTGCCTTCTACTAGAACTTATTCCAGTGTATATTTTTCTCATTTATTTATACCTACTCACTGATCCATTTGTTTACAGATGTTTAAAAAAAAAAAAAGAAGAAAAAGTTAAATCCAGGACTTTGTATAGCTACTAGAACTTCATTTACCATTCCCTTTAAAATCTCAAATAGAATTTGTATAACTCTTTGACCTCAATATTATGGATGGATGTAGAGATTATTTTACTTACCGAAAAAGCTACAAAAGTTAGCAATCTTTTTTTTGTTTTTATTCGTTTATCAAAAAACGTTAAAATTTAAATTTCACGGTTTTTTTTTTTTGGATTGTTTGTTTTTTCTTTTTCGTTTGTTGAAATATTTTTTACTGTTTCTTTTTTTCTTTCTATAAAGTGATTTTTAATATCAGAATTTTGTTTTTACTCATGAAAATTTTCATCAAATAATAATTTAAGTTAAAAGAAAAAGAAACAAACATAATCTCTCTCTCTCTCTTTCTGTCTCTCTTAGAGTGAGAGAAAGGGATTTATAAAATATGATAGTTATAGAGATGTAGACGCCACAAAACTTTGTTTTATGAAAGATAAAGAAAGGGGGAAAGAAAACGGTGTTCAACCCACAATATATAAAAAAAATATAGATTTGATATAAAAATAATGTTGATTCCAATTAATGATTATTTAATACAAAACCTGAATAAATCGGATAAATGAATGATAATAGTTTTTGTTGTAGATTTGGGGGTTAGAAGCTTTATTTGTAAAGTATATCTAAGAATATTGATAATTCAACACAATAAATAAAAAAAGAAAAGAAAAACTATAAAACCAACTAATGACAAAAAGAAACTTTGTACTTTAATTATAGACTTTTACTCTTTACTTAGTAATTATTAAGTAATTCTGTGTCTTATATATGATTCTGTGGTATATGTGTGTATATTGTGTTTACACGAATTCTACGTGCTCCTTGAATACATTTTTTTTTTGTGTTTCAGATAATAGAAATATGGTGTGATAAAAGGTGTTCTTTTTTATAGATTTTATTTGGTTTATTACTCATGAACATGATGGTTTGTTACCTTTGGTTTTATATAAAAATCCGGATAGAGATAGTTTCTCTGTCGAATAATAAATAATACAGAATTATATAATACTTTTGTGTTTTTACCTTCTACACACATTTAGGTTTTGAAAAAGGATAAAGAAAAAAAATGATTATTTATAGAAGAGAAGAGATTTTATTTGATTATTCCTGTTTTTTTTTCTCTTCTGTTTAATGTTGTGTAGTCATAAAAAAGATTTTTCTCTCTCTTCACTGAATATGTTTCAAAAAGGATTTTTTTTAAAGGATTCTTGAAAGGTTTTAATTATTTAGGTTATATCAAATAATATAAATAACTGACTTTAAAACATAAGATCTAAATGTACATATTTGATGTAAATCAGAGCTGTTATCATTTCAGAAACTGTCATTAATATGAATTTTCCTTGAACGCGATTAGTAGCTGCCTCAGACTTTTTTTGTTTATGATTTATCAGCTCTGATTTAAATTGTGTTTAAAAATGGGCATGTAAATAATGTAGAAAACTTACCGATTCACAACAATCCAAATCCAATAAGTAAACAGCACAACGTTCGCATTTTAATAGTTCACGTGCTTCAGTCATAATTTTTGTAACTAAACATTCTAAATTATTTTGTTCCTCAAATATGCTACGAGCTAAATTAAGTAATATTTGATTTCTTCTATATTCTTGGACGGACATCTCAAATAATTGGGCATTCTGTACACCAATACCACAAAATGTTAAATAACGACGAAATACTTCAACATCTCTTTCACTAAACTCATTTGAACCTATTTGCAAAAAAAAAAAAAAGGGTAAAATAATTTTTTGTTCGGTCAAAAGGAAATGAGATAAATAATGTTTGTTATTGTTGTGTTTTTTTTTTTTTTTTTTGAAGGGAATAAAATTAAGACGTAAAATAAAGTTAGAAAGAATAAAAAAAAAAAAAGGTTGTATGTTTGAAATTTGAAGCATGAAATATTTCACATTAAATGAAATTTCACACTTAAAATGTCAAACAGTGAAGATTTATTTAATCATATTTTATTGGTTGGTTGACCGAAATTAAATTCATAGAATTAAGATTCAATTAATCAATTTATCTTTCGAACAAAAAATCATCCAATAAGTTTTTCGATAAATCGATATTGTCATTTTTTTCCCCCGAATAATTAAGAAACCACCAACAACAAAATGTTAAAAATTAATAAAAAAAAATGTAAATACAAAATTTCAAATTTTATTTTGTTTTTGTTGTTATTATTCTTTTTGATTTATTTATTTAGCTTTTATATGTCTACATTATTTTTTAATGAACTCAGTATAAGAACGTTAAAACCAAAAAAAAAAAAAAAAGAAGAAAATATTAATTTTGCTTTTGTTTTGGTTTTTATGAAAATAAAGAGACGATAAAGAAAATACTCTTAAAAATTATCTTCCACGTGCGTCACATAAAGGGAGTTTGTTTTCTTTTTCTTTTTGTGTTTGAAAAGTTCACATTTTAAGGAAGAAGATTTTTTATATCGAAAATATGTTTATAATTAAACTTTAATCTTCATAAGAAAACATTTTTATTTTTTAAAAATGCGTTCTTATTCCACTTTTTTATTTTTGTTGTTGGTTTTGTTGAATATTAATAAGTAACAAAAAAAAAAAGGAACAAACATAACTTAACTTAACTTAATAAAAAAATAAAGAAAGAAATAAGAGGATAAGCAGAATAAGAAAAAAAAATTCATTCGCCTTCGTTTCCCAAAGGATCCCAATAAATTTTTAATTATTAAAATACGGTTAAAATCCTATTAGGCGACCATCCCATCTTTTGCTCTTTTTTTTTGTTTTAAGAATTCGTCACCCAAAACCAAAAGAAAATTAAAAGAAATTTATTTGGTAAAAAGTCGTTGGCCGTTAAAGGGATTAGATATTTAATTATGTGTGGTCGCCTAATAGGATTGTCATTAAATTGAAATTAAAATTATAAATAAAGAATGAAAAACTTACCATTAGTTTTATTAATAATTTGAGCAACACCAATAACATCACCTTCATAATTACAAATTGCCATTGATAATATAATATGAGTTTTATATCCTGTTCTAAGATCAATTTCACAATTAAAACGTGGATCTGTGTAAGCCTCTTTTATATTAATTGTTTCTTTTGTTTTTGCAACTTGACCGGCAATACCAACACCAAATGGTATAATTATTTCTTCTGCTTTTGCACGTCGAACGGCATCATCAAAAGCTAAAAACGAAAATAAATGTTTTATTACTTTTTATTGTTGTTGCAATTATTTTAATAAACCAAAATAAAAAAAAATTGTGAGCTCAAAAGTAGAAAGTCAAGAGCTTTAATCAGTGTTTTGTTTTTATTGTCGTTAACAAACACTTTTCTTTTATCTTTCAATCGAGTATAAAAAATTAATATCGGTATGCAGTTGTTTGCTGTGTGTGTGTGTGTGTGTGCATGTGTAGAAATTTCATCAAGAGGTGACCTTACTATATTTATTCAAAGGGGACTTGAAGTAAATTGAAACACATGCAAGTGATTTTAATCTTTAATCGTATACAATAAAACGTAAAATAACAATTAGGAATTTATGGTTTGCATGCCATTCATTCAATATTGTAAAATTTTAATCAGCATAACAAAGATTTGTATTTGACAGAATTGAAAAACTCTTGAAATTAAAATTTTAGATTCTGATTTTAACTCGATATTCAAAGTTTGTTTATAAATTTGTTGTTCGACTTTAAATGTTGAATTGTACTTTGGGCGCAACCCTGTAGCACCAAAATGTCAATTCCACTAAATTAAACAATAAAATGCAGGTGCTTAGTTCGGTCATTTAGAAATGAAATTTATATACGATAAAACAAAAATATTTTTACCTAATCCAAGATTATTTTCTAAGTGAAGTTACAAAAACAAAAATATTATTTCATGTGGAAAAGTTATGATAAGCGAATTTCTTTCAATTAATTAAAAATGTTCAGTGTTTTTATTTTTTACTTTCATTGTTTGAAGAAAAAAACGAAAAAGTTTCCTATTTTTTTTTTTGTTAAAATGAAAATTAATTGAAACTTTAAAATTAAAACTTTCAAATAATCAAATTAGAAATAAAATGAAATTATTTTTAAGAGTCGACGTTTCTTTTTCTCTCACACTTTTTTCTTTTCGTTTTATTTTGTTTGTTTTTTTTTTTTTTGATGCTGTTGTTACTTTTTCGTCTGGAAGAAAATCATATGAAAGAATTTAGACAGACAAAAAAAAAAAAAGTAAGAACAGAATGGAGAAACGAGAGAAAAAATTTAAAATTCATTATTAAAATGAAAATCCGATAAAACTCATCTAAATTCATGTAAACAATTAACTATGAATGTCAAATTATTTTTATTGGTTTTTTTTCCCCTCATCCTCATCCTCAGACTCATCTTCTTCTTCTTCTGCTTATATATAAGAAGATAATAAAGATTAGTTTTTTAAGATATGGATTTAACTTTTCTTTTTGTCGTACTTTTTCTTTTTTTTTTTTTCATTCATTCTTTTCTTTCTTTCTTTTATTTATGTAAATTACTTAGAGTTTATTTTTCTTTCGTTTTTTATTTTTTATTTTTAACAATAAATGAGGGTGTAAGCTCAAGTATAATACTTTCAAATAAATTGAAATGGAAATTTTTATTATTTTCTTATTTTTTTTTTTTTTTTGAAAAGTTCGAAATAAAAAGTAAAAATAAAAAGAGGCGACAATTGTTAGATGGAAGGTTTTTCTTTTTTACTTTTTTACTTTTTTTGTGCTTTGTGTTTTGTATTTTGGGTGATGCGACACAATAGAGATTCTATATTTAAAGTCGAATACATGGGTACACGCACACACTCACATACAAACACACACACATACATAAAAACACACACACACACACACACACAAACACACACTTTTCCTATTTCAAATGAAAAGTTTTGTTAAGCTTTTGTATTGTATCTTTTTTGGTGACCTAAATTTCATTTTAGAAAAATTATTTAAAAGAACACGAAGAAAAAAATTTTAAGATTGAAAATTATTAACCGTAGAATTAATGAATAAAATAAACTTACCCGTATCTTCTGTAACATCAAATAATTTAGCAACTAAAACACGATTATTTGGTGGTCCTTTAGCTAAAAATAATGATCCACGATCAGCGTGTGTTAATAAACCAACATTTACTAATATTTTATGACATAAAACATCAATATCTAATTCATTAGCAACATCACGAATTAATTCCATAAACAATTCTCCTTCATCTAAACTTCTTAAATGTTTTCGGCTACCAATTGATCCACGTGCTGTTGGTGATCGATTTCTCTATAAAGTAAAAGAAGAAGAAATATAAGTAAAACGAAGGGAAAAACAATATTAATAAAAGATTTATTACTTTCTCTCTTGTATTTTCTTTCTTTCATTCTTTTTTTTTTTTTAGTCATGTTGAAGTTTATTTTTTTAACATTTTATATGGATGTATTATTATGTTGAAACAAATGTAAAATAAAAGGGAAACATATATACCAAAAAATATATAGGAAACTACATGCTACGTACAATCTACGACCTACTCCCAAACTCCTTTTTATACCCTACTAAAAACCAACCCATCCATGGTTATTGTTAAATAATATAAATGATATAAAACCATGTGATTAATTGTGTAACGCTTGTTATAATGAATGAGGAACAAATAATCACAGCAACAATAACAACAAGTAACAAACAAACAATCACAATAACAACAACAAATAATAAAAGCTTTTAAAAGTATATGTCGCCCCCATCAATAAACTAAATGTCGCCAAAGTCCATTGAGAGAAAGAGAAGAGAAGACAAGTGCAAAAAAAAAACATAACAAACAACAAATTGAATTTTTTTTTCATTCTTTCTTTCATTCCTTTCCAATACATAAATACATACTTCATTCTGTTCTGTACCGCTCTAGCGACTACACACACACACACAACACACACACCGACACATTTCAAATACTCATTCCATTTTATTGTAACAGAATATAATATAGGAGATGACCATTTATATAGCTAAATTCGCACACACACACACACACACACACACACACACAGCAAACACATAAATCCTTATACAAACCCACCTTTGGTCAAGCTTTTTTTTCTCCCATTTTTTATTATTATTGTTGTTGTTGTTTTTTAGCCTTCATAATTTACTTTCGAGTAAAAAACAAAAAAAAAAAAAAGAAAACAGAAGAAAAAAGAAAGCAGAAAAAATAGGAAACATTTTTTTTCCTAGTTTTTACAAAATGGTTGAAACATTTTTCAATTTATCTTCTTATTTATTATTGGATGAAAAAAAAAGAAAGATTTTCGTCTTGGAGGGAAAAATATTGAAAATAAATTTTTCAAATTTTCAAAACATAAATTTTTTTTTAAAGTTTTTCCTTTTTCTTCCTTAGAAATGAAAATGACTTATAGAAAAGATTGAAAAATTATATGTTTTATTTGTTTTACTCTTTGCGTTCTTTTTAGTTTCCCCCCTTTTTTTACGTTTTTCGTTTTTTTTTTCAATTTCCATTCGAATAAATTATGAAAATCCATTTTTATTTTATTGTTTGGGTTTGACAATTCAAATAAAGTGGAACTCTCTATCTTCCTATCTCGCTCTCTCATTTCAATTTTATTTCTCATGTAATTTTATTAAAGGATCAAAAATTTCCAAATAGAAAATAGGAAAAAGATAACGTAAAATATTCACTCTAGTCTTCCTTTTCTACTTCTTCGTTAAATTATACAAATATTATAGTTTTTGTACAATTCAAAATCGGAATAGAACAAGTGAGGTTTGAATTGGGTTGGGAAAGTTATGGTCGTAGTTTTTACAACCCGAAAAAAAAAAACGCTCTCGTAAAAATTCATAATATGGAAAAATATTTTATTCAGATTTTTTGTTGGCTTTGCTTTAACTCAACAGCGTAAATATCTGCATATAACATCAGTTGTTCTTATTTGGCAATTTGCCAGAGTATTTGTGAAAAGGAGATATGAGAATGCGGATTTTATTTAGCTTTGATTAATTGATTTGTTTATTTATAAATTCTCACCTGGAAATTAAAGAAAAACCGTGACAGAGAAAGAGAGGGAGAGAACAACTGATAGGAAATAAAGTGACCAATTTTAGCACCATAATTCATATAATCTAAATTTTATATTTTTCTAAACAGGATTCAAATTAAGATAAACGGATTTTTTCTTACGATTAAATTGTAAAATGTCTTTTGTGAATTCTGTCAGATAAACAGGCAAAAAGAAAAAAAAAAACAAAAGAAAAGAATTGGAGGTGGGAGTCCTTGTCTGACTGTCACCTTAAGGCATTATAGCATGTTAGTAAAGCATTAAAATAAAACAATACAGTTTTCTTTTTTATCGCACAAAAAGGGAAAATAAAAAACAAATTGATAAAAAGAAGAAGAAGAAGAAGAAAGTACAAATAAAAGAAATGTTCAGAGTCTAAAGGAAATAAATATATATTTTTTAAGATCAATTTCAACATGACACAAATATCAAACTACCTCTAAATTATACCAATATGTGTGTCCTTCAAAATATTTGAACAAAAAATAAGGAAAATAACAGAAGAAATAAAAATGAAAGGAATAAAGTATAAGAAGATGACGGAAAAAAAAGTCCCTCGCACAATAAATTCTTGTATTATTGAAAATTTTACGCTTGAGAAAATTTCTTAGAAAAAGAAAAACCTTTTCGTGTCTCACAATTTGCTATATGTGTCGGTGTGTGTTTGACTTTGTGTTGTGACTTGTGTGTGTATATTAGAAGATGAAGTTGAAAAACGAAAATTTGTAATATAGAAGTCTGTTTTGTGTATAATTTTGTTTGTCACCAAAAAAAAAAAGAAAAGAAAGAACCAAAAAAATGTACCCAAATAATAAACCCTGAACCAAATCACAATAAACTCGACTCCTTATGGATTTAATGTTTTTTTAGTTTATTTTCTTTATTTTTTGTTCTACCATCTTTAATCATAACCTAAATTTTCTTTTAGTCCTTCAAAACCATCAACCATCTACACTATATACTACCTTCAACATTCATTCATCCATCCAAAACTCTTTTCGCATTTGTTTTCCTTCTTATATATATTTTATATAAAATATTTTTTCCCGTCGGTTTTCTCAACGTTATTATTATAATAAAGTATAAAATTTAATCTTTGAAAGGGGAAAAATTATTAATCAAAATACAGGATTAAAGTAAAGTTGCCTGCTGTTTTCTTTTTAGGGTATTTTTATTTTTCTCACTCTTCCGTGTTTTACTTTTTCCTTTTCTTTTCCTTATTTGAGTTAAGTAAGTATATGGATGAATTTGGTGAAAATATGATGGCGGGGTGGCGTGGAATGAATAATTCTAGGAAAAACTCTTGTTGTTGTAAAAAAAATATTTCCATTTTTATTCTCAGAAATTTATTGTTAAAAATTATTATAACGCAATAAACAGGAAAAAATAACTCACTCCCGTTGTTCCCACAAAAAGTAAATTTGTAATTTTTTTTTTCCATATCAGTAAATGTGAGAATTTTGTTCGTCTATTTTCAAATTTTCTATGTAATGGAAAATGGGTGCAGAAAGTATAGACGCATATAAATAGCAATAATTATTTTATATAAAATAAAGGTGGACAAATGGGAACGTTCCCATTACATGTAACGTATTATAAATTTAGAAATTAATTACTCAGATTAACAAATAATTGATGAAAGGATAATTCTCTTGGGTAATTCAAACTAAAAAAAAAAGAATTGAAATGGAATTTTCTCTATTTAGTCTGTTTTGTATTTTTATTTTTTTTTTTTGGAAATGGAATAAATTGAACTAACTAAAATAATAGCACTGATAACTATTCTTCTACATAGAAATGATTTTATTTAATCATATTGAATTTCTATCATACGGATTAATAATTGTCTCTCAATTATTATTCTTCTTTGATTTTTATAAAATCTATACGTCAGTTTGTTCATGGATTTTTTGCGATTCAATAATTCCACGTTTTATGAAAAATAAGGGAGTAAAATGTGGAGACAAAATTCTCGAATTAAAATAAATATAAAATAAAAATCTGGGTACGGAAACAACGATAAATAGTCATAGAATGAGAGAAGCGATGCATTATAAAAATTCTGAATACAAAATAGGACAAAAATATCGCATAAAAAACAAAAAAAAAGTGAACAAACAAATAAAATAAAAAATAAAATATAAAATCGAAATAAACTAAATTGCACGTTTATATAAAATGAAAAATAGAAGAAAATCTGAGAGTATTATAGAATCGGACCTTTGACGGTCATGAACGATCTATACGGATTTTTATCCAGGGGATAAATAAAATCTGATTTTTATGGTTGATCCGATTATATTATATACCTACAACAGCCTAGCAAATGGGGTATAAATAAAATGGGGACCTGAAATTTTACGTTTTTTTTTTGTATGAAATTAGATCAATAAAAAATAATAAAACTGCTTATTGTACACACACACACACACTCATATATACATACACATATGCATGCACACGTACAAATAAATATACACAAGAACAAAAAAAAAACTGATGACGATTTATTGAACGTTTATTATATTATACGTACTTGAACATTACACTCAATTACATTAAATAAATAAAGAAGGAAAATTGGACTAATAAAGTGGAGCTTAAGATGATTACAAATATAAACATCTTTGAATTGAGTTTAAGTATATTTCATTTCATGAAACCGGGGACCAAAAAAAAAAAGAAGAAAAGTTTAACTGATGAGAATTATTTTTTTTCTTTTTGTGTGGAAATGGAAATGGATTTGTTATTTATTATTTTCCTATTGATTCATCTTCTAAATATAAAATTGACCTTATCATTATTTTTGTCTGATTATTTTTTGTTAAATCTTCTTGTAACTTTTAAACTGTAGAAGAATTTTTGCAAAGCAATGGAATTTGTGACTTTTGAAATTTTCTGTTTTTTTATTTTTATTATATAATTTTTGTAAGGATTGAAATGTGCTCATAAATTACAAGAAACAATATTATCAGATTATCCATATTCTCTTTTGTTTCTAAGCAAAATTAGCTTGTGCTAATCCAATAATTCTATATTTAATTATTGATTTTAGATTAGACTTTAAAGAAAAAAAAAACACCAGCGAAAGGTGAAGGGAAAAATATAATAAAGCTTTAATCGATCAATCAACAATTTAACAAATCAAATGCAGTAATCAGAACAAATAAAAGTGATTAGTAAAGGGAAGAAAATATTAGGGAAGATGAAAAATATTGTTTATAAATATTTTAATCCTTTTCAACATCTTTTTTAAATTAGTTTGTAAATAAGTTTAGACCAACTACAATCAGTTCAATAATTTTGAAGGAAGTATGGCTAAACTATGATCGTTTAAGAGATATTTAGATTTACAATGTTGTGTTTCATATTGATTTATTTTTATGCTGGTAAATCCATGAATTGAAAATTACGAAAGAAAAAAGCGGATTTCCTAAATTCAATTTTCCTTGATAATTTTCAATAATTTATTGATTAAAAAATTAGTATTAGACATAACGTCCCACATTATTTGAATATTAATTTAGCCTCAAATTTTAGCGCACTATAATTAAAATTACAAGAGAAGGAGACAAAATTATTGATATTTAAATGCAAGAGTAAAAGAGAGAGAAAATTTAGAAATTTGATACAAAAATTAAATAATAAAGGGGAAAAATTAAACATTGTAAATGGAGCTTCATTCCGATATAACTTTAAAGAGCTTAATTTAATTTCAGTACATTTTTTGTTTGCCTTTGGGTCAATATAAATAGATCCTTTTATAGGAATATCACCTACATTGAGATGATAAATTATAATAATAATGTGATTACAATGAATATATATCCTCGCATTCATACAACAAAAAAGAAACAATTTAATAAATATATAAGAAAATTTATCCATTGAATATTATAGTTTAAGTCCCCTGTTGTTTCATAATAATAATATGATATGATATGAGTTGTAATTTAATAACAACAACTTTTTTTCTGGTACTTTTTTTTATGTAATATATTTTATTGACGGTTCTTGTCCTTCAAGGATAAAAAAAGTAATAATATTATTATTATTGTTTTCGTTTTTTTTTTCCTTAAAGAGAAACTTATCCTTGATAATTTCTGATTAATTCAGTTCAAAAAGAGACACACAAAAAATATTTATATATTTTTATCTTCTCCTTTTTCTTCTTCTTTTTCTTCAAGGCAAATTTAGTCCTTATTGACAAACATATAAAGAATAAATGTGCGTCGAAAGATATATACGTTCACACATTTGATAAACAATTTTATCAAATAAAAGCTCATCAATGATGATTGATTTTCAAATGAAAAAAAAAATAGGGGAAAAAATAGGGAAATTAAAGGGAAAGAGGAAAAAACGATAGAAAAAAAAAATGAATGAGAAAAAAAAATAACAAACACCCACTAAACAAAAATAAAACATGGAATGAGAAAAAGAATAAAAAAAAAGCTCACGCGTGATTTCAATAAAAGAAAAAATGAATAAACTTTCAACAAACAAATTTCTGTCGTTTGTCGTCTCCACGCATTTTCTTTAGACATAGACAACTCTACATTCAATACTCTTATCCTCCTCCCACATTCTACTCTAGATACTACCCCCGCGTATATCACCCACTTAATAATTTATGTTCATGTTGTAGTTACTAAATTTGATTTGTATTCAAATATCAAAAATAATCAATAATTTTTGGGTCGTAAAAAAGAAACATTTGATTGCTTTTCATATATTCAGCTACATACATTATTCATTTGGAAATGTTACGTTTATTTCTTATACTTCTTCTTTAGTTTCTAAATTTTTTCTTTTGTCTTTTTTCTTTTGTTTTTTGTCTTAACATAAATTTTTATTATTTGAATTATTTTTCTTTTGTTTTTTATAAAAAAAACAACAGATACAAAAGTAGAACATTAATTTTAGGTGAATTGTTGTGGCATTTTGGTTAGACTTTCATTTCCCTAACAATATTTTTATTTTTACAATAAACTGAAATCAAATTGAATTGTTGAACAAATATAAATTCCAATAAATTTATTTTCATGTCTTATGGATTTATTTATTCCATTTTGTTAGTTTTAATTAATTAGATTAATTATAATGAATAAAAATCTTATGGTATTGTTATGTAGTTTTTGTTCAAGAAATGATTACGTGGTAGTTATAATTGCAACAAGAAATTAATTGGTTTTTTTGTTTTCCTTTTGAATTTATTATTCTGTAATTTACTTTCATAAATTATTTATTTCGTGTGTAACATTTGTTCATTGTTAATTTATACAGTACTAAAATATTCATTGAATCCTTTGTATTTACTTAACCTAATTTAAATTTTATAGAGACAAATTAAATCTGACCAAAATGATAAATATAAAACAATTCGAGGGAATTTCTTATAAAGTTTGGTTTGAAAAAAATTGTTTCCTCGTTAAAGGAATTTTTTTTTTTTCGAAATATTAAAATATTTAATTTTTTCCTTTTTTAAATTCCAAGAAATCCATTTTTCAACTTTAGTCTGAATGTGGGAATTTCCGGAATTTAGAGTTCCTTGGAATTTATTTTTTATTAAATAAAAAAATATTCAAGAAAATTACAAAAGCTTATTTATTTTCATAAAAATAACTACAATTTAATCTTCATCAAGTTCAAACACTTCATATTATTACTAATAAATTCATTTATTAAGTGGTTGCTCTATAACGTTTATCTGAAAATTTATCACTATTTTTGCAACAGGAGAGAAACATTAACCGGAAAATTCAAGAAACAAAAACCAATTATCTAGTCGTTTTACTTTCACAAGAGATTTACCACCTGTAAATAATTATAGTGAAATGCACTTAGTTTATTATATTTTTATTTTTATTTTTCTTAAAGGATGCTGTTGGCAAGTTAAACAGACAAGTCTCATAAAATATTATGTTTCATTCAGTTAATTATACTTTTGTTATTATTATTTATTTTTCTTGTTGTTTTCAATTGAAAAGAATTTTTTCTTTCTTTATATTTGAAAAATGTTTAAAGTTTATTAAGCAGAATAAAGGTCGAATATTTGTGACAATTCAGTGTTGACATTTTAAAGATAAATAATGATTTGGTGAAGAAAAAAAAAATTTGAAGAAAAATGAAAGGGAGAGAAATAAAAAAAAGACGAAAAGGTTAAGTAATTTATCTTTTGATCGTTGGAAAATATAAAGACCCCATTTTACCTATCTCCAGTGAACTATTTAACTTATTGAATCTTTAAAAATTGATCATAAATCAAATTCATTTTGTTCACTGGACAACTCAACGAAACTTTTATTGTAAGTTTAATACGATTATTGTGTTTAATGTTTAAAAGTTGAATATTAAAAATTAAAAGTTATAAAGTTTCTAGTTAGAATGTTTAAAATGCTAGAATGTAAAGACACATTTATTATATTTTATTTAAGTAAATTTTTGTATGGATTCATTTTTATATTTTCAAGTTGAACAGAACAAGGCTAACAACAACAACAACAAAAAACCGATGAAGAAAAATAATATAAAAAGATATGACGAGAAAGACGAAAATGAAAAAAATATCCATATTCGATAAAATAAAAAGTAACTGGATAATATAAGAAACACAATCCCAATTCATTCAATATTCAAATCAAGGTTTTATATATTTTTTTTTTCTTCTTCTTCTTTTTTTCTTCATTTTTGTCTTCGTCCCAAATAATAAAATATAAAATGAAAATAATAGAGAGTATAGGAATGGATGGGAAAAAGAAAAATTTCGGGAAAAACAATTTTAATGCACGCATCCATTAAATTCTATGAGAAGTGATTTAATATTCCTCTTCCTTTATAAATATAAGAAAAGAAAAATCGAAAGAATGAAGGCAAAAATAAAAAAAAAAATAAGTAGAAGAAGAAAAGTAACCTTATTTATAACAGAATAAGAATGAGAGGATTTTCTTTCTTTCTTTTTATAAAAAACAAAAATTGTAATTTTAAATTCACCTCACTATATAAGTCAAGTGGTTTGAATAGAAATACTAACCTAACCAAACCAAACGAAACCAAGTAAAATTTATCTATAAATTGTGGAGGATGGTGAAGAATATTCTATACTGTGAAGCACTTGAAGAGCATACGCGATACAACAGAAACTTAAGTGTGCCATATTACAATATCAAGAAAAACAGAGAAAGAAAGAAAGAGAGAGAGAGAGAGAGAGTATGACACTGAGATGGAGAGTGATAATATAACAAGAGAAAAAAGAAATCAAATAACGTATCCCAGAAATAACAACAAAAAACAATATATAGACACCCCAAAAAAAAAGAAAGGAAAAGAAAAAAAAATCATTTTCTTATATAAACATTTATATTGTTGTTGTTGTTGTTGTTGTTGTTGGTTAAGAAAATGAAATGAATATTATCTCAGTCTGTATGGTTTTTTATTTTGTTGCTTTTTTTTTCTGGTCTTATAGGTCGTCTTCAACAGTATATATTGTATAGTACACTGATGGGGATGATATTCGCAATAAGTTTCCACTTTATGGGGTGGTTGTTGGTGGTGAATATTGACGTGAAGAATAGAAGAGGAATAATTTTTTTGTTTTGTTTTTTGTTCTTGAGGCCAAACATTTTTTTTTTTCTAACAGAATTTTATGATGAAACGAGATTAATGATTGTCAATTTATTTACTTTTTTCTATTGCGGGTGATGTCAGGTTTGAAAGTTTACTCTTCTGGGTGTATTTGGGTGTTCGGTGTGTGTGTGTGTATGTGTGCGCGTGTATGAATACAATTTTTCTCTTTTATTTTAAGTTTCTAAATCCTATAAATTAAGGTGATGATGAATAAACGATATCTGGGTACGAAAGGCAAATATGTCAGAGTCAGCAACCAAACAACCAACAAAAACAAAAAAAAAAAAAACTGAAAGAAAAACGTTGACAATTTTTTTGTTTTTGTTCTGTTTACGTAATTTTTCTTATTTTTATTTAAGTATTTTTACGTGTGCGTTACAGTCTTGCATATGAATTGCCCTTAATTTATTTGGGTTTGTGTAGCTGACGCTTTATATTTTCTTATATTAATTTTTTTTTGTATCCTTTTTTTCTTCTCTCTCTCTATCTGTCTCTCTTTGAATTTCTTTTGGTTTTTATTAAACTTGAATATTCTTTATAGATATTTATAAACATTCTTTTTTCTCGTAAAAATGAAACAAATGAAACAGCAGAAAAAAAACCAACACATTTTATTTTATAAAAATTCGCCTTTTCTATTAGTGAAAAAAAAAAACATTAAAAATAAAATGCAACAATTTCCCAAGAGGAATTTTTGTCTAGTCGGTCCCCGTTTATTTTCACTGAAAAATATTTACTTCACTTTTTTAAATTATTTTTAATTTTTCATCTTTTTCCTTTTTTTTCTTTCAATTTTTTTTTTTTTTTAGTTTTACCATAAGATTTCTCAACCAGACATTTTATTTACTTTCTCTTCACATTTCACTCTTCTCTCCCATCTCTCTCACTCTTACACTAATAAAAAATAAGTTTATTCTGGATTTCGACGCGCATAGCGTCTATGTTTTTTTTTTTGTTTGTCCACTTTAGGGAATAATTTACGATTGGAGATATTTTATTATATATTTTTGAATTTTAAATTGAAAATCACAACCACAAGAATGGAAATAAAGACAACAACAACAGCAAGGGAAGAGAGAGGGAATGAGAAAAAAAATAGTGAAAAAAAGAAAACTTTTGTATGTTTGCTTTGAATTGGGTTTTTTTTTTCTTTATTATTATTATTTATTTTCTCTACTTTTAAATTTTCTCTTGAGAATACCAACAACAGAATATAAAAAAATAAAGAATCCTTGAACTTTTGATTTTTACAAGGGAGAAAAAAATGTGTATATTGAAGAATCCAATTAGATTAAAAATGTGAAACGAACAGAGAAATGCATGAATTGTTGTATGTACATTATTATAGTAATTTATCGATTGATCGATTTCAATACAGTTCAATGACATTATGACAATTTTTGGAAGATAATTAAAAAATGTATTGAAAGGTTATAATTTAAAGACAATCAACAGTCATACGTAATATTGTAACACTTTACATTCTATACAATCGCGTACAAGTTCTTTGTTCATTTTCTAATAAATTAACCAACTAAATAAAAAAAAATTTATATAAAAGAATGAAACGTTTAACTTGATGTTTTGTTCAATTACTGATTAGTCTTATGAACTGAACTGAAAAATTTCTGGTTTATATTAATTTTATGATGATGATGACAAAAATATTAGATGAATAGAATCAACGACAATAATTTATTATTATTATTATTATTATTTTTATGTCTTTGAATAATTTACAGAGGGCTTTTTAGTTGTTATTATTACATTAAAGGTGAGGTAATTATTAGAATATATTGCGGTTAATTTTTATGTTTATGAAAAGTTACTATAAATATTTATAATAAAGTATAATAATGAGGTGGTAAAATTTTACACAAATACACAATAGAATAGAAAAGATACAAATGTAAACAAATGAAATAATTTGTTTAATTGGAAAATTTCTCCTTCTACAAATTGTCCTCATCAAATCATCTCACCTCCTCGCCCCTTCTATTTATTCACAAGGAAAACCATTCTGATAATGAAAATACACCAAAATGAATTGTATATTTTCTATGTTTGATGGTAAACAACAAGAGTAATAGAAGGTGAATGGGAGTGTTAAAATGGAGAAAAAGTAGGATGAATAATAGTCATAGAAATTTAGGTTTTCCTTTATAGCAATGCAATGAATTATTTCCTTCAAAAAAAAAATACTTCTCTCTCTCTCTCACTTGTTCAATACGTTCAATCATTCAATTGAAACAACAAAAAAACAATAAATTAGAATTATAAATTTTGTAAAATTAATGATCTTTGAAATGTCACAAGAAAAAAAAATGTGAGGAGGAAAAAACATTCACTGTGACCTTTAATCTTTTTGTGACCTTTTCCTTTTTACTTCTGTTTTATTTTTGTTTATTGAAATTCACCAATTTTTGCTACAAGATTGTTTCGTTTTTTTGTTCTTCATCTCTTTTTTTTTTATTGCAAAACAATAAATTTACGTTTTACATTGTTGTTTTTGTATTATAAAGAAAGAGAAAATAAAAAACGAACAACTTTACTTTCATGAATATTTCCCTTTTATATTGCTGAAAAATTTGTTTTACATTTGTGAATAGCAGAGGTATAGGTAAAGATCTGTATTTCAATATTTAAAAGTGGTTTGGGTTTAAGAAGAGTTGTATAAAGGAAGAAAAAGTAATAATAATAAAAATGAAAAAATAAATAAGAAAAAAAAAACAAACAAAACAATCGAGAACTCACGTCATATATTTAATATTAAACCCATCCTTGCATACCCATTTTTTTTTTTTTTTGTACTCAAAATACTTTTATGCCTATATTTTTTTTACCCTTCTGCTGAACAAAAAAAAAATTGAGCGAATAATTTTGGGATCAGTTTTTCAGAATGAAAGAAACAAAAAAAAAAAAAAAAAACAACAATAAAATGAGAAGAAAGAAAAATATAAGAGAGAATAAAACGCGTATTATTGAAAAATCACTCAATTCCTCAATCAAATTCAGAATGTCAACGAGACACAAAAATCTTAAATGTTCAATTCTTAGACATGAAAAAAAAAATGTTTAGTATGAGAAATATGAAAGAAAAAATGAAGATGATAAAAAAATGATATACCTAGATAGACAGATGGATAGATGGAATTTTATGTGTACGTTGTAATATTTTTCTGTTTTCTCTTGTTAAATCTAATCTTCCATTCTTAACCATAGAGAGTAGTATGGATACAAAGAAAAAGAAAATATCTCTTCTCTTGTATTATTTCGTATCATTTATGGTTCAATAATAATCATAAGATTCCTTATATTCTCATCCTTGATATCCTTCTAATCATATATAATAAACCTGAACAGTGACGTATTAGACATTTTGTCATTTCTATATATAAACTTTTTTTTTTCTTGTGCTGACTTTTTGAAGTAAATAAATTAATCTTTGTAATCTTAGCTTATATAACTTATTTGAAAGATTTAAGTTGATATGCCTATAAAAATACATCAAACGATTAAGACTTTGATGTCATTAAATAATAGACGTTAAATTAAATTGAAATCTTGACTATTTATATTTTGTTTAATGTCAAAAAAAAAAAAATTTAAATGATTTCCAAGAAAAATTGCGAGAAACAGAAACTCAATTTCATAAAATTTAATCTGAAATAACGAAAAGTTAATAAAAAAAAAATTCCTCTTCAAACACAATTGGTAAATATTTTTATAAACGAATTATGCGAGTATAAGGTTTAAAAGGGTTTTATTTTTGTTTATGTCGCCTATCAGTAAAATACGTCACTGCCTTCATATATTACCTCTATAAAAATATTAATAAAAGAAGAACATTTCAGTTTTTTTTCCTTTATAACAATTTTCAAATCAATCAGAATTGTTCCCTTTTTTTTACTCTTGTTAGATAGAAAAAACGATGCCTTCACATACACATACCCACATGTGTGTGTGTAAATACCTATAACCACATAGATGGATAGAAAACACTATAACAATATATTGGCTTATCCAGTTTCCATGGACTGCAGACAGGAGTTTGTTATTATTATATTATCCCATGGTTAAAGATGGCAAACATACCCAATCTATTCTGTTGTTGTCGTTGTGTAATATTATACCAGCAAAAAAAGAAAAAGAAAAGAAAATAGAAAACGAGAAGAAATGACAGCAAAAAAAAAAAAGTAAAAATGTGGAGACGAAAATCTTATGAGAAAGATAAAATAGAAAAGAGAGACAGAAAGATGTGGAAAAAAAAATAAAGAAAGAAAAACAGAAGGAAGGGTGTAAAGAAAGAAAATTGGGTAAAACCAAAAATCAATAATTCGTATAAATATAATTTCCGTCGTCGCGTATAAATATTATAAAACATATTTTCATCATCGTATAATGATTTCACTAGAAATGAGGTTAGGATCTTTCTTACAACAAAAAATTTATTGACAGTGAAAAGTATGAGAATTTATGGTGGTTTTCTTAATTTCTTGACTGATGATTTATCGATGACATGTTTCTTTTTATTTCCACTCTTCTAACAAAGATACAAAAAGAAAAATGATAATATGAAAATGAAAGGAAAATCAAGTTTATTGAATTTACTTAGAAAATGAAAATGTTATAATTTTGTTTATCTTTTCTTATTCACCTTTTTTCCTAAATAAAAAAGGAAGAAAAAAAACGGAAAAAGTGAAATTATAATGTGTGAGTTAATGCGAAGCGTAAGTGATAATATTTAAGATATTTAACTTTATAATCTTTTAAAACTCCTTTTATTCATATAAAGATATAAAGAGTAACATTCAAATATTATTCAACCCCAAAAATCTTATTATTCTTTGTATAAGGAAAAAATAATATAAAGGAAAAATGGAAAATTTACTGTAAAAAGGCGATCACGTATAGAATATTCTTCGTTTTTATTTTACATTTTTTCTTTATTCTTCTTTTTCTTCTTCTTCCTGGTTTGAATTGAATCAACTTTCTTTCTTTTCGTGTGTGAATTTTTGAAAATATAGAAGAGAAGAATTATAGAAAAAAGGGAATTTGAATTCAACTTATCGTGTAATAAATCTTATTCTTATAAAATTTATTCAGGCGACGTCTTAAAAAAAATCTTTATAAGAAAAAGAAGAAAAATGTACCTTCTATGGTTAAGATTAGATCAATAGACATCTGGATTTGTTAACGGTACCTACCCAGCCAAGGAAAGTCCCAAGATTATTTATATTCAACCAAGAAAAAAGAAAGGAAAGAAGAAAACTAAAAATGAAAGAAGTGAAGGAAATATTTTTTTTTCTTCATGCATTTGGGCTTGTCATGTCAACGGCTGTACCAATAAAAATAAGAAATAGGATGGAATATATATATATATATATATATATATATATATATATATATATATATATATATATATATATATATATATATATATATATATATATATATATATGTGTGTGTGTGTGTGTGTGTGTGTGTGTGTGTGTGTGTGTGTGTGTGTGTGTGTGTGTGTGTGTGTGTGTGTGTGTGTGTGTGTGTGTGTGTGTGTGTGTGTGTGTGTGTGTGTGTGTGTGTGTGTGTGTGTGTGTGTGTGTGTGTGTGTGTGTGTGTGTGTGTGTGTGTGTGTGTGTGTGTGTGTGTGTGTGTGTGTGTGTGTGTGTGTGTGTGTGTGTGTGTGTGTGTGTGTGTAATACATATTATAAGAAAAAAAAAGGGTATCACATCAAGGGACCAAATTATATAATACACAAAAGTGAAAAGTGTTTAGGCGACATACACACCCACACACACACACACACACACACACACATACACACCAATTTATGAACACACGCACACAAATTCAAGTTTAAAAAAAAAAGAAAATTTACGAAAGTGTTTCACTTAAAGTGTATAACATCATTTTTTCTTTTTTTTTTTTGTTCTTTCCTGGCAAATGTCAGAACGATGAAATAATTTTTCATCTCATATCGATTGTTTATTAGAAGTTTTTCTCTCTGATCGATTGATGTTGAAAAATGTAGAAAATAAAAAGGATGAGTTATATATATGATATTGGAGCTTCAAAGCGAAAAAAACAAAAAAGAAAAAATAATAATAATAATAATAATAATGATGGAACTGTGAAAAGTCAATCGGCGAAAGACGAAAATACTTTATATTAATTTTGATAGATAACTTAATTGAAAGAATTTATGATGGGTTGAGTGATGATGATAATAATTTATAATATTTTTAGTAAGAATATTTTATTAGTTGTACATGAGACACTTTGTGTTGTTTGATTTTCTGATAGAACACTCTTTAATGTTATAAATTTTAAAGTAAACAATATTGAATAATAAAACAGTGGGGTGGGTGAGACAAAATCCTAATCACGGTTCAAGTTCGTGGCTTTTTCGGTTAATATAAATAAATAGAAAATTTATTCTATAAAGTATACCCATTTAATATCCATTAACAATTATTTACATAAAATAAAACCTATTTATTTATATTAAATTTTCATTAAATTCTAAAATCTAAAAATCAATTTATTTGGAGGCCAAAAAATTAAAGTCTAAAAAATTTTTTTTTTTTCATTATTATTATTTGACGATGCTTGAACTCACAAACTATGATTTAGTAGAATTATACGTGTTATATCTATTCTGCCATCGGTGTAATCGAAACATATTGCGTCTACATACGTTATACGGATGTGTGTGTTATGTCACCGCACGTTCCTAAATACATAATTTCTAAATAGGATTTCACCCAAAAAAGGATCTTAGAACAATATTCTAATTATTCTTAAGCTGGTCTATTGTCTTACTTATGTGTTACCTACTAATTTTTATTATGATGTGACAATTTTTAGCATTACATTAAGTGAGTGCGTATGTTGTTAGTCAGTCAGTCAGTCAGTAGTTATAGTGTAGTTTTAGATTAGTTAATATAGTCACACGCTATCCCATCAATTTTCAGACAAAAAAAAAATGAAAGGAAAAAAAAACAAAAACAAAATAAAAATGTTTCTTTCAAGGACTTAACTTTTGGTTATATTTTTTTTATGATGATTAATGAGTATTATAAGTTCATGACTTTGAGATTACCTTCTATATTTATATTATTTAAGAAGGTTTTCATTTTTATAATATTTTATTGTGTATGGCGTCGGCAGTTAGCTGTTTCTCCTTTTATTAGAAGTTATTTTATATATATTATTATTACATTATATTCTTGTATTGTGTTCTGTGGTATTTGTTTCTTTCTTTCTTTTTTTTTTGTGACTCAAGTCACGTCAATACTTAAGGTTTAAGGTATAGGAGAATTATGTATATAAAAGACATAGATTATACAAGTCGTTTTGTTTTGTATGTTTCCTTCTCTGTTCTTTTCATTTTATTTGTGTTAAACATAAGAAAATAACAACAATATAATAAAAGAAATGTATAGAGTAAAATTTTATTTGAAACAAACAAAATGTAAGAACATTTTGAAACAACGTCATTTCATTTGATTCTTTGTAATAATCGTAACCATTCATGATGTGATAATGTTGATAAACTTTAGTCGTGTCTTCTGTTGTATATTTTTTTTTTTATGGTGAATGTTTGAATGAAATTTAATTAAAATATTTTGTAATTCTAACAATACAAACAAAAAAAGAAATGAGTTCAATTTAAAATCGGACGAATTAGAAATTCGATTCAAATAAATGAAAAATTTGAGTTTTTATTGAACAAAAAAATTTCAGTTTATAGAAATTCTGTAAATTATTCCGATTTTTTTTAAACAAACAAATATTCAAATTAAGTGCATTATTTAATTGAGTTTTTTTTTTCATAATAAAAATTTTCGATCAAATGAAAACAATTTAAAGTTGAAAATTTTCATTATTAAATTTTTAAAAAACTCCAATAATCTCCCACCAGCCACCACCCACTGATAGCAACCGCATATAAGGTCATGAGTTCAAATCTCGTCTAGTGAATGGTTTTCTTTTCATTTTAACATTAAGCACTTGAAGGATAGACGCGCATTCAATACAAAAATATCAAATCTCATTTTATTTCAAGAAAATTCTTAAATTTCACCAAAAAATTTCTCTTTCGTTTTTTTTTTCTTTTAAGCGAAGAAAAAAAAAATCAATTCCCTGTACTGCGATCAATAAAATAATGTGAACAAAAATTTATTATGTGAAAAATTCATGTAATTCTGTAATAATTATTTCATTATCTATTAATAGAAATAATTGGTGCTGAAACTTAACGACAAAATTGAAATAAAAAAAAAAAAGAAAAAATAAAAAATAAAATAAAGGAAAAAAAAGCGAAAAAAAAGGTTGAAAGTAAAAAAAAAAAAACAGAGAAAAAAAGTTGTTTAATATCCTTTTGAGTCATGAAAATATTTCTACTATAAATAATTTATGTAAATAACAAGAGTTCAAACTTCTGTAAAAATGTACGCCTTTTTTGTAGAACAAGAAAAAAAAAACTTAGGATAAATAATTCAATACCCCTGATAGTTGAATACTCCACCTCTACCCCCTCCCAACACATATTACCAACGCCAATTATTTAATTAATTAATTAATCTAATATTTAGTTGTTGAAACAATTATATATGCAAATGACTGTGAAACACCCTTACGAATAAATCTATCCAGTCTATTCTAGTCATTTTTTTTTTTGGATAATATTAAAAGAAAACACGACAAAGGAACTTTGTTCGTAAAGTCAGTGGCAGTGGCAGTTATTACAGTGAACTACTTTTACACTAGACTTTATGTTACATTTTAATTTAATTTTCATGAAAGTTTCAATCTATAACCTACTTTGAAATTTTCAGTTTCATTAATTGACACAATTTCCCTAACTCATCACTAAAATACAAAAATATTTTCATATTTTCCTTTCTGTTTCTTGTTTTTCTTTTAACTTTCTAAAATCTTTCTTGAAAATTTAAGTTTTTTAATAATGTATTACGTTTTACGTTCTGTTGAATAAAAGCCAATTGGGATTTAACCAAAATCATTTCTGTTCAAATGATTAAATAAATAAATAATAATGAAAATCCCCAATAGATGATTAGAAGACCGTAAAATTGTTGAAAATTGAGGTTTTCTTCTTCGTGTTTTTTTCTTTTTTCTTAACAGAAAAGGAAAATCTTTTGGAAGAATCAAAAAAAAAAAGAGTAAAGAAGAAGAAGAAATTGTTAAATTCGGTTTAGTAAATAAAACATGAAGTGAAATTCGGTTTAAAATATATTTAATGAAAATCAATGTTTATTTTTTTTTATTGAAATAAACAACATTTATTTGGTTCTCAACGAGAAATCTATGTTGGGAAATTTCTATTATTGATTGATTAATTATCCTTGTAAATAGAAATAAAATAGATTCGGCAAAGTAAAAAAAAAAAGGTACAAAAATCAACAAATTATATTTGACAGTTTAAGTCAAATCCTTTCTTACACACACACACACACTCTCTCTCTATCTCTTTCTATGCCTTACTCTAATTCAAATTTTGGATTTTATTTTATGGGGATAGAAAAAAAAAACATCAATTTCTTACACAGACTTGAAGTGTGTTGCTTTCACTTTTACAGAAAAAAACCATAAAAAAAATGTTCAAAAAAATAAAAAAAGGAAGAAAATGGAAAAAATAGAGAATCACGTATATTACCACTACGTCCTTTTTTTTTCTTTTATTCCTATTAATAAACATGTAACTGATCGGTCCTAACTCAACCTGTATCATTTTTCAAAGTTAGAAGAAAAAAAAAATAAAAAGAACCAGCGACAAAAACAAGAAAAGGTAAAAGTAGAATAAAAGATGAAGAAGATGCTGAGGTTGAGGATATGATGGAGCCGAAGTTAGAATAAAAATACCTAATATAACATTCGTCCGTGTCCTTTCGTAGTCTTTATCTATATTCCACGAAAATAACAAAAAAAAAAGATTTAACGCAAGAAATACAATTTTTGTTTTGTATTTTGTAGTCCAAAAAAACATCTTTAAATTTTTTGGTTTTTTAAGGTGAATTAAATATGTGAGATGATAATGATGATGATGATGGATCATAAAGAGAAAAAAAAAAAAAGGAAAAGAAAGAAATTTTCACAGAATTAAATATCCCGAAAAGGAAAAAAAGGTCAAATTATTTCCATTCTGTTGGAGTTAAATAAACGCGCACACCAAAAATATATCTAAGGAAGAATACCAGAAAATGTAAAGTGGAAGAAAAAAAAAATGAAAGAAATAGACCGATTCATGCGAGGGAAATCGAGGGAAATTGAATTTCCTTCATTCTTTTTTCATCTTCTCTCCCTCTCTCTCTGTCTCTCTCTGTCTCTGTCTGTCATACTTTTCATTCTTTCTTTTCTGATTTTAAATAAATTCACATTCAAAAAACGAAATCATTTTTTTTTCTTTCTTCATCTTTGCCCTTTTCTTTCATCTCACCCTCTCTAAACATTGTACCCAATAAACTTTTCCTTTTAACATTTTTTTTTCTTTTCACAAACAAAAACGAAAAAAAAAATATTTTTTTATTATTTTTATATTTTTCTTTTATTTCCGTAAGATAATTACTTTTGGCTAACATTACCTATTACACACACACACACACACATATAACTGACTTACACACACACAATACATTTTTACCCACGCAAAAGCATAGAGTACAATTAAGTGAAAAAGAATGACACAAAATATCAAGAAGGAATCATAAATGTGACCTTTGATATTAGAAATTTATTTTATTCTTTCAAATTTCTGTTGTTATTGTTGTAGTTGTTGTTATTGTTGTTGTTATTGTTTTCTGTTCGTTCATTTGTAAAACTTTTAAGATATATAATTAGAAAATACCTGAGAAAATAATTAACAGAACAGAAATATTTAGAAGTACTGACAGACAGACAGACTTTGTGTATTTATATATTTTTAATTATGTTACATTGTGTTTGTATATTTGTGTGTTTGTGTAATTGTACTTGTGTTTTTGTTTGTGTTGTTGTGTTTTGTTAAAAAACAGTAAAGAGTAAATTGTATATACATAAGAAGCACATTAATGGAAAATTTGTTCTACGAATTACAATGATTTTCTTTATACGATTTTTCCTAACGTTGTTTCTATGTTGTTTCTATGTTTAAATTTGTATTATGTAGAAAAACATGAGTAATCATTATTTTGCTCTCAGCGAAATTTATTTGATAATCTTTCATATTAACCGAATTAATTTTAACAATTCGTTAAATCAGATTCTCATTATTGTATTGATTTCGATTTTCTTTCTCGTTCTTGTTATTTTCTTTTAAAACTTTTATGTTTTTTTTCTTTTTCCAAAATCCCACAATGATCGAAAATGATTTAAATAATTGGTAAATTGAAAACGAAATTTTCTTTATTTTTTTTGTGTAATTGAATATTAATATACAGAAACATTCATAATTTGTTTAAGAATTTCTTTTGTAAACTTCTTGAAACATAATTTCAAAATGGCTTCATAGTTTATAGATTTTATTTTTATTTAACAATAAAGTTTGTCTTCATTTTTTTTTTTTTTTTATTATTTAATTAAAGACAAAAGACTAACTTTTAATATAGAAAATAAATATACAGAAATTTTTTTATTCTAAATAAAAAAGAGGAGAGTGGAATGGGAACAAAATAGAAAATGATGACGTCAATGTCACAAAATAAAAAATACAAATAAAAATAAAAATGTTGTGAAGAGCTTTTTTATTGTTGTTGTTTCTGTTGTTATATTTTATTCTTCAATAATAAAATAAATTAATCATCAAATTAATTATTTGTTATACTTAGATAAATCTATTTTAGGGAGTTCTTTTTTTTTATTTTTTATTTTATTTTGTTGTTTTAGTCTAAATTCTATATATTTTTTTTTTTATTTCTGATAGGTCATTCTTATGTCACGTTTTAGATCACGCAATCAGAGTTGCCAGAGGAAGAGAAATGAAAAATATATAAATGAAAAATCGAAAAGAAAAAAAAAAAAAAAAGAAAAACTTCAATACAAAAACACAAAAAAAGGAGAAATGTAGACATCTGAAAAAAGGGAATTTGAATTCAACTTATCGTGTAATAAATCTTTTTCTTATAAAATTTATTCAGGCGACGTCTTAAAAAAAATCTTTATAAGAAAAAGAAGAAAAATGTACCTTCTATGGTTAAGATTAGATCAATAGACATCTGGATTTGTTAACGGTACCTACCCAGCCAAGGAAAGTCCCAAGATTATTTATATTCAACCAAGAAAAAAGAAAGGAAAGAAGAAAACTAAAAATGAAAGAAGTGAAGGAAATATTTTTTTTTCTTCATGCATTTGGGCTTGTCATGTCAACGGCTGTACCAATAAAAATAAGAAATAGGATGGAATATATATATATATATATATATATATATATATATATATATATATATATATATATATATATATATATATATATATATATATATATATATATATATATGTGTGTGTGTGTGTGTGTGTGTGTGTGTGTGTGTGTGTGTGTGTGTGTGTGTGTGTGTGTGTGTGTGTGTGTGTGTGTGTGTGTGTGTGTGTGTGTGTGTGTGTGTGTGTGTGTAATACATATTATAAGAAAAAAAAAGGGTATCACATCAAGGGACCAAATTATATAATACACAAAAGTGAAAAGTGTTTAGGCGACATACACACCCACACACACACACACACACACACACACATACACACCAATTTATGAACACACGCACACAAATTCAAGTTTAAAAAAAAAAGAAAATTTACGAAAGTGTTTCACTTAAAGTGTATAACATCATTTTTTCTTTTTTTTTTTTGTTCTTTCCTGGCAAATGTCAGAACGATGAAATAATTTTTCATCTCATATCGATTGTTTATTAGAAGTTTTTCTCTCTGATCGATTGATGTTGAAAAATGTAGAAAATAAAAAGGATGAGTTATATATATGATATTGGAGCTTCAAAAAAAGCGAAAAAAACAAAAAAGAAAAAATAATAATAATAATAATAATAATGATGGAACTGTGAAAAGTCAATCGGCGAAAGACGAAAATACTTTATATTAATTTTGATAGATAACTTAATTGAAAGAATTTATGATGGGTTGAGTGATGATGATAATAATTTATAATATTTTTAGTAAGAATATTTTATTAGTTGTACATGAGACACTTTGTGTTGTTTGATTTTCTGATAGAACACTCTTTAATGTTATAAATTTTAAAGTAAACAATATTGAATAATAAAACAGTGGGGTGGGTGAGACAAAATCCTAATCACGGTTCAAGTTCGTGGCTTTTTCGGTTAATATAAATAAATAGAAAATTTATTCTATAAAGTATACCCATTTAATATCCATTAACAATTATTTACATAAAATAAAACCTATTTATTTATATTAAATTTTCATTAAATTCTAAAATCTAAAAATCAATTTATTTGGAGGCCAAAAAATTAAAGTCTAAAAAATTTTTTTTTTTTCATTATTATTATTTGACGATGCTTGAACTCACAAACTATGATTTAGTAGAATTATACGTGTTATATCTATTCTGCCATCGGTGTAATCGAAACATATTGCGTCTACATACGTTATACGGATGTGTGTGTTATGTCACCGCACGTTCCTAAATACATAATTTCTAAATAGGATTTCACCCAAAAAAGGATCTTAGAACAATATTCTAATTATTCTTAAGCTGGTCTATTGTCTTACTTATGTGTTACCTACTAATTTTTATTATGATGTGACAATTTTTAGCATTACATTAAGTGAGTGCGTATGTTGTTAGTCAGTCAGTCAGTCAGTAGTTATAGTGTAGTTTTAGATTAGTTAATATAGTCACACGCTATCCCATCAATTTTCAGACAAAAAAAAAATGAAAGGAAAAAAAAACAAAAACAAAATAAAAATGTTTCTTTCAAGGACTTAACTTTTGGTTATATTTTTTTTATGATGATTAATGAGTATTATAAGTTCATGACTTTGAGATTACCTTCTATATTTATATTATTTAAGAAGGTTTTCATTTTTATAATATTTTATTGTGTATGGCGTCGGCAGTTAGCTGTTTCTCCTTTTATTAGAAGTTATTTTATATATATTATTATTACATTATATTCTTGTATTGTGTTCTGTGGTATTTGTTTCTTTCTTTCTTTTTTTTTTGTGACTCAAGTCACGTCAATACTTAAGGTTTAAGGTATAGGAGAATTATGTATATAAAAGACATAGATTATACAAGTCGTTTTGTTTTGTATGTTTCCTTCTCTGTTCTTTTCATTTTATTTGTGTTAAACATAAGAAAATAACAACAATATAATAAAAGAAATGTATAGAGTAAAATTTTATTTGAAACAAACAAAATGTAAGAACATTTTGAAACAACGTCATTTCATTTGATTCTTTGTAATAATCGTAACCATTCATGATGTGATAATGTTGATAAACTTTAGTCGTGTCTTCTGTTGTATATTTTTTTTTTTATGGTGAATGTTTGAATGAAATTTAATTAAAATATTTTGTAATTCTAACAATACAAACAAAAAAAGAAATGAGTTCAATTTAAAATCGGACGAATTAGAAATTCGATTCAAATAAATGAAAAATTTGAGTTTTTATTGAACAAAAAAATTTCAGTTTATAGAAATTCTGTAAATTATTCCGATTTTTTTTAAACAAACAAATATTCAAATTAAGTGCATTATTTAATTGAGTTTTTTTTTTCATAATAAAAATTTTCGATCAAATGAAAACAATTTAAAGTTGAAAATTTTCATTATTAAATTTTTAAAAAACTCCAATAATCTCCCACCAGCCACCACCCACTGATAGCAACCGCATATAAGGTCATGAGTTCAAATCTCGTCTAGTGAATGGTTTTCTTTTCATTTTAACATTAAGCACTTGAAGGATAGACGCGCATTCAATACAAAAATATCAAATCTCATTTTATTTCAAGAAAATTCTTAAATTTCACCAAAAAATTTCTCTTTCGTTTTTTTTTTCTTTTAAGCGAAGAAAAAAAAAATCAATTCCCTGTACTGCGATCAATAAAATAATGTGAACAAAAATTTATTATGTGAAAAATTCATGTAATTCTGTAATAATTATTTCATTATCTATTAATAGAAATAATTGGTGCTGAAACTTAACGACAAAATTGAAATAAAAAAAAAAAAGAAAAAATAAAAAATAAAATAAAGGAAAAAAAAGCGAAAAAAAAGGTTGAAAGTAAAAAAAAAAAAACAGAGAAAAAAAGTTGTTTAATATCCTTTTGAGTCATGAAAATATTTCTACTATAAATAATTTATGTAAATAACAAGAGTTCAAACTTCTGTAAAAATGTACGCCTTTTTTGTAGAACAAGAAAAAAAAAACTTAGGATAAATAATTCAATACCCCTGATAGTTGAATACTCCACCTCTACCCCCTCCCAACACATATTACCAACGCCAATTATTTAATTAATTAATTAATCTAATATTTAGTTGTTGAAACAATTATATATGCAAATGACTGTGAAACACCCTTACGAATAAATCTATCCAGTCTATTCTAGTCATTTTTTTTTTTGGATAATATTAAAAGAAAACACGACAAAGGAACTTTGTTCGTAAAGTCAGTGGCAGTGGCAGTTATTACAGTGAACTACTTTTACACTAGACTTTATGTTACATTTTAATTTAATTTTCATGAAAGTTTCAATCTATAACCTACTTTGAAATTTTCAGTTTCATTAATTGACACAATTTCCCTAACTCATCACTAAAATACAAAAATATTTTCATATTTTCCTTTCTGTTTCTTGTTTTTCTTTTAACTTTCTAAAATCTTTCTTGAAAATTTAAGTTTTTTAATAATGTATTACGTTTTACGTTCTGTTGAATAAAAGCCAATTGGGATTTAACCAAAATCATTTCTGTTCAAATGATTAAATAAATAAATAATAATGAAAATCCCCAATAGATGATTAGAAGACCGTAAAATTGTTGAAAATTGAGGTTTTCTTCTTCGTGTTTTTTTCTTTTTTCTTAACAGAAAAGGAAAATCTTTTGGAAGAATCAAAAAAAAAAAGAGTAAAGAAGAAGAAGAAATTGTTAAATTCGGTTTAGTAAATAAAACATGAAGTGAAATTCGGTTTAAAATATATTTAATGAAAATCAATGTTTATTTTTTTTTATTGAAATAAACAACATTTATTTGGTTCTCAACGAGAAATCTATGTTGGGAAATTTCTATTATTGATTGATTAATTATCCTTGTAAATAGAAATAAAATAGATTCGGCAAAGTAAAAAAAAAAAGGTACAAAAATCAACAAATTATATTTGACAGTTTAAGTCAAATCCTTTCTTACACACACACACACTCTCTCTCTATCTCTTTCTATGCCTTACTCTAATTCAAATTTTGGATTTTATTTTATGGGGATAGAAAAAAAAAACATCAATTTCTTACACAGACTTGAAGTGTGTTGCTTTCACTTTTACAGAAAAAAACCATAAAAAAAATGTTCAAAAAAATAAAAAAAGGAAGAAAATGGAAAAAATAGAGAATCACGTATATTACCACTACGTCCTTTTTTTTTCTTTTATTCCTATTAATAAACATGTAACTGATCGGTCCTAACTCAACCTGTATCATTTTTCAAAGTTAGAAGAAAAAAAAAATAAAAAGAACCAGCGACAAAAACAAGAAAAGGTAAAAGTAGAATAAAAGATGAAGAAGATGCTGAGGTTGAGGATATGATGGAGCCGAAGTTAGAATAAAAATACCTAATATAACATTCGTCCGTGTCCTTTCGTAGTCTTTATCTATATTCCACGAAAATAACAAAAAAAAAAGATTTAACGCAAGAAATACAATTTTTGTTTTGTATTTTGTAGTCCAAAAAAACATCTTTAAATTTTTTGGTTTTTTAAGGTGAATTAAATATGTGAGATGATAATGATGATGATGATGGATCATAAAGAGAAAAAAAAAAAAAGGAAAAGAAAGAAATTTTCACAGAATTAAATATCCCGAAAAGGAAAAAAAGGTCAAATTATTTCCATTCTGTTGGAGTTAAATAAACGCGCACACCAAAAATATATCTAAGGAAGAATACCAGAAAATGTAAAGTGGAAGAAAAAAAAAATGAAAGAAATAGACCGATTCATGCGAGGGAAATTGAATTTCCTTCATTCTTTTTTCATCTTCTCTCCCTCTCTCTCTGTCTCTCTCTGTCTCTGTCTGTCATACTTTTCATTCTTTCTTTTCTGATTTTAAATAAATTCACATTCAAAAAACGAAATCATTTTTTTTTCTTTCTTCATCTTTGCCCTTTTCTTTCATCTCACCCTCTCTAAACATTGTACCCAATAAACTTTTCCTTTTAACATTTTTTTTTCTTTTCACAAACAAAAACGAAAAAAAAAATATTTTTTTATTATTTTTATATTTTTCTTTTATTTCCGTAAGATAATTACTTTTGGCTAACATTACCTATTACACACACACACACACACATATAACTGACTTACACACACACAATACATTTTTACCCACGCAAAAGCATAGAGTACAATTAAGTGAAAAAGAATGACACAAAATATCAAGAAGGAATCATAAATGTGACCTTTGATATTAGAAATTTATTTTATTCTTTCAAATTTCTGTTGTTATTGTTGTAGTTGTTGTTATTGTTGTTGGTATTGTTTTCTGTTCGTTCATTTGTAAAACTTTTAAGATACATAATTAGAAAATACCTGCGAAAATAATTAACAGAACAGAAATATTTAGAAGTACTGACAGACAGACAGACTTTGTGTATTTATATATTTTTAATTATGTTACATTGTGTTTGTATATTTGTGTGTTTGTGTAATTGTACTTGTGTTTTTGTTTGTGTTTTTGTGTTTTGTTAAAAAACAGTAAAGAGTAAATTGTATATACATAAGAAGCAAATTAATGGAAAATTTGTTCTACGAATTACAATGATTTTCTTTATACGATTTTTCCTATACGTTGTTTCTATGTTGTTTCTATGTTTAAATTTGTATTATGTTGAAAAACATGAGTAATCATTATTTTGCTCTCAGCGAAATTTATTTGATAATCTTTCATATTAACCGAATTAATTTTAACAATTCGTTAAATCAGATTCTCATTATTGTATTGATTTCGATTTTCTTTCTCGTTCTTGTTATTTTCTTTTAAAACTTTTATGTTCAAAATCCCACAATGATCGAAAATGATTTAAATAATTGGTAAATTGAAAACGAAATTTTCTTTATTTTTTTGTGTAATTGAATATTAATATACAGAAACATTCATAATTTGTTTAAGAATTTCTTTTGTAAACTTCTTGAAACATAATTTCAAAATGGCTTCATAGTTTATAGATTTTATTTTTATTTAACAATAAAGTTTGTCTTCATTTTGTTTTTTTTTTTTATTATTTAATTAAAGACAAAAGACTAACTTTTAATATAGAAAATAAATATACAGACATTTTTTTATTCTAAATAAAAAAGAGGTGAGTGGAATGGGAACAAAATAGAAAATGATGACGTCAATGTCACAAAATAAAAAATACAAATAAAAATAAAAATGTTGTGAAGAGCTTTTTTATTGTTGTTGTTTCTGTTGTTGGCTGTTGTTGTTTTATTTTATTCTTCAATAATAAAATAAATTAATCATCAAATTAATTATTTGTTATACTTAGATAAATCTATTTTAGGGAGTTCTTTTTTCTTTTTTTTTTATTTTCATCCATTTTATTTTGTTGTTTTAGTCTAAATTCTATATTTATTTTTTTTATTTCTGATAGGTCATTCTTATGTCACGTTTTAGATCACGCAATCAGAGTTGCCAGAGGAAGAGAAATGAAAAATATATAAATGAAAAATCGAAAAGAAAAAAAAAAAAAAAAGAAAAACTTCAATACAAAAACACAAAAAAAGGAGAAATGTAGAAAACAACAAAAAAAAAAAGGCTAACCGATGTCAATTGTATTGTTTTAACCTTTTTTCTTCTTTTATTTCTTTTTCTGTTTTTTGATTTTTAACCCATTTGGTTTATCAGATGAATTGAAAGGTAAAGAAGGATATGTGGGCAATAGTATTATTTTCATTGTACAACAAAAACAAAACAAACAACCAAATATAAAAAAAAAATGAAAAAAAAAAAAACAAAAATAACAAATAAAAGAAAAACAAATAAAAAGGAATCAAAGGAAAAGAAGAATTTTGTTTGGTTTATCAACCGTAACAAGAGTATACATTTTTTGTTTTGGTTGTAGGTATGTGGTAAAGAAAATGGCAACAACCAAAATATAGCAATATGTATTTTTTACAAAATATTGTCACAACTGAATAATAATATTCTTTTGTTATAAAAAAAAAAAAAATAAGTGGAATGGATTGTTCAGTTTTCTGTTTTTCTGTTTTTCCATTTTTTCTTTTCTTTTTATAATACAAAATTATTCGAATGATGAAGATGATGGACCAATAATAAAATATATATATATAACAGAATCAGATAGAAACGTAAGAAAATTACCCATTTAGTTCAAATGAACATCTTTTTTGATACGTTCAATTTCCTTTCTTTTCTCTTTTATAAAAATAACTTAAAATAAACGATCTCGCTTTTCTATAAAATCTATAAAATTGATGAGAAAGAAAACTTTTTCTTTAAACAAAAAAAAATAAAGAAGAAAATATAAAAAATAAAAATCAACAGAACGAAAAAAGAAATGAAGAAGAAGAAGAAGAGAAGAAAATGTGAAGAAAGAAAGAAGTACAACTTCCTGTTATCATCCCTCATTAATTTAAACACCTTTCGTTGTCCCATTGAACAGAAAAAGTTTCTAATAAAAAAAAAAGAGAAGTGGAGTAATAAAAAACCCTTTTTCTTTTTTTTTGTCTTTTTTTCCTTCTTCTCTTCCTCTCTCTCTCTTTTCCACTAAATGCCTTCGAATAAGAATTTGTTTGGGATACTTCAGTACAGTGAAGGAGAATGATTTTATGTTTTCTTTTAAAATTTAAGACTAAATTTTTTCAGTGCAAGTATCCGTTTGAAGTGTAAGTGTTAGTGGATGTAAAATTGTAAGTACATATGTGTAATCAATAAATAATTCAACTTGATAGAATTCAATTAATATGTTCAACAAATGAGACAGATAACGTATCGCATCGCATCAAAATTATTAAATGATGTACGTGAGATACAAGTTTGTTTAATTTAAATGTTGTCATGGCACGAAAGTACAAAATATGATGATGGAAAAAATTATATTTTATTAAATACAATTTTTCCTCCTTCATTCAACCTTCACTTCTCTTTTATAATACAAGAAAAATAAAAAAAAAAAATAAAAACTCGCAATAAATTAATAAAAACAGAAAATAATTGTTTTTAAATTGTAGGAAAGGAGAGAAAAAAAAATGTCCACGCAAACAAATGAGTTCTTTCTCTTCTTTTAAACATCTCCTTCTACCCACTCTTATTATACCGATTATCATTCTCACAAACACCATTTTAAAATTTAACCCCACTTCCTATACAAACCGATTAAAATTAATAAATAATCTATATTATTTTTTCTTTCCTTTTTCTTTCCATTTTTATTTTTTTTAAATAGAAAATCCTTGAAATGAATCAATGAGTGCGAGAATTGTTCATGAACAGTATATTTGTGTATGTGTGTGTGTATGTATGTATGCTGGTACTTTGGTAGAAATATTAATAATAATGTGACGTCACAGTAGGTGTAATCATAATTTAATCGTATATTTTTTATTGTTGCTTTTGTTGTCCATTTTTTATAGATTAAAATTTTATTTCTTTCTTTACCCCCTTTTTTCCTTTTCCCCTTTTTCTTTTCCGTTTCCGTTTCTAATTTAATTTTTTGAGGTTATAAATCAATTTATATGATAATTTTCTTCATTACTCAGTTTTTATCATCATCTTAGTATAGTTAATTACGTTAATAATCATATTAATAAAAGTGTTTCCGGTAAATTAAATTATGAAACAAAATTTTTTTTTTTGTTGTCATTGTCATTGTCATTGTCTCTTATAATACAAAACAATTTTTAGGGAAGAGTGAATATGACATGATGAGAGGGAGATGATCAGGTTCACTTTTTCACATCGTTTGTTGTTCATAAAAAACAACTGCGGCACAGAATGAAAGAAAGATAGGAAGGAAAAAAAAAACTGAAAATTCTTTCGCATCCCACGGAAATATTTTGTTTTTTATGAGTGAAGGCAGAGAAAAAAAAATCATATTATCACTCAATGACCTTGGATTTATAGCAAAATATTTATGTAATATTTTGTTTTCATAAACCAAAAAAGAAAAAAAAACGAACAAAGCTGCAAAAAAAAAATGTAGGAAAACAATGACGCGTCCTACTTCTCTTAGATCCTCTTCTTCTATTTTTTGTTTTTGTTTTTTCTTTACTTTTCATATTAAGAAAAACTGAGTAAAATTCAAAACAAAAAAAAATAAATAAATAGAATAACAAAAAGAAAATATCAAATTCTTTTATCAACAAAACATCATCTTCTTATTTTTCTTTTTTTCCCCATTTTGCCATTTCCCTGAAAATTTCTCTATTATATTTTTTTTTTAAATATTTTTTTTTTCGGCGCGTTTATGATGGGATAATAACAATCCTTGAAATAAATACAAGTGGAGACGCCTGATTTCAATAGATTTATGTTTTTTTTCTTCTTCTCTAAATTCTTATAAATATTATTTCCACCCTATAGACATTTTATTCCCCTCACCACAACACCCCCCTCCAACCACCCTTTATTTTGGTTTATTCTCTTTAGAATAAAAGCAATCATCATACTAATTAGAATTAGAATTAATTTTTTTTTTCCTCACGCACACAAAAATTTAATTATTCAACATTATTCAACAGAATATTATTATTTCGTTTCTTTTTATTTTTTATTTTTCTTCCTTGAGTTCTTTGATTTACTGAAGTTCAGCGCGTTATAAGACAGTTGTTGGTTGGTTTTTTTTTTATTCTTCTCTTATCTTTTAAAAACCCCAAACTCAATCATCATTCCCTACCTCAATCACGCTCTATATCTCCCTCTCTCTCTTTCTCTGTTTCTCTGTTCATAAATAAGAACATAGGAAAAAATAAATTAAATTCATTTTCCTTTAAACTTTTCTTTGGAAACAAAATAATGGTAAAAATTGTACCATTTTCAAAAGTAAAAGTCGCGTACTTTCTTCCGTTTCTTTTTTCGCTTTTTTCACTTTTATCATCATCTTCTGTTAATAAAGTAGAAAAATATTATTATATTTTTATGGTTTATTAATTTTTTGACATTTTCCACAGATACTTCAAGAGTGAATACAGATTTAGTGTTTGTGCGTCCGTGCTTATATATTTTGTATACACTTTTACTCTTGAATGTCGGATGTTAAGATTCTTCTTCTTTTTTTTTCTTTATATTATTATTATTATTATTATTATTTTTATTATTATATTCTAAGAATAGACAAAACAACCCTGAATAATATTTTATTATGAATATATAAGGAAAAAAATGTTATGAACTTATGGTCTGTACTAAACAGAATTATAATAGAAATTTGAAGAGAAAAGGAGAAAAGAAAAATATGAGAATGTCCTGAGATTGAATATATTCTAAGGATTTATTTAAAGGCAATTTCTTTCATTTTCCTTTTTTTTTTTTTGTCATTTATTCAAAGGAAATAGAAAGAGATAGAAAGATTCACATTATTGTTTGTTTTGGTAGCGGGGTGGATTTATTTTTCTTTCCTTACTTCAATACTATTTTCTTCTTCGTTTTTGCTATTCTGTATTTTTAGATATAAATTTGATATAAGAAAGGAAAATATCTAATAAATTCGGTTTTTTTATTTTATTTCGGTAAATCGTAATCCTATTAAAATCTAGGGATGACACCAAGAGATTGGAACGTCATGTCATATTATTCATTTTTTTCTCCATTCTAAAAACACACACACACACAGACTCTCGTATTTTGAATAACGTATTTAAATTTCTTTTTCAGAATATTTTGATTTATTTTTTTGATGATTTTGAACAAAAAAGATTTTTATATTTTCTTCTCGTAAGATTTCCTCGTTTATTTTCCTTTTCTTTTCTTTTTCTTTTGTCTATAAAATTTGTTTCCATCCCTTTAGAATTTATTTATATATTTTATTTTTTGCATCATTTATTTTTGCTTTTGTTTACACATTTTTGTATCATTTAGTTTTATTTGAATGATAAATGGTCAGTACAAAATCCGATTTGATGATGATGCATAAAGAAAAATCATCTAATATTATATTTCTATGTTTCTGTTCCTTTTATATTTTTATATTCTTCACAATATTCTGTTATAAATTTGATCAAACTTAAATTATATCTGATCATTTATTCAGCTGACCTAAATAAAACCTCAATAATTCAAAAATATATATATAAAATTTCAAATCATATAAATTTTTTCTTGTTTGATTTTAAATCGAATCTAATAAATTTCCAAAAAAAAAAACTTTTTCTCTCGAAAATTATTCAAACGACTAACTTTTTTTGTTTTTCTTGTTATTTTCTCATGTCACACACTAGACTGGATTACTAGATAGATTTAACTAGACTCGTTATCAAAATTACTAGAACGATCGAGAGTGTGTGTAGGGAGATCGTCAAAGCTAAAATAGATTTTATTTTTTTTAAGTAAAAAATCTGTATAAAGCGACCACTAATTAAGAAATTACGTAAAAATTCAATTAAGTCATATTTGAAAGTAATTTCGACAGAAAATTTTAATGCATAGAAAAATCAAAATAAATAAATTATTTGAGATAAGACTGGACAAGTAAATTTTAAATTTGTTACTTTGAAACATAAACAAGTTTAAAATTGAAACTCTTACATAAATAAGATAAGAGTGACATAATAAGACTATTTGAAAGAGTGAGAGTGCGTCTTTTAAATCAGACCTTGGCCTCCTCCGCAAATACTTATAACACGACAAAATCTATAGATGAGATCCAAAACAAAATAAAAATATTAAAAGAAAAAAAAACCTGTCTCATTATCAATAATTATCACCATTCACACTTAAGGTATTGTCACATTTGCATATTTCTATAAATTATAATAAAATTGGCTTTAGCGTGTTTAATAAAAATGTCTCTCTCTCTCTCTCTGTCCCTCTCTCTTTCTAACAACAACATAACTACCGTCTGCTAAATTATCTGGATGTGACACTGTCACTATCACGCGCTGAAGGTAATAAAATTTAAAAAAACAAAAAAAAAAACTATGCGCGACGCGATAATTTAAATTAAACAAACAGACACAAAAATAAAAAAGCAGAAAAAAAAGTGAAATTAAAGAAGAAGAAGGAAAAAAAAATATTATTAAATAAGACAGTCAGGCGAACAAACTGAATAGAAATAAATTTTCAAATATTTTATTATGGAATCGAAATATTATTTGTAAGACGTGAGTTTAATAATTTTAAAATTTTAAATTTTCTTCTTCATTTTGTTCATTAATAATAATTATTATTGTACTCGCGTTTTAAAGTTTGGCTAGAAAGTGTGTCTTACCGAATATAAATCGATTAATTAAGCAAAAACTGTGAAGACAAAAAAAAAAAAGATAATAAAAATAATCAAATTTTAAAATCCGAAGAAGAACGACCAAAAAGAAAAAATTTATTTTAGATTTTGGTACAATTTAATTGTATTTGGCAAATAATATTTCCTTTTCAACTTCCCATTTTTTTATTTGTTTGTGTGTGTTTTTTTGTTTGTTATTTTGGCTATCATGTTTTTAAACCATTTATATTGAATTTAGTTTTGAGATAGAGTATGAGATTATAAAGGTTGAAGTTTAGATCTCTTTCACCTCATCACTGACTGACATAAATAATTAATTTGCAAATAAAAAAAAAACAAAACAAAAAAGAACAAATAATTAATATTTTTTCTGGTTTTGTTTTGTTTTGTTTTGTTTTGTGCTTTTTTTTTTTATTTTAAATTTCTGAAGGGTTGAAAAACATTTGACTGAAATGGAACGAAGAAATTATAGATCAATTGATGATAATGTCCTGAAGCCTGATGATGAAACATTATTTAATATTGAAACCCTTTTTTATTAAACGTACCTAATTGTTGTTTTTTTACTTCTCCAAAAGAGGATAACAAATTGTATGAGAAAAAAATGAAAAGGGATACCGATCCTCTCTTTATGACCTGAATGATTATTTATTATTATCATTTTTTATTTCAGTTTATAATTTGAGAATTTTGATTTATACGAGAGAAATTATTTATAATTGATTGATTGATTATTAAAATTGATTAAATATTCAATCAATTTGTTTTCCTTCTGTTTTCCCATATTAAATTTTTTCTTAACAAAAAATTTAACGTCCATTTGTGTGTGTGTGTGTCAAAAAGATAAAGATAAAGAAAGAAGATTCTTTTAAATTATTTTCCGGGGTTAATATACGATATCTGTTTAAACAAATCTCTGTATAAATATATTTTTCCTTTTAAATCAATAAGGAAAGGACTAAACATACATAGACATATCTACAGTAAGAAGAATCTAAAAAGTATGAAACTTTGGATGAAAGTCAAGACCCAAAAATATAAAAAAGAAAAAGAAGAATACAGAAAAAAGTAAGGTCAAATTGTGCACAACCCGGAAATTAAAATACCCGCAATAAAAAAAAAAATATATAAACATATACAGATATTTTTCTATACCTTCTTCTCTTTCTCACTCTAACATTCTATTTTTTTTTTCTCTCTTCTTTTTTTTTATTTCTGTTAATAATAAAGTCTTTCCGGATGGAAACTCAGACAAACGGAAAAAGAAGAAGAAGAAAAAAAAAATAATAATAAAATAAATCTAAAAATAACCTATAATTTTTTTATTTCGTACAAAATATCTTCGCAATCAATCCAATCTTACTTATCATTGAACAACAAAAACAACTGTTTTTCTTTTTCCTCTCTTTCCATAAACAACGTTAAGGAAAAAAAAAATATATTCTATAAAGAAAATGAAAACCTTATTTTACACGAATTCCATTTTAAGGTGAATAAATGGGTGGTTGTGTGTATTTTCGGGATGCAGGGATTTTAAAAGAATGGGCGGTGAAGTTTGTTAGCTTCAAACAATTCTATATATTTTTTTTCTCCATTTTACTCTTTGATCTTTTTATTTATTTTATTTTTTTCTTGTAGTTTTCTTCTTTCCTTTTCTTCTGTTATTTTATTTCTATATCATCGAACGCCTTAAGTCACCCACCCAATCTAAACACCCACCCGTCAGTCTCATTCCATATACCAAAAAAAAAATCCCTCTCAATTTTGAAGCTAAAACGAAAATAAGAAAAAAATAAAAAAGAGAAAAAGTCCTGACACAATGTAACCATTTACTTTAAGGTCTTGTGTGTCGTTTGATGGGAACTTGTGGGTGGTTGAGTAGATAAGGATGGGAGAACAAGTAAGAAGGAGGGTATTTTTTTTTCTTCTGTTCAACATATAATAAAATCATACATTCGTGTATCTAAATCGTTTTATTAGTTCCAACGAAAAAAAAAAAAAAAAGAAAAAGTATCGAAAATTGTCTTCCAATGTGAACATCATAAAGTTTGATAAGAAAAAAAGGACCAAAAAAAAAAAAAATTGATGAAGTAAGAGGAAGAAGACTTAGTTTAATGCGTGTTTTCTATGCCTGTGTGTGTATGTACCCATGTATGTGAGAGTCTTATTTTATCACATTAAATTTGAATGTATTTCATGCGAAGAATTTGTAATTTCCAAAATCATCAGAAAATATATATAGAAAAGTAGTGAAAGGGGTTAGAAGAACGAAAATAGTGCAAATGGTCAGAGAAAGAACCCTTTTTTTTTTTGGTGGACAAAATGTAAAGGGTCGATTTCTACTTATTTTCCTACTACACTGATAGCAAAATTAAACGCCTAAACAATTTAAGTTCTTTATGTTTTATACAAATTGTAACAAAATTGTTGAGTATCCGCAAAAGTAATTGTTTAAAGGAAACTTTTTCTTTCTATATATTCTATCTTCTCTCATTTATCTCCATCCACTTTCCATTAATTTTCCTTTACCTTTACTTTTTAAACCTTAAAGCTTCTTCACTTTTCTCTATAAAATACAGAATGTTTATTCCTAGTGAAACTTCACATAGACAAAAACATACACGCACAACATAAATAAGCAAAAAAAAAAAAAAGGAAAGAAAAACAAACATAAGAAGAAAAGTAGAAGATGGAAAGAAATAGAGAAAGGGTAAAAGTTCAATAAATGAAAATAAAATAAATAAAAAGGAAAATAAAAAGGAAATTGTAACAGAACTTCTTCCTCTCACACATTCCAAATTTTTATTCTTTTCTATAGTTTTGTGATTCTGTTCAAAAGAAAAAAAAACAAAATTTAAAAATCTATAAAGACGTAACAGAAAAAATATTAAAGAAGATTTTAAGGTAGAAAATTTGAAGTAAGAGATGAAGAATATTGTTTGACTTGTGTTATGGTTTTATTATAACGAAAAATAACATGACCTTGTGTCTATTTTTTTTTTTTTCTTCTCAAAAAAAGTCTCAAGTCTGAGTCATCTGAAATATTATTCTTAAAAGCCCAAACGAATAAGAAAAAAAAAATTCTCCCATCCCATATTTGCTCTTAAATTCAGTTAAAAAAAAAAAGTAGGAAAAACTTTCTATTTTCTTTCATTTTCCTTTTCTTTTTTTTTTTTATTTATTTTTATTTTTATTTATTTTTTATTCGTAGGCGTTTTTAGTTCGTTTTTATATTTTTATTTATTTTTCTTTTTTAACTCAAAACTTTTCTTCTTCTGTAAACACTTTTCTTCATCCTCTTCACGTCATCTTCATCTTTTTATTGGCTGTTGAAATTCCGGCGGAATCACAATTTTTGTGGTGTTTGTCTGTTTTTTTTTTTTTTTATTTTGCTCTCTTATCACCAGGATGAATAAAATATAATTTTCTTGGCTTTTCATTTTTTTGTTTTTCTTCTTCGTCTTTATTTTGGTTTTTCCTTTTTAAGTTTTTTCTTTTTCTTAAAGTTCCTGTTCTTGATCATGACGCGTGCAAAAACCATAGAATAAAGGCTATTAATTATTTGCTTGAAGTCTTTTTTTTTTCTCTCTCTGTTTAGACAAATACATTGAATAAGTTTAGTACGATGGAAAAAACAGTGAGGATGAAAGGAGAGTTAAAGAAAGTTCAACATTTATTCTAAAAGTCTTTTTCTGTGGAAAATAATGGGGGTTAAAGTCCTTAACTAAGTTTTGTACGATATATACTAAAAACGAAGTTTTTTGTATGCCATTCTTCTATATAATATTCTGCTTTTAGTTAGTACAAAACAAATAGAAAGTTTTGATTTGTAATTGAGAGAAATAAGTTAAAATTAGTTAAGTTAAGTTATTAAGAAAGTGTCAGGTCAAGAATTTTTGATGTTTCCGCAATTCAAATAAAAATGATCAATTTCAATTTTTTGAAAGCTTCCCAATTCTCACATTCAACATTTTATTTTCCAAAATTGAAATCATAAGACGACAGACTTTCATTATTTTACTTATTGGATGATGCGAAAGGAAAAAAATCTTTCTTCAAGTTGCAAAAAAAATTTATCGATGGAATTAAAGCTTCTTTGTGGATTTAATTTCGATTTTAGTAATTTTAAAGCAGCGGATTTTAAAAGTGGTAAATGTGTTGTTGCAATTCAATTGAAAATTCGGTTTTTCCCATCCATCAGATTGACAGACACACACAAATAAATGCATAACATTCATTCAATAAAATAATAATTGCTTTAATTCAAATTTTCGTTTTATACAATTTTAAATAATTCTAAATTATTTTAACATCACTAAAGACAATAATTTTAAATTCAAATAATAATTGAGTTAAATTAAAATAATTATGTAATTGAAAATAATTAACTTACTTTGATTGGTGATGACTGTAACCATTGTTGAAATAAATCAGATGTTACAGATGCACGTTTTGGACTACGTTGTTGACTTATTCTAGTTGATTCTGTAATTGAATGTATACGTGCAATTGTATCAATTGGTGCACGTTCACGTAACCATCTTTCAAATGCTTCTGGTCTTGTCTCAAATAAATGATTTACTTCATCTAAATCATCTTGTGTACAATTATTTAAATTATTATCAGATTCACTACGACACGGTGATAATAATGATGATTTACTACATGAACCACCACCAGGTGATAAATGTATTGAATCATCTTGTTGTGATTCAATAGAATTATTATACATTTTTAATGTTTTACGTAAATCCAATTTTGTATCATCAACAATAATATCATCATCATCATCATCATCAATATTTGTACATGACACTATTGGATTATTTGTCTCATTATTACACATTTTGAATTTCTTTTTATTATTATTATTATTATTATTATTATTTATTAAATTATTTTGATTTTGTTTTATTTTATTAATAATAAAATGATTAAAATTATTATTGAAATTATTGTAATTATTGTTATTATTGCTTTGATCTGTTTGGTTATTTATCACACGATCACCACCATCTGAATTATTATTATTATATTCATGATCATCATCATCATCATCATCAACATATCTAACATAATCATTATTTTCATTATTTTTTAATAAATAATTATCATTAACATTATTTAAAATATTATCATCATCATCATCATCATCATCATCATCATCATGATCATTGATACTGTACGATGTTATATTTTTCACAGATAAATTTTTCTCTTGTAATAATAAACAAGTACCAATGCCAGTGTTTAACACCGGTTTGGTCTCCATCATTTTGATATTTCCACATTATCCGTTTTTATTGTAGGACATAATATCCTAGTTTTTTTTTTTATTTATTTTCAACACTCTCGTTTTTTTTTTCTTTTCTTTTCTTTCTTTCTTATGTCTGCTTTTTTTTTTATCTAAACTTTCTTTTCTTGTCTCGTTTCCTTGACAAACAGAAAAAAAAAAACAAAAAGAAAAAAAAAATGGTTATGACGTTCTTGTGTTACTAAGGAAGCCTCCTCTATAGCAAAAATTTCAATGTTCGTGTCTGATTGTATAAGTGTATGTGCGTGTCTTGTCTTGTTTTTTTTTTTCACTCTGGCTCTTAAGATTACCTCAAGACACAAAAAAAAAAAAGTAAAAATAAACTTAATTTAATTTATATATTTTAAGGCAAATATAAATTAAATGAAAAAGTAACAAACAGAATAAGATGAAGAAGAAAAAGAGAATGGGGGGAAACGGAAAAATGTGTCTAATGTGAGAAAATTATATGTTTCATGACCTCACATTAGCCAGTTGTTTGGGTAATTTTAGACGAAGAAAAACCTAGAAGTAAAAATGAAAAAGAGCGGAAAAGAAAATTTATTTGGTAAAATTTTACGTTAATGTCCGGTAAAAATAAATTAAGAGCAAAAATAATGAACCAAAAAAAAAAAAAAAACAAAACAAAACGAAACGAAAATAATAATTAAGTGCTTTTTTTTTTTCGGTACAAAAATGTAATTTTTCTATTATTATTTTCATTTGTCGAATTTACCTTGACTATTAAAATTTTTTTTGGTATCTATACGTTAATTACATTTCAACCCTATAAGACGAATGTATATATATATACGTTTGTGCGTCCCTATATAAAAATGTCCCCACACAACAACAACAACAACAACAACAACTAGAAATTAAAAAAATAAAATTGGGTCAACCCTTTTAAAACCATTCACTTTCCTTAATTGGCATTTGATTAATTTTTTTTTTTTTGTTTAAACGATTTTCAGATAAGGGCAAAATAAATTCAACTTTTTTTTTCTAAGCTGCTTCACTCGTTTAAAGTTAAAAATTAAACAAAATTTTAAATAAGTTTTTTTTTTGGTCACGTGAAAAATTTCAACGAAAAAAAAAACCTCTTGTGAAATCTTTCTGAAATTTATCCGGGATTTTTTTTTTTAATAAAATCTTTCTCTGTTGACGGCAAAAAGTTTTAAAAGGTGAGTAACTAACACAAACTTTGAGACAAACTTGATTACTTTATTTTTATACTTCTTTAAATTTTTGAAGAAACTTCATTCAACAGAACCCATTAAAAAAATTTGTTCTTCGTGACTTAAATGAACATTTTTTTCCCCTTCCTTTAATTTCGTCCGTTTTTTTTTTTCTTTTCTCTTGTTTTATTTGGTCAAGCAAACAGAATGACTAAAATAAATTTTAATTGTTCCCATTTTATTTTTTTTTCTTTCTTCTTCTTCTTCTTTTCATTTTCTTATTAAATTTTTTTTTCTGCTGAACAAATAAAATAAATTAAATTCAAATAAAATTTATAAAGAAAATAAAGAACTGAAGAAGAGAAAAAAAATGTGGGGTTGAAATTATTGGATTGGTTTATTAAAAGTTGGGTGTTTTTTGGGTGACGTGAATGAAGGTAGGTCAAGATGTCATCTGTGATGAAAATGTCAACTGTAAGTTTTTCTTTTCCCCCCCACATTTTCTTTTATTTATTTTTATTTTTCTTCTTTTTTTCGTTTTTTTTTGTTGCGCTGCCATAATTATTTTATCATTAAATTAGACAGATTCTGGTCGAGGCTTTTATATTTATATTTTTTCTTTTCTTTTTTCCTTTTTCTTTTTCCTTTTCAATTCTCTTTCGTATTTTCTTTCCTTCAACGAGCGAATGATATTTTTTTTTTATTCATTTCAAGTGTTGAGTTAAGTTAAATTTTGTTTCTCTGGTTTTTTGTGTGTGTGTATGTGCTTGTATTTCTGTGTGTGAGCTGTGTATATTTTGTGACAACTCTTATTAACGTTCTTAAATTTTTTCAAACGGAAAATAAAATAAAATGAAGGGAAAAGAAAAAGAAGAAGAAGAAGAAGAAGAGGAAGAAAAAGAAGAAGAAGAAGAATGATAAGAAAATTTATATAACGAATACAAAAAAAAAATATAAAAGAATAATAATAACAACAACAACAACAACTGAAAAAAAAACGCAATTTTATATGCTCCAAATCAGCTTAAAAAATAACAATCTACATTAAAGTATTTTTTTTTTCTCAGTTACAGAGAAAAATATTTTACATCAAAATTTATAGTGAATTTTTCTTCTCTATACGAACACACACACACACACACACACACAGATACGCACATACATACATACATTTTCATGTACTTGAACAAATAAATAAAATATAAAAAATATTTTTTATGTATAAATATATTATTGATTGATTGATTCGGTTCTCGCTGAATTATACGAGAAGAAAAAAAAATTTATATGAAAATGTTCAGATAATTAGGTGTAAGAATACAGAAGAAAAAAACCTTCGAGAATTTTAAATCAACTAAATTTTTGTATACCAACAAATAAAAAAAAAAGAAGTAAAATCTTTAATAAATAAAAAGTACTGAAATGGAAATGTTAAGGAAAAACTGGAAAACAAGAATTTGCATCGTCATCAACATTCTTCCTGTGTTTGTTTTTTCTTTGTCGATTAAAGAATCATTAATCGCTTGTTTTTAATTATATTTTTTTTTTTTGGCATTTCAGAAGAAAAACATACACAACAAAATTATACAGAGGAAAATCTCATTCTATACTTTTTTTTTTGCTTCTATTCCATCGCATCTATATGCGATGTTTTCCTTCTTCCTTTTCATTTTTTTTTTACTTCATTCGTCGTTGTTTCCGTTTTTTATAGAAAAATTGTTTTTCAACAAAATAAACTAAAATAACAAAAAAAAAAAAAATTAATAGAGCAGATTAAATGTCTAGCTGTGTGTTTGTGTGTGTAGTCATTGTTGTCGTCATTTATCGTTATTTATAGTGAATGAAAAAAAAAGAACCTCTTTAATTCATAGTTTTGTTATTTATTAAATTTTCTCCGGAAATTTATCTAGTTCACAATTTTTCTTCTCTTGAGAGAATATTAATTAACAAAATTGGACCGTTTTACATTTAAATTCAGTTAAGACAATTTAGATTGAAAATGATGGGTATTTATTTAACTATAAAAACGTTCAAACGATAAATTCTAATTCAAACGGGATGTTCGCAATAAAGAGGTTCTCCATATGTTTCCTATGTTTCCGTGTAAATTTTATCATCTAATTATAATTAAACGCTTTTTTTTCTATTGTTTACTTTTCTTCTATAGATTTTTAATTTCAAACAATTTTTTTTTTTTTATTTGTCTCCGGCATAAAAGAAGAAACACACACAAGAAAGTTAAAATTATCGTTTCGCTATGTGTGTGTGTGTGTGTGTGTGTGTGCGTTTGTTTTTTTTTTTTTTTTTTTGTAAATATTAATTTTGTTTTATAAATTTTGAAATGAAGAGAAAAACCCTTAAAGCTTAACACACAAATTTTTCTTGAAATTTTCCTTCATTTCTTCTTCTTCTTCTTCTTATTCTTTTAATTCTTTAAATTTTTAAATTCTTTTTTTTTCTTCATTTTTGTGCAACAACAACAGGCACAACAATAACCAGAAGATAAAAAACAAACAGTGAACTTTCACATAATTAACACAACAAAAGAAACTAAAAGAAGAAAATTTTAAGGAAGAAAGAGAAAAACGAACTTTTATAGAATCACTTTAAATTCACTTTTCTTATTAATTTTAATATTTTTTTAATTATTCTTAATTTCTTATGAAGACAATTTATTTTCTTTAACACTGTCTTACACACTAAACGCACATAAAACATACAAATTCGTAAACACACACACTTATGTGTCTCTTTCAACAAAAAATTATTCTCTCTCTCTTTCTCTCTCTCTCTCTCGGTTTTAAACTTGTATATTATTTTTCTGTATTTTTAGAATAATTTTTATAATTTTTGTAGCAAATTTTTAATATGAGGATAAATTTGAAAGAAAATTAAAAGAAAATAAATAAAATAAAAATAAAAATAAAAAATAGGAAAACTCTGAATTTTTCACTAACTACATGTAAATTAGTGACTTAATTTTCTTTTATTTAGAAAGAGGAAAAAATATGCGGGGCAAAAATTAAATAAACAAAAAAAAAAGTATAAGGAAGAAATAAAGAATATTTAAACGGGAAATTCTTTCTGGGTGGAAATATATAAGGGACTGGAATAAGAATGTTTTTCCTTTAAATTTCTCAAGTTTTTTATTTTCTTAAGGAAAGATAAAATGTTAAAAATTAGAAAAAAAAAAAAAAACAAACAAAAAATTCTGTTTAATTTTTTGTTTTTGGTTTTCCTTGAAAGGATTTTTATTTCCGTTTTTTATTTTTCAGTTTAATTTTTTTTTTTTATTTATTTTGTCGATAAACACAATTTTGTTTTTTCTTTCAATTTAATTTGTTTTTAATTTTAATCTTTTTTTTGTTGTATTGTTGGAATTTAGAAAAGAAAAAATTTCCTTCTTATCGGTTTGTTCTTTTATTTTTTATAGAAATTCTTTTTTACTTTAAACCCCGACAACGGTTTGAGCGAAACTAACAAAATTTGCCAAGGAAGATATTTTTTTCTCTGTTTTGTTTGGTTGGTTGGTTGGCTGGCTGGTTGAATATTATTTTCTTCAGTAATAGAAAAAGCATACATTTAAAACATACACACTCAAACACATACACACAAACATAAACACAACACACACACACACACACATGCTTAAAAACAGTGTATAAAAAAAAGAGGTGGTTTTTGTGGGAGAGACAGAAAAACACATTAAAACATTTTCTGTACGTTGTGTATAGTTGTGTGTGAAAATTGTCTATGGAAAATTTTCATAGATTAAAAAATTTTTAGAAAATGGAAAATCTGGAAAACATCTTTCGTCTCCTATTAAAATAATTATCTTATACTTTGTAAAGAAAATCATTCTGAATGATTTTCGAATCCATTGAATTTAATTTTTACTTCCATGGAATTTTATAAACAAAAATTTTCTTTTTGGTAGTGAAAATATTGATCTCTCATCCCCTCCATTTAAAAAAATTATTAATACAAACGTAACGTGTCTCGGTAATCGGCATATGGATAGATTTTTTTTGGATTGTGTCTTCATCGTTAATTTTCGTATTTTCTGTGTCTCCATACACGAGCCCGATATTCTAACACACACACACACAGTTAATAAACTTTTCAAATAGCAAAGATAGATGAAAAGCTCCGTCTATTCTAAATACACACAAAGATATTTTCTGTTTCATTTCCAAACACACACATTTATATTTTGACACATTTTCTAACCCCTTTCTATTGATTGCCATACGATCATTTTTGCTCATTTCTCTTTATATTTTTCTTATACTGAAAATGTGTTTGTGTTTTATTTTATCTCTCTCTCTCTCTCACACACATACCACTATACTTCCGTCCAAACATATCCATAAGAACAAACTTTTCTTTTGTATTTGAATTTGTAACAGAAGAAGAGCAGAACAAAAAATTAGAAGACGAAGAAAATGTAAAAATGTAAGAAAGAGAAAATGGAAAAGAGAAAATTAAGGGAGCCCCAAAAAATTTATTAGCTGGGGAAAGAAAAAAACAGCCATCGAAGGGAAATTTTTTTTTAAGTGAGTCAAAGAATAAATAAAGAAAGAAAAGAAACACAACAAACTGTAAGGAGACAAAACACAAAAATAGAAGGATTATAGATGCAAGAATGTTGTTTGTTGTTATTTTGTTGTTGTTCATGTTGTTATTGTTGTTGTGATGTATGTGATGATTGGGTGGTTTATGTATGTATAACAACAGTTCTCATTCTTTTTTCCACGCTTCAAAATTTAAGAAACAAAAGGAGAACGAAAAGGAGAAATAAAGAGAAAAGAAAACATTATTTTTGTAGAAAATTGTTTTCACTTTTGTGTTCCCTTTTTTTTTCATTTTAGAATGAAAATCTTAAAAAATAAAGAAAGTTTTTAATATTTTTGGTTGTTGATGTTATTTTCCATATTATTTACTTAGCGTATTTGTTTCTTTTCTTCAAACACATTTCAAGAATGTAATATATTTATTATGCATACAAACATACACACACACACAAAACAACTAGTTTTTCCTTTCATCCAGGTACTTCTTCCAACACTCTATATTTTTATTATTAAAAAAAAACAACATAAATTCAAATACGTGAAATATTAAATATGTTTCATTCTTATAAGCAATTTTCCTTATTCTTAACTTCATTCTCATTATTTTTTTACTTCCTCATATGCTTCTTCTTCTTCTTTTTTCATATTATACATGTGTAAAGCACACATAATAATTATTAAGAAGAAGTAAAAGTAAGAAGAAGTAGAAAATAGTGAAGAGGGAAAACATTGTGTAAGAAAAAAAAAAACTCTAAGAAGAATTAAAATAAATGAATTGAATAAATAAATAAATGAACAACAACAAATAATAACTAAATAAGATCTAAATAATACGTAAATAACACTTTCAATGAAACAATAACAACACCAACAATAACAACAACAACAACAACAGCAACGACAAAATGGAAGCATTAAAAAAATTGTAGGTACAATAATTAGTGTTTTAAATAACGACCTCAACAATTTATTAACATTCGGCAGAACAAAAAACAAAAGAATTAAAGAGAAAAATTATAATTGGGTGTGTGTGTGTGATTGTGTGTGTGTGTATGCTTTCGTTTTTTACTCGTGTAAATATACACAATAATTTACACTAAATTTGTGTTAACGCATTTTTATGTTTATTTAGCGTATTATAAATTGTGTGTGTGCATAGGTGTGCGTGTGTGTGTGAATATATTTTTCTTGTTTTATTTGAATTAAATTTTTAGTTACTTTTGGAACGGAAAAAAGGTGTTTAGTTTACAGATTGTTTTTGTTGTTTTCATTTTTGTTGTTGTTGTTGTTGTTTTTGTTGTTTTAATTTTTGTTGTTGTTGTTGTTATTGTTGCCGCTGCTCTAGTGTTGTTGAAGTGTTAATGATAATTTATAGATATTTAATTCTGTATATTTCTTGTTAGCTGAGTTAGCAACTTTTTCTTCTTCTTTTTCTCACACTCTTTCGTAAATTAATTAATTAAGAATTTTGATGAAATTAAATTGGTTTTTTGTCTTCTTTTTCTTTGCTTATTAATAAATTCACTTTGTTTAAGAGGATATGGTTGATTCTAATACATTATCATTAACAATCCCTTTGACAATTTATTCGTTCACCCAAAAATTAAATATTATATACAATTCAACGGATAATATTTTTTCTAACATTAAAAAATGATTTATCCGTCCGTATTCTTTGCGTTAATAAACGTAACCAATTCCAGTGTATGAGATGAAAATAAAAATGGGAATAAAACATTGGCTCATATACAGTCACATAAATTTACTATGCAATTATAATTTCCTATGGATATTTCCCACAGGCATTGAATATATGAAAACAGTTTTGCAACAATAAATCCTTGTTATGAAATTTGCATTTTATAAATCCATAAAGATTTTTGGTTTTGTAATCCGTTTTTATTCTTTACTTTTAAAATTTAGTTCATGTCAAAATATCTTGATGAATGATAAAATTTTACAATTATAGAAAACTAGATTTCGATGAACACGATTCGTTAATCAAATCAAAATCAATTGTTTCATTTAACTTTTAAATTTAAAGAAATGATTCATGAGAAAAATACTTACAAATAATCATCTGATTCTGTCTGGTTCTGTCTGATTCTGTCTGTATTCAAAAAAATCATAGGATCAGACTTCGATTATTTAATCGTCATGCAAATTTTGAAGTTTCCATTCTCTTGTTAATTTTGCATTTTCCATTCATAAAAGAATTTCAATGAATTCCACAAATAAAACAAATTTCTGTAAAATATTAACTTTATTTTTAACAATAAAAAAAAGGGAAAGGGTGAAAAAAAAAACCGACAAAATATTTGTTCAATTAAATACTAAAAATAATTTGATTAAAACAAAAAACCTTACATTAATTTTAAAATTAAAATTAAAGAACAGAAAAACAATTCATTCAATAAAATGTTTTTGTCCAGTTTCTTGACAACATTTAACAGTCTGCTAAGGTAAGTTATCATACTGTCTTCTCTGTTTTACTCTTTCTTAGTAGACTGTTAAAATATTTGTGAAACTGACCATTAACGAAAAATAATTGTAAATTAATTAATAAATAGAATTCTATATTTTTATGGTCGTTCCAATCTACAATTAAATACGCGCGCATATGATTCTGTGTATAAAAGTGTACAAGTAGCTGCATTATTATCATAACTCATTTCAGCAATTTTAAATTCTGGATTAACAGATACTTTTAATGTGTATGTACCAGTATCTAATTCAGTTATATCAACCCATTGACAATCAATATTGTAACGATAAATATCAGAACAATTTACAGAAATACCTAAAAAGAAAGAAAAGAAATTAATATTCATTATTAAAGATTTCTGTTGGATTTCACAACAATTTATAGGAGGCGGATAAATTTAAGTTTTATTTTAAACGTTCAATGAAACTAAATATTAGACATTTGTTGTCACATGACACATTTTTTAGAGAGAATTTTTATTTAAATGGATTTTTGATAAAAGTTTACTCTACAGGAAAATCAAATTTAAATTTTCAAAAATTAAAAGTTAAACCATTGAGAGTCTAACACGATTGTAACACGAACAGAAATTTAAAAAATAACAAAAAAAAAGCGAAAGTTTCAAAATTAAAATTTTCATTATATTCGTTAAATTAATTTTTGTATTTTTGATGACGTCGATTTAATATTTTTTACATTTTTTTCATCATAACGATAATAAATGAAAAAAAAAAACAACAACAACAACAACTCACAAATGACAGAATATGAAAGAGAAATGTTGTCAAAATAATTTTGCAATTTATACGTTTTGTGTCTTTTGTGTATTAGCGCGTTTAAAATTTGTGTTTTGTCTTTTTATTTTGCCAATTTAAAGTATCAATTTGACCTGATCCATTCAACAAAAAATAAAAAATAAATAAATAATAAAAACATGAAAACAAAAACACAATAAATATGTCCACAAAATACGCGTTTCAAATTTTTAATTTTCTTCTTCTTCTTCCTCTTCTTCTTCTTCTTCTTCTTCCTCTTCTACTTTTTCCTCTTTGTCGTAACTCAAATATTCAGTATTTTTTTAAGCGCATATCATTCATAAAAAAAAAAACAAAAATGTAGAAAAATAAGAAGAAGAAGAAGAAATGGACAACAACAATAAAATAGAGAAAGAAAAAAAATAGCACATTAATTTTCATGTCACACAAAAATGATTAACCGTGAAACAAATAAAATTCAACATGAACAGAAGAAAAAGAAAAAAAAAACAAATTAAGTTTAAAATTAAAAACGATAAAAAATGAAGAAGAAGAAACAAACAAAAAAAAAAATGATAAAAAATGAAGAAGAAGAACAGAAAATGGGATAAAGATTAAAATTATGTGAATTATTCTTTTTTTTTTTCTTCTTTTTGTTTATTGTTTGAAATTATTATTTTTTATTCGTTTAATCGGTTTGAATTTATTTTTAAAGCTTTTCCTTTGTGGTTTGAATATCAATTGAATACGGATTAAGGATTTTCCTTTATTTTAAGAATATTGAGTGAAATTTATTGAAAGCAAAATATTTGTGAACAAGAAAAACGTTCAATCACGACGAATTTAAAATAAAATCAAAAATTCTCTTTTGATTTTTGACTCAATTCTAAAAATACAAATTTACTCACAATAATTATTTTAATTTCACCAGTTAGAACTTTTCAAAAATTTATACTGACATTATTTTAATTAGTACAAATTATTGAGTCTGACCTGATTTCAAACAATCAAAACATCAAAGTTAATTAAATAATGGAAATAGGGGCGGGAAGAATAGTTAAAAAGTATACAAACCTTGATCACCATAATTAGCACAAAAATATTTTGGTTCAATACCAGGATTACATTGATTATCTTCAAGACAAAATGAAGCTTTATGACCTTCAGCCACTTTCTCTCCATTTGTATTTGTTATATCGAATGTTGCAAATACTTCCATGCTGTGATAATGCCTATACGTGTGTGTGTGTATGTATGTGGTATGTATGTGTATGTTTAATGGATGCAAATATAAAGAAAAATAGTGTGAGAAAGACAGGGAGAGAGTGAAAAAAAAAAGTTTGACATTTTAAATAAATTTTGTAGATTTAGAAAAAATATATAAAAAAAACCAGGCGCCCCCACCTATTAATTTAAATACATTTCGCATACGTGCTTCATCATTGTCAATTCTTAAGTGCAGGCCAAATTTACTATTTATTTATTTTTATTTCATTTGTTAACAGATATTTCTATTTGGTAATTGTATGTGTTGAAATTACCATAATTAAATCTGTGAATAATCTATTTGACTAAAATTGTACGAATATAATAAGATTTCAGTTGAGATTCATATTTATTTAAATTAAAGGATATTAAAATTTAATATTTAAAATGTGGAAACATTGATTTAGGTTTTATTAGGACAAAAAAAACGGCATTCACTAACAGGCATTTAGTGAAACAAAACGAAATATTATTGGCCTGTACTTAAGAATAGTTACATCCAGTCAGTATGATATTATATTTTATAATATTTTGTGTTTTAAAAAATAATCATATTATTCATGTCTGTATATGAATAACTGTATTTTATGTATGTATACTTACATGTGACACATATGCCATTCCCATAAATGTTTTGGTATTAACGGACGAAAATCTGCTGTACCAGAATTTAATACAGTTGCTGTAAATTTTAATAATCTTCTTGTTTCTAAATGCCAACTTGGATTTTCTTTTTGTATTTCATATGCTTGTGATGCAACACAATTTTCTTCCATTGCACATTGTAAAAAATATAATGGTTTATCTTCTAAATGTGCTGACTGTTCTAATTCTTTATAATCAAATACTAAATCAGCTAATTTTTCTGTACATATAACGGATGCAACATGATTTTTAGGTCCTGGACATATTGTTTTTGTACCAAATTCTTGATGCAAACAAGATAATAATGTTGTTTCATTACCATAACATTCTGTACCACTTAATAATATTTTTGTATTATTATTTGTACCAATAAAATAATCTGTTTGTATTGCATCATTTGCATAACCATAATTTAATGAACGACAAACAACATTTGCTTCTAATAATGACCATCCATCACCACAAACTGTACCCCATTGTCCTTTTAAAAAACGTATCTATAAATAGAAATAAATAAAATAAATGAAAATAGAATCGATCAATTTTGCAGACGATTTAATTTAAGTTCTAAATTTTCATTGAAAAAGTCAAACAGAAAATGTTAAATCTTTTGAAAATGAATGGTTTTAATGTCGCACATTTTCTTTGTCTTTCTTGTGTTTGTGTGCGTTAGTATTCAAGAAATTTATGTGCAATAAATGCGGTCATAATTCAACTTATTATTTTATAATTTCGCAGCAAGAAAAAAAGAAGAAGAAAAACCTTCAACATTTTTGTTTTTTTTTTAACGAATATGAAAAACGTCAAAAAAATATCATAAAAGAAAGAAAATCCGTGGGCACAAATTTCTTAAAATTTATACCTGAAGTAAATATATTTTTTTTTATTCTCTCACTCGACTTATTTAAAGTCTAAAAATATTTAAAAAATTTATAGTTGACAGATTTTCTTATTCTTATTTTTTTTTTTTTTGTAATTAATTTTATGAAAATTGCAGAGACCAAAAAAAAAAAGAATTTATAAGGTTAAAAGCATGAATAGAATCTTGATTCATATAGATACATGACGTGAGCATACGTCACTCAATGTCTCTACTTATATGACGTCATAAAGATTGTATAAATTACGATAAACATAAACATAAATTGAAACATAATTTTTTTCATCTCCCCTTTGTTTGTCGAGACATTTTCTTTGTCAATTTTCTATTAAAAGAACATAAGTTTTTAAGACAGACGGAGCCAGAGAGTCAGGTATATTTTTGACGTTGATAAATATGCCTTTCGAACAGTTGTAATGACTCACATGCTTTATTAAGAATATAATTTAGTTACTTTACCCAATTAATTGAATCTTTAAACTTTATAAAAGAAATGAAAAAAATTTCGCCAGAGACAAATAAATGGAGTCTGAAAATTTAGATACTTAACTTAACAAGAACAATTGTATTTACACAAATAACAAATTTCCTAGATGCTGAAGCATTCAACTGAAATCAACCCATTATAGTTCATTCAGTTTGGAATCAATATGTTTATGTTGGTTCTATTAAATTACAATACTTTTCATAAAGTCCTTCAAAATATTTCCTTGAAAACAATTCTCAAGATGTTTTATTCTGAAGAGAAGATAATTTACAAAAGAATGTTTCTAAAATGTTCTTACAAAATACATAAATCCGGTCCAATTATTTCACAAAATTTGAATTGTTATTTTGAAAATAAAGACAAAAACAGGAATGACCAAAAATGGTCACAAATTCTCTAAATCATTTGAAACTTTAAAACTTTTGTATTAACAATAAATTAGAAGAAGAAATTTGTTTGTTTTAAAATCAAAGTGAGAAATTTTGGAATAAAATTTAGGTTAAAAAATAGGAACCAAATTGAAACCATATATAAGTATTGCAGTGATAAAATGAGTAGCAAAATTTGACTTCGTTATATCCAGGATATTTTTTCAATAAAAATTTTCATATAAAAATAAATAACTCACCTCAACTCTTCCTTCATGATCTGTACGTCCACCCATTAAACGTATTTCCATTTTCTCTTTACCAGCAAAACGAAATTTTGGTTTTTTATGAATAATTTTAGGTGGTAGTGTTGGACGTATACTTTTACATATAACACCAGCAGCTTCAGATGATTCACAATCACTTTTACCCCAACCATCAAAACGACATTGTGATAATTCATTTTCTTTACCATCACAAAATAAATTGTCCATCCAGAATTTTCCTGTTGTGTTTTTTTTTTTATTAAAAAAATAAAGAAAAGAAATTGTAAGAAAAAATGTTTCGTTGATTATTTTTTATTTTTCCAACGGAAAACAGAAAGAAGGAAAAGTATTAACAACAAAAAAAAAAGGCCGAAAAGCGAGGACTCAAATGAAGAAGAAAAATTGTTACAAAACAAATTAAATTTTTCTGTATTTTATTTTTTATAAATTGTTGAAAGAAGACGAAGAAGAAAGAAAAATCATAAGAAAATAAAATGTATTTTCCCCATTCTAACAATTTTCTTTTTATTTTATTTCTTTATTTCATTGTTTAGTTGCGTTTGGTTTGTTATTTTGTGTGAATTGAATACTTTTTTCTTTTCTTCTTTTGCGGTTTTGGTCAATTTCCTTTTTCCTTCCTTTCCATATTCCATTCTATTTTGTCCCCGTTCTCTCCTTCAGAAAACCACAATCACCCCCCCTTTAACCAGATACACACATATAAGAAATTCTTATAAATAATTCATAGGAAAAAAAAAGAGAACGAAATTGTTCGGTCATGTTACCCTTTCCTATCTTCCTCCTTCCCTTTTCATCTACCAACCATTTCGACATAACTTTCTAACAATTCCACAATATTATTCATGAAAAACCATCAACTGAATTGGTAAATCCGTACCAACCAAAAAAAGCAAAAAAAAAAAAAAAATAAATGAAAATGAAAATGAAACAAAAAAAAAAATGAAAATGAAAAAAATGAGGGGGGGACCAGAATGGAAAAAGGGGAATGAAAAAAAAGGTAGGTTATTATATCGCCTCTCTCACTGATCCAGACAAGTAGTTTGTTTAGGATATATACAGACATTTATATATTATAAAAGAGATCTTTTACTAAGATTTTGATTTTGACCTTTTATTTAAAGGATTCCCCCTCACCGAACACACACACACACACTCTCATCACACTACACATTTTTTTACCTTAGACAATATTATATAAAATGTGTGTAGTACAATGTTATATTGGGTTAGGTGTTAGAAGGGAGCTTGAACTATTTAACAGAAGAACAATAACAACAACAAGAATAATAAAAAAAAAAAAGGTTATACAATTTTTGAGAAGGTTGTTAAACCACAATAACCAAAATGAAAAAGAAAAACTTCTACCCGATTTATATAAAATGCGCATACCAAAATAACTACGGTCACACCAATATTCCTTTTTTTTTTTTTAAAATAAAAAATAATTTTCCAAGTGACATTGACGCATACTGACAGATTTCGGTTAAAATTTGTTTTTTTTTTTGGGTAGGATGAGTGTGGTGTGTGGGTGATAGAGAAAAGTGGTTGGTTTAAGAAAGCGATAATTTAATAATGAAAAAGATTTTATTTGGCATTTTTGCCTTTATAAATATTTTAACGAGTTTCAATTCGTTTCTCTTTAAAGTGAAATCTTTCAATGAAATTTATTTGCTGATTTGAAATTTATGTTTTGAAATTTCATTTTGATGAAATTTAAGTTTTCACCAGTTAAATTCATTAAAAGAAAAATAAAACAAAATGTACTTGGGAAGGATTAAATCGTCTTATGTTTGTTACACAAATAAACTTCAAGGAAATAATAATTAAATGATTTCTCTTTTGTGGAAAATGATGAATAAAAATGTTAAAGAAATAATTGTGCCATAATTGGAAGAGTCTAAAAGGTTAAGAGGAAAATTCTGGTTCACTTAAAAAAAACTATTTATTTTAATGGAGCAAAGACAATTAACTCCATTTTTCTAGAAAAATCGTATAATGAATTTTTTTTGTTCACTCTCATTAAACTTCAACGTTCGCCCCAGGAAACACACAAATTATTTACAAATTAAAAAAGTAAAACTGGTAATTATTCAACTCCCACGTTTCACAACTATAGAAATTCAAGGGTAACAGAAAAATATTTTAGAAATAACATACAGATAGTGAATAAGCGTTTTACATTTTTCTTTTAATAATTAAAGAAAACTAAAAATTCACTGATTCTGTTAGAACAGAAACAATAAAAATATTTCACTTACTTTTTGCTGGTCCAAACATTCCACTATGAGTTATTTTTTCATAACCAGTAAATCCTAATTGTTTACAAACAACAATTCCTTCATTTTTATCCCATTCATCATCACAAACGGCACCCCATTTACCATTATGAAGAATTTCCACATTTCCTTTTAGGGAAAAATTCAAAAATTATTGAACGATTAAAAATTGTTAGGAAATTGTAAAAAAAAAAAGCGAGGAAATCATCAGATGACTTTCTAAATGTTACCTTCATAATCATGTTTTCCACCAACTAATTTAATTGCACCTTCCTCTTTTTTTAAATATTTTCTAACAAGATTTTTACGAGCCTCTTTTGCCTCTTCAACAGTTCGATGAACACAAGAAATTTGTAAAATTAAACTTAATAAAAATAAAATAATTAAATAATTTAACATTTTTTTATCACAAAACATTTTTTCCCTATTTTTATTTTCAGCGCCTTCTTCAAAATCTTTCACAGAAATAATTTTGTCCCTTTACTTTTGTTTTACTTAATTTTGAACGCGTATACACAAAATACAATAATTTATTTCAACTTTTAACTTTTAACACTTCTTGTTTATTTTCTGATTATTCTTTTATTTAGTTACAACAATTTGATTAAGTTATCCATTATTTTTAATAAAATATCATCCAGATTTAATTAAAAATAATGAGAACACACAAAATAAGTCACACACAGAATGCACGCAACAATTATAAGAATAAAATAAAGATGATGCTTTACAACTGATGAATGAAGATGTTATGTGTGTAGATAGAATAGATTGATCGTAACTCTTTAAAAATCTAAACACTAATGTTTTGTTTCAACAATAAAATAAAAAAAAATAGTTAAATTGTTTTATATTGTTGTTGTTGTTGTTGTTGTTGTTTCTATTACTGAATAAGATATTTTTCTTCCTCTCTTATTTCTATCTTATATTTTTTTTTTGTTTATGGTCATAATTGGTTTTATTGTATATTTATTTTACATAAATAAAAATTTTTTTGGAGGCGTATCGCTGTCCCTCTCTAACACATTTTTATTAGTTTTTCATTTTTTCACATTTTGTTTTTGTTTATTGGAAGAAAAAAAATTATATAATTTGACTTTTGAATCGTTTTTTTTTTTATGTTGTCGTCGTCATCTTGATTGGCTTGATATAAATCATAAATTTTAGAATATTTTATAGAAGAAATACACAAACATATACATACACACATACACCTACAATAAACTTTTAATAGGAATTAGTAAAGGATTTGTCATCATCATATGTTTTTTTTTTTTTTGTATTTACGGTTTTATATTTTGTTTTTTCCTCCTTTTGTTATTGTTATTTTAGGTCAAGGATTTAATGTTTTCTGAGTTAAATATTTAAATTGTTTAATTCAAATTGTATACACACCCATTAGATTAGTTAAATTCAAATTAGTTCTATTTATTTTCGGTACGTATGGATGATTTGATTATTTAAATTATGCTGATAAATTTAAATTAATTCGAATTTTTTAAGTGAAAGTCTAATGTCCGGGTTTCAGTATACAGTGACACTTAAGTGACACTTAAAATATTTTCGCTTTCATTACCTTTAATTCCATCTATGATGATTTGTGAAGACCCATACATCACTTATTCACAGTGAAAGATTCACGTTTAATTTGTTACCAGATAGAAAACCTAAATCATGTTGAGTTCTCCCAATTAATAATTTTACACTTATAATTTGTTGAATACAAAGTCACTTAGCCCAAAAATCAATCATGCCCAAATAAAAACCTAACAACAAACAATAATTGTTTGATTCCATCAGCATTTAACATTTTTTTCTAATTTCTTAAATTCCAAAAATTTAAAGTGATGACGCAATGTAACTGAAACCCCAAAAGTTATGACCCAAATACCAAAAATTTCTATAAATTTTTTAAACAAATAAATTGCACTGTAATAAACCTCTTTCTACAAAAGAAAAAAATAAATAAATCACAACAATATAATAATAAAGTTGTTTCCATACTTTAACATCTTCAAAGTATTTCAAATGTTAGATCATTCGTTGCGTTGGTCATGATTTGTTATTTTTTTGTTTTTTCTTTCTTATTTTACTTTTCTTATAAAAATTTCTCGAAGATCACGTACACCACACACATATATATATATATAACAACAACAATAAAAAACAAAAATAGTTCATTTCGGATTAAAATTTGATGATGGTCCTAGTAACCTAAATATATAAACCAACACACACCAATCAAAATAAAACACAAACAAACAAACAAACAAAGAAAAAAAGAAAACAAAACAAAATAAGAGTAAAAGAGTCATCTTAATAAATTTGATGTTATGATGATGATGCGATATATTCTGGGGACACTCGTGCCATTTAATAATCTAGATAGTCGATGATTTAATTGAGACAATAAATGATTTAATTAAGAATATTTAAAATGTAGTGTATAAAGTGTAGAGACAAATAGAAAAACATCTGTTTTCTTTATTCATTGAAATTCAAATTTTAATTGTTTTTCAATCTTTATAATTATTTAATCAATTAATTATTTACACATATACAACCTAAATAATAAATCATAATAAATAAAAACATCATTGAAACAAATGGATGACGTCAATGTTATAAATTTATTGTGGAAGATCCAATTTTTTTTTTCTTTACATAAATTTTCAACGTTTAAAATTCAAAAGTTTTAACCAAATAAAGTCAAACTCATTTCTATTGGTTTTTGTTGTATTTTTTTTTTTTTTTTGATTCGTTAACTGAGAGATGAATAAAAGAATTCATGTCTTCAGTTTAGGCTGTATCAAAATTTCAACAAGAATATAACAGAAAAAAGATGAAGTCGAAGAATAAGAAGAAGAATTCATGGATAACAAGAAACAATATAAAATAATAAGGTGGGTGAAATTGCCATTTAAATTATAACTCGATTGAAATTGTTTTTTTTTATTATTTTTTTTGTTGTTGTTGTTGTTGTTTGTATCTTTTGTGTTTTAGCTGCCGGCTGATATTGAGATGCCTTGACAAACTTGTGGATGCTGTGAAATCTTCATATAAAAGGTATGAATTTCTTCTCTTTTATTTTTTATTGTGTATAAAGAAGAAGTAAATTCAAATTCAATTTTATTTATTTATTTATTGACATGAATCGATTTATTGTGTCATGTTTTTCTTCCTCTTCTTCTTCTTCTTCTTCTTACTTTATTTTTCTTGTGTTCAATGTTATGTCACAAGTGTTTTTATATGAATGTCTCCTCTCTGCATGTGAATGTTAATGTGTGTGTGTGTGTGTTTTGTTAGGAGTGAAAAAGATACACGTCATATTGATGAAAATAAATATTATTATTATTTTAAATTTAATAATAAATTTTCAATAATATTTCTTTTATTTATTGAATAAAAAAAAATAGTAACAAACCAATATCTAATTGATTAGCTTTTTTAGTTAATAAATAAAATAAATGAATAACGAATGTTTGTAGGTTTTCTGTTATTTTTGAACAAATATTAAATAAATTAATTAAAAATTATTTTGAATTTTATTTAAAAGGAAACGTACGACTTGTGTCGCTTATTTATTTTTTTTCTTTCCTTCTTTCATTTTAAATTTTTATTTTTTTTTTCCAAACTTTTTGACAAAAAATTAGGGCGTACAGACTATTTGGCGTTTAGACTTTTAAATAAATTCCATTTCTATTTTTTTTTTCTTTAAATCCAATATTTCTGTTACATATTTGGACGTTGTGCTTACGTGTTCAAAGTCATGAAAACTTTCTATGGAAACTTTTCAGATGAATTTAAATTCTGTTGTTGTAACATTAATTTGGGAATTATTAATTGACACGGAAAAAAATTCTTTTGCCAAAACAGGATTAAAATGAACAGGATTTAAGTAAATCTTTCTAATTCTAACGAAAGAATTAATAAATACGAGAGAAATCTTGTCTTTATAGTTTACAATAAAACAAGAAAAAAATTACTATTATAGAATTGATGACAAACTGACCGTACCATAATATTAGTTTTTGGAAGACATGCCCAATAAAAATTCAAATCAGAATGTCACAGTTATACAGACAGAAAGTTAAAAACATCCTACATTTTTGTCTGATTGGAAAATCCAAAAATTTCAATCGTTAAAAATAAAAAATTTACGAAAAAGAAAAGAACAAACAAAAAATGATTCACTTTTACTGACTTACTGCTAATATTATTTTCTGAGAAAACAAAATAATGATCTACTCCACATTTTCTTTCAGTTAAAAGAAACACGTTGGTGTTATTTTTATTACGGTTTTGTCCATAATAAACAAAGTATAGTAAATCAAATTAACTGCATTCCAATCTTTCCATATTTTAATATAATAAATAAATATAACTTTTTCGACATTGAAATATCATAAAATATTTCATTAAAAATTGTTAAGGAAAAACAAGAGAGAAAAAACTTCATGTATCAGTAGTTTCCATGCAACATTTCATCTTCTTAAATGTTGCACAACAATGTTTTCAAAATGTTGTGTCTCAGATTGTTGCACGGCAACATTTTTCTTGTAATAATACAAAATGTACCAAAAAAAGCGAACAAAACTTTCAATATTTCAAATTTCTCAGAAATGTTAATTAAAATTAATATCTTTCAATTGAAATTTGGTCTTAAATGAATAAAGCTTCATGATTGGATTAAAAACGAATTACTTTTATTTGGCGTTGAACATGATTCAACTATATTGTTGTTTCGCTCGCACTCATGCAATAAAAATAAAAAGAGAGACAATTACCAGATATACTTTTGGCTCTTTCTAATTTATTTTTGTGCAAATTTCCCATAAAAAATCCCGATTTTTGAGAAATTTCTACATTCTAAATCATAAATTTAAAGAAGCCAACTAAAAAAATTTTTAAAAATCCAAATTGAAATTTAAACTTTGGCAACACGAACCAAAAATTGCCTGGTACAATTTTTTTTTTTTTCAATAATTATATGAGCAAGAGAGATAGATAGACGGAGTGAGTGAGTAAGAGAGTATTTTAGGTTAAAACTAAATTTTCAATTATTCATAAATAATCCTCTATCTTTATTCAATTCAACTATTATTATGGGATTGTCAGTTTACCTTTTATTATCATAGAAAAACATATAAATTCCCAAATAGGGGCTTTATCTGAAATGTAGATTTTAAATGAGATATTTCTGATAGGATTTAATTTTGTAAATTATTTATGAATAATTTGAATAAAATTGGTAAAATTTTGGATTTCTAGAAAATAAAAATATTGTTTGATTGAACATTTTTGGCTTTTTATGTTTATGAAATTATGTTTTTGATATAATTTCAATTAAACAAAAAGGTGTCTTAATCATTGGATATAAAATGGCGCCTCCACTAAAAAATACTAAATATTTGTTCCTGTGTTCATCTCAAAAGAGATTTTAGATAATTCAAATGATGGAATTGGTTTTTTTCTTTGTTGTGTGGAATGAATAAAAAATGAAAATATAATTTTTATTATTTAATTTATTTATTCATTAATTATTAATAATTTTTCTTTTGTTTTGTTTTTTTTTTTGTTTTTTGTGGTTGTGTTTGTTTATTTTTCATAAATAGCTTATCATTAAATTCTTTTTATTTATTTATTTAATCTTTTTTTTTCTCTTTTCTTTTCAATTATTATTTTTTTTTAAATTTATGTTTTTTTTTTTATTAATTAATAACTAGAATTAATTAATTTAATTTTTAATTTTACTTTTATTTTTGTTTAAATGATTTTAGAAACTAAAATCTTCTTCTTTATTTTTAGGAAATATTTTTTTTTTAATGTCGCCGACTTCTTCTTCTTCTTCTAAAACATTTATCTTAAATTTCTCTTTTTCATTTATGTAAATTTTTAATTAATAATAATGCTAATGTTTTTTTTTTCTTCTTATTCTTTTTCCCTTCGTTCTTCTTTTTACTAAAAAAAAAAATCCTTTAGAACTTAACAGAGAAATAAGAACAGAAAAAAAATAGTTTGTCTCGGTAATCCGACTTTGTCGTGAGATCTTTTCTTCTTCATGACTTTCATTATTTTTTTGTTTTGTTGTATTTTGGATAATTTTTTACTAGAAACAATTTTTAATTTCAATTTTACCATTTTTTATGAGAACAATTCGGATTATCGCGACTTTAAATGTTCTTTTAAATATTTCCACTTGTAATGTTTCTCTGTCATTCCTCAAAAGGATTTCGATTTTATGAAAGAGAAAAAGAAAGGGTCGAAGAATACTAGGCTAATATAGCCTACAATCTAAAATTAACTCACCTAATACAATTACTATAATAATATAATTAATTAATTAAATATTCATATTTTTTCAATTTAATTTCTTCATTTAGTTAGATTATTATTTTTTTTTATATATTTATGTTTTATTAATTAATTAAATGATTCTGAATTCTGAATTTTGATCCAGATTAATTCTTATTGTGTAAAAAAAAAAAAACAAGAAGTAAAATGTTCACACAAAAATCTAATTGGAACAAGAAAACAAAAAATGATTAAATTTCTCTTTTTTAATTATTTTGGGGGATAGTTTATCATTTTTGATTCTTTTAAATTATGGCCATTCTGTTTTTCTTCTAAAATAAATCAAATTAGGTAATTTTAGTTTAATTTGTGCGTTCTGTCATTTTTTTTTTTGTAATTCGATTAATCGATTATTTCATATTTTTACTCACTAGGAAAAAAAACTGTCATAATTTATTTGTAAAAATTTCTTCTTCATTTATTATTTGCAATTAGGAATTTTTATTTATATAAATTTCATTATAATCTGGGATTGTCCATTTGTACTTTATTGACATTTTTAATAAAATTCAATCAGTAGATTCATCAGAAAAATACTACAATAAATATTTCTTTAGATATAATTTTCAGGTTGAATATTTCACAAATAATTCAAACAATTAAATGGAATTAAATCAAAAAATTTAACTGGAATGAATTTTGATCATCCCAAGCAATAAAATAAATAAATTTCGATTATGCAAAAAATTAGACGTTACTGCGAACTTGCATTAGTAAATCATTAGATTCTAATTCAATGATTTACAAGAATCTCCACTCAGAGTTAACTATTTTAAAATGGCGTCGCATTATTTTAATTCTTTCTTCCTAAATTCTTCATTTAAGAATAAGAAATCTACGTGTTTTTTTTTTAAACGTCATCATAAGAAATAGTTTACATAAAATCAGTTCTTAATATTTTACTTTTTTATCAAATTTTAAAAGTTTTTCTTTTAATGAAAATTTTTAGTGTAAAAAAAATGTTAATTTTCTGCATCTTTTAAATTTGTGCATTATAATTGATCAAATTCAATCAAATAATTGATGCTACAATTTTTCATTGTTTATGTTACCGCTTTGTTATTTTATGAAATAAATTTCTTTAGTTTCATATCAGACTAAAATATGACTAATCAAATGTATTTTTGTACATAATTAATACACGAGGAACTAAAATTTAAATAAAACAATTTAAAATGAAAATTTATATGGGTAAATTCTATTATTTTCTCAACGTCACTAGTGAGCTGAAATTTTTTTATTTATTAGCAAATCATTCACTTCTGTGATTTACAAAATATTTTGTGGTAATCAGTTTCAATTCAATTTCAATGGATTAAAAAGACATTCACGTGCGTAGAAGCGTAATATTCAGCTCAAGTAAATTGATTTTTATTTTTGATGACTCTTCTCCTAAATAAAAATAATAAATAAATTTGTGTGCAATGAGACAACGATGATGATGGTAATTTGTTTTGTTTTTTTTTTTTTGGCAAAATATTTTTAATCTCAAAATTTTGGCAAGGACTGAAAACTTTTGGATTTTTACTTTTAAATTTTTTTTTTTTGTTTTTATTTTGAAAAGCCTACACAGTCTTTTCGGTATTTTAACCTTATGTATTTATATAATTTTATATTTTTCTTTTGCTATGATTTGTAATTTATTTAAATCTTTCTTCATTACTTTTTATCTTTTCTCTTAATATTTTATTCTAGAAAAAAAAAACAATTAAGTTTTCTTTTTGTTGTATTGTATTATAATAATGCATATTTCTTTCTGACTCAAAAAAAATTGAATGGAAATTCAATTATTTTCAAAAATTTACAAAAATCTTTTCACAAAAAAAAAACTATTTTTGTTTTACTTTTTTATCCTTACAAATTACGTTAATTTAATTACTAAATTTTTTTTTTTTTTGGAATTAAATTCCTTCGTTATGAATACCAAACAACAAGAATACAAAAAATTTTAAATTTTAATCTAATCAACAAAAAAAAAAAAGAACGAAAAAAATAAAATAATAAGAAAAATTCCAGTTCCCACCACAGTATCAACATATGGCGCTACTCCATGATAAGAGATTATTGAAAAGCGCCAAAAAAAACTGATATTCTCTTATTATTTTAATTTATTTTCGTTTTTTTTTTCTTTTTAAAATTCATTTCTTTGTCGTTTTGTTTAAAGTTTTAATTTAGGTGAGATTTTTGCTTTTACTTTTTTCTAATTTTAACGACAAACAATTTCTTTTGTTAATTATTTAATATTTATTTAATTAATTTGAATTAATTATTATATTTAATTAGACAGTCAGAAACATACTTTTCCTTTTCCAATAAATAAATACGGAAAAAGAAAGAGTAAAGTTTATAAGAAATATTTATAATTTTCTTTCATCTATTGAAAAAAAAAAAAAAAAAGAAAACAAAAAAGAAGAAATACAATTTTCTTCTTTTTTTCTGTTTTTTTTTTGTTAATTAAAATTTTAATTCTTTCTTATTATTTTTTCTTATAAAATAGGTTTTTTTTTTATTACAATATCAATAGAAAATTCTACAAGAATGATAATTTTTTTTCATTTAATTATTTATAATTTTTTTTTTTGTATGTAATTTTTTTTTGTTTTTAAAATTTATTCATTACGAAACGAAACAGAAACGATTTCTTTTTAGTCAATAAAATAAAAAAATACAAAAAATTTCGGAAAAGAATTTCCATTAATGAAGAAAAGAAATTGAAGGAATTTGTGCGTAAAGAATTTTCCTCTCTTAACTTTTTTTTTCTTCTTAATTAAAATTTTTGTCCACATTTTTCTATGTTTTTGTGTCGCTTCCTAAATACCTTCCTTCTTTTTCTTTTTCTCAAATGGAAATTTCATTTCAATTAAAAAATTTAAATTAAAAAACAAATTTGTTTAAATGACAAAAATAAAAATATAAATCATTTCATTAAAAACAATTGATTTGATCTTTTATAAACTCGTTTCAAAGTACAAACAATCATTAATAATTATTGCAATATTTTTTTTTTCATCATTATTAAAATTCTCTAAAATTAAATTATTTAAAAATTGTTTGCGTTTAATTTTATTAATATTATTATTAAAAGTAGTTGTAGTTGTAGTAGTAGTAGAAGTAGGAGTAGTAGTAGTAGTATTTGTAGTAGTAGTAGTAGTTGTTGTTGTTGTTGTAGTAGGTGTAGTATAAATAGATGATAATGGTAATTTAGATGATAATTGTGTAGTTGATGATGATGATGTTGATGATTTCAATGATGATTTTTTTAATGATGACTTTTTGCAATCAAGAATTAATTTTAATTTTTTATTATTTCGCTATCAGCTTTCTACTTCAGTTATTCCAACAGACTGACTAGTTGTTAAAAAGTGCTCTGGAATTGGTATTTGTCGTGTTCTTGCTGGTTGTTTTTTCTGTAACATTTTTTGTAGAGAAAATATTTTAATAAAATTTGTATAATTTGTCTTTTTTAACAAAAATTCTAAAAACAAAAAAAAACCTTTCTACGAAATGGAAAACATCCAGGTTTTTCTATAACTGGTGGTGCATTTATTAAGAGATCTGGTGTTGGTATTTCATTTATACCAAATACATTTAATTCACGAAAACATTCTGTTTCAATCATTTCTGTTTGCCATGATATTGATACGGAACCAGTATTAAAACGTGTATAAAAATTTTCATCAGATGCATCTAAATTAACACCTTTCACTGTTGAAAATTGTTCGATGTCTAATACATCTTTGGCATATACAGCGTGGGGCTGAAAAATGAATAAGAAAAAAACAAAACACAACAATAAATAATTAATTACTAATTAAACAAATTATTTTATTTAAAATATTTTTCATAGAACTTTCCAAAATGAAAAAAAACCTGCTATAAAAGCAATCTAATTTCAATTAGAAAAAATTAGATGCAATCAAACAAACACAGAGATGAGTTTGATCATCATCAAAAGTTTCAAATAAATTAATTTATTCTTATCACAAAAAGAAAATTCAACTTTTATTAAGTTAAAGGGACAATTATTAGATTTTAAGGGTCAAAACTTTACTTAATGATTAAAATCAAACAATTAAGAAGAGGGCTAGAAGGAATTGCGTTTAGAATTTTAAATGAATTTAAATTAAAAATATGTTAAAAAGTAAAGAAATAAACAATTCCTGAGCCCTTCATAATTTATTTTATTCTTTTTTTTTTCTTTATTAATTACTTTTTGCATAAATAAAATGTAACCTTCATAAAAAGAAAAAAATAACTGGATAAAAAAAAGGTTCTTAATTTAATCTTTTGAAGAAAAAGATAATAACTTACATCTGGCGCAAATGGTGGATCAACCATACCAGCTTCAAGACGTCTCCAATTAATACAACTAAAGAATGTATGTAATTTAACTTCACGTGCACCGTAACGTCCATTACGGCATCCTAAACGTGCTTTTGGTGTTTTTGCCAATAACATTAAACACAATGATTGTGCTTCATCACTAAATTTATGTGAGTATTTTTCAACATCCTCCTATTTTATGTAAGCGAACAGAGAATAAAAAATTATGTAAATATTTAAAGAAATAAAATAAAAATAAAAAAAAAGTAAATATGGAAATTTATGAACAGAAATGAAACAAGAAGAAAAATTAACACATAAATTGAAATTATTTTATAAAGAGAAAGATAGAGAAAGAATGAGAGAGAGAGATAGAAAGATAAATATAATAAAAAAAAAATTACTTTCACACGCCGATCAACTTCTTCACGTTTAACCTTCTCCTTTCGTGCTCTAAATGGCGCCTGTCCTTCAATCATCTCATATAATAAACAACCAAAACTAAACCAGTCTGGGGAAAATGAGTATTTTTCGTTGTCAATTACTTCTGGTGCCATATAACCTTAAAATAAAAATAAAAAAAACAATAATAAAACAAAGGTAGTTCTCCTTACTATAGAAAAATCATCAGTTTGCTGTACCGACAATATAAAATGAATTTAAACTCTTTACACTTTCAATAGAAAATTTTTCATTGGCGCAATTTTACAAAAGCGGACCCGCAAAAAAATATTTCAATTTTCCTACATTGATATTTTCTTGATTCATAAAATTCATCGAAAACATGAAACATGATTTCAAGGTAGTGATTGTTATTGCATTTCCGGCCTTTTAGATTGTCGGTATAACAGTATAAACAAGGTAAAAAAAAAAACTTACCAACAGTACCAACTCTTCCTCTAACCATTTCACCTTCTGGTATTTCAACAGCAAGTCCTAAATCAGATATTCTCACATGTCCATGATCATCTAATAATATATTTTCTGGTTTACAATCACGATAAACAATACCCTGTTGATGTAAATGTTCTAAACCGCATACAACTTCGGCAGCATAAAAACGTGCACGTGCCAATTCAAAACCAGGATCACCACCCATATTATATATATGAAATTTTAAATCACCACCATTCATTATTGTTAATACTAAACATAATGCATCTTTTGTCTCATATGCGTATGCCAAATTAACAACAAAACGTGAATTAATTTTTTGTAATATTGTTTTCTCAATTAAAACCATTGATTCGCCTTTACGTTTTTTTATACGTTTTTTTTCTAATTTTTTACAGGCGTACATTTTTCCAGTTGCACGCACCTATAATTAAATCGAAAAGAAAAAGAAAATATTAAAGATTGCAATTGTGTGTGATAATCTATCAGTAAAATCCTAAAGCTTTTCGATTTGTAAAGAATAAAATTTAAAATTGGACTCTAAATTAAAGAGAAAAAAGAAAAACAAATTTTTAATTTGAAAATGCGAAATTTTACAAAATTTTAATTTCTATAGAATCTCGTTTAACCGGACCAACTCTAAAATCGTACTCATTTAATCTCGTGTATTTTTTTTGTCCTACTTACAAATAATATTAAATAATTTGAAATTCCTGGTCTGATTACAGTAATTAAAAATAAATATTTTTTTAAGGGGTGCCATTTAACTGCTGAGGATAATTATAGAAAATAATCAGTAAAAAATAACAAAAATTAAAGCCTCAGTAATTTATGATTGTAAAATTTAATTGATGTTCATTTTGTAGAAAATGAAATAATTTTGAGTAATTATTATCGTTTGGGTATTTTTTTTTAATATTCTGATTATTTAAATTTCGGAATTCACATTTGTAATAAAATTTAAATCATTTTTGATTAATCCATGAAAATAGTTTTCTATATAAATATTCCAGCAGACATCATTTATATTAAATTCAAAAGTCAACACATCAGCCAATAGATTTGATTCTGTGAAAGTGTATGCTCTTTTTATTATTGTAAAGGTAAAAACAGAATATGGATTATTAAGTGAGATGGAGAGACAAAAATTCAGACTAAAAAACTTATAAGGAGTTCATTGCACCCTTTCTTCAATGTATGCAATTTAATACTTTATTCTTAGTAATTGCATTCAAATATGAACCGTATATTTTCTTACTCTTTCTCTTCATACGCGAATTTTAAAATTGGAGAAAAAAAAAACATTTAATTTTCTTTGAAAAACAGAAAAATGATTCCTAAAAATATAATTACAAAAGAAAAAGAAAATGAAAGAAGAGAATAACAATTTAAATGTGCAAAAGACATTTATTATTTAATTGAAAAATAATATTCAAGGAAAAATATTTTATCGTGAGAATTATTATTAGAAGAATAATAGAAAATTTAATTGATTACATTAGCAAATTTAATTCGTAATATTTCTCTTCATTCAGTAAACTAATCTGTTTTGTTTGTATATTTTTCAGAATGAATGAACGAAAATATTGTAAACACATTTTGTCTGATCTAAACAAAAATAATTAATATTCAAACTTAAATATTTAATTAAAATTATAAAATCCTTTCAACTCTCTTCAAAGATCAAAGTAAAATTATAAATAAAAATTGTAATAAAATTAACTTTTTACTGAATTATTATTATATTTACAACTTTATTAACGAATATTTGACATATTTCAGTTAATTATTCGATTAAATCATGTTTAATATTTAATAAAGATACAAATAAACTATAATTTGATCAAAAATAGAAAAAAAAACACGGAAAGAAAGAGGTAAGAAAATGTAAACAATAAATTAAATAAAGATAACAATTAATTAATATTTACCTGACAAGCACAAACTTCACCAAAACCACCTTTACCTAAAACACGATACATTCGAAATGTTTTATAAGTGACTGGTTGTGCCTCAAGCCATTTCCATTGTAAATATCTATAAAAAAAAACAGTAAGTATAAAATTCGATAAATTTCAGAAGAATATTGATTAACAATTAATCAAAAATAATTTAATTATTCTTTAAATTTAATCAAACAAAAATTTTATTTACTCAATTTCAAAGATGATCATCATAAAAGGATCAGGGTTTTATTAATAAATAATAATAATATAAAATAGATACGATTATAAACGATGTTAATTTCCCCTGTGTCTGTGTGTCTGTTGAAAGGTAATTTAAGTTGATAGAAAATTTTATTTAATAATAATCATCATCATCATATGAATTACAATCCATTGATAGTAATAATCACAGTAAATTGAATAAAGTTCGTAAAATAACAGAAGATAATTATTTGAATTAAAAAAAAAAATATTTTTTTCTATATGAAGAAACAAAAAATAATATCATTTGACCAATGAAAATGTCGGAAGCTGATGAAATGAAATTATATATTAGTTGCAAATTATGAGTTTAACCTTCATTTTGATAAAATAATAAAATTATATGAAAATCTTTTCACAGAAAATTAACGTAAAATATGGAAATTTATGTATAGAAAAAAATAAAAGAGAAAAATATAGAAATTTAGTTGAAGAATTAGGCTGTAAATAATTTGTAATTTATCGTTCTTCAGATTGTGAAATTAGATTATGTAATCAATACACTAGTTTATGAATCAAATCAAAATTTTTCTTTATTTCTTTACTTTAAAAATATAAGAAATTAGGCAAAAAAAAAGTTAAAACAAAAGAACAAAAGCGAACAAAAACGAAAATCAAATCAAAGTAAAAATATATAATTATTAAATAAGTTTGACGGCTTTCAAAAGTTAATAAAAGTGGATAAAATATTTGTTTAATGTACAAAGATGGCTTCAGTACAAATAAATAAAGCACAAACAAAATTGTTTGTATATTTTTTGGTGAAAATTTTAAAACAGACTTTCATCAAAATAGCTGACATCTTCAATAAAAATTTATGAATATGTAAAAAAAATTACAACAACAACAATATATACACATTGAAATTTATTTTTTCCCTTATGTTAGATACCCACAAAAGCGTAAAAATGATAAAAATAGAAATAAATCTCTGAACCTTCAAAAAAAAAAAAAAATCATTAAAATGACACCAACAATAAATGGAAGAAGATGAAGAAAAAAATTCAAATCATCATATAATAAAAATGTCTAAATTGACCTGTTTGAATTTGACTTCATCAAAGTTGAGCTATTAAAATAATTTAATATTCATAAAATTCAATAAATATATTTTTTTTTCACCCTAAACAGAGAAAAAAAAAAAGAACCATCGAAATATTATAAATTACCATATTTTTGGGTAAATTGCATTTTTGCCTTTTATTTTTGATGTTTATCTGTGAATTTTATGACGTCGAAAATTTCACCCTTTTTTTTTTGCCAGTTTTTATTTTTGAATTTGTTGTTGCTTTAGTTTTTAGTAAAAATTTCATTTTGGTCGGAACAAAATCGATTTGATGTCTAGAGAGGTTAGTAAGTAGGTAACAAAAAAAAAATAGGAAGAACACAATTTTACCTCAACCCAAATACCACTTATTTTATACCATTTTACAATCGAAATAAAGTGTTTTTCTTCTTTGATTTTTTTTTTCTCTCTTATAAGTTACACAAACACAACGAACACAAGCAAACACAAAAAAATACATGACCACATCAGAAAACATCAGCACATAAACGCTAATAAAAAAAAAAGGTATTTTCTTTTTCATTCCCATTTTATCCGTTTTGCATCCCTTTTTTTTTCTCGTAAAAAAACGCGATAATATTCCTTCTTGCATTTTAACATTATTATTTTTGCATCTGTATGCAGTATGTGCGAAAATTCTAGTATTGATTTCACATTTAGTTAGGTTAGGTTACTGTACTAGGTTCATGTTCTTTTGCTGCTGCTGTTCTTTTTTATTTGTATTTTTGTAAAGATTACTGCGACACCAAGCAACTAAAACCAGCAAAACCAAGAAAAACAATATGATGAAAATAAGTTTTTTATTTTTGTAATATACAATTTTACATTGTCATTAGATCTTTGAAAATCAATGTAATTGTAAAATTAATACAATCAGTGGTATGAAATGAAGGGGAATGAGAGTCAATAATTCTAATTCATCGTTGTGTTAGTAATGGCAGATGCAATAAAAAATAAAATCAATTACAGAAATTTCAAATGTGTTCACAAGAATCGAACTTTTTTTACAACTCGAAAGTATTTTATAAATTTATTTGATTTTCCTTTGGCAGCCAAGACAAGAAGCAATTTTTCAAACTTGATTTTTTTTACTATAAAAAAGTTTGTATAGGGACGAAGTGTTTAAGGAAGGCGTATTTTTTTTTTCCTTCTTTTTTAGTAGGTCCAAAACTTATTTGATTTATTTATCAATTTTATAGTTTGTGACTTTTATTTAATTTTGAACATTTGTTCAGATTTTTCGTTTCTTTTTTTGGTTTCTATAAATTGTATATTCATAATCAGCATTTGAAAATCAAATAGGTCAAAAGTGGCAATAAAATATAATTTTATTAAAAATTTCGATAAAAGAAAAGAATGGAAAAAGGTTGAAATATTTAAATATCGATTTTTTTAAATTTTCCTGTCTAGTCCGGAATTCATCACTATTTATTATTCATAGCAACCAATTTCTCGATTTTTTTTTTACAACAATTCAGACCCATGTCTTTTATGTCATTCTGTTTATTTATTTATTTTTTTTTTTATGTACAAACGCAATTTGGAAGAATGTTATTGTTACAGTTTATAGACCATTTTGTTCTCCAACCACTAAAATTTTTTCCTCATTATATTACTTTCTATGATTGGCCAAAAAACCCTGATTTATAGAGTTCACTTAAATGAAAGCACAAAATTTTATCACATCAAATACAACAACAATTAAAACAATAAAATTGTGTTTAGTAATTAAGAAAAATTATTCTTTTCTTTTATACGAACTCATAATAAAATTTGCCATATTTTTAGATCAAAATTGGAAATCACTGAAAGTGGAGAAGAAGAAAGAAATTTAATTGTTCTTCCGATTTGATTTTTCTTAATTTCAATTAATTTCAAAAATCAAATTTCGATTTTTCATCTACAAAGACGTTAATAATCCTCTTAATTGTTTTCTTATAAAAGAAAAGAAAAAAAAACCAGAAGGAAAATTATGTAATTCAAAACTGAAAAGAGAACCAATTTTTCTTTTTAATCATTTTCTTCTTCATTTTTATCGGTCTACTTCTCAATCATTAATTTCCTCATCTTATTATAATAATTTCTAATACAATTTTTTGATTTCCTTCTGTTCGTCATATTTTTGAGTTTGACTCTTCATTTTCTATATTACAATTTTCTTCCCTATATTTAAATAGAAAGAATAAAGTACCAATTAAATTTCATCATTTTATAGAAACTTCAATTATTTTTAATGAAATTTGATCAATAATCGGTAGAAATTGTTTCAGTTATGTTATACGGACGTAATACCATCAGTCAACCACATTATTTCAGTCATTGTGTTCAACTTAAAATATTAGATAATAAGATAATGTTTGGATGATAAAGAGAAGAGTGAAGGGAACAGATTTGGTTTTATTTTTATTTGATTCTCTTTTGTATTTATCTTCTTTTTTTTGATATTTTATTTCATATTTCACATTTTTGCTTTTAACTTGATTGACTTAACTCTTGAGTGCTTTTCATGGTTTATTGTACTGACATGTGCAAAGAAAATCATAATATACATAATTTAAAAAAAAAAAAGAACTGGTGATAAAGAGGGGTGAAATACAAAAGAGAATGAAAAAAAAAATATTGAAGTAATTCAAAAAAAAAAAAAACAAGACTTCATCCACAAAAAAAAACACCCATTTTACTTTGTCAAGGCCAATGTAATTTTTTTTTATTATTTTTCTTCCTCCTCTATTGCCCATATTTTCTGATTTTATTTTTTTCGTTTAGATTTTCAAAATGTCATTCCATTAGAGTGAAGAAATTACCACAAAAATCAATCAGCACACATGTTTTTGTTATGATCCGAAGATTTGATCAAAAAAAAAAAAAGAGTTGAGTCAGGTTGAAGGCAGCTTTGACCCCCTAAGGAGTTTATATACCCATATCTGATTCTATTATTTCTGTCCCTTTATTATCCTTATTCTTCTTCTTATTTTCAATTTTGTGCAAACTCTTCCACAAGAATTAAATATGAAATATTATTTTTGTTATAATTTATGTGGTTTTTCACCTTACTCATTTAATAAATATCGGAAGCAATACACAGGTAAGTAAATACCTTTTAAAATTAAAACCCATAGTTTATTAAACGGTCCATTTGCTACACAGAACCTTCAGTTGAAAAAGTTTTTTTTTTTTTTTAAAAACCTCAAACTCCTCTGTATTTTCCTCTTTCCATTTAAAAAACAAAACACATACAAACAAAAAATGTTAAAAACGTTAAAAGTTAAATTGCGGTTGAAAAACTATTTTCCCATAAACAATTATTTATTTATTTATTATTCAAGTCAAAACCAATTAATTAATTATAATTATGTATTTATGTATATTTTACGCAGAAATATCCATATACTAAAATCAACATAAATAAACATAAAAATATTCTATAGTGAATTGTTATTTTTACTATACGAATACAACCATACGAGACGTGTAATAATATGAAAAAAAAAATTTAATAAAGAAACAAAAATATTTATGGATTAAAATTATTTGAATTGCTAAATTCATAATTTCTGCTTGTTTAATATTAACTTCATTTTGACATTTCTTCCCTCTCTCTCTTTTAATTGACCAAATTAAAATAATTATGAATTATTGCTATGATAAATTTTTTTTAATATTTCTTTATGTTTTATTTGCATTAAATAAGCTAAATTGTTATTACTTAGATTTAGATGAACAAATGTACGTCATGTATTATTTTATAAGATTTTATAAGAACACATTACATTTTATGTTGTTATAAGAAAAAATCTTTTTTATTTTCAACATAGAAAATAAAAATCATTAAGTATAGCAAAAGAATTGCCACACCCCTCTTTTCCAACAGAGAAGCAAAAAAAAAAATGTACTCATTTTAACGAGGGTTTTGCTACTGGTATTTTCACTCTATTTTCTATATGGGCATTTATTTTATTATCCCAGATTATATTATTCCAACAAACAAACAAAATAAAATGTAATAAATTTGTGTATAAATAAATACAAATACAAATACAAATATAGATTAAAAATACAAATAATTTTAATTTGTGATCATTATTCATGTGCACAAAAAAAACAATATAAGAGTATAGGAAAAATGACTAATAATAATGAAAGCAATAAAATTATCTAAATAAACTGAAAATCATTTCAATAAGTCAATTTATAATTTTCTAATAAATTATTTAACTAAATATAAAATAGCGAAATCAATCAGTCAGAGAGCATGTGAATGAGTGAGAAAAAGAGAGCATGTGAATATTGTAAAAATTAAAGAACAAATTTGGGTATATTTAACAATTTTCATGCAGTTTTATAAACAATGTATAGAATAGAAAGAGAGAGATAAATAGAGATTAACAAACAGAAAGATAAAAAGAGTCAGATATAAGATGATTATAGTTAAAAAGAAAAAAAAAATAAATAAATAAAAAATAAAGCTGGAAAACCAGATAACAAGTAAACATTCCATTGTGTTGAATTAACCAGGCAAACAATGTGATGTGACATAACAGTGGAATGAGAACAAGATGTTTAGAGATGGTTGAGGCGGATTAGTAGGAGTAGAGAAGAAGGAGACATCATCAAAGGAAGGAGCTATAGATAATATATAGGAACGATACGGATGTGGGTGGAATACAAATTGATTGTTACTTGGGTTTGATTTATCTTTAGTCAATATTGGAGGACTTTCAATATAAAAAAAACAACAACAGTAAGATATAAGGAGAAGAAAGAAAAGAACAAAGAAAGAACAACTATAGAATGGAGAACACCCAACAATAAAAGGAAGTGCAGAATCATTCTCATAAGATAACAACAAAAACAACTGTAAAGCGAAGACAAAACACGAAGAAATAAAAAAATATATACACTTTAAAAAATGATTAAATATTTCTGGGATAATTATGACGTACCAACGCAGATGAACATAAGATATTAAGAAATTTTTATAAACAGAAATTAAAGTAGAAACTGTAGAATAACTCGTATTTTAAAAGATACATAATTATAAGCATTATTACACTGTGTTCTCTTAATATTTTATATAATTTCATTCAAGACGAAGTTTTTTTACAGTTGACAATTTTTGTTTCTTGTTTTTTTTTTTTATTACCTTTATGTTTTTAACGATTTACGCGAATGAACAAAAACGAAAAAAAAAACACAAAAGAGAAAAAAAAAAACAGAAAACCGCAAAAAAGCCGCTTATATACGAATATACTTTAATTGCAAAAATGTGTCAGTTGTTGGGTACTTTACTTGTACTTCAGAAGACTCAGTGATGAAATTTTAATTTTTATTTGTTGTTCTGTGTTTTGTGTATAACGAAAAAAAAAAAGATGATGATAAAATAACCAAACCATTGGTTACACCATTATCCAATTCATTCCTTCACATTAAGATAAAGTGATTAAATTTTTGTAGTTATTTTATTGTATTTTATGTACTCAAAGTAGTTAACTTAGTCAGAGTGAGTGAGAATTTTGAATGATCGTATACATTTTTATTGTCAACTCACCCTTATTGCTTTGATACATTTAACAAGGAATATTTACGACATTAACCATTTTTACAACAATCACATAATTTTTTAGATTAAGAAATTCATTAATTAAAGTCGATTGGAAAGAGAACCTTTTCTTTTTCCTACACAAATTTATTCCACCAGAAGAGTAAAAAAAAGATCATCGATACGGACTTAAGAGATTTATTGTATATTTTTTCTCACCTCAACTGAAACTCAAACGTCAAACTTCAAACTTCATTTTATTACTTAAAATAATTAATTTATTCAAAAGCAAATATGTAAATGCAGTCCATAATATAATCTTTGACTGATGTAATAAATTTTATATACGAAATTTTTGAACGCATCGTTTTTAGCACACTTTCTTAATAAAAAAAAAAAAATTTATTCAAAAAATACAAATCAAAAAAAAGTGCGTAAAAAACTATTTCTTTAAATTTCTTTGATAAAATTTAATTGTGTTTCTTTGTGCAATAAAAAATTTCACTTTTTTAAAATAAGAATGTCAGTTGGTGTTCAATTACGGCAACACTGTAAAAGTGCAAAAATAAATAAATCTTAAAGCAAGTACAATTTTTTTTTTATTATGTTTAAGAAAACAATAATTAACATTGTCCAAGATTACATACATTAATGAAGTTGAGTGGACATTTATACTCATACAATATTAAGATTGTAATTATAACCAAAAAAAAAAGTCATAAAACACACAAAGAGCAACAAAAAAAAACAGTTAATTTTTAAAAGAAGACGAATAAGAAAGAAAAAAAAATACTATAATTTATTGAAACAAGTTTATTTAAATGAAAGAGAAAATAAAACAACGTCAAGTGTTGCCTCTTGTCAGTTAATTAAAAAGAAAAAATTTCTTGTCAAAATAAAGAAGACAAGAAGGATATAAAAGAAAATAAAAAAGGACAAGAAAAAATGGGATATTAAAAAGGGAAGAGAAACAAACAAAATAAAAGAAGTATGATAAGGATCATAATTAAAAGTAATATAAAAAATAACATTAACTTTTTTTTTCTTCTAAGAAAATTGAAATTTTCCACTTTTTATTTATCAAATTTTTTGACATAATTTTTTTATGCGCTGTTTTTATTCACCTCTTTTTTTTTCTTGTTTTTTAAAACAAAAAAAAAAATACTCATCAATTTCACAGAAAATTGAACTCAACTTGAAAAAGTTACGAGACAAATTATTTGGGTACGGTGCAAACTGATTCAAATTTTATTTTAATAAAAATAAAAACAACAACAAGAAAGTAAATAACAGTTTTTCTTATAAAACACAAAACCAATGAACAAAACTTTATACATTTCTTGTTCAATGACATTCCATTGTACAATTTACGTAACGTTTCTTGTTCCATATAAAAAAATTAATGCTGTATCAGAAATATTTTCAAAACTTCTGTTATTAATAACGATTTTTAACAACGTACTCTTCTTCCCTTCTTTATACATCCAAAACTTTCCTCTTTTCTCATTCACACAGAGGACCGACCCCCTTTTTATTTCATAATAATTCGATAAAATTTCCGCTTGAATTTTAGATATTTTAGTCACGTGCAACAATCAGCAAAAAAAAAGAAAAGAAGAAAATTCACATATATTGAAATATACGTGAAGATCACGATCGCGTATATAGCTTGACTAGCTTACACTATACACGAATATACAATCGTGACGTGACAAAAGTTAGTCAAGTTACAAAAACAAAAATAGAGTGAGTGAAAATGAAGAATAAAAATAAAAAAATTGAATTAAGAAAGTCTAACCGTACAATAGAATGTAAGAGAAAAGTGTAAAAATATTCTGATAGCAGAGAGCATTCAAAGTACTAAAAATCATTTAAGAGGATAAAAATAATAAAATCAAATTAAATAATAAAATATCAAAAAACCATATAAAAATAAAGGAAAATCTTTCTATTTTCAACAAGAAACAAAAAACAAAAAAAAAAGTAGCCAACCAATAAAAGAGACAAAAATAAAAGAAAGAGTAAAAGATCTTCAAAATATTTATCATCGTGTATATTTATATAAAAGACAATGTTGTTCTTTTTTTTTAGGTTTTTCCGGTTGTTTTTCCTTGTCACGGCACCATAATGTCTCCTTCAAAAGAAACAAGAAGAAAGAGAATTGTTTTTGATATTTTTATTACTTAAGAAGAAACCACCATGAAAATATAAAACTACAAAAATTAGAGAAATATTTATAGAAACCCAGTGAAAATCATTTATTTTTCTCTTAAATAAATTTTCTTGATTTACGTAAAAGAAAAACAAAAGGAAAAAAAAATCCTTGTAGCTAAATTTCAAAACAGAATAACTTATTGAATTTATTTTATTCTCATTTTTGTTTCTTAAAAAGGAAAAATATAATAAAATAGCAAATCAATTTAATTTGATGTCAAACGATAAAAATCTTATATAAGAAAAAGAAAAACGTTCCTGAATGTGTTAATGTTTCCTTCTTCTTCTTCTACATCATTTTCTTATGTCTACGCGTACAATTCTATATACATATACCGCCTATTCTTAACTTCTATTATCCATATATTTATATGCTTTATTATTATATACATTTTTTTATGTGAGAAACGTGTGTATGTGTATGTTAAAGGTATATTAAATATACAACAAAAATATTCAAGGTAGATCATGCAAGGTAATTTAATTGTAAATGAAATAAGAGACGAGCAAAGAATTTTTGTATTGTTTAGGATTTTTATTACCTTTGTCATAATATAGAATAGAATACAACAGAATTCAATCCCTTCCCCTTCCTGGAAGGGAGGCATCTAGTAACTCAAACTCCAAATCACAACTCAATCCAAAAACCTTTTACTCATTCATCTTTCTTTATTATAAAATATACAATTATAAATAAAATGGACAAATTTTCATTTTGGTGTTAAATCTTCGTAGAATTTATGTTTTGTAATAATGAGCTAAATTTATTGACGAGTGGAAAAAAGGGGTAATTACCGTTTGTTAGAATGGGATAAATAAATAATTCAGATAATTTCTCAGAATGTGGTGAAATTCCTGTTTTTGATTAAAGTTTTTGTAACAAAAATGGTAAATAGTTATCTTGACTCATAAGCTTTTTATCTGGTAAATGTGTGAATTGTATAAACCAAAAAGCTTCTTTACAGAGACAAAACTCATAATAAATTCAATTAATTCTGTTTGAATTAAAAATTTCATACCTTCCTTTTATTATATTTGTTTTCTTTTCAGAGATTAATTTATGGATTAGTTTGGGTTATTAATTACATACGACTCCATTAACTATACATACTTATATAATTTAGATACGGCAAACGGCTATATTTCAAAGAGAATCTTTGTAGCATTTCCATTTCTATTCTCATCATTTATATAAATTTATGATATAAATTCATAATGATGCTTTTCTATATTTTTGCTTTCTTTTAGTGAAACCTAATTTTGTTATAGGTTGTTCTAATTCACGTAATATTTCTTTATTTATTCCTTTTATTAGTAAGAAATGAGTTCATAAAAATATCGCGTGTTTCATGCAATATTTTTTTTGTTTTAAAGTTTTAACAACTAAACTAGGAATATATTTTCGTTATAAATTGATGTGCGGGTATTGTGTCATTGACAACATTTACTTCTCCTTCTTATTCAGTTAATATTTTATTAAAAGTGACACTAATTTTATTCTGACGTTAATTTACATTGAATAAAACATGAAAAGATTGGTGAATAAAAAAAATTCATTCATTGATTATATAATAGAAATTGATGAGTACTTTAGACATACAAATAAATAAGGAAAGGCTTGAAACGGAAAGGAAAATAAAAATAAAATAAGAATAAGTTATAACATAAATTGTGAATTATCGATTGTATTTCTGTTTATATGCGAGTATGTTCAATTTTTGTGATGAGCTTTTAGAGCTTATAAAGTTATTTTATTAAAATCAATATATTTGCAATCTATGTAAGCATATTATCAATTCACATATAAAATATAAGATGAAAAACCTTGAATTGAATTGAAAAGAAAAAAAACAATCAAATTTTCCATTCAATTTTCTAACAGTGTATAATAATAATTTTACGTACGACTAAATTCCTATATGTTACCATCCTTCCGGTTTTTTACCATTTTTCTATTATTTTTTTTTTTTCTTTTATCAAAATTCACAATAAATAAACCAATAAACGGAAATTATTTTGGGTATATATTTAAAACTCAATTAACTATGATTCTGTTTGTTCTTTTTCTCTTCAATGTATTTCTGTAATGTTAAATCAAATATCTAAATAACAAAAAAAAAAACAAACCCTAAGGGCTAAAGGTTCAACAAACACACACATACAACTCAAACCAACTCTTAAAAGTAACTCAACACAATCCCATACTTAATTAACACAACGGATGGACAAGAGAAAAAAGCAAAAGCACAAAAAAAAAATGTAATGTAATTTTTAACACCCCAAAGAGATATTATTTTCCAGAAAAAACCTCGAAAATAGAAAAAACAACAACAATAAAATAGAAGAAAAAAAAATGTGGAAGAAGAAAAATGCCCTTCAATATACTTAATTGATCACTTATAACATTGCTAATTGAAACATAAAAATGAAAGAAAAAAAGTAAAACAACAAAAAAATTAATGAAAGAAATAAAATGGAAAAGCCGACAACGTTAAAAAGGAAAAGAAAGAAAAACCAAAATTAAGATGTTTATTATTAAAATATAAAAAAAAAAAGATGAGGGAAGATATATTTGTGTCGTCGTCTTTAAAAAACATTTCGCTTTTCTTATAAAATTTTCTTACTTTATTTTATTATTCATATTTATCGTAGAATAATACAAAAGGAAAAAAAAAGAAACTAGGAAATATTATCCATAATAAAAAGATTTTAAAAAAACACAACAGCAGCAGCGTAAACACAAAAACAGTTTTCAAAAAATATTTTCATTTTCATTTTCGATATTTTCTTTTTCTTTGCTTTGGAGACAAAAAAAAAAGATAAAAACAAAACAACGATTTCTTCTTTATTCTATCGTTTCATTTTTTTCTCTATCACTCTTCTAGTTTTATATATTTTCTATCAATAATAAAGAATAATGAAACATTTTCTATTCTTTTGATTTTTGTCGTAACTGTTGTAGTTGTTTTTGTCGTTGGTTTTGTTCAAAGATTTAGTTTATTATATATTTTTGTTGTGTTTATTAAAGAAAAAAAAGAAGAACAATATTATTATATAAGAAAAGTAAATACTATAGTTTAGCTACACTCATAATATATAGTATCTTGTGTTCTAAATAACAACAAATAACAACAACACTCACTTTTTTTTATTTATCGTAAAAAAAAATAAGTCAGAGAAACGAACTCTTAATAATAATTTTGTCTTATCATATTTTTGTTGTTGTTGTTTGTATTTGCATATGAAATTTTTTATCTTTTTTTGCTTCTTTATTATTATTAGTCTTCTTCTTTTTCATTTTCTACGATTTTTTCATCATATAATAATTCCTTGAAAATCTTTAATATTTTTGTTGTTGTTGTGATTATTCTTTTTCTTACAAATTTCTTTTATCATTATGAAAAAAAGAAATACTTTTGCAGAAAATATACAATTTTTTATTTACATATATTTATTTATGTTTAAAAAGTCAACTTTAAAAACGAGCGCGCGCGCGCATTTACTTTTTTGTTTTATTGTTGTTATTGTTTATTTTTTGTTCTTATTTTGAGTATTTTTTTTTCTGGGAAAGAAGGAAAAATGGTTTTATCGTTTATTATTTTTTTTTTTTAGTTTAGTTTTCTGTTACAAGTTGTTTTTTTTTTGGTTGGTTGAATTTTCCTCATATTAATATTAATTTTAATTTCATTTTAAGTTTATTATTTATGATCCCAAGATGTCATGTCACATCTACAGTGTGTGTATGTATTTTATTTCATTATATATGCATGCAATACCTGTGTGTGTGTGAATGTTTAATTTTGTGTAAAAAAAAGTGACATATTATTTGAACACGAACACATACTTTATTACTATTATTATTATTATTATTATTATTATTATGATTATTTTTAAGAACTGAGAGAGACATGAGAAGAGACATGGAAAGATACACAAATATGAGCTGATCTATATTATAATAAAGTGCGGTATTTTATTTATTAATGATGGAAATAGATTTATATATTTTTCTTGTGGTTACGTTTGGGTGTGTGTGTGTGTGTGTGTGTGTTTTTTTGTTTTTTAAAAAAAGAAGATATTTAATTTAATTATCTATCTTAAGTTGTCACTTTTAATTATTTTTTGGGATTTAAATTTGTTGTCATGAAATAGCTATTTAAAAAGGTGGAATTTACTGTATATCTTTTTTAACGAGGTCTTTAATAATAAACATCAGTTTACTACCAATGAATAGTTTTGATTTTACAAAATGTGCGCATTTTTTAGAATTATTTTAATTTATCCAAGCCAAGAGATATAAAATAATTTTATGATTATGACCAAAAGCTTCTAAAGTAAGAAAATGTTTTTTCCGTCTAACCGTATAATAATTGGGTTGGAAAAAAAACTACATTCTTCATCAATTTCATCCATATCGCTATCAAATGTCGTAATTAATTACATACCTCCCCTACATACTTCCCTTATACGTCCTATATTTTAATCTGATTTATTTTTGATGACAAAATATTAAAGAAAGAAAAAAAAACCCCAAAGTTTTCTCCATACGCACACAAATATCGTTCATATAATAATAAACTCAACAGCTTAGCTAATTCAGTAGCCTGATATAATATTATTATTTGATTAGAATTTTTTTTTTCTTCTATGGCTGCTTATTATTTTTTTTTTGTTGTTAAATTAATTATTATCACGATTGATTAGATAACAGAAAAAAATAATAGAATATACAATTTCTTTTCATTGTTTTTTTGAACAAAATGATTAATTAATTAATACAATGAAAACAACAAAAAAAAATTCACATTAAAAAAAATAAATACATTATTGTGTTTGTGTTTAGGTTGATAAGAAAAATATATACACGGTTTCGATTTTATACTAAACACGATGATCAATGACATAACTGAAATCCATTAAATTTAATTTAGGCCATTAATCAACATAAAAATATTATATTGGAATCGGAAGTGGTGAATTATTATTCCATTTTTTATTCAGAATTGTCAGTTTTTTTTTATTTTAATTGTTGAAAAATTGACAAATTTTACATTTATACAAATCAAATTCTGATCGGCTTAACTTTATTCTCTTCTTTTAATTTCTTATATTGTTTGACGAATGGGAATAAAATAAAAAATGATAAATTATTACAAACGTCGCTGGATTTAAAGATAATTTTCACTTTTTATGATACCGACGGTCAATGGACTGTCCCGGCTTGATTGTGGTAAAAAGAATTAATTTATTTTCTTTTTTTTGATTTAATTTAGCTTGAATAACGTCATTCACAATGCGTTTTATCATAAATAGAATCTTACACGCTCTATACGTTTATTCTTTTATAATTTATTGTAATAACACTTTTACACGCATCGTTAGATTTACCGACAATAATTCTCTAAAAGTTTGCCTACTGTTAAAGTCTCGACCGAATACAATAATTCAATTTTTGATTTGACGCAAGCAAAAAATACTGGAAATTTTGTATTACGTATATTGTTCCGTTTTATCACAATTTATGAAAGAAAAATATTCCACAAAATGTTTATTTTTATTTCTAGATTACAAAAATGAAAAAGAAACAAAAAATCAGAAAGAAATGTAAAAAAGAAACAGGAATAAAATACAATTTCCTAGGCACGCACATAAAATTCATCACCTCATAAAAATAACCTTCTACTCTTCCTTTAAACACTTTCCATTCATCCTTATATTTTTTTTTTATACGTTTTAGGTGTTTGGGGTGCAACAACACAAAACTAAGAGCACATCTATCATACTAATATTATAACTAGAGAATGAGATTTGGGTTTATCATTTCACACATTTTCCTATTACTTGATTTTTCGTCATCTCCTTATTCTTTCCTTTATATCTTAAGTCACGTTTATTTTTTTTTTTTCCTTTCTTTCCTCTTTTCCTTTTTAACTTAACATGTCATTTATATAATATTTTCTTTTATCATTTTGAACGTTTGATATAAAATGAACGAATAAAAACTGAAGGGTATCAGTTCAAAAAAATATAATGAAGAACAATTTTATGATGAGAAAATAAAAATTAAGAAAAAAATTAATAATTACCTTGGAAACATATAAAGTAACCACTAACGAAGACATTTTAATTAACCAATTATTTAATTTCAATAAATTATACATTTTTTCATGAATATGAGTGAATTTAGAAAATGATTTCAATTAGGGATCTATCCAAAATGTAACTGTAACTTTTCTGTATCGATACAAAGTAACTAAGTATATCATAAAACAAACAACTATACAAAAAATAAAAATATTAACTGAAAAAATGTGTTTACCACAAATTTTCTTTTAAAAGAAAAATTCCAACCAAAAAAAAAACCATTTTACTGAACACAAATAAACAAGGAAAAAGCCAAAAGAACAAAAGTTTAATGTTATTTTATATAATATAAAATATTATTTAAGTAAACACAACAAGGAAAATATTTAACCACAAAATTTCAAGTCAATTATATTCCTTGTGTATGTGGATTTTTTCCCCGAGAAAATTCCATAAATCAAAAAAAAATTCTTTTCAAATTTTTTTTTTCTTAGAAAATTTCCCTGTTTTTCATCAAAAACAACAACATAAACTTATAATATCTTAAATCTTAATGTCATTCTCAACATTGTACTTATTAAGTGTTTATGTGAATGTATGTGTGCGTGTGCGAGTAAGAGAGAATCAGTAAAATATATAAAATGTTTCTTTTAAATTTAAATCTAAATTAAAAAGAACTTGATTGTTTTGTTAATTTCAAGAAGTTGTTAAAATACTGAGTAGGTTGATACCTACATTTTTTTGTAAATTTAAAATACAAATTAACAAAACAGGTGAAGATGTTTCGTTATTTTGTTCTAAAACTCTCTACTTTATTCATATTTCTAAGTAAAATTTAATCCGTCTTCAAACATTTATTTAAAATTATTAGATAATAATTCTACAACATTTACAATTTTTGTAATGAAATTCTATCCTCTTGAATTTAAATTTGATGTAGTTTTTTCTTTGTTTCGTCCAGTCACATTGATGAAGAAAAGGTTTAATCATCTAATAATTTTTACTCAAAAGGTTTAAAGTTTAGAAATATTATTATAATACTAGAGATAATATTGACACTAACTTCTTTTTAAATAATATTATTTATATACATTTGTTTGTATGTTGTGTGTGTGCGTATATATGTTTGTGTGTGTGTTGTATGTGTCAGTTTAAGTATGATAAAAAAAGGTCTTAATATTTATGTACGTAAAATATCAACAAGAAAAACACACGACACACGACTATTCCGTAAAAAAGATAATAAATATGTGAAAATTGTCAACAGAAATTCAAGTGTTATTGTATACTTTACGACAGGTCATAATAATAATATTTCCTTTCATTCTCTTTCTACATATACTTTTTGAGAAAATGTTTTAATTTTTAAGAGCATTTTGCTGTTGAAAACTTTTGTAGTAGAAGATCTTTTTTTAGGGAAACAGAATAATTTTAGTTTTGCAAAATTTAAATAATTTTCGTTTTTGCATTTGACACTTCAACTGGACAGTTTTATAATTGAAGTTTTGTATTTTCTCTAGAAAATAATTAATAAATTTTAAAGTTTAAAACTTACCTATGAAAATACATGGATGCTTCAAATTCACGAAATGGTTCACCAGCAAGAAACGCCTTAACAGCATGAACACATAATTCAAACAATTCCTTGTTGCCATCTTTTATCAGAAATAAATATAAGAGAGGGAGAAATAGAGAAAGAAAAAGAAAATCAATGTTTTTCATTATTTTACAAAATAGAATTTTATAATAACTTTATTTTTTTTTTTGTTAAATAAATTAATTTACTTGTTTTTTTTCTTCGTACTTGATCCAAAACATCATCATTTAAAACGTCCAATACAAATTCATCTTTTTCACTGATCCGATAATCAGAATTATCTTTTACTTCATTTGTTTGATGTTTACAATTTCCGCTATCATCATCACCACCATTACTTTCGCCACCATTACCCCCACATCCACCACCGCCACTGTCCTCAAATAAAATACCAAGAAAACGTTTTGCTATTTCTTTACCAATCTCAATACGATGTTCATCATATTCTATTTCGTATCTATTGACAAGAAAAAAAACAAGAAAACAAAAGACAAAAAATTATTTAGAAAATGTTGATGGGAAAAAAAAAAATAAAATTCAAAACATACAAAAAGACATAACACAAACATGTCTTCGTTTTTTTTTCTTTAATATAAAACAAAAAGAAGAAGAAAAAGAACACGAAGAAAATATTTTCCGTATATATTTTATTCGTTTTTATCCTATTTATGTATTATAAAAAAAATATTCTTACCTGGTTACATTATCCAGAAAAGCAATGTATCGATAATATAGGGGATGTTTATTTTCACAAAATTGACGAAACAATATCCGTCCAATTGGTTGCTGATCTATGACATAACCATAACTTATATCTAAAAAGTAAGAGAAAGAGAAAAAAAATATTACATAAAAGAAGAAAAAAAAAAGAATACGAGCAGAGAAATATAAATAAAAGAATAAAATAAATAACAACAAACAGAACAGAGAAATGGTTTTTTTTATTAAGACCTAATAATTTTTTACGATGTGTTTGTGTCAAGTTTTGTGTGTGTGTGTATGTGTATGATTTGTGTGCGCAATGTTTGATGTTACCAATAATAATATCGATGTTGATATGCCGATATTTAATGTCGTAACCAATTTTATCAATCAATAGTATAAACAGACGGAATATACACAAGTGATAAACATACACACAATACACATACACCTTTCATATATATACACACTACCATACAAATGTATATAAAAAAAAATTATATTAGAGAATAGACATACACATGACACGGTAAACGTAATTATAATTCAATGACATCAATCACTAAAGATAAAATATGTGGATGGAGTATGGATGAAAAAGTGAAGAGATTAAAATAAAAGATTTATTCTTTAGCAGAGAGAGAGAGAAAAAAAAGCACAAGTAAAATAAAATGTTGAATATCATTATTGCATTCATCCGTGTGTTTTCAATGCAATCATTTGATACAATGAAGTCATTTTACTTTAATCAATACATTTTCATTCCATTAAAAATTACTTTTGAGGTTATAGAAAAAGCCTCAAAATATATTTCAAATTCGAATATGAATTTGATTACAGCTTTTTCCCACTTTTACACCGAAGCTTTTAAAATTTTCAAAATTATATTCGATGGGATACTTTTCAATCAAACTTATTTTCAATTTACTTAAGGTTCGATTGGATTTTATATAAATTCTTAAACGATTCCATTTGTATTAAAGGTGTTTGTGAAAAAAAAAATTCGTAATGAATTCAGCTTTAACATTTCTATAAAAGTTTTTACGTTTTTTATTTTTACGTTAAATTCTTATCGTCTTGTCTTTTCTTTCATTTATTTAAATTTCAAATAAAATAAACTAAGTAATAATGATTATGCAAGTCGGCATCAAAAATTTACTACAATACAATTAAATAAGTCTCTATCTCTCTCACACACTCCATTTGGCTCAGTCTGAATTTTATAATTTTAATTGAGAAAGAGAAACATAAAAAAAAAATAACAAAAAGATAAAAAATTATCATTAATAAAAAAAAAAGGAGAAAAATTTAAATTATGGACAATAAAAAATGCATTTTTTTCACGACTTTTTCTAGGTTAAAGAATTACATAGAACAAATATGAAACAAATTATGGAAAACCCAAAAACAAAGTAAAAATTTTTTTTATTAAAACAAAAAAAAAAGAAGGAAACTGATAAAATTTCTTTTACTTAAAGAAAAAAACGAAACTTAAATAAAAAAGAAAAAACAACAACAACAACCGGATAACAGTTCTGGTTACAACTTTTTTATATTTTTTATTTTTGTAATTACATATTTTTTAGTTGAAAAACTTTTAATATTTTCTTTCAGCTATAATTAAAGATAAGGTTTTTTTTTTATTTATTTATTTCTGATTTTTGTTTTAACATTTATTTTAAGTTGCGTCATCAAAACCACAACAAAAAAAAAATAAACATAAAAATAGAAGAAGAAGAAGAAGAAAAAAAAAACATAAAAAAAAACTTAAGAATTTGTTGTGTTTTTTTTTTTTTTTCCTTTTTTTAGAAAATAAAAAGAAAGAAAGATAAAACACAACAATCAGTTTATTTTTTATTTAACGAGAAATATATTGAGAAAGATTCAACTGAAATTACATAATTAATAAAGTATTATTTAGTGAAGTCAAAGTCAGACAAGACATATTCGGAATGTGATATTATAAAAACGATAAGTTTGTTGATAAAAATAATTTTTTGACATATTATGACAACCATAATAAGAAACAAAATAAATGAAACGAAAGAAAGAAAGAAAGATAGAAAGAAAGAAAGAAAGAGAAAAATAAGAAAATGAATTGAGAGTTGATGATCCTTTTGATTATGATAAGAATGCCAATATAATACGAATATTAAGATTAACGTTAGGTATAAAAGGGGAGTATAGGCCGCCTACACTTTCTTAACAATATTGGGACTTAAACAGAGATAATGTCAAAAAGTTAAATAAGTTTTTCATATGATTTTCTTTTCGGATAAAAAAAAAGGAAAACAAAAATCAATGATCTGATCGAATCTTCAAAAATGTCAAAATAAAACTATTCTAATAATTTTGCTCATTTTGAAACCATTTTTATCAGGAAAATGAAATCTTCAAAAGAAAAAGTCTAAGGAAAATGTTACCTAAATAAGAAAAATATTTAGATAAAAATTTTCTTCTATATATTCCCCACCAGATCCCGTCAACATCCTTCTAATGTTATGCTTCTTTTTTGTTATAGATTATACAAAAATATTTGTATTCGGAAATAAGAAAATTTTAAATTACAAGAAATTTAGATTTAACTAAAGAACTTTTGACATTGTAAAGCTTTCACCAAGAACATTTATTTTGAGAATGGTTTTTTTTTTTCAAAAACAGAAAACAAAATTAAGTTCAAGGCAATGACTTAATTTCATACGCGAATAGTTTAATATTTTTTTATCCATTTATATGAAGAAATAATTGTTCAATTTATTAGATTTTTCTTGTTTTATATGATTTATGATCCTTTTGCTTGACTTCAATTTGATCGTTTAAATAAATAAAGAAGAACAGAAAAGAAAAGAAGAGAAGAAAACAAATAAAAAAAAACTCAATTGACTTTTGATTTTGATCGAAGTTAACCTTCAAAGAAAAAAAAAAGCAAATATAGAACCCACTATTGTGGGTGGATGTCAAAGTGAGTGAGAAATAGAGAAAAAAAAGAGACGTCAAATTAAAACGATGAGACATCAATTGAAAATTATTTTTTTCTTCACTCTCTCTCTTCTTTGGTCTTGTCAACAAATTTTCAAACAAATTAACTCATCGTATCATCGTAGATAGCCCATTTAAAGCAAACCCAAAAAAAAAAAAGAAAATACAAGAAGAAAGAAGAAAACTTAAAATAAAAAGAAAAAAAGCAACAACAGTAAAAAAGAAAAACACCCAAACCTTCTAAAATTCCCTTTTTAGAAATTCTATTGGATCGATTGTTTGTGAAAATTGACTTTTTATATTTTTTTTTAGAGTAAATTTGATGAGGCATTTTGTCAAACAAGAAAAGATTTAACTTTTATTATAAAAATACACTTTTCGCTTTTTCTTCGTTTTTTCTTTTTTGCTTTTAACTTTTTTCTTCTTTATTATTTTTTTTTTTAGAGAATTTAGGAAATATATATTGACATGTTATCGTGTTAAACCAAAAGAGAAACACCCAAATCGGTAATATAAAATACAGTAGACTAGATACAGATCATCTCTCTCTCTTATATAAGAAAAAAAAAACCAAGCGAACGAATACACCCTTTTTTTTCTTCCTTGGAAGATTTTTCTATCGAATTTTACTGATTTTTACATAAAGATTTACCTACCCCCATAATCCAATATCTTTAAACCCGTACGCCTCCTTTTAAACTTACTCAAACGAAAAAGTATCCGTTTAACGCACCCAAAAGAAAAAACAAACAAAATAAATAAATATTTTAAACTCACGTTTTATCATATCTTTCACTCATAATGTCAAAATAAAATCTAATGTTTAAATAATATTTAGTTTATATATTTTATTCTCGTTGTTGCTGTTGTTGTTGTTATTGTTCTTGTTTGTATTACATTTTTGTTTTTCTGTATTTTTTATGGTCTGTTGTCTTTTACATTTTATTTTTCTTTTTTGTTTAAAGGTTTTTTTTTTCTCGATAAAAAAAAGAAAAAGGAAAAAAACAAAAAAAGGAAAAAATAAAAATAAAAGGCGAAAATTCTTTGATCCAGCCATGCGCTCTATGAATGCCTCATACACGATAAGAGACATTTATATACAAGAAAAATGTGTATGAAGAATAACATAATAAGAACAACATAATAACAACAGCATATCGTGAAGGACACCAACAGTAAGTAGAATTAAGGAGAAACAAAAAACAAAATTTTAGCGAAAAGTTGAAACGTGAAATAAAGTAAAAAAAAAAGCATTTTTTATCAGACAAAAAAAAATTAAAATGAAAATGAAAATACAAGAAAAAATGGAATAAAATGTAGGTATATGAAGAAGATGTGATGATGAAGATGATGTACTTAAGATGTTACAACAAAAAACACAGAAAAAAAAGGCAAAACGAAACATAATAAATAATATTCTGTAGAAAATATGTAATATAGATAAATGTTTGGAAATCTTTTTCATTCTTATTTATTTTTTAAATAAAAAAGAAAATGCGAAAAAAACAAAAGAAAATAATAATAAAGGCATTAATAGAAAGAGATTCCTTTTCTTCTTTTCGCTTATTTTTTTTCTATATTTTGTTTTTTATTAAAATAAAATATTGATGGAATGTAAAAGCCATACCGGCACACACACACACACACACACCCAAACATACACATACATAAATATAAGATAGACAGAGAGAGATCGTCCTTGAGCCTTTTTTGTTTTTATTTATTCATTTTTCTTTTTTTTTTTGATCCTTTTATAAAAAAGAAATATTTAATTTTGCGTGATGTTCGTTTGTATTTGATTCCTTGTATCCTGACATCATCGAAATAAGAATATGCCTTTGATATGGTTTAAAAAAAGATGAAGAAAAAAGTAGACAAATATTAACATCAGCAAAAATATAAAAAAATAGAACAGAAAGGGAAAGAAAGGGAATAGAAAAGAAAAAGAAAGAGAAGAAAAAGTTAAAATATAAAATGACGAACAAAAAATTGATTATTTTATCAAATTTTAGATTTTTGTAAATTAAATTTCCGTTTTCATTTTTTTCATTTTCCGTTCATAACTTCATTTTATTTATTTATTTATTTTTCTTCTTCTTCTTTTTCTTCTGATGGGGTTGACTTTTGGTCGAATTATTTTGTTCCTTTTTTTCTTCTATTTCGTCAAAAAAAAAATGTTTTCCCCCTTTAATCCATATTTTTTCCCCTATATTTCTCTGACTTTAAAAAAATATCATAAATTGTGTAAACGTTCTGGAAATATTTTTTTCGACTTTTTCTATTTTCTATACCTCTGTCTCAGGCAAAATATTAGAACACAAGGAAAATGAAAAAAAATCAAAGAAACGAGAGGAAAATGGAAAAAATAATAAAATTCCACTTTAATTTTTAATAAATTAATTAAATTTAATCAATTAATTAAATTATGAAAATGTTTACTATAAAGAGAGAAAAGATGTGGGTGAAGATCAAAAACCACAGCATGAGTAAAATTAAAGGAAAAGAATAATAAGAAAAAGAAGAAGAAACAGACAAGATTTATTTGAGAAAAATTATGCAATTACTTAAATATGAATGAGATTGCGGCACTCAACATAAATGTTTTCTTTCACTCTTTTCTTTTCTCTATCTTTCAACTCAAATTTGAATATTGTCGCGTGATTCCGGGAATATATAGAAAACATATTTTTTGTTGGCAAAAATCCAAAAAATGTGATCATCAAAAACTAAAAGAAAAACGTTTTTCTCTTAAGTGTTTTATTAAATTAGAAAATGTTTCTCACTTTTTTTTTCTCATGTATCAATTGAATGGCGAAGAGAGAATAAACCATCATTATGGAATAAATATATTTTTCTATTGTTGTTGATCTGATCTGGTTCATTACTATGGTTCTTATAGGTCAAAATAAGGACGTTTCATGCTGTTCTTCTTTTTTAAGTAAGTAATAAGTAAGAAATAAGAATAAAGTTTTGTTGTGATGTGTCGGATGGCGAGACAAAAGCTTCTTTATTTTTATTTATTTATTTGTTTTTTTTTTTTTTTTTGGATTTCTTTTCTCTTCTTATTCTTTTTTAGACATTTTATTTATGTTTTTATTTGGTTACATGCGACGATTTTCATTCTCATTTCTAAATTCTATTTTATTCTCGTCTCTGATGCTGTAAATTTATTCTAATATATCTCAACAGCCCAACAAATTAAATTAGTTTGAATTGAACCAAATAAATTAAGTAGAAAAAAATATATATAAAATATACAGGGGGAGGATATGAAGCTTATCATGTTCTTTTTTATATATCTGTGGTCCATGCATATAAATATAATTATTTATGTGTGTGCATGTGTGTGTATGTGTTTAGTATATTCTATGTTGTTTCTTTGGGTTTTGTTTTTTTTGTTTTGTTTTATTTCATTAAAAATAATTAGAAATAATTAAAATTAGAATTTTCTCTTTTGATATTATTAAAAATATATAAATATCTTAGAATTTTATTTTCTTTTTACTTGAGACGACAAGAAAAAATTTTTTAAAAATTTTTCTTCGAGGAGAAAAAAAATCTAATTTGTGAAAAGGAAAAATCTGTACTTTTATAAAGTCTTTAGGCTATTTCTTAAAATACAAAAAAAAATATATAGCGAAAAGAAAGACGAAGAAGAAGAAAAAAAGGAAACAGTGACAGAATCACGATTCAAGTTAATCAATGATATGAAGGGAAAACGAAAAATATTTCACCTGTCAAAAAAAAAAAGTAAAGAATATGAGAGAAACATTTTTTAAAAGTTTTCTTCAGTTTTTCCCTACATTTACTTTTTTTTTAATGGAAACAAATAAAAAAAAACCACTTTTATAGCAGAGAACATTTGAACTAAATTCCTTGCTATTTTATTACAGAACAAAATAAGCTGGAAGCCAATATAATAAATTTTCCTTTTAATAAAATAAAAATCCACCAAAAATTCACATAAATTTTATTAAAGTGTTCACCGTTCCTTCTTGATACCAAAAAAATTGCGAGAAAAGAAAAAAAAATCGAACAATCGAAAAATATGTTTTTTCCATTTTTTTTTTTTTTAGAATCTCACCGATTACACGTGAAATATTTCATTTGCAAAAAAATATGAAGCAGAAAAAAAATGTTCGTAGTATGTCATAATTTTGCTGTTCAGATTTTTTAGTGGGCGGACATTCAAGAAACACTCCTCTGATTTTTGTTTTGTTTTTGGTAGTTAAAGAAAAAAGAAATTGCATTTCACGTATATTATTATGACGACATTATTGTTTGCTATAACTGTGAATTCACATTATATAGTTTCTTATATTTATAAATATTATTTTGAATGAGGTCAAAATTTTCGGGTCAAAACAAAAAACCAAAAAACCAAAACAAAAAAATATATTTAAAAAAGAATTCTCATAATTATACTTAGTTGTAGTCGTTAAGTGACAACAATAAATAAATAAACGTTTATTTTGTTTTTATTTTGGATGAGTTTCAATTTAATTTCTATTTAATTTGTTTTAGTTTTTTTTTTAGAAGATGAATGAATATGATTCTCATATTTGAAGAAACACTTATAAAGATGTTCAAATTAATTTTGCCAAAGAAACTGAATTTACCTATACTTGTACTAATTGGACTGAAGTATATACTTAAAATAAAGAAAAAATAAAGAAAAATATATGAGGAAAATTTTAATCCTATTTACACTTACCTAATTGATTCTTGAGCTGAATACATTGCGATATGTGAGGAAATTGTAGTATTTTACGCCATTTCTTACTTTTACCTTTGTTGCTATCAGAACCACCTGAAAAAAGAAAACAGAAAATTTGTAATGATTTTGTATAAATTGATTAAACACAATTATTTATAGTTCTTATTTATATTTCTTCACTTTTCACACCTCCCTCCTATTTTTGTTCTTATTCTTATTCTTATTCTTATTCTTATTAAAGGTTATTAGCATTATTGTTAAGGATCCAATCGAAATGGCGAATTTATTTCTTTCTTTATGTATCTTTGATTTATTTGTGTTACTTGTAAGAAGACAAACAATTTAGTTTATTGTAATAATATACGACGATTTGTCTGTTTAAAAATAAAAATCAATAAACATTTTTAATTAATTTAAGAGTTAAAGAATATAAACAAAAAATATCCTTAAAGATTGAAGCTAGATTAGACATCAGAGTGATCGTTAAAAAATTAAGTAGAAATAATTAAAAAATCTCATAAATTTGTTCGTCGTTTAATAAAACATCTTTTTTTTCCTTTATTTTCCTTTTCTTTTACTTCAATTTTTCTTTCCACAATATTCTTCAATGTGTTTTCTGTTTTACAAATCAAGTGATTTATTTTGATAAATTTACAACATAGCGTGAATTGAATAAATAAAAAATTGTACAAAATTAATTTCGTTCACAAATAATGTTAACATTTTTTTTTTGTTTTGTTTTTTAATCTTCATTATATTTTTTCCGCTTCTAACCTCGCACGGTTCCAACTGACGTCTTATGCGGAAGGTGAAAATATAAAAAAAAATGAAAATAAATAGAAAATAAATAGAAAATTTATGTTTATGCAGTCGGAGAAAAATCTAAAATAATTTATTTACGTTTTTAACGCCGCATTTTTTATACTTGATATATATTTTTTTAATACGTTTTCCGTGAGACGTAAATAAATTTTTCTATTTTTTTTTTTTCAATGAAGTTTCTTTTTTTATATTCGTTAGAAGTTTTTATCGTTTTTTTTTCTTTTTTATTCTATTTCTTGTTTTGCTTCTGAATGAATTTTAAATTTTTATTTTTATTTTCTATTATTTTCTAAAGCGACAATCTTAGATTTTTTTTTCTTAGTGAAAAAAAAAAGATAATTCGTAAAAAAAATGTAAATAATGAGGTTAAGTCAGGTTAAGGTTAAGATTTTATTTTCATATATCCAATTTTAGAATTGTCTTTATTGTCAATTTCACTTAATTATTTTCAAACAAATAAATTTAAATTTAGAAAACAGATTTGAATGTTGATACAAGAATATTCTAATTAAGATGAGATTATGTAAGACCTAGTCACGGTCAACAAAAAATATTAACATATTTTCTCTATTACAGATTGAGTTGAGAAAATTATTCAGAACTTTGAACTATATTTAATTTTTTTTTGTGTGTATTTGTTAAAAAATTTCAGGATCACAATTTTAATTCAATTTGTTCTAAAGATTTCCATTAAAAACTCATTAAATTTTTAACGTTTCAATTTGATTTAATTATTTTTACAAGTCAAATTTGAAATTCATTTCCCTCATTGGCAGCACAAATTTAATTATATTGATTCCTATTAAAAATTGATATGTTACTCATCCAAAATACATAATCCATCGATTTATGGAAAATTCAAGTAAATATAATTTTAATGTTGAAGGATTTTTAAATCATTTTACCGAAAGTTGTGGAACCGTTTGCATTAAAATATGCTAATTTTATACAAACATTTTCATTTTCAATGATTAACTCTTTAGCATCTCTTAAATTATATTTTACTTCATTAAATTAATTAAATACTTTGAGATAAGAATGTAAACCATTTTTAAAGCTAGTCAGATGAACAAGAAATCATATTTCAAGTATATGTACATAATTGCATAAATGTAAACTCAGACGTTAAACATATTTATACACATCAAATAATTGGTTACCTATATATATATGAATCAAATTTCAATCAAAAAGGATATTCAATATTTACTTTATAAATGTTCAAAAGTCTACTAAATTCTGTCTATATTTGAGTGGGTTGTTTCTAGTTACTTACTTAATTTTATATGTAAGAAAATTAAAGGATGATAAAATATTTGTTTTCAATATCAGCAAGAAAAATGTTTGAAAAAGTTATTAATCAAATCATGTGGATTTATCTGATGCATACACACACACAAACACATAATTTTATAAACCCTAAACTTTAATTTGTATAAACACCATAAACAGAAACACAATAATGATAGAGCAATCAACAATTCAATATGATTAAGTATTAAAAAATTAGATCATACTTAATCATAAATAAATAATAAATCTAATCATAATCAATAATTCCAAATAAATTCATTCATTCAAAAGAAAATTATCTCCCAACATTTTCTGCCTTTCCTTTTATGATTTTCTTTCCACTATATAAGGATTTTAGCCTAAAGAAAAAAATAAATCAAAAAAAGCTAGAAAATATATATAATTGAAACCCCATAAGAAACATATTTTTGGATTTTATATTATTCTCATTTTGGCCTTTTCCTTTAGACATAAATATAAGAATATTTATGTTAAGGGAAAAAAGAGAAAAAGGTTCATTGACTCATTCTACAATAAAAAAATTCATTCAAAGTATTTTGTACTAGAAAATAGTAACAAAATATTATATTTGATAAAATGTTGAAACTTAATTTAAAACTATACACATTGTTATGTTTACTATTCCACTTATTATTTTGTAGGTAATATAAATTTGCATGTAGAAATTATTGCAGTAGAAAATTAAACAATACAAAATTTTTGGTATCATTGAACTGTGTGTGTACAAACATTTATAATTAAAGTGAGAACGTAAAGTCATTTTTTTTAAAATATTTATATAAATTTATATGCAATTCTTTTCATTCGAAAATAGTGATATTTCCTGTAAAAACGTTTCAAAACAAAATATTGAACAAATAAATACAGACAACAAAAAAATATATAAAGAAAATCAAGACAGAAGAAAAAAAAAACAAAGAAGAAAAATAAAAATAAAAATATGATCATAATTTAATTTTACTGAAATGAAATGAAATGAAATTTATATTATATAAAATAAAACTGATGACGTTACATTTATGATAGATATTCATACTATATACCTAAATATATTTGTATATAAAGACAGAGACGAATTTATGTTTAGAAGGCAATCAATACCTGGCAAATGTATAGGTTCGGTAAAAAAAATGTTAGGCTCCTATAAATAATTAAATATAAAGAAATTTGTACTTTGCATTCGTAAGGGTAAGAGGTAATTATTGCAAAAATATTACCAATGTAGACTAAATACTTAAATGCGGTCCTGTATAATGGAGAAGAGTCATCTGAATTGAATTTGAACATTATTTCCAATTGAAAATGTATTTTTTTTTGTGTAACAAAAGAAGAACAACAACAGTAATAATAAAAAGTGTGATTGAAATGAAGCGATTTCTTCTTCTATTTTTATTTTTCATTTTTTTTTATATTTCAATTGAAATTGAAAATAAATCAACTTTATTTTCATAAAGAAAAAAAAAATTATATGTACTTATATTATTGTGAGTTATTCTTGGTTGAATCATCATTTTTATTAATTCATTTGAATATATACAATATTATTTATTCTGCATAGCAGACAAAACGGTGACTTCCTCTGAATGTTTGTATATGAAACTTCAATCCTTTCATCTCATACCATTTTTCTTCTATACAAAATTCAAATAATATTTTGAGTACACACACACATATACACTTACACACACATACACATTTACACAATAGTAAAACTTAAAATATAGAGACAGAAATAAATTATTTGAAGTAACAAAATACTCTTTTATATGCTTTTCTTCTACTGATGATCATGATGACGATGATGATGGTGCTGATGAAGAAGATGAAGAAGAATGTAAAAAAACATAATTCAATCAACGTATTCTAGTCAATATACACAATTTTCATCTATTTAATTACAAAATAAGACATTTTATATATTCAAAAATAAGAAAGATTTTTTTTCTTGTAAAGAAAAATTATTTAGTTTTTATTTTGATTTATTTTATAAATGAAATATTAATCGAACAGATTAAAAAACATTTGTTGTTATTTTCTCCACTATAGCAGAGATCACACTTTTTAAGATTAATCTTTTAAAAAACGTGAAATAAATTAAGTATTTATTTTGTTTTGTTTGACATCGGGGAGGGCCTATAAAATGTTGTTAAAATTGAAAAATCATCATCGCTTAAAATGTTTGAATAATTTTTACTATGAAAACTTATCTGTTATTTACGTGCGTATGAATAAACGTAAAGTAAGAAAAGATAAAAAAAAAACGAGAAAAGAGTGGAATAAGAAGGGGAAAAAGATATGTTATCGTCATTCATCATGAACATCAAATATATTTAAGAAAATATGTTTTTAAAGATAACATATTCGTTGAAATTTACGTTTTTTTTTCTCTTATTCGTGATCATGATTAAATTATATTTTTAAAAAAAATGTTACAAATAAATAGAAATTTTGCTTTGTTGATTGAATTGGATGCGTTTACTTATAAATAAATTTATCGATATTAATAAAAAAAATATATATTCATTACAGAAGGGAGTGGCGCTTCAGGAAAATATATAAATTTCAAAAATATGTTAAATAACTTTTCTCATTTTTTGTTAACGTGTTTACCAAACACTACCGCATGTTGTCATCCTTTTCTCTTCACGCCATTCCTTTTTCACCATCCTTTACAGGAGAGAAATTTTCATAAAAATCGACATAATAAAAAGAAAAGAAACAAAATTTTCCTTCCTTTCAAAACTCTTAAATTATTCGTATAAAAAGCAATAAAACCCGTTTAACGTAAAATAACCAAATAAAAATCTAATAAAAAAAAACTGAGAGTCGAATATGTTTCAAATATTGATTTTATACATTTTTTCCCTTTTTTTTCACGCATTTTTTAAATAAGTAAGTAAAACAAAAAAGAAAACAAAACTCTTTTTATATATTTTTTATCTTTACTAAAAGTACTTATTGATTTTTATTTAAGAATAAAATTATAATCACGTCACGATATAAATACGCCGCACTTGCTTATATAAACATTTTGAACCAAAATAATTATGATTATTTAAATTTAAAGCATCCGCGTGTATATCAGCGTGTGTATAAATAAAAGAAGAAGAAATCATTTATACTTATATGTAAACATATATTTATTTTGATATCTGAACACAAAAAAGAAATAAAAAAAAATAAAAAACAAAAGAAAATAAGAAAAGAAAAGTATTTTAATCTCCGTTCATTTTTTTTTTGTTTTCATTTTAAATAAAATAAAATGAAATGAAACGAAATTAAATATGCACTTTTAATTTATAATTAATGCAAAAGCCATTAGGCATGAATCGTATAAATAAATAATATCAAAAAATCAGAATTAATTTTTTATTCTGGTATTTTTTATTTTTATATTAAATATTTTCTATAATTTCAAGTTCATTCGATTATATTTCAGTGTCATTATTTTGTTCATAATTTGAATTATTTATTTAATTATAATTGTAAAAAAAATTATGTAAATTGTATAGACAGTTAATCGAGTTTTTGAAAAAAAAATTAAATTAAATTGATTATTTAATGGTGGTCTAATAATAAAGGTATTTTGTGTGGTGGTCAAATAAAAGATGAAAATATTATATACAGAAGTTTACTTTAATTATTGGAAATTGATAAATTTAATTAGGAAAATAAAATTGTATGAAAGAGGAATTATAAAATATCGGCTAAATTTTCTTGAATAAATTTCAATTTGATTGAATGACTTTTAAAAACTTTCATCCACATAAAATTGATAGAAATTTTCTCTAATTAAAAATTTCAATTAAAAATGAAATCATAAAATGAATTGAATTTTTCTTATCAATATTTTTGACAATAGAAAAGTATAACAAAAAACAGAATAAAATGAAAACGTTCGCAATTTTTGATATCAGAAAATTTCTCACATTTATGAAAGTATTTTATCAAGGGAATAACCGACTATTTTGCAATCTACTGACTGAGGAAACCGCGTGTGCAAATTTTTCTTTGTTGTTGTTTATACTGCTTTGGTTTGTTTTATTTTTATTTCTTTGATGTAATCGTTTCGTGTAAATCTAAAATCTGTGGGGTGTTAATTAAACTAGCATATAATTGGTTTGGTTTAACCACTTCTTCTCGTGGTTTTTTATGAAATCATAAAATTATCTCTATAATTTCTTTTATAATTTTCTTTTTTTCCATAAAAACTAACAAATGACAATCTAAACGAGTTCAATATTTCTGACAATTTCAGAAATTGATTTTCCAAAAATTGATAAACAAATCGGATGAGATCCAAACAGTGATATAATATTTTTTCTACAAAACCAAAAACAACACAATTGCTTTTTCTGTATACCAGTAGCATATCAAATCTCACGGGAGCGACCACAATAAAAGTCACGATGAGATCATTTATAATCAAAAATTATGTTGTATGTTTGTCGTGTTAGGACTAGATTAAGTAGAAAAATGTTCAATATTGCTTTTTTATTAATTAAAATTATCAATGTCAAGTGCAATTTATTTATTATTATTCTAAGAAATATTTCCGTATCTACCTACTGATAAAATATTATCTTTTAATTTTCATTTCATTGATTTTTTTTCTCTTTCTCAGAATTTCAATTTATTTCTATTTCCTTGCCTTAATTTGATTGTTATTGAGACATTTCAGTGTACAAATATATATAATCAGATTGAAAGTTTAAAGACCTTTAGGTGTTTCATATCTGATGTAAAAATCAATCATAATATTCAACATTTTTTATCATCAGAAAAACAACCAGAACTGCTAAACAGAAACAAAAAATATAAAATTAGATCTTATTTTTCGACAAAAAAAATTTATGAAGTGAACCAAAAATAATCGAATTGCTCCGATAGAAATCTGTGAACTGTAGTATAACAAAAAAAAAAGACCTGGAACCATTTTAATTATCGCAATGGGCTTTCATATTCATATGGAACATCCCAAGGTGATAACAAATAAGAATTTGTTATATATTCGTGTTTTCCTTCTTCTTTTTTTCTTGCCTTAACTTATTTATGCGAATATTGCGTACAAGAAATTTTATTTTTATTGCAATAAAAAATGTGAATAATTTAGTATGAAAGGAACTACACACAGTCGCACATATATACTTATTTGTATATATTAGATAAAGGTCTCAAGGGACACATATTGACATTCATATAATATACCTAAACAAGATTCTTGTAGAATTGTATCTATTCTATACATAGGTACACTAACACATATCCATATAAATAAACATCCGAATAAGTATTATCAAAAAAAAAATACATATCCCCAAAACAGTCACCAATGAAAGTACATATATAGGATATATAAAATAGCACGCACCATCATCATGATCATCAACAACATCCAAAAACATCTAACAAAATGTTGAAGACTACAATATTCAATGAATATGTACTTATGAGTATAGATAGGGATAATCCCCTAAGGAATATATAGGAAGGAAGTAAAATAACCAAGTATAATAATACTCAACATTCTATAGGTCAACCCAAAAAAAAACGTTTTCCTATAAAATAGACAATGTTTGATATTTAAATATTGAAAGATTTCAATTTTCCATTTTCAATTCATATTTACATCAAATGGTTTGATTCGGGAGTACAGAGAAAACGTGAAAGATATAAAGACTAAGATAAAACTGGTCAATTAACAAACATGAATCAAACCAAAAAACCTTTCTGAAATCATTTTTCTATTTTTTCATTGCAGCCTACATGTCGTTATAGACATTGTTCTTGTTTGAAAAATACTATTTCCGCTCTATGAGATTACCTACTTCTAACTTACCTACTTTTTTTATTGCAATACTTAATGTATTAATGTACCTACCAACATAAGTACAAAATAAAAATCAACAAACCAAAAATAAATGGGAAAAATTGCATAATCCTTAATAAGAAATATTTTAAGATTTAAAATGAAAAACATTTTAATAGACTTTTAGAAAAAAAAATTCCAAAACATAATTTAAATGCTTCCTGAAAAGCAAAGAAAATTCTATAAGTATAAATAAATTGGATCAGTTCGGTCTCTTTCGATTTCTTAGAACTTAAAAACAAAAAAAAAACGATGTGAAAATACTCTATAACGTAAAACTGCTAAAAACTTCTCTTGTACAAATGAATGGATTATTTTTCTTTTATATTTCTTGGAAACTATGTATACTTATATATATACACATTTATTTGTGTATGTAGGATAGAAATAGGATACATAAAAATCCAAATTTATAAAGGATTTTATTTTATATTTATATAAACAGGAGGATAAGGATTTAACTTAAGTCTCATTTGAATTCATAAATTCGCGTATACTAAAATAAACACACACGTACCTACACACACACACAAAAATAAAATAAATTCAAAAACAATTTTCAATCAGAATTTTTACGCAGAAATTTTAACAGAATTAAATAGACAAGTGAAAAAGAAAAATATATAAAATAAAACAAAAACAAATCTAAAACAGAATTTGTATAGGATATTTGTGGTAAAGCCTTTAGAATTTACATAATTTATGTGGCGCCGTCCATAAAAACATATGTTCCAGAGATTCCAGTTACATGCTCACTCATTTATAGATGAAATTTTATTTGATTTTCTGTTTTGCAATTTAATTTAAATGCTTCGTTGATTTTTTTATTTTGTTTTCGTAAATTTATTAAATAAATACGATTTGGAAGTGTCTGTAAGTATATGAAAATCGTTTGTGATGAAATATTATACCTATTCGTTTTATTAAGTAAATTGAAAATTCATAAAATTAACCTGAAGTCAAACACATGTAAATATTCACGTTTTATCGGGGTTAAATTTGTTATAATCCCTTTTTCATTCGTCATTTCAGTATACTGTGACGACGATCTCTTTTAACCCTTGTATTTATTCTCACTTAAATTCCTAACGTTTTTTGTGATGTGTCAAAAGGTATAAAACAGGAACAGATTCATATAATCCACAATCATTTTATATATAGCCTAGGGAATAATATTTCTCTTATATTTCATCACCACATATAATTCTTTTTTCATTGAATCAATACAAAATTTGTATGTCAGCTTAGCACGATACAAGTGCAATAGAGGAAATATAGTGTTCTAGGTCATTAGGGCAATTCTAAATTATTTTCGAGACAAAAAATGTAGTCATACTTATATAAATTTTAGGTTAACGCCTCCCATTATTGGGTAACAAATAAAACAAAAAGAAAATATTTAGTAAGGTACCAAACTAACGTTACATTTTATCAATTTGTTTTGCGTAAAATTATTACCAACTATTTACATTGTAAATTTATAATAATTTTGACGTGATAACATTAAATATAATTTCTTAGTAAAAAAAAAGAAGAAAATATGTTTATATGACGTCAGAAAATATTAATTATCATTTACTTATTTATGATAATTCTAATTAAATTCATACGCTTTTTTTTATTCTTCTTCTTCTTTTTCATCTTCACTCTATTACTGATTCAAGTGTTAAATTTTTTTTTTTGCAAAATAGAAAAATTAACTTTTATTAAAGATCGAATTGAAACAAGAAAAAAGAAACTTTCAAAAAGAAAAAAAAATTACAAAAAAAAAACAACAACAAAAAGTAAAAAACAAACTGCCACATCTTTTAATTAGTGTTAAGTAAATAATAGTAATTTGATTATCAATTATTTTACTTTATTTTTTTCAAACGAAAATAAAAAAAAACTTAATAATAAATTTTAACCGCAACAACGAAATCAGAAAAAAAAACTAAATAAATAAATAAAATTATTTAATAAACAAAATAAATGATCGTCATCCGCATTTTAAATATATACCACACAAGACGACCATGAATCGATTCCCGGATGTATTTTTTTTTATTTCATTTCTAAATAAGTTTCTGGTTAACGTTTAATATATTTTGTAAGTATTTCAATTTCCTCAAACAAAAAAAAAGCATGTTTTTTAGCATTCAGGAACAAACAATTTGTGGAAATAATAGAAGAAATTTACTGACTTTTTGACTTTTTTTTGTTGTGTATCTTCTTTTCAGCTAAAAACTTTTATTGTTTTTGTTGACTCGTGTGATAATTTTTAAATTGATTTTAAAATTTTTCGTTAATACGACAAGAGTATTAATTTTTAAAACAAAAATTTAATAGGCGATTCATGTAATTGAAAGGGGTAACCCGCACTAGAAAAAAACATTCATCCAACTCAATGTTAATAATTTCAATTATAAACTCATTTTAAATTTTAATGGATTGGTGGTTCGTTCCCCCACCAAATACTACATATTTCCAGTTGCCAAAAAAAAGAATTTCATTTTTAATGAATGGCATATAATATTTTTTCTATTAATAATTCTCCTCTTACGTCTTAATAATTAACATATTGAAAATTGTTCAAATGTTATTATTGCATCCAATGCCCTTACCAATTATCAATTTTTTTTAAATCTGAATTTTTTTGTTGAACTCACAAAGCGATTAAATTACGACAACTTTCAACTAAATTTAACCTTTTTTAAATTTAAGGTAATGAAGTTTTAGAAAATCTATATTGAGTGAAAGAGATAGAACATACAGAGTTTAAATGAATATGCGTATACCTACATACTCAACTTTGTGTTAATAGAATAGTTTTACTCTTAAGACTAAACTGATAAGAATAATTTAGTTCATAAATGTAATAACAATAATAATAATAATAAGAATAACTGATTATTTCTATATTAAGTTAATCTTAAGTTTTGTTAAGTAGGTACCTATTTACATCGGGTATATTATATTAAGTAGTCTAGACAAATAATCATAATAATAATAATAATAATTTTAAATTGAATTTCATTCACATTTTTTGTATTTGTATATTTGTATTTGTTTTGTTTGGTTGCTTTGTAAGGATTCAGTTAATTAATGAAGAGGAAAAATAAAAATACTTACTTAAGTAAAAATAACTGCATAACAAAAGAAATAATTACTTAATACTTATACACATTATTCATTTCAATTATTCGTTTTTCTTATACTTATTATGTCATATACTGATAAGTAAATATTATTTATAAATATTTCTATCACTAATCCAAAATTTTACTAAAATAAATAAAATATATAAAATACTTGCACACACACACACATCACACACAATACAGAATTATATATAAAAGTATTCTTTTTGACTTTATATTTTCATATTTTTAATAATTAAGTGTTTGGTTCAAAACAAAACAAAATAAAAAAATAAAAAACTTTGAAAATATTTGTACGATGTCATTAGAAATTAATTGACGTCAATAAGACATAAAAAAAAAGTTTAAATGGATTCTTCAATCATATTAATTTTTTTTTTATTCATTATTTGATTAACTTTAAAGAAAATGTGACGACTTGATATTTTTTTTTACTTTACTTACTTTACGTATAGATACAGTAGCATATTTTAAAAATTCGTAAATTTCTTATCAAATTTATTTATGTGATGATGACGATGATGAATTAATAAATGTTTTATTTGAATATCATTAATTATGTATACGATAATATATTTATTATGTCAAAGCAATAAAAGTATGTTAGATACATACGTCACTTATATTAGATCTTGTTCTGGATATATTTACAGTAAAACCTGTCTACTGTATAACCTTGTATAATCGAAACACCTCCTAAATAAAACTTCTAATTATTGATTACTTTTGTTATGTTTACCAAAAATGTGTAAGCGAGCCACCTGTTTAGGGCATATTTGCTGATAAGTAGACAGAAATTGAGTGTACAAATTCTAATTTAAATGGAATTAAAGAAGAATGAACGAACAAAAATTAAATCATGAAACTGTTTTAATTAACGAACGTTGCCTTATTATAGAAAATTAGTAAAATGTTGAACTCAGGATTTTTTGAAAGAAAGTAGAGTAAATCGAATTCAGATGGATCATATTCTGACAAAGGGAAATACGTATATAAATTATAGTTAGAATAAATTCATTTCTATCAGAAATTCTTAGAAAATAAATTATAAAGTTTTTAAAGCTGTTTTGTATAAAATTAAGAGGGGTCAAAATTGAGTTGGGTTTGTAAATTCATGAGAAAAGAAAAGGGGTAAGATATCTGAATTCTGAATTTAATTATATTTTTTTTTAATGTTAAAAAAAACTTTTTTCATCTTTCATACAATAAATAGAATAATGAATGGCTTATTAATACAATAATTAATGACTAAGTAAGACGCATTAATATTTTACATTAATTTACCTATAAAGTAAAGAATTTATGAAGTTTATATTTAAATATTCTCTATTCTACTTAGCACATCAAAATAAATAAAACAAGACAAGAGTATAGAGAGACAGACGTCATAATTGAAAATAAAAATAGTCAATATACCAGAGGCGGCGATCAAAACAAATTTTTTAATAATAAAATCATCTCAATTCATAAACTTTCCCTTGACATTTACATAACTTAAAGAAAATCTTGTATGTCCTGAAAGAGCAGAATACAAATTTTAGAATACAAATGTTGGTACTTATTATTTTCAGAAGATCTGTAACATTATAACAATTGTATAGTAGTATGCGGTCTTAAACCAAATCCGTGCAAAAAGAAAATAACAAATATAAATAAATAAAAAAAAAAGTTCACCAAACAAACAAACAAATGAGTTATGACGTTTTCTTAAGAATATTTTATTGTGGAAAATTGTTTGTTTTCTAGATGTTTGACTTTTTCTTTATACTGAGATCTAAGAAACAAATCATTTCCTTAATATGTTTTTGTGTCTGAGAGATTTTTTAGGAGGTAATAAATATAACATCATGATAATCATGATTCTTTATTATTATTTTTCTTTTTGTGTTTGGTCGGATGTTAGCCGACGGCAATATTTTAGAGAATCATTTCTGAATTTAAGTCTTATACTTACTTTTATATACTTTGTGGTAGTAAGTATATTTTTTTTTCTAGTTCATAAGAAAATTAATAGAACGGTTGTTTATTTCCTTCAAAATAAAAATGCTTCAAGGCATAAATTCTTACTTATTTGATAAAACAAAGATAAAATAAAATTGTTATTCTATTAAGATTGTATCAATAATATTTTGATGTTTTTACTTCACCTTACAGTACATATTTTTCGTGCCACACCGGTGGCAGAGTGGAAAACACGACGAACTTTAAAAATCGAAATAATAGGGTCATGAGTTCAATCCTCGCCTTGGATCTCTTATAACAAATCACAATGATACAACGGATTCATTTTTGAGTAAGTTAAACTTGATTTTCACTTGATTTGAGACATTTCATGACTTTTACTTTTTTACAAAAAAGTTTTACTTATTGAAAAAATGTTGAATCTTACAATGTCAAAACGCTTTGAGACTCACATATTTCTTCATGAAAAATTCATCTTAGAAACCCCAAGAAATTTAAATTATGAAATAAAATCAATTTTCTCATTTTTTTGTTCAACAAAAATTTTCAATTCCTGTTTTTTTTTCTCAATTTTAACAAAAAATCCATTGTACACATACACTTTCATTTCATGACTACACGCACATACACAATACATTTATTAAAAAATAATAAATAATTCATAAACCATAATAAAATTTAGGAAAATATCCATGAAAACAAAATAAAAAAAAAGTGTAACAACAAAAAGCTTTTTACACAAAAGAACAAAAAAAAAAAGGAAAAAGGCAAGGGGGTAAATGGTAAAAGGGGAAATGAACGTGAAATTAAATAAAATAAAATAAAAAAGAAATAGGAGAGTAAAACGTTAAATAAAAAAACAAAAAAACAGGCAACAACAGAAACTAAATAGTACCTACGTGGATTGACAAGATTTTATAGAATCGATTTTGTTCTTGTATTTTGTATTTTCATTTTATTCTTATGATTTGTTTTTTATTCGTTTTTTCTTTTGTATCCATCAAAAACATAAAAACATAATAATAATCAAAAAAATTTACCCGAATCTAATTCAGGACCGGTAATTTTTTTTTTTGTTTTTTAAAAAAGAAAAGAATCAACCAACAATGAGGAAAATTAGCGTTTTAAAAAGGAAATTAGTCAACAGAAAAAAAACGAGAAATTTATGATAATTGATTAGTATTACACCGTACATCCCTTCCGACTGAACCATTCGCCCTTGTTCTTTTTTTTACCATTTATACTTTATAATAAATTCTCTCACTCACAATAACACAACACAAACAAGAAAAACCTACTAATTTTATACATATTAAAATATCTAACCAAATTCCCCTTGACATCCCCTCGAAATACAACAACAACAAAAACATATATAATTCACCTTTATATAAATGACCCATGGGACCTCTCTGAATCATGGGTCAACCACATTACATTATTATATGATATATTTCCACCTACTCTAAATCTACATACACACACACACAAATACATGACTATTACACGCCGGTAACAAAACAATGGCCGCTTGTTGGTCATTTACGTTAATAATTTACTGAAGGCATTCATTATTTTTATACTTTCTTTCCTTTTGTTTCTTCTTTTTTTTTTTTTTTTGTAGAAAAAGGGGTTTATTTTTTACAAACTTACTTTACTACTCTTCTTTTATAACGAAAACAAAAAAAAATTGGTTCTATAGTCAGAGACGGTTCAATATATTAACAACAAATTAAACTAGAATGAAAAAGCGACAATCAATTGAAGGCAATTAATTGTTAAAAAAAATTTGTTTTGACTTTAATAGACTGTAAAGTGTCATCTTATTAATATTTATATCCGTTCCGTCAAAGATAATGATATTTTTAGGTGGAGGCGTAACATTTCATAGTTTCAATAAAGATTGTCTGCCTAAAAAAAACCTTTTGAAATTGAAAATCGGCTCTGGGATTTATCGATAAAAAGAAGTAAATACAAACACAAATACAAATCAATACATCGACATACAAATATACATACAATAAAAAAAGGAAACCTTAAGTATAGATAAAATACTTGACTTTAATACGGTCCAGAGATAAGTTAAACAGATAAAAACCGATAATATAGATAAATAAACAGTTTTATTATCGTTGATCTTTTTAGATAAAATATTAATTGTAATTATTATTGCTCTCTTATATATTCTCTCGATCCCCTATTTTTATCTTTTTTTGCTTTTGAGTCGCTAGAGAAAAGAAAAAAAACCAATAGAAAAATATCAGACAAATCAGAAGAAAAATAAGAATAAAATGGAAAATAAGAAGAAAATGGAAAATAAAAACGAAAAGTAAACCAAAAACATAAATAAAAACCTCAAAAAAGAAAATGAGAAAAGTAAAAGTTTTTCGTGAATCTTTTGTGTTTCTATTCTTCTTCTTGTTTTTTTTTTTACTTTTCAAGAGTTAAAAAAAAAGGAAAGAAGTTTGGATAAAAATTATGTATTGAAGAAAGTCTCAAACGCCGATATTATATTATGTCAAGGGATATCCATAAAGTCGATATTGATTTCATTTTTTTTTTTTCTTTCTTTTTTCTTAAATAATATTTTTACTTCTTTATCTTTTCCTTGATAGAAAAAAGAAGAGAAAAAAATTATATGAGAATAAGAAGAACTAGAAAAAAGAAAGAATACTGATGATGAACGAACTTCTACAGAGGTCAAAGATTTGACATTCGAATATTTTTGACATTTTTTTTTCTTTATCTTTCCTCTACGAAATTTTTCTTCCTATTTCATTTTCGTTGTTTCTTTTTTTTTTTTACGTAAATATGAAAAAACAAAAATGAAAAAAGGAAGAGGAAGGTTTTTTCCTAATAAATAAATGATTTGAATTTTTCATTTTTTTCGAATAGATTTTATTTTATACTTTTGTCGAAATTTGATAATAAATCTACAATAAAAAAAAATAATTGGAAATCCAAATAACATAAATGTCTCCAAAAATTCGTATTTATTAGATTAATTGAAGTTGTAAATATTGAATTTCAATTTGAATTCAATTAAATTTCATAGACATGTTATTCATTCAAGTCCAACTAGAGAGAAATCTCAACCTAAGTAAGTATAGGTATCTACCAGAAAATATTTTTATTGCTAATTATTTTAGAGAATAATGAATGATGTCCAAGATACAAAAGATAGTCTTAAACAAAACTACAGAAAGTGAAATCAAGAAAATTAATGTTACCTGGAGTGAGAAAAAATTAATTGCAAGTGATCAAGTATTTGAGATTGCCGTATGATCCCAGAAAAAAGTCTTTACCACGTTGTTACCTTTGACCCTAAATTCTTTCAATTTTACTATAAGTACCTGCTTACTTTTACTTATAAAAAATTAAATCAAAATAATAATCATTATCTTCAATGGAATGACTCATTGAAGAAGACAAAATTAGGTTAATTTTTTTGAAATATTAAGTTTTTCCAATCTTCAAAAACGAAATAAATAAATAAATAAATATTGAATGAATCAATTGCGGGAAAATGTCAAGTTATTTGAACTTTTATAAAATTTATACAATGATGAAATCTCCCCATCGATATAAAAAAAGAAATAGCAGACATTTCATCTATATTTTATATATGATGAAATCAGTACCTATTCTTGTCTTTTACAATGTAGAAGTAAGTATTTCATAAATTTTCTCTCTCTTTCTATTTGCTTCTGTCTTTTATTCCCTTCATTTTTTTTCCATTTCATTCTATTTTCTTATATTTTTCCTTTTATTTTTATATAAAATACAAACAATCAATCAATAAACATTATTCCTCCCCATATATATATATATATATAAAAACCTCTACCTACTTTTACTTATGCCAATATCCAGAATAAAAACGAAGAAAAAAAAGAAAGAAATAAAAATCGAAAAAAAAAAGCAAACACAATTCAAGTGTGAAAGAAAGACTTGAGACTTTAACTTGGACAAAAAAAAACACAAAATTTATATATTGAGAAATTCAATAAATATAAAAGTCGCTTTCATCTATTCCACATTTAACGAACATTTTTTTTTTGTTTTATTTTATTAACAAAAGAAAAACGGAAGAAAACAAAGAAAAAGAAAATCTAATGAATAAAATAAACATTTTCCTGTTTTTTTTATAACATTCGAAGAATCTTAAATCATAGAATTATAAATGAATGAATGGATACAAAACATTTTTGTATTTTATTATAAAGATAACTATTACATACTTATACGTAGGTTCTCTGAAATATATGGGTAAGATTGTGTGTGTGGGTCCTTATTTATATGTTTATTCTATGTGCATTCTCTAAGGAGATTAAATTAGACCTCACAACAGCACAACCTTTGAATAAAATATCATTTTGAATATAAGTAGGTTGTTAATGCAAACAAACATACTAAATTCATATCCTGCGCTACCAATAATCACTAATCGTGACTTACACCAGAACTCGAACTTGGACTCTATAACAATACCAAATTTGCGACAGAATTCACTTAATAAAACAAAACGACAATTTGTGATTTTAGATGAAACCTAAAATCAGTTTTATTCTTTTTACTTAATATTGATTTTCATTTTAGAATATAATATGAACACACTCAATCTGTCTCTTATGGACAATTTGGGATCTTATGTAATAAAAATCTATACGATCAATTTATTTTAGTTTCATGTTTATTCAGTGGTTTACAGACATTAATGTTGAACCCTTTACCAATACTTAGTATTGTTTGCCTTAATTGATACGCATTTTACAATATTTATTTTGTAAAGGACAATTTAATCCTGGTACAAATACACTTTAGATTTTATCTTCTTAATTTCAAATTGATGAATCCATTGATATTTTTTAAATTATGCTTGTTCATAGTATCCAAAAAGCAATATTTTCTATGAATTTTTTTTTTAGAAAAACCATCTCACAGAATGATAAGTCCGCTCTTAATATCTTGAATTTGGATTCACATAAATGGAATTCTAGTTCAGAATAAATGAGATAAAAAGAATTCAATGTAAAACAGAGGAAACATTATTTAAGCGTCAGTTAATAGTATTTATTGTGAAATCAGATAATAGTGTGTTACAATCTAACAAACTTTTGATAATAAAGTTTTTCATATAAAATTCTAATACTTATTATCTTGGCTTATAAAATGATTTATTATTTTGTAATTTTCTATTTTCTATTGCCATACTTACTTGTATTAGATAGAGAATTTTCCGAAAGAGAAATATAAAATATTTAAACAATTTTATTTTGATGGCAAACTTTTACATATTAAAAAAAATTAAATTTATAGCAAAATTTAATTAAAATAAAACTACAACAAAAAAGAGAAAATCTTTAAATATTTTAACTCTTTATGATGATGAACCCTAAAAATGAAATACTTGTGTTTAGTTTATTCTATGCATGAGGATGATGAGTGAGAAAAAACCTAAAATTGAGGTAAACCACAAAAATTGAAATTAATCAAAAGAAAAACTAAAACCAACAAAAATTTCTTACAATTTGATTTTTACAATTTTATTTTTGTTTTAATAAATTTTAACTATATCATTTTTCTAAAATATGAGGATCCAATGTTGAAAGTTTAAACACCATGTGCAACGGTACCAATGAGTAAAATGTATGCAACCTTTGTGTAAAATTTATCATTAATAGAGTGAAACTTCCAGTAAGCATTGTAATTCAACTTCAAATCTTTTAATCCAACTGAAGTAAGTAACTTTTATTATTTTTTCTGAAGTTTTCTTTAATTAAGAAAAAAAATTAAAATAAAAGGAAATATGTATATTTTAATAATTTATTTATAAGAATTCAGCTCATCTTATTCAGATAAAATTTTCCATAAAATACAAAAGGAAAATTTAATTAAAACATTAAAAATGTATTGCTGATAAAATTAACTTTATTTATTATTCAAATCAACTATTATGGTTTTTTTTTGATTTTCTATATTTATTACGATAGAAAATTTAACATTTTTCTTATCAACTTCCGAAGCAAAAACTAAAACAACATATTGTCGCCACATACAACATTCTTCCATATATGTACTTAATTCTACCATTTGTTTTGAATAAAGAAAATTCGATAAATTTTTATTTTGACGTCAATAAAAATACCAAACACGCATCATAAACGACAAAACTGTGAAATTTACAAAAAAAGAAAGATTAATACTCAATTTTATATAAGAGAAAAAAAACTAACTAATTAACTAAACTACAAACAAGAGAAAAAGGGCATTTTCTTCTTCTTCTAGTTAACACTTCAAAATCAATCTAAAAACACTTTCTATAAAAATGAAATAAATAAATAAAATACTTAATCGAGATATGTTTTTTTTAACACATTTGACCTCAACATTCTCATATTTATATTTATTAAATCAAGATTTCTTGATTCAATTTTACATTTTTACATTTTCTAACACATTCGGATTCGGACTGTTAATAATTAAGTAGAAAAAAATGTTAAATAAATAAATAAATAAATAAATAAATCAATAATAGAATAAAAACACAACACTTTTATAGTAAACTTGATTGACTATAAAAACTATAATAATAACAATAATAATAATAATAACGATCAACTTCTTCTTCTTCTTTTTCTATTTCTTTCAAATAAAAATCAATAAACAAAACTTTATTATTTTTTTAACAAATAAAATATCAAAATGCTTTAGTAGAGATTTAATTTGAAATTCATAAATTAATTGTACCAGTTAGACTCAATCAGATCTTAAATAAATATTAATTTATATTTTGCAAAGAAAAAAAAACAGAATAAATAATTTAAAAGTCAGAGACGTGCTAAAAGAATTTTTTTAAAAGTAAAATTACAAGTTGAATGAAAGAATGAAAAATACAATTAAATATATATAATCGGACCAACAATTTATGTTAAGAAATGCCACCAATTAATTAGATGGTCCCATTAGATGAGGGTAATTTCGATGAATTTTATTATATTCTTGAACTAAGGAATCAGTTCATTGTATCGAAAAGTCAAAGATTAAAATCCACCATTTACAACATGAACCAATACATAATTGCGTCTAAATGTGATTATCTTTTCTTTTTCTTTATGATTAAAATAAAACAATCTGTAATCATCATTGGAATATTAATTTTCTTATATAGAATAGAACTTCATTAATGTAGTATTGAATTTAATGTAGAATTGAAATTAAGCACGTCTTAGATTCTTTCATTATATACGACATTGTGTTCTCTCTTTGCAATTACAAAACTAAAGCAATTGCCAATAACTTTATTAGTATTTATATCAACAAAAAAAACGTACCTACTTACATCCGTGTGTTAGTTTTTTCTAGTACTTAATCAAGTTTCATACAGTTAGTAAGGTAATAAGAAAAAAAGTAGGTAAGTTTAAGTTCGTGGTATGAAAGAAAAATTATTTAATAGAGGAGGAGAAACGAAAAACAAAAATTAATTAGAAATATATGTACTTTAGGTTGGGTCTGGTACATTACGTATAGATACGTTACTTATTTATAGAAGACAAAAAAGAAAATAATAAAAAAGGAAAGAAACTTGAAATGATTCGTCAGTATATTAAAGTAGGTAAGACGCGTGTGCAGATATTGTATAAAAATGAATAATGAATCTAAAAATATAGAAAAGAATGAAAACAAGAGAAAGAGAACAGTAGAGTAAGATAAATTGGTAAAAAAAAAGCGGAAGAATGTAAAAATTGATAAATAACAAATTGTGAGAATTGGAGATTAATGGAAACAATATAAAAGTTCAGTATAAAATGGGAAGGGAAAAGAGGAGGTAAATACATAATCGAAAAATGTCGGATTTAAAGGATGGAACTTTGATCTTGTAAATAAGATCTCATTTCTCCGAATTGAAGAAAGAAAACAAAAACCCTTTTATTGTTTCGTCCTTCAATAAATCCATAAAAAAAAATTTTATCGTGTCACTTATTGTTGTCATTTATCTATTCCTCCCTATATTAGCAATCCTCCCAACCTCCTTACCTTAGATTCACCAAAACCTCTTTAATCTTTTATCTAAGTCCGGAGTTCTTATGTTCTCATTTTTTATACATTTGAGGGTGGGCAGACTTTCAAAAAGGTTTTTCTTTTGATTTCTTTTTAGTAAAGACAAATCATAAATTTATTTATCAAGTAGCAAAAAAAAATTGATGTTTTAAAGAACAAAAAGGGGATAATAAAATCATTGCTAATATTTTATAATATTCATTTCTATCAAAATCAAATAATATCATAATCAATCATTTGATATTTTAGGTTGTTAGGTAGGTGAGGGAACATTGATCTGCGATTCAATTATTTTGTTATTGCAAAAGTGTGACGAACAAAAAAAACATTAACGAACCACAAAGGGTGTATATTTATAGTTGACCCTCATGTACTAACAATTTAAGAAAATTATAGCCTTAAACGAACGTCGTCTACTCTACACTAGTCCTACATCCATATTATGAAATTAGAGTCGAATTGAACAGAAACGAATAAAAAGTCATGAGGAAAATAATTCTTTCATTAAATATTCTTTTAGCATTTTTCATTTTGTATGAAAGAAATTTGAGTTGATTTTTCTTTTTGGGTATAGAGAGAAAACATGAAAGATAAACAATGTATTTAAGTAGTAAAAGGTAATCAAATCAAATCATCCGAATAATTTTTTTTCCAATCAAATTTCTCCCCTAAATAAAAACGGAAAAACTTATGATGATAAACCAATATAATATTATTAATTGAAAAAATTCATTGGTCATTCCTTATAATAATATATATATATATTAATCATTACATTATTAAATGATTTTGTATTATTAGTTATTTCCATGATGATGACGATGATGCTGATGATGATGACAATGATAAAGATGATGATGATATGACATAGCGATTATTAGTATACGACTAATTTAATAATGTGTGATCAGTCAATTGACACTCAATGACATATGATTATTATAATTAAAATAAAAATGAAATCTAATGAAACGAAAAGAATATTAAAGAGAGAAAGAGATAGGAAATATATAGACACATATTATAATACTTACTTCAAAGGGAAATATTTAATAATAAACATAAAGTAAGGGACGAGATAGTTATATGTAGTGTGTCACTTATAGTAAATGAAAAAATGAAATAATTTAGGAGTATAGAAGACGCAGTAAAAGAATATTTATGAGATTCCCGTTTGTCTCATTAGCTGCGAGTTTAAAAACAAAATTATGAGAACAATTAGTGAAGCTGTCAGTAAGTTGCTATTTACAAAAAAATAATCTCATTGAGGAAGTTAAGTACATCGCTATAAAAAGTTCAATGAATGAGGATTACATTAAGATAAGAATTAAATAATTATCATTGATCAGAACCAAAAAAAAGTTGGAATACGGTACAGTTAGGTAATAAAAAAACTCCGTTAAAATCTTTTAAATTTCATACAAAAGAAAGAAATTTAATTAAAAATAATTAATTAAATGCGGTTAAAATGAAAAAAAGACATCCGACGTAAACAAATTACTTCTCAACAGCAAGTAAGTATTGGTATAGGTACTTTACTGATGATCTCAGTTTGGAATTGAATAAATTTAATCTGTTGTAACTTAATTAAATAAAATTATTAAAAATTGGTTAAAAAAAAACCACAGTTAATATTCCATGACAAAGATGATTACCAGAGTATGACCAAGCGCATCGTATATTTTTTTTCATACGAAAGTTAAGAGGAGGCAAAGTCACAAACAAAAAATAAAGATCATTCAAATATTTTTTTTGTTAAATGCAATATCTGTCATCGTCTATAAATTTGAATGGATTCAACGATTAATTATATTAATTTTAAAACCTGTATAATTGGACCACAAAATTCATTCAATGATTTTTATGAGATTAGTCAGTTGAATCGTTATTGCCGTCTTGACATTCAAATGGCAGGTTGTTTATTAACTAGGTTAAATTGATCTGGTTTTTCCTAAAAATTAACTTATGCTGAGTTTCACAACAATCTAAAGTCAAGTTTAGTTAAAAACAAAAGAGACAACATTCAAAGAGAAATAAAATAATTAACTTGAAATTTAATATTTATTTACTTGGTATACTTATCCAATTAAAAATTATTTTCTTTTATTTGACTAAGTAAATCAGTAAAGACAATCTTTAACATTTTTTCTTTTATATTTCTGTTTATATTGTACGCGAATACATCTTCTGATACTTATTCAAATTTTTTTTTTATTTTTATTTCGCAACAAAATAAAAACAAACAACAAAATTTCTTTAAAACGTGCTCATCCAACATAGCTTTTTAATAAATAAAAAATCGTTGAAATTTTACTTCAACACACACACAACAACAACAGCAACAAAAAAAACAACATAAAACACAACGAAGAAAAAAATAAAATAAAAAAAGTAAAAAATAAAGCAACACGCGTTGCCTTGGAAATTGATGGAACACAACCTTATAAAAAAAAAAAAAATACAAATAATTTTATTTATAGAAAATCGTAATAGTTAATAATACTATTTTTATGACGTCCCCATTCCTCCTCACCAACGTCTACCAAAACAAGAACAAAATGTTCATAAGTTTAAACAAAATTAAGTAGGATACGTCCAAATTTTTTTCAACTTCTTCCCTATACCAATACTTACTTTCGGAAAAGTGTTCAAAAGTTTCACAATACACGTACTTACTAAAGTATCTTCAAACTTTTCCAATTTGATGTTAATTTTCCTCCGAATATTTGTTTCATTGTAATTTTATATGTTAATGGTATTTGTGAAATTTGAGGAAAAAAACGTTCCCTAAGTAAATATAAATTTCACCTATCATACATAAGATAAAGATCACACAACAAATTGCACAAATTTTGTTATACATAGATTGTACACAACCCATTTCACAGTGAATTCCTAGATAATATATTTAATCCGCGGTTGTTATTTTTTTAATAAAAAAACAACCAAAAAAAAAATATTCATAATAAATATTGAAACATAAAACACAAAGAAAAGTGTAACATTTTGTAAATTGATTTGAATTTTGTTGTTTGTTTGCTGATTTCTGGTCATGATAATATTTTTTTTTTGTTGTATAAAATATTCTAATTAATTTTTGTAACAAACCAAAAAACAAAAATAAAAATCAGTTACAACGCGCGCGCGATAAATTCATGTTTTTGTCATTTCTGTGAATCTGAGTATAGACAAAAAAAAATAAATAAAAGTAGGGGGAGGTGATTATTTCTAGAAAAATCATTATCGCAAAATTCGCAAAATTCGCAAATATTATTAAGGGGATATTAATTCTGCACCGACTGTCAATATTACAATTTAATATCAATTTTTGCAATAATTATACAATTTTTCATCCAACAATTTTTGATCACCTTAAATTACACGTATTGGAATTTTTTTTCTTTTTGCTCTGAAATTTTATTTTGATTTCAAAGTCACGCATAAAATTCTATTTCATTAACATGAAAATATAAAAAAAAGTAAGTAGAACAAAAAAAGTAGTAACAACAACAACAACCAGATCATTCTAATACTAAAACGGTGACACCTTCTATAATTAATTTCAAATTAGTTTTTTGTTTTTTTTTTTTTTTGCTTTAACTTTTAGCATATTTTGATGAAGTAACAAAAAAAAAACAGAAGTACCTAAACGTTTTTATGTTTCTATTAAAACACGAGAAACACACTTTATTTTTTTGTTTTTCTGTTTTACTTTTTTTTATAAATAAATCAGTGAGTATGTATATTATGTAAATATATTAATAATAGTCAGTATTATACCTAATACTTAAGTAATTTGATTTTTAGTCATTCATATCATGCAATAGAACAATAATAATAGAAAAAAATATAAAACTCTATAAAACAATGGGGGTAGATTTGACACTGGTATAAAATTCTTTCAAAATTAAATTAAATTACTTTATGTTTGCATCTGTAAAATCTTTATACCTTTTCTAAGTAAGTACGTCTATAATTATGCTATTTTTGTATAATCCAAATTTAGATCCAAAATAATTCAATACCTTTTTTTTTATTCAATATTTGTATGTGTGTGTCCAGTGTGCACTAAAATTTTATGTGTTCAAATATGCATTCATGGGTGTGTATGATTGTTTATAACTCTATTAAGAGTTAGAATATTTTTTTTAATTTAAATCATATAAAGTGCACGTAAATTAATCATTGTATGTCGCCACTAAGTACTCAACAACTAATACAAATTTAATCTTTATTCTTATTTATAGCTACTCACAACAACAACAACAATAACTAAAAAATTTAAATGCGCGCGCGCAAACAAGTACGCGTGAATCGTAACAATTAATCAATTAATTAACATTAATTAACAAAACTATTATGAGTTTTTTTTTAGTAAGTTTTGTTGTCTGTTTTAGAAATCTTTGTAATATTTATATTTATTAATTTTAATTTATTAAGGCTGAATTCGAAAAGGTTAATAATGTTATGTTATTGGGATCCGCAAATTAAGTATATTCCGTGTCAACTCGTTCTATGTCATCCTTAAGTGAAAATGAAATAAAGAGCACTATAAGATAACCAACAACGGAAAGGTAAAAATACAATACTATTGATGAAATTCAGGGCAGAGTTGAGAACGCCAATATTAGTACAGCTTACAGTATGTAAAAAATTGTGTACTTCCTTTCTTAAGTAAATTCTACCACTGGCTTACTACTAATAAACTAGTTGTCTCAATCAATTTTAACGAAAACTATCCTTTCCGTGATATTCCTTATATCGAAGGTTAACGAAGATTTAAAATATTTAAAGAAACCTATATCGATTTGGACATGAACACACAAACTATAAACGTACTTATCAAGAATCATTATTCTTTCCTTCATTCAATTATTCATTTTACATTTCTTTCCACTTGATTTGGTTTTGTTTTTTTTTTGTGACAAACAAAAATCAGAAATTACAAAACGAAAATATATGCAAATTAGTAATTTTGAATAAATTTCATTCACTTTGTGTGTGTGTTTCGTTGTATCGGTCATTTTATGCGGAATAAGGTATAATTTTCGATTGCATGTGAACAGTTTTTTTGTTGTTGTTTTTATTGTTAGAGTTTCTTATTTCAGAGTGAAATTATTATTAGTTATAATTTAATCATAAAAATTTATTTTCTGTTTGTATAAGTAACTTAGATTAAATAAAGCACTTTAGGAATTAAACTGTGATCGTGTCATTTTCTTTAATAGAAAATAATATATAAAAGTTCGTTTACTACGAACCAATAATTATATGTTTTATACTTATAATGATCCAATTACTTCGCTTTACATAAAATGAATTAAGGTCACAATTGCACCGTGATCCTCACACAGTTTTACATTTTCCAAAGAATCTTAGAATATTTTTCATTTACCTAAAGTTCATAATTTATTTACATTTTCACTGAGTTTCTTATACACGCCCAATAAAATTTCATAAACAGAAGAGACGCTACTCCAATAGCAACAGCGATAAAGATTCTAAATTTTATAAAGATTATACTGAATTTAAATCGATTGATAAACAAACAGTGAAACACTCACCCACATTCTACCGAAAAAAAAAGTGAAGATTAATAGTAATTTTGTGATTCAATCCAATAAATCGCTCATTAAATTTAATGAAAAATAAACAAGAAATAAAATATCGACTTGCTATAATTTTTTCTTTGTACTTACAAACAAATATCACCGGATAAACTAGGATAATAAGTGCCGATAATACTTAAGTGTCGTCAAAAGTTTAATTTTTTAAGTCACGTTAATACAAAGAACAACAAAACTATATTTTTGTTTTTGTTCGTTTACATCTTTTTTTTTTTTGTTATTTTTAATTAGGCTACAAAGCTTCTTGACCTTTACTCAAATTTTTTGATAATTTTTCGACTTTTGCAAATTGCAACCGGCCTGAAGATTTTATTATGTGGAACCTTTCGAAATCTTTAAGAAAAGAGATTAAGAATAAAATCTGTATTTTCATCGAAAAGTTTTTTAATTAATTGCTGGAAGAATGATTAAAAAGAATAAATACTTAGTTAAGAAAAAAAATAAGGGATTTAAGAAATCAAATTACAAAAGGAAAGTTTGGGACTTTTCGAGAGGATCAATATTTATTGTCTAATATTTTGGATGTTTATTACAAAAAACAACATTAAAAGTATAAACGCACAGAGCGCAAAAAAAAATATTAAAAACTTTTCCTCATTTTCCGATATTAAATAAATAAAAAATACTTAAAAGGTTTAATACGAGAAAAAAAGTTGCGAAAATCTTTTTACGAGAAATAATATTAAAAATATGTCTACTTTTACTTACGCTACCCAATCTATCATTGTTTCTATATCTTACACTTCCTATTCTGTTACCTCCTTACTCTTTCACTGTGTCCTCTCATTCTATCTCTATAAACCATTGAAAATTTTCAACAAAAACCCTCATTTCTATTGTCAATATAAAAGCTGAATAAGACATTAGAAATTTATCAGAGCTTTATTTAAAGGTTGTATTTGTAAGGGTTAAGAGATGGTAGGGGTGGATTGTGAGGTAAGGATATAAGTTATATATGATGTAATATAGGCAGCAAGTATATATTTCTTAGAGGAAAATACGATGGTAATGAAGGTGTGGAATAGGAATATATAAAAATATAAAGAGAATATGATGGTAATGCCATTCGGGATGAATTTTCAATTTTCAACTTGGCCAATCATTATTAAAAGTAAAATTTAACTTAAAGAGGGAAAGAGTGAAAAAAAGGAATATTAATGGAAGAAGAAGAAAAGAATGTTTATGTGTTTTTTTTACTGTTATTCATTAAAAGTAGGTATAATACTTCTTATTCTTCTTTTTTATTACTTGGAAAATACTAAAATACTACCATTACCATGTTTAATCCATGTTCCTTTCCATTTCCTTTAATTTTTATACCAAAAAAAAAAAAACAAAAACTCAACCATCCTCTCTCTTGTCAATTGTCACCATTTATGTTTGATCAAAAGCGTAACTCGGTGGCGTACAACATTTTTTGTTTGTTGTTATTTTTGGTTTTTATTTTTGTGTTTAAATTGTAGCATTTTTCCTTTTTTTTTTGCTGTCGCCAAAAAAATCAACCCATCCTCGCCCATTCCAACATAACCTCTGTTGTTTTATGTTTTGAAAAAAAAAATATTATGAAAGAATGACGAGCATAGAGATGAGAGCTTTTTCTTTGTTGTAACAGCGAGCTTTTTTTAGTTTATAAAAATGAATTCTATTGGAAAGAGAAGAAGTAGAATTGTGATGGGGCAGGGGATAGGGATTTGTTTTTTATAACAACAACAACAGAAAGTTATATATAAAACGCAAACATTGCGCATAATGGATTTCCTCTTCTTCTTTATCTTCATCTTTTTATTAAATGTTTTTTTTGCGTTTGTGTGTATGTGTGTGTGTGTGGCGCAACAACTTCATGATGATGAATCGAGGTCTGTGTATTCCATTTTTTATATTTTATTTTTGAAGGTTTTTGTTCACGTCTTCTCCTGCTCATTCTCCTTCTTCTTCTTTATATTTTTCCTCTTTTGGATTACAAAAGCAAAAGAAAAAAAAATAAAAAAAAAGGTACAACAAATGGTTTATACCAAATTAAATCAATTACGTTAAGTACTTTATTTAATTGTTTCGGTCAACGTAACAAGAATCTCAAAACTATTTAAGTTTAACGCGTAGTAAAAGAACAGCAGCCGCACAATAGAATAAAATACACACACAAACATTAGACTTTGTCACCGTTTGTTATTTCTTATTTTATTTAAAAACCAAATTCAATAACTATTTGAGGATAACCACTATACAATATAAGAAATATTCGTATCACTTTTATTTCAATCCGACCATGATTTCAATGATTTGAAATTGATTTCAATTGACTTTATGCAGTAGAATTTTGTAAAAATTTTCTTCAAATTAATTTATTTCCAAAACTCGTTTGTGACAATCTTATCGATGGTACCGAATTCTGGTTCACTGAGAATAGCATAATGAAATCTATCTCTATCAGTTGTAAGTCTACATGTTAAGAAAGAACAGGAAAATAATCATTTATAGAGTCACTGTGAATAAAAACAGAATGTAGCTTCTATCATCTGTAATCAAATTGAATTCATTGTGCAAATTGAGATTTTGTATAGATAAAGTTCGATATGGCAAATAAATAAAAACTTAAGAAAAGTAAATTTTATAGAGAAAACACATTCATAATATCAGAATATAAGAAGAACACAAAAAACTAAAAACAAATGAAAATGTTTAAATAAGGTAAGTAAAAAAGAAAACATAAAATATACACAAAGGAAAACAAGAACAAAAACAATATAAAATTAAATTCAAACTTTTTTTTTTCATTTCAAATGAAACGAAATGAATTGGATGGATGGATGGATGGATGAATGGTTTGGGGAATGGCAATGAGATGTATTTTATATAGGATAAGTATAGAATGAGTCAAAATGGATAAATAAAATGCCAAAGAGTATTATTATTTTATATGTTCTTACGTAAGTAAGTAAGTATAAGACAAAAGGCATATTAAATAATACAAGAGAGAGAAATAGGAAGACAAATATTTTAAATTGAAATTTTTTTTTTTTTTGCTTTGCAAATTTAAAATCTCAACTCGACTTTACTAGTTTAGTTTTTTCAGATGTTCGTTTTGATTTTTTGTTGTTAGTGGGTGCAAAATTGACAAAATGGCGTTCATAAAAAATATTATATTAAATTCTAAAAGCATATTTATATAAAAATGTGCAATGGGGTAAGACAATTAATGTGCAATCAATGTGAGAGGTAACGTTTCGTGTTAAAAAAAATTATTATCAGAATCAGTCAGTCTTTTTTCTTCTTTCCTCTTTCTCTTTCTGATTGTATTTGTGTTAATTGGCATCTGCCATCATACATAGATGCCGCCACCCTTTAAATGCAAACAAAACCCTTTTACTAAGAGAAAAAATGTAATAAATCAAAGGAGGTTTAAAAACCGCAGGAGGTAAATATTAGAAGGAAATTTAACAAATGAATGTTCTTTTTCACACAACAGAAAAATGTAAATAAAACGAATAAAATAAGATTAATTTCTTTGAATTCATTATTTCTTTCTTGTATAAACTTCTTTTCTCTTAAAAGAAAATTTACGCATTTCTTACTGTCTTCCAAAACAAACCGAAAAATAAAACTAGCCGAAAAATACTTATTGGAAAAAAAATTCTTTGAGAAGAGAAAAACAAAAAAAAAAACGCATTAGATGGAGGTTAGAAGACTTAGTCGATGGGTAACTTTATGAATCAGTAATCAGATGAAAATAAAATATAAATCTTTTTTTTAATTTTCTTATTTCCAGTGACGTAAGTAGGTATAAGAATTTACCTCAGAAGTAAAATATTACATTCCAGCTTCTCCCTCCTCATTTCATTCGTCTCCTTCATTATATTCTTATTGTCTTAAGATTAAGAACCATACGCACCAAGATTAATTGATATTTACAACCTTATGTATTTGTTTATTTCTTGATTTTTTTTTATGTCCCACCCCACCTTTAAGTATGCTTGTATTTATACATGTGTAAGTGTGTAAACGAACAATAGAAAAAGAAGAATAAGAAGAAGATATTACCACAAACTAATAAAGTAATCCCCTATCTTTTATCCGCTTCTTCTTTGATTAATTCAATTCTTTCACGAATTATTTTCATTATCGTTTTAAAAAGAGTAATGTTTGGCACATCAAACAAGAGTGAACAAAATGGACGAACAAACACTTTGATGATCTTTGATCAAAATCTTTAATTTTTTACCTCGTCTTTTTCCACCTTAATTTATAAGAAAGCCCAAATGTATGAAACTGATTTATCAACGAGGAATTTATTAATCCACAGAATAAAATGATAATCTAACAATGAGTGATTACACCACCCCTCCCGATACTGTTTATTCTCCTACGAAATTTTTCATACCGACACACCCAGCCACAGTCCATGTAAAACAGGCTTTTAGTAAATAAATAAATTATTTGTTGTTTTTTTTTTGTAAAAACAAAAACAACAACCAAAATAAAAATCTTCAGAAAAAAAAATCACAAAAAAAAAACGCGAATGAAACACGAAGGCATTGACGTCAATTTTTGTTTTTTGACGAAAAAATAAAGAAGATTCTTTTTTTTTCTTCACGAAAAATGTTCAAAGAAGAAAAAAAAATAGAGGCAAAAGAGTGATTTTTTGTCTCTTTTTATCTTCCCAAAAACCTAAAAAAGAATTTAATAAAAACAAAATAAAATATTTTGCACGAACCTTCTCTAGCTTTTAGGTAGACCGTATTGGCCACAATATTCTCTAATTCCATTAGTTCCAGGTTGGCGGCCTTTTTTTAATCCCTTTTTTCCAATTTTCCAAAATGGAAAAATAAACAAGCAACAACAATAACAGAGAAATCGTAAAAGACAAAGAAAAACTAAAAAAAAAATTAATTTCCTTTTAAAACGATTTCTTTCTTTTAGTAAGTTGAAGGAAGCAGAAGCAGTCCAGCGGCCCAGCAGCTCACCACTTACACGGTAAACATACAAGAAAATTTTCAGCAGATATTTTCGTGAGTAAACGTGTGTGTTGCCTTTGTCTACCTTTTCTTCTTCTTAACAATGACGAAGATGTTGAAATTGATTTATTAATGTTTGTTGTTTTTGTTTTCTCTCCATTCAACTTTTTTTTGTTCTTGTTTTTTTTTTAGTTTTTTATAGGAAAAAAACACACAAAAATTTGTTGAAAAGAATTCTTTTTTGTTACTTTAATAGAGTGACGTCACTTTATTCTTCTTAATTGATGATCTTACTTCACCTCCTCCTGCTTCTTCTTCTTCTTCTTCACCTTCTTGTTCACTACCTTTTGTTTATTTTTTTTTTTTGCTTATTTTCTTTAATGAATCACAGATTTTTTTTTTAGGCTAAACAATTTCACTTCAAATCATTTTTCTTCTTTTTCTCTCTTTTCTAATATTTTTAAGAAGAAAAAATATTAACAAAATTTCACAGAAATAAAAATCACTTTTTTCAATTAATTTTATTTTATTTCTTTTTCTTCTTTTAATTCATTTTTTCCTCTTGTCTTTAATCGTCTCCCTTTCTCTCGTACACCCTCTTACGCTCTCTTTGATTCAAAAACAAAAATAGTTTATTCTTGTATGAATATTCTTCTTGTATTTTCCCTTGATCGAAAAAAGCAACAACAATTAAATTCAACACACACAGCCACACACAGAAACACACACCAAATAATACGACATGAAAACGTAAAAAGAAATTTTGTAAAACGTGTGTGTGTGTGTGTTGGTTTTTTGCGAGATTTTTTTTTGTTGTTGTTGCAAAAAAAACAGTAAGAAAATAGAATATTATTACACACAAACACAGAAAAAACAATGGAATGGTAATTGAGGATGATGATTGTTTATTTTTCTCTTTTACTCTTCAGTCTTCTATTGCTGCTGTTTTTTTTTTGCTGTTTCGTGGTCTGGTAAACTCACAGAAATTTAGAAACAAAAAAAAAAAATACACAACAAAACTGAAACTGGAATAAAAATTATTAGAGAAAGAACAAAAAAAAGGGCAGCAACAAGAATCAAAAAAAAACACTCAGAGAGAGAGAAAGAGAGAAATTTTATTTACGTTGTTTTTTTAGGGAAAGAAAATCCTTTATGTTTTTGTTGTAATCTTTTTCTTGTAATTTTTTTTTTGTCTTTTGTTAAGGAAACAGAAAAACAAAAGAAAAGTATATGTGTGTGTGTGTGTAAAATAGTTGGAATGAGACAAAAAACAGCAATAAAAAGATAAATTCCGATGATTTTAGTTCGGGATGTTATTCTCGATGTTAATTCAGTTCGATTAAATCGTGACTGATTTTTCTAATTTTCCACGCACAGAAAAAAAAAAAACAAAAGAAAAGTTTTAAGTACACAATTTTTTTTTATTTTCAGAAAAAAAAAACTTCTTTAATCAATTTATTTCACAAGAAAACATTTTTTACCCTTCTTTAGTATTTCTTTGTATTCTCTCACTCTCTCTCTCTCTGTTTTTAATATTAAAATTCTTGTTCTCTCGTTTACACCATTTTCAAAATCAAATCGACATTCCTTCAGAACGAAAGAATTTTTACACAGAAAAAAAGAGCACAAAAGATTCGAGAAGAAAAAAAAATATGTAAAAAGGTTCCTTCTTCTTCACAATTTTATTTTTATTCCATTTTGCTTCTAATTTTTTTTTTTATATATTTAATCGCGTATTTTTCATCCCACGCACTTTTTTTATGCATACAAGAAGACGCACACTACCACGCGCAATTAACAACAACTAGAAAATTATTCACAGTTTAATAAACTGTTTAGTAAAAAAAAAAAAAATAAGTTTTATTACTTAAAGAAGAAGAAGAAGAAAAAAAGTTAAGTTAAGTCTGGTGGTATGCAATTGATGTAAGAAAAAGAGCCGGAGAACAGAGAAAAATGTACACTCTGCCTGTTATTAGTTCTAACAGAGAGAAGGAATGATGAATTAAAAGTAAAAAAAAAAAAACAACAACAACAACAAACATTTACTTATATTTGTTTGTTCCTATTAAATTGTTGTATGAAATAAAAATGACCTCTGTCACTGCGCGTATTTTATTGTTGTTGTTGTTAGTAATTTTTTTTTTTTAGGTTCTTCTTCGTTTTTTTTTCTCTTTTACAAAAACAAAAACATAAAAGCACACACACACACACACACACACACCGGATGATGGATCAACTGTGTCAATTGAAAGTTAAATGAGGATAGGTAAAAAAAAAAAAGAATTAATATCGTTTGTTGTGTTTATTATTTTTTATTAAAAAATATATGAAATAAAAGAACCTTTACTTTTATATTATTTTTTCTTAATTGAAACAAAAGTGTAACACTTTTTTATTCTGTTATTCTTTTTATTTTATTTTTTTGTTTTCAATGAAAAATTAAAAGAAAAACAAAAATTCTTTTCTTTATGAAAAGAAACAATTTTATATTCCTGATTTTGTTTCGATTTAATTTCTTAGCAAAAAAAAAAAAAAAAGGACGAAAAAAATTCGATGAAGCTGTGGAAATCTAAAAAATATGTTTGAATTTTTCCTTTTCCCCCGTGTAATTCAGAGTAAATGGAAAAAGGCAAGAGGAAATGAATTAAAAGAAACACACAAAAATTGTATCACTATTTTTTTTTAAATTATTTTATTAAAACACACTTTACTGTTTTATTTAACTTAATTATTAATTAATTGAATTAAAACAGAAATGTTTTCTTATTTTCTTTATTCACATTTTTATCTCATTTTTTTTTTTTTATTTCAATTATTTTTTACCTCTTCTTGTTTTACTACACACAACTTTTGTTTCTATTTAATACATGAACACACACTTTTCTCTCAACTAACTCCTTTTTTATAGTAAAAATATGTTTCCGTGTTTAATAAAATTATTTACTTATTACAGTTAAAATTTTGATTAATAAAAAAAACACTGTTTTTTAATTAATTAAAAAAAAATTTCAGATTGTGCTCTTTAGTGAAGAAAAAACACAACACCCATTTCAAACGTCAGAAAAAATACTAATTTTTTTCATTCTTCATACGAACGAATACGAAAATACCGAATAATTCACGAAAGATTAAAAAAATGAACGTAAATTTTAGTCGAAACTCAATGTCAGTTCAATGTCCGATCAGCAAAACGAGTCAAAATGGTACTATTTTATATTGGAGACAAAAACCACACAAGAAAAAACGAAGTTGGCAACACTGAATTTAATTCAGCAGGACATCCAATTTTTTTTTCAGTCCAATTCTAACTCAGCAAAACACCTATATTCATTAAACATGGTTTATATACTTACTATGTTTTTCATAGAAAAGCTTGGATACAAATTAATTAAAAAAAGATAATTAAAGAAAAATTTATTCATTATCATTTTCGTTTATTTTGTAATTATAATTCAATTATTACACGTATAATTATTATCTATATTCTTGTCTTTCTTTATCATCAAATTTCAGTTTACTTAAAACATAATTAACAAATAAAAAATTAAAGAAAATGGAAGATTTTCATAACTTTTACATTCAGAAAAAAAAAGTTATGATAGCAAAAAATGTTTGAAACGATAAAAAAAAAATAATTCAATAGGGACATTCATGAGAATTATACAATAGCAGACACAAATTTCTTAATTATAATTTTCTTTCAAATTTTAATCTCTTTATCATTTATAATTTATTAAAATAATTGATCTAATATTAATTAAAATTATTGTCAGCAACACAGACAAATATTTTGTCTATTGGCTTTTTAAATTTAGGATTAAATTTTTTAAATTAATTTGTCAATTACATCTTTTATTTTATTTTGTTTTTTTTTTTGTTATTTATATTTTTTTTTTTAATACTCATTTAATTTTTGATTAATTATATTTTATAATAAATCAATATTTATCTGTGACCAAATAAACAATAACAACAATTATTATTTTTTTATATACGACTTTTAACATTCTTCATCTTCAAATAGTTCCTTCGATTCCGCGTAAATATAATTTCGTTTTTTTTGTAAATTTAATTTAAATATTTTTGAACTTTCTAGTACAATTAAATTAATTATTTTTCGTCAAGATTTTCTTTTGGCTGAATTGACAAAATAAACATATTTGTAATTTAGGAATATTTTTTTTTTGTGTACTATAAATCAATAATTTATTTCTAATTATCTATTACAAAAAATATTCATTTGTCGGATTTCACAAATATTTTGCGAAACTTACTAAACTTCAAATATAAAAGAGATGAAGCAATGAAACGTTTTGTACTATTAAGTAGACAATTATTAATTCCCTAATTAAATAAATTTAATTTTTATGTTCCATGGAAACTAGTATATTTGCTTCTACTAAATAATATTAGTAATCAAAATAATTTAACAACAAATATGACAGTTGCAACAAAAACTTTTGTGAAATCCGACATAAAAACAATAATGCCATTTATGGTTTTTAGCTTTTTTGTTTTTCTTGAATAATCTGAATTTTTTGTTTTTATATGAAAAAGCGATATGTTGAGATTTTTCAATTTTTAACGCATGCATTTAAAGATTAAAGGGTTCCTTTCATCATTCAGTCTCTAAAATATCAATAGAGGGGAATATTGGTTTAAGGGAAAATGGCAGTTAAATTCTTGTTTCTTTTATAGAAAGGAAAAAATATAAATAAAAAGGGAAAAATGTTATTGAGATAGAAAAAAAATATGGGAATAATTGTGAAATATTTTCTTTTTTTATCTTTTGAATCCAATAAAGGCATTTTATATATTTTTTTTTAAATACGTTTTTTTATACATTTTTTTAGTTTTTTGTTGTTTTTTTTTTTTATTTATTTATTTATTCTCTTTTTGTAAAAAGCTATTTAATATAAGATGACTAATAAAACTGTTTTTCAATATTTATTTTTATTACAATTATACAATTACAAATACGAACTACATACAGTGCTTTCATTCTCTAAAAAAAAAAAATTTTTTTGTATTGTCAATTTTGTATGTTCCATTTTTTATGTTTTTCTATTTATATATTTATATATATTTTTTTTAGATCCTTTAGTAATTCCTTATTTTATAATAAAAAGTACGATTGAATACAATCTCATTAAAAATCAAAATCAAAATTTTTCCGACATTATTCCAATCCCTTTTCGCACGCCCTCCCTTTTAAATACTGCCATAAGAATTCTTCCTTTTTTCTAAAACAATTCTGATATTTTATTCTAAAAATAGAAAAAAAAAGAAAAATATTGAAGCAAAAGAAAGCTTTTATTTCTTTTTTTTAATTCCTTTTCTTTACAAGGACTCATCCACAATTTTTAATTTCTTTGAAGAAAAAATTATCTTCAAATCAAAAAATTAATCTATAAAATTATGACGAATTTGGATTTTAATTTGATTCGAAAGGAAAAAAAAACACAAATGGATTTTTCGTCAATTATGTTGCGCCTTAAATAAAGTTAATTTTTTTTTTTTAAATTTATAAAACATAAAATAATGCATATGAAAATAGAAAAAGGGGAAAATTTCCTTTTAAATAACTTAAAAAAAAAAAATGATATGAATTTTGTTTGTTTGTATGGAATGTGTTTTGTTTAAGGTTCCTCAATATAAAATCTTCACTAAAACTCTCTTCTTTCTGTTTAGAATATTTTACCTAATAAATTTTTGCTTCAAGAGCTTTTTTTGTTATTCAAAATTGGGTGTGTGTGTGTGTGTGTGTGTGTGTGAGTCAAAAGACATTTTTATGAACCTCATCAGAATGATGTTATTAAAAAAAATTTCATAGTCATCTAACAACTTTTCTGATTTGATTCAAAATAATTTTGTACCTGAATTAATTATATGAAAGTTTTAGTGAAGATTTTCAATTAAAGTCTTAATTAATTAAAATTACATAATTAATAATTAATAATAAAACATTAGGAATAATAATAAAAATGTGTAGAATTTTCTCCTTTTTTTCGTTTTGTTCTCTTTCCAGTAAATTTTTCTTCTTGTTTAATTTTTGACAGCCATTTTTGTTTTAGATTTTTAATTTAAATTTTTTTTTCTTCTTCTTCTTCTTCATCTTCTTCTATTTAATTTTGTTTTTGTTTTTTTTTTTTTTATTTTCAGTTGTAATTATATGAATTTGTTTCTTATAATTAAACCTGAGCTGGTTTGGTCTTTCCAATGACCATTAGAAGTTTCTGTAGAAATCTTGTCATCATTACTGAAAATATTGGAAAAAGAGAGAGAGAAAAAAAAAACAATTATAATAAATTAATTAAGTTAAATTAGAAAGAAAAAAATTAGTTAAATTAATGAAACAAAAATATCTTATAATAATTTTATGTGAAAAACATTCAAAAATATACGGTTGTGCTTTATAAATTTTACATATTTTATTTGATGCCTGTGCGAATTAATGGATGCGCCATATTTTGTGCTTTTTTTTTTTTTTTAATTTAAACTTTAATTACTTTTTTTTTTATTGTTCTCCGAAAATTAAATGAAAAATTGTGCAGATTTATTTGTATTTTTTTACAAAAGCGTGATTCTTTATAAAGAAATTAAAACCTAAAAATGGAAAATAAAAAAAAAATACAAAAACGGATACTTGATGAAAGTCCTTCCCTTTTATAAATAGGGATTAAAATAAGGGTTTGAATTTTAATTCTAGCTTCATAGAATTTCTTGGATTGGTTATATAAATTTTCTTAATATATTCTTATATCAACTTTGTACATTTCCGAGTTGAACAGGTTTCAATTGTGCAAATGAATTTTTAATAGAAAGTAAAATTTAATGTTGTGAATAAAATACATGAAATAATTTAAAAAAATGCGAGAGGAAAAATTCCTTAGAAAAATAATGAAAAATAAAATAATTTAAAAGAAACAAGTAAAAGAAACAATACAAACAACAGGTGTAATAATAATTTGAATCCGGTTTAATAAAATATTCGACGATGAAACAAATGTAAATTGTCAATAAATGAATATTAATTAAAATTTGAATACATTTTTGTTTTTTTCTTATAAGTCTTAAAAGTCTTATAAGTCTTATAGAGGAAAGTTTTTGATTATTTTTATTATTATAAATAAAGTAAAATATGTAATTAATAAACAAATAAAAAGACTCGTTTTCATTATATAAATATTCAAATAATATAAATATTGTTGATAAATTCTAATCAATAATCAGTAACTACATTTTTACTTTTAAAAGAAAGGAAAAAAAAAAAATTTAAATATCTTTGTTGTTTTTTGTTGGATATTATTTGCAGTTTAATTAGTTAAATTAAAAAATTCTTAGTAAATATTTATTATTATTAATTTTTGTGATGACGGATCAGCTGAATATAATTATAATTTAATTGAATAACCTACAGCTATATACAGTCACCACACTTGATAAGAATTAACGTTAAAATCTCTGTCAACAAAATGTTGTTTCTTTCTCTTTTGATTATCGGTAGAGATTAGTTTTCATCTTCATTCTTAAAATTTGAAGAAAAAACCAGACGATTCTAATTAATGATTTAATTTATGAGTTTTCTTTTTAAAATGATTATAAAATTCGTCTGTGGCTTTTTCTTTTAAAAAAAAAAACCCGAAAATTGTTTCTAATTTTGAATCGGTAGCAGAAGTTCAACGAAAAATATAATTGAATAAAAAAATACCAGAAATTAATTATGTAAGATTGACATTCTCTCTCTTTTTGTTTTAAGAAAGAATTGATCAAAATCATTTATTTATGTTTTGTTCAGGTTTCCTTGAATAATCAAATAATACAATAACAAAAAAAACAAAAACAAAAAATGCACACGAGACATAACGCGTGTGTTGATAATAACCCGTATTTTTATTTTACATTAATTATTTAGTGAAGTCATGAAAACTATTTTTAATTAAATATTTACTAAAACCGGACAAAATCCAAATGGATTGACATTTTCTATTTTTAATTTAAAAATGTCAAAAACAACAAAAATTATTTGCAACAAAATAAAGTTGAATATTGCAACGTAACTGGAACAGAAACTAACTAACCAAATTGAATCTTCTCATTCAAAAAAGAAGCAAACCTTGGGATTTCATCTTTCTACAAATTGTAGTAAATTTAACACGTTTCAATATTTTTTAAGAAAGGCAAAATATTAAATTAAGAAAAAAATGAATCAATAAAATATTTAACAAAAAAAAAAGTAATCGCTTCAAACAAAAATAAATAAAAAAATCACACACACACACACACAAAACGAAACAAAAACAAAAAGAATCTAGACAAAAAAAAAAGAAGAAGACATTCAGTTAGTTTAATTTTGAAAAGTAAAACAATTCTTGTTAGCATTCTTATAATTATCAAATAAAAATAAAAATAAAAAATTATGAAATAATAAAATTAAAAAAGAAAAAAAAAAGAAAATAAATAAAAACCTTTTGACTTTTCGGTCTGACGACCATCATCAATTTTTGTAATAATTGAGTAAATCCTCCTGTAAAAATTTGTGAAATAAATAAATAAACAAACAAAACAAAAACAATTGTGTTTTAAGAAAATAATTTGCAAGAAAAATTAAATGAACAAAAAAAAAAAGTAAATTCATTTGAAGACGTTCAAAAATTGTATTTACAAAATTATTGTGATTTTTTTTTTGTCTTAAAATAAAAAAAAGATTAAAAAAAAAATTATTTGTGATGAGAAATTGAAATTTCTTTCTTCTTTTACAACAATTTGTTTCTTAATTTTCAAAAATTTTTGCAAATTAGTTAAATAGCAGCAACTAAGAAAAAATCTCAAAAATTCAAAATGAAAAAAAAAATATTCTTGTAAACAGAAACCGAAAAAGGTTGAGTGGAAAAATCTTCAAAAAGTTTTAAAATTAAACCAAAAAAATTCTAAATAATAAAAAACTTTAGCATATTAAATTTTTTTTTGTTATGAAATTTTCAAATTACATATTTTGATTTTATTCTGAAAAAACAAACAAATGAAAATTAATATTCAAAAAATAAATAAATAACTTCAAATGTTTTGTTTAACTTTTTACAAAAAATTTGAAAATATGGATTTCGTTTTTAATCAAAACTTTTTCTTTCATAATAAATTCATTTGTTTTTTAGAAGTTTTAAACAAATATTTTTAAAAGCTTTAAAAATTTAATTTTGTCTTTTTTCCTGAGTTTACCTTGTTTGAATTTACAATTTTACTTTTAATTACGTAATTAATTTAATTAATATTTATTGAAAATTGACATAATAATTTTAAGAATTAAATTAAAAACTGATCAAATTAATTAATAAATAAAATAAACTTACCCATCGTTTTTTGGAACCATATTGGTTTATTTTTCCATGCAATAAATAATAGATAAACTGGAATACTTGATAATATCATTAAAATACCGTAACCAGTTTCAACTGGACTGGCATACATTGGTACAATAGTAACAAATAATGTTGCAAGTAAATAAATAATTGGAAATACTAATGGTACACGAATTGGACGTGGTAAATTTGGTTGAGCATATCTTAACCATGGTAAACATAAGACTGATACACCAATACTTAACTGTAATTAAAGAAAAAAATAGATTTAGATAATTATTAATGAAGTATGATGTTAAAACCTCCATAATTGGACCACACTCAGAATTCTTTTATTCTAAGTTCAGAGCAGCTGGTGGTATCACTGTTTATTATTTTTAAACTAATTATATTCTTACCCATGTTGCAAAACCAACATAATTAATAAGTGCAAAAATATCTGATACAGTTAAATATAACATAGATAACAGTGCCATAATCAATACTGCTGGTGTTGGCGTTAGTCTTTGAATTTGTATCATTGTTAAAATTTCTGGCATTTGTCCTTCACAGGCTCCAGCATAAAATAAACGTGATGATGTTAATAAAATTCCATTAACAGCCCCAAAGGTTGAAAGTGCAACAAAAACTATAACAATGAAGAAAGCACAAAAAAAAAAAAAAAAAGAATTTCATTAATTAAATAATAATATTTTTTTTTAAAAAAAAAAAAATTTCCTTAACATAAAAGGTAAAAAATTTCATTTAAGAATTCAAACCTCATACGTAATTTTGTTGAATGGAATTTCATTTTCATGTAAATGTTAAATACCTGCACCGGATATTAATCGTGTGCTTTTTTTGGTTAGCTTTTTCTAGGTCAAATAATAATGGAAAACATTTGGGTAAAAACTTTAAAAGAGAAAAATAGAGGGAAAGAATTCCCATTAGTTGTTCATTAGAGGCATTAGTTATAGAATATGAAGAGAAAATAACGTGACGAGTTCAACTCCGGAGATTTGTATGGATTGATTTAAATTTAATTATATCACAATAACCTTCAACCTTCGTTTAGACAAAATTCAATAAATATCGCAGAAATAGTAAATCGGCAATAAAAAATTTTGATGATGATTTCCCATTTAATTTCAATTTTAATTTAACTTTTTTTTTTTACTCAAACCTTCACATTTCCTAAAAATATATAATTTTCAAATAAAAATAAATAATTTTGAAATAAACAAATAACGCAATTTTCTTCACGATTAAATCTGTTTATTCATATTTTTCATATAATCGCATTTTAATTCATTTGAAAAAAAAAAACTTAAATGAAAATCTTCATTAAAATTGTATCATTTCCATTCATTACTTTCTTTTTTTTTTTTGTCGCGTCTAAATAATTTGAAAGTTAAATAATTAATTTTTTTCGTACTCATCTCTGAATTTCAAATAAATAAATAACAAATTCTATTTAGAAATTAATCTCCAATGTGCGTTCATCATATAATTCCCACATCTCTTATTTAGTTAGATCGAAAGTAAAAACCACCCAAAGCAAAATTTTATCCATATTTTTCTCTTTCACATGAAATTAATGCCACATGTTCGTCTTCTTTTATTTTTTTTTTTTCTAAATAAAAACTTTCTTTAAAGAATAAAGGATAATTGCGTCGTAACAACATAGAAAAAAAAAATTGTAGTAATTGTGTTTTATTAAAAGCACAAACATTATTATTATTATTATGATTTTCTTTCCCTTATTCTCCCCACTAATGGTGCGTTGTATAATTTTCTTTATTGTTACGGCTGTCAAAAAATATCTAAAATGAAATGAATTGAAAAGGAAAAGACGATATAAAAATGAACCCGTATAATATTTTCTATATTTCGATTTTCAATTTAATGATTAATGACCTTTATCCTTTATCATTTGCGACGAACCAAAAAAACGTTTCTAAAATATTTTCCCACTCAATTTTTTCTCTCTCTCACTTTCAGTTTTCCAATTTTCTATTTTCACATGCTTTCTTTTTATACAGAATAAATATTTATGAAAATATTAAAAATCAATATTTTGGTAGAAGAAGAAATTTTTTTTTGTTACCTTTTAATACAAGTTTGGTGTTATATAAATATTATTAGGTGACTAAATGGGCTAACCAAAATCTGGTATGGTTGATTAGTTGTGTTATTGTTATTGTTGTTGTTGTGCTTTATTTGTCTTTTTATAAATTTTTCTAAATTTTCCCTACATTTTCGATTGTTGTTTGTATATATTTTTAGTTTTACTACTTTTAATTCATTTAATTTTAACCTTGAATGTAGGTAGAGTCACGCAATAAATAGCGTTAATATTATTAAGTTAAATTGATAAAAAAAAAAAATAATAACAGAGAATGGAACATAAATAATGTTGTGCAGTCAGTAGGTTTTTATACTTCAGTTAATTTTCTAAAAACCTTCAAACTAAAAATGTTTCGTTTTCATTTTTTTCCCCCTTACCACAATTGAAAAGGAAATTACTCAATTAATTATTTTAATTGAAATATTTGGAAAGTGTTATATTTGTTAAGAGTTTTTTTTTATTAAACAAAAATCGTTAATTATTTATTGCATTCCTCTGAAGTATTTTCTAATTATTTAAGATTATCTAAAAGTATTTCCATCTATCAAAGTTTAAACTCAAGACTAAAAGTTCATCGAGTGCAATGACCTATTTTTAATAGGTCAATGTAGAAGTCAAGTTGAAACATAAATTTTTCTTCAACTTGAACGTAATGAAATTCCATTAACATTTTTTGGTTGTTAGATTGAAATTTATACCTGGAATTGTCCAAGCAAACATTCCAAAATTTCTTTCAGCAAATGTTACAGCAACAGCTTCAGAGCCCAGAACTTCAACTGGTGATAATGTTGTGTAAAATGCAACATTTGTACAAACATAAACAACAGTTACAAGTGTACAAGAAATAGCAATTGCTCTTGGTAAATTTTTAATTGGATCTTTTAATTCTTCTATAATGAAATTTAAGTAGTTCCTGTAGGAATAAAAAAAACAACAACAATCAATTGATTAACAAAATTAAATTTACTTTGCAAAATAAGAAAGAAAAACATAAAATTTATGTTTGCACGATGAAGAACAATTTTTTTTTATAATAATATCCTCTAAGGATGTCATAAAGAAATAAGAGACTTATAAAAAAAACTAGGCTAATGCCTTTTAAATTAATAACGAAAAAAAAAAATGTATATTTACCAGCCATTGTACGCAAACAGCCCTGAATAAAATGACAGCGCCAGAGACGTCACTTCTGTTTTCGTATTCTCAAATGTAAAATATTGAACATTTCCTGTAAAAAGAAAGAAAGAAAGAAAGAGAAAATAAGAAAATCAAATAATTTATTTATTTGCTGATTGATTGATAATTGCAAAAAAAATTATTTTCTGTTAATTATTTACAAACGACTAAAAATAATTGCTATTCATAAAAAAAAAGAGTTAATTTTGTTGAAATAACACGGATATCCATTATTTAAGTCAATTAATCTATTATTAGAAAAAGGGCAAGACATCGGTATGAAGAAGTCAATTTAGAAAATATTTAGAACGAAAGAAAATAAATAGAAAAATAATCAATTTATAGTTTTATATTTCATGTTTTTAGTTATGAAAAATTGTCTCATTGGAATTAATATTGCCGTCAAAAGGATTTAAAATTCGTATCAAATTACAAATTACATTTTTTCTATAATTTTTTTCTCTTATAATTAATTTCATCTAATTCCATATATGGACAAATAGACTTTGTAACTTATTATTATTTATCTAATATCGTTTACTTATTTATAAAGACGTTTAATATATTTTCTATTCTTTATATTAACTTGTGATAATTGAATAATTCATAATATTGAATATTATTCTTATAAATAATCAATTAAGATTATAGATAAATGAATTGGCGCTACACTAACTTAGTACTGTTAACTACTACGTTTCGTTTTAATAAAATTTATTTTTATAAAACAAAAACAAACTATTAATTCAAAAATCTGTTAAGAAAATAAAGAGATTAAAATCGGATAAAAAGATTAAAGCAAAATTTGTGGGACTCAACAACAAGAAAAAAAACTTGACTTAAAATTTATTCCATGTTTATTTCTGTACTTTTTAATCACAAAAAAAAAATTAAAATTGGTACAGTCAATTTTCAAAATTAAAACAAAAAATCTCTTAGTTCTTATTTCACAATAATTAATTATATAAATTGTGGTTTTGTATATATTATTGGCATAATTCGTAATCTTTGAAATGGCAAAAACAAAAAAAAAAATTCATAGAAAGGAATTGTGAATGAGAAAAAAACAAAAATAATAAACACTTTCATTCATTTCAACGAATTGTAGGTATAAACGTTGGCTTTTTATTTTTTTTTATTTTGGTCTTATGCTAATAAGATTTCGTAATAAAAATTTAAAAATAAAAACAAGAAATGAAATTTTGTATGGATATCAATCAACGAAATAATAAATATAAATTGTAAATTATATTTTGCATGTGCCAAATAACGGTTGATTGAAAACAAGAAATTATCTTTACCTTTCATTTCTGGGTTTCTTATTTTTTTAAATTTCTTATAATACAAAGTGAATTTATCGTTTTCTAATAAACTCTCGTCATTATTATTAAGAAAAAAAGAAAAGAAAAAGAAGCAAGAAGAAAAAAAAAAAATCTTAAATAAATCAGATCGAATCGGGTATACAATTTTTTGCTCTCCAACAAATATTCTAATCAAAACTTAATTTCTTCATCTCTTATTCTTATGAAACATGACGAATATTTTTTTTTTTCTTTGCCTTGCCTCTTTTTGATTACTGGTTGGAGGAGATTTCCAAATCAAACATCGGATCAGTTCATGAAATAATCTGAAAGAAATTCATCTCAAAAAATATATACCTCCACTCAATAATCCTTACTTATGCTGTCCCTTCATCACCCTCGCTAAACCCCCCTTTTCAATAATCACTTTAAATTAAATCACGTTGAATTTCCATCTGGGGAATATGATTTTTTTTTTTTTTTTATAAAGTAAAAGAATAAGAATGAAATTGAATTAAATTTCTGGTTGTTGTTGTTGTGTAAAAAGTGTGCGCGTGTTTCTTTTGTTGTTGTATTATTGTATTATTGTGCTTATGAAATTATTATTTTTTTTTTTAGTATTGTTTAGTTTGAAATTCATGGATGAACGAAACATTTTAATGTTGTTGTTTATTATTTTGTATTTGAAGAAGTAAAAAAAAATAAAAAAAAAAAACAACAACAAAATAAAATTTCTGTTGTACAGAATGTAAGGTAAACCAAATTATTATTAATTTCAGAAACGAAAAAAAATAAATGGTACACACAAAAATTGACATTGACTTTGACCTTTGTTTTGATTTTAAATGAAAAAAAAAATAGAATTTAAACAATAATAGGAAACATATGAAAGTCTAATTTTTTGTTTTTACTGAGTGTTAATACTGAGTGTCGAATTTTTGGTGAGGCTTCAGTTTCACAATTGGAATTTTACAAGGAAGTAAAAAGCACAAAATATTTATTTATAGTTAAGTACCTACAAGGGCATCGTTTTTTTTTTTTGTTTTTTTTTTTAAGGGCCATAACTTTAAAGCTGTGAAAACTAATTTGGACCATTTGATTACTTTTGATTGAACAAATTTACTATTTTTGATTCACTTCAATTTTTACTTAGAAATCTCGTCCAAAAAAATAATTTAATTTATTTTCAATTGAATTTTTCCAATCTGTCAATTAATGTTTTTCTTTTAATGTTACATTTTTTTGATTTGATTTTATTCTCATTTATAAATAAATAAATTTTTGTTTTTTTTTAATTAAATTAAAGTTGGTTACAAATTGAATTTTCTACGCGCTTCCACACAGTTCCACCTTCATAAGCATAGAAAAAAATAATGCTTTTAGAAAATGAAGAAAAAAAGAATTACAAATGAAAAGAAATAATTGAAAAACGTACAATACCGTAACGAAAATATGAAAAAGTGTTACGTTTTGTTATTTAAAACTTAAAAACAAAAAACAAAAAAAAAATGTAATTCGTAACGAAACGTTCGAATAAAATGTTTCAAAAGTTGGTTACTGCGTCATTTTTAGATTCGTAGATTTTAAATATTTTTGTTTATATCGCGTCAGCTTAATTATCGAATCTTTTTTGTTTTTTTTTTCTTTTCTAAATTAGAGATAAACGTAAATAAAACTTTTTAGTCATAAAAGTAAAAAAATCTCGTGATCAACAAATTTTAATAAAAAAAAAAAAAAACATATTTGTGATTAGAAATTCGGTCAATGCACTTTTACTACACAGACATTTTTCATTAATTCCCAGATGTTGATTATCACAAATTTTATATTTTCTGATTATTTTCTTATTATTTTTTAATTAAAAATCAATTTGTGTGACTCTTAAGAATTTATATAGAATTAGCAATGCAAAACAAAAACAAAATGAAAAGAATTGAACGTAAATTATATTTGTTTCATAAATTAAAATAAATTATATGGAAATAAAAAAATTGTCTCTTGAGATTTATTGTTCTAATATTTAATACGATTAAAATTTAAAACAAAACATCAAATCTGATTTTTTAATTCAATTTATAAGAAATATTTATTTTGAAAACTCGGTAGGTACGTGCGTTTATTTTGAATCATGTTAAGTTTTACGTTTAGAATTATTATTCAATAATTAATCAATGTTAATTGCATTTAATTTCAATTCACTTTACTTAAGATGATTTTATGAAAAATTTAAATCTGTTAAAGCTTCAATTGCTTTCGAAGAATTAAGAAGTAATGTGTGAATATTTATCATTCAAGAGAATCAGATGAAAACATTAATTTCGTTATTTCTGGGAGCACACAAAGATTTAGATAAACTTAATGTAAGGAAAAAAGGAATTTAGGTGAAATTAAGAAAATATCTATACAAAGAATACAGATAATTGTTCAAGAGGAAGAAGAAATGATTATTTTCAAAAATATAGAAATAATTAATTTACAATGGGAAAATCAATCTTAAAATAAATACATAAAATATAAACTAAACAACAACTCACCTTTAATCAACATATAGGCACCAGACGCAATTATAATAAATAGTGCCAATAATTTTGCGTAAGTAAATACATCTTGTACGGTCGTTGCCCACTTTATATCCCAACAATTTACAAATGTCAAAACCACTGTAAAAAAAAGAAAGAAGAAGATAAAAAATGTATTCTGATTAATAAATTATTTACAATAATTAAACAATGTAGTTTAATCAAATATATTTCTATAATCAATTTTATTTGTTTATACAATAACAACAAAAAAACAGATGCACGCATTTTTCTTGTGTTCATTTTAATCTTAAAAAATTCAAAAATAAGCCTATAGAATTTGGAGCAGAACAAAGTCACGGAATTTGTGTCATCTTAATATATAATTTATATATTTTTTTTTTATATATTTCCAATGAATTAACGCGAAATTGATAAAATATAGAATATTATCCGGAAGCAACAGGATTAAATAATATATTTAAGAAAATAAACAAAACCTTGAATGAAAATAAACATAATGGAAGCAATAATGCTTTGCTAAAAATTTTGGAGAGATAGATTTGATTTGACCCATGTTTGATCTTTTAATCTGTATGAAACTTAATTTAAAATGACTAATTTCGATTGTAATAATTGAACAAAAAAATATTAAATAATTGTAAGCTTCCATCTAATTAAATTGTATTGTATTGTATTGTCTGAACCGGATTAACAAACAAAATAAACTATATATAGGATTAAATTGACTTAAATTATAATTGGATGGGTCCAAAAAAAAAATCAAATATGTTAGCATTCTATTTTTAATGACAAGATGAAAGAGGATGAAAACAGACAGAAATATTTTTATAATGAATGTGGGAAAGGGAAAAAATTGCAAGTCAGTAAATATTTTCTTTTTTATCAAAATTGAATTTGTTGCCAAAAGAATTTGCATTAAAAATCGATCAAAAGCAAAAAAGAAACAAAAAATGTATCGATTATTTTTTGTCTGATCGAAGAATATTCAATTTTAAATCATATAATTATTTCGCATTATTTTCCCCATCATTTTTTAATGTAAAATTTTATATTCAAGAAATTTTTGATAGAAAACAAAAATTATTCGTTCATTCGTTGCTATCCGCAACACTTCCATATAATTAACTATCGGTATCATTTAATTTAATTTTTTTGTTTTCTAAATTTCCTAAGCTATCATTATAATGTTCCGATTCCGGTCAAATATTCTAATAATTAATTTATGTATTTTTCTTTTGTGTGTGCGAGAAATGAAACACAATACCAAAATTATTATATTTAACAAAACAAAACAAAAAAATAATTACGTATGCAATATGATCTCTGGAGGTCTTAAAATTCTTATCAAATTATTTTTTTATTTTTTTTTAAATCTTCTGTTTATTATTTATATTATTTATTTATTTAAGAATAATTTTTCTTTAATTGTATTGTGATATGTGTTATAGGTACAAAGAAATACATTAATAAAAAATATATGTATGGAATTTTAAGTAGAGAGAGAGTGATACTAAATACTAGTAGGTAATGATGTACTCAACGTACTAAGACACTTTAGTGTGTATGAAGATTTTTTTTTTTTTTGAATATTAAAACAAATATTTAATTGTATTATCATAAATTAAATGTCGTCTGTATATGGCAAATATAAAATATAAAAATAAGATGAACAGATATTATGTATGTCATAAAATCATCATCATCATCATACAATTTTTCTTTATTATATAAAAAAAAAAAGATGAAATTGGAGTTTCTTATTTATGTAGAATTCAAACAATTATATTTATATATATTTTTTTAATAAAGAAATTGATTATTCAAGGTCTTTAAAATCTTTTTATTTGACTTTAAATTAAATTATGTTTCATTATTTACTTTACAGTTTAAGAAAAAAAAATCTATGCGCGTATCAATGCTATTTATGTTTGTAGAGGAAATTATTGGCGCATTCAACTATCGATTTTGTTTTACTTTAAATAAATTTCCAGTTAATTTAATCAATGCATTATACTTTTACAAATATAATAACGTCATTACACAAATTGTATTACTACACATTATTTATGAGTAATTTTGTAAGAAAGTGACTATACAAGGATATACTTTTGAATGCATATGTTTCAATAGCCTTGACTTCTAAATAGTAACATTGATTCCGTCACACAATAAATGGAGAAATACATAAAACTTGTGTGTACGTTTTTTTTTATTCGTTGCTTCATTTTGAAAATGTTGAACAAAAGTTCATGATTTTTATTTTTTCTTTAAATTCTATTTTAAAGTTATAAGACAAAAAAAATACTTACAAATACAGCAAACGGCTAACAATCGTGCTGCATCCTCAGGTGGTTGACATTCAGGAAAGAATGGTTTTAATACATAAACACTGAATGTCAATGCAACAATTGCTTGTGAGCATGGACGTACAATCATACATTCAATCCATAAACGTATGAATGCCATGAAGGGACCAAATGTTTCCATTATATAAGCGTAATCCGCTCCAGATTTTGTAATCATTGTACCAAGTTCTGCATAACAATATGCACCAACCTAAAATAAATACAAATTAATTAATTAATTTGTGATTTTGGAAAATAATCCTAACAAAGAAGTAGAAATGAAAAATTTATGATTTAGACTGTAAAAAATTTTATTAAGGAGAATCTGTCCTCTGTATAAGATAAATGATTACAAGAATAGTTTGTGAAACTAATTGCTCTCAATAATGCCAGTGAAAATCCTCATAAATGAATAAAAATCTCATAAATAAATCGTAGACATAAAATATATGAAGAAGCTTTTGAATATAAAATCCTCATTAATCCAAACTTTTTCTCTATAACAAAGTTTTCATTACTAAAATCACAAATGTAAAATATCCTAATATTTCATCATTCTTTTTTTCCTTTTTAGTTGGTCATGCCCTTCAACGTTTTTCTTTTCTTTATTTACGACAAAACCATTGATTATTACAAAGCTCACATCTAAATATAGAAATAAAAAATTAATAATAAAAGCTTTTCTGTTTATCTAAACAAATTTAGGTTTCTCAATTAATGTGTCTCGTATATTCATTTATAATCAAAAAGATTTTATATTTTCACTTAAACAAGTAAAAAACTGTCAACAAGAAAATTGTAATGAATTTTTCTGTATAAAAGTGACAACAAAAAATTTATTTATTTATTTTATTGTTGGTGTTACAAAGTAATAGATGTTGTTGTTGTTGTTATTGTGTGGTAAGTATCTATATAGTAATTGTGTGTACACAGTAGTTTATAAGTTAACGTTCTGTTGATTAAGAAATAAATTATAAATTTTACTCATGTAAATTACATGAAGAAGAAACAAAATTAAAATAATAACAGCAACAAATAAAGTGTCGAAGAGAGGCATTGACATTGACCTTCATAAAGGTTAATCGGATATAATGTCTGTAATTATTTCAAACAATTAAGAAGATGAAGAAAAAAAAAAATGGATAACGCGCCAACGCAAAAGTTTGAAGGTTTTTTATTCTGATTGTGCGTTTTTTTTTTTTCGTTCTCTCTGTCTTGTTCTTCTTATATTTCAGGGATTTATTTATTATTTCAATAAATCAAAAAAAGGCAAAAGAAAAAAAAAGTAAACCGAAAATCAGAAATAAGAAAAAAAAAATTCAATTGAAATTTGCTGTCGGTTGTTGTTGTTGTTGTTCTTTATATAAGAAAATTATTTGATGTTCCTTCTTTTTTTTTTTGTATTATTTTTCTGGTTGTCGAACTTTATATTCATCTTTTAAGAATTCTTGCCCTTGCAAAAAAAAACCTGACCAAATATAAAATATAATTATTTATGATTTGGTTTTTCATCGTCTTCGAATTTATTCAAAAAAAAAAAAAACTTAAATCGAATAAACGGATTTCGGAAAAATTAAGTTCCAAAAAAAAAAATCGGTCATATCATAAGACAAAAAAAAAAATCCAAATAAGAAAAATATTTAAAGAACGAAAGAAAAAATTAAATACAAAAACGACGTGGTATCGCGCAACAACAATGTTTGCACGCTAATATCAGGTTTTAAATACGATTATTTAAGTATGCATGTGTGTGTGTGTGTGTGTATTTATTTCTTCAAAAATCTTTATTTATTATTACATACGCTCTGTTTTTACGTATATATTTTCTTACTTAACAAGCACCGGCAGCGTATTTGAGTACTTTGCAATTTCACGTACAATAAATGTAAGAAAGAAGCAAACAAAAAAAAAACATAAATTTAAAGAATGAGAGAAGTTGAGAGAGCAAAAACAAATTTATTTTATGTTGTAAAAAGAATGAGAGAAATAATGCGAACAACAACAAAAAAACAGACGAAATTCGAGGAACAACAATAACAACAACAACAATGGCAGGAACATCAAATTGAACCATGGAATAAAACTTGCTTTAGAAAATAAGAAGAACAAAAAAAAAACACATACGCGATTTTAATAAATCAAATCTGGTTTTTTGTGTATGAATTCGTTTTTTAGTTAAAACTTTTTAAACGCATTTGACATGACAAAAAAAAAAGAAGAACGACCCCTCACCGTTCATTAAGCATAAGGACTTAGTTCACATAATTTTCACGCTGTCTCTCTTTCTGTTTCTTTCTATTTCTCACATTTATTTTTTATTATGATTTTGATTAAAAAATATGTTCCCAAAAACAAAAAAAAAAAAAAAATGTGAAGAAGAAAAATACAATAACTTTGCGTGTTTATAAAATTTTAAACCGATACCAACTGAAATAATGTTGAATAAAAATAAGTATGTGTCCATTCTAATCGATTTATGTTTTCACATTCCAGAAGTGAATTTATTCAAATATTTATTAGAGAAAAAAAAAAGGGAAGGTAGCTTACACATATCATAACCGCCTATCATATATCAGCTTATAAGTTTTAACTTCCAAATTCGCGTCATCATTTTATTTAACACAATTTTTCTTTACAGGAGAAAAAAAATAAAACGTGGATAAAAACAGAATAAAAAATGCAAAACACAACAAGCACCAAAAACAAAAAAAAAAAAAACTACAGCTTCATATTTTATTCCAGTTTGAGAATAATTAACGCGTGAATTCAAATTCAGAAAAATAAAATCCATAAAAATTTAACACAATTTTGTATTTTTGTCTTTTTCTTTTTTATCATTGGACTTTTGACTTTGATTTTTGAAAGAATTGAATGAAGAAATGTTCGTGACATAAACTGAAGAGGAATTGAACATTTCATATTGAATATGTAATTGGTCTTCTTCACCCTAATTCAGAAAATAAACATATACGAAAATGTCCCCCTTTTTTTTTCTACAAATATTCTAACTCTACTTGTTTGTTTTATTTAGTTGTTTTTGTCCTTTCTCAATAAAAATTTATTTAGTCAAGCTAAAAATCAAGACAATTCCTTTTAGAGAGATACAAGAAAAAAAAAATAACAAACACGATCAAGTTTTTAGTGTCATGCATTAGACAGAAAAATCAATAAATTATATTTTCGATGATGAATTTTTTTTCTTTCAGTTTTTTTGTGTTTTTTTTCTTTGAGGGTTGGAATGGCGTCAATAAGAAAGGGAAAACTAACAATAAAACATACCCTACGCCGATTACGAATGTATAAATTATATTATATTGTCAATCAACAAATATGAACTTTTTCCAATTAGTAATTTTGTTTTTATTCAACTATAATTTGGGAATGAGACAATAATCACAAAAATTAGAAATTATTAAAGTCAAAATCAAATAATTACATCTTTTTTTTATTACTTTGTAAATTTGAAAAAAAATAAATTTTATACTTTTTGAATTTTCATTCAATTAATTTTGTGTCACAATAAATAGAAGTTAAGACGTTTCATATATATAAATTTATTTCATCCTATGGAAATCGGAGAATAAAAAGGAAAATGTGTTGAGTCTGATACGTGCGATCATTAATCATAATTCACGTGCGTATCAGAGAACTTAGTTTCCTAAACCAACTAACAAAAAAAAAATTACGTAATAAAAGGGATAACGGCACGAATATATTTTAGAAAGGTTAGAAAGGGTTATTCACTTATAATTCGTATTATTATAATATTTTTTTTCTTCATCGTTAAAAACCTGAGCATATAAGCGGAATTAATTACAAAAGGGTGGTTAAAACCTTAAAGAGCATCCGTTGTAATCCTTATCGTCACCATACTTTTGTTTTAATTCATTCTATGAATTTAGGGAAAGGAACTTTAATTAAAATCTGAAAAAAAAAGTGAACAATGGACAGCAATAAAGAAAAAATAACTTACCATTGAAAATACTCCGGAAATAACCCACACAATTAATGCCAAATTAACACTACCAGTGTGCATTAAAACTCCAGTTGGTGAAACAAAAATTCCAGAACCAATAATTGAACCAACAATAACAGTTATACCATTAAGAAGACTCATTTTGGCTTTAAGTTGTACATCACCACCGCTACTATCACCACCACCATTTGTTGCAGCGGCCTCTCCATTTTTCACTGAACCTTTTCGTTGTAATCCTGAACTTTTTTCATCCATGTTTGTTTATTTTCTTCTATTCTGTAAAAAGACAAAATAATTTGGTTTTAAATTTTTTTTAAATCTTTAAAACTCATCAACAGTGCAGGTAAAATAATAAATGAAAATTTGTAGACGTTCATTTCTCTCAAAAATCACAACACTCTAAGAAAAGTATTTTTATTTCAAATTCTTCCCATTTAAGTATTTAACAAAAATATAATTAGAAAAAATTATCAACAATTTTTAAAGAATATCCGGTTGAAAAGAATTTACTCTTTCCGGTTTTTTGATAAGAAATTTTGCAAAAATCTTAGAAGAAAAAAAAAATTTATCTTAATCGGAAGAAAAAATAAACAGTAGAATATTTGCGAAGGCCGCAAAATATTTATTTTTAAATGACGCAACGTAACGTAAAGCAACAGTTGATTAAAAATCTAATTAATAATTAAAAATTTCTTTTAAAATTGTCATTGGTGGATATTTTTAATTATGTTCTGTCAGAATTGATTAATTTAAACGTTTTTAATCAATCACAATCACAAGACTTAGGTACATTAATTATTTCCGATTTATAATGTTTGTGCTTAATTCTTATAATTTAAAATTTTCTTTCAAGCTTATTCCATTTTCCATTTTTTTTTTGCACTAATTAATCTCAATTAAAAATAAATTTGTAGAGATTATATTTCACATTATTAAATCCGGTAAAAACTTCTAAAAACATTCGTATTTTTTTTAATTTATATTCTTAGTATTAGGCTATCTGAAATTATAATCATTGTGGATGACACAATTATTAAGAAACACATGTTTTTTTTTGTTTTTATCGCCAAAAATTATTATTATTAATATTCTTCAAAAATAAAAAAATCTTCATAATTATAAGAAAAATGTTCAACATTTTTATTTTTGACACAAAAATAAAAAATAAACAACAACAAATGTAGAGCATTTTTTTTTTTTTTAAGATAAAAATTTTTTTCTCTGTCTTCTTAATTAAATTAAAATTCTCTCTTGTGTGTTTTGGTGTTTAGGAAAAAACTAAATGAACAAATAGGTAACAAATGAATATATATTCTGATAAAATACAAACAAAACACACTTAATAAATTAATTAAAGTTTAAACAGAAGTTAAATGTAAATTACTTTATTCTATTTTTTTTTTTAAATTTCTTCTATAAATAATAATAATAATAATGACGATGTGTTGATTTGATGTAGGTACAGTAAACAATATCATCCATCATCTTTACATATCGTATGCACACACACACGAACACACACACACATGTAAACTTAAAACAAATTAAGCTTAAAAAATGACTGATAATCATACAGGTAGGTACAACGTAAATAAATATAAATAGGTAAGTGCATAAACTTAAAACAACAACCAAAAAAAAAAAAGAAGAAATAAAGTCTTAAGTCATTATTAAAATAATTAAATAGTATGGGGAATTTTATTATGTTTTTGTTGTTTTTGTTTTCCTGTTTTTTTTTTAACTTAATGTTGAACAACAACTGAATGCAATTTTCTGTCTTTTTTTTTTTTTAGCAAGTCGTTTTTTTTTTTATTTTGTGTAAAAGTAACAACAAAAAAAAGACAGACAAACAAAACACAGTCATTAAATAATTTACTCAGATGTTTTAATGACTTAAACACGAGATTACTGTGAACCTTATATAATGAGACTAACGAATTTTATAAACTTAAGAAACAAAAACCAAAAATTTGTCATTTTTATTTTTATTTTTAAAGTTTTGTGTGAATTTTGAGAAAAACTGATTAGGCACCAGTAATAAAATTTTCACGGTATGTACCGAAAACGAATTATTTTTGAATAATAATTCAAATAAATTTTCAACAAAACTTTAAGTTTTCAAATTAAATAAATTTCCCTTATGGATAAATCAAATTTTTGGTTAGCTGAATTGATTGATTGGATTATATTTGTTAGCTTTTTTTTTCTTATAAATTCCGTCAACAGAATATTAATTCCTTTTTAAACATATTTGAACATTTTTATTAAATAAATATTGACAGGATTTTTTTTTTTTTTTTGGTAGAAAACAAAAGGATTAAAAAGTTGAAACCTTTTTTCATAAAAATTAATTATTTTTCAATTATCTTAGAGGGTGGAGGAATATGGAATAAAACAAATCAATATTAATTAGGAAATTAAATAATTAAGAATATTCACTAACAGACATCAATCAAATTTTAAAAGGAAACACATTTGAAAATAGAATCCTTTTTCAACACAGAGAAAAAAATGAAGAAAATTCAACAAATAAAGTTTATGTGAAAAGATTTTTATGCCGGCGACACACAAAATAAAATAATAAAAGTAGAAACAGTGGATTGATAGGGTTATTGGGGTTGAGTAGAAAAAGGGAAAATGCGTGACCGAAAATAGAAAATACGCGTCAACGTTAATAAATCGAAAACTTTTTATGCGACGTCTTTACAGAAAGGAATTTTAATTAAAGATTTATTTTTCTATTTGTAACGCATCGAATTTAAATTACCTTTTTTTTATGAAGTTTTCTTTGAATTTTATCCGCCACCAACTAAGAGTTGAGCTTTTATTTGATTCCTTTTCACTTTTTCTATTAGTTCACAACAACAAAATCAACGATATTCCTTTTATTTATTTTTTTTTTGTCTTGTCTTTTTTTTTATTTTTCCCAAATCACAAATTCGATTTTTGTGATTTTCTTTTTTTTTTTCTTATGTCACTTTTTTTATCACTGTTTTCCGTTTTTCCGTTTTTATCAAAAATTTTCCAGATAAATTTTTTTTTTTTGCTTAATTTTCCCTTTTGTGTTTTTTTTTTTCTTTTTCGATTATTTCACTTTTTTCACACTAAATTTTCTCATAATTCCTAAAAGTTTTTAAAGAAAATTATTTTAATTTTTTGTTTGGAAAAAAATCACAAAAAAAAAAACGTTAAATGTAAAAATATAAAAAAGTCCTCACAGCCACCGATGGCTGTTCAGTAACGACTAAATTATTAACGAAACACTTTTTTCCATTTAGCTTTGAATAAAAATTTTGTTTTCTTACAAAAAGAATTCTTTCTTTTTTTATACAAAAAAAAAAAAATATATATATAAAAATCCTGCGGCGATCTACGTCCAACTCTAAACTGAACTATACTTAAATAAATCCAAAAATGAAAAAAATCCAAACGACAGAAATCTCATCGCTATCGTTGGATGTGTGTGTGTGTGTATATGTAATAAGTCTACATTTGTATATATGCGTACATATTTTCATAGCATATTGTATTGTATTTGATTGTATTTTGTATTTATTTTTCATTCATTTTGTTGTCGTATTTTGTTGTGTTTGAAAATGAGAATAAATTATAACAAGTTTTACCTCTCTCACTCTCTGTTGTTAAGGTCTTAAAATTCAGTTGTGAGAGTAACTTAAAGATAGTCAACTTATGTAGAGAAAAATATGTTTATTGTGATCGTGTTTTAATTTTATGTATTCCATTGTTATTATTATTTTGATAGTGTAAGGCCATTTATCTATATTATGTAACAGCGTGTAATTATAATTTCCTTTCAATTTCTTCTATCGCTCTATATCGTGAAAATGAAGGAAAAACCTCTAAATAAAATATTCTATAAGAAAATATTATTATTGTATTATGAAGAATATAAAAGGGTAGGAGGAGACGACCTCGACGTACTATAAAACTGACGTATATAACAACAATCACCACTCCATCACACCCCAATGCCCACTACAACATGTACACAGTTGTTTGTATTCAGATAGAGCTGAAAGTCCAAAAATAGACTATTGAATACGATAAAAAGTTAAATAGAAAAACACATTAATTTTCCCTTGTATGTTTATGAGCGCCACTCGCGGTTCAAATTTATAACATTTATGAAATTTCTTTAGTTTTTCCCCTATTCATCAGTTTTTCTCTTTTTCTCTTTTTCTCTCATTTCGAATTAGAATTTTTCTGAAAGTAGTCAAGTGTGAGAGACTTTGAGAGGGGAAGTTTAGTGATTATACCAGACAAACAGACGACAGACTACCCTCACGAAAATATCCCATGACGCAAAAAAAAAAAAAAAATTATTCATGAGCAAATGTTTGTCTAATCTTACCAATATTTTTCCCATTTTCTCTTATCAATATTTTGAAGAATTTTCAATTATTTCAAACGTTTTAAAGAAATTTATAGATTTTTGATAAGAATACATTTTTTTCCCTGTTTTTTATGTGGTGGATGATTAAGAATAACCATTTTAACCGTACACTTTCTTCTTTTCGTTTTATTTATCTTGCGGTTATGTCCATTTAAAAAAAAAATGGATTTTCCCAAAAAATAAAAAAATAATGTACGAAGTATCCTTTTCCGATCATTTTCTCTTAAGAAAAAAAATAAAATCGTGTTTATAGAAAATTTCCTTGAATAATGTTTCTATTTTTTTAATACCTTGCGTCTTTCTTACATTAATATTCGCTTATATATACACAAACACACACACACACACACAGTCAAAATATAAAAACACTTAGAGCTAGATTCCACTCACGCACTCAAGTCGGACAAATTATTCGAATTAGGTACGCGTATTACACAAAAAATTTAAATGAAAAATTTAGAATTTATGAATTAAGAAATTATTTTGTAATTCAATAAGAAACAGAAAGGATTAATTTTGTGATTATCTTAAATAATAATTAAAAATAAAGAAAACAATTTCTCTCTCTCTCTCTCTCTTGTTCTCTCATCTTATTTATAAATTTATCTTTTGTATAATAATTTTCATCAATAAATTTAATTTCATCTGCAGACTTTATAAAGTTTTTTTTTTTTTATGTGAATATTTGTGTGTTGAAATTAAAGACATAATTTAAGAAAGCATCTTTTAGTGTGATTTCTTTTCGTGGTGTTTAACCTTTTGTGAAAAAGTGAATTTAATAAAAAAATATAATCATAATAATATTTCTTGCGCTTTATATTAACACTAACGAAGTACATCCTTACATAGATTTTTATAATAATTTCTCTTCATACTATTTTTATTCTTTTTCTTCTTCTTCTTCTTCTTCTTTTTTTTTCTCTTCTCTCTTTTATTAATAATAATTTAATATATAATTTTCACATCACACTTTTATCTATACAGAAAAGCACGTACACACACAATTATTTGTTAATCACAATTCAAAATTTTGTTATCCATATCATTATAAATTGGTCAAAGTCAAAGTAACTTCTTTTTATTTCTCTTCTTCTTCTTCTTAATTTAGTAATTTTTTATGTGCATTTAGATACAGAGAAAGAGATAAGTTAGAAGTAAAATAAAATAAAAGAAAAATTCACTTAAAATATGGACGTGATCAAAACCACGTGAGTATTCTATATTAAAGGGCGCGGATTATTCTATTCTATATTTCAACGACCTCCAAAGTGAAATGAAATTCAACGTTTTCATCTGATGATCTGAATGATGATTATATTGATGATGGTGGGTTGGTGATGATGACGTAGTTGTGTGTTTTTCGTATACGAAAATGGGAAAAAAACGATTTTTTTCATCTTATGCGCATGCGTTTTGGATGCTGCCGTGTACACTCTGTATGGTTGTCTACCCTTAAATTACACATCTATGTGTCTGTGTATAAGTTTTTTTTTGCGTGAAAATGTTTCTGATGAAATAAATCGATTTTTACCATCTACAACGTCTCAGTTTATTACACTGTAAAGATCTTAGACTTTTTCCCTCTTTCAAATTAAGGCCATTCGTGCTTTTACAATTATTTCTTAATGCAATTTTTTCTCTTGTTACAATTTTTTTATTGTATGAATTTGAAATTAAAATGATGCAACATACAATTTATACAATAATTGCACAAAATACAAAATACAAAATTATAGAATTTCGGTTAATTATATTCGGTTTGTAGTGCGGTGTACAAAAAAAAACTTGTGACCATGTTTTAAGAAAAAAATTTTTTAATCAACTTTTTTTTTATTCCTCTCCAATTCTAAAATGAAAGTCAAAGTTTTTTTTTTTCTTGTGCACGAACACCATTGTGTTCTATTTGATATTTGTTTTTATTCGCTATCGATTAATGTTAAAAAAATCGATTGAATATTTATTTTTTATCGAATTCGAATCATTATAAAAAAAACCGAACATTGATTAGGCACAGAAATTCTTATAAAAAATTGAGTACAATGACTTTTGATTGAAGATTGAAACAATTACAAGTAAAAAGATACAATTAGAAAAGCACTTAGATTAAATATATACTTTTTTTTTTCAGTGTAGAAACTGTACAAGCTGAGATCTTTAATGGGGTTTGATAAACAAATGGACGCGTCATCTTAACATTTGGTTGTGTGTATGCCTGTATGTATGCCTGTGTGTGTGTGTATATGTAAAGCATAAAATGAGCCTAAAAATGTACATTCATAGAATATTCTCTTGATTTGAATCTATATACTTTCTTCCCTTCTCAATATAATACTCCCTCTTATATTTTTGACTCTTTCATCCTACCCACCCTTACTTTTTATAATATTGTGTTGGTTGGAATTCAATGATAAAAACTACCCATTCCACCTTCCCATCTAAATATAATTTTATTTCAGAGATGATGTGTCTGTACGTCAGTCAGTAGCGTGGTATTAAGAAAAAGAAAAGGAAAAATACAAAAAGAAAACAGCCCAAAATGAAGAAAAAAACAAATATCGAAGAAGATAAAAGAAAAAAATTTCATAATAATTTTTCTTGAAGGTAGTTTTTCTTTTCTTCTATCTATTCGATTATTTATTTATTTTCACGTCATCTCACGGTCATCCAAATACAATATTTATATTTTATTTGTTGATTTTCTATAAAACCTGATTAAATAGAATATTAAATATGTCACATTTTTCAATATACAAAAGTTTACGTCACAAACAGAATTGTACACAGAATGTCTAAGTGTAAATGTTACACTTTATTATATTTAATGGAATTAGAAATTTTTTGTGTAAGGGAAATATCAATTTAGAAAATGTTTGAATATTTAATATTTGATAAGAATTACAAAGTAAGAACCTAAAATCCTTCAACATTTAACTCTTACATAATATTCTACGAACAACTTTTAAATCTTTCACTAGACGTAATAAAATAAAAATAATTAGGGGCTTCAAAATGGCGAATTACATCATCAGATATTTTCTCAGACAATTTTCATTTTTATAGAGAAAGAAATCAATAAAAACAAACAATATTTTTGTTCTTATTTTCTGATCAGGCAGATAAAGAAATGAAGAAAAAAAATATTGTATTTACCGTTCCATCTTATGAACTTTACATGATTACGTTGTGTAATTTCATGTATTTTTTTTTTCTTCTTCTCATATTACAGTGTTTCTCCTCCCACCCCCCTTTGTAAAACTTATATCTTTATTTCTGTTTTGTTATCCACAAACACATACACACGCAGCATCACGCTCTTCATCTTTCATCTCGTTACGATCATCTCATATATGATTGAAATGAACTTAGAATTGTGCCTTTCCTCTTATAATTGAAGTGAATTGTGTTACGAACAATACAAAAAAAAAAAAAACAAATATTTAAATGAATAAAAAGAAAAAAGCCCAATCAAATATCGATTATAAATTTCCATAAAATTTTCTTACACATTTTTTTTTTGTGAAATGAAGTAAAAAAAAAAAAACAATATAATTATTGATTAAAATATAGACATCAAGTAGACGGAATATCGCGATTATATTAATTCTATATTACATCAACCAATTATTAAATTATCACACTTGTAAATATTTAAATATTTTCCCCGTTGGCCATCAAGCCAATTATATTTTATAAAGTAAAGTAAAGAGAATTTTTTTATTCTTTTCTGAAATAAATAATTAGCTTAATTTTAATTTTTTTTTTTTTAACATAATTTTTTGTGTACATGAATAAATTGAATTTTGTCCTTTTTATTGGAAATTAATTATTTTTCAGATTCTTTGTAATTTCTTTTTAAGTTTTAAGTGAAATGATGAATGTGAAAATCAAACAATCGATCAAATCACAGTTATGTTTAGTAAAAATTATCAGCGTACCAAAAAAACCAAATAGAGAAAAGTGACCTTGATTCGCCTTATAAATTTTTTTGTTTTATAAATTTGACTTTGATTGAATTCTTTATTCACATTTACATATAAATAATCCGTATGTGTAATTAGAATTTTTTATTTGCCAAAAATAGCAATTAAATACACAAGAATTGGTTACTAAATAAAAATCAAATAAGAAAATCGACCGTAAATAATTTAGACAAACTTTATATCTGTTAAAATAAAACAGAAGCAAATTTGTTATTTTTTTTTTTTAATTAAACGAATTTAACGCAAAGATAAAAATCTATAAGAAATTCAATAAACCAATAACAATAAATCGAAAGAAACTTCTAATTAAATATTATTATTTTGACAGGGAGTGTGGGTGGGAACATTTAAGACAGTTGGATTATTAATGTGTTCAATTTTATGTACATGAGATACAACTTTAATATGCACAAGTTTTTGAATTATGCTAATTTATTTTTTTTTGACTTTACTTTAATGGAAGCTGTGATGTTGTTATAAATTGTCTTTGAAAAATTACTTGATCAATATGACTTTTAGAAGGGGAATAAATCATTATTACAGAGAAGGAATAAGGATTATAAGGGGAATAAATTATTGATTTTATTCCTTTTTTTGAAAATAAAAATTATTGTAAATTAAACAACGAATTTTTTATTCAATTTCAACTTTGATTAATATGACTTTTTTTTATACTTTTGCTTCATATGGGTTAATTCGTTTTGATTAATTTTTGTTATAAAAATTTATATGTTTTGATATACGGTAGACTAAATGAATTAAATTTACTTTTATAGTGCGGCTAACAACAATTGAATTATTTTGCTGTTTTTTTTTTCTTTTTTTTTTGATTGACGGAATTAGTAAAGCAATAAAATAGTTTTATTTTTATTTTTATTTTTTATTTCAGTTCAGTCAGGAATTTTTTTTTTTTTTTATTAAACTGAATAATTTTCAATTATAAAATTTACTTTCAGTTTAAACTTTCGCTTCTGAATTTGTTCACAGTGTATAGTCAATTTATAAATGGATGCTCCTCTAGTACGTCACTTCACTGCTTCTTAATTCCCTTTTTAAATCAGACTAATGAACCAAAAACATCAAAAAAAATCTGTCCTTGTTTGGGGTCAAAGTGAAAAATATCATTAAATTTTGTGGTTTGGTAGAAAAAAAAAAGAAAAGAAAAAATAATCTAAATGGGATAAAGCCAAAAGAATTTTCATGCATGAAAATATTAAATGAAGACAATGAGACATCACTTCTATCCCAAATTATTCATATAACTTTGGAAGTAAAACTCAACAAAATCATTTTTTATTATTCGTTATGTAATTTATTTTATAGCGATCCTCTTGTGTGTGTGTATGTGTCACTATCCTATCTCTGAATTATCTATACATAATAATTGTAGACAGATTAAAAATCTTATGATTTTGCTCTTGCACTTTAAATAAACACAAAGTATAATTTATATCAAAAGACAAATAAACAAAAAAAAAATTTTTAAAAACTTTAAACCTTGTCTGTGTTATAGAAGTCATTAAATTTTCTTTATAAATAATAACAATTATTATTATTATAATTACTTTATGCCCGGATAAGGAAAAAAAAATTGAAGGGAAATTTTAATATTTATAGATTCTGTACTGTATACAATTAATTGATAAGAAAAACGAACTTTCAATATCAATCCATTCGTTCGTTTTTTTTTTCTGACGACCTTGAACCACATTATTCATATTTAAATTTATCTATGTGTATGTGTGTGTGTGTGTATCTCTGTTTGATTGATAATAAATTGACATTTTTTCTTCTTCTTCTACCTCTTTGATTTTTTGGCCCATATAATAACGCATAACCAACAAGAGTTAAAGAAAATTATGTTGTTGGCCGTATTAAATTTTTATTCTTTATTTAATTTTTTTTTTAATGATTTATGATGATGATGATGATGATGACGTTTGTTTAGATATTAGAATAAAATAAAGAATAAATATAATTTAATAATCAATTAAATGGAAAATAGTTAGAATGAGATGGAGATAGTAAAGCACATATAGTTAATATTTTTAATATGACGCAATGATCACAAAATATTACATACGACGGATTCTCAACACTTTAATTATAACAAATTTTTTGTTTATTTATTTGTTTTTTACTTCGTCTTCCTCTCTCTGTTTTCTTATTGTCATTGACTGAAATTATTATTCTTATATAAATTCGTTAATAATTTAATAACGTCAATAAATAATTTCTCAATAAAAATAAAAAACAAAACCAAAAACAGAAAATAAATGACAAATAGAATAAATTAAAATTTTCTTTCAATTATTCTTTAAGAAATGTGAAAAAAGAAATAATTAAGAAGAAACTACTAAATTTTCAAACTTGGGACTCAAAGTGCGTGCGGAGAAAAGCAGAAAAAACCCGTGATAGGAAAAAGAAGAAAAAAACAAACAAATCAAGAATCACAAAAAACTGAATAATCCAATTGGATTTGTGTTTCTTTCTACCAATAAATAAAACATTTTCTTTAATGGAAATTCCTGAATTTAAATATTTCTTTTTTTTGTCTTGTTTCTTTGTTATTTATTTTTCTTTATTATTTAAATAAATAAATAAATAAACATATAGATAAAAGGATCAATTTCCTTATGGTGTTTTTATCCAAATACAAGAAAAGACAATATTTTCGATGAAAAGTCAATAAAAAATAAGAAAGATAAAACAAAATGATTCTCTTTATCTAAAATAAATTTCAATAAAAACAACAAAAAAAAAAAAAAAAGAAAAAATTTAATAAACGAATAGATGAAGTGAAGAAGGAAGATGAATATAAGAAATAAAATATATAGAAGATTATTTCCTGATTAATCATTTTTAATAATTTTCTTATCAAGATAATTGAATAAAACAGAAATTTTTTTCTCTTTAATTTTATTAATTATTCAAGTTTTTCTTATCAGTTCAAGTGAGGTCACAAGTTCAAGTAAAATGTACTTTTTTCTTTCAAAATTTCTATCTGTGTGTGTGTGTGAATGTTGACGTGTGTGTGAAGCTAATTATTTACATTAATTTGTTTTTATTTATTTTATTCGTTTTTTTTTTTGTCATAAGCAAATTTACAATTTTTGGGTTTTCATGGAATTTTCGTTTACTTTCCTAAGAAATTATGTTAAATTTTGTTTTTTTTGTGTTGTCTAGTCAGATTTGTAAGTAATTCTTTTTCATGCCTTTTTCTTCATTTACGTATATTTTATTTTCTCTTTTCTTTTGATGTTAAGAAACTACAATATTTAATTTAAATTTATAAATTTATTATGAAAAGTGAATTTTTATAAGAACATCCGGAGATTATAATAAATTTTCATTATATAAATATTCTTATTATTGTTAATATTTTATGTTCAATGTGACTGACATACAAACACACACACACACACACGGTATACGTCATAAACATATGTGACATGTAAGAATATAGGAGAGTTCTTATATAAGAATTATTTTGTTTCAATTTTTATTTTTTTTAATTCAATTCAATTGCAAATTTTGTTGGCGACCACGCAGAAAATGTTTTTATTAAAATTATTAAATTATTGTTTGTGTTTTGTCTTTTTTATTTTTTTTGTTAAAGAAAATAGTTAAATTCTGTATCTCGCGTTATGATCATCATATCAAAATATAAATTGACATAATCATGTCGTTGTGTCAATTTGCTAAAATTATTAAATTATTTTGATTTGAAAAATATAAATTAATTGAATAATAATACAAATATAATATTTGAAATACAAAATTATGATTGATAATCATAAATGTTTCATTTCAAACAATGTAGAAAATTATCATTTATTTAGTTAGTCCTTTATGGGTATAGGGACTAATATTTATTTAAATCATTTTAGTCTAATTCTTTAATTATACTTAAAAGACTACCTGACTTTTGGTATATTTTGTAAACAATCTAAAAACAATTTTATGGTAGATTTAAATTAATTTTGACTAGACAGATAAACAATTAAAAGAAAAACAGTATTTATTTAAATTTTTGATTTTATTAAATGAAAGTGAAAACCAAAAATAATTGTTTATTTAAATTTAAACAAAATTGTTTCATAATATCAAAATTTGAATGTAATAAAAAGATTAAATGTAGAACTTTTAATTTAGAATTTGCAATTCAACTTTAAAATATTTATTATTCATTTGTTGGTTAAATTATTACAAATTATAATAAATTATTATAACTAAATTTCTTCAATTTTTCAAGAGAAAAAAAAACTAAAAGTAAAAAAAAAATTTGAATTTTTTTTATAGTGTTGGATTAAAGATGGCAGTAGTAGTTTAGTTTATGCATTTATTGTGGGAAAAAACTGTTGAAATGATTTCTTCTAGATTTTCGGTTAACCGTGCTTCAAATAAATAAATAAAAATTTTAGAAGAAGTTTTTTACCTTTCTAAAAGAAAAAATATTTTGATAAAAACAAGTTAGTAGGTACTATTAATATTTTAATTTTAATTAATAAAATGTATAATGCGGTTTCCCCAAACTTAAAATTTCAAAATAAAAGCAACGAACTTTCAGTTTTGTTTTTTTTTTTTAAATTTAATAAAAACCAAAACCTCAAGATTAATTTATTTATAAATTTATCAGTGATAACCTAACATATATAGTACATAAAAACATATAAAATCAAATCAAGAATAATTAATAGAAAAGAGGCAGACAAACACACACACACACGCACACAAACAAACAAATAGACTCAGACCATTTTAACGTTAGTTGTTATAAATTAACAAAAAAAAAAAAATAAAATTCAATATGCAAACCAAAAATATAACAACAACAAAATTGAAGACAAATAATCGTTTCCTTCAACTATAAAATAATGTGTAACAAAAAAAATTCATAAAAAAAAAAACATGACAAAAAATAAAAATCTAATTGAATGAAATCCAAGAACCACAGATGTTTCAGCTGTTTTTATTTTTGAATCATCTCATCATCATATAATCTGTGTGATCTCTTTCTATCTCACAATTAATAAACCCAAAACAGAAAACATTAACAACAACAACAACAAACAAACAAACCGAAAAAACCACTTGTTTTAATTATTTTTTTTTAAAACAAATATAAAAAATATTTTATTACGATTATAAACTGCACTGAAAGCAGATCATAATTAAAGTGAATTATATATTGTGAATATTTCTTTTGAAAATAGAAAAAAGTGACTAAAGAAAACCCTTTGCAGAAAAACAAAAGTGTTTTAGTTTTAACACAAAAAAAAAGAAAAAGAAACAAAACAGTGACGTTCATTTGTTTATAATCAAAAAATTTTTGAAGATCTTTCCTTTATGTGATTTATTTTGATTTCTTTTATATAATTTAAAAATTCATTTGTTTGTTTGTTTAATTTTTTAATTTTTTTAAATTCGTCATAAGAAAAAAATTGTGTTCATTTGTTAGTGTTGCTATTGTTGTTATAAGTGTTCTTGTTGTTGTTGTTGTTGTTGTTGTTGTTGCCGTTACAATAAAGAAAAATTATTAACTTGACTTAAACAGAGTTTTCCGCATTCGGTGGTGAATAAAGTGAAAGAAACAAAAACAGAAAAAAGAAAATGTGTGAAGCGATAAGAATAAATTAAATACAAATAAAAAAATAAGAACAAAAAAAAAAAAACGAATAAAGAGAAAAATTTATAAAATGTGTTGGTGTATTAATTTGTCATTTACAATAATTAGAAATATATTTTCACGCTGTTGTAATGATTTTGTTGATTATTTTTATTATGGAAAATTAAATGCCCAAGATCAATATGAATGTTCATCATTGGAAGCAGATGTTATTTGTATTATAAATTCTGGTTAGAAATATTTTTTTTTTTGTTGTTTTTTCTTTTTTGTCATTTAGAAATAATTTTTGCGTCTTAAATGAAATAATTAAATTATTGTTATTTGAGATCATTTTTTATTCTCAAAATAAAAATAAACAACTCAGAACATTGATAATTCAAATTCTAATTCACCACTCGGTTTTGTTTTTTTTTTGTGTCTGTATCTGTATTCAGTTCAAATATCAAAATTAATATTTCAATTTTAAATAGATTTAATTAAACATAATGCAAAAAATTCTACATCAATCGCAATAATTCGTATTAGAGGATTTTTTTTCCGTGCATTGACTTGCTAATTACACTGTTCTTATCTCCATTTTAAATTATTCTTGTTTATAATCAATTTTGTATTTTCATGTGGTTTACTTTAATTAATTAAATATTTTTTCGCTTTTGTAGATCAGTTTAGTAAAACAACAACACCATTAAATGAGGAACGATTATTTACACGTGGAATTGAATTGGAATCATATTTTAAGGCAGTAAATCGTACAGACGCAGAGCAAATTTTGATTAATCGTGTTGATGGATCTTTTTTAGTTCGACCTTATAAAGAAAAGGTAAATTTTTGTATAACAGAAAATTGTAGTTTATAAAATTTATCGCATTTTTTTTTTACTACAGAGAATTCTTCATAGAAAATATTTCGGGTTGAATTGATAGAACTAATTAACAATTGTGTTTTTTTTTCTCTAATTACAGGATTCAAGTATAAAATATATAACAACAATTTATGCAAAAAATAATTATTTTCATTTGTACATCAGAAAAATTGATAATGAAAAATTTGCAATGGGCTTAGAGAAGTCAAGAGAAAAATATTTTCGTACACCAAATGAAATAATTAATTATTATCGTTTAAATAAATTACAGTGTACAAATAAACAATTGAGTATTTGTATTGTACTTATACCAATTAATTAATTAAATTAATAATTTATTGTCATACAAAAAAAAATAAAAATTCTTTCCATTTACATAAATTATAAAAAAATTTTAGAAAAAGAAGAAGAAGAAAAAAACTATGCACACAAAAATTGCTTTTCTTTATTTCAATTTCAAATATTTCCAATTTTAACAAAAGAAAGAATTAAAATTACACAAAATGATAAAAATAATTGTCTAAAATTAAAATTAAAAATATTTAATTATTTTATAAATGCACAATTAGATATTTTTTAGAAATTTATTTACAAAATATTTTTGATTAAATATAAAATGATTCACTTACTAATTATATTTAAGAATAATTATTTACATTAAACTGATAATCGTATGCATATTTCTGGCAGACGTTTTAAAAGTTGTATGTCGAATAAAAATTTTAAATTTGACTTTACTTAAGAATACAAATTTAGTTTAATGAATTTCATATTCCAATGACTCTCTCTATTAATGATAAACTAACTCTAAACCATATCAATGTCACACTAGAATTTTAAGTTTTGATCATCCTGAGAAATGATTTTAATTCAGACCGTTTGCCGTCTGCCAAGCAAAATAGCATCGAAATTAATTAAAGAATAAAATTTAAAATTAAAAAATAAAAAAGTCTTTTATTTCTTAAAAGAAGTTTTCTTGTGTGTAAACGCACAAAATACTGGATATGGATTCATTAATTCAATGTTTTATTTTTTTTCAGAATATTTAAATATTTTTCATAATTTTACAACAGATAATGGTGTATTTTTATTATGTCCAGTTTTCAGAAATCAAAAATGAGAAAATAATTAATTGTTAAAAATGGAGACGCCTGGTATTTTGTAAAAAAATCCTTTCATTGAATTTAACTTAATTTTTCTTTTTTTCTCTGTTGCCTGTAAAATTCGTTTTTTTTTTTAAGTTGCGACAATTGCTTTAAATACACAACGATTATTTTGTACTAATGCTGGCCAAATGAAACCTCTGATTATATCTGAACGTCTATCTGATGACGGATGTCTTTCATGTTTTTCTGGACGTAATAAACCTTTAAAAGACAAAATAAATTTTATCGGATTTTTTTAGGAAATGATATTAGAAAATATTTGTGTAATTTACCTAATCCAAAATCATTATCCAAATAATATGGCAGTTGTTGATTAACCATCTTCCATGCAAGACGAACACAAGCACTTATGTAATGGACCAATGGTATGCATGTCTCCAAACATGGATATTCGTGCAGTGTAGACAAAACCTTTTATTTTTTGTTAATGAAAGTTAAGAAAGAAAAAAAAGATAAACAAAAAATATCAAGGTTAAATTATTCCTCTTCATCTTGTTCATTTTGTATTTGTTCATCGTAAGAAGAATAAAAAAAAATACCTGATTTGCAACTTGTCGTTCAATATCACCCATTGGAAATTTATCTGATGTATCTTTAAGATGTTGCCGTACAGCTCTATCTAAATTTAATGTAGTCTCATCACCACTTTCTATAGCATATATAAGACGACGTACATCTGAAAGTTTACGTTCACGAAGTCCATGACAAGAACGAAATGCAAGCTAAAATGAAAAATAAAATAAAAGAAAAGAAAAAAAATCATGAGGAAGTGAAAAGAAAAAAAGGAATAACAAAAAAAAATTAACAGTTGGATGCAGAGGGAAATAAAAGTGAATGTACACAAAAATTTGTGTTTTTTTTATTCTTTTCTGTTTTTGACAGTTTTTCTTTAAAATATATTTTTTTTTCTGTTCTAATTAAATTAAGAAGAATGAAAAAATATACACATTAAGAGAGAAGAAAAAAATAAATATATACTTACAACAACAATTGAAAATAAAATTTTTGCTTTAAGTGGATGAGCGTGTTTTATTTGTGGGAAACTGTCCAATGCCTCTAATGTTTCAGTTCTATTTTTACTGTATAAATTACTGTATAATTTTACAAGTTCTGAACTGAAAATATTCAACATAAAAAAAAAAACAAAATAAAATATTTTTTAGAAAAATTTAGAAGAAAAATTAGAATAATTAAAATAAAATTTTTAAGTTAAATTTAAACGGGAAGAATTACGGCAAAAAAATATATGAAAAATCGATTAATCAGATAAATTCTATTATTTATTTGTTGAAGAATTCTGATTCTTGGAAATAATTAATTATATCGATTTTCCACACTATAAATTTTAAAACTGACAAAATAATCAATTATTGGTCTCGGTATGTCGGTTAAAAGAATCGATTAGAAACGCCTGATTAATCGGAATTATTTCAAAAAAAAAAAGTTGTCTATTCTTTATTTTTACCTGACATCATCTGGCGGTGAATCTGAATCAGAATGATATCCATCACTGGAACAGCTATTACCACCAGGACTAGATGGTGTTGTTGATATTGGTCCCATTAAACCTAAGACAGCATCACAACCTCTTGAAAAATTCATTAAAAGACCAGCTGCTGGTCTTGCATCAATATTTGTGGTCGGATCAATACGTTTTATTTGCCCAACACAAAATAATACTTCTTTATCATTTTGTACACGTTGTCCTAAATTTTCAATTAATTGTCCAAGTTGTTTTAACACCGGTTTATCTAATATTGTTAATAATGTTTTATTATCTATTAATCTTTGTTGTATATCAGAATGACTAATTGCTAAAAGACGTTGATGTGATGATTGTGCTGGATCCTGTGTAACAGTTACAGGACTTAATTCCTCTAATTTATGTATGGCCGCTTTGTATGTATCAATATGACGTTGTAATTCATTTTTAAGACCAACATGTAATGATATTAATGCACCACTTTGATCAGCTGTTAAACCGTGAATGCCTAAACCTTGTACGCCTTGATCAAGTGATCGTCGTCTTATTGTTAATGATTCACGTATATTCGGTTGCCATGTACCAATTGCTTGTATTAATTTAGCACATCTTTGCCTTAAACCAGACTCATGTGGATTACCAAATAAACGTACTAAATTCCATATAATTATTTCAGCTGGAACGTCTGGCTTTGGTGATGGTACAATCATATTTAATCTGTGAAATAATTAATAAAAATTATTTAATGTTTGTTTTATTATTTTATTATTTGTTTTTCTTTCTTTCACTTTCTTTCAAATTTTTATATAATTTCACTTGATAATAATCAAACATTGAATTGAAAGTAAGTATTGTGAACAAATAATTTGAATAAACAAAAAGTGTAATAAAATTAGTGAAAGAAAGTATAAGAAATAATTGGAAATTTTTCTCTATAATTTTTAAAGTCTTTTTAATTATTTTTAAAAATTAATTAAATAAATTGTACAATTACTGAAACATTTCACAAAATTTCACGATATTTTAACACATCAAATATTTTGTCGCTTTTAAATTTTAACACCTTTCTTAAAGTAACACGACACGAACACTAAAAGTTATAGGATAATCGATGGACAAGTTAGTGAAGCTAATAATCTCAGTGTGTGACTTTACATTTTTTTTTTTCAACTGTCTTGGTCAAAGTCAAAAAAAATTATAAAAAAGCAAATACAATAAGAGAAAGATTCTTCCGTTCCACTTATTTTTTGTTCTTTGAATTTGTTAGAAAGAATGACAAAAAAAAACATTGAATTCCAGTTTGGCCTTTTATTATAAAAATGCGTATAATTTGCGTTATTAATAATTTTTAAATTTTTCTTCATAACATTTCCTATAAATAAATAACGAAAATCTGGACCATACTATCCCACAAGACTCCCGTAATAAAGTAGCGGTTAAGTCAGAAGTTACAAGTTGAAAAAAGAATTAAAAAAAAAAAAAAAAATAATGAAATAAATTTCAATAATAACGATTTGAATAAAATTGTTATTTTTCTGTAAAGTTTCTATTCTTCTTATGTCCACTTTTTTCTTTCTTAGAAATAGAAAAAGAAAGAAATATCTTTAATATAATTACTTAATCTGATATTTGTATTGTGCTTAGTTATATATTTGATGTTGTTTACGGTTAATATGAAATTCCACTTCATTAATGAAAAACTAAGTTAAGTGAAGAAGAAGAAAAAAATAAAAATTATAACCGTCAATTATGGCCCTTGTAGTTTTTTTTTTCTATTCGATTTGAAAATTCCGATTATAATTAACATAATTATGTTATTGATCGATTTCATAATATCAGTCTATTAACCTTTCATATAAAGAGTAAATAAACGCACAATAACAGAATTGTGTCTCAGTAAATTAATGGAAATTAAGGTGCATTGATTATTATTTTTTATGCCTTTATTTTTTGTTACTATTCTTAACACTTATGAATAAAATTCGAATCGTCATCATGACTACGGTGTATGCATTAATCTATGAGATTAACGGACTGTACACACTACGGGTCAGTAGGTACATGTGATTTCCAGTATTGAACTAACGACTGATTAGAATCAAATTTTAAAACTGGAAACCACAAGATTATTGACTTTACAAATTCATCCATGATTATTTTCTTTTTAGTTTTAATTAGTGAATGCAACTGTTTAAATTTTACCTGCAAAAGAATGATTCCAAAAGGTAAGCACTATGGGGCAGTGCTTCAATTAAAATATCCATAGGTAGCTCAGCAACAACTGAACGTAATACTGATGGTCCTAATCGTCCAACTACACCGGCTGCCTCACGATATTGTCTACCTTCTGACAATAACATTAAACGACGTAATACTTGTCTTGGACTGGTTAATCCTTCACGACCATCACGTGGTGGTCCACGTATCCTTTCACGACTTTCAGCCATATTTTTTCTCTTTTATTTTTCTTGTTTGTTTCGTTTTTATTTTATTAGCTTAACACATTTCCACAATTTTATAACACTTTTTTCTTATCTCTTAAAGTATAGGAAAAGTTCGACTTTTTAACACTTTGTTTTTTTTTTTCTTTTGTTTGTTTATTTATTTAAATATTTAGAAACTGTATAAAATGGATTATCTGCTCATCACCATAATGGATGTTGTTCTTTTACAAGATATTTAAGTTGCACCGCGCGCAGCTAGAAAAAAAAAAGTAGAAATTTTTGTCCGTTAGTTTTTTATCTGAAAATATAAAAAAAAAATGAAATAAATAAAAATATGAAGACAGAAATATGGATGAAACAATGAAATCAACCAAAAATTTTAAGTGCAAGAAACAATTCTGATTTGTTGTTGTTGTTCTTGTTATGAAAAAATTTATTAAACTGAGAGACGACATAAGAATGTCGTGATACAATATCAATTAAATTAGGTACATTACAAAAGAAGATTTGCTTAAACAAAAAATCTCATAAATCATAGAATAGAACAAAATTTATATGAAATTATTAGATTGAAAATTGTAAACTGTAAAACCTTAACGCGCGCTCTCGATAATATTTAAAATTAAAATCCAATTAATTTATATTGAGTCATTAAATAATCATTATAATAAACAAATCAAACAAAAATAAAAACAAACAGTGAGATGAAACTGTGCAAAAATTATTTATAAATTATGCGTAAAAATTTTTAGACAAAAAAAAAATCAACAAAAGAATGAATAGAAGAAAGAAGGTAAAAAATTGAATCTGATTTTGATTTGCCTTTTAAAGAAGAAACAAAATAATAATAATAATGATAATAGTCTGACGGTAAAAAGTCGGAATTTATAAATATATAAGAAACACACACACACACGCACACATGAATGCAATTAAAATCTTCTTCAATTTTTTATACATTTTCTGATAACTGTTTTTATGTCACAAAACAAGAGATGTCAACGACTTTTTTATCCGTTTCGATGATTTTTTGTTTCTTTTGGTTTTCATAGTTTTTTACCTTTCAAAATTAGTGTTTCTTTGTCTATAATCTAAAACAAGAAAAGACGAAGAGGAAAGAGAGAAGGAAGCAAAAGTTAATTATTGTAATTAATATTGAGTGTCGGACATAGAATGTTTTAATCCAAGAATCACAACCAAAAACTTTTAAAATGAACATCTATACGTCTTTACAGAAAATTTTTGGATGTTGGAAAAAATGAAGAAGACAAGAAATTGTGTTGTTATATAAATTAAGTTCAAAGGCTTTTGTGTGTAAATATAAAATTTAATGAAAATAAATATTTTCAGAATTCGTATAGTCAGTTGTAAATATAGTAAAAGAATGATGTAAGAATTGAACAGTAATTCTGATGTTTACTCTAGTGAATAGCGTATAAATACATTATATGCTCACACAACAGAATTCACTTTGATGATTTTAAAATTGAAAGTCAAAATGTAAAAATGTTTACATAAATAAATAATTATATAAGCAAAATTATAAATTTGTTTTTTATTGCATTTAAAGTTACAAAGTCAAGATCAAAGTTTTCACCTTGTTAATATTAATCAACAACTAATCTCGTTACATTTATTATACAAACTGTATCTGTTGTAGGTCAGAGATTCTAAAAATGACTCATCTATATAATCCTAAAGGTGTTTGTTATACTATTTTATATTTTAACTGAAAGGAATTGGGACTTGAGAAGTTTGACAATTCCTGATTTATGGAAACAATTTTTTATTAATAAGATTGAGATTAATCGATTTATAAGTATTTTTACAAACTACACAATGTGAACGCATATATAAAATTGCGTGCGCTCATATTTTTCATATAATAAATATAAATAAATAAATCGAGAAGAATAAAAATATAGAAAATTTAAAATTACTATCAAACAATTTCATTTAATATTGTGACAAGTGAAGAGAAATTAGAGATGATAAAAAAAAAATGTCGTTTTGATTTAATATTAATTTGTCTCATTCAGATTTATATTTTCTTCAATTCATTTTTTTATATATAGAAAATAAGGCTAATTATAAGAAAGTTGATTTGAATTTATTTTTTCCGTGAAACGATGTAAAATTGATCGGTAAAATATCTCACAGGATTCTTAATCCCATTTTACATGATGCAAAGAGATGAATAAATATTATGATTTATTGGTTCTAAATTGAAGTTACTTTTAGTAGAAATTAGTAAAAACAAAAAACAAATCTGGAACGGATTGCCGAAAGGAAAAGGAGGAACCAAATGATGGATCAATTTTATAAAATCTGTTTGACTTGAATCAAACAAAAAACTACTAAACTGGTGAAAGCGTCAAAAAAAAAAAATAAACGATATCCGGTGATTTAAAATAGATTCGAAAACAACTTCGCGTTAAAAAAAATTATTTACTGTTTATCCTCAAATCGTACAACAAAATCTCACAAGATTTCATGGATTATTTTATTAAAAATTTCATTTCTTTTCTTTTGTAACAATGAAATGTGATAAAATTTTAATAGCTGACGATTTTTGATTTCTTAATAACTATTTTTTGTTTAGGAAATGATTCTTGATTTTTACCTTAATTTATAATTGCTTCATTTATATTTTCTGGTATCCAAACTGAAGTTTTCAAGATAATAAGAAGAACTCACAATAGATTTAGTCCAGTAATTAATTCACCACACAAACTTTTCACCTGTTTTTCACCAAATTAATAAAAAGTTTATAAAAGTTCCTAACGCATCACAAACTAAAGAAATTTTTTTACACTTTTAAAAATCTCATAATTTTCACACAAAAATAAAAGAATTCACACTGTTGAAAATATGGCATTAATTTAGTTCCGTTCACTTTGAAAAACTGATGAAGACTAACATTTTTACAGAGTTGTTACCTTCTTTCAGATTACCAGTTTCTTTTCGTTTGAAGACTTCCGATATTTTGTTCACAGTGAACACACACATGCACACACACACACACACACACACATAAAGAAAAAAATCTCTTCTCTTTCTCTTTTTCTGTATATATTTTTTTCTTCTGTTTCTTCTCTTTTTCACTCACTTTTTGATCTCTATGAATTTTTGTTGTTGTTACTTTTAATATTGAAATTCTTGTATAATTTCTAAGATGTTCCTACACAGTTGAGATTTTCTTTTAGAAAAATATTTATGAATAAGAATCAACACAGATTTTATAGTTTTAATAAGTTCTGCTAAGGGAAATTGGGGAAGAGGAAAGAAAATAAAAAAGGACGACAAAAATGTAATTAAAAAAATTATTTTATTATTTATTATGGAAATACAGACAGACTAATAAATAAATATAAAATGTCTGATCATAATTTCATCACATATATATGACTTTAAACATTGTCCATTGGACATTGACCTACTAACCTTCATTTTATTATATATTATTATTTTCAGTGAAGATTTGAACCTCTTCAAGTTATAAAAAAAAAAAATATTGTATCTTTATTCTGATGTTTTCTTATAAATAAATATTATTTTATATTTTTATAGTAGTTAGTATAGACAAACAGACAGACATACAGACAGGTACATTATAAGAAAGTGGCATTGCGCTCATAAATGTATAATAAGAATTTTTTTTAAATAAAAATTCATTTATTCGATTATGAATTTATAAAATTTTAATATATAATTTTTTTCTTAGATTTTTAGGTTTAGATACAATGAGAGTCTCATTTAGAAAGGATGATTAAACAATAAATGCAAAGTGATCTATGCTTTGAGAAACTATGTCTGTCCTTTAGTAAAAACTCTCTTTTAATGAAAAATATTTCAGCATGATTTATTTGTTTCGAACTTTATAAAATTGATATTTCTGCATAAAATTATAAAAAAACACATAATTTTTTAAATGAAGGAAAGTTTTTCTTTTCAGAAGTTACAATTAATTGACTGAAAATCTATAAAGTCACAAACAAAAAAAAAACTAAACATAGATTTTCTAATTCTAATTAATTACCTTAAGTTAATAAGTTTCATTTTTTTTAAAACAACAATTTAACAAATTGGACAACACAAACACGATTAATTTTTACTCCCTCTTGTTTAAGCACATTTGTTGATGAAGTTCTATAATGGATCAATTGCAAATATTATGACAAGAGTTATTTCATAATCAAACATCGCATTGTCCATCTTCTTTTTTGATATTTGATAGTAAAAGACTGACTAAAAAGACGAACAATCGTCACTTCTAATTTTTGATATTTTATACAAAAACAAAAAAAAAAAGTGGGTGGCCCAGTTCTTGAGGCTCGTCTCTTACACTAAAAATATAAAAATGTATTTTTTTTTCCACTTTGCCCTATGCTTCTACTTAATTTTATGTATAGTTTTTGGTTAAAACAACTCTCACCATAAATAATTTAAATGGTCAAGTATGACGAGTTTCTTTGTATGTTGCGATATAGAGAAAAAATACCTTCTCTCTCATCTCACAACATATTTTTATTTTTCTTGTAAGAATTTTTGCAAAGACATTGAATTAAAAATTTTTTTTTATATATGATTTCGATTTAAACAGAAAGAAAGCCAGACGCACTTGACTTTGTGAATAGTCACTTTTTTTTCTTTACGTTAATAATAAATATTTGATATTTTTTGGTCTTCCTTCACTTTTTTTTTGTTTCTTTTCATTTAAAAACAAAACACAAATTTATTAAATCGTGTTTTTATGTTACACTTTTTTTTTTGTTTTTAATGATTGACAATAATTGTAAGCGAATTGAACAGGAGTGAATTGGTTTCAGTCATCGTCATCATATCAACTTTTCTTTTTGATTGAATGTGAAAAAAAAAGATTGATTAACAAAAAAAAAATCATCATTACTCTAGTCGACCAATTTGTGAAAAAAATCCCTGTGGCGCTGAAGCAAATTCGATTCTGACATTGACGTATATTTTATAAGCAAATTTGAACGATTTATAAATTAAACCCAAATTGAATTCAACTTTCCTCCCCCTCCTAACTATTCATTATTGTTCTTTAAACGTTCTGATTTAAATAAAATGAAATTACAAAATGATTCAAATTATAATGGAATAACTTCATCACATTTATATGATGCCTCAAGTTATCAAGATACAACAACACAAATATAAAGAAAATGAATATTTAATAGACTTTGGTGCGTTGACTTTTTTTTTATATTTTTTTTTTAACTGTATTAATATAATTAGCATACATAAAGCAAAAGATATTAAAGTTCCATATTTTTATTGATAGAATAAATAAAAGTAAATTAATGAAAGACTTGCAGCTATAATATTGTGAAATTAGAAATTTACTTATAAGAGTTTAACCCCTTCGGTTAAACAATGTTGAAAAATATAAGTAAATAAATCTGTTTAGGTGACGACACGTGAAAAATTACAATTAGCAATTGAAGCTGAAGATCACACAGAAGCTCCAGTGAGTCATCAGGCTGAAAATATCTTTAAGTAAACTTAAATCAATTTGTAATTTAAATTAACAAATTACCAGAAGACAATTCACAAAAATTAAATAATCCAGTGGAGGAAATTTTAAACGCAAGCTAAAAAATTGTAACTCGAACCAAATTTATTTAATCATTGTGGATCTTATTGGGTTAACAGATCGATAGATGAAATTAAACAGAAAGGTGACAATATTTTTTCTTTTTATGTATTGAAAATTGAAACCACAAAACAAAAATTAAGATCGAAAGCAGTTTTTGATTTTTATAATATGCAAATATTTTATTATAGATTTGCAAAACGGTGAAACTTTTGTTTGCTTCTTGTTATTATTTTTTTCTTTTTTTTTTTCAAATCGAAAACGAATCGCAAAATTATTTATCTGGGACAATTTTTGCCTGAAATTAATAATTGACGTGCGTATTAAATTATAGATTTTTTTTACTCTTCTTCTTCTTTTTTTTATAGATTTGCTTTTAATGTATTGAGCTTTTGAACTTAAATATATTACCGTGTATTACTTGAGTTTTTATTTGGCAGTAAATTATATACGCGCGCATCTAACATTTTTCACGGTGATTGACTTCTGTCAAAAGAAAAAAAAAGGTAAAAAGAAAAGGAAAAACGTCTTGGGGGATCTGATTAGATTTTTTTTTTCATCATCATCTTCATTTAAGCTTGTCTATTTATTTATTTATAGAGGTTCATAGTAATTTATCATTCTTTTTGAATTGAAGTCAAATAAGTGTAAGGTAAAGGTAATTGGGAATGTGAGAAAATTGGGAGTGATTTTTAGACGTACACAATTTTTTTTTTAATTGAATTTTCAATACTAAAATAATTGAATATAATAAATCCACGTATAAATAAATTATGCGGTTTGTTCTAAATCATTCCGTCTTCAACAGGTTTTTTTTCTTCAATTCAATTTTTATCACAAATATACCGCAACTTGTATAAATATGATTTGTCTTTTACATCTTACCGTGTTGTAATCTGGTTTTGCAAAATTTTCAGTTTTTCTTTTTAAAGAAATTATTTTTGTGAAATCTTTTATAACAAATATTTCATTTAAGAAAAAACTTGACAATTATTGTACTAATCTTCAGTCATCCATCAAATTGTGTATTTTATTAGATATTCAGATGAAAGAAAAAATGTAAATAATCTTCTTCAATACAAAACAACAAAAAAACAGTTGCTACAAACGCAACAAACCACGTCAATCAAATAATATAAATTCTAAATCTTTCTTCTGTCTGGATACAAAACAAAAAATTTGGTTTTCATTCTGTCCAAATTATTAAACATTTTTATTACTTTATCCAAAAAAAAAAAGAGCTTTCCATTTTTTATATCAAAACCATTCTCATAATATTTTCTGATGATTCTGTAAATCTTTTATATAAGGTTTTTTATAGAATTCAAAAGTCAATCTTTTTTTTTTTCTTTTATGATTATTTTGACACGAAAAATACTAATGAGTAAATTATTTAAATTCTTTACATTTTTCTTTTTGATGTGGATTTAATAAAGAAATAAGAAGAAATAATAAAAAACTGTATAGGTTTGGAATTTGTCTCTCATAAATTCTTGTTTAGAGAGAAAACATTGACTTTTAACATGTACATTTTTTTCTGTCGATTGTTTTCTTTTTAATCAAGAGAGAAATAAATGTAATTGAAATAAAATAATCTAGATGGTCATCAAGAGTCAAGATCAAACATATTAAGTTAAACTAGATTTTTTTTTTGGGAAAACTTAAATCAGAAATACGAAACAAAACAAATTCCAAAATCTCAAGAAAATTATTCAAAAGTTGAGAAAAGAAATCGAAAAGCAAATTTCTTTTGGGAAACGACATTTACTTTTTGTCTGAGGTATTTTTATTCAAACGTTACAAAGGTTTTCGTGTTGCTGGGATATTTTGTTAATTTTCAACCCAAACACAATGTCATCTTCAATTATCACTCCCCACAAAACAATTTTCCCATATTAGTTACACAAAGTACATCTCTGAACAAGGTTGCATTTTTCATTTTTTTTTTCAAAACAAATTTATTCAATTTACCAATAAGGAATAAAACAAAAGAAGAAAAGAACTTTCTTCGTTAATTTATTGGTTTTTGTTTTATAAACAAAATGACCGATTTTTTATTTCTCTTTAAATTCAATCAAATAAATAATCAACAGAAAAAAAAACTTCCTAATTTTATTACGAAATAAAGAAAAATGTTTGAAATTTATACAAAAATTCATTGAAATTTTTTTTGAACAAAAATTAAGTCGTGGACGTATGCATTTATTTATTCATTAGAACCATAAATGAAACGAATTCAGTCAACTATCTCTATCTTTTTCTTTCTTCGAAAAACATCTGGACCTTTATATTATTATTTTCTTCAAATATTATTCATGTGTCTTTTGGGTGAACGTGTTTTTTCTTCTTTTTTTTTTGATTTCTTGTTGTTGCTATTTGGACCTACCTAAATGTGGGTCAATCTGTACTTTTTTTATTTTTTTCTGTTTCATCTTCTTCGTTCTTCTCCTTTACAAACTCTTAAGAATTTTTTTTTTCTTTTTATTTATTTTTGCGTTTTTACTCTTACATTTTTAATGTTAATGTTCGCAATTTTTCTGTTTGTTCATTATTTTGTTTGACCAACGTAAAAATAACACAAAGTTAAAACCGAGAGAATTTTATTTATGTTCAAAAAAAAAAAAAAAAACAAGCAAGGTAGGTCTTCATGTGTGACATTCCACATGTAAAGTTGACTTTTAAACTTTCGCGTCATGACTTTTAGTGTCAGAATCTTAAATAATGTAAGATAAAAGAAAATTAACATTGACAATTTATACTAATTTATTAGTATTGAAATGTAGATGGATTTGATTACAAATAAATAGTGAAAAGAAGAAATTTTTCTATTATTTATTTAATGTAAAGAAAACACAATAATTTTTTACACAAACATCGTGCATTATCAATATATTTATTTCTTCTTACATATTCTTTTATATTTAATTTATTTAACAAACTAAAACATAAACATCACACATACACACACAACCACATAGTAATAAAAAATCTAAAGAAGAAAATAATGTTTAGTTTGACTGTTTAAAAAGAAATAATAAATACAATGACCTATTGACACTGTGATTATATTTTCTTACAAGAATATGCGAAGCAGGTACACCCATTATTTATCTCTTAAATTGTGTTAATATTTTCATTGGAAAATCTATAAAGAATTCCCCTAGGGAATATATTTGCAAGATTATTTTCTGATTTTTTTCTTAGAATATGAAAGAGCTTCGGGTACTTAAATTGCAATATTATTTTATCTGATTTACCTTTTGTATTTATTTTTTGTTTTATCTAAACTTTTACCAATTTACATAAATACTTTGTGTTGGGTTTTGATTAGAATTGAAGAATTTTCTCTTCTGTCATTTTAACAAAATGTCCCATCAATTTAACTTTCTTATTATTCTTTAATAAATACAGTAGCGCCGTTGAGGGTCTACAATTAATAATAAATCATTTAATTTCATTGCAATACATAATTGTCATCTAGGTTTTCCTATGAATATTCACTCTATTTGCATAAAATACTTTGAAATTTTATATTTCTTCTCTGTTGGTGTAAAATCAGTAAACAAAATATTTTATGTGTTGTAGCTCTAAATAATTCATATTAGACGTCATTGAGTTTAACCATAAAGTTTATGAGAAATTTTTCTATTCGTATACATGTTTTACGATCATCAGAGTCGTTATAAACTAAGTATAATAGAAAAGATATAATTGGTTTCTTATGTATTATGCATTTGATGATCATTTATCTTATTGTTTCTTTATTTAATAAATATTTCATAAAAATATCTGTACACATAATAAAGACCAACATCCAATACCATACAATCTATTCTATATTCTGTCTAATATACTGCGATGTGATGATTGACGATTGATCAAATTGTTGATAGACATTTTTATTTCATTTTGTTTTAATGTCATGAGATTGAAATAAAATAATGAATTTGATGATTTAATGACTGTCGTATTTTTTTACATTTTTAAAGAAAGAATAACGTATAGAAAAAAAATCACGTTTATTATTTTTAAGTGTTTCATGACCCTAACTCACACCTCACACTGTATTCATTAATAAATGAGTGTCAGAGATGAATGATATCTAAAGAAAGGATAATTATATATTATTGTAAAAGATCACTCACAATAGAGCCATTAAAAATATAGTAAAAATTAATAATCATAATAATAATGCAATAATAAATCACTCAAATCTTAAAACCAAACAAAAAAACTAAATACACATTTTTAAAGGTGCTAACCAAATACACTTAAAATTTGCAAAAATTTAATACTTTTGATTTTTTTTTTCTCGTCTCTACTTTAAGATTTTTTTTTTTTTATTTTTGCATGAAAAAGAAAGGAGGCAGAGAAACAGATTTTTTTAAGTGAATTAATATTTAACCGCAGGGGTTTTGATTTTTTAAGAAGAAAAAAAAAGAAGTTCTTTTCGTTCAACAGGTTCAAAATGAAGACGAAAGAAGTTTAAGATGAACAAAAAAAAATCAATATAAAAATTCTAAATATTGAATGGAAAGTTATTCCAGATAAACACTACATACAAGCAAAGAAAATTAGTTAAAATAGAAATAAACGACAAATCCATCAGAGATCTTTGGTTTGCTAAAAATTTATTTTCTTTATGACAATTTTTTATTTTTTATTGTATCTTGCGGCGTTTATATTTTTGCATTTTATTCATCTGCGTTCAATAAAAAGAAAAATAGGTAGATGAAAAGATAAACGTTAAAAATGGGGAAAAAAGAGAACCGGATATTATGGATGAGTGGAAGTATATTTATCATACTGGATAATGAATATCATTATAGAATTGGTAATGGTTCAATTGATTTTACGTTAAAATAATTTGTAAATTTAATTGAAAGTCAAGAAAGACTTCAAGTGGCATCAATATTTTATTAGAAATTTAAATAATAGGGGGCGTCAAATCAAAGTCTTTAATCTCAAGCCTAAAGTTATTAAAAATCTTCTTTTCAATAAGGCGAATAAGTTTCTAACAATGTTAAAGATTCTCTGAAAAAATTGTACTTGTAGAAACGCGAATAACGCCTCCACAATGAAATAAATGAAATAATTCTTGAAAATTTAAATGAAACAAATAAAGAATAAAAAAATAAAAAAACAAATGTTGGCTTTGAAATCATTTCTCTTCCATAAAATATTTAATGTTTCACATTATTCACACAGCAAGTAATCGAAGCATATAAAATATAATTTAAGATCTGAGACGATTAAAGTCTTCGATGGAATAAACAGAATTCAAATATTAATAGAATACTTCCTAGTATTGCCAGAACTAAATAAAAGTCTCGTGAAATATGATGATGTTAAATTTTATTTCATTCATTGATAAAAAATAATAAAATATAATCAAACAACAAGAGACCAAAAAAAAAAAGACTAAAGAAGAAGATTATGTTGAATGCATGCGGCGTTTTCTTCTTGTATAATAAAATATAATATTATTTAGGTTGATTTTTGTTTGTTTTGTTTTGTTTCGAATAAAATAATAAAATATTCTGTTTAAAGTCAATAAAAAAAAGTTTTTCTTGTTATTTCATTTTGATAATAAAAATTCAATATAAATCTTCATTTTTTTTTTCTTTTTCTTTTCGTTTCTATAAAAGCGGAAATGATTTAGAAATGGAAAAAATAAAAATATTTAACCTACAAAATGTTTAATACGAACTCCAAAAAAAGTTCGATAATTCTAAATTCTCGCAAACAATTCTTTTTCTGATGAAGGTACCAGAAATAAAAAAATGTCTATTCTTATAGGTTGGATGTGAAGGGCACATTTTTTTTATTTTCATTAACATTAAAAACAATTAAATTGTTCTGGGAGGCTAAAATTTGTTATGCTAATTGAAACTCATCTTCACATCGTCTTCTACATGTACGCGATATTCTCTATGTTTTTTTTTTAAAAAGAATCCAGTTTAATGAATTGCCTGCCCATCTTGAACATGGGAATATTTTGGAATGTTCATAATTCTTTTCCTTTTATATAAGAATGAACAATGGAACAAAATAGCTCATTTGGTAATTAAACCAACAAACACAAAATCTCTTTCTTTTTGGTTCCGTTTTTTTTTTGTTTTGTCTTTTTTAATTTTTTTTTTGTTTTTGGAATTTATTTTGAAAAAGGTGCGAAAAAGTTTTCTTTTTTATCATCGCACGAAAATTTATAATTAACCAAAAAAAATGTTGTCTTGAACTTTTTTAACAAAATTCTGTTTTGTTTCTGTTAATGTCCATTGGTTTGTCTTCACCGTCTTAAAACTAGCAATTATTAAAATTTAAATTTTGTTCGCGATGATTTATGGAATAAATTTGTTTTTATTTTTATTTTTTATAGAGAATTAGGCACGCAGCCTCCCTCTATAAAATTTGTTCTGTTTAATATTATTTTATTTCTATTAAATTGACCCAGTTTACTTAATTTTACATGAGTTAATTCTTAAAAATATTTTCAATTGTCTTCTGATACTTTTATTCTTGTTTTTCTTACATAACTGTATTTATTATTTATTAGGGAATGAAACTAACAAAGAATATTAGGGGAATATTTTAGTTTAAATTACCACAATTCACTCACATTATATAATATTTGAATTTAAGTATTAAAATCTGTGTAATGTGATTAATGTGAAATATTTCTAAAGTCAAACATAAAAAAGAAATTAAGAAATTACAGTTTTTTTTTGTCATCGTCTACATAAAATTTATTTTTAATGTTTGAAACAAACATCTTCTCTCTTTGCATCTTCAACATCTATAAAAAATTTCATCTTCATTAAGATTTGTATTTTATGAAATCTCTATGAAAATTCGATACGCAGAAAATTAATTCGACAAATAAATAAATTATAATTGGATGAAGTATTTTATCAAAGAAGATTATAGAGATGATTAAGGTGAAAATTATATAAAATATTTTATATAGAGACAAATACATGAATGTGTTTGATTAAATAACATTTGATTGTTCAATTGAAAAGGTACACGCGGATTAATTTGTCTCGCAACATTAAAATTTAGTACGTACTTTTTTGTATTTCTTTTAGAAAATTATTTGTATAAGTTTGCGTGAAATTGTAAAAGTTATAAAGTCATTTTATATTGTTACCACGCCTTCAACAATATATTTAAACGATGACAAGAGAATTATATGACTGAATCACGAATCTTGTATAAACTGTTGTCATAATATTTTTCTGTGCGGTAAAAAAATTAAATAATAATGAAAGAAAAACAAAACAAGTGATTCCTAAATGAATTTTAATTCATTTAAAAGTTAACATTTATCTTATAGCTGTTTAATTTAGATTCTGGATCATTGCTAAGGTAAATGGAATGGGATCGAGGTTTTTAATTAAAAATATAAATTTAATAATTATGGAAATATTTTGTGTTTTAAAATGATTTAACTTTTATTAAATAATAAGCAACATGTTAGAATTAAAACGTAAACCGTCATTAAAATTGAGGTTACAGACTTAATACAAAATTATTAAATAATTAAAAAATAAATTTATAAACACATCCCAGAATTATTATTTGCGTGTTTTAAATTTTTTAATCCTGTATGTTAAAAGTCAATTGTTTACTTCTTGGTGATTCAAAACGGTTTGGTGTTTTTATATCAAGAATTGCACAAATTGCTAATGATAGAGCTGATAATAATATAAAACACACAAAAATTACACTGCAAATCGTTCCAGTAACAAAACCAACACAATCAAATGCTTCTGCAAAAACAATTGTACCGTTCATAAAGGGCTGCACCTGTTGAAATAAAAAATTAGAATAAATAATCAAATAATTTTAAATTAATTCAAAACTAATTAAAGAAACGATCCAATAAATTCGACTGTAGTTCAAATTTGAGTTTGTATTAAAATATCGTTTATCATTTGATTTGCACGTTAAAGCAAAAATGTTGATTTCTTAGATAGAATTTATTTCTATGAAACTAACTTTATATTCTAATTAATTTCAAATTAAGAGGAAATAAATATAAACTGTATTAATTTCATTATCATAAAAAAAAATTATCCTTCTCATCAAAGTTGAAAGCCCTTTGATTTAATTACACTAATTTAAACTTAATGTTTTTGTCTCTAAGTGTGATCGTATATTATCCTCCTCAACTATATAACAACCAGAATAAACGTAAATTCAAAAATAATAAAACGATATTTCCCTGAGAAAATTTCACATTAATTTATTTGTCTTTTAATTGTTAGATGATGATCATTTGAATTTAGATTGGCTGAAAAAGAATAATAATATAGACTTCACTATCATCATTTTTAGTTTCATTTGAAGATTAATTGAAAATGACAACAATAATAGCAACAACAACAACAAAAAACTCACACCTTTCTTGAACTTTCATTTTTTATTTTAATTATTTGATTTTTCTCTTCTCTTCATTTTCACGTTTCTTTTGATTCAACCAAATTATAATTAGTCTAAAATAACAATAGATTGAAGTTTACTTTAGACTATGACATTTTAAGTGCGCGCGACTATTAAAACAAAAAAGAAACAAAACAAAAAATAATAACAACAACAACAACAACAACAACAACAACAACAAAAAGAGAAGACACAAAAATACGATTACACACGCACAAAGACAATGTTCACTTTTTATTTTACTATTATAATTATTTTCCTTTTGCTTCTTTATATTTTTATTTTGTTTTAATTAAATTAAGATGAGAACAGTTTTTGTTTTTGTTTCTGTTTTTGTTTTTCTCGCATTGTTCACTGTTTTGTGGTCGTGTTTTGTTTGTGTGTTATCTCTTCAATGTTGTTATTTATTGTTTGAATATTTCGATGATGTGAAATAAATTTTTTTTTTATAACAATATTACCAGGTTTTTTTTTTGTTGTTTGTTACTTTTGTTGTTGTTACAAGTTTTTTTTTTGTTTTGAAAATATAAAAAGTGAATGATGATTTTTTTGTTGTGATGCAATAAAAATGACAATGCTAATATCTTTTTACTTTTTACACATTTTTTTTTTAGGCATTTTTATTTTATAAATGTAAATTACTGAGCGATGGCAATTAGTTATAATTTGGATAATTATTCTAATTTTTCTAAATATTTTTGCCCGTGAATTCAATTTTCTTTTCTTCACTGTTTTGGAACATTTGAAGTTCAACATTAAAACTTTGTGTTAATTAATGGATGAATTTTTCTCATTTTCAAATGAAAAATACAAAATACAAAATAAATTTGTATTTTAATTTTGTTTATAACATCAAATTATTTTTTAATTATTTCCGGATTTTTAATTTGTTCGTAATTCAATCTATTCGCTCATTAACACAAATTCCCAAAGGAAATCAATAAAATTACAAGAAATTGAGCAAATCTAAAAACTATTCGTGAGTGCCTACACGATTTTCAAGGGATCAATGATCCAGCATAATTTAAATCTGTATAAAATATGAGTTTCTTGAACTGGAACCGGAAAATCATCATTATTATCTGATGACATAAAAAAAATTTGTCATTGTCAAAAACATCTCTTAACCCCAGAAAAAAAAATCATTAATAAAACTAAATATAAAACTAAAAATAAAAATAAAAATAAAAATGTGGAATGTTGAGAATCGAAACATTCTCATATACACATAAAAATTATTTACCTGCATATTTTTTAATTTCAGTAAGGTTGTTTCATTTCTAAATTTTATCATTTGGGAACATTTATAGGAAAATCCAGTAATTGCATAGGGTTCTTCACCAACAACAGATAATATTGTTTCTTTTCCTTCTACTTCAACTTCCACAGTTTTTAAGTACCAATAGCCTGGTGACTTTGTAAACACGAAATGTAACTAAAAAATTTAATTAAATAAGAAAAGAAAGAATATAAAAAAATATTACAAACGCCGAAGTTTTTTTTTGTTTTGTCTGTTAAAATTTTATGTCATTTCCAATTCAAACCACAAAATCTATATAATTTTCATCTTCTTCTACTTAGTTTTTTCTTGTATAAAAATCCGTTAGTTTTCTTATTAAATATAGTCATTTGGATTTGATGGTCAACTCATCGCATCGCGTCTTCATAAAATTGACTGATAAATCGTCCATAAAAAATGTATTTTTATAATTTTTTTTAATGTTAGTAATGACTAATTAATTAAAAATTAAATAACGCAAAAGTTAAAGACAATTTATTTAAGTTCTGTAAGTTATGAGTTATAACGTTAATCAATCTCGTACAATAAATTTTTTACCTTTATTTTGTCCGTAGGAAAATCAATCACTAATTTAGAATAGTTTTTTGATTCTTGAGAAAACACACTTCCCAGTGTTTTGAGTTCATGAATTTTAGCCGTTGAATTATTAACAGATAATTCCAAAATTATTGGTGATGTTGTATACAAAATTGTATTTCCTGTATGAAGAATTTATTGAATTAATTAAATCAAAATCATTGAATAACTATGTTAATTTAACCAGCAACATAATACGTATAATCATAGGAAGAATTTGATTCAATTTCACGTTTGTAAATTTGGTGATGATTCAATTTATTTGATAAAATTCCTAAAACTTTTCCTTTGCCATATTTTAGCACTGCATTTTCATAAAGACTAGATATCTTTGCATCTTGTTGAAAATATGAACCATCCAAATGAATCATCTAAGAAAATTAAAAGAAAAGTTGTATCAAATTTTAATAATCGTTTTAAAAACTGGTTCAAAACTTTGATAAGTAGAGGCACTCATTCGATTTTGTTTTTGTCAGTATTTCTAGATTACTGAGATCTTTTTACCCACTCTAAATTCTATAATCCAAAATAAAACTCTTTTGATTTTAATACTTACTTCAGTGTTGTTATTATAATCAACTGGATCTGATGCTAGACGATTTTGTGTAATATACGCCCACTCGTTTCCATCTATAATATTTTTAAAATAGGGAAGTTTTGTAGCATCCAATCTTTCTGATGAACTTTTGCAGAATATAAGAACACAATTTGCTTCTTTATAGAAATCACTTAAAAAAATTTCATTTATATTTTCCATGGCTGATATTTTTATATTTTTAATGCCATCAACACCCCAAAATAAAAATGGCCCATTATAATTTGCACAAACACAATTTATTAAACCAAATATCAGTAGATAACAAAAAAACTTTAACATTATTATTTATTCTAATTTATATCATGTGAAAATTATACATAAAATACAAAACGTCAATCACCACCAGTTAGCAAAGAGTTTAAACTAAAATGTTTAATAATTTCATTTCACTTAATAGAGGATTGATTAATATTTTCATGTAACTAAAATAAAAAAAGATAATAAATTTCTGTTCGTTTTTTAAATTTTATTATTATTTTTTTTTTTTTTTTAAATTAAAAAATAAAAATAAATGATAACGAGAGCACACTTTGACTTATATATGTTAATTATTCTCAGTTTTAAATTTAGTGAAACAAAAACAATTGAGTAAGTGATAGTCGTTTCATTTAATTGATGACGAAGGATGTATTTGTTATCAATTGGAGGGGAAATATTTATTTTTAGTTGAAAAAAAACCATTTATTTATAATTCAATATTTTAGTTGATGAGGTTTACAATTTAGTTAATAATCATTGTTGGTGAAAAAGTATTACAACGTATAATTTGTGTACATTTGATTAAATTTATCATAATAAAAACTGTGACTCATTCGTAGAGCATCAAATCACATTTGATTGTAGGCAGAATTAAAATTTCTTTATATTTTTTAATTATTTTATTTATTGTTAGAATTATTTTGGATTATGTTTTTGAACAAGTTTATTTAATAATACAATATAATTACAAGCTAGTATATATATTAACACTACAATAATGTAACGATTTACAACTTAATAGAAAATATTTATATGAACAAAAATAAAAGACAATATGGAAATTTACACACACAAAATGATCACTTTAAACTTCTTGTTTTTTTTTTTTTCTAAATAATAATTAAAATAATTACTCCTGAATAGTAAATGTTAATTGTTTACTTCTTGATGATTCAAAACGATTTGGTGGTTTTATATCCAAAATTGCACAAATTGCAATTGCAATTCCAAATAATAATAAGAATGTTATTCCAATTCCACTCCAAATTGGTGCTGATGTAAAACCAACACAATCAAATGCGTCACCAAAAACAGTTGCACCACGCATTAATGGTTGTACCTGTTAATTGATTAATGATTTTTAATTTACATATTTTAGAGAAAAAAATTATGTTAATTATCTCAAAAGTATTTCAAATAAAAATATTAAAAGAGTTGTAACTTTTCTCTAAACATTTTTATCGATTAATCAGTGAAATTTATACGATAAATGTAAGACAAAAAATTTCCAACCGAAATTATAAATAATATTTGCCGCAACACACGCGTGATAGAGTCTATTAAATGACAAAACAAAAAATTGTTGATAGTATCTACATTATTCACCATTAAACAAAAATCTGAACAACATTTATACGGAAACAAAATCATGAGTTTCTTGAACTTGAATAGGAAGTTGATCATTATATTCTTATGACACGGAAAATTGGTCATTGTCTTAACTTCTCTTCCCTAATAAAGCATTAATCAAGTGAACTAAAAATAATACATATTCTCATGTATATATTTTTACCTGAATATTTTCCAGTGTTAGTACAGTTGAGCCATTTTTAAATATTAACGATTGAGAACATTTGTAGGAAAAGCCAATAATTGCAGAGGGTGCTTCACCAACAACAGATAATATTGTTACTTTTCCTCCTTCTTCAACTTCCACAGATGTCAGATACCAATACCCCGACGCAAATGGAAACCAAAAACGTAAGATGAACTAAAAAATTGAAAAAAACATCAAATATAAAAAAATATTACAAACGCCGAAGTTTTTTTTGTTTTGTCTGTTAAAATTTTATGTCATTTCCAATTCAAACCACAAAATATATATAATTTTCCTCTTCTTCTACTTAGTTTTTTCTTGTATAAAAATCCGTTAGTTTTCTTATTAAATATAGTCATTTGGATTTGATGGTCAACTCATCGCATCGCGTCTTTATAAAATTGACTGATAAATCGTCCATAAAAAATTTATTTTTATAATTTTTTTTAATGTCAGAAAAGTATAGTCAATTAGTAATTACAGTTTCCATATTCACTCCGTTGTTTGTAATTGGAATATTTTAATAAAAAGATAAAATTTGTTTAAATTGTGAAAATTCGATAAAACATTGATTTTATTGCTGTGATGAGTAATAAACACATAAATATTAAATTTTTATTACCTTTGTATCCTCTGCTTTAAATATAATTACTAATCGAGTATGTTGTTCTCGTTCATCAGTTTTCACAACTCCATGGGACTTTAATTCATAAGTTGTTTCATCTTCTCCGGTTCCATTATCACCAATTTTTAAAATTGGTGCTGATGTTGTGTACAAAATTGTTTTCTCTATTTTCAAAATGAATTGATTTATATAAATTTGCTACATTTTTAATAATTATCATTATTATGCAACCTGCATCATAATACGTATAATCATCTTGCATTGGTTCATCTGTTGTTGGAATTAGAGTTGTTGTTGATTCCTCATTTTCACGTTTGTGAATTTTATGGCCATCCCATTTTGTTGCTAAAATTCCTAGAACTTTTCCTTTACCATAATTTAAAATAGCATCACGATATAGAGCAGATATTTCCACGTCTTGTTGTGAAGGTGGACCAACTAAATGAATTACCTGAAACATAATTAATAATCAAATATCAACATAAATCGTTTTAAATTCAAAATATAAATTTTTAATCAAATTTTGCTGAATTAAGGTTTTGAGATTTGCTAAGTAAAGACTCTAAATTGTACCACAAAATGTTTTTTGTTTTGAAACTGATTGTAAAATTATACAGAAAATACTCACAGCTGACCAAAACATGTTAATAAAAACATGACAACATTTTTTATCAAGTCTATTATGAAATTTATAGGACTACAAAATATACCTAAAAGTTTTTTGATAAAATAATTTACAGTGAAAACTTAATCAATAATCCCAATTTTTTTTTTAATTTTTAAAATTCATGCATAACAAATCGCACTACGAATTTTTTAATTTGAATATAAATTCGATCAGCATAACTAAAAAAACATCAGCCTATTTTACTTTAATTACCTCAGAGTTAACATTATAATCAACGGGATCTGATGCAAGCCAATGTTGTGGAATATATACCCACTCAGTTCCATCAATAATATCTTTAAAATCTGGAAATTTTTCAGCATCTAATCTTTCTGATGAATTTCTTAAAAACATTATAACAGCAGTTGCTTCAGTATATAAATCACGTAAAGCATTGTCATCGATTATTTCCATGGCAGCCATTTTCATATTTTTAATACTATCAACACCCCAAAATAAGAATGGACCATTGTAATTTGCACAAACACAATTTATTAAACCAAATATTGGTAAATAGCATAAAAACTTTAACATTTTAGAAAAAGTAATTCTTTTTACTTTTCTAAATTATTCTTTTCTAAATGATTTTCTCTAACGCCACACAATATTTTCTACACAACCAAACTTTATAAAATTTCCCTGAAGTCTGTCTGATTTTATAAAAATAATCAATAAAATGTAAAAGGCGCATGTGTCAAATATTTCATAAGAGGGCATAATTTAAAAGGGTTTGAGTTTTTTGTTGTTGTCTTTGTTATTGGGGAAATTGATAAAAACGACATGTGCGTTTGTTTTCTTGACAATTTAAACTCACCTGTTGGACGTAATCATATGGTTTATAGTATAGGTCAATGATTTCAATTTACACAAAAAATGGATCCCTTATGTGTTGTGGACAATTTATTAGAATTTCTGATAGTTTATTTAATTTATTAGAATTGATTATGAAATGTGAAATGAATCTGAATTTTCTTAAATTGTATGTCTGGATTCTAATTGTGAATTCATTGTTTTGTTTAACAAAAATCAGGTACAATAATAATCTGATTTTTGAAACAATTTCAATTCTTAAGATTAAAAGTTGGAATACCTAATATTAAAAGTCAATAAACATTTTTTTTATAATTACAATTTATTATTATAAATGTATTTTGTTTTTGGAATCAATGTTAAAATAAATTAATAAATAATTTAATTCATTATAAATAATCACAATCCAATTGTTATTTTAAGAAAAATATTAAGTAAAAAAATATCACAAAAACTTGTCTATTTTTAAAATTACAAAAAGAAATAGGTATGTGCAAGTTTAATATTTAAAATTGCAAAGAATAAAAAGATTGGTCTGCTAAGACTGCTTGCAGCACCTGAGGATAAGGAGAAAAAGTTCCGTTTTGGTTCTGAAATTTAAAAAAAAAATTAAATTAATGATAAATTTACAAAATCTTAATTAATTATAACAAACTTTTATCGTTGGGATCTCGGACTCCACACTGTTTATATGCTAATGATTTCTTTCGTTTTTGGTTGATGTAACCAGGAACAAATACACTTGGCTGTTCAAGCTTTCCAGTTGCCAATAATTTTGTTAAATCTATTTCAATTTGATGTGCTTTTGGTCCTTTAAAATGTACTATCATTTGGACGCATCCTCCACCATGTAATGTTTTTGTATTTCTTGAATCAACCGCTAACATCCATTCAGGCAAGCCCATTACATGTCTTACATCTTCAAGAAATTGTGCACTGAAAAAACAGATAAAAATTTGTAGCCTTGGAACTTTTGCAAGATTAGAACAAGTATACTTACACAACAAATCGCGGAGGTTTTTGTATATTTATATGTTTAACAATATCATGATCTGGTTCAATATTTGCACAAGCAAATCGATTATGTGAAAATTCTGGTCCGAAAATAACAATTGAACGTCCAATTGCACTAACAACACCTTCCAATGGAAAATTAGGATCAGTAACTACAACTCGTTTATAACCTAAATCAATTGGTCCTAATCTAGCTGAAACATCGCCAACATAACATCTTAACGGATTATCTGGACCACATTCTTGACGATATAAATCACCCTAAATAGAACAAAAATTAGCAATTGAACAATACGACAGTTATTATTAAAAGTTAATTAATTTACGTTTAAGGGATCAGCTAATTGAGTATAGTACGGATTCCATATGTAACCGCCAGCCACACATCTAACATAATAAATAATTGTTGTCTTAACTCATTCGATATTTTAAAATTTATAAAAAATTACCTAGTTTCTACTTGTTGAACCGCAGCATCCACACCCACTGAATTAACCCAGATCTGCCAATTATGATTTCTCGTCTATAACATGATAATGTAAAATTAAACAGTATTTCTTTAAAACATTTATTTAAATAAAAACTCACCAAATTCCGATCATTCTTCCCTGGATGTCTCAATTTAATTTCAATTATTGTGTCACTCTGACTGTTATCTGAATGTATCAATTGTGTCATTCTAATATATCCATATGCATATCCAGCTGGATGATGAAAACTAGCAATCCCACGTATTTCTCTTGCTTCACTTGGACTGTATCCACGTTCTAATGAGCTGCATGCCCAACGACGATTTTGAACTTTTTTATGGATTACAATTGATCGACCAATAATACTGTCATAACCAAACAGTGGTAAACTTGTGTCATTATAAACAGTTTCAAATTTTTTATGTCCTTCAAGTGTTCCAAATTTACCGCTTAGATCACCTAATTCATATTGATCCGTTGTTCCATTACCGGGAGGAGGTGATAATTTTGGATTTATGTTTCTTGGATTCCAATGTCCATACAAAGTACCATCTTCACATGGAAATTCCAGACCACTTTCAACAGGAGTCTATAGGGAAATGTTTTACAATTACTACTTGCTAAAAAAGAGAAAGATTAAAATTTTTACTTACAACATGAACGTGATAACCACTATTTTCTATTAATCCATCAAATTCAACTTCAACATTTGTTAAATCATATTCTGATGACTGTATTATTTCTAGTTTTCCACCTACTGATAAAGGATCACCATTTGGATACCAATTCTTTGCAACTGCTTTTCTACGATAATGTCCTCCAATTCTGGAAAAATATAAATGATTATAGATAATTTCCCTGCGTTTTACGAAGTACAATAGAATTACATTGAACAAGCCAGACGTTCTCCACGTGCTTTTGGTCCAAAATCATCATATATCACCATAGATCTTCCTACAACCCTTTGATAACCGCTAAGTGGGAAATTTTGTACTGTAAACATTCTTCGACTAAGTCTCTTGGCTTCAGATTTTCGTCCAGCAATTGCTAATGTGCCTAATCGATTCCATAAATCACCCATTCGACATTGTTCTGTGTGTTGAGAAGTACAACTTTCTTCTGGTAACTTATTATTAAAATTAACTTTGTAAGGATTAAATACTTCATCGGCTGATAAGCAACGGTGCGTCCAATTGTAAAAATCTTTTCCAGGCGGCTCTTTGTGAACAGCCCAACGATGTCCAAAAGTATTATTTTGTGATGCACCATCAGCATGAGTTAAATACTCAATAATCATAACGGTATCTAGCCATGGTTCTTCTTTTGGTTGTCTCATTAAAATTCGGCCAACGATTGGATAACGGAAAAGAATCTGTGCAGTAAACATTTCATTTTGTGTCCACCCATTTGGCTCATACAAAGCCAAAATTCCACATGTCCAAATTGATTCTTTAATATCATTTGGATCAGTTCGATTAAATCTTTGGATAGTTAATCCTCGATGGTAGACACTATTTTGTCCTTCTAACGGCAAAAAGACATCCCAATAAATTCCACTCAATTCAGAACTAGGCCCAGAAATGTAAAATGTATGTTGTTCTTGTTTATTTCTACTTTGAAGTTTTCCAGTAAGATCTCCGATCGGATATTGATCTTGAGTACCAAAGCCAGGTGGTGGAATTTTTGTTAAATCCATTCGCAATGGATTGAACATTGGCCCTGCTGTTACACAATTATTCTCAACATTACTGAGAACGGGGTCTTGTGGCAGTTCAGTTATTCTGAAACTTGCTACATTTTTAGCATACTCGATATTTGTAACCGGTTCTTTGGTTGCTGACGCAATTGTGAAATTTAACCATGTAGGTTCGAAGCGTGACCGTTGGGTCAATGTTATTTCACCTTTAATACCGTCACCGTTAATGGTTGCTCTGAAAACAAAAGCATATGAAAACAAAAACATCATTAAAATGTAAATTACAAAAATACAATAAAATTATACTACTGACTTGCAAAATAACTTACTTTACAGTTCTTGGTTTAATATGACGAATTTTTGAACAGCTTAAAAATTGTCCTGGATGTTCAGGGTCAAAAATAACTAAGTAAAGACGTCGTTGTGGCCCCGATAAATCTCTTGGTAACAGAACTAAATCAGAATCTCTGTATAAAATTCTTGATTCATATTTTTGGGCATCAGTTGCAATTCTTATTGGACCAATTCGTTGATCTATGTCTCCAATTGATTCACCTTAATTTGAAAAATTAATTTACATATATTCTGAATAAACAATTTATTTATTACTTACCATTTCCTTTATTTTGTGGATCAAATACCAACTGAAGTATATCGCAATTTTCTTCAGCCTTATCATTATCTGCTTCAAAAATATCAGTTACATAAATTTTCCAACTATGTTTGGTAAATGCTTCTTGCCCTAGTTTTTTAGGAACATCCTGAATATGAATTAAATTTGAAAAGATCAATGTATCATAATGATCTGTGTTCTTTGAAGCAAGCCAGCGGAAAAACACTGAACCGGCAACAGGTGTATGAAATCTAGCTTCAGCAATGTGCTCTACTGCAGAATCTTTTGTTGTGATTGTTGCACAAATTCTGAAACCCAACTCAAAATTATGTAATAAGAGTGATTTTCCCCACAAACCATTCTCTCCTAAAAACAAATACAGTTTCATTACATTCCGTACAAAAGCTTTAATGAACTATTCATACCTGTCAAATTTAATGTTTCGGTCCAAACAGAAGTCTCATTTCCAGGTAGTACAAGATAACCAAGTGTATCATCAAACCCTACAACTTTTGGTCCTAATTTTGCTGGCTCACAACGTTCCTCTGCATTTGCATTGGAATAATCAACTGGAAACTGATGAACATCCCAACTCCATATTTGTTCTGGATACTGTAGTGTTGTTTCTAAGCTTGTTCTAATTTCTACTTCATTGCTTCCAGATTGTTTAAAATGAAATTCACCATGAAGCCCATTTTGAGATACGTACGCCACTAAATTGACACTTTCAGCTACAAATATTTAAAGCAATGAGTAAAATATAAAAATCCTTGATTAATAAAAGACTACATGGCACTGACACCAAGGGAAACCGGATGCATTAAATTATATTAAATTAATTTTATAACCGAGTTAATATTACTGAATACGAACAAATATTCTTTAAAATGTGACTCCATCTCTTAACTTTTGATTTTTGCTATTTTTGATACACAAAAAAGTTCTTCTAAATTAATCATTATTATACGAGACAATATTAACGTGTTTGTTTTTATAAGCAGATATTATAATGTTCAATAATAATTAACTTGTTTATATCCAATTTCCGTAAAAATTCACAATGTTTTTATGAATAAAAAAAAATGTTTGTTTTTTTTTTATTTCTCTTAACAAAAAATAAAAGATCATTTCATTTAACGAATTTGGATTTCTCCAAAAAAAAACTAAATACAATTTCTGTCATCTTTATTAAATTGTCAAATTAAATTTCACATTAATTGAATCAGTTAATTTTATCATAGTACATGCATAGCTAAACTGGGAAATTGTTTCAATCATAAAAAAAAAATCAATTACAAATCGTGATCGTGCCATTAACTTTTTGTTTTATTTTTTTCAAATTTTATTTGGTTGTTAAAAATTATGAAAAAAAAATAAACTTAATTTGGGATTAACCCTTTCATTTCCACTTTCTATAAAATATTCATTTATTTTTTATTGAAATTTAATTGAAATTTATCTAAACCAAAGAATTCAAAAATAAAGTATGAGAATTTTAAATTGATTTTGTGGTATCGATCAATTCGAAAGAAAATCAAAAGAACATGTTTATTGATATTGATTGATTAGAATTCTTTTAATGTAAAGAAAAAAAAACTTCAATCAAATTGTTGATGAACTAAATTCAGAAGATTCGATCAATATTCTAAACGTGAAATTGATTTTTTAACCGTATCAAAGAAAACTCAAAAACACGATTTGTATGGACTAACAAAAAAACAAAAAAAAATTAAATATAACAACCAAAAAACTTGATTATTATAAAAATTTTCCTTCCTCAAGTTCAACTACTTTTTAATACTTTTTGTTTGAAACTTAAAACAAGTCGAAGAAGACCAAATTGGAGAAAAAAATATATAAACAAAAATAAACATAAAAGAAAGCTATAAAAACACCCGTGTGTAAGTATTTTTACACGATCACCGATGAATATTTTAACAGAGGTAAAAAATACCACAGATGAAATGATTTGTTTTTGTTTTTGTTTCTAATCTAATAAAAAATTCTTTTATAGTTATAAAATAGTTTCTTTTATTAAATTTTATAGAGAATCAGAACAGGAAAAACAAACAACACAAAAAAATGTCTTGTGTTTCATTTGTATTAAATTAAAAGAAAAAAAAATGGTAAAAACACCAACCTCGTTTTATTAGAAAGCAAAAAGTAGCAGCAACACAAAACAAAAACTGGAGCCACTCCATTTTATTTATGTTTTCAAATATCTTTTATTTTAACTAACTTTATAATTTTTTCAATTAATTAATTAATTTACACTCTTCAATATAATAATTTTATTAACTTTTTATTTTCTTTTACACAATCATTGATTGATTATTTGTTCAGTTTAAGTGACATAATACGCGATTATTATTTTTTTGTTATTCCCACAGTAACTCTATAAGACCAAACACAATATTTCTTCTTACGATGACGATTTGTTAATGACTGAATAATATTTAAGTTGAGTTTGAGTTAAAACGCTGTTAGTGGAACGTTATTTTTTTCTTAAACTTCTTTATGTTTGTATTTGTGTTTCTTTAATATTTTTTTTTTGTTTGTAACTTTTTCAACATTCACTTTCCAAGATATTATATACGAATATAAGAATGGGTCATTCAAGAAGACAGTGTCGGATGTCATATTTTCAATAAACTTTGTGAAAAGTTTAAAGAAAACTTTGAGAAATTAATATCAGCTTTCATCTTTCAAATAGTTGAGTCAAGGGAATTTTTAAGAAGTAAATAAATTTTAAATTATCTTCCAACATAGAATTTCATTTTTTAATTTGCATCTGAATACTGAATTTTAATCATATATTTACAATCTGTTTAGAATACATCAAAAAGTGAATCATTCGGTTGTGGTTTCATAAAATACTTACGTAAGGGTATAATGATAACATTCCAAAAAATGTTGTATGTCGTTTTTATCATCTTCATCAACAAATGTTCGTCAATTATTTATAAATCCAACACTGTGGTTATGAATCATTGAACACTTACAATAAGAATAACAAAATGTAAGTGTAAAGGTGGTTGAATAAAGATACTTACATGCCATGCCGTCTTTGTAAAATCCAAAGAGAAAGAACAACGGAGAAATTGTACGTGAGACGAATAAATTCTGATTGGTTTTTATTTTATTTGTGGATTTGTAATAACTATGGGAATGTTAGCACTTCATTACGCGGTTCAACAATTTTCAATAAAATCAAATTATTTTGTCTTTTCCACAGTCAAGCTAAATGATGAGAATCAAAATAATTGAAATTGCAAATATTATTTCGTTTGTTATTTGTATTTCTTGAACTGGAAAGACCTTGTATATTTTGTGTTGGCTGTCTTGTTATTGTTAAATTTACAAGACGTCATTAACTATAACGGGTTTAACAACAAGAGAAACTATGAAGCAAAAATTCAAAACAAGCATTGAGGCGTTGTTTCTTTGAACATATTTTTTCTGTTCTTTGAATTGTTTTGTTTTGTCGTCAATTGGGATATTTTTGGAATTTGGGATTTCATTTTTAAATAACTTGACTAAAGTTAGTCTAAAAATTGTTCACTTCAGAAAATATGATTTTTGTCAAACAACACTATACAAATTGATGGCAACAAGACTTCTAAACACTTTCAAACCCAGCGACCAATAAACAAACCAACTTTTATTTAGTTTTGTTTTTTATTTTTTTTTTGTTTTTTTTTTTTTTTTAGTTTTTTGATGTTAATTTTTTAGTTAATTCTTTTTTTAACTTAAGATGATACAATTTTTCCTTAGTTTTTTTTTTAGTAAGAGAGAGAGAGCATCCAACGATATTTTGTTCTTTTTCTTTTTTGTAAAAAAATAAATAATATGTTGGGAATTTACTTTAACTTGCGCACTCGTATGCCATATTTAAGTTACCAAAGTAATTTTGCTGCATTCTTCTTTTTTGTTTTAAATGTGAACGAATAAATTGCAATGATTTTTTTTTTGTTTTTTAATGAGATTTCTCTTCTTTTTTTGTGTTTTTAAATCTTTGTTTTTTTTTTTTTTAAATAATAATTTTATTTTGTGTAACAAATACAAAAAAAAAAAAGTGAAAAGTACTTTTTTTTTGTGTTTGTGGTAACCTTTTCACTTTACAGAGATGAATTCAAAAATGTATTTTTTTTTTCTTGGTTGACTTTTTTTTTATTAAATTCAGAAGATGAATGGAAATGATGAATTTTAATTTTTTTTTTCTTTTATTTAATGATTATTGGTTTACACCTGTCTTCATTATTTTATTGTTGATTTTTTATTTGTTGATGTTGAAGTATTGAAAACCTAATTTAAGCTTCCTCTTCTTCTTCACCCTTTCCTGTGAGCATATCAATCAAAGCAACGGTATCGATCATGTTCTTATCATCAATAACCATTTGATCGTAAGCATCATCAACTTCTTGTGCAGAGAATTTATCACCCCATGTCATTAAAGCGTGACGTAATCTATCTCCATCAATAACACCGTCATTATCGAATGTTTTGAATGCACTAATAACTACATCATCATCATCAGATCCACCGGACATACGATTGGAGAACAATGTCAATAATTGTGTGAAGTTAATTGGGCCTGGTGCTTCGCCAACCATTTCATCGAGTTCCTTATCGGATACAAGACGACCTAAGGAGTCAAAAGTGGCACGGAGATCGTTCTTGCCAATTGCGCCATCCTTATCATGGTCCATTAATTGGAAAGCCTAAAATAATAATAAACAAACAATCCAGTTAATAAAATTTTCATATGGAGATAACAAAGAGTTAAAAAATATTACTTCTTTGAATTCAGCCATTTGTTTCTGTGAGAACATAGAGAAAACATTTGAGCCGGAGCGTTTTGCTTGTCTCTTTGATCCTCTGGAAGATTGACGGGTTTCAGCTGGTGCGGCTGCTGGTGCTGGTGCGGGTGCTGGTGCTGGTGCTGCTTCAGCTTCTGGTGCTTCTTCCTTCTTTACCTTCTTCTTCTTAACTTTCTCCTTATCAGCCTATTTTTTTTAAAAAAAAAGAAAAAAATTAAAAATTAACATAAAATAATTGAAAATGGAAAAAAGAAATTAAATAAATAAATACATCGTAGAAATATTTGGCCCAGGAAACAATTCAAATAAAGTAAAAGTGGCAGAAATAATTTTATTTTAATTCAAGAATATAACTTGGCCGTATCCCAAGTTATATCTTAATCTAGCATCTTGGAACATTCCCATATTTTTGCGCAACAACATGACATCGTATTTATTTTTGGCTTTTGTTTATTTTATATTTATATAATTTTCTAGTTTAATTTAAATATCAAATATCGTGTTCCTCTTATTTATAAAATAATATTCAGTTCAGTCCAATTTGTCCGTTTTTCTAACTCATAAAATTTTAATCCAAAAATAGATTGATGAAAGTGCGAGACAAAGCCGAACCTGAGCCATCCATTTTCGGATTCGGTTCATTTATAAAGATCGGATAAAAGATAAAAATAGATGAGATCGTTTTGAGTTTGTAAAAAAATATTTTTTATTTAAGTTGAATTTAAATTTAAATTATAATTTTTTTTTCCTTCAAAAATTTTCTAGTTTTCTAATTTCAAATGATTTGAATGAAAAGTTTTCAATTTAAAATTCTTCACTAAAAAATTTACTTTATTGAATTATTTTTTTATATTCATAAAAATTTGTTTTAAACGACTTTTTTCTTTTCTTATGGATATAAAATTTTAATGAATTTCTCATTCTGTAGAATGGAAAACAAACAAAGGAAAAACGTTCACTTTTTGACTTTAAACAATTTTTTTTCCAATTGGAAACTTTTCAAATTCACTTTAATAAATCACTGTAATTTTTTTTTGTTTTTTTTTTTTTTCAAAAGTCCAATGAATTCTGTACGCGTATCCAGAAAATAAATAAAGGTCTGTCTGTAGTTATTTGGTAATCCAATCAAAAAAAAATAATACTTTTAAACAATTCAACGAATTTACATACAAAAAAAAAATTATTCACTTTTCATTATTTTAAATTTGTTTCCACCAAAAAAAACAAAAAAAACAAAAACAAAAGACGAAGAAAAAGAAAATTAAAAAATCTTAACCATTTTTAAACCAAGAAAAAAAACTTTTATCACTTTTATTTGTGTTTCTTTTGTTTTATTTCAATTTGAAAATTATTTAAATTATTTAAAAAAAAAAAAAAAAAACTTTCAAAGAGAAATTGAAAAACAAAAGAAAAAAAATTATTTTTCACTCAAAATTAAAAGAGTTGGGAAAAATAAAATTTATAGAATTATAGAAGACTTACCATTTTTTATGTTATTTGTTTTAGTCGACTTGTATTCACGAGATCCCCAGTGGAACTGAAGAGTGAAGCTGTTTAGATTCTTAACGTTTACTCTGGCGTTATTTTATAATAATAAAAAACAACAACGCTTCGTGTTCCGTCTTATCAATTCACTTATACTAACACTCCTTATTTAGTTTGAGCCCCGCAAATGTATTTGAGTAGTATAATAAGTTGGACCAAAATCTAAAGAAAAATACAATATTTTTGTATTCTAAAATTAAACTCGAACGAATTTTTTTTTTTTTTTTTGTATTTTTGTTTTTTCATTTTTGCTTTTCAACGAATAAACGAAGGTGGATTTTTTTTTTTCTTATTTTATGTTTTGTTTCGTTTTCTGTTTTTCTCTTTTTGTTTTTTGTTTTCCTTTTTTTTTTCTTCGACGTTTTTAAACTTTTCTTTTATTTTACTTTGAGTCAAAAATTAAATTTCCGAAAAAAACCCAGATTTCTTCAAGTATCAGAAATCTTTATATAATTGAGAAATATTGAAAATTCAATGGAACTTTTGAACTTCCTTTTGCTATTGATCAATTTATTGAGTCCAAAAACTGAAAGAGAAAAAAAGATCAATGAAAATCATTTCCGTACATCAAAAGTTTGTCTCATCCAATTTGGCTGGGAAATGATTTGGGACGGGATGAGCTGATAGATATTTTAATTAATTTTCACTTATAGAGATGTGAATGATTGAAGAAAATGTTGAAATTTGTAGACTTCAATATAATTACCAGCAGGCATCTCTTTCACTAGAATTCTAAAATTTATCCCCATAAAGAATTCATATTTAATTTCTGGAATGTTCTATGGAATGTTCCAGTGAATTTAATCTAAAAAAGAAAGCACGAGATTCTCCTGTAGTTTAATCAGAAATTCATTAAATCTAACCTAAGAGGATTAATAAATTCCATTGAACAAGGAAACATTTGCTTGCTTGTTAAAATATTTACACTGGACTTCATAGAGAACATTCAACACACCAACCGATCTCTATTTATTAATACAGAATTTAATTGAAGAAAAATATGATTATAAATTCAGAATAACAAATTAAATTGGGATCAAATAAAATATATTTTATACGTTCTGTGTGTATTTTTTTCTTAAAACTCGTAAGTCAGAACTGAATACAAAAATTGTTTGAGTTCAAGATGTGAATAAAATATGAAAATATGATTCAAGAAATTCTTTATTGAAAAAAATTTACAAATATTTTTGTTTTTGTTTTTCTTCTAGAATTTTTATGTGTTTCTTTGGCATCCTTGAATTTATTATATTAATTTAAATTCTATAAAGTAAAAATATTTTATTCAAATGTCGTCATCTTTGAATTTTATAAAATAAAATAAAAAATCAAGATTTTTCCCACAATTAATCAATAAATTAGAAAAATATTGATCGTTAAAAGTCACCTCAAACTTCATAACAAAAAATTATTAAATTATAAATAATATTGTGGAAAAAGAAAACATGTAAATTGAACTGGACGCTAAAATAAATAAATCATAGAAATTATTCTCCGTCTAATTTTTCATCAAAATTATCCAATTTTTCCTCTCTTTCCTTCATAAAGTTCCACAAAAAATCACAAATACGATGATTTAACATCTGAAATATTTTTTTTTTCTTCAAATATTGTGTGTACTTTTTTCTTTACATTCCCCTCCCTCACTCCTATAACATACTATCTATCTACCTGACGTATAACGTCAACCCGACCTAAACAGATTTTCTTCTAATTTTTTTTTTTTTTGAAAGGAAAACAAGAAAATTAAAATCTATTTTTACATAAATTTTTTCTTTTTCTGATGATGTGTTTTCATTATTTATTTTTGTGTAGTTGTATTGGCTTCAGTTCAGATATAGTGTTGCAAATAATAATTATAAAATAAAGAAGAAGAAAAGAGGAAAACTTTATAAATAATGTGAAAGTCACGAAAAACTATAGAGAGAGAAAGAGAAAGAATTAAAAACAAACAAAAATATAAAAAATAAATTGGAAATTGGATAATACACATAGTGTGGAATGTTCTTTGTTACTTTTGATTGTGATAATTAGGGAGTTTTTTTTTTGTCTTGTTAGGAATAGAATCTGTTCTTTTTTCATATTCAATCGAAGTTTTCTTTTAAGTTTCTTTGATGATTCCGTACACGGTTAACTTAAGGACGTTACGTCTATTCAGTTTTGTGATTAATGAGATTTATGTTCGGTTTTTATTTACACAATTATCATTTGTTGTCTGTTGTCTATAGAGAATTGCCCAGATTATTATTTTCATAAATATTTACAATTTTCTTGTAATGTTTTTCATATTTTGGTGTGTTCAGATTGTTGAGAATTTAAATATTTTCGGTATAGTTTCTTTAGGATGATGTTGTATAATTCAAGGTTCAAAAAATTATTGTTCTAAAAATAAACTCATATAAATTAGAATTTTTGATTCCCGTTTTATTACTGTGTTGTTCTGTTGAATGTTCAAAGAGTTTACCATAAAGTTCCAATTAATATTTTTGTTTAATTCGAAACAATTCGTTCTAACCAATATTTAAGAAAAATCTTAATTTTCAAAAATATTCTCTCTCTGGTCCAATTTATAATTTTTTACATCTTTATTCAAGAACAATTCTCTCTTAATTTCATTGTTAGTTTTGAAATTCATAAGAAAAATAGTTTAGTTAAAAACTTCAGTGAATTGTTAATGAACAATGAAGTTCTTGTATGAAGTTTTAAGCAGTCTTTGTTAGAAGATTTAATAGTTTTTACCTTGTTCCTGTTAATTGGTTTCAATTCGGAACGAAAATATTGTACCTATCATTAAATAAAAGTCCTAAATTTTCAATAATATTCTCTCTTCCAATTCTACGTTTCTTTTTTTGTTGTTAAATATTACGAAAATCAATTCTTTTGTCCTTGACGCCAATTCACAACTTCTTATTTTTCTGTTTATATTTTCCCAACAGTTTTGTTTTATAATAAAAATAAAAAAAAGAAAAAATAAAAAAAGAAACGATCGTTTCGAGATGTCAAAGAATTTGGCAACGATACAAAAAAAAAATAACAATTTTATTCAAATAGACAAGACAGCAAAATTATGAGTAAAATATTCGTCATCATGAAGAAAAGTTTGAATAAATATTTGAGATCAATAAAAATCAAAATATTATTAAATAAAAAACAATAAAATATAATTTTATCAACTCTGTAATTTTTTATTAGCCTTTGACATCAGACTAACGGAAAAATTTAGAAAAAAAGTCATCAAACGTTCATCAATCTTCACAATGATTTTATTCTAGAATTCACAATAAAAAAATGTGTATAAACGAATAAAATTAACAAATTCAGGAATATTTCGGTTAATTCAATCAAATGAATTTTAATATTCTGTTCCAATTTTGAGAATGAAATAAAAGACTTTTATGAGCATTTTTTATTCTACTGATATTTATTTTTTATTTGATTCTGAATTTTAAATTCTTAATCCTAAATTCCAATAGTTTACATTTTTCTAATAATCACAATTATCTAATCTTTATATTATTGTCCATTAATGTTATCGCTGTTAAGTATTGAATAAGTTTTAGTGCTACAAACACTTTATTATCTTTGAATTAAATTCTTAAAAACTAAAATAATTCTTAATTCGTTTGTACCCTAATTATTTTTCCATTAATTCTAAAAAAATTATGAAACCCAAAGACAACAACAAATTACAATTTTTTTTTTATTAATAAACAATTTTTGACTTTGAAATATTTAGGTTTATAGAAAAAGAAATTATAAACAAAATGTAAATAAGTACACAATGCATCTATATTTTCATACAAATAATGTTAAAAATATAATAACAAGACGTTATGCCAAAAAACAAATTCTTAAACTTAATTTAATAACAAAAATGTTTTATAAAAAAATATCATGTAAATTTTCTATTCTAAAATCTTCTTTCCATTTAAAAATTTTTTTTTTTTTTTGGTTCCTTTTTCTCTTTACATAATTATAATTTATTCCTTTGTTTTGTATAAAAAATTTTCTATCACGAATGGAAAATTATTATTCTTCTGTTGTTAGTTCGGATTTCTTCGGTCTGTAGCCAAAAATAGATGTACCCACTCTGACAATACTACTGCCCATCTCAATCTAAATTTAAAATTGAAGAAAAAAAAATAAATAAATAAAATTATTGTTGTGTTATTGTTGTTGTTTTTGATTATTATTTTTGTTTTTTAAAAATCAATGAATTCAAAAATAATATGGAAGAGCATTTTGTTTTTCTAATAGGAATTTGAAATTAAGATTAAAAATTTAAATTTCCCATTGCAGTAAAACATTCTTTATTAATTAACGAAGAAGTGAAGGGGTTTTCCAATTTATTTCATTAAAAAATATCTCATAATTATCAAGAAAAATATTATTTGTTTTGGTTTGGGATTTTTTTTAATTCTGGAAAGAACTTTCATATTTCAAATTATTAAATTTCCAGTGAATCAATGTCATTTTAATTTAAAACTCTGTTCTTAGAATAAACTCACCGCTTGTTCAAAATCATTTGACATTCCACATGAAACATGAACTTGATCTGGTTTCAATTGAAATGTTTGACAAACGTCTTCATGACATTTCATTACTTCAATGAAATCAGGATTAAGACCTGTAGAAGGATCATGACCATATCTTCCGATTGTCATTATTCCAACAAGTTCGAGATTTTTACAATTTTCTAAAATATGTTTGTAAAGTTTTGTTACTTCTGAAGCGGGTACACCATTCTTTACTGAAAATTAAAAAAAATAATTATAGTTGAAAATTTTAAAACATAAATTGTTTAAACTAACCGTCCTCTCCACTGGTATTCACTTGAACTAAAACTTTGAGATTCTTTTTTTCTGGCTTATCAAATTTTTCCCACGACGAATTCAAACTAGAAGCCAATTTCTCAGAGTCCACGGTTTCTACCATATACAATCCGGGAACAGAGAGAACCTTTTCGAAATAAAATTTAAGAAATTGTGTTTTTAACTAAACAGAAGAATTAAATAGTTCTCACCTTATTAATTTTATTCCGTTGAAGATGTCCGATAAAATGCCATTTTATATCTTTACATTTTTCTAGAAGTTCTGAATTTGATGCTTTTTCTGCTAATTCCTGTACATAATTTTCACCGAAATGTCGTTGACCACCATCGTAAGCAAGAATTATTTTATCAGCCGCATTAGTTTTACTTGCCGCAACTAAAATAGGTTTTTGCGTTAAAATAGTCTGAAATAAGAAAATACTTGTTAGAATAATTTTTGAGATAAGAAAAATTTACAAAGAATAATAATGCAAATAATGACTAATCAGTAATAACCCAATAATAGATAACCTAAGATAAAAACAAATATTAGAATTCTCTCGAAATTTGAAAAAATCCAAATATTTTTATAAAACAAAAACACTTTTTGTATAAATTAAAAAAAAACTAAAACAATTTTAATTATACCTGAGCTCGTGAATTATAAGCACTTTCAACTCGATTTACTATGGATTTCACACCAAGTTTTACGTCAATTTCAGTCATTATGCGAAACATTAATTACAAATTGTTTATGTTGCTTCAGTCATTTATATTTTATATGTTTTACCATCACTAGATTACTAGTATTACAACTAGATTACTATCACTTGTATAAATGTCAAAATAACTTTTATCGAATGTCAAATTTTTATTCAGTGAACTAAAATCAAAGAAACTTTTTTTTCATGGAACTTTTTAGTTAAATTACTATATTTACTATAGATGTCTCTGCCTGTGGGATTTTTCAAATTTAAACGGTTAAAAGAAATTTGTAACAAAAATTTTTAATAGCAATAAATGAAATTATCTTGTTTTAAGCAATAATGATTTAGCACTTTCCAACCTATCAGAAAAAACTTTTGTCATTTCCAATAAAAAGAATATTATTTACTCAATTAAATTTGAACAAATAAAATCCCTCATAAAAATTTTATAATGAAATTTCGTTCACTCGATTGAATTTGTTTGTTGAACATTGTTAAAAAAAAAACAAAAAGTACCTATATATACCTTAATTCTTATTGAATAGATTCCCATATTGTATTCATGGTTTTGTTATATCTTCTTGTCACGGATGAAATAAAAAAGACCAAATAACAGCAGCCGAATCGAATGTTATGTTGACTTTTTGTTTAGAACTAATAAAACATACTTTTTTGTGTTTATTGTGTTTGGCGTTTGCACAGCTCTGAATTAGGCGGTAAAAAGGGGTACACAAAGAATAAAACCAAAAATTTTACACTAACAGACAAATCTTTCGACTGAACTTTATATCATTAATTAAATTAACCCTTAATCAATTCTATCAATCCATCACCTCAACTATGAGAGAAAAAATACCCTTTTAACCCCTAAGTCGACTCTATCAAAATATATATAGAATCAAAAAACATTTTCTTGTTATCAATCATTTCATATATAGGTTTAAGTGAGCCGTTTTGTAACAATGATAAACACAGACTCAAAAGAGAAACCAGAAACTCAAAAGAAGAATAAAAAAAAAAAGTCATATTATATAAATTATATCTTTGAATAGTGTTGCTAATTTTGAATGCCCTATCTAACAATAAGAAGGTCTAAGGGTTCATTCATTACATTTTATTGCTCTACCATTGTCGTCTGTTGTTACCATTATTATTATTATTATTATTATTATTATTATCATTTATATTTTTCAGTTAGTTTTCAATTTGAAAATAATTTACTAGGTTGATTGTGTCAGAAAATAATTCTACTGCGATTTATACTGTATAACTTCTGTACCTCACCATCAATTATTCTCTTTAGAAAAAAGAAGAAGGGGGGAAAAAAATTAGATTATTATTTTATGGACTCTTTTTCTATATATATAAAATAAATACATTACAATATTTGGTAACTAGAAAATTAGTCAATCGAATCATGTTAATGAACGGAAAATAAATGGCAGCTGGGATAAAAATAATGGATGAAGTGGTCGGCGTCTCAACATGACGTTATACCAAAAAAAAAAAACACTCCTTCAACTTTAAGAAATTTTTATTCTTTAATTCGATAATTCTATAGAAAAGAAAAAGATAAGAAAAATATTTTTATTGACCATTTTTTTTTTATCTTCATAAAGATTTAAAAAAAAAATTTTTTCAATGATGATTTCTTCATTTGTAAAGATTTGCAATTTTTATTTTCAATTCTTTCAATTGTTTTTTTTTTATTCTTTTTTTTTTTTTTTTTGGCATCAACAAATTTTTTAACTTTTAACAAATGCGATAATGATAAATTGCTATTTTTCTTCATCATTCTGCTCTGTGTGTGTGTGTGTGTGTGTGTGTTTGTGAGGTTTTTTTTTTCTAGGGAAATTTCTCTTAGATTTTTTTTTTTTAATAGACTTAGAATTTTTATTTGATTTTTATTATTTTTATTCTTCGTCTTTTTTTTTTTTATAGTTTGTTTTTGTTGTTTTGTTATTTTTTATGAAAAGAAAAATTGAAGAGAGTAGAGAAAAAAAATGTGCATGGGCATTTTCTTGTCAATTGTTGTTCTATTTTTTTTTGTTTTTTTTGTATGTGATATTTTGATCCCTATTATCCTTATATATTGACTTAAACCATATATCGATGGACTCAATATAAGAATCAATTCTTCTTTTTTTTTTTTTGTTTTCTGTTTTGTGCGAAGATTTTTATTGTTTTTTTTTTTTTTGTACTTTTTGCTTTTATTTTTTTTATTTATTTATAACAATTGTTTATTATTTTCTTATATGTTTTGTCATCTTTTAAAAAGAGAAGAAAAGACTATTTCTATTCTGATGAAAGAATGGAAGAAAAGAAAAGAAAAAAAAAAACAATTGTCGTGGTCAATTTTAACAAATCATCTTATGATGCCCTCTTCTTGTAAATCTGTATTATTTTTTTCTTTTTTTAGAAAAGAAAAATATTGTTCCAAGTATTTTTGTTGATAAAAATAAAAAAAAAATTCATCATAATTCAAATCAATTTTCTTATGATAATAATCCGACGGCAGCTGTAATTTTTATTTGGCTTTTATACAATTATTGAAATAAAGACGTTCAGTAAGTTAAAGAAAATTTTATAAAAGGTAAATATTTTTGTGTTTGTTTGTTCCAGAGAGATTGCCAATTTTTAATACAGATTTTGTCAAATGATAAAGAAAATAGTTTTTTTTTTTTTGGTCAATTTTACTGTCATTTGTCACCCAACATAAACATTTTGATTTAAATCTTTAGTCAATTTTATCGTTTCATTTTAAATTTTTATTACAAAACCGAATAAAATTATCATACATTTTATGGGAACGCGCACGAGCTAAAGAAATACAAGAAGCTAAAAAAAACAAGACAAGAAACTGAAATTTAATTCTGTAATTTCATCATTTAATTTAAATTCTAATTAAATTTTTGTCAATCAGTTCACAAATTATTTGAAATTCTAAAAATAACTCCGCACACTCAACGTTTAAAATTAACCACATCGGTTTGTTTGTATGTGTGTGTTTGTGTGTGTGTGTGAGGCGAATGTTCCCATCTACAATTAAATATTTCTTATTTCTTATTTTTCTAAAAATATATTCATAGTTGAAAAATTTGTAATTTTTAATTATCTTACAATTAATAAATTCATTCTTCTTCCGAATTTTCTATTTTTTTTTTATTTTTCATTTTTTTTTCCTGAAATTTAAAAATATTTTTGAAAAAATCAAAACTATTTTTATTTTTAACTTTTTTTTTGTAAATGTTTTTTATTGTCATCGCAATTAAAAAATCTAATTAAAAAAAACGAAAGATTGTGTTTGTGTATGTAGACTGTATACGAATGAGAGAATTTTCTTTATACAAATCAAATAAAATTAAATATCAAAAAATAAACCAATGAAGACAGATTTATTCATTTCTTTCTTTCATCATCTGTAAGGTATAATCCTTCATTATTATTATTATTATTATTATTATTGTTAGGTTTTTATTGTTACATAATTTATCTTACAAACAAAGATAAACAATTTTTCATGTTGGTGATAAAATACAAAATGTACCATACACACTTCACTCTATTTCTTAATAACAAAAGAGAATCACAGAATATCTCAGAAATCAGAAAAGAAAGGAGGAGGAATAATATATAAAAAAATTCTTTAGAAATTCTTCATTAGAGATGGGTTAAACTTAGCTTCCAACATTTTTAAACGCGTACATGTAATATTTATTTTTTTTCACTTTTAATACAAAAGAATAAATGTTGAAATTGTTGTTGCTACTGTGCATTTCTAAAAGTCTGTACTTCACTGTTGACACAAAGAGGATGAAAAATTGATTTGACAAAACCTGTCAATATGAGAAAGACAATTAAATTATTCCAAAATGTCAAAGTTTACGAATGAACATCAAGAATATGTTCAATGAATTCCAAAATAAAATAAAAGGAGGCGGACAAATTTATTTTCATAAAAGTTCTATGAGACAAATCAAATGAAATTCTTTAAAAATTAAATAACGTTTTCTTCCATACAAAGTTATATTCCATTTATCCTTTTGTTCAATATGATGTTCCAAGGTAAATCTGTTGTATAGAAAGAAAATATAAAAATTAGGTGGAGGAACAGGCCACCAAAACAAATTTGCATAAGTCCTCATTAAAAAATATATAAACTCATAAAAATGCCACTATCTCTCGTAATATACAAAACTTATAATCGCGAACAAACCCACATTAACACCTCGGCATTTGCACACACACACACACACACAAACTCATGATTATGTGCAAAAAATATTATTCCACTTATTTTTATTATAAATATTTTTGTTTTTATTGTAAAGTTTACGGATTTTTTTTTTGTATTTCCTTTTTGCACTCATTTTCAGTCTTTTATATTTTCTGTTTGTTGTTGTTGTTTTTTTTTATATATTTTATATTTTTGCTACTGCGCTTTATGAGCAACAGAATATAAAATGCGTTCTTTATTTATTCACAATCGTACATTCATGATGTATACGAGACTTTTGTTATAAAATAAATTTTATTATGACAAACAACAACAACAAAGGATTAGTAAAGAAATGATTATTAAAAAATGAAGAAGGACTTTACCTTAGAACTAGAAGGAATATTCTTCCTCATATTTACTCTTCACCTTAAACGTATATACAAACATATTCAAAATGAAACGACATCAGGTTTTTTTTTTAGAACTCAAACCAATCAATTATTTTATAGATTTTCATTTTTCCAATTTTTCAATTTTATTATTGTTGTTGTTGTTATTGTTTTTTTATAAGAAATTTGCATAAGCAATAAAATGACGTACTTCTATATTAATTTAATTAAAATTAAAATCTTAAACGAAAGAAAAAAAAAACATAAAATATGAAAGAGAGAAATAGAAAAATGTTAAAGACAGATTTTATGATCGCGCGCGCATCACATAAAGATATACAACAACAACAACAACAAGAACAACGCAAGAATAACAATAACAACAATAATAACAACAACAACAACAATAATAACAATAAAAATATTTTCATAGTTTTTTTTATTTTTCTTTTCTTTTCTTCTTCTTCCTCTTCTTCTTCTTTTTCTTCTTGAAACTATTATTTGTTTATTTTTATTTATTATTATTTTTTTATTGAAATAAATGAAGAAGAAGAAGAAGAAGAAATTATAGACATTAACTCAATCACAGTAATGTGACAGAAAATTAAATAAATTCCAATTTTGATGGGGGCCGGTCTGTGACTATAGTGTGATTGGCCCTGTTGATTATTATGATTATGATTATTATTGAGTTTTGACATGCGCTCGAAACGTAACTTCTTCAAAGTGTCTGGTCTATCCAATATCCTATATAATATAAATTTTTCACCTTATATTAATATTGAAGAATTCTTGAAGCTTTTAAATCAAAATTGAAAATTTCATTTAAGAAAAAAAAAAAAAAAACGAATAGCAACAAGAAAAAAAAAACATAAAGCATTAAAATAAAGATCGTAAAAAAAAAAACTTAATGAATTTTTATATTTTTTTATATTCTCAAAATATTATGACACGCGGGTTGACGTTTGATTTTTGTTGGAATTTAATTTATTTTTTTTCTTATTTTGTTTTTGTTTTTGTTATTTTTTTTTTTGTGAGATAGAAAAAAAATATGTAAGCCTCAGAAGATTTGATTAGAAAAAGATATGAAAGTGTGATAGATGACTCTCTTAATTTTTAAGTAAATAATTATTTTGTTTTTTTTTTTTTTTTTAAATGAAAGAAAACCAAATAAAACAAAATTCAAGAAATTTTTGATTTTAATGAAATGAAAGAATTCAATATTTAAATTAATTAATAATTCTTTTATTCTTCGAAAATTTTTGATTTGTGAAAGGAAAGCAAAAGAAATCAAAAAGTCCACTGATTTACCATTTGCATAAATGATAACGATGGAAGAATTATAAGATCCAGAATAGAAAGATCCAAACGATGGAATTTACAGAATAATAGAATTTTCTAATTCCTACAGACGAATATAAATTTCCTACTAATTTGTATAATCCTTTGACTCTTATCATACTAATCTGTATATCGTAATTGAATGATCAGATTGTAAATTTGACTCAATAATTTATACAAGATTTTGGATTCTATAGAAAAATTTAAATAAGAATTTATCTCGAACTACTCCCCTCCATCTTCCGTATATAAATGTTAAATATGTTGATTTCCTTTAACTAATATTAAAAGGGATAAATAAATCTCCAGATAAAATCAAATGAATGAAAATAATTCATTTTCTAAATAATCTTTAATTTTGTTACACGTTCAAGAGGATAAAACGCAGTTAATTATTTACCAAAAATATAAATAATGACAATTTCCTACAAATAAATATTGATGTGAATACCTGATTTACCAGAATACCCAAAATACCTAAAATACCCAAAATAAAGTAGAGAAGATTTCTGGGAAATTCCTTTTTTACCAATTATCCGTAACCCAAAACACAATTTTAATAATTTAATGTCAGCTAGACTTTTTGTCTTCCCTTGTTTGTTTTTTTTTCCGTTCCTTTCATTTTTCTCTCCTTCTTGTAAGTTTATTTTTTTCTCCTTATTCCCTTAACTTCTTTCCGTCTTTTTTTTTTTTTTCCATCTTCCATTCCATATTCTCTCCTGAGAAATAAGAATCCAAGAACGAATTTCATATATTATTTTTTTTGTTGTGTTGTGTTATGTTTTTTTTTTTATAATAATAAAGCAGTTTGTTGATAAATTCTATTTTCTATTCTATTTTATTATTATTATTATTATTATTACTGGTGTGTGTGTGTGAGTCTATAGTTTTTATGTTTTTTAAGGTTACCTTTGCACAGCATGATACTCATTTGAACCTGTCACTCTGAACAAAAGCTAAAATGTTTATTCAAGAATTAAAGAAAGAAGAAGAAAAAAAAAAATACAGAAAAATAATAAAGAAAAGAAAAGAAAAGAAAGAAAAGAAAAGAAACATTCAACAGAATAATAATGTCTTAATAAATGCCCATAGATATTATATCACTGATTAAGAGATACTTGGAATATAAACAACAACAACAATAATAATAATAACAACAACAACAACAACAGTCAACAACAATAAAAAAAAAGTCTTAAATGTTTCGTTTTCTATTTTTTTTTTTTATTATAATTTTTTTTTTCTTCTTTAGTTTTTTTTTTTTTTTAGAAGAATCATCAGAAGACGCTTGGAAGATGAAGAAGAAGACGAAGAAAAAGGTGTCAAAATACATGAATATATTCAACCTTTTTGTGTGTAATTTAGATTAGCTTTTATTTCGTGAACAGAAACGCAACAAAAAACATAAACAGAAATGAAGGAAGACGAAGAAGAATATGGATATACTGGAGTAACATCTTGATTTCTATGTTTTAATTCGACTATAATACACCCCCCTCTCTCCTCTCTTACCGTTATAAATTTCGATGATTGTTTTCCAGGTAGACGCGCGTATTATAAAACTTCTTTTTTTTTTTTCATCATGTTTGTTTCCTTCAGGATATTAAACGTGTTAAGTGAATGGGTAATCAATTTACTCTTAACTGTGACATTTAATCTTTGAACAAACAAAAAAAAAAACTAATTTCTTTTATTTTTTTAGAGAAAAGTTTATAAGAAGAAAACAACAAAATATTTACAGAATTTTAAAATGAATTTAATTGTGCATTAAGGTCCATAATTTATAAGAAATTAACATTTTTTTAATTAAAAAAAGAAAAACCTTAAAGACAAAAACAATCCAAATGAATTGTGACTTTTATTTGGGATAATTATACAACCCCACTCTCCCCCTCTGTCTTCCACCAAATATAAGATAAATTATGTTTAAAATTCTAAAAGGGGGAAATGAATTAAAAAATATGAATGTAAAAAGCTTGAATAGAAAAGTTTTGGGTTTTTTATTACGACACAGTAACTGCATAATGATTATATTTTTTTCAACGGAATTACGTTAATTATCGCAGAGTTATTGTCCAAATCGAGTATAAACTGAATTATTTTTTAATATCCGATGAAAACAAATTTATATAAATTAAATTAAATTTTCCGTCGCTAAATCTGAAAATTTTAAAGCTCATAAAAATGTTGTTCTATTAATCGGCTAAACGATTATTCTAAATTTATGGCAAAAATGTAATTTAACTTAAATTGATTTTAAAAATTTAAACAACTTAGAGAATACAATTAAATCAATTGTTACAAAAGATTTATAATTTCGATTGAACCAATTTTGAGTTTCACAGTTCGGATAACACCACACAAAAGTATTATAATAGATTTCATATGTACAGATTACAATACGAGTCCCAATTATATTTGTTTGCGGGGGTTAAATTAAATATAATTTATATTTGTGGTTAAATAATAGAATTATTTAAGGGGAAATTTATCCTATATTTTATTGAAAACAAACAATTAGATTCATTGTATAAAAATTTAAATTGTCTAAAATGATCTTCCTTCCACAAACGCAATTCATTTCACAAACACAAACGAGTTCATTTCTTTTTTACGGATCATTTACTTTTCTATATTATTCTGATAATATTTAAGTGAATTTCTATTATTTTTTTTTTTTGTTAAAAGCTACGGATGTCATTTCATTATAAAATCATTTCCATTCAATTAAAATTAAACAATTATGTGAAATAATTCATTATTTCATAATATTTCTTAATTCTAATTGAATTCCAAAAATAAAACAACATTTTTCAAGTGAGTCATTCTGTTTATTAATCACATTAGATTATCAGGTCATAAGGTCATCAAATTCCTAATCATATTTTATTTATTATTTTAAAGTTGGAACTTCCTTTATAAACAACATCAAAAAATTATTAAACAAGAAAAAAAAAAACTTCATAATTAAAAAGTTATTTTTTATACGAGAAACTTTAATAAAATAAAAATGAATTAAGCCAAATTAGGATAAATCAACAAGACCTGCCATTCCCTTTAGTACCAAATTCAAACTTCCATTTTGTCCATTTTATCTATGTAAGAATTATACATAAAGATGTAGAAAATCTAATTTTAATCGTTCCCTTTGTCATCTCATTTATATCTGAATATTATCATTATTATTATTATTATTATTCTAGACCAAAAAAAAAAAAAAATATTCGTATAGTTTATATAAATGTTTCGTAATAATAATAATAATAATAATGGAGTCATCTTAACAGTTTATATATTATTATTATTATTATAAAAGTAACCCCAACTACAAACTAAAAATTACAAGCAACAACAAGAACAGAAAATTTATATATAAGTTCCTAATTGTATTGTATCAAGGGGATGAAGTCGTTTGATCTAATCGAGTCGAATTATTCGCTTGTTATAACAGAGAGCAAAAGAAGAAAGACATACACACACACACACACATACAAATTTACACAGTGTTTTATCCCTTCCCATGGGATTTCCACTTACAATATAGTTTCTAAATGGTACCAGCAAAAAAAAAATTCTATATATTGACAGGGAAAAACTATGAAAGAGTGAAAGTGAGATAGAAATCAAATGATACATGCACACACACACAGTATACATCCAAAGCATCAAAATCTTTAACAACTCTCTATATACGTTAAATATATAAAACGTTTATTTAGTTTAAACGTGTGTAAATGTTTTAGTAAATTTTATTTATATTTTAGGGTGTAACATTTTTCACCCAAAAAAAACCAAGAAAAACTTTTCAGCAATTTAATAATTATATTTATAGGTTCGTATCATACCCTATAAAAATATATACCTACACAATGATGAAGAGGGTTGATTGCTAAAATTTAAATTAGGGTAAATCATCACTTGAATCTCAAACGAACCCAATCGATTAAATTATTTTCTCTTTCTTTTTTTTTTTTTCACAATTTATTTCTTAGTGTTTTTGTAGCCATTTTATTTTTCATTTTTCTCTACACAAGGCAAATATTTTTAAGAATAAAAGAGGGTGAAAATGAACCCCTACTAAAGTAATAGAACATTATAATAAAACATACAATACAATAATAATATAAATTTAATTGCATTAAGTTGACTTTTGATTAAGGGATACAGATTTTTTTTTTTTTTTTTGCCATCAGAATTGCTTTAAGAGGGGAGACAGCAAAAAAAAAATATTAAACGATTTATTTTCTTCTGATGACGTACAAATTGTGTTGCTTATAAGAATAATAAATCTCGTTTCTTTTTTTATATATAATTTTTATAAAATGATTTGATCGTATTTTGCCGCCTCATTTCATGTACATTTCCGCCATCTTTGCGTTTCTTTTTCTCCTTTTTTGTTTTTGTTTTTGTTTTTCTTTTTTTGGAGTTCTGCATTATTTTTTTTCTTGTGCTTTTTTTTTTTTGCTGTTGTTGCTACTTAGTATATTTAATAAAATGAAAATGAAAAACTGGCAAGAAAAAAAGATGAAGATGACAAGAGGAAAAAAAAACAAACGACTTTAATTGCTACTCTTTTTTTTTTATCAGTTTCTTATATTTGTTTTTTTTTTTTCTTATTTTTCATTTAAAACTTAAACTTAAAGTTTTTTTATTTAAGAAAAAAAAAATATAAATAAATGAAGGAAAAAAAGAAAAACAAAAAACAAAAACGAAGCAGTAATAAAAATTGTTTTCAATTCAATTTTTGTATAATGACACGATTTTTAAAGTAAATAAATTTTATTGCTGTCAAATGTCGTTTATATATACAGACAATTATTTTATTACCGCGCGTTCATGGATGGGTTGAAATTGTTTTCATCTTTTTTATTTTGTTTTTTTATCTTTATAACTGATTTTTATTTTAATGATTTTTTTGTTTAGACTTTAGAAGATCAAATCATTGGTTTAATCTATTTTACATTATTTTAGAACGTTATTGCGTCATATGTTCTATATAGATGAGGTCATCTCATATATAGGGGTTTTTTATACATAGCGACAATTTTATATTCCATATGAAAACCAATGGACGATTCTGATCGTTTATCCGTGCAAAAAAAATTTTGTATTCTCTGTTATTTTATAATTATGGGATGAAACGTCTAAAAAACTGTTTCTGTTTCTATTTTTTGTTAAAGAAATATTTTATTTATTATTGTATAGAAGTCAAAAAAAAAAATATTATGTCCGTCATAAACGAAAGCAATTAAAAATTATTTGAAGAATATTGAAATTAAAACGTTTAGGTCATCAGTAATAAACCAATTTTAACTGAATTATATTCATCAATTTCCGTACATTGGGATCATTATTATCATTCATGTAATTATTGCAAATATATTTTTTTGTTGCTGGTTAATAATTATTTTGAATGAATTAAAAATTTAATAAATAATATTTCTCTGCATACATTATGAAAATAATGACTACACACACACACACAATCACACAGACAGTAAATATAAATAAATGAAAAGATATTTGTTCATATGTTATCATTCTAATTTGTATGTTAATTGACCGAATTTATCTAAATGACTTTAAACTGATAAATTTAAATTTAATGACAAACGATAATCAAAATTTATAATAGACAGAATTTTATTGCTTTGATAACATTTTGACTTCTACATACATTTTTATTTATTTATTTTCTTGTTTCTTTTCTTTAATTTTTAATTTAGTTTTTCCTCTTAAATTCTTTTTTTTTCTTTGTAATTTATTTAAGTTGTTTTTTTTTTCTTCTGTTGATTTTATTTCTTTACATATTTATTTTGTTTTTTCTTACTTTATCGTTTCCTTATATGCGCGCGTTTCAAAATTATATTCGTTCACATGAAGAATGAAAAATAAATAAATAAAATATAATTACAGAAATTACAATTGAATTTGTTTTCATTTTAATACAATTTCAAGACTTCAGAGCAGAACACCAAAAACTAATTATTTATTAGTTGCTTCTTGATAAAAATCTGATTCGCGTCGTCAAATTTTTTTTTATTTTTTTGGTAAACGAAACGCGCAGGCAAATTACAGTAGAAAATATTTTTCTTTGTTTTCTTTAATTTTTGAATTTTAAATTCGACAAATAACTACGTGCGGAAAAAAAGCCACCAATACCAATATAACAAAAATAAAGAATACTAAAAGAATTGCAACAAAATTAATTTGACATAAGATCAACGTATATACAGCATCCACTATTATCTGAAGAGAGAATAAGAGATTATCACGCACTCGCATATATGAAATATTTAACAATGATAATAAAGCAATTTTATTGTTCTTTATTTTTTTTTTTTTTTGGTTAGGGTCTTTGTTCATAAAGAAAACATTCGCTTTGCTTTCTGTATAGATTTCGTCAGTTTTCAGTTGTGACTATCTCATGTCATACCTTACGCATATATACAGTTTTTGACCCTCCATCCATCCAATTGTAATTTTTGTTGTTTAGTTAAGATATAAGTTAAAATTTGCGCTATATACAATGATCAAGAGACCGACACACAAAAAAAAAATAAAAAAAAATAAAAGAAAAAAAAATAGCAACAACAACAAAAAGAAAGAATAATAAATCAGAAAAAAAATACGAGCATCACACAAATTATCTCTGAAAGTCTTTCAACGCAGATTTTTTTGAAAACATTACATTTTAATTTTCTCATCGTGCAGAGATATATAAATGAAAAAACTTTAACTAATTGTCATCATCATTATCGCAATGATTTGTGTAATCATTTTCAATTTTATTTTCGGTATTTTAATTCAAAGTGACGTTCACATAATTTCTTACTGTATTTTTTTTTTCGGTTCTTCTTCTTCTTATTCTGTTTCTCCATATATTAAGAGAGAAAAATGTTTTCTTTTAAAAATAGCACATTCTTTAAAGTTAAACATAAAATGAAAAAAGGAACAACATACAAGAGGGACATGTGGATGTAACACGTCACGATAAATTTAATTCACAATATTTTTTATGTTGTTTTTACATTGTCTAATAATTTTCGTTATTTCTAGTGATATTATGTCGAATTCTCAATCAATTGTATTATGAGTTCACAACTCCAGCTGTTGTAGACGAATATCGGTTTGGATTTAGATTTAATTTCTAGTAAAGTATCGAATCTGTCTATGCAATTATAATACTGGTGGAAATCGATCGTAAAACCGCGGAATGTTTTAGTTTTAATGAAACGAATTTGAATTATTCCACAAAAAATTCAAATTTTTAATATCAACTAAATTTAAAGAAAATTCATTGATAATGTAAATACACTTTATAAAGGGCCAGGCGTACAATGTATCCAAAATTCTTTGTATACTTGTGTAAAATCTTCTGGTATTTACTGTCGCAATAATTTAAATTACAAACGTTATATGCAAAAATATAAATAAAAAAACATTTTCAAAATGTAAATTACCTACGATTAAATAAATCTACCCCATGAGAAGTTATATACGGTATAAGATTATTATTATGTCGTATATATAAAACAGAAAAGAAATTATGTATGTACATATTTATGTTTCATGTTTTGTGTACACATTCATATAAATATAATCGTTGAATATTTTGAAATTATATTTGTCGAATAAATTTCTACTTTAATAATAAAAATTATTATTATTTTATAATTGTCGGTCAATTGTTATACCGACAAAAGATCAACTAATCACAATGTTGATGATTACTTTTGATATGACAAACTACCATTTTTATTTGATAAAAATAATAATAACACAAAATGCCATTATTTCCTATATTTGATTTCTATATTCCGTTCGAAGTTCGCCAAACACGTCTCATAATTGCAATTTAAAAATTTCCAATTAAACTGGAATTGTATTTCAAAATTCCAAGTACTCATTTGTATTCAAATTAAATTATTAACAATTATTTAGATTTTTATTTTTTAACCCACTAAAATATTCATTTTGAAGAAAATAAAAATAAAACAGAAGATATACATTTTAATAACCGCCCTTTTCAAGTTTAAAATATTTATCATAAAAAAAAAAAGTTTTAAAACCGATTAACTTAACACATCTTTAAATCTTTAACAAAATATACCGACTCAGTACTAATATATTAAATGTGTTTGCATCCTCCCTCCTTTCAACAACTATACAATATTTGTTGTTATTGTTATTCTTGTTGTTCTTGTTGTTATATATAATTGTCTTGATACAAACACTTAAAACTTCTGGAACTTAAACTTTCATAAATTAGATTAAACAAAATTTTTCACTATATTTTCTCATCCACCTAAAGAAATAATAACCAAAAAGAATAATTTCCAATGTCTGGTGTTTGTTTTGCTGTATTTTCTGACTGTAAGTTATTCTATTCTCTATATATGTATGTTACACACACACACATGCATACACAATATGTATGAGCAGAAATATAATCAAAAGGGTGAAGAGAAAGAAAAGTTAGTCTAAAACGATTATTTATCATGGCAATTACATTATACCTGTTTTATGACCCCATCATTTAGTAAATGAATTTACAATCAAAATCCGCCCAATCCGTCGACATTTGTTTTATATAATAAATATATACAATTCATTCGTCTTTTAATTTTTCTTCATTTCTCTTTTATTATTTCTTTTAATATTATTTTACTTTTCTTTCAAACGTGCTTTACACACAAACATACAGACACAAACTTTTCTCAGGTTTGGTACTATACAACTGCGAGTTCACCATTTTGTTATTTTTATTATTATAATTATTATTGTTATTATTTGTTATTATTATTTGTTATTATTATTTGTTATTATTGTGATTGTTGGTTATGTTAGTTACTGCAATAAAAATACAAACGATGCCATTTTGTTCTTTGATGATGGTAAAATGAAATTGTTACAAAATATAATTATTATTATTGTTTTGTTATGTGGATCGTTTAGATTATAGAAGGGCGATTAAAGATCAGTTTAATTGACGTAATAAAAATAAAAATAATGTACATCTGTAAAAAAATCTTGTTAATCATTCTATTTGTATATACAATTGTTTTATTTCACAGAAAAATTTAGGTTAATAAACTTTTAAATGTTGTAAAAATTTTTTGGTAAAAAGTAAAATTTTTTATAATAAATTCCATTTTGTTTTAATTACTAAACTAACAAATAACTTATATATAATTTCAAAATATAAAATATATAAATTTTATTCAATGACGTACGTCCTTAAAAAATCATTTTACTTTCACTTCTAGATATCCAATTATAATTATATTTATATATAGATTTTGATTGCAAAAATAAACTCGTGCAAAAGAATATTGACGCCATTATCTGTCATCAAACTAATATTAACCAAAAATATATAATAATAATTTTTCTATTCTTATTATGTTGAACGAAATAACGAAGAAATTAAAAATTTATGTTAAATTATATATACAAGAAACTAATGGGTCTTTTAGTAATAAAGAAAAAAAATAAACACTTAGAGACGAATGTATATGCCTTAACAATTATCTAATTTTGATTTAACACATCATCAGAAATTATTATTATTATTTACTTATTTAAAAATCATCGCACTTTAACGTAAAGAAAGAAAGAAAGAAAGAAAAAAAATTATATGAAATGAAAATGAACAAATCATAATAAATTTTTCTCTCTAAAATTAGAAATCACTTAACTCAATTTAGTATTTAAATATTTAGTTGCTATTAACTGAATATTTTATTAACACGATGATTTTTTTGTTATATACGATAACTGATTTAAAGGATTGAATTAACTTTAAATATTGTAAAAGAAAAAATAAAAAAAAAAACGAAAAAGACAAGAAGCAAAAGAAGAAATGGATGAGGAATATTTCAACAAACCAGAAAGAAAGAAAAAAAAAACCCATCGCAGACAATTGATTGGGCGTGTTGAAAGATTATCATTTAAAAAAGTTTTTTTTTTTTCGAAGATGTTATTTTGTTATTCTAGAGAGGATTTAAAAATTTAAATTAATCTTTTTGAGGAGGATCAGGATTGTATATTTATATTGTGAATATCTACAGGCATATAATTCTTCTTCTTTTTTTTTTTTGTACATTTGGATCCTTGTGATTTTAATCCGTGACCAATTGACGATAATATTTATTGGATTTAAAATAAAAACCTTTACTTATAATAATGGGATCAATTAATTCTGAGAATTCTATGACTTTATCATATTTTTTTTGTAAGTATTTAAGAGATTCTAATTGCTATTCAGTACTGTAAAATCATTTATATGAATTCAGATTTCAAGCAAACAGATAATTTAAAAGGCAAACTAATTGATCAAAATCAGTTGCTATCTGATCGTATAAAATAAAATCTTTTTTTTAAACGTATAAATACATCAGGAAAGAATTACCAATCATTCAATTTTCTCTTATTTAACTGAATATAAAAATTGTTCACAAATCATTTTTGTATATTTAATTTCTGACCTTTTTTCACCCAATAATAAATATTCTGTTTTGTTAAATTAAATTATAAATGTTCAATATTTAATAGCGCAGCAAATATATATATCTAAATATTTATGTCTGTGAATGCACTTAGACACACGACCCATTAAATGTAATTTTGTTGATAATACATTAATGGTTGTGCATTTATCCTAAACATAAAGACAAAAAAAAAACTTTATTTCAACACAAAATTATGATATACGCGGCGTGAAATAAATTCTTATTGCGTGGCACGTAAATGAAAAAATTAATTGGGTGATGATTTCTCATCAACACAATCTGACACATTGGAATTTAAGATTTAAAGTTTTTTTTTTTTTGAGGATGATGTCTGTCTAAAGTAAATAGTCTGTCTTTCTTATAATTTTGTCAGTATATATTTTTTTTATTATTTTAATTCATCGATTGATTTGACGATTAGAACATACACATCAAAAAAAAATCTATAGTGTTTGATGATCGAATTAAACGTGATGAAAATTCACTTTTATGATCTACAAATGAGATTATTACTCATTTTTCTTTTCTTTTTTTTTTGACATATCTTACAGAATTTTAAATAAAGATAATAATAATAATAATAGTAATAATCATTATATAAAATGGCAAAGATCATATAGGTTAATAGGGGAAACCGTGTTCGTACATGATCACGATCAAAATTAAATGTTTTCTAACATCAATTTAAAGATCGACGTGATGAGTATCGTTACTAAATTTTTTTTTCCTATCTTTCTTTCTTTTAAAACCATTTCCACGATTTTCAACACTTCTTAAAAAATGCAACCAATTAAACACTTATTGGTATAAGGTAAATACAAATTATATCATATTTTTTTAAAGATCTTATGATTAAAACAACAATTTTACTATGATCAATCATAAAATAGAAAATACAGACAACATACTATTATTATTATAAGAAAATTCTCTCCCTATTTATATATTTTATATAAAAAATAAAAAGTCATTTAATAAAGTAGAACTTGCATTATATATAATATCTATAAGAAAACATGATCCTTTTCCTTGTTGAAAGGTTCAATTACCAAATCTAACCATCTGCTTTGAGAATATACATTTGTGAAGAAAAAAATAAAATAAAATACCAATAATATTTGTTGTAATTCTGTAAGTCTGCGTATAATACAGACAAAATAATATATTGAAATCATCTTGGCACGGAATAACGTCTTTGGCTACAAAATATGTATTATTATTATTATTATTATTGTTATTATTTGTATTTGTATTATTATTATTATTATTATGATTATTATTCTTTTTCTCTCAATATAATCTTGATATATACGAACGATTTATTGTACGTTTTTATATAGATTAGAACAACACAATATTATATAAATAAAGAGTATATAGAGAAATATAATATGAAGAAAAAAAAAATATATATAGAGTATTATACGAATCAGTCATGTGTCATCGTATTTTTATTAGATTTTATTTTATTTTATTTTTGGCACTGATCCATCAAATATTTTTCTGTTGTTATTTTCTACTTTTTTCTCTCTATACTTTTTTTTTTTGTTTCTTAGACAAATATTTAGTTTACTTTAATATTTTGCTTATGTTATTATTCTTATATAATAATCTTATATTCACTAAATATAATAAAGATTTTTTATCTATGTTGAAGTTAATTTCTGTCTATAGAGAAATTATTGGTAGAATAATTATTTTAATTCAGCTGAAAGCAAATCATCTTTATAAATTTATCTGTATAATTTTCTAAAGTTTAATCTATCTAAATGTAGGATACGGTTTTCTTTTCCAATTATCTATCATCATCTAGATAATTTACAGATTATTTATTACCAACACCAAACTGTAAATTAATTCTAACCAATATTTTTAGTGTGCGGAATTAAAAAAAAAGCAAAATTCATGTACTAGATTCTAGTGAAAGTTACTACAAATTTACTAGATACCTACTAATTTCTTTCATATAGAAAAAAGAATCAGAATCAATAAAAGGAAAGCACCTTTAAAATTAATTTCATCTCAATTTAAACATTATAAAAATAACTGATTTTTGAAATTCTGGGTTATCGTGTTACCATAGAAACAACGGTTTTATAGGGGAAGTGGGGCACATTTCCTCGCGTTTGTTTTTCTTCTTCTTCTTTTTTTTTTTTGTATTCGCGCGCGCGACCATATTTTCAGTTGTCAAGGCAAACAAAATACCTCTCCTCTGTTTACCTACATTGAATTGCAATAATTTTTTTTTCTTTTTTGTTTTTGTTTTTGTATTTAAAAATGGCGACATTTATGTATGGTTATTGTTGTGTTGCAAATAAAAAAAAAACCCTCTTTATTATTATTCAACATAAATAAAACGTGGAGGGCAAAAGGATATCACATATAAAAAATCTGTATCCTAGGTAAAAGGCGAAGGCGAGTGTAAATATGTATATATGTTTATACTCGTAACTCTACGTATAGACAATTCAATTATCCTTTGTCTCATATAAAAATTTTAAAATTTTATTTTATTCCTTCGATATTTATTTTATTTTGAAAAATTATGATCACAATAATGTAATAATATAAAACTCAGGCCATCAGAAGTTGTCTGTAAAATGGAGAGGGCGCTCATTTTATATTACTATGAATATGTGTTTATTTCCCCTTTTTGTCCTAGAGCGCATATTCTGAATCATATCATTCGTTCGTGAAACCAATAAACAATATTTGATAAAATCTCACTTCTTCTTCTCGTCCCTTATTCTTGTTTTTTTTTTGTTTGATTTTTTTTTTTATTGGATCTTTTTATTCATTCATTTATTCGTATTTGCGCATCCTTTTCCCTTCTTAACGTATTCGATTTTTTTTTTGTTTATATATATTTTATTTTTTATCGGTTGCTAATTTTTGCACTATCCTTTGCACAACAAACAATTCGATTTCTCTCACCGAAAATGTCTGAGATGGTTCTTCTTTATTTTTTTTTATTTGTTTTTTTTTTCTTTTAATTTAAAGTTATAAAGTTCTTGTTGATTTTGCTGGTTCGCATTTTTTTTTTAATATGCTGTAGAATTTTTTTTTCTTCTGTTTTTTCTGCGTTTTCTTCGTGAACGAGTTAACAATTGTTTCATGTCATTATACAAAAGAAAATTGGAATAAGTAACAGGGTGGTTGAATTTTTTTATTCGTGTACACAAAAAAATCAAATTATTTCAGAAATTTATCAAAAAATGTTGTAATTGGTTTTATTTTGTTGAAGTTCAAATAATCTGACTGATGTTTGATACTTTTTAAATTGGTTATTCTGAAGAAATTTGCTGACCAAATAAATCTTTCCTTACATATGAATTCTACACACACATACACAAATACATATAAGAACGTCACAACCAACCTAATAAAGTGCAAACGAATGTATATTCTTTTAATTAATTCCAATGAATTTTAACAACCCTTATTTTATCAGAGTCAGTTAATTAAGTAAAACAATAAATTCATGAATTTTGTTAATTCATCTTATTTGTTATTATTTATTAAATCTTAAACATTAAAAGAAAATAACAAAATAAGATGCCATCCAGCTGTGGGTATCATCCTGTTAAACAAACGAAAAAAAAAAAATAACAAAATAATATAATTGCTGTGGTAAAGATTTTCAAAAGTGATAATTTCATTGATTTATTTCTTAAGTGTAGCTCAGGTTCAGGTTCAGAAGGATCAGAAAACATCAGGTATACACTCCAATATATTTATATTTGTAGGTACCTTACAAAATAATATCTTTGTATTATGTTGCAATTTAGCAAACAAATAAATTCTTCCTAATGAAAATAAAATTTGTATTTGATTTTTAGTGAAGATTATTATTTGTGTATTTTTTTTTTTTAAAGGAACTTTATCAGTTTGGGTGTCCCAATCTCTCCCATAACATTAAAAATATTTCATATGTTTTTTATATAAAATTCTGAGTAAATTTCTATTCGACCCGTATATCTAAATTTTTGTTTCAAAACGAAAATAAATAAAAACTCATTTGAATTCAAATTAAAAAAATATAAAAAGAAAAAATTTATTTCTTCAAAATGCTTCTTTTTGTTTCTCGTTCAAACACCAAAAGACCATTAAAAAAATGTTTTCCCTTGAAAAACAAAAAAAAAAAAAAATGAAGAAAGAATGAGAGAAAAATATGTATAAAAAATTCTATGAATATAAAACTTATGTCATTTTTACGATCCTTCACTTTCTTTCTAGCGGTGGCGGTTTTTTTTTTATAAGCCATTTACATCCACTCGTGTATTATTTTTTTTTTGTTTCTTCATGAGCGCTCTTTGAAAGTATTATACTTGATGGGGTTTTAGAGTGGGTTAGAGGAAAGAGGTGGTTGGTTGAGAAGAAACAAAAAGTATAAAAAAAAGAAGAAGAGGATAGAAACAACTCTATTATCGTTGGGGTGGCTTTATACAAATCACCACATCATGATTTGACAACACCCATGAGACTCCTGGCGGGAATATAATAAAATGACAACGCTTAAAAATTACTCGTTTGATGAATATTTTATGTGACATTTTTGGTGAAAAATTTTTTTCTAAGAATCAAGGGTGAATACTAACCGCATATAAGATTATTAAATGAGTCTGTTGGTTTGAGATTTTAAGGGTGGAAAATAGAAGGTGCGACGATTTTATTTTTGTTATAAATTAGCTTTAAAGATGAGGGATGTTTTATGGTATGAAAATGAAGTTGTAATTTAACCTGTCTACAACGGAATATCATCATAATTTTGTATGTATCAGATTTTTATACGTTTTAAAAGTTTTAGAATATTTTATGAAAAATGAATTACGTGGTAAGTGTGAAATATATGTTGATAGAAAATTCATATTCATTCTATACACAAGTGCGCATACGTTATTATTGCTTGCCGATAACGATAGAATATTCCATGCTTTCCACTCGGAGTATCCAGCAAAAAACTAAACAAACTTTCTAGATCAATCTTAAAATTAATACCAATCTTCTATCTCTTCATCATCCCATTCCCTAGTACACATGTGCGTGAAATTCTTAATTTACTAAACATAAAACAAAATAATAATGTCACATTCTTTATGAGAAGAAGACACACTTTTGTGATTGTAAATAATTTCTTTTAACCATAACTTCTTATTTCTGTTCCGCATTTCTTAACATCGTCTCATCTGAAGGCTTATATATATTTGAAAGAAATTATATTGTATTAAGAGGTTTGTTACCCGCCCACCTTTTAAGGAAAAAAAATATAAGTATTATGTTCTACTTCAACTTCACTTAAACATGCGACAATACTTCAAATAACAGACACACAATAATGAACATAAGGAAAAGAAATGCGACACATTTCGACCTCCCAAATGGTTATATATATTTTTTTTACCATTTTCATTTCTTTCTTTTTAGCATTATATAATTGCAAAGTTATATTGTTATTGAAACATCTTCAAGAGACATGCTTTTCTATATCTTTAGAACATTTATTATGAATATATTGTGGCTCTAAATTGTCAAATCTTGTTGAGATTTGAAGACTTGTCTTCTGGCTTTTATTTAAGGAGGAGGAGAAGAAATTATATTAGAAATTTTTATTTTAAATCTTTTTAAGAGAAAGGGATGTGCATTTATGCGTCAAATTTCCATTTTGTTTCGTCTATAATTTCTAATTGAGTTCTCACATCACAAAAAAAAAATATACAAAATATAAAATTAAAGTGAAAAGTGGCAATTAATATTCGTGTGCGGTTCTCCATTAATTATATATAAGAAGAATCTTTGGCATCGATAGATTTTAAGTTATGGGATTTTTTTTTTGTTATGTTGCACAGATAAATAAATATATATATTGGAGGTCTAGCTTAGGCCACTTGATGATCTTTTGAACTGTAACAATTGATGATATGCAAAAGTGTTGTTGTGTATTTGGACCCGTTGTTAAAAAGTAAAATTTCTATAATGAAGTAATTCAATATTGCCATTTTAAGTTGTTTTTTTTTTTATGTTCAGGCCGGAGTAGACATATCTATTGGCAATCAAATCTAACGTTTAGATAATTTTTACAGTTGGAATCAATTATGATCGTAGGCGATTTAAAGTGATCAGTTTACAAAGAACTCGTAAAAATAAATTAAAAAATATGAAAATTAATCATTATAATTAATAATCTTATTGATTATAATTTTGATGAATTTGTATTCATTATAACTCAATATTATCGTGTGCACTCTCTCGTGAAATTTTTATGGTATAGAAATTTATTTGTTTAATAAAGAAAAGTTTAATAAAAAAAACAACAAAAAATTAAAACATTTCCTCTGTCTAAACACAAATAATAATAATAATAATAATAATTTCTAGAAATTTATTTGAAAACAAGATTTGAAAGCACGATCCTAATATAGACAACTCAAAGACTGTTGTATATTTACTTTATTTTATCGAGTGCGTGCTATCAGTTGATCAAGATTCCATTTATCGCGCGAGAACAACAAAGATTTAAATTAAAAGTATTAAGTTGCATTTATTTTTGAACCCTTAAAATATTTATTCATTCAATTATTTATTTATTTATTTATTTATTGATTATTCTGAAATTATTTTTTTTTTTTTTCAATAAATATAAATTATTTAATGTTTAATACAATAAAAATTAATATTATAAAAAGTCTACAAAACACAACAATAATAACAACAACAACAAAAAATATAATGTAATAAAATGTTGATTTTCTCACGCGTTTTACAACTCGATTAAATTAAAATTCTATCAAGTAGAAAAAATTTTTTTTTGTGTATAGACTGCAGAGTATTATTCTGTTTATATTTTTTGTTGTTATTATTATTGTTATTTATAGATATGAAAGGGATAAAAAATCTATTTAAATATATTGAATAGAATGAAACCGCAAAATATAAATTTTTTTATATTTTATAAAAAGAAAGAAAGATGAACAAAATAAAAAATAAAGCTATTTACACATTTGTGAAACGGATATATTCCAGTTTTAACGCAAATTAATTTTGATTTATGTCATAGAAAAGAAGAAGAATAATCATAAAGATTAAGATGAAATTGAAGAAGATGATGCAGAAGAAGAAGATGAAGATGAAGACTAAATAAAAAAAAAGCGTTTTGATTGGAATGATCATTAAAGTTTTAATAGTCGTTGTTGCTTGATGATGATGACGATCCCAACTGTTTCTACTTTTTTGTTTGTTGGTTGTGTTTTTTTTTTCAGCTTAATTACTTAATTATTAGTTTATTACTTTATTAGTTTATATTGGGACAGAGGGAGACCGAAAGATTTGCAAGAATTTTGTTTGTTCTCATGGAAAGAATTTTTTTTTAAATACAAATTTAACGTCTAATAAATTCGTATTAACGAGGGTCTAACCATTTTTATTTATGATTATTTTAAATATAAAAATATCAATTTACATTTTTCAATTTTCTGGATATTAAAATTAAAGTGATAAAAATCAATTTTCCAGTTTTACAATTGTCAACTTTCCCTTTTTTGTTTTAGTTGTTGTTTTTGTTAAGAAAAAGAGGAAGATGAAAAATAAAAAGTAAAATAATTTTGAATGCACATTAACACATTTTTGTTTTCTGTGTTTCTTTTGCCTTTCCAATTAGAGTCGGCTGATGATGGTTGCATCCCTTTAATTTAAACAAATTGTAACCAGATTGCCTTTTTTTTTTGTTCTTCTAGATCCTTGCAGATGTGAAAGTTATTTTTTCTTCTCTTTCTCATTTCTCCTTTTCTCCCGTGTTTTTTTTCTGTTAAAAAAATGATACTCATGTAATTTTGTAATGTTATCGGCAACATAATTTCTATAAAGATTACCAAAAAAAAAAAACAGAATGAGGATCATTATATTCGGACGATAAGAAGTCGGCAAGATCCTTAGGGAAATTATTAATTATACTAAAAATAATTGGTTTGTTTATCCATAACAAATGGAGTGTTCATATTTTATGTTTTAAGATTAGATTTCGATAAGTTTTATATACAAGTGAAATGTATGGGAATATTTAAAGTTCCAGAAGAAATATTCTGATAATTAAGGATCCATGAAACTTTCTTTAATTTGTTAAGAAAAATTGTTGTTGTACAAAGACAAAATTAAAAGTTTAAATAATTCGATTGATTAACGATGGTTATATACGCGTGCATGCTTCAAGAATATTTATGTTTGTGTAATTAAAACAATTAAAAACGATGTCACCACTGATGACTTTTTTTCTTTTTATATTCTTGTTCTTCGATGCGGGAATACAAAACATACGAGAAAACAACAAAAATAAAATCGAAAAGAAAAAAGGAAAAAAAAAAACAAATATTTTAATTACAAATTAACACAAAAGTAAATCAAACAAAATTGGACAGAAAAAGAAAAGAAACAAACAGAAACAAATGAAATATTTCAATATTTTCTTCCTCTTCTTCTTTAGTTTATATTTTTTTCTTGTCTTCTTCATCACATCGTTTGGGCTGGGCGTTTCTGGTATTAAGTTACAAATCTACTTATTTACAAATTACAACAGGGTGTTTGTAAAGACAATTATTGTTGAATTTCAAATAATTTTTAGAGATTTTAAACTTTGGAACAAATATTTTAATCTCCAATCAAAATCATCTTTGCCAATTATCTGATGAGTTTTTTTTACAAAAACTTTAATAATTCGATATTTACAAAATCAATTACCCAATTTTGGATGCGGCTAAAATAAGTGCTGGGTCACCCTATTCATTTAAGACATCCAGATACGTCTGTTTTTTACATTTTTTTTTTTCTTAACAAGAAATAAAGAAAGAAGAAAAAAAAACAGTCATTAATTTTGTACCTAACAAGATCTTGGTTAGTTTCGACAGCTATAAAAAAAAAATTCCAGTCATCTCTCTCTGCCTCTTATTTGTGATTCCTTCTTAGCGCGATCCAAAATTTTATTCTGATTTAGACAAGTCAAATATCTGTAGTTATCCCTTTTTAACACATTCATTCCCATGACCATGAATTGATAGTTTTAATAGTTTTGTTTCTTCTCTCTTGAATGAAACTATTTTTCTTAAATATTGTGTCTATAAAGAAGAAATGAATTCCTATGGTTTTTATTTACCAGTTAATTGAGTAATTTGTTTTGTTTGAAGAATTAATATTTAATTTATATGTTTTGAACTAAAGAAGATGATGTGTCAGAATTTTTAACTCAAAATGGTTATTAATAACAGAAGGAAGATTTTGTACATATTCGATAAATTTAAATGCGATGAATATTTTGGTCGTTGTCGTTCTCAACAGAATTAAATGGTCAAGATTTTCAAACCTAACCTTTTAACAATTACAATTTATATTTTTTAAATAAACAAAAATTCTTCAATGAAACGCAATCTGATATCAAATTTACATGAAATTGGAAAATCACTTTTCTTTCATTTTATTATAAGAAAAAAAAAACATAAATACGATAAATTTACGACATTTATATGTGGACTGAAGGAAACTCTTTTAAATATTTTCTTGTAACTATTCAGTATTATGTTACAATTCATGTAAACAACTTGTAAATTTAAATATATTATTATATGTATTTATAGTTTATCCAACCAAAGAACATTAAAGTAAGGCTGTGCTCCAAATATTTATGAACTTTCTCTCATTTGTGTATTGTTATTTTCTGGTTGATTTTTTCATATTTATTTTATGATTATGATCAGTTATGCTTTGAACCAGTGTTGAATATCACCATCATTAGTAAATATTTCTTAGAGTTTTGTAAAGGTACTTTTGATATGAATAAAAATGTGTGTGTAAAATTTCAAAACAAATCTACAATTTTTAATAATCCTAACTGATACACAGCCTAATATCAATACAAAGAATAAACAATTTTCTTCATTCATCCAACATTTAATCTCTGAGACTGTAATGCTAAACACAATTATTTTTTATTTTGGATCATCTGATATCAATGCGACATGTCAATGTTTATAAAGGAAAAATTCGATATAAATATACAGATGGACACACCTTAATACAATTTCAGGATATTAATACACTCAATACAAATGTTAACAAAAAAATCAAAAGAAAAACAAAAACAGACTAAAACAAATAAAAGGTACAAGTACAAGTATGTAAGTAAATGTAACCAAAATCAAAACAATAACAACAACAACAACAAATATTTTTGCAACATCTGTGGTCCAAAAATTGTTCTTTATTTTTAAATTATTATTGGGTTACATTTGCATACATGCGATACTTAAAGCTTTTAATTTTTTATTTTTATTTGTCATCCAATCGCATACATGGGAACTTTATTTTTGTTTTTAACTCTTTGTTGTTGTTGTTGTTGTTAATTTTTATTAATTTTAATAAATATTGTCACATTTGAATTTTGTTAAATAAAATTATTGATTTTATGTTTGTCTTATGTATATTTTATGATATTTTAAATCAATTATTGGAAACATTCATTAAAAATATTTTACATATTTTTAATTTAGACAAAAGACAAATGAAGGTGATGATGCAGTAAAAATGAAAGAAATAAAAAAAAAACAAATTACGACTTCCAAAAAGATAAAGGTGCAAAAAAAAAAAATAATGGTACACAATTAATTATCAAAATTCGGTGTCATAATTTTATTAAAAATTATCGATTTCCCAGACTAAAAATTAAGTTCTTCTTTTATATTCATTAAAATATCGTATCGTATCGTATTTTTTTTTCATAACTTTAAAGAAATTGATTAAAATGAGTGTTAAACATTTTTAAGTTTTTTTTTTTTGTTCCTTTTTAAGTTGAAATAATAAAAAAATAAAATAAAAGAAGAAGATATTTGCCAGGTCGACGGGTTGTCTTTCTTTTTGCCATTTATTATTATTTCTTTTCATTTTTTTTTTTTCAATAATGAATAATAACATCAGAAACAGATAAAAGAATAACTATTTAGAATCTCTGAAGAATATTATACTGGACATGATCATACACACACACATACACTTTTAATAAATAATAATAATAATAATAATAATCTACAAATACATTTGAATATATAAAAAAAGGTATATAAATCGGCGACGGATTTTTAAATACATTCGTTTAAAAGAACATAATGTTAAAAAATATATATAAATGAATATATCGCTTGTATAAAAGCGCAGATTAATTCTCATCTCAACGCAATTAATTAAACGGACGGCTATATTAAGGAGAGAGGATTATGGGGATATTCAAATTATTTTTCTTTAAATGAAGAACAGAAAAATACACACAAATTTCATATATACAAGACAAAAGATCACATTTGTCTGATGGAAGATCCTGCGTTCAACGTTGACGTTTCGAAATCAATTGATTTTACCAGGAATTTCAGATTTATGGAAGAAAGAAGTTATTCTTGTATCGTCATCAGATTTTTTATCTCAAATGTAAATGAATAATCAAAATTAACATATGACGATAACCGCTATACATTGTTAAATTTTTCCAAAGTTGCTTAAAATTTTAATCCTTGTGTAAGTTATACAAAAAATTTTTGTCTTACCCTGAAATTCCATTGATTGTATAAAAATCATTTTATTTAATTTTTTTTTTTATCTTAAAGAATTCTGTTTAAAGATCCCCATAAAAATGTTTGTTATCTGATATTCATAAGATACAAAGGTATTTAGTAGAAATATTCAAATATAAAATATTCGTTAAAAACACACCTTTTCAGTGAGATTGATAAATTGTAATTGCCAGTGGCGTCGATTTTTATGAAAATATTAAATAAAATTCAAATAAAATAAAATAATAACAAATAAGAAAAATCAGATTATGAAAATGAATTTGAAATCTAATTTTAACAATAAAATATAATAATTCATACATTTGATAAAATATGATTTCTTATCTTTTTATTAAAATTATCACTAAGATGAAAATCCCTGTTATTCTTAAAGGAAAAAAAAAAAATTACCACACGACGCCTTTTATTTTTTTCTTTTCTGTATTCCTTTCTTCTTCTGTGGAAGGGAAAAAAAAGGAAAAAAAATCTATTCAAGTAAATTACATTATTATGCGAGTAAAATAATCATACAAAAAAGTAAATAATAAACTCTGTTGTTCTTTTTCTTGCTATTTTTTTTTTAAGTTAATTAATGTCGATAGTGTCTCTCTGTAAAAACAACTAATGCTTGTGTTATTATTGTGTGCAATGTTAAAGATGAAAAAAGATAGAAATATGTATTTAAGAAAAAGGAATAATTTATAAAATATAAATAATCCAAAAAACATAAAATAAACACACACACACACACACCTTTAAACAATCCGACAAAAATTATTTACAAATGAAATGAATTGATCAAAATAAATTTGTAATCATTTATTTTATATCTTATTATTATTATTATTATTTTCATGGTACAAATTTATTTTACAAACACACACAGCAAGAGTGCCAGAGTTTGTCTCAGTCCAAAGACTTTTTAAAATTAAGACACATTGACTTTAGAAAATAGTGTGAACTGATTTAGTACTTCATTTAATTTAACATGATTAGACAATTTAAATAGATTTATCATTTAAGATTTTAAGAGAAGGAACAAAAAAAAAAATATACTCATGTTGTTTTTCTACTTTTTATTCTTCTTTTATTTTTATTTTTTTTTTTTTTGTCTTTCTTAGCGTGTTTGTTATTTAATAATATTCATTCTTAAAGACGAAAGAAAGAAAGACGAAGAAGGAATCTTTTTTAGTTTTGAATTTTTGGATTTTTCGATTGAGATAACTATTTATATGTCAGTTTTGTGTCTTAGTTCTCTATTTTTCTTTCTTTCTTTCTTTTTTTTCTTTTTTCTGTCGAGTCAGAATTAAGACAGATATTATTATTCTTATTATTATTTTTATTATTATTGATGTTTGTTGTTCTTGTTTATTCTAATAGATCCAATATATATACTGAGGTGTATGTGGAAATTTTACATTTCTCTATTCTATTCTCTGTTCTGTATTCTCTGTTGTTTTTTTTTTTTTTAATATTATTTTCTTCTATTTTAGCGTCTTCACATTTCTTTTGATTTCTTTCTTTTATTATTATCTATATTAAATTTTATTAGCGCAGTTTAAACGATAAAGTTGTTTAGTTTATTAATTTGGTCTGTATGATTTTAGAGATTTTTTTTATTGTTATTTCGTTGGCTATATTATGGGACATTTATTGAACGCATAAATATGTAAATTTACATATAGAAGAAATATGCGGGTTTCAATTTAATGAAATTATGTTATATGTGTTAGATTACCACCCATAAAAATATTCTCTAAATTTTATATGTCATTATGCAAAGTCATTACAGCGAATTAAAATATTACAAAGAACGTCTAAAGATTAATAAAAGAAAAATTTCACACACACACAAAAATTATCCTTCATCCTTTTATATTAATCATCCATCCATAATTTTAGTTTGTTTCTTTTTCTATATACAAAATATTATGATTTGATAAATAGTCAATAATAATTTAACGATCTTATTAGTTTTTTTTTTATGGTGATCAGCCAGAGACCATCTTTTAAATTAGATGACAGAATATTAAGTTAAACATATAAAATTAAAAAAATTATAGAAAAAAAAAAAAAAAAATTAAAGAATAACAACAACGAAAAAGCGTCAACGTATTAAAAAAAATAAATATAAAATAAAATATATAAAAATTAATTGCCTTCATAATTTATTACATCAAAGAGAAAAGATGTGTTTCTTCTTTTTATTTTCACTGAGACAGAAGAGAAGACACAAAATATACGGTTACAACGATTTACTGAATGCAATAAAATTTATTAATTATATTCAAAAGTAACAAAAAAAAAAAAGTATAATAAAAGAAGTAAAAAAAAAAAAAAAACGCGCGCTAAGAATCCTAAAACGCGAGAATTATTATGTTTTAAAGTCCGTACTCTGAGTATATATTTGACTACATATGTGTATACACATATGAGTCTCAAACAAAAAAAAAAATAAAAAAGTCTTTTGTGATAATGTATGTAGAAGATGAATATATAATATTTCATTTTACGACCGACCATTTGGATACATCTTAATGATAATAATAAGTCTTTTAATTAAATACTTTTATAATATAAAAGCCGCGCGCATGAAACTAAACACCCAACATATAAAAAGAATATAATTAATGTGTTGTTGTCCGATTAATCGATGTATTTGAATTTTATTACGATTTATTTGCAAGATTATTTAAAAGGGATTAGATACAAACATAATTAAAATGAAGGGTACACTTTTTTCACTTTGATTAGAAATTTAGAATCAAAACCAAATGTTTGTTCAACAAACTGAAGAGGTTTAGTTACAAAGTTTGTATTTCTTCAATAAACATGAAATCATACATTTTACTTCATTCATACTTTTCAAAGTATTTTGCTCATTTCTCCATTCTAACTGAACCAACAAATTCGATTAATCGACAAATTTCTAATCGATTTAGAATTCTCTGTAAATTCTAATTCTAAAAATGGAAACATTAAAACGTTTTAAATGAATAAAAAAAAAACAAACTTCTAATGTTTTATGGAAGCCGACAATAAAAATCTAATTTGATGACACTAATTAAAGTAAAGTACCTTCTGTAATTATATAAAATAAAAATTTTATTTTATTTTCACATTAAAATAAAGAAAAAAAAATATTGTAGTTAATTATAATCGTTTAGAAGTTTAGATTAGAGAGAAAGAAATAGAAATAGAATGAAATTGTCCGTTGATTGTTCTTTACAATATAATCATTATTATATTAATTTAAGGTTTTGTGCGATTTATATTTATCACACATCGTAACCGCACTCACATAAAAACCACTTAACACTTTACTTAACTTTAACTCTTATAATTAAATCAACTTAACTTTACTTATTATTCTGGTGTAATAAATTAATAATGAGCAAAGAACAAAAAAAAAAAGGGACAACACATCCCATAATAAGATTGGCCATATATACAGAGGTAATTCCTTATATGTCAGGTCATATATAAATTTCTTGGAAGTAAGATGTTAATTTTTTTATTGTTGTTGTTGTTGTTTTTTTTCTTGGTGTCTTGTTTTTGTTTTTTGTTTGTTCTTTTTGGTTGAACATCAAATTTCGTGGTAAATGTGTGAGCTTTTGATGATGATAATTCACTGAAAACAACAGAAACAACAGCAGGAACAGAAAAAAAAAATACTATGATGATGAAGAATTTTGTTTTCTGTCGGTATAAATTCTTTTGACCATTAAGATTATAATTGTGTGATAATTTCTAAGATTTTTATGAGATAGATTAGATAATGAATAGTTTTCAGATCTCTTCTTCTTTTTCTTCTTTTTTTGTCGTCTCTTTTGCTGTCCACAAATTTTTTTGTTTTTTTTTCTGTTTGTTTTTATTTGTGTTTTTTTGGCACATTAAAATACCAACAAAAAAAAGAGAAGAGTTTCTTTTCCTGCTGAGTTTATTCTTCTAAAATTATTATGTTGAATTTTGTTTGTTTATTTCTTTTTTTTTTTTTTGAAAGAATGAAGAGAACAAATATTTATATTTGATCCCTTTTCTGCATTGATTTATTGTTTAAATAATTTCTTTTGTTTCTTATAAATATTTTGGTATTTCCCATATTTGGTGATGTTGCTGGGTGAATTGAATTTTAATCAGTTCACTATTAAGAGTTGTCTTAAAAGTTTTTTTTTATTTAACTACAGTAAATTTAGTCATCCGTGTTCATAGTCAATGTGGGTAGATTGTGTAAGAACACGAAATTTATTAATGTAAAGATATCCTCTCCCTTATAAAATTGCAATTTAATTTAGCAATATCAATTATCCAAAATCATAGAAAATCCCCAACACAGAATAAACTTAATACTTCAGATCAAATTTCATGACAGATTTTAATCGCATAATTTTATAAGAAATTCTGTTTTCAAATCCATAAATTACATACAAATCCCAATTCCTTTATATCCCCATCATCCTTAAATTTCTTTATTGAGAAAGAAAATAATAATAAAATTGTCATAACTTAAACATTGAACCAAAATGTGAAAGAAAAATTTATCCCCAATTTCTTCTTCTATCTTTTTTTTTTTCTTTCGTTTTTCTTTTTTAAGTTGTAAAACGATTCGATACAATTTTGTATCGGATTTCATAGACAACATCCACCTCCACTACCTAACCATCTATTTTTTTTTTATACTCTGTTTAGTTTCCATTCCTACGGGAAACATTTTCACATATAAACAATCACAATTTCGAATTTTCACAACATATTTCCTTTTTTTTTTTAACAAAAATATCTGTTTTTTTTTGTGTCTTCGATTCCAAATGATTTTAACATAAAATGAAAAATACACTCTTATTTGTGGAACATAAATTTTAGTTTGTCTTTGAAGGAATTTGATTGCTATTTGAATATTTCCAAGCACAAGAATTTTATTTTAAATAAAAAAAATATCAATTAATCAATTTATGTGAAGGGATAAGAACTGTGCTTGCCCAATAAATTAATAAGTCTCATTTTAAATAAAGAATTTGATCTTTAAAATCCCAATCAATTCAATCAGAAAGTAAGAAAACTTCTAAAAAATGTATTCGGTGGTGGCGCCTGGTATTTTGTTAAAAATCTATAAAATCGTTTACTTTAAAACGATTTCACTTTCAATAAAATCAAATCAAATCAAATAAATGTAATAAAAGTTTGTTTATTTTTCCTACTTTATTTTTGTAGCAGTGTATTTGAAAATTGGTCGTATTTTAAAATGGTTTTCGTATCGAACAGATTGAAAACAATTGAAAATAATTGACGAACGAAACAATGGGTCCCATGTGAGATATTCGCGTCGATCTCATTTTTGTTTATGTTATTTTTCTATCGAACTTGAGTTTTTATGTTATTTTATGTTTAGTTTATACAATTTTGTTTTTCTCCACCCCCCTACAACTTTCTATATAGATTTTTCCTTTTTTTTTTTTTGTCTATATCGAATGAAAATTGTGAAAGAAAACTTTTCGTGTCTTTTGTGTTATCTTGTTTTATAATTTATTTTTTTTAAAGCCACTTAACTGAAATAAGAATCAAATGAATTTCTTAACTGATTGTGATGTGACACCTTTTTTTTTTCTTTACTGTTCCAAATAAAATGTCATCACCAAAAAGGGAATGTCTTCACAAAAACCTTATAAGTAAAGATGAAAACAAAATAAATTAATTGACTAAAAATAAAAATTCAACACAGAATCAACAATCAAATATTTTAATGTTTCAATTATATAAACGAGAATCACACCCAATTTGCCCTTATTTTAACACAATCAATGATAATTTTGATGATGATGATGACAGAATATTGACGACATTTTTTTCATGTTTAGATTTTCTTTATGTTTCGAAGGAAGGGAACAGAAAAGGAAAAAAAAAAATTTGTATTTTAAAAGAAGGCAAAAAAAAAATCATCGATCAAAAAATGATGGACATTTTTTTGGTTTGGGGAGTAAAAAATCAGAATGTATGTTTGACGAAGGTCCTTGAGTTAGGATCGTATATTTTTTATTTTTTATTTGGCACTCAAATAACTGAACTGGATATAAAATGTGGATATTTATGGAAACTCAATTAAATTTATAATTTTGTATCTTTTATTTTCTTTGCGCTTTATAAATATAATGGGGCTGTCCTCAATTCAATTCTTTTTATAATTTTCTCTCTCTCTAATTTTCTTTTCTTCTCTTGTAATCAATTTGATTCACTTTTATTTACACAAACGTATATTGTTTATGTTGATCAACATTCATGATACTCCTCTTTATATACATACGATACACCAGAGGTGAATTGGGCAACAATTATTTAACGAATATGTCTCTTTGTTTAATTAATTAGTTTTAGATGGAATGATCTCAACCAACAGAGAAAATTTCTTAAAATGATTTGAAATTTAACAAAACTTCGGGAAACTGTAGAAAGTGAGTAAGTTCATGGTAAATTTACAACAGTAAAGAAATATATTATAAAGCCACCTCAATCAAATTAAATGCAATAATTGAATTTGATTAATTCATGAAAAATTAATCCATAATAATTGTCAAATCATCCAATTCACCTCTGATGGTACACTTTGTATATATAAGAGAATGGTGGTAAATAAAAGAAGTAAATTTACACAAAGAAGAGAAAATGGAATTATCCTCTTCGATGGTATTACCATCATCATGTACCTCTATATACCTCATAACTCAAACACATATTCACGCAAACATATTTTGTCGTTTTTGTTTATAATATTATATATTATTATTGACTCTTCTCTTTCTCTCTCTCTCGCTCTCTCTCTCTCTCTGTCTTTCTATCTGTCTCTTTATATAAGTACATCGCGGGTATATAAAGCGAAAAAAAAAACACAACAAAATAATAACAACAACAACAAACATGTTTTCCAACCAAATAAAGGTCTCTCTTTTACCATACATAAAATATAATTCAACAACAGTAAGTACATTCTTACAGATCGATATAATATTCTCTTTTCAACCAATCACTGAGCAACAATGGCCGCGCATTAAACTAACAGTATTTAAGTACTTTATTTTGTTACAGCGGCTCCATTTTATTTTCTTTTCTGTTTCATTTTTATTCCATTTTTGCACTTATTATTTTACACTATTTTCACATTTTCTCTTTCTGTTTTTTTTTTATTTGCAATTGTTGGCAATTTTTTTTCCTAATATCCATTTTCTAACCTTCATAATTTTATATAATTGGAATTATTATATTAATTAAATTAGCGTAACGTATTATGCAAATAAATAATTAACCTTTTTTTGTTGTTGTTGTTGTTGTTGTTATTATAAATCGTGAGAATTTTTTTTTCTTCTCTCTATTAACTGATTTCTTATGTGTGATTATTGGTGTCTATATTAATTTAAGATTTAGGTTTTTTTTTTGTCTCTCGTCAAATTGCTAAAAAAAAAAACTCTTTCACTTCTTTCAGAATATGAGCTTACAAAATACGTTACATTCTATTTTTTTTTTTTTTTTACATTTATCAAAACGTAATAAAGTGAGACTTTTATCTCTCACAAGATTACAGAAGGTTTCTTTTACTTTTCTTTTAACTGTCCTTCAATAATATTTTTAAACATAAAATTTCATTAGAATTTCTAATTTATACATCAAGTCAAAGTCAAAAATTGCATAAATTATTTTATTAATTAGTGGAATTCATGTGACAATTTTACAAAAATTTGCTTAATTGTCAGAATTTGCAAATATCCAAAATAATTTAAATATTCCATTGAAGAAGGATTTACATCTGCCTTGAATTCTAGATTATGACTCACTACAAAAAAATTAAGGAAAATAATGACAAGAGATAAAATAGACTCAGATCTACAGCATCCGTTACTATATGATGAGAACTTCTTTAAATAATCCAAAATTTACTATAAATTATGACAGAAATAAAAACAAAATAAAAGACAAAAGGGTAACGCTGTAAACAAATACTGTTACAGATAAAATATAGAAAATCATCCCTGGTGAAAACCATTTACCCTTATATATACATATAAATATACCCGCTCTTACATCATCTCTTATGTATATATAATACAAAACGAATATTGAACAAATTTTGTCGACAATTTTTGTATCCTCAGAAATAAAAAAAAAATACACACACACACACACAAATGAAACAAAATAAAATGGAAGAAGAGAGAACATCACTTATTCTATGACAAAATATTTCAGTTTTCATGTTTATATCGAAAACTTCAAATGGTTTGGGTTTGTTCTTCTTGTTTATTATGTTTATACAGAAGAAAACAAAAAGACGAAAGAAAAACAACAGGAGGGGTTTTTTTTTTTGTTTTAGGTGGGTTGTTGTGTATGAGGTTTATAAATATAAAAGAATCAGGCGGGTTATTTAGATGGTGGGGTGATTTTTTTTTTTTTTGTGTTTTTGGGTGGGCAATTGGAAAGAATGAATTTATATAAATATATATATATAGAATGAAAAGAGGCGAGAGAGAAAGAGAGAGAGAGACATATTGGTGAAAATAAAAAGAAGCTGTTCCTTCCATTATATATTTTCTGGTATATTATATACAATATTATCCTTATGTACATTTTATCTAATGTTTTTAATAAAAACGATACTTTAGGGATAAATGCGAAATTGAGTAATAAAATGTAAATAAATTTAATATGAAAAAAAATAACACAAACAAAAAGGAAATGGAGAAAAAGGAGGAAACAAAAATGGGAAAATTTTTGATAAAAAAAAAGAGAAGAAAAATGGAAAATTTAATTATAAAATTTGTTTGTAGATTTTGTGTTGGCTACGGGTGATGTTAAAATAAAGATCACAGAAAATCTATACAGAGAGCTGTTTAGGGGTTGGGCAGTATAAATTTTCGTTAAAAGGTAAATTTATTTTGTTATTTTATGTGTTTGGTAAAAGGTGAATTTTATTACAAAATTTTGGGGTTTTCATTTTATAAATTGTTTTCATATTTAATTTATTTTCTGTCACAGAACATTTTTACCTCAGACCACAGATTATCGAAAACGAATTTAATTAGGAAATAAATCATATGAATCCTTTGAAATTCTAACTTTCAGTTCATATTTTCTTTAATTTTCTCATTATCGTACATAATTAATTACTTTTCATTCTGATTCTAAATTATTATCGTCAGGTGCTTTGACATCTGGAGATAAGAGACAAATAAAAATATTAAATATTTTTACGAACACCATTTTGGAATTCATCGGATCAAAATGTGACACAACTCAATAAAAATCCATATTTTCATAGATTCCATTATTTTTTAATTAACTTTAATTATTAACAACAAAGAATTCCGACAACCGTTCGCCTTAACATCTTTTGTTGGCTAATTGTATACATGATGCTTCTTCCGCCCACTAAATTTAAGTTGAACTTTTATAACAATAATTACAATAATTAATAATTTATGTTTATCAATTTAATTGTCATTTGGGGAATAAAATTTTTTTCATTTTTAACCAAAAATTAAAATAAAAAATCGACAGAATAATTAGAGGCTCCATTTTAATAAAGAAAACAAGAGAATTATTTATAAGAAACTGATTTGGATTTGATTAATCACCGCAGACGATCCAATAATTTGCATATAGAGAAAAAAAAAATAAAAATTTGTTTAGAAAAGAAAAAAAGAAACAGAAATAAAAACGATTAACAAATAAAGTTGACACGTTTTTTTTTTGTTCTCTTTCTTATAAAAAAAAAAAAAAAAATACAGAAAAATAAAAATAAAAACATGGGAAATAAAAAAAAAAACAGAGAGGATCCAGTGGAGGCGAATGGTAATTTGTAAAAGAATACAAAAAAAAAAAAATATTAATTATTCCTTTTGTCATTCATAAATGATTCAACTTTTATTATGTTTCTATGAAACTTTTTTTTTTTTTCTCGTTTTATTTATTTTTTTTTTTATTAAGAAAGAAAAAAATAATCTTGTTCGAAAATAAATCTATATGACGCCTTATACCAATTCAATATTATACACGCCTACACAAATCTTTTCTGAATTTGGCACTTCTTGTTTATATAACAAAGGTAGTTAATTCAATGATGATGATGATGATTATGATGATGGCACGACAATAATTGCTCAATTAATTCTCATTAAATATATTTTTTATTTATTTTTGTTTTTTTTTTATTCTTATAAATTTTTCCAGTTTTCATTTTTTTTTTGTTTGCTTTGCTTTGTTTTTTTTCTTCTTCTTCTTAATTTTGTTTTTTATTTTGTAAATAAAAACGTAAATTTATTCTGTTTTAATATTTGTTGTTGTTGTTGTTGTTGTTGCTGTTTGAATGCCATAAGAAGAATGAAGATTAAAATCTTATATAGATTTGGTGCTGATGTTGTTGTTGCTGTAAAATTTTCGTTTGTTTCAAATTGGATGAATAAAATACACAAGAATTGAGTAAAAACACAAAAACAAAAAAAAAAAAATTCAATAATTTTTTCTGTGTCCTGTTTTTTTCCAACTTCTTCCCTCATTTTTTTTCTTATTGCTCCTCTTTTTCACTTTGTTTTTGGTTTTTTTTTTGTGGGTTGTTGTGCAAATTTTTTAACAAGGCATTTGAAACAACCACTTAGCATTTCTTTTGTTTGTCGAGCAAAAATATAAAATGAAAAAGGAAAAAAAAAAATCATCATCATCCTTTGAATGAAAACAATATAAAAACAGAGCAACGCAAACAGCGTGCACATTATGTGTTTGTGTGTGAGCTTTTTTCTTTTTCTCCTTTTTCTCCTTTTTCTTCTTCTTTTTCTTTTTGTTTTTGTACCTTGCTTGCTGATTTTTTTTTTCGGTTTTTTTTTTGGTGTGTTGTGTCCAAATGTGTGTTTTAAATCGCGCCTCTATTTGTATTATTTTTGTTGTTGTTGTTGTTTAAAAGCCGCGCGGCGCGGATGATAAATATAAATATATAAAAATAAAATACAAACGATTGTCATGTTTCTTTGTCGAATCCTAATCGTTAATTCAATCAACTTTGTCCAAAATGTTGAAATTTAGTAGAACGAAATTTTTTCTTCTCTTATTTCTTTGTTTTTTTTTTGTTTATTCTTTATTCTTTATTATGCTATGAGACAGACTGGCGAGTCCCCGCGCAAAATGCTGCAAAAAAATTACAAAGAGAAAAAAAAACCAATTGCTTGTTTCATATACAGTGGAAATAATAAAAAAAAAATAGATTGAATAAAAAGAAAACAAAATTTGTTCTTTATGGTAGAGGAAGCAGTCTTCAGGTGTAATAAAAAAAAATGGCACGACAATAATTTTTTTTTAAATTGTCACTGAAAAATCATATTTAAGTGCATCGTATTTGCACACCCCGCACACACACAAATTAAATGATTGTGCAATTTCCCAGCTGAACAATTACTATTTGTTGTCGATTATTTTGCCGGTAAGTCACGAACAACTTATATATAATTTTTTCATTTAAAATCAAAATTATAAACTTCTGTTTATCGTTTTTTTTTCCCCCTTTTTATAAAAGTCGCCAATTAAAGACGTTTTAAATTATCTTTTTTGTTTATTATTTCTTTCTCATTTCATTTTTAATAAGCACAATTATCATATCCAAAAGAACAATTTGCACGAACTTGCAGTGAATTTTTTTTTTATATTCTTCTTCTTCTTCTTCTTCTATTTCTTTTTTAACGTTTTATCTTTCTTTATTTATTTATAGAAATTTCCCAATTGCGCGCACATAAGCTTTCAACAAAACTTTTCAATTATTAATATAAATAGTTTGTTGTATTTTTTTTATTAGCATCTTGTAACACTTATTTTTTATTTATTTATTTATATTTTGTTTATTAAAAAACTTAAGATTAAACTAAATTCAAAATAAATAATAATAATAAGATTCGTTCAGTTTAGACTTATTGGTACAAATCGATTTTAATTTATTTTATATACAAATATTTTCTAGTTCTATTCTAACACACAAACTTTCTGTATAGTTGCATCTCTTTCATTTGATCTCCTTCTTTCTTTAGTATATACAATAATAATAATCTGTACCTACATTATTTTATTTCTCACTTTGATTTATTGTTCATTGAATTTGTTTTTTCTTTAAGTTATTTACTTTTTAATGCAGTCGTGCATTTTGTAACACCAAACACGTATATAATGAGAAGGAAGAGAGTAACACTGTAATGTGGAGAGAATAAAGTGGAGAGAAATAAAATAACGTTAAATATATAAAGGAAAGAAAAGAAAAGAAATGAAAAAGTGGAGAAAAGAATGCAAGAAAAACAAAAAGAATTACGTCTTTATAGAAAAAAAAACAACAACAACAAAAGAATGAAAATTTTTTTATTTACAAAAACAAAAAAAAACGAAGGAAGATTCGATCAAGATGTGGCAAATTTACAACGTACAATTGAAGATAGTTTTGGTGTTAATTTGTTGTTATATTGATAATCGTGATCAGATCAGATGATAAAGAAATGAATAAAATGTATAAGAAAGGGATAGAAAGTGTGATCGAGAAGTCATGTTTTTATGTATGTGTGTGTGTGTGTGTGTAGGGATATATATATATATATTTTTTTTTTTGGGGAATAAAAACAACAAAACGATCAACTGTCAATTTTAACAGCAAAATACATAAAACTATCATCAATCGTTTGTTCTTATAAAAAGAAGAAAACAGAAAAAAACATAAGAAATCAAAAAATAAGAAAAAATAAAAAAACAGGCAACGAAAGAAGAAGACGACGATTTATTTGTTAAAAAAAAGTGAAGCACATTAAAAGATCTTTCATATATTAAGTTTAGACGGTAAAAATTGTATTGATTTAATCATTGAAAATTGGTACAATCTAAGAAGACGATGAACGAAATAAACAAAAAAATAAAAATAAATGAAGAATAATAAAATATTGTATTGCATTTTTATTTTAGGTGCAAAAAAATCCACCAAACGCGTTTTTTTAATATTCAACATTTTTTTGTTTCTTTTTTTATTTTTGCTTTTCTTTTTCATTGTTTTCGTCCACTTATATACGTCAAGTTCTTCTCTTATATAAGAAGAAAGGTGGAATATAATCCAAGAATAATAAAAAAGAATGTATAAAAGAGAATTCCTTTAAGGAAACAATAGTAATAAAAATTCTGTTCCCCCTTATTTTATATTGTTGTCATAATTACATTAATGTACTTGCCAAAAAATTAAGAAACTCCCCAATAACAAAAGTTTGGTCATTAAGGCATTATGACGTCATTTATATAAGACGATGGTTGAATATTTCTATAAAAAAAAAGTTTACTCCTTAACTGAATGTGTCCACAATTATTCATAACACGAATAAAACAACGTTATGTCCGACCATTTATCTTTTTATACATGAAAGATAAACATCTTGAAAATTATTATTATTTTTATGAAATAAAAAAAATATTTTCAACCGAATAATAATTTGTGCAAATAAGAAAAATATTTAAGGTAAAAACAAAAAAATGAAAAATTAAACCTTTTACACTCGTGTTAAAATAGATAAAAGATAAGCACCTTTTATATTTTTGATGATGATTTCATATTTTTCTATATAGAATTTGACATTTTGACACCTTAAGAATTTAATAATAAAAATATTTTAGTACGCGGAAAAAGAACAAAAGAAATGAAAAACATTTAGATTTGAGTTATTGTCTAGCCTGTTTCTCTATGTTCTTTTTTTTGTTTTTTATCTTAAATGGCCGACCCGCGCAAATTCTTCCATTTTTAATTAAAGAAAATGTTTCTTTTGTAAGGGTTAATTGACAAAGGTCTTATGAGGAATTAACAATAAATAGAAGTAGAAAGAATTTGTTCCGACATTTAAATCTAAATGGTTTTCCCAGAACAAAAGTTTTTATCTTGAAGAATTTTTTTGGAGACATTTTCTCGCATATGCAGATGAACATTTTTTGCTTTTAAAAAATAACAACTGGTTTTTAATATTCTTGTAAATTATATGAAAGAAATTCATCATCTTAAAATTATGTCCATCTGGCAGCTATTATGACAATCCACGATTTTAATTTCTTCATTTTTTGCTTACAAAAATTCTTTCGTTAATCAATTGACAATAATTCCACACATTTTTTTTTTTTGATTTTTTATGGACATAACATGATTAAAAGACAATCAAAAATCAACTAAAGAAAAACCTAAAAATTTCTTTTAGTAGTCAAGGGAATAACAAGAAGAAGAAATAAAAAATCGAAAAATTATCTCCTCACATTATTCCGCATACCGAAGCACACACACTTTCCAGGATTGGTATTGGTGTCAAAATTTTTAAATCTCAATTGTTTTTCTCGTCAGGATTTAAGTGAGGATATAAAAACAAAAACAAAACAACAACAAACGAACAGAAAAGAATGAAAAATAAAAATTCCAAAAATCAAAAAATTTACACGTGTTTTTGTCTCTGGATTGAAAGAATACAAGAGGAATCAATGTTATTTTGGTTGTTTTGATTTTTCCTTAAACTCTCCTTGTTTTTTTTTTTATTTCTTTTTTTTTTTGAAAGATGAAATTAGTTAGAAGTTTTTTGAATATTTTCAGGAATGGAATGGATGCTGGATTGTTGTAGGGGAATATAAATGCCGCCTAGTATAAAATATCGACTCAGAATCCATTAGTGGAAGAACAATAGGAATATATCATGAAGAATTTGTAATGCGCAAAATCCTCATAAAAAATAAAACAAAACACAATACAATAAAAAACTAAATCGAGAAGGATTAAGGTTGGGTTCGAATTAGATTGTCTTTCTTTGCTAATTTATAGTTTAGTGTTTCTCATTAAAAAAAATGAATTTTATCAATACGATCCGCATTTATCGATACTTGTTTGGCTACTCATAATTCTTCTTTTACACAAAACAATATCGTCTCGTGTATCCAGAGAATAATGAACTATTGAATCGAAACAAGTAAAACTAAGAACACGAAAATATTAAAAGATTTTTATTTCAAAACACGACCCTGGATAAATGTCCCAATTTTGTTTTTTTTTTCTTAACAATCCTCGATTTACACGAAAAAAAAAATCTACAAAAAAAAAGTCTGGCGGTTTTTGTGTTGTCGCAAAAAATGTTTTTGTCGGTTCTGTTGTTTTTTTTTTTGTTCTGGATGCTTTTGTAGCCACAGTGACATTTTTTGATTCTATTGTGTATTATTATTATTATTTAAGTATAAATATCGTCTCATCTTTTTTTTTCTACCACTCCACTCCAGAAGTCCAGACTCAAAAAGTGATGAAAACCTATATTATATTTTGTTTTTTTGTTTAAAGATTCTGATATTTTCTTGTCTTCACTTCTTGCTTCCAGTTTCTTATAAAAAGGATTTAACTTTTAGCATTTTTATTTTTATCCATCTTCTGTATTCTTTTTTGTGTTTGTTTGATTTAACATTTTATTATCATTTTTTTTTTGTTAGTTCAGACGAATTGATTTGAAAAAAAACGCGACAACCGTGTTTTTAATGTGTCATCGTTCAACAGGGAACGCGAATAAATTGACCATATAAACACAACAAATAATTTATAAAAGATTTTTTTTTTGTTTTGGTTTGTAAAAATCAAACATCAAATTTTCATGTTCCACAATTTTGATCTGATTTTAGATTTTTAGATTAATATTTATTGATAGTTTTGTGTTTTATATTTTTACTGAAGGCTAAAAAAAACACACACACAAATATGTCCAGAAGAAAAAAATAGAAAAGTTTATTGATTTAAATTTCTGTTACTGAAAAATATATAATTTTTAATGATCTAAAATTTACATTATTCGATATAAATAAATATAAGATTGTAGATTGAATGATTTCCACAATATTCTTTCAAATTCAATGAAAATATAAAGAAGAAGAAGAAGAACAAAAAAAATATGTGAAACTTCAGTCACAGATGAGAGATGATGAGAAAGGAATTGTCATCTTATGTGTATGGTTTTGGTTTTGGAATATATTTTCTTTTGAATTCAATTAACTTAAAGAAACATATAAAAATTGTCTTTTGTGTTTATATAAATTTAATTTATTTATTTTTGTTCTGATCTTCTTCTTCTTCTTCTTCTTCTTAAAAGTTGAAACTAAAAGAAAATAAATGAAGTCAAAATTTATACACGCACGAACAAACGAACAAGTTCGCGCGGTCATATTTTGATGGTGTAATCGTACGGGGTATAATTTTTTTTTCTTATGCAAAAACTGGTCGTCATTTAGCTTTTAATTTTTATGACATTTACTCTTTTTTTTTGTTGTCTTTTAGTTTCATTGTTTTTTAATCTTAAATTAACATCCTTTTGTTTAATAAAATATTGCCAAAAACAAACCATAAAACAATAAAATTAAAGTAATAAGCACGTGCGCGCGTGGTTTTTCTTTCTTTCTTTTTTTTTTTTGCTTTGCTTTCAAGTCCATTCACATTCCACTAGTCAACGGTCGCCATACAATATACTCTTCTGTCATCATCGTCATCATCATCATCATCATCATCAAAATATAGTCGCGTTTTGACATCAAAACCAAAAGAATTAATTTTGCATTTATATTTTTCTTAATGACTTTTAAAAAAAAAAATGTCAAATGCTATTGTTCTTGATTTTTTGTTCATCTTTTTTGTTGGCTATTAACAGTCTTGTAATTTCCATTATACTTTAACCTCAAAACAAAAAACTTATAATAATGTTGGTAAAAGACACAAAAAAATAAATAGCGCAACATTTTTTGTTTTGGTTTAATTTAAATTTATTTAAGGAACAGAAAAAAAGCAACTCTAAGAAAAAAGATTAAAGATCTAAACTGGACATTAGAGATGATAATATTCTATGGAGCGGTGTCGGTGTTTATTTATAAAACAAAATTTCATTACAAAATTCTTTCTAAAAGAGATCAAAAAAAAATAATGTTGACATTTTTATGGGGGCGAAAATAAGAATAAAAATTCCAATGAACTTTTATAGTTAAAAGCTACTGTTTAACGTTGAGTTTCTTTTTTTTTTTTTCTTTTGTTAATGCAAGAATTTTATGTTACATAATTTCCTTATTAAAAAATTTTAAATTCTTTGAAATCATTTATGAATTATTTGTCATTGCGCATTTGACTGAAATTTGTCCATTTAAGGAACTTGTTCAATTCTTTACATATTAATTATTCTCGCCATTTCTCCTTTTGATGAAAAATATAAGTACTGATAAATTTCATAATAAATTTCATTGAAATATTTCAGTTAAATTTAAAAAAATATAATTTCGTTTTATTTTCTTTCCTTTGATACATTTTTTTTATTTTTTTTGGTTTGTTTTAAGAAAAAATTAAACCGGAAATAATAAAAAAAAATTAAAATTTATTTATTTATTTATTAAAAGTACTTATGAAGAAAAAGGCAATTAAATTTCTTTCTGTTTACATTTTTTTCATTTACATTACAATTTTTACATTTACAAATTTATTTTACATTTTATCATAAAAACGATTATATTAATTTAACATTTTCTTCTTTTTTTTCATTTGTTTTTTTTTTTTTTTAATGTTCATTTCAGTTTATGCAAAACAAAAACACACAAATTTTTTTTTGGCACAACAAAAATAAAATTAATTTATGGCCAAAAACTTTATTTTTCATTTTATTTGTTAACCCCTTCGGTATATTGTGAATTATTTTCAAGTTATTTCACATGAACCTCTCGGTTTATGAAGATCAACTATATAGATGTTTAGATTTTAAGAAATTACCATATGAATAGGTAATGTAATGTATATGAAAGGGTTAACTTCTTCAACAATCAGGAAAAAAAAATTATACTAAAAGTCATTTTGTGCGTGTTTATTATTATTATGACATTGTCTCTTGTTATTATTATTATTATTATTATAGTTTATTTCACTTTAAATTGTTAATAATATTTTTAAACCAGAAGAATATTATATTTTTATATAACAGAATTTAACAATAACGACCACGGCGGCGACAATACCAAACAATACACACACGTAAATTAAAAAAAGGCCAAAATTTCCACACAAATTTGATTGAACAGAAAAAAAAAATTTAAGTTCTTTTAAAGTAAATTAATATTATTCATTCAATTTTGAGTTTATTTGTAATGAATAGTATTTATTCTGACTTGTTTTCTTTTTTGATTAAGATAAATAATAACGATCGATTGTCGTCCAGTCAGTTGTCGTCGTAATAATTTCTTTTCATTTTTTTTTTTATACGTTTTTTTTTTTGTCATTTACATTTTTGTTGTTTTTCTTTTTTTGGCAAAGTCATAAAACATTGTCATTGTAAAATAATAATATGTAATTTATATAAGTGAACTCAAAAACTTATTTGTCATTATTATTTTATGTATTTTAATGAAACTACAACAACAACAACAATAACAACAAAAACGGAAAAAAAAACAACAGAACAAGAATCATTAAAAATAAACCTTTTATATTCAATTTAAACAGAAACATGCGGATACCGACTATCATCACGAAAATTGTGGCTGCTAAGATGTTGATGAAGTGGAAGAGAATTTTTATGTTGTATACAAAAAAGAAAATAATTTAAATATGCGAATTTAAACAAATCAAATACACCTATTGAAATAATTTTTTTTTTTTGGGTTAATAATTAAATTTAACTGTCCATTTTATGCCTACATAAATGGTATTCTTCTATATATGAAATATACAATGCCAAAGGGCATTTTTGATTGATAGTTTAATCTGCGTTAAATGCATTTTAGAAAGATGAAAGTTGTTATGAATTGAATTGGTAAAATATTAAAAAAAGAACTTGAATTTATTGATAACTGATTATTTCTTCATACAAAAATAATTTGCAATCTATTAAAGGAAGAGAAAATTTCAACCTCTTTTGCTTTGCCTTTGTGGAATGTATGTCAAGTTCTGCATTTTAAGGGAACTTCTATTGAACCGATTTTTTTTTCTTTAATCATAAAAGATTTTCCCTTTCAACCAAAAATTCTGAATACAAATTTTTATGTTTTGATTGTATTTGTGTATTTTCTTGGTCATTAGTTTTAACAAGTGTTTTCTTATTTAAATTGTCTGAATACTGAAGCAACAATAAAATGAAGGTAAAAAAGAATTTTTAATGGTAAATTATGCGGGCGTGAAAAAGATAACAATATATCATAAAATATAAAAGAAGAATGAAAGGTAAATTTGCGCATCCGATACGGTTTTTAAATGAAAAAAAATCAAGGAAAAATAAATAAAAGAAAGAAGTAATAAAAACTCCTTTGAATTCAAGAACATAATAAAGAGGACATAAATACAACTAAACCACAAATAATTTTTGATAATTGTTAAAATTCAATAATAAAATATTTCATGGTTACTGGATAAAATCCACATCATGAAGGAAGGAAGGAAGGAATTATTAATTATAATTCAATTATTATTATTATCGACTTCTTTCATAATTTGTCCATTTTATTTTGTCACGTTTAACTTAAATGTACGGTGGTAATAATCCGCTTAACAAATATTTTTTAACTAAAAAGTAACAACAGCAAAATAATTCTACGAATAAAAAAATAAAAAAAAAAATCCCGAAAAAAATTATAATAACAATAACAACAACAATGAAAAATCTGAATCACGATATAGAACCGAAAATTTTAATTTATTTATTTCTTTCTTATTATTTTATTATATACAGCATTCACTATAATATAAGAAATTGATTCAAATCTTTTGTAACAATGTATTCAATTATTTTGACATAATTTAGAAACGCTTTGCCCATAGGTTATTTTCATATGACATTTGGCCTTAACTTAAATTAAGTGTGAGATACAGAATTGAGATACTCGTTAGTATTATAACGTTGAAGATTTAACCAACCATCATCATATAAATACTTAAAAGTTATTCCGTACCGAATTCTTAAGAAAAATGTTTTAAATGTGAACAAATACTTGGCAAAAATTAAAATGTTAAGTTGAATTGTTTTTTTTTTGTTCACAAACATTCATCTCTCCAATCATATAAATTCGAAAAGAAAACCACAAAGTCAGTAAAAATTGTATGCGGTTGTATATTGATGGGAATCAAAAGCAATAATCACCACAATGACTTTATTAGTTTTTTTTTACCCTTAAATTATATATATGAATTTATGATGAATCTTTGATATGGAGACATAAATTGTCTGTAGACTATAAAACAATAAAATCTTTCACGCCGTGCTTTTTGAAAATGTTATTTTGGTTTGTATTTTTTTTTTGTCTTGTTATCTGCGTTACAACTAATTAGACAAATAAATGAATTGTTCAGAGTGGTCGGTTGTAATTAATTGCCCTTATAGATATGTTACCTGAGAATTGTTTAAGGATGTTGGACCTCGGACCAAACCAGATAAAAACTGAAAATATTTTCAACTCTTATTTTCTTTTGTCTGTTATCTATACGAACAAACCGAAAAGGAATGTTTCTTTCATTTTGGTTGAAAATTGAAACCATATTGTCTCCTGATTGTCTCCAAAGATTTTAAACCGCGCAGGTGTTTTCAATGGTTTTTTAGAATTTGTTTCACTTTTCCTTTTCCTTCATTTTGTTGTTATTTTTGTCTCATTCTTCTTTCTAACTAATCTTTCAAATGATAAGTTCCTTTTTTACGTAAAACATGTGTAAATTATTTGAATGAGAAATGAAATTTATTTTTTCTTTGTTGATTTTCTTTTAAATTAATTCCAGACATTAAAAGAAAGATCCTTCAAGAATGATTTTAGTTAATTTTTGTTGATTCCTTTTTTTTTTCTTCTGAATCGTTCCGCGCGGCATATTTTTTTTAGTGTCGTCTTTTAGTGCTTTTTTTTTTAAATTGAGATTTATTCTCTGACAAAACTCTATATTCCAATTATTTTTAAATTCCGCACACATTATTTTTTTATTATATGTGAATGGGTTTGTGTGTGTGAATTTTAAAGTTGTTTCCCGAAAATAGAGACATTAAATTTTATATAATTTAATATAAGAAAAGATTATACTTCTTTTATAATAATAAAGAAACGCAATCTATATATGTAGGAATATATATGTGTGTGTGTGTAATAATCAACAACAATTTAGAAGCGACATTTATTAGAGACTTATAAGAAAAAAAAAACATCTTTTTTCAACGCAATCCTAAAATATATAATAATCCGATTTTATTTATTAATAATAATTTCTTGACAATCCAATCAATTTTATTAATAGTTAAATGTTTTGATTGTGTTGTATCACAAATTAACGTAGATAAATAACTTTGGTTTTGTATAAATAAGAAAATATTCAACCATGGAATTTACTTACTAAAATATAATAAGGATCAAAATTACGTTCATCCTCTCATCAATATTCATGATCTACTCTAGATTCTAGAATTCTAGATCGATTCTTTATTAAATAAAAGGTTTACTAATTCAATGGATGCAATCAACATTTGTAACAAATATGTTTTTATCTGACATTCAAACTAATACCCAGAGAAATTTTTCTAATCAAATTGTGAAACCTCAATGGTTATAATTATAGTTAAAATATTTCAATTAGGACCCTCACCCTCCTAAATATTTACTACGTTAAAAATATAAAGTTACCTTCATCCAATATCTGTTATCCCTAAATTATTGAACGTTATATTGAATTGAATTAAATAGAATTCTATCAGACCATAAAAATTATATATTTTTTAATAAAAAAAAAATATATAAAGATATTCTAGATTTCATTACCTGAAAGCACAAAATTTGACATATCGTTTGTCGTCACAATGAATTTATATTATAGAGAAAGAGAGAAGAAAGATGATAAAAAAAAAACTGAATATATATTCTCGCTGTTGTCGCATTATTAAATTAAAGAATCAACGAAAAATAAATGGAGGATGAAAAAAATATCAAATAAAATAAAATAAAAAAAAAACTACAAACAAACAAACAAAAAAAAAATAATAAAAGACTAAAATTAATAATTTGAGAATATTTAAGCGATTATTCAAACAATAAATATCTCGTTCTTAAAGTGTTAGTCTCCCAACAGGGGAGCGATGAAATAAATATAAATATAAAAATGTTCTACACACACACAAACAAACAAACAAACAAACAACATTGTTTTCATATATGGTTTATATAAAGATTCAAGTTCACGAAGATGCTATAAAGATGCATAAAATAAAAGATATCTCGCTAAGTTCGTTAGTTTCAAAAAAAAGAAAGATGATATCAATATTAACAAACAAACAAACAAACAAACAAAAAAAAAAGAAGACAATGAAAATTATTTTTTTTCCATTTGATTATTTTTAATTTATAACTTTTTTTTTTCTTCTTCCTAAAAAATTAAATCTTACAATTTTCTTCTTCTTGTTTTTTCATTTATTTTCTATTGATGAAAAAAAAAAAATTGTACGTATTAAATGTGTGGAGAAAAAATAAAATCGAAAATTAAGACATTATTTACGAATTGAGATTAATTTGTATTGACCTTTCATATATGGGGTTCAGCTTTTGTTTTTTCAACATTCTTAAAAAAGATTGAAAATGATTTTGATAAATTTCTGAGAATTTCTCATAAAGTTTACACACAAAAAAAAAAACAAAAACCAAAAAAAAAAAAAAAGAAATTGAAAGGATTATTGATTTATTTGTGTGAAATTTGTTTGTACCAATTAATGCAATTTTAGAAATGTCGATTTTTAACGATTAATCGTCAAGAAAAAACACTAAACTTTTTCAGTGGTTGAGCTTTTTTTTTGTGTGCTTTCACCAACGAAATTCGTCAATATAATTCTGTTGACAGAAAATCAATTATTTATTATTGATTATATTTTTTTTTTCTTTTCAAATTATAAACTGACATCATTGCGATTTGCGAATATTATTCATTTTCTTTTGTCCCCGATAAATCGTCACGTTTCAACTTCCATAATTTTAATATTTCTGGTTAAAAAAAACACGAAAAAAATAAAACAAGAACCAAAGCTAAACTCAACCTTTTTCGTTGAACCGCATAGTCGTTAATTTTATTTCTATATATTTATATATATATTTATAAGACTAAGACACGACCTTAATTATAATTAATTAATTAATAATTCGTTTTACTTGTGTATGCATAAAATATTCTTATAAATAAATAAATATATACCTTCAACATTTCAAAGAACACTATAATTAGCGTTTCTAATCAATGGATTTGAATAAATTTTAACATTTTGTATATAAAAATAATGTGAATTTTGCATAATCAAATATTAATGTTTGTTTTTTTTTTTTTTTTATTCTATTTCTTTGATTTGATAGAAAAATACTATTGATAATTAGTGATATTTTAACGGAATTTAATACTTTAAAGATAACGGTCAAATTTTGATCAATCATGTCGTTATAAATTAATTTACATACACAAACACATAGAGACACACATAGACAATACAACAGAATATTTCGAAGATCCAAAAAGAGACGAAAATCAAAGAGATTTTATGGTGAACACGATATTATGTTTATCTGACAGGTCAAGGTCCTTATGTTTCCATATTGAAATTTAATATCTTTTAAGACATTTTTTTTTTTTGTAATGTCTAATTATAAGTCAGTGCGCGAGCAATAAATCATTTTAATTCAATTATAAAAAAAAAACATATACAAATGTTTTTTTTTTATAGCCGCCATGGATTAGTTTCGTTTTTTTTATTTCTTTTAGAGAGTTGACTGTTTCTTTATTTTATTTTTTTGTTCTTTACATATTTATTTGCATTATCATTTATATAATTATTAATTTGAGTTTTAACGAGTCTTTAATTGACTAAAAGAGAAACAAAAAAAAAAAACATTTCGAGTTATTGATACGCGGGATCCTTTCCATTTTTCTATTTACATGTGCCTTTCTTATTTTATGGCTAATTATTATAGTAACGTAAAAAAAGTTGAGTTACTTTGACATTTAACGATAACAATATAATTAATCGATTGATCGATTTGTATGGAAAATATTTACAAAAACAAAAAATTTCCATCTGTAAAATTCCAATAGAGAATAATCGATTAATCGAATCTTTACATACACAATTATTATTTTAATGATTGATGATTCCAGTTTTTTTGGGTAATCCTTCTATTTTTATTGTGTAGTAGTTTTTTTTTTATTGTGTTGTTTTTGTTACTCCGCGTCAAATTACCGAGTCCAGACATTTGCAGACAATAAGAATCAGATCAGTAACTTTTAACCGTTTTGACATTGCTATAGACTGAAAAAATAGACAGTTGAGTGAATTGTAAATTATTATATTTTTGAAAAACTCTTTTGTATAATTTTCAAACAATAATTCAAAAACCCACATAAATAGCTATACACACACACACACCCATACGTAATTTTTAAGTCATATTTTAATAATGATAATTAATTGAAATCTCGATCGTGAATATTTAAAATCAAAAAAAAAAAATAATAAAACCAAATGAATAAAATCAAAAATGCATACAAAGTTGTATTTAAAATCTTCTTCTCTGAGTCAGATTAAGCAGAAACCCCAGTCAAGTCAAGACCCCAACACAAACCCCCAGACAAATATTGTTATATTGATACGATTTTTTTTTTTTTATTTTGTTTTGTTCATATATTTATTTAGTTTTATTACATTTTTTATTAATCGACCCGGCCAATGTGAATTTGTTATTTATTGAACTGGTTTAAGAAAAAAAAGGCTGAAAATATAAAAATCATTGCTAAAAGTTTGGTTACGAAATTTTGATGAACCGATTTTGTTTGTTGTTCTTTTAAATTACAAAAATTTGTTTTGCTTTATTCTTTTTGCTTGGCATTAACTGAATGGAATTTCTTAAACTTCCCCTTGAGTCATTACAATTACATTTGAATTTCTAAAATTATATTGAAGGAAGTAAGTGACAAGTCATTTTAACAAAATTTAAATGAAAGAATTTAAATGAATCACACGATGAACCGTAAGCTACGTTCTAATTTTATAAATTTTCCTATAACATCCTGAAAGAAATCTCAACGAGAGAAAAAAAAAACGGTAACGTAATCATTGACTGTGAATGTGCCAAAGGAGGTGTTTTCAATACAGTAATTTCAAGCTGTTGTTACAGTAATAAATAATTTTCGTAAATAGCCAGAGTAAATTTGCTTTTGTATTTTTCTTTCTTAATTTTTTTCTTCTTTTTCTTCTTTTTTACTTATTCCTTTTTTTTCTTTTCTCTTCACTCATTTTTCTTCTTTCTTCCCTTTCACGATAATATATATTTTTCCTTTATTCTTCATCTTATTATTATTATATTTTTTTTTTTGCTTTTGCCAAATGAATTCTGAAAACATATTTTACGAACATTAGTTATGCAATAAATTATGTACCAGATAAATATGTTTAAAGATAAATGTTCATAATTGATATACGATTATTTATATTTTATTTATTCTTTCAAAAAAAAAAAAAAAAAAAAAGAGAGAGAAAAAAAAACTCTTCAAGTTTAATTTCTGTTCATTTTTGCAACTTTCGTCTTTCGATTCTCATTATTTAAATTATGTAATTATTGTTGGAATAACAAATCATCATTTTTGATAATTAGTTTTTTCGTTGTTGTTGTTGTTGTTGTTGTTATTGGTTGAATATAATTTTCGTTAAGAGGAAAAGAATTATTACGGATAATTAGAGAGGAGTTGAAACTGTTTAACTAACTAACTAACTTCATTCATTCCATATAAGATGAAAAACCAAATATAAATTATAACGACTCAATCACGATTATTATTATTTTAAAAGGTATACTGAACCGAAAGTGTATTTCAATTGAAATCTTTACTTTTGCTAATATTTTTTTTATCATTATTATGAAATTTTTATTTGAATTTAACTTTAAACTGACCTAATAAATATGACATTTTCATAATTTAGAAATATCGAATGTCTTTTACCTAATAGCGTTGGTGTTTTACCTCTGTACCTAAAGACCGAAATAGACATATTGTAAATTGAATAAATCCCACATAATTTACATGGAATCCTTTCCATTTAAAATTATCTGAAATAAAACTTAAATATAATATTTAATAATGTATAAAGTTCAACACCACAAATCGACACAATAAAATTTTAATATTTTAAATTTATTTATTTTAAATATATTTTAAAGACAAAAATAATAAAATAATAAGTAATTTTGATTAGAATCTTCATTTTGTAAAAATACCCTAAAAAATCGTGCAACGGATATAAATTTTATATTGTGTTTAAATAATAATTTTCTTCATTTATTTTTCAAATGTCGAATGAGAAAATGTAAAAAAGTTTGAATAAGTCTTGTTCTTTTTTTTCCGTAAGACTTTTAGACTTTATCTAAAATATCAATCGAAGAAATTAATAATATTTACGTTCCATAAATGATATATCTCTTAAGATGATACAATCTGATTTTATTTCTTATATAAGTATACTCATTTTATATATTTATTCTGGTTAGATTGAATACACACACACACACATCATACACACACATACTCAGGAGAAAAAAAGGTACTAAAATTCTTATAATAATATGTCTTTAGGCCAGCAAGTAATATTGGAAACACCTACTCCTTAATTTATTAGGGGAACACAAACATTTGAACACTGAATCAAAATCATATATAAAAAATATAGTCAAGAAAAATTCTAACCTTGTTTCGTTTTTATTTTTGTTGTTGTTTTAATTTTTTATTAAAAATGAATATATAAAATATTAGTTATTATCAGATGTTGAGTCAATAATTCCTATCTGCATATAAATATCTTGAGACCACATTCATAATATACAGCAGGATTTAGGGAGTTGTTCTAAATATGAATTGAGAGAGAATATTAGATTTTAATTGGATTTTTATTTATTATTAATTTAAATAGATTCTTGTTCTTTAATGCCTTAAGCGTTTCATCGTATAATTAATTTTACATATCTAATTAACAATGTTCTAAGGGGATCTACTGGAAAGGGAAGATAAAGGTGTGAAACATTTTTCTCTATAATTTATATAAATTTCACCCTAAATTCTAACAATGATTATGACAGAATATTATTGCATTTACATTCCGTTTACAAATGACATTGACATCTATCTCAAGAGGGGACATTCTTTTTGGTGAGAATTCTTTTAACATTTATAATTTGTTCGTCTTTATATATATATTTTTTTCTTTCATTTTTAATTATTCAAGTTTTAATTTGAAGAGATTGGAATGACCATATAATATAATCAATAATGATCATGACGAAATTGATGTCCCATAATTATGAAGTCCCGCATATTAAAGATAATATTTCACGGATATCAACATCACCTCTATATATATAAAATATCTATACACAATATATACCTATAACAACTAATTCTATATATAAAAAAAAAACAATAAATAAAGAAATACAAATAAAACACATAAAAAAAAAAAAACATTCACATGACCTCTTAATTATTTTCTCTATGATTAATAATTCAAATAATACGTCAAAATGTAAAAACGAAACAAAAAAGAAAAAAAAAAAGAGTCTTATAAGAGTTGATTAAAATGTTCTCGCGTTCATTAATTTTAATGAAGTTTTAAAAGATCTTCACCCAAACATCTTTTTCTTCTTATTCTACTTCGTCTTCTTCTTTTTTTTCTTCTTTTTTTTTTATTTTTCAACCTCATCTTACGTTTCGTCTTATATATTATATTTATCCAGTCAAATACCCAACATAGTTTCGATCAGTAAACAACGATCAATGAACATCGATCATTATTCATTTGTTTTCTTATTTTATTTGATTTGATTTGATTTGATTTTTTTTTTACCTTTCTCTCTCTTCCACTCTCTCTCTCTGTTTCACTTTTAAAAAAAAAATTATATATTACGTTTGGAATGAGAAATAAAATTTATATAAATTGTTGGATGGAACAGTGTCGGTTATACATATTACAAACTTACATTCAAAAAAACTGAACGTCATAATGGAAATTCCAATCGAGAAGATTAAATTATTCTTAATTATTTTAATTCCTTTTAGCTTTTTGCTATAAAACAAAAAATTCTTTAACTTATGTTTCCGTTTTGGTATTATTGAATAAATTTCTTAATGGATTCCTATAAAAAGTTATAAATGAATTTCGCTTAATTTTACTTAATTCAAAAATCGACTGTTTGAAATAAATAATATTAATTATGTTATTATTTATATTAATTATATCCGGTCAAATTTGGCAAAAACCTAATTCTTCAAATGACATTTTGCCTTAATTACATATTGATTCTAATAACTTTCAAACCATCTTAATTCTGAGTCATCTCTTGTTTTAATTATAAACGATAAATTATAACGAAAAATTAGATACAAAAATTATTAATCCGTCTCTGTTGAATTGGGTCTTCTTTTCGCTTCTTTCTTTCAAAAAAAAAATCAAAAAAAAAACTTCTTACCTTTTTCTTTTCTTTCAATAATTCAGGTTTTTAATTTATCAGATTTTGAACTTTAGTTGATTGACGTTGATTTGAATTAAATGGACCCTCTGAATATTATACATACACGCATACAAAAAAAATGTGTAATGGTATTTTTTATAAAGAAATAGATAATTTCTTATATTGAATATAAGAGAAGAAAAACGAAAATAAAAGAACCAAATATCTAATAATATAATGATGGATATCAATAACGTTATATTTTTTTTTTTACTCTTTACTTCTATGATTTGATTGAGTATTCAAAAGAATAATATAATATTTTATTAACTTAATTGATCGTGTTTATTATGTGTTCATTTTGATGAGACGAAACGAATCGATTGTTCACATATTATGTTATTAAAAAAAAAAAGGCTAAAAGAAAAAAGAAAGAAAGAAAAAGAAGAAAATTTATAAGTAGAAAAATAAAGGTTGGCTGCTAAACTTTTTATAAAGCTTTGGGTCATCGTTATCTTTTATTTGTTTGTGTCATCGGATATTGTGGTAGATGGGAGGATGACTAATTTAATCGATCTATTTTATAATTTCAATGTTATGATGTTTATATTAAAGATATATGGGGCATTTTATACCGGAAATATCTTCAAATATTGAAGTCATTGGACACAAACTAAAGGTCTTCTATTTTTTTTTTATTTACATGACCCATTTCTTGTTCATTGTCCTTTTCTTATATAAAATCTCCTGGTTAAGGTTTATCAATATGCAAATCAAATGTTGTCAACTTCTAGCCACTTAAATTTGAATTTGTAATCATGTTTAATATTTGAATACAGAGATAATGGGAGACATTTGTACATTCAAAGGAAATATAATTCGGATTAAGTCAAACCAATTATCCTTACAACAAGATAAATCACCCTGAATTATACACCCTTGACTAAATGCAAAATAATTATTTACTACAATGAATACGAAAGATTACTCATATCATGATCATCATAATAATAAACATGATCATCATTATCATCATCATCATCATCATTATAATCATCAAAGGGGGCACACGCATCAGTCTTTTGAACACAAATATTCAAACATAATTAACATGTTATGTTACAATATATATATTTGTGGCGAGACAGACAGAGATCGCCTCATCATCAGAGAAACTTAATAATAATAAAACAAATATATATATATTCACATATCACAACATATAATAAATATATATATATATATTTTCAAAACCGTGGCGCATCTTTATAAATACAACAACAAAAAAATAAAATACCTAATATTGATGATTCTTTACACAAAAGCAGAAAGGTTGTTTTTTTTTTATAATAATAAATTGTACGTTAAAGTTATACCCATATCGCATTATTAATTTTGACAGATCATTTTCACGCAAAGTCAAATAATACAAAAGAGAAAATTAAATAATAAATTCGTTCTATATGGAGAAGATGGAAGATGGAAGGAGGAGAGATGAGATGAAAAACAACAAACCTTTAACCAAAAACAAAAAAAAAACGTCAATCTTAAAAATGAAAACTGAAAATATAAACAGACAAAACAAGAAACGAATCAACATCAAATTTATATTAGTTTTAATTAATTACGGAGTTCATTAGGTTCGAGTATTTTTCTTTCTCTCTCTGTTTTTTTTTTTTATTATTTCGATTGTATCGCACACATATCGCATATAAATTTTTTATAATATCGATTGGTCGATTATTACAAATCTTAAATAGCCAAAGAGATAGAGAGAGAAAGAGAGAATTTATTCCGACAAACAAAAAAAAAATTTTTGTTTTTATTTTTTGTGAATCCAATTAAAATCAGGAAAACAAAAACAAAAACATCTTTTCTTAAACAAATTAATATTTGGACAAACGAATTCAACCAAAATTCAAATATCGTAAACTATATTATATGAAGGTAAAATTTATCTTAAGCATCAGCCAAAAGAACAGCAACAACAAAATGGAAACAAAGTTAATAAATGAAAAAAAAAAAATAATCTTAATTTGGAGAAAAAAAAAAACAACAATAACAACAAACATAAAAAGAAAAAAAACAACAACAACATTTCATAATTTGTTTGTTTTTTCTCATGTTTAAATGAGAAAATGAGATGTTTTTTAGTCAGCAAAAGTGAAGAGGAGCCCACATATATAAATATGTACAAGCAGAAATATCTTTTACTTAAATGAAAAAAAGAAAAAGGAGTCTTAAGTCTTAAGCTAAAGAGTTAAGTAAAGAAACAAATGAAATATAATTCACTTCGTCTTTTTTTTTTTCTCTGTTTTTGTTTTTTGTGTATGTGTTTTTTTTTTGTTCCTTCTTATAATAATTGACGATGATTGAACGTTACCTTTAAGAAAGCCAACAGGTAATGAAGTTGTTTCATCATTAATGTCTGACACTTAAATTTTATTTATTATAACTCATGGTTTGATGGATCATAAACATAACACACACACACACATACATATGCGATAATAAATAAAAATATATAAAAAGTTTAAGTTAAAATTATAAAGTTAAATGTTTTTTACCAAAAACAAAAAAAAATAAAATAAAATAATAAATTTAACGAAGTTGTACACCAAAAAAAAAATAAATTTTTGTTTGTAATTAGCACAAAAATTTATACAAATACAAAAAAAAAATGTCTTTTCATTTGTGTGCGTTTTGTATTTTTGTGAATTTTCATATAATTACATTAAAGTGGTTCGCAATTTTAATGTTATTTCTGTTGGCACTGTTTACATGATTTAAATAATTTATAAAATATATTTTTATGGTTATAATTACAGATTTGTATAGTGACTGAGGTGAAAATGACAACAACAAAATAAATGTTTAAACTGTCACAGTGAATGTTCCACATTCAACATTTATAAAAATAACTCAATAAAAAAATAAACATAAACAGCGAGAAAGAAAATAAGTCCAATTAAACAATTTAATTAATCAATAACTCAAAAAAAAAAGAGACAATATTTAGGGTTAACAGTTTTGGTATTTCAATGAAAAAAAAAAAGATTTTGGGTCAAAAATGTCCTCTATTGAAAAAAATAATTCCTTTAAAAATTTAACGTTCATGTAAATCAAGTGTTAAAATATTTGAAGATATCAGAACGATAAAAATAACCCTCAAATGCATACAGACTCTGTTTATGAGGATATTCTTCTCAACAATCGATCACGGACCAAAATATTAAACTGTCAAGAGATCTAGGATTCACAATGAACTTCATTATATAATATTTTGATCGATTGTAATAAAATCAGAACTTTGTCATACTGATACCAATAGGAGACAATTCCAAATATTTTAACATGATGCATGAAAGTGTTAAATATATAAACGAAAAAATTCTTTCCTTTTTTTTTAATCCGTCAATCAATTTTAATGAGACAGTATGTATTTTTACTGCTTGACCATCAACACTAAATATGGATAAAACAATATTTTCCTTTTCATTTTTTTTTACAAAAAAAATAATTTAAATATAAAAAAGAAGAAGACAATAAAAAAAGGTCTCGATCTCACACTGTTTCTTATGATATCAGACCTTTTTTTATTTAGTGTTTTTGTCCCCCATTTTATGACATCATATTTTTATATCGTCAACTTAAAAATATTGTTTTATTTACTAAAAAATTTATCTAATTATTTACAACAACTTCATTAGTTTGATTTAATCACATTTGTATGTTTTTATTTATCCGAAAATTAAAAATTAAAATTAAAAACAAAAACAAAAACAAAATACACGAAAATCGAAAATACAACAACAAATAACAAATACAAACAATGAATAATGATATGCATACTAATAATATAAGAATGTATTAGTGTATTGGTGTATTCTAATTAGTATATTGTATTATGTGTTTTAATTATACTTAATTAGTATTTATAGTATGATAACACACAAACTAAACTTTGAACATGGCAAAGGCAAGAAAGAAAGAAAAAAAATATATATATATAAATGCTAATTAGTTAAGTTTAGTTTTGTTAATTGAAAACATTTATTTTCTGTTATATAAAAATTTTTATGTTAATCTAAAAACATTTTTTTTTTTTTTTTATTATTCGAATAAAATTTTAATAAATAGGCTTTTTTCTTCTTCTTCTTCTTTTTCTTCGTTTACTTTATTCACTATATGTTTGTTGTTGTTGTTATTATTATTTCTTCTATATATTTCTTTGATAATAATTAACATAATTATGTTCATAATAAGACAAACTAATTAATTCAAAAATAATAAATTAAGTAAAACGATATTTTTGACAGTTTTTTTATTTTGTTTTTTTGTAAGAAAATACAAAAAACTTTCGCGGTTTTTTTTTTATTTTGTCGTTATTTTATGAGTTTTTTTTTTTATTTTATTTTCATCATCTTAGGTTAAAGAAGAAATTTTTAGTTTTTGGATATAATTTTAAATGAGATTACTAATTGATTTTTGTGTTTTGGAAAATTACATAAAATCGATTTTTGATTGTAATAAATTTAAATATTTTATCTTTTATTTTGAATGTTGAAAATTGTTTATTTTATTGCATAAAATTAATCAGTTAATTTGTGGGTGGTGAATTATAGAATTTGGCTAAAATTTTGACTACTTAACTTGACAGTGGTAGCTTTTTTTTTTCTCTTCGTTTTTCGTTTTGATGAGGTAAAAGTTTTTTTTTTTGTTAAACTTTCGGCGTATAAATTAATAAGGAACAGTTAAATAACTGAATGTTTCTTATAATAAATGACTTCCTGATGTCGTGATATCATTAAGACATTTTAATTTTGTCATCGAACTCAATATCGGATGTTGATGATCAATCAAAATATTTTGATTCAATATTTTGAGGGCATCCTGGACAAGCGAAAAATATGAATTTTTAATTGTGAACTTTTTTTTTGTAACTGTGAAATTCCGGGTTTTGTTGGATTAAATTCATAAAATTATATGGCATTAATTTCTGTTATTATTCCAGCTGAGGAAGGACACTTCACATATTTTAGCCTCTTTTTTGTTCTTGTTCTTTTAGCAAGCAAAAAAAAAAAGGTACATAAAATAATTGTTTAATTTTAATCTCCTACTGAACAATCTTTCCTTTTAGCTTCTGCTTAAACGTCAGCCTTAACCATATCATATACTCATATCATAGACATAATACCGAAGCCAATTATTATTTATTTTTTTCTCCTTATCCTTATACTTTTAAAACATATTTTGTGCATTGGACAATACCAGAAAAAAAAATGTTTATAAAAATAATATCGATTCTTTTGACACCCGGCTAATATTAAATATATAATTGTAAGAAATACTATTTGCACAAAATAATATATAAAGTATAAAGATAATAGAGTAAGATTATAATAGGAAAAGAATATGATACTAAAAACCAAAAGGACACAGGTAAATTAACAATAACAATATACACAAGAGAAGAAAAAAAAAAAGGTATAGAAAGGTAGAGAATTTTATTTCTGAAGAAAAAACAAGAAACATAAAATGAAATAAAAACGTGGCAAAAGTATGTATATACAAATCTTTGAACAAATATATATTTTTATGGGGTGTATTATAGTCATATATCATCCTAAAATATGTTATAACAATTGTCCATTGATGTCAAACTACCCCATTTTACTCAATGTACCAATATATATTGTCTGTATTATAATCTTTCAATACAATTGTCTTGTAGGTAAGGAAACTAAAGAAAAATAAAAATAGATTTCACGCAGATCAACAAAAAAAGAAGACTGAAATGAAATAATAGAATATTGAATTTGTATAAAATGAGATGAAGAGAGAAAATACTTTGTTAAAAGTTAAAAAGTTAAAAGTGGCAGTCTATTAATGGTATTGTTCGATTCTATTTTATTATTATTTAGTTAACTTCATCATATATCGATCTTATATTTTGTACTGAATTAGGAACGATATTGTTATTTATTATATTATGAACTGACAATATTCTTGATCCCCTTCAACATTCATATTTTTTTTTAAGTCAATTATTTTCTTTTATATATTTTTAAACTGAAGTGAAAATCAAATCGATCAATATTTTTGGACAATTACCAAGAAGTTTCACTAAGCATGTTATTAAATAATGAATGGCGAATTATTGACTGATGGAAAATACCAATTTACATTTCACAATGGATAGAATTAATGTCCTCATCCAAAAAACATCGAAGAACAAGTAAAATCTAACCAAATAATTCTCTTCTTGTTAAATTAAATTTAAAAACACGGAATTGTTCATAACACTTTATTATGCGAAGAACTTTCCTAAACTATTGTTTGTATGAAATCTTATATAGGAAGAATAGAAAAGAAATTTTTAATTATGGCAGATTAATAGCCCAATCCGTTATTATTCATGCCATAAAATAATGGAAAGATCAATCAAATATATTAAGGTTTTTTTTTTTCTATAGAGAAAAAAAAAATTGAACATCTTGCAAAATCATTAAATATATTATTAAGTTTTTTTTTATTGCGGGTGTTTTGTTGTGAATAGACAAAAAAAAAAGAATATATTTAAAAATGATAAATTTCCATACTTTTCTTATTTAAATAATAATAATAATCTTTAAAAGAAACTGCTGTATGATTTGTTATTTTTCTTTTCATATAAATATATTTTCAGCAAACAAAAAATTTTTTTTTAACACAACTTTTCACCTTACACCATCGTTCATCTGTGTATATATGTACTCACAACACAATGTTCTTCTCTTCCTCTATAAAAATATGTTTTCAAAAAAAAAAAAAAAAATATGTACGAAATATTGCTGTCTTATAATAATAATAATATAAAATAAATTTGAAGTCATAAATATTTTTTCGACACCTTATTAAAAATCAGACGGGCATTTTTCATATTATTGAAGATGAACAAAAAAAAATTGTTAAAAAGTTAAAAGAAGAAGAAAAATACGATGATGAAGAATACACAAAAATAAAAATGCAAAGTTCAATTTTTCAACATCTGTGAAAGATTTGATTTTCTTTTCTTTTTTTCCTCCATATTTCTGAGTGTGTGTGTGTGTACAATGTGTGATATTTTGTTTTGATTTTAAACAGCAATTACCATTAAAAATATTTTATTAAATAAAAGAAAATAAAGACAACCAACATAAGAAGAAAATTTTGATGTTTTTGATGTCACAATGAAGGTATTTTTTTTATTGCTTTTTTTTTCTCCCAAATAAAAATAAAATAAATAAAAAATAAAACACAAAAACTCTTTTTTTTTTATTGCCTAGAAATTGATTTGAATATTAAAATTGGGAAATAGAGTTTTTTATTTATTAACGTAAATAAATTTAAATCTGTCACCAGAAATTTTCCAAAAAAAAAAAACGAACAGAAAAAAGAAAATAAAACAAAAAATTGGAAAGAAATTAAAATAAAATCTATATTATGTTCACAGCTGGCCTTATTAATTGGTTGAAATATTTCAATTCTTTTTATTCTGTTGGAATTTCTGAAATTTCTGAAAACATTGGAAATTATATTTTATTTATAAACAACAAAAGAAACAGAAATTCTTTAAACAATTTATTATTTGTAAACAGAACATTTGAGTTGAATTCAATTATTCAAATTTTTCCATAAATTTTCATAAAATTGTTATTTCTAAATTGGACACAAATTATTCTAATGTCCATACAACTTTTGGAATGGCTGCTATATGCAAATTAATTTTATATCTTTCTTCGACATTCTCCCTTTCGTTCGTTGTTTTTATTTTATTGAATTAAATGTAAAAATTCTCGCAAAAATTTTATCATAAGATTTAATTGGTCACTTTATAAACTCTTATGATTGAATGAGTTTCATTTAAATTCAAAATATATTTAATTATTTCCTAATCTTATAACTGCACTATGCACTGCATATCTCATATTTTTCACAATATTATCTTTATACAAGAATAATATGCTCAAGTACTCATGTACATAAAAACTTAAAATAACTCACCATCGATCAATTACATCGCATGATTGAACTCACGTTGTAACAGAATACAAAAAATTCATTTTCTTATAGTAAGAAAAAAAAACAAGAGTATAAACATAAGAACACAAGAGAAAATACCTAATCGACTTTCAATTAGACTGGTAATTGGCATCGATCGATTTTTGCACTTCTTCTCATTGATCGCGTACTTTTTATTTTTTTTATAACAAAAAGTCACTTAACTTCTAAGATCATAAATTTCAATATTTTTATATAAAGGAAAATTTTCTCTCTCACTCTCTCTCTCTCTCTGTATTTATTTTATATAAAAATATTGTTATAGGATAGGAGGTATAAATAGTCTCAATTTCTTTCTATATAAGATAATCGACCATAATTATTGTAAAATATTGCACTACATAAAAATATAACAATGTTGCATTATTAAAATTATCGAATATAAATAATTTATTATAAAATGTGTAATTTATCTTATACACAGAATATTTTGAAAATCAACACCAAACTGAAAAAAAAAAAGCTAATAACTTTAAACATAAAAACTCTCTCCTCGATTATTAAAGAAAATGCACGATTTTTCACAATTTATTTTTTTTTTTTGATTTCAAGAAATTTTTTATAAAATAAAAAAATTTAATAAACTAAGAAATAATAATAAATTCATCTGATTAAATTATTTCAGTTTTTCTTTCTTTCATTTCATCATCATCATCATCATCATCATCATCATCATCATCATTATTATTATCATCATCTCAAAACCTTCATTTCTTATATATGATTTTGTTGTTTTTGGTCTCATTTGTGGTATTGAATGACCGCCAGCCATTAAAGTAAAACTCATATAATTTACTTCTTTTTCTTTGCTTATTGTTATTGTTGTAAAAACCAAAAAAAAAAAAAGAAAGAAGGAGTGAGAGAAAGAGAGAAAAAATGTTAAAACCGCATGAGTGATGGCGATATAACAAGGTCCATAATATAATATTTGCATTTTATTTTGTTTTTTTTTTTTTTTTATGATTATTTTGACGTAATTAATAATAATGACACCGGTGTTAATATACTTAAATATATATTTTCTTTTTATTCTTTGTCGTATTTTATTTAAACAATTTAATTTGTGCTTGTGAAAAATTTATTTTGTGGAATTTTTATACGTACATATATGGGATGTGTAAGAATGTTTTCGATGTTGGGAGTAAACGCACGGGCATATTTTTTTTGTTTTTTATAATTCTGCGAATTATCTTTTATACGAAACGTTCAAGTAGAAAATTGTAAGAATAAAATATAAATGCCCGCACAGTCTACTTATTGTTAATTGGTGAAATTAAAAAAAAAAAGCCCTTTGGACCTTAGAAACTAATTTTTCTTCCTCCTTCGATCCCTATATTCCTTAAATTCTGTTTATAATTTATAAATTCATCAAAACATCTTTTAACCCAAACGTCAACCTGTGTTAACTTTATATAAATTCTAAACAACATAATATTATCATGTTCCAATTAACAAAAAAAAACGACCATAAGGTGTTCGACCATATTTTTCATCTTCCCCTTTCATCTCTTCTGGAATCTTTAATAATAAACTTGAATCCACGCTTATAAATACTCTTGACAAGACATAAAGAGGTCCCAAAATCGTTATAAATATATAAATTCTATTCCAGTATATTTGTCAGAATTAAATTACAAGAAGATTAACACAAATATAATATATGGTGGAGGAGGCCACTATATCGATTCTCGGTTGTTGTTATTTTTTTTTTTTATGTTGTTTCTGTTTTTTTTTTTTTATTTGTTGAGTGAGAAAATGATTTAGATTTAGTTTTCTGTATGTATTAATATATTTTATATAGTAAAGATGTAGGTCTATATGTGTGTTTATAGAAGAAGGTAATCGTACCGATAACTTCAACATAATAATATAAATTCGATGATTAAACAAGGCAAAGAGTAAAGAAATAGACAACAAACACTATAAAACTAAAAGAGACGGTTGTTGTTTTTTTTATTTTTGGTTTAACACATAAATCATTACCGCACAGTGTTTCTTTACCTGTATCTTTTGTGTATATTTTTATACGATCTGCTTCTTCTTCTTCATTCTTCTTTCATAATTCTTCTTCTTCTATTTCTTCACGATGGTAAATAATTAATTTACCTAAATGTCAGTTTATAAATAAAATCCTTTTTCTTCGAAATGAAAGAACCCAAAAAAAAACACAAAAATAAAACAAAAACAGTGAAGAATGAAGAAGAAGAAGAAAAAAAGGGAGAAGCAATTAATTTGTAAAATTTCCATTTCTAAGCACGCGCTACAATAAAACATATCCTTATCCATGTACTTATTTGAATTTCTTCTTTTTTTTTATATATATAGAAGACATTTTACAACAAAAACAACATCAACCACTTTCCAACAATAAATGGGAATAAAATGACCGAGCGAGACTTAAAACCAAAAGGAAAAAAACAGCATGAGGTTGACATTTTTTGTTTGTTTTATTTTTCTGACATTTTATGGTTGGAATAATTAAAAAATTATTATATGAATATTATAATTTTCATTTCTTTTTATTTTATTATAAAGATTCCCATTTTCATTTTCTTTCATATCCATAATATTATATTATGTGCGTTCATTATTTTATTGCAAATTTAACGCCATTTAATGAAATTGTCAAAAAGGAATGGGTTCGTATTAAATAAATTTATCGTTTACGCGTATATATTTATTTTCATTTTTTTTTTTTTGAATAAATTAACAATTGAGAAAATTAATGGTTTGCATAAAACATTGAATTTATTTTTATTGCACAAATAAAATGAAAAAAAAACAAGGAACAACGAGCGATTATTTTTGTTTCAATATTTTTATTCTCTGACATAATTACGTTAATTCTTAACATTTTATTAAACACCATTAAATTGAGCTGATCTCTTTTCTACTTTCTTCGCTTTAATTTCGCTTAAGAATTTATAAACAAAAAGTTTGAATTTTTAAATTACAAAATTTTCCCATATAATAAGAGAAGCTCTTGTATCTTTATCTCACCTGCTAAATATAAAGTCTTTGTATAATTTATAAATTTTGGGAAATATACTCTACATATCACACTATTATTATTATCAAAATTTGACATTCTTAACATCAAAATTAAACCAACAAAAATTTAAACAAAAATCGTGAAATTACATAAAAGAAATAAATAAATAAAACATCTTGTTAATTGGTCAATTTTAATGTTTCTCAAAATGGATCGTGTCTTATGTGTCATATGTCAGGTTTTTCTTTTCCTTATCTTAACTTTATAAGCCATAATAAAGAATTTATTACAACTGGTAACTACTTATTTATTATATATAGCAAGAAATAATCACTCATATACACAAACACAAACACACACACACACACACACACAGAATAAACGTAAAAATGTTAAACTTTACATTATCGCCAACGTTAATTGATGTAATAAAAAAAAAAAAGTAAGTTAATTGGAGTAATATGTCAATACATTAAGTAGGTAAGAGAGGCGTTTTTATTTTATATTTTAAACCGATTCCGTATATTCTTTTCCGTATAATACTTACTTACTTATTTATTTATTTATTTTCTTTAGATTATTTAAATTTTGTAAAAGTTGAAGGTTTAAATTAAAGAACAAAAAAGAAAAGATTGGTAGTAACTTTCAAACTTTCTTTTACCATATTAGACGTATTTTATTTCCATTCGATTTAAGATGATTTATTTAATAAACATTAAGAACTTATTTTATAAATACAAGAATTTAGTTCTTGGTTTTCCTTCTTCACATTTGACTAAAAGTAGACAATTTTAAAGCAATTGTACGTAGAGCTTTAGCTGTGCAAAATATTGTTTGTCTATGAATTTTTCCAAATTTATCAATTTCATCATATCCAAAAATAGATACAACAACATGAAAATATTTTCGTTTAAGTGGACATCAACCACAGACTAGAATTTCTTTTATAATTCTTCTCAGTTTTGTACAACAGATTTTTTTTTTCTTGTAACTTAAACGACATTTGTTATTTTTCATATCAAATTTATTTTACCTGAGTATAGTTAACTCAATACAATAATAATCCCAAATCCATGACTTGACTTGAGTAAAATGAAGCCACATGTTTCAAAATATATTAACAAATCACCTAAGACAAAAAATTTTTTTTTTTACTCTTTTAAACAAAATTAAGGAAAAACCTTGTGAATAATAAACAGAGAATAAAATTCTGTAAATTTTTTTTTTTTTAACTTATTTTTTGGTTAACATTTTTCTTTAGTTTTAACTTTTTTCAGTCAATATACAAGATTTTTATCTAAAATAATTTATCTATAATATTATTAAATTTCCAATCGCGTTCAACGGATGACATGACTATAAAATGTCAACAGAATATGTAAGTTCAAAACATTTAATACTGATGAATGGGTGGGTAATGTTTAAAATTAACTTTTATAACTTATTTTATTTTCCATAATTCTTTAAAATTAAATAATTTAAATACAAATATAAAAGAGAAAAAAAACAACAACCAACGAATTACTTTCTGTGTATTTATTTTTTGTATTTTTTGTGTATATTTTGACTTTTATTTTTGAATTGATTCAATTAAGATCCATTTACATGCGGTTACATATGCACGTGTTTTTATTATTATTCGTGTTCTTGTTAAAGACGTTAAACATACTTTTTTTTTTTGTGAGAACCAATTTTATTTATCAACTTCTTTTCTTTCTCTTTCTCTTTCTCTTATGTTCTCAATTTGTTTTTATTTCTTATTTAGTTTATTTTGGTTAAGGTCCAATTAGTTTTGGTCATCCAGAAAATTTTGTTTTCTGTCACACAAATTAATTTTGATTCTTATACATTACTACTGGTACTCGAACATAATAAGGGATTTCGTTGGAACTTTGTGAATTTTGAATACAGTTAACATTTTGATTTCTGAATTAAAAATGCGGAAAAGGCTAAAGTCAATAAAATGCCCTCAAACAATAATCAAATTATCCCTAAATCATGCATTCAAATTTTCTCTTTATTAAAATTAAGAAGAGGAAACGGCAGACCTTTTATCACCGGCAAATAATACCGGCAGCCATAAATGACTCAAAATGAAAAATAAACACTTGAACTTTTCATTTTTGTACCTTTTTCTGAAGCCGAATATTTTTGGCTTCTTATTTTTTTTTTTTTGTATTTTTAAACCGAATAAAAGTCAAACAATTTCACGCCCATTATATTCAAAATACTTTCAATGCAGAGATATTTTAGGGAATAAATTGATTTTTCTAATCCCTTTTATATGCTTCAATTCTATTTAAAAAAATAACCTTTTGACTTTTCATTTTAGGATTATCTCTTATATACACTCGACTTATTTCATCAAGAAAATTATACGCGTAAAAATAATATCATACACACACACACAACACAAATTGAGTATCTTTTGTTAATTTGTAAGAAGAAAAAAAATATGCACAAAAAGTCAAGAATAAAGCCAAGAATTTGTTTTTTTCTCCTTAAAAAGTTAAATCTTTCTTTTGAATTTTCTTTTCTTTTTTAAATGCATAATATAAGTCGTTCACTCATAATACTTGACTTAATTTAAGCCAATTTCTATATATGTATATTTATTTTCTTCTTAACTTCATACTGAATATTATTTTAGCTTAAATATTTCTGTGTGTGTGGAAGTGAACTCATGCGAATATTTTGTTTTATATTATTATTATTATTATAGCGCGGCATACTTTAGCACCTTCAGAAGGCAAAATATATATAATAATACCTACTTGAGCCAAAAATATAGGGACCTATTTAAGAAGTTATTTTGTTATAAAGAAAAATACTTTTTCAAGTCAAAATTAGTTATTGTTTATTTTTAAAATAGTTTTTATGTTTTCTGATCCTTTCACATTATTCTTATTATTATTATTCTTTTTCTAAAGAACTTGAAATAGAAACCTTAAAATACTGTTGTTTGGGATACTGGAAGAATTATTAATTCTATATTGAATTTAATACTTGGGTATATAGTTTATTAAATGGCCACCCAAATAGACGATATTATACGGTCATAATGTATAACCTTATTAATTATAAAAATAGACATTGCTTCAAATTAAAGAACGAAAAAAAAAAAGTAGAATATGACATCTTATCGGTTAAATGGAATTTCTATCATTTGAGACATCAAAATCTGTGATGGATTGTATACACTGTTAATTTATATATTATTAAATTTTACCTGAACATTTTGAAGGAACAACAAACACTTTGATTCCTTCCCATATCTACTCTGAATGATTTTTAAGAATTTCTTCAAACAAAAATTTCTAAATGTGTAACTTGAAAATTTAAAGGTGTCCATTTGTTTCATCAAATCTGATTCACTTGAGTGAAGATTATAAAAAATGTCAATCTTTTTATTGTCCATAGTTGTTCTTTGTTATTCATCATATTTCTTTAATTGGATACCCTCTATTACCTCATTTAAAAGTCGTCATATTTTAACTCAAAAAATTTTTGACACAACAAATCAAGAGAGAAAGCACCATCTTCATAGTAAACTAATAAACAGCGAAAATAATCTCTATACAATAACTACTTAGAATAAAAGGGCAGATTTTCATATGGACTTCAAGAATTGGACATAAAACTTTATGTTTAATTTCTCCGAAATTAAATCTTTTTTTTTTTTTAATTTTGTTAATATTCTTTAGTCGTATAAAACATCAAGTAATTATATACAATTTAATAATATATGTTATGTACGTACCTACCTATATAAAATAATATGTTTATAAAATATATTATAAAAGATATTAATATGATTGCGTGAGATCAAATATCCATACCCAATTTGTAAGATATTTTTAATGAAACATTCACTACAAGACGTAATCAATCAAAATATATGTATTTACTTACCACACTCCTCTCTATACCCCTTTATATATATAATTCTATAATAATATTTATGTCTTCTTCTTTTATGCCATCATCTTCTTTTAACGTTTTACTTCAACATTTTTTTCTTTCTCCATTTTACCTTAAAGAAAAAAAAAACAAACAGAACTTATCCAATCATTGAAATTCACAAATAATTCGCTTTATTCAACATTTTTGCAATTTTATAAAAAAACAAATGCAATTTTCAATTTAAATTCGATTTATACATTTTGTCTCTCTATTTGTGTGAATGTGTGTACTGTGTGTGTATCTTTCTATATTATAAACGTGTTCAAATATTTGCATTTCTATTTCTCGTTTTATTAACTTTTTCTCCAACCAAATTTACAATATTTTTTTTATTTCAGAATGGAGTTATCCAAAGGATCTCGAAAAATAAATGACGAAAATTCTATCATGATTACTTTGAATATTGATTTAAATTTCTGGAAATAGATTTAACAGCTAATTAGTTGAAAATTTGAAGCAATATATTTGATGGTTGATATAACATCGCTGTAATTAATTATTTAATTCAAATTTACTAAACTGGCACAACAAGCACCAACCTATGGATTCTTTTTCACATTCTTTTCAATTAAGCAGAACAAAAAAAGTTCAATATCAAATATTTATAGTTTCACTTTATTCAAAAATAAATCATTCTTTCGGGATTTTCTTATTTCGAGATTAAGCCGGTTTACCCTGTGTATACGAGCATATTTCTGATTCAATGCCAATTTATTATATACCATTTTATGAACATAAGAGTGTTGCATATATTTACAAGATTTAATTAAAAGATGAGTAACTGCCAGTCCTCTGTGGTGTTAATGTCTCGTTAAACGAATTTTAATTGGAAATATAACCAAAGATTATCCCATATTTATTATATTGGCCACATCACCGACCATTTTTTTTTTTTCTTTCTTCTTCTTCTTTTTTTTTATTCGTAATACATAAATATATACACTCTTAACGTTTGTTTTATATAAATTAAATTTATTGAATGACATCTTGTGTCAATTTTATATAAGATGAAAAAAAAAAAAAGATTTTGATGAAGTTATTGGACACGGACATCAATTATTTTTCATTTCATATAAAATGTCACAACAAAACGAGTTAGGTTTTTTTTTGATCGTATATTTGATAAATATTATAAAATTCTATGACATTTTTCTTTCTTATTTTGTTGGTTGGAGTCAAAGATGAGTTTGAGTGCTGAAACTTTTGGACACTGATTTCATTTATGTTATAGGTTGGGCATCTGCCGAGATGAGGGTTAATCGTTAGTCTTATAATTGAACACAAACCTAAATAAAAAAAATAAATGAAAAATGTGTCATATTGTAGTTATAAAAAATAAACCGTCGAGACATCAGCCCACAGTAGTATACAAGTACAGTGTATTCTTATACAAGAATTTTACAAACACAAAACTTCTTTAAACGATGTAAATTGTGGATGTGGACAAATTCAAATGAATAAATAAAGAAATAATAAAAGAAAAAAGGACACAAAGAAACAGGATAAAATTATGTGTTAATTTTATTCAGATTCAAATTAATTTACACAATCTTTTTATACAAGAAGTTACAAATCGATTGTTTTTTTCCTTCGCATTTATATAAATCGATTTTTATTATGGAACAAAATTGAATCGATAAATAAAGTATAAATTATAAAGTGGAAGAAAATTTTAAATTAACTGAAGTAAGTAAAGACAGAGGACTTTCCTCCTATATTTTTGTATAAACAAAAAAAAAAGTTAATTACTTTTTTTAATGAATTATTAGGATGATGACACATCATAATATTATAAAATGTGTTAATTTATATAAAATTCTGTTTCGTCATTCATTTGTAATGTCAACATTTTAATTATTTTTCATTTCCTATTTAAATATTTGGGTTTGTTTCAATCTAAGTATAATTATTTTATCAGAAGATTTGAATAAATTTTCTATTAGGTATATTTGTTTACGATTGTAATAATAGTAAATTGTATTTAGAGAAAAATTATGTGTGTGTAGTATAACGTGTATGAACATAATTTAGGTATTAAGCCTTTTGGTTTATAGGTGCCTATATATACGTGTCTTATTATTGTTCATTTTTTTATAGCAACATTTATTAGTTAAAAATCTTTAAGGTTTTATAGAGACACGTGCTGTCTACATTGTTTCATTTTTATGTTTCCCTTCTGACACAACCAAAATACAAACTCTATAAACGCGTACAACTAACTAACTAAACTAACAACAATAATAATAACAACAACAAATTAAAAAAAAAACAAATCAAATTATAAATTTATTATAATCATAATTTTGTTACTTTTTTTTCTTTCTTTAAAAATCATAAAAATTCTGTTTAAAGAATTTAATTTTTTGATGGTTTTTTATATTGTTGCTGTTGTTGTTGTTGCTGCTGCTGTTGTTGGTATTGTTCAGTTCATCATAATCGCGTATATAAATACATCCAATTTATGGTAGCTCCGGCAGAAGCAAAAAAAAAAGAAAAGAAAATCTTTTTTTTTTGGTGTTGTTACCTTTTTATGACTTCCCAGTAATAATAACAACAACACAAAGAAAACGACTCATGGGACCATTATAATATTTTTTTTAAAATGTTCCAGAATGCGCGAGTTCAGCCCAAAAGAAAAAAATGTGTTTTTGTGTACAATTCTCTTTGTGAAGCTTACTTTTTGTTGTTTAAAGGTCTCCACTACACCACTACACCAACTAATGCTGATTGAGTAATTTCTTAAGTAAGTGTTTTTTTTTTCCGTTTGTAATTAAAAAAAACAATTTGGGTGTTGTCAGGGTCGTAACCTAATAACGTTTAATTTTTCTTTCTTACGATAGAAAATATCGTCAAAAAATCTAATTCAATTTAGACATTTTGAAGGATTAATTAAATTTTGTCCTTGAAATAAGATAAACGTTTGTTTTGTTAATTGAATTTATTTATTTATTCATTTATTTATTTATTTATTTTTTGACATTAAACTTTCTTCAATTAAAATCGATTAATCACGATTATCATTATTATGTTAATATTTTAATAGAATGGTCATCATGTTTTACCTACCTTAAATCCTTGAGTTTCTTTTTAAACCAAAAAAAAAACATGCTCAAAATCATAAAGATCAGAAATTCTTCAATCTAGATCTTTTAGAGTTAAATCTTAAAAAAATTGGAACAAAAAGAAAATAAAAGCTGTAAATGCGCAAATAAATTTTTTTGTTATTTTTTCCCATAATAATCAAGTGAAATAAAATGAAGGATCGTGCTCTGGCTTTTTTTTTTTGCATATATTTATATCGATTCAGCGCATCATCATTTTTCTTCAAGAATTTTAATTTTATTCATATAATTATAAGAACAAGAATAAGATAAAAAGAAATCATCTTAGAGTTAGAAGTGAAAAAAAAAATGTAAATATTTTAATATATTTATGTGACTTTTTGACAGCCATAAAATCTCATTCAAAAATAATATTCTGTTATAAATGTAGACATTTTTTTCTCTATTTTTATTGTTAACGAAACCAGTTAAAAAAAAAAGGTAATATCCGTTTGTCCACACACACACACACACATACACACGTAGTTATAAATGAAAATATCAAATTTCTTAATATAATCTTAACAATAATAATAATAAGATATAAATATAATATTAGAATTGATATTCCAATTGATGAAGATGATTATGGGATAAATAACAAAACAAAAAATTTATATAAAGGAAAGAAAAAAAAAATGTCATATTGAAATTTATTGTCAATATAGATTTAATTTTATTGTAATTTACTTGAAGAAATAATAAACTAAATGACCCTAACACTGACCACACTCTCTATTGATGATGATGATGTTGTCTTTTTGTTATTATTATTTATATGAATATCATAGACATGATCATAACATAAACTTGAATTTATGAAAATTTTAGGTTTGACAGGAAATGTTTGATGAGCTAAAATTAGTTCTAATTTCTATTATAAATATAGTTGTCCAATATATAAATGTTTGGGAATTCCTATAAATAAATACTGAACAAAAAATATATAACAATGAAAAAATTGCTCAGCTGGTGATTCTTTAAATAAATTCATAATGATCACTAGAGTCTAGTGATAATCGTAATCTAGTAAAAGCTATTAAATATTCCTTCCTGAACATTATTGTTTTTGTTTTAAATGTTTCTGGGCAAATAAAAATCATTATCACAAATCTTTTTTTTTTTTTTTCAAATTTCCTTTCAATTTAAAAATTTATCAAAATCTTAATTACGAAACACTAAACAACAGAAAAGAAATAATAAAGAAAATGAATATAAAATAACAACAACAACAACAACAAAAAAACACTAACAAAAAAGAGTTAAACTATCCTATAAATTAATGCCCATAGGATATGTATCCGGGTTACTTCCCATTCACATTATAAAATCAATAGATTTATTTGCATGTCTTTTCCACATTCATTAAGACATAAATTCAAAAGCAGTAATTACCTCTATTAATCGAAATAAATTAAATGAAAAAGAAAAAAAAAATACGAAAAGAAAAGAATAAAGAAAACTATTATGTACGAGTGTATACGGAATTGAGTTTCTTAGAAAATTGTACACAAAAAATTTAAAACAGAAAAACGTGAAATAAATTTCTAGATACTTTATTTTATTTATTTCTAAACTTTTGTAATTTGTGTGTACCTGTGTGTGTGTGTGTGTATGTATGTACAAGATTAGATGTTCAAAACACTGTAATTAAATTAATTCGACCTTTTTTTATTTTTGTTTTGTTGTTTCTTTCTTTCTTTCTATTTGACTTGAATTTAGAGACAATTAAACATTTTTATTTTATGTAAGAACAATTTTGTTTGGTGTAATTCATTCCTATGGTTATTACTTCTAATAATTTTAACAAGAAATTTAACAATAAAGAAACAATCCAAAAATGAAAGAAATAAAATTAAAATAATTAGAAATTACATCGTCGAGTTTTTCTTTAGTTAAATCAAACAAAAACAACAACAACATATTATAATAATAATTTAGAGAACAGAGAGTAAGAAAAAAAACAACAAGAAGAAATGCAATTAAAATTCAACGCACACTTTTTGTTAAACGGCGGTCAAGTCATTTGTTTATTTGCATACGTGATCAAATAATAAGAAATAAAAAAGAGAAAAAAATGAAAAGAAGACACAAACTGAATCCCCCAAGTGCAAGGTTCATCTAAGAAAATAATAATAATAAGACGAAAAATTCTAAAGAAACGCACCTTCTTCACCACAGGGTGTAAAACAATTGTCTTATTAACTGACATGAAACGAATTCATTTTGTTGTTACGTTTTTCTTTTCGTTTATTTTTACATTATTGTAGTGTTATGATTTTTTCTTTTCTCTTAAATATCTCAAAAAGATATAAATTCATTACAATTTTTGATGATGTATGATTATATTTTTAAATAATAAAAAAAATCTTATAGAAAGAAAAAAAAAAAACAAATATAAACAGAAAAACCGAAAAAAGAAACAACAAGATTCATTAGTTTTTATATGAAGACATCAGAAGGGAATATTATAATAATATTATGAAAAGTGGCGTTAAGACAGTTGGAGTGAAAGATATTTTATATAAAACATTTTATTATTATTGCCTTTTCGTGTTGTATTATATTATATGATGAAGTTATCGTGGAAACTTCTTTAAAACAAAACAAAAAAAAAAAAATCATGACTGGTATCAATCGGTATGTGCGCAGATTGAAACATTATTGTATTGGGTTCTATAACAGAAATGATGTCCCACTGGGTCAAAAATTTTACTACTTCTCTAAAAAAAAAAAAATGTAAATTAAATGGGCATGATGTCAGAAGCATTGTAATCGAATAGTTAAAAACTGAAGTTAGTAAAAATTTGACATTTTACATTATTAAATGTCAAAAATAAAAGTTCAAAAATTCTTCAATTTAAATGAATTTTTTCAAAACAAACATTTTTAAAATTATCAATGAAGAACTTTTTTATAAAGTTAAGTGAATGAAAATGAGACACCCTGTATTTTTCTCGTCTTATTATCAAAATGAATGTGTCTGTCTGGATTTTGTTGACAATGTATCATCATATATAGTAAATTACACGTACGGGATGTCACTTTAGTAGTTTTCTGTGTAATTTTACACCCCACTCACACACAGAATATATAATTTTTATTTTCTTTCATATATATCCCCATTCATTCTATCTCTTACTATTTATCTCTATCTCTGTCCATTCACAATATAATATTATTATAATAATAATAATAATAAAAATAATAATAATAATAAAAATGAATTCCTTGAGACAAAAAAAATTCTGATAATAAATACAACTGTATGGAGTATTAAGTATAAGAAATGGTAAGGTAATTGTATATGCACATGCACGTTGAACAATTTGTGATAAACGATTAACAATTTATAAATACAAAGTTTTTTTATTTCTTTATTTTTGTTGTTTTTTTTTTTTTTATTCTTTGTTTCTTGTTTTGTTTCTTACCTTTTTTATTAATAATTTTGTTTTTTTTGACACATTTTTTATTTTTAATGATTATTTTGTGATGTGCATATGACACACCACCAGAAAAATGTATACCCTTCAGTCTGAAGGATTATCTTCCAATAATTTACATTATTATAAAGTAAATTGAATGTGCTAAAATTATTGAATTTTCAACTAAATTTTTAACTTTTCATTCTAAGAAAAATATAAAAATTTAGTTAAATTAACATTTTTTAAAATAAAGTCGAATTTCTCAGCATACCATAAAGATCACAATCTTTATGAATATTTGAGTGTAAAACAAAAAAAAAATATTTGTGTACATATATAAAAAAAAATCCACGACTTCAAGCCTATAACCTTTTCGCTAAACAAACAAAAAAAAAAAATGAAAAGAAAAATAGAAGAAGAATAAAAATAAACTATGCACAGTACACAATCAGTAATAAATTCATACGCATCATACGTAATTATAGGATGTTATTAAGAAGTTCTTTATGTGACATAAATATTAAAATTTTCTATATAAAATTATAGAGACACTTATTTTTACATATATAAATTCATCAAATCCAAATATTTATTTATTGTTTGTATTCCCATGATTCTTTTTTTGTTTAGATTTATTATTGGCAATTTTCAATGTCAATTTTACAAAAGTTATCCTAACAAAATTTTATCTACCATTTATAGAATAAAATTATGTTTATAGGTGAAATTATTGTCTGTTGTTATCATAAAATTCACATACATATTTTTCTTTGTCGCAGACAAGCTAATAAAAATTAATTCATTATGCGATTGTCATAATAAAATTAAACGAAAGAAAAAAAAAAACAAATGTCAGACGTGGAAATCTAAGTTTTGCTAAATTTTTTTTTGAAAGCAAAATTTCATGAAATAATTACATGTTTACTTCAATCAATTATACGTCAATTATTGTCTCATATTCTTTGTATACTTAAAACAAACGCCTTAATTGAAATTTAAATTAATCAGAAATTAAATATTTCAATAAGAAAATTTATTGAAAAAAAAAAAAAAAAAGAAGGAAGGAAAATCTCAAATCAAATCAAAATCTATAATTTATATGAAGCAAATAAATAAATAAAAATAAAAAAAAAAAAACAAACATAAAGTCCTCACCTCTAAATATATCATTATAAATAAACGTGCAAAAATATATCTTTCTTTAACTTTATAATATTATTATTATTATTTTTTTATATATAAATATTTACAATTGCCGCAAAACATTTTTATAAGATCGCGTACATGAACATTTTGTTCATCATATTATAGGTAAGTACAAAATACTTTATATACATTATTTTCATATAATGCAATTTTACATTTTTGATATATACAATGCAACGCACATAATGCATACAATTTTCTTTAGTCATATTATATATTCATTCCTTTCTCTCTCTCTGTCTATTCTCTCACTCTATCTCTATCTTTTATAACAACAAAAATTTCTATTCGTTATATTATTTTATATTATATGACTTTTAAACATGCGCTCATGATTTTTTTGTTCCCTCTTAGAATAAAATATTATATGATTTGTATTTTCTATATAAATATTATTATAATTTATAAACGATTTGTAATTTGTATAATGTCAATTTAGAATTCATTACTTCACCAATTATAGATATTTATATGTACGCATGTATGCCTAATATAAAATAATTTCAAAGTTATAAAAATGAAGAAATGAATAACAACTTGTTTAGTCCCCAGCCAGACGATAATTTTAAATAATTTTTATAGTTTTTGGTGTACAGATGTCACAATATATATCTAATTATTTTATTTGCTAATTGGACCATAATGACAGATTCATTTGTTGATTCAAATTTTGTGCTTCTATAAATTGTCTGACTTAAAAAATTGAGACATTTTTGCGTCTAGGACTAATAATCTATAGACTACAAGTTGTCTTTTAATTTGTATATCGTAACTTGAGTCTTCAAGTCGTCTTTTAAATAGTGAATTCATATTTTATTTATATAAAATGAAAAAAAAAACCCGCACAATATTTGTCCACATTAAACTTTATTGTATCAACAAAACTATACAAAATTCTTTATTATTCTTGTATTCAAATAATATACAATTGAATCCGGATCCATGACATCAACACTGACATCCTACAACAGAATAAATAAATAAATAAATATACTCAACGGATGCCTCATTGACTAAGTCTTTCTATACATATAAATATTTTTTACATATTTGTGTCTTATTGGTCGAAGCCAACGACAATAAATATTTAAGTACACTAACGACTTAGTCGACAAACACTTGATTATTCAACTAATAAACTTTATATATATATATATATATTTATTCTGCTTTTCCCCCGCATTTAAAACATTTTGGTTTATTATAAACACTCATTAATTACTTAGAAAATTAACGTTTGATAATAAAACGCGCTTAATTCTAGAATGAATAATAAATTTATATTGATTGTCGATACGCATTGTTTATTTAAGGAGACGTCTTTAGAATTTGATTTTTATTTTTGTTTGTTTGTTTGTTAGTTATAAAAGACCCACCAAGTGTTAAATTACTCTGGTACCTAAAGCATATTCTCGTACCATAAATATCATAAATATAACTATAAAATATCTCGTACTTTACACCTGTACAGAATAATTAAAATATACAACAAAATACTAAGAAATTGGTGGACACATTTTAACACATTCTTCTTTCTCTTCTATATACTTTTTGTTGTTAGTTTTTTTTTTTATCTTAACTTTACATAATAATAAAAAACAAATTAATGATTGTTGTATTATTTTTTTTTTGTCTTTATTCATTTTGATGAATGAAAATTATCACAAATAAACTATCAAATATAAAGAAACGGTCATTATTAATTCAACAATTTGAATAAATAAAAAAAAAAAATAAACGCCAAATAGATAATAATCTGTTTCTTTTCTTCTTTGAAAATTAAACATTCTTATTAAAATGTCTTAATTTCCGATATTTAAAATTCTTATACTCCTTTTGAGAGCACACAAAATAAAAAATGATGTCTTTTGCCTGAATTGAATTGAATTCCAATCTTATATATTCTTAATTATATTGAAATAAAATATAATTTTATTATATAAAAAAGAAGGACATCATTAGCCTTGTCTAAATGGTCCAAACATATAATAACATTTTATTATATTATTATTTGATATTGAAATTAAATCGTATATCGTATTGAATTCATATTATATTACAGTAGACTCTCAATAACATTTTATTCATTTCTTCTCCAACTCATCATTACTGAACAAACGACACAACACTTTTGACAATCAAAATTTTATACGTATAATCGAACTATAATTTAAGGATTTGTCAAGTAAAGTTTGTTCAATTTACTCGTGTAAATGTCAGGTCATTCAATTTTACAGAAAATTTGAAACAAATAAAAATATCGTAAACGAAGAAATTCAAAACATTTCGACATAGAACTTATCGTTAATTGTGACAATATCTGTACCCCCAATTTTATATAGTCCAAGCTATTGTGAGTCTACTGTAAAACGAAAAGTGAACTTTTATAAAAAAAAAAATAAAATCTATAATAAAATAGTCGTACAACAAGTTTTACACGCAGTAAAAATGTCATCCTCAATTCAAACTCAAATCTTATAATGTTTGTTTATATATTTTTTAAATGTTTAAAAAAGAAAGAACAAAAACAAAAAAAATAATACATATAATATAAAGAACATTATTATACGAAAATGAAACTAAAGAATGAATATATGAAGAAGGTGAAAAAGAAAGAAGGAACAAACAAAAAAAAAAGTAACAGAAAAACAATAAAAAAAACGACCTGAAACAAAATGATTTTATCTTTCTTAAGATATGGATGCCATCATAATATATACGTGAAGAAATAAAAAAAAAAAAAAAAATAAGATCAGAAAATTTAAAGAACAGAAAATAAGAAAAAATAAACAACTGGAACATAATTACCCTCATTCCTTCGTCAAAGTCTTCTTTTTTCTTTTTCTTAACTCTTGAGATTTTTTTTCTTTTGTTTTTCGTTCTTTTTTTAAGGTGGTTCCTGAATTGAATTTTATTTGAGAGAATGGACTTAAGATAAGTTTTAGTTTTTATTTGTTTCTAATAAATGTTTATGTGCGCTTTTTTGTGATTTAGGATTAAAAAATAATAAAAAAACGTTAACCTGAGGAGATTTCTATGATTGAAGACGATATGATTTTGTTGTGAGGTCTTTTACTAAAATCTTTATTGTATGGAGACGTTGAATCTGTTTAGAGCATGTCAAGTGGAACCCTGTATTAACTTTAATAATTATAGAAATTCTTTACATTCATAATTATCCAGATAATCGAATTTGAATTTGAATTTGAATTCTTTAGTGCAGACAGGACCAACAAATACATTTTTCTTTCTTTCCACAGAATTTTATTACTTTTTTTTAAATAAATATCCTTCGATTTCAACGTATCCTTTTAATTCCAAGTCAATCAATTATCCTATCACATTTAATTTTCATCGCATAATAAACATAGATTTTTACTCTCTACACATTTTCAGAAATTACAAAATAAATATTCGATCCCAAAATTTCCAAAATGAAAAAAAAAAATATAAATAGAATAATAACTTCATGAAATCATTAGTTCCAATAGCTGCCCTAATCAATCATTTATTAATACTAAATACACACACACACATACACACACGTATATACAAATTAAATATAAACAAAATTAGCATTTTTTTTCATCTATCTTCATTTTCCAACCTTGTAAAGGTATATAAACTAACCATTTTAATAACCTGGCTGACACAATAAATGCCCCATTCTTTTTCTCTGTAAGCACCTGTCCAAAAATATCTTCTTTTTTGAGAAATACATTTTTTATACGAACGAAAAATAAAAAAAAACACACACACACAGAGAGAACATAAAAAGAACAACAAAATATTGAAGAAAAATTGTGCAGATGTGGAAGGATAAAAAGTGGAGAGGATTTGAGGAATATTGTTTATTTTTGGAATCCTGTAGATTTGATTCTTTTTTTTTTTTAGTTATTAGGAATTCGGGTGTGTTTATAAGAGATGTTCCTTTATTTTCACAATTGAATAATGTCGGTTTTTTTTCTTATTTTTAAGTATTTTTGTGTGAAAGTGATTTTTTGTGTGGATTCTTTTTTAAAGTTTAATTTTTAATAGAGTAAAGCCTCTATCACATAATATGTCATTGTAATGTTAGACTTATTGTCTATGATTATTTTTCTTGAAGGAAAATTACTTGTAAATGTTGACGATGAGAAGCGACAACTATAATCAGCTTGATTCTGATGAGGTCATTATTGCATGTCAATGTCATCAATTGTATCGTGTAGTTCAATTGCATCAAGAGATTTTAACTTCTCACAAGAAATACCCATTGTACAGATTACAGATCCATGCATAAATATGAAGTACAAACTCCAGAAATAATTCAAGTTTTTTATAACTTACCGACTTTCTTAAACAAAAATTGTAAAATGGAAATCAATCAAAAATAATTAAATTAATAACAATAATGTTGCCAAGAATCTTTTACCAGAATGCACAAGGTCACCTTTAAAATCAGAAATACTTCTATTGTCATTTATGTGTAAAATCTTTTTTAATTTGAATTTTTTGTACTCTTAAAAAGGAAATAATATTTTTTCTCTTTCAAGAAACTAATAAAGAGAAGAAAAAAAAATATAAACACAAAAATTTAATTAGGTCATTTAGGTGAATATTTTGGACTCTGATGTGTTTTTTTTTTTCATGATGATAATTTATTTAATGTCCGACGACATATTTTATTTTATATTATTTTTTTTTTTCTTCTTCGTTTGTTTTCTTCTTCTTTTTAATAGATTGTTTTGTTTGTTTCTTTTTTTTTTTTTTTGGAATATTTTTTTTTACGATCATTTTGGTCTGGGATCAATAAAAAAGTCGTAAAAAATATTTCAAATGATTGCGTTTTGTGTTATTTTCTTTTTTTTATATTTCTTGTTGATGTAAAAGGGTAGACATTTTTATGTATTTTATTTTAGTTTTATCAAAATCTAATTAAAGAAAAATATAGATTTGAATCTAAATGAGAAAAAAAATAAAAATATTTACGCAATTCTAATGTGCAAATTTCACATACAACTTTTGTTTTCCTCTTAGAAGCAAATCATTGTCAATCCCTAATTATTATCACTTCTTAATTTATTTCTTATGGATATGTTTAACATGCTTCTGAATGATTACTGTTCTACGTATGTGTAGGTGTCTTTTTACTTTTATTTTTCCCAGGGTGTCTATATAGTGGTCTAATATGGGTCTCCTACCTAAACAAAAACTCACAAAATTTGTTATTGTAATTTTTTTGTTCACAAAATACCTTTTTTTATTTGTGCAAAAGACGTAGGTAAAATCTATATTGGAAACGATTCCTTTTTAGAGGGCCGATAATAATTCACTCATTCAATACCTTTAATATAAAGCTAATTATGATTCTTAAAGTCATAAAATCATAACTAACATTGGACAATAAATACTGAAGGACCTTTATACCTACGTCTCTGTCGCAATCTTAACTAATCATCTATTTTCTTAGAATGACTTGCTTTACAAACTGTATATTTTTTCTTGTTCCCTTATTGTCTCCTATGAATACATAAAATAAAAACGATGACCAATTATTATGTTTTTGAGGTGGCTTTTATACCAGCAACAAAAAAAAAACAAAATCGTCGTAATCGTCAAAAATAATAAAAAAAAGGGATGCCTTCTCTTACAATGGTCAATCTGACCCTTTTTTTCTTCTTATTATTTTATTATTACTTAAATCAGGACGATTATAATAGACCTTTTAGAACAGTCCCCGGTAGCAAATAATACACATAACGACTTGAAAACTCATATACAGAATTTTTTTTAAATTATATTTTTATTGTTGTTGTGTCGTTAATGGTTAGTATTGTTGTTGTTGATTTTATTATTAAAAAGCAAAAAAATTGTTTATTATGTGACAATAATGTTTGGTGCCCCGCGCGATAGAATCTTTCTTATATTCTCTCTCTTATAAAAAATTATAAAAGAAAAGAAAAAAAATATATAAAGACATTGAATTATACCTTCTTCATATTTATTCAAAAGATAAATCAGTTAATTTGAACTTGAAGATGGCTTTTAGGTGCGTTTATATAAATTCCATGGTTGATCTCTTTGTGTGTCTCAAGGATATTATTATTTTTTTCTTTTTTCTTTTTATTTATTTTTTCTTTTTGATTTATGATTTCATTTATAATAAATTATTGTTAAATAATCGTGCTATGGTCTCCTAAATTACGTCGTCGATTGAACTAAATTTAGAATTGTAATCTTTTTTCTCTTTATACACAACAAAATATGAATTGCAGATTCAGTTGCATTTACAATAATCAGATGAAATAAAATTTATAGTGATCAGTAGAATGATCCACAATAAATTATGCATGATCTTACGTCATCATTAACTAACATGATCATCTATATTGTAAAAATTGTATATTACTGACCCAAATGATATCTACCTATATATTCTTACGTACTTAATCATCATCTGTAAAAATTATATAAATAAAAATACTCGCAACTCAATCAAAGTCAACCAAAACTAAACCATATTGCCATAATCAGTTATAGCACATTATTCAAGAACATTTCATCGCTTACATTTTATATAAGATAATATGAAAACAGTTTAAAGTAATTTTCTATAATTAAATTTTTGTTGTTGTCTCACATACTTATCTTCTTCTTTACTTCTTCTTTTTTTCTATACATAAAAGGAAAATTAAAAGACTTGTTTTTAACTTAATGTATGCATTATACATGTGTGTGTGTGTGTGTGTGTAGCCACACATATGTATATGTTAGTTTATTTTCACAATTTAATTTGACGATATTATAAATACACTCTGCCTGATTTGATTGTTTTCAAAGTTTTCTTTTTATAAACAATTTGCGCGTTTATTATATAAATTTTCTTTTTTTTTATAATAATAATATAAGTTTAAACAATTATCATTAAGTAAAATTAAACGTACATTTATAAACATCCAGCATGGGATTTCATTTATATACAAAATCACATAAAATATACGATTATATACGTATCAAATAATTATAAGAAAAAAACATACATTGTATATTTTTGTATTTGTTTTAAGAATTTAAAGCAAATAATGTCAGATGAGATTCTGTATAAAAATAAAAATATTAAATAAATATCACACGTTTACAATTTATTTTTATATTTTTCGATTAATCGATTAACAATTTTTTTTTTCTTTTATTTATTGAATTTTAGTTAAACATACTGCATTAATATACAAATAAAATTCCATTCTTTACCTGTTTTTAATTTGTTACATTCTTAAATTAGTTTATATACGAAAATGGACGCAGTGGAAAAAAAAGATATAAATAAATCGAAATCAAAAGTAAAAAAAAAAAAACAAAAAACAAAAACAAAACAAAACAAAACATAAGAAAGAACAAATTTTCTTCTTCAACAACTTTTTCCCTGGAAACACAAAAAAAATTCTTGTTAATCTAAAATCAGATAATAAATGCGACCATAATGTGTTGTTGTGTTATGTTCCAGTCCGCGCTCAAGTGTCCATTCCATATAGGAAAATAGAGTCATAAAATACACTTACATTGGTCTTATAACAAAAAAATTAGATTTTTATTTTGATAAACGAAAGAAGACGGTCAAACTGATGGTATAACTCGAGTTTAAAACACTACAATTAAATGGTGGTGTCTTCCCTTGTTATATATCGGTGCATAACCATCATTGATCACATAAAGTATAAGAGGAAGAAAAATATTTTAAGAAATAAAATTAGAAGATCGTAAATTGGAAGGATGCGTGCGTATGAAATTTGTCTCACCATAATATTCTGGTATTTGAAATAAATAATTGGACAGGTGGAAAAAGTTTCTTCTTATTATTTCTTTTTGGTCTTCTTTGTTTTAAGAAAAAAGGGAAAAAAATTATTATCATTTTATTATGATTCCTTTTCTTAAAAGTTTTTTTCCTTTTGTGTTTTTATTAAATCATCAATTAAGAGTATTAAAAGAGACAAAGATCGCACACATAGTTTTTAGTTGAAATTGTTTTAAGTATCTTACGCTTTGTCACTAGAAAACAATAAATTATCAATATGCCCGCATTTAAAAATTTTTCTTAAAAAAAAGAATAGAATAAAAATAAAACTCTTTTACAATAATCTGACCTTATATATCTGACCTCATAAATGGTTATTTTATCTGGACATATGAACACATGGAATTCTCTATATATAAATTGTTTTAACAACAACAAAAAACTGGCTTACTGATGGAGGATTTTTTTTTTTTTAAATGATAGAAAAACAAAATTCCAAATATAGTCACTGGCCAAATATTTAATTAGAAAATTCTAAACGTATATAAAACGTAAAAAATTAATTAGTAATTCTATTTTAATTTTGTATCGCGCGTGAAAATAACCTTATAAAAATTATTATTAATTGACCAAGTCTAACTAACATCGTCACATTATTTACTTAAAAAGAAAAAAAAAAAATAACATACCACAACAACAATAACAACAAAAACAAATATCCTAAATGAATAAAAAAATATATTATTATTAATTTTTTTAATGAACCCATCAATTAATCGATTAATCGTGTATAATCATTTTTTATTGAGTATATTTTTTTTTTTCATTCTATTAAATCATTATTTATTCAATTTTTTATTAATTAGCAAACACATTAAAATAAATCTGAATATCTACATATATACTGAACAGTAGACAGTAGAGAGAGTAAGATATTATAGGAAAAATAAAACAAGATAGAAAAAAAAAACAAAGTAGGAATCGGATTATTCTAATATTTTTGTATATTTTTTTTTTATAGTAAATTTCAATAATTTATTATAAATCGCTATAAAATAACTATACGACAATCAAAGTAACAGCAGCAGCACTAATAACAACAACAACAATAGAGGAACAACAACAACAACCACGACTAAAATGAGAATTAAGAAAGAAGAAAAAAAAGTGTTTTATGGGAAAATGTGTAAATAAATTATTCTAAATATCTTAATTAATGATGTGTTCGTGTTTTATGTTTAATGACTGTTATTTTTTTGTTTTTTAATATAAATCCAACTTCCAACTGTGAAATTCCATTTGTAAAAAGGGATTTCAATTTAAATTGTCCATCAACCAATTTTGCCAGATTAGTTCTGATGATAGTTTTGTCCATTAGTAAAAATATTACTTAAAGTTGTCCAACTATGTAACACTTTATTGGTGGAAGAAAAGTGAACCCCTTTATACAGGATATACCAAAAATTTATTTCGTTATAAGTTTAAGTTTGTATTTTTTTTTTGCTTTTGTACACACACACACATATAATAAAACAAATACATTTACATAATCTACTTTGCATATTTATTGCTGATATATTTTATCATGAATGTATATCCGAGGGGTTAGTCAAATTCTTCTAATTAGTTACTATAATTAATTCAAAAATGAAAACACCAGAGAGAAACAAAAAAAAAATAAAATCAAACAAAACAAAACAAAATGTGTAGCTTATACTCTCGAGAGAATTAAAACAATTTCATTATAAGAATGTTTGTTTCAGTTTTTTTTTTTCATTTTCTTAAATAATTTGTTGTTGTTGATTTTTGTAACATACACATACACACACACACACATACAGTCAGATCAGTAATAAAAAAAAATATGAACAAAAAAAAAAACAAGCAAGTTGATAAAGTTTAATTTATCAATAAAAATATCAGATTATGTCTTTGTCATATGAGCTTTATAATATTCAAATATATAAAAGAATTGTTCGCACGGATTGTATATTATTCGTATATGTTCAGTAACGAATATATAAAAATTTTTATATGAACTTTTATATTTTTTTTTTTTTTTTTCTATAATTTTTTTACTTTATGCATATTTAATTTTTAAATATATTTAAAGGCTAATTTGTGTTGACATCAATACTGATTTATTAGAATTTAATTGATGATCATAAAATTATATTTGTTATTCAATTGAATTTAAATAAATAAAATAAATAATATACGAAATAAAGATTTTTTTTTAATATCTTTTAGAAGCTTTTATTTATAAGATCAAAATCGATTACAGAACTTACAAAAAAAAAAATACTGAAATTTTGTTAGCACAATTAATAATAAATACATCTGCCCCATATGTAATGCATTTATAATCATCTTGTAATCGTATTGAAAAATCACAATTTTATTCCTGTTCTTTTGCATAATGAAGTAAATTTATCTCTTTCCACAAAAATAATCATATCACAATTATTATTCATGTATTTATTGTATAGGTATTCAATTAGCAAAGTTTACAAATCCAAAAAATTATTTATGAAGTCAATTACTGACCAAAAATTAAATTCCTCACATCAAAATGAATATCCAAAAAAAAAAAATAATCAAAACGTGAACTCAATTTGTGCACAATTAACATTTTATTTCTCGCACGCAACATTCACCTGCGCGTATTTATTTCCCCTTCATTCCACACAAATATCACATTTATTAATTATAACACAAACTATATAACTAATTTCCATTATTTTATTTTCATCATACAAAAAATCATTTATTTGTAATAATTATTATTATTATTACAAATTTTTATTTGCTTTCTTAAATATAAATAAAGAAAAGGAAATGATCAAATTAACAAAAACAAAAAAACAAATATAAGAAAATTCTTAATACAAGAATATAACTAAATTACTGTGCGATTAAATAATGACCAGGAAAAACGTAAAAGTTCATTATAAAATTATTGGTTTTTATTTCGCTTCACTTAATATTGAAAATGTTCTTCAATTATCTTCATAGCTTCTTACTTTTATATATTAGGTTGAATTTAATAACGTATATATAAGAATTGTTATTATATATTTTCATTTTATTAAATGGCGATAATTAAGTCAGCGCTTTTATATTATATTATTAGTTAACTAATTAATTTAAATGAATAAAAAGATAGTCAAATAATAAAGAGACAAAAAAAGACATTAAACTTTTCTTATTTCCATTCTATAACTAAATAGATTTTTTATTTTAATATTCATTTTATAATAAAAACAAATAAACGTATAGAGAGAAGCTTTAATTAATGTTAATAAATTATATAGATATAAAAAGGGAAATCTTAAATCTTCAGTTAATCTTAATGTAATAACAATACATAATTTACTATATACAAGAGTGAAAGAGACAGATCCTTTTTTTTTTATTATTATATCGATCTCATAAATGTTTTTTATGGTGTAAAAACGATGTCATGATAATGATGACTCTACTACGTCATGTTAAGATTAAACTGTTAGTTCATTTGATTTTTAACGTATGGACGAAAGGAAGAGAATAAAAAAAATCTAAGAAAAAAATATTAAAGAATAAGAAGAAGAAGTTGGATACAAAAATAGTGTTTTTTGTTGGGAGCGTCTAACAAACTTAAACGACAGGGGGTTTGAAGCCCAACTGTGCAATAACACAACATCTTTATAAATATTTTTTTTTACAGAATTGAATTGGTTAAATTTGATTGTTTCTTTATTTTTATAATTCTTTTCTTTATGTATACTGATTTTAAGATTATTGAAGCAGGTTTCAATTTACATTTAACATTGACCAGAGTCCGAACAGTTTTTGATTATTGACTGAATGAGGCAATAAAATTATGTATACTATAAAAAAAAAAAATAACGTCAATATAGAGCCATTTAGATTATGATCGTATAGAGAAAATGGAATGTTTGTCGTGTCTATCATTTACAATATTTCACTCAAAAATTCAATTTAAATTGTCAGAAACCATTTCTATCCTCTATAATTCAAGAATTTAATTAAATTTAAAGAGAACAGATTAATTAATAATTAATAAAAGATGTTTCCTATTTCATAATTATTTAAATTTCAACAACATACCAAGAGAATTCCTAATTCTTCTCTGTTCAACCAAAATAAAATCACAAGTGAAAAAAAGTGTAAAATGCTACACAAATTTATAAGATATTAATACACGATAGTGTAACAAGAATCGTGTCTTATTTGTATATAATATTTCGGATTAAATTCGATTTTTTACTTCTTCTTCTTCATCTTCCTCTTTTCATCTTCTTCTTTTTTTCCATCATCTTATTCATTTTTGATCTTGAAATTATATTTATTTATTGAACTTAATTTTTTGTTTGTTTTTTATCTTTTTTTTTTAGGGATTTTCTTGTGGTTGTTGTTGTTGTTGTGTTACATATAAAATTTATTATTCTTAATTTGGTTTATATGCGTGCCGATAAATATAAAAAAAATACATCACTTTAGTTATAATGATTTTTTATTATGTTTAAATAAAAAAAAAAAAGTAAAAACAGAATTTTAATGTGCGCACGAAAAAAAAAAGCGCACAGAAACCAAAAGAAAAAAAAATATAAAGAAAACAAAAATACGTGATCACAACTAACAAGGATAAAATGAGATGAAAAAATATTCTGGATACGCTCAGTGTTAATATTTCTGTTTTTTTTTTTTTGTTGTTGTTGTATATAGAAAAACGATGATCGCAGTTATAAAAATCGCATAGGCTTATACATCCAGAAAACATAAAATTGGTGAATGCCAGGAAGCTGTGTCTGGTATATTGTAACATATATAAATATCGTGTGTGTGGAAATGATTTATTTACATTTGCATTTTACTAAAATTATGTCTGAATTTATTTAAATTTTAATTGACTTTAAGACCCGTGTGGTTTTTTTACCTCCTTCATCTCTCATCCCTTTAATTGTAACAGTGTGAAAATTTTATGTATATAAGATTTAAATATATAACAACTTGTCACTCATGTTAGCCTTTATTATAATGGCATATACACTTACAAACACACACACACACACACATATTGGCTATAAAATATATTTTAGTAAATATTTATTAACGTCCCTTTCTACCCATAATTAACGACGTATTTACTCTTTCATAATAACATACCTTCGGACCTCAATCTTTGTTCAAAAAATATATAAAACGTTTAAGAAAAACAAAAACAAAAAAAAAAACCAAATCAGAAACCGAATTCTTTTTTTTTTCCTTACTTCACCTTCTTCATTTTATTTTTTTTTTTATTGCATCCTCCATTAGTTTTAAACACACGTAAATATCTACATACAGACAGAATATCTAAGAATAATATTTTACAGCCAATTATTATATGCTGAAGGACTTTCAATATACAAGAAAAACGTATAATTCAATTTCAGAAAAAACATGTTGAAGAAGAAAAAAAAAATTCAAAAATGTATCCCGCGCAGAAAGTTTAAATTATATAAAAGGATTTTAACAGAATTATGTACTTATTTATATACTTTAATTTTATCACACAAAAAGATGTATTTAATAATTAATATTTATACACAAAAGAAACAATAACAACAACGATATAACTCAATGGATTATTTTATAAAATATAAACTATGACCAATTAAATATATTTTTATCTCTATTGAAATTCATATTTAATGACGATAATATGTTTAAATTTTTAAATAATTATACGGATAATCATGGTTTTTTTTTTACGATTATCATATTATAATTAATGTTTATTATTCACACCACGGATATAAAAAATCATTGCATATTTTTTATTCATTTAATAATAAAAATCGATTAATCGATGCGACAATATATTTGTGTATTTGTTTTTTTTTCCACAGTATCATTTCTTCAAATCTAGAATAAAAAAAAAACTATGAAACTAAAAACTAAATACGAATATTTATATTATTAATTAGAAAATGTTTATATTAATTAATAAGACATCAAATGTTACCACACATCCCACATATATGTAATATTATGAAAAAAATTAAACGATTAAATTCCATAGTCACACTACACTCCCACTGTGAAATGGTTATATTTCTTTTTCATTTGTTCTTACGTTTATAATGTTCTCTTGTATATATCTATATAGATTTTATTTTTTATACCTTTATTTGTTTTTTGGTATATTTATATTCTTTCTATAAAAAAAAAAATAAAAAAATAAAAAGAAGACACAATAAAAAAAAATGATAATTTACGATTATTTCCAGTTGATATATCCACAATTTTTATTAATGAATCGTTTTTAGAATGTAAGATGAGATTATCAAAAATGAAGAAAAATGAGAAAGAGAAGATCACAAAAAAAAACATAACATACACACACACATATACACAAACACATTCACCCCAAACTAAAGTCTGAGAATCTGAACATATTTAATTTAATTGGTTTAACACTCGCGGTGTGGAATTTTTTGTTTTGTTTATTTTTTTTTTTTTACGATTTTTCTGAGGTTAAATCTATAAAAATATAAAGCATAAACAGTGTAATTTTGTAGAATTGGGAGTTTTCAACTCATTAAACTGTGTGCTTTAAGCAATATCAAATCCATGAGGCAATTTTGCAAATTCAATATGAAATAATTGGATGAAATTGTACAAACACGATTAACTATAGTTTCCCCAATAAATTATATTTAATAGACTTATTTTTGTTTGATGTAAAAAACAAACAAAATATAGAAAAAAATCGATTAATCGCCTGTAGTTTTTATCATAAAAAAAAAAAATTTATAAGCCAACAACTTTTCACCTAATTACCGGTTTCCCATAATAATAATATAAATGTGATCACTGATCACGTATTTATATAAACCAAAAACAAAAATCTCTGAACATTATTATGATCCCACAGATTCACTATGGATATATATCGATTTTTTATATTTATTCTTTTTTTTTTTTTCTCTGTATTAATCCCCAATTTCCGTCACACAATTTATTCAAAATAAAACACATTAAAATAATGTACGATCATTTAAAATAATCATAACTGATCACACAGATGTTAATAGTTAATAACTTAAGACGCGATATTGGTATTTATTTTATTTACTTCGGTTTTATTTTTTTCTTTTCTTTCTCTTCAAATAATAAAAAATGATCAGACATCGGAATCGATATAAACAACAACATAATCAATAACTAATCAATTCATTGATATATATATAAAAGAAATAAAGACACAGATCGATTTAATATGTATAGCTGTGTTGCCGTTGTTAATCATCATATAAGATCCAATTAAACTAAATAATATTTTACTCTAAATCCTTAATAAAGGTCATCGTATTTTTAAACTTTTTATTTTATATTTCTATATTATTCGTTATATGTTTGTTATTTTTGATCTTGGAAATAACTTAAGAAAAACCAGAACAATTAATCAAGGATTGGATTACCATATCATTATCAAGATGAATCCTTTGTAAAAATATATACGGCAACCCTGATGGTTATTTTGATGAAAAAAATATTAATAATCCAAAAATATCAGATTATATTTATTTAAAAAGAGAAAGAAAAAAAAACTGAAATAACTTCGAGATCATTGAATAAATTATTAATTTAAAGAAGATTGATTGTTGTAGTCACCCAAAAATAATAATAAATTAATTATTTAATTTAAATATTTCCTTTAATAATTGAAGCAAGAAAACAAAAAAAAAACAACAAAAACAAAAACAATGAGATCGAGGACCATTTATTTTGCGAAGAAAAAAAAAACAATTTCCAAATTATTGCAAAAAAATTCAAATATTATAAAATCGTTTATGTTAATTTTCATAAAAACATTCTTCATATTTTTATTGTATGTATATGAATAACTGTCGAATGTTTGTTGCGCATGCAATGAAATGCAATTTATGTATAAATATTCTATAAATAATAAAATGTTTATGAAATGATTGCGCTGTTCAGCTTGATCGCACACACTTAAAGAAATATAAATTCAACTCAACACCAAAAGCGACATGATCAGAAAAAAAAAAAAATTCAGAATCACTCAGAAAGAAGGTTACAAATCTTGATGTAGCAAAAATATAATTTCATTTTTATTGGTTTTTCTTGTTATGTTTTTAACACTTTGAATATTTTTATTTTTCTTTTAGTCTTCTTGTTTCTGTTTTGTTTTTATACTTTTACACTCGTTTGTTTTTGTTTTTTTCTTTTATGATTTACAAAATAATATTTATTATCGTTTTATAAAAAAAAAAAAATATTTTAAAGATAATATTTCTTATACGATTATTAAATAAAGAATCATAAGTGAAAAAGAGATATGAATTATTAACCCTTTTATGAATAAGAATTATTTAATTGGTAACAATTGATTCTTGACAGATGTTCCATTTTGACAGTTTTTAGCGAATTTTGTATTGTGTTGAAAATAATCGAATATTGTTTGAAATCAATTCAACTTATTCATTTTATTCGTGTGAATCTTTTATCGTCATTCATTTTCAACCGGATTTCATAAATCAATAAAGTAATAAAATAAACGAAAGGGTTAACATTAACAACAAAATACAAATAAATAAAATAAAGTTTAAGATGAAAAAATAAAAATGGAATAATGTTTAAGTTGTTATTCTTGATAACATTGGATCAGTCATCCCACTCTTGTTACTCCCTTTATATAATGTTAAAACAAATGTACTATACGCCACTGGATATACGTCTTCTGTGTTGGACTAACTTAATATGCACAAAGCCATTAATAATAATGTTATCGATTATCGAACATCTCTTTGACCGGATATCATAAATATTGACCATAACACAGATCAACTTCAATGTTGTTGTTTTTTCTGTTCTATCTTCTTCATTTGTATTTGTCTCTCACTCTTTCTCTCTTTTATTTTTAATTCAAATAAAAATTTTTAAAAAAAACACAAAATAAACGAATAAAAACAAATAAATGTCGATAAATTATAACAGAACGTGTTTATATCTCCAACTTTTGTCTTTTGTCGAAATCAAAAAGAACTTTTTTTTTTTTGTTCAGTTAAATTAAAAGTGTAACTATCAAATTGGTGGCAATTTTCTTATCGCTTAATGATAGTCTTTTATATTATAAAAAAAATTTATATATAAAAGATAAAGACAAAAATCGTCGTCTATTCACGCAGTGTTTAAAGATAAGCAAATTGACTTTCAAAAATGAATAAATTATTAGTGTTTCTCTCTGTTTCTTTCTTTTCTTTTTAAAAAAAAAACATACAAACATTTCTGTAGTGTGTTTTTTTTTTATATTTGAAAGAAGGAAAAAAAAACAACACAAAACCAATGTTAGAAACAAATAAAAAACAAAAAGAAAAGAAAAGAAAAAAAAAAAAAGCGATATATTTTATTGGTGTATTTTAAATGCTATTAATTTTGTTTTTTTTTTCACTCTTCTTCTTCTTCATTTTTAATGATTCTGTGGTCCAAACAAGACAACACAAAAAACAATATAACCAAATATAAAATAAAAGAAAACAAAAAAGGAGCAGCAACAACAAATCACCAAAAATATACGATTTCTGTATTGTGTTGAATACGGGCTAATTGTGTAAATGTGTTTGTGTATGTATGTTGTGTAAAGCAAAATATGAAGAACAAAAAAAAATCATCATTATATAAAATTTGGCGCCTCAAAAATTAATTTGCGGTCATAAATTTATGCCAAAAAATCAAATATAAAAGGAGCAAGAATATATAAGAGAAGAACGATGAAGAACAAAACAACAAACAAAATATAAAACATTATACACAGTACAAACACACACATATATGCATAGGTAAACATATAATATAAGTATAAGAGAATATAAATATGAAGGTAGAGAATAATTTCTTACAAAGAATAAGAATATAGAAAATTGATGGTCTTGTTAGCAACATTAAATTATTTTTTTTTTTTTTTTCTTATTCTTTTCATTTTCTTTAAACTGACGAACAAAATCATATTGACTCTTGTTGGTATACTGCATAGCTATTATATTATTAAATGGCTGCTGTGTATACGTACCTTTCATATATATGAATTCAACACATTTTATAGTCGATTCTGCACGATTTTTTATGCGCGGGATGATAGTAATTGTCTTTTTGTATCTGTAATTTTCAGAATTGAAAGGGACGTTTATAAAGAAATAATGTTTTCTTTTTTTTTTTTATTACGATAAACAATTCAATTATTTCATCGATAATATTCATCAATTATTGAAAGCTTCAGTCGAGTAACCTTTAACCGTAAATACAGAAAATATTTGATTTTAGTCACACCTTTAAAAAAATTATAAAGACAAATTTTTTGAATACAGTAAAATAATAAACATAATAAAAAAATAAAGCAATCATCATCATAATGATTACAACTTGGGTGTGCAAAACAGAAATTTACCATTACAAACAATAATAAATATTTGCATATTTTTATATGAATTTGAGCCAACGGAAAATATTTTTAAGTTTTATTATTTACTTTTTCTTTTTAAAACCTTTCAAAAAAAAAACTTCCAATATAATTTAAACAAAAAAAAAAATATTTAACCACATCAGCAGCTAATAAATCATCAAGATAAATACATAATTATTATGTTTAGAAAGAGAATCTTTTTTTAAAAATGTATTAAGGTAAGAAAAAAAAAATCTACACAGATTAGTAAATGTATCCAGTTAATCTGTCAAAGGGTCGTATCTTCTATGTATTTTTTGGTTAAGGGACAAAATTTGGTCAAAATACAGAAGCGAACTGTAGATATATTTAATGAATATTATGAACCTTAATGGTCCTTTATAATTAAATTAAATTTACCTCTGTAAGGAAAAAATTTCTAACTGTGTCGGAAACTTTTGAAAAAGTCTTAAGCAATATGATTTCGTTTCATTAATAACTACAAATTTCTTACTTATCTCATTAAAACGATGAGAGTTCTACCAGAAAATTTGCGACAAAGATGAAAAAGAAATTGAGGATTTCACGTAATTGTATTAAAATTATCCTTTTGATAATCCTTTGACTCCGCCTTAATTTTTCTTTAAGGATTTCACCTTTTAGCCTTTTACTGATTATCCCATTTTGTATTTTCTATTTGTACAAAAAAAATGTACCCAAAAAATGCTAATTGCCGAAGGAGAGTTAATTCCTCTGAAAATGTACCAAAATTTATTTTATTTGAATTTTTGACAAGAACAAGAAAAAATGAAGAAGGGAATAGTAGAGTTAATCTTTTAAAGACGAGGATTGACTAAAAAGATTATTATTTCTAATCTCATCATGTAATCGAATTACAGTGAAACTTAATTGCATTTGAATAATCTGTGTGCGGATCAGGGACGAATAACTGACGGGACAAATTTACAGAGTTTAATAATTTTCAGTTAATTCTGAATATATGATGATATATGGGGATTCATTTTATGGGGGGTCAGATTATCTGAGTGTCGGAATTTTAGTTATTATTTGGAAATTTATAAAATTTATGATGTTCCCTAATTTGGGTAATATGTCCCATTTTGAATTCATTCTATAGATTGGAATGATTTAAATGTATATAAGTAATGGGTACATGATCATCTGTACAATTTTATCACTCCAGCAGATCAGAGATTAACACTTAAAAAAATACATCCTGATTCGTGATGATAATTTACCCGCATGTATTTTTATAAAAAATTCTTTGTAACATTTTCTGAAATTAGTGAAACATTTGCCAAATACAAATATAATTATAATTAAATTAGAAAATCTAAAACCGATGTTTAAAGGATCGAAGATCGTACAAAAAATTATTAACATTCTTTTATATAATTTATTAAATTGATAAATAATTTATAATTAAGTCAATTAAATGTCTTCATCTCAATCAAATCTATAGTCGGACAAACAATTTATAGATTCCTATAAATATTTAAAAATAACTACAATTCTTCATGACTAAAAAATTCCCCTATAGTCTAATTTGGTTTCATTAATTTTACAGAAAAAAAAGTCAATTTCAAACATGCATGCCTTCGGATTATTTATAGAATTTATAGAATTAATGGTAAATGCCACAAATATGACCTGACCAAAATTATTAAACAACAACAAACAAAAAAGAAAATCATCAAAATTAATAATATAAAATTATAAACAATCAGTTAATTCCTTAAATAATATTATAATAAAAAAAGGCAACCAAACAAAACCATGCATAAGAAAAAAAAAAGGTAAGAAAAGAAATTAGGTCTATTAGAATAAACGAATGATGATTATGATTATTTTCATCCTTCTCAAAACAAAATTTTTATAACATTTTATTATAAATATTTTCACCAAAAAGGGTCTTCCCCTTAATTAGGGTTCAACAAAACGAAACGTTTTTGCTGAAAGTTGTTTTGTTTTTTTTTTTCTTTTTCTATAAAACATATTTAGTTAAATTATACGTCATTTAGGATCTTAAACACGCGAAACTAAACCCCAATTTTTTTTTGGAGTGTGTGTGTGTGTGTGGTGTTTTTCGGGGTTTCTATTCATTTTACTGCTTTTTTTTGAGTAGATTGATTCTGATTATAGCGATTATAAAAATCGAGATCGCACAGGTGAATTTAGGCTAATAATAATGTATTGTGTTTGGTATGTCAGAAGGTTAAACGAACATTCTCAGTTAGTTGTTTTTTTTTTCTTTGTAACTTGTTTCAAAATTAGAATGCTTTAAATGATGATGATCGTGCAACATGTTGCATTAAAACATTTAATTTTATTTTATAAAGAAAAAACAAATTTAATTAATTTCGTGTATTTTTTTCACTGCCCGTAAAAAGTAATTTAATTAAAAAATAAAAAGACTTTAGAGACTTTATTAAATTCTTTCCCTTTTTTTAAACTTTCATTTAAACCAAAATATTTCACACCTCTTCCAACCACCATAACTCATAGAAAAAGGAAACTATAAAAAGGATAATCATTTCTTACATGGGCTACAATATATTTATAAGAAGGTGCGTCTAAAATTTCACGGTCTATTTCTAGCGCCACATAATTCACACAAACATACACACACACACAGAGAAAGACTTATCCACTAACAAATTTTATGCCTAATGATCCACAACCGTTAATTTGACTCAATTTATTTTATTTCTCTTCAAGTCGTTTATTTCTATATTTTTTTTTTCCATTTCATTTCATTTTTGTGTATGTTTTTTTTTTCTTTCCTCAATTTAAATTACCAAAAGCACGCGATATCAAACTGTTATAGTCATTTAATAGTTTCTTTTTATTCTTTAAATTTTTTTGTTTTTTTTTTTTTTTTTGGTTTCTGTTTTTCTTTCATAAGAAACAAACAAGAAGAAGACCAATTTCTGGTAGATAAATAATCGAATCTTAAATATATAAAGATATGAGAACATTTATTTATATGAGTGAACTAACATCGAAAATACAAGAAAAAAAAAACATTAAATGAATTAAACGTGTATAGGTAATAACTGCGATGTACCTTAAAATAAGAAAACATTATTTTGTTGTACGGAATGTTACTTTAGTTAGTTTAGAAAAAGAAGAACGTTGAAGATGTTATAGAAGAAGAAGAGGAAGAATAAGAAAAAAAAAAAGTAGATGAAACATTTAATATGAAAATAAAAGGAATTATATAATGTCTATATATATAATTATTGTAATTAGACTTAACGATTTAGATTAAGATTAGGAATCACACAAAACATGTAAAATGAAAAAAAAAGAAAGAAAGAAAAAAAAAATAAACACAGTATATGAGAAAGAAATAAAAGAACAAGATTTCTAACTTTGACTCTTCCATGTTACTCACAAACCGAGAAGTAGAAAAGAGAGAGAGATCAATTTGAATTGGATGTAATTGACTTTAAATGGTCGACACGATTATTTATATACATTTTTTATTTTTTTTTATTTTATTCATTCTGTTTTTTTTTTCCCATTATTATATTTAGTTAAATGTAGTCAATTTAATTGTGCACTATAAAAATCAATTAATGTATAAATGTAAGAATTGAAATCCGGATGTATATTATAAATTTTCATTTTAAAAATTTTCCAAGACAGAAGTTTATTATAATGCCGGATCTTTCTTTCTATAAAGATAATTGCTGTCATTTTTTTTTTGCTTTTATAAAGTTGATCCAAACATTAAAACTTTATGGTATATTTTCTTATATTGTGACTTTTTTATTTACAATCAATGATTAATTGATTGGTCTTAAGACTATAATTATTTTATAAGGTGACTTTACAATACAATCTCTTTATATAATCATATTTAACGTAAAAATATTAAATCATCTTAATTGATGATATTTTTGCTGTTATATTGTAAAAGAAACAACAAAGTTGTGTATACAGAAAAAAAAAATACAAACAAAAAGAAAGAAATTGTATTCGTCTTAAACGCTACAAGAAATTTAATTTTTAATTGAAATTAAAATTTTTAATGTTTACACAAATAGAAATGTAAAAAAAAAAAAAATTTAATTAATTTTTTATTTCGTAAATGACTCAGCTAATAAGAATTGATTCAACATTCTTTTTTTTTTTTTTTTGTTTTTGGTGAATGGTAAATTCACCATACTTGTTGCGTTCAATAAATAAGAAATTAACAAAAAAAAAAAATTTAAAGTTGCCTTCACATAAATCATTTAAACACTTTCATCTTAATTTATCATTATAGATAAAAAATATTTTACTGTGATATTGTGAAGAATATTAAATATTGAATTTGAATTATGATTGTCATTCAATCAATTTGTATCACATCACATCTATCTAACAATATAAAAAAAAAGCATTCAGATAATATATTTGAATTCACACATTGATTCTTTTTTTATACTATCTAATGATTGCATAATAAACACAAAATAATATATACGTGCATACTTTATATGCATCAGACATTATATTAAAATCAGTTTGCGTATACACACATATATATATTTTATTATTGCATAAATTATCGCCTATCTACATAATATAATATATGTATACCTATAACCTATCTATAACATGAATAAATAAATATATCCACAAGACCATTGATCAAATTCCTAATTGACATTGGTATATCTAAACACAAAACATACAATTACTTCCATTAGTGAATAAATATTTAAATTTTTTTTGTTCCAGGCTTTTGCCTTTTTTTTTTCTCTCTCCTTTATTATTATTATTATTAGTTGTTGTTGTTTTCTCTTTCTTATATCTACACATGATACATGTTACATGTTACATATAACTATAGAATTTTATATATATACATTCTTCTTCTTCTTCTTATTATTATTATTCATCTTATATATCATTACTGTTGTTGTTATTTTTGCACTCAATTATTCTCATGTAAGAAGTCTATAATTTGCAATATTTTAATATAAACTGTAAATTATCTACTATAATGGGCATTCGTTTCAAAACAAAAACAAAAACAAAAAAAAAAAGCACAAAAACAAAAAAGAAGAAGAAAGAAAAAGAAAAAGAAAAAGAAAGAAAAACAGGAAAAAAAAAATTACGGACGAACACCCGTAATTATTATTATAAAGCTATATGAGAAGATACTTTATAGTTTAGAGTCTTAGTCTTTACAGAAAAAAAAACACAATCTTCTGATAAATTACCTTCTTTGCAATATTATATTATTTGATAGACGATTGAAACTCTGGTTTTTTTTTTTTTTGGTTTATGTTTTTCTAAAACGTAAACTTACAAATATTAAATAATAACAATTTAGAAACAGAGAAAAAAAAACAACATACACACAATAAAATAAGCTTTCGGAAATTATTAGAAAAAATAATATTTAATTATTAAATTATTTTTTAATTTTATATTATTGTTGTGATTGTTTTATTGAAAGTTTTTATATAAATTGTATCCCATATAATTGTTACTTGTCTTGTTTAATTTAGTGTGAAATCATTCATTGTTACGTTATAGTCTTTGTATGTTCTTTCTTCTGGTGTTGTGTTGTGTGTTTCTGTTTTTTTTTCTTTTATTTTGGCTATCAAATTTTTCATTCATACATAATCTTAAAATCTTTTCATGTAATTAGAATTATAAATGATAATTGCATTATAAATATATAACATTTTATTTCTACATCTTTCTTATTTTTTTTTTTTTGGATTGTCCTAATTTTATGTATAGTTTAACATATTAAAACAAAAGGCCAATCCTCTTCACAGTATAAATTTATTTATTATAATTCTTAGAAAATACATTAACTCAAGTCCAATTGTTTCTTAAAAGCATAATTTAAAAATGGCCGTTAGTGTTAAATATTAAATAAATTTAAATAAATTTCATTTAAAATAAAAATAAAGAAACAAGACAAAATAAAATATAAGAAAGCAATAATTTTTAAGAAATATTGCTTTTATTTTTTTATTTTTCTTTTTGTCTTACTGTTGGAACTGGTGGATGCGCGATGTTTTTATTTTTGAAAATAACAAACAAAAAATATATAAAACAATCAATAAATACAAATATACTTTTTGTTATTTTTATTTTGAATTTTGTGTGCATATCCTTAGGTGGGTTCGTATATAATTCCATCGTTTCTCTCACTATAAGAAATAAGAAATAAGAATATTGAAGAATAAGAGATAAAAAAGTAACACAACTATAACTTATATTCATATACATCCATATACATGAGTGTGTGTATAAATTGTATATATAAGATGATGGTAAGTTTTTTTGGTACTCCGCCTTTGGCATTACAAAAAAAAAATACACATCTACACATAGTACACATACACAAACTTATATAAAACAGACACCACGTTATAACATCTTATACCGTATATCAAAAGAAAATTGTCTGTTGTTAAAATCTTTAATTATCCCAATCGAAAGCTAGAGGCGTGGTTCTATAGATATAAGGCAGCATGTGGCCGTAATTAAATTACATGTATATATACACGTATATTTACGTGCATTGCTATAGATGTGTGTGTATGTATGTATGTTTGTATATTTGTGTTAGAATACCTGGTGTATATGTCGATTAATCGACGTTGAATTCATTTATTTTATTGTAACAATAATATGGATGGCGCTTTTTATATCACGCTTTATTATTTTTCAATTGTTTTTACACATAAAAAAAAATGTGAGTGCGTTCATTCTTATTGCTCTCCGATCTTTTGTTGTTGTAGTTGATGTTTTCCACAATTTCACATTTTATGTGGCGCATTTAATTTCTAAATAGTAAAATAGTTAATAGTTCAAGTACGCTTAAGTGAATTTCTGTTGTTTTAATATGAAACTTTTACATTTTTAAATTGAATTTCACAAAAGCTTTAGTAAATTGCTTTAAGCAATTTAGCCTATAATAGTGAGCTTTAAAATAAACATTATGAAATGTTTATTACACGATCTACAAATTAATCTAAATTTAATCTTTATTCACTTTTGGAACAATCAACATTAAAATAATTCAACAAAACGCACTTGATATTCTATTTCATTGTAGCAGGCCATTATTTTTTTGTTTTTTTTGTTGTAACTATTTTTTTTTTTTTAATTAAACAAACTGACTCCCCATTACAATATTTTTCCATTTCCTTTTATCCACACAAAAAACAAACAAATTGTATGTTAAATAATTACCTCACTTTTATAATTTTGTATAACAAATTATTTAACGAAGTTTAACAACAAAAAAAAAACCAATTTTTAAATTCAACAAATGAAAAAAAAAAAATAACAACAATAAGCATAAAAAATAAAAAACTTCCAACAAAGATAAAATAAAATAAAAAAAATAATCGACATTGTTACTAAACGTTCTTATATATACCTAACTCGCACCCATCAATGAACGAAACTCACGTTTGTTGTAATGACAACCTGCTTTGTCATGACAAATGAATTACCTATACACGATTATTTATTCATATTTATTTTTTATTATTTTATTATTGTTTTTTGTTATTCTCATTCTTTAGTTAATTTTCATAATTTTTTCATTCATTTTTTTTTTTTGAATTGAATGCAATGAGATGGATTATTAAAGAAATAATGAAAAAAAAAATTGGTTTTTATTCTTTTTTCTTCTGCTTATTTATTAAGATTTTAATCTTTTTCTTCTTAAAAAATAAAACCTTTTTTTTTTTCCTTGTTTCTTTTTTTTTTTTGTTGAAGTCCAAAGACCAATTTATTTATTTATTTATTTATGATCCATATTTTAGATACTACTTGATTGGGTATTTATATTTATTAAAAAAAAAAAAAACAAAAAATAATTTATAATTCTATCGTTTCATTATTTTATTCTGTAATGTTCTTCAATCACTTCCATACCAATACCATCTTCTTCTTCTTCTTCTTCTTCTTCAACTGTTATTATTATTATTATTTTGTTGTTGTTGTTGTTGTTGTTGTTGTTGTTGTATTTGTTTTTTGTCTTCATAAAACTTCTTATTATCTTGATGATTTTATAAATTAAGTCAAAATTACGTTAGACAAAATACATAATAAATATTCAAATACCTGTCACAAGGTGATTGTTGTCTTGTCTATTTTAATGAAATTATAAAATGAAGAAGAGGAAGAAGAAGAAGAAGAAGAAGAAAAAAAAATCGAAATTGGTTATTTTTTTTTTAATATATTTTTGGGATGTGAATAATTGTTTCGGTTGGCACGATGCGATTTAATCGTTTCAAAATGTTAATTTCATTATAAATTTGATTTTTATTATATTTGACTTGTTTCTTTATTTCTTTATTTCTTCTTATTACTTTTTTTTTCTGTTTTCGTTGTTTCTTTATCTTATTTATTTTCTTTACAATTTAGTATATGTTTGTTATGTTTGACTTTAGTTTGATGTTTCTAATTTCTATATACGAATACAAAACAACAAGAACAAAAAACAAAATAAAATTCAAACAACAAATTATTGTAATAGATTTAATTACAGCAAAAAAAAAATCAAGTGATTTTTCTCTCTCGCTCTCTGTCTTTCTATCTCACTCTTTCAGTTTATTATAACGTTTTGATGATTTGTTATTTTGTAATTGGATCTTAAACTGTTTGTTGTTGGAATTGGGACTAATGGACTAATGGGAAAGTATAATAATAATAAATATGTTTTTTCTTTGGTATGAGGTGAAAGAACAATTGGTATAATTTACTGAATAGTTTGAGGCTTTTTTTTTTCATCTTCATGTCATTATTAAATTCAAACAATTAATAGATCCGGCACGAAGTCAGCAGGATTCTTTTTTTTTTCTGCAATCGTAGATAATCTTAATTATGAAGATTCATATAATGAAAAATTTATAAACGGGATTCTATAATTAAAATCTTAACAGATAAACATTTTATTTTTGTAGGTCAAGAAATTCCCCAAAAATCATTTACAAAGGTTGACTTGACGTAATGTTTTGAAATAATTGAATATACATTTAAAAAGTATTATATATTGGCTTTCATATCCTACAATCAATTAACAATATTCAATAATTTTAATTATACAGAATAAGAACTCAACTGAATTTAAATTTCAAGGCACCCATATATGAATTTAATAAAACAATATAATTACTCACTTTTGGTATACAGAATGTAATTAGTCAATATTTCTCTGTACATATATTACGCCAATATATTATAATTTACCTGAGTATGTATTTATTAATGGTAAATCATATAATACCTACTTGCCATGTAGCAACACAATTCTTTCAATTATTTAATTATAGTTTATAAAGTAAAATAATTAAATTAAAAGCGCATTAAATTTTTAACCAACTTTAAATTCTTACAATAAAAAGCACGCTAATCAAAACCATATATATATATTTTTTTTTTCATATTTTATTCAAAAAAAAAATGGGCCATCAAACCTACACACACATTCACACATATGAACACATGAACACAAGATTTTATACTTATATTTATTGTATGTAGTTGTGTTTATAAACTGACTGGTGGGACTTATTTTTAGTTCTAATAATTTCAAAAGGAGTGTTAATATGAAATTAATTATACACCCTAAAGCTCATATTGTTCGTAAATTAAACGCAACAGCAACAACAACAGTTAAAACAAAAACAAAAATACAGAAAAGAAAAAAAAAGGAGTTTATAGAAAGAAATCAAGAGAAAAAAAAATATGTAAGTCAGAAATTCTTAGAAAATTAATATAAACTAAACAGCGCTACTAATTAAGGATCATTTATAATAATCAAAAGTCTTTTACCTTTTAACAAAAAAAAAATGTTATACAAGCGACGGTAGAAGGCAACAAAAAAAAAAAAACAAAAAAAACTTAAAACGGAATCAAATTCAAAGCCCTAAGGGGTAATCTAATCTATATATACAAGAAAGGACTTGATTCCTTCCTTCTCCCTTTTCATTATCAAATATGTTATATACACATACTCTCCCTCTCTCTTTCTCTTTCACTCTCTCAACGGGTATTAATGTACGAACAATAGACGCATAATTTACTTAACGATCACACACACGCAAGCCTCTTTACTTTATATTTAACTGATGAGTATCGTGTATCGTTTATTGCAGATTAATTTATTATATTAAATTATGTTTGTTAATTTGATTAAGTCCGATGGCATACACATACACACACACACACACACATACTTTTTTTTTATATATAAAAGTGGGGTTACATAGAAATGTTGTTTGTTGAGGAGCAATTGAGAAATGGTGGACGATTATATGTGTGAATTATTTTTTTTTATAAAATGCGCGTGGAAAACATAAAATCTAAGATTTAATTTCATTATTTCAATAAAGAATAATTATGGCAATTATAATAAGTCACTTATATATGGGTTGTGAATGTGCGCATACATATATGAAAACCTAAGGGGTTTAAATAATTGACTGTGTTACTCCACTTATAATGTATACGCCATACAAATTATGACACAACAAATCTCTACATACAAAAATTATATATTTTCCAAAGGAATTTTTGTTTTAGAAAAAAATTATGCATAGAAATTTTTATTTTAATATTTCATAAGAAATGAAGTCAAATGGAACAATTGCTTATGATCATGACGAAAAATAATCTAATGAGGTGTAAAATTGATCTGGAATATTTGAAATTGAATTCTTAACGCCGTCGGTTATTTAGTCAAATCAAAGAAACAATTCACTTATTTTTGTGGTGTTAAGTGTTGACATTCCTTAAGTGTAGAAAAATGTGGTTAGAATTTCTGTTCTCTCAACTATAAATTTATTAATTTAGGAAATTTTCAATCATCTTGCCATATTACAACGCACCACCAATAACACAATTATCGCCTGTAATAAAAATTCGTTGAAAGAAAATTCTACAACTCATAAATATTTTCAAAAAGATGTTTTCCATTCAAATTTTCCTCAATGAAAAACTCATTCATTCCAATGAATTATTCATTATTTTCCCAACACAGAGAGAAGCAAAAAAAAAAAAAAATTTGTCTATAAATAAAAACAAAATATTTTTCATTATTTATAATTTTTTTTACGATTTATTTTTAGAGATAAATTTTTTTGTTATTTTTTGTTTGATTTTTTTTTTTCATTTTTTTTCATTTTTTTCATTTTCATTTTTTCCATTTTTTTCCATTTTCATATTTATATTTTTTTTTGTTTTTTTTTTTTGACACATAAAATATTATTTTCTTAATCCTTACAATATTGTTTGTTCTCTTTATTATATATAATTTTTTATTTTGTAGTTTGTTTTATTTTACTTCTTTTTTTTTTTTTTGTCATCATTTTCAATTTTCCTTTTTCTATTTTTCTTTTTTTTTTTCTTAATTTTAAATTTATAGTTTTTGTTTGTCTTAATTAAATTAAATAATAATAAATTGTCTCTTCCTTCATTCAAATAATTTTATTTACAATTTTTTTTTTTGCTTGTTTTTGTTTTCGTTTTGTGTTTTTTTTTTCTTTTTTTCAATATTTTCACTTTAAATTATTTACATTTTTTTTTTAACAAAATCATCATTTTTTTATTCTTTTTGTTTTTCTATTTTTTCCCCCACCCCTTTTGTTGTTTTTTTAACTCAAAAATGAACAAAATATAATTTTACTGAAAGCACGAAAGGATAAAATAAATATTGATGAAAATTAATGAATAAAAATCAGATTTTCCCTTTTAATGAATTTTCTTTTAATTAATTAATTAATTTTTTTTTTTGATTGTTCTTTTCATTTATTAATATTTTCCTTAATTTTATTTAATTTGTCTAAAAATTGTCTAAAAAAGATTTTTTACAAGAAATTGTAATTTTTTTTCACTTTTGTTCATTTTTTTTTATTTTTTTTTAAAGAATTTCCATTTTTTTTTTTGTTCTCTAAATTTTTAATTTAAATAAACAGAGATCGGAATTAACAACGAACACAACTTTTGGATAGAATTCTACAAATACATCTACAAAAATATAAAAAGTAGAAATAACAACAAATAATTATGGTTGAGTTCAAGTTCGATATAAATTCACGATCAATTTTCTTGTCAAAACAAAATAATTTTTTCAATTAATTTATTTAACATTTTTTTTTTTCTTTTTTGGTTTGCATTTTGTAATTGTGAAAAGAATGAAAAAAAAAAACAATTAAGAATTATTTGAATTGTAATTAATTAATTATAAATTTAATTTGGCACTATTTTACAAAAATAGAATACTGACATATGTTTTTTTTTTTTTATTCAATACAAACCGTATGAATGAATTCACAGAAACATCCCATTTTATATGATAAGAAATGTGACGAGAGTCAATTTAATCAAAATCAAAAGGAATTATTTTATTTTTACATAAACTCAACAACAAAATCAAATTAAAATGTCAGGAAATGAACTTTTAATTCAAGGTACTTTTAAACACATTTCTCTATTGTCGAGCTTTCTCATGAAAAAAGCACAATTTACATAAATTTAAAATTTGAAGAAATAATCCAGTTGATTTGTTGTAATTTTTTATAAGAATTAGTAACAGAAATAATGCAGACGAATTATAGAGAGAAAATATTAAAAAAACATTTTAATTCACCGGTCGGGTCACTTGAAAAATTAAAACAAAATAATTAAAAAACAAAGTAACAATTAAAATAAACCATTTTGGCACATCGTCTCAAATATCTTTTCTTTCTTTTTCTTTCATTAATTTATTCTTTTAAACATTTCTTTATAAAATATAAATTAAATACAATCCGCACAATATACACAAATTACACTCATATTTTTTAAAATTAAAAACAAAATAAAAAAAATAGTCACCGCTGTGTGTGTGTGTGTGTAATTGTATAAATTAAGAGTCGGCTTTTATTGAATATCGAAAACAAAATTTCATTTGTCAAAATTTTGTCATATAAGAGCAACAAAAAAAAATTGCACACGCACACACACACATACAGTTTATGTTCAATTGTTTGTTGTTGTTGTTGTTGTTGTTGATGTTATTTTGTAATTATTGTTTCTTAATATTTTGTTGTTGTTGTTGTTTAACATTTTTTTTTTCTTTCTTTAAATTTTAAAATATTGATAAATTAAATTAAAATTACAAATAAATAGATTTATTATCACATACTAAAACGGATGAATTATAATGTTGTTGTTGTTGTTTTTCTTTTTTATTGTTGCTTTAAATTTCTGTTTTTGGAGTTCTAATATATTTTTATATAATATTGACTGTCTCATATACTCTATATAAAACATTTTCTTTTTATCTTTCATTATTTATTTATTTATGGATTTATATATAAAAAAAAAAACAAACAAAACAAATTTGATTTTGTAATTCAGTCTGGTCTGACTTAAAAATATTACGCGAACGCATATCTTGCTCTGTTATTTGTTCTCCGTTTTTTTTCTTTATATGCGCGAGTAACTTAAACTCTGATTTTTATTAACTCTTTTTGTCATTAGGCGGAGGTGCCTTTTAATTTATTACTTTAAATTAGAATGCAGGAATTGCATTTAGTTTTATTTTTCATTTTCATCAGTTAACAAACTATAATTATAGAATTATTGTGAAATGCATTTATAAATAAATTTACACATACATACACAAATACACAAATACACAAACACACACACACACACATACACAATATTGTACTTTTTTATAATTATAAATTTTAAATGCATTTATTTTATAGATTTATTTATTTTTTTTTTAGTATTAAAATTATTATCACTTTTAATTATTTCTTTTTTTTCCCCTCCATGTTGTTTTTTTGTTTGATGTTTCTGTTTTACGATGAGTGTAAACTGTAAAGAATTTTTTAATTTCTTTTAATAAAATTAAATAAAACCAAAAGAAATTAAGATAATTATTGTTCATATCTATAATTGACAAATTGTATAACGTATGGTTGATTTTCTTATCCTTTCACTCATCTCACTAATTTCACTTAAAAACAGAATTTTATTTTTATGTTTAGATCCAATGTCAATATGACATATTTTTTTTTTTATTAAAAGAAGTTTCTCTTGTCAATTAAATTACAAACACTTTTCACATTTTTCACAAATTATTTTCATAAATTGTTTATTAAATTTTGTATATGTTCCGATTAATCTAGAGCGATTATAGTACGCTCATGTTGTAATTCTCACACCATATGATCACTTTCTTCATCACTTGGACAATCATCCATATCAATTAATTCATCTTCATCATAACTTATTTGACTACTACTATTATTGCCAGGACTAGATGGTGGTTTTTGATTTGGATTTGTTTGTCCATTTGTTTTTGCTTCCTCCTCTTGTTGCATACGTTTATGTTTTGTACGACGATTTTGAAACCAAACTTTAACCTGAAATTAAAGAAAAAAAAAGATAAAATATTATTTTCTTCTTAAATTTTATGAACTTTGTGCATCCCTTATTTTACATCCCTTACTTAAAATCTAAATCATTCTTTGTTATGTGGATAACGACAATAATATAAACATGAGTTCAAACATTTATAAAGATATTTTATATATATATAAAAAGAGTTCAAGTTTTTTATTCGAATCGGAAATTGTTGCAATTTTTCAGTTGCCCAACGAAATGTAAAAACATTGGAAAAATAAAAAAAACTATAAACAGACAAAAAAAAAGAAAATAAACAACAAATATATGCAATTTATTATGTCAATAGATAAATTCGTTCATAGTTTACGAAGAAAATAAAACAGTATGGGAAATGGAAAAGTTTGGGTGGATATAAAAAAGAAAAACTTTATCTATAAAAGTTGTAACTTTTGTAAGATTATTTCCTTTAAATATATTTTGTCGTTTTCTCTGATTCAAAGAATTTAATGGATTGGAATTTTAATATGAATCATTCCTTTATAGAATAGTTATTGTCAAAAGCTTTAATAGAAACTTTAACTCAATCTTAATAATTAGTCTTCTAATATACGCTTATTCTATAAATGATTCAATTTTATTTGCTATACAAAAAAAAAATCGTTATAAAATCACTGAAAAAAATAATGCGAATAAAGTTTGTACCATTTTTCACTTTATCGATTTTCTTTCTCCCCGTAAATAAATTATGTATAATTTATATTTGACAAATTTGATCGTATATACCCGATCATAAATCAATCTATCAAAAAATATTATTCTTATTTTTATTGTACCAACTTGTATTCGGATCATTAACACTTTTCATCAAACATGAATAGATCTTTGTCATTTTCATTCCCTTCATTTATATTTTTCTAATACATTTATATAAGTAAATGTCTACACATAATATACATTTACAAAATACGACATTTTTCCCATGTAAAAACAACAAAATATTATAATAATATAACTAACAACGACCCCTTTTTATTTTCCTACATTCTTCTAACCCAATTTCTAGCCAATAATAATAAAACATCATCATTCAACATTCACAAAAAAAATAAAGAAGGAAAAAAAAATATAGAAATGAAAAGAAAAATTGAACCCTATCCGTATATTTTTCCAAAACATAATAACCCTACACAGACAAATTTAAAACGTTTTCTTTTTTTTTTTTTTGGTCGGGGATAACTAAGTGCTAACATTAGGGGTCGCGTGTATATCAGATCAAGAGAAAAATATACACACACACACAATAACATTTATAATACAAAACAACAACAATATTAGAGAAATTGTGTATAATTTTTTTTTTTTTTTGGTATAACAACGGAGAACTGAAGAAGAAAAAAAATTTCCGCAAATCAGGCAGCCATCTTGATTATACAATTACAACAAAGTACAATAAAAAAAAACACAGAAAATGAATGAATTGACTTGACTTCGTTATACTCATTATTATTATTATTATTATTATTTGTTAGAAGTAAATATGTAACTTCCCTCTTTTTACCATGTTTCATTTCGTCCTTTAACGTGTATAACATAAAACAAATACAAGTATGGTTTTAGGTACTTAGTTCTATCTTCTCAATCTAAGGGAATTGTGTTATAAAAATCATAAATTATATAAATAATGTAGAAAATGTGAACATAGAAAGAGAAAAAAGAAGAAATAGATGGAAGAATAATAATCGCGTACATTTATTTATAAAAATAGAAAAATAAAAAGAGAGAAAAAAAAAGCCACAACACAAAAATAAATCGAATATAAAAATGGCGTCGAAATATACAATGAGCTTTTATTTTATTATTTTCTTTTTTTTTGTTCTTTTATAAAAGTGTTATTAAGTGAAGTGAAGTGAGATACAAATGTTGCTATCACGTTTTACTCGTAAAATGATCTTTTGAGATAAACGATTTGTTTTCTTTTTGTGCACATAGGTAGAGGTACATAACATCGTTTGCAAAAAGATGTTATTTTATATTATATAGTGTTTGATGGTTACACTTAAATGTCGCACTAAAAACACATTTTTTATATAAATGATATGGTGTAAATATTTTTAAAGGATAAGAAATGTGAAGTAAACTTAGTTATAGAAAAAACTGTAACCAAACAAAATGTAATAAGTACACATTGTATCTAATATGTGTGTGTTTGTTTTGGAATGCACCATATAATGATATTATATTTTATGCGGATATCCAATTAGATGTATAATGCAATTTCTTATTCATATATGACTTTTAAAGATTAAGATAAGACAATCATAATAAAACATCTGCATTACGTGACAATAAATCATATTATATAAAAATAATAATATTACAACAAATAAAAGAAGAAAAAAAAACAACCAACCAGACAAGAATAATGTCAAATGAATTAACTTGTCTATTAAATATATATATAAGTAATAATAATAATAATAATAATAATAATAACAATTTATGATTAATTATATTTAATAATATCTCAACTAAAGATTTCTATATATACCGAAAAATATTATATAACAACAACAAATTTATATAGAAACATGTTACAATATAATAAACGCAATTCAATAATAATAATAATAAATAATGAATAATAATAATAATATTGTTATTATTTATTCAAATCCACCATCTGTCAAAAAGGACAAAACTTTCATGTTTTATTGCAGGCAATTTATATAAATATAAATTTTATTATATTTTGTTACAATGAAAGTAATTTTGGTTTTATTTTCCACCGACAGATTGATTGGTTTTGATTTGATTAATAATTCTTAAATTTTTTTTACTATTAACTGTGGGTAATTACAGAGGCAAAATATTTTTCTGTAATTTAATTTTTATTAGTAACGATCGAATTGTGTTTTTATGAAAAATTGAAACAATGATTTTTAAAATTTCATTGAATTTGTAAATTGTTTATTTTTTCATTTTATAAATTTAAATGAATTGAATTTTGGTTCAAGTTCAAGGATGTAGCAAATATTGTGAAAATTATCAAATTATTTTAAAACAAACTTTATGGCTTAATTTATTAGTTTCTTCTTTTACAAAAGCTCAATAAAAAAATGCATAAATTTTAATATTGACCAAAATGAAAGTTGCGCATTAAAAAAATGTGTTCGTTTATAATTTCATTCTACATTTTAATTTACATTTATTATTTTTCTAAATAATTGTAATACTTTTATGCTTAACTAAACATAAAAATGCTTGTCTTTTATATATACTTTAACTTTTTATAGAAGTAAGTATAAGTACATATAAGAAATAACATTTTTGCTGAATCAACAAACTAAATAATTACATTGATATATACGATATACGAATTATATAGAAAATTTTCCCAGCATCAATTATCTCTTTATTTGCTAAACGATTAAAGGGTGTTTTTATAAACGACCCTTTCACATAACATTTTACTTCTTTAATACATACACACACACACACATTCACCATTGAAAGAAATAAACTTTGTTTCATTTTTAGCCCTCCTCTTCTGTATATATAGAGAGATAATATAGCAAACCAAAAATACCAATTTCACTCATGGGAGATGGAAAGTTTAGCTGGATAATAAAACACCCCTAGGCGTCCAATCTAAATCGCGAATTACGACGCTTTCCCTTAAATATAGATACTCTCCCCCCACACCACACCACTATTTATATTCACAAATTGAGAAGGGTGGAAGTCTATATAATATTATATGGTTTTTGAACAACAATGAAAGAGTAAAAGAGAACAATATATATATATATATATACAAATACAAAAGTTGAGAGAGTAGACAGATAATATACCATGAAATATACAACCCCTTGGGGTTATTTGATATACGCAATCAACTTGATACATGATTTTTCTTATATAAAATTAAACTTTATTCTGTTTTCCTTTTCTTTTTATTTATTGTTCTCTTTCTCTCTCTTTTTTTTTCTCTTTCATTCTCACTTATGTATTTATTATATAATATGAAGATAAATTTGGTTCGTTCCCCCTTAATTATTTTGGTTTAATTAGTTAGGATTGTGTTTATAAGTTTTTAAGTGCGCGCACATATTGAGGGATGAGAATGTTGATAGCATAATTCGCTTATATAATGTTTTAATTGTATAATCATATTAAAATTAAAAGGGTAAATATTATATACTCTTGTGTAATGTATTTATATATAATTTTGATCACGTATTAATAAAGTATATAATATACAACAATAAAATTGAAGCTTTCTTCTTTTGTTGAAAAGTAAAGAAAAAACCCCATATTTTTAATGAAAAGCTTAAAATAAAATTTTTATAGCAACATTTTCATAAAAAGGGTTAAGGGTCTGATTTAGTAAAACACTTTATTTTAACACTTTTTCGAAAATATTCTAAAATTAATATAATTTGTGAAAGATTTTTTTTTTATTGGTTTAAATCCATTAAAATATTGTAGTCTTCCGATAGATTCTTGGAATATATAAATGATTTATGATAATCGTATAGAATTATTTGTTTCTTTTGTTATTTTTATGGAGAAAGACATTAAATAAAAAATACAATAAGAAATGCATTCATCATTTCCTATGATGAATGATTGAATATAATTTTTTTTTTTTATTGTCATAAAAATATTACCGCCGCATGCATTTTTTTTTTTTTTTTTGATTTCACAGACATATTTGAAATCAAATGTTATCGTCAATTTTGTATAAAGTGAATATGACTTTGAATAGATCATAAAAAAATTTGTATTAAATAAAATTCGAATTATATGGTGATTAAAAGTAATTTTAAGTATAAAAGTATTGTAGTTGAAGTGGGAAATTTTTTAAGAAATTATCTGTTACGATGTCATAAAAATAAACTACAAGATAGTTTTAGTCGTATAAAATAAATATTAAATATCTAAACTAAACAACAATCGATTAAATTTTTGTGAATTTCTATTCAAAAGTTATTTACGAACGACACAAATATTTTTATTGCAATTATTAAGTCAAGTTAAATCTATTCTCTGTTGAATTTCATAATAACAAATTTTCCATTTTTTTTTCTTCTTTATTCATTCACTAATATAAAATTACATTTTAATTTTTTGCCACCGTATTTTTTTATTTCAACTAAAAAAAAAAATAAGCAATTTAATATTTTTGTTTGATCGTTTTTCTCTATAATTAACATTTTATTATAATTTACAGGTAAATTAATGGACATCCGTTTAACTGCTATATGTACCTACATATAATGTATAAGATCTGTACATTGTCTATAATATACGGCATAACTAAACGGCATCTATCGTGTTACATTCAGCTTCCCTCTTTTGCTTTTATTTTTTTTTTCTTACATTTATCTTATATTATTTTGTGCATTTATAAAAGAGTTATTATATGAACGCAATCCAATTTATCTAATAATATTTATTCTATACATAAATATAAATTGTATATTTATATATAAAATGTAAATTTCCCATAATACATATAAATAAAAATGAAACAAAAAAATTAAGTGTCAAAGTACTCATGAGTATGCGCATAAGCTTCAATTAAATTTTATTTCACATTTATGGATTTCATAAAATAAATATAATAATTCATCGTCATCATCATCATCATCATCAACATTCCCATCTATATATATAAATAATTTTATGTATATATGTTTATTCCATATAGTTCATGTCCGACATCCGTGAGGACACAATTTTCCGCTTCATTCTTTTTTATTATTATTAAACGCATCATTATAAAGGTAATTTTTTTTCCCATTTTACTGTACATACACATCTGCTTCAGTTTGTGCATAATTTGCGATGCTCGTAAAGTTAAACAAATTTGCATTGAATATATAAAAGAATAACAAAAAAAAAAAAAAAGAAGCAAATTATACGAAGCTCTTTTAAGTCTCTTCGTCTTGTGAATATTCTTTTGCTTCTTATTATATTTTGTGCAGTACAGTGAAATTGTATATAAAAAGTGTTTTGTAAAACTTTTGTCTGAGGACATAAAAACAACAACAAAATAATTTTATAAATCAATATTTAGAATAAGAATTTAAGGTGAATTGATAAAACTCCATCAGTTCCACCGAACGTAATTACTTTTAACCAAATGAAACGTGATTTGTTGTGTAAAAATCGAAAAAGGAAATTTTCTGTCAGAACAAATATTTTTGTGAAAACACAACATAAACAATTTTAATTATATTCTTTCAATATTAAATGAAAAATAAAAACTTCCAAAAACAAAAACTGAAAATATATTTTTTGCTGAATTTCATTTTAAGTCAAATTTAATTATTTTCTTATTTTGGATGAAGTGATCGGAATTTGTGAATTAAATTAAAAGTTAAATTATTAATTTCAACCTACATATTTTTTTTTCTCTTTTTTCTTTTAGTTTTCATTTCAGATCATCATCAAAGATCTTTGAATATAATTTTTACCGCGCATATGAATTATGACAAAAGTCTTTTTAAAAGAATTTAACAATTTATTAGGAAACATTTTAATTACTTTTAAACGAAAAAAGAAAAATATTAGAGTTAATTGATTCTAACAAATATTTTATTCAAAATAAGAAAAATAAATAAAAGGTGAACAAACACTGACTTCTTGTTACCCCCCGTCTCTTTTTTTTTCTTTTGGTTTTGTTTTTTTTTTTATAAATAACGTTAATATTGCTTTTGCTTTTTTTATAAATTTTGTTGCCATTATCATACGTGGAAATCATAATTGAGTGCATATATATATATTGTTAGGTATATTATAAATAATGCCGGACTCTATATATTACAATTATGAGTTACTTATAAGATGAAAAAAAAATAATAATGAACTACAGTAGTGTGTGTATATGCGTATGTGTGCGTATGTGTGTGTAAAGAGAAAAAATAAGAAAAAAGAAATATAAGAAATAAAACGACTTCTATAATAATAATAATATCCATACGCATTCTTCATTCATTATTTATGTATATTTAAAATATCTGTACAATAAAAAAAAAAAAAAAAAAACAATTTAACAGACTGTCATTAACTGATATTAAGCAAATTTAATTGCACTTTTAATAATTATATTAATAATAATAATAATAACAACAAAAACAACAAATTAAAAGGAAAAAAAAATTATTTATAATTTTCTGTATTTTGTATTTATAGAAGCAAAAGAATTTTATAATATTATTATTTATGTATGCGATTATTATAAATATTCTCTTTTTATGTATGTATGTATTGTATGTACTGTTTGTATGTATGTATGCCATGTATATAGAAAAGTTTTAATTAAATCAAAAAAGTAACAACAACGTTTATTTACATTAATTATTTTATATTTTAAATAAATTCTAATATCGTTGATTTTAATTATAATAACAATTAACAATTACATTGATGATAATAATGATGATGATGATGATGATGATGATTATGATGATGATGATTATGATCATGATATTGATGATGATTAAGTAAAATTTAATAATCGTATATATTCGTATAATATCGTTATAAATATATAAAAGAATATTAATGAAAAGTAAAAACAGAGATAAGATAATTTTGTTGTGTTATGTGTTACGTTTGTATTTTGTAATTTGTAGTAGTATTTGTATTTGTATTTGTATTTGTATGTTTTATTAAAAAATATTCTTTAATATGATTTCTTATTACTTGTTATTGTTTTTTATTTAAATATTAAATTAAATCAATTAATGACGACAAGAAATTATAATTAATTAATTAATGAATATTATTAAATATTTTTCTGATTCTTCTTTTTAGAATCAAGTCAAATAACAAAAACAAAAAATAAAACCAATATTCGTCTTCGATATCAAAGTTTAAAACTTCATCATGGGTACGATACAAGTTTTATTTTTTCCTGTCATCGTTTAATCTGCGAAAACTGTTCGCATTTTCTTTGTAAAAATTAATTTTGATTTTTTGTCTCTTCATTTTTCTTCATTTTTTCAAAACTTATTAAATTTTATTTATGGGCAAAAACCGCAAAATATTTTTTAAACTATTTTAGTAAACTGTGTTAATGGTAACCAAAAAAGAAATACGATGAAAAAAATTATGCTACGTTAACCAATTAGAAATGTTGAACTCTTATAACGCGTAAAATTTTTTAATAATAATCTTTTTTTTATTTTTCATCAACTAAACCTGTCACCGCAAAAATTATAGATTTCTCGTGTAGATATTTAACATTTTATTTATATAAATTGTCTTAATTTATGTCTTTTAATATTTTCAATTTGAAGAAAAAAAAAATATATATAAATAATAATATGAAATTATTAAATTAAATTAAATCGATTAACAAACTCAACGGCTATTAATGTTAATCGTAACATTTTATCTATATTTTTGTTTTCTTTCAAAATCAAAATCAAAATCGTAAAAAAAAATTTATATAATTAATAATCAATTGACGAAAGCAACAAAACATTAAATTTAGGACACTCTTGTTATAATTATAAAAATTGTGTATCCATTAAAATATTATTTATAAACATTTGAACGCATGTTTGTTTTGTAAGAAAAAAAAAAGAAAACAGAAAAAAAAACCAGAATATGTTCGCGCGCATAAAACGCAAGCGCACATTTTCAAACGAAAGCAAAAAAAAAAATTGGTTTAAAATGAAATTTAATTTATTTAATGAAAATTTATATTTTATAAAATAACAGAAAAAAAAACATTAAATTAGTGCTCACCTGTGTTTCAGTTAAACTCAATTGTTGTGCTAATGTTTTACGTTCAGCACCTACCACATAATGATTACTCTCAAATGCGTGCTCCAATTTTAATAGTTGTGATGGTGAAAATGCTGTACGTACACGTTTCGGTTTACGAAATGGTTGCAGGAGAAAGTCTGTAAAATCAGGACCTGTGATGAGATTTATATAATTTTTTTTCTTTCTTATATTTAATTAAATTATAAGAGACAACAACAACAAATAAAGAAAAGATTCAATTTATATTTTTTTACTTTTAAAACTTTTTTCTAGGATTTCTACAGTGAGAGGCAATAACATGAAAATTGTTTGAACACAAATTATCGCAACTAAATACAAATTTTATCCGGAAGGCATTTTTAATGTTTAGAATTAATATGAGTATAAAACACTTATAATAAATATATTTAAAGAAAAAGGTGAACTTTTCAATTTTCTTATAGCCAAATTAGAGAGTAAAACGAACCATTTTTGTTTTTTGAAAAGATTGCCATAAAAAATAAATTTTTTTAGCTTAAATTTAATTACACAAAATGAAGAAGGAACACGCAAAGGTATAACTAATACAAAAAAAACTTGAAAGGACCCCAAGCCTTTTTGTCATTAGCATTATAACCTTTACATATTTATTTATTTATTTATTTATTTATTTATCTGCAAGAGTTAATTGATCATCTGTTTGTTTATAAAATATTTATGAAATATGTCAGGTGTTTTAATTAATGATCACAAATTAAAGGTAATTCATAGTTAAAAAAAAATATATACCTATACGCACATTTAACTACAACATATTTTTAATCATTTTAATACGGTCAATTAATTATCTTAAAGGTTTTTTTTTTCTTTTCCGTTCAGTATATAAGAAGAAAAAAAAAACGTACATTAAACAAGAGTGAAAAAAAAACCATCGAATAATTTAATAGTTTTTTTTTTATTTGTAACTTTTAATAAGACCAAAAAAAAAAGCAGACTGAAAGTAGAACAGAATCAACCTCATTTTGTCTGTCCCTTCACTTCCATCCGAATCCATTACCAATAATTTTGAATAATTTTTTTTTTTCTTCAGTTTCCACTAATTTTCTTGTGACGTAATAAGACAAATAAAAATGAGCAACAATAACGAAATAATGTATTTAAAAAAAAAAAAAAACAACACACAAAAACTTGTAAATTGAAATATTATTTATACTTATTATTATTATTCTCTGATGTTTATTATGCATCAAAAGCAATTAAAAACACATTAAAAAAAATAGAAGAACTTATTCTTATATCGTTTCAAACAAAAATTTTTTCTCTTCTTCTTTTTTAAAAAAAAAAAAATAATAATAATACAAAAAAAACATTTGGTCATGTAAGTTTAACGGGAGCATCGCGAGAATCCAAACATTTAAACAACAACAACGACAACAACAAAACAAATGATTCTTTTGTAGGTATATGTGTTTGTGTTGTTGTTCTTGTTTTTCTGTTTTTTTTTTTTACCAATGCCATACTCTTTGGATGTGGATGAGAAGGTGAATTTAACATAATCATGTCATTATTAAATATGAAAAGAAACAGAAAAAAAAGAAGAAGAAGAAGAAGATCGCGAAGAGTAATTTTGTTTTTTTTTTTTTGGGTTAAGTTATTTTTTAGGAAATGTTTTTCTGTTTTGTGTTGTTGTGTGTGTGTGTGTTTTTTTTTGTTGATTATGAATTATACTTTAAATGGACGAATTAAAATTGTATTTAGATCGATATCGACAATGATATTATAAGCGTAAATGTGATACACACACAGAAAAAACAGACGCGATTATTATTTTTATTCATGTTCATTTTCTTAACATTATTATTTTAATTTTTTTCACTTAAGAAAATTATTTAAACCAAAAAGAAGAAAAAAAGGTAAAAAAAAACATGTTTTTGAATCGAGGTTCTTTTTTTTTTTTACTTTTAATAAAAAAATTTCACCAAATTAAAGTCAATTTGAATTAAAGTCAAAATTTAATAATATTCGTCATGTTGTAAAGACGAGAAAATTTAAAAATAATCAGTCAAATGAAGAACTTCTTTTTTTTGTCTTGTTTCTTGTCCACAAATAAATGCCTTTAGTTTAATAAATCAAAGAAAAATTGTTTGTAATTGTAAGATTTTGATTAAGAATTTAGTGTGTTTATTCTTTTAGTAAATGTTAGAAAGAATTTATACAGAATTAAGGAAGCGGAACAGAAAAAAAACTTTATAAATTTCATTGTTGACAGAAGAGGCTTCAGGGGCAACAAAAAAATGTTAAACGCTCTTTGAATTATTATGCAGATTTTTATTTTTATAAAATTAAATGTTAATTATAACAAGAAATCTTCTTATTCACCATCATCATCCTTTTAAAGGTTTCCGCATTCACAATTTTTTTTACAAAAATTAACCCAAAAAATCCAGTTTCATTTTAATGACCATAAAAAAAAAATTACGTTTAATTTATAAAAGAAAGGAAGGACAACATCGTTAATTTTTCTCTACATCATTTTATAAAAATCGTTTAAGCCAAATTATTAATCAATTATTCAATAAAAACAAAATTATCTTCAATGTTGATCAACAATGAAAAAAAAAAAATAAAGAATGATCATGTCGCATATATAAACTGCATCACATTAATTCGCAAATAATCAATTTTCATAATTAAATTTCCTTTATGTTTTCAATATTTTTTGTCATTAAATTTTATTTTTAAAGTATCACCGATATAAATATGTGATATTGTTTATACTAATTCGACATTACAAAAACATATACTACACACACACACACACACGATCACAGTAATAACCCAAAAATATTTTTTTTTATAATTTATTCTTCCTCAATAAAACACAACATAAGCGAATTTAATGATTAAATTAAAGTCATTTTTATTATACACGAAAAAATTCTCAAAACAATATTTTTATAATATTACATTGTTCGTATTTTGTGTTGAAAGGGAAGAAGGAATTTTATGACAGTGTCAGGCGGTATTTCACGGCATGATTAAATTCAACGTATCATGTCAATAATCTACTTTAAAAATCAAAATAAATAACTATAAAGGGGGAAGAAAAAATTATCCCTGACACAAGATGATTTATATACGGTGAATTTATACAATCAAACTTTATTTATTGTTATTTATTGAAGTTAATCAAATAATTTTGAAATATTTCAAAAAAATATCTTTCAACTAAAAAATATATTCTTCCTTATTCTTTTTTATTCTTTCTTAAATCAGAGACAATCCCAAAAATTAATTTGCAGCGATTTAGAGTTTTCCTTAAAAACTTCTACTATTTGTAGATAATCAAATAATTTTGAAATATTTCAAAAAAATATCTTTCAACTAAAAAATATATTCTTCCTTATTCTTTTTTATTCTTTCTTAAATCAGAGACAATCCCAAAAATTAATTTGCAGCGATTTAGAGTTTTCCTTAAAAACTTCTACTATTTGTTTAATTTCAAATTAATTTTATCGTTGTTGTTGTTGTTGTTTGTTTTTTTTTTTAAATAAGAAGAACAAGATAAAAAGAGAAATAAGAAGACACATAATTTATAAATTGAAAATCTGACATATACGAGATAGCCTTGTCACCATTAATGGTTCAACATGAAATAAAATGATAAAAAAATATAAATAAAAATTTCGTTAATACCTAAATAAGCGTATTAAGATCGTTTTCATAAATAAACATAAATTATCTAATTTGATTGCATAAAAAGTATAAATAATAAAATGAAAAAAAAAATAAAGGAAGGTATTGGACCCCACGTGAACTTCTATGATAATGTATAATGTTTTACATATATAGAAATAAATTTAGCATATTAGACGGTTCCTAATATGTTGATTTTTTATCATAATCAAATTGTTTATAGATTTAGAATATATATTCGACATTAATGATTTTTTTTTATGACATTTTATTTGTTTCATTAAAAACTGTTTGTTTTTTTTTTTATTATTTCGTTATTAAATATTTATTTTTTGTTTGTCTCATTATTAAGACATTAGTTGTGTTACCATATTAAATAGTACAAGTGCAAAATAAGTTTCTCTATATGGACAATATCGTTATTTTCTTAGACATGTCTTATTAATAATTCAATATTTTTATTATAAATGAATTTCATTAGACTAAGTATAAACGCATTTGAAACATTATTAAGTTGTCTAGTTTTGTATAAAAATCAATAAATTAACAATGTGATTAAATTTATATATTATTTTATATATAAAAACGAATTATTTTTCCTTCCACTTGACACCCACTTACGATTATAGATTACACATACACATCCATTCACACACACACTTAAACTTGAAAATACTAAAAAAACTGAGGTGGTGAAGAATAATACGAGTATAAAAGCGAGGAAAATACAATTTGTGATTTCAATTAATAAGATTCCAATCAAGATTTTTATATATGGTTAATAATCGACTTTTGTTTGAAAGTGTTCGTTATATATGATCATTTGTGGTGGGAGAATTTATAAGAATTCTATATACATGCGATTGTACGATAAAGGTTAAAACTGGAGATCACTGACTTATATATATAAATAAATATTTATATTTTTATAAAATAATTTACCTCCTATACCGTTTTTTTTTTGTTTTTCACTTATTCTTATACCTACTTAAAACACAAAAACTGTCATCTGCGACAACAACAGAAATCAATAAGTGAAAAATAAAATGAAGAGAAAAAAAAAACGATCAGAATTTTCATTATATAAAGAATGAGAAACAATGAAAGTCTCAGTCGCAAATTTTTAGATTTTAACTGAATTAATTGATTTGATTTGACTTCTTGTGGACTTCTTGTCTTCCATTGTCAGGTTTCAGGTAAGAAGAAAAAAAAATATTTAACACAATAACAACAACATCAAAAGTTAAAAACGTCTGTCAGTCTCAGAGTGAGTATATACAACGAAACCGACACTATAAGCGGTTACCGGTATGTCACGTGTTTGATTCGATCGCGTCCATACAACGATCGAATATTACTCATTATTTTTTATTATGAAGTTATGATCTTTTAAAAATTCGTTTCGAAAAGAATAGAAAAAAAGGCAGAAGAGAAGTAAAATCAGAAGAAAATGATTGACTTATGTACGTTGTTATTGTATAACAAAATAATAAAAGGTATATAAGAAATGAAAGAATATTTCAGTTTTAAGAAGCTGTCAGATATTAGTTTGCTTTTTTCCTTTTCTATTTTTTTTTTTTGTTTTTTTTTTGGGAGAGTCAATAAAAAAACTATTGAGGCAAAAACAAGATCATTTCACGCCTTTTGTTTGTCTCAATACAGACACAAACATTAAACATTTATAGAAGATGAAAAAAAAATAGTCAAACATTCCCAAGGGTCCAAATGACCGAACAAAAAAACTATTCAGGAACAATTGAGTTTATTTTTATTTTGTTGTTGTTTTTATTTATTTTGTCTCTTTCTAATATGTGTAAAGTATATCTATATTTTCTATCTTCTTATTCTGTTGTCAAATTTATACTACTAAACAACAGCATGCTGTTAAAGCCACAACAAATATTTGAATTTATATAAGTTGACTCTATAATACAAAAGTATGATTTTGAGTTAAGTTTAGTACTATGAGTGACAGATGTTAAAAATATAGAAATAATTTTTTTTTTATTATTTTTTAATAATAGAAAAATAATACCCCTCCTCCTTTACCACTCTTCAATAAAATAAAAATATTATAGCACCCCATCATTGACTGATGCGTTATCCGATGTAGTAAAATTTTTGTATTTAATCTAATTTGATTGGTTGGAAATGATTGGGCGACGGATTGACTTAAGTGAAATTAATACGCACATATTGTGAGAGAAAAAAAATGTTTAAGGGTGAGAATAAATGTTTATTTTGAAAAAGGGGAATAGAATTTTTTTTTTTATAAATTATGGGATTATAAATTTTAATTGAATTTTATTAGATGCTAATAATAATGTTGAAGGTTTTTATTGAAATTGAATTTATATTTTGTAAAAGAGTGAAGTGTTTGGCCTTTTTTTTCACTCAAATTTTATCATTATCAGGGTCAATTTTGGGACTGGAAGTTATACTTTTTTTTTCTTGACAGATATGGAAAAATAATGCAGACATATATGGGCAAGGTCCATAAATCAAAGAACCTTTTCTAACAAAAAATTAACTTGTTTTAAAGAAGGACACATTAAATTTATTAATTAAAATTGTTTTATGCTCTAATGATCACATATTATTTTGATTTAAAATTAAATCAAACATACCAAAACAACGCGCGACGTCAGGAAAAATGTTTTGTATTTTGACTGTTCAAGAATATTGCTGACATTGCCATATACAGGAAGTAAATCTTCAGTTGTGAAAAAATTAATTAAAAAATTCACATCTAATATAAGATATCAAAGGAATCGAAATGATTTTGTACTTGATACCACACTAATCAAATATAAAGACAAATAATAAACCAACAATTGTATAGAACAAATTCCTACTTACTTCCAGGAAATCGATGTGGAAATATCCTTCCATGTCGACTGAGGAGCCACGGATAAAGTGGATATGTATCTCTAGGTACATTTGGATTATTTAAATGTGATGGATGTTGTGGCGGAAAACCTTGTCCCTGTCCATGTGCAAGTGCGGCAGCCATTTGAAATTGTGCAGCTAAAAAATGTGGATTATGTGCTGCAACCATATCTTGTGGATTCATATATTGTGGTACACCTTTAAGATCATTTAAATTTGGTGGTCCCACTGGAAATGGACGTACAAGACCAGCTGGTATTCCGGGTACAACAATAGGTCCTTTGTTTTGTTGTTGCTGTTGTTGTTGTTGCTGTTGTTGTTGTGATGGTGGTGATGATGGTGATCTTGATCTTCTCATTTGATGTTGTTCATCAGGTGATAAACGTGTTTGTAAAGGTGTCGGACTTTTACTAATTGATGTATCATGATGTGTAGGTGATTCTAATAAACGTGTCATATTTCTATGCATTTCATTTGGTGTTGAAGAATTTTGTAATCTATTTATTCTATGATGTAATTCATTTGGTGAACAATTTGGTAAACGTAATGCACGATGTATATCTGACGGTGATGTTGGTATTCTTGTATTAACACGATATTGATTTTGATGTATTTCTGTTGGATAACTACAATCACTTAATGGACTTAAAGGTCGTTCAGAACCTTCACTGTTTGGCGAAAAATGTGGTGGTGATTTACCTAAACCATTACCAACAATTGAATCAATACTAAAACCAATTTTTGGTTTTGATGTTGGCATTGCCATTACGGATGTCGGTGCCAAAGGCATCATCTCTAAATTTTACTTTACTATTTTATAATTAAACAATAAACAAAAACAAAATTTTTATCCGTTTTTTTTTATAACATAATTTTTCCTTTCTTCCTTTTTTCTATTCCGTTCACTTCAATCAAACAAAAAAACTAAATTAAAATAAAAAATTATTCCAGCGCACTCAAATAAAAAGCATGTTTTTCCTCAGTAAATTTCTGTAAAATGAAAAAAAATCCAATTTCCAGAAATTACACTTTTTTTTTAGTTTTAAACAACTTTGTTACACTTTTTACACTTTTAAATCACTAAAGATAATCCTCCACTTAAAATAAACTTTGTGCCGCAAATTAAGTGCACAAACCAGTAACAAAAAAAAAATTCACTTGCTTCACTTGGCGCACTTTATTTTCTCATTAAAACGCAGAAAAAATCGCATTAATTAATTAAATCCATTAACAAAAAAAGTGTGAAAAAAGAAGAAGCGCCGTAAAAGTCGAAGATGATAAACGAATACAAAGACAGACGTTAAGAAAAATCTATTTTTTTGTTTTCTTTCTTTAATTTAATCTTTTTCCACTCCACCAGAGAAAAAAAAATACATACAAAAAAACTTGAGGATTGAATTTTTTATTCTTGAGCTTTTTTTTTTTGTTATTTTTCTTCTTCTTAATTTTGTTTTTTTTTTTCAGTTAATCGTCACAAATTAAATGCGATGATGAACCCCGGTTATACAAAAAACGACTTAGTTTCAACGAATGCTGAACACATAATAAAACCAGTACAAAGTTTAGTCTATCTTCCAGCTAAAAGAGAGGTTTTTTTTTCTTTCTTTCTTTCTTTCTTCTTCTTCTGTTTTTTTTTTTTTATATTTTACAAAATGTATAAAAGAGAGATTTTATTGGTTTGAGTATTATTTAAAAGGAGGCGTTTACAAAAACGGTTAAACACTACATAACCAGAAAGAGAAGAGATGACTATACGAAAATGGACAAACAATATTTGTTGTGAAAATGTAAAAAAAAAAAAATCCAGCTATCGCTTGTGCTTTTGTGTCGGTGTGTTTAATTCAAATGGTACGCCCATTTCTTCAAAGTAACTAAATACATTTTCATTGGTTCAAATTATTTCAAATGTATTACCACCTTTAGCTTCTTTTTTTTTTTTTTTATTTTGTTTATACTTTTTTTTTTTTGAAGTTGGCAAATAAATGGGTGTTTCAATTCAATGTTAATTTTTCTTCTTCTTTTCATTTTTATACCCTCAACAGAAAAAAAGAAGAAACTGTTAAAAGTTCATTTTCTGTAATTGTGTTGTGTGTTGGATGTTTTTTTTTTTCTTTGAAGAGCAACTTTTTCCTTTCTTATCTTTATCTTCTTATTATATAAATTTACTTCTTTTCTTGTATTTATCTTTTGTTTTTTCTCGTTGGATTCGGATATTATTATTTCAGTTTATATTTGTGCGCTCTCTGTTTTCTATATTATGTTGTGTGTGTGTGTAATATTAAATTCTCTATGGCTACGGATAAATAAGGGTTGGGATTGATTTAAGACAATAATTGAGTTTATTTGTAAAATAAATGAGGGTTTTTTTTTTTTGCTTTCTTTATTTTCATTTGCACAACTTTTTTTCCTTTTTTTTTACTTGGATTATTAACTGAGAACTTTCGGATTTTTTTTTTTCGTTCTATTTGTACTCCTGTTTGTTTTTGTGTTTTTTCTGTGTGACGCCATTTTTTTTTCACTTGTTCATTTTCTGTTATAAGAGAGAAAAAAATACTATATGTAATGTATTTAATTTGTCTCTTTCTTTTATTCTATCTGTCTACTTCTCTTTCTAATTTATTTAAATAATTATCTTTATTATAATAATAAAGACATTTTTATAGTTAATTTAAAAATGCGTGAGTGTGCATACATGTAGATAACCATTTATGTATATGTGTGTGTATAGAGAGATAAGTGTGTGTGTGTGTGTGTGGGTAAATATGCGCTTTTTTTTTTTAATTCAATTAATTTGAATAAATTTATAACATTATTTAAATTTAAAATAATATATAAAAATTGAGTATGATTAATTGTGATAATAATGCCGTCGCTTTTTTGACATTTATTTGTGTTAATTGATCAATTTTATCGTTTCTTATGTTAGTTGTGTATGTTGTTTTTTTCTTCTTTGTTTCTTGTTTCGTCTTCTACTTTTTCACATTTATTTTTCTTGATCTTTTCATTTCTGTCAAAAAAAACAACCAAAAGTTAAATTAGAATTTTATTTTGAAATTTCTGTTTTTTGATTTTATTAAATTGAATTTATTTTCGTGTTTATTTTTTCATTATAAAAGATTATATGGTGTGTGTGTGCGTGTGTATGTGTGGGTGTTTCAGAGTGTGGTTACGCGCAGTCGATTCTGATCTTGATGACATATAACGGCACCCAAATTATGTTGTATCGTAATTGTAATGCGTGGTTATTATATTTATTTTTTAATAATTGAAAAAGAAAAATAACTAAAAAAAGATTCTGGTAAATCGATAACAAAAGAAAAGAAATTTATTTCTTCATTTTTTTGTTTTTTTTTTTTTTCATTTGTATTTTTTCTTAAACCATGATGAATGGAATATTTTCATTTCACAAATGAATTGCCCACATTATTTGTCATTAAATACAAAATCAAATTTCTTTCTTAATTTGATTAATTAGTGACAGTTTCATATAATGACAAAATCCATTTGTACGACGAGTATTTTCTAAGAGACACAAAAAAAAGAATTTCATTCATTATACGGAAAATAAATTAATTCATTCAATTCATTTCAGTTTCAGGTAAAAAGAAAATTTCTTTTATGAAAAAAAAAAAGAAAACAAATAAAATTGTCTTTTATTCCATTTTTAATAATTAATTGAAACCAAAAATTTAAAAAAAAATTTTAACCGAAAAGACACAAAAAATTGTTTAAATGTAAAAAACAATGAAACCGAATAATGCACGAATGATTATAATGAGTTTGTATTTTATTTAACAACTTTTTTTGTGGACTGACTAAAATTCAAATATTCCATTTACATTGATCTCTGGCCTAAACATAATTTATTTTAAACGTTGATTTAATAAATCTTGGTAATTTCCATAATTTCCCTATACTTTATCTAAATGACAAAAAGTGCACTAAAATTTTTCAATAAAAAAAAAAAACACAATAAACGTTACATATTTATTCTTAATTATGACTCATAAATGTAAATGAGTTTTAACAACAAAGCAAAACCATTTACAAATTCAATATATAAATTATAGATGGATGTTTTTAAAGCACGAATCAAATTAAGTGTCTATACATATATGTGTCTGTGCGTCCTCTATCTTATAATTTTTTAGTCTATAAATTCTAAAATTATTTAAATTAAATTTAATTGACATACGAGTGTTGATTTGTAAATTACAATTTTTAACTTCTTTGCATATTTATGAAAAATATAATTTATAAACTATTAAAGTAAATGTTTTTTTATAAGGAGTGACTATACACTTTTTGTTTTATAAAATTTTAAACACTCAGCAACAAATTCATAGGAAAAAATAATCTATCGAGATGAATAAAGAATTATTGATGAATTACATAAAATATTTTATAGTAACAGCCATCTTGGTCCAATTTATATGATCAAATCACAACAATATTTACCCTATAGGGTAAATTCACAACGATATTTACGATGTTTATAAATATATAGAGACAAAATTTTCAAGTAATCCAATACAAAATAGTATATTTGTAATCTCTGATAAAATTTTATGCAATATTTATTTGATTCAATTATACCCCCTTGACCAATCAGTTCGGCAATTTGTAAATTTTGTTTCAATTACATTGCTATCCGAATATGAATTATTTATTATCTGATATCATTGACCAAAAGCCTGTCATGTTTCTTTTCTTTTTTTCTCTCTTTATGACAGACTTTTAAAATTTTGATTTCTTAAACCACACCATTTATTTATATATACGTATAAATGTAAATCTATACACACATCACACACACACACACACACTCATACATATTTTCTACCATCTTGACCATAAATTTATATTTTCTATATAAATGTAATTTATCATTTAAAAAAAAAATTTTTTGTATATATTTTTGTATATGTATGAAATGAAATGGAGGCGCCATTTGTCAAAAACAAAAAATGACAATTAACATTATTATATAAAAAAACGTGTGTTGTGATTAATTTTGCCATTTATAGTTGAATGAAAAAGAAAAAAGAAAAAAAGGAAACTCATATAGGCAATTAAAATATAATCTTTTTTAAACACATATATATTAATTATTGGGTTGGGTCTTTGTTTATAATTAAGACATTATGATTATATATATTCAGAATTATAAATAAAAATTAAAACCAATTAAAATCATCATTAAGCTATATTGAGAATATTATATGCGATAAATGTTTGCGTATATAGAGAAAGTTATTTCTTTTTGTTTTTGTTTGTAGTTTGTAGTTTATAATGTTCAAAATAAATAATTGACAACTTTTAATGTGACTGTGCTGATTTATTTTGTAAATATAATAAAAATCATGTGGTTTTTTCAATTATTTATAACAAACACCTGCTTCTAAATAATAGAAGTTAATTAGACAATTATATATAAATATTAGGTAATAATCACAATAAACCGATATGGATCTGATCTGATTTGTGAATTAAAATTAACACTTATTAGTAATATTTACTACACATGTGCAGATATTTTAGTCACGCTGACAATATTTAATTTTGTTACAGAATTTTAGTTCTTACATTTTATGTGTCTTATAAATTAATTCAGATTTCATTTGATTTAATAATTGGCTAATTAAATGTGCCTTATCAATTAAATTTCTTTATTTTGTGAATATAACGAAATAATCTCATCATATGAATATTCAAATGAATATAATTAATCACAAAATATTTTGACATTACAATTATAATTTCTGCGTTATACTAATAAAGTAACTGATGCTTACTTCCATTAGGTAATATAAAGTTCAAATAATATTTTCACACTTTAATTGGACCTATCAAAATATGCATATATAAATAATAAGAAAAACAACAGAACATACAACTAACAAGATCAAGAAGATTTTCTTCCCTTTCTTTCATTTAAAAAAAAAATAAAATAAATAAATAAAAATCCTTTTGATATTTTTCTTCCACCAATGTATAGAAATAAAGTGTCTGAAGCGCACACTCTACACTTACGATGCATATAACTAAAGTTCAATATTAATGTGTGTGAATGTTTGTTAATATGTATAATAAAAAGCCAGCATGATATATTTACATGGGTATTATGGGTATCGTATATGGATATATATGGGTAACATTTCTATATATTGAGAGGGTATTGTTCGAGTAATTGAGATATCTTCTGGGTTTAGAAAAAAATAAAAACAACAACAAAAAATATAACAAATAAAACATAAAACAAACATATATATGTATGTATGTATGTATGTATGTATGTAGATAAAAAGACATACTATACATTATAATAAGAATCATCACAGGAGGAGTAAAAACAAAAAAAAAAAAATAATAATGAGAAAGAAAAATAATTATGACGTTTCCATGACAGATGAATCTCAAAACGATTAAATATTAATTTTAATTCTAGATGGTTACAGTGTGGTTCTCATATCTTACAGAAATACAAATACATAATAAGAAAAAATTCTCTAAATTTTCCATCGTTGACAGGTTCTAAAATATTGAAACCCCTCACATATTCATATAATACGCGTGCAAGAAACACAAATTTTTAACTTTTACCATACGATATCGATAGACGCTTGTGTATCGTTTTATTTTTTTTTTTTCATTTGATTTGTCATACATATTTATGGACATCATTAAAAAATTCTTTTCATATAGAATATTATGTATATATATAAGAAAATTCCAATGATAAACAGGATCATTCAATTTTATAATCTAAAATGTTAATAATAATTAATTAAATAAAATTTATTATTTAACTTTATTTAACTTTATTTATAAATTTTTTTCTATCGCCATTTTTTATATAAATAATGAACATATTTATTGTTAATATAGAAATACAATTTAAATGTAAATATGTAATTATGGAAATTTTAAAATTTATTTGTTAGTTTCGTATATGTGCGTCTGGCTTTTTGTTGTTTATTTCTTTTGAATAAATTAGATATGAAAATGACGTATGATCATTTATTGAATTATCGTTTTTTGTTTTTTTTTTTGTATATTTTGCTTTTTTATTAAAACATTTCAAAGCGATTATATAACTTTTTAGTTTATCTATAAATATAATATTTTGAAAACTGTATGCGGTTTATATAGACACTGTCCTCCCACATTATCTATATAATATCAAATCGTGCGCACTTCTTGAAGAAATAAACAAATAAAAAAAAACTAATCTTGAAATAAAACAAAAAGAAAGAAAAAAAAAATACCAAAAATCAAAAAAAAAATAAAACAAAAACAAAAATCAAAAACAGAAGAAAAAAAAAATGGGAAATTAATGAGAATCTGTCAGAACACATTCTCAGCTAATTAGTATTATAAATATATATATATAAGGAAGAGATGATGTGATCAATATCTTAATCATAAACTAATCACCCTGTATTCATTATAAACATACACACACACACACACACACATATATATAAGTAGACACAATATAATATAATGCGCAACGCAGGTATGTATCATCTTAAAGTGAAAACTTAAAGCAATTTAAATTTATATTTATTAAAAAGAAAAAAAAACAAATAATCAAAAACAACAACAAATTATGACGTGTTGTTTGTATACACTTTTTAAGTGTAAAGTAATTGTCAGTGACGGCTTTTATATTTGAGAATTTTTCTGTTTTTGTTTTTTGTTTTTGTGTCTTTTTTTTCTATTTTGAAAAAATTAATTAAATTCTTATGTGAAGAATATAAATTACGTTATTATCAGACAATTTATATTAGCGCCGAATATTGAAGAGTCTTCAATGAAGATTCTGATGTGCGTTTTTTTGTTTACTTTCTTCAAATTTATTATTGATTAAAAATCATTAATTTTTCCAAAGTATAATTAATTTTCACAAAATAAATTCACTATTTAGAAAATTACAATTTTTTTTTTTGTTACAATTGAATAAAATTATTCACTTTTATTGATTCTTCTTTATCCTAAATATTTTCTTAAGCCGAACGAATTTTTTCTCGCATCTTTCAATATAAAATGAAAAAAAAAAAAAGGAAAATAAAATTCATCTGATGTTAAGTGTGAATAAAATTTCATTCTTCAAACTGATGGTACAATTATTAGTACCAAAGATGATTGATAAAATAATTAGTTCCCCTGTTTCTTTTTTCTCTACAAGAAAAAAAAAATAAAATGAATAAAATTATTTTTATAAGAAAAAAAAAAGATCCCTAAAATATTGACCGACCCTGTCTGGTCTAATATTAAAAATAAAAAAACACTTTGGGATCACAGCATGAAATGCTAAATGTGTTTTAAAAATGTAAATAACTTTTTTTTTATTTGTTTTTGTTGTTGTTGTTGTTGTTATTATTTGTTTGTTTTTGTTTTTTTTTTTTTATTCTGTTTTCAAACCTGATAGAAAATGAAGATTTAAAGTCACGATATTAAAACTTTATTTTTATTTATTAAGATCTTTCAAATATACATTTTATTTTTTTTGTTTTTGTTTTGAGTTTATTAAAAAAAAAATATATATACAAACAAACAAACAAACAAACAAAAGCCAAATTATTTGTATCAATATTTTGTTTGCATATTTTTTTTTTTTAAGTTTTAACATTTGTTGTAAAGTCTCTAGAATTGGATAATATTTTATTTTTTTTCTATATGATTTTAGTTAAAGATGAAATTATATCATCTTTAAAAAGACAAAGAAAATTTGTTGTAAGTTACATTTTAAAACGCACGCAATCAACTCTTGAAATAACTTTCAATGAAAGACAGATGCCTTTTTTTTTTATATTAAATAATTTATTCTTTCAAATGAAAATGATAATTTTAAAAAGTAAATTGTAATTAATATCCGATCATACACTGATAATAAACATTTTTTTTTTCCTTTTGTCATTTTTATAGATCGTTAATGTTAATGACAAAAGTCTTAAAAAATGTGTATTACTTTGCGCCTTTCTGTTTTTTTTTTATTTTTATTATTTTATCAAAAGTTAATATTTAATTATTAACCCAATAATTATCAGCATACAAATTTAATAATAATTATAATAATAATAATAAAAAGGGGATTTTTAATATTAATATTATTATTAAATATTAATGGTGATGAGAAATTAAATATTTTTAAACGTTAACATTCTCTGATGTGATGTGATGTTGTTGTTGTTATTTTCATATAAAAAAAATTAATAAAATTACAAATTAAATTGTTTTGATTGAAATTTGATTGAATATATATATATATTTTTGGGTTTGACTTTTTTCTATACATATGAGTACATTATATAATTTGTAACAATTACATTCACGATATATTTATTATTTTCATTTAATTATAATGTAACCAAGAATAAATGTTGTGAAAATAAATAGATGGAGACGCCCGGTTTTATTTAAAAAAATTTTGAACATTTTTAATTACATTATTTAGTTTACATATTAGGTACTTGTGTTACATATTTTTTTTTTAAAGCAATCTATAATTGAATGTAATTTTTTATGTTTGCGATAAAAATAATTTCTTAATAAATTCATTGGAAAATTAAATATTGAATTTAATTTTAATAGATTCCAATTAGAACTTTTAAATTAACTTGAACAAAAATTTATCTATCTAAGTAAGTACACTTTATCTATATAATGAAATAAATTACGCTTTTTTTAACAGAGGGCAATTATATATACAAGAGAAAAATGTCAAATTTAGAAATTAATAATAAATTATTTTATATTTAAAATTGCGTCAAAAATTTCTAACTTTGTAAAATGAAATAAAGAAGAATTTATTTATAAATTTAACATTTTATAAAATTGTAATAAACTTTTGACTATATCGTGAATATAAATAAAACGATTATGATTAAGTTATTATTAACACGAATACATTTTGTGTTAATATAAAATAAATTTACAATAGAATCCCATATTGAATCTTAATAATAAATTAAAGTAAAATAAACAATAAAATAAAAGAAATAAATCTCACAACAATTTTTATATAAACACAAAATAAAACCAAAATATAAACAATTTATTCACAAATTTTATTCCATCATAAAAATTTAAATTTTCAATTAAAAAACGGATAAAAAAATAAGGAAAAATAAAAAATCGTCTTTTAAAATTATTGTAATTAAAAAATAATGGAAATATAAAGAAGCATCAACAAACAGATTACAAACAGAATGTCACTTTTAACCAAAAAAAAAAGATTAAAAATTGTGTCCGGTTTATACAAAAAATAACCGCGAATAAAACAAAAACAAAAAATTTAACTTCTTATTTCGTCGTTAAATGATGTATTTTTTTTTTTTTTGTTTTTTGTTTTTTGTTCTCTTTATATCAGAGATAAAATAATTGTCAATTATATTTATGCGCGCATACATTTTATTGCAATATGGCCAATCAATAAACTTGTATATGTTTCTATATAAAATCGTGTTTGTACTTCTTATATGTGTGTGTGTGTGTGTGTGTGTATGTGTGTGTGTATAAAATGTAATCATATATGATAATTGTCATGTATAATTATAATTATAAATGTTATTATAAAATCTGTATATAATAAACGTTCAAATTATTTATAAGCACGTTTTACATTGACTGTAAAAGATTCATTATTAAAAGGAAATGTTTTTTATTGAAAGAATTTATTGAGGTTTGGTTTGTTTATGATCGATAAAAATTGAAGGTAATGTATGTCAAATTAATATAATCGTGTAATTAAATGAACAACAGAAAAAAGTGTTTTCCCATATGGAAAAATTGAACCAATTACATAATTTTTCTGTCAGTTAGTTTCGAGGATCGAATAAAGATTTGTATTCAATGTAAATGAACCTTATATTAATTCATATACATAATACATACATATTTTATTAATAATGCATATGTGTATATGTATAATCGACATATAAATATAAATATATAGATAAAGTTTACATTTAATAATGAATTATTATTGTCTATATATGTAAACTGCAAACATTTAAATAGAAACAACAAAAAAAAACATATTATATTGTGTATACATGTGTGCGTTTTGTGTGTGTGTGTGTGTATAATATTTAACTAATATTATATAAATAAAATGCTAATTGGTTTTATTTAATTTTAATAATATAATTTATAATGTATTTATTTATTTTGTATATAAAATGTAGAAATTTTTCTAAAAAAAAAAGAAAAACTAAAAACATGCACACAGACACACACACAAACATATAAAAATTATAATTTATTTAATTTATGTTTATAAGGACAGATATACCTAAATACATAATGTACATTGTACATCAACAATTAATATAATATTTGTATATTACATAAATTTTTGCGTATACATTTGTATTTGTATTTGTATTTGTATTTGTATTTGTATTTGTATTTGTATTTGTATTTGTATTTGTATTTGTATTTGTATTTGTATTTGTATATATATAAATATGAGAAAGATAGAAAACTGATAAATTGTATTTTAATTATGGTAGGTACACATTATTAAAAGAACAATCAAATGATTGATGATATATAAATTTCATTTATTATAAAAAAAAGAGTATCTTATATACATAAAGAAAATTATGAATGTTAAGTAAATATTTGTATATACGGTTACGCGTTCTATACAGATTTATTTTCAATAGCAAATCTTAAAAATCTTCTTCAACGACGTCTGTAAGTACGAGATTAAGTTATTATAAAGAAAATGATTATGGTTTTTTTTTTTCTGTATATAGACAAAGTTAGGAAGGAAATAGTTTAATTTAATGGTATATTGAACTTCTTGTTTAGCATTCTTCTTATACATTTGTTCAATAATTTCTAAATGTATCATCTCTCTTACTGATATATAACAAGAAGTATAAGAAAAGTTACTTACCATAATAATTAAAATCACAAAAAAAAAAAAATTCTGTTTTATGAAAAATACAATGAAAAGACAACGTTTTAAACGCGTTGAACAAATATGTTAATCTTATTAAATATTCATATTCAGAAAACTTGTTTCTCTCTCTCTCTCTCTCTCTCTCTCGCTCTTTATTTTTATTTTCTTTTCTTTTCAGTCAGTCTTTTTAAACTTATTTATAAATAAATAAGGTTAATGTTAATATAATTACCGGGTAATTAGAGTAGTTTATTTATTCATATTATTAAGCTTATATTATTTATACAATATTATTATTATTATTATTTATTATTATGTATAGCAATAGCAACAAAGCAACAAGTTAATTTCAAACAATAATTAATTATAATTAACATTTCCCTTTTATACACCTAATGACTTTTTGTTTAATTATCTAAAGATAATTTTCATTTTGATTTTGTTTTTTTGTTTTCTATTTTTTTTTTATTTTTTGTGGAATTACATTTAGGTTACGTTTCTATTATTGTTCTTCTGATTACTTTGTATTTATTTCTTTTTCAATTTTATTTGAATTTATAAGAAAGAATTTTCAACGACAGAAACGACTCATTTAGTGCGCTAGAATTTGATTGAAAATCATACAAAAAATAATCGCCGATGAATCAATTAAATTAAACAAATATCTAATATGGTCACCTTCCATACTATATACAAAAATATTTGATTAAAAAGCCATTTATTACCATAAATTAACACGTCGTGATACTTTTTTCTTCCTTATATTTTCTAACCTGAAATCATTATTATTTTTTTTTTGTTGCAATTTTTTTTTTTCTTCACTTTTTTGTTTTTATGTTAAAACCAAACCGTACACATATAATTTTGATGCACATGTTAACTCGCTATATAAATATATACCTTTTGATCAATAATGACCTCTAATTTGCTGTCTTTTACTTTATTCCTCGATCATATTTGCTTTTTTTTTTTCACCTGAAGTCAAATTTTGACCGATTGATGAAAAGGAGACGAGAACATTAACAATAAAAACAGAATTCAAGGAGTTTTTAATTATATCTAATTATTTTGTAAAAGAAAGAACAGAATAGAATAAAAAGCGATCTTAAATTCCACAAATTGTAATTTTGAAGGATGAAGAATATATATGAAGAATATACGATATGTTTTGCTGTTGTTGTAATCTTAGTTCACGTTCTTGAATCTGGAAATTAAAATATTGTTAGTTAAACGAAAATCTTATTTACTGGCGGTTTTATTTACATGGAAGTTAATGTTGAAAGGTCATTTTCCTTTTCCACCTTTATTATTAACTTTTTTTCTGCATTGTTGTGAATTAACCAAATTATAAAAACCAATCCTGCCAGTTAATTATTATTATTAAAAAAAAGATAAGTGACATCTATGTTTTTTTGCCACGTTTTTGCGGCAACAAACTGAACTGAAAATGCTATTATAGGTATATTTTTCAGTACATAGATGTCACTTATCTTTTTTTTAACTTCGAACTGAAAAACTCGCTTTTTTCAGTTCAGTGTTTTATACATCTTTGTTGCGAACTTAATATCTATTATGACGTCACTTTTAAGATATACGTAATTGATTGATACAATATTTTCTTCAGAAACTCGTAAAAGTGATTTTTTTATAAATAATATCTATTAACTAATTCTAAAATAAATTAAAAGTTTTCATTGTGTTTTCCATTGTTGATATATATTTTGGTAATGTATTTATTGTGTTCCAGTTAATATTATTGGTAAAAATCTAAACTAACAAAAAGATTTTGCTGTCATGTCATTATTTCTTTGTTCCAATATTTTTTTTCTTTTGCGACTAATAATATACTATTTTTTCTTAATATTTTACTACAACCTCAATTCCTTATAGATTTTTTTACGTTTTATCTTAAATTCTCATCTTTTAATTTACAATTTTTATGTTTTTACGCATTTTAGAAAAGGATTTTTTTTATGTTTGTTTTTCATGTGTGTGTGTGTGAGTGGTTTTTTTCCTTGAATAAATAAATTCCGTCATAATATTGATGAAAAAAAAAACTAATTTAATTAAACTAGACATTTATTAATCATTTTCGTATTGACCATGAATCATAATAATCTTTCAGTTTCTTTTTCAAAAAAAAATTTTTTTTTAAAGAGATAAACATGCAGAATATTTTCATGTAACAAAAGTTTTAAAAGCAAATAAAATAAATATTATTATTATTTATCATAAAAGATTAAAATGTTTTATATTATTTTAATTGGGTCAGACAGCATAATAATTGGCTACTTTTTATTTATTTATTTGATATTTAAACAGTAATTAATTAAAAAGAAAATTTCTCATTGTCTCATTACGATTATAATATTGTTTTGTGGTTGGAATCTAATATTTATTTTCATTACGACAATTTCATGACTCAATAAAAAAAAACAAGTTTTGTTTCATTTATTTCCGATTTAATGAATTGCACGAATCTTCTGAATAAAAATTTTAAATTAGAAACAAAACAAATTGACTGATCACAGTAAAGAGGTGGCAATTTGTTCTTATCTTTTGTTTAGCTTTTGTTGTTGTTTTTTTTTTCAAATCTCTGAATAAACAGAATGATATAAAAAAAATAACATTTTATGAAAGCCGCGTTTTTTTAATTATTTTATTCTCTAGATTATTTGTATTTCCCCTCACTTTATAAAGATAAATAATTTACATTTTTTTGTCTCACTTTTTTCTTTCTTCTCTCTTTTGTCTTGACCAATTTTTGCATATTCTCTAAAAGTTGTCCATTAATGGAAAATACTTTCCTTTGTAGTAAAATAAAATTTAACATACTTTTTAATTGGACCTTCATATATGGACCATGAAACACTACAAAAATTTCTAATCATTTATTAAATAGAAGTTTTAAACAGACTTCTTTATTTTATTTTTAACATTTTCAACATTAATGAAAACCTTGAATAATATTCATGAAATTTAAATTAATTAAATAGTGAAAAAATAAGTTCTAACTTTATTTTACTCCGTTAATGGTTATAACAAATAATTGTTTATTTTTCCGGTAAGAATTAATTTTCTGTTCCTTCCTTGTTTTCTTTCTTTCATGTCTTTTTTCTTCTGTTTCTTTTTGTATTTTAATTTATTAAGAAAATTGTTAATATTTTTTCACAATTACATTTTGATTCATTATATCCGGCTTGCTAAATAAGTTAACAATTTGGTTCTTTTTTTCTGTTTTTGTTCAAAAATTAAATATTTTTATTAATATTAAGTGAAAGGTTTTTTTTTCTCAATAATTATTACATTTTTTAACAACAAAATGAATAAAAAATTGTACTTATTAATAAATTCTTATTTATTTTCAGTCAAAACAAATAAAAAGTGTAAAACAAAAGGCTCAAGAAAAATATTGTGAATTTATTTTAGATAAACGAAGATTTTGAAATTTGAACATTAAACAATAAATCTTATATAAAAATGACTTCAAGAAAAAAAGTATTATTGAAAGTGATAATATTGGGTGACAGTAGTGTTGGTAAAACATCATTAATGAATCAATATGTTAATAAGAGATTTTCAAATCAATATAAAGCCACAATTGGGGCCGATTTTTTAACAAAAGAAGTTGTCGTTGATGATCGTGTTGTTACAATGCAGGTTTGTCTCTAAAAATAATCTTTATTTCCTTAAATCTTTAATAGTTGTTGAATCAATTGTTTTTATTTTAATCTGCTTTCACAAAGACGTCATATGTCATCATTGTTATTTATGAGAAATATTTTCTTTTAAATAATAAAGAATTATTTATTGAAATTTAACAATTGATCTCGCCTTTATTCCTTTATATTTGATGTTCAATTATAATCTCCTTTATTTTTTAATTGGAATTAATTTTAGATATGGGATACTGCGGGTCAAGAACGTTTTCAATCATTAGGCGTTGCATTTTATCGTGGCGCTGATTGTTGTGTGTTAGTATTCGATGTAACAGCACCAAATACATTTAAAAATTTGGATTCATGGCGTGATGAATTTTTAATACAAGCCAGTCCAAGAGATCCAGAACATTTTCCATTTTTGGTATTGGGTAATAAAATAGATTTGGAAAATAGAGCGGTAATTATTTTTATTCTTATTTAATTTAAATTAGTTTTTATAGTTGACAAATATTAAATTTCTAATTTTAGATTTCTGCTAAACGTGCTCAACAATGGTGTCAATCTAAAAATGATATACCATATTTTGAAACATCAGCTAAAGAAGGAATTAACGTTGAACTTGCATTTCAAACAATTGCCAAAAATGCGTTAGCTCAAGAAAGTGACGTAAGTATTTTGCTTCTAAATAAATTTGTTAACAAGTTATAGAAAACAAAAATTGTGTAGTCATTCTCTCTTTGTCTCAGTTGTAGTAAAACGATTACAACTTCTGATTTTTGTTTTTTTATTATCAGTTTTTTTTTTAACTTTGTAAATCAAAGTCATACAGACATAATTTTAATAACCTACTTAAAACATGCGTTTTTAATGAATTCGTTATCAGGATTTTGTTAATTTTGATGTTCAAAAGTTTATTTATTTATTTCATACAGTTACTTATTTAGTTAATCAAAAGTCGAGGCTCATTATCAACCCTGATATTGTCAAATGCAAAAGATAATAAATAAAGATTTGTGCTAAATTTTGTAAATTCATTCTATTGCTTAAAAGACGGTTTAAAGTTTTATGATTTAGAAGAATTTGAGCATAACAAAAATACTTAATTAATGATAAATTATTTAATTACAGATTGAGCTTTATACTGAACTTCCACAAATCCAATTAGGCGTAGACAAAAGACAACAAAGTACTTCAGACAATTGTCAATGCTAATAATTAGAAATATAAATTCTATTAAATAAATTGTGTAAAATTAAAAGAAAAGAAAAAATTATTACAAAAAGAAAAAGCAAAAAAAAAATTAATTAGAATTTAAAGAAACTGAAACAAAAAAAAAGTAATAATTTAATGGAAATTTGGAAAATGAAATAAAATTTTGACTTGATTAAAAATATTTTTATTTAAGTCAAAATTTTCGTATCTAAACATTTTTCTGTTTTTCTTTTTTGTTTTTATAAAAATTTAAAAAAAAATATTTAATATTATTATTATAAAAAAAAACTGATGGGATTATAAAGAAGAATTTTATAAATGATCAAAATACAAATATACAAACACACATTTACACACTTCACTGAAACAAAAGAAATAAAAAAAGAGAAGATAAATAATTAATATAAATTAAATTTAATCGAATAAAAAAAAAAAAACAAAAATTATTATATTTAACCTTTCAAAATGATTAAACACAAAAAAAAAATATATTGTTCCCTTTATATTTTTTACTGTTCCTGTTCTGATTAATATTATTTTTATTATAATTATCGTTTGTTTTTATTCGGCTTTTCCAAAAAAATATTTGGGTTTACGGTTCAAAATTAATTGAGACCTGTTACCTACATTGAAACGATTGATTATTTATGGTGATCAATCACTTACGGTGGCAGTTAAAAAGTTTGAATTAAAAAACGTGTTTTTATTTTTTTAATATTTTTTCTGTACAGATTTATTCCAATTTTTCATTTTATACTCGCCCATAAATAATCCTCTCTGTGTGTCCTGTTATAATGAGAACTGAGATTGGTATCTTTTTCACAAATAAATATAAAAGGCTGTTGAACATTTTAAAAAAATTTCGGTTTTTTTTTAAACAGAAAATTATGCCGTTTTTATTCGTTGTTTAAAGAAAAAAGAAAAATAAGTAAATATTCAATTAGTGTGTTTTTTAAGAATAAAAAGTAAAATCAAAAAGATTTTTTTCAAAATTGTATTCTCCTTGAAAGAGAAAAAAAAATCATTGATTGATTAATGTAAACACAGCTTTAATTTTTGTTCTGTGAGCTAATTTTCTTTGTTTTTTTCCTCTTATAAGTTAAATTAATTAAAAGGTAACAATAAATTTTATAATGGAATTAAATACCATTATACATAAAGAAAAAATTTGTTAAAAATCCCTAAATTTATATCATTAGAAATTTAAGAAAGAATGAAAAAAAATTATAATTATTGTAGTGATTTTTGAAAGAAAATATGATAATGAAATAATTTTACACTTATTCGCTCTCATATATTTCTTTTACTTTTCATTTATTTTATATTATAATTATGAATTAATTATATTTAATTAAAATAATTAAAAATTGTGCTGAGAAAACATCAGAGAAAAAAAAACAAATGTTTTTCTTTTAAAATAAATTATAAACCTTTTTAGAAATGGGGAAACGCTTTTTTTATTATAAAATGCTTTATAATTATTTTTTATAATTATTGTAATTGCATATTTATAGAGATTTCCAAAATTTTTAAATAATTTTCAGCACAATAAATAAATTAATTTTAAAATTATTATTTTGAAAGAAAAAAAATGGGAATTTCACAAAAGATTAAAAAAAAATATAAAATTTAGGAACTTGTTCTTTATAAAAACTAAAATTATATTTTTCTCTGTTTTCTGCTTCAACAAAAAAAAAACAAACAAACAATTGCTTATAAAAATAATTTATTAAAATTTAACAAAATTATATAAATTATAGTTGTATTAATAATTAATGAGAAAATGAAAACAAAATACAAATAAAAAACAATTTAATAAAGAAAAAAATAAAAAAGAATAAATTCAACGAAAATTTTTCAATAAATCATAACTTTGTTTTTTTCTCGTTTTAAAGATTTTTTTCTTTTTAGGCAAGTAAATTTAATTGTTTTTTTTTTCAAAAACAATACCAACCAAAAATATATGTAATTTCAGTTCAATGTTTTTATGCAGGTCAACTTCACGTTATTGAATAACAAAATAAATGTCAATCTGACATTCCTCAAGTTAAAATTCGCAGAAAAAGAATCACAATAATATACGATAATAGGTTACAATGGAATTAATAGTGTTACTTACTTTTTTAACATTTGTAATATCATTTATTCATATTCTATCTAAACCAGTAAGTCTTTAAATTATTGTTCTCACAAAAATATGCTCAATAGTTCTTTTTATTTTCTAGATAATTGCATTTATAATAAGGCCAACAAAAGAAGAACGAATATTAGAAAATGAAGTAAAACAACTAAGGCATGAATTAACAAAAATATCGATAAGAGAAAATTATATTGAGCATGTTAAAGTTGAAAGAAAAATTGTTGCATTAGAAACAAAAATTAATGAAATAACACGATCTAACGCAACCAAAAATTTAATTATAAAATATCTGGTTTCTTATGGTTCTCAAGCATTTTTAACAATTATTCTTGTGATAATATCGATTATTAATCGTAGCTCACCTGTTATTATATTTGATAGTAATTTTAATTTTACACCATTTTCTAGTATTATGACATTTCCAACAGGAATAAATAATGCAATAAGTGTTCCTTGCTGGGTATTTGTTTCTAGTTTTGTTTCAAGAATATTGGCTGGATTTGTGAAAACATAACGGTATTTTATTTTACTTATTATTATTGTATAATACTATTATTATAAAATAAAATGTATTTTATACCAAAAACATTAATTTATTACATAAAATATTTTAAATACAATTTTGCAATATCAAGAAATTTGGCTTACAGTTGGAAATTCTACCTCCTGTTCAATCCATTTTGCAACACTTAAAAGACCTTTTTCAGATAAATGTGGTCCCATCAATTGTAAGCTGAGTGGTAGATTATTTGAAGATAATCTGATCGGTATTGAAATAGCTGGGATTCCTGGAATAAAATAACAAATTAAAAAAGTAAGTAAACATTGAATGTAGAGTGCACTTACCAGACATATTAGCTGGTTGTGTACAAAAATCCTGTAAAGCACAGGATTCCCTATTATTACTTTTAATAAAATCTTTATAAAGTGGTGCTTCAGATAATGTTGTAGGTGTAAGAAGAAAATCTACTTTATCTTCTCCATTGAAAATCTTATCAAAATCACTGGCAATTAATCGACGAATCTTTAAAGCTTTTTGAAAATATCTGTCATAGTTATTACTTAATAAAAAGTAATTTCCAGCTAAAATTCTATTTTTCACAACACAATTAAATCCAGCTGCCCGAGTTTTAGCATACAATAATTCGGTACTGGAATCTTCATCCGATCTATGGCCATATTCTATTCCATCGTAACGGGACATATTACTACTAACTTCACATTGATTTATAATTGAATATACTGCAATCGAAGCAGCTGTATTTGGTAAAGAAACTTGTTTCACTTCAGCACCAGCATCCTCTAACATATCTGCTATTTTAGTCCATGTTTCAAGTACCTCATTAGACAAGCCTTCACAATGATACTCTAGAGGAATACCGATTTTAATTCCTTTCATAGACAATCTTTCAGGTTCTGGTAAATCAAATTTCGAAAATGGTTGGTTTAAAGTTGTGGAATCAAATATATCTGGACCAGCTAACGCGTTTAAAATTACAGCACAATCATCAATATTTCGTGTAAGGATTCCAGGAACATCCATGGAATTAACTAATGGTATTAAACCATGTCTCGAGACTAAACCGTAAGTTGGTTTAAGTCCCACAACGCCACCTAAAACATAAATAGAAATGTTAAACTACCCTGTATTCAATTTTAAGTATTTAATTTTACAGTAAGAAGCCGGATTTCTCGTTGAACCCCCTGTGTCTGAACCCAGAGCTCTGAAGTTTAAGAATTTAAATAAATCATGGAAGAGATTAGCTATATTTAGTCACTTACGCCATACAAATTCCCAATGCAACTGAAATAGCTGATCCACCCGAACTTCCGCCCGCTATTCTCCAATTTTCTGAGCTTAAGTCTGATGACCATACATTTTTTGTGGGGCCAAATAATGAGTCAACTGTTCCAGAGCTTTAAGAAAAAATATAATGACAAACTCAGTAAGAACTTTTTATTCAATAGAAGGTCTACCCCATTCCAAATTGGTCCATATTTGTTTTGCCAATAAGAATCGCTCCCTCTTTCTCTAATTTATCATAAACTGTTGCACTGTAAGTTGGAATAAAGTCCTGGAGCATTCTAGAATAAAGTTAAAAAATAAGTATGTTTTAGGAGATATATATCTATAATTGTCACTTTGAACTACATGTTGTATGAATGCCATTTGTACAGAAATTGTCTTTGACCGATATTGGCGCCCCATCCAATATCGAAATATGTTTATTTTGGTTATGCCTTCTCTCAGAATTTCTTGCAGACTTCAAGGCCGCATCTTTTGTTACACGAATAAATGCATTTAAATTGGCATTTTTATCAGCTATATCCAAACATTGTTGTGTAATAATTATTGGATTCAATTTTTTTTCTTGAAAACATTTGGATAACTTTAAAGTGAAAAAGATTAACTTAATGTCATAACTAAATATAGAAATGAATCGGATTAAATACCTGTTTTATATTTTGCGGAAGTAAACCTTTCATATCAATAATTATTATTTATTGTGATTTAATGACTAGAATAATTTTTTTTTTTTTTTTGTTATCAATATTATCAATAACGAAATTATTATTAATTTAAGATAGATGGCAGTTTTCCAGACGTTTAAATGTTTACCACCAGAGTTCTGATCTTTTTATAAACTGATCCAGACTACTTGCTAATGTTTTTTCATCATGAAGTTGCCAGCTTAATATCTATTAGAAGGTAAAACGATGTCTAGATTTAGGGGTTAGAAAATTGTATTTTTAGTTTTTATAAATGAAATGCATTTTTTATTGAATAATTAATATATTGAAATTATTATTTGATTTTTTCATACAATGCGATGCAATAGAAAACAAAATTAAAAAATGTAAAAAGGAAAGAATCAAGAATCGATGTGAAATGATTTTATCCGGCGAAATTTTTTCTTTAAAGAATGAATTATTATCTCAGGAATAAATTCCTGAGATAATTGTATATCAATTGTCTCCAGTAATTTGCAACTACTTAAAATATTTACATCCTTTATTTTAATCTAAAATAAATTTAATTTAATTATTAGATTGCAATTGAAGTTGTTATTTCAAAACAATAAAACAAACCTTTGAACATGAAAAATCTGCATACAGTAAAACCAATTCTTTTAACTTTGCAATTTCATGTATACTTGAAATTGTGATTTTATTTATAAAAAATAGTTCTAAGTGTGTCAGGCCTTTAATATTTGCAATTGAACATCCATTTATTTCAGATTCATTTTGAATGTTTTTTCCTGTATAAGCAAAATCAGTAACCTACAATGTATATAATCCTCATTAAAATAAATACATGCTTAGCAAAATAATTGCTACCGTCATTCCATTGCAGTCGATAACTAATTTTTTAAGCGATCTAAGATTCCTCCACACTTTTTGTATTTCCTTTTCTGTTATTCCAGATTCACACCTTAGTTCTAATTCTCTTAATTGAATAAATTTATTTACAATGTGCATTAAAAGATTTTCGCATGAGTTTAGCCCCCATAATTTTAACGAATGAAGATTATCATTTTTTTCTTTTAGTCCATTTGTGAATCCTCCTGTGGTACTTTTCTCACAAAACAACAAGAATAGCGACTGAAATAAAATATTTTGTAAATGAGTTGTCAAGTTAGCAATCTTTAATCAGATTTTTAATTAATGATTTATAAACACGTTAAAATTATAATTCTTTTATCAAAATTCTAAAAAAAAACTAATGAATGGAAGTCAATGACTTACTTTTAACTGTTTCAATTTCCACAAATCTTTAATTCCATTATCGTTAATTTCCTTACAATTACCAATTTTAAGAAATTTTAATTTTGGTAATTTCTTGCAAATTGTAATTAAGTCAATATTTCTAATGATTGTTTTAATTTCTAAATGTATTATTGATGGTTGATATTCGACAATTCTTTTAAGTAGCACTGGTTCAATTTCTTCACGTATAATCAATTTTTCTAATTTCAGATAATTTATTTTTACAATATTTTCAAGTAACTTTAAAATGAAACCTTCGGCCTCAATAAATTTCAGACTTAAAGCTCTTTTTTCAATGCATTTATATAAATAGTTGTCCAAATCTTTTGCCGTGGAATCTACTTGGCCTTTTCCGATTCTGGGCAAGTAAACAGACGTTTGTAATAAATTATTTGGTATTAAATAAGAACTGTGTTTATGTACCAATAAAATTTCTAAGTTTGTCATCCCTTTTAATAGTTCATGAAAGCCGTTAAAATGATTTTCATCTAATTTACTGAATTCGAAATGTTTAATATTTTCTAATGAATCTAGATTATAATTATTAGTACGTATCGTGTGTCCTAACTTACAGTCACTAATTTTTAGTATTTTTAAATTTCTTGTCATTTTGAGAATTAATAAAAGTTGATTTCCTTTAATTTCGCAACAATTAAATGAAAGAAATTTTATATTTGGCATAAGGTTTCCCAAAAATTTCATACATTCTGTGTTTAACGTAAAATTAATTTTATGAAAATCTACGTTATGAAAAGTTCGTTCCTTATAATTTGTCAGAAATTCATTAAAATGTTGTTCATTTAACACCAGCTTTAATTTGTCTTGTGTTTTTGGATGCTTGAAGGCATTGTTCCATTTTTTACAAACTCTGCTTGCATCCTTAAGGTCATTCAAAGACAGATACGAGAATATTTCAAGGATCAGCTGTAACGATAAACATTTTTATTAATTTCAGTTTTTCAGTGAAATTATCTTAGTCCAAAAACAACTTTACCTTTCTTGGTAACTTCTTAAAACAACCTAAAAAATATAATTAAATAATAAAATTATTTGATTAGAATTAGTTTATGTTTGTACATTGAATCTTAAAACCAATTTATGAATTAGTCGCAGTATGAAAGAAAGAAATTTTTAAAGCCTAACTAACCCTTAAAACACAAATAGCGTTTTGCGACCGTTAAATCGGCAGCAAAAGATTAGATTTGATATTTGATATTTTTCGATAATTAACACGGAATTGCTTTGAAACAAGCTGAACACGAATAGTGTGTTATGTAGTAAATTTCGATACAATCTATAATATTTGTTTCTGAAATTTCAATTGCACAAACAGATAACTACGATTAATTTGAGCAAAATTCTGATTGTGTTTTGGATTATGTTTTAGCTTTAAAACAGTACTTATGATCACTAAAATAAATATTTTTGTACTTCAAGTAAAATCAAGCATTAATAAACGAAAAAAATTTCTTTGATTATGAATTCAGAAGAAAGATAAAAATAAAATATTTTTATTAGCATTTATCATACCGTTTCCATTATTAATCATTATTTTTTTTGTCATTCCTTTTCCAATATTCCCAAATATAAAGGGTTTCGACATTGTTGTTACTACCATTGGTACTTGTTTCCTTTAAAATATAAATAAAAATATTAATGTCACTCAAAATAGAATTAAGTTTAATTGGGATTTACTCGGTTATTTCAAGTAATTCAAGTGTCACCAGCTCCATAATTGTTGATATTGATAGTGTCGGGCCATCTTTCATCAGCATTTCACAAAATTTTTGTATGAATATTCCCCCTTTTGTAGTGTGACGATTAGAGACAAAACCTAAACGATTGTAAGTTTTGTATTAATTATTATATTTAAATTGAATTTTGAATTTAATTGAGACATAAAAACATTGATGCACCTTCGAAAGTGGAAAATGCAAAATACATATCTGATATTGTAGGAAGTGGAATGGAAGCACAGGCATCTGCCTTTAATAAATTTATAAGATTCATTGAACCTTTGCATGCCTGTATAATAAAAATTTTTGGTTTTCCTGCTAAACTTGGGTTTGCGTTAACAATTGGATAAACAATTGTTTCGTTCAAATTATAGTACCAGTCGTGTGCATACAACATATTGTTTTCTTTACCGTGACTAAGAATCACAATTATGAAACATTCATAAGGCGAGAAATTAAATGTACTCACTAAAATAAAAATTATATTAAGAAAAATATAAAAGTCAGAACTTAATTATTTCAGTAAAAAATATTTACATGTTTTAACTTCTTCTTGAATTTGATTTAAAGTGAAATTTTGTTTCACATGAACATCAATGTTGAAATGTTTAAATATGTTCTTCAATTCTATCACATCATTTGCAGTTCCTTCTCTTTCTTCCTGATGTAATGATACATCAAACGTTTCATTATTAAAAATCACAGCATATCCTTTATGTAATTTCTCTTTTGTTTTCATTAAGTTCATATTTGTTGCGGATGATGTTGATGACCGATTGTTTTCCATTATTCTTTAAAAAAACAAGAACACAAAATTAACTTAGAAATATTTGTACTATTACTTCAATTATTCAATTTTGTTGCTTAAAATTAATTTGTGAATAATTTTGATTGATTTTATAATGTTGTGAACGAAAATTGATAATAGTTGTTTAATAAACCAATTGTAAAACGATAAGAAATTTAATGGTTGGGAAGATATTTTAATGGAATATGTAAGACTTCACAATCTTTTTCACATGGAATTTATAATAAAAATAATATACGGTACTAATAATGAAGTCTTGTTTTGTTGCTCGAGAATAGAAATAATGAAAAGAATAGATCTACATAAATGAATTGTAGCATTGCTACAACATTGCTACGATTTATATAATAATATTTAATTATTTCTTTTAATAGAAATTTTAATAATTTGAAAAGATTTACCTAAGTTGAGACTGTAAAAAACTGTTTGATAAACTTTATTATAACACTTTCGGATCACTGTATATATATATTAGCACAAACAAATTAATCACTTCACTTGAAGAACCGAAATTATTGAAATTGAAAAAGTAAATGAAATTAATTGCGAATGGCAACGGAATTTAAGCAAAAAATTAAACACGATAAAATCGCGTTTTTGAAAAAGTAAAAAATTGTTATTTATTTAATTTTTTTTACTAACAATTAAAAATACTGATAATTTCAAAACTAAAGCGTAAAACATATTATCGCGGAAATTTAAAACAATTTTTATTTTTTCAGAAATGATTGAACAATTTCAATAGGGCGATAAAATATAGAAGTATAACTGAATGATAAGAGAAAATTGTTAAAAAGATTAAAATGAAACGTATATAAATGAAATTTAAAATTAATTGAATGCAATAATTTTTACAACTTAAAATTCAAATTTATTTCATTAATAATTTTGACAAACTATAAACGTTGAATCCAAAATACAAATAAATCTCGAAAAAGGTAAAAGAACTAAGTACAGTTATTAATGATAACTTTGGTCATACTTTACATATGTAATTGTGATATAGCTCACATTAGCCTTTCGATCAAGAGGAAATTGTTTTTGCAGAATAAATTTCATTGAACTAGAAAGAAATCATATATTCCTCAATGTTTACTTAAACATTAATTATTATACTTATTACAATTTCTTATGATAGAAAAGTTTTAACTCAGTTTTATTTTTAAAAATGTAAAGCCTCCAATTGCAACTAGATATTTTACAACATTTGACAACTGCATTGATCAAAAGATGAACATATTTTGAAGTTTGTACAAACTTAAGTTATATAATTCTTCGAAAAGATTTGATTCTTAATGTTTTTACAAAAAAATCATTAAATCACCAAAAATTTACAAATTCTGAAGCATTGTTTTTATATAATGAAATTTTGATTTTTATTTTATTGTATGAAACTTTACATCAGATGCTCAATTTGTATATAAGTTTTTTTTAACAATTATTCAAAGTTAGAAAAGAAGAGGAAATAAGTATTCGTTATGGATTTATAGATTTTGTTCAAGAATCGATCTAAATTGATTTTATCGGAAAAAATTAATTCTTTAAAGAATTTTGGTCTTCTCGAGAAATAATGTTTTCCTTAGATAATATTATTTATTTGCTGTTACATCGGATGTAATTCACTAAAGTTTACAAAATTATTTACAATGTCTACATTAAGAGATTTTCACATTTACATTCATATTTTTAACCAATGAAATTTAAATTTTTTTCTTTGTATGTAGGTTTTTAGTAGGTGTAAATCTACTTTGGTCATTTTGTTTGTATGATTGCTTCGATTTAAATAAAAATATTTAGTTAACACTGAAACCGCAATATAGTATTCAATGTTGAAAGCAAAACCTTCAATTTACCTGTGTTAAAACAAATCGTTTCTATTGTATATATTTGCTTTTATAAGATCAAGTGAATACAAACTGAAGTAATTTTCTTTAGAATTAAAAGAGGACCAAAAACTTAATCACTTCACTTTGACTTTAAGAAATGTAATTATTGAAGTTTAAAACGTAAATGCTCTTCATTGTTATTGGCAACAGAATTTAAGTAATTAAAATGTATTCCTAATAAAATCCAGGTTTTGCAGAGTTTTATTGATGTAACCGATTACATTTTTATTAAAAATACTGATTAAATTGAAACGCAAAAAATATTATCTAAAATTTGGAGTGTTTTTCTTTTTAATTAATTATATCTGAAACGAATTTAAAAATGATTTGCCTTAAGATTAAGAAAATAAGATATTAAAAATTGAGGAAACGTAATTAAGGATAAGATTTATGGTGTATGCACATCATATCTCAATTGAAATGATTTGTGTTTGCTGCTGTAAATTATATAAACGTTTAAAAATGAAAAATAAAATAATAAGATAAGATAAAAATTTATTAAAAAATTTTTATAAAATCTTCATAATTTTGAAGTTTTGTTTCTTTAATGACTGAATAGAATTTAATTCAATTTTTTTATGTGAACATAAAGAGTGTAAAACTGATAAACACAATTTTTTTTTTAATCCATAACTCCTTAACTTATTAAAAGATTTTGTAAATTTCTGTTATGCTGTAAGTAACTAAACTTTCCAAATTTTACAACATTTATTTTTATTCAGACAGACTTGAAATATATTTTGTGTTGAGGATTAATTATTATATGATTTAATAAGGGGAAATTTTTTGTTTAAAAATCTTGGTCGTCACGAATAAATTCTTTAGATAAATCTATAATAATTTCTTCCAGTGATTTGCAACTACTTAAAAAAATTTAAATCCTTTAGATCAATCAAAAATAAATTCTATTTATATATTTTAATTTTAATAGATTTTATATGAGAAATCGGTACTTTTAAAAATTCAAAATTTTGATGAGATTTTATTCTAGATGGGTTGCAAAATGTTGTAGATTTTTCAATAAATTGTAATTATATTATATATAGATCGGTACTTTTTATATGAGAAATCATTAAAATGCACAACATTAATGTCTAAATATTTTATATAACGTTTAGTAATATTGTCCTGCTTAAGGGATTTTATTTGAAGGGTTTTCAGGGATTTGATCTAAAAATCAATATCAGTCTAAAAAAAACTCAATTGGTTTAAATTTACTAATTTATTGCATGAATCTATAGATTTATGTATTTTTATTAGTTTCTAAATATTTTAACAATTCTTTTTACTTAGAAATTGAAATGAATTCACTGACTGCTGATTTGAAAGGTTTTTATCCGGTGAAATTGATGCTTTAAAAATTTTTTGTCTACTTGATGAATAAATTCCTGAGATAATTGTATGTAAATTGTATCCAATGATTTGCAACTAATTAAAATATTTAAATCCTTTATTTCAATCTAAAATAAATACCAATTAATTTAATTTCCAATGAAATTGTATTTTGATAAAAGTAAAACAAACCTCTGAACAAGAAAAATCTGCACGAAAGTAAACCAATTCTTTTAATTTTGCAATTTCTTGTAAACTTAAAATTGTGATATTACTTTGAAAACGTAATTCTAAGTGTTCCAGACCTTTTACATTTGCAATTGAACATCCATTAATTTCAGATTCATTTTGAATTCTTTCTCCTGTATAAGCAAAATCAGTAACCTACAACAAAAACAATTCACAATAATAAGGAGTTGGAATAAATGCCCATAGCTAAATGATACGCATACCGTCACTTCATTGCATCGGATAATCAATTTTTTTAACCATCTAAGATTCCTCCAGATATTTTGGATTTGCTTTTCTCTTATTCCAGATTCACAGCTTAGGATTAATTGCCTTAAGTGAACAAATTTATTTGTTATGTGCATTAAAAGATTTTCACATGAATTTAGTCGCCATAATTTTAATGTTTGCAGATCATCATTTTTTTCTCTTAGTCCATTTGTGAATCCTCTTGTGGTCATTTTCTCGCAACCAAACAAGAACAGTGACTGAAATATAATATTTATTAAATCAATTGTCAAGTAAGAATCTTTGATCACATTTTTAATTTAGTGAGTTTTAAAATTACAACTAATGAATAGAATGAAGCTTTAAGAACTTACTTTTAATTGTTTCTAATGAATAGAAATAATGAATAGAATGAAACACAGGAACTTACTTTTAATTGTTTCAATTTCCACAAATACTTAACTCCACTATCATCAACTTTTCGACAGTTGCCAATTTTAAGAAATTTTAAATTGCGTAAGTTTTTGCAAATTGTAATCAAGTCAGTGTTTTCAACTATTGCTTGAATTTCTAAATGTGTTATTGATGGTTGATAGCTAACAACTCTGTTAAGTAGCGTTGGCTGAATTTCTTCACTTATAATCAACTTTTCTAATTTTAGATTATAAATTCTTACAACATCTTTAACCAAATCTAAATCTTTGACTTCTAAAGATTTCAAGTTTAAAGCTCTTGTTCGAATGTGTTTATATAAATAGTCTTTCCAAGTATTACCCGTGAAATCTATTTGTCCATTTCCCATTATTTCTAATCTGGACAAGTAAGCAGACATTTTTAATGAATTATTTGGTATTTGAAAGGAATTGTCTTTATGCACCAATAAAACTTCTAAGTTTTGCATTACTGTTAATAATTCATGAAAACAGTTAGAAGTATTTTCATTTAACTCACTCATTTCGAAATGTTTAACATTTGTTAAATTATCAAAATTATAATTATTATTTTTTGTTCCATTTTCTAATTCTGATTTCCAATCAAAAATTTTTAGTATTTTTAGTATTTTCAAGTTTTTTGTCATTTGAAGGATTGATAGAAGTTGATATTCTGTGATTTGGCAACCATTAAAGGAAAGATATTGTAAATTTTTCATAAGTTTTTCCAAAAATTCCATATTTTCTGCGATTAATGCAAAATTAATTCTATCAAAATGTACGTTATAAAAATTTCGTTCTTTAAAATTTTCCTGAAATTCCTTAAAATTATGTTCATTTAACACCAGCTTAAATTTGTTTTGTGTTTTTGAATGCTTGAACGCATTGTTCCATTGTTTACAAACTCCACTTGCATCTTTAAGGTCACCCCAAGATAAATACGTGAATATTTCCAGGATCATCTGAAACTTTACCTTTTTTGGTAACTTCGTAAAACAATCTAAAATTAAACAATTTATTTAAAATTAATATTATTTAATGTAAATAATATCCTACATTCATAATTTGTCTTTGATTATGAATTGCAACAAAAACAGTAATGAAATATTTTTAATCAAACTCTTACCTTTTCCACTATCAATCATCATTTTTTTTCTCATTCCTCTTCCAATATCACCAAATCTGAAGGGTTTCGACATTGTTGTTAACACCATTGGTACTTGAATCCTTAAAAATTTAATCATCAATGCGGCTCATATAAAAAAATATTGTTTAATTCGTACTCACTCTTTCATTAATCCATTTGTCACTCGCTCCATAATTGTTGTTATTGATTCTGTAGATCCATATTTCTTCAACATCACACAAAACTTTTGTATGAATATTGCACCAAATCTAGCATCACGACGAGCAACAAAACCTACATGATTTGAAATTTCAAATATTTTTTCAATTCATTTAAAATTAATTCTCACCTTCAAAAGTGGAAAATGCAAAATACATATTAACAATTGTAGGAATTTGAATTGACGCCGGAGAGCAACTGGCATCTATCTGATTAAATGATTTTGGATCCATGGAACCTTTGCATGCTTGTATAATAAAAATTTTTGGTTTTCCTTCTAAACTTTTATTTGTATTAACAATTGGATAAACAATTGTTTCATTCAGATTATAATACCAGTCGTGTGCATATAAAATATTGTTTTCTTTTCCATGACTAAGAATCACAATTATAAAACATTCAAAAGGGGTAAAATCAAATTTACTCACTAAAATGAAAATATTATTAAGAAAAATATAAAAGCTGGAACTTTATTACGTCAATAAAAAATATTCACATATTTTAACTTCTTCTTGAATTTGATTGAGAGTGAAATCTCGTTTCACATCAACATCAATGTTGAATTGTTCAAATACGTTTTTTAATTCCATCACATCATTTTCAGTTCCTTCTCTTTCTTTTTGGTATAAGGAATCGTTAAATTTTTCATTATTAAATATCACTGCAAATCCTCTTCTGTTTAGTTTTTCTTCAGTTGCTATTAAGTCGAAGTTTGTTGTCGTTGTTATAGCGGATGATGTTGATGGCCGCGGGTTATCCATTATTCTGGAAAATCGAATAAGACGTTAAAGAAATTGAATAAACTGAAATATTTGTAATATTATTTTAGTGACTCAATTTTGATAAATATTTTTTGATTGATTTTGTCGAATTCAATAAAATAATATTTAATCAATAAAGATTGAATTATTTAACTGAAGTGCACTTCAAAGAAATTCTTATCTAATTTTATCGAATTGAAAATAAATGATAAGCAATTGGAAGACTGTAAACTTTAATTGGTTATTCAATTTTTTTGCATTGAATTTTAAATAAAATATGAATTATTACCACTTTTATACAACTGAAGAAATTATTATCACTTATGAACTAACTTGTACGGGTCGAAAATTGAAGCTGTTTTACCCCACAGAAATAATTAAAACTATTATTCGAATTGTGGCCTTGAAATAAAGCATTTTTGTTGAATTCGTGTATTTTATTTGCAATAAACTGAATTTTAAGATCACGAGAGCACAAAACTTTCTTTAGAATTCCATGAAATCAAGAATTTAATTTACTTTATACGAACCGAAATTAATGAAACTTGAAATATATATAAACTTGATTGCGTTCGGCAACGGAATTTAAACAAAAAGTATAACTTGAATTTTTATTGTCGATGTGGTTGTATATTTATTATTGATAAGATTAAGATTTACGTTAAGTGATTCTCTAAAAAAAATTAAAATTAAAATTAATTTCTGAATTATTTTTATTCTTGCAATTTAATATTATTTGATGTATAATTTATATAATTTATTGTTAGAAGTGCATCACAGTTATTCTCTGTAATTCTCCAACGTAGAGAAGTAAGATTTGATTTTTTCAGTTTAGAAATCAATTATTTTCTATAGAAATTTGAAATGTGGGACTGTAAATTTTAATTATGGAACCTATTTTTGTTCCAAAATTTTATTTAAAGATTTTTCAATCATCCTTATTACTTAATTTAAAGGATATTCAGCTAAATAAATTTTTCTTTTCATAAATAGAAGAATTTTGTTTGCTAATTTTTTAATCTAATTTAATAGCGCACGTAACTCTTAGAAAATCGATTGAACAAAATCCAAGCCGACTCTTTGAGATTAACATGTAAAAAATGCAACTTCTGACTTCATTTTTTTAATTAACAGATTGGTTTCCAAATCTTTTAACAATCATTCCAAGGTACAGATTAAACAGAAAATAAGGATCAAAAATTGATTTAATCCTGCGAAATTTATTCTTCAAAAAATCTTTTGCTTTTTGAGAAATAAAGTTCTTCGTAGATAATTTCACTTCAATGGTTTCTAGAGCTGTGCAACCACTCAAAATTTTTAAATCCTCAATATCAATCTAAAATGAATTCAAATTAAATATTATAGAATGCAATTCAGATAATAATTTGAAAAAAAGAAAACAAAACTGTCAATGTTTATTTAATTCTGATAAGATAACATTAACTGATTATATAAAAAGGTGTGATTTTTAATTTTGCTTAGCTATTTTCAACATAACTAATAAATAATAAAAATGTCATTTCAAATATGATCAAATAAATTATAAAAATCAAACTGCTAAAAATCCAAATGATATTTAAAACTATAATTATACAAATGAAAAAAATACTTACAATTGGTATACATTTATTTACATTGTGTGTGGTTTTGTTTTAGAATATTTTACTTGCAGCATCCTTTAGCTGCAATCTTATTATAATTTTATTTGTGATATAATTAATACAATAAAACTAATTTTAAAAGTTATTAGTTTTTGTATTTTATAAACGAATTTATTCAATACAAGCTCTTAATCTTACATTAAATTACAATCAAAAGAAAAATAAATTTTTCAAATTTTATTAAACTTGAAAAATGTAAAAATCATTTAAATACTGATTTTATATATTAAGAATAGAAGCTAAATTCCTCCATACTTTCAATATCAAACGATTCAATACGTCCAAAATGTGCCTTTAAGGAATCTTTTTCTTCTTCTGGAATTTTTGTATTAGAAAACTTTATTTTCATGTTCGTTAGTAATTTGCAGCTGCTTAAAATATGTAATTCTTTAAATTCGATCTAAAATAAAAATCAAATTATTTATGAAATTGCAATCAAAAAAAGAAAAATTAAACCAAACCTCATTTGAATTTGAAAAATCTGCATGCAAGAAAACCAATTCTTTTAACTTTGCAATTTCTTTTAAAGTTGCAACTGTTATGTTATTTCCAAATTCTAAATTCAAGTATTGTAATTCTTTAATATTTGCAATTGAAAATGCTCGCACATCTGTCTCATTTTGAATTTCACCTGCATAGGCCGAGTCGCTTAACTAAATATAATTAATTTAATTAACAAGAACAAGTTAATATTAAGTTAAATTTCCAAATGCATACCCTTAATCCGATACAATCAATATCTAATTTTCTAAGACATGTAAGCTTCGCCCAAATATTTTGAATCTCTTCTTCTTTTATGCCAGATTTACAGCCTAAATTTAATTCCCTTAAGCAATTGAATTCATTTGTTAAATGCATTAAAAGATTTTGACATGATTTAAGACCCCCTAATGTTAATGATTGAAGATTATCATTTTTGTCTTGAAATGCTTTTATGAGTCCCTGGTCAGTTACTTTTAAACAATTATTCAAGGACAGATACTGAAATATTTATAAATACAGTGTTAGAAGGTAAAGAATTTAAAATATTATATTAAGCTAAATAGAGGCAAATAATGATCAGAATAAAAAACTGAAAATCAACTGAAAGTTAAGATAACATACAAAATAAAATATCTGGAGCTTACTCTTAATTTTTTTAATTTCCACAAAACTTTAAAGCCCTCATTTTGAATAGTATTACAATGCTTTATGTGAAGTGTTTGCAAGTTTGGTAAACTATCGCAAATTGTAATCAAGCCATCATTTCCATAAATTGAATAAATTTGTAGGTGAGTAATTGATTGTTGGCATTTAACAATACTTTCAAGTAACACCGAGGTAATTTTTTGATCAAAAATCAACTTTGTCAATTTCAGGTTCTTGGCTTTGACAATATTTTCACTTAACTTTGAATTTGAGAGACCTTTATTATTTAAGATGCTAATAGATCTTAGAGTTGAAGCCAACATTTCAAAGTGATTGACTGAAGTGTTTTCCCAATAATTCTTATTTGGATGCACTGTTAAGTTTTGTAAATTTGGCATCATCTTTATTAGTTTAGTAAAGGAGTTTAAATTTCTTTTATTTAACTCACTGAATCTCATATTTGTAAGATTTTCTAAAATATCCTGAACACAATTATTTGAAGAATTTTCTAATGATTGACTATCATCTATTTCTAATGACTGACTACCATTTATTTCTAATGTTTGTAAATTCTTTGTCAATTGCAGAATTGTTATAAGTTGATCTTCGGTGATGTTACAGAATTCAAATGAAAGAAACTTCAAATTAATAAATCGCTCTTTCAAATATTTGATATTTTCGTTATTTTGTACAAAATTTATTCTTTTAAACTTGACGTTCAAAATTGTTCGTTCTTTCAAATTTGTCTTATATTTATGAAAACTGTCTTCATCTGATACCAGAACTAGTTTGTATTTTGTTATTGATCTATGAAACAGACTATTCAAATGATTGCAAACTAAACATAAATTCTTAAAGCTAGCCAAAGTCAGATATGAAAATATCTCGAGGATCATCTGTAACGATATATAATTTTAATTATTTTCTATTTGGTGGCTAAATTATTTTAATCGACTTTACTTCCTCTGGTAAATCCCAAATACCCACTGAAATTTAAAATAAAATAATTAAAATCTTAAATATAATATAAAAATAATTAAAATTCTTTTGAATGTTTTGTCAAATATCGCCGCAGAACGAAAGAAAGAAAAAGTGTTTAGAAAACTAATTATGACTAATTAATACACTGTTAAGTTAATTAATTAATTAGACCATTTGAGATTTATGAAACAGAATTTTAATTCTCAGATAGATTAGTTTAAATAAAAAGAACACCTTATTGTTTCATAACTTTTTTTATTAAAAAAATAAACAACAAATTTGATATTCATACGATAATTAACACAATCGTTAACATAATCGTTTTGAAACAAACGGATTACGAAAAATGTGTTGTTGAGTATTATGAAGAAAATTTCGATTCAATCAATAATAATTGTTTCTGTAATTTCAATTATTACTTCTATACACTTGGAGATAAAGCAAGTTTCACATTAATTGTGCTTTGGGTTTTTGTTTAACTTTAGAAAAGATCTGGTCATCAGCAAAGATCCGTTCATTATTAGAAATTATGAAATATATTTCTCAAGTTAAATCAAATATTGCATCCATAACGAATTCATAAATCAATTATTCTAAAGACGCGCATTATTTGTCTATGTGCAACGACAAAAAATCTCCTTTCATTATAAATTCAAACAAAAAGAAACATGAAATATGTTTATTCACATTTTGTATACCTATTTTTATTGGCTTTCCTTTTCCAATATCACCAAATATAAAGGGTTTCGACATTGTTGTTAGTACCATTGGTACCTGCTTCCTTTAAAATATAAACAAAAATATTAATGTTACTAAAAATAAACTTAAATTTAATTGGGATTTACTTGTTTTCTCTAAGTAATTCATGTATCACCTGCTCCATAATTGTTGATATTGATCGTGTCACGCCATATTTCATTAACAATTCACAAAATTTTTGTATGAATATTCCCCCAGAACTAACGTAACGCTGAGAGACAAACCCTAAAAGATTGTTTATTAACTTTAAATTGAATTCTGAATTTATTTGAGAAATGAAAGAACTGCTGTCATTTACCCTCAAATGTGGAAAAGGCCAAATACATATCCGATAATGGTAGAGCTGGAAATGAAGAGCTACCAACGTGATCTGTTTCCATGAAATATTTTAATGAAGGTTTACATGCTTGAATAACAAAAATTTTTGGTTTTCCTTCTAAACTTGTATTTGTATTAACAATTGGATTAACAATTGTATCATTCAGATTATAATGCCAGTCGTGTGCGTATAAAATATTGTTTTCTTTTCCGTGACTAAGAATCACAATTATTAAACATTCATAAGGCGTGAAATCAAAATTACTCACTAAAATAAAAATATTTATAAGAAAAATATAAAAGTCAGAACTTAATTATTTACATATTTTTACTTCTTCTTGAATTCGATTTAAAGTGAAATCTTGATGCACATGAACCTCAATCTTGAATTTTTCAAAAACTTTCTGTAATTCTTTCAAATCATTTGTAGTTCCTTGCCTTTCTCTTTTATTTAATGATCGGTGAAATGTTTCATGATTAAAAATCACTGCATATCCTAATCCTGTATCTAATTTATCTTCCATTTCCATTTTTTCTATGTTTGTATCGGATGATGTTGATGGCAGACTTAAAAAAAAGTTTAAGTTTTAGAACACAAGAATAACTAATATTATTTCAATTTTGTTGCTCAAAATCAAAACTGATCTGTGTTTATTTTTAATTGACTTTAAAATTTATTTAAATTGCCTCACTAAAATGATATTTAATGAATATAGATTAAATTATTTAACTTTATTTTACTCAAGTATACACATACTAGAAATTCTTATCTAATCTTTTCGAATTGAAAATAAATGATAAGCAATTGGAAGACTGTAAACTTTAATGGGTTATGAAATTTTATTTTAACATTGAATTTTAAATCAAAGCGATTTATTTCCAATTTTTAAAAAATTGTTTTCGCTTAAGAACTTGTTCAGGATTAAAATTAAAACTGTTTTCCTCGAAAAAACGAATAATTCAAAATGTTAATCGAATTGTATCATTATAGAAAAGTTAAAACTTATTTATTAGAATTAATCATTTGGAAGAATTTACAAATTAAATTAAAAATTTTATTAAAAACTATTAAACTACTTTTAGAAGCCGCAAATACAAACTGAAGTTATTTTTATTAGAATTAATTGTAAAAGGACAAAAATTTCATCACTTCACTTCCACGTTAAAAACCGAAATTATTGGAATTTAAAACGGGAATTGTGATTGAAATTTAAACAAAAAATTGACTTTAATTTTTACTGTAGATGCATTTGTAATTCTGTGTAGCGATTCTGCACATTTATCGACACATATTTATCGAGATAAGTGACGTCACGTTGTGTACCAATACGTATATTTCCCTGTGTTTTTTCGTTACTCACACAAGCAAGTTTTCTACATTGAATTAGTGAACTCTCTCGTTTCGAAGTTATGTTTAATAAACGAGCGCAGCCGCACTGCCATTTTTCATATTTTTATCGCCATCTTTTTATAAGATGATAAATATTTATTTTATCAACAAAAATAACAACCCTAAATTTTCAAAATAAAAGTAATTTTTTTTTCAATTTTAATCAATAATAATAATTGATTGAATAATGAAATTAATTATAAACATAAAATTATTAAATTTTTAATTTAATTTTAATTATTATTAAATAATAAAATTTTTTAACAATAATAAATAATTTAGGAGAAAAAAACAAGAAAATGTAAATTAAGAGATGCCCAATTTATTCCAATTTTAGTATTGTATTGACAGAAAATCCTACAAAAAAAACTAACGTCTATGCGTCAATACGCACTAAACGTTACTACTCACCAAATGTGAAACTCCAAAAATACAACAACAAAATATTATTAAAAATCGACGTACGTTTATTTGTTGATTATCGAAAAACTCGAACACAAATAAGTGACGACATACGTTTTTTCTATACCGATAAATTTATCGAGACTGTTTTCCAGAATTGCTACACTGATTAGATTATGTTAGTGAAGTTAAGTTAATGGAAACTAATTCTCTAAAAAGTTACAACTTTTTAATTCAGACAATTTCATGGACACTTAAAATATATAAATAAATAAATAAATGAATGATATGAACACAAAACTTTCTTAAGAATAAAAAAAATGCAGAAATTTACCAAAATTTAAAACGAGAATGACTTCATTAACCTTAAAATTCAGAAAATATGACTTCAATTTTTACTGTTGATGTAGTTATATTTTTGATAAGATTAAGTTATTGATTTACATTATTCAATTCTCTAAAAATCTCAATATATGAGAAATCGGTAGATTTAAAAATTCACGAATATGATAAAATTCTAGATAGGTTGCATCATACATACATCATATAATAGGATAATATATAAAAATAAAGTGAAAATTTTATTATTTGTTTTTAGTCTGAAAAATGCTTTCACTTAATGATAAGAGAAAATTGATAATTAGAATGAAATGAAACGTAAATTAATTTTAAAATTTATTTTAAGGAAAGATTTTTTAAATTTAAAATATAAATTAAATTAAATACACTTTTAACAAACTAAACGACACAATTTAAAAAATGGTTTGAATTTATTAATATTTTAACATTTTTTTATTCTTAGAAAAAAAAGAAAAAGTTTTCGCTGTGGATTTTGTTCAAGAATTAATGTTAAAGTTTTTAATCCGGCGAAATTGATTGTGTAAATATTTTATATATCCTTTAGTAATATTGTCCTGCTTAGGTAATTTTATTTGAAAGGTTTTCAGGCATTTGCAACTACGTAAAATATTTATATTCTCAATATCAATCTAAAATAAACACAATTGAGTTATTGTAATGCAATTTAAATTGTAATTTGAAAATAATAAAACAAACCTTTGAAAATGAAAAATCTGCACAGAATTCAATAAGTTTAATAGAAGTTTTAATCATTTGGAAAAATGAAAAATTACTTCAGCATTAATAAATCACAAAAATTAATTACTTCACTTTAGGAACCCAAATTTAAAACGAGAATGACTTCATTGCGATTGGTAACGTTAAAATTCAGAAAATTTGACTTCAATTTTTACTGTCGATGTATTTGTATTTCTGATAAGAATTAGTTAATAATTAACATTAACTAATTAACTAAAAATCATAACTTCTGTTTTATCAGAAACAAAATTTCTAAAATGAAAATAAAATTCCATTTTTTTATGTATAGGATATTTTTTTTAAGATTTTTATTTGAGTAGTTAATTTTATAAACTTCATTAATAGTTGCAAAAACATTTTTTGTAGTTCTTCTCCTCTGTCCAATTCAAAGAATCTGTCATTATGTGTATTGTTTATTATTATTATTATTATTATTATTATTATATGTACTGTGTATGCAATACAGAATTATTCCCTCAATACTTTGATATAAATTCAATGAAAAAAAAGAATAACAAATTTATCAAATTTAGCGAGTAGTGAACAGCTGTGAAAATTACTTCAGTCTCAATTTAATCGTCTTATCGTTAACTATATAAATATATTTTCTAATCATGAAATTAAATTTGTGTGATAATGACATCATAAAAGTTATCACTTTATTGTTGTTCCTAATAAAAATAGGTAGAAGTGAAAATTATTTATCATGCGATGTAAATAATTTAGGAATTATTAAATGTGATGGAACAAATACTGTATGAAGATGAAATTGATTTGTTCGTATATACATTCGTGTAATTTTTAATTCTTTTTATAGACGCAACCTTTAAGATCAAATTTTATCAATCATATTAACAGAAGAGATAGAACAACTGCATACAATCTTATATTAAAAAATAATTATTTAACAAAAATTGAAAGTGATTGGTTGAGTGGATCTAATATTGAAGAGAATTTACAAATGATTGATTTAAGTTTCAATAGGTAAAGTTATACCTGTATATACAAAACTTGATTTATATCTATTAATAAAGAATTATTTTTCTTATTACAGATTATCATCTTTGGAATATGAAATCTTTGATGAACTTATAAATTTAAGTTTTTTATATTTAAATGATAATTATTTGAGAGCGTTACCATCATATTTATTCGATCAAAATAAAAAACTTCAAATTCTTTATTTATCAAATAATCATTTGAAAAGAATAAATCTTAATATTTTTGATCAAACAACAAAAATGCGTATTTTAGGATTGAATAAAAATAAAATTAATAATATACATTTAGGAACATTTGATCAATTGAAGATGTTGAGTGATTTAGATTTATCAGAAAACCGTTTAAATAATTTACATTTAGGAATTTTCGATCAAAATGTACAATTAATTTCTTTAAATATTTCACATAATCAGTTTTCCACACTTCGGTTGGGACTTTTTGATCCACTTACAGATTTAGAAATTCTTGATTTTAGTTACTGCGGTTTGAATGATTTAACCGATGGAATTTTAGATTCATCAAAAAAATTAAAGAAACTGTATTTAAGCAATAATTATTTTACAGAAATTCCAAGAAGATCATTTGATGATTTAGAACTTTTAATAGACTTAAATTTAAGTAATAATCAATTGGAATTTTTACCAAGTGAAATATTTGCAAAGACAGAAAGTTTAAAATTGTTAAACTTGAGTAATAATCGTCTAAGAATCTTACCTGAATTTTATTCACTACGTCAATTGAATTCATTAAACTTAGAAAAAAATGAAATTTCATTCATTGAATCGGAAACATTTTTACTTCTTGATTCTTTGAAGTATTTAAATATTTGCTTTAACAAGTTAACATTTTTAGACTTAGAAGTGTTACATTCATTGAATAGTTTAGATACTTTAGATTGGATTGGGAATCCATGGAAATGTTTTTGTTACAATGAAATAGAAGTTTGGATAAAAGAAAATACTATAAAAGAAAAGTATCAAGAAAATTTTAAAACTGGAAAACTACCGATTTGTGTTTTCAGTGAACAAGTGGAAAATGAATGTAAGAGAGAAAATATTGAAAATTCTACTTATGCTATGATTTACATACAAGCAATTTCATATTTTAATAATAAATAATAATCAAATTATAATGAAAAATTTTCTTTTAATAATGCAAAAAATTTTAAATTTTCAATTTTAGATTTAATTTATTTGTATTTAAATTTTCTTAAGTGACATGACATCTATATGATTTATTTGTAATTAATGTTTTCTTTTCCCCTTGTTGTATTTGACATTTGAGCGTCGTTCAAAAACAATTTTTGTTATTTTATTTAAGAAAGTGAAATAATTCCAATATAAAAGATTTTAATATTTAAAAATATAGAAGAGTAGTGCCAGTTATTAGACATAAGAGAATAAAATCCTTCTCACGTTTTCAGACATTAATATATTTCGCTAAAATATTTTTGACAGAACGAAACTTGAGTAGTAAAGTTACTGACTAAATTTTGTGTGTGGAACTCACACTTGGTTGGTTAATTGTGTTTTGTGTTTTGTGCTGTAAAAGAAAAAAAATTTTATTTTAATTTATTTATAATTATGAATGAAGAAACACGTGTACGGGATTTAATACATAATATTAAAACAACAAATGATAAAAAAATTGTGCATAAATTGCTTTTTAAAATTCGTACCGAAATAATAAAAGATGAAAAAGGAATCAAGCTTTTCTTTATTTGTGGTGGTGTGAAAGCACTTTTGCATCTTTTGAATAAGCCTCACGAAAAAATACTAGAGGTTGCATTAAGTATTTTAGGTAATTGTTGTATAAAATCTGAGTGTGCTGCAGAGGTATTTCTCTTCATTTATATATTCTACACAATTATTTATAATATACTTTTTACAGGCTTACGAAGCAGGAATTGTTCCCCCCCTAATGACAATAATTCTAAATATTCCAAATCCTAATATTCAGGGTAAAGGATGCCGACTTTTAGGTAATCTTGCTAGAACAAGTGCAATTTGTCAAGCAATACAAGGAAATGGGGCAGCTAATATTTGTCATTCCATACTTGACGAATCAAGTGACACAAATGTACTGCTAATGACAATAAGACTTATAAGACAATTATGGAATGAAAAAAAATTTCAATTGGAAATTATTTCATTAGGATGTATTCGTCAAATCATAAATATTTTATTAAAATATTCAAAAAATGAAAATCCTGTAAATATAGATGATGAAGAAATAATTGATCCAACAAAAGTAAAAATTAAAACACATAATGGTTTCGATCGTACTGTTACAAGAGAAAAATTTAATGAACTTATAAGAGATATTGATACATTAAAAAACACAAATATTGTTAGCTACGAACTTATGTCGCAGGAAAAGAAAATAAAAGATGAACGACGTTTTATATTACCAGAAAATAAAGAAATCCTTGAATTATTTACTGGTATATTTAAATGCATACAAATGATAACAACAACAATTATATCAAGAATACCTGAACAATTAAATGGTGATGGCAATGGTTTTTCTTGTCTTGTATTTTTAAGTAATGAGGAAAGTCCATTTCGTTCATTATCACTTAAGGTTTTATCTAATTTAACATTAAATATATCAGCCCGTTTATTATTAGGTAGTGCTGATGTTATTATACATGCTACAAATTTATTAAAATCCAAAAATCTGAAAAATCCATTAAATTCATCTGAAATACGTTATTGTATTAGAATTATTTGTTTATTGACTGGTGATTCCTGTTCACGTGCTAAAATTCGACGGTGTGGTGCTTTATCTGAATTAGTAAAACTTGCTAAAATATCAAATTGTGAAAAAGAATTAGGAATGGTAATTTTGTATTCGATTTATTTTTTAGATTTTTTTTATAAATTCATTTGTCTTTTTAGATTCTTTTTGCATTTTATCAATTCCGTTATGATCAATTAAGTATTGAATTATTAATTGACGAAGGTTTTGTTTATGTTTTAATAAAACTTTTATCAGAACAATTATTAACAATGAAAATTAATCATATAAAAAATTTACCACTATCATCATCATCATCATCAAAAATTGAAAATAATGATGAAAAAGATGTTTGTAAAAAAATCAGTGGTATAAAAAAAAATCGTGATTTAAGTCCAACATCAACAAATTATCCGGTTTGTATTGTTTTTCAATATTTTTATATTTCAAATAAATTACTGATGATTTTGTTTTATTTTCTAAAGGCACCAAAATATATCAAATTGGATAATATTATTGATCCAGAATCCCCAGCAAGTACAAGTAGTGGATATGGTAGTAGTAGTACTGTGTACCCCCGAAGTCCGTCGTCAAATATATCTGGTTATTCACCACGTTTAGATATAAATACAAATGATTTTGATTCGGAGAATTATTCTCCAGTTTGTAGTGATAATGATGATGATCGTGATAATACTGTTGATAACAATGATCAAAGTGATGAAATATTTGATGTATTTCATTATATACCAGATGAAGTATTTCCTGAATGTGATGAAAGTATACAATTTCCATCAAGTGATACAGAAGAAAATGATAACATAGTTAAAGATACTGGTAAAATTGATCATAATACTTAATGAATAATTAAACAAATAACGTAAATTAAATAATTTAGATGATCACAAAATTTCAAGTATTTTTCCCAATAAAATCTTAATTTAGTTTTTGGTTTATGTTTGAATTTGTTTGATTATTTATAAATTTTAAACTTTTGTAATTTATTAAATATTTATTCTGTAAGACTTTTCGTTAGATTGTTCATAAATAGTTCAGTTCAACCTTCTCTTGTTACTTTTTTTAATTGTGAAAGAGTTGCTGGAACGTAGAAACTGATCAGAACAAGTAAATGAAAAGACTTTGTGTAATATTTTTAATTTCTCTTTCTCTCTTCTTATGTAATAATTTTATGTTTTTTCTTTTTCTCTATAACATTTTTAGAAACAAATTTGACTTTGAATATTGATTTTGAAAAAAATCCAGTACAACCAATATTAACACTTTTACATATTGCAACAATGCGTAATAAATATACAACAGATTTAGTTAAACCAGAAACCTTAACAACTTTATTAAAATTAAGTAAATTTATACCAAAACCATTAGAAAAATTATCATCGATTTTGGCAAATATTTTAAGGTTTAAATTTTTTATTTGTTTTTATTATTTTATTATTTTATTTGAATTAAATTTTAACATTTTTGTTTTATAGCCACAGCAAAAATTTCATTCCCATTCTTCATCAAAATTTTGTATATGATTTACGAGGATCTACTGAAGTTCCAGAAGTACATGAAAATTGTACATCATGTGGAGAGGTAAATAAATAATCGCATTATTAAAACCAATTTATACAATGTAAAACTTCAAAAGTCTTCAGGAAAAAAAACTTGTAAGGTTTTTTCCTCAAAAAATCAACAGTTAATTTTTGTTTGATTTCACATTGTATCTTGGAAGAAGATATATCTTTTTGTTAATTTTATAATGTTATGTTTTATATTATTCTAGATAAAATGTTTAGTTGAAGAATTGATGACATTGTTGGGTGAAGTCGGTGAGTCTGGTTATGGGCGCGGTGAAATTGCACATTTTTTATTAACCGGTGAAAAGGGAATTCAAAAACGTGCTGCAATTATGACTACATATATTATTAAGTAAGTTTTTCAATATTATTGATTGTTTATATATAACAGTTTTTTCTAATCTATGAACATTTGATTTTTTTTTCTTTTTAAAATTTTTTTTTTATTTTTTAAGGACGCCAACAATTCTTTACACATTATTAAAAGAATGCCGTGCATTGGATATTGTCATGCATACAATATTAACAGAAGGTGAATTATTATCAAATGAAGCCAGTTTTGGTTTAACAACATTAGCAAATAATTTAAAAATTGGTTCAAATGAATTAACTAATAATGAAGATAATGAGGAGGATGACGATAATAAGTTATTAAAATATTCAATAAATAATAAAAAGAAAAAAAGAGAAATTTATAATTCAAATGTTGGTGATAAACGTTATAATTGGGGTGATGAACTAATAACATTTGTATTAAATAATAATAAATTAAAAAATGGACAAAATAAAGAATGTGCGGAAATAAATAATGCAATAAAAACTGATACAACGGAAGATAAATTAAAATTGGATCGTATTGAATTTAGTAAAAAATTATTAACGGAATGTAGTGACGTATTTAATACAATGTTTAGTAGTAATTTTAAAGAGTCTAAAGATAATGAAGTTTATATTGATGAAATAAGTAAAGATGGTTTAAATTATTTTTTATATTTAATTATATTAAAAACACAACAAAATGAACGACAGGATAAAGAAAAACAACAGTTAATTGATATTAATAAATCTAAAGAAAATAAAAGTGAAAAATTAAAAAATATTCCATTGGCGAATAATATGGACGCTGCATTAGAGGCATATGAATTATCAATTAAATATATGTTACCCGATATGGAAAAATCATTATTTAATGTTATTAAATTAATGTTAAATGAATTAAACGTTATTACTGTATACGAATGGTCATTAGAGCATGTTAATCAAGAATTATTGGATATTTCGATAAATTATTTTTTACATTCACATATTTCTGGTGAGAAAAAAGTTAAATTATTTCGTGATGTTTATAAAACAAAATATAGTAATGAATGGAAACAATTAATATATGATACAATATTAATTAAATGTTGTCCTGCAGGAATTATTGATTTATGATTTATTAAGTTTCTTATTTAATAAAAGTGAACAATAAAATTTGCACACGTTCTTCCTACATACTTTTCATTCTTCGCCAAAATTAATGTTTTTTAAAATATTTAAAAGAAAGTATTGTTAAATTATTCAACGTTTTATTTTTTTAATATCTTTAAAGAATTATTTTACAATTTAATTTATTTTCTGTACTAATTGTGAACTAAAAAAAAAAACAGATATTTTCTATAAAGCTTCTTTTTTTCTAGAATAAACAATAAACGATAAAATAAAAGCAATAAATTTTCAAGTCTTATTTTTTTTTTGGTACTACGTATTACTATTTATAAAATAATAATATTTCATCAAATCATCACATTAATTAAAAATTGTATAAAAAATAAAAATCATTTTAAAATTAGTTTAATATTTAATAAATTAATTATACAAATTAAAAGAATAAAAAAAATTATTTAATAAAACCAAAAATTTAATTTCATTTTGAATTTTAAAACTTTAAAACAACAAATTTTTAGGATTAGGATTTAAAAATATGGAATATAAATGAAACAAGGATTTATGTTTGTTCAATATATTTAAACAAAAATTAAATAAAATTCCATCAAAATTTATACAGTTGACAAAATTATTTTCTCTTTATTATTCTATTATTTTTTTTAAAACCATAATTAAATATAAAACGTAAATCACCAAATTTACTTTTTGGTAAAACATTTGGAATCCATTCAATTATAAATAAACCTGTTAAATCTAAATCAGTACGTTTAGGATTACCAATTTTTAAAAATGTTTTCAATACACTTGGCTTTATTCTATAATGTAATTTTTGTTTACAATTTTTCAAATTATATTCATTCAATATTTTTTCATCTAAATCTTCTGTCATTATTGTAAAAATACCAGACTTATGTTCAATAAATATTCTTTCAATTTCAAGATGATTCTATAAATAAAATTTATTTACAAAAAATTAATTAAACAAATTTAAAACAGAATAAAATTAATTTACATTTTCCGTTTGAAATATTCTTTTTAAAAGTTGTATTTGGTAGAATTTCCATGTGTGCTTTATAAGTCCAGAATATTCCTCTGATTTTAAATATTCTGTAAAGTTCGGTAGTCTTTTTTTTACACCAATTGAAAAACTTTTTTCAAATAAATCAAAAAATGTCTGATAAAAAAAAATATAAGAAATTATTATTTTCATTCAAATTAAAATATTATTTATACTTGCATGATGAACACTAAAAAGTAAACTGACTTTTCCATTTCCATTCATATTCATTGAGTTATTAATTTTTTCAATAACAGAATCAAGCCAACAATAATAATCTAGTGTTGGAGGAATAGATTTGTCTATTTGATTTATTTGAACTAATGACGGCAGTGTTTTTTGATTATTATATGAAGAATTGCCTAGTTCAAGTTCTGTTATTGTTGTTGTTGCAATCATATTATTTATATCCTGGCTTATATTGTTAGTATGTATTAATTCACTATCAGAAATAATACGATTATCAATATCAACAAAATTACTACAAATAATATTTGTATCATTTAATAAATCTGTATCTGTTAATTCAATTTGACTTTGACATAAATCAATTTGATCAGTTAACTTAAATTGATCCATTAATTCAATTTGGCATTCACTTAATTCAAGATCTTCAATATTATTACTATTATTGTTATTATTTGTAACAAAGTCATTAACTAAATCCATACTAATTCCTTCCATATCCACAATATCATTTGTTGAATTCATTAAATTTATTTCTGAATCAAAAACTGTGTCATTTTCTTTTGTTGATGAATGATTTAATGACAAACTATCAGATGTATTTAAAATATTTTGTGAAAATGATGAAAAACTCTATAAAAATTAAAGAAAAATTTAATCATTAAAATATAAAGTAGAAAATCTTTTTGATTTTACTTCGTCAGCATCTAATGAATTTCTTCCATCGTTATCATCATTTAGGAATTTCAATGTATTTAAATTAATTAAAAAAATATTTGTAAAATCAGAGAAAACATTTTTTAAATTATCATCGCTCATAATAGCAGCAATAACCAAAAATATGTGATCACAATTATCACGTTTCATTATTATTTCATTCGATAAAAGAGAAATTTGCATTTTTTTACATGAACAAATACATTTCGTTTCAGCTTTTGAATTTAATGAAACATGCAATAGGCCAGCCGGAAATAAGGCATTTTCATTACATTTAACAACAAAAACTGTTTGACTAATTTGTTGAACAATCGGTGTAATAAGCTCATATTCATTATATAAGTCCCATAATTTTATTTTATTCTCATTAAAATATTCCATTTGAAATAGTATATTCTTCTTAATTGGTAATACAGTTGCTTGTTGTACACATTCACTAGCATTTCTTGTATGTTTACAACTTATACTAAGATTGTTTGGATCATATTTACAGGTGTCAACATAACAAATTGCTATACGATTAATTATAACAGATCCATTATTGTCATCCTGAATTGTCTTATCTGTGATTTTAACAAAATTTCTAGAAAACGGTCCACGATCACGAACACGAACACTATACATCTTAGAGTCTGTACTGGATATTAATTGAACAGCATCCATTGTCTTTTGAGATTTCGCTAATTTGGTATTAATATCCATTGCGAGTACACAATTTTTGTTTTTACAATATTTTACTCTAATTCCATTATACCTTTGACAACCTATGCATTTTTTTAGGCCACGAAGACTACAGCGATTTTGAATATTAATCATGATATCTACTCTATCTTTTGGAACTATATATTTATGAATTTTTCAACAATTAATTCTTGTGGTTTTTCGCAAAAAAAAATAAAAAAGTTGTTTTGAATCAAAATAAATATCAATAAAAAGTATACATTGTTTCCCAATTGTAAATAATATATGAAATATAATTAGCACTACTTAGTTTTCGCAATAAAATAAACAAAAACAATGTAAGCAAAATTCTTTATTTGTGTTTGTTTTGTTTTTTTATTTTGTTTCTAATATAATTTGATATTATAAATGTCAAACTTTCATTCACTGAACTCAAAATATTTTAGATTACAAAAGCGTAATAGATCTACGCGCCTAATTTTAAATGCCGAAAAGAGTAATGTACTAAACTGAACAGTAGGATAGAATTAAAGAAAAACGTTAGATTTTATTTATATTTAAGTTTATATTTATTTATATTAAAAATTATAAAATAATCGTATAAAAACTACTACAATAATTGTATATAAGTATAAAAAAAAGTTCTATAAATTATCGAACCTTGCATTTTATGTAAATTTTTATATTTGCATTGCTAGAAAAATGGAAAAGCGATTTTTCGTTTGAAAAATTTTAAATTACTTAAATCGCAAATAGATCAATTAAATTTAATATTTATTGCCTTAACAAAAGTCCATTCTTCTTAAGCAAATTCCTATACGTAACTAGGTACATTATATTATTTATTTTATTAAATCTAATCTCTAATTTGACAAAAGTCTTTTTTTTTAAATTTTTTTTTTTTTTTATTGTATAATTGTGTGTGTTTAAGTCAAATCTATTCTTATTTCTTAATTAATTAAGTTAAGTACACATAAAGAGATGAAAGAGAGAGAAAAAAAACAAATAATTTCTTAGAATTAAATAATAATAATAATAATAATAATTATAATAGGCACCAATTTTCATTCATCAATTTTATTCAACTGGCCATTTTTATTTATTCATTTTTTTTAAAGCCTTTTTAGCTGTATTGTGCATTTTTTTTTATGATATATAATTTATTGTGTTTTCTTTTAAATTTTATTGATATTTAATAATAATTAATAATAATAATAATATAATTGTTTATAATTAATTAATCTAATAATATTACTAAATTTAATTGTATGATTTCATAAATTTGTTTATGGAATTAATTTTTGATAATAAGCTGGTTTATGACTTTTTTCAATGACATAAAAACTTTGTGGTTTTCCATTGCCAGGAAAATATTTATGGATATTATTATTTTTAACAGCTTTTGGTGCATAATAAATTGGTGATTTCTTTTTTAATACTTTCTCTTGCTTATCACCATTTTTACTAAATGGTTTAAGTGATTCATTTTCCCATGGTTTATTCCATGTCGGAATATTTTTAATATCAAAAAATTCAGAATCTGATTCTGGAATATGTCTAAAATTTGGATTTCGTGATTGATTTTGTCCAAATGCTTTCTTCAATACAGGAATATTCCAATGGTAGATCCGATTATATTTGCCATTTGATTTAAATGATCCAATTCCTACCTATTTTTTTTAAGTAAAACAAAATAAAAATAAATTATTGATGTGCGTGTAAAAATGAATAAAACTTAAAAAAATTTAAAATGTCAAAATAAAACAAGATAAACAAAATTGTGAAATTTACTTTATGTCATTAGTGAATGTAATATACCTTTTTGCTATTATCATCTGTAATTCCATTATTACCATTATTATTCTTACTACCGGTATAATAATATGGATTTGGTGGAAGTTTAATTACAAACATATGAGAATCATCTGGTCTTGAATGATGTCTTGATTCAACAGCTAAACGTTTTCTATGATGACTGGGTGATATTCTCAATTTGGATAATCCAAGTTTACTAAAATAATAAAAACATATTCATTAATTTATTCATAATTTTGAATTAAAATAATTCTTACTCAAACATTTCTATGTTCGTATCAACTGTTTTCTTTTTATCAATATTTGTATTTATTTTATCTGATGGAAAATTTAATGATTTTTCTAAATGTTTTACATTTTCATTTTCATCAGGTGCAGAAATTATATGTGATATTTTAGAATCTTTAAATTGTCTTTTTGTTGTGGTTGCAGCAGTTGTTAAATGTAAAATGAAAATGATGAAAAAACTGAAAAAATAAACAAAAAATAATTTTTATTAATTAAATTATTAAAACGCAATGAATAAATTATTCTATGCGTAATTTACTACATTTAAATTTACAGAGGTGTTTTATGAAGCAACAAGTAATAAATTATGCGTTTAATTTGTATATTTTGTTGTTGTTGTTGTTGTTTTGACTTAAACAAAAAATAAAACAGTGGAAAATTTTTAATCCAAAACAAAATAAATAATAAAAGCGAATCATTTGAATTACTTTTAATTGAATTAAAAAAGTAAAAGACAAAAAAAAAACACCCAAAAGACAAAAGTATATTTTTTCTTATTGGTAAAAAAAAAAACAGAATAAAGACACAAAAAAAAAATTACATTATAAAAAGCAAGCTCAAGAACAGAAACTAACAAAAAAAAAAAAGCTACTGGAGGAAAAAAGCACCTAAATTACGCAGTCTTTAAGATCGTCGATCCGTGATCAAAACTTCTTTAGTATAAAAAAAAAAAAGAAGAAAAGAATAAAAATCAAGAAACAAAAATTAAACCATATCAAAACCGTTGAGCACGTGACTTTTAGAAAAAGATGAAAATAATAATAGAGTTAGAAATGTGGATGATTGATTTTTTATTTAATATCTAATTAATTAATTAATTAAATTAAAAGAAATGAAAAGAGAATTAATGTAAAAAGTATCGGATATTTAAGTGAATATATTTATCGATTTAATTAATTGAAGTTAAATTGTTTATTTCGTTCATTAAATTCAATTGTGAAATTTTGTACGTTTTCAGCCTTCAGGTAAATTTAAAAAAAAATATATAAGAAATTTACGTTTACTTGATTTATGTTGGAAAATTGTGAATATAAAAATTTGTGAAAGTTAAAAATCAACATCATCATTTAATTTTCGTTTTCATTTTATCTAATTTTTTCCCACAAAAAAAGGGAAAACTATTCATAATTATCTTTTATTTTTGTATCAGAATTAAAAAAATTAATATTTTATGATGCATACAGACACACAGAGAAACATAAGCATAAGAAAATATTTCAAAAAAATAATATGTAGTTAAATGTGGTTGTCGCTTTTATTATTATTGTAATTATTAGTATCGTCTTCTTTTTTTTTTTTGTTCAGTTTAACTTTAAAACAAGAAACTGTTTTTAATCGGTTCAAAGAAGTTTTATACCTTTATATACATTTATTCTTATGTTTTTTATTTATTCTTTTCAGTTGCGAAGACAAAAAAAAAAAAAGATAGAGAAAGAAAAGAAACAACGAAAAACAGTGCGTAAAAAATTTAATCTTCTCAATGTAAAAGAAGAATTATGTTTCTGTGAATTTTGATTTGTCTTCTCCTTTTATCTTTAAATTATATTCAACATTAATTTAATTAAATTCTTTTAAGTTATAGAATGAAATATGTTGACCAACATACATTGTGGTGAGCCATATAGATCAAGTGTCAGAGTAATTTAGAATTTACTTGCAATTATAACTTCTCATTCCAGAATTATTCAAATTAAAGTAATTATTTATAAAAGTCAAAGATTAAACTCACGACATTATGATTAAATGTTGGACACACAGGCTCCTATTCTATTCGCAAATAAATTTATATTTATATCATTTTGGATTATAGAAACAATTCTATTAAGAACAAAATTTTATCTATAACATTTAATTTGTGATTGACATTAGATTGGCATTTATAAATAATTTTAAAAAATCACTCTTAAATTTTTGACAAATAATACATAACATTAAGTTCTTAAGTATCTATGATAAGTATCTTTTACAATTTTTATTTTTATCTTAACTTCTAATCTTTAATTCTTTAAATTATTATTTCTCTTAATTTTTTAATTCTTTTATAAATTTTTATTTTCATTCTTTGTGTCTAGTCAATGTTTCTTTAAGAGAATAACTTGTTGGAGTTGTTTTTATTTAGTTGTTGTTGTTGTTGTTGTTGTTATTTTTTGGTGTGTTGAGTGAGTGTGTTTCACTCTAGAGTGTTTTTTTCTTTTCTTATTTTATTCTTCATATGATTTTTTTTTTATTTAATAAAAACATTTTTAAATTGACTGTGACTGTGACTATTTATGTATATTATTGCATATATTGTTAAAAATATGATGATGATGATGATGTTGATGATGATTGTGTATTGAGATTATTATAAAGTTACACAAATTCTTAAAGAATAAAAACATGTAAAAACAAAAAAAAAATGAATAATAATTTTTAATATTGAAAATAAGAAAATAAAAAATCGAAAACATTTTATTCTCTGTGATTATTTTTATTTCTTATAGAAAATATATTTTTGTGGGTTTAAATGAATAAAGCGATAAACTGAAAAGGAGAGGTGAATGAACCTTTAATTTATTAATTATATATTATTACTTGAAACTCTCCTTTGCATATTTGATGATATTAATTAAGTCAAATCAATTAAAAAAAAATAATTCTGTTCTTTTAAAAGATTAAAATTTTCATTAGCATTAAAATAATTAAATGTAACATGAATGTGTCTTAAATGTAACTGTCATTCTTGTGTCTCATAAAAAAGAAGAAATATTATAAAATACGACAAATTGACTTTAAATTTAATTGAATCAATGTCTTTGATCGAAAAGTAAAGTGATAATTGACTGTGATAAAAACGTCAACGTTATTCAAATTTGCTTATAATATAAAAAAAATAAGAAGAAAAAAATCAATCAATATTAAAAAATATGTACCTATAAAGATTTTCTTTATTTATGTCGGCTTTGGTAATTAGAACTGTCAATCGTTTTCAATTACAAAAAATAAAAAATAAAAATTAATCTGAAGAAACTTTTGTGGAAAAAAAAATGACTCAAAAGACACGGATAATCGATCTGAGTAGTTTGAACCAAATAATCGACATCAAATAAATTTTCTATTTTTTTCCTTTTTCTCTTATTAAAATTAGAAATTTATTCCAAGATATTTTTTTTTATAATTGGAATCAGAAAAGACAATAAAAGTACAAATAAATCTATAATTCGTGCGTTTCAACTTAAAACCAGCACAAGACTATGTCCATGTCAGTAAAAAATTCAAATTGAATTTCTCTTAAAGAAAATCTTTCAAAATAAAAATTATAAGAATAAATATAAAATAATGTAAGCTGAATTGTTATAAGTGAATAGATCTCTAGTTAACGTTTAATATATTTTCATAGGAAAATACTAAAGTTTAAAGCACACAAATTCTCCACTTCAACAATAAATATGCAAATATCCAATTTGAATTTATACAATTATTATTGAATTTGTATTATTATTGAATTTTTGAATAAAGACGCGAAAGACAAAAACATTTTATATGCAAATATAAGATTTGTCGATTTTAACTCTTCTTCTTTTTCATCTTCATCTTTATTATTATTATGTATATTTTCTTGTACTTCTTCAACTATTTTTTTTTTTATAAAAAATGTCTTGATGTAACAAAAATCATTTACAAATAAGTTTATATAAAAGAAGAAAAGAGTTAAGAAGAATAGAAAAAAAAACACGAAAGAATAACGATATACCTTGATGTAAAATAGTTTTTTTATTTTGAATGATTTCTTCTTCTCTTATTTCATTGTCAATACTAAATTGACATCCGATTGTTATGTCAATTGAATTGTTGTCAAAAGATTTTCAAATTTCAATTATATATGCTTCTTACAAGTTTACAACTTTTACATTAAATTATATAAAAAAGATCTTGTTTCATTGATTACTTGATTATTTTTTCCTACTGATTCCTGATCCGAATTGACAATTTCCTATCAGATACAATTATAAATGAAGTCGTATTTTTTTATTTATATTCAGTAAAAAAAAAATACAACATAAAAGAAGACGATTAATGTACAAAGTTAATCATTCGTTTAATCGTATTGAATCTTTAAGTTATATAATTTCAGAGAGAAATAGAAGAAACTGATGATGGCAAAATATAAGAATAAAAAAAATTAACTTGTTGAAATGCATATTTATTTATTTATAAATAATACAACATAAAAAAAATGAAGAAGGTAAATTTAAAAACATTTTAATTTAAAAATGCGATTAAAATATAATTTCCTTTTGCGCGAACTCAACAAGTAGAAAAAGTTAAATCCAACAAAAAAATGTCGCGACAACCCAAACAAGAAAAAAAGAACAACTAAAATCATGAAAGATTATTTTGTTGCTTTTTTTTTTATTTTTGCAAATTTTGTCGACCAAAAAATTATAACAAAAATTCGTCACGCAATTTTGTTTATAACAAGCAGAAGAGACGAACAAACTAGAGTTTTTTTTTTCTTTTCTATAAAATTCTTAGAAAAAAAATAAAACAAAAAAAAAATTAATCTGTCTTTAACTTTTTATAAGAAAGAAAAGAGAAGAAATTAAAAGAAATGAAAGACATTTTTGTATTTGTCTACGGATTTGTACATTTTATTTTAGTTCATCAGAAAATGTTTCACTTGTTTTGTCACATTCCTCATCGATATATCCATATTTTTAATAAAACAATTTTCTTTTAATAAAAGTAAAACAATATGATCAAAGATGGCTTTTTGATCATCATCCCATTTTTAACAATATCTTAATGTATTTTATGATGAATACCTTAAATAGAATTCAATATAAAATCTCTCATTACTTTGTTATAAGAAAATTAACGACAATTGATGACAATCAGACATAATTCTAGTTCATACCATTTGAATTCTAATAATTCTCTGATGTAACATACAGAATAATTTTACATTTTATTAAAATTAAAAAAAAAATTTATATAATAAATGTGATTAACGATTGCAAATTTAATTCAAAACAATTTAAAAATAAATTCATGTAAAATGACGTGACTTGAATAATTTTCGATTTTTCTTTATAGTAAAAGTTAACATGAATTTTATAAAGTTTCGTATGTGATTGATGTGTTTATTCTTAAATTTAAAAGAATCTTTATAATTAACTCAAACAGATAATAGGCACGCACAAAAGACAAGATATAACAATTTCCGAATAAAATCCCTTTTATTCCCTCCTATATTCATAAAATATATAAAAATCATAAAAACAAACAGCAAATCTTTTGTTAAGAAGATCATTATTTTGTTGTTCTTTTATAAATAAGAAAAGATGAACAGGATGATGAAGATGATCATGATGAGATCGAGATGACCATCAAATTATAAATGATAAAACATTATTATATTATTTATTGTAGAGAGAACATAAATTTCAAGAGCTTCTAAATATTTCTTTTGTCGCATCTCGTGTTACTTCTTAAAATAACATCAACAACAAATGAAAGATGGAAAAAAAATAATAAATAAATGAAAACAAAAACATAAAGAATTAAAGATGAACGTTTCTGTCTTTCAAGAAAACTACAAGTAGATGTGATGAAGAATAAAAAGAACAATTCACTTGTTCTCTTATGCTCAATTAACCTTCGTTTAAAAATGAAAAATAAAGAAGTGAAAAAGAAGAACAAGAAAAAGACGAAGAAAAAATGTAAAGGTTTATTTATGAACAAATGATTTGACGTGAAATGTTCTTCTGTTCATCTATCTGTAATATTTGTCTTCATCTTAACTTTTATAAAGTTTATTCATCGATAAAATTTTAATAAATAAATGAAAGATGAATGAAACTTTTCTTGTGTGAAAATCAAAACAGATAATATCGATACGGAAGCAACAGAAAATTCAAATCTTACTTTATTTTCTATTTACAATTCTTTTAATTCACATTTTCTTTTTATCATTCGTTTAATTTTTGCATTTCTTAAACAAGTACCTAATTGTATCTTAGCTGTCCATCTTTTCTATATGTCTTTCTCTTATACATTACTTGCGAATAACGGACAGAACATTATGGACTTAACATTGAAGAGTGTAATATTTGAGTACAAAAACTGTTTACTTAATATTTTATCCATCTACATAAAATAATATCTTACTTCATCGACACAGAAATATAAACAACAACAACTACAAAAACAATGTGTTAGAGATTTATTAGATGATTGACTTATGTATATACTTATCGATTGTGTTGGGATACGCCACTTACTTAATAAAGAATAAAAAAATAAGAAGAAATATTCCGCTATTTGCCCCCTGTACTAAATTCCTCCTTCATTTCTTTTGTCATTCTTTTATTTTTTCTTTAAATTTTTTCGTTGTTTTTTTTATTTTTTTTTTGTGTGCAAATTAAAATTTAAAATTTAATGCAATTTCTTTTTGACTTGGTTCGGTTACATGAAAATGGCATTGACATTCAGTTTATGTTTTGCACATATACATAATAATATGATCGGATGCGAGGTGAATAAACAAACAAAATGTGTGTATTTTTTTTTTTACAAATTTTTTTTTTTTCGTTTGTAGATTTTTTTGTTAAAGAATGAAAAGAAAAGATTTTTCATGTGGGAAAATTTTTTAACAAAAAAAACAAACAAATATATAAATAAATGTGTTAAAAGGAAAAGACCTCCGCCGCTGTCTGAAATCAATGTTTGCTTACGGAATTTAGATTTCTTTTGTGAATGAAATTATTAATCTTGAATAAATTTATTTATTTAACGATTTATTTGAATAACATCAAAAAAAAATTTAATGACCTCTAACCCTTATCAAGATCAAAATATTCAATTTATCATATTTCAATAACAAAAACAAATCAACAAAGATCAGGGACAAGCTTGGACACGAAAAATACTTAATTTATCAACGAAAAAAAAAAAACAATTGAACCTTCAAACTTAAACTGAAGCTTTTAAAAAGCGTATATAACGGTTCAGGAAAATCATCGGCCCTATTAACTTTATATTTTTTTTAAACGTTTATTTTTTTACTTCCTCAAATAATTTTTTCTCTCCATTTTTCAAGATTGTTTTGCTTTGTTTTTTTTTTTTTTGCTCTTTTAGTTTTGATTCCTCGTCTATAAGTTAAGTAGTAAGGTTGATAATTCTTTATAAGTACTTGATGTAATTGAAATAATTTTCTTCTATTTTTTTATAAAACCGATTAGAAATGCGTCAACGACATAAACTCTATAATTTTTTATACAATTTTCTATGGATGATAAACTAACTACTGAATTACCCGCATATACTTCTTTTTATTACTTATTACTTATTATTATTATTATTTTACTTCCGTTTCTGTTTTAGATAAATGCATATAGAAAACTTCAGCACTTCATAAAAAAATAATTTTTATTTTATAACGATTACTTTAGAATAAATAAAGAAAAAAAAAGACAAACGTTTATTAAACTAAGCGATGTAACGAGCGTTTAATTTGTGCCTACAGCTAGAAAGATATAATGTTGATTCATAGATATTATGTGCGATGAAATATCTATTAAAAAAGGGTACAATTTAAATCGAAATAATCTAATTAACTTAACTGGAAGTACCTTTTTTCGTTTAACATTTATTATCATTATTTAATGATTAAGGTTAGACTAACTTGAGATTTTAATAGATACTTTTAAGTGCGAGAAAATTTTATTGGTTGCACGTTCATAAAAAATAATAAGAAATTAAATGTGAATGACAGTTAAAATAATTTTGTTTAATTTCTTGGAATGGTTGCAAATGCAAAACAATTGCACAGCTGACTTATTTTTCTTTTCTTAAATTATTAAAACTTAATTAAATAATTGGGGAAGTCAGTCAGCCTATTAATTTGATTATTTATTAATTTTACTGGTGAAATTCTTTAAAAAACAAAAAATCAAAATTAAAATTCAAACAAAACTAATTAAAAGCTTTTAAATATTTTGTTCCCAATGGAATATTCTCTAAAAAGGGTTAAATCTGAATGAAGAGGGTTACGAAAAATATGAAAAAAAATTTTTGTCGTAATGATAAATATTTAGGTTAAAAAGGTTTTACGTTTTCAATTCTACTGACTTTATATTTTTATGAAAACAATAAATCTTCAACAATTTACATTTGGATTTATATTTTATTAGTTTTGTGACGTGTTTTTTAAAGACATTTTTAATATCGCTTAACTTCAAAAAATAACAATAATAATAGAATAAACAGAAATAAATTTCAATAAAGATTTAAATTTTATGAGACATTTTTTACAAATTATTTATTTCTTACGAATAACAAAAAAACTAAAATAAATATAAATCAAATCTTTGAAATTGCATAAAAGAAACAGTCAGACAGATAACAAATTTCTTTTCATTTATAAAAATTTTTACATAAAATAAAATTGGAGTTAAAATTCTTTGTGTCCATTATAAAATAAATATATTAAAATTAATAAAAAAAAAAATGGCAAATTGTTGTTTTGTATTTTTTATACAAAAAAAAAAAAAGATTAAATGGTAAAGAGAATTTTTCACTTGTACAGAATTAAATATAAATTTCAGTACACAAGACAAAAATTATTTATTCTTCATATAAATAAAGGCAAATCGACCAAATACAAAACAAAATAAAAAATAAAAGCATCAGATGGTAAATTCTAGAATAAAATAAACTGATACAACATAATTTTGTCTTTTATATTTTATATTTTATATTTTTCGACAATAATATAAATCTTTTTAGAACATTTTTTTCTGTATCTCCGTTTAAATTCCATTTACTTATAGTTTTTATTTTATAATTCATTATATTGAAGATAAATTACATGAATGAATTAAATGAAGTTAAAACATTCCATCATATGCGTAGGATTTTGTTGTTGGTTCTTTTTTTTTTTCGTTTCCTTTTCTCTAACTAAAAACAATTTTTCCTTAGAAAATTAACTGTAGGTATTTTTTAAATAAAAACATATAAAGGATTTTCAAAACTATTCAATAAATAAAGAATACAAAATAATTGATTAATTAACTACAAATTAATTGAATTTATTTCTGTTAAAAGACAATTTTATCAAAAAAAAAAATAAAAAGAACAATTTTTCTAAATAATTAACTAATGATTGAAATTACAGAATAAAATAGTTACATTCTTTTATATAAATTTCTTTGATTTTGTCGACAAAAGAATTAATCATTGAGAAGAAGAGATTGAATTTTTTCAATACGTTTTTTTTTACTCCATACCATCATAAGGTAACAGATTTAAGATTATCTAAAAAGATGTTTATAAAGATAAAAGAAAATAAAATAAATCGTTACTTGTTGAAGTTGAACAAAAAACAAAATTATTGGATGTGTTTTTGTATGAGACAAATTTAATTTTCCAAATTGTCAAATGTTATTTTCCATTGAAATTGAATAATTATTCTTTATCCGAAATATGGAAAACAAATCAATAATTATACAATAAAACGATGGGTATACACTCTTCAAAAATTATATTATATCTGACCTATTTGACTTTAAGATTTTAGCAAGCTAGGTAATGAAGTCACATAATCAGTTTTATTTTAATAGATGAAATAAATAGATATAAGTTCAAACCGTATATAAATAACGCATCTCCTATTCCACATAAGTAATATAATAAGATGACATAAAACAAATTGTTTGTAACAAATTATAATTTCACAATTTTATGTGTTGTTGTTTATATTTTTATTTTCTTTTTTTTTTTTTTGCTTTTTTCTTGAACACAGGATAAATGTGCAAATTATATTCGCGAATATTCTTTTTATTGCTAAAAGGTAAAAGAATAAATGTTTTATTACATTTTATTATTGTAAATGGAAATAGATGAATATTAAAAGAGATTTGTCACGGATTTATCAGATAATTAGTTTGTATGATATTTCCTTATTGTTTTCATTCAATATAATGATTCAGCAATACAGCATCCATTCGTATAGACAGATTTAAAATATTGGCGTATAGAAAAACAAAAATCTCATTCACAAAAATAAACTAAAAACAAATAAAACCAAAAAAAAAAGCAAACATGCCGAAGGTATGTTGTTTTTTTTTATGAAAAAAGAATTCAACTCTTTTTTAAAGGGAATTTTTGTTTCGTTCAAATATAAAGCAAAAAATAAATCAGCGTAGCTAAACAACAGAACAGAAATAAATGTTTATTTCGCGTATTTTTGTAATTAACGTTTTGCTTCTTTATTCACCAATTTATTCTCTCTAGTCAACCTAATGTTGAATGGGTTAACTAAAAACTACATTTATAAAGGATGAGTATCTTCCTCTATAATATATATTTATTGATTACGGTCATTTAATGTATACGAACGTATAGTAATCGTACAGAGCTGGAGAAAGTACATTTTGACAAATGTAAACATAGAACTAATCACAGTTAAAATTATTGTAAAATTAAAGATCAATTAATGAGAATAAAGTACCTACCAGGGTGGGGAAAAAATCTGCAAGTACCCAGTATTTAAATCTATAAGAACCCTAACTATTTAAAGTTCTTCAACTAAAAATAAAATCCAAACCCCACCACTGATTATCTATACATAACGATGAAAGTTCAATCGATTTTTTATTATTTAAAAATTTATGAAACAGAATTAGTTCTTCTGTTACTGTTTCTGTTTTATATCGGCTTTTGCATTTACGATAATTCAAAATAAAGTTACACATTAATATTTATTTATAAAATTATTATTAATAAATCAAAATTTATGTTTTAAATTAAATTAATATTTATAAGCAAAGCAAAACCATTTCGATAATTTAATTTAACGCGTCAGTCGGTAAAAATGCATTATGCAATTATTTTTTCATTTAAGAAAATGAAATAAAGAAAATTATTTCTTCTTTATTTTTATTTGTTTTTAATTCAGATTGAGATTGTAAGATAAAATCTTCATCTATCCAATATAAAATATTGATAAAGCTTTTTGAATTTAAATACACGCACACACGCATATAAAATTTCATTGATATGATGAGAGAAAATAAAGTTAATATAATTCGCACGTGATGCCTATGCACCAATACGGAAGTTTATAATTTCTGTGTTGTTGTTGTTTTTTTTCTATATACTATTTCTTGTTGTTGTTTTGTTTTAATCATAAGTTTTATTTATTTTATTTTTCTAATCTTTTTTCATTAAAATTTCCCATCTTTACCTATTAGATATTTTATTCTTTTTATCTTCATCAATCTTTGTGATTGCGGTTTTTTTAATTTATTTTTCTTTTTCAGCTTTTTTTTTCTTTTCTTCTCATAAGACTAAATGTGTGCAGTTTTTGTTTTTATATAGAAATATTTAAAAGAAATTTTCCATAAAGTACAATCAACTCATTTACGAACAAAAAATGAAGAAGAATAAGAAGAAGAAGAAGAAGAAGAAGAAAAAAATTAAAAGTTTAAACTTTAAAGGAAGAGGAATAGGGAAAAAAAACAAATTTTGTCGACATTTTTTAGTTAAATAAACATAAGAAAAGACTAATGAATGTTATTCAAGAAGAATATTTAAAACTTTTAATATAAAACGTTGAGGTAAATAATATTTTGTTGTTGTAGTTAATGATGCTATTTATCCGGACTTGTGGTTTTAAAGAGTTTCAGAAACAGAAAGAAAAAAAAAATTATTCCATATTTCCTTCCTTTCATCCAAAAGAAGAAAACAAAAAATAAAAGATAGATGGAAAAGTTATTTTCTTATTCTTATTTTTTTGTCGCACTGCAGCAAGTTATGAATTGATAAATTTTCACGTAACCCAAAAAAAAAAGAAAAAAAAAAGAAGTAAAATAGATCACGCAACACAAATCAAAATCTTTTTATTTCCCTTTGGGAAACTTCCGATTTGTCATTGAATTATGAATCAACTTATTCTGTGTATAATAATAAAGGTATTTTCCATCTTCTACTTTATTTTTTTATTCAATGAATCATTTTGGGTGCATTCACATTTTACCGCAGGTAAAAAAAAAAATTAAATTGTACATATCAGATCAACAAAAAAATTATAAGAAAAATATTTGCTTAAAAAAATACAACAATAACAACAAAACAAAAAAAAAAAACTTAAAAATTAAGACACGAGAGAATTCACCTTCTCTATACATTGTTGAATCTCAATTTAAATTTCTTTTTATAGTTAAGATATTTAAATAAGATAAAATTCGCAACAGAACTAATATTTCACAGTATAAATAATGCGGCACAAGAAATTCCCTGTTATTCCTTCGTAACATATAACTTAATTATATTGTGCCGTAAACTATATATACACAAGATACTTGATGTACTTTTGTACATATACCTGAACAAACTAATTACCAATGAACTCTAATATACATTTTTTTTTATTATTATTCTTATTCTTATTTAATTAGTTAATGAATAAAAATTTGTGTGTTGAACATAGAAAATATGTTTGTATGATTTTAACCGTATTCTATACGTTACATCTTCCACGTTCTTAAACGCTTAAAATAAAATTTTAAACTAACAGAGAAGAAGCTTTAAGATTTTAATCACGATAATTTAAAAGAGTCAACTTGAGTCAATTTGTTTATTCCTTCTGTTTCATTTTGTACATTATTTTTTTGTTTGCCTTCTTTTTTACTGCGTCATTTATTCATTTAGGCTTAAATTCACAAACGCGAGTATAAATTAAAAACAAAGATTAACATTTCAGTTTGTGGAACAAAAATTATAATTTCTATTTTTACCCAGATCAAGTTAACGTTAACTTTTGATAAAAAATTTATACAAAATAAATCGAGTGTTAAATATTTTCGTTAAAAGAAAAGAAAAACCCCTTACCCACGTTGGTTTATTTGACCCTACATAAAAGAAAATTATAATATCACGCTTTTAAAATCAAAACAAATTAATATTTTAATTTTATGTAAAAATTTATTATCCATGGCTGTTGGTTTTTTTTGTTATTACGATTTTTACAAGAAGTTCATAATGCGGTAAGTCAAGTCCCTTGTTTTTACTTTGTAAAGTTCAAATTTATTTGGCCGGACATTTGTAGTAGTAAGTTAACTGAATTATATTATTATGATTAATTATATATCTTCACCTTTAATGAGCCTTTTGTTTTATCTTTACAAATTTCAAACAAAACAAAAATAAAATATGTACAACCGCACGAATGAAAGAAGTTGACGAAAGGTTAATAAATTTATAATGTTTTATAAACAAGGTGAAGTCAGTCTAATTTGTTTATATTTTTTTTATACATTTTGTCGCGAATATATTTATATAATTTGTGACAAAGAGTTTTTACCTTTTGTTTGTTTATTCAATTTGAATATTTTTCTAAAGAAATTAGATAATTTGTTGATTTCTTTTCCTGCTTCTGGAAATATTTCTACTTGTCTTTCTTTTGTAAATAAAAACGCCAAAATTTACAAATAATTTATAATATTAAATAATAAAAGATTGATGATATTGAAACAACTGATTAAACATATATGTATAGTCACATGTATAAATTCTCATTTATTGTGGTTATTTTATTTGTTATCAAATTTATATGACAACCAATTAGCTATAAATATTATCTAAAAAATCAGCAGTAGCAAAATACACGCTTCTTTCTTCTTCTATGAATTTATATAAAAAGAACACGACAAATAATCCGTGACATTAAATGAGTTTGATGACAGATTTTCTTTTGTTTATATTTATAAATATCATAATAAAAAATATAGTTGTGATGAACTTCAAATATTATTAAAGTGTAAAATGAGTTCTTGAAAATTGACTTAAGGACAAAGAATATGAGTCATATTTAACACATTTTTGCTTCATTGAAAATATAACGTATAGAAAATTTCTTTGTACACAAGATTGAAGAATGTTTAATAGATTTTGTAGAAATTTTTAATCTCGTGAAATTTTCAATTGGTTTCGAATTCTTTATAAATTGATCAGCAAAACAGATTTTGTCGGTGTGTTGAGGTTACCAAATTATTGGTTTGCTTCTTATGGGATCCAGGAAAATCAATCATTTTTTCAAGAGGCAATCAATTTAGGGATGTGTGGCCACTTTGAATTTAATTATAATGTATCGGCTGAAATTACTTCAACTTCCGCATAACAAAAAAGACAAAAATTGATTACACAGTTTACATTTTATGAATGAATCAATAATAAAGAATAATATTTGTTTTTGTAAGAAATCATCGCATGATGAAGATTTTTATTCAGTTAACGCAAAGAGAGAAAAAAAAGTCAAGTCAATTATTAAAGATTTTGTTGTATGAAATTGTTAAACTTACTAATTTTATATTTATATAAATTGTAATAAACGAATCAACATTTGAAATTATCTTTATAAATATTGGTTCAATAAACGCAAAAACCAAAACAAACAAAATGCTTAAAGAGAGAGAGAGAGAGCGATAGGAAAAAACAAATAAAAAAAAAAGCACCATCATCCGCAATAATAATACTAAAAACACGAGTATGTAAATTTCATTATTATAAAAACAAATACCAAAAAAAAAATTGTTACAGAGAAATGAAAAAAATAATATTATTTCGATCGGTGAAAAATAAAAAAAAAAAACAAGACGAAGTAAATGAAAGAAACTTCTTTTAAAAGAAAGAATATCATCCAGACATTACCTACCTTAACCATATTGTATTTATGAATAATAATGCGATAACGACAGAATAATAATATAGTATTTTCCAAATCGATTTTGTAAATTGGCGTAATAAGTTATGATGGTTAAATGTACATAGGTATACATAATAAATGTTATGTATAAATAAATAATGACAGAGGTCTAAATAAAATGAGAGGTTTTTATTTTCTAGGTTAAAACTTATAACTTTTTGACTTATATGTTGTTGTTGTTGTTGTTTTGTTTTTTGTCAGGGTCAACTTATATATGAATAAACATTTTTTTTAACCTTAAAAAAGGGCATAATAAGTTTAAATTAGTTTTGAATATATTTATTAGAATAATTTAACATGAACATATTTTATTTTTCATGTTCAATTAGAGACTATTGTGTTTGATGATGATGATGATGATGATGATGTTGTATAGAGAAATACAATTGAATTCTTTTAAATGCGGAAAATATTAAATCCCTTTGAAGCTTTAAGCGTTTTCTTTTTAAAGTACGCTTAGTTCTTTTTTCAGAAATGTTGAATAATTTAATATTTCTATTTCTTAACCACAATGAAATTTAAACAAAAAAAAACCTTCACAAAAGTGACCACAAATATTGTGCTTAAATATTTATCTCATATAAATTGTTAAATCTATCGACATTCACGTATTAATCGATTCAAAATTATGGTCCAATTATTGTAAACGCGATAAACAGCACAGTTTTTTTTTCTTCTTGTTTACTTCAACTTTATTTTTATTTTATACGCGCTTGGAATATGAATATACATAAATGGATGTTTCGATTCACTTTATACGTCTGTTTAACCACAACTATTAAATGATTTAGTCTTGTCTGGTCTGGTTTAATCTATATAAACTCATATATATAATCATTATGTTATTTAGTTTATATTTAAACTAGGATAATAATCATTTATTATATTCGTGGACTAATATTTACATTACCATTTTTATATAGAAATTTATAATATGGAGAAAATATAAGACCATAGAAAATGAAACGATATCACAATAGTAAAATGAAAAAAAAAACCCTTCCAGACACAAGTAATAAATTCTATTTCACTTTTTTTACTTTCTTATAGCCGCGTGTTTCACCTTTTTTTTACAATCTTTTGTATAGACATTATTTTTCTTTTTAGTTCAGTTCAGTTTAGTTGTTGTCTTTTCCTTTAATTCACATAATAAAATATTAGAAGTATATTATTACAAACAATATAATAAATTGAAAATTAAATCATAATTATTTTCATGAGGAGCAGCATTTATTATTAAGTGTTTCTCTTTACCTTCCCCCCCTCTTCGAAAAACAGAACAGTCACAATTTATTTATAATTGTCATAATTTTTCATATTTTCAAATTAATAAATTATGAATTATAAATTTTAAGATTACAGGTTTAGGTTATAAATAAAATTGGAACAAACGTAGACAGCAGAACCTACTTTTCATTTAAAGAAAAAAGTTGACAGCCGCAAAAAAAAAGTAATTATTGTTAAAAAATTTTAATTTCTTTATTGCAATTTTTTATCAAATTGCAAAAAAAAGAAAAGGAGAGAAAGAAAGAAAATAATTATTCAATTAGAATAACGATATATTTTTATTTTCCACTATTCATGCGTAATTACAATTTCATAGTAAATTTAATTTAATTTGCATTCTCATTCATCATCTTAAACTAATCATAATTGAATTATACAAAGAGTGAATTTTATTCCGTTGAATAATATTTTATAAAAATATAGAATTCTTTTCATATATTGTATGAAATTAAGGTTGAAATAAAAGTATATGGTATGTAGTTGGAATCAATCTCTTTATATATACGCAAAGCAGTTATATCATCTCAATATAGAAATTCCAAAAAATAAAGAAGATAAATAACAGTTTTTTTCTTCTTCTATTTTGGGATGTTCTTCTGACTTTCTTTTCACTCTTCATCAAGACAGAGGAGAGAAAAAAACAACTAAATAGTGGAAAAAGATTAATATTTGCCAAACAAATTATAGGAAAAAAAAAAAGTTTTTAGCAAGTCATTATGTGATTATAAGAGTTGTGAAGAAATGTTAGACCACCCAGAACAAAACGGTCCTATAATTTGACCCGTGCGTCTTGAAAATTACAATATATTAGTTTCTATAGACAAAACAAAAAAAAAAAAAACCTGACCAACCCAAAATTTATTCATGTTAGTTCAATCTCATAAATGTCAGTTTTGATTGATGCCTTTTTTTTTCTTTTTGTTTTATAAATAATTGTTAAGAGATGAAAAAGAAAAATATAAATGCTAAATATGAAACAAAGTGAAGAATAGTTAACAGTAGCCTAATTTGGTTGGTTATAGAAAATCTGTAACATCATCAATTAATTCATCAATATTATTAAGTTCAATCAATTTCTAATTTAATTTTAGGAATATTTTATAATAATATTTACAAAAATCAATAATAAAACTATTCTTGCAATATGTTTACGTGACGATATTAAAAAAAATTCCAAATTTCAATTGAAATTCTCAATAAACAATATTGTTAACGTCCAACCTAAAAAATATTTACAGAATACAAAATTCATGTTGTTGTTGTTGTTGTTATTCATTTTTAACAAGACAACACGAAATCGATTAGTTGATTTTAATCTATACAATAAATTTTTGTACAACGGCATTAATAACAAAAGACATTCAAATATTTAGCACTTGAAAATTAGACATCCACAAATTAAACTCCATATGTGGGCATCATTCTAATTTACTTGATTATAATCCACACATAATCATCACACTTCATAAAAAAAAAAAAGGAAAAATCTTAAATAATCAAAATAATTTGCCATCAAATAAGAAACAATTTAAAAGTTAACAAAACACTAATTGAGTTATAAGAAGAAGTAAAAGAAAAAGAAGAAGAAAAAAAACACAGAAGAAGCGCGGCTTCGTTGGCTTTTGTTTTTTTTTCCGCTTTATTTCTTAATTTATTTATTTTAAATTAAATGGCGTTGTTAGAACCGCACTAAACATAATAAATATAAAATCTAACATTAATAGAAAAACATGAAAACCTAAATCACATATTTAATTTGGGGAAACATCAACAAATAAGCAAAAACAAATGTACGCAAACTTCTTCTTTCTTTCTTTCTTTCTTTCTTTCTTTTCTTCTTTTATTTCTTTTTTTTTTCATACATAAAGACAAAACAAACATAAAATGCGTCTCACATATATTTATTTTTGTTGTTGCACATACAATATTATAGGATAAATTACGTAACGGAATACAGAAAGTATTCAACCACCAAAGATATTTTTGTGGTCTCTTATTGCGCTAAAGTTAAAAGTACAGTTTTTATTTTATTCACCTTCTATAGATTGGTGGTATTGATTTTTTTTTCTGTATTTTTGACAAAGAATAATTTTAATTTCCCACCCATTTATTCCAAAAATATTTCCTTTAATTAAAATGTCAAATTCTGCGAAGCTTTGCAAAATGTAAATGTCAAAATTTGTGTATTTGAATTTGAAACAGTTGAAATATTTGACACGATTTCTTTAAAATGTGTAACTCGTATTTTTTAATGAAGGCAATTTTATTGTGTGATGTTTTCATCTAAAAAAGATAAAGATTTTGCCAATACAATAGAGTGAAGATGTACCAACAATAAGAGATGTTAATTATTTATGATGCATTTCCTGCTGTGTTTTTTTTTTAATTGGATAAAGTCATCAAGTATGGTTTCATAATTTTCCCGTCGATGTTATTTCAAAAAAAAAAACGCTATAATTAGAACCGTTTTCTGAAGAAAAAAATTCTAAAGCAAATAATGATGAATTAAATTGACCTTATTCATCTTATAAGTCTTGTAAGAAAATTGCTGTTGTTGGTAGGCATAAAAAACAGAAAAAAAATAACAAACATTATCCACACAAAAAACAATTCCTTATATAAAAAAAAAATGCAACAAACTTGGATAGAGAAAAACTTCCGTGATTACCTTTTTGTTGTTACCTATTTTCTATAAATCTTTTCTTTTTTTTCTCTTTTCTCTTCTAGACTTTGATGTTGATATTGACTATTCTGATGGCGTGTAATACTTTTAATGTAATTGATAGAAAACTAGTTTCTTTTTTTTTCTACTGAAAAATGTCTTTTTTATTTTTGGTTTAATTTAAAATGTATACAGTCCAGTGAATTGGCATTCAATATTGTTAAAATGAATTACATATAAAATATTGAATTAATAATATGTTTATATAAGAGAAAATTCTATATAATCTTTTGGAAGAGTTTCAGTTTTGTATATATTTTTAAAACAATTGCTCAAAGGAACAACCAAAACATGTGTATATGAAAAAAAAAAAGAAGGTAACTCTTAATGATGCCAAAATCTCCAAAAGATAAATTGTCAAATTAAAATAAAATTGATGCCAATTTGTTATTATCTGGGGACACAAAACAAAAATTTTAAATTCAATATAATATTCGATTAAATATAAATCAAGCATTCAGTAATTTCTGCGTTCTGGAATGTTCAGATCATGTAATTAATTTTGAAAAGGCAACAACAACAAAAAAAAAGAGAAGAAATAAAAGATATAAGTCGCTTCATAAAAATCGTATAATATAATAAAGATAGCGGGTTCTGACATGACAAGTGAATTAATTCTTTTTTTTTTTCTTTTAAGACGAAAAATAAACTTAACAAAAAGAAAAACGCAGCAGGGTTCATGTCTTATATTTATTTCGGCAAAGTGATTTAAATTTTTAACTCACATGTCATTTTTATTCCTTATTTTGATCCCTTTTTTTTTTTTAATATTTAGAAGCGGCATTTATATAAAACTATGAAGAAAGAATTATATGACCGTGAGTACAAAAGTTTTGTTATGGAAACAATAAAATTATGTGAACGAATATATAAACTGTATATGTAAAGTACCTCATGATGAACACGTTGTATATTTGCACTTATATGTACAACTTGTACGTGTCATCACATTTTACTTCTTCATCTTTTTGTTTTTATTAAAAAAAAATAAATAAAGGAAAAAAAAAATAAGAGGCAAGGTTAAACCTGCATAAATTTAACCAATAATATTCCATACATTATGAATATTCAATAATATATTAAATTTATTATGCAGACTAACAACAAAGTTTTTAGTTACAACAACAACAACAAAAAGTAAACGCATAAAATATTATAAATTTTCTTAGAATATTATTACAGCGATAAAGGAATAGAATAATAATAAAAATAAAAGAACAACAATGTGACAAATATTCACATAAGAGAGGAATGTCCATAAAAATGTACAATAACATTCTATTATATTTTATAGAAGTGAAATGATTAATAATCCTTAGAAAAATTGCATCAGACTCAACAAAAATCAACTAAAATAATGAAAAGGGAATTCTTTTTTTTTTTTTTTTTTGAAGAATTCTAAATCATCGTTTGAACATTGCAACTGCTGACTTCAGATTTATTTATCATTTAATTCTTTGTTTATAAATCAACTAATCTCATCTCAATCTATATTCTCATAAATGAAATAAAATCAACAATTTGATTTTAGTTAAAGAATAATGAAAAGAATTCAAGACGGTTATAAAAATAGTAATCAATATTAAATGCTTCTGATGTTAATCAATCAATATTAACATCACCTGTGTTAAGTTGTTACAAAACCTCTTTTTCAGACCAATTATTTTTTTTATTGTTATTCGTTCTGTTTTTCATCAATTTCTTACTTTATTTTTTCTTTCCGGTTTGTTTTTTTTTACTTCTCCTACTTAACTTAGACTTTTTTTTTTGTTCTTATAATTAGAAAAAAATGCACTTTTGATTTTATATCGTCTTCTATTCGATCAATTTTCATTTTAAACTATTTAACTTTTTTTCTTTGTTTTTTTTTTTTCTTTTACTTTTCTGAATTAAAAAAAAACCACACAGATCATTAGAAAAAAAAAGTAACTAAAAGAAAAAAAAACGTTAAAAGACTCAATGAAATGAAAGAATGAAAAAACAGAATGAAAATATATTTTATAAGAGAATATTATTCACGATACTTAAAATTTTAACAAAAAAAAGAAAAAAAATTTGTTAGTTTTTTGTTGCTTCTTTTAACTTCTTAACTAAAAAAAAAAAAAACGAACTAAATACAACAACAACAATAAAAGCTAAACTTTTGCTTAGAAAATAACAACAACAACAACAACAAAAGAATAATATTGAAATAAATTCCAATTGGAAAGAAGAGAGAGTGACTCTGAAAAGTGAATAAAGCTAAAGACTTTGTTTTTTTTTCTGTGTGTGTGTGTGTGTGTATTTTCTATATTAAGAATCAGAATAAGAATAAGAAAACATCAGAAACAAAAAAAAACAACAGAGAAAAAAAAAGGTTCATCGACTCTCTGTAGTTCTTCTTTTTTTTCTTTAATATAAAATATATTTGATTTTAATGTGCCCCCCAAAAGAAAATTACCTTACACCTCATCTTTTCATGTAAATCTTCTTCCTTCATTTTTTTTGTTCTTTCTGTTTTTTGTTTTTTTTTTTTTTGAAAATCGTTTAATATTTAAACTGACCGATCGCGATAAAAGTGTACAAAGACAGAATTTTTTTAAATAAAAAAAAAAAAAAAGAAGAAGAAGAAATGTCGGTGAAGTAATTTTATTTTAATTTTTTTAATAATTTTACTTTTAAAAGAGAAAATAAACAATGCGTGACATGTTTTTTTTTTTACATCAAAATATTTAAAACAATTTTTTTTTTATGTCAGACATTTTAATTTATTTTTAATGGAAACAATTGTAATGTTATAATTATAGACTTAATTTGTATTTAATTTAGATTAGAAATTATAGATAAGTAAATTGATTGTTTATTAGATTTCTAAGTTTGTTTAAATTTTTCTAAATAAATAATTTTACTTCTTAATTATTATTCTTTGGTTTTATGATTTTCTGATTTAATTCAGAAAAAAAAATCTAATATTTCTAATTTATGGAGCAAAATTGTTTAGAAGTAAAATCAAACGTATAAGTCACTTATGTCGGTCTAATTATGTTTGAATAGTTAACTCCCCTTAATGTTTACGAGTCACTGTTGCAGGTCTTTTTGATGATATTTTAATTAATTTAATTTTATTACGGTTTTTTATTTGTTTGTTTGCCTTGTTTTTCTTGTAAAACTCAGACGCGAATGAACTCAAAGCTTAAAGACAAAATCAGAAGAACCACAAATTGGTTTTGATCTTAGATGAGATTATTTTGTTATGCCTTTGTTTGTGATTAAAATACGTTGTCCATATAATCTGCGACATTGTATATAATAATTTTATAAAAACTTATAATTCAAAGACAATTAAATTATGAATGCAAAATGTCTCGTTCTCAATGTTGTTAGTTATGAACTTATATTCGTTTATACCTTCAATTTTATACGTTTTGACTTTGGCTTCTTCTGTTTGCTAATTTTCTCAATTTATTTTTGGCACACGTTTGTTGGTTGAACTTTGTAAAAAAAATTGTTGTTAACTCAATAGAAAAAAGACGATTTATTATACAGTTTGAATTTTAATTATTTTTTGTGCTTTTTTCTTGTCTTCAAGACGGCGCCAAGTTATTTTTATTTATTTAATCAACTTTATTCAACTTCCGAACTATCAACATTTGGAACGATCAGTAAAAATGTATATAGAAGAAGAGATGTTTTGATCACTCTACTCTTCATTTTTATCATCATTGTATCTAATCAACATAAATTTATTCATATATAATAAATAAGTTATGATGATGAAAAGATCTACGTTCTTAAATAAAACCAGTAAAGTAACTTAATCCATACCACCTCAATTAGTATATATCAAGAAGCATAATATTTATTTATTATATTTTGTGTCTGATCTGATGGTCATTTTTTTTTTTTCTTAATATAAAAATCCGTTATTTTTTTTAAGATCAAAAAAAATGTTAATCCCTTTTTTTACTTGATCTTTTCTTTCTCTCTGTTTATATTTTTCCAATATACTTTCATTTGGTGATTCATTCACATGAAGAAAGTAAAAATGACTAACTAACCAATAATATTGTGTTTTTTTTTCCTTCTGTAATCAGTAATATTGTAAGACTAATTAGCATATTATGAGAAATACAAAACAACAAAAAAAATTATTTTTTTTTGCACAAAGTCAATATAATATGTACATGCAAATTACAAAAGTTAGTAAATTCTTTCATAATATAAGTGCAGATGATCAGTAATGGATTTCAAAGGATTTAATACAAAAATTGAGTTTCCATTTCAATCTTTCAAGCCTTTAGGCAAATTTCTTCTAACTTCAAAAATATAAGTTGGAAATCCCCACCTGATATTTTAAAGTGATTTAATTTCAAATCTATAAAACAAAATCAGATGAAAAAATCAAGTTTTTTTTTTCAATTTTACGTTAATTTATGTAAATAATTTTTCAAAAAGGAATTTCCTATACTTGTATAAAATCGAAATAGAAAAGTTAGATAGACGATAATTTTGATAAAAGAAAAGACAGAAAACCCTCTACCACTTGTCTCTCTTTCTCTATCTTATTGAATCTGAATTTTAAATACATTACTGTATAATTTTAAGATTTAAGAGTGGATGGAGGAGAGAGGATATCCATAAAATACAAAATTAAAAAAGATAAACAAAAATATTGCAACAGAGTAATGTATTCATTTTATGTTTATGTTTTTTTTTTTTTTGAGCTTTTCTTCGTCTTTTTTTACATAACTGAAAAAGTGAAGTTCAATGTCATTTGATATTATGTTGATTATTTTTTTTTTTTCTTTTTCTTCTTTCCTCTCTTTTCTCTTCATCTTTTAATCTTATAAAATCATCAAAACGTAAATCATTATATTACCTTTAGTATATTGTATAATTTATTAGAATAGTTTTTTTCTATCTTTATTAATTGAATTTTTTATTATCTGTGTGTGTGTGTGTGTGTGCCGGGTTTTTTTTCTTGTTCTTAGATTTTTAATTCTTAACGGAGTTAAAAACATATGTTTTAATTTTTTGTTTATAGTAGGAGAGAAGAATTAGTGGTGAACTTGTGGACATCACCAACTAATCAAAACACAATAATAATCAGTAACGGTTTCTGTTTTTTTATTTATTGTTATTTCTTTCATTCATTTTTCTGTTAATCATTTTATTAATCCAAAATCTAAAAATATATAAAAAATGTTTTAAAAAAGATACAAAATGAAAACCTGTCTTTTTAATTATACAAATTTTTTTTGTTATGTTTTTTTTTTTGGTTTATGAAAATTATGATTGTAAATTTTTAAAACTTGATCAATGATCATAAAAGAAACATCATAACAGAAGTACACACACACAACAAATATAAAAATTTGTGACACCTTTATCGGCACATTTTATTTTGTGTTATTCTCTCGTCTGCGATCATCACCTTTTCTGAAGCAAAAATAAAATAAGACGGGGAAAATAAAGGTTGAATAATTTTAAGAAATTCTTCCTGTGACGTTATAATGAACCTGTTTTTTATTTATATACTTTCGTGTTTATTTATATTTTTTCTTCATTCACGCACTGATTTACTGGTTCAAGTTAAAAAGAATAAAATAAAAAGAATGAAGTGATTCAAAAAGTATAGATATCATACTCGTTCAAAGTATCCCACTGACTTTTATTTTTCATTAATTACTTTATTATAATAATGCGGAAGGTACTTGTATCTGAACTGAGTGTATGGATTATGTGGAAACTTACAAACAAAAAAGAAAACATCATTAATTTGTAATTAATGATAAGTGCAATATACTTGCAACCGAAACCAATTCAATATATAATTTTGCAAAGAATTAACGCCTTAAGGATACATTTTTGATTATTTTTCTTTCTCTTCCTTATTTATTCTTTCTTCTTTTTTCTTTTTTCTTTTTTCTTCAATTTTTTTCAATAAACAATTCTGATGCAATATCCAAAGATCAATCAGAAACACAGAGAAGAAGACGTGTATATCGTTTTAAATTATAAATCTTCTTTTTATAAAATAAAAAGGAATAAAAACTGGCATTTTCCAATTTTGCGCTGACAAGTATAACAAAAAAAAAAAATATAAGAAGAAGAACAACCAACTCGTCAAATATTTACAAAATAGAATGCACACAAAAAAGATTAATGGTTTTTAATTTCAATTTCATTTTTTTTTTCCTGATGACTGGCGAATGGATATCAATATTTTAATAAATTCTCTCATCTCTCATACAAAATTCTATTGCAGTTTTAGTGTTAAGAAAGGATTTTTTATTTGTACGGAAAATATTCTACCGATGAAATAAAATACATTCTCGAATAATATTGTTTACAATTTGTACAATAGAAAAAAAAGATAAGGATAAAGTTTTAATCAATATTTTGTCTCTTGTTGTTCAAATGAAAAGAATACAAAAAATAACATGAGATGACATTTTTTTTTGTGGACAAAATGAAACTGAGATGTGCAATGGTAGAAAAAGGAGTATGAATTTTTATTGTGCTTATTGTGGCATTAAATCAAAAAACACAAACTCTAAAAAACAAACTTGTTTTTTTAGAGATTCTGTCTGTCAAAATAGAAATCTCTTATTCTCATGTATCCCTATGACGTTTGTAACATCAGAAACATATTACAAACAATATTGAATATTGTAAATTTTAATCAAATAATAATAAAAGCCATAAACACATACACACACACATCTAAACATAAACATACATGACTTACACACCTTAAATCAATCTTAAACCGCAATACAAAAAATAAAATAAAATTTAATCGAAAATTCTAACTAATAAGAGAAAAAAAATAATAGAATTGTTAACTGTTGTTGGGAATGCATCCCACATTCACATATAACTAAAAAATATTTATTAGGATAAAGAAAAAATCTCAATTGAAGTGACTTGAACTGTCTTGTGTCTATTCCAGAAATATTCGTATCGTTAATTCAAAATGTGTTTAAAGATACAGGCCAAATTCTTATATACTAAAAAAAAGTGGAGGTTTATTTTCTAACAGAATCTTTTGTATTGTACAAAATAATTTATGTTCTTAGTAGTTTTTTTTTTTTTTATTAAGTCGTTAAGTTGTATTGTTTATAATATTAAATAAATAATACTAAAAGTTCAAAACTTCAACTCAAAAATTCGATGATAAATTGCTATAGGATTTATTTTGTTTTCAACACTCTTTATTTTTTGCATATTGAGTTTTATAATTATACATTTTCAAGAAAGTATGATGCAAAAAAAAAAAGAAAGAACTAAAGAAATGGGTCAGCTGTATTCTATTGAATAGCTATAAATTACTTGAAATTATTTGGTATTCAAAACGTGTGCGCCTTAAATTTATGATAAAAGTTAAAAGTTCTTTACAGTTTAAAATAAATTTTATAGAAACGAAAAAAAAAGAGAATATTTTAGAGAGATAACCGGAATATGATTATTTTATTTAACGGAATTCAAAATTTAAATTCTTTCTAAAATTTAAATTTTTGAACCCGGAATACAAAACTGAAAAGAAAAAAAATTAAGTCTAATTAGTTTGAAGGGCGTTTAAACGGGCCTGTAATTAAAAGTGTACATATAGACACCAGTCAGTTAACCTCATCAAACAATTAATTGAACAACAGAATTACAATTCCTAACAATGTAATATAAAAAATTTGTTATCTTGTTATAACTAAACGTTATAATAAAGGACAAGAGGAAAACAGAAAAAAAAAACACCTTTTGAGTTTTAGTTTAGGGGAAAAAAAATTTAGCACCCCACAATTTTCTCTTTCTATTATTTGGGTTTTTTCTTTCTCTCTCTATATACTTTGTGTATGCGTCTATTCGATTTAAGATAATTAATTCGAAAATATGTAACAACAAACAACAATGAAAAAAAAAAATGTTATTGTATGGCAAAGATCAAATCCCAGATTCTATATAATCTATCCTCCCTTTCAGTTTATTATTTTTTTCTCTTTTTTTTTTGTCAATCCATCGAGAGTGCGTTCTTAAAAAAGAAAACAGAAAAATAATAATAAAAGGAAACATCCTGCAACCCCTACTAATTTATGATGTTCTTCTATTCAAGGTTTGTTGTTTGTCGAAGGATATTGATTTTTTTCGTGTTTTTCAATCAAAAATAAAATTCCTTTTTTTTCTTCTTATCCCCAGAGAAAGACGAATAAAAGAGAAAGAAATGAAGAATTTATCGAATCGAAATAGGAAAAAAATAACAAGATAATTTTGTAGAAAAAGGTATAGAAAAATTGAAGGAAGTAAAATGGATTGCATTATTAAAAGTACACACAATTATTTCTTCTTAAAAAAAAAATAAATAATGAATGATGAATATGTAATTAAATGACGTCACTCTTTTTAGATTCTTAAACTCGCTAATCTACATTAGTTTACCATTTTTGTTATTCTTTATTATAAAATTTTTCTTTTATTCTTCATCACTCATGATATTGTCTTATTATGATTATTATTTAATGTATTCATTCTTTTTATTTCTTATTTCATTTTAATGTGTTTGCAATTTCTTTTTCGTCTAACCTTAGATATTTTTCCAATTATATTCAATTATGTTTAGAAAGAATTAATTTTTATTACATATTTTTCATTATGAGATCTGACAAAAGATGTAATGATAAAAAGATGAGATGACTGATCTTAAACAAATAAAATAGAAATCTTAAATTTTTTGAATTAGACAGAAGATTTTACCATTTCGCATAATTTACATATTTTTTTTTCTTTTATGTTTTAGAATTTCTTTATAGTCAGAATCTTAACGCAACAGTTAGTAATAGAAATATTCAAAGGCAAACGAAAGAAGAAAAGGGGGTCGAAAATACAATTAAAACGCGATATGGAAAAACAAATAATTGAACAAACAAAACAATCAGCTTTTCAAATAAGAATTACATTTTCCTTCTCCCCCTAACTCATGTAGTTTGTAGTTTGTGACATTTTATTTGAATTGAAATATAATTCAACATTTTCATTTTCAGCTTAATCAAAATTCTTACATGAAAATTTTTTTATCTTATTAAAATTATTTCAGAAATATTCTGCACATAAGTGAGATTTGGAAAAAAGGAACCGCGCTGTTGAGTGAGAGAATGGCATTTTTTTTTTGTTCTTTTGGCAAAAACGAAAATAATTCGCGTTAAAAAATGTATTTTAATTTTATTGTTATTTTTTTGCCTTTTGTCTTTTGTTTTAATCTTATTTGATGATGTTACCAAATCTTCTACAGAACAAGATCTTTATTTAATGACTGAATGTTATTTTTATATCATGTTGAAAATGGTCAAATGGCACGCTTATGTTAGATTTAAAACCAAACAATGCATTTGAAAAAGTCTTGTACTTGAAATATAAGGTCAACACTTTCAAAACAATTTTAGTTGTTGTTTTTTTAATTTTTTGATAAATTATAAATGAAATATTTTCTCAACACAAATTGTACAAACAAAAAAAAAAATCTATCTCTGTTGTTATTTTTAATGTTCTTTTAAGACAAGTTAAATATCTGAACTTTCCAGAATCAACTATGACTTTAAAGTTTAGTAGGGTATGAACTCCTGACCTTTACTCTCTATATTTACATTATACGAATACAAAGATAAAATATTGCATAATCTTTCTATTCTTGTTCTTGTTTGATTCTTAGATTTTTAAAATAAAGTTTTATATTTTTGCAAACTAAACTTTTTCTATTTTATTACTTCTTGTTTTTTTACTTGAAAACGTTTTTCTCATAAAATTTCGGAAACTAAATTTGTAACTCCATAAATCTCTTCTTTTTTTTTCTTGAAACAGAAAAAGAAAACTTTCAGACAATTTAATCAATTAAACTTTTAAAGTTTGGAGACAGAATAAATGTAAAAAGTAAATTTGTACATTTAAAAGGATAGGTATAGGTACTTACAGTTTGAATTATTTACCTGTACTTAAAGGGATTTAGTATTTTAAATCATTCAATTGATTAAATTGATAAAAGTAAATAAAATTCAAATATAAAAAAAATTTATTCACAAAGTGTGTTTTTTTTTTTTTCCATTTGCCATAGAAACGGATTAAATTTATTTTTAAAAGCGGCTTTTTTGTTTTTTGATTCTTTTGTTTTTCTTTAAACAGAAGAAAAATATATAGAGGACACACACACACACACATACAAAGATGAAATTAGTCATTTTGTATAGGGAAAAAAGTAAAGTGCAAAAAAAAAAAAGAAAACAAACAAACTAAAAGCACAAAACAAAAGAAGAGAAAATTCTCACATGGATACATTTTTTATTTTTTATATAAAATGTGAAAAATGAGAAATTGTGAAAAAAACGGAAAATGCATAAAACAAACTTATAGAGGAAAAAAAAACCCCCAAAAGTAAAAGACAACAAGAAAAAAAATTATGTAATCGATAAAAAAAAACCCCCCACATTTTTATTTCTTTCAACAAATTATTTCAACAAATTTTTCAAATCTTTCAAGTTGTTTTTTTTCTTTTCTTTTTTTTTGAAGTACAAAAATTTGAGAAATATCTGGTTAAATATTTGTTTTTTAAATTATCAAATAAAAAGGAAAACATAAATAATATGAATGGATAAATAAATAAAGAACAAGATAATAATTTGTTTTCTTATTTATTTATTTATTTTCTTTTCTTTTTACCTTAATATTGTTAACCGGCACATTTTTAACACAAAATAATTTTATTATTTATTTTCTTTATTTGTAAAATCGAATTGAAAAATCCACAAAAATCTTTTAAATATATTTAATAATTTTGTCACGAATTTAATTTAATTTTCACTTTAATTAATGAAAAACAGATTTAAAACAAAAACCGAAAATAATACCAAAAAAAAAATAATTATAAAAATTGAATTTTTTTTTCTTCGAGAATTAAATGCAATAAAAAAAAAACACTCGTATCGAATTTTGTTTGTATTTTTCTTTTAAAAAAAAAAAAGCAAACTGATGAAGGCAACACAAAAATTAAATTTTTCTCTGTTGTTTCTTCGTTGAAACTTGAATGCAGACTGTTTCCTTCTTTACCGATGCTGTTATGTTATGTAGAGGCCAAATAGAAAAAAAAAAAGAGTGAACTCATGAAGAATTGTGTTAAGAGAGACAAAATATAAAAAGACTGACTCAAAATAAAAGAAGGGATAAATGGAGAATTTGTGGGAGTTTTATTGGGGAAAATTTTTGTTGGGACTTTTATTTCTTTTTATATTTTAAAGAAATTTCTCTCTGATAATGTTTTTCTTTCTAGTTTTCGCTCCATTTAATTTTGGTTTCATAATCTAATCAAAGTTTTAAACTTTGAACTCAAAACACAAAAAACACACACAAACAAATTTTATAGCTGCAAAATAATTTCAATTTAATTTAGGTAGGTACATTTTTATTGTGGTTTTGTAGTGAGATAGATGGGTCAGTAATCTTTTTATGGAGTTCATTTTCTAACCAAAAAAAAAAAAAGTACTCAGACTGAATTTCGGGAAATACCAGCTGATGAAATTTTTAAATTAGAAAATACAATTTATTTATTAATGCCGTCAGTATAGAGTTTTATTGATTTGTTGATTATTTTTTTGTTGTTGTATTCTCATATATCTAGAATTTCCAATAAACAAAAAAGAGAAGCAAAAAGCACAAATTACGTGCGAGATTAGAGTAGAAATTATTAAAAATCGTTAAAATAATTTAATGTATTTTTAGATTAAATGAAAGCATTGAAAATAGTTTCATGTCTTTAATCGCTAATTTAAAATTCGATTCGTAGTTGTTTTTTTTTCTAAATAAAAATATGTATGAAGAAATTTTGAATCCTTTCATTTTATTGAAATAATAACAACTATTTTTCCTAATAGATTAGCAGAAAAAAAATAAAGAAATAAGAATCATCATTAACATTTAAAGTTCAATAAACTGTTGTAATTATATTTGGTGCAAAATTTGAACGTACGAAAAATTAGATTTTATTTGGGTTTGTTTTGTATAATTTTTGCAAGAATAAAAAAGAAACAAAACAAAACCAAAAGAAGTAAAGATTTGTATAACGTTAATTTGAAATAATTTATATGAATTATTTATAGTGAAGCATATAATTTTGTGTTATTCCTTTATACCAGAAATTTTATATCGCACTTTTTTTAATGTGTGGTTTTAGTCACGTAATCTATTTAATTTTAGTTTCTGTAATTCAATCAAGGACAGTGACATCTTTCAAGATTCATTTTATCTAAGACTTAAATTTTGATATAAAAATCAAAAATCAATTACATATTTTATTTGTCCATAATTATTTTTTGATTTTATTACCTGACCTGACATCTAGCGTTTTTATTTTAAAAAATATTCGAAGAAGAAAATCAATTAAAAATGCTTTTTCGATAAAAATTAGTGGAATTTATTTCATTATGATTTTATAAAATTAATAAATAAAACAAAATTTACTTTATTTAAATTATTAATTTAATATTATACATTCATATAATAATATATATATTTATTTTTTATTACATTCAGATTTTTTAAAAAACACATTTATTATTATTAATTCACTTTAATAATATTTTTATTTTTATCTTTTTTTTTATTAACTTTTGTTAATATCTAATGTAAAATAAAACAAAAAAAAAAAAAGAATTAGACATCAAAAACATAAACCATGCTATTTTATACAAAAAAAAAATGTAAAGAAAGAAAAAAAAACACCCGAAAAAATCAAAATCGTAAAATTATACATTTTGTAATAAATGTTTTATTTGTTGTTGTTTTTGTTTTTGTAATTCACCCTTTTTCCTTTTTTTTTTGTTTTTTTTTAAACATATTTGTTGGGTGTTTACTTTTTCCCTAGGATTTCTTCCATGAATAATACATTTCCATTGGTTTGTTTACCTTTAATAAAAATATAAATAATTAATAAAATTTCAATCAATATTTTTATTAATTAATAAATCAATAAAATGATAATATTTTCTACTTACTTTCCAGAATTTCTCATTAACTTGTTGTAATGATTGATTACCACTTAACACAACAAGTTGTGATGGTTGTGGTGCAATATAAATACAAAAATTTAATAATCTGTATGCATCAGGCATTTCTTCCAAATCTAATGTTAATCTCATTGCCAAATATTTACTCAGATGATCAACTTTAAAATAAAAAAACATTATTTAATTTTTTTTTAATTAAATATTTATTGTTTATCAAAATTTAATAAATTCATTTTTGATTATTAAGAAAATTAATTTGAAAAATACAATAAAATAATTAAGAAGTTTTATTTTTTGTTTTTCTTCCTTTTCAAAATTCATCCACACTCACTTCCTTTTTCAGTCCGGAATCTTTTCAATAAGAAAATAATAAATTTTATAGGAAAAGTGAACTTAAAATGAATTTTGAAAAAATATATAAATGTTTTGATTAAAAATACATTTTTTAAGAAGTTAAATTTACAAATTTTAAATTTTCAATTAAAAAAAATAAATGTTTTTGTTTTAAAACTACAAGCTAAAGGAAAACCTCTTTAAAACGTGTAACTGTTAAATTTTATGAAAAATATTTTATTAATTTCAGTCAGTATTGAATTTGCTTTCACCAATTAATTTTTTATACAGTTACTTCGTATTAAAGAGGTTTAAATATTTACATAAATTTTCTAAATAAAAAAAAAACAGCCAAAGTTAATATTTCATTATTATTCATTTTCTTTTTCTTAAAATTTATTATTAGTTGCCAATCCAGAATATCTGAAGCATAATCACAAAATTATATGAAATCCAAAAGTCATTTCTTCTTTATGTATATTTTTTTAACTTTAAATATTGTCAAACCCCGATTACTGAGATTTAATTATTTACATAAATCTATAATTAAACATAAGTACAAAAATACAGCCAATTCGATATTTCGTTTTTTCTTTGTCAATTTTCAAATATTGATTAATTTCCAACAATATATGTAAGGAGTAATAAACTAAAATTAATGTTAAAAAAACATAATAGCCTACAAAAAAAAAGTTATTTTTTTTTCTTCTTATTTTTTAAATTAATACCTGTCGCATTTGCTGTTGTTTTTATATAACGTACAGAATTTTCTTTTAATGCATTCATTAATTGATTATCAATAGCCATTTCAGTTGGATGTGGTTTAAATACTAATTCAATTTCATCATTCATTCCAAGTTCTGAATTTGTTTCGCCTTCAGTATCCATATTTGAATCATTACCTTCAGTACGACAATCAATCTCACTATTACTTTCTGACTCTTCTGATCTTTCGGATGTTAATACAGAACGAGCACGTTTAGCTTTACTGCCATAACTTGTGTTTGAAGGTACTGGTGATGGTGTACTCCGTACTGATGGTGGGTTTGATGTTTGTCGTGTTGATTCATTTGCTAATGAACCAGATGATGATGAAGTCTCACGATTACCAGAATCAGTTCCATTTGTGTTGTTTGTATTATTATTATTATTGTTATTATTACCATTATTATTACTGTTACTATTGTTATTAACATTATTGGAAACCACTGATGTTGGATTTGTATTACTATTATTATTATTATTATTTGGTATTGGACCATCTTCATTATGTTTACGTGACCTTTGTGGACGATTTTGCGATTGTAGTTTAATACCTTCATTTATAGAATTAACCAATGCTGCTTGTGAATGGCTTTGATTAAATTTTGCAAGTACACGTTCTTGGTGCGCCTCATACTCATCACGGCTTGGATAAATTTTTGCAATAAGTAAATCAAAGTTTGGATCTGGACGTAATGAACGTTTTGATACAAGTTTCTTTCTGCAGGTTGGGCATTCTTTATTACCTGAGCGTAATGCTGTTATAATACAATCGGAACAAAATCGATGCAAACATTCTTTGGTTGTCATTGTTTTTTTTAACATGTCCAAACAAATTGGGCACATTAATTCACTGTGAAGTGAACGAGGCGACACAGCAATTTCTGTATTATCTGTTATGGCATCTTGTGGAGTACGATGTAATTCGTACAAAGATAAATCCCATGTTTTATTTTGTAAAGGTTCTAAAGACGCCATGATAATTTATAAGAACTACACAACACAGTCACTTTTCACGATAGAAATAAAATTTAAGTTCAAGTAAACAAAACCTGATTTTTGACAGTAGTGCATTGAACTTAAATACTTTTTTACCATAACTTTTGCAATTGAATAAAGCAGCACTGCAGTTTACTATACTTTATTTGTCACAACGTTGCCATTTATTCTGAAAAAATATATGTTATGCTTCTGTAGGAATAAATTAGAATTAAAACATTAAACTTCAAGTAAAATGTGCATGACTCACTAATTTTTATTTTATTTTCACCCGGGAATTTTTATAGTAAACATAAATAATAACGCTATTAAAAGTTTGTGAAAATGGAATTTGAAAATTTTCTATTTATGAATAGTTGCGATCATTCTATATTAGTAATTAGAATAATTGGTTTTTTCATTTTTTATAAATAACTGGTTGACTAAACTAGTAAAAATGTCACAACAGTTTTGACACAAAAAAAAAATTAAAAAACACTTATTAAGTATTAAATTTATTTAACATATTGTACAATTTTTATGTGTTTTCTCAGATTCCTCTAGAAAATCTTTAAAAAAATCTAATTCTTTAAAATTTTTAAACTCCTCTGTTGACTCTAGGTTAGCATAGCTCTTTTTGTTTGGCTCTTCTTCTAAATATTTAAGGCATGTCAGTTCTTCTACATCTTCTGGAGCTTGGCTTTCTTCCACATAAGCCCTAAATGCATCCATACATTTTTGATTTTTCAAAAATTCTTTTATGTTGCTTTCCACTATTATTTTTTTGTCTTCGTTTGACAATAATGATAATAAAGAATTCAAACTCTGTGTTCGATTCATTATGAATTTTTTTATGTTTTTTTTCTATTAAAATTATAGAAGTTTTATTTATACAAAAATAATTCTTGGATTCTTATTTAGTCTTTTAGAAAATTTTATCTTTCACAATTCTTATAAGCACTTTTTGTTATAACAATAATTTAATAAAGAAAAAACAAGAAGAAGAACAGAAATCCTATCTTTTGAACTAAAATTTTTTTGACATACCTACAAAATATAATTCTAAATGTATAAGTATTGATGACGTCACAGCCAAAAAAGAGTAGGTAGAGTATTGGTGTGTTGATGATGTTTGTAATTTTATTATTTTATATTCATTGGCAAATAATCAAAATAAACAAAATTGAATTAAAAGACATAAAAAGTATTCGAATACGCTAACTACATAATTTTATTTTTTTAGGATAAATTAACACGTATAATAAATGCATCATTGTCTCATTCATTATATTAATTATTTTTGGGATTTCATCGTTATCATTTGTTATGAGCAAAACTTTTTTCTTACATCACTTTATAGGATCCTTTTTACCGGAATAAATTAATTTCTATTGTTGTTGTTGTTGTCAAACTCAAAACATTTCAGAAATAATTGCATTAAATGTAAAAACCTCAACAACAACACTCATTTTTATTATTCCTACGAAAAATTTCAATTGAATTTAAATAAAAACTAAATTAAATTTAAAACAAATAAAAACTGCAATAATTAATAAGGAACTGTAAATATGAAGTTTATTTTTATTTTTAAATTCTTTCCAAAATTGCCGTTTTAAAGTTTTTATAATGATCCTGTCCCTCAATTTTTTTTTTGCATTCACCCTCAATTTTTTCTAAACTTTCACGTACTTTATTTTCATCAGTATGTCTTCTTTCATTTGGAAATAATTGAAATAATTCTTCATAATTTTCATCAGTGCGTTCATTTTGATTATGTAAAAGTTTTTGACTTAATTCATAACAATTTAATACTTCAATTACATAAGGCGTATCATTTGTATAACCAATTTTCATATAATTTCTGAAACACGTTTTTCCTAAATCATTCCTTACAAATGAATCAATATTGCATACAACAATATTTCTTGCTTCTTCTTCTGTTAAATCTTGAATCTGAAAGAGTTAAATTAAAATAAGATTGAATTATTGGTTGGGAAATGTAATAAAAAATTAACTTTACCTGGGACATTTTAGAGAACCAAATCTGATGAGGATCAAGTGTAAGGACAATTTATATTTTTTAGTTTAAAGAAAAAAAAACTGCTTTATGGATTGTGAATAAAATTGTGTCTAATCTAAATAAAGAAGTACTTCACACTTTTAATTAATTTTAATACTTAAATTGTTTGACGAAAGAATAAAGTTGCCAATATCAAAAATAATAAATTAATTAAATTTTTAATCTGTTGAAATTTTATCAATATTTCTGCATTTTTCAATTTTTATTGACTTTCTTTCAAAGTATAAAATGAACAATAAGTATATGCAAACATATACTTAACAATTCAAAGTACAAATATTCTAGGAAACAAACAGTAACAATTAAAGAAAATAATAAGGAATTCGTATTGTTCATTTCTCTGTTGTTAAGAAAATTATTTTAAAATTCAGAAGAATTATTTTATATGAAAGTTAAACTGTTTCATGAGAAATTAATTGTTTTATGCGCCTCAGATTTTGAGAAATTTTGACTTCATAAAAGATGATTTTTGAAATAAGAATACATATTAAAGAAAAACTGAAAAACCAGTGAAAGCAAAAGGTTGCGTCTTTCTTATTTGAATTTAAAATTAAAACGAATTAAAAGATAAAATCAAATTCATCAATAAAAAAAAAATAAACAAATGACGAGTTTTTGTTGTTTTTATTTTACATTAAAATAAATTAGTTTTATTTTGTTTACATTTTATTTGTTCATTTATATAAAATATTATTAATTATAAGGCAAAATTAATTAATAATAATTGTTTTTCTATGTAAAAGTTATCTAATTTGACTCAAAATTATCTTAATGTAGGTATTTATTTCATTTTTTATATTCATGGTCAAAATAGACAAGTTTTACGTACTTATTTACACCACCCACATCAACAATACCATCATCTTTCTATAAACGGTATGGCAGTTTTTATTATTCTCACAAAATATTCCAATAAAAATTCAAATAAAAACTAAATTAAATTTAAAACAAACAAATAAAAACTGCAATATCAATAAGGAACTGTTCAAGTCTTAAATAATTAAGTTCAACACGCAAGTTTTTTCCAAAATATTTGCAATTGGTCATTCGTTGATTTTTATGTATTTGTAGAACACAAACACTAGAAAAAACACTGAACGCTTATCGCAGTTTAATTTATCTCATATGGGTAAATATTGTTGATGCTGTGTGATGTATTTCTTATTGTTAATATTAAGTTTATTTTTATTGTTATTTTTTAATTTTTTCCAACATTGTCTCTTTAAATTTTGTATAATGATCCTGTTGCTCAATTATTAATTTACATTCTCTTTTAATTTTTCTTAAACTTTTATTAACTGACCAATTACATACTTCATCTTCATCAATATGTTTTCTTAGATCATCTTCTAATTCTGGTGTTGGTATTATTTCAAATAGTTCTTCATAATTTTCATCAGTTCTCTCATTTTGATTATGTAAAAGTTTTTGACTTAATTCATAACAATTTAATACTTCAATTACATAAGGCGTATCATTTGTATAACCAATTTTCATATAATTTCTGAAACACGTTTTTCCCAAATCATTCTTAACAAATGAATCAATTGTGCATATAACAATATTTTTTACTTCTTCTTCTGTTAACTCTGAACAGCCACAAAAACATTTGATCACCTTTTTCACTGTCTGCAAAAAAAAATTATATTACATTTAAATTCAATCATTGTTCATGAAATATTTTTTTCAAGAGTTTTTTTCTTTGTTTTTAGTTTGATTGATTGATTGATTTATGAGAAAATGTAATAAAATAATAAGAAACAAAAATGAACTTTACCTTCGACATTTTAAAGAACGAAATCTGATGATCCAGTGTAAGGTCAATTTTTATGTTTTAATTTGAAGAAAAAAAAACTGGTTTATGGGTTATGAATAAATATATTCAAGTAATGTTCCACTTCAATAGAATTATTGTTTTATCTTATTGTTTAAAGAATCTGAAATTAGTTGATTCAAATAATAGTTTTCACGAATTGTATCTTTTGTTGGTTTATTCTATTGTTGTTGTCTGAAAGAGAGAAAAAATAATTTATTGTTCATTAATATTTACTATAAATCAGAAATAACGTTTAAAAAAATATAATCAAACAAAACACAAATGCTACATTATAAATTATTTTGAGTTATAAAAAATTTTAAAATAAAAATTTGTTTGTAAAAAAATTAAAATCGATATGGTTAAAAAACATTTAACTTGTTCTCGGTTATGAAGCTTTTTAAAAAACAATACAATTTTTACAACTGTGTTAATTAAAAACCTTATAAATAAAGTTTTCAATATTTCATTTTGAAATTAACTGAATAAATATTAAAAATTGCGCAAAACAATAATTACAATAATAACTACTTCACAGAAGTTATATCAAAAAACTTATCATTATTATTATAATTCAGATAATTTCAATTGATTTTAATATACCTATAACTTTTTGAGTTGTTTACCAATAAAATAATAATAGATTAATTAAATTATTTATTTTTATTTCATTAAAGTTATTTCAAAATTTCATTATTTGCCAATTTTTATAGACTTTCTTTGGCAGTATTAAATCAACAATAAGTAAATGTGTAAACATACAAGTATTCTAAGAAACAAACAGTAAGAAAAAAGAAAATAATTAACAATTCGTGTAATTAATTAATAAAAATCACATTTATGAAAATAGTGATACTAAAATTGGTTTGAATAGAATTTCTATAAAACATAAATTATTACTGAGTGCGAGAGTAGAGCTCGAGATTGAGATTAATTTCTAAGATTTAAAAGGATTTAAATATGCAAAAAAAAAAAAAGTGTTTAAGTCGGTGACTTAAAACTTCTTTCGCCTTCCGATTCTTAAAATTATAAAGAAACGTGTATATCGTTGTCTGTTTTTTTTTTTTTCATTGAAAGAAATTTAACAAGCTGAAATTTTGTATTTGTCTTCCTTGTCTTCTCTTTGATATGAAAAAGTTTTATAAAATTATCAAAATGAGATTTAATTTATTTGTTTAAAAGAAGAAGAAATGACAACAACAATAAAACAAAATCACACGGCCCAAGAAAATCAACATAAAAATAACAAAAAAATAAAATTAAAGAAGATAAATAAATGAATTAAATGTAAATTAAATTAAACAGAAAAATATAAGAAGACTATAAAAAGTTAGAATAGAAAACAAGATGATTTTAATCAGGGTAAAAATTAGCACATATTTTTTATTGTTGTTATTTTGTTAATATTAAATAAATTTATATTTTTACGAAACTATAATTTACAGATTTGACTAAACAATTATAAGTGAATCTATCATTTTATCGTCATTTTATTGAACTTTTAAACCTCAGCTGTGAACTCGAAACAGCTGTAAACAAAATTTATTAAAAAACCTCAATCATTACTCATCTCATCATCATCAAACAAAAATATATTATACATGCGTACAAATTTGTCTATTGTTTTTTTTTTTATCTAATTAGAATAAATTTTCGTTAATAAAAATATCCAAAAAATTCTCTCTTTCTCACTCTCGCTTTTTTAAATTTACACGCGTGTATTTACCTTTTTTGTTGTTTCACAAAAATAAAAATGATTAGATATATATTTTTGTTGTTATTTCTGTTGTGTCGTCGTTTCCTTTTCTGATAATTCCGTACACGACAGGTTTCTATACAATTTCTACCCTTTATTTTTAGTTGTCGTTTTATTTCACCCGATTCAAATTTCACTTTTTCACAAATACAAATAAGGATTTTCTACCCCACTTTTTATTCTTTAGTCTTTTATTGTAACACTAACACACACACACAGAATTTAAGAAAACAAATTATTCTCGTATGTTTTCGTTTTATTTATTGATTTCTTCTTCTTAGAATATTTTTTTTGTGAATTTTTTTTTTAATTCTTTTTCTTTTTTTTAATTCCCTCACAAAAAAAATAATAATAACACTTTAGTAATTATCACAGAAAGACAGAAAGAGAATACTGCAAATATTAAAAAAGACACCAAATATTACGGAATAATTATTAACCGGAATAATTATGACTGTATTATCAGAGAGATGATAATAAACTGAAGTGAAGTGAAATAATGAAAGTGAAACATATATTATTGTCTATTACATAGACAATATACGTTCGATTACGTCGCGTATGTAAATGAACGTAATCGTAATATAATGCACAAGGTACACACACACACATATATACCTTTAACAAAAATATTAATTCACCAAAAAAAAAAAGGCAAAACAATAGAATTGAATAAAAAAAAGAAGAATTGTGAGAACTGATTAAATTAATTATTTTAAAAAATCCAACAAATTTTATCATTTAATTTTTTTACTACCGTAATATAAAAATTATGAAAACGACAATTTTTAATGTTTTACTAAAAGTAAATAAAGGAAATTCTAAAAACATTAATAAAAATGTGTTTTGAATAATATTTATTAATTTTTTTTTTACTTTTATTTAATGTTTCTATTATTTGTTGAACGTAACATCATGAACCGATATTTATTTTTATTTTTTCATTTTGAATTCCAGAATTGCATAGTAGCAAAAATAAATAAAAAAAAAATTTAATATTTTATAAAATCTTTGTTCTCTTTCTAACACGCACATTAAATAATTCCACGAAATTAAAAAGAAAAAAACGAATTTTTTACATCATTTTACTTGATTTCTACAAGCCGTATAGAATTATAAATCCAAACAAATATATATATTTACGGTTCTTGACTTTACAAACTTTAATTTGTTACTGAAACTGAAACTAAAACTTCAAAACTTCTTAAGAAAATAAAAAAACAAATTCTGTTTTAAAGCAAATTCTCAAGAAATGTATTTTAAATTATGAGAAAAATTCATTAAAAACAAAGAATAAGAGGGGAAGCAGGTGAAAACACAATACAAAAAGCCTTCGTTTCGTTATTTAAAAAAAAAAGAGTAAGAAGCACGAACCATGTGTTTATTATTTAAAGACGAATTAAATTTTTTTTTTTTCAAACAGAATTAAATTGAGTCTTTACGGATTTGTGATTTACTTGATCGTTGCGAGTTCATTAAAATCATAGGATCGGTATTGTCGGTTTTCTTTAAAAAAAATTATATAAATAAACTTACGGCACGATTTCATATAAATAATATTGTCGTATTTGTCGAATAAGATTGGGGAAAATTCTTATAAAAATAGATTAAAAAAACTAGAAGAGAAGAGAGACATAAAAGAGACAGGAGACGAGTCAACGTTAAATAAACAACTAAAACTAAACTGCAATGACAAATAAAAAAAGTTAAAAGATTTGAATTTTATTTATTTAATTATTGTTTATTTTTCTTTTATTGAGATTTTTAATAATATTTTTAATTTTTAATAAAAAAATTTGATTTAAAGTTTTTAACACAAAACTTTTTCTTCAAGGGCAAAAATCCAAAGCCAATAGAAACAAAGATATTTAATACAAAATTTGTATTATGTATTCTTCTTTCAAACACCGTTTTTTACTGAAGAACGTCGGCACTCCTTTGTCTGAAATTTGTACAAGAGAAAGAAACAATTGATTTATTTGTTTGTATTTTTTATGTTAAATTTTTGTTTGTTGAATTGATTTCTATGCAAAATATATTTCTTATAAAACCACTAAAAACTTAAATTAAGAACAAATTCTGCTTAGTCAAAGTCAAAGAGGATGAATCTGGAATACAAGTTTCAGAATAAAACTTTGTAATGTTTCGATGCTTAAAGTTAAATATTCTTTTAGTTGCTATACTCGTTCTTTTCTAAATATTTGAATTGTTGCCAATGACCAACCACAAACCGGATGGTGATTCAATAATATAAATGAAACAAAGAATTTAAGCTTCACCTGTTTTCGCCACTGTAACCATTTTGCAACAATTGGATTCTCAAAATTTCCTTTCTCTTCCAGCTGCTGATAATATGATTCTCTTAATATTTTAAATGCTTGTAAATTTCTGTATGGCAGCTGTGTTATTGGATCAAAATATCTGGCCGGAAGTCTAGTAAAAAATAATTCGTTAAAATGCAAAAAAAATATAAAATCTGACTCATTACGTATTAAGTCAATTCCTTATTTTAATTTTGTTCGTTACCTTGAAATTGCACAAATTTGACTTTTACGCTCCCGTTTTTTAGGTGGTTGAAATATAGAACTAAAAACTTGATCATCAATATCATTATCAAACATAATAAACGTTCGGGAACAACGATTTTGAGGTGGGTCATTAGTTGGTTCTAATTTTACAGCGCTAGAAATTGTTTAAAAGTGTCAGTTTTAGATTAAGCATAAATCTGTTACAAAATACTAACACATTATCAGATTCTGCTAATTTTTCGTCCTTGTTACGGTTTAATTTTACTGCTGGACGATCAATATCTTCTAGTAATGGCATTGTCATTGAATGATATCGTATAATTGGTCCAACAAAAACTCGTTTTGTTGGGCGAGTCTTTTTCTTTTCTAATTCTAATTTCTTAAATTTTTCTATAAGGAAAAAAAATTATGAAGTTATCTTCTCGCTTATTATTACATATTTATTTATTACCTAATGATTTCATATTTTCTTTTTCTGTAATTGCAACTTCTTCAAGTAATTCATCTTGTGTTGGAATATAATCTTCAGTTCTTGCCGTTCGAACTCTTTTATGAAGTTGACGTTCTTTGACACGAACTTGTGTGGCTGCTGATTTTAATGCAGTTGATTTTCTAAATGTTTTTTTACCAGAATCATGAACTGTAAAGGCTGGGCGACGTCTGCGGTTTTTAGGATTATCAAATTTCGGTTTTTCTTCTTTAACTTTTGTGACTTTTCCTTTTTTTGGACTTGGTTCCTGTTATATCGGATATTTATATCAATTTACATCCACGAAAATATATATTACAATATAATTACCCTATAAGACTTAGTTACTATTTTTTTTCTTCTTTTTGGAGCACCATCTTCGTCATTATCAGAAATTGGCTCATCGTTTTCATCTATACTGAAATCTGAATCCACGACGTCTTCTTCGTCGTCATTCTTTTGACTAAAAATAAAACAAATTAAATATCTGTAATTTGTATCATTAGCGAACAATATAACTAACACATAGTCATTATCCTCAGCAATTTCGTTCCATATTGCAGTCTTATAAAATTCATCCTCCTCATCTTCTTCTTCGTCTAATAATTTTGCAATTTTTGCACCTGCATTATGTCTACGCTCACGCGACGCGGCCATTTAGGATTTAATTAAATAAATAATAAACGAATTGCTTTATTTATATTTTAATTCACTAATAAACAATTTACAATTCACATTTATATACTGAAGTTAGTTCAATAAAACATGACGTTTAATCTGGTAGTGCTATCATGCAATCTGGCAATACCACCAATACGACCAAAACAGTTCAAAAAAAATTCCGCTAGGTTCTCTAGTTGTTACAATAGTTTTTTGAATTTAAAAAAACGTTAAATGTTCATAAAAGAAGGTAAGTTAAAGAAAAATTTGGGAAATATATCTAAATAAAAGTTATAAATTAAATAAATAAGTTAGTATAGCATAACTTTTAACCTAAAAATATTTCTTTCCTAAAATAATAAATAAAAACATATTGAAAAGATATTAAATTAACATAATATAATACACAATCTAATTCCATACTTAAAATCGAGATAATTTAGATAAATAATTTTAAAATATTAATGGTATTTATAAAAAAAAAATCCACCGATCCTTCGAGCCGGATTTGAACCAGCGACCTATGGATTTCTATAACTCTTGTTCAATTCTACAGTCCACCGCTCTACCAACTGAGCTATCGAAGGTTGTTTATTCGTTGCGTTAGTATTTATCAAGACACCCACCCCTGGAAAAACTACTTAACTCTTATTTACTTACAACTTACTTCCTTTTAATTTTAACTAATTTATAAAATAAATTCATGTTAAATTCTTTGTAGTAACAAAAAATATCGAATTTTTTGAATAATCTAGACAGGGGTGATCAACATTAAAACCCAGCCAAAAAAACCTGTAATCTATAGATCATTTGAAAAAAAGTATTTATTAATTTTGATATTTGATCATACAAAGGTACTTGACAACCTGTTTCGGTACTAAATAATGCTGAATCAAATTTATGAAATGATAGAAATTTAAAAAAAATTATCGCTTTAAATGCGATCTCTCTCTCCTTCGAGCCGGATTTGAACCAGCGACCTATGGATTTCTATATTATCATTTCATTTCTACAGTCCACCGCTCTACCAACTGAGCTATCGAAGGCATACAAAATGGCGCAATAATTCAATTTAAGAACACGTGGGAGGTTATAAATAATTAGCCGGAAAAATTCAGCTAAAATTAATCTTCACAGTTTTTCACACTGTATAAAAATAAAAATGAGATAATCAAAAATGCCGATTACCGATAAAGAAGAATACATTTGAACGATCAAAACTAATTGAAAAATTAAGTCAGATAATTTCTATTATAATTAATTAAAATTTAAAAATTATAATTTGTAATAAAAAAAACCCCCGATCCTTCGAGCCGGATTTGAACCAGCGACCTATGGATTACTATATTATCATTTCATTTCTACAGTCCACCGCTCTACCAACTGAGCTATCGAAGGCATAAAATAATTCGGGTAAAGTTTCTTCTAATACATAGACGTAAATTCGCCGAAATGGAACATAATTTAAATAAAACTTTAATAAACTGTTTCATTGCAAAAACTTTCACTGAAAAAGAAATGAAATATTTGCGATGCGATTTATTCTTCTAATAATAATTAAAAATGTATGCATTGAAAAGAGTTTTGTGTACTGAAGAAAATTTTCCTGAAATTTTTCAAAAAATCAAACCAAATATCCTCCAACAAAGATACAAATATTAAATTCAACTTTTACCATTTTTAAGATAAATTTGAGATAAATTAAACTGTGTAAGGAAATAAGGAAAACAAATACTATTAGTTATTTTTTTCATCAAACAAATAATTTATTATTCTTTAACAAATATATCTATCACATTTAACTCAGACTATTTTAATATAATTTTTTTTTTGGTTATTTTAGCACAACATTGAACGAGAATATTACTATTTTTTTTTTCTGTAATAATAATAATACTTTTATTCTATAAATTACTCTTCATCTTCAATATATTAAACTGAATAAAAAAACATATTATTTTTAGTTTTTTTTTTTCTTAAGAAAAGGAAATAATAAAATAATTATTATTTCAAAAATTTGGCATTCATCTTTTTTTTAAGTTCTTAAAAAATTGGGAGCAAAAAATAGAAATTCAATACTAGAATAAAAATTTGTTTTTTTTTTAACAATTATTGTTGTTCAAATTACATTTTGTTTTATTTTTGTAATATTTTATAAAATTTCATATCAGTTATTAAAACTGTTTTTTTTTAGTTTTTTTTTGTCATTTTAACAATATAAAACATTTCTAAAATGAAACAAATATATAAAAAAATTATCTCTATAAATATAAATATAAAGGATTTTAATTATTAATTTATTTTATTTTAAATAATAATTGACTAACAAAAAGTAAATTTTTGTTAATATAATTATATAATTTAACTTTGAAAAAAGCACACTACCTTTTTTAACACTGACAAGGACAACAATATTTATATAGGCACCTAATGTACCTGTTTTTATTAATTAACTAATTTTATTTTTTGTTTTTATTTTCTTTCAACAATAGATAATCACATGTAATTATTTTACTTTAATTTAATAATAATAATTTATTGATTAATAAAACATTCAAGCAAACAGCAACACATGTATAAATAATCCTTCTTTTATTTATTTTTAATAACATTTTTATTTTTGTTTATAACAATTATAGATAATGACTTTTATTCCATCTTGAATTTATTTTCTTTTGTTTTCTCAATAACATTTTCATTACATTTACTAAAAATAAAATATTACATTACTATAAATAATTCTAATCATAAATTCTTATTTCCAGTTTTTTTGTTATTCTTTTATTCTTACGTACAATCTTTTCTAATAAATTTTCTTTAGTTTATTTTTTCTGTGTTTTTTTTTTGTTAACTCAAAGACATGGAATTTATTTCCCTTTTTTTTTAATCTCTCCATTAATAATATTTTTATGGGGTTAAATTTATTTAATAAGAAGCAAATGTTGTTTTTTTTTTTTTGTTTACTAATTATTTGAATTAATTTTAATTTATATAATTAAAAACGGGCATCATTTTTGGTTGAATACGCTGAAAAGTATAAGAATGAATTTTAACTTTTAATTCAAAAATTTATGTCAATTTCTTTTTGAATAGCATTATAGGCAAGTTATAAATGAAAAGAAAAAGAGCGAGGGGTGTAAATGGCTCAAACTCGCATTTATATTTTTTAAGAAACTATAATAAATAATTCTAAAAAAAATAATTATAAAATATAGCCAAAAAGCGTAAATAAATTAAATTTAAATTAATGTATCTTCATCCTGAGTTTCAAAAAGCATTAACAATGAATGTTGTGAAGATGATCTCTGTGTCAGTGAGCCATCTGGTGATAAGAATCCTGTATGAAAACTACAATTATCACGATAACCGGAAGTTGAAGATGTTTGTGAAACAGAATCCCAAGATAGATCAACGTGTTTTGGTGGTTCTTGCTCTTGCAATGACGCATGAGGTGTGATCTGTAATTGAAATTAAATTGATTTAAATAGAATTTACGAATTTATCGTATGATGAAATTTCTTACTTCGCCTAAATTTTGGCGTCCTCGACGAAGTCTAAACGTTTTTCTACTTTGTGCTTTTGAACGTTGCAATCTTGGTTTCTGCATTTCACCTGAACTATCTTCTGTTGGACTATCCGGTGATAATGGTGTTGTGGATGTTTCACCAGATGAATGACGAAATTCTACTGAAGATACAAAACGTAATCTCGGTGGTTGTGATTTTAATGGCTGCTGTTGAAGAGATACAGAATGGGTCAAATGTGGTACAGAACTGCTTGCACCTACATGTCCACTAATTGAACCTACTAATGTTGACGATCCAGCTGCTAGACTAGGTGTTGGTGTTGTTCCTTTGTATTTAAAAAATTATAAAAATATACTTTAGTATTAGTTTTCTTATTTTAAAAAATCTATACAACGAACGGATTATACCTTCTCCACTGTGACTATGTGTATCACTTGTTCCAGGATCTCTATTAGTTGTTGTTGAACTACTTGATAAAGATTCTCTAGGTGGATGTAAAGATAAAGTATCACTTGGAGTACACATTCCAGTTCCACTACGTGAATCATGTAATAAATGTGAAGAAGGTTGTTGTAAACTTGCACCAGTAAATAATGAGATCAATGATGGTCTCTGTTGATGTTTTGGTAATTCAGTTGAAGAAACAACTTGTGATACATCTCGACGTTGTAAAGGTTGAGGTTCAGGAATATCCCGATCTAATTGGTTCAAATAAATTTGATTGAATATCTGAAGTAAATGAATTATTTGAAGAAAGACAAACCATTTCGTCGTTCGTCTAATTCATCTCTTAATTCTCGTAATTCTCTCGCAAGATCCAGTAGAACAGCTCCACGTGATTTAATGCCACCAGGAGCTGGCATTCCTCGCATACGTTCACGTATTAAAAATTGCATGTGTCTTTCATGATCACCAATCGGTGGGTGACAAATCTGGATTACAATAAAAAATAAATTAATAATTTAAAAAAATTATTTTTTCATGAAATTTACTTTGTGCAAAATAAATGGCATTAAGACAATATAAAGTGGAGTTCTGTGAGTTACAACAAATTCCAGAAAACTCCAAAGTTCGGGTGCTGCTTCATTTCGACGTCCAAGATCTCTCATCACACGTACAATTCTAGGCCATTCATTTGATAAACGTGGCTCAAAACAAATACATAAGATACGAAGAGCTGTTTGGAATTTTTTTAAATTAATTAAATTTTCTTAATTCAAATATAATTTAAAAAGAAATTACCTAAAAATGCAGCTTGATAAAGAGATCCAGAAATTTTTGCTGGACGTTTTGCATCTCTACTTCCTGTAAATGTAAGTGATCCAGCTCTTAAATCAACACCAGCTCTATTACTTTGTAACATATTTGCGTTTCGACTAGCTGGAGGGCTCATTGCATTTAAAACAGCAGTTACTAAAAATGATACATCTGTTTGTCTTAACTCACCAACATCTGAAAATATTTAAAAAAATTCAATTCAAGATATCAGATTTATTGAATTATTTGAATTTGTATTAATTAACCTCCTCGTCCACTGCAAACTTTTAAACATAATGGCATAAGTAAATGCATTAAAAATCCTTCAGCTTTTTCTTGTGATGGAAATTCAGCACTACCACCACATAATTGTTCCAAAGCAAAACAATCAACAGGACTAACAACTTGAAGTGCAACTAATCGCACAACAGTAGAACAGAAAAATGCTGGAGGATTCTGTGACATTAAAGCAGCACCAGCACTAGAAATTCCTTCGGGACTAATTCCTGGCTCATTTACAATTAAATTTTGTACAGTACTTAAAAGTCCCTTTACATGCTGCCAATGGAGTACATAAGGATATCGTACCATAGCATCATGAACCCCTTTTAAAATTCCAGCAGCTGCTTCCCAATCTGTGTTTCGCTAATTAAAAAAAAAATCATAAATTAATTTAATTTATTCATTATTTTAAAAATATTTACTCGAATTGATGGTTTCTTCGAAATCTTTAAAAATACTTTATCCAATCTACGAAGAACAGTTATCAGTGCAGGTCGCATGGCATCATTTTCCCATTCCGCTCTTGGTAAAATATTTTGCATATATCTTTGTAAGCCGCGACAAGCCATTGATTCAGGATCGTAAGGAGAAACTTTCAATAGTGAATGAGCAATATCTGCTAATCTCACATGACATTTAACATCAAGCAATTCAACTGGCTTAGAATCAGCTCCTGGTTTTCTAGATAATTCTTGTAATCTAATTGTTGCACGACAAATAAAATCACCAACAACTGATAATAGAACATCTCTTGGTCTCCGATATTCTGCACGTACCATTTCAGAATCTTCAACTAATTCCATCATATTTTTAGTTCGACCAATATCACTTACATATTTGGAATGTGATTCATCTTCAAAGTCAATTCCAGGTGAACAAGGTGTTTTTCTTTGACTTGATGAACCTTTATGTTCAGGACTATTACGATATGGTCCATTATAACTCCTTAAAATTGACAATAAAATTAAGTTATTTATAATTTTGTTGTAATATGAAAATTTTACTTTGATAAGCCTTCACAATTATGAACCATTGTTCTAACAGCAACAGCCAATTGTAAAATAATATCACGTTCTGATTTTCCTTCACATAAAACATAACTTGGTAACTGTATTTGTTGCATATAACATGGTAGAATTGCTTCTAAAATAATCTGAAATAACATATTTAAGATTTTAGTAAATTTAAAAAAAAATTGGTTGAGAACAACTTCTCCTTCGAGCCGGATTTGAACCAGCGACCTATGGATTACTATATTAATTAATTAACTTTTCTACAGTCCACCGCTCTACCAACTGAGCTATCGAAGGTTGAGTTTCATATTCAACTGGAATCATCGGATAAAAAATCAAGCCCCAATTTTGAATAAATTTTCCACTCTACAAATTTTGCTGTTTTAATTAAATGAAGTAAAGAGAAAGGGAACATACAACTTTCTTTTATTTAAGATGTAGTAAAAATTGAGATAATTGTTGGTTGAATTAAAAATATTACACGTTTCATAAATAATAATAATATTATCAATATTGAACTAAAAATTTGATGAGACCTTGAATGTTATCAATTAAAATTAATGATTTGTAATTCCAATTAGAAATATAAACAACGAAAATATCTTGCAGGCGAATTAAAAGAACAACAATATGAAACGTATAAGAAGACAAAAAATATAATAATTTATTTTCATGTAAGGAAATATATGGTAGATTAATTTTTATTATCAACTCAAACATCTTAAAGATTAATAAACAAAATTCCTCCGAGCCCGATTTAAACCCACTGCCCATGATTTATTATGGGTACTACTGATCATCAGCTCTTCCAGACTGAGCTATCGAAGGTTTATTAGACTTTTCAACTGGAGCCTTAAAAAATTACAACCAATTTTCAGGAATTTCTGGAAAAATATAATGACATTTTTTGAGACCTTGAATGTAATAAATTAAATTGATGATAATTTGTAATTCGAATTATAAATCTTAAAATAAATCAGTATCTTGCAGGCTGAGAGTAATAAGAGAAATTTCCAATCAAAGAAATTCAAATATTATGATTGTTTTTTATATAAAAAAATATAGAGGAAAATGAAAAAGTATTATACTAAATTATTTATATTTTTAAAATATAATAAAAAATAAGAAAAAAAATTTCCCCGATCCTTCGAGCCGGATTTGAACCAGCGACCTATGGATTACTATATCTTATATGTTCAATTCTACAGTCCACCGCTCTACCAACTGAGCTATCGAAGGCGATGATGTTAGTGAGCTAAGAGACGTACAATTACTCATGCACCCAAATTAAGTAGTAGAACAATTTTCTTTTAATTTTCTTTTTTTGAAATTAACAATTTTCTTTTAATTTTGCTTGAAAGAAACTTGTGTTTTTCATGAAAACATTCTGTTTTTGTGCAATTATTATCTTAGCAACGTAATACATGTAGAATCGAATTCATTCTATTTATTTCAGTTCAAAAATGAGTTCGTACAATTTTTTTAAAAATTACACACATATATGGTAGAGGTGAGTAATATTATTAATATTTAAAATTGTTTGATAATGGTTATATAAATTCTTACCAGCATTTGATAACCTCTAGTACTTTCGGCTGAATATGATACAACCATAACACATAATGTAATACAATCTAGTACAGTTACCATTTCATCTTCATCATGATAACAAAAATCAATAGCTTTCAATGGTTTAGGTTCTTTAACTAATTCAGCAATATTTAATGGATCTGGCGATGGAGTTTCTAAACTTAACAATAAATTAAATAGACAACTTGATTGAACCTGAAAAAAGTAAATGAAAATTTATTAATTTAAAGCAAATTATAAAGACAAAAAAATATTACCTTATGAGCTTCTCCATATGTTCCTTCTTCATCAGTATCAAGAATAGCAGAAACAGAACCAAACATTTGTAAAATAAATGGTTTTCTATTCATTAAATAAAATTGTTTAACAGCGTATTCAATTGTTGTTGTCACCAATTTATTTGTTTGATGTAATGAATAAATTTGTAAAAGTGTTGGCATAATCATAAAGTAACCATTTGTTGAAAAAATACTTTTAAAATTGAATGCTGCATTAATATAAGTAGCCATTACATAACGCATAATACAAGCATCTTCTGAATGTAATAAAGCGGCTCCAGATAAAACATTTAAAAACAATTGAATATCAGCAGAATATGCAAAATTCCCAGCCATTGCTTCAAACATTCGTGCAATCAAACGAACCCACATAAATTTATGTAGAACATCAAGACCAAGAAGTTCTTTACCCAATTCACCACGTTGATATAAATCTAAATCAGCTTCAAGTGCTTTACGTGGAAATGATGGAAGTTTCATAAGTTCTTCATGTAAAAATACAACTCTCTGTACAACCATATCAACATTTTTTAAAATTGCCCATGTTAAATGTACTTTACCAATTTCAACAAATTTCTTAATTAATTCTTGTTTTTGTAAAGCGCTAAAAGCTTCTTCAGATTTCATTTCAACCAATCGTAATTGTGGATACTGTGATCTTTTGAAAAAGTATAAATCACGAACATACCAATTTGGATTTAAAATTTGTTCTAAAAAGAAATATAAAGATTTTTTTTTAAATATTTGAGATAAAAATAAAAATTAATAATTTACGTGATTTATAATCGACAAGAAAATGTTGATTATGCATTCTTTCTTCAATACCAAAAAAGTCTAATGATTCACGTAAAAGTTGACAAAATTGTGTATCTTCTTGTACTGGAAATTGTGATGGAATTCCACCTTCCTCTTCTGGTCCATGTACAATAATTTTTTTTGCCGATGGTACATTGGCTGTTAGTAAAATAGATGCATCACATTGTTCTTTACGTAAAATTTGTTTTAAATCTTTAAACATAATTCCATGAACGGAATGAACGACCATCCATAAAATCGATAAAGCAGATCCAACTAACTAAACTCATTTAAATAAATAAACGATTAGATTAATTTTAAAACAATAATTATATATTTTTGTAATCAGTACAACTGAAAATTAAAAATAGAAAATAGTCCATTAAATAATAATGATAACAAAAAAAATTTACCTGTTGACTACATTCGTGACTTGAACGAACATAAAACATAACATATCCAATTATATAATTATATAGAGCAAATGCTGCTTGTTGTGGTAACCTTGGTACAAATCTAATTAAATGACGTAATAATTTAAACATTTTTTCCGTTTGATTACGTGTTAATCGTTCCAAAACGTAACGTAAAAATAATGCAGAATCTTCAACTAAACACAACCATATAACTTGATAAGCAGCTTCATAAACTGCATATCCATCAGAACTAACAGCCGCATCGTCTAAGCAAAAAACAATTTGCATAACTGAAGAGCACAATACAGATGGAAAAAAAGAATGGGCTGCATGTAGATGAGGTGCTGTTCTACTTCCTTCACCTTCTTCTTCAACTGAAAATTAAAAAATTGATTAATTAATATTTAAGAATACATTTTTTTAATTATTATTTACCTTCGATGTGGTCTTCTCCAGGTGCATGGTCTAATCCAGGTTCATGAGCTGCTTGTTGTGTTATTGGAATTGTTGTTATTAAGAAACTTTGACGTTCTGCCCTTTGTTTATCTTCTTGTTGTTGTATTGCATGACGTATCGCTTCAGTTTGTTGTTTTTTTCTTGTTTTGGTTGCGGTAACCAATGAACGCTATTTAATTGGTTAAGAAATTAAGAACAATAATATAATTTCAATGGAAAATTTCTTTCATACATGTCTCTCTTGATTTAATGTGACTTCCATATCTTTTGTTTTCTGTCTTGGACTCCAAGGTGGATCAACAACTGGTAAACTTTCAATACCAATTTTAGGTGATGGTAATGTAAACTCTATACCAGGTGGTGGTACTTTAAATGTGGAACCTTCTTCCATTCGTGGCCATACTTGGAATCTGGATTTCCATAAAACTTGATAACGTAAAATTGCACCAATTTTTACATTTGGATCTCTGTGTTTTAGAGCATTTTGCATTATATTTGAGACACAATTAGGCGCTCGAACTGATCCCAAAATAAACAATGCCGCTGATGTTGCAGCAATCTCTTGATTTTTTTCTAGTAATAGTTCCCATACAGCTGGTATAGCATCCATAAATTGTTCTTCAGTTAATATGGAAGCGCCCTTAACTAAAGTCGCAATCGGAATATGGAACAAATCACGAACATGATTTTTAATATATTTTAATATGGGCGGATTTTCTTGTTTTGTTTTCACTTCATCTTGTTTAATTGATGTTTGTTGTGATGAATTTGGATCGTTTGAATCATCATTAAGAATTCTAAAAAAAAGATCAATAATTAAATAAAAATTAATTATTATTTTAAAAATAAAATACCTATCGCGGGGTTTTGTAACACTATCCTTTCGTTGTGATAATTGCTCAGAAACTTTTCTGCTTTGTCTATCACGTTTACGTGTTAAATTGTCATTTAAGCCGTCAGGAAGTATACCAAATTCTTCGCCGTAAACCTATGCAATAATCAAAAATATAAACATCATAAAAAAAATAAAAAAAAATGAGTTGCCTCCTGTGAGGATTGAACTCACGACCCCTGGTTTACGAGACCAGTGCTCTACCACTGAGCTAAAGAGGCCATATCTACGTTGGCCATTACAGTCATATATAATACAAAGAGATTTCTTTACACGAATTGTTTTTGTACAGTATATGTATGTGAGTGTGAATTCAGTGAGTGTGATGTATGCATAAATTCATACATTTTTATGTAATACTAATAGCATACATAATGGAGATATTCAATGTTCAATTTCGCTATATCAATAACTATTTTCATATTTTAAATTAAAAAAATGAAATAAAAATTACCTTTCGCACAGATTTAATGAGCTTTTGTGCAGACCGGATATGCCGTCTGTAACAGTATGGGTGACAATAATTTTGGTGTGTACAATAAAAATTAAATGAATTTATTAATTCTAATTCTGCACGCATCCATGGCATATTTTTAATAGTTTCATCTGTGTCATTGGAATCACTCGGTGATTCAGGCGGTTGATCATCACTAAGTGTTTAATAATTTCAAAATTGAAAATCAACATGAACATGTTTTTTATTCTTTGAATACCTTAAAATTCCAGGTGATTCCTCTCCACCACTTGCGATTGATGTATCAGAACGATCTGATAGAGAAGACACTTTTCGTCGTGATTGAATTGAATCGGTTCTCTTAACAAAATCTATTAAAATTTAAAACAGAATTTAATTATAAAAATGATATTGAAAAAACAAAACTAACAATCTGTTTCTAAATCTTTTCCATCTTTTGTGCCACGTCTCAATTTGAGGGACCTTCTTTTAAATGATCCCCCAGTTGGGGGAGCACCAGAAGTTCCTCTTCGTAGAAGAAATGGTCGTACTGGAGCAACGGTTCGACGTTGAACATTACCAGAATTTTCTTCACCTTGCATTGTTAAAGTTGTATTACTACTTGCTTCAGATTCATTATCAGGTTCATGCAAAACAAATGAAATTTTCCTTTCTGTTTGTGCTGTATCTCCACCTGCAATTGATTGCAAACTTTGTGCAGAATTCTGTGAATGTCCCATTGAACTTAATGCCATTGACCATCGCCGATTTGCTTCTCTATAAACTTTTTCCCAAGGTGCTGGTTTTTCTTTTGTAGAAAGTTTTGAAACTTTTGGTAATGTTTGATAAGTTTCTCTCAAAAATGCAGTAATCTCAAAAAGAAGTATGCTGGCCACTAATTTCAATGCGGGTGGACAATCATTGCCATGAGGATTTACAGAAGCTATATTGAATATTTAATTATGAATTTAACATAAAATTATGTTTCCATCGAGTTTATTTTAAATCAGACAAACCTTCATCCAAAAAATCTTCTTCTTCATCTTGTTGTAAAAGTTGCCTTTGTTTTTCTGGATCATTTAATGTTGATGATATTTGATCAAAATTTTGTTTATCCGAAGTAATCATATCTTCCAATCGATGTCCTAACGCTTCTGCCCACTGGAAAACACACATAATAATGAAAATGTATATTAATTCAAAATTAAATCGTGGACAATTTAATTAATATTTTACTTGATAAAATATTTTTCCTGCCGCTCTTTGTAACACATGATGAGTTCTTCTTGCACCTGGTGCAATACGCGATCCAATATTAGGACCAGATGATGGCCGAAAAGTTGGAATATTTTGTTTCATCCAGCTTGGCCATTGGCCTCGATTACATAAATGTACAAAATGAGCACATTCCAATAATAAAGCTGCCCGTGAAACAAGGGGAGCTTGAGGCTGAAATAAAAAATTATAATTAATAAAAAAATTAAAAAAAATATTGATGCCTCCTGTGAGGATTGAACTCACGACCCCTGGTTTACAAGACCAGTGCTCTGCCACTGAGCTAAAGAGGCGCATATCGTAACACAAAATGCTACTCGTTTTCAATGCATAACTTTTATTTTTGTTTAAAATAATAAGTTGATTTTACAAGAAAAGAAATGTTAGAGAAATGCTCGCGATTGAAGTTTTGTTGAACGTTGTTGTTGTTGTTTTTTCATATAAAATTTTTATTTTACAAATTATAACTGATAAGAATGTGTTTAATTAGACTTTATAGTTTTTGTTGCAAAATTTGAAAATAATTACAATAAATATTTTGAATTTTCATACCAAGTCTAATAATGCGGCTACAAGTTGAGGATCTAAAATTGTCCCAGGTGAACAGGTTTCCATTAAAAATGAAAACCGTAACATTCCCTCGCGGACAGGTTCCTTTGGTACTAATCGTCTTTCTTTTAAAACCACAACTTCTGACTCACGAGGTCCTTCACCAAGTTCAAATGAACTTCGACGACTCAAATCTTACAATAAAAATATAAATTATGTTAATCTTTTTTAAGAAAAAAAAAATAGATAAATAAACTTACAACTTCCGGCAACTTCTTCCGGTCCACCAATTTTTTTCTTTCCTTTACCTATTCCAAACTTTCCAAATCTTCGCTCAACTCGACGTCTTGCTCTTTGAAATGATCTTCCAATTCCTTCACCAGCACGTCGACTTTGGATTTTAAACGATCCTTGTCTCATAAAAGATGCTGTCAATTCTGGACCAAGTTGTACACCCGCTTCAATATCAACTGAACTCCTTTCCCTAGACCCACGAAACCATCGTACTTAATATAAAAATAAATTATAAATATTTTAAGTAGAAAAGTAGGCAAAACTTAATACCAATTCCACTTAATTTTCCAACAGAATTACGTTCAGAACTAGAAGTAGAATCAGATAATAATGCTCGTTCACTGTGACGTGGAGTTAATGTTGGACGTGCTCCTCCTTTACGTCGAAAATTACCAAGAGGACTTTGACTAATACGACACTGCTCTTCTAAAACTTCTGTTTCAAGTAAACTCTGAAATATTGTAAATGGCTAAAATTAGGAGAGTAGTGAAATGTTCTCTTAAAATTGTTTAATTTTTAAATTACAGCGCATGTTGATGAAGTACTTCGTTTTTTGAACAATAACTTCCTTTGATTTCTATCTTCTTGTGGATAAGTTTGACTTTCAATATGTTGGATGTGTCTGCATAAATTAATTCTATTAATTAAGTTAATTTCAAATTTAAAAAAAATTTCGATAAACCTGATAACTCTAGTTGTTTGCATTGATGGTGCTTTCTTGTATGGTCTCGGTGTTACAGATAATATTCCACTTAATGCAACACGTCTAAATGGTCCACCATGTGCACCCTTGACGTATGTAACCAATTGTCTAACATCACAATATAATGCGATATTCTCTTGATTTTTTAAATCTTTAAATGAGTCGACAAATTTGGTTACAAGAGTTTTAAAAACAGCAGCAATAACTTGACTTTCAGCACTTCCACTAAGGCCGCTACCAAAATTTGTTGCATATCCACCACCTTGTCCACCTGATGATGTTGCATATCCAAGATCAGGTGTCAGGTTTTTAAAGGCTGATGTTCTCTTATTATCTAAATATGGAAAACACCAACGTGCAACGCTGCTACATTAAAGCTGGATGATTTTTTGGTTTCTTTTTTTTTCATCTTAATTAATTAATTTTAATTAGAGACTAGAGACTAAAACGTTAAAATTTCATGCTAATTTATAAGATCAGATTAATTTGTCTTTTTCTGTTTAAACATTTTTGTATTAAATAATTAAAGTTTTTCTGTGTTTGTTTTATTTGTTTACTCGAAACGAAATTAAAAAAAAAAAAAAAATTTTTTTTCGTTCGACGCAAAGAAAATTAAAATACAAAATTTATTTCTATAAATTATGTTCATTAGATTCATTCAAATTATAATTAATTAAAAATATATTTTATAATAAATTAGTCGATTTTTCCTTAATTGAACTTTTCTGTTTTAAAACTTGATTATTATTTCCCATTTTGATATAACTTTTATATAAATGACCACGATTATCAAGATCTTCTCGTATCTGATAAGAAGATAATTCCGTCTTATTCTTTATTGAATTAGAATGATATTTTTTTTCAATTTTAATTTTTAATTCTAAGTTCATTGACATTTGAGTGAATCGACTTTATTATAAATATGGACGCCTATAAGCAGACACATGCATATAATTTACATATTTCTGTTTTTACCATTCAAAATATAATAATAATGAGGATGACAGCATTACCTGAATGATTAAAAGTTGATTGAATGAATTTTTGTTTCAAAAATGATGATTAATTATTAGATGAGATTACAATGACATTTTGTTTTGTTTTGTTTTTTTTTTTAAATTATTGGAGTCGAATTTAAAAATTTTAACACATAAAAAAAAAAATTGAATCTTTTATTTTCATGAGAGAAAAAAAAAATTTGGTTATAAAAAACCAAAAGTTTTCCCCATAAAAAATTTTTTTTTTTTCAATAAAAAAGAAAAAAAAAATATAAACGAAACTAAATTTTAAATAACATTTTTATTTGAATTTTATTATTTAATATAAATTTTTAATAATATTAGTCAAACACGCGACGTGACGTTATAACCGCGTTATCAATTCGACAACAATAAAAAGCAAAAGGCGTACGGATTACATGACACTTTTACATTACTAATTTCCTACAAATTATCTATAAAATTTCATTTTCATTTTAATATACAAAAGCGTAAAGTATAAGAACTTACTCAGTGGCGATAATAAAGAAGATGGATCAACACAAAATCCAACAAATGCATGAAAGAATTCAATTAATTCATGAAGTTGTGTTGTTTTAACCATTTTTCTTAAATAAGTTTTAGATAAATTAGATGCCTGACGTAACATTCGTGATAATATTGAATGACATTGTGTTCTTAAAAATTCAGCTGGTGGTCCACGAATTCCTTTTATAAAATTATTATAAATAATTAATTTTTTATATAAAAGAAAATGAAAAATTGTACCATCGTTACATCCATGTGGACAGCCCAAATGTAAAAGTGCACGTTTAATAATACCCATTGATAGTCCATGAGCATGTTCACCTAATTTCATAACACCTAAATCTAATAAAAGTTCACAAATATTGAGTCCCGCCTCCAACACTCTTAATGTACAAATATTTGAGTCTCTTTTGAAAACAACAAAAACTGCCTGTAATTCAATTGATTTTTTTTAAATAAAGGAAAGAAAGAAATCTAGTGAATTGAAAATTACCAAAAGTACAATTTCATAATCAAGGCCACCCTCTTTTGTGATATAAAATGATGAACCTGGTGCTTCAGATTCGTCACCACCACTGTAAGCAATATGTGAATCTGTATGTGATCTTAACATCTGACTTTTAAATCCCGTACCACTTCCAGCATTACTAATTGCATCCAATTGTGAATCAAATGACTAAAATATTTTTTTTTTCAATTTAGATTCAAAATTTTGACATAAAAAAGGAAAAAGGAAAAATATGTGAGATTCCAGTCACTTCGAGAATTCTAAAATTCTATTTGATTGTTTTTAGACTTCTAGTCAACTTTTTGTTTCCGATAAGTTAAGAAGAGTCCATTGACATTTCAAAGTGACTGAAAAAAAAAACATCAAGTGTTCACCTGTCGTCTTAAGTAATCAGGTGATGGTGTTGGTGTATGTTCTGTTACTGTAATTATTGGATTTTTCATACAAAATGTTGTACGTGCACCAGATGATTGTGATCCCCTTATTATACGTTGTGGTTCTACATACCTGTAAAATCTTTACCATTTTTGGCGAAAGTAAAATACAAAATAAATACAGGGAAATGATTTTTACAAAAATTAAAATAAAAACAAAAAAATTAAAAAATCAAAAAAAAAACAAACAAAAAATTTTAAATTAGAAAATAATTTCTTTTGTGCATCATTTAATGAGTTTTAATTATTTTTCAAGAGTGTTAAATGAGATGATCAACTATGGAAGATAATATATTGATATATACAGAGCTGTGAAAGTGAATTAGAAAATGAAATTAAATTGTTTAAGATTTTTTTTGTTAAAGAAAAAACAAAAACAAGAAAAAGTTTAATTTGTATAAGAAAAGAAGAAGAAAAATAAATTTTTTAATAATTTTGAAAAAGACAAAAAAACAAAAATATTTAAAACAAAATTCTGTTGAAATAATTTTATTCCATTTATCAAAACTTAAATAAATTATATCCAATGCTAAACCTTTTCATATCAGTGCAAAAGTTTATAATTAATTTCAAAGCTCTGTGCAAAAAATAAAAAGTGTTCAAAGCTGATTAAATTCAAGCAGGGAATTATTAAATAAAAAATTTAGATGATAACATTTTTTTTTTATTACACAATATTTATGCCGAGTTTCACAACACTTTAAAGTGAGTTTTCATTAAAGACAAAAGAAAATATAGATGACAATATACCTACAATGACTATAGAATATAAGAGGGGATTATTTAGCCACTTAATAGTTTTGTGAAACCGGGCATTTAATTTTAAATTGAAGTCAGTTAGATAGTATTTACTTAGATAGAACATACATAATACATTGAGAAGCATTTTATATTTCTGTTTTATATATAAATTATATAGAAATTTATCGTTCTTAGTATTTTCTATTTATATAGAAACATTTAATCTTAAAGATAGAAAGTTATATTTATTTCTTTTAATTAATTAATATTAACAATTGAAAGCATTCCTGTTGGAAAAAAATAAAATAGTAATTATTTTCCACTTAAAACTCAATTCTCTAAAAGCGATTTTTTTTTTGTTTTAATTCTTAAAATTCCGTATTTTTATATTTTTCTGAAAACGTTTTGTAATTTTGAAAAGATCGCTTTTGTTTATTATTGTTTTTTTTTTTCATATATGAAAATCGATTAAATGGAGTTGTTTTTTTATAGTTTTATATTAGTTTGTTATTACTTTGAATTAATTATTAATTAATTAATTACTTAGAAAATTTAATTAAACAACACAACACAATAGAAGACACAGCACTTACCCGCTATCAAGAAGACAGCTGGTTAGTGTAATAAATTAAAAGAAAGTTTTTAAAGATTAGAAAGAATTTTTAATATTATTTTAATCAGTAATTTTTTCATTAACAGATTAAAATTGATTAGTGAAAAGAATATTTTTGTGTGAATAGAATAGAATAGTATAATTATGTGAAATAAAAGTGCTTTTTGTATTAATTAAGTTTTTATTTATAAAAAATAAAGATTAAAAGTGTAGTTAAAAAAAATTTCTATATTCTCACCGATTTATTAATTTCTTTTTATTTTTGAATTTTTGATTCAAGAAAATTTGTGAATGGATTTATAATATTTTTTTTTTTTAGTTTGTGGTTTGTCTCATCTTCAAAATGTTGTAGTTGACGTCACATGTATAATAAAATACAATTTTTTTTCTATATAAACTCACCTTAAACTTGGCATGCTTTTCCCTTTAACTAAATTAGATAATGGTTCACGGCATATTAATGAACCTGAACGTGATAAATGCTCTTCACCAGTGTCCAAACTACGATGATATTCCTGAGATAACATTGAGTTAAGTGATGGTGTACTTGGACTCAATAATATCCGACTTACAACATGTTCAAGTCTTTTTCCATTATCAAGACCAATTTTTTCCAATGCACGATCAGATTTTGAAAACATTCTTGTCTCAACAAATGTTCTTAAATCAGACATTTTTACACGACGTTTTTTCTCACTAGAACGTCTACCAGATGTTGATGTTGTATCGTCTAATTTTGTTCCATGAAATGGAGATTCTATAGATATAGTTTTAATGGATTCTTTTTCTTAAATAATTTATTTTGTTCATTTGGAATAATTTATAATTTGTTTTACCTGTTAATAAAGCTGTTATAGGTGGTTCCGGTATTTCAATATAGTCTTTAGCTGTTGAACTACCACTTGGACTATCACGACTATTTGTTGTACTTCCTGGACCCTGATAAACAGATATTTCAATTTGTGGTATTGGAAGTGAATTTGAACGTTTTCTTGGCTGAGATGGTGGAGATGCTGTCTCCTCATTTATCTCACGAAGTCTATAATAATATTTCAGAATAATTAATAAAATATAAGAAACATTTAATTGTTAGAATAAATATTTAGCATTTCTAAATTTTACCTATTATACAAAAAATGTAAACTCCAATAAACTCCTTCTTCTTGCCAATGTGATACAAATAAACAACGTAATACAGCAACATCCAAAAATGTTGCAGCTGTAAAATCAAATTTACCAGGTTTTGAAGATTTTGAACTTGTCTCACTTATATCTTTTTCATATTTTTGTTCATCAGACTTTTCACATATAAAAGAAAAATTTATTAAGGAATTGAAAGAGTGAGAAACAAAATAACTCACAGTTTTATCATAAAATTCAATTTTATCAAAATCAAATTTTGTTGCTGGTTTATTATTTCTATAACTTTGTGATTGTTGTTGAAGAAGACTTGCATCCGCCTAATTATTATGGATTAAATTAATTTGATTGATTTTCAAAAAATTGTACATGAACTGACCGTATAAAATGATGGATCCATTAAACAGGGACCAGGAGGTAATCGAAATATAACAACACGTTCTTCTTCAATACTGGACGCCTCTTCTGGTATTGTTTCTGGGAATACACAATCTTTTGGTGATGATACCCAAGAACCCTATAACAAAAATATGAATTACTTTTATGAATTTAAATTCATTTATGAATTTTTAAACCTCTTCTTCATGTTTTGGTGTCTCCGATGTTGTTAAACTTTGCGGTGAATCACCACTAAGTGGAGTATTTTCTGATCCCGAAGGTTTTCCTAAAATGATAAAATATTTTCTTAAAATTGTATAAATTATTAAAAATAATTTAAAATTCATACGTCCAGTTGGAAAAATTTCTGATGAATTGCCAGCACTTAATGCATTTAATAAATGACGGGCTCTTGGTTTAACAGGTGCCAAAAAACAATTTGCACCAGGAGATTTATATTCCCACATTCCTTGCCATAATTTAATACCATTTTCCAGGCGAAAATTTTGAAAATCTGACTCTTTTAAATGATGAGCGAGTGGAGCAAATAAATATATGAAAAGCTGTTCAAAGGAATACACAGTTTAAAAAAGCTTCAAAGAAAAATTCATTTCATATTTTTTTTTTTACCGAAATTGTTGGCACTGAAAATAAATAATGTGGATTTGGTTTTTCTGGATCTTTTCCTGGTTCACAATCAGAATCAGCACACTCTTCAGCCGCATCAAGCATAATCCAATGAAGAGTGTACAATAATTTTGTTTCTGTTGCACCCAAACTTTGTAAATCTTTTACACTAAAATTAAAGGATTAAATAGTTAGTCGATTGTACATCACACATAAAATAATAAGGTAGTTGACTGAGTATCTACCGATTGTGTAAAATAGCGGCTGCACAATGCATTATCTGAAAAATTAAATAGAAAGTTTAGATAAGGAAGTTTTTTTTACGTAGAATAAACAAACCTGTGGAAGTGCTGCTTGTACAAAACGCCATCTTGGTATTGTTTGAAGTCCTTGTGTTAACGATTTTGATAAACCAAATTGTATATTTTGTACTAAAACTTTTTCAAATGACTAAAAATGATTTTCTAATGAATAAATTTCTATTTAATTAAAATACACAAAACTTTACCTTGCAAGCTTCCTTCAATTCCTATTTAACGTTAAGCAAAATTTAACAAAAATGACGGGGAAAAAAAAAGAAAGGAGAAAAAAGAAAGACAAATATTAAAATATTAAAAAATTTCAATCATTTTATAGAAAAAAATTATTTGAAAATTTCATTTGAAACAAAACGAAACGAAAAGAAAAAAAATATATCAAACAAATAAACAAATGAACAAATAAAACAACAAAAAAAAAAGCATATTTATAATTTTAATTTTTTTTTAAATTTTTTTTTTTTTGTTTTAATTAAAACTTACATGATGGCCGGGTGCACGTTGACAAAACTATACTCAGCGATTACATTAATTTGTGTGTGTTCATGTTTTGTTTTTGTGATTGTTGCCGATTTTTTTTTTTTTTTTTATTTTTTTTTTTTTTTATACGAAAGCAGGGAGGACAAATACAAACATATTTACATTTATAATAATAATAATAATAATAATAATAATAATTATATACAATTCAGATAGAAATAATTAAAATTAAAACAGAAATAATAACAAAAAAAAAAATTTACACATTTTTGTCTGATTTATATTCGTGTCTTTGTTGTAAATAAGATTCTCTTTTTTGACTGTCTTATGTACGATCTGGATTTATATTCAATTATGCTAATTATATTTTATTTATTAATATTTTTTTTTTGCAGAATGAAAGTCACCTTTGACTGAACGATCTGTTCACGTTATGTCACCATGGGAAACTCGTTAATTATACATTTTTACTCCCCATTTTTTTTTTTTGTCTAAAGGATTCCGATTCAGTATTTTTTCTATTCTACTTAATATCTTTGTCCAACTTTAAATAATTAAATGGATTTTAAGACAACAACCAAAAGCAAAAAATAGACAACTTAAATTATTCTAAATGTAAACTTAGACACGAATATAAACTAGTCATGAAAACCAATTATTTTCCTTCCTTTTTTTTTTTTTTTGCTTCCTCCATTTAGTGGAAGAGGGCAAAAGAAAAAAAGTTTAATACCCAAAATTTTGAATAATTTATTATTTTATGTAAGAATAAGAAGAAGAAGAAGAGTGGCTTTAGTTTTTTTTACACAAAAAAAAAAAAAAAGATAAGACACTTTTTCTGTAAAATGTTTGTTGTGTTTGTGAAAATGTTATTCAACACATCACTCTTCCCTCTCCACAAAATAATATTTTTTGTGCTTTTTTATTTTCTAAAAAACAAACACAAAAATAAATAAAAACTAAAAAGAAGCACATTTTTCATTAAAACAAAAAAAAAAAAAAAAATTGAACAACAGAAAAAAAAACTTTACATCCATTTTTTAACAATAAAATGAAATCCTGAGAGAATTAAAATAAAACAAAAAAAAAAAAAATGAAAATAACAAAAAAACCAGGGAGCTCCACACAACGATAGCGTTTTATTCATTTTGTTCTTGTTCGTCTTGTTTTTGTTCTATTAAGTCACACATTTTGTGTTCTGTCACTTTAGGCAGTTTAGTTTAACAAAAGTGATGACCGTTTTTTAAATTACCCTCCAATAACACAACAACAACACACATATTTAAAATGTATATTCTTTTCATTCTTCATTTTCTTCCTTCTTACCCATACCCTAATTAAATAATTATAACAAAAAAAAAGTTGTGTGCGTTTGTGTGGATCTTCTACGTCACTGATATAATTTAAAAATTCAATGTAATGGGGCGAGGGGAACGAACAGAAAAATGTCAAAAACAAAATACAAAAAATAAATAAAAACAACAACAACAACAACAACAAGAGTCTTTGTGAATAATTTATTTATGAAAAAATTTTAAGCAAGACAGTTTTCCAATTTTATTTTTATGAAGAAAATATTTTGTTGTTGTTGTCGTTTTTTATGTGAGATTTCAAAAAATGTTTTATTAATTTTGATAATTAATTTATTCTGAAGAAATCAATCAAAACGAGTGACAAAAAAATTTATTTAAGAAGATTTTTCTTTTGTTTGTCTCTCCTAAAAAATATTAATGAAGATATTTTCATTTGTAATTGCAACTCAATTTAATCCCAAAAAAAAGAAAGAGAGAAAAGAAGAAAATTACAGAAAAACAGATAAAGACAAAGACAAAGACAATATAAAAATGTATACACAATAACCAACACGATCATAAACGTAAAAGACGACAGATATTATATTGTCATAAAATAAATAATAATAAAACAAAGATGATGGAACATTTAGAGATGAAAGACATAAAATGAAAACAAAAAAAAAAAAAAACAACAAATATATTTTATTTTCACACAATAATATATATAAATATTTAAGTTTCCGTTTCCCAAAAGATTTATTTAACCCGACCCGAATCACTTTTTATTATTCTTTTTCCCATTTTTGTAATTAAATTATTCTTAGGTTTTTGTTTCTTCTTTTTTTTTTTTAGGCTTAAATACACCAATTCGAGTAAACTTTAAAAAGGTTAATATTCTATTGTCAGTTTCATCTTAGTATTTTACTTGTCTAGGTAAGAAGAAGTTGAATTTATAAAGAACAAATCGAAGGTAAAAATCCTTACTCGTATTGGCGCATTCAACCCTTAGAAAAGAAAAATTTTGGTAGATTGTATTTTTTTTTTGGGAATCGGTTCGTTTCTCTTTTCTTAAAAGGCTTTTCATATTTACAGCATTTTTGTGTTCTGTTTTTTTTTTTGTTTATTTTAAATTAAGTAAATTATTTAATTGTTTTATTATTTTTTTGTTAATAAAAAATCAGAGATTGATTGTCTGTTGTTGATTTTTTTTTTGTTTTGATTTTTAAGTTTTTTGTTGTGTTTCTTTTTTTTTCATAATTTTTAACAAAAATCTTTTGATTTTAAATTAATTTTAAATTCCATCAAAATTAAAATGGAACTTTTTTTTTTCAAAGTAAAATTTTTCCCCACATTTTTTTTTTCTTTTTTTGAAATTCATTAAAAACCAAAATTTATTAATAATAATTATTTAATTATTTTTATTTTTTTTTTGAGTTAATTTAAATTATTTTCATGCATTTTCATTGAATAAACATACCATACAAGTTGCTTCATGTAATTTTCCTAATTTTGGTCTAATAAATGGTGTTATTTGTCGCCATAAAAATGTTTGTATTGATACTGGTACACCTAAATCTTGTAATCCATCATCCCATTGACAATTTGATTCTGTATCTGATGCCATATTTTTATTTTGTGTTTTTTGGTTTTGTTTATTTTTTCTATAATTAAATTGAAATTCAATAAAATTTAATTAATTTTAGACGCAATCAAAAAGTAAATAATTAAATAACTTTTACTAATTTTGCTTTGCTTTCTTTTTCATTCAATTTCCTAATCTAATTTCTAATTTATTAGGTATTTTTTATTGCTTCCGCAATTTTATTTCATATTATTGCCATTTATCCAGAGGCGGTATAGTGTACACTGTACAGATGGATTGCCAAGTGAATTTTGATAGATGAATTTCTTATTTTTTTATAAATTTCATTCATACATTTTGAATTGTTTTTTGTTCTTCTGCAACATTCAAGATAATCTAATTTAACCCTTTTATTTTAAATGCACAGGTTGTTTATTTTATATGAAAAATTGATTTGACAGATGTAATAATTTACGCTTATCTCTTTTCCCTTCATATATCGGTCAAAGCCTTGAAAGTCAGTGACGTCCGTATACAAGACAATACAATTTTTGGGTCAATTTTACTTACCAAAAATTCTTTAATAAAATGAATTCTGTAATTTTAGATGTAAATTAAACAGCTCCCTTCAATTATTCTAACATTAAAGATATAAAATCAAATTTACCTATAATTATGTTATTGGAAAATGACATCTTTAATCCTATATAGCCCCAAATAAAAAAATATTCCACTAACTAAACCTAATTTCATTTAATATAAACTAATCCAGAATGTTGTATTAATAAATAATTGATAAGATAATTGTGTTTAGTATTGTTTTGGTACAAAAATTGAGATAGAGATAGAAAGAGAGAGTGAGAGAGATAAAAGGGTACTCATATATGTGGTTTGGATTTATATACATTATCACACCAAATGTATTATGTAAATTAGCTAAATTTTTAATGTTAAATTATACCTGCTGAGTTATACGAAATATTAACGATTTATATAAAATGTTTTATTACATTATTTTTCTTTCGCGTGTTTATTTATCATATTGCTAACGTAATCATAATGAAAAATGTATAACAAAAAAAATAACGGAAAATTGAGGAAATCCTTACTTAAGTTAAGTTGTTAAAATTACGCCTTTCTTTTTATTTACCCGCACATTTATCCAAATTGAAAAGAAAACATTTTAAATCTAAAATTTTCACAAAACAATCCAAATTCTCGATTGGAAATCAATAAATGAACAAACTTACACTTTTCATTTAAAAAAACATCCAAATCAAATTTTCACGGTGATTAAAATATTTTTGCCGTGTCTATTGATTTTTTTTTTTTTTTTGGTAATTACTTCACACACGACAATAATTTTTAATCAAAAAGTTAAATGAAAATCTACAATAATATCAGCATGAATTTCCCCACTTTATCATTTCAGTTAAATTGTTAATTATATGAAAATTTTTATATTAATTTCATTTAATGACGGAACTATAAAAAAGGAAAATTACAGTCATAAAAATTATGAAGGTGATTCATATAATTAAAGTAAAACAAATAAAAGGAAACTACAAATTATTCAGAAATGAACAAAACATAAATACAAAAAGAAGAAGAAACATTTAATAAACAATTAAAATTAAAGCAACAGAAAATTTCTACAATTTTCCTTCTTTTTTTTTTGTTTTTCGTTCCCTTTTTTTCTTTATTGAATAAAAAACTAAAATGAAAATAACACAAATCACTGTGATTTCATATCATAATTATTTGAGATAAGAAAATTTATTTTTCTATTTTTGGTGTAATAAATAATTATGGTTTCCTAATCAATTCAATACAATCAAAGTAAATTTGTGACAGAAGGCTACTGAATTATACGTCGTATCAAAGAATGAAAAATCTGAATTATTGTTTTTTTTTTTACCTTAATTGATTTCATTTTTAATCTGATCAAACATTTGATTTGTGATCGATAATTAGAAAAATACAACAAAAAAAAAACGACGACGACGACGATATAAACAATTATGTGTGTGGTGTTTTTTTTTTTTTTGTTTTCTTTCAATAAATTGTTGATTTATTCGTATAATTTTATAAATAAACATAAAATGTTTGAATGTAAACTACAGAGAACGATATAATAATATTATTGAATAACATTTAATTAAGAATAACGAATAATTATTTATGTTTGAAGGAAGAAAAATGATAATAAACACGAAGGTTTAATTAAAGGGGAAAAAATTTACATATAAAAATGAAACTAAAACTAAAATCAAAATATATTGATAGAAATAACAAAAAAAAAATTGAACACCTTCATTTTAAGTTTACAATTTTTGATTCTTATTTTATATCTTGAATCAATGAATTAAATAATTAAATCTTATTTTTTATGGTTATTATTATTTATTATTTAAATTTATGAGAATGAAAATAGACCAAAAAATATTAAAGGGTGCGAAAGTGTAGGGTAGGTTATATCTAGGGACTAGAAAGTTATTAGTAAAATAAACAAACATGTCGCCGGGAAAAAAAAAAGAAAGAAAGGAAAATGATGAGAGAAAAAAAACGACGTAAAAGTAAAAATAGAAGAAAAATATTGTAATGGAAAATTTCCTCTTAAAATATAATCTGCTCTTTTCTGTATCGATTTATTTATTATTATTTTTTTTTTCTTTTTATTATTTTCTAGAAAAACCACTAAACATTACAATAAATTAGGAAAATATCGATTAATGTAAAATCTTTAATTTTCTTAGAAGAAAAATATGATCATTGAATAAATAAAAGTTTTCACCAAAAAAATTAATTCTTTCTTTTTTTTTTGCACATAAAACTTTTTCGCAAACATTTTTCACACAACATAAAATAAAAATTTAGATCCTCCATTATTGATGACATTTCGTCTCCGTTTTTATTTTGTGTTTTCTGTTGTTGTTGTTTTTTTTTTTTATTTAAATATAATTTTACTTTTTCTACAAACAAACAAAAATAAAAACAATTTTTAGCACCCTCACACACAGTAATACACGCACAGGAAAAAAAGTAGAAAAACACACCCAGAAAAATAATAATCATAAATGTGAGAAGAAAGACTTTTCATTCGAAATATTAATTATCACAAATCGGTAAAGATATAAAAATGAAAACGAACCAAAAAAAATAAATCACAAATTCACTAATTGAGCAATTTACTTTTTACCTTTTTCCGACACCCCCCAAACCAAAGAATTTTCTATTTTATTTTATTTTAATAAAAATTTATGATTTTCTAATTCACGATTAAAATTGACACGCAAACATTTTCTAAAAAATACGTCATTATTGTATGAGCCCTATGATGGCGACTGACTAAAAATTATGTACAAAAGAGAAAAACATGGAAGAAATTTTTAAATCCTTAATAAAAAAAAGATAAACTAGGGCGTAGAAGATTTTTAACTGACTTGATATTTTGCCCCCTATCAATAGCAACAACAAATATAAAAAGGGGGACAAAATGACACAAATATCGATTTATACCATGTTTGTTTTTTTTCTTTTTTCTAATTCTGAGATGAAAAGAGAATTTCATTTGCGATTCTGCGCTCTCATTTTTCGTTTTTCTAATGTTTCCTTTTTCTCAGTTTTGTTTACAAAATAAATGAGGAAAATATTATGATGCAAAATTCACGTGGCATAAAGGAAAAGCACGTGCTTTTTTCATTCATAAGTTAGAGAAATTATTTGTTGTTGTTATTGTTTTCCTTTTTCTTCTTGTTTTTTTGGTTGGTTTGGAATTTTACGCGCACGTGCTTTTCATTGATGCGAGTGAAATGAAGAAACGTGTGAAGAATACGAAGAATAGGAGAAAATAATAAAAACAAATATTTTATTCGGAAGAAAAGTCCGAAGGATTTTTAATAAAATGCGAAAGGACGAATGAAAAGTGAAAAGTTGATTTAATATTTTATGCTTCACTGGGAAAATATTTTATTTGATTTTAATGAATACATTTTTATAAAATAATATTATTTCTTTGATTCTTTGACTAAACCAATAATTCTTTGTAAGTCATCAAGGGTTAATTCAAATTTTTCCTCATTTTCAATTGGATTTCTTGTTGAATGTAATTGTTCCTTCTGTTGTGTTGTGTTTTTTGCAGCACCTTCGGTTTTGTTTTCTAATCCCACTGGAATTGCTACAACTTCATTATCCATTGGCATCCTGAACTCTTCAACTTCTGGATTAAAATAACGAATTTTCTGATGATGACTCAGAGTTGTGTTATTTTCTAACAACAAATTTGGTATACAAAGAGCAACATAATGTTGTTTTATTAATTTGCTTTCAGTTGAAATTTCTGACGATTGACGAGGACTAATTTTGTCCACTTCCATTTGTGTGGTTGGTTTTTTTTCACATTTGATTGGAATTTTTGTGTTATAAAGTTTCGAGATATTTGGTCTCTTTGGATTCTGCTTTAAAAGGGTTAATTTTATTTCGTCTTTATATTTATCCATTTTATTATAATCTAAAAGATTTTGTGAAAATCTGGAATCTTGATTTATTGAAGAAGCGGTAGAACTTTTCTGTTGATTTGTATGATTGAATGCATTTTGTATATTTAAAAACGGCTCCAAATTTCCAGTATTAATTGATTTTGAATCATCAGAATGATAACTTAATTGTCCTTTTACTAAATATTTCATTGTGTCATTTAACCGTGATTTTTGTTTCGATTTAAGGTCACAAGGATAGGCAAGAGTAAATTGTTCATTATATTTTACTGGTTGATTTCGTTGTAGATTTGAGTTTTGAAAGTCAAAAAATTCACTTTCAACAGGTGATAGAACTGAACCATCTAAGGATCTAGTCCTGGTAGAATCATCATTAGAAATTATCTCAGATGTCAAAGAATTCTTTTTATAAGACAATTGTAACACAATTTCCTCATCATTATCCTTAATTATTTCAATTTTATCTGGTGTTATTGCTTTCTTATTTTCATATTCATTTTCTTCATTTTCAGTTTTCACAAAAATGTAATTATTTTTCTTATGTAAATCCATATTTTTAGTAGCAATAACAATTTTTTTTTCTTTTCAATTTATCCAAAGAAAAATTCAAATAAAAAAACAAAACAATTTTCGAATTTCAAATTTCAATTTTGATTTTCAAATTGAGTTACCTTTGACTTTTATAAAAATTTTCATTTGTTTTGATTTTGTCTTATTTCTAAACGTTAAAAAAAATTCATATATAGCAGAACAATTTTAAATTTTACTCAAAATAATTTTTTCCAGAATTCTTAGAAAATTTAAAAGGTAATAATAAAAAAGGTTAAGAGAAATAATGTTTCCATCATTTCAAGAATGAAAATTAATATTTGACTTTTTTTCAAGATGTCTGAATTAAATTTTCAAGCTGATATTGAATTTGCAACACTTTTGTCTCTTTCACTAGCGTCAGCACCTAAAACTGCTTTACAAGAGAATGTTGTAAGTTATTTTTGATGAAAATTTTTGTTATTTTCCTACATCAGAAAATTTGTAAAATTAATAATATTTTCCCAATAGGAAGCGGTATTTTCAGAAGTTATTTTAGCTGAAAAAACACACAATAGTCAGGGACAAGGTGATAATGATATAGAAATAGATATATTGGCTGTTAATAATTCACCAGAAATACCGTCAAATGAGAATCTTGAAGAAATAAAATCGGTTTGCCTTTTAAGAAATTAACAATTCAATTTTTATCCTTTATTTATGAATTTATTATATAGGATAAATTATTTGATATTTTTGAACCAGAAAATACTTCACTTATACCAGGCATTATAAGTAGGAGTATTGGAAAATATAATTTGCATGAACTGGTTACTGAAGAAAATGAAATTTGTGAAAGTGACGACAAAAATGAGAATGAAGTTGAATTAAAAGTTATAAATTTTGTTAATATTTTTTATAAGATTTTTTTATTCAAATTATTTAATTATTTCAGGTTATTAATTTTGATTCTGATGCAGAAACTGAAAAAATTGACGATGAGGTAAAATAGAAAAAAAAATACTTGACGTCTTTACTTTTTAATAAATTTTTTTTTTCTAATTTCTATAAAGTGTCATATTGATAATGAGACGATGATTGTTTCACAGCCACAAAGTCTTTCGGAGTTTCCAGGTACATCTGAATCCGCCAAAGTAAAAGAGAAAAAAAATCAAGAACATGGAAATTGGAGAAGATTCAAAAAAATGTTTAGTTCAATTAGATTCAAACGATCAAAATCTAAATAAACAAATTTCTGTTATGTTCGAATTGATTTAAATTAAATATTTGTTTTCACTATAAAATTATCATCTAAATTTGTTTCAATTAAACTTTAATGAACCATTTCACTGACTCAAAATAAATTGAAATACGAAAAGAAAAATTACGTGACATAAAATTTGTCACCTCAACCATTTATTAAGAAAGAAAATTTCTTATATATTTAAATTTTTTCTTCATAAAAATTCATAAATTAAAACATTCTCTGTTATGACATCTTTCAGACATTCATGGATCAATTGAATATAATTCAATTTTCTTTGATATTAATGATATGCATGTGACGTCACAGTTGCTCTAATTCCATTAAAATTTTTACAGTGAAATTCACTTTGAAATTTGTTTATTTTGATTTAAGTAAAATTAGAAATTGTTCTAAAATATTTTTATATTTTCTGCAAACATTATTACAAGCCAAACATTGTAAGTTTTTATTTTTCTTGTCATTAGAAAAGTATTTCAGTAATTTATGATTTTTGTTTGAACTCAACAAAAAAAAAATCAAAACAAACAACAAAATTTTTAGAAATTCTTATTTGTCAATAAATACAGTTTGTTTCGACGTCGTAACAAAATCTTAAAAAAAAAAAAAAATTGGTCCCAGTCACGATAGTTTACCTTGACGCGAACAGTTCGTGAAAAAAAGAACAAAAATGAAGAAACGAAAATAAATTTCCTCCTACTCTTTTAAAATCCCCCCCCACCCCACAACCATCCAAAGAAAATTTACTACAGAAATGATGATGATGATTTGGTCACTTTAGTTCTTCATTTTTCTTGTTCCTTTTCTTTTTCTTTTCTTGATTTTCTTGATTTTCTGTTCAAACCGATTTTTGTCGAGTGTTGAATTTCTAATTTTATTTCTTTTATTATTATTATTTTCTTGTTGTTTTTGTATTTTCTGTTTTCTTTTCTTTTTTTTTTTTTTTATTTCCGAATACGAATTATCTTGTCCTTGTGCAAACTAAAATTAGAATTTTTTTAGAAGCAAACAAACAACAAGAACAAATTTAAAAGAAAAAAAAAACTGAAAAAATAAATAAATAAAAATTCGGTGATTTTTTTCTTGTTTCAATTTTTTTGATGAAAATATTATTTTTTTTTTTGATTTTTCATTTTGGTAAGGTCAAATGTTAGGAGAAAGCATGACTTCAAGGAAGTGTTGAATGCAGGATCTTGATATTGATTTATCGATTATTTTTTTTTATATTTTCCAAATTATTTTTACATTTAATTTTATAAAGGGGTGAGAGGAAAATCGACGAGACAATACTTTGAACGAAATAAAATGAAACGGCAAGAGGTAGAAAAAAGACGAATGAAGCCAAAATATTTTCCATCTCTGTATATATTTTTGTTTTTATGTAAGATTTTTTATTTCTTCTTAACCGAAAATACATTCATAAAAAAAATTCGTATTGAGAAGAAAGAAAAAAGAGGAATGTGGATCTGTGTCATGATTAAAAATAGTATCAAGCTTTTGTTTTTAAACACTGGCCGCGTATAACTCCAGAGTTAGTCAAAATCGTTTCGTTTTTTTTTTTTTTTGGTTGGGATTTCTTACGACTCTGATATCAAATGGTGGGAAATAATATAATTGTTAAATAATTTCTACAGAGTTGTATTAGGTGATAATTTTTTTTTTCACTTAAACTTTTGGGGGAGAGAAAAAAAATTACATTAGAAGAAAAATATGCAAGTAAGAAGAGGAAGGAAAAAATCTATTCTTGTCTTAAAGGAAAACTAAAATATAACACGATGTGAAAAGAGAAGACTAGAGAAAATAAGAATCCCAAATTAAAACATTTAACTTATTTTCTTTTACAAGAAAAAAAAAGGTAAACTAAAAATAAATTTTCTACAGAATTCCCATCTGTATCACTGTTACTTTCTCTCTCTGTTACACACTCTCACTCTCTGTTACTCTCACTAAATTTATGATTTTAAAGTTTTGCTTGATTTTCCGTTTCAATTTTCTTATTTGTTAAAGTGAGAAAGTTTATCACTATTTTGATTCTCGTTTATATTTAGTTGAGCTGTATAGTATTGTGATTAAGTTTGGTCCCGATACTAGTACTAATTTGATCGTCAGTCGAGTCCATAGCAGTCCGTCAGACAAAACAGATAAAAAATGGTGAGTTCTCACTTTTGAGTGGAATATTTCTTTTTTTTTCCATTTTTCTTTGAAATTTTTTTTTAAATTTTCTCTTTTTTCTTCTTAAATGAAAAAAGAAAAAATTTAACGAAAAGTGGAGAAAAACAATTTCTTTCCTTCTTAAAAATTAATCTTTCTTCAAATAAAAATTTTTTTTTTAAAAATTCTATCAAAATTATTAAATTTTACAAAAAAGTGAATTAAATTTAAATTTCCAACTTCAATGTTCGTTCTTTTAGTTTGGATTATGTGAAATATTTTGTTTTATTTTTTTTTTAAATTGTGAAATTTCGTTAAAGAAATTAATTATTTTTGTGAAATTTAAAAAAAAAAGTATAAACCAACAACAAAAAAAAATTAAATAAAAATAATTGAAAATGTTTGATAAAAATAAATTAATAAAGTTCTTTTTTTTTCTATAAATTTTCAGGCAGATCTCAGTGCACGTGACGTAGAAAGTAAGTTTTTCCTGAATATTCTATTTAATCAATTCCGTTTAATTGTTTAAAGTTAGAAAGAAAGTTACATAAAGTTTACAGAAGAATTGGAATAATTTCAAATGTATCATAAATAAAGTTAGAAAGGAAGTTAGAATGAAAGTTATTAAAAGTTACATCATAATTGGAAAATCTTCAAGTTAAAATTTTTTATATTCACGATTGAAGAAAAAAGCCGAACGGAATAACAATTTTTTCTAAGTCTAAATAATTTAGTTTAAAGTGACAATTGAAAATTAAAATTCTATACGAAAATGAAAATGTTAGTGTTTTGCATTAATTAAAGAATAATATGAAAACAAGTTGATTTTCTTCACGTAATAATTTTCTATCGAAGACATTTAAGTAAATTTTCTATATTTAGATCACGTCAAATAAGGAGCGAGTGTAACTAAACGTCACTCGATTATAGTTCGTTAATCTAATTTAAGAGTGAAAAAATATAATAATTTTTTTTCTCTTCTCTCACACCTCTCCGCCTCTCTTCATCTTTTTTTTTTTTATAAATTCACAATTGGAAAAGACTATAAAGGTGAATTGAGAGATCGTGTTACTTATTTATAGTTAAAAAAAGTTAGTTAAAATGAAAAATAAATAAATAATAAAATTTGAATATTTAGAAATTTGTGAATTTTCTAATTCTACAAAAATAGAACTTTTTTCTAATTTTAATAAATAAACAATTTTTCCCAAATCTTTCAGAATATTTCATTAATATTTTCCATTACTTTTTTTTTCAATAGAAGCCAATTTCGTATTCTCCATCTATGATGATCAAGGTACCAACACAATCGATGCCTTCTTCGTAGGTGACGCTTTACGTTCATTGAACTTGAATCCAACATTAGCTACCATTGAAAAATTGGGAGGTACCAAAAAGAAGGGTGAAAAGAAACTTAAAGTTGAAGAATTCCTTCCAATCTATTCACAAGTATGTTTTTCCCTCACCGTTTTTTCATTTGTTTTTGTTCATAAATAAAATAATAATTTCATTATAAAGGTCAAAAAAGAAAAGGAACAAGGATGTTATGAAGATTTCCTTGAATGTCTTAAATTGTACGACAAAGAAGAAAATGGTCTTATGCTCCTCGCTGAATTGAACCATTCATTGTTATCTTTGGGTGAATGTTTATCCGACGAACAAGTTGAACTTATCTTCAAAGACTGCATGGACCCCGAAGATGATGATGGTCAAATTCCCTATGCTCGTAAGTATTATACCATCTTTCCATTATATAAATTCGTGATTCGTAATTTAACGCGACGTTACTTTTAATATAATTAGTAGGAATTAAATCTTAAAGATTTTTCACCCCGGTTAGAATCAATAATTATTTAGAAACGAAAGTAGAGTAATTTTTTTAATCCATTGTAATATGATTTATTCAGAGCACAAAAATATGTATGCAGAAGAAATCAGTTATTACTCATTAAGTAAAAAAATTTGTATATTTTAAACGTCATTAGTCAAATGTAATAATTTTAATAATATTTTTCTTAAAAATCTGGACCAACATCGTAATATTTATTTTAACTGAATTCTTCTGCCACTTATTTTTAGCACAAAAAAATTTTTTGTTGTGTTTTTTTTTCTTCTCTCACACACAAAACACATAAATGTATAAAAAAAAAATTATTTTTATTTAGAGAATCACAAATAAGTTTTACGTCATCCTTAATTTATTTTTTTCTTTTTAATTAATTTCTTTCAAAGTAAACTAAAAATATTTGGGTAGAATATCGTATATCCGTTTTTTACTTCTTCTATTTTTTCGAATTAATTTTTGTAAAAGTTGTAGTCAACAATTTTAATTTAAAAATTATCAATTGTCGTTTAAAATAATTAAGACAAAAAAAAGTATTAAGTTGAAACCTCGTTAATTCGTACTTTTGTTTTCTTAATCCGAATAAATTTTGAATAAATTTAAAAACTTCGTGTTAAAATTTATTAACATTCCCATAAACTTAGTAGACAATTTTAATCAATATTTATAATTTTGTAGTAATAATTTAATCATAAAACAATGAAACTGATGCACCTTAATTTTTATTTTCTATGTATTTTTGTATCACCTTCACACCTCCAACACACACCCCTGTATTTATTATGTATTTTGTGTAATATTTGTGTCAACCAAAATCAAAATTAAAAACCAAAACCAAAAACCAAAATGAAAAATATATGAAAATGCGTTTAACAATGAACAGCATTTCTTAAGAAGATTATTGGTTAAGAGTTTTTAAAAAACAAAAAAAAAAAAAAAAATAAAAATATTTTACCACAACCAGAAAATACAATAAATTATAATTCGTAAGTATAAACTTTTCAAATATTGTAAATATTTTTATTGCTATCTGGGCTGAATTTCTGAACTTTAAAGCTCACCATTGATGCTTATTTTATGCTTTTACTTTTATTCTTTTAATCAAATATTCATTAATCTTTCTAAATAAACAAAAAAAAAAAAGAGTCTGAAGGAAAAAGGATTTTCTCTTTTTAATTTGCAGCTTTTGAAATTTTGGTTTTATTATTTTCGTTTTTTTTAGGTGAATTTTCAACAAGTGAAATTTTTGTGAAAAATTTCAAATGATATTTATTTTTGCTTTGAGGAATTTCTGTTGTTGAAATATTTCAAAATTGATACAATTTTCAATGAAACGAAAAAAAATAATTTGAAAATTCTTCTCTGTATAAAATTTTCAATTTTGAAATATTTCCTGAAAGAAAAATATATAAATTTCACTGAATGAAATTTATGTTTTTCAATCGTTGATTGATTTTTTTTTTTATTAAATTTCAAAACAAAAAAATTGTTTTTAATTCTATTGTGTTTGTTTTTAATGTTTTCTGTTTATTCGTTTTTTCTAAAATGAAATTATTTTCTTATATCAAAATTCTAATTTTTCAAATTATCTCCCCCTTTATAGCATTCCTCCGAAAAATGTGTGATGGATGGAGATCAGCAACATTTAACCTTCCACCCGAATTTTATGATGATTAAAATTGTATTTTTTTTTTGTTTTTTTTTTTTTAAAAAAACACACAAAATGGACATCTTGTAAAATAAATTAATTAAAAAAATTAAAAAAAAAAAATCAAATTTAAAAATTAACAAAAAAAAAAATAAGAAGCGGAATAAACAACAACAAGAACAGCAACCAGAACATCAATAAAATGTTTAACAACAACAAAACAAAATTTAACAAAAAAAAATTATTATATTATTATTTATTTTGAAACCGCTATAAACGAATAAAATGAATTTCTTTATTTATTGTACATTTCTATAATTTATTTAATAATTATATTTAATATTGTTTAAAAATGAAAAAAAAAAAAATATTATAAAAAAGTATTGAAAAAAAAAAAACGAAGAAAATTATCTTATCATTTCTCTTATCACAAGAGTGTCCAAAAATTATGTCCATCTAATTTCTATAAAAAAAAAATAATAAACCAATAATGAAATGATATTGTTGTTTTTTTTTTTGTATTTTGTTTCAATTGTGAAAAATTTTATCGAAATTTTCTTACTGATTTGAAAATAAGATCCAAACATTTTTTAATGGAGTTTTATCTACTCAGTTCCTTCTATTAAGTTTTCTTATCATACTAAATGAGCAGAAAATTGTTGTTGTTATTTTTCCACAATTTTCCTACTTTACAAAGTCAGTGGAAAATGGTTTTGGTTACGGAATACAAAATAAAAATATTCTGTTTACTTCATAGATGTCACATAGTATCACCCAATTATATCCAATCTCTGCTACAAGTTACTTGTGAGTTAATAGATGTCACCGCTATCACACATGAAAATACTAAATTTTCTTCCCATCGTGTAAGTGGTGTGTGGGATTTTATACCACAATATAAAACGTTAACTGAAATAAAAAAATAATACGAAACAGTATCTAGTTTTCTGTGAATCTTCTTGCACGCAAAATATTTGTGAAATTGATAAAAAAAATTTTTTTTAATTAAATCAAATTTAAAGTGCGTTTTATATTCTTAATTATTTTCATAACAAAAAAAAAAGTGTTTTGATTTTATAAATCGATTGAAAAAGTTTTTATTATTAAAATTCTGTTTTATGTGATTTTTATTTGATTTTTATCAAAAGAAGGAAGCTGAGGAAAAAAAAAACAAAACGATATTGGAAATAGTAATTAAATATCAATAATTGAATAAATATTAAGTTAATTTTGTGTGACTGAATATTGTAAGTGAATTAATTGTAGAAAGTGAGAATATATTAAAAAGTTCGTAACGATTTTTTTAAAAGAAAGGGAATAAAACAAGGATACTAAAAAAAAAAAAAAATACGGGAAGAAAATGGCAGAAGTACGCGAAGGACTTGTAAATAGACGTTTCAACGATTCACCCACTTTACATCTTAATACAGGTACGATCTATTTGGAGGATTTCATTTCTTCCTTCTTTTTTTTTGTTAAAGGAAATTCAAAATATTCAATTACAACTTTTTCCTTTTTCCACATTTTCTTTTTACGATACAAAAATCGTACGTAAAAAAAAACAGGAAGAAGAAGAAGAAGAACGGAGCGTCGTCCTTTATTTTCTCATTTTTTTTTTACATCTTCATAAAATCACGTACATGCGTATTATGACACCAACACTTCCCTTCAATTCTACATAAAAGTTTTCTTTGTCATCTCGTATACCCTTTATAGAAAAATGCGCTCTCCCCCCACACCCTTCATAATTTCCTACCCAAACTTTCTGTCACATTTCTTTTGTTCTTAATTTTCATTTACTTTTTGTTTCACATTTCACAATTACGTTTGTCGATTACAAATAATTTTCACTAATTGTGAAAAGTAAAATAAAAATAAAGATAAAAACAACAAAAAACAAAAACAAAAACAAAACGAAAGATTTAAAAATAAAAAATTAACATTTTTTTTTTGTTTTTGTTGCTGTTAATGTTGTTGTTGTTGCTTCGATTCTAAATGTGACAATAAACTAACAACAATTATAAACTATAGAGCAGATGATGATAAAGAAGAAGAAGAAGAAGAAGAAGAAGAAGAAGAAGAAGAAGAAGAAGAAGAAGAAGAAGAAGAAGAAGAAGAAGAAGAAGAAGAAGAAGAAGAAGAAGAAGAAGAAGAAAAAAATATTAACAAGAAGAAGAAGAAGAAGAAGAAGAAGAAACATTTTAGGTTACAAAAAAAGTGTTAATTAAAGTAAACACGAAAATTTGCTTCACTTATTTGCTTTGAAGAGAACAAAAATTAAAGGAATGATTTATTTTTAATTAATTTCTCTTCTTTCATAACGAAAGTTTGTCAATTTTTTTTCTTTAGATTTTATTTTTTTAAAATTCATTTTATTTAGAGAAATTAATAAAAATTCTTGTCACGAAGAGAATTTTATTGTCCTAGTGACCATTCGTAATTGTATTGTAATCCCAAACACAAATATATTGACCCTTATTATGAAATGTCCACAGAGGATTAAGACTTTATTTATTTTACTTTCAATAAATCAATAAATATTATTTCACTCTAAAAGAAAATTTTATTGTGACAGTTTCGGAATTTTTATTAATTGATTTTTTCTTTCAAACATAAAATATAATTAAATTTTCTCACATAAAACACAACGTTTCCATATTAATTTAAATCTCTTCAAAGATTTTTTTTATTCAATTCACAAAAGTATTATGTGATTTTGTAAAAATTAATTTATTATCATAACATTCACTCAATGACAACAACAATTGACACAAAAAAGTGATAAGATAAAAAAGATGAACCTACGACAAGAATGTCTGTAAGTGTTTTTTTTTAATTATAAAACAAATTTATTTAATGCAGGTGTTGAGATTTTTTTCTTATTTGAATATTTTAGAGATTTTTATTTTTCATCATTTCAACTTTTCTCTAATTTTTACTAAAGTGAAATGAAAGAAGAATAAAAATGAATTACAAACTTATAACTCATAACTGGAGTAGATATACGTCACTCATCATTTAGTCTCAATTATATTATTTTGTATAATGATCAAAAAAAAAAGAAAGCAACAACACTTTTTATTGTTGTTGTTGTTGTTGTTCTGTTATATAAATCTAAGAATCATAAAAATCATGTTATGAATAACAAATTAATATTTTATTTTGTGTTTGTAGTTTAGTAAACCCAACCCAAATAATACACAGGGACACACACACACACACAGTCACTTGTAATTATTTTTTACTTTGTTTTTTTTTTCTCTGATAAAAAGTTTATCTTGAATCTTGTTAATCTAAAAATGTTATTGTCTCTTTTTCTCTTCTTCAACGTGATATACGTTAATCAACAGAAAAATTAATGTTTGAATGAAACAAAAATAAAAAAAATAAGAATAATAATTTTTCACTTTAATCAAAAATTTCTGATTTTTTTTTCCATTTTACAAAAAACAAGAAAAACAAAAACAACAAATGAATTCACGAATTGATGTTGATTATTATTATTATTTTTTTGTCTATACTTTTTATTGAACTGTATAATATTTTTGTGTTTTTGTTTTCTATTTTATGTTCAGATGATAAGAAATGATCGGGTAATAATAATATTTTCTATATTGTGATTAGAATCTAAGACGAAGAAGAGGAAGAAGAAGAAGTGGAATTTTTTGGTTGTAAGAAAATTTAATAATTCTGTCTACTTCAGTATGACTGAACTGAATTCCTTCTCTCAAAATATTGTAAATAGAAAATGGATTTCCTTAATTTAGAAAGAATCTATATTTTCACTTTTGTGTTAAGAAGAGTTCAAGATGGGTAGTGGAGGGGTGGTGGGAGAAATTACAAATGGCTAAATTCTATCTATTCATTCTATTGAAATTGGAATCCTATCAGTTGGCTACTAAGAAAAAAATTTATTGGGGAAAACCTGTTTAAAAATAAAAGTACTCAAGTTGAAAATAAAATTAACTTTTTCTACAACAACAACAACAACAATTGTAAAGGTAAAATGCCAAAAATCAAAAACAAAAATATAAAATTCTAATTTTAGTGTTTTCTTTTTTGTTCTTTCTTTTCATTTCTGTATTTTCTTCATTTTCTATCATAGAATTATATTTTGTTGTTTGATCGGTAATTTTTGGTGTAGTTCATTATATTCCTTATTATTATATTTCATTCTTCGTTCTTGTTGTAATTCTATTTGTCGTTCTTGTTGTAATTCTATTAGTTGTTGTTCTGTCGTCGTTTTTGTTGTTGTTGTTGTTGTTGTTGTTGTTGTTGTTGTTGTTGTTGTTTTAGATGGATGTTGTTGTGTTGTTGTAGTTGTGTTATATTTGTTGTTGCCATTTTCAAAAATATCCATTTCATATTTATGTTTTTATTAATAAAATATTTCTTTAGTGGTTGACCTTGTTTATTTTCGGTTTTATTTAATTTTTTTTTTTTCCTTTTGACATTTTCCTTTTGTTATGTTTTGTTTTTGCGTTGGTCGACTGATTTTTTCGTTCTTGTTGTTTTTCTTTTTTCTAGAAAGAAAAGAATTTATATGATGATATTGTTGTTGTCCCTCAAACTCAAACCCTTTTCCTCATTTATAATTTTCATTTGTATAATAAATAATTGCGTTTGTCCATTTATATGTATTATTATTATGTAATTCATTAGAACTGCCCTCGATTTGACTTACTTTTTTTTTTATTTCGTGAATAAGTACAACAACAATAATAACAACAACAACAACAACATCATCAACAACAACAACAACAAGCAAAAAGAAGTATTTTACTTTTGTTTTGATGTTTTGTGATTTTATAGGTGAACGCAAAATGTTGTATGCAATTTGGATTAAATTTCATAGAGTTATTAGTTCATAGATACAGGATTTTTTTTTAATTAAATACAATTCATAATTTTCTTATTTCTATTCGTTAAAAGCTTTTGAGTAAATTCAATGACTAAGTGACAGTTGAACGTATTCACAATTGGTGTATTTTTTTTTTCTTTAATTATTGGAGCAAAATTTCACATCAAAAATTCTCTTATTTGCTTAAATATTTTATTCAAGTCGGTTTTAATTATTTACTTTAGACACGATATAACTAATTATTAAACCTTTCAAAATGTCTTCATCTTTAAATATCTCACCAATAAAATGTCTACATTGAAGTTCTAATGTTCACCACCACTGAACTAATGCAAACCGAGTGTTACCTGTAACAAATTCAAATGAACATTTTTGAATAAGTTGAGTCATTTATAATTCTGTCTCATTCCCCGTCTCTGTTGATTATTTTCATAAATTCTCTGTTTTTTTTTATTTTGTTGTTTCTTGATTCGGTTCCAACTCTTAATTTTCTTCTTCTTCTTCTTATTTTCTTTTTCGGTTTATTTACAAACACTTTTTTAAAATGTCGTTTCATTGAGTTTTACTTTTTTATTTTTGATGATTTTTCTCGTTTTCTTCTCTTTGACTTTCCTCTTTAAAAATAAGAAGAAGAAAAAAAAACGCAAATAAAAGTTCACAAAACATTAAAGTTGAAATGAGAGAAAACAACCAAGGAAAATGAAAAGTTGTTGAATATTTTTTATAAAAAGAAAAGAAAAAAAAAGAAGGAAAATTATGTGAAGAAAATATCAAATTGTTAATTTGGCCTAATTTGTGAATTGTAAACAACAAATTTTTTATATTTTTTTAGATTCTTTTTTTGGGTGAAAATATTATTTATTTATTTCCTATTTAGTGTTGCCACACTTGAATTTTTCTTTATATAGATTCATTTTAACATTTCACAAATTTTCTTGAACGAATTGTATAAAAATAAAAATAAGAAATTGTTCAAAAACAACATCCATCATAATCATCATTACAAATTGTCAACGTCTTTGTTAATTTTAGGAAAAAGTTTCTACCAAAAAAAAAAAAATTTGAACTCATAAATATTTTCTATGAGTTCAACTTTTTTTTGTGAAATTTTTCAATTTTGTGTTACGTTTCTCAACACAACCGTAACATCCCTTATTCCTTTTTTTTCCGCTTACAAATTTTTTACTAATTAAATAAATATTTATTATTAATATTTTTCTTTTTTCCTTTCACAAAAAACGAATCGATATTCACGCATTAAAATCAAATTTCCATTATCACCCATTGTCTTGTTTTAAATAATTTTCCTTTTATCAAAGAGACAAAACTGAATAAGTCAGTTTCACGCTTTCATAGGTTCAAATAGAATTTTAGTTAAATTTATGGAATGAGGAGGAGGCGCAGAAAAAATAGTACGTATAAAGTACAATCAACTGTACCTGTAATTTAAAATCATTAATTAAAGAAAATTCACAACAAATAAAATTCCGACCATTTTAATATTTCTAAATTAATTTAGTAAAATCTTCAAATTGAACCACCTTTTATTTTCCATTCTATTTGATCACGAGATCACAAACGAAACTAAATTAAAAAAAAAAAATCATAAAAAATCCAACCAGCTGATTACATAAAAGACTAAAAAAGACGCGTTGAAAGGTGAAAGATGACTAAAAATAATATTCTTGTATTGACATAATTCAATTTCACTCAACTAAAAACATAAAAAAAAAAATTAGTTGGATAGGAAAAGAAAATGATGGCAAGGGAAGGGCGAAGAGGGAGCTTGAAAAGCATAAAACAGAAAATTTAATAAAAATCTAAATAAATAAAATAATTTAATATTTGACACGCAAATGTAATAATAATATGAATATAATAATATTTGTGGTGGAGGGAGTAACGCCGAACAACGTAATATTTCTTTACTAAGGTACAAAAAAAATTTGAGTTTAAATTAAAGGAAACAAAAAAAAAAAATAGAATAGAAAGTTCAAGGGTGAAATTAGAATGAGGTTAACAGAGAAGAGAGAGAGAGAGAGAGAGAGAATGAGAGAAGAAATAGATAAGATAATGTGAAGAGTCTATAAAATGCATTTTTATTTTTTCATCGCATCGTAAAAAACTTAAAAAACAAAAAAGAAGAACACAAAAAAAAAAATTCATTGATCAAACTTAGAATTTATTACAAATTTTCATTTTTATGGGAAAAATAAAAAAAAAAACGATCAGGGAAATTATATAATTTGTGGAAAATTTCAATTTGTCGTTGTGTCTATTTTATTATTATTGTGGCTGTCAAAAATTTTCTGTTTCACTGTCAGCAGTGAACTATTTATTTAAAATTGAGGCCAGTTGTTGTGAACGTATTTTTTAATGGAACGTGCATTATACAATTATTGTGCTGCTGCTGTTGTTGTTACTTGGTGTTGTTGTTGTTGTTGTTATGGGAGGTTGTTTTTTTTTTTTTTTTTGTTTTAATGCAATTTGAACTTTTATGATTTATTTGTTTGGTCATTTGCGTCGTTCAGTCTTTTTTTTAGACGTAGAAACTTGTTGCATTTAGCACAGAAACTCTTTTGTATTGTGTTTGGAATTTAGTCAATTGGATTAAATAATTTTTATAAGTTAATTAAAGCAAAAATGTTGAATTCAATTGGAAGAAATAAAAGAGAAAGGAATTTATGAATCACAAAATTATGACTCATTGTAGGAATGGATTATGAAAGAATATAAATGGAAATGAGATAATCCTATCATTGTATATTTAAATGCAATCAGATTAAATATGAAAAAAAAGTGCATTTAGTAAACGGTTTATAAAAGTCAAATTTGATTCAACGTTCGTTTCAATGGACACACATGAAGTTTGAATTTTCCCTTCAGATTTTAACTCCAACCTCTGTGAAATTTATTTTTATTAAATTTCCATATTTTCCCTAAAGCTTTCAATATTTTTCTTTTGTTTTTTTCTTTTTTATTAATAAAAAAGGTTTTACTTCCAATCTTCCGCAATCCTGCACGTATATATTTTATGTCAAAACCTCAACAGAGAATACAGACTTTACACGTACCTCATCATAATGAACGATATATGGCTACCAAAAATAAAACACCCACCCATTTCACCCATTCAAACATTTACTCTTTCCTTCCATATGTCTCTCTCACTCTCTCACTCTCTCTATAGACTAATCGGTTAAATTTGATGTATCGCCGTTAAACTTTTTCCATTTTTTTGCTTTACTTTAGAAAAGTTTTTTTTTGTACTTTTTTGGTTGTTTTGTTTTGTTTCGTTGGCGTTTCGTGTTGAGAAAGTCACTAAATAAAATTTCTACTAAATATAAATAATAAAATAATATAAAGTCTTTCACTCACACAGAATATTTTATAAAAGGATACCTACACGATTTATAGATTTAGAATTCAGTCAAAACTAAACACAAAATATAAAGGGGGATCGACAAATAAATTGAGGAAAAGAAAATCTAAGAAAAGAAAATAACAAAAAAAAAAAAAAAAAAACTGTATAGAGAAAGTTTGCCTTTTTTTTTTTATTGTCCTTATTTATTATCTATCATTCTACGGATTTTCCATTTGTTTTCCTTTTCCTTTAAATGGTATAATAGAAAATTATTTGATTTTCATCCATTGTTGTTATTGTACGGTTTAAAAATACATTTTCATAAACACAAAAGAGAACCAAATAAAATTTATTGAAGGACATAAAATTGATGGATTTTATTTTGGCAAATAAATAAAAATTCATCTTGATTTATTTTTTTTTTTCTTTATAAATTTTCTTATAAAAGAATTTTATTAAAAATTTTAAAAAAAGAAAAAAAATGTCAAAATTTCTTTTGTTACAATTTTTGTTTTGAATAAATTCCTTGAATCTTCAGAAAGTTTCAGAATGTTTAGAATATGGTTGTGTTTACCACCAGAGGTGCCAGTGTTCCATTGAAGGAGAAAAATTATTGATAAATAAATAATGTAATTAAATTCTTCAAACGTTTCTGTTACAACTTTTACATTTTTTATTATTAAAATCACAATCAATTTTTTTTTTAGAAGAGAGAGAGAGAGTGAGAGAGAGAGAGAAAAAGGCATAATAATCAATAATTTGAATAAAAAGAATTGATTAATTTCTGTAACCTTACACAAAAAATAATTAAATTAATTCATTTTCATAGAACTTTTCTAATTAATTTTCAAATTATAACTTTTTGTTGGTATAAAACTAACAAATATTTGTTCGTAAACTTCTAAATTAAAGAGAAAATTTAGAAGTTTTGATAACAAATAGGAATGTGGGGTATGTGGGGAATTAAAGAATATTTAAATAATTTGAATGTCAATTACGTCATTTTTTTTTTGAGATTTTTATTTGAATGAATTTTTTTTCTTCTTCTTCTTCTCTAAATTAAACTAATTTTATTTGCAAAAATTATAAATTATTTTCATTGTTGTTGTTGCTGTTGTTGGTTGTTGACTGTTATATTTGTGCTCCCTCTTTTGTGAATTGTGATTTTTTTGAAAGAATTTGAATTAATACAAAAAGAAATATAAAAAGTGCACTTTAAAACGAAGTTCTTCATATACAAAGCAGCCGGAGATTATGTAAATATAAAACAATTGAATATTAAAGATGAATTAAAGATGAGTGACAAAGATTTATTTGTGAGATATTTTAAAGTAACATTGAAACATAAAAACACAACTGAAAATTATTACGTTGATTCGTTTCACTTTCAAAATAAAATTCCGTCACACTTTTAATTAAATAAATCGTTTTAAGTATTTTTTGAGACCCAACAAAAATAAAGGACAAAAATATAAAACATAAATATTTGCGTCTTCCAGATAACAAATTTTCATTCTCTTATCACAGGACATTATTTTGCATTTTCATTGCAAACACAAGCGGTTTTCCCTTTTTCCTTTATCATTTGATAGATGAGCCAAAGATTAAAATGTTAAGGATTTTTCTATATTCAATTTGTCTTCGTCTTTATATTCATCTATTCAAGACTGTCATTAGTGAATAGTTTTTACAACTTTTACTTTTTTTTTATTCTTTTCTCATGTTTCTGTATTGGACACAATAGAAATAATTTATGGTTTAATAAATCAAAAAAAAACTTCTCAAAGTGGGGATGAGAATAATTCTTTTTTTTTTTGGAGGGGTATGCTGTCCAATTTGTGGTTCTTCTTCTATACTCATAAATAAAAAAAAAAACTGAATATCCACCAACTTAAATTAATTTGTTTGCTTATATTTTTCATGTAAAAGTTTTATCTCGTTCATTGATGTCACATTTTTTAGCCAATACATCTCTGCTTCTGTAAAAAAAACATTTAATATTTTTAAGCTTGTTTTTAATCAAATTGGGATTTAATAACAATTTTTTTATTTTCTCATAACTAAAGACAAAAAATGTATTCCACACGAAGTAAAGATTATTCTGGTATTACAAACACAACAAACAAACAAAAAAAAAAAAACACAACACAGTAAACAACAATTAATGACGTTAGTTTTGTAAATACAAAAAAAATCTTTAGCATTTTAAATTGATTCCCTCGTTTTATTTAAATTAAAATTTTTTTTAAATCCATTCTAAAATAGATTTACAGATTTCACATGCACTGTGTATGTGTGTGTGTGTGGGTGTATATATGTGTCACCCGGTGAGTGACTCATTCGACCCTAATTCACCTTAAGTAAAAAAATATATAATGAAAATATCAGAAAAAAAATAAAAATTATAAATCGAAAACGATTATCTAACAGACAGTAAGTTTGTCTCGATCGATTTACTTCGTTTTTATTTCTAGTCTTCCGCATTTTATCTCTTTCTGTTTTTCCTTTTACACACACCCTGACTTTTTCCATATAGTACAATAAATAATATTTGTGTGCGCGCGTATTGATAAAGAATGCGGCAAAATAATTAAGGTAAAAACTTTTTTCCTTTTTTATTTTTTTTTGCATCATTTTTTGAAGCCATATGAAAGTTAGAACTTTTAGAAATTAGAACTTACGAACGATTAACCTTTGAAAACTTACAAATAACAATTATTCTTACGTTAAATGTAAAATAAGGAAAATATGATAATCTTAATAAATAAATAAATAAATTGTCTGACATTTTTACAGAAATCTAAACAAGAATTTTAAACAGAGATTTTTTGGGTAAAGTTTTAATGAAAAATTAATTCTAATTAAATAATTTTGCATTCTTCGTTTCACCATTATTTTTCATCTCCTATTCGATGAAAAAATTTTCTTTTAATTGTTATTGTAATTGTATAACACATAAATGTGTTCATCAAATTCCATTTACTTAACAATTTACTCGATATAAAGTTAATTTCAAACCAAAATGAATCATGTTGAATATAGAAAGGGGTGAAATATCATGTACAGAGACTGTTTTCCACACCCACAATAACATAATTTTTACTTAGTATTATCGTATTCGTATACACGAAATAAAATAAAAAATAAGAAGCAATTTGCAAGAGTTTTACATTTTTTCTATTGTCTTATAAGTTCCTTAAAACACGGTAAAATTATCGCAATAATCCAAACATACTTTTGTGTCTATAAAAAATGAAGTAACCTTCTTTTATTATTGTAGAGAAGGATACGATTGATTTAATATTTTATATATACGATTTATAAGTCCTTTGAGACAATTTTACACCCTTACCCTTATTAGTAGTGTACCGTATTTTTTCGGTTGTTATTCAATCAAAAGAATATCCGGAAGTGGATATTCAAATTTTAAAATGAATTTCCCTTAAAGTACAAAAACAGAAATTATTTATATTGGATAAATGGGAAATAACCATAAGACTCTCCCCCCCCCCCCCCCCCACCCCGCCCCTTACACAAATATGTATAGATTGGGCTATAGATTTGTTCAGAGGTTTCAGATGTAAAATAAACAAAAAATTGTTTGTATATATAAAAAGGGGATGATTATCTGTGTGTACTTACCTTTATACATACATACACACACACACACATCAAACGAAAAGAGGGTTTTATAATTTCTTTGCCCTTATATAAATATGTCACGGCTCACAACTCACGCATCTCATATTTTGTTTATTTTTTTATTTAATGTTTTTTGAAAAGTGAATTATTTACGTCTTTCTGTTTTTATTTAATGGACAAAATGGGTCGTCTTCTTCTTTATTATTATTATGATGATGATATTAGATCATTAGAATTTATTATAGGACCGCTCCTTATTTAGATTATTAATAACAACAACAACAACAACAACAACAACAGTAACAAAAATTATTTTACACCCAAACATTTAGAAGAAAAACTAAAAATGAAGATAAAAAAAAAAACTGTATCTTCTAATTGAATCTAATTGCATTTTATCAAAAAGAATTTGTTCATCGCAAAATAAAAAATAAAATCATGAAAATGTAGGCGATGAAAATTACCAATATAATTCTATTTTGTTATATCTGTCACCATTTTATTAATATAAAAACGAGTACAGAATTTTTAAACGCATCTCTTTCTAGCACCATTCAATCCTAGATTAGTTTGACCTTTGAATTTAATTTTAGTATATTTTTGAATTTAGAATTTTTCGTGTACCAAACAGTTTACATTAATTCTTGTGTGTGTGGTGCTCATATATATATATTTATTATATACTTTCCCTCTTACTCTCTCACTCTTTCTTTCTTATACAGAAAATACTCTTAAATATTGCTGGCTGATGCTGGCTGTGTGTTGATGTTTACTTAAGAAGAGCGCAAAAATAAATAAATATTATATAGAACAGAACTAAATCACGTAAATTACGGAGGTCATTTTTAAAGCACACAATATTCACACACACACACACCTAGTACACTCACACATTAATTATTTAAATAATATGCATCTTTAAGGTCGTCACACAACAATTTCCTGTACAATAATAAAAATTTCATTTTGAAACATTAGAAAATGTTTATTTTTGTTTTCAAAAATTTCAATTTGATTTGACCCATTCATTATGACATGACCGTTTCTCATCACATTAGATTTTCATGATATAAAAATTTTTTTTTAAGAAGATTACCAAAAAACAAACGCACATTTCTTATAATTAATTCTGTGGATCAGCATAATTAATTAAGGTAAAATTTATTAGAGAGAGAAAAAAAAAAGTTAACATATTAGCGTGGAAAGTGATTATAAGTTTACAATAAAAACAAAAAAAAAAACCATATTCAGTCATATGACATAAGTTTTTCATCTTTTTTTGTCTACAAAACGGGTTTTATTGTCTTAAATGTCATAAAAAAAAAAATAGTTGACACTGTGACTTAATAAACGAACACCAAATGAATTAATAATAAAGAAATCTTTTACAATTTTTTTTTTTTCATTCAAAACACAAAAAATTTACAGCTGATGAATTTTAAAAGAGAAATATTTTATTTTTTCTTTTTTTAAATTATTTGTTTATTTTGAAACTGAACAAAAAAAAAAAATATATTAGCATAATTTTGTCATTTTCCGTAAAATCAAAAAAAAAATTTTTTATTTTGTTTTGTTTTCATTATCGCAATTTTGTTGTCATTCTACGTTTTTACGTTTTACGTTTTTTTTGTTTTTTTGAAGAAAGATGAGATGAGAGTACAACACAGAGGAAAATCGATAGAAAATTTTCTTTCATTGTATGAAAGGGATAATAATAATTTATAGGAAATTTTATAAAATGCGGGAAATATAGTTAATATTTATTCGTCTTCAACAGCACCATCTTGTTGAATTTTCTTAAATATAAATTGTTGGTTTGAAAAGTTTTATCGTTGAAATATTACACAAGGTTTGTGTCATTGTTATAGCGGATACACAAACACATTTTAGTTCTGTTGAAAAATTGTCGTTTCTTATTTATTGAAAAGGTTTTTTTTTTGTTTTAGTTTTTACTTACATTAAATTTTTATACAAAGATTTCAATACTAATAAATATTTTCTTTCCTTTGTTTCAGGTAAAAAAAATTTCAGTTAAAGGAATATAATAATACAAAAGTAATAAAGAATTGAAAGGTAAGAGTAAAATAAGTTGATGGTTTTTCTTAAAAAAAGTTCATTTGATTTTAAAATGGAAAATCCATTGATCAGCTTAATATAGTGAAAAGTATTGAGGAAAACCAAACATCATCAAAATTATTTTAAAGGATTAAATGGATTTAAGATTTGGTGTAAAATTCAAGCGTCATCCCAGAGAACGTCTCTTGTTATTTTTGGAAATATTTTAACAAAAATCTACAAAGTTAAAAAGGATACACCTCCACTGATACGCCTCTACTGAACAACAAAATTAAAAAAAAAAAAGCGGCAGATAAAAATTTGAGAAACACTGAATGACAGTTACGCAAACTCAAAGCATGCGCCCGGTTTTTTTTTCGAATTTTCTTTTGGGTGGTGTAGCAACCATAAAAACTTCTTCGTCAGTCTTTTCGTCTATTTTAAAGGTATAACTTGTGCTTTTTATTTGTACTCTTATTAAAATAATAAATTATAAATTAATAAGAAAAAACTAAAGAAAAGAAAAAAAAAATACAACAGGTAACAAAAAAAAAAGAAGAAAAGTTTAACAAAATTTCCATCAAATTATTTTTTTATTAATTTTATACAAAAAAAAAATGTGAATTTTATTTTTCATTGTTTTTTTTTTTTTTTGATTCTTTCTTGTGCTTCAATTTTCTTTTTGTACATTTTTTTTTTTGTCTATTTTTGGAATAATTATCATTTGAATCATTAACAAAAATGATGACGCGCCTTTATCCATTTGTTGTTTTTATATTATGACTTTATCTTCTTTTTGTTTTTTTTTTTAATAAGGGTAAAAAGAAAAACACGCAGTGAAATTATAAAATGTGATTATTTGTTGAGGACATTTTCATTTTTTTTTTTTTTGACTCAAGTAATACAATTTTTCTCTAATAATTTTTAATATTTTTTTTGTTTGTTCTGTGTATGGTCAATCAATACAAAAGAAAAAATAACAAAAAACCCATCACAAAATAATAACAACAATAACAATAACAATAACAACAACAACAACAACAACAACAACAACAACAACGAATACATTTTTCTAAATGTGTTATTTAGTTGATCAATTTCATAAATTGTTTTGTCACTTAAATTAAATATGAATTTCACATAAATTATTCGAAGACTAAAATATATAAATAACAACAACAACAACAGCAACAATAACAACATAAATGTAATTTCTTAATAATAACAATAATTAGGATATTAGGAAGAAAACAAAAAAAATGGAAAAAAAATTTCCCCATTTTCATTTATATTCGATTCTATATTTTATTAAATAGAAAAATCAATGAAAATTTAGAGAGAAAATAAACTCGTGTTTTTTTTTCTTTAAAAAAAAAAGGGGAAATAAAATGGACGACAAAATAGTGAAAAAAAGAAAAATAACAACAACACTAATGCAGTAAACAGTAATAGCAACAAAGTGAAAAAGGATAAGAAAATTCGTAGATAAATAGAAAAAAGTTTTGTGTGAGAAATGTTAAAGAAAAAAAAAATGGGTGTGAGAAATTTTTTTTGTATGACAAACTAATTTTGTAAAGTAAACCAGAAAGTTTCCCTCTTTTCATTTTGGCAGAAAATGTCAATCCTAATTTTTTTTTTCTTGTTTTCTGTTTTTTTTTTTTGTTATTTTCTTTTTAAAAAAATCATAAATCTTTGGACATAAATAATAAAAGAGAAAAAGTTAACGATTATCAACTGGAAAAATCTATATGAGAAATTATTTTCATTTTTGGTCAAACCAGACAGAAATTACAAAAGAAGAGAGAGAGAGAGAGAGAGAGAGGGAGAGACACAGAGAGAGAGAGTGACAAATATATTTGGATTTATTATTTATAAATCTATAATTTTAGAAAATGAAATTCCAAAACATTGTAAACACGTTATAGGGTTGTGGGAGGTATGGTGGGGGTTAGAAATTTTAATCTAAAATATTATTACATTTTTCATCATTTTATTTATAATACTTTTATTATTGTTGTTATTGTTGTTGTTGTTGTTATTGTTGTTATTGTTATTGATTTGTACAGTAATAAAAATGTCCTTAATTGATTAAAAAAAAACAAAAACACATAAATTTTAACCAAATGATAGAGAGAACAAAGTGAAAGAGAGAGAGAGAGAGAGAAATTTTTGAATACAAGAAGAAGAAGAAAAAATATTTATTTGTATTTTGTAAATACAAAAAAAAAAAAAAATACACAAAAGGTGAACAACATCATTAGCGAAAAGAATAAAAAAAAAAATAAAGAATGAAAAGCAAAAGGTTGATAATTATTTCAAAATATAAACAAACAAAAGTAGAAAAATTATATTTTATTTTTTTTTTTTCCAATTTTTCCTTTTTCCTTTTTTCTTTCATTTATTTCATTATTTTGTTGTTAGCGCAAATATTATTATTAATATACGCTCAATCATGCTCAATTTGTTGACATTTCTTTACTTTTAAGTTATAAATTACTCACACACACACACACAAACTAATACACGTATACAATTATGTAGTTGGAAAATAAATGGAATATTATGTTTAGTTTCCTTACATATCGTTTCCATGTAGTATTTTGATTTTGTGTAGTTAGTGTGTAGAGTGCTGTAGAGTTCGTTTTTTATTTTGTTGTGAAACTAAAAAAAAAAAAGCAAGCATAAACGTAAAAAGTTATGTTTGGGTTGGGGGGGGTGTGGTAGAATGAAAATTTATTAGACACGCAAATTTATATATAATAAATCTAATTAATGTAAACATATCCTTTCTTAATAATGTAGGATGAAATTCTAAAAGAAAATGTGCCGCCCTTTTCTCATATACACAACATTTGTACTGTCTTTTGTTACTTTCTAAATAAAACGTCACTTTTCTTCTTTCTTTTTTCCCCGTTCCTTTCTTTTTGTTTGTTTCAATTTACTTTCTTATTTTATTTTTTTCTCTCTTGTTGCTATATTGACTGTTGATTGTTATTCTTATTATTATTCTTTTCTATTTTCATGTTTGTCAATTGAGACGCCTTCGTTTTTATATATATATATATATATATTTTTTTTTTTAACTTCTATACCATCCATTAAATATACAAAACGCAATAAGAATAACAATAATAAATAATAATAAGATATCCTTTTTTAAAGGACATTCACACGAATTAATTAATTAGAAAAGATAAAAACCATAAAAATAGAAATAAATGAAATTTAATTGTGATTAATCAATAAGTTAATTGTCTTTGTAACCAAAGAATATTTTTGTTACCTTATATTTTAAGTGTCCATATTTAAACCTACAATTAAAATGTGATGTTGTTGACATTATACATTAAAGATGAGAACATAATTGTATAGAAGTGTTAGTGGTATTGAGGGATGAGGGTGAAATCGTGTATAGAACAGAAAGTTTAAGTGCAAAATAATGTCATTTCTGTAAATGTAAAAGATGAAGAAAAAAAAAACAGACGAATTCAGTGGACTGTAAAAAAAAAATGTTAAACTTTGAGGAAATTCTTTAATTTTTACATTTTTCATATAAATTTCTGTCAATTTCTCTTCGATTTTTATCGATAATTGGTGTAATCTACTTTATCGACCAATCAGATTGTTGACGGATATAAATTTTCTAACTCATTTTTTTTTTGGTTCATAATAAAAACAGAAAAATGCGTTTACTGGAAATTACGTGTCGATTTTATTGATAACAAAAAAAAAGAAGAAGAAAATGTAGGAAAGCGAAAGAAAATATATTTTTGTTTCGTTCTAATCAGGTTGTTATTCTCATCTCTTTCATATTTTTCTTTCGGTTTTCTTTTGGTTTTCTTTCACAATCATCAATTTCAAGCAAAAAAATAAGAAACAAAAAAGGAAAATTTCTTCATTTCGATACAAATAATGACATTTCGAAAAATGGAATAATAAACAGAAGGAAATATATTTTGAATTTATTTGGAATTTAGAATGAAAATTGCTTTATTCATATTTTCATTTAAAATTCAAAGAAACGAATAAAGAAAACAAGAAGAAAGAAGAAAGAATGAAAGGAATAAGGAACGTCATGTTTTGAATGATAAAATTTGTTGTAATTTGTACAGACGCCATCACAAAAGTTCTTTTTCATATTTTACAATAAATTTCCACTAAATTTCAGACGTTTTCTTTTACTCCACTTTTTCTTTTTTGTGTAAAAGCAAAAAAAAAAAATATAAAATCATAAAATGCATTTTATTACAAAATAAAATAAAAAGACGTTTGTAAAAAAGAAGAAGAAGAAACAGAAAAATGTGAAATTTTCTTATGGGAAATTATAAAACCAAAAATATATTTTTCTGTTTTCAATATTCCGTGTCTTAGATTCATACAACCAAATAAAAAAAAAAATTGGTTTGGAGCCAAATACGAATATGATATTTCAATTTTATGATTTATGATTTACGTTTTTTCTTTTTTTCCATTTTTCCACTTTCATATTTTCTTTCGTTCTTTCTTTCTTTGTGTTTTTATTTTTTTCCCTCTTTGGTATTTTTACCTCCACCTAAATATCAATAAAATATATTTAAAAAAAAAAAAAGAATTAAATAAAAGGGAAGTTTTTCCTCCCATCTATTGCTGTGTGTATTGGATACGTGAGCTCAATTGATCTATTATACACATTTTCCTTCTCTGTTTTTTTTTTTAATGCTTTGTCATTGTTTTGTTATTTGAATTTTATATAGAGAGAAATTCTGTTGTCAGTTAAATCAGTGGTGGGGGGTTGGGGAATGTGGCAAAAATAAGAGTCTCTCTCTCAGTATGAATGTACGAATTTATAGAAAGGAAATTATAATCGGTTCTTTATATTTATTTGTTTAGCTTGACGGATTAAATCAAATGATAATCAAGAAAAAAAAAAGTAAATAAAATCCTAGAATGATAAAGAAGAAAATGATATTTGCAATGAAAGGGATTTTTGATTTCAATAAAATGACCGACTTACCTACACACACTTATGATTATTACATGATAAAGACATTGTACTGTATAGAGGTCATAAAAAGGACAACATCAAGTTCAAAATGTCATCACAACAATAACACAATAATATTTTAATAATGTCACTTGTTCTGGGATGATTCCATTAAATTTAAATTTAAAAACAAAAATTCTAGAGGGAAAAATACATTTTTTTTCTTCTAGACAGCTTTTTGTTTATTTGACTTTATTTTTGTTTTGTTTTTTCTTTTGGTTTTGGAAGTTCAGTTAAGCATCTACTTAACAAAGCTCATATTTTATTACATTTTATGACTTGTTATTATATCGTGCCCTTTTCTTTTTTGAATAACCAGAACAACAACAATAATAACAGCAACAACGACAACGACAACGCATACTTTCTCCGTAACAAAATAATGGTAATGATAATAAAAAAAACAAGAAGAAGAAGCAGAAGAAGCGGTTTTGGAAAATCGATTTTCTATTGATGAAACTTAGTAACAATTTTTTTTCTTGTACAATAATTTTATTCAATCGTGATTCGTTGAAATCATCACAAAAAAAAAATCTATATAGATGAAGAGTAAAATGAATTAAAATGAGCGAGAAAGGGATAGACTGAACATTCCAATATATGAAATTTTTTTTTATTGATTTTCCTTTTTTTTTTTTAAAAAAAAAATGAGAAAATTACTTTCAAAGAATGAACTTTTTGGTTCTGTGTGTAAAACGGAGAGTGTACGTGAGTGTGTAAATATTTCGTGACTTGACATTGAATTTTTTCCTGATTCTATTTTTGGTGTTTTTGTCAAATAGAAAAAAAAAACCTTCCATACTTTTTATCACTTTTACTTTTTCCTCTCTGATGTCGTTTTTTTTTTCTTCTTTTTTTGAAACTTAATTTCACGTTTATCTTCTTCTTCTTCAATAATAAAATTCTATTTTTTTTTGTTTATTCTAATTTTGATCCTTTTCGGATTGTGGACGATAAACTTGTATTTTTATGAATCGAATTTTGTGTGTGTGTGTGTGGTTGGATTAGGTCGTTAAGTTAGCTACATTTAAATATCAGAAAAGATACAAACTAAATCGCTTCAGAAATTCATAATTCTATTTAGGGTTTTTATTTTTGTTATTAAATTTCATTCAATAGAAGTACTTGAATGAGTGTACGTACAGCAACAATACTACAGCTGATGAAGGCTTGAACTCACGACCCTATTTGAATATGAAATAAAGTAATCTTAGATATTTTCACTTCTTCCATTTCTTCTTCTTCGTTTTCTTTTTTGTGACTGTAAAATTTGTTAACGTGTGTATAAAAAATATTAACAAAAAATATATGCAAATGTTTAAGAACCAAAGATATTAGAAAATAAAACAAGAAGAAGAAGAAGAAGAAGAAGAAGAAGAAGAAGAAGAAGAAGAAGAAGAAGAAGAATATAAAGTAAAAAAATTGTAATGATTCTATTTTTAGAGGGTTTGTTGTGTGGTATATATTGCATGTCAAGATTATATGGATGTAACCAAAAAAAAAAATAAAGAAAAGAAAGAAAGAAACAAATGAAAATATGGAAAAAAACAAAACAAGAAAAAAAAAAAAAATATGAAAAAAAGGGGAAAGTTTTTTAATGTATTTTTTTTTTATTCAATTTTGATTTTTCGTATCTTCTTGTGTCTTTGTAGTTTCATTTAATATTTTGTGTTTTTTTGTTTTGTTTGTTTGTATGCGTTTTTAACAATCTATTCATTTTTATAGTTAGAATTATTCTGGTTTTACTCTGTTGTTGTGTTTTTATTTTGGAACACCCCTCATGAGAAACATTAAAATAAAATAATGAATTTTAATCATTTATTATAATTTTATCTTTCTTAAGAAAGGAAAAATGGAAAATATAAGACTGATTGAAGTAAGAAAGAGAGAAAGATTAAATAAATGCATAAATGTAAAACCCCAAAAATATTTTTGTTTCATTAAAATTGTCTGACGCGACGCGACGCGCCACAAACATAAAAAAACAAAGAACAAGAATTTAAGAAATTATTCTTAATTAATTTTTTTTTCTTTTTTTTTGCTTTTTGGTTGTAATGAAAAATTATTATTAAACACGAACAAAATCCCTTTTCATTTTATGTACTCCCTACTTCTAATTTTTTTTTTAATCCTCCCCTGAAACTTTCTATTTCTGTTGTAAAAAAAATTGTCTCCCCTGTTTATTCTGATTATCTCGTCTGTTCCATTCCTATTTTTTTTTTAAATAACTTAAAGGAATTGGCATCCCTTCCTTTTGAATTCATCTTTAATCGTCATTTATTTTTAAGTGAAAATCGTGTAATAAAATTATGCGCGAAAATATATTTTGAATTTTGCAATTTGATTTAAACACTTCTGTGTTGTGTCAGACACATTTTTTTTTCCATTTTCTATTCGCGGAATTTCAAAATAGGGAAAGTCCAAAATTAAAACAAAAAATAAAGGGGGGTTAGGTAGTCAGTTTTTGGGTTGGTAATAATATGTTACACGTTACGTTATGCGTGACCAAACTTTATTCTGATTGCGTTGAGAAATTATATGGAAAAATATTTTTATCTTTTGATAGAAATTCTACTCTTTTTTTTTTGGTTCCGTCTGATAAAATGAAATTCTTGTTTGATTTTGAACTTTAGAAGGATTTTCTAATTTTTTTCCATTTGAATTGAATCTAAATTCGGAAATTGAATAATTAAGAACGTTTAAAGTTTTTTGTTTTCTTACCTTGAAGGTCAAAGTCACGAAACTCATAATCCTTTTCATATACAAGACTGACTCATGATGATTATTACGGTTGAAAATTCAATTTAAAATGTCAACCTTTTCTTATTTTTTTATTATGATTTAAAATTGAACGTGTAAACGCTTGTTATAAAAAATTATAATTTTCAGTTGAAGGTAAAAGAATGAACTTGATTAAAGGGACTTTTATATTTGATTAAATATAAAGGATTAAATTTTATATTTTCTTCAAAATTAAGAACGAATTATTTTATGTGAAAAAATATTCTTTACGACAGAATCATGAATTACAACTGGCAACACCATAAACTCCTTTCTATACAAAACTTCAACATTTTTTGTAACAATAACCGAATCCCAAGAAAGCATACAATGTTTTCCCAACAACAATTGAATCTTTGTTTGAAATTATATTCTAAAGAAGAAACAGAAATGTGACGCAATTGAAATCAACAAATGAATTAAATGGAAAAAGTTTGAATTAGTTTTTTGTTTTTTTTTTTTTTGTTATGTTGGTAGCAGAAGAAGTAGAACTAAATCAACTAACCCAATTTTAAATCGATTACTTTTACATGAAAGAAGAAATCCCAAAAATCTAAATGTGAGAAAAATAATCGTCTTAAAAAGATAACAAAGACTAAATGTTGTAGATAGCATCTGTCTGCTTTTCTTATATAAAGATTATGTATCTTTCCTTAACGTGTTTCTTTATCCATCAACATATGTTTCGATATTATAATCCTTATCTTTATCCAATCTACTCATTTCAGTTTTTTTTTGTCTTTTAAAACTTTGATAGACTTTTTCTTTCTCTTTGTTTTTCTTTTTTTGTTTTTACTGAAAGAGAAAGATTTTTGTCTTCCCTACATTGGGTTTTTTTTTTGTTCCTTTTATATTTTTTTTTTAATAAATACAATCGACCTAATTTTTTTTTTTTTTAGTTTCGCTTATTAACTCGCACATTTATTTTTTGTTTGTCCTGAGAACAAAAAAAAAAAAAAATAAGGGTGGAATAAAAAAATTGGAGGAAAATTCAACCATTAATAAAAAGTTGCATGTTAAAATGCAATAAAAAAAAAATTCGCGATACAAATCCATTGTTTATATTATTTTGCCTATATTCTCTGGTTGTTGTTTTTATAGAAAATATAGAATATGATATGCAAAATAAAAAAGCAATATTTAATAAGACAAATATAAATCCAGAACAATAAAGCAGTACAGGCCAAATGTATGTGTGTGCATTCGTGTATCGTATAGGCCTTTCTTTTGTTTCGTCAATTCCATGAATGTTTAAATTTCTTAGATTATATTTCTTGTCTTATGTCTTTTGTTAAACCCAAAGCATGCATAAAGCAGTTATCATTTATATTTTTACTTAGAATCTCTTTGATGTAATCACAACTTTCTTTGAATTCACACCCTGTGTGTCTACACAAATTCTTCACTTTCTAAATTTGTTATTAATTCATATCTGTATAAAAGTTCTAAAGAATCTAACCTTTATTTAAAGGGAATTAAAAAAATTGGCTGTAATAATACAAATCAAATAAAAATCTTAGACAAAAAATAACAACAACGTCAATTATAAGAGGTTCAGATTTTTATTGTTAGTTTTACACTCCTGAAACTTTCAACGACAAACACTTGGCAAACATAAAACAAAACAAACAAAACAGCAACAAATCATAAAAAAAATTGTTAATAGAAAAAATGAAAGAAAGAAAGAATGAAGAATAAATAAATTGTTATCACCTTTTGAATGCAGATTCAGGCAATTAAAAAAAGTTTTCCTTAAATATTGTCATGACTTGAAAGAAACAATTTTTATTTTATTCTATTTTTTTTTTCATTTTCTTCAAGTTGTTTTCTTACAATTTTTTCGTTTTTCTTTCTTTTAATTTTTTTTTTTATGGAAAAAGTTTTAAAGGACATACCGTACTTTGTTTGTTGCTGTTGGTTGTTAGTTTAGTTGATTTAATTTCAATAAGTTTTTCTGTACCGACAATACCTTTCTCATAAAATGCACTTATCAGATTTAACACAATTTTCTTCTTTTAAAAAAAAAAAACAAATAAAAGAACGCAAGGGAAAATTTTCTAAACGTTTCTTCAATAAAAAAAGAAAATCGAGTGAAAGATTTTAATCGAGTTTTTCATTTTTGTGCGCGCGTGTTCACATTTTTGAAAACTTTTTTTTTTTTATTTAAAGAAAGTTTTCTTTAAAACTTTTTCTGCTTTTAAAGGATTTATTTAAGAAGGAAACTATTTATGCAATTTCGCTTGTTTAACAAGAAACAAAAAAAAAAAGTTTAAAGGGGGGAACAAATAATGTGACGCAGGAAAAAATTAGGACATTGTTGAAATTCTCGATATTTTTTTTTTTGTTGTTTGTTTACAAATTAAAAAGATTTAAATCGTTTTGAGTTTATTTTCTTGTTTTTCTATTTAAGTGTGACGTCATTTTTTTTGTTGTAGAATACGCTTAGAGGCTTGAAGGGTAAACGTTTTATTGTATTTGTAAAAATATCACCTTTTTTTTTCTTCATACAAAAATAATGTAGGTTAAATTTTTAGCGATAAAAAAATAAATAGAACGAGACAAAATGTTAAAAGAAGAATTTCCTATTTTTTTAAATCAATAGATTAGATTTTATGCGAAGATTGTTAAATTTGACAGGATAATCTTATAGGGATCAGTGAAATTATGTTTATCTGGTGCAGTTACGATTTTCGATTTAAACTTTTCTTTCCTCCCCTCAACACAATTTGTAGAGATTTAGGTGGTAAATATTTTAGAAAGGATCAATATAATGGAGTCTCTAGAAGGAAAATAATAATAATAATAATAAGGATAAAGTAAAAACGCATAAATATTTGCACAAATTAATTAAAGTAAAGAAACGAAACCCTTTTAATTCGTAATCAAAAATGTTTATAACGAACTAATTTTAGACAATCAAGTAACTTCGAATTAAAGAGGTTTCACAGCAATTTACACTTATATTGATTTAGATTCATTTTCATTTAACGCACATGTCGATTGATAATTAAAAAAAATTTACGAGAGCTTCCAAAAGAGCTTTTATTGATTTTATTTGTAAGAGAAAAAAAATAATTTAAAAATTCAAAATGAAAGAAAAAATTATTTTTAAAATCAAATTTAAAAAAAGCCAAAAAAAAAAACAAACAAACACAGCAGTGTTCAAATGGGAAAACCCATTTGAAGCCATATATATTTATAATTTATTATGAAGAAGAAAAGTTATTGATTAAAAATTTTATTCTCACTTAAAGATGAGAAAATGTATTAAAGCTTCATTTGAAGAAAAAAAAGCACACACACCAAAAAAAAAAAGTTAATTTAAAAATATGCGCGTTAGATCTGAACCTTTTTTCATTTGTTGTTTTTTTATTTTTTTTATTATTTTGTTGTTGCTGCTAAAATCACTTACATGAATTTTTTCTTAAAATATTCAATTTTATGTTTAAGTAGACAGAGGAAAATAACAATTTTTTTGATTTCATTTTTAAATTGAAAATCCATAAATATTCATTTTAATTTAGGAGCGAGAACCGATTAACGTGAAGTAAAGAAAAATAAAACGTTTACAGAAGTGCGTACAAATGTGTGTGTGTGTGATCGTTTAAAAATTGTTTTTTTTTTATGTTTTTTCTTTTGGTTTTTATTGTTGTGAATATTTGAAAATTTTCAATAATGAATTACTGAGAAGAGAATATCGACAAATAAAAGTCTTTAAAGTCTTTAAAGTTTTTGGAAAACGGATCAAGAAAAAACAGAAAAAAAAGAACACTAGAAAACTCAAGAAAATCCCGATTCAAGAAAATTCAAGAAAAAAAATAATACAGAATTCAAGAAAAAAGAAAAAAGAAAAAAATATCATGATGGATACTGAAACGGTAAGAGTAGGATTATTTTGTGAGTATCAGAGTCATTAATTTTTGTTCAAGTAAAATTTCCCATTATTTTTAACCCAAAACAAAAGTGTGACGTAAAAGAGAAATTCTGACGTTACAGAAAATCTTCTTAATTACAACAATATAAGTGAATTTTGGGTTAATTTTATTATTCTCAAAATTTCCTCTATCCGTTACCAATTCAAATGAATAAATAACAACAACAAAAAAACATTGGATTCCTTAAAAAGCTCCTACCTGAGTTACAACAGTAAATCTATTTTTGATTCTAATTAGAAATTTCGGTACCATGCTTTGAAAATTTTGAAGTACCATACAATTTTTGAATTTTAATTTAGCATTTTCATGCCCCCCCCATGCCATTCCACTGAACCATCACAACTCAACAAAACAACCGACCAACCAATCAAGTAATAAATCATTCTCATTAAATTTTCGTTGTTTTTCTTTCATTCTTTCTTTTTTTTTTTTTTTCTGTAAAACGAAAAACAGAAAACAGAAAAAAAAAACAACAGTTTCAAAACACGAAACGCATAAAACATCAATGAAGACAAACGAACCAGCATATAATTTTTTGTAGAACCAAAATAATGAAGGGCCCTTCAGAGAATTTTCTATTAAAAATAATTACAATAATTGTTTTTTTTTTTTTGGTAGAAACAAACATTAAATTTTGGGAATCAATATTTTATGCATTTCAGGCCAATTTTCATTACCTAAGGGAATTAAAGTTTATCTATGGAAATCAACCACACATAAAAAATTTGTCTGTTCCATGTTATCCATTTAAATTTATGTGAATTATTATCTTAACGTAAATTCTTATTTTTTCTTTGAAATTCAATTTATTTGAGTTCTACTGTTAACCACAAATAATAAAAAAAAAATAAGAATGTCACTTGACTTTAATATTTTATATAGAAAAAAAAAAAAAAAACAAAAAGAATGAAAAAGAAGAAAAAACAGAAAATGTTGGTAAATTCTTTTTATTTATTTTCCCTATTTGAAGGTTATGAAAAATTATTATTATTATTATTATGAAAATTTCTATGGAAACAACGAAGTAAGGAAAACTCATAATTTTATGCTATTTTTCTGGTTTGTCTATTTTTCATTCTCTTTAACATATTATCTTTTGTTATTTAGACAGAGACGAATTCAGGGTTTTCAACTTAATATTTAATTTATGTTTAAATACAAAAAATAAACTCATCCTCAGAATGAACTCATTACTTGACAAATCATTCAAATGTTACGACCTTCAACAGAAGAATGTTTGGTTTAACCCATATTATTTTTTTCTTTACTTTAAAGAAAACAAAGATAATTTATTGAAGGAATGAAACTTCATGTGTCAAATTGAAATTGAAAATCAATTCAATTTTTTTATTTCTGAAAAGAAACATAAAATGAAAAATAATAATGGATAAATCTGGGTCACGTTCCTGAACTATAAAAATAATAATCGTAATATTTTGTCTTTTGGTTGTTTTGTATTGGGTTGGGGGTGGTTCCTCGCACATTCTTTATTTTCTGTTTATAGAGAAACATATTTGTGGTTACTCGATTATGATCGATTTACTGGCAAACAAACAAAAATAAAATCGTACAAGCAGGAATACAGTAAAACATAAAATAAACAAATCAACGACAACGTCAACGACAATAATATTCAAAATATAATAAAAAAAATCTACCAAATAACTGAAAAAATATTTGATAAAAATTTATAGAATTCTCTTCTTCTTCTTTTTCTTTTTTTTTTCTTCCAAACAAACTATTTTTTATTATTGTAATTGTTGTTGTTGGTTTTTTTTTTAAATAAATTTAAATTAAAGAAATGTAAAGAAATCATAAGAAAATTGATTTACATTTAATTCCATATTTTTTAATCGTTTTTTCAAATTAATTACAAAAAGTGTACATTGTCGATTATAATTATTTTTATTTTTATTTTTAATAAAAAAATAAAGAAGAAGAAGAGGAAAAATAATAAATCTAAAATATGACTTTGCAATCTTTTTTTTTTTAATTTAAAACTGATTTTCTTCATAATTTAAACAAAATATTTTATTTAAAGAATTAAAATAAAAATGTTAAGAGAAAAATTCAGTTCGAAAATAAATTGGAAAGTCAGCTAAAACCAACGCCTAATTCTGCTTTTTTATGTTTCATTTTTATATTATTTATTGTCGTCAACTAATTGTTAAAAAAAATATAAAAGTTGACATTTTATGTCAACCAACAAAACGTTTTATTCTATCATTAAAAATGTCATAAATTAAGAAGAAAAAAAATCGTTTGCCATCGGAATTAAAATATGCGGCAAAATGTCAATTTTTTTCTGGTAAAATATTTATCAACGTTAGAATTTTCCGATTGAAAAATTAAATTTATGTGTTTTTTTTTCTGACGTAGGTATATAGAATGAACATAACGATTTTTGAAAATATTCGAAAATAATTAGATGAAAATAATTACAAAATAAAATATACAAACTGAGTTAAATTAATACGCTCTAAATAATTTATAAATCGATTTAAAATTCTTTGAAAAACACAAAAAAAAACTATCCCATGCTTGAACATTGTAATAATAAAATTGAAGAACGTGAATTAACATAAAAAAAAACCAAAACGAAGAGGAAGAAGAATGGAAAAAAACACAATGTTTAAGTGTAAAAAAACACGAACATCTCATATGTTTTATGTGTGACACACGCGTTATTATGTTAGGTTATCTGTTTATTTGTGTTTATAAAATGTCATAAATTATAAAAACCTCAAAACAATACTTTATAATACGCAGATACGTGCAGCAGTTCCAAGACAACAAACAGCTAATAATCCAAATGCAGCACAGCCATTACGTTCAAATCAGCCGAACGTCAATGTAAATCCGAATCTAAGTGGTCCTCGACCACTTCTACCATCAACAAATTCGGTACAACCAACACCAGGTCAACCAAATTCGCAAGCTTATCAACCAAGTGGAGCGCAACCACCACAAAATTTAATAAGACAACCGCCACCGCTTCGACGTCTTGATAGTCGTGTTGGTATACAACCACCACCGATAAGACCATTAGGGCAGCAGCCCCCATTGGGTCAACCTTTGTCACAACCACAACAGTTTATACCGCCACAAGGTATAAGACCAGCAGGTTTACCGTCACAACAATATCCACAAGGACCAAGACCAACTATAAACCCAAATCAAAATCAATTTAATCCAAATCCAGCACTTAAGGGAACTCCACTTTCACCACAACAATCATTAAATCGTTTACCATTTCAACCACAAGCTCCTTTACAACAACTTCAAAATCGACCACAATTTCAACGTCCTCCTCAATCACCACTTAATCAAAACCTGTCATCGGCGAGTTTGCAGGGTGCCCCCGTTAATCAAGGACAATTTCGACCACAAATAAATCCACAACTTCGTCCAGGTGCTCCACAAGTTCGTCCCAATTTTCCACAGCCATCACAGGCAAATTTACGAAATCAAAACTCAATGGAACGTATTCGCACTCCAGGACTGGAATCACCAGACAGAAGGATGGCATCCGAAGTTCCCACTGAATTATCGCGCAATAGTTCTCAAATGATTACAAAGGATGATGATGATGATGATGTTGTTATTGGACGTGCCATGACTCCAATTAAGACTCCTGCATCTCCCTTAAAACCTGTCGAACCGGCAACGTTTGAGACTAAATCTCCATCACCGAAACCGAATATTGGAGAAATTCAAAGATCAGACAGTAATAGATCAATTCCATCACGCCCTCCATCATCAGCTGGATTTTCTCCAAAACTTGAAATGGAAATTCCGCATTCACCAAAATTGGAAAACACAAACAATTTACCAGTGACACCTGAACTTTCAAGACCAGGCTCTGTAATGGATCGTCAAAAAAGTCCATTCCATGAACAGTCGAGCCCTATTACTAGTCCAAGTCCAATCCCAGCGACAGTCAGGCAGCCAAGTTTGGAAATAAAGAAAACTCCATCACCAGAAAGAAATTATGCAAAATCAACTCCATCTCCAATTGAGATACCAAAATCACCATCTCCACAACTAGCAGGACCAAAATCTCCAATTTCACCAATATCTCTGAATGCAATAATAAATCCTGGTTCAGTTTCTCCAACAATAACTAAACAAGAACCAATCGGAAGAAAAAGTGAAATTGAAAGACCTGTGTCAGCAAAGAAACCACCATCAGCTCCGGAACGTCCAAAAGTTCTTACAAATGGTGTAAAAGAGTCTGCACGACCACCATCAGGAATGAAGAACTTTAGTAAGAGAATTTTTATTAAAATCAAAAATTTAAACTTTTTTAAGAAAAACCATCAAATTATTTTACACAAATTTTTAGATAAATGTAAACGTTGCTTGAATATATTGAACTTTATATCTAATTATTTCAAATTTTATTTACAGAGGGTGACAACGATAGTGGTGTTGATGAGTCAACTTGTGTAAGTAACATATTAATGAATATATGCATAATTTATTCGAATTTTGATTGATTTCATAAACATTTTATTAGGAATATTATTTCGTGAAAATGATAAATTAAACCAAAATTGTAATTATAATTTATTTCATAATCAAAATTCATAATTTTATTGATTGATTCCGCTTCGGATACAAATTTTTAATATTTTGCAAATAAGTTGATAAACACTTTATAACAAATTAAATCGCCATCGCAAAAACAATAAAAAATTAATAACTAAATGAAATTTCCACGAGGTTCAACATAAAAAAAAAGTTGTTTTTGTAGAAAAACTGAAAGGTCAAGGGCAAATAAACTTAATTGGATAAATCTTCAATTATTATTCTATGTAGGTATTTATGAGATCCCATTTAAAATAAGACAAATCATTAAGCAAATTAATTGAAACAAAAACAAAAAAAAAAAAAAAAAAACAAAAGCAAGAAAATGAATCGAAACAAAAAACTAAACTTCCTAATAATAAATGTATTAAATCTATTTCGTTATTGATATTTCAATGTTAGTCACGGTACAATGACGTTAAATTGATCTTATGTCTTGTTGTCGTCTTCTTTTATTAAAAAAAAAAAAAAAAACGATGTAGAAGAAGAAGAAGAACTACAAAAAAAAAACAATCTATTCGTCTTACATCATTTGTGTGTTTTTTTTTTTCTGATTGTTAGTTGAGGATTAAATCGTTGAGGTTTATTATTTTATTTTGTTTCTTGTATCGTGTGCGTTCCAACAAAAAAAAAAAATTATTCTTTTCAAAATCAAAATCAAAACCAACAAGAAGTTTTCCTTTTTTTTATTTATTGTTGGTTCTTGTAATTTTCCATTTCCCTCAAATGAAAAGTTATATTCGTTTAATTATGTTTTATTAATCAATTGATTATTATTTGTTTTAATTGTGGCGCGTGTTTAAATAATAATTAATAAATAAATAAAATCAACAAAGTCAATTTCTGTTTAATTAAATTATAAATGATTAAAAGTAAAAAAAGTAAAAAAATTAAATCAAAAGTTACGTTCAATTTGAAAAAGCAGGTTTTTGTGTGTCGTGACAAAAATATTAATTATAATTTTATTCATTTTTTTCTTTGAAATCTTTATTTGAATTAATTTTACCTAATTGAAATTAAAGAATATTATTTTTTCTTTTTTCAAAAAAAATATAGGAAAGAAACGGTCAAGCATCACCAGGATCACCATTAAAATCACCATCAAAAATTCCAGGACCACGTCCTCCAAGTGCAACACCATCAAATAAATCACGTAGCACATCAAAGAACAGATTATTAAAATCACCAGAGACACCAACTGATCCAAATAAAAAAAGTTTGTCATTTATTTTTTCCTTTTAAAAAAATATTTTTCCCTCATAAATTCACCAAAATTCTTTAATTACCTTAAATTATTCTAACCTTTAAGTTTGTGTAATTTCCTTAAGAGCAGGAAAGATCGACTATAAAATTCCCAAATTTTTCCCCTAATTTCCTTTAGAAATTATTCAAAAATATAAATTAATGTTTTAATTTTAACCCTTCCTTAAAAAAATTCTAGAAATTCCAATGAATAAGGTACAAGTAGGAACTGCTGCATCACCAAATCTAAAAGTTGTTAAATCAAAAATAGGATCATTAGATAATGCTTCACATAAGGCTGGTGGTGGACATGTTAAAATTGAAACAAAAAAAATTGATATAAAGGCAGCAGCGCCACGTATTCAAGCCAAAAATATGGAATATATTCCTGGTGGGGGTGATAAAAAGGTAAACACAAAAAAAAAAAAAATTAACTAACTAAAAATAATAATGATGATGGGTGTGGTTGTTCCGTTCCGTTCTTTTTTTTTTTTTTTGGAAATTATGAAGTGAATGTAGGTAGGATGGAGTGTGGTTTTGTTTTGTGGCATTACAGTTGACACTTTTGATTAAATAAAATTACTAATTAGAAAATTCTTTTATTTTGGGTTAAGACAGTTTACTATTTAACGCGTTTAGATTTAACTTTTTTGTACGGGGTGGAGTGGGGTGGAAAAATATATGGTTGGAAAAATGTTTGGATGTTGTATTATGATAATGATATGGAGAATTATTTTTTTTTAATAAAATAACGTCACGTTATTTTCAATTGAGTCATTTTTGAATGTTTCATGTACATAAAAGTTGAAAATATTTAAGAATTTTCAGATTTAAAAGATAATTTTATTTGTTTTTTATGTCGCGTTTTTTGTTGTTGTTGTTCTTGTTGTTATTTTTCTATGTTTATTTTTAAATCAAACATATTTTCAGGCTGTGTTCAAAACAACCTTACACGCCCTTTTTTTTTTTCAAACAATTTACATATGTTTGGATCCTTTAAATATCTAATACCCAAGGGAAATGAACAAAATTAGAGTTTTGTATCGAAATTTGTCAAAAGTCGCTTTTAACATTTTAGAAAAATTGGAAACGATTAAAGAAAACGTTTTAAGGAAATTTATCAATAATTTGTCAACTAGAAAAGTAAAGTGTAATGAACTTCTGTAAAGAAAAAAAAAAAAATACAAACAAACAAACTAAAAATAGTTTTTTTTTAACATTGAACTGAGGGAAAATGAGAGAAATGAAAAATATAAAATTCGCCTTGAATTGAATTGTCTGTTTTTTTTTTTTTTTTGTTGTTTTTTTTTGTCATTTTTTTTTTCTTCTTCTTCTTCTTCTTCTTCTTGTTTTTTTTTTTTTGTTATGTAAAACACAATTATTTAAAGGGCATCGAACTATGAAATTATTATTATTATTTTTCTGATTCTTATATTTGTTGTTGTAAATAAATAATCGAAAATGATTTATTTTTATTAGAATTTTTTTGTTTTGATTGTTTTAAAAAAAAATTATAAAATTCAAATCAAGAATGACATAATTTTTGTTTCTTTTTTTAATTTAAAAATAAAAAAAAAACTAAACTCTTAAGAAATCAAACTAAATTTGTTATTTTCTAATTGATCTGATTCTTCTTCTTCTTGTAATATTTTCACAATTTTGTGACTTTATGAATTATATTTTTTATTTTAATTGTATCTATTCAATACAGATAACGACCACAAAATTACAATGGAATGCAAGATCAAAAATTGGTTCACTTGAGAATGCTAATCATAAACCAGGTGGTGGTGATAAAAAAATAGAAACAATTAAGACAGAATTTAAGGATAGAGCTAAACCAAAAGTTGGTTCAAAAGATAATATGAGTTATGCTCCTGGCGGTGGCGATATTAAGGTAAGAATAATTTTTCTCTATCACCACAAAAAAAATTAATTAAATATAATTAAATAATTCAGATTTATGCGCGGGAATGAATCATTTTGTTTTTTTCGTTGTTTTGAATTGAAAATAAAAACTAATTAGAAATGATTTGCATGAATTATTTTTTTGTCTTGACATTAACAAATAATTTCATGAAGAATTTGTGTCTTGTGATTTTTTTTAATCGTTATTATTTTTTCGTTTTACATTTAATTGGTTATGGAATTCATTTTTTTTGTTAATTAGAATTAGAGAATCATTAAAAAAATTTAATAAATTAATTTAATTAATGAACCAAGCAAAAAAACAAAAAAAACAAAAAAAAAATGAGAAATCAAAAACATTAAATTTGTTTTGAATTTATATTTTTGTTTGTGTGAGTTACAAAAGGATGGACACTTTTTGTTAACTTTATACAATTTGCATGTGTTGGCTCTTGCCCGTCTTTTTTAAAATTTATTAAAAAAATAAAAAAAAAAAAAAAATACAAATTGGCTGATTTTAAAAATAATTTTGAGACAAATTCTGCTTTTTTCCAAAAAAAATTTTAAAAATAAATCATTAAAAAATTTCTGATGAATTTAACGATCGTTTTAGTTATTTGCTAAGACTCTAATAAGACTTTGTGTGTTATGTTGACCAGAAAGGCGACTGTCTGCTTTGTGTTAAATACTTCGTGCTTAAAATACAATATTTATATAAAATTAAATTGCTTAAGCAGAGTACTAAAATGTTCGTGAAACTCACGCATTAAAATAATTAAAAAAAAAGAAGATAAATAAATTAAAAGACTAAAAAAAAAAAAAGCAACAACAAAAACATAAAATAAAAAGCTCTAATAAAGCTCAGGCACATTATATTAAATTTATATTTTAAACTTTTGTTTTTATAAGAAAATAAAAAAATTAAATATAAAAATGACAATTAATTAATTTTCTCTTAACCAAAAAAAGGCATTTTATGATGGAAAATCAAAACAAAGAGTAAGTAACATCAACTTCTTCTTCTTCTTCTTCTTTTTTTTTTTTTTTTTTGTTTATTGGGATGAGAAATTAAATATTTTTCTTGTCTTAATACCAAAAGAAAAAAAAAACAAAAAACAAAAAACCAAAAAACAAACAAACAGGGTGTGGTCCAATTACGCATAGTTATTTGCATTATTGTTGTTTATGCTGTTCATAATTTTTGATTGATAGAAACAAAAGAGACACCAAATTTTTTTTTTTTTGTTAGTGTGATATTAATGCTTCAATAGATTTCCTTTTGGAAATTTTATATAAAGTCTCATCAGTCATCATCAAACGGATATGAAATAGTAGGTACGTGATTGATAAATTACTTTATATAAAATTTTTGACCTACGATCAGTTTACTTTTCTTGCGTGAAACGAATAAAACTTAATAACGAAAAGTTACAAAAATATAAATTTACTTCAGTAAATTCTATAAATAAAAAATTATCTGTTTGTTATTGTCTTCCACATTTTGTGTTATTCGATTTTTAATAAAAATTTATTCATTGGATTTTTCTCAAGGGAAAACTTCTAGAACTTTTTTAAGAAAAATACAGAAATTTTACATTCAATATTATATTTTCCAAAGTTTGTCGATTTGTTTGGCGGAATCAAAATTTTATTTCATTCCTTTTATTCCCCTTTACTGAAATGTCAACAGTCAAACAGTCAGTTAATAAATTAACTTTTGATCATGTCTTAAAACTTTTTTATTAAAAAGTTTTTAGTGTCGGTTCAATATTTACTCTAAATTCACCAACTCACCATTAAAGAGTAAAAAATCCAAATGAAAATACAAAAAAAGTGAAAAAAACTTGTCAACACAAATTATATCGCCTTCGCATATAAAATTGTGAAAGCGTAAAGTAAATCAAACATCAATCAAAAAAATATAACAAGGAAGACGATGGAAAGCAAAGCAAAAAAAAAAGAAGGTATATGCGTAATTGGAATACTTTAAGAATAAAATACAAAAACAAAAACAAAGACAAGAAAAAAAAAAGTCCAAACAAAAATAAAATAAAAATAAAAGAAAAAATTTTATAAAAAAAAAAAAAAAAATAGAAAATAAAGAATAAAAAAGCGCACGAAAAATTTAGAAAATAGAAAATTTAGAAGAATGTTTGTAATAAAAAAAAAGAAATTAGTGAAACTCAATAAATGTTTGGCCATTAATAATTGTATAGGGCTTTTGCTTGCTGTGTGTTTGTTTTATTATTTATTTTTGTGCATTAAATTTTAACCCTTTCGGACATTCAAATAACAATAAAGAGCGGGGGGCAAAAAAAAAAACTATGAATGGGAAATTATTGTTTCAATGAGTCACAAAGTTTTCATTTGAATTTATATCTAAAAGTTTGAACAGAAATTGGTGAACATTGACAAAACTTTTGCTTATTAATTCACTGACTAATAATTAATTTACATAATCGTGAAATGGGGAATTGTAACAAAACCTACAATCAACTAAAGATCGAGAAGCTACAATTAAATTTCTAAAAATATTAAAGGTTTAAACTTGTAATTAAAAATGTCCGAAGGGGTTAATTAGCTGTCTGTTTTTTTCTTTATTTGTTAGTTTTTCTATAAATTCTTGTAGTAATTAAAAAGGTTCAATGAACTTTTAATTTTGTATTTTCTAAATTATAAACTATAAAAAAAAACACTTTAATGAAAGGTGAAGGAATAAACCTTAACCCTTTAATTGACATTCAATAAAATTAATTGGTTTTTACATTTTGTATTTTTATTTTAGATTCAAAGTCATAAACTTGACATAAAAGCCCAAAGTAAAATTGGTTCATTAGATAATATGAAACATCGTCCTGGTGGCGGTGATAAAAAAATCTTTGATGATAAAGAATATTTAAAAAGTGTTGATCATCCAATAACACCAACACCTCCATCTCAGGTAATTAATTGTAATTAATTTTTGGTAACACGCAACATTTCTCTCTAGAAATTTATTTCATTTTTCAATTTAAATTAAATTGAATTTTAAAAAATGAAAAACACAAACAAAAAAAAAAGATTTCTTCTTTTAGAATGAAAAATCATAAAAAAAAAACACTAAAAGAAAATTTAATTTTGTGAGAAAGAGAAAAAAAAAAAGTACAGTAGAAAAATGAGAAGAATGAAAATTTATTAAATTCATTTTCGGCACGACACAATTATCGTAAATTTTTTGTTTTTGTCTTTAATTTAATAAAAGTAATTTTTTAGAGTATTTACATTTATTTATTTTTTGTTAATCTTTAGAAAAAAAAGAAAAATCTGCGAAATAAGAGAAAAATAAAAAAAAAAAGTAAAATTTGCAAACAAAAGTAAAAAAAACAAAAAAAAAATACAACAAAAAAAGTTCAAAAATAGTTTAGAAGTTTAGACCGCTGAAATACACGCAATAATTAATTATAATTAAAAATACAAAATATACAAAAAATATTTTTGTTTTTTTTGGTTTCATTTCTGTCCTTTTATTTTGGTTTTAATTAAATTAGTAGGATAGACAAACATTCATTATTTTTTTTTCTCTCTATTCTAGAATTTATTTAAGTTTTCATTATTTTTGTTGTTGTTGTTATAATTTTCATTTTTCGTTTTTCTTCTTTTTTTTTCTCTCTCCCCCAATCCCCAAAACATTTTTTTTCTTTCTTTTATTTAATGTCAGCCACCTTGTTTACTTTAATTAAAACAACCAAAAGAAAAAAAAAAAAAACAATTATTATTTTTAGGAATTCATTTACACGTTTTATTAAAAAAAAAAAAAAATGAAAAGACAAATGAACGAAACAAACATGAAAAGAAAAACGTAAATAAGAAATTGTTGAAAGAAAAAAAAAAAAAATAGAGAGAAGAAGATTTTTATAAATTAAGTCCGTAAGTCGGATTTGAATTATATGCGTGCTTTTTTTTTTTGAAGGATTTTATTTTTGTTATTTTCCCTTTTTTTAATTGAATGCCGTGATTCTTCTAATTAATTAATATTTTTAAAGTAAACAAAATTCTTATCCAATGGCCTAAATTTTTATAAGAAGGTTACGATAGAACTTAAGCGATATTTTCACAATATGAGAGATAATTGAGACTACCAAAGGTGTTTCCATGCTGAGCGGAATGCTGAAATTCTGGTATTGCTTCTTAAAAATCTTACATTTAATAATGGCAACGATATTCAATAACTATGATTCTAGAAATTTGTGATCAGAATTAAGAAGAATCTGTTAGATCTGATGTTTTAACTTTAATCGTAGCCTTCTTATAATTTATAGATCTCACCCACTTTCCACCCATCCGTTTCCATTTTGGTTTTCTTTGATTTTATAATTTGTTTTTATTAATTATAATTTTAATTTAATGTTTTATTTTTTCCTTTTATGTTTTTCTTTTCATTTTTAAAATATACCAAATAAAATAATATTATTCACAGAGTCCAGTGCCGAGTAGTGCAACAGCTTCAACTGCTGATGAAAATTTGAATCAACAGAGCTAAATTAATCACATTTTTGTTTAGTTTTTTGTTTTTGTTTTGTTCTTTTTTGTTTTTTCTTTTTAATTAATGAATTAAAACATTTAAAATTTTTATATAATTACATAATTAATTCTGATTATTTGTTGTTGTTGATGTTGATGTTGTTGTTGTTGTTGTATGTTGAAATTTGTTTTGGTTTTTTATTTTCTTTTTTGAAGAAGAATAAAAACGAACAAATATAATTTTTCTTTTCATTAAACTTGAGAAAAAAGAGAAAAAATTCAAAAACAAAAGAAAAATGCAGCTATACTACTGATGCACAAACAAACACACACACACACACACACACACACACACACACACACATACATAAACACAAATTCACAGAATTTTCAGAAGAAAGAAAGAAAATAAAAATACCAAACAACACGCGAATTATATTTTATAAGGCAGTCGTCTTACAATTATTATTCTAATTATTTTATTGACCTTTTTAAAAATATACACAAACACACATACACACACACACATACGTAAATAAATATAAAAAATGAAAAAATAATTCTACACACACACACACACACATAAACACACCAAAAAGTAAATACTAAGTTTAATTAATTAACCTAACTTCGATCAAATATTTATAGATAGATAATTTAAGTTAATTCAAAATAATTAATTAAATTAAATTAAATTCGAATTAAATGAACGAATTAAAAACATTTCTTCTTATATTTGTTTGCTTTAAACTTTAATAAAAATGCACCTTTTATGGCCGTTCATAAATTCAAAGCGGACAAAAATAAAACCACAAACAAAAAAAAAAAAAATGCGACCAAAAAAAAAAAGTTAGAAATGAAAAGAAATAATTTCCAATTATATTTGTGATAGAACTCGCTAGAAAATCGTGATCGTGACTAAAAAAAAAATATTAATAAAACGGGTTTGCCTTTGACATTGGTGATCAGGATCAAGAAAAACATTGAAAGAATTTCTTTTCATTTTTTGGTTTCGTTTTTTTTGAACGGTGTGGACGCCATAAATTTGTAAAAAAACTTTTCATAAATATTTCTCACAAAGCGCGTAAATTTCTTTTTTCCTCAAACATTTTTTTATCAAAAAATTAAATAAATATATTTACTAATTTTTCCCCCATTTTTGTGTCAAATTATCTATACATAAAATATTTTGATCCAAGACATTTTTATTAATTCAATAAAAACAAAAATGAAGAAAAAGAAGAAAAAATAAAATAGAAGAAAAAGAAGAAGAATAGGAAGAGGAGGAGGAGGAAGAAGAAAAAAGACAACAAATAAAAAAAAAAAAAAAAAGAATAACAAATTTTAAGTAAAAGGAGCTAAAAGAAGAAGAAGAAGAAGAAAAAACACGCCTTTTATTAGGTTAGGAATTAAAAAAAAGTAAAGTAAAGTAAAGTAAAGTAAAAAAAAAAAAATTCATTTTCTATAATAAATTTTTCTCTGTTTGAATTTTTACAAGAAAAAAAAACAATTGAATTTGTTTTTTTTCTTTCATTTAAATTTAATTTAATTTCATAATTTATAAAAATTAATTAATGAATAAAAACAGAAAGATTATTCTGAATATTTAACAATAACCAGAGTTAAAAAATATATAAAAACACCTTTTTTTTTCCCCCCTATAAATGTAAAATATGCGTAATTTAATACAATTTTTAAAATTAACAGAAAATTAACAGAAGATTAAAAAATAATTTAAAATGAAATTTAAAGAAAAGTAACAAAAAAAAAAAATAAACTAATTAAATGAAGAAAAGTAAAAAAAAAACTAGTCAGTCTCTCCCTCTACACCCTCTGTTAAATTATTTTAATTATATTTTCTTTTGTTCAGTTTTGGTTTCATCCATATTTATTCTGTTGCATGAAAATTTTTGAAAACTTTTTGTGACTAAAAATTTAAATTAAAAATAAAAAAAAGCCCGCAGGACTTGAATTCTGTTGTTTCCAATATACGTGAAGTGATTGGAGAAATTTTTTACGTTAATGAATGAAGACGCTTCTCATAGAACCAGAATTCATTCCTTCAAGTCTTCAATTTTTCTAAACTGAAAACATGAAAAGTTGCATGAATTTCATGTTGTTTTGATTTATAATTTACTCCCCCATGCGTCCCATTAAAATTCAATAAATATTTAATTATATTATTTTTTTTATGATTTTTAACTTTTTTCTTTTTTAATTTTTAATTTTTAATTACAAACTTTTATTTTTGTAGAGCATCACAGTTCGAGTCCGTTAAAACCAAAACCAAAACCAAAATGAAAAAAAAAAATGAATTATTTTTTAATCCCCTCATTACGTACGTCATCAAACGGAAATTCAAATAAAACCAATAAAAACAAATAAACAAACAAAAAATTTCTACCCCACCCCCGCCTCCACCCCACTTCTATATAAAAATAAAATAATAAATAATAAACAAAAAATTATATTTGCACTTTTATTATAAAAAAAAAAGAATAAATATTTAAAAAATTAAAAAAAATAAAAAACAAACAAAAGAAGAAGAAGAAGAAAAAATTAATTCGAAGAAAAAATATTTAAAAAGAAAAGAAAACTTTATAATGGAAATTAAAAATAAAAAAATATTAAAAAGAAAAGAAAAAATTTGATTTAACAAAAACAAAAAAAAAAAGTAATAAATAATAAATAATATTTAATATTTAATAATAATTAAAAACTAATGAAAAAAAGAAAAAGAAAAAAAAACTTCTTAAAAATTAAATTAAACAAAAAAAAAATGCTTCTTTTTTTTTAAATTAAAATTTTTTTATAAAAAAAAAAAAAAAAACAAAGAATAAAAAAAATCCAACACAATAAAAATATTATCCGTTTTTAACCGTTTTAAATATTTAATTAACATTTTTATCATTTTCCTTTGAAACAACCAAAAAAAATTCTGAAATCCAAAAAATTTATTTAAAAGAAAATAAAAAGCGAAGGGATTTTTTTTTTTTTTTTTTGATTAAATAAAAACGAGAATGAAATTAAATTAATAAATAAAAGGCAAATGAAATGAAGAAGAAGAAAAAGAAGAAGAAGAAGAAAAAGAAGAAAAAAGAAGAAAATGAAAAGTTTTCAGTGAAATCCTTTAAATAAAAATTATTAGAGTATTTTTGTAAGTGCTTTTATAATTAATATAATTAAATAGGTAAAAAAAAAAGAAGAAAAAAAAAATGATTGTAGTGAATTTATAAAAATTTAAAAAATAAACACTAATAAATTTTTTTGTTTTTTAGTTAGATAACGAAACAGAGAAAATAATAAGAGAAAAAAAAAACACATACTAAGAGAGAAAGAAAAAGACGGATAATAAATGGGGAACTTCAATGGGATTTCACTGAGAAAAAAAAATTTAAATTAGAATTTTTTTTTATTTTGATAAAAAGGGGACGTTTTCTTTCAAATGAAAATTAAATTAAATTAAATTAAATTAATCTGAGTTAATAATCTTTCAAATGAAAAGTAAAACAAATTACAAGAAGTCATTTTATTGACAGCCATTTTTAATTTATATTTTTCACAACAGAAACTGTCACTTTTCAAAAGTTAATTTCATTGCAAACAAGAGACAAAATATAATTACAATTACAACAAATAAAAAGAAAGCCCATAATTAATTTTATATTTAATTAAAATAATTATCTAATAATTAATAATTCTAATTCTTTTTACACAAAAAATTGAGTAGATCTTTTAAATAAAAATATAAAAAGTTTAAAAAAAACAAAAAAAAAAAGAGCGACGCCATTTTGAAAAAAATTAAAAATAAAACAAATGACGGTTTCGCTGAATGTCAGTTATTCATAATTTGGCTTAATAATTGGAATTATCGCTCATTGTTAATCACAAATAATTGATACCAGATAAATGAGCTATTTTTCTGTTACCTTCTGGAACTTTAATATTTCCCTCATTTTTAATTTGAGCAAAAAATTAGTGTTCCCTACCCCCTTTCAAATGAGCAAAAATAAAAGAAGAAGGGAATCTGCATGAAATCAAAAATGAAGAAGAATCTAAGAACACGAGAAAATATTAAATTCAAAAAAAAAAACAAACAAAACAAACAAAAAAAATGAATAAAATTAAAATTAAATAACAAAAAAAATAAAAAGAAAACAAGAAAAAAATCGGTGTTAGAACCAAAATTAAAAATATAAAATATTATTATAATAATAACTACATAAATTAATAATAAAATAATAAAATAATTAATAATTAATTATGAATATTATTACCAAAAAGTGTAGAGGAAAAAAATAATTAATATTCTTAAAATTTTAATCAAAAAATTATTATGTACCAAAATTTTTTTTTCTTTCGTTGTTTTTGTTTTATTTTCATTTTTTTTATTTCACTAAATTTTTTTCATTTTTTTGTATAATTTTCTTTTGTAATTTTGCTTTTTATAAATTATAAATCTCATATAACGAAAATGTATTCATCATCAATTTATTGAAATTAATTAATAAATTACATCATCAATATATGGAGAGAGATGAATTTATGTTTTTTTATGAAAAGTCAATCACACTAATGGAGAATAAAAAAAAAAAATGTTGGTACCCGAGAGAAAATCAATTTCAAAAGGGAGCTTACATTTTTTTTTTCTATCTAATCTTTGTCATTTCTAAATGCCGTCTTTGTCATATAGAAACAAAATTCAACTCTCCCCCTGTACTAAATATATAAATTATGTAAAAAACCAATTACAGAATATTTATACATTTAATTAATTAATTATATTATTTAGAAGAATAATTAAAAAAAAACAAAATAATATATTTGGTTCTTTTTATTTTATTTTTTTTTTTTAGTATTTTATTTGTGTAATGTAATTGACAGAAAAAGGAAAATTTGCTTCTTTTTTTTTTTGTTGTTGTTTTATTTTTGTTGGTAATTAAATGAAAAGAAAAACAATCAAAACAAGAAAATATATAAAAAGTAATTATTACAATAAAAATGAACTGCTGTGTAGTTTTTTTGGCAATAATATTTTAATTTACACAAATTTTTTATTCTATACAAACCATTAAAAAAACAGGATCACTTTTTGAACTTTTTAAATGTAGGTAAAAAAACAAAAAAACAAAGCTGTAAGCTTTTATTCTTTTGAAGTAATTTTTAGGCATCTCACGACAAAATGTAGGTAAATAAAAATCTATTCTTTGATTTGAAAAAAAAAAAAAAAACAAAAACTTTTAAAATCAGATTTCACTTAAATTTTAGCTTAAATCTTAAATCTCTTATCGGATTATAAATCTTTGTGTTTTATAAATGTTTGCTAAAATATACGTGAAATCTGATGATAATAAATAGTCCATTAATATCATTCATTAAAATTTCATAAACACATACCAACAGCTCTGGCGTTCATCAACATTAACAACATCAATGTCTCTACCAGCAGAATGTATTGTATTATCTTTAACAACACCATCATCACCATCAACTAGAAAAGTATTTCGTATGACTGGATCTGGTTATCAATCATCAACTGGTTATCAATCAGCACGTGATAAAGGAGGGAGAGCATGGCATCCCAGACCATTTCGAAATTATTAAACATAAAAATTTATCAACATTTATAATTGTGTTCGTACATGATGAAGCTTATTTTACATTATTACATAATCAGTTTAATTTTGAAATTAGACCGACAAAGAAAAGAAATTCATAACAACAATAATAATAATAATAATCATAATAACAATAAAGAAAAAGAAGCAGAAGCACAAACAAACATAAAAAAAAAAAAACTGAATTAAAACCGTGACTTAAACGTATAAAAAAATATAATTCGATTTTTTATATTAAAAGAATCACTCTCTGTGTGTTAATTACACTTGAAAAGTTGTAAACTATAATTTCACACAATAAACCAAAATAAATAATTTACACACACACACACATCGACACAGTAAAAATGAACACAAGACGAAAACACAAAATCTACACACATAAAATGTCACCTTATTAAAGAAAAATATTTCACACCCCCAAGGGAAATGTAGGACATTCACTTATTAGAAGAAAAAATGAAACAAAAGAAAACAAAAAAAAAGGAAAAAAAAAAAAGAAATTCATAAAAGAAAAGAAAGAAAAATAGAAAGAGAGAAAAACTAAAAGAAAATCAAAGAAAAAAAAAAGCACATTGTTGAACTACTTTCTGAAATAATGAAAGTTTTTATCTAACTCTAAATCAAGTTGATTGCTTTTCAATATATAAAAACTTATTTTAATTATAATTAAAACAAGAAAGAAAACTAAAAAGTATTAAAACAAGTGAAATTACTTAAAAAGAAAAAAGAAAAAAAATTAATACTTAAAGAAACAAATCCCATAAAAAATTTGTATTATAAAAAATATAATTAACTTTGGAATGGGATACAAAAAAAAAACAAAGAAAAAAAAGTGAAATTAATTATCTAGAATGTAGAGAAGAAGAAAAAAAAAACTTAAATAAATGGAAATGGAAATGGGCCGCGCGCTGAGCTGATTGCACTGATTTTATTTTTTTATATTTACAATTTTTGTTTTTTTCACCCCTCTCTCTGTTGTACACGGACGAATGTTATTCCTATTCACTTTTCACATAGAAAAAGTTTCTCTGTAGGAAAAAGTTTAAATGACCAAAAAAAAAAACATACAATTAAAAATAAATTAATCTAAATGAAAATTTCTAATTCGGGTTACAATATTTTTAATGTGGAAATTATGGTTTGTTCAGAAATTCAGGAACTGGATAAATGTTATGAATGAATAAACAATAATTAGAAAATTACAGAATAAAAGAAAGAAAATAAATAAACCAATTTGTGCTCCAGTTTTTATTAATGAACATAATTTATAATAAATTAAAGACGGTGGAAAACGTTTAAATTACCTTAATTAATTAATTTTGTATAAAATCCACTTTAAACTGGAAGGGTTAAAAAATGAATCAAACATTATTGCCGCATAAATTTCAATTTAATTTGAATGTAGCAACTGAATTTTATCACCATAAAATAATCACATATTTTAAATTGAACTTAATTAACCTCTGACGGGCCAATTATTTAGATGTAGATGGCAGAAACACATTTAGATTATTTTTACATCTATAAATTTATATTGTAACGAAAATACTACGTCACTGTATGAAATTTCCACTTAAAATTTGTCACATTTGGACAGAGAGAATAAATGACATCCGACAAAAAAAGTGATAAGTTTCTATTCCGTTTACAATTTTATTCTTAGATTTTTCAACTAAAAAGATAATTGTGTAGGCACAGAATAATCAAAATCAACCAAAAACAAAAAAAAATAAATAAGAAGAAATACAATCAAGAACAATAAGAAGAAGAAGAAGAAGAAGAAGAAGCAATAAATAGAAGAAGAAGAAGAAGAAGAAGAAGAAGAAGATCGTCAACAGGAACAGATTAATCAAAAACAATTTATTTAATATATTTTTTTTTTTTTGTTTTCAATTAATTTAATTTCTTTTTTGTTTTTGTGTTTCTTTTTATACAAATAAATTCACTTGTTTTTTTTTTTTGTTCATTCGTTTTTTGTTTTTATTATTAGCAAATATTTTGTCTTTCACAAATTATAAAATAACAAAAAAAAGAAGAAAACACAAAAAAAAAATTATAAAAATGAAAAAAAAAAAATGGAAACAAAAATTCAATAAAAAAAAAAAACATTTAATTTATTTTTTGTTTTTTATTTTAAAATATTTTTAATATTTTCGTACAGAGCGTAATTAATTAATTAATTAATGTGTATGGAGTTTCACAAAAATTGACGCTAAAATAAACATTAAAGAAAAAATAAATTGTGAATTTCGAGACAAACGTAAAAAAAAAAAACAGCGAAACGAAAGAAAAAATGGAAAAAGGATACAAAATTAAAAGGAGATTCATATATAATTAAAAAAATTGTAAACAAACAAAACCAATTAATTTATTAATTAATTATTTATTTTATTTGTTAGTTTTTCTTTTGTTCAAAAATAGATGAGTGAAAAAATTATTAATTTTCTTTTCATTTGAAATAAAAATCTTTTCTCTTAATTTTATTCATATTTTTTTTATTTTTGTTTTTGTTTTTTTTTTATCCCCTTCCCAAGACAAACAATTTTTCTTTTCTGTTTTGTTTCTTTTGCTTAAAAGTAAAAATATATAAAAAAAAAAAAATTGGATACAGAAAATGAGGGGTGGGGGAAGAAAATAATGATAAGAAGAAAAAGTGTAAGGAAGATTGCTTGTGTTGTTTTTTTTTTTTTTTTTTTGTAAAAAAAATAATTAATTAAAAAAAAAGAACCGATAAAAATCGTTGAATTTTTAACGGTGACTAGATTTTCGAATTTTCTTTTCTTTTCTTTTCTTTTTTCTTATTTTTCCCCATTTATCCATTTTTATTTGTTGTTTTTTTTTTTTCTTTAATTTAAAGCAATTTACATTTTTCTATTTTAATTTTATTTTTGAGTAAATTAATTTACTTTTTAAAAGGTATAAAAAATTGTTCCATGAAAAATTTGTTTATTTTTTTTTTTTTTTGTTCTTCATTTTGATATTTGAAAAAGCTGCATTCTATTGTTTTTTATTTTTATTTTTATGTTTTTTTCTTCCATTCCTTTTAATTATTTATTTCTTCACCAGTTTTGTATCTTTTTTTTTTTTTTCTTATTAATAAAAACAAAAAAAAAATTACGTGTACAAAAGTGAAAAACTAAAGTGTGTGGATCTTTTGTTTTTTTTTTTCAATATAATTTTTATTTACAAAAAAAAAGTTCAAAATAATTCAAAATGGCTGACAATATTTTTATTCGTTTACTTTTTGTTTATTCTTAATTTGAAATTTAAAAAAAAACCTGTTAAATGTTGAAACAAAAAATTAATATTCAAATGTTACTAATTTGACAGTTGACAGTTGAAATCAATTAAAAATGGATGTTTTGTTATTTTTTTCAGGTTAAAAAGTGGCACATTATTATTTTTTTTAATTCGTTGACAAAATACACATTTGTTTTTTTCTTTTTTTTTAGGTTTTACTTTAATTTATTCATGTAAGTAGATTAAAAAATAAACTTAATTTTTATATTCAACGTTTCCATTTAATTAGCGAACATTAACGTATAATAACTGAAGTTTTTTTATGTGAAAAATTTGAAGAAGAAAAAAACAACAACACAAACACAAATAATTCAAGCATATTGTTTTTCTTTTCTTCTTTGGTTGTAATTTTTGACAATTTCCACAAAAAAAAAAAACACGTGGAAACGTGAATATTGATTGAAATAAATTTTTGTCAATAATTAACACTTTTCTTTAATTCGATTATTTTTAATTTTTGTTTTTTTTTTCTTCATCTCATTTTTAAATATTTTCAATTTTTTTTTTTTTTTGTTTTTGTAATTAAAAGCATAATAATCTTATTTTTTTTTTTTTGACTTAGTATTTAAAGGAAAACATAAAGCGAGATTATAATTTTTAGTACATAATTATTATTATTATTATTTTCATTTTATTTTTTGTCCGTTTTTCTTTTTGTGATGTTTTATTTTTTGTTCTCTTTCATTAAAGCATTTTTTATTTTCATTTGTTTTTGTTGTTTTGAATAATTTAATTTAATTTTTAAGAGCAAGATATTTTTTTTTTGTAATAAAATAAAACACAAACAAATAAAATTGCTTTCTTTTCTTGTTATTGGACAAATTTGTTATTTATCATTGATTTATAATAGTTAATAATTATGGCTGCACACAACTCAGTCTTTGCGTTTTTTTTTTTTTATTTAGGGTTAGAGAGGACCATCGGATTGTCGATGATTATTTATTTTTAATTTATTTATTTAATCCGGGACTCGCATAAAACCAAAATTAACAAACAATTTAGGCCGGTTGATTTTTTGTTCTTATAAAAACTAAATATTTTATTTAATAATTTTAGCGTTTAAATTCTTTGGCAAAAATATTAGATTGATATGAGATTATAAGATAATAATATAAATTGTTATAAAAACAAATTAATTAACTAAAATTATTAAGCTTTTTTTTGAATTTAAACTGCTAGTAAAAAATTTTTTTTTGACGTCTTGAACGTCAAATTTACAATAAAATTTTTATTAATTATGATTTATAAAAATCTATCGATCCTTTACTGGGGTTGGGGGGATATGAAATTTTCATTTCTTTACAAAGAAAATAACACATGAAAACAGAGTCCCGGAATTACGTTTATGAATTCGTTTTGTACCGTTTTCTTAATTTTCTTTTTATAAATTTTTAAAAATAAAATAACTCAAATTAGGTAAAATATTTCCCTTTTTACAATTAAAAAAAAATTTTAACAATAAATTACCAAAAAAAAAAAAAAACAAAAACAAATCGTATTAGTAAGGTTAGACAATTTTGATTTTATTTTTCTTTAAAAAAAAAAAAAACACAAGAAAAACCAAATTTTAGAGAAAAAGGAAAGAAACAAAAAAAAAATAGTAAGGGTATATAGATTAGTGGGTTAATTAGTATCAGAGATCTACTTTATCGACACATTAATTATTTCAACTTTTTTTTCTTTACATTTTATATTTATTTATTTTTTTTTTTTGACTTTCAATAGAAAACTTCATTATTCAGATCATTTAGAATAGTCACAGTAATTATGACTTTTTAAAAAAAGTAATGCCGATCAGATCAATCAAATGAGATTCATTTGTAAAATACGAAGAAGACAAATAAAAGTAAAAGGTCGATAAAGAAGAACTTGATTGTTTTATTAGAATTATAGAATAAAGAGGAAAAATTTCAGAAAAATATTTTGTTTTAATTTTTTTTTAATATATTTCTCCGTTTTCTTTATTATTTTTATTATTTACTTTATTTTTTTTTTTTGTTTTAGAAATATAAATGCCCTGTTTCTTTTTTATTTTTATGTTTTTTTTTTGTTTTGTTTTTTATTTTATTTTATTAAATTATTTTTATTTGTTTTGCTTTTCAGAAATAAGATTGTTAACTTTATTTTCTTGTTTATTTTTAAATTAAATTGGTAAGCCTAAAATCAGGTGCACAACAACAAAAAGAAGATTGTCATCAGTTTTTTGACCTAACAGAAATTATGTTCTGAATGACTCACCTTTCTCATTGATCAGAAAAATTGTTACAATAAACTTTTGTCCTACACATGAAAATTTAGCTTTAGAATTTTTATTGCAAATATTTGTGTTTTCTTTTTACCGATTTGATTTTATTTATTGAGCCTTTGATTGACAATATTTTTTGTTTTTAAATTATGGCACCAAAGTTGAGTATTTTTTTTTCTTGTTTCTTTATTCGTCGTTTCTTATTTATTTATTTAATTTTATTACTTTTTTGTTTATATCAATGAATTATTATTATTTTAAAAATTATAAAGATTATTCTTGGTTATTAATGAGAAGTCAACATTTTTTTAAACAAAACAATTTGTTTAAAAATCGGTTGTCAATCTTTAATTAATAATAAAAATAATCTTTATAATAATTTGGTTGCTTTTTGTTATTCTTTTATTTTATTTTTTTTTTTTAATTTTTGTATTTTTTTTTTTTTTTTGTTAATAATAAATAATGAATAGAAAATAATTTACATAACCACACATTTTCGTTGACGTCTTTTTTGAGGTTCAGGTCGTAAAACAGCACGTACAGCTTCATCAAATACCTTTATTTAATTTTTTATTTGAAGAAAAAATTTCCGTTTCAATATAAATAAGATAAAAATTATTAAAAATATCAGCTCACCTGTTTGAGGCCACGTTGAGTTAATGCAGAACATTCCATATATTTAACAGCCCTTACTTTATTTGACAATTTTTGTCCTTGTTCACGTTTTAATGGTGATAATCCTTGTTCGGCAAGTGCACTTAATGTATCTCTATTATCGCGTAAATCAATTTTTGTACCGACTAAGATAATTGGTGCATCCGGACAATGATGTTTTATTTCAGGATACCATTTTGAAGTCACATTTTCAAATGATGAAGGACTTGAATAAGAAATAAACACAAAATTTTATAAAGTTGTTCTTTCATTAAAACCGGTAAATAATTACCTAGCCACACTAAAACAAATAAGGAAAACGTCTGTTTGTGGATATGACAAAGGTCTTAAGCGATCATAATCTTCTTGACCTGCTGTATCCCATAATCCTAATGCAACCTGGATACCATCCACAACCATTGGAGCGGAATAGTTGTCAAACCTTCAGGCAAAAACAAAAACAAGAAGAAAAAAAATACAAAAACAGATTAAAATGGAATTTTCTATATTAAAATAGATTTAGGTAAACTTACACTGTTGGAACATATTCATCCGGAAAACTATCTGTCGTATATGAAATAAGCATGCATGTTTTTCCGACCGCACTATAAAAAAATTGAAAGAGAAAAAAAAAAATTTGAAATAAAAATAAAATTTAAGAAAATGGAAACAAAAGAAATAAATATTAAAAAACTATGACGGCTACAATATTTCCTTGAAATCAATCCCACATTAACAGTATGGTATATTCTTTAATTTAAATTAATATTAAATAATATAATTAATTAATTAGCATTTTATTTACCCGTCACCGACAACAACGCACTTAATTGCTTGCATTTTTCTATTTGACGTCCTTTAGATTTTTTTTGGGCGTAACACAACACACACAAGAAAAAACAAAAATGATAAAAAATATAAATTAATTTCTAGTTAATTGCTAGATAATCATCTATCTAAATAATTAACTTTCTTATTTATTATAAAATTATTAAATTGATTTTGTATGTTAATACAAATAATATTAATTTATTTATTTAAAATATTTAATAAAAATTAAACTTATTGAAAATGACACTTAGTTTTTTCATTGAAATAAAATGACCAGCGTTGCCATTTATTTGATTTTTGGTGATAAATTGTGAAATCAAAATACACAATTTTAGGGCTGCCATACAAAATTCGTCCAATTTCCATTTAATAAATTTTAGTGCAATGGATTAAAATATTTCAGAGAATTTTGATTGTGGGGCGAAATCAATGACGGGGCGAAATTAAAAGAAAAAAGAAAATTTATATGTCAAAAGCTTCAGTTCAGTGAGATAAAACTTGACATATTAAAAACAAACAAAATAAAATGTAAACAAGTAGATTTTTTTTTTTAAATTCATAATAATCATAATAATGTCAAATAATAATGGAAGACCAAATAACGATATTCAAGAAGCTATTTTAAATGCAACAAATGATTATCAAATTATACGAGAGTATTGCCGAATTAACGCTGAAGAGAATGATTCCAATTCAGATTCTGACACAGAAATTCAAAAGTAAAATTACACCAAAACAAATTTTGTTTTTATACTTCATATTTATTTTCTAGAACACTAGCTGAAAGCTTAACCTTAGCTGGAGATGTGAACAGAACAACTGAAAAGAGGAATCGTCTTGAAGCTGAATTTAAAACAAAATTGGAAGAACTTCACGAAAAATTAAGAATTATACAAACAATAAATAATGAAAAATATAAAGAGAAAACAAAATATGATGAAATTGAAAACTCTTTAGTTAAAAGAATTAATTTTATGCGCAAATTTATGCTTATTTTATTAACCAAAATTAATTTTAATTCAGTTGAGAGTGCACAAAAATCTCTTGAATTGGCTGAAGCTTTAATCGATAAAATCTCTCTTAATAATTATGATGAATATAATGAAAACTAAATGTAAATATTAATATTTATTATTCAAAAACAGATAGAGTACAAAAGGCATTTCTTAAATATTTGTATTTATAAATCTTAAGCAATTTATTCTAAAATTAAAAATAGTTTTTGTATTTAATTTAAATATTTTCTTAAGATAAGAATTTATTATGTTGACAATCATTTATTTTCATTTTTATTAAATATATTAGATTATTGTTTTTATAAAAACACAACAATTGTATTAACAAAATTTTATTCTGCATTTTGACTTTTGAGAGATTAATCTCATTAATAATATTGTATTGGTTATTTTTTGTATTGTATTTGATCGTTTTTGATTGCAAAATAAATCTCTAAAATATTTTAATGTTTCTTTAAAATAACAATTAAAACAAAAACTTACATAAAAGTCGTTCAACTCTAAAAACATTCTCCTTACTTTTTTTTTGTGTAAACAATTATAATCTGTAAAAAAAACTTCAATAAATCAAAATAGAATCAATTCGACTGACTCAACGAATATATTTCTACTAACGAAATTATATAAAAAAATTCACTTATCTTTTTTTTATTCTACCAAAAAAAACAAAAACACAAAAACAAGAAGTAAAATATTCTCAAAAATGTTCAGTTAAAATAACTAAAAAATAAAAGAAATAAAAATCATAATAAAAAAAAAAAAAAGTTGAAACGATGTAAAAGTTTTCATATCGCAGAGATTTTCAATATAAAATTGTCGTTTTTATTTCCCCTTTATTCTTTTACATATGATGATAAAGAACAAAACGAAGAAGAAGAAAATGGATAAAAACCGGAAGATCATATTATAGATATTTAAACATAAATTACTTGTAGTTTTCTAATAAATTTCAAATCTTTAAAAAAGGTGACTTTTATATTTTATAGAATTTTTTTTTGAAATATTTTTCATTTTTCTAATTCAATACAGGGCTCTCCAAATAAATTATTAATTTAACTTTCTTAAAACTTCTGATTTCATTTTCTAATTTAAATTTTTGTATATAATTTTTTTCTTTTGATTGAATTCAAGTAGTTTGTGTTAAAGGGTGACTAAAATTAAACGAAGATGGAAAGTAATTATTTAATTTTTTTTTAAACAATTATTAATCTTAGCTTAGATTTTTTTTTAAAGGGTTTAAATTAATTCTATTTTTGTGCAACCCTTAAAGACATAAAGTTACAACCGAAAAAGTTTTTCCAAAATAAAAAAAGTAAAAAGAGGAAAAAACTAAAACTTTTGAGCTTTCGAAACAAAATTTTAGTTTTTTTTTCCCATCTTTCTTTTTTTGTTTTTTTTTTTGTTTTTTTTTACTTCGCATTTTTCCATAAATACAAGAAAAGTAAAGTTTAGTAGGTAAAAATAAAAATGTACGTATGTGTGTGTGTGTGTGTGTGTTTGACTTCTTTTCAATATTTTATTTCTTTTCTTTTTCCATTTTTCTTTTTTTTTTTTTGTTCGTTTAGTTTTTGGTACAAATGGTTAGAATTTTAGTCATTGAGATTAAAGATACTTTATGATTGATTGACCATTCATCTCAAAAGAATAAGAAAAAGACGAAGAAGAAGAAGTCTGAAAATGTATAAGAATTTCATAAATGTTATTAAAGGTTAAAGGATGATGGAGATGGTGATGATAAAGATGACGAAAGAGAATATAATGAGAGAGAGAGAGAGAGAGAGGAGAATAAACTATTTTTGGAAATAAAATAAAATTAAATAACAAATTGAAGTAAATTGTAATTTTCTTTATTTAATTTTATTCTTTTTTTCTTTCTGAAATATTAAATGATTGGGTGAATAAATTGGTCTATATTATGTAAGTTTTTCATAAAGAAAATTCAATTTGTATGAGATTTTTTTCTGATAAGATTTTTATTATTTTTTTACATCATGAGAAATTCATCTTTTTTTTTTCGTCTATGAATTCATCACCAAATTTTTCTAAATTTTCTTTTGATAAGAAAAAAAAAACATTGAAAATGAAATTACAGACACACACGTGTTTTTAATTAGAAATGAAAATATTAACGAAATTTATTAACTGAGAAAATCCAACTAGAATCCATCTAGAATTGTTTGGTTCTATTGAAAATCAATAATGGTGTGAGAAGTTTTTCTTTCATCATCATTTAAGTGAATTTAAAAATTAGATGACAAAAATGTGATTCATTTATTAGAGCTGATGATGTATTTATTGAAATAACGAATGAAATCAAAAAGATTAAATGACAAAACAAAAAATTAATATTTATTTTAGATTTTCATAAACATTTTGCCTTTTTTTCTCTTCTCTTCTATTTCCTTTCATATTTTCTTTTTTTTTATAATATTTTTCAATAATAAATGAAAATCAAAAAATATTTCAAATAAATATTGTGTATTTTTTCTGCTGACATTTACCAATTTTTGTTCAATTTTTGTGTGCAAGAAAATTTATGATTTATGATTTTCATTTCATAAATGGATTTTCCTTTCCTTTCCTTTGATTTTTTTTTTTTTTTTTGAGACACGATCAACTTTGACTCCTCTTCTTTTCTTTTCCTTATTTTCTTCTTTCTTTTTTTCATTTTGTGTAAATATTTTGTGTATTCTTATAATAAGAAATTTAACATCATCCTCCCTTTCATTTTATTTCTTCATTTTTGTAACTCCAGAGTGAAAATACACGTTCGATTCTCATAAATAAAGTTCCTGGGTAGCATGATAGAAATGATGATTTTTAAATTCCATTGTAACAGTAAATCTCCATGTCCTTCATTATGCCGCCTAACGTCCCAGAGAAACTTTAATCAGCCTAAATTATTTTTTGGTTCATCTTCTATTTTCTATCAAAGGCAAAACAAATTTTCTACAAATTAAAACTATAAATTTTCTTGAGGCAAATATTATCAAAATTCTTATGATTTTTGCTTGAGATTCTTTGGAAAAATTATTTTAGATTTTTGTACAAAATTTTCAAAATAAAATCTTTTTTTCTTGAATTTGTGAAATTGGTTCAAACACAAAAGAAAAAATCATTTTCCAATTTTTCATCCTATTATACGCATCGAAATATTAATTATTTAAGTCGCAAGTTTAAGGGAAAAAAGAAATTATTTGACCGCAACATTAAAAGAAATAAATTTCATTTTTCTTTAAAAAAAAAAAATATAAATCCATCAAAAAAAAAAAAAACAGCAAAAATAGAAAGAAGGAAAAAACGAAACCCCCACTAAAAAGAAAAGCTCATACACACACACACATACACATGCACACACACACACACACACACACATAAAGAATTATTTTCATATAAATTAAATGGACGAAAGACTTGAAATTTATATCTCTCTTATATAAAAGTTAGAAGAAAATGGAAAATTGGGAAAAAGGAAGAAGCAGAAGAAGCAAAAAAAAATAAATAAAGGAGAAATATATACAGATACACAGACAGACAGACAGCTTTTTCTTTCTTTCTTTCTTTCTTTCTTTCTTCCCACCTCCACACCTATATAATAAATCTTTCCATTTCTCTCATTCGTTTTTTTCTTTTTCCTTTCCTAAAAATAAAAATAAAAACCATTTTACTGAAATTTTCTTTTTTCTTTCCATACAGAAAAGTTGTCCACCCATTTATAGCACCACCCCTTCCACACTACTGTCCTCTTTATTTGTTTTTCTATATATACCCCTTTTTTCACCCCTTCCACTCTTCAACAATATTAGAATAATAATATTCTATGAATTTTTTTTCGTATATTTCTATCTCTGTTCAGATTCTGTTTAGAAAAGAAAAATAAAGAAAAGTTGTCTCTCTTTAAAAAAACAAAAAAATTTCCTTCTTTTTTTTTTTTTCGTTCTTGTTGTTTTTGTATTTTCTATATTTTCTTCTAAGTTCTGACCAAAATATATAAGATTCCATCAGTTCACATTTACCTCTACTATGCAACCTAGATCAAGCTTTTTTTGATGATTGTTAGATATTTTCTTTTTCTTTTTATTTTTTCTCTGTCTAATTGTTTATGTGTGTACGCGTGTGTAAGAGAAATAAGGCAAGAGAGAGAGAGAGAGAGAGAGAGAGAGAGAAAGGAATAGAGTTTGAATTTTTTTTTTTTGGTTCTTCAAATAATTTTTACGGATTTTCTTCCACACATCCTTCCAGTTTTTTTCTTTTTCTCTTTTTCTGTAGCACGTGGCCTAACTCTCACCTAATTCTTTTAACTGTTTAACTTTGACATATATAAGTGGCTAATATATTTATGAAAAAACCAAGGGATGAGAATTATATGGAGAGAAAAAAAAAATGTATTCTTTTCTTTATATAAAAAAATAAAGAAGAAGAAGAAGAAGAAGAAGAAGAAAATTGAACTAATTGATATATATGATCCTTTTATTTATCTCTCTCTCTCTCTCTCTTTTATTTCTCTATTGTTCACTCTTTTTTTTTTTTCCCAGTCAGTGATTGTACTGATATATTTTTTCTTGCGATTTTCAATTCTTCTTTCAACTGTTTGTATTATTTTAGGTTGATTAATTAATTGATCCATTTAATTAATTGTTGTTTTTTTTTATTATTATATATTTTTTGTCTTGAAATAAAAATTATCTCATTTATTTTACTTATCAATAATTGTCATTTTTATTTTTCGATTATAGGAAAAGGATTTACACTCTGAGACAACTTAAAGGGTCTTCTTCCCGATTATGTAACATCGACCTTTTTATCTCTTTTTAATTAAAAAGAAAATAAATTCATATCAACTGAACTCAATTGTATTTTACTTGCACTTGTCATTATACACATCTTTTCTTCTCAATTAGAAAAGAAGAATCAAAAAAAGAAGCCCGATTATTTATAGAAAATATCGACGCGTCGAAATCAATAAAAAAAAAACTATTTTTGGTTTCTTAATTTTCTACATTTTATCTCTTTATTTTTCCTCTTTTTCTTTGTTTCTCCACCACAACAAATAAATTCCTCCCCTAATGGGGGTGGTTGTTTTTTTTTTAAGTGTTTTAATTGTAAATTAATTGTCATTTTAACAATGTTAGAATTTAGAACTTTTTGTTTGAAAGAAAAGTGATAATTTGTTTTATTGTACTTTTTACCTTTTGTCTGCAAATAAAATCTAGACGACACAATGGATATGAAATTACTTTAGTTGTTTGTTGATAATGAAATTACATTAAAAAAAAAAGAACAAAAATAAAGTAATTTAATTAATTAATTTTCAAGTAACATTTTTAAATTACAAATCGTCTCAATATATATTTCTCTGAATCCGACTTCAGTTTCTAAATTTTAATTTTAATTTCATGTATAAGAAATGATTCGTTTTAGTTAGTTAGTTTTATTTATTTTACAAGGGCAAGCAACCTTTCGGTTATATTCACACCTTGAGACCTACTATTTTTGAGGTGGGTTCTGAACCACCTAGCATCTGCACATGCATTTTTACACCTGATTCGGCACATTGCCAGCTCTGTATTTTCTGTACTAATTCAACTAATTATTACATCAACTTATAAGGGTACCTATGCCCATAATTAAATTCTTAATTTTTGTATACTGAAAACGAAAAGTCAGTCACACAACAACACAATTTTTTTATCATCGCATGAATGAAATTTAAGAAATATCACAGATGATGATTCCAAAAAATCATGAAAATTTTGAAATTGTTGATTCTTTTTATTCGTTTTATTTTGTTTAAAATAAATTTCTTAACTTAATTATTAAAAGTTATTTTGTATATTTGTAAATCACATTAATTAAATTTTTAATTCAATTAATACAAAAATAGAGAAAAAAAGAATTTACCTTGTAAATGTAAATTGTTTATTCTGTGGAGGCGCCACAATATTAACAAATATATTTTTTTTTTCTTTTTATTTAAGAAAAATGTTAAAATTGTAAATAAAAATGTTAAAATTATATAAAATATCATTTTTTTATTATTTTAAATTTAATTAAAAGTTGAGATTAAATTGTCTTCTTTTATTGTTGAAGAAAAAAAAAAAAAAGGAAAAATAAAATAAAACCGTGAAAATAATTGTGCATTGTTTTTTTTTTTTTGCTGTTGTTGTTGTTTTTTGTTGTTAAATTTAAATATGAAATTAACAGAATTTCACGTAAATTAAATAGTTTTATCGGAACTCGTTAGCTCTGTGGCAGAAATTTACTTCTTTTTTTTTGTGGACTGCCCAATTAAAATATTATTTAAATATAAATATAAATTTTGTTTTTTTTTGGATAAAATATAAAGTAAGAAAAAGGGAGATAAGATTTTATGTTGTGAAATAATATATTAATTCTAATTAGAAATTTTTATTATTTTTGTTGTTGTGTCGCAGTGGTGAACTAGTTGCTGTTGTTGTGTCGCAGTGCAACAAATATTAAATTGAAGTAAAAAATAAAATAAACCTTAAATATTAAAGTTATTGTTTGAATTCTTACAGTGTATAACTGAACATTTATTTGACAAAATTAATTTTGAAAAATTTTGAATGTTAGAAATTTTATGATTGATATTTTTCAATATAAAAACCGTTTAAAATTTTTAAGATTTCTTAGAATTTTCTTATGAATAGAGAAAAAATTTGTGCGTAAAATTTGATTTTTCACATTCATTATTATAAATTCCATTAATTTTCCTAGAATTTTCTTCTATAAATGTTTTTTCGTACAAGAAGACGAAGTGAGAGAAAAAAGAGAAATTGTAGGTACCTACACACACACACACACACACACACTTACACACACGCGAACATGAACGAAAAATAAAATGGTTGTTATTCTATTTTTCTTTTTCTTCTTCTTCTTCTATACTTTTTCCTTATCGATGATTTTATGTTTATTTTAATTTTTTTATTTATTTTTTTTTTCACCTTATTTTTTTTTTATATATTTTTTATGTAACATTTTTTTTTTTTTTTTTTATCAATTTAGTTCATTAATTGCCTGTCCATAGAGATAGATATTTGATATCTTATCTATATTCTAATATAGAGTTCGTGCTCTGTTGTTTAATGTAGGTTTTTATACTTTATGTGTAAACATCATTTTAAATATATATGCGTGTGTGTGTGTGTGTGTGTATGTACGGATTTCTGTTCAACCGACTCATCACAGAATCTTACATTAATTGTAATTTTTATGATGTTTAGTTGTTGTTTTTTTAGCTAGGGAAAAAGCAAAATAAAAAAAAAATGTTTAATAAAAGAAAATTCTTATCTCTGTTTTAATTTTTTTTTAATAATATGAATGAAATGCAGTGATTGCAAAATAATTCTGTTTACAGTTTAATTCATTTTCAATTGCAGTTCATAACTTTTATATTATTTTTACAGTCAGAATCACAAAACGTGACTGACATTCGTAAACATTTTTTTTTTATATGATTAAATAACCTCTATAAATTGACCATCTCAATTTGTACAAACTGATCTCTTCAAATAAGTAGGAAGCGAGAGAAATGATCACTTGATAAATTCATTGTACCGAGCTGAAGGAATTTAATAAATTTTATTGAAGAAAATTCCAACGTTGACAGTTTGATAAACATTTATCTCTCTCTCTCTCTCTCTCTCTTTCTTTTACTGTGCGTCTAATTCAAAAGATAGATTAATGTCAAATAACCGTTAATAAATAAATGACCGCAGGCGATTAATTATAAAAATACTATAGAATAATAACAACAAGACAAACATAACAAAAAAAAAAAAATGCACAACGAATTTATTACAGAAAAAAAAAAAAGAAAAGTGATTTTTTTTTTTATGAAATTGTATTAATGTACCAACCATTTCGTATGATGATGATTTTAATAATAATAAATGATAAGATGGATGACTGAGCCATGTTTTAACAATAATAACAGAAGAATTAAAATTAGAAATAAAAAAGTACTACTTTACTTAACTTACTTTACTTACGTACTTTTAGAAGACAATAATAAAGTACATATGTATACATTCTGTTTTTTTTTAGGTAGAATAACTTTATAAATTAAAAATAATCTGAGAAAAAGAAGAATATAAATTCTTAATAAAAAGCCAAACCAAGCCAAAAAAAAAAAAGATGAAGATTAGAGAGAGAGAGAGAGAGAGAAATAATAAAAACAAAATGTAAATGACCTTCAATTCATCCATTTAATTATTATGATAATAAAAAGTCTACAAGTACACGAAAAAATAGAGACAAAATTTTAAACTAAAATAAACCTGAAAGAAAAAAAAAAAACGGATTAGCAAAACTTACATTTTTTTTTATTATTATTTATTTTTTATTATTTTAAAGATCGCTGATCTAGTATCACATCTATTTTAAAATTAACAAAACCAAAAAAAAAAAAGTTGTATGAAATTGAGTCTACAACATTTACTAAAGAAAAATAAAAAGCGAGTCTACAAAAAATAATAATTATTATTCAGAAAAACCACGTGTGCTTTACGAAATTCAATCAAAAAAAATGACTTAACTTTATATCCGTTGTGTTTTGTTTATAAACAATTCATCCAATAAGAAAAAAAATTTTATGTGAATGTGTTGTTAAGTTTTATTACATATTATTATTATTATTATTATGTTTTCTGTTCATGTGTTTGGTAAATTTCTGTTTAGATGTGTGTGTATGCAAATAAACGACTGTTTTTATTTACTGTTTATTCATATTATAATATGAATTTAAATTTGCATTTGTGTGTAAGTATGTATTTTTTTTATTTTTTTTTTCTTAAACATTTGCTTATTGTTGCATTTATCACACATCAATTTTTTTTTATATAAATAATTCACTAAGAAGAAGACAGAAAATAGAAGAAGATGAATATTATCATGAAGAGGAGATAAAATATATTTAATGTATAAATAAATATAAAATTCGCGCGCAATTTTTTCTGCGCAACACCGACAAAATAAATCCGAACCAATCACGATACAAACATTTTCTATTTTAAATGAAAGAAGAAGAAGATAAAAAAAAACCACATCGAGAGATGAAAAAAAAAAGATAAACAATATTTTTTATCTCTTTCTAACATATAATAAGAAATGAAAGGAAAATGTATATAAGAACAAATTCTTTTTTCGGTAGATTATTATATTGTCGACACTTTCTGTTTGTACGATGATATGACTGGATTTTCTTATCAAAATGTAAAAGTAAGAAGAAGAAGAAAAGAAGAGCACAAAAGAAGAAAAAAGAAAGAAATTGCAAATTTTTTGAAGTTAAAAAAGAATAAAAAGAAAATTTCATTTTCCTTTAAAATTTGTTTAAAAATAGAAAGAGATGGTAATACTTTTTCATTTATTTCTCGCTTAATAACAAATTTCTATTTATTTTGTTTCGTCTGTTTTTCTCTATCTCTTTCTTTTGGTATTGTAGAATTTTGTGGAAAAGCCGTTTAAAATGGACCAAATTTTCTTTCCACTTAACAGAAGGATAAACGCAAGAACCCGCCTTTTATTAGGAAAATGTTAAACAGATTTTAAAGAGATACAAAATAATGTCAATAAATAAGAAAGTTGGTAGGTAATTTTTGTCTGCATCTACATAATTCACGAGAAGTGAGACATTTTCATATGAATCGCAAATCTGTGTGGATTCCATTAATTTATTCCAATTGTCAGTGCTGTTTAATTTTAAACTCAAAAAAAGAAAATTATTTCTTGAATCACACATTTAACTCTTATTTTATTGGATTCGATTCATTCAAGTAAGTACATATTTAGATTTTTTAAGGAAACTCATGATTTTTCTTAGGTTTAAAATTTACAATAAAATTCTTTCCAAAAGCTTTAAAGAAAACGTGAAATTTTTTTTTTGTTAAAATTAAAACAAAAATTTTAAAACTTTACACATGCATTTACAATCTCTCTCTCACTCTCATAATAATAAAACAACATACACACACACACACACATGTTCTTCTCTTGTTATTTTTTTTTTTGAAAAATTCTTTATTTATTTATTTAGTTCTTTTTTTCGCAAAAAATTTAGTTCTCAACCTCAAGAGTTTGAAGCCGCGTATTATATGCAAATAATTTATACAAAAACACGATCTGGGTGTGAGAGTGAGAAAAAATAAGTGGACACAAAAAAAAAAACAAAACTAAAATGAATAGAATATAAATTTATAAATAATAATTTGTTAATGTTAAACAGAGATAGAAACAATTTAACAATTTAATTTAATTATCACAAAAAAAAAATAGACATTTGTGTTGCTCCTCAAACACACATTTTTATTTGTAGTGTAAAAAGTGTCTATTTTAAATATGAAAATATTCTTATATGTTAGAAAGAAACAACTATATAGTCACGTGTTTATAACTATGGATCAAATCAAAAGCAAAGAGGGGGAAAGAAAGCTCCATAATATATAGATATAGCCCCACTTTTTTTTTTGTTTTTTTTTTGCTGCTGCTTGGCTGCCTTGTTTTTTTTCTGTTTCTGTTTTAAAATCGCGTCGGAATTTTGCCGATGTAATATTGTCGTTTTCGTTTAGTTGTGATTCTACATCCGGCTTGTAAACAAGTGAGGACTTTATAAAATTATTTTATTAAATCGACACGAGGTCGCGCCACGAAACAATAATAAAAGAAAATAAAAATAAATAAATTATTTTCATCAATTTATTAAAAAATAAAAGAAATAATTAAGTTTTTCTTTTCTTGTTTTTTAATGTTTGATTTTTTTAAAAAGAAAAAATTTCGTAAAAGAAAATTTTTAAGAAATTTTTGTTTTTCTTTTTGGTGAGTTTTATTTTTTTTTTAATTTTCGTCGTTCAACGAATTAAATAGTAAAAAAAAAAAATTTGAATTAATTATGTGTGTGTATGTGCATTTTCTTTATTTTTCTTAAAATTGAAGAAAAGAAAAAATAATATGAATTTGTTTTTGTAATTGACAAGAATTTCATAATAAACATATTTTGTGTTGTGTATTTTTTTTTTCGTTTTCTTTTAATTCTGCTTGGTAATAAAAAAAAGGTGGAAATTTATTTTCAAATTTTGAAAAAGAAAAATTACGTAAATAAGTAGATGAATATTATTAATAAAGAGAAAAAGAGTGAAGAGAGAGTAGAGAGTGAAAATAAAACAAAAATCTAATAAGAATTATAAATAATTAGCTAAACTCTTGTGATTGTGATGTTTTTTTTTTTGTTTTGTTTAAATTGTTTAAATTTTAGTAAAAAAAATTTATAAAACAAAAAGTTAAAAATTGAAAAACTTAAAAAGTAAAAAAAAATCGAACAACTAAAAAAGCGTAATTAAATTTTTAAATAGAAATTTATTATTTTATACTAATTTAATGTTGGTGCATGTGTGTGTGTGTGTGTGTGTTTGTGTGTGTGTGAATTCTTGTTTTAAAATTTAATTTAAAAAAAAGAGTTGCACTTTATACAAGTGAACTGGTAATATTATTGTAATAAATAAATTATAATTATAGCCAGAGATCAAGAGAGAGAGAGCGAGAGAAAGAGATGATTAAAGTTCGATAGTGCGAGTAGTGATTGACGACGATTGAAAATTATCATACAAGTTTTTCTTTTTTATTTTCTGTGCAATGTTTTTTTTTGTGAAATTTAAGAAATTTTTCTACTGTTTTTTGTTTATAATTTTAATGAAAGAATTAATTGAGATTGTAGAATAGTTTCTAAGGTAAATTGTTTAGTAAGCATGGGATATTAATTTTTTCGGTTGTTTAGAACTAGGAATCGGCAAATTCGAATCTAGATAGAATTTAGAATATGAATAAGAGAATAAATCCGATAAAACAAAAATGCAAAAATCCTCCTAAAAACGTATATTGACAAAATACAAAATACAAATTCATTATCACACATTCCTACACAATATTAGAGTTGGAATTATCATAAGAATAAAACTACATTACCGATGAAAATGATATTATTTTGTTTAATAGGCTATATTGTTGGTGTATTGTGTGCATGCACATAGAGCAGAAAGAGAGAGGACAAGTGTGATGACGATTATTATGATATGAATTACAACAATTTATGGGTGTGTGTGTTATGTCGTCGTGCTTTTTTTTTTTCGAAAAAAAAAAAATTCCAATCAAATAATTTAAAAAAAATTAATTCTAAAACTTTTAAAAAAAAATAACACACCAACAAAATAAGTAAATAAAAAAAAATTAAACGAATAAATAAATTGAATTGAAAAGAATTAAATGTATTTGGATCTTGGATCAGATCACGTGTTTAATTAAACTTATTTTTTATTTTGGTTTTTTACTAAACAAACGTTAGCGATGTGTTTGTGTGTGTGTGTTGATTGTTGTATTTGTAATAATTTGTAAGCTCATTTACATTAGTGGATTGGTATGTTATAAATTTAAAGAAAGAGTGAGAGAGTGAGTAGAATTTAACACACACTCTAACACCAGTCACACTCATAGTCAATTTTGAGGATGTGTGAATCTTTCGTTTATAAATTTTTTGTTTATTTATTTAATATTTTTATGGTTACTACGTCTGTGTTCTGTTTTAATGTTTTGGTGTGTGTGAATATTAAATGGCATTTTTTTTTTGTAAAATTATTTTACTGACATATGTGTTTTGTGTATGCGTGTGTGTGTGCAGAGGTTTGTACGTAAGTTTGTATAAAACGAACTATTTAAATTACGTCTTAGTATAAATTTAGCAATTTACACTGGTACATTTTTTTGTCTCTTTCCATTTTTTGTATTCTGCTGAAATACAAAATAGCGAATTTTCTTCTGTTTTATTAGAAGAAAAAAAAAACCAAAAACAAAACGAAACACAAACCGAACAAATAAAAAAACTCAACGAACTAAATAATTAAAATGAAGACATAAATACTTACTAATTTTTCCCCTCTTGCTCTTGTCTTTCTTGTAAAAAAAAATATATTTTTATTTTTTTATTTAAATTTTGTTTTTGAAAAATTAATAATTTAATGAAAAGAAAAGGAAAACAATACAAACATTTCTTTTTTTCTTATAAATTTAACAATATTTTGTATCAAAAAGACAGAAAGAAAGGCAACAAAAAAAAAAACTAACAAGCGATTTAATAAAAAATTATTATTCTTTATTTAATAATTCAATATAAAATAAAAGAAGAATATTATAACGCGCGCACATCGTAATCCACTAAATAACTTATACGAACACAATTCTTAACTTACAAACACACACACACACACACAACATGCAAATACATTTTTTTTTATATAAAAATACGCAAATGAGAAACATAAACATTTCTTTGAATGTGTTTCGAATTTTGTTTCGTTTGTGTTTCTTTTTATTCTTTTTTTTTTTTGCAAACCAAATTCCGTTCCATTCTGTACATTTGTTTGTCAGGCTGTCTGTTTGTACGTATGTCGCATTTTTATTCCTGAACTTTCATACAAAAATTTTTGGACAAACATTTTAAGTTTATGATTTTTTTTTATTCAATTAAGAAAAAAAAATGTCTTTTAACTTACCTGAATGGATCGTGAAAATTTTCTTCTTTTGTTCGTATTATTTAAAATAGAGGTCACTGTATATTGAATGCAATCTCTTCACTTGTTCTTAACATCAATTTACTTAGTGAACAAAAAAAAAAAGATTCAAACAAGCCCTGTGAGCTTCTGTATTATAACACAACCATTTGTCCTTTTATTTGTTTATTTGTTTCTTTTTTTCATCCAATCAAATCATTAATCAATTATTTTAAATAAAATATAAACAAGAACAACAACAAAATATCACTTTGATAAAGTTTGCTAATAAAATTCAATTCCATTCCAAAATCGAATAGTAAATAAAGAAAAAAAAAATGAATAAGACATTTTTGATATTTTGTCGCAAAATATATTTTTGATTAAATAAAAAACAAGAAACACAAACACACGCATATTTTTTTTTTGTCTGTGTGGTCATCTTTTAATTCTTTAGAAAATAATTTGTTGTTTTTGTTTTTTTTTTTCTTCTCTAAAAAAACGCATTGCGAGATTTTGTTTTGTTTAAATTTTTGTTTGTAAACAACTTTTTTGAAGTAAAAAAAAAAAAAAGGCTTAAGAGCAAAAAGATGTGTGAAAAAAAGAAGAAAGGGAAATTTGTAGAAAGAGATAGTTAGAGTATAACATACGTTTAAAAAATGTAAACAAACAACAAACAACAAATGATCGACAACAACAATAAATAGTTGTAGAAAACAATATTTTTTTTTATTCTTTACGATTTTTTTATTTTGTTTTTTTTTTGTTTTTTTTTGTTTTTTTTTTTTTTTTTTACTTTAGAGTGAATTTAAATGCGTTTTAACATTCTCAATTAATAAAAGGCAAAAATTGAAATTAATAAAGTACAAATTTATTGACATAAGTGTGTATGATTTTACCTTCGTGATTTCTGCGAATTTAATATTTTTGATTTTTGAGTTTTGAGTTGTGCTGAGTTTTATCATTTCCCTTATTACATAAGATTTTTTTTATTTGCTTTACTTGAATTTATTTAAATCTTTTTCTTTTGGTTTTTTTTTTTTTGTTATCGATTATTTTGTTTCTTTTTTACCCCCCTAATCTATGGGTTGTTAGGATAGGAGTTTTTCACCCCTCTTAGTATACATTGATTGCACATTTTAACACAACGATTGTACATGAGATTTTCCCATATTAGTTCTCACAATTGGTATGGTTTAAAATTATAGAATTTGGAGTAGGTATTCTTGTCAATTTAATTCTCATACCTTCTGAATTAACAATAAAATTTTTAACATGAAAATTATACACTTTATGTCGTCCTATTTAAGTATAGTTGTCCAATAGTAGGTCTGTTTGAACGGCATTTTTTTCATTTTAATTATTTTGCTCATTTTTTTTTTGAATAGAACCAAAAAAAGTGAAAAACGATTTTAAACCAAAAAAAAAGCATAAAAAGTATCTAAATTTTTCTCTTGTGATTTTGAACAAAATAAAACAAAAGAAAATCTAAACGAAAAAACTTAAAATTTGTGTTTTTCTTCTTGTATAAAAGATAAAAGTTTTGTTTATAAAAAAGTGTAAAGTGAATTTTTTTTTTAAATAAAAAAAAAATTTATAAAGTTTGAAAAGACGAAAACAAACAAAAGTGTAAAGGGGGGAAAAAAGAAAATTCTGAGAAAAATGGATTCATTTGGTTCACCATGGCCATCATCGCCACGTCTTGATGGTTTATCCAATGATGGAATACAAATGGACGCATTAGCTGAATTACATGGTAGTGTTATTGATGGACAATTTGAGCCACAAACGCGTGCACGTTCAAATACATGGCCACTACCAAGGCCAGATAATTTTGTTGAGCCAAGTGATGAATCTGGTAGCAATAAATGTAGTAATCAACAATTATCTGGTGGTAAGTTATTTTTTTATTAATTTTTTTTTTAATTACAATCTAACTTAACTCTTAACTATTGTTATACCGGCTTGATAAGTACAATAATTTTTCCAATAAATATAATCCTATTAGATAAATAAATGGTCCAATAGAGGAACTTCCAAAAAAGTTTTATTCTGTTACTAATATTGCTACCTAACACTGCTATGACTATTGCCTGTCATTACCTTCTATTTAATATTCAAAAATGAAATATTTAGAAAAGTGAACCTTCCCCTAAATAATTTTCAATGAATTTCACGTCGGTTCAATTTTTAGCATCAGTACTTTGCCGATGAAAAGTTTGTTGTATGTACGAAAATTTCTGGTCTATTTATGGAGGTTTCATTGTTAACTATTTTTCTGTGTGTTGGTGTTGTTATTGATGTTATTGTTTTATGTTGTTGATAAAGAAAATTGAATTTTTTTATTAAAAAAAAAAGAAGAAATATTAAAAACTTGTTTAAATTGCGCGCGAATTAAAGAAAGGGACATTTTGATTTAAATATTTTCTGTCTTGCTTCATTTTTGTTGTTATGTTGTTGCTGACATTGAGACTAAAAAAATAAAAATGCAAAATAAAAATGCAATTTTAGCATAAAGTTTAAAATTCGAAATAAATTTGTTGTTTTTTTTTTTCTATAAAAAAAAAAGTAAGAACTTAAATCGAAATAACTTAAGAAATAAAAATGATGGAGAAGAAGAAGAAATAAAAGAACGCTATAGGTTTTTCCTGAATAATTTTCAGAATATTTGCTTTGCAAATTTAGAAAAAAAAATTTTTTTTTTTTGCTGCTATACATTTTTTTTTTACTTACTTAAGTCAAATACTTAGTTAGGTACTTACGTTTAGATGAGCGTTAAGATGCGAGCGATTTACTTTTTTTTTGTGGTGTTTATTTTTATTTTTGTTTTTTCGCTTTTATTTACTTTATTTCGTTCTTCATCTTTTTTTTTCAAAAAAAAAAAAAACTAAATTAAAGAAAAAACGATGATGAAGAAGAAGAAGAAGAAGTCATATCAGAATCACTCGAATAGATAAATAAATACGAGTAGAATATTTTAGAAGTAATAAGAATATTGTGACGTCATTTAAATATGTAAATATTGTGTTTTGTTGTTGTTGTTTTTTTTTTTGGCTTCTTGCGTCTTTTCTTGTGTATTTATTTTTGTTGTTTGTTTGTAGATTTAAGTTAAGTATTGACATTTTTTTTGTATTTTTTTTGTAAGGTCGAATATTATAAATATTGTGAATTTATTATTATTAATAATTATAAGTTCAGTAACACCTGTCTAATGGGACCATTAACTTTACATAAAGTACAGTTAACCTTTCGAATGTTGTTATGATGCAATTAAAGTAATTAAGTATGTATTATTTTTGGCAGGTAGTACATCATTCGGTTGCCACATTGCTTTTATATCAAATCAAATTTATTTTAGAGAAATCTGAATTGTCTGATTGCTACTCTTTTCGATTTTGTTTCCCAACTATTATTTTTCCTTCGCCTGAAGATCAGATTGAACTGACTCAGTCACAGATTAAAACCGTTCTATTACTTAATTTTATTTTTAAAGTTGTAAAATGTAGGATCTGGATTAGTTTAATTTTACAAACAACAAAAACAATTTTTCTTAAACTTTAAGCTTTTTAATTAATATAATAAAATTAGTTTAATTTTATTCAACTTCTTTAAGATATCATTTGTGACTAATAAATTTTGTCTCGTGTTTTATAGAAGAGTTTAGGATCAAAGATATCTTACCCACTCATCCACCACTAATTGCACAATGATTTAAATTTTTTCTTTAACTACTGTTGGACATACATAGTGTTTTTTTTCTTCTGGTTAAATCCCCCTTAATACGACACTGATAAACGCGTGTAATATTCTTGCTTAGTGTTTTTATTTTATTTATTTTGTATAAAATTTAGTTGATAAGCTCCAGATCAAGTCATTTATTCATTTTTGTTCTTCTTCTTCTTGTTTTTGCGATTGTAAGAAAAATATATTAAATTAATGTACAAACATATTCAGTTCATAACAAAAAATTACTGTATTTACTTTATTTTGTTGTTTTATTATTTACTAAAAATATTACATTAAAAATTTTGCTACTTATTAGTTGTTTATGTTGTTGCTGGTAAAAAATAGGAAATAAAAAATCCCCTGAAATTATTGGAAATCATTTTATTCTCGTTTTTTTTTAAACTCTTGACTCTTGACACTTTCAAATGAAATGAAAATAACAAAATAAAGTTGAGGCAAAATATAATTATTTTATTTTTCATAAAATCATCTCATCAAATGTGGAAACTGAAAAAAGTGTAGAAATTTTCTATGAAATCTGCTGTAAATTTTTGTTCTTGTATTGCGATATCTCACTTTTTTTTTTAGCAAACTTCTAGATTTTACTTTCGTGAAACTTTCCATTAAATAAACGTTTTGTCAATATCTTAAAGAATATTTTGAAAATAAATTGAATTTCAATTTTTTTTTTTAGATACGACAAAATTAATCAATCAGTCATTATAATCGCAAAAATATATTTTTATTTCTTACGTCATTTTTCTGTATTTAAAAATAATTATTAGGTACAGACTATAAGTAAGTAGCAACTGTTTAAACTGTTAAAATGTCGATTTCATAACTTTACCAACAATTATTGTCAACTCAGCTCAGTCGACAAACTTTTTTCTATTTACATTTTTATTTCTGAATTAATTAATCAAATTTAAACAATTTAAAGTTGTTTCTTTTGTTTTTTTTTTCTTGAAAATATTGAAATTGTAAACGCAAAGTAAAATAAAAAAGCGAGAAAGAGTGAGAAGGAGAATGAGAAGAGAAGGGAATGAAAGAAAAAAACTATAAACTTCTTATCTTCATTCTTTTGTTCATGAGATAAGACGAAAAATTTGGTATTTAATTTTCTAAAAAAAAAAATTTCCTTTAAATTAAATTCAATTCGATTTTGATTAATTGCGTTATTTTGGTAACAACGAACCTCTAATGTAAACGCTCCATAAAATAGCACACACATACACATTCATACACACACCCAATCAAATCTATCTGTAAAACTTAATAAATTAGGAACTTGTAATTTTTAACATTTTTTTATCAAAGTAACCATATAACTGCAGTTAACTACAATTTATTGTAACAAAAGTTATACTTAATCACATTCTTAAAATAATTCTATTTTAACTTTATTAAAAATATGAACTCAATTATTACGTCATAAGTTTAAACACCTCCGTTTAAACAATAACAATAATAAAATGAATCTAAATGAATTTTTTTATAAAAATTCTTAAAGAAAGAATTGCAAATGTTTTCCTTTCAAAAATTAAAAACAAATTGCTTCTTTTTATTTCTTTTCTTGCGTAATTTTTATTGTTGTTGTTGTCGTAAAATGAATAAAACACAAAAATAAAGCAATTTAATATGCTACTTTATTATCAGTTATCAGTCGACATTATTCCCTTATAAAAAAAAACTCTCTCATTACTGATAACATTTTGTGAATGACGTCATTCTATAAAAGCATCCACATACGCGCGCACACACACACACACACATGCATAATAAAATACAATAAAATTAATGTAATTAAACAGAACTATGAATTTAAGTTTTTTTGTTGTTGCTTGTTGTTGTTGTTGGTGTTTTAATAATATTTTCTGTTTTTTAATCTTATTTTTTTTTTAGAATTAAAAAATTAATTAAAATCAAATGGTTTTTTTTTCTCTTTGCAAATAAATAATATTTGCGTTTATTTTTTTTTACTTCCGACTTAATTTCGTTGAATTGAATTTTTTTATTTTGGCAAATGCGTTTTAACGCCACTTGTACAGATTTTTTTCATTTCAAAGAATTCTAATTGTTGAAATATTCGCTTAAAATATTCATTTAAAACATTTTACAGAGATTCGATAATAAGTTCATTAAGAATTTGCCGCACCATTTAAATTTTAAGAATTCGAAACAATTTAAAGTCTTATAGTCTGTGTAGACCCCAATAAATCTTTATCTACTTATGATTATTGTGTAAGAACAAATAAAAACAATAAAAAGGTTCAGAAAGAAACTGAAATAAATAAATTTTTTTTGCAATTTTATTTTGTTGCATTTCTTCGTTTCGTTATAGTAAATTTCTGCGGTTTGTTATTGTTTTGTTGTTGGTGTTGTTGTTGTTGTTGTTGTTGTTGTTGTTGTTGTTGTTGTCGTTGTTTGTCTACTGTTTTATTTATTGACTGTTTTGTGGTTTTGGTTCTTTCTTTTTTTTTCTTTTATTCTCTCTTCTACAATTATTTAAAGATATTTATTTTCACCGATTATATTTATTTATTTATTGATTTGTTGTTTTTGTGTTTTTTTTTTAGGTTCACAACAGCCACCAAATGTATCTGCATCAAAAAAAAATTCATCACGTCGTAATGCATGGGGTAATTTATCATATGCTGATTTAATAACACAAGCAATAAGTTCAGCAACAGAAAATCGTTTAACATTAAGTCAAATATATGAATGGATGGTACAAAATGTACCATATTTTAAGGACAAAGGTGATTCAAATAGTAGTGCTGGATGGAAGGTAAGTCACACACATTTTTTTTTCTTATAAAATTATGTTTTTTATTTACGTCAATTGGCCGTTCTATTAAAAATTTGATCGTAGTTGTAGATAAATTTACGAGAGAGATCTTAAGCTTTAAGCAAAATAACTCTTTTAAAAAATGACTTTATGGGTAATGTTTTTAGCGTTATTTGAGTCCAAGTTCAAATTCTATTGAAGTGCAACAATAACATTTTTATGTTATTGGTTCTTGCATTGCATATTAAATTTTTTTTTGTTGAATTCGAGGTGTAACTGCATATCAAATTCTTAGTTAAATGACTTGTCTTAAGTCGATACTTAAGTGTGTTCAGTAGGCAAATTTAGTTTAATTAAAAATGAGGAAAAAAAAAATTGTGAATGGATATTTTTTTTTATTGAAACACGTTTGACAACTTACCTCCCATTTTTCCTGTTTTTTTTTTTTTAATTAATTAACTTTTTTTCTTTCTTTCTTTTTTTTTATTACGCATGAATTGCTTTCCATTTGATTGCGACCAAATTAAAAAGATACAAAAAAAAATCAAAAGAAAAATTGAGTTTTAAAAAATTATAAAAAAAGAAACGGCGACATTTTTTTTTTGTAAATTTAAAGTGTGTGCGTGTGTGTGACAGTATTTTATGCGTAAAATTAATTTTGATTTTTTGTTAAGAATTTTTCTATTGAGATCAATAAATATTTTTATCGAATGATAAATTAAATTCAATTATTGGTATTCTCTGGTTATAAATTTTTGTAGGATTGTCGATTGTTTCAAAGATTATATTCCTGAGAATGTCCGAATAAGTTACTAAGATTTTTGGAAAATGATTTAGATCGGATGGAAATTATAGCGGCAAACGAAGTGAAACCATTGAATTTTTTTATGATTCGTAACGTAAATTAATACAAGGGAAAAAGGAAATTTTCTATTCTCTTAAATGAATAAAGTTTTGACCTAAAAGTTCAAATATTTTGAATGAACGAAGAAAACCTCGTTTTTCAAATTTTAAAAATTATTTTAATAAATTCTAAATTAAACTTGAATCGTATTCAGAATTCACTAGAAAATTTTCCAGTAGTTTTTTGTTTCTTGTCATTGATTTGGTTGTAGAAAACTATATTCGAACAGAAATCAAATAAAAAAGAAGAAGTTTCCTATGAATAAATTACAACCGAAACACAAATAATATAATTTTCTCAATTCTCAAAATTCATCATTTTCATTAAAAAACTTCACAACATAATAATATTTGTGTTTTGATGAATTTATAAATGTATCTACTCTGTTTGTGCAAAGAGTAAATTATATAAGGACGATGGATTCTAAAATGTAAAATTAGAAAAAAAAAACAACTTTTTATTGTCTTTCTGTAAATACAAGAATAGAAGATTTTTTTCAAATGAAAGTTATTCCATGATTGAGTTACAATGAATAATAGCTCCAGGGTTAGCACTCAGTACACGATTTAAATCATTGTGAATAAGATTACTTTAAAATAAAAGTAATTAAATAAAAAGTGTATGATAAAACATGAGTTTTACACATACGAATATATAGCGTTCAATATCCGGTTTAAGTTTGTAATTAATTCACTTGTTTCTCCTTAAATTTTTTTCTCTCTATACTCTGATACAATAAAATATCAATTCTGGTCAATCTCTTTAACCTCATACATCGTAATTCAAAAATATGATAAAGTCGTATGTGTTGTGTGTGTGTATTTGTATTTTGTGCGTGTGTGCATTGTGCGTTCTTTCTATGTTGTTGTATTTGTGTAATTCCATATCATGTTCAATTGAGTGCCAAATATTATATTTTATTGTATAAATAGGAAATTTGTATGCACACAACGTAAAATACAATAAAAAGAAGTAAAAAATGTGTGGAGTGGAGGAGAAATGAATAGTTTGTTGTGTTTTTTTTTAATGTGAAACAAAACATCAAAAATAAAGCTTAAAGAGTAAAAGAGAGGTAAAGAGAATAAAGAAGGGGAATGAATGAAATGATTTTTTTTATACATTTAATATGGAAAACTGTTGAATTTTTGGTTTTCAAAGTTGATTAGTTTATTTATTACATCATCGCGCATAAACGCACACACACACATAAGCGATATTATGTTGCGAATTATTCATACAAATTTTATGCAATAATATGCGTTCGTGTTACACATTCAACTAGTTTTCTAGAAATTTTAAGGATTTTGTAATTTTTTTTCAAGTTATCACATTTTAGAAATTGAAATAAAATTGATCAGAATTAATAAATGCTTAACTTCTCAAATGAAACAGTTTCTGTTCGTCGCTTTTTGTGAATCCCCAGAATTCAGAAATTATTATTGAAAATTCCTTGACGGCGACTTACTTACTGACATTATATAAGATTTTGATTATCAAAGAAATAAACAAATAAGATTAATAAAGAATAAAATCTTGAGAAAAAAATCTGAACATTGTTTTTTTTTGTTAAATGGAATTTGCATCCATTTAAATTTGTTGTTTGTAATTCCAGTGGTGGTGTAATTGAATTAGCATTTAAATTGCACTTATACAAAATTCCTTTCTTTTTATTACCTACTTGAATATATGAACTTGTTTTATAACATCACTTTGTTTCTATTGTCACAAGAAAATGGATTATTAGCTGGGAAAATCACGAGAAAATTTTTGCTTTTATTTATAATTTTTTTTTTCATGAAAAAGAAGATTATTTTTTTTTGTTAAAAAACTATAAATAAATTCAACGAGAAATAGGAAAAATCATCGCAAAAAATTGTTTATGATGCGAATTACGAGCTCAAAAAAAAAATTAGCATTAAGATACTAATTTTTTTTAATTTTATATAAAATGAAACAGGGTGTATCTTATGTGTGTAAATGTAAATCTAGACTAACAGTGTGGACAAACTCTTCTTCTTAAAATATGAAAGAACGATTGACGTACGATTTTATAGAATAATAAATAAATAAATAAGAAGTTTCCATTTCATTAACACTTTTTTGCTTTTGAATTTTATTTATTTATTTTGTGTGGCTTTTGTCCATTTTATTTGACCAAATTATTATTTAGCATTTGTAATTAACATTAGAAATAACTCATTCGCGTTTAAATTAGTTCAAATAATTATATTTTACCTACGTTAATATTCAATTATTATTATGTTTATCTATGTATCTATCTGTCTGTCTATCTCTCTGTCTATCTGTTACCGTCATTTGTTGAGTTGTTCCAGATGTAATTGTGTATACAGTGTGGTAATTAGATTACCTTGTTGATCTTACGGTCCTTTATTTATCATCTTACTTTGTTCAATATTGTTGTTTTCTTTTAATTCAAACAAACTTCATTGCGTTTGTCATTTGTTTACGAATTTTTGCAAGTAAATAAAATTCGAATGGGGATTTTTTCTATTAATCCTTGCAAAATGTTTTCCAGTTGAGATTAAATGCATTTAAAACAACTGCACAAAAAAATTGATTTTCTTTTATTTCACAAATAGAACTTTCACAAAAATAGCAAATACGACTCTGTCACCTCCTAGTGTTCGTTGTGGTTTGTTTCTTCATGAAAAAAATATTTTACACTCTGTTGCATATTTCGTTAAGAGAAAAAAAGCTATTTGAGTACTTATAGACTGTACTCACAACCACCAGAACTACAATACCATTAACTTACCATTACCAAAACAAAAAACCACACGAGAGACACGACCAAACAATCGAGAGTAGAGTAACCAAATGCGAAATTAAAAAAAAAAATCAAACCGGTTTAAGAATTTTTTCTTCTTATAAAAACATTTCTTATAAGAATAAGATGGAAGACGCAAAAGAAGCAGAAGTAGAAGATACGAAGTTGAGGAGAAACAAAAAAATTATCGAAGAGAGAAAATTCCCGGTAAAATCAAGTTGTACCAAAGTCACAAGTTGAAGTCGCCAAGAAGTCAGATTGTTAATTATAGTTACTTATGTATTTGTCTTTAGTTTTTTTGTCATATGCGTGTATGCGTGTAAGAACGTAATTGTAGTAAATATAAAAGTCGTAGGTCCAAAAAAACTAACAACAAACATGATCAAAAATTCAGAAAATTTTAATAAAAGTTAAGATTTATAATAGGAGAATGTGCGTTCTTTTTTGTGTAAGATGTTAAATGGTACTTACCTTTATATAAAATATTAAGAGGAGGAGGAGAGTGAAAAGAATGTTGTTGAATTAAAATGATGCCATCGACATAAAAAAAATGGAAGAAAGAAAAGAAAAAGAAGTTTGAACCTCAAATCAAAATTAAAAAAAAAATGTAAAAGTGAGAGGTCGATTATTTTACGGTTGAATTGGAAGTAGCTCAAAAAATATTTTAAAATATAAAACCAATCACTTGAGTTAATTTGAATTAATGTGACACTTTGACTCTCAATAACATAAAATATACTACGCAATACGCTAGACCTGATTTTACAGTTTCTTTTTTTTTCAATTTTAATTCTAATTTTTTGTTCCAAAAATATGAATGTCAGGACGAAATATTTTGTAATTCCGATTATCGAGTAAAGTTGATCGAGCCAATTTATATACCCGATATCGCTAAGTTTTTCTATTTTTGACTTGTTTGTAATTATCCAATTAAACTTCACAAATATAATTTCTGCTAATCGGAAACGATGAAATCATCTCTGATGTTAATCTTGTAAATTACGGATTAAAAATAAAGTGTTATAAAACAATTATTTTTAACCTCAATATCGAGCATCACATTTTTTTTTCTTCTCTCAATTATGAACCAGTAATAATTATGATCATTTATTAATTTAATTTGAATCGATATCTAAAGTGAAATTTATTTATTTCTTCTACTATAAAATGAAAATCTGATAAAAATCTGAAGCTTTTAATTTTTTATCAAATCAAACAAATACATTTCGAATGGATATGATGGAGTAACATATATGTGTTAGAGATAGAGTGAGAGATGTCATATAAAAAATGAAAGACAAAAGTCATCGTATAGAAATATGAAGTTGTTAATTACCTACGAAAAAAAAAGGTTTAACGCGACTCATATATATCTCAATAACTTGATAATCAACTAGACTAAATAATCGATAGTCGAGTTATATTTTTAACTTAAAGATTCGCTGTTTTATAGAAAAAATTACATATATTTTTTCTCAATAAACGATTGTTTAATTATTTACTTTGTTTTTCTTAACAATTAATTAATGTTCTGTTCAATAATTTCTTATAGCGTCTTATATAAATCTGTATACATTGACCACATCTTATTAAATATGGTCAAATTATTAAGTCCCCCTCTCTGTATCTATTTTGGTAAAAGAAGTGTTTCAGTCTTGTGTCTCACCAATTTAAACTGATTAATTAATTAGAAATAAAAATAAACTGGACTAAATCTTTTAGAAAACGCGTCATTCTTTTAAGAAAAAAGAAATATTTTAAATTATTCCGAAAAAAAAATCGTAAAATAAAAGAGATAAAAATAAAATTGGAAAGAATATAATTAAAAATCTAAAATAAATTATTAATGTAATTCATAATATTCGAACTAAATCTTAATATTATTTAAATAATAAATAAATAAGATTAAGGCCTAGTTCGTTTGTCTCTGACTCTGATAAAATTTAAAATTTAAAGTTTATATTGACTGGTCAAGTTAAGCGGCGGCGACGGCGGCGGTCAGTCAATACAAAATAGTATTGAAGCTCGTTTGACCACTTTCAAATATACAATTTTTTTTTGAGATCATGATTAATTTTTAATGCCCAAAACCTTGAAATAATAAAATACTATAAATGTAATAAAAATGTGCTTGACTTCTTTATTAAATTTTATAAAGATTATTTGAATTTTATAATTACACAAAAAAAACTATAAATTTAATTTTAGTTCTATTAATTAACCGTGAAATTATCTGAAAAACTTCATTAGGGACCAACGCACTCTATTCTTTTCTAAGACTTTAAATTAACGTAAACGCGATTCTTTGTAATTCTATTTTAAAATTTATATAACACATTTAATGGTCCATTTATGAAGGTTTCACTTTACGGTGTAAATAATTGTAAATAATTTGATAGTTATCTTTAATTTGCTCCTCTCTGTATTTGATCTTCTTCCTCATCTTCTAATGCTTAGATTCTTGTATTTTTCAAACTATTTCACACATTTTGTAAAGGTCACCTACTTTTTATGTTGCTGTTGTTGCTTTTGTTGTTGGTTGGTTGATCATCATTTTTTTTTATTATAAAATTTCTGCGGCATTCTAACATCAAACATCTTCCTCATTTCAAATTAACTATTCATATAAAAGGGCCTCTTTCTCTCTTACTCTCTATCAATAGCCATCCCTTTCTATCTGTTTTTTTTTGTGTTCTTTGAAATTTGAATGTTAAAAGTCTCATCTTATTTTAGTGTTTTATATTTTTGTTTAAGAAAAAAAAATTAATAAATTAACTTTCATAGTTTTTTTTTTGTAATATTATTCGTTTTTTTTACACTTTTTTATGTCTCTTAAAAAGTAATAAATTAATTTTTTTACTCTCGTAAAGTCGTAGTAAAAACTTGTATCTTGTTGTAATCATTTTGAATATAATAAAACATTGCGGCGGGAGGACGGGTTAATAATTTTATTAATATTGTTGCATCTTTTAAAGCGTTGCGATCGACCGCACGGTATTATCAAAAATTGGGGGGAAAAGTATTTTATTTTTTCTTAGTGTTGAAACAGAGTGAAGAGGGAATCGTATTATTGTTTATATTCTCAAGTGTGAGATCATTTTCTATAATAAAATTAATTTCTTTTGTGATAATGGCGGAATAGTATGAATTAATTTGACTGTGAATATGAATAATATTGCAATTTTATTGTAATGATTTTGATATAATTAATAATAATTTAATTAACACATTGAAAGAATTGTATTATACATTTGATTGGGTCGCCCCAACAATTCTGCAATCATATTTTTCCGATCTCAGAACAAAATTCAAATACTGATTGATCAGTGGCCTTTATATAAGGACCACGCATTTGTAAGAATAAATTGAGATCAATTTATAAAGGTAAATGAAAGTAAAAATAAATTTAAAAATTGCTCTTTTTCTTCCTCTCTCTTTCTATTTTACTTTTTTTTAGTTTTGTTTTTATTTTGTTGTAAAATAAATTAAATTTGATTCGTGCAATCATCATTTGAGTCGTACTTATAAGAAATATAACTTCTTATACCGAAGAAAGACAGAGAGAGAGAGAAAAAATAAACTGACGTAAGCAGATGTTATATGGGTGTGTGTGTAAAATCATCATCACCATCATGATCATCTGGTCAATATAATAATAATAATAATAATAAGTAAAGTTAAGTTAAATTAGAGGTCAAAACGATGGTGGGACGGATATTCCAAAAAAAGAGTTAAAATATTCAAAACTTAAGCTTTATTAAAATTAAAAATAAAAAGAGAGAAAAAGAGAGAGAATATATTAATTTGTTTATTATTAAGTCTTTTACACAAAAATATACAATTCTCAAAATCATCCAACAATTTTGATGAATAAAAAAAAATTAGTGGCCGCTTTTTGACTAAAAAAGAAACAAATTGTATCCGCCAAAAAAAAAAAACAGTTGTGTTCTTGAACTTAAAATCAAGTAACGAACAAATGACGGTATTGCTTAGAAATGAAACAATTTTATCTGTTGAGTTGAATTTCATTAAAATAAAGAAACATTTCATTTAAGAATTCTGTTTAAATTTTGTGAATTATTCCTCTTTTTTTCTCTTAATTTTTTTCGTGGGAGTGGAATGGTTGTGAACCACCAAGAACGTTGCCGCTTTTCTGAAATGGTATCCTATATTACAATCTTTTTATTATCAAAGGTTTTCTTTACCTTTCTTCTTTTAAGAACAAATGTAAGACCATTTTTAAATGACCCGTTTTGACCCAAGTTTTGACTTTTATAAGATTCCACTTTCAGTAAAAGGTCGCCGCCTTTCAACATTTAAATTGAATTAAAAAAAAAAATGAAGAAAAACGAAAAAAAAAAAACCATTAATGTTTTGGTGTTTTTTTTTTGGCTTGACTTGACTGTTTTATATTTTGCTCAGTTCTTCCCGGCCTTTATTTCCCCGACACCCAGGATGTAATTTTTTTAGAATTTATAAGCATTTTGGGATACAAAATTTCTTTTTTTTTCTTCGGTTGACATTTACTTCTTGTTTTGGTTCAAGACAGAACTTCTTCAATAATTATAATTTATCAAATTTTTGTATCTTAAATAAATATTTTGATTATATATCTATGCATTTTGAAATGTGGTTAGAATCGAATATGATTGAGCAAAAATTTAAAAAGGTGCCATTTGTGTAGACTTTACTATATTTATCTGACGATTTGTTTCATTTCTTCAATCTCCCTCTCTCTCTCTCTCTCTCTTACTGGCACTGATTTGAATTCGTTTTGCATTTTTAATAGTAATTACGATCACGTTTTTTTATTCTGTTTCGTTTCGTTTCGTTTTATACATTTTATTAGATAGTTTTTTTTTGATCAATTTAAATCTAATTTGAATGTAAATCTAAACGCAATATCTTATTTTTTTTTATTCCAAGAATCAAAAGAGTCATTAAGCATTTTGTTGTAGTTACAAAAAAAAAACACACACACACACACAAACAAATATTTAGTGTGCTACATATGTATGACAATGTATTTTTATAATATGACTGATTTGAATTAGAAAAGCAACAAAAAGAAAAACAACAACAACAAACCTGTCATGTTTCTGTGCTTTTTTTCTGTTTCTGTTTTTGGTTTTATAAAGAAAACTGTTAATAATTAATTTTATACTAAAGAGGTACGTTAAGTCGTTAAAATAATGACGTCACTCACGTAATTTAAATTTAATTTTATTATTAAAAAGGCAAAAAAATTGTAAGTAAAATAAGAAGCAAAATGTAAGTTAGTAAGTATAAGTAAGTATGCAAGTAGAGTTAGGCACATTAAATTTTTTTTAAATAATAAGTAAAGTGTAATAAATCTTATTTGTTTGTCATTTTGTGATTATTCACAAGTCATTTTACTGCATTTTGTATTTTTTTTTTAATTATGATAATAAAAATTTAATAATTTAAATGAGGTGCAAAGAGAGAATAAAATTATTTGATTTATTAACATTTTTCTGTTAAATAATTAAATTTTAATTTGTTTTTAATTTTTATTTCTTTCGTTTACCATTTGAATTCGGTTTAAAATATGTGAAAAATGTCTTTCACTGATTTGTGTTGTGAGGGGGAAAATCTCTGAGCTCCGTTTTAATTCAAATATAGTGAAGAGAAAATTGTTTTGTGCGGATTTACCAAAACCGTAGTTTGACTAGTAAATTTTTTCTTCTTTCAAAATTTGACAAACATTCAATAAATTTCAACTTATCTCAAGGCTTGAGAAAAATGTTCAATAATAAGAAAATTTTCCAGCAAACTTGTTAGATTAAAAAAAAAATCAATAAATTAATATTGACCACATAAATGCGAATGCATTTTTATAAAGCCAGTTACAGTCATCTTGGAATTTTTTTTACTTCTAATCATTACCATCATCATCTGATGATCATTATACTTAACTTATGACGATTGTCATTTTGCGTTTATCATTAATAATTTTTAAATTAAAATTCAAATGAATAAAAAATAAATCTTACCAGCTTTATTAACTGATTTTTATCATTTTTTTTAATGTTAATCTGATCGATGATGAATTTTTTTTTAAAAGAATAAAAAGAACTTAGACATTGGCTTGTTTTTAGTATTGGATATAGACAATAAGGGGAAGAGAAGAGAACTACAAATACTTATAATAAAAATCTAAATAAATCCAGTTTAAACCGAAAATATATTTAAAAAAAAAAACATTATTGCTTGTTTCGTAAGAAGTTTCAGTACGTTAAGTAAGTTAAGTATTAGTAGTGTGGTGTGAATTCTTATAAATATAAAGGGGGTTTGCTTGTAAATTATTAATAATAATCTGCGACATAAAATATAAAATGAATTGGACTTTAGTCACAAGAATTTATTTTACCTATTCATGAATAGATTTTATTAAATTATATATATCTCTCTCTCCCTCTATTATTCTCTCTCTGTCTCTGTATTCTTCTATCACTCCTGTCTTAATTTATTCATAATAATAATAATAATAATAATAATAATAATAATAATAATAATAAAAATACTTAACTACTTATAGTCTTTTTGTTGTTGTTATTTTTTTTTTTACTTTGCTGCTTAAATTCTGTTGTTGTTGTTTTTTATTACATTTTTAACATTGAAGGTAGGTCAGTTCTTTTTTTATTTATATTAGTTTTTATAAAAAAAAACAACAAAAAAATATAGTTGTGTAGAGTTGAGAGAATAAAAAACAAAACAAAAAAAAAACAGTAAACTTAAATCAAAAAGACAACAAAAAAATGAAAACGAAAATAAAAGAAAAAACAAATAGAAATAAGCCAAAAAAAAAAAAACAACAAAACGAAAAAATTGGAAGAAAGAAAGAAAGAAAAAGCAAATAAAAATATGAAGCGTGCAATGCAATAAAATATATAAATAATAGACACAGGGATAGACTCGTAGATCGTAGACTTTTTTTTGTTATAGGCACAGTAATGTTTTATCATAGAACCAAGAAAGGGGAAAAATATATCGTGTGTGAAAGAAAGAGTAAAATGGTAAGATACAATTGTTAACTTCGTGTTGAAATACAAAACTTCTGATTAAATTGTTGATGTTAATTATTAAATGAAAAAAAATATGTGAGAATTAACCAACAAAAAACATGAAAACATGGGGATTTTTTGTTTTTAATAAAAAATAGAAGAAAACAAACAAAAGCGCGAGGTGTATGTGTTATCGCATCATTTTTATGAATAGAGTGAGAAAAAAAATCGGTGCTCAAATTTCAAAACATAAAAGTCATAATAAAACTTTAAAACGGTAAAGGGAATTCCCGCAAATATTGTAAATTATGTTTTAATTAGATTTTGTTCAGATATGTAATTATTGTTCCAAAACAACCCTGACCCATATCCGTACAGAACCGAAATAATAACAGTGTGTCGGGGCATGAAGTGTAATTAATTTTCATTTTGGGTTGCAGTTATGAAAAACTTGTGAAAAATAAAACTAGAATATTCCAGACAAGTTTTTTTTTTATTAAAATACTTTTACAAAAATAACATACAAAAATAAAAGACTCGGAATTGTTCCAATTAAAGTTTACCTTTTTTTTTTATATATTCATTCATTATTTTTTTTAATTGCCCACTGTTATTTCCAATTTTAATAGATTTCTATCAGACTTAATAAATATACAAATGCTATAAAGTTTTACCTTGACTTTCAGCAAAACATGCGGTAAAATTTTTTTTTTTCTTTATTGTTTTGATTTTTGTTCTATAAAAGATTGTACTCCGGTTAAGGGTATAAATATAACGTAAATTTCAAGTGAACTCCGGTGACATTGATTAGCACTCTCTTTTAATTCCATCCCTTTTAATGTTTTTATTACGCACTTAAAAAATTAAAAACAAATGGAACAGTATAAAAGTGAAAAAACCGCGCGCAAAATTGATTGTACATATAATTTTTAGTTTTAATTATGAATGACTTGACTTAACTGGGAATTTTTTACAAAAACAAAAATAATAATAACAGAATTTATATGAAGGAAATACGTTTTTTTTTCGGGAATTTTTTTTAATTCTTTTTTTTTTTCATCAAAAAGAAAGAAAAAAAGTAACTCTTATCGTGTTTTTTTTGGTAACAATATTTAATGACGTTCTTTTATGTTATTATATGACGTATTTGGTTTAATTCCTGCTAAATGCAATTTTTATTCTTATCATAATCGTACGCGTTAACTTATTTGTGACGATAATATTATTTTGAAATTGTTTAAATTTTTGCAAATATTATTTTTCTATTTACTTACGTACGTATAGAAGAATATTTAGAATATCGAAACAGTATATAGACAGACTAATCAGCATACAGATAGGTAAATATTTATAATTTATGTATATAAAAAATAAATAAATAAATAAATGAATATAAGAGAAACGAAGTAGAATAAAATATAAAAACAAAACGTGATTGCAACATTGTATTACTCATCCGTTTGTAATTTTATATAAATGAAACCACACAAGAATTATATATTCTCTTCTGTCATTTGATCACATATAAATGGGTATGGTTTGCTATAACCTATATGACATACATACATACACACAAACATACATACATACAAACACATATTTAAAAAAAAATTATATAACTAATGGTATTACACTACACAGACTTTAAATAAAATAAGTATTTTCTCAATACGTCATACTCGTTTTTTATTGTATGTATTTGTCCATTCTGCATACACATCCTATTAAATTTATGTCCACAGTAAGGTTCTAATTTACCATTATGAGAAGGGTTATGAGACTTGCCGTTTTGCGTTAGTTGAAGTTGGAAAGTAACCCAATTTTACAATAGAGATTAAATTACAAATTAATAGAACCAGCTCGCATTGGTACATTTGACCCTTTTTGTATGAATTTTTATCAGTGCGCCATTTGCTATCGTGATAATTTCAGTTCTTCGAATAAATAATTCAATTTTATAATAAATATAATTTATGTGTCAGTCAGTGGCCCATATTTTTATTATTAAGTTTTCTTCTTCTTTTTTTTTCAGTACTATTTCTACAGTTTATTGTCAGGGCCGAATTTGTTAAATATTAATTGACCTGAACACCTTTTTTATTGTTCCAAATTTTTAGTTTATTTTTTAATAATTGGAAATTTTTATTCTGCTGTTTTAAATTATTTTATTTGAGTGGATCTTTCAAATGAAAGCAGCCATTTTGGTCTATTTTTAAGTAACGAAAAACTGAAAAATTCTTTTTCTTGTTTCGGCACTTTTCTTTTTTTTTGTATGAAAGAAGAAAATTATGCCTAATTGAAATAATGTCTTAAAAAATGAGATCTAATTAAGTTCAATCATCTCATCATCATTTGTATAACTTTTTATTCTTCTTCTGCATCATCTTTTTCTTTTTTCAAAAATTACTGTGTGCGTGTGTAAGATAAAAAGAGAGAGGAACAAAAAAATTTTGATGATGAAGACATTTTTTAAATAAAAATAAATCCAAGACATAATAATTTAAATATTTCAATTGTGTAAACTGTAGAGTATAAAACTGGAGAGAAGAGAATAAAAAAAAAATTGTATCAATCAATATAAAAAATGATAAAAGCAGAAGTTTAATCTTATAAAAAAATGTGTCATTTTATTAATAAATTCAGTTTAGTGTTCGTATGTACTTAATTTTGCACTTATAAACTTCCTTTTGGACTTTGTACAATGACGATATAGCGGATGAAACTGATAAGAAGGAATACTGTGGACTGTTGACTGGACCATTTTTTTTTCGTGATTAATATTTTCCTAAAAAAATCCAAATTCGTTTAAAATAAATAAAATCTGAGAAATAAGGAAATTTATTAGATTAAGAAACAAAAACAATTATAAGATTATTAAATCAAATTCAATAAATTAGAGAGAGGGAGGGTGAGGGGAAAAGAAGTGTGTGAAGCGACTCATCCTTGAATTTAAATTATAAATATTAAAAATTTGAAATAGTCAATTTTTTATTGTGTGACACTCTCGATTGATTCAACATTGGCCCAAATACAACAAATGTATTTGGAAGTTTAATTTAATCGAATTGAAACGATTTTATGTAGGGTCATACAAACACACTTTTTATTAGGCTTTTACAAATTTCAATTTATGAAAAAAAAGATTGGTATAACCAAATTTCGTCTGGCGGTAAAACAGATTTTTAATAAACAAAATGAAAACAAACAAATAAATGTCTTGTATTTATTGTTCAATCTTTCTTCGCCTGATGCTGCATTTTCAATTTGCATTTTAAATTGTTAAATCAAATATCAGAAAGATGAAAAAATGAGTTCTGATTGATATATTTGTGACATTTGTGACGACACGACATAGCATTTTCTTTCATTTTTCCCTTTATTTTCTTTTTCATTTTTTTTTCTTTATTTGAAAAAATAAAGAAAATTTCCCATTTTTATTTTTGTGTTTTTCGTTTTTCGCTTTATTTTATTTTTTACTTAACTTAAATAAATCAAAAACGATAAATTTCATCTCATATGTCAAATATTAGATATCAGAGATTGAGATAAGAAAACCTTGAATGATGACATCCTATTGTAACCGGATATTGGAAAAAAAAAGACAAACCTGTGTGTGGTATATGTGAGTGTGAGTGTGTGCTGCTGTGTGAAGAACGTAAAGGTAAAGAGGAGAGGAAAACCAAATAGACCAATCTAGACAAATGTCACCTCGAAAAAAAAAATAAAGAAAATAAAAGAAAAAAAATTCTAAACCAATCGTTTGGATTATTTTCCTTTTATGAGTCTATTTTTTTCTATATTTTCCTTAATTTTCTTTTTCATGATTTGTGGGCAAAAATAAAAATAGTCAGAAAATAAAAGAGGAAGGAAGAGAAAAAAAAGGATTATTTCACTTTTCTGACAAAACAGATCGAAAAATTTTGATTGAAATTTTGGATTGATCTTATCCGGTTCTTCCCTTAAATTCTCGTCGGATATTTTCTTTAAATACTTTTTATTTATCTTTTCTTTCATTTTCCATTATTCCATTTTTTCTTCTTCTTGTTTATTAAATCCTTGAGCAGTCCTCCGGTAGACGAAAATAAATATTATAGCAAATAAAAGAAAAACAAAAATAAGCTGAAAAAAAAGGAAAGTGGAGAAAAGAGGAAAGAAGTAAAAAAATTGGAATAATAAAAAATGCTTTATTCAATTTTTGGCTTCAGGGAAGAAAATCAAATTTTTTTCTATTTGTAAAGCTAAAAATTTTTTCGTTTTCTTTTCCTTGGATCAAAATAATTTTCTAATAAAAAAAAAAGAAAAAAAAAAGGAAAAAGAAAATTGTAATTGATGTCAGAAGGAAGGTTTTCTCTTTTTGTTTTTTTTTGGAAAATAGTTTTTTTAATTTTATTCTTATGCTGCTTGTATTCGTTACGAAATAAGAAGAAGGAGGAAATTTACGAAAGAAAATATAGAAGAATTTTAATGAAAAGAAATGAATTGAATTTTTGAGGACACCTTATGTTTCTTTCTGCTACTTACACACACACGCACATACACACACCTGATATACACAAGTCAGGACGAAAGATTTCTAAGTAAAAATATTTCTCTTTTACTCGTCTTTGGTTTGTGATGAAAAATTTATATTCTAAAAAAAAAAAACTCGGAAAAAGGAAAAATCAAAGAACGTTGACGCATTGAAAATTCCCTTACTGTATCTCTTTCTCTCTCTCGTATATTATATTATGAAGAAAGATAATATTACAATTCATAAGATGATATATGATGAACAATATTTGTGGTTTTCCTTCAATTTTTTTGATTTAGAAAATGAAAACAGATAGGGGCTTATTATGTTTATGCTATATGCTAGAAAAAAAAGCCATAAGTATTTTTTCCCTTTTACTTTTTCTTCTTGTGTTCATAAAATCCCTCGTGTGTCGCCAATCTCTCCCTCTCACATTCTTTCATATATCACCACCTCCCAACTTCTCATATCATTTTTTTTTTCTTTCTTCGTATTTTTAACTCACGAATATATAGGTTTTCAGAAATGTTAAATCAAATATACATGTGTGTGTAATATATGTAAAATGTACCTTTTACTCTTTACTTAGATTGTTGCGTTCTTGTTTATCCCTTACCCTACTTAAATTTACCTTTACCCCCTTTAAGACATTTTGTTTGTATTTCTGTACGTTAGATGTAACCTACCGCTTTTTGCCCTTAAGGCGAATTATTCATATTGTTTAAAAGGAGAGAAAATAACATTTTTTTTTATGTCAACCGCTCGCGCCGAAATATTTTTTCTACATTTTAGAAGATAAAAATGTAAGTTGTTGCGTCACGTGTATCTTCTTCAATTTTTTTTTATTTGAGATTGAATGCATATTTTATTAGTTATGCTCCATTATATTTATCAAGATAATGTTTTCTTTTAATACTTCAATATTCTTTTTCGATTTTGGAAAATTCGCTGGACATTTTTATTCTTAGAATTTAAATTTACAATTTTAATTGATTTCAACCAATTCTTTATACTAAATTATTTTTGTTTTGAGTTGGTTGTATTGCTTGCGTCAGCCTACGTGTAAATGTGTGATTGGGTTGACAAATATTCTGCAAACAATTGCGTATAAGTAAGTCAAAAGTCCTATTCATGCACATTTAATAAAATAGAATTTGCAAAGCTGAATTTGATTAAAAAAGAAAAGTGATTGCACTCAATTTTTCTGCTGTGTTTGGGTGACGACAATTTTATCTTTTTTTATACTTTTTTTTTTTAATAAATAGCAAAAATGTAACGTATATTATAAAATGTACTTATATAAAGTTTATTGCCCCTTTTTATTTTATTATTTGTATATACTTAGTTTACGTAATCGAACATACGCATAAACACACATGCACCTTTGCTTACTAAAGCAAACACAGGCACACACGAAATATATTTTATTCTGCAGTTGAATTTATAATATGCTTCTGTTACTTCATTATTCAGTCAATTTATTGAATTATTATTTTTTTGTGTTTTAAATTTTAAATTATTCAAGAAGAAGACTAATTATTTTTTAATCATAATTCTAGTCTTTAATTTAAACATTTTGATACACCAATCTCATTTTCTATTTAACCCCTTTAGACATACGTATTAGGACATTGCCTTTGATGATTGATTTGTGATTGAAATTTAAGACTTGAATAAAATTAATTAAAACAATGTTAAAGTCTAATAAATATAATCTATAATTTAACGTACGTTTACGGGTAAAATTTTAGTGGGGCTAAACATCATCATATTAAAGGGGGAGTTTACGCTTTTAATCTTGTTGTTGTGGAGGCGTAAATTATGTCTGTATTAAGCTAAACGTGATTAACCTCTTGGAATATTTTTTTGTATCAGTTAATAAATAAAAGATACATTTTTAAAGGTCAAATATTTTTATTCTTTTTTGATTTTCTACAAAATCCCAATAAATAATTTTTTTGAAATAAAGTTCGTGAAAAAAATATATGCACGGATCACAGACATGAATTGAGTTTAATTTGGAATCTCGAGACACCAGACAGGATGTATGTATGTACGAAGTAATGAAATACCTGTTCCTCAATTTAAAATTCATAATGGATATAAATAAAAAATGAACTTTCATAATTTTTGTGTAAGATAACGTTTGGAAGCCGTCATACAAATCGAGGTCGACCCGTGTTTTTTTTTTTCTTAGTTTCGATTTTTCAATTGTCATTTGTCGTGCGGGGTCGGAAGTTATAAGTAAACAAAAAGCTAATATTTTTCTTCCAATCTTTTAAATTTAAAATTAGAAAACTTTTAGAATTTTCTTTGTGTTTGCCTTTCTGGTTTCTTATTTAAGGTAAATTATAATTGAAAAAACCTCCAACGGATAATTTAGTTTTTATGCTTTATATAACTGCCTAAAAAATATTTGTCACTGCGTAATATTTTATATGTTTTCTTTTAGCACTTTTTCAAAGCTTTGTTACTTACTTACTTACTTAACTTAACTTATGTAAAGTGCGTGAGAGTTTTATATCAAAATTCAATTATAATCCAAAATTCCACATGCAACAGTTATAAGTAATTTGTTTTTCTAAAATTTACAACAACTGACAAAAATCAAGAAGAATTAAATATAAAAAAATATTGACAATTTATTAAACACACACACACACTCGCAGACAAAAAATCTCTTATCGGCCTTTAAACATACACACACAACAATTGACACATGTAATAATACATAATTATTATACAATCTATTTATTTCCATCTCACTCTAATCGTCAGAGTCAGGGCCGAATTGTGAATTATTAATTTTCATTTGATATGAAAATGGGATTTTTTTTTTATTTATTTATCATTTTTCGGATTGACCAAAAACAATTATTGACAAAAAAAAACAGATAATTGACACGTGTCACAATATTATAAATATTTTTTAAAAATTGATCGTAATTGGCTCGAATATTGATTTAATTTGTAATGAAATAATTAGGCTTAAATCCGACCTATATATAAAATTACCTACACTTTTCTTCTTTTGTAAATGAGGGTCGTCACGTCTCATGTTAAGTCATTCGAAACGATATTGCATTCAGATTACATAATAAAGTCACTGTTTATCCTTCTATTCTATTGTATTATAAATGAATACAAATTCTTAACTTCACTGAACACTGTAATCTAGGTAACTTCTGTGTTACATGTAAGCAATCTAAGTGCCGACTCTTTCATTCGCTGTTATTCAATGTTCTGTTCATATCTGAATGAATCAAAATTGTTTGTAAAATTTTCGAAAATTCTTTTCCAGGAATTTAAGTGAAATTCCCCATTCTTATCCAATTATCAAATTTATTAAGTGCAAAATAATAACTTCCATTAATATGGAAGTTTTATTAACAAAATTTTGAACTCGATTATAAAAACTTATTCATAATAAATTTATTTTCAAAAAAAAGTATTGCTTTTCAATAGAGTTGTTTTTGTTTTGTGACGTCAGAATGACCTCCATTTCAGAATTTTTTTTTTTCATAAAATGATTATTATGAAAGACCATAAAGTCAGTCATAGAGGTCAGTCATTGTGTATCGTGTGCTATCTTCCTGAATTTTATATACACATTTTTTTTTTTACTTCTATAAAATATCAAAATTGATAACAGAAAATTTTTATTTTTTCGTTTATTTAAATGTTTGTGGGTGTGTATGTATGTGTTTGTTCCCAACAGTAAATATGGTTTAACCCATTTGTACATTTGCGTGTGATATGTGTGTGTGTGTGTGTGTATATGTATGTAGTGTGTATAATTTATATATGCGCGAGGTCAAAAAATATAAGATTCTGTATTTAATAATATAATCGGCACGATGTCAGGGATCTGACATGACTTTTACTGACATTATTTATTTTTGTTCAGAATTTTTGTAATAATAACTTTTTTCTTTTATCTGATTTTTTTTCCATTCTGAGATGCATCAAAAAGAAGAAGAAAAAACATAAGCAAAAGAAGAATAAGTTAAAAATGATAATGATTAATAATCAACGTCCAATGTCACCTAATTAAATCCTTTTTTATTTTCTTTTCGTTTCAAAATATAAAATACAATTTTTTTTTTCAAAGCGAAAAAAAATATGTGTTGATAAGAATATTCATCGACGCTCTACGGCCTTGTGTTCATAGAAAAATTTGCCTCTAACTGACAATGCGTATGTGTGTGTATAATGCGTGAGTGTTTGTGTATAAAACATACGATTTTGTGTCGTAAAAAAAATTAAATTAAATTTTTATAAATTCTAATTTAATCAATGAAAATTTTTATTATTTTTTTTTTCGTAATTAAAGTGAAAATTAATCCATTTAAAAAAAAATGTTAATTTTAATCTAAATATTTTAACTTTGACTTCGACTTCGATTTTATAATAAAAAAAAAAGAAGAAGAAGAAATAATCGATTTAAAAAAAAAAGAAATATTTATAAATTTCTTTACAAAAATGTATACATCACATCCGCACACACACACACACACACACACACATCCACGTATACAATTTTAAAGCGTACACACATACACACACTTTGACTATTTCACTTTTTTAAATCAAGAAGAAGAAAAAAAACGAAGAAAAAGAAGAAGAAACAAACATTCATAGAAATTCTAGTTTTTCTTTCTACAATAATATATTTTATTTAATTATAGCCCACCTGCACCTCTATAAATACTCAAAAGAATTCTCTTCTTCTTTTTTCTTTTTCATCTTCATCTTCTTCTTCTATACAGAAAAATTCTGTTTCTCTCTGGCCACTGATCTTTTAATTCAAAAAAAAAAAAAAAAATCTAATTTTAAAACTAAAAAAAAAAAATACTTTGTGAATTCGCGTTTCTTCTCACTCTGTTCGTTTTGTTTTGTTTTTTTTTTTTTGTTCCCATCGTCTCTTCTCGCAGTTTTGACTCTTTGTGGTACAACCGACAGACAGCCAGCAAAACAGATTTTTTTCTCTCTTCTAATTTGCACAGTCATATTAATGTGTGTGTGTGTGTGTGAAGCCGCGTGCCTATATACATATGTGTGTGTGTGTTATTATAAACTATTTAAACTTAAAGTGAATATTTGCGTCTATTTGGGATTTTTGTTTTGTTATTTTTAACAATTTTGGTTTTGTATTTTTTTTTTCTCTTTATTTCTTTTTTTTTCTTTTGCTAAAGAATTTCTTAATGCGGTGAAATTTTATTATGTTTTTCAATTTTTAACGAATTTCTTTAAATCGATTTTTAATGAAATACATTAATTTTACATAAGAAAAATTATGAATTATTAATAATTAATTTTATCTTTTTTTTTATCAATAAATCATTTTTTATCTTTTACAAATTTTTTTTTCTTAAATGTTTAATTTTTCATTTTATTCTGTGTTTCTTTCTATCAATTCTTTCTTTCTTGTTTTTAGATTTTAATTGACGATAAGAATGACCAAAATAAAACTGAGAATCCCTGTTTCTCTTTATTAGTTTTTTTTTATTAGTCTAAATTAATTTCCTTTTTATACATTTTTTTTCTTCTAAACTTCAACTAAACATATCTCATTTTAGTAATTCAATAAAATCAAAGTTTTTATGAGTTTTAGTTCCGCTAAAAAGAAAAAAATATTGAACGTTTAAAAATAAAAAACCAAAGTCAAAAATGAATAAAATTAATTTCAATGAATTACTTTAGGCAAAAAAAAAAAAAAAAACAACATACGGATCAACGTCAAAAATGAAGAGAAACAATTAAATTTATTTATAAGTTTAAGTGACACGAGAAAAATTATTATTTCGTTAAGAAGTAAAATTAAATACGAAATAAATAAATTGGGACAATAAAAATAAATTTTAAGTTTTCCCTATTCATTAATGATGACAGAATGTCGTCGGGTTCTTAAATTTTTTTTTCCACTTGAATAAAACATTTGTCAATAATAAATTAAAACTAAACTTTTACACTCATTAGTTTGTGAAAATTTTCTCTTCTCAATTTTAATTACAAAAATAATTCATATTTTATTCTTTAAAAAAAAAAAAAAAAAACAATCTTTTTTGGCTTTAGCATATGGTGTGACTGTGTGTGTGTGTGTTGATATGTGATTAAAGTTTTATTCTTAAACTCTCCACATAATTTACACACGCACACCCATTAATATTTTTATGCATCCATCTTAAAATAAGTGAAAATTATTAATGTAAGAAAATATTCGAAGTAAATATGAAATGTAAAATAAATGAATGAAAGCATATTTAATTCTCTTTCTGTTAAATGAAAGAATATTTTGCTGTGTGCATTTGGGATGAGGTATTTAATGTCCCTTATATACATTTTGTATTTACTTTATTCAACTTTAATGTGATTTAAAACTGTACACTTAAACTCAACACTAAAACCAATAAAATTATCTAATAAATAATAGATTTTTTTTTATTATTATTTAGTTGTCGTAATTTTATTACATATATTATTTGTAATTTTAAACAGTTTTTCTTTCTTTTCTTATAAATTTTTTTTTATGTGAGAAAAATGAAAAGATTACGTTTAGATTTTATGATGCTATAAAAAATAGAATAATAATAATAATCATTAAGCAAAGCAAGTAACTAAGAAGTAAGTAAGTAAGTAAGTAAGTAAATACATACATAAATTGACATAAAACATAGTTAAAATTAAATTAAGCAAATGCACATTAATCGGATGTGTATTTTAATAATAAACATGTTAAACATTTATGAATAAATAAATAAATAATTTATTGTAAAATACGACAAATTGTTCATTTATGGTTTTGTTCGTTGTAATGGAATTTGTTTCAGTTGGAATGCTAACTAAATACAATAATTACTTATGTACAGTAGAAATCGTTTATAGTGATCTAATTTAATTATCACTCTATAAAAAATTCAGTTCATTATATACGACGAATCGTTATAAATATTATCTTTTATTGTTTCATTTATATTTTAATAGAAATTGCTTTATTGTCATTCGATTGACTTTGAAAAATATACTCTCGTGATTTTCTCAAACAAAAAATTATTATATTTCATATTATTGTTTTGGATCCATGAAGTCTGTTGATTTTGCTTGAAAATTATTTTGTTTCTTTTTTTTTTTTTTTTGATAAATTCTTTTCTGCATACCATTCGCAACACAGGAATAAACAGGAATAGTAAAGAAAAACATTTGTTTATTTACATAGGAATTATATCCGCAAATTGAAATTTTTTCCAAAAAACTATATGCGCCAGAAAATGTTAAATAAACAAAAAAAAAAAAAAATCCCCTTGTTAAAAAGCGAAAGAAGAAAAAAAAATCAAAATAATCAAATGAATGAAAATTCCACTAGTTTCCACAAAAATTCGGAATTCACACTTATGTTGTGTTTATTTTACAATTGTTTCTTCTTTTTTCTTTTAAAAATAGATTTTCTCAATTTTACGATGAAAACAGAGAAAATCATTAAAATATAGAAGTTTTTTTAAATCAAAACATAAGTACACTATACTAATTTTATTGTGTGTGTTATTATCAATATGTGAAATGTATGATGGGGAGAGGGAGGGTTTTGTGGAAAATTGTCTGTTCGTCATTTTTAGACTCTATTAATTTTCTATATGATTCCTCAAAAATTCCTAAAAAAAAAATTCCTTTCGCATCAGAAGATTATTATTCTTATTCTTTCTTTCAATCTTTCGTCATCCCTAATTTAAAATAATCACTCACGATCCATGATGAGAGTAGAGAGGAGTCTCTTAAATTCTTTTGCTTTGTAATACAAATTTTAATTTTCTTCTTCCTCAAATTTTTTTTTATTTTATTTTTATAAATAAAATAGAAACAATACATAGATAATTTGTGTCTGTATTTGAATGCTTTGAAAGGTAATGTACTCGTCGGTTCTTATGTATTATTATTTTTTTTTTAAAAATAACACAAAATGTTAACATCTTTACTTTTTTATTTGATGCGAAAAATGAAAATGAATCAAGCTTTTCATTAAATTCCTCTCATTTCTTTTTTATTTTATTTATTATTTTTTTTATATTTTTTTTCCTTTTCTTTATTGCGCTAAGTGTTTTATAATATATAACATTCCCTTTCCTTTGACCTGCCGCTCTTAAATACACGTATTACGAGTCAACTCAACATCACAGCCTCCCCATCAAACCAACCCACAAACCAATCAATCCAAACCTTCTCATAAGAAAAATTTTACCTTCAAATTTATTTTATTTTTTTCCTTTTTGTTAAAAAATTAAATTATATTTTTCATGTAGAATAGAAATGTTTAAGAAAAACGTTCAAGTCTTTTTCTAAAACATAATTTTACAAGAATTTAATAATTTTTTTTTTCTTACTTCCCATAAAAGAAACAGCGCAACAAAATTGAGAAAGAAGTAAGATTTTCATTTTATATAATCTACTTTAAGAGGGCCTATCAATCTACAAGATTTTCTTTTAATAACACAAAAATAATAAATAAAAATAGAAAAAATATACGATAAATGAAATTGAATCAAAATTATTGTTAATTGGGTTCAAAAGAAAAATTGGGAAACAAATGTTTTTGTTTTATGTATAAGAAATTGTACGCAAATGGTATTAAATTATTTTAAAACGTGAGGTAGAGGGAGAGATGTGTGAAAGGTTAAATTTGAATGGAAATTGTTCGTTTTAGGTCTTAAATCTAATACTCGAACTAATTTCAAACGCGTGGATGATTTAACTTATCGTTTTCATATTTGTGTCTTTGTTTAACTTTAAAGCGTGATAAACGAGAAAACTACTTTTCAAATATGAAAAAATATTATTACTCGATAGATTTTTTTTTCAATAAAAAGAATAAATTTGATTGTCACAAATATTAAAAAAGTCATTTCACGACCAATAAATATTTTAATTGACCAGCAACTCTTAACGAAAACATTGATCTTTACCAGCTTTAACTTGTAAACTCCAACAACTCCCTTGTAACTCTTAAAAATTTACTAACCAAAAAAAGGTTCCTCCCTTTACTTTATAATTAATCACATAATTAATCTCTTAATAGTAGAATTATAAATAAATTTTTCACCCTAATTAGATGTATCAACGCGTTTCACTTTCTCTCCCCTCAATTAAAAAAAAAAAAACAAAATATAAGAAATTCAGACCAGAAATGTGAATTCACTTTCTTCTTTAAATTCTCGTAAAATCTTCAAAAAAAACGAAGAAATTAATTCAAAAATAACCGGAGACGCGACTCAATTTAACCTTCTTTTTCTTCCTCTTAAATCAAACGTAAAATCGTGTGATTTTTTTTTTATAAAGATTCTCTGAAGTATCATTCGTTTATATTTCTCACACCAATCATCATCAACATCATCATCGTCATCCATACGGCGAAATTTTTCTCTCTTAACATTTCTTTTTTCTTTTTCTTTTCAAGCAGAATAAAAAAAAAAACGAAAAGACTTCGATGAACAAAAAAGAGGGAAAAGATAGAGGAAGTTAAAGAAGAAAAGTTTGCAATCAAAACCACTTGAAAATCTATAATAATAAAATATAATATAATAGACTTTCTGTTGAAACTCACCTAACTTTTCTCCCGTATCTTCCCTATCCGGCATCTATGTACCTAAACAGGGAAAAAAGAAGAAATTTCATCATCTGTTTATAAATAAATATTATTACTCAAGGGGATGTTCTTTTTTTTAAGGAAGAAAGTAGAAAGTAGTAAAGAATTCAAAGGGAGTAAATTAGGTAAAGAAAAAATAAAACAATAATCGAATGTGTATAATCGATTATTTACCAATTTCTGTATAAATTTTATTTTAAAAATTTATCTTGGAATTCATTCCAAGTTTCTTATTCACTAATTAATAATATTTTAGGAAAAGTGATTTTGATTTTTTTTTAACTCAGCTTTTAACTCTTTTGGGATAACAATGGATAATGTCGTACTATTTAGTTCAGTGTAAAAATTCCAAACCTATACTTACTAATTCAACTTTTAAAAATGTATCAAATATTGTAATAAACCCAATTAAATACAATTAATTTGTTCACGTGACAGTTACTTCTTCTTTATCTCAATCTTGTTCATTTCCTTATTTATAAATAAGAAGAAGAAGAAGAACCATAGTATCAGATCGCATGCTTTTCTTTCCTCTTCCCATTTTCCATCAACATTTTTTCTTAAAGAAAATAAAAATATACAAAATTCTTGTTGTAACACACACCCACTCTCTTGTGTCGATTTTTTTTTCTCCTCTACCAAATTCTCATCCTTATTCTGATTTTTTTTCTTCTATGTTTCTATCTCGTTTATTCTAATCAGTCTTTTCTTACTTTTTTTTTTTTACTTTTCTTTTTGTTGTATTGCTGGCTTCTGTTATCTTTTACTTTTGGCCTTTTTTTTTTCTTTCTTGATAAAATAAAAAAAAAAATTTAGATGATGAAAAAATAGAGAAAAAATAACGAAGGACACGAAAAAACAAGAAGAATAAGAAGTAGGGAAATCAAGGATGAGTTTAGAAGTTAGAAATATATGTAAAGAATGATATCTTTATTCTATCTATTTTATATTTGCTTGTTTGATGGACTATTTTTTGTTGTTGTTAAAAAAAAGAAGATATAAACCATTTTTGTGTTTCGTGGAAGATTTTATTGTTGTTGTATGTGTTTGTATTGATATTCAAAATTGTATTGGTGTTTGTGTATATTTGCCTTTAAGAAATCTTCTCATACTATTTAACACCATTCTACTTCTTCATCTTCTCACGTTATTCAACTCTCCGTTTTTCTTCAGTGTTCTTTTATAATACACATACACATTCACATATTAAAGGGACGATGTAATAAAATCAAGTATAATGTACACAACAAACTAAACTATACAACAATAAAAAGAAAGAGAAAGAATAAAAAAAAAAAACAAAACAAAATAAAATGAAACGAAAGAAGAAGCAACAAGTTGAAATGATGTGCGAAAAGGGTATGAACATATTTCTGTTATTAGTTGGGTAGGGTAGTAGAGGGGGGCTGAGGGTACTGGAGATTTGTTTAACGGATATTTGAAGAGAGTGATAAGAGGAATAAAGAACAAGCTAGCATAAAGAAAATGCTGCCGATAGCAGGTGTTTCTGTGTGTTGGTTGTATTATGTTTGTATGTGCTTTCAAAGAAATAGAGAAAAAAAATTGTGAAAATAATTTTCATGTGTTGATTTAATATACAATTTTCTATTGTTTTTATTATTTGATCCCTTTTTTTCCGTCTGTTTGATGTGTCTGTCTGTATGTATAGTCTTCTATTTATGTGTGTGTGCACATGTGTGTCACCAATTTGAAAACGATCATCAATATTAGAAAGAATCACTAATCTATTTTAGTTTGAGTAAGAGGTGGTTCGATTAAGGGGGATGCAATTATGTGGAGGCAATCAAATTTAGTGTTTAAATCCCCAATTAAACATTTTCTGTTTTATAAATGACATTTTTTTGTCCATTCTTTTTTCTTCTCTATTAGGTTTTTGTTGTTTCTATATACTGAGATTGAATTTGTTTCATTTTATTCTATAAATCAAAATGTCTAATAAACTGGTCACAGTCATTTGAACGGTTTTCCCCAGTAGAGGAACTGACTATATGATGGCGCACAGGACTTTAACACAATCAATTTATTTCAATATAGAAAAAAAATCCTTAACTTTGTAAACTGTTCATTTTGCTGTTTCATTTCAATTTACAAACACAAAATCATCTTTTTTCTCTTTCTTCCATTATTGTGATATGGAAAAAAGAAAAGCCAATTTTCAATAAAACAAATTGTTTAGAAAAGCTTTTTAAGTCGTCGTCGTCTCACAGCAGTTGGTATTTTATAAAACAATTGCTTAAAAAATGTCCTTGTCTACGGCACACAATCATCACCTCCTTCCCAAACTCCATGTATAATAATTAACTATATTATTGCGATACTTCCAAGCAGATGATTGTTTAATTCAAAAGACTCAAATCCCTTTTTCCTTTTTTTTTTAAATTTCTGTCTCCTTCTGTCTTTCATGTTCTTTTTCCCTTTCACTCTATAATTGTTTCTCTTATATAAAACGAGTGAGAAATTAACGTGAAATTAATCTCTGATGATCCTTTCTTTCTTCTTTTTCCTTGAATTTGGATTTGGTGAAGTCGTCTAATGTCAAGTCAAGTCACGTACATTTGTTGCGTTATTATAATGTGATGTATGTGTACGTGTGTTATATGGTGAGGTGTTTATATAATTAGAAAGAGATGGTGAATAGAGGGAAAATCTTTATATAAAAAATGAAATGAAAAACGTGTAAAATGATGCTTCTTGAAGTTGATCAAGTTGTGATTGGAGAGGAAAAGTTAAAGTTAAAGAAGAATTAAGAATTGGTTTCCCAAATCCAAAAAAAAAACATAAACGAGAAAAAAGGAAAGGAAAATGAGAAATCCACTTCATACGAAGAGAATTTTTTTTTGGAAGCTAATGGAGGTTAATTTTTAATAGGGTGTAACTATGGAGAAGATGAGAAGATGTCGTTTTTTTTTTCTTCTTCGTCTTCTTCTTCCATTCATATTATTTCTTTTTTGTCTTCCTTAACTCAAGTAAAGCTTTTATTTTGGTTCTCATCTTTCAATTTTACGTTGTTATTAGAAAAAAAAAAGAAACAGCGACTAAATTTGGGATGGAAAAGAGTAATACGGGAAAATGAGAATAAAAAGAAAAAGAAAAAGACGATGCAGAATAAGAAAACACGATACTCAAGGCATTTCAAATGAAATTTTTTTTTCTCCATCCAATCTTATTTATAAAGAAATAAAAATATAGGGGAGTAAAATACGATGCGCCTTAGATTTTCAAGGGAATGAAATCTATAGGACTGATAGGAATGAAAGACAGTCGATATTTTAAGAACAAGAAGAAACTGTGACTAATCTTTGATTATTTTATTATTTTTGTTTGGATGACAATTTTAGATAGAAAAAGGAAACATGCAGTGAAGCCGGATAAAAACTTTTAATTCAATTCAAACTAATTTATGAAATTGTTATAAATTGAATGATTTTTATCAAACTAATTTTCTCCCGTTTTTTTTTTTTCTTTCTTTCTTTCTTTTTTTTATTTCGATTGATTTAAATTGAATTGTATTTAATTTTCTTCTTTTTTCTTTTGAATTCGATTTTCGTGTTAATTGAGATAAGAAATGATTCTTATGCTTCTTCTTATTACATTGGATGTGTTAATCTTAAAATTAAATAAATAAGATCAATTTTCTATTAATTAAGATTAAAATTATTTAAGAATAATTCCTCTTCTTCCTTTTTTTTCGTCATTATTTTCTTTAAATTGAAACAAATTCTTTTTATCTTTTTCACAAGATCCAAATTCTGTCGTTTAGATTTTTATTTTGTTTGATTGAAATAAATCGTTTTTCTACCGGTGAGTAACATATTACTTGTTGTGTGTGTGTGTATGTGTGTTTGTGTGAATCTTTATTTCGAAAATGTCACCCTTCTTTATAGTATATAGTTGCACGGCTCCCCAAAAGAAGAAGCACCAAAAGATAAAATAAAACTATATAAAGGTTGTGAACGAGGTGGTTTCTGAGGGGAAGAGAAGATAAAATGAATGTATAGTTTTATTTAATTTGGGTGTTTGGTTTTTTTTTGTTGTTTGAATTATTTATGGTGTTTTACATTTGACCTAAATCAAAAGAATAAGAAAAAAGACTTAAACCGAACAACTAACCAAAATTACTAAAGGTTCGTTCACAGAACAAAATTCAATATTTTCTTTTCATTAAACTGTAAGATTTATGCTGTGGAATTTTTTATATGCTACTTAGAATACTTTTGAAAGCATGAAGTAGTTTTTTGGATTTATTGAATCCTTGGAATAATCAAAATTACAAATCTTAATTGTTCAGCTTTACGTCTTCTGTTACTTTATATGTGTCTTTATTGTATCTTTATTGTGAATCAACCTTTTAACTTTTTCATGTAATATTATAATTGATTTAAATGGTTTATTTATTTTTATTTTGATAAAATCTTAATACAAAAGAAGAGAATTATTTCTAATATTTATATTTTAGAAATCGACAGAGTTGTGAACCTTCTTTCGTTTGCATCACTTTACAACTTATGAAATATTTCACATTAGTAGAATTAATATTTGTTTGCAGTAAAATACAAAAAAAAATTATTTTGTGTCATAAAAATATTACGAGTTATACAAGTTTCAATTTAGAGAAGTTCAACTGGAATAACTACACTTCAACTGGTAAAGTGGCATTTTTTTTTTTGAGAAATGCATTCTTGTTCCATATTTTATTGCATTTAAAACTAAAAATAAAAAAAAAACTACTTAATACTTACTTAATGTGAATATACAAAATATTTAAATGAATTATTTTTAAAGTAAAGTTAAGAATGTGTTTATGATCGAGTTCAATTATCAGGTTAATGTTAATCAACTAACTGACATTATTTCATCATAAAAATTATATGCAAATTTATTTCTGTTTTCACTTCAATAATTTCAAACATAAATAAATTTAGATAATTCAAACTTATGCGTTTTTATTTTTTATTAATTCGTGTAAATTTTTTTTGTGTGTTCATGTTTTTTTTTTGCTTTCCTTAATTCATTAAAAGAAATCAATTAAAAATAATATGTGTATTATTATTATTGACTTTAAGTACTTAAATTACACTAAATAAAGAAACGTTATTTAAGTACTGTAGTAACTCATTTATCAAACGTCAAACGTCATAATATTCTTTCAATTAAATAAATTAATTTAAAATAATATTAATCAAAAATGAAACAAATTGACTTTATACAATGTAATTGTAATATACCCGCAGTCACTGACTATTCACATTAACATTTATGTGCATATGTGTGTGCAGTCAAATTTATCTGTATGTATGTACTTAACATTCACTTAACTATAAGATAAAAAAAAAATTCAACATTCCCACTTTCATCATAACGTTCATATATACACTACACACCAGAAACTGGTAAATCGTGTAACAAATATTCTATATGATTTGACATTTCAAGGTAACTTAGAAAAAAAAAAATCTCTTGCTAGATTTTGTTTAATAATAAAATATATTTTTTTCTCTCTTTCTAAAAGGAATAAATAAAAAAATAAAACAAATTCAGTCAAATCGAATTAAATTATTATAATTTATATTTCGCCATAAATGCATAATTGAGTAATTATTAATTATAATTATTGATACTTGATAGAGGAAAAAATAAAACAAACCGAAAAAATGATTATTAATTAATTCATTTAAATAATTACGATAGAAAAATAATACGATTCATTCTGTTACATAAGTCATTTTGACTTTTTTTTATTTTAATCCTTTCTATTAAATACAACTTTTGTTTAATAATTATTTGTTAAGTCGTTAAGTCACCTACATGAAGAGGGAGCAACCAATGAAAATTTTTGATTAAAAATCTCTCAACGAGAGATTTTTACCAAATTAGATTTTGTCAATTTACATACATCCAGGATTTTACACCCACATCCAAAAGAATAAATCAGAATCAACCCAGAAATCGAGACCAAAATTATTAAAGTTATTTCAATGTTGCAAAAAATAAAAATCAAAAACAAATCGATTGTTTTTTATTTAAATTGTATCACAAATTTTAATAATAATTTCAAAATTATATAAATAAATTTGATTTTGATTTTGATTTAATCATAAATTCAACAGTCGATTTATTTTTGAAAATTATGAAAATTATTATTGTGGAATAAGTGTGAGAATGAATGAGGAGTGGACGTAATTATTTTCAAAAATTTTATTTATAAAATCTGAAAAAGGAAACTTGTTGCATTTACTTTGTAAAAGTTCAATTATTTACTGAATTCATAAATGCAATTGATGATTAAAAATGATTGAAACCAGTAAATAACACTGTCCGTTCATTGGCTCCTTTTAATTGAAAACAAAATATTTATTTAATTTCTAATAGTCGAGTTTATAAATTTTCTCAATCATTAAAGTGTATTTTACACAAACAATCATTTTCATGTATAAAAGATATCTTTAGTATATAGTTCACGTTTTGGGTGTGGAGTTAAATTAAATGAAATATTGTGAATATAATCTATAATGAAGAAGGTATTTTGTTTTAGTGTTTGTTGCATAATTAATTGACTAATTATTGATAAAACATAATATTTTTGATTTTACTGAATTTTATTCAGATACATAAATTGATTTTCAATTTAAATTCAGAAAACAGTATATTTTTGAAACAATTAAAATCAAAAACTAAAATTATAATTAAATTATTGAAAACCACAAATTCGCGCGAGTATAATAAATATTTGTAGAATTTATACAAAAATATTTCATTTTGGTACGCGTCTAGAATAGGAAAATTTTAGTGTGATTGAGAAAAATTAATTTCAAATTAATAATTATGTGGATTAATTGTGAACAATTTATTTTGATTTTTCTAAGAATTTAAAAATAAAGTTAAATTTTATTTTGGCCAACATTTTTAGTCGAAAAGAATGTTCTTGGAAATTAAAACAAATGTTTTTTTCTTTTTTACTAAAGACACGATTATTAACCAAGCGAGAATTTTGTCGCAATTTTAATTTCTTGAGTGTTTTTTTTTTGCATTGCTTTTCAATGCCAAAAATTTTAATCAATTAATTTGATATTTAATAAGACAACATCACGATTCTCTTTTATGCACTTAAGAATTTCAATCTGATCAAAAAATATATATTTATATAGAGAGAGACCTTTTAAAAGCACATTGAAAAGACATTGACATCGGGCCGTGTTTAGTCTACAAAAACAAAAATAAAGAAGAAGAAAAACGGATGTTTACATTATCAAATCAAAATTTAGTATCAGACTGACTATATTCACCGCTAATAAGATTACGAAGATAGTATTTTGTTTACAAGTTTTCATATTCAAATTTATTGTTGTTGTTTGTTTAAAATTTTTAAAGTCTTTAAACAAAAACAAATTTAAAAAGAGTCAGCATTTAATTTTCTACGAGAGGGTAAAAGAGAGGAACAAAACAAAAAATTTACGTTTTATAAATGTGAAAGATTGTAAAATATGAACAATGAATTTGTTTCTGTTTGTAAAATCTTTAAAAATTCTTTTCATTAATTGATTCTGCGTGTTATGTTATGTCTGGTCAAAAATTGTTTGACTAAAATATTTTGTCATTTTAAACGAATGAACTAATTTTGTTGTCTGAAGTAATTAGATGACGGCGGGCATTAAATGATGAGTAATTTTTTTTGTTAAATTTTTAATAACTTTATATTCTAAAATAATTGAGTGTTGTAATAGTTAATTAATACGTTAAGTCTTTTTAAAATTTTTGTGCGATCATGAGTTCAAATTCTGAGTGTTTGATGGAATGAGGGCGAAATAAGTATAATGATTGACTCATTTAATTCTATAAAATCTCTTAAACCTAAAATTAAAATGTCAAATTTTTTAAAGAATTAATTGGCCCTTCTGGGGAATGTATTTTTTTTTTTACTGCAGAGAAAATCCTAAGAGCAGTTTCTCTTTAATAAAAATATGTCGCTTCTAATTTTATTATGTTGCAACTTCAAGTCTCTTTTTATCCTATTAAATATTTTTCCCTATTCGTTCTTCGTTCTTTCCATGTTCCAAAAAAAAAATGTTTTAGTTGAATTAATCGATTGATTCATTTTATTTTCTTTATAATCTCATCATAATTAGTTGTTTACATCTCTCCTTCCATCAATTTTCTTTTCGCTCATCAATATTTCTTTCCCATCAATTTACCCGAATTTTTCTTCCACATAAAATTGATCATCATCATCGTTTTAGACTTTGGCGATAGACTTAATATTTTTATCTATATGGTTTTGATGAGGAGGTAATCGTGTTTATTTAATAGATTGATCAGTTGACCATGTACTGGAAAAAAAGCAATTCTCTCGCTTTCTCTTTTATTTATCAACCTCTTCGTTATCCCTTCAACTTATCCATCGTTCACTTTTAAAGTCAACACTTTTTTTTTTTAGTTTCTTTAAAATAAAAAAAAAAAGGAAAATTTATGGGCCAAACCAATCAATCAAAATGACCGTCAGACTACTTTGTAATAATCATTCAAAATATAAATAAAAAAACACAAGAGGTGTGAAATATTCTTTCGTTTTTTAATAAAATTATAATTTGTCAAAAAATTAGACTTTTTTTTTTTTGCTTTTCATTCATTCGTCTTCATATTTTTATTTAAATTAAGGAAAAAAATATATATCAAAATTAATAATTCATTTTTTATGGAAATTTTAGTTTCTCTAAAGGAAATTTCATATGAGCAGCAACGCATTTATTTTTTTTGATTTATTTGCCTTCTTCATTTTTTTTTTGATGAATAATACAATTGTTGATTGTATTGTTTTATGCTTTTTTTTTTTCTGGTTAGTAAAAAAGATTTAAGGGCGACTTTTATAAAATTTTCTTTATTTTATTTTTGTATATTTTAATTTTCTAAAATTTTCTAACTTTGAACTTTTTTTTTGTTCTATTTTTACAAAATTTACAAAATGTAAATAAAAGGAAAATGATGATGAATTTAAAAAGATAAATAAACATCTATACGAAAACTAAAATTTTATTTATAGAGAAAAATAAGGGAATTTGTTATCGTCATCGTCGTATATTTTTAAACATTTAAAAGCGCAACAAACTCCATTTATTTATATAAAATTTACTTTTGAATTTTTGATTTTATCATTCAAACAAGTGTGTTCCCTCTTCTTTTTTTTTTGTCTCTGTTTCTCATTCTGCTTATATAAATTTTCTAAAACTGAAAACCATCAACCAGTATAAAAACCAACACATATTCAACATAGTGCCAACAACAAGAAATCAAACATCTAATTTCTATTTTGTTGCCCTTATTTTTTATTTTTCTGTATTCTCAAGTGGTTTGATTGTGAACTAAACTTATGGACTTTTATTTTTTTTTTATTTTATTTTGCTTTTTTTCTTCATGTTGTTGTGTTTGTGTGTATTAGGTGGCGCGTGTGTGTGTGTGTGTGTGTGTATATATTTGTTCAAACACACAATCACAGCATGTTACGTTTTCAACAACAACAAGAAAGGAAAAAGATAGATTTAATAAAGTTAAATGTTTGTGAATGTATTTTTGTGTGTTGTGTGCTTCTGCTTTTATTCTTTTTTGTTTTTTTTTTTTTTTTCGTATTTAATATGTAAATACTTACATTAGAAAAAGCTCTGTTTCTATGTGCTTCCATTATGTATGCTATGTTTGTGTGTATGTGTACTTTGTTGGAACCAAAGTTTTTCTTTTTTTTCTCTCTTGTGTTTCTTCTTCTTGTTTTTCTTTTTTTTCTGTTGGTTTTAGTTTAGTTTAGTTATCCATCTTTGTATGTAGATACTTTGACTTTTTGTTAAATCCAGTAATTGAGATAGATTGGTTTTTTTTTCTATTGAACATTTTTATAAATATGTAGAAGCTTTAGGTACTTTCTCTCTTTATGTATTTCATTCTTTTCGGGTTTTTTTTTATCCTTAAATCCTCACGTTGAACGAAAGAATAAAATAGGTTGAACTGAGTTTATTAAAAAAAAAATAAAACATAAAATGAAGCAACAAATTATTGAAAGAATCAGTGGGATGGAAAATTGAGAAGACTTATGTTTAATTCTTTATAAAAAAAATTGCAGGAAAAAATTTTCCAATTAATTTTTCTTTGTTCTAAATTTTAAATTGAAAATCTGAGAATTTTCCATTTTTTTTCAAAAAATGGATTTTCCTTTTACAGTTTTTTCAGGTTAATGTTTAATTTTAAAATCATGAATTTCCTTTTTATTTTAATCCTTAAAATCAAATAAAATTAGAACGGACGGAAAATCAGTTTTCATATAAAAGTTTTTTTTTTCCCATTTAATATTAATTTTGGTCGCGTGAAAAAAAATATTTTATGAAAAAGAAAAATATTTTGTATAAAAAATCAGACAAAATATAGAAATAAATCGCCACCAGATATGAATCGCACATGCGAATTTCGCGCCATTATTATTATTATTATTATTTTTTTATAATAATATTTTCTTTTTGTTCAATGGAATGTTTTGTATGGGAAATAAAACAGAAGGTAAAAAAATGTTATAACTACCTCACATCAACAACTCTTCCTCCTACTCCTCCTCCTCCCAACCCTTTTAACCCCAATTCAAACTAACGTATCTTCCTATATACAAAATGTAAATTGCAGGCATCTAACTCTATCTATATTATGAGAGTTGATTTGTGTTTTCTATATTTGTTTGTGTGTGCGCCTTGCAATTTGTGTGTGTATGTACCCAACAATTTGTTCGTACATAAATAATTTTCATTATTTTTTTTTCTACCTCTTATCTGATTTGGTTTCGTTGATAAAAAAAAAAAAGAACTGAAGAACAAAACAAAAAAAAAAAAAACTAAACAAATTGTGACTAAAAAAATTATTTTAATAAAATACAAAATTCCATTTCCGACTAATGATCAATTACTGTTTAAACACATACATACACACACACACACACATGCATGCAATCATTTGGGTATCTCATATACTACACCAAAAGACAGAAATTACATTTGTTGGCGGCGACATCACGTCAGTTAAAGTCCATAAGTTTTTTTTTTCTTTTAAAGAATACAAAAAAAAATTTATTTAAAAATAATTGACCATGAATTTCAAATGATGAGTTTTTCTGGTAATTAAAATATAAAAATAGAAAAAAAATTAATATTAATTATTGCTTATGTCTCTCTATTTCTGTCTCTCTCGCTCTCTCACACTAACACTTTCCTGTTCGTTCTCATATTATTGTGGCAGTTAAATTATTTTTAGTTGACTTTTTTTTTTTTACAGAAACATTGCTGTGAGAAAATAGAGAAAACTGATTTTTTTTTAGAATTAAAATATGAAAGTTAGAAGAAATTACTTGATTGAAAAGTATTTATTTTGTTTGGACACACGCAGTTATAAGTGCGTTATTGCGTTTGTAAATTATTAGTTAAAAAATTTTAATTAAAAGAATTTTAAGGTTTTTTTATAATTAAATATAAGGAAATTTTAATATGGTTGTTTGTAAAGTTTTTAATCTAATTTCAAATCTCTCTGAATGAATTTAAATATTTTACAAATGCCTATTTTTAAAATCATTGAATTTTAATTGCAAGCACGACAATAGTAACGCGGTTTTATCGTTATTTAATGGATCTTAATCTTTGGAGGTAGAGTGAAGGGAGAAAAGAGAAGTGGTCTGGTCTGCCTTTTATAACCTTGGACTACACTTTACTTAAATTATAATTTTAATTTTGTGTTAATTAATTATATAAGAATGTAAACTGCAATTATTATTATTTTTTCTCTCTCTCTCTCTCTCTCTCTCTCTCTCTCTCTCTCTCTCTCTGTTGTTGTGTGTTGTCACTTAATAAATTTGCAACATTTTCCTTCTATAATTTCACAATTTTTAATATTATTATTATGATTATGAACTGCAACAAAAATAAAATAATAATTTTTTGTTATAATAAATATCTACATTGCAACATTGTTGTAAATTATAAAATTCGTAATATTTTCATTCCTCTTGTAAATATAAAATATAAATTTTCAATTAATTAATCATTTACAATGAACATTTTCATTTATGACATTTAAAATAATGTAGAGAAAAGATGATGATTAATTTAAATATATATTTAATTGCATTATACAAGTTAAAAATATGTATGCAATACTATAAGTTAATGCAACGTATATAGAAAGACGTACACAAGAATGTTTAAAAGATTTAGTGTTTGTACTTTAATATTATGAATATTATTTATTTAGGAAAACACTTAGGTATAGGCAAATTTATTTAACCCTGATTGCAAATGGAATAAATATTTTTATACTTACATTCCAAAGATTACACAGATTGCATCTTTTATTTCACAGAACTGAATAAAGTATTGACCCCTGCTTGAAATACTGATTTTTTAAAAAACTTTGTATTGCGACGGTATTGAATTTCTTAATTGTTGGATTTATTTTTCAAAAAGAAAAAATTTTGCTAAACGAGTAATAATTGAACAATAAAGAATTATATCTAAAACGTGTCCAATCAGTTATCTGTAAAGCATTAAAGGGTTAATCTTTTTATCTAAGAAAAAAAAAACCATAAAATTTCTTCTCTCGCGCACCCACATTTTTCTTATATAATAAAGACAATCTCTGTTATTTTTATTCTTTATAAAAAAAAAAGTTTTTCAACTTAAATAATAACCACAAAAGAAAATAATCACACACACACACATATATGATATACATCAAGAAATCGCGCACATTTTTGAAGTTAAAAACATTTTGCTGATCCACTTTTTTCCGAATTTTTTTTTTTTTTTTTTTTATAGTTTGACCAATTTAGATTATATGTTTTGAGAGTTTGAATCTAAGTTTTTCTTTTTTTTTTTTTTTTTAGTAAGTATTTTTTTTTTCTAATAATAAAGGAAAATCTGTTTTACGATTTTTCCTTAAACAATATATTTTCTCTATTACTACTGTTTTTTCTTTCTTGAAAAAGAAAAAAAGATGAAACGAAAAAAAAGTTGAAACAATCGTCATTTTCCAAAAAAAAAAAAAAAAGGAAAGGAAAGGAAAGGAAAGAAAAAGAATTTGATTTTTATTCGTTATTTTTATTTGGTTCGCGTTTGTTATTTTCTTCGTAATTGTTGTTGGTGGTTGTTTGTTGATTGTTGGTTGGTTGGCTTGGTTTGGTTTCGTTTGGTTTGTTTGATAGTTTTCATATTACAATATTTGTTTATTGTTGTTTGTTGGTTGTTGATTTTGTTAGTTGTTGTAATTGTATATAACGTAATTTATTATATATATTTTTACTTTCGAAACAAATCAATTGGATTTTTATTCCTGATATATCCAATACAGAACCAATTTTTTTTTTCTGATAAGAAGGAAATACCAACATAGAATAAACTTTCATCAATATATAGAAGAAAAGAGTAATAAAAGTAAAATGAAAGTAAAGGAAAAAAAACGTCATGTGAAAATGGATGATGAGTGGTGAGTAGGAGGGTTGTTATAAGTAGGAGATGAAACAAGTTATGTGGATTGAGAAGAACAATATTGGAATATATTTTATATAAATATAGAAAACAGTTAGATAACTATCTTCTTTAATAGCGTAATTGTGCTCCATATTCAAAGAAAAACTTCTTCGTATTTTTCTTTCACAATTTTCTGTTCTTCTTCTTCTTATTTCTATATTCATCCTAATCTTATTATTCTGATTACATTTTATATTTATACAGAAAAATGAAGAAGAAGAAAAAGAGAAAAAATAAATAAGTTAAGATTTCGCTGTTTCTCTCTCTTTGTATGTATGATAGAAAACTATATATACGTTTATTTTATATTATTGCATGGCGCGGCCCTAACCTAAATCGTTTCCGATCAACAAAATATATATAAAAGATACATATATATTTTCTTCTAACAGAACGTATAATAAATAAGTATATAGAAGAATGTATATTTTATATTTATGTAATTTTATAGATAAAACGTGTGATTTTTGGTTATGAAATTTCAAGAAGAGAAAAAAATAATAGGAGATGAAATCCTTGTCTTGTCTTTATTATTTAAACGAAATTATTTATTTGTTTTGTCTTGTCTCAAGAATTATTAAATATAAAATGATAACAACAAGAATAAGATAATGTTCATTAGATAGTCATTTTTTGTTAAAAGATTTGTAAGATGAGCTAAAATTTATCCCGCTGTTCCAGACACTTTAATAACAATTGGAAGGGATTACTGACCCATCCCAAACAATTAAAACAATCTTTATATATTTTTAGCTCATTTTTCTTTTTCATTTTATTGCAATTATGGAACAATTTTAAAGTCATAAATTAGATCGGTTTTGTAAACAGCGAAAAAAAAAAATATAATTTAAGAATGCATTAAATAATTTATGTGAACCATTTTAATATTTATGCATTCTTTATACTTTTCTAATTTTTCTTTTTCTCTTATTTTAAAAATATGAAATTAAGGATGAAAATACCATCAAACCTTTATCCCCGTTAAATGTAGAATTTATAATGGATGTATGAAGGATCCTTTTTATAAAGGAAGTGAACGAAAATGTTTTATTTTACGTTTTAATGTTTTTTAATTATGAAAATCATTTATGTCTTTGGTAAAAGATTAATTAAATACTTACAGTAGAGGAAAGTTGTCACTTGTGGAGTAATTTTATTTCTTTAAAGATATTTTTTAAGGTTAAATTATAATTATTTATTGACGAATTTTGTTGAGCATTTTTTAATATATTTTCTCCATAACAAATTTAATGCTTCTGTTTTTAGTTTTTACTTATTTTATAAAAAAAAATCAACAATTAATTATAATTATCCATTTATGAAATTTAAATTAAAATATTTTATCATCGCAACATAAAATTTACAACCGTAAAATTTGAATTTCTGTTGAATACAATAAAAACATCAACCCCACTTCTAAAATATTGAATTCGTTATTAACTCAATTATCAATATTCCTTCTATCCGTCTGTTTATACTTTTATTTTTCATCTTAAACGAATCGAATTGAATCCCTTTTATATTTCACCACCTTATTTTCATCTTTCACTTATTCCCTTTTTTTTTCTCTTCTTCGATATTGTCTTTTTGTCGATATATATAAAAAAAAAGTATAAAGTAAGAAGAAGTATTAACAACTTACAACACATTACATCTTACTTACCATCAACAAAAACCGTATAAAACACTAAAAAAAAAAACAGGAAAAAGAAAAGGAGAAGAAACTTATGTAGTTAAGGGATTCTGCGGGTGATGTAGTTAGACTCAATATATATTATGTGTATACAAATAAATATATATATATGTTGTAGATGTAGAGGGGTGTGATGGGGAAGAGAATGAATGAGAAGAATGAAGAATGTGTGGGGTTAGATTTTTGGACCATTTTGGATATAGATACGCGTGTGTATGTATGTATATATTGTATCCTATTCCTATTCCTATTCCTATATATTACAACATATAGTATATAAATTTCTATAGCAATAGCTAGATGTATACAGTGGAAAAAAAATTGAGGGGGAAGAAAAATGATCCATTAATCTGAAACCCAACGTCTAGGTGGCGCCTACAATCTTTCCGAGTCGGAACAAAAGGGTGGAAAGGTACCAAAAACTCACTCTTTCACAAACCGATTTGGTTTTTCCGCTTTTTCCTTTTTTTCTTTTCCTTCACTACTTTTTTTTTTGGATATATCTTTGTACAAATATCTACTCTTATATACATATATGTTATGTATGTATGTATGAGATACAAGATATAAACTATAACCGATAGTCGTCAGGGTCCACCCACCACCCACACATCATACTATTTTCTCTTACCACCCCATAGAAAAATTTGTGTGCAGCACCCACGATACACACAAAAAAAAAACTGGAAACTAGAAAATGTTGAAGAAGAAGAGAAAACATAAAGGAAGAAGAAAAGTTTTTCTGACTTTTGAAAATCGACAAAAAAATTTTTTTAAAGAATATCGGGAAGAAGAAACAACGACCAACGAAAAATTGAAAAAAAGAAAAAAAAACTATAAAGTAAAAAGAAAGAAGATATAAACTATTACAGAGGTATGAGAGAGAAAGAGAGATACAGATTTTTACACACACAAAACACTTGAACGCATTTAGAACTAACTTTTCTTTTGTAGAGGTTAGTGCGCTAGATTTGTGTGTGGTAGGTGGGAGCCTGAATGGAATGTAAGTGACAAAGGAAGAATTACAAAAGAAATTGGCATTGACTGGAAGTAGGAAAAGATGTGGGGGAATTTCGTTGTCCTCATCACATTTGTCATCTTAAAATTCATTCGAATTGCTTGTCCCACATATAGTGTTAAAATTTAAATTCAATTGAGATTTTTTTTTACTTTTTGCGTGTTCATTGTGTTTTATGTGTGTGTGTGCGTTTTTATGTGTTTTCAGTATAAATAATTGATTCTAACGAAGTGGTGGAATAAGAAGAAACTTCTTTTCTATTTTTGTTTATTTTGTTTTATCTTATAGTTTTTGTTTTTTTTTATGCAAACAGATTTAAGCGCGATGTAAATGTGTTTTTTTTACTTTAAAGAATATATTTATTAAATAAAAAAATATTGGAAGATGAATGAAAATGAAAATGATGAGATGAAATTTATTATTGCATCAAGACAAAATATTTGTCTTTATTTTATAAATAAATATTATTACAAGATGATGATATTATGTGATGATGATAAAAATTGAATTCAGAGTATAAAATTATTGCAATAACATTTCTTTTAGAAATGAAAAAAATACTAGACTTTAGAATGTTCTTGTATTTAAATTTTTAAAACGATTTCAAACTGATTTAAGTGAATTTGATTGAAATAATAAGACTGTAGGCGACAATTGTATCCTTCTAAGAATGCGCTTTATATGATTTGTTGGTCATTTATTATTTCCATATTGTCTTTGTGAAGTGAAATTTTTATTTGTTCAGAGAATAAATAAAATTCTATTTTGGAAATAATTTTTTTAATTGGTTTTATTTTGTTCTACAAATCAATTATATTTAAAATCCGCAACACAACACCTCTCACCCTCTTTGTTCTATGATAATTTTCTAGCTGACAGACTATGTCTGTAAAATGTCCAAAAACAAACTTTTAACACCACAATCTTCTACAACTCCCCCTACTTTTATTTCAACTTATCATCAGTTAACAATTAAATTAATTTTCTCTCCGAAAAAAGACACAAATCTTTTTAAACAAAATTTAAGAAGAAGAATATAAGATTAGCTCTGACCCCCCTTAAGTTATTTTTTCCCCCAAACATTTTGGCTATCGTCTGACATAACCATTCTTTCTCTTTCCTACTTTTGGACAATCAAACTTGAGTCGAAGATAGATTAGAAGGAAGTATAAAATACGAATATAAAGAAAGAATTGAAAAAAAAAGTTAAACTTAAAAAAAAAACTAAAGTGATCATTGTGCTTTTCTTCTTCTTGTTCTTATTCTTCTTGTCCACTTGTCGTATCCTTAAACTTGTCGAAAGTTGTTTTTGGATAATCAATATTTATAGCTCCCAATTTTCTAACAAAAAAAAAAACAACAACTAAGAAATAAGAAATAGAAAATATAAAAATATAAGAAGATAAAAAGAAAATAAGAAAATAGAAAATTTTCAAAACTTTTTCAGGAAAAAAAATATTTTTTTTTGGAAAGAAAAGTAAAAAAGAATTTGAAACAGATTTGATTTGTTTTAAATTGATAATTTATCGAATTATATTGATGATGTCAAGAAAGTTTGGGTTTTGTTTAGAGGATGAGGAATAAAGATGATGATTGGGGAAAAAAAATTTGTAGAATGGAAATTTATTATGACTCAGTTGAAAATTTTTTCATCTTTGGTTTTTCTTTTGTTACTTTGAGTTAATTACCCGCCATCAAATAAAAAGATTATCGTTTATCTTTCTTTTTTTTTTTTTTAAAAAAAAGAGGAAGACGATGAAGGAAAACGAAGTATTAAATAACTCTTTTGTTATAGTTTCTCATTTTCGTTTTCTTCATTTGAATTTATAGACTGAAAGAAAAAGAAAATGTAAAATATGGTGGAGAAGAAAATTTTTCTTGTCTCAGCACAAAAAAATATTTATTCTGTCTTTATTTTTTGGTGGTTTAGAATTTTAGATTTCGTTTGTTTTCTTTTTTTTTCTCTCGTGTGTCTCGACGAATACATGAAAGATTAATAAGAATTATTAGAACATTTAATTCGTATAAATAAATCTGTATAAATATCGACGTAACGTGACGTGACATTGTTTGGTGTCATTATCATACTTTTTTATTCTATTTTTTTTTTGACAGCAAAACCATTTACATATTTTTATTTTTGCAAAATCATCTGAAGTTTTTTTCCTTTTCATTCCTCTTCTTCTTTTGTGTTTATCCCAATTCAATCGTAATTCTTATAACCAAATAAAATTAATTATAGTTATAAAATAGAATAGAATATGTGTGAGAGAAAGTAGGAGAAAGAGAAAGAGAGTGAGATGATAAGATGATGATGATGATGACAATTCTTTAATAACGGAGCCAAGAAGTTATTTCTTGTACACCAGTTACTTTTTTGTTCGTGGTTTATGTTTCATGAGTATGGAATGACTGTCTTTTCTTTCTTTCTTTTTCTTTTTCTTTTTTTTCAATAAGGAAGAATATGCGGGAAATAAATATAAATATAAACGAAGCCAAGAAAATGAAATGAAACGCGTCGTGTGTAGAAAAATGGCAAAAAGACAAGGAAGATGAAGATCATTGAAAGACTTTTTATTGAATAAGAAAAAAAAATGTAATTTATTGAAGTTGAAGTCTTCTTTTTTATATATTTTATGTAAGAGCCAAATGATAAGAGGAGGATGGGATGGGGGGTGGTGAGGTGAAATCATATGTTGAAAAAGATAATAAAATTTAATTTTATATATTTCGTTGACTCAAATCAATTTTCTTCTTGTGTCCGCGCTTGATAAGAAAATAGTTGTTGATAAAATTATGTCAAGGGGGTTTACACACACACATTCTAAATATCATCTATCCTGTACATGTTCTCTTGTCATTGTTCTAAAGATTCCATTTCCCTTATGGTGGGAAAGTTTCTGGGTTTTTTTTTTTCGTAAAATTAAATTTTGTATGATTAAAATTTCAAACTAAAAGAGTATAAAAGATTTTTGATTTTCAGTCATTTTTATTGTATTTGTTTAATCAAAGGAAGGAGTCTGTAAGTGCTAATTTAAAAATCTGTACAAACTGTTATGTTTATAAGAAAATTACTACGTTTACTTAATGTTAAAATTAAATAATTCCGGGAATGTACAAATAAGGTCTGATCTTTTAATAAATTCAGATGAGATCATCCCATTCGTATACACTTATTTATAAAATATTTGTAGTGGGCGTTTTATTGCATAATCGCATATTATAATGCGATGCATTTTAATATAGAGAAAAAAATGTATTCTTATTCTTTTGAATGAATTTAGGTCGTGGTATACGATATTCGTATTAAACGATAAATTTCTAATCGTATTTGGACGTTCAGCTTAAGTGAACCATATTCAATTTCAGTTTCATAGACATCTTTAAATTTATTATTAAAACATTCAAAAATCGTTGAGTTAAATTTAATTTATTATTATGAAAATTTATATTTTAAAATTTCTTTTTTTTTTTTTGTTGATACGTGAAATCGGATCTAATTTACCTAAATTTCTTTAAATTCTTGGAATTAATTTATGTTTTAAAATATTTTTTTCTTGTTTTAGTAAAAATGAAATTCCAAGATTAAATTTTAATTTATTTGAATGCAGCGACGATCAAAGATCCAACCCTGCACTTGAAGTGATTTCCATTTGTAAATTATTTATTTGAGTTGGAAAACGTACATTTTGTGGATATTCTCTTTTTCTGTAGTTTCATCCATGATGGTGGTGTTCTGCCTCTTTTTCATCTCTCTGCATTAAAGTAGATATTTCGAAATTATAAATTTCTTAGTATTTTTCTTTATTTGCTGAGAAAATTTATCCATTAATATTAATAAACTGTTTCTTTAAATTTGATAAAATTCACATCAAACTCAAAACCAACAACAAAAATAGAGAAAAGAATTTCCTGTCTTTTTTTCCTTTTGAAATTTTTTTTTTTACAATTCATTTTTTTCTTTTTTCATTCATTCATCTTTACTTTTTTATTTTCTTTTTTTTTTTTTTGGTTTTCCTTTTGTTATAATATTTAACTCCCCATATTGTATTTTTTTTTATTATTATTATCGTTTCACGCAGCAAGATTAATTGATTTTATTGGTCTACTCTCAATTCAATATATAAGTTTTATATAAAAGAATATCTTTATACAAACGACACAAGGCTCAGGCATTATCTTTACCCATAGAGAAGACAAAAAAACTCCTGTCGCATGGGTTCCTATTTTTTTTTATCCTTCTCCTCATACTCTATCCCCTGAATCAATCTTTTCAGTCTTTCGTTGGTCCCTTCTTTAAGTTTTACTATTATTATTGTGTAAGAAAATATGTTTAATAAAAAGGGTGAAGAATAAAACTCCGTTTGATAGTTGACAATAGTTGATATATTTGTCGATAGTTATTGATAAAGTCACTCGCATCGTAATAATAATAAGTTTTCGCAACTAATGTAAATTTTATATATAATATAAAATAAATAGTGGGATGAGGGTTTGATCATAAAATTTTATTGACATCGATTAACTTAATATACAACCTTCTCTTGTTTAAGATGACAATTTTTTTTTTCTTCTCTTCCTTTATTTTACTTGTGTGTAGTTTTATAGATGTGCTTTTTTTTCGTCTTATTCTTCCTCTTCAATGTAAGAAATACTAAAGACTAAAGATTCTAATAATATATCCATTCGTATTATATAAAAGAAAACACGCGTATTTTTTTTATCATACTCTATATCTATCTCATTCTTACTCTCATTCTGTCTTTTCTAAATCTCATCTCTCACATCCTCTCTCTGTTTCAGGAACAGGATGTAATAATTTAGTGAATGTATAATATAAAAAGTTGCATAATATGAAAACACCGAAAATGAAAAGAAGAAGGAGAACTTTTTTGTTGTTATTCTTGTTGGGTTGTTGATGGGTTGGGTGTGTTTGGTTGTGTATATGTCGTAAGAGAAGAAAATTTTGTTGCTGTTGGTGTTTGGGTGTAGAATGAGGTTTTTGACGGTTTTTGATTGTGTGTTTTGTTTGATGATCGTTTTCTTGTTGGTAGGTACAAAATATAGAAAAAAAACTACAACAATCATGATTCCGATATTCTTTTTTTTATCAATCAATTTCTGTAAAGAAGAAAAAATTAAAGAAAATAGTGGCTGAGAATAAAGAAGAAGAAGATAGTGATAAAGGCAAAAAGAAGTGACAATATAGTGAAAGAGAAAGATAGGGGGACTTCGGGAAAGGGGGGATAGAGGATAAAGAAAAGAAGAAAAAAAAACCACCATAGTCCATTGATTTTCTTCCACTTATTCTTTGATAATATAAGACAGCGTTGACAATCAAAAAAAAGAAATGACAAATTGTATACGACAGTTCGTTTTTTTTTTCTTTTCTTTTTTCTTTTTTCTTTTTATATATATTTTTTTCTTTTTAGGAGATTCTTGGTACTAAAATGTGTTAATGCTTCGTTTGACAGAAAAAATGAATTCATATAAATTTCATGTAGAAGAAGAGACTCGTCCTTTTAGATTCTTTTACTTATAAAATATAAGTTTCTTTTTTTTTTTCTTCTTTTTTTTTGTTGCTTTTATTCAAGAAAAATATTTTTGTTGGCGGTGGAAAATGAAGATGGGTGGAATTGGGTAGTTTATATACGATACTAAAATTTGAAAGTAAGAGAAAATAGTTAAGAATGATTATGGCATTATTATTTTTTTTACTTTTATTATTGAGTAAAAATTGACGGCTTTTGACCGAAATAAAAAAAAATGTGATGATTATGCAATGGTGAGGGGTAGTTTATAGTTAGGGGAAAGTACTAATCGTGAAATGTATGTGGTTTCAATCAATTAAGTATATTAACTTATTTTATTCCTTTCAATACTTTAATAAGAATATATTCAGTTTTGTTTTTAGTGGTTTGTGAACTGCTTTACTGCCTCTTGTATGTAAAATTTAACATAAAAAAAGTCGAGAATTTTAAGGAAAATAAATCAAAATATTTAGACAATAGAAAAACCTTAATTTACTTCTTTTTTTTTTGGTATAAAATAAACGATAATAAACTCAACAGACAAACATAATGAAAATTCAATATTTCCCTTTTTTTATGATTTTCGCACTTAATAAAAAATATCTTTATAATATACTAAGGAAGAATAAAAAGAATTGTTATGCAATTCAAGTATTATGGAGAGGAGAAATTTTTTTACATAAAAATAAAGAGTCATCATCGCAGTCAGGAGGGGGGGTAGTGACACGAAATATATTCTCACACCAAAAAAATTTACAGAAATTTTTAAGTTCTAATTTTTATGTTAAGTTGACTTGTTAAAATATTGTGTATATCCTCCCGGACAAATGGTTTGGGGTTTGAGTTTAGGTGTGTGGGGTAACCTCCATGTGGAGGTTAATTTTTTTTGTCCTCATTTTTTTTTTTATTCAATGCGATTTAGATTAAATTAATGGTACTTGATATTGTAATTGTGTTACATCATCATTACATCATTTATTAATTTTTCTTTTGACTTTAAATCCTCTGGCATCCTCTCATACCATCCAAATTATTCCCCCCAGCCGCGTCCCATCTATTCATTTTATCGTCGTCGTTGGTTCTTTTGTCATTTATATGTCAATTCATACAAGACGAAAAGAAAAAAACATCGTTTTTGGGTCCAAAACCAAAAGACGAAGAAGTAGAATGGGAGAGAAGTGAAAAAATTCTATTGAAAGCACTATCAATATCCACCTTCTTCTTTCTTTTTTTTTTTTAATAAATTCGAAGAATCCCCTCCATCATCCCCTTTGCCGAACTTAATATATAAATGACAACTGGCGTTTTGTTGGGGTGTTAGTAGGTTTGAGTGAACTAGTTTTGTTGGTTGTGGTGACGACAAAGTCTACCTTACCCCCTTCTATCAATTTTCAATTCACTCTTATATTTTTCTCAGTATGTATACTATTGCACCCCCCTTAAAACAATTTCATTTTCCCTCTTTTTCTTTTCTATAGAAATATCCGATGTAATAATATTGAATCCTTAAGTTCTTTAGGAAATTATATTTTATTCTAAATACAAGCATAAAATATATAATGATTTATGCCACCTATCTCTCTCTCTCTCTTTCTCTCTCTCACAGTCTTTTCTAAAGATGTGTGTAAAAGTACACTATGTATAAAAATGTGTCGATGACAAATGAAATAATGACATGTTGTGACATATTTCCAGCTTAAAGGTGTTTAATGATTATCATTTTTTTTTTGTCTGCAGAATTATTATTATTATTTTATATTTATTATTTATTTGATTGATTCTCCGTCTTCTTCTTCTTCTTCTTCTTTTAATCTTTTCGTTCTTCTTATTTAAATTTCTTTTCTTTTAACTGCTTTTTCATCGTCTTCTTTAATCTTAAAGATTTATTAAATTATTTTATATTTGGATAAAATATAATCATGATGATTTTACGAAGTAAAATTCACCTCACAATTTAACATATTTTGGTCTTATCCAGATTCCCAATATTTGATAAGGAATTTCTGTTTTACATGATAGTAAATTCTATTCATTTAACTTCTCTTTCACATTTTATTTTATTTAATCACTTAAAAAGAATAAGAAGAAGACTACAGAGATGAATTAAACGTGAAATTTTTCCATAGTAACATATTTTTAAAATCTATTTAAGTCTGTATTTAAAAGAAAACCAATTTCTCTCTATAATTTTATCATCGTCTTTAATCACGTCAATCGGATTCTTTACTTTTGCAAAAAAAAAAAAAAAGTAAAAAGAAGATAATGATGTAGTGGAGGAAGGTATAAAAGGTAAGGTGTCACTTTACATAAACAAAAATCGAACTTAAAATTAGCCTAAAATCGATGTAGAAGATGAAGAATTTGTAACAAAAGATTTGGATTTATTTATAAACAGAAGATATTCGGTTTTATTTTATTTTTGGTTTATGGGTTTAATAAAAATATATGATAGAATGAAATAGATTGAGAGATAGAGCTAGATGAAGTGAGATAAATAATAACTTAGAATAAAATAAATAAAGGAGAATGGAAGAAAAAATATTACAAGTGAATCTCGTGAGCTTGAACAATATATTGTAAAAAGATGTAAAAGGACTAAAGACTTTTGATAACAAAAGGATAATATATAAAATAGATTTTTTTTTTCTTTTAATGTTTGTTGTGTGTTTCGAGTTTTCATCTTCTTCGTCTTCTTTTTGTGTCGTCTTATACAAATATTGAGAAAATCTCTTTATAATTCTGTCTGTCGTTACGTGGCTCTGTCTATCTGTCGGTCAAGTCTTATATGATTTTTTTTTCTCTTATAAAACATAAATATTAGAAGACGTTTCAGTTTGAATTGACATTAAAAAAATATTTTTGTGTGTGTGCGTATGTGTGTGTGTGTGTTTGAAACGATTCAATGGAAGGAACGAATCAAGCAATTTTATTTAATATAAGAGAAAAAGAAACGTAAGAGACATAAAATTATGAAAGATGTTAGACGACGAACAGATAAAGAAAAGAAGAAAAAAATATTCTAAAACAAATTTTCTTTCTTCTATTTTTATTTTTGTTGTAAATTTTTTTTTCTTCATATTTTTTTTTTATCAAAGAAAATCGCTAGAAAATCTTGATATTATTTTATAAAATGATGAATAGAAAATAAAATAAAAAAATTTCCTTTTTTTTTCTTTCTTTTCTTTTCTTCTTATTTTTACTTAGAATCTAAGAATAAGAAATATTATAACTTATTTTGAATTTCTTTTTTATAATACTTTGATGTTGTTTGTTGATGAAAAAAAGAAAGAAGAAAAAAAAGTAAAAAAGATGAATCTTTTTTTCCCCGGACATTTTAAGGATATAATTTTTTCCTCTTCTTTTTTTTTTTCTTTTTTTTTTAAAAAAATAGAAATAAAAAATAATGTAAAAAAAATTTATCTTATAAATTTATCTTATAAATTTTTTTGTTGATAAAAAAAAAGTATAAGAATAAATTGGAAATATTAAAAGCAAAAAAATAAATAAATATAAATTACAAAGGACGAATAGAAAGAGAAAAAAAAAGTAAACGTCTAATAAGATATTTTTAGAAAGTTAAACGCTGGACAACAAAAAAATTAAGTATATAAATTAATTAAAGGTAGTAATAAATTTGTAAAACAAAACAAAGAAACTGGACCTTTTTTTGATATTTTCTGAAATCAGTTTACCTACCTACGTTTGTTTTTCAACACAACCCACTCACAAGAGTACCCAAGCACTAAATAAAATAAAAATAAAAGGATTTAAAGGAAAAGGAACAAGAAATGAATAAAAATGTCACATCATTTTCATGAAGTTTGATATTTCTGTTTTTTTTTTTTTTTTGTGCTGAAATTGTAGGATTGAATTAAAAAAAAAATATAAATAAAAAGAAACGGAAGAAAATTGTTTTCCAAGAATATTTAATAAATAATTTTTTCTATTTACCTAAAAACGAAAAATTAATTTTTTCAATCGAGACTTGAACTCGAGGACATTTCACTTTGACGTGATATTACTTCACCTTATAAAAATCAACATAACTTTTATCAGAAAATAACAAAATGAAAAACATTTTAATTTTCTTTTATTCAAATTTTAATCAAAAATAATACAAATATAAAAAATGTGAAAATTTCCATTAATAAATTCTAGAATAAAAAAAAAAAACAACGTAATATTATGTAAATTATTAAACAGAAACAGTGAAAATGTTATCTTATCTATAAAAGAGACGATATCTTTTTTGTTAAAGAGTTTTCTTCTTATCAGTTCAAAATAAAATTGAAATAAAATAAAATTTATATATAGAAAATTGTATTTTATTTGTCCATGTGTGTGTTGATGTGTTTGTATGTGTGTGTGTGTGTGTGTGTGTTGATGTGTTTGTATTATTGTTCACGTGAGTGAACTAGTGCTAAGTTCATGGGGATCATTATCAAATAATAAAAATCAAGTAAAATATTTTTTTTTTTTTTTTAGATAATAACGAAATTTATAGGAAACACAAAATGTCTGACAGTTAACACTTTTAGCGCCCACTCTTAACACATTGGACGCAACAATAAATCGCAACTAAAAAAACTCTTAGCGTCAAATTCATTCAGATGTTTTGTTTTTTTTTTTTTTTAGTAAAATCTTTGTTGCTCTTGATTTATTTTATTTTAATAAAAAAAAAAAATTACATTTTATTTTGTTGTAAAATTAACCTTGTCCTTCAATTCATTTCATTGTTTTATAATTTTTTTTTTTCTTTTACGTAATAAAATGTTGTAATAATTTTCATTGTTGCAAAATGCAAAAAGAAAAAAAAAAAAATTAAACAATACTAAAAAATTATCACTCTGCTCTGAGTGTGTGTGTGTGTGTATGCATGTGTGATTAGTAATAATTATATACGGTGCTGGGTAGGATAAATTTCGATCAAAAAATTTTGTATGAAAAATTATGGAAAAACAACAAAAAAAAAAAGAAGAAAGAAAAAATGAAAAATTATCGTAACAATAAAAATACAAAATTGATGATTTACGATAATTATTTCGGAAAATAATAAAAAAAAAACATCGTTGTCTATTGCTGGTCACTTTTGTTGTTGTAATTCTAATAAAGAATTATTAAAATAAAATTAAATAAAAAATTTAAAATCATAATTATTTGTAAATTATGATTTAGTTTTTGGTAATTTTTATCTGTTGTCGTTAGTTTTTTTTTTTCAGTTTAACGTTTCTTTTTTTTTTTTTTTGTTTTTTTATTGAAATCTTTTTTTTTAAAAAAAAAAAAAATAGGTGACATTTGTTTTTTTTTTTTTTTGTGAAGGATTTATGGAATTAGAGATTAATGAATGAAATATTGCGTTTAAAAATAAAAATTAAAGTGGATAAAACTGGTGTTATCGAATTAGATTAAAATTAAAAATGATGAAATTTTCAATTGAATTCAAATTGGAAATTTTATAATTAATATTATACGATTTTAATTTTATTTAATTAATTTTTTCCAATAATTTCAATTATCAAAAAAAAAAACTTAAATTAAAACTTCGAAAATTTAAGTTTGACTTAAATTAGACATTAGAATTTATTTATTAAGCTTAGAGAAACACTTTAAAGTCATTTATTACAAAGTACAAAGTTAAGTATTTGTGTTGTATTACAACTAGAATCTAGTTAGATCTATCTAGTCATTGTACTAGTAAACTAGTTATCTAATAAATACAAATTAAAATTTATTACAACATTCATGCCAAATTAATTCTTTTATAATTTATTATATTATAGGGATTTAATTTAAATATAACGCGTCATCCTGACATACATTAAAATTAAAACTAAATCGAATTAAAATTATGTTCCATCGTTGAGTTTTTTTTATTTTTTATTTTTTTTGTCTTTTTATAAATTAAAATCTTTTTTTAATCTACTTTTACAACGGCTTAATAAAAAGTCTTATTTTTTATTTTGCGATTGATTTCAGTGAATTATAAAAATAACAACAACAACAAAATCACAATAATTGTATTAAAGTCGTAAGATCAATATAATAACTAATCATAAAAAAGAGTAAAAACAATTGAAATTTTTAATCTTGTATGTAAATTTTTATTAATTCTTAATTTGAAATTCAAAATTTTCTTTTTTTTAGTTTGCAAAATATTTCGATTATATTTATTTATAAATTCACTTAAGACGAATAAGTAGGTATGTAGAGGAAAAAAAAAAACAATACAAGATTACGTTTAACTAATAAGATCTTTTAATCTAAGAAGGATTTAAATTACACATTATTTTAATCTGCCAGATGACAAAAAAAAAAAACATTAAAAGTACTTAATTATTTAAGAACACAAAGAAAAATCTAATCATCAAATAAAAATAGAGTATTATAAGTAGTTTTGACTTCAGTATTTTTTTTAAGATAATCTATAATATGTGTAGTAATACAATTGACTCATTTGGTAAATTATCTTCATTTTCTATTAAGTTTTTTTTTTTTTTCGATACAAAATATAAAATGCATTTTAAAACTACTTGCCTAATTGGACCAATAGATTTACAGAGACGTTTTCAGAAATTTGTGGGACGCTTATGATAAAAAGTAATATATTTGTATTTCTAAGAATTTAATTACGACGATTGTAATGCGTAGAAGAAATAGTTTTTATTTGTTTATGTTATGTGTAAATCGGCAGGATAACCGATTTAAATTAATACAAGGAAATAATAAACAGATAATAATTTTGAAGGTGGTCCAATTAGACAAAATTCAAAACCCATTTATACGAGTTTTACTGTAATAATAATAATAATAATAAAACCAGAAACTAGAATAAAACATAAAATAAAGATAAAAAATGTAGTCGCAATTTAAAAATCGTTAATTTTCAAAACGACATAAACTAAAAAAATCTGGAAATAATTTTTAATTTTTGGTAGAAAAATATTTAAACCTTGTCAACCTTGACATTCAAAAATTCAAACAATATTCATATTTTTTTTTTGTTCAATTCAAATTAATAAGATTATAAATGAATTTTTTTTTTACGGTTTTCTTCTTATTTTTTTGTCTTCTACGAAACTGCACACAAATTAAAATGCGCCTCCTTCTTTTTTTCTTTTTTTTGTTTCTTCTTCACTTTTGGATGAATCAGATTTAACATAAATTTTTAATTTATTTAATGATCTTAATCATCAACGTGATCATCATATTAATGATGACAAGATCAAGTTCCATAAAATGTTTAAAATAAATTAAAAAATGTGCAAAAAAAAAAATTATTGTTTGACCTTTTCTAACACTTATTGATTTCTCTAAGAATTCTAGAGGAGAAAAGAACTTCGCTTGAGTAAAAAGCAATTTAATTTAATTTAATTTAATTTAATAAGAAACAAAATGAAAAATCTAAGAAAAAAACATAAAAAAAAAAAAATATAAAGTTTTGTGTAAAAAGAAAAAAAGATTTCATTGCCGCCACTTCGTTCGTCGCTTAATTCATTTCGTCACCAGACACAAAAATAATAATAATCAAAATAAAAACAAAAAATCAAAGTGAAGAAAATTTGCATAAACAATTGCCAAATAAAAAAAAAAAAAATTTGTTGTATTAACTTACCTATTTAGGTGGCGCTCTAATGACGCTATCGCGCGCGCAATAAAACAAAATAAAATATAAAAAAATCAGTGCTGTATTTTTTTGTTTTTTCTTCTTCTGTTTTTGTTTTTGTTTTTGTTTTTGTTATTCTTTTGTCGTGTATGTTTTTGTTTTTTGTCACCAGAAAACTAACGAAACAACTTTAATAAAAAAAAAAGTGAATATTAATCTAAATTAAATTATAAAATTAATGACATAAATAATTTAAATTTAATTTTTTTATATTAAATTTATTTGTTATGTTTGTGTGTGTGTGTGTGTGTGTGAATTCGTAGAGACATTTCAATGTGTGTGTGTGTGTGTTTACGTATTTATGAGTGAAGAGTAAAAAAAAAAAAAGTTGAATTTAAAAAAAAATACTGAAATAAAAGAAACAAAACAACGAAAATAAAATGGAATAAAAAAAAAACCAACAAAAAAAAAAAATTCTGTGGAATTTTTACAACACACAACAAATTTATATTTCGGATAGGTTAGTGTTACACTGTTAGAAAATTTACTTTTTTTCTTTCAATTATATTTCGGAAAGTGGGAAAGGAGGATGGGGGGGGGGGATCCTATGACGACACATTTAAACATTTTTTATGTAATACAATTGCTGGATGTTATCTATAGTCTGTGTTTTTGTCTGTTTCACTTGTAAAACATTTTCTTTGATTTTATTTTTATTTATTTTAAATTTAAATTCAGTGAAATTTTTCATATCTCCTTTTTCGTATATCCTTACTTTCACAACATCACGTTATAATATTGAAGCAGCCAATTTAAATGGTTTTCCAATGTAAATTTTGTGAAGTCTACTTAAATTTGAGCGTGTGCTTGGAACTACGAGTAATTGAATACCTTGGCCTTAAGAATTAAGATGTAAATCCAGCCACTTAGTCTATACTTTCTGTCATTGCGTCTGCCTTTTGACCTTCCAAATTTAAAAAAAATTTACAGTGTACCTATCAGTTTTTTTTTTGTTCTTCTTTTTTCTGTACTCAATAGTTTTTTGTTGCTTAGCTTAGTTTTTTTTTTAAGCAGATCATATAACTTTTAACAATGTATTCTACAAAAAAAAAACCTTGAATTTTGTATTTCTGAAGGACACAGGTCATCGAAATTCGTACAAAAAAGACGTGTGTGTGCATGTGTAGGTATTTGTCTATTTCGTTTTTTTTTTGCTCATTGTCTTATTATTACTGTACTTTTTTTTATTCGTTTTTTCTTTACTTAAATGTTTTTGTTCTATCTCAAGCGACAAATTGAAATAAGAATAAATTTGTGTCTGTCTCTCTTTAAGTTATGAGACATTCTCATGTCTACATCACATGATACAAAGTCAAAAATCCAAAAATGCAATCAAATAAAAAAAATCTATAAGATCCCCGTTGATTATTGAGCAACTTAAAAATTTATTTATTTTAATTCGTTTTAGATTGCGTGGTGGTACCAAGAGACAGTGAAATACATTGTAAATTAATAATAAACGCCATTTTGAATTTCAATTTAATTTTTTTTTAACGCAAATGAAATAAAAAAAAAATTCAACCTGAAATAAGAAAATGTTAATTTTGATGACGAATTCCCGGAACCTAACTTTTTTTATTGATCCCATTCTAAAAATCCAAAATTTTAACGTGAACGATATTGTATCCAGAATAACAATAAAAAAGCCATGAGTATATAAGATAATCGCGTAAAATCTTTAAGAGAAAAAATAAAATTTCAAAATGTATAAAAATAGAAAATGAGAAATTCACAAATCAATCTCATTTCTATTTTTATAATTAACTTTTCTTTTTTGTTTTTGTATTTTTTTTTTTTTTTTTTCGTGAATAAAGTTGTAAATTTTTTTTTTAATGCGTATACTCAAACGGATAAATCTCCGTGAGTGTTCTTTTCTCAATCTAATCATATATTCATCTCTTTTACACATTTCCTATTCACCCACTACTTCCACCTTCTTCTTCTTTGATTTTTTTTTTTTATTCTTTAAAAATATAAATCAAATATGTGTGGTTTCAGATATTTTTTTTTTTTTTTTTGTTAAAACAAGCATAAAAAAGTGTATTTACTGCGGCGTCACTACTGCGAGTAAAAGAGAGAGAGGTCTAAACAAAATTTGGTCACGCATAAAAATATCAGCGTCAAAAAATATATTAAAAGAACGAATGAAGAAAAGTATTAAAAAAAAAACTCATAAACTAAAAAAAAAATAGAGAGACGAATAAAGTTTAAACTAATAAGTGCTAAAATAAAGTTTGAACTTAAGAAAAAAATCCGACACTGTTAAATAAAATTCAACGAATGAAAGAAAATTGAATACAAATTTCAATTCAATTTTTTTTTGTTGTCATTCAATTTTAATTTTCACTTAATTACATAATTCAACATAACGTGTAAAGTCATTATTTTTCAATCAAAGTTAAAATCCAGTAGATTTATATTGAAACATGAATTTAACACAAATTTAGCGTTATAATACATAAAAATCATCACAGAATTGAATATCGTTGCGTTTTGCATGGAGGCGCCAAAAATCTTTCACAAAAGTATCAAAAAATAAAAACAAAAAAAATTTAAAGAAAAAGAAGAAAAAATCTAAAGAAACAAAATGAGAAATAATGCAAAACGTCACAATCAAAACATACTTATTTTACTACGATCAAAAAAATTAAATCATTGAAAGAAGGGAAATTTTTTGAGGGGAGAATATGAAGATACCACGCGTTAGAAATTATTTCAATTATTTAATTTATTTATTTATGAATATAAAAATTATTGCAACAATTTAATAAAGAAAATAAAAGATCAACGACGACGACAATTATTGTCTCTCTTCAATAAAATTTCTTTCTCGAATGAATTTTATTTATCAACAGATTAGAATTGATTAGAATTTAATTGAGTCATTCAGGAGAGATTCTTTAAAATTCTTAGGATTTTGTGTTTTCAATTTTATTATTTTCCTTTTCGTTTCTTTATTTTGTGAAATTAATTTTTAACGAATAATCATTTAAAATTTTCCATGATTAAGATTAAGATAATAGGATGACCTTTTATTCCTCTTATTTATTTATGTCTGTCTATTTTGTCTCTGTTAATTTCCATTGATTATTGAAGATTAATCTCTTATATTGATTTATTTAATTTATTTATAAATTTGAATTTAATAAAATTTCTGTGCCGGTGTGTGTGTGTGTGTGGATGTGGGTGATCTCTTAATTATCAATAGCTATCATATGATCATATATTGATCGATGACAGTAGGGGTCTGGGAAGGGGTTGATCAACATTTTATTCATAATAATGGACGAGGCGACATTAATCTTATGGAATGCGGATTTACTTTCATATTTATTATTTTTATTGTCTCTTTTTAGAATCTATCAAAATAGTTTTTGTTTTTGTTATTTTTTTTTCTTTTAAAGTCAATTCGATCGATTTAATTTAAATCTTTTTCGTCCCGCCATATTTTTGCCAGTATTGTGACATTTAGCGTGTGTTTTAAAATTATACAACAAACACAAATAAACACAGAAAAAAAAATACGTCACTGGAAATAACAGATTTTAAAGAAACATTTGTTGCGCAAAACAATCAATCACCGTGAGAGAGACATCACCTCATCACGTGTTTCTATTTAGCTTTTTTTTTTCTTCTTTTTTCATTAAATTAAATTCTAAAGAAAAACAAAAAAAAAATAGAATATTTAAAATATTCTTATGCATCATCATAAGTTCCACAATGTTCCTTCTTCATCTTTAAGAGAGATGAAGAGTATAAATTAAAGAAAACATCTTAAGAATAAAAAGAAAAAAAAAACATACCAGTAACTAGTTTTTTATTCGCTATCAAAATAATTTCGTCGAATTTAATATTAAAAAAAAAATATATATATAGAAGTAATTTGCATAATAAAATAGACACAAAAAAATGTGAGTCAGTTTTTTTTTATATTCTTTGCGAATGAATTCTTCTTTTTTTTTATGACTTTTTTTTTTCGTTCATCTTCTTTAATTTTTTTTTTGATTTTCTTGTGAATTTTTCTCTCTCCTTGCCTCTTGCGACTCTTGAGGATTTTAATTATACATTTTTTGTTTTTTTTTTTCTTTTTCTTTTGATTTTAAGACTAAAATTAGTATTAATTAAGAAAGACTGAACAAAACTAAAATTGTAAGTTTTAAAAGACAAAAGTTTAACTGCATTTCATTGTGTACATCCATAAACCCATTAACAATAATAACAGTTGCAGTTAAACATACACACACACACACATACATACAAAATAGGCACAACTGAAGGTAGTAAAGTAAATAAATAAAGTAAAACTTATCAGCAGTAGTAATTTTTAAATGCACAATATAAAATTAATTAATTCTATTTTCATTATGAATGTCCCAATTTTTTATTTTATTTTATCTAAAAAGGATTAAAAGTACTTTCACATTAGAAAATTAATTAAGTTTTGTATTTTATACGAGTTTAATTTTAATTATGCTCGTATTTTTTTTTTTTCTTTAATAGCAGAACTTAAATTCTTTTCATTTATAAAAATTGTTTATTGTTTTGTTGTTTTTGTTTTTGTTTTTCGATTTAATATTTATTAAGAATTTGAAATTTGTTTATGTTTATGTTTTTGTTATTGTTATTGTTATTGTTATTGTTATTGTTTTTTTTTAACTCAACCAAAACAATAACAAACATTTTCTTTTTGGCGCAATATTTTCATGAGGTTTTAGATTTATATCTTTATTAGATTTATTCAGAGAAATTTATTTAAAAGTGGTATTAGTGGAATTCTTATAGAAAATTTCACATTCCTGTGAAAACATCAGAGTAGAGAGATTTGTGCCAAAATTTAATTGAAAGCGTTGTAATCGCACATAAGACGCAACAAGTTGCATTTCTTAAATTATTACAAAATATCTTATTTTGTCTTTGTTTCTGATGATTGTTTTTTTTTTATTGCAAAATTGAATTTTGACGTTTTTATTTTTTTGCTACTTCAAAATTTTCAAATATTTTGAAAACAATTTTTAAATTTAAAGAAAAAAATAAATAACAGAAAATGAAATCATCCAATTTTTCTTTTATTAATGCAATCTAAATTATGTACATTACACTGTTTTATTACTCTTTTATGTATATTAAGAATAGTATTATATGTGTATGTGTGTGTGTATCTATTTATTTGTTTTATTTATGAACTTTTCTCTCTTTCTCTCGTAAATATTTACTTACCAAAATCATATTCGAATTATATATTTTTTTTTTACTCTTAAAATATGACTTGCAAAGATGACAGACAACAGTGGGAGGACAAAGGGGGGTTAGAAAAAAAAAAATCAAAACAGAAAATAAAAGAAAAACATTTGATATATTTTCATGTAAACATTGACGCGTGACGCCGAAAAGACAACAAATAGACAGTGTCACACCAACATAATATAAGACAAGTGCAATGAACAAACAGCCGGTACATACGGACAGACAGTTATTATTTTATTTGAAAGTCGTCTGGTGTTTTTTTTTTTATTCTTTTTTTGTTGATGTTTTTTTTTTTAATCGCACACTCACGGAATTTAACAAAATTCATAGAAATATTTATAAAATATATTTTTATTTTTTTTTAATATTATTTCATCATACAATTTTGTTTATTATTATAAAATCAGACATTTTCTTTAATACAGTTTATTTATTGTTATTATTAAAAAATATAATTATGACAGAATTAAGTTAAAGTTACCTACTTCAAATTTTATTTATTATTATTAACATTTTTTTGTTTTATGAAAAATTATTGTGTCACGAGTAGGTGAATTGTGTTTCTACGCGACTAAATGAATAAATGAAAATTGCAATTTTCTCACTCGTAACAGACGAGAAGTATAAATTTTTTTTATTTATATTTTCATTTCATATATAGAAAGAATCAGAATTCAGCTTCTAAATACAATTCCCCCACCCTATTGAACTCGATTTTTAATGTAAAGTTTTGCCAGGTGTTTTTTTTTATACAAATTTAAACAATTAATGTTTTTAAGTGCGGAAAAATATATTAAATTAAATTAAATGTTTTTTCTTACATTTTTTCTGTATATTACAATTTATTTATTATATGTCAAAAAATTATGTCTCTTGTTACACACACACACACATTCTTTGATACAAATCATTTTTAATTTATAATGATTAGTTTAGTTTAGGAATAAAAAGCAAGGTCGTGTTTGTTAGAATTTATTAATGCCAGTCTGTCAAAAAGAATAATAAACTTATGCCGGGTTTCACAACAATTTTAAATTTAACTTAAAATATTGTGTCTCCTTTTTTTTTTCTTAAATTCACAATGGAATTACCTAAGATATTTTCTTCGATTTATACTGGTACTGTGTTTTTCTATTCGACTCCGCTTTCCTATTACGGAAACTAATATTCAACTAGATATTGGATTCTTTCTTCTTCCTTTATAAATTGTTTAATTCATTAATTATTCATTGGATCTTATTTTTTTTCTGCTCAAAAATAATAATCATATCCAGATTCAATTTTAAATTGTAAAAGTGTAAAAAGAAATGTTTCCAATCAAATACCTAACATTTCAAAACTGAAATATTTTTTAGTCTTTTTTTTTAAATAAAAAATTGTCTATTAAATATTTCTAAAAAAATGTGTAATTTTTATAACATAATTTATGAATAATAAAAAATAAATTCTATTGGATTACAAAATATTTTATCACATTTTTTTTACTTTTGGAGAGAGAGAGAGAGAGAGTGAAAAAAAAACACGTTTCCCCTCCATAATGAGGCAAATAAAAAACAGCCAAAGTCAGAGTCAGCCCTTCAATGGCCTCGATTAATAATTCAAAAAAAAAAAAAAAAAAAAGAAGAGAAAAAAGTGGCTGACCTTTGAAAGGTTCTCTTAACTCAAATACATACAATTAAACAAAAAAAATACATATAGGAGTTTTTTGTTGTTGTTCATATCTCTACACATCGTTAAGTATTTGAAACTGTGAAGGTTTCTTATTTACAAAAAAACCTAATCCAAAAAAAAAAAACACTAAAATTTAATGAAAGAGTGTGATTTATTCTGTCAAAAAAAAAAAGAACACACACTAAACAACCATTTTCCGCATGTTTTATTTCCGTCACTTGAAATTCGTCCCTGAACAATTTGATGGCACCTTTTTTTTATGTTTTTTTTATTGTTTTTTATTGTTTTTTATTGTTTTCCGTTTGTTAATTTTTATTCATTAATTAATTATGTATTTAGTGTTGTTGCATTATTGTATTTTAATTTCCTAGTTTTTTGGTGGAATCTTTTAAAAATTCTAACATTCTGATGAAACAAGAATTACTAAACATATAATTAGTGAATTATTCCATAATATTTATATTTTTCTATCAAATAAAATAACTGTAAGATCAACAACATTTGACATTTAATAGAAGTGATTTACTTTGTTCACATTTTTGCATATCACGCACATATAATATATCTGTCCTAACAGACATTTTTATTGGTCAGTTAAAGAAGAATAAGAAGTCTATAATGTTAATTTAGTACGTTAAACTTCTCGATTATTAAGAGAGACCATTTTCTTCCCAAAAAAAAAACAAAAAAAAAAAAATATGAAACAGTGAGAGAAACAAAATTCTCTTATACATATTAAGACGGTATATCACAGGATTTACATATAAAGTTAAATAAATATGCGTGGTCAACTTGAATCTATAATCTATAAATACTTTAGGGCTTTTAGTAGTCGTATATAGATTCAAATCGAAATTGAATTGTTTCATTTACAGATTTATGTTGATTTTTTTTTTCTTATTGTTTTCTTTTTCATCTGTGTTTGTTTATAAATAAATAATCAGAAATGGATTAACCTAAATCAACCCACAGTGTTTTATATTGGGACAATGTTTTAAGTGTTTTTATTTAATAGAATAAATTTAGGAAAGTATTATTTAAGGTTTTTATTTTCATTTTCATTTTCAATTCAAATATATCGAATACGTACTTTTGTTTTAATAAAAAATAATAATTTATATTTTTTTTTGGTTAAATTGGGTTTTAATGGGTTAATCAATAGGTGAATCACTATAAACAAATAAGTACGTATTAATGATTATTCCAATTAAAACATCTTCATCGCCTTCTTCAACAAATCACCACTATAATAAAACTATAAAATATAAACCTGTTTTGACTCATCCTTGTAAAATTTATTACATAAAAATAAATATAAAACTATGTGAAATCTTCTTAAAAACATGTAAGGTACACTGTAAAAAAACTAATTAAGGCCGGTTTGTTCACCGGTTGTAGTTGGAATGGAGAATGTGTGATGAAATTATAAGATCATTTAATTGTTACGAATAGACTTTTATATATTTTTATTGCTGGTTGCTTTTTTATGAGGAATTAGGATGTTGCAACAAAATATACCATTGAGTATTTTGTTCCTGATTTATTCAGTTATTTCTTTCTGTGTGGATATAAATATGTGTGTCTCTATTACAACAAGTAGAAGAAGAAGTACATTTGACCTCCTTATATTTTATTTCTCTTCTCCTCCTCCTCCTTCTTCATATCTTTTATCCTCATTCTTCATCACATTAACCATTGCGCTAACTCTCCCTTCTCCTCCTACTCGTGCTCTTTAATAATGTTATATTTGACATCCGATTACATAAGATGTGTCCGTTCATGCATGATGAATTTGTCTCTACACTACGCAAAACTAAAGACATTGTAGTGGAATCTAGTTAAGAGTTTAGGAGGAGAAAATAGTCAGTAACATTTGTTAGGAGGTGGTTGTGAAGGGTTGGAGTTTTTAGTATATATAGTTTTAGGTTATCGTAGGAATGAGTTGAAATTGGAGTAGAGGAACTCAGTAAAATAAAAAAAAAAGGAAATATTCAAATATACAAACAAACAACAAGAATAAATGGTATAGAGAGAAAAGAAAAAATATAAAAGGAAGTTTTCAATATTATTTGAATATTGAAATAGTAGAGGGTTAATGTTGATATGTGTGTGACATCAGAATAATGCTACAAGAAAAAAAAAACAGAAAGAAAAGTTTAGAAAAAGTCAAAAGAAAATAAAAAAAAAACTACCCTCGAGTTATTCTATTTTAAGTTGTGTTGAAGGATTCAAACGGAAAACGGCAACAAATAAAAAGAAAAGAAAAGATAAAAAAAACGTAAAATTGTACCGGGAAAAACATTATTAAATTTATTTCAAAACTTTTTTCTTCTTTTCTTCTTATTATTATTTTGTTCCCTTCTTATTATTATTATCCTTCTATCTTTTGTGTTAACCCTAGTTAAACGATCTTTCCTCTTTTCATTTTCATTTTTCAATGAAATCAATTCAATTTTTCCAATAACAAAAAAAAAAGAAATTTTTTTAAAAATGAATCAATAAGATATTATAAGTTTTGGCACTAAAAGACAGAATTTTTCTTTTGTTAATCCTATCAAAGAGGCAAGGAGTTTCTATTCCCTCATTACCTGTAAATAAATGACCATTTACTTGTTTTAAATAGATTATAGTTTATTCCATCAATTAATTACTGTAAGTTAGATTCTTAATAATTTTTTTGGTATATATTTGGAAATTGTAACTAGTAAAGAATAATTTATTGTCAATTACCCAATGGAACGCTTCCCCCATCCGTATTCACACGCATTATAACTTGACTCATTCCTTCACTCATTCTCTCACTCACTTAATAAAAGCTATATTCTTAAATTGTATAGTTAATAACTTAAGAATATTTTTTTATAATCATCGTCTATCAAAACTATAAATACTTCACTCAATTTGTCTTTTGATTAATGTAAGTTAAGTTAATATAAATGATTATTACTGTATCAGGAAAATGTACGGGAGAATGAAAAGCGGGTGTTAACATCTATCTGTGTGAATGTTAATATTATTTTTATTGTATATTTATATTTAGTACAATAAAATAGTAAACTATAACAATTGTTTGTTTGTAAAAAAGTGTAACTTAAACACTGTACGGAGAAGTGTAAAGAGAATATTTTATAATATATTTTAATGTGACCTAAATCAACGTGTTACTTGATTTTGATCATCTCTATTTATTTTATTATTATTATTATTATTATTATTATTATAAACAGGGTGGTCAGTCATTGCACAAATGCAATTGTAACACAGAAATTATATTCAGGAATTCCACTTGAATATATCGATTGATTATAAACGCCATAACTCTTTTCCTCTTTTTTTATCAAGAAATTTAAAATTTATTTTCTTTAAATTTTTGTTGTGAGCAATTTAATTCAATTAAATCTGTTATAGCTAAAATTTAAAATTATGATTGTGTAAGCAAAACCAAAAGGGCTAATAAAATACATTACTCAATAAACTCATAATTTCATCTCTGTCCATCTTTTTACGTAACAATAAAAATTGGTTACACTTTATCACTTCATGTGTCTTTTATTACATTGCATGTTGCATTTTTGTGTATTATTTATTCGTTTGGTTTGTGTTTTTTCTTTCTTATTATTTGGCTTCGTCTTTAAAGTTCATTAAAAAAAGTGTTAAAAAAACTATAAATGTTATTTAATATTTTATAACTTAAGTTTAATTTTAATAAAATGTCAACCCCATTCAAATAAAAAAACTATAAATTTATCTTCTGTTTAACTGAAACATATATACACACACACACATCACACATGCATACGAAAGTCATATATTCATGTGATATAGACAATTTTTTTTTGTATTCGTTGTGTTTCTTTTCTCCTTTTGATGACGATTGGGTAAAAAAATTTTCACCGTTTTGTCGTCATATTGGCGCCCCTTATTCTCTATTTTCTATTCTATAATATTATGAAAGTAAACTTGTGATAGAATATTCTGATCATTGTCGTCGTCGTCGTTGTTGTCGTCTGTAACACAAATTTCTAGTTCATGTTTAGTAGTGGCTGCTTGAAGTTGCTGCTTTATTCTAAAACTGAGACAACTTTATAAAAGGGTTTAAACATTTTTTCGTTTGTATTTATTTATTAAGATTAAAATTGAATCGCGTGAGTCATTTTTTAGTTTTTTGTCGACAGAATCCGATTTGGAAAATTAATTTATTTAAGCTAAACAGAACAAGAAAAATTTCATAATTGTTTTCAATTAAAATTATTTGTTGACATAAATAAAATACAATTGAGAAATGGATCCGAATCTTAGGCGTTAAAAATAAATGATTTAATTTAAGGATATCTCTGTTAGGACGCGCCACGACGGTGTTACGTCACACCGCGACAATTTATTGTTATCTCGTGTCGCTTCGCGTTTTTCGTTTACACAATTTTTTTTTATTTTAACATTTTAGGATTTTTCCTTGTTTCTTTTTTAGTTTTTAGTTGTTTTTTTTGAGGCGCTTCTATCCACATACAATCAGTTTTTATATTTTATTCATTTTTTTCCACATCTCTTCATTTCTTTAAAAAATAAAATACTTCCATAAAAGTAGTGAAATACAGACGCACACATATTCTGACTTACATGGGCGAATCCACCTACATACACACACACACACTTATATAAATAAAGAGGCTGTGAAAGATTCACACAATATAAAATAATATATTTTCTTTTTTGTCATTTGTACCACGAAAACGACCTAACATTTGCATGAACATTTATTTTTACGCGATAAAACGAAAGAACGAGATGAATAGAATTGAGAATTTAAACTTTTTTTTATAAGAAAACTATAATCCAATAAAAATGTATTTGGATTTGACGATGATACTTAAAATAATCATGATGATGATGATGATAAATGTGCTGGAGTAAAAATGTGATGATGCAAAAAAAGATAATTTAAATTCTCTTCATCCTTTAACGAAGTAATAATAATAAATTAATATTAATTAATAAGTGATAAAGGTCACGACACTTTTCTCTATTGGATGTAAAATCTAAATTGAATAATGTCACAGTCGAGAATGTAATAATAATAATTGCTAATTAATTAATTTACTTTAAATATTATTTTCCATTTGATCACTTAATAAATGTATTGTTATGTGTGTGTGTTTGCTTACGTTATTGTCGTGTGTCATCGTGCAAGCAATACACAAACGCCGCTTTAATGCAATAAATAATTTTATACTTTTCTTTAAATTAAATAAAACTATTTTCGGATTTTATAATAAAAAATTTCATTGCTGCAATTCATTTTGACATTTTTTATTTATTTATTTTATGCATTAAAGTCACGCCTGAAAATTTAAAACAGAAACTGAAACCAAAATGTAAATTTTTTGACCCATTTGATTCAGGGATTATTACACAATTATTTCATAATTTTATTTTTTATTTTTTTTATCATTTCTCTCTTAAGGAAAATGGGTTAATTGTATGAACGTCAGTTTTTTTTTCTTCTAATTTTTTAATTAAAGTTTTCTTCTTAAACAATTACAAATAAATTGTTTCTATTTAATTTTATGTTTCCAGTTTTAATTTGAAGCAATTTGAAAGATTTCAGAAAACGGAAAATAATTAAAAGAAGAAATCTATTTCCAATTTTCCTTAACCTATAAACACTTAAAGAAAAATCATCTTTTGGGATAAAAATATAATAAGAAAACCATAAATAAGTTAAAATGTCAAGAAAATACTAAAAATAAAAATTCATACTTACTTTTATGTTATCCAGAATGAGAAATAAAGTCAAGTCAGTTGTAGTGTTTGTGTAGTAAAAAAAAATGAAGAAGACTCGTCATCTAAATAAACCACTCAACTCAAATAAATAGCGTTGAAATGTTAAACTCATTTCGTCTGACATATGAAAAATACTTCACTCTTACGAAATAGTCCATTTATATAATATGTTAGGAGAAGGTACATACTAAAAATATTCATTTATATGGCAGTGTTTCAGAAGAAGAAGAAAAAAAACTTGGAAAAATATGCATTCCGCACTTTTTTCACTTTTTTACGATCATTTTTTCAAATATGACTTCATTTCATTATCGTTTCATTTTCATTTTTCTCCATTCCATTGATGATACTGAATGGGATGTTAGTATCAGAAGATCAATGAGAATAAAAAAAATTATAGTATAAGTGAGAAGGATCCACAAAATCCACAAAAAAAAAAGAAACTCTTTTCAAACAAATTTAACTCATTCTTCTTTCATCACCCATCATTTCTATAACACACACGACCATCACCAGTCATCATCAATTTTATTACGGGTAATTCATACATTTGAAATTTTCATACATGAGTATTTTTTGTTGTTGGGTTTGCGAAGAGAAGAAAGTTTTTTTTCTTTCTTTTTTAAAGCCAAAATAATAATCATAATAATAAATTGATCGTATATTTTCTATCGCAAAAATTTCCTTTTTTTTTCTTACCACTCTCTTTTTTAAAACGATTCCTTCCCTATCCGGATGTTCTGTGTGATGTCATTTCACTCTTTCTTTAATAACAGGAGTTCTCAAACTATTCAAGTAGCAACTCCGTGCCTATCATTAAATTATTAAATAAAAAGGAATAAGTATGCAATGGAAGTGATTTCAACCAACGCTCAAAATCATTAGAGGTCACTATTGGGTCGCGGACCACAGTTTGAGAAACACTGTTACTGTCGCTTCTGGTGTAATATTCATTCGGTTTTGTTAGTTCATCTTCATGCATTAACTTCTTTTCTTTTTTTTTTTTTAGTAGATAAAATATACTTTATAGAGAATATTATTTTTAGTTGAGAGAATTATTTTGGATAAAAGTGTGTTCAGTGTGTGTATGTGAGCTTGTATCATGTTTTGTGGGGGTATAAATATAGAAATAGGAAATAAAAATAAAATAAAGTACGAATAGATTTTCCAGAATATCAAATTTTATTTATAGGAATAAAAATAATTATATGCTTATATGTTTTTTTTTGTATATTTATGGAAAGTGCCTCTATTCGCACACGGCGGCGTAATATAAAGTTATAAAAAATCTAACGCAGTTTCTGAGAGATATATCCGTAACAGAAATAAAAAATTATATTATAGACTTTCCCATCTTTTCACTCTCTATTTTTTCTTCTGTTTTAGTTTCCTTTCTTTATTTTAATGTTAATCCCTTTTGTTTTCCGTAAAAATCTTTGTTTTATTGATGATAATAATAATATTTAATCCACTTTTTCTTCTTCTTGTTCATTTTCATTTTCATAATAATAAAATAAGAATAAAGTCAAATATTGAGTAAAAGTGAAATTGGTAAAGAGCTTAAAGTGTGAGGGTGAAGGGGAAGTTTAGTGAGAGCACAGATAAAAGACCAAATGAAACGACATTTTGTCTCGGATATTCTCATTCCAAATAGTCTGTCTGTCTAACTTCTATATTTCTCCTTTTTTCCATTTCCCCTTTCCACATCGACACAAAATTAAATTAAACAAATTGGAAAATCCTTTTCTTTCTTTTCTGTCCGTACGTAAAATGAAAAAAAAAAAAAATCCCGACAAAAGAAGAAGAATGATTTTTATATCTTTTCAATATCATTTTGTTTACAAAATACCCAATCACGATAAAATCCTGTTCGGTTTTTTTTTTTCTACCACCCTTTCATCAAATACTGTACATAAAACGATTAGGCATGGTCCAGATAAGATTTATGACCGCACTTTTCCTTTAAACGTCCATGGAATTTTATTTAGAAAGTTTTTCTTATTTTCGGAATGTTATTTATTGAAAATTTCTATTTTGTGTATTGAAAATTTTTTAATCGATTTGACCTGGAAATTTCTTGAATTATGTAAATTTTGTGAAATGTACCTGAAGTTGTGGTCATATCCCAATTCTCAAATTTCTTATTTTATTTTTACTTTTTTGTGTAAATGTTCAAGTTTTCTTTCTTCTTAAATTATAAATGTAAATAAATTCATAGCCAATCATTTGAGTTGAATCTTAGGTCCATGGGGTTTTTTTTTTCATGTTTTGAAAAACTATAAAAGTTATTGAGTAAAAATGTATTATCGTTTTGTTCATTCTTTTCTCCCTCTGAGACTTTTAGTCCATTCAATACTATGAATATTCCCTTAAATCTATCCGTATCTTTATCTCTTTCAGTCTTTCTTCTTCATAAGATTTAGCTAAGAATAGTTTTATAGTTCTTTAGTTTATTCTTTTCTTTTTTTTCTAACAAATTTATTACATTTTTTTTCTCTCCTAAAACAATGAATTCGCTAGAAATGTAAAAACTGAAAACTTTGGCAATAATTGGTTACTTAGGAAAATTAAATAATGTAAGATTATACTCATTCCATTATTGTGAATAAAATATCTTCAAAGTGTATTGATTGTAAATTGTCTCTTTCCTTCTTAAATTATGAATATTTTTCTCTTTGACTCCCCCTTTCTTACCTCTCTCTCTCTCATCCCACAAGCAGTTTAATATTTTCCTGATAGTTTATTAGTTAGTAAAATTCTATTATAGATTTTGTCCTTTTTTTTGTTAAATGTGGCGACAAAACACAAGAAATTAACAAGCAAACTTAAGAAAACTGTTTCTGATCTTATATTTAGAAGAAAATTAATCCTATGTAATTTAGCTCCTTTGTCCCAAAGATGACGATAATATTTCAGTTAATAAGCGTCTATGTATTTAGTCTCTTGATTTAAATTCTCAATTTATTAATGAAAACGAAAAAAAAATTCACTGTTATTAGTTTTTCAGTTAAATTCCTTCTTGGTTTTATTTCAAGAGAAGAAGCAAAAAAAAAAATGCGATCTTTCAAATTCGTGTTTCCAGACTTAAACCCAGACCAGACCCGCTCACGTTTTTTTAGTTTTTTTCTTTTCTTTTTCTGATTGTTTTGGATTTTTGTTGTTGTACGGTAAATGCAATTTGAGACTCGTCTTTTGCTCATTTCCAAAGTCAATAATTTCTTCTTTATTCTATACTTTTTTTCTTCAGTCTTTTGATTATGTTCATTGAAAATATTCCTTTTCATCGCTATCAAAAGATTTGATCAGGCATATCGCGTTTTCGTTGTTTGCGGTTTTATTTATTTTTTTTTTCGTTCTTCTCGTTCTCTTTTTTTTCATCTTTATTCTTTACTTTGTTTATTTTTTTTTTTTTTTGGCTTTTGCAACATTGTGGTAAAAGATTTCGGTTTTTATATTTTGGTATGGAAATAAATCTGGTTGTCTGACTTTATCTGTCTCGAAAATTTTGTTATAGTTGTTGTATTTTTTTTTTTTGTGTTCTTTGACTTTTGTATGTAAAGAAAATAAATAAATGAGAGAGACAAACAAGAAATTTAAAAATAAATAAATATAAGATTAATAATATTATTGAGTTGGTCAAATTGGTCGATCGTTGACCGTAAATTATTTGTTTTTTTTTTCTTGTGTTTTCAATTATTTATTAAAATACAACAATAACAAAAATTTAAAAATATTTTTGTGGATTCATTTTTTACCAGATTAAAGATTTTGAAACATTAATTTTTGACACTTATTGATACTTTGTACAAATTTTAAGCTATATGAAAAATGATGTTTAATTATTCCAGCGGGAAAGGGGAAAGGGATAGTAAAGAAGTCATGGAGTTAAATAAATCTGCGGTCTTAGTTCAATAATATTGATTAAATTACGATATCAGGATATTCTAATTTTCCTTGAACAAACGATCAATTGATTAAATTATAAATGTTAAATATTTATTAATCGCTCGTTCTCTTTCACTCTTTTTGTTCAAATATCTAATTTAAATATTTTCTTTTTGTTTCCTTTTTTCTGTCTTTACCTTTTTTTTTCAATTGAATAAATATAAAATGAAAATATTGTCCCACTCTCTCTATCTTTCTTCTCTCCTCTAAATTAATTTGATTGAAGTTTTTTTCCTTTTTATATAAATGAAAGTAGTTAATTTATTATTTATAATGTGTTCAGTAATTGTTCGAGCAAAATGAACAATAAAGTGGAAGAAGAAGAAGAAAATCGAATCAAAATCAAAAAGAAACAGATTAGGGTTTGAATGTAATTGTTGTGTAATGATACCTATTTCATTAATTAATAATGATGTCGTCACAAATTATCTATAAATAATATTGATCTTGTGAAAACCACCATCACCAATTCCACCCTTCCTCCATTACTATGTAGAAAGAATACTACACAACACAAAAAAAAAAACACAATGAAACAAAATGAAATGAAAAAGAAAGAAAATCTGATTTGAATTTAACGAAAATAAATCGTTGAGAGGCAAAAAAAAAAGAAGGAAAATAGAAAAAAGAAGAAAAGAGGGATTTTAAAGAAGAAAAAAAAGGCGACATGCAACATAAACTTGACATAAGAGTTGTCCATTGAATTGATATAAATCACTTAAAATAATGTTGGGTGGAAAGTTTTAACTTTGTGTGTGTGTGTGTGTGTGTGTGTGAGTTATCATGTAGTTCTAAAGGAAATTTTGGTGGGGTTGGGGAGATGGAAGGAGGGATCAAAAATAGAAAATTATGTAAATGTAAAACATTCAAAAGTTACACACAAAAAGACACAAGTTCAATACTTTTTTTCTTTCTTTTTATTTAAATGTAAAAAGGGTGACAAAATGCAAATAAATTCCTTTTTTATCTCTTTTTTTTTTTTTTGGAAAAAGTGAAAAAGTCAAAAGTCTCGAACTTTCTTCGTGAAAATAAGATAAATTCTTGTACTGGATTTGTAAGACTTTTAAAGTGGTTTTTCTTTCAATTTTAACAATTGATAGGAAAAATTTAATCGCAGAACTTCATGTACAATTTTTTTTGTAGTCAACAAATTATAAAAGTTAGCAAAAATTCTTTCTAATCAATTGTTCTTGATAAAAGTTTTGTGTATTTACAATTAGATTTCATTGCCTTATTAATAGACTCTGTCAAATATATATAAAAATCTACAATAATTTTCTCAGTAGGTAATCATAGTCGGTTTAATTTTTTACATTGATTTCAATAAGGAAACTTAAAAACATAATTGAATAATTTCTGTTAATTTTTAATAATTAAAGAAAAGTTTAAATAAATTTTCTTTTGTATTTTTTACAGAATTCAATTCGTCACAATTTATCCTTACACAATCGATTTGTGAGAGTACAAAATGAAGGAACTGGTAAATCATCTTGGTGGATGCTTAATCCGGATGCAAAACCAGGTAAATAAATTTTCATATTAATTATTTTTAATTATTTTTAATTTTTTTTTTTATTAAAATTTCCTTTTTTTCCAAATTTTGCTTCTTTCTTTTTATAAGAACGAAGAAGAAAAAGTAAGAAAGTGAAACTGTGAAAAAATTAAAATAATTAAAAATTAATTATTTCTTTTATTATCAAAATTTTGTTTGTTTGTTTTTCTTTTTTTTTCTTTTTTTTTTTTTCTCTCTTTTTTTCGTTGAAAAACTTTCTGAAGGTAAATCAGTACGTAGACGGGCAGCCTCAATGGAAACATCGAAATTTGAAAAACGTCGAGGACGTGCGAAAAAACGTGTTGAAGCTTTGAGGAATGCACAGGCATTGGGTATAACTGGTGTATTAAATGATGCAACACCATCACCACGTAGCAGTGTTAGTGAAGGTCTTGATCTATTTCCTGAGAGTCCACTTCACAGGTAAGGATCAACTCTATGAATTAAATATACAGGAAGATGGGGGGGATGTGTGCTTTTATTCCTCCCCTTTTTTTTTGTTTTTTTTTTATTTCGGAGGAATTGTAAAATTTGAATTTTTTTTTAATCGAATTCTTTTAAAATATTTTTAGCTTTTGATGTGTTTTTTGCATTTATAATAAAAAATAAGTAGAAGGTAGATTCTAGTACATACTTTTTTTTTAAGTAAATTATTGCTTTAGAATTTTTCCGATTTTGCAATTTAAAAAAAAAAATCTTAAAATTGTTTTTTTTTTTGTTTTTTTAAATTTACAAAAAAAATTTTTTTTGTTTATTTTTAATTTTTCTTTTGTTTATTTTTTTGTTTTATTTTTGTTTTACGTTATTTTTTTTTTTTTTTTCTTTTCTCTTCGATTATTAATTAGTGGTTTTCAACTATCACCTGATTTTCGTCAACGTGCATCATCAAATGCTAGTTCATGTGGTCGTTTAAGTCCAATACCAGCTGTTGGTATTGAATCAGATTGGGGTTTTTCACCATCAAAACAGGAATATACACAACAACAAAGTACACCAACAGTTGGTGTTGGTTCATCAGCATCACAATCACAACTAGATCAATTAGCTGGATCACTTGCTGATGATTTAACATTACAGAATGACTTTATGCAAGGGTCAGTATTTTATTATTTATTTGTTTTTTCTTTTCTTTTGTTTTTATTTTTTATTAATTTTCTTTTTTTTCAAAATTCATAATTTTTCTTAATTTAATTTTAATTTAATTTTTTTTGTTTTTATTTTTGTAAAAATTATTATCATTGTTGTTGTTGTTTTGTATTTTCATTTTTTCTCTGCACTTTTTCATAGTTACGTTTTCGAAGAAAATTTTTATTTTATCAATTTGCATGATAAAGAAAAAGAAGAAAAAGAAGTAGAATTGTTTTCTTCTTTTTTTTTTTAATTCTCTAAATTCTTGGCTTTCTTTTCATAAAATAAGTAGAATAATAAAGTCGAATAATAAACGTTTATAAAAATCTTAAATCTATATAAATGTTTGTGTATTTGAGTTCATTTTAATTTGATAAAGTAGAGTAGAGCCAAATAGAAGGACCATTTTTATTTTATTTTATTTCTGTTTTTTTTTTTTTTGCTTTCCTTTCTTCTATTCTCCTTAAATAAATAAATAAAAAGTTCTTCACTAGGTTGTTATGTAGATTTGACGTCATAAGAATTACTTTTTTTTTATTTCTAACAATTTTTCTTTGGCTTCTCAAATTCGTTAATTTTTTTTTTTGCTATGATGACGTCAAGTATAATATTTTTTTTGTATTGAAACAATTTGTAGTCGCCAATTTGTAATTAAATTTTAATTTACATAAAAAAAAAAATACTTGATTACTCTTTTTAAAACAGTTAAATTCATAAGAAAGATTAAGTGAGTAAGATTAAGCTTAAGTACGAAATTAAAACTTTATAAGTGTTTAAAGCTTTTAATGGATTTAGTTGTTTTTTTTTTTACAAATTTTCTACCTAAATGGAATGTTTGATTTTTTTTTTTATGATCGGGTCACTCTAAGGTCTAACCGTTCGAGTCGAATATTCTGGAGAGGAGGTTGCACTCTGTATTCTCGATGATTTTTTTAATTAAACATTTTTTCTATTTTTAAAATAATTTTTTGGTTTCTTTAATTTAATTTTCAAAAAAAAAAAAAAAAACAAAAAGAACAAAAAACTGGTTGATTAAGTCAAGAAGAACAACTACGAGAAAAAAAAAACAATCTTCCGGAAAGACGAGACATTATTGACAAGGTCAAATTATATGTCTGTCGAACTTGAAATTACTTTTAAAAGAAGACATAATGAATATAACAAAAAAAAAAAAAAGAAGATAAATCATTACTAAATAAAAAATTTGATGGGAAAGACAAGAATTTTTTTTTTTTAAATTTTTTTTATGTAAATCCGATTTGTTTTTAGAAACAACAAAATAAAAACTACTATATTCTTGCCCAGACTTAGACGAGACAAAATAATTAATCAAAAGAAATACTAATATTTTTTACTACACCTTCTCTCTTTCTAACTCTGTCATTCTCTTTGTCATTCTCTCTGTTCTCTCTGTTCTAAACAAAATCAAAAAAAAAAAAAAAATTGAAATTTGTTATTTTTTTTATATTTATTTGTATATTTTTTTATTCCTAATTCTATTGATCATCATATGTATGGAATAGATTTACAAGAGTGTCACAAATGCACAATCAACCACCACCACCTTATCAGCCACCTCAACCGTATTCATTACATGCAACAGTTGCACAATCTTATTGTATGCAACAACAACAAAATCAATGTCCGATACATCGTTTACAACAATGTACATGTATGCATCAAAATAGTACAAGAGATGTAAGTATTTTCTATTTTCTATATATTATGTAATAGTAATTTATTAGAGCGTATTATGTATTCAAATCACATGAATATAATTTCATAAAATCATTCTTTCAAAAATAATTTATTCACACTTTAAAAGAAAAAGTCAATATTTACTCATCTCATCAATTTTAAATCTATCAACTTATGAAATATTTGAGCGTAAAACTATTTATTTTCGTTTAATTAATTTATTAACTTTAAATATTCCATATGGTATGATTTCTTAGAATTTAAAAAACGATTTTCTCTGATTATAATTTGTTTGTATTTTTTTAGAGTATGTCACCAGCATCTGGTACAGGAATGTCACCATCTTATCCACACAGTGAACCATCACCAGATCCATTGGGTAGTTATAATTCAGTACTACTTGGTTCACGTATGGCTCCACGGCCACCATCAAATAGTCCACCATTAACACCAATTCAATCACAACTTAATGGTAATTATTTTATAACTTCAATTTTCTAAATAAAATTAATTCTTAAATTTTTTTTTCTTTACAATTTTAAGATGCACCATCAACATTAATGGGACAATTTATGGAAGCGCTCAATAGTCAAACACCAGTTTTAGATGATTTTAATATTGACACATTCCCTGGTGGTCTTGTTTGTAATGTTGATGAGGTGAGTTGTAAAAATAATAACAATCGTAATTTAAACAAAAAAAAAGTAATGGTCATAATTTATCAGAGGAAATTTAATTATCTTTAATTGAAACATCAAATTAATTCTTTTTGTTTTCAATGAAAAATAAATTTTTGCCTTCGATAAATATGATGGCCCACATAAGGATTCCGAACATTTTTAATTGTTCCGAAATGTTAAAAATTTCATATTTTTCTTTATAATTTGAATAATGATAAGTTTTTCACATTTTGTTTAATGGTTTCCTTAACGCGCAACAAAAACTAACAACGAGAATAAATTTATACGATTCAAAAAAATAAGTCATGTTTTCAGGTAATCAAACATGAATTAAGTATGGATGGTTCATTGGATTTTAATTTTCCAATGTCACATCATTCAACATATGGATCACATCAAAATAATAATACACAAGAGGGTACATTGGCAACATCACAAAATCAAACAACACCATCACATTCACAAGTACAATATTCAGCTAGAACAAGTGTAACACCACCATCATGGGTGCATTAGAACTTAATAAAAAAAAATAAAATAAAATAAAAAGGAAAATTATTTAAAGAAAAAATAGGAAAAAAAGGTAAGAAAAAAAACAATTTTTCTTTTGTTACATAATTAAAATTCTTAACAAAACAAAATAAAAGTAATTACTGAGCAGTCAATACAAGGTACTGAACGATCGGCCAACAATCATTAATTTTGTCCTCCTTCATGATTTCTGTAATTAATTATTATTGAAATTTTGAAATTCTTTAAATGACTTCTTGTAAGTTCCACCCAAAATTTTTTATTAATAGTGTGTTCACAATAACTCAAATATTATTGAAATGATGTTGGATTATCTGACTATTCTGATATATCGTTGCTTCCTCTTTAAACCAAATCCTGTTTTTTTATTAATTTCTTATTATTTCAAGTTTTGATGTAAAGGTTTCATTGTTTTCTGATTCAGGATCTCGTTTAGAATGCGCTCCATTTCTTCCTTTATTGTTACTTCTATTTATTTTATTGACACAAGCGTAGGTGGTAAGAGTGATCGTGATCGAAAGCAAAAAAAAAAAAAAATCAAAAATTAACAAAGTTAATTTTTTTAATGCGCGTAGGCGAAGGTTAAAAATTTTCTTCTTCAAAATATTCACTTCTGTTTTTTTTCCTCACTTCATCTATAAGTTAATATTTTTACCGCTCATCACACAAAATTTATTCCGTCGGTTGCACAATTTTTTTTCACCCGAATGATTACATCTTGTATTATTTATTTTATGTGTTTCCTTCTTGTATGTTGTATGTGTATACAAGTATTTTATGTATGTGTATATTACATAATATAACAACACCGGCAATTGTTTAGTCCAACATTAAGAATCTTGTTTTTTCTCATTCCTCCCTTTAAAAGAATTTTTTTTTGTTTCTCTTGTTTAGGATTTTTAATCGTCCTACAAACTTTCGTTCTTCCATCTCATTCTTTTCTCTTTCTCTTCTCAAATCAACCAACCACCCCTCTAACAGAAAAAAAAACAGAGAGTTGATTGATCTTTTTAAATGTAGAGGGCAGTCAAGTGTAGAAACAGACGATTAGTATAAATTATGCAAGGAATTATAATAAAAATGAATTGAAGAAGAAATTTTTTTCTTCTTCTTAAGTTTCTCGCTGAAATGAAAGAAAGAAAGAAAGAAATCTTATTTTTTTATTGCTTGAATTTTTTTTGTTTCTCTTTTTACTTCTTTTTCTTTTCGTCTTAAATAATAATTTCTTCTTTTTTTTTTTGTAATTGGAAAAATTAAGTAAAGCTTCTTCTTTTTTTCCTTCTTATAAAGAGAAAACAAAAATTTAAATTTAATGGATTAATTTTGTTTATATAAATTATTATTATAAAATAAATAATATATTCTTACGTTTTTCCATACAAATACAATCAACCAATCTGAAAAAATGCGTAAAGGAAAAAAAAAATTAACTTGAAGTTTGGAATGTTATTTGAAGAGGAGAAAAAAAATCAAGAACAAAATTTGTCTTCATAATTTTCCATTTCGTCGTTAAACCGACGTAAAGTAAGAGGAAAAAATTTAAAAACTTTTTAAATTGGTTTTTAGAATATTTAATTTACAAAAACAACAAAAGTATACATAAGAAAAAAAAACTTCCTTCCTCTCTTCCCATAAAATTTTCTTTCATGCATATGAATATATGTTTTATATACAGTCATTTAGTCAATCTCATCACACATCATCTTATCATCTCTCATCTCTTCATTCGGAGGGAAAACTTTTACTTTCGTTTTAAAGTTAAATATTTTTTTTTTTTTTTTCTTTAAACCAAAAATCAAATTTTAATTTTCCACACTTGCTTTTCGTCTTAATACACTCCTTTAATGTGGTGTAATCGGTGTGACATCCCTTTACAATTTTTATTCCTAAAAAAAAAGGGGGAGTTCCATTACTTCTTTAAACATTCATAAATATATTCTGTCTCATGCCTATGTTATGTTATAACGAAGAAGAAGAAGAAGAAACTCCACGCATCAAAAAAGTAAGAAAAAAAAAGAAGCATAACAATTTGATGTCTTATCTTACATAATTTTGTTTATCCTTCCTTCCTTCCCTTCCCATGTTATACTATCAACCATCTCACACACATCCTTTTAAATCCTTCTTCTTTCTCTCATAAATAAATTGACAAATTTTGTATCAACGATTGGATGATAAAGGCAAGGAAAGAAAAAAAAAATTTTTTTTGATGGAAATTTGAAATGATGATAGAAGAGTGAGATAATGAGATGAGAATGGGAGAAGAATTTTGATGTGTTGGAATAAAAGGGATAAAAATGTATATGTTTAAGGAAGTAAATGATGTGATGAAGATAATGCAAAAATAAGAAAGGATGAGAATAGAAAAAGAAAAGAAGAAGCAGGTCATAATAATTATGTCAAATATCGTAATAATAATAATAATAAGTCATGAATTATTAATTACATAGTTAGATCTAGCGTAAAATTTTTCCTTTTCATCCCAGTCTTCTTCTTCTTATTCATAATCATCATCATCCTCTAGTCTCTGATAAAGCGTTGAAGCGATAAAGGTATCGTCTGTTGTTGCCAGTAGTTACCCATATATTCTATCTATCTATCTACCTAACTATCTAGTATTATACATCCATATGTGTGTATATATGTGTGTGTGTGTATATAACATATTTTACAAAATATAATAAATAATATAGAAATCAGGTTCAATCAAATGTAGCTATATAATAATGATGGATTTTGCATGAAAATTTGGGGAATAATCATTCATCCTATTTCTCTATATTTTCTGTCAATTCAATATTTTCAATATAACTAAAGTGTAACAATAAAATATAGAGAATTTTGTATATATTTCACATCTCATTTCTATGATTATGTGTATTTATTTATTCTATTGAGATTTTATTATTAACTCTTAGGAAATAGGATAAGGATACCAAATTTTATGCTTTATTGCTTTATTTAAATATTAAATATATTAAAGTTGTCTTGTTCTCTTAAGAATTTTCGAATTTTAGATAATTCTAATAATCGAACTATTCGATTTTTTAATTCTTTCAACATTTTAAGCAGCAACACCTTATGTAGGATTGAAACAATTATTAATTCTGTTGAATGGAAAGTTTATTTAATTCAATTAATTCTGGTATTTCTTCTGAGAAATTAATTGATGAGTTTCTGAGAATATTTTTTTAAAAAAAAATACGCTTCTGGAATTTTCTAGAGTAATCAAAGTTAGTTTCAATTATTCAGGAGTAGTCCAATTGATTACAATTATTATTATTTTAACTGAAGTACTCAGGAATTTGAAATCTAACATCAAATATTTTTGGACTGAGTTCTAACGTAAAACTATTTACGATTTGATTCCTATGAAGAATATATTGATTGAAATATTTTAGACTTTGCAACTTAAGTTTTTTTTTTAATTTGAACCAAACGAAACATATGAAAATTGAACTTTGATTAATAAATTGAACTTTATTATCATCAAGTGCTCGTCAATAAAGTCAATAGCATCTGAAGCATTTATAATAAGAATGAAAAATAATAAGAAAATATTAATTTTTGCATTTTGTTTTTATTCGATTATTTTAGAATAAGGATGATCCAACTGCGTTATAAAATTACTTTATTGTATGTAAATCAGTTCGATTGAATTTTAGAAATTAATTGTAGAAAGTAATTCGAAATGGATCTTCTAAAAAATTTTAATTTTGCTTCATTCAATTCTATAAAATAAATATTTTATAATTTTTGTATTTTGTTCCATTTACTTTTTTTTTTAATATTAAATTTAAATCATAAATACAATAAACAAATTTCTTTCATCATAAAGAATCATCATCATCAACATTATTTTCTCTTAAGCATCATCATCATTTTTTAAGTAACCTTTTACAAAAGATAATTAATTTTGAGATATCAAAAAAGAAGTAGAGAAAAAAAAATAAATGTGTATTTTTTTTTTGTTCGGATGGAAAGACGAAGAAGAAACAGATTTTTTTTTTTTTTTAATTTAAATAAACTCATTTAAGGAATATATGTTTTAAATCTTTCAAGACAAGACTTGAGAAAGAAAAAAAAAAAGATCAACAAGTTAAATACAAGAAGAAGAAGAAGAAGTATCTTAGAAAACGAAAAGAAAAAATTGTATAAAAAAAAAAAATAAAGAAAAGAATAATTAAAAATTTATTAAAGCTAAAAATATTATATTTTTATAAATCGTCTTTGGACGGAATGTAGAAGGAGGAGCAAGAAAAAAAATTTAGAATGGAATTAAGATGATTGAAAGACCCAACATCTTCCTTCTGTCTGTTCTGTTCTGTATGTGTGTGTATGTCTCTATTTTATTTTGTTTGTTTGGGGAAAAGAAAAAATATTGAGTTAAATGAAGAAATTATATGAACTCTGTTGTGTTGTAGAAAATACTTTAGCGAAAAGTAACTGTTTAAGGAAATTATGAAGAAAGAAGAAATTTGGTATGATGAAGGTGAAAAAAGAAACGTAATAAAGAAGTAAAATTCAAACATATATTCACTTATATAAAATTCAGTTCAATATAGGAAAAAAAAGAGATCAAAGTCAAAGAGAAACCTTAGCTCTTAGCATTATTCTGCCCTTAACATTATAATAATTAAAAATATATAACATTTAGCAACAACAAAAAACGACAATCAAAAACAAAACATATAAGAAAATAAAAAAAAAAACGTAAAACAGAAGAAAATTAAGATCAAGTGCGTGCTAAGGTATAGGATGGTGGGATGTTGGAAGGGGGAAATGTGAATATAAAGATTGTGAAATGTTATCTGTTTGACAGGGTGTAATATACACATCTACTGACATATGTAGGTTTTTTTTACTTACATACAAAGAAAAGAAGAAAAATCAAATAGAAAATCTAACAGGATGAGCGGGGTGGTGGGGAGAGATAAAAAACAGTAAAATGGAAATTTTGTGTTTAGAAGATAAACACAAAGAAAATTTGTAAAAAATTATGTAAGAAACAAAATTAAAACGTAAGAAAATGTTCTTTTCTTTTGTCTAAAAATAAATCAGATTAAAAGCTTCATACAAAATTAAAAGGAAAAAAAAACCCACATTTTTTTTCATCAGCTTCCCTCTCTTAAAATGTGGAAATTGTTTATCTCTATGAATGTGTGTGTGTGTGAGTAAGAATTTATATATAATTTACGACTTGTGGATTTTCAAAATTGTAGAAGGGTTTTTATTTTGTTGCTTTTTGTATTTTTGTGCTTTTTTCAAGTGCCTTACAATGTGTGTGTGTATCATGTATGTGTATTAATGTTTTGAGTTGGTTACACTTAAAAGTTTAAAAAAAGTTGACTTAATTGTTTTCCTGTTTACATTCAAATTTATATTAAAAGGAAATAGTATAAAGGAAAAAAATAGGTGCACAGTGTGGGTTTATGTAGTAAACAGGGAGTGGGTAGTCTTACTAATGAAGATTTAAACAATTAACATTTTTCTTCGTTTTCCTTTATTTGAAGTTTAAAATTTCAAAACGATAAATAATGTCGATGATTTCTGTTTTTGTATTTTACCCCTTTTTTGATTTTGTTAATTTTTTAAATAAATCTTTAAAGTACAATTGTTGTTCAGATTAAATGTTTTCCTATTTTCTAATATTAAATCATGTCATGTTTTTATTCTTTCATAAACTTTCTTTAATTGTTACGATAATAATAAAAGTGATTTAAATACACAGGAATTTTTAGTCTAACCCTTACTCTACCTCTGTACATGAAAACTATTTTCTTTCGTTAAATAAACAAAAAAATTGATCGGATTCTTTCCTTTTTGCCTCCGGTAATTTTTCTTTCTAATTTTGGTTTTTTTTTTATTAAATCAGATTTGTTAAATTTTTTTCTTGCAATTTTCTTTTACACACACACACATTAGTTTTATTCTTCTTCTTCATTTTAATATTTCTTTCTTTCTTTTTTTTTTCTCTTATTGTTGTAACTTTTTTTTTATTTTCTTTTTCATCTGGAATAAATTGATTAATAAGGCAGAATAATTCATTAAATTAAGAAAATTCTTTCTTTTTTTTTTTACTTTGCACTCATCGTATTCGTGGTATCTCACCACCTCCTCCCATTGTCTCTCCTTCTTTCCAAGAAGTTACTTACAACCTTTTTTATATCACCTCAAAACGTGTATCTTCTTCAAAATTAAATTTTAAGAATTGTCTTATCACCGAAAAAGAAACCTAAAAGAAAAAGTTTCTTCATTTTTTCTTTTAAATAAAAGAAATTGAAAGAAAAAAAAACAGAATAAAATAAATTCCCCAACTGCTTCGGTATCTAAATCTCTTCACCTTTTTCTTTATTCTGTGTTTCTCTATCTGTTTGTCTCTGTTTTGTAATAAAATAATAATAATAATAATAATAAAGAGATTGGAGACATACGGTTCAACTTTTTGACTTACCATAATTGGGTATTCGATTTGACGAATTTATAATAAAGTCTCTTCTTCAATTTTTTTTTTCTATCTACTCACCTTCAACCAAACCAACTTTTTTTTTTCAAACTGCCTACCTTACAACCTACCTACTTTACGTTACTTTTATGTACTTTCATTTCTTCATTTTTACAAAAGAAAAAAATACCAAGCCGAATAAAAATGTAGAAGGAAGAACGCACAAAATCTCATCATAGATAGAATGAAAGAAAGCAAGACAAAAAATGATGATGTTCGTTCTTGATGGAGAAAGGGAAAACTGACGGCCACTTTTTTTTTGCTCTGCTTTAAAACGACGGATAAAAAGCAACAAAATGAAAAAGGAAGAAAATAGGTGGTGAGGCGACAACGATAATACTTTTTGGAAGAAAAAAATATTTGTGTATAAGGGTGTGGAAGGGGTGGATGAGAAGAATTTTTTGTTGTATTTTATATGTATGAAATTGGTGGGGACGTTTGTATAAAATATTATAAAATAAAGTAAAAGAAGGAAAGTAAAAAGGGACAGAATTCAATGCTTAAATTTTCTAATGAAGTGGATGACTTGATTTATTTGAGACGTTTTTTTTTATTTTATTTGTGTTTGTTGGGAATTGAAATAGTGTGGGAGAATACTCGTGAGGTTACATTTCAAAGGATGTTGAGTTTTGTAACGTTCAACTAATTTGTTTCATTCTAAATTAGATAAATTACTTTCTTCATTTGTTGGCTTTCTTTTATTTCGAACTTGAAGGTTATAGTTGCTAGAATTTTTCTGAAATAATTTAACAAAGAATCAAATACGCTTCCATTATAAAATTCAATTATCTGAGAGTAAAAATTGTCATAGTTGAAGGTGCAACAATGGACTGGTCGAGGTCAAACTTAACCAATTATTCTATTTTTAAAGCAACAATCGTGATTTCCAAATTAAAAGAAATAAGTGAGACAATTAAATTAATTTATATCGGGATCATTAAATCAATTCATAATTGAAAAGTTAGTTTTTTTTAGTTTCTACTTTCTTCACAAATTATCCTTTATTAGTTTGTAGTCTTATGAGCACAGTCAAGCAGTGAACAAAATTAACTTCTATATTTGATATTTTTATTGAACGTAACAGTAAGAGAATATTTTCTGTTGATTTCTATAGAAAACCACGTTTATTCTTCTAAAAAACATGTAACAATATTTTATGTGCGTTAATTCCCTTAAATATAATTAATTTTTATTCTAAAATTATGTTTTGAAAAATATTTTTATTTTGCTTATAAAAGGTAAAATTATCACGTTTATTATTTTACTCTTTTGTAAACTTTTCTTTTTCTTTTTTCTTTTATAATTAATCTATTAATATTCAGAATCAATTAACTTCCTCTCACTTTATGCTTATTTTTTTTTTTCCTATTCTTTTGTTAGAAAAATGTGTGTAACAGGTGTAAAATTTTCATTCCATTTACCACCCCCATATTTCTTTTTTCTTCATCTTTTTATTACGTAAGAAAATAAGTTTTTTGATTGTTTCGTTAGGTACAAAATAAAAGACGGTTATTTATGTAACAATTTAAGGTAATAAAATGTGACCCTTGACAAAAAAATCATTACATTTACGTATTATATTTTTCTTTCTATTAATCTTTTAATTTTTTAAATAAAAAAAATAATTACCACAAACAAAATGTGTAAAATTCAAATTCATTTTTAATCCGTAATTCTTCAATTTAAAATCTAGAAACACGGTAGTAAAACTAAAGGAGCACAAAACAGACTAACTTGTTTGATAAAAATACAACACAAACAATACAAAATATAAGGATAACAAGAGAACAAAAAACTAAAGAGTCAAGACACTTGTTGATTTTCGTCCTTTTATTTATATTATATCGGAATACACAAAATATTTCTTTTCCTTTCACTCACCCATGACTATGTTTTTCCCTTGATACATTTTATTTTTTCTTTTTCTTTGCATGAACGAGAAAAAGAGGAGAAAATAATTGAAAGAAGGGTTGTTTTGTTACACACATATAAGTATGTAGCTTCTAAAATCGTGTTAAAATGAAATAAAAAAAATAAGGAAAATAAAATAAAAAGGAAAAGACGAAGAGGGATAAGAGGAGAAGAAAATAAATATAAGAAACAAAAATATATCTTTTAAGTAGGCAGTTTAAATTGTGTAAGTAGAAGGTATTATTATGGTTAGTAAATAAATAAACAAAATATAGTAAAAGGGGCAAAAAAAAAAAACAAGTAAAAGGGATTTTTAAAGTGACAGAAAAGTGGCAGTTACAATATATTTAGTGTATTTGATCTGGATGTGGCAAATCGTATTAATCGTTACATAATTTTCAACGTGAAAAGTTAATTAAAAAATGTTTAACAGAAAAAAACTTAAGAATAGGGTAAAATGATGATGAAATTTTTGACAAATGTCAGATTAAATATGATGATAATAAAAAATTCTGCATATGAAAGTTGGTAATTTTATTCAGTGCTAATCGCCACTTCCATTGTTGTTCTTGTTAGATTTTTTAATTGACCTTTCCAGTTTTTTTTTTCGTATCTTAATCCAACGAACTAAACGTCTGTATGAAAGATGTTAATGTAGAGAAAAAAATGGGATGAACGTAGCATATTTTATTAAATAAGTCATCGTATTTTGTGTACCCTTAAAATGTTAAAAGTGAAAATGAAAAAAAAAATATGAAAAACGTGCGAATTTTCATGAAAAAATTGTAATTTACCTTAACATACACCACAAACACACACACACACAAACGCAGTCACAGACATTTAGTGTGTACACCAAACCAAGAGCATTATTTTGGTATCTTTATGTTAAGAATGAAGAAAGAAAACGAAAAAAATATGGATGAAATTCTAAAGAAAATTCATTTTTTTTTTGGTGGTAGAACGGATACGAGAAATAAGAATTTTCTTATGTTTTTGATGGTAGCTGAAGACGAAGGGAATAAACAGTGCAAACTGTAACAGTATTTGTATTTATATGTGTGTGTGTAAACTTTTGTGTGAGTAGGAAGGGTAGGTTAAGTATTAATAATATTTTGCAAAGAGTGTGAGGAATATATTATACCAAAATTTAACACTGCGTATTAATAATTTCTTTCTAAAACGTTAAAAAATTGTACAAGAAAATCTGACACCTTTTTTTTATTCATAAATTTTTTTTTTTTGACGAACGTCACCAAACGAAATTACAACTCGATTTTATTTAAATTCGTTAATTTTGTATAAATTTAATTTAATTTATTTATAGAGAATTTTGTACTAATTTTTATTTTTTATCCTATTTTTTACTGTCAAAATTTCTGTCGTTCTTCTGTTCAGCCGATAGGAGACAAAAAATATAAAATTGATAGAAAAATGCGCTATTTATTAATGATAAATTCTTTAAAATTTAAAATCAATTCAATAAAAGCCGTGGGGTGATATTCATGGACAACAATTTTTCCCTATTCTCCTTTGACTTTAAATTGACGTCGTTTACCGTCTCATTTTGACACATAAGGCGACGACATTTTGACATCCCTTTTTTTTTTTTTAGAAAAAAAAAATGTCCTCTCACTTTTCGACAAGCGTAATTTTTTTTCTTTACGGTATTTGGTATTTTTTGTATTTTACCCACCACACACACACACACACATACATAGACAGGATATAAAAGAAAAATCTGTGCTCCATTTTTTTTTTCATTTTTCTTATGTTAGTACGAACACATTTCTTGTAATATTTTGATTAAATTATTATTAAACACCAGAAAAAAAATTCTAAAGTACAAAAAAAAAAAAAAGAAGGGGAAAGAGGTTGGTGAGAAAAAAGGACAGCAGAACTAACGCTAAAAAATGTTGTATTAAGAAAAAAAAAATGCCAGCAACAACACACAAAAAAGTTCGTCTTCCATTTTTTTTTTGTTCTTATTCTTTCTCCTTCACCATCGTGAATTTTTAAATATAATTTAATAAACTTCCAGAATATTTTTTGACATGTGAATTATTAAATTATAATATTTTAGCATTTTATGTCTTTGTAATTAAGATTCAACCCTTGGTTGAATGAAGAGGAGGACATAAAATCAAATCTGTGTTCTCGTTCGCCTCTTCCTTTTTCTTTTTGTCTTCTTTGCCGCTTCTTCTTTTCTTTCTTAATTTTTTTTATATTTCTTTTTTGACATGTTTTTATTATTGAATAATTGAATAATAAGTTTCTTGTGAATAAAAAAAAATGTAGAAAGAAAGAAAGAAATAAGAAAAAAAAAAGTTGGACAGAACGTCTCACAATTCTTCTTTTTCTTCGTTCGTTTTTTTTTTTCTAAATCACGATAAGAATTTCATATCTTCTATTTTTTTTTCTGATATAATAATATATTTATATGAAATTCCCTTCACTTTACTCTTCACTTCACTTGTCTCTGTTATTGTTATTATTATGGTTCTCTATCAAAATATACTCTAAAGAAGAAGAAGAAGATGAAAAAAAATCCTCCCCAAATATTACAAATAATATGATGAATAATAATCATAATTTAAAGTTAAGCTTGAATGAGTTCAAAGGATTTAAAGAAATAAAATACTCTTGATTTTCAAAATCAAAAATATTGTTGTGCTTAGGTGACGTTGTGAATTTAACAATTGAACAATTTTGATGCGCACATATTTGGCTAAGATTCAAGATTTACTTCTGTTCTAATTAGAACATAGAAAAAGGAATAAATTCGAGTGCTGAGATTTGGCCAATTATAAACTTTTCCACATTTAATTCTTTATAATTAATTTGTGTAATTTTAAATCATGGAATTTTTAGACGACTTCAGTCGACACTATCCGATAAGTAATTATGAATGCTCGAACCTTGTTCATCATAAAATTATCCAATAAAAGGAAATAATACGAATACAAAATTCTTTGTTTTTTTTTTGTTTCACTTTTTTTTTATTATTATTTCGGATATAGTCGGATATATTCATGGACATTTTCCAATTTTTTGATCGTTTTTAACAATGTTTTGTAATAAAATTCAATTGCCCCCCCTTTAACCATCTCTATTTTTTTCTCTCTTTCTATCTATCTGTCTTCATTTTGTTCTGTCCTTTTCATTCTATTAAGTTTACAACAAACATCAAACATATATGTGTTTGAAAGGAATTGTTAAGATGAGAGAGAAACCATATCTTTCGGGTAATATTCACCACATCGGCCACAATTTTTTAACATAACCTAAAAGTAAGCGTCAATGAATTTTTATTTTTACAACGAAATGAAAAGCATTTTTTTTTATATCACTCTACTTATTTATGAATATTTTCTTAAGTCAAAATATGAAGGAGAAAAAAAATGTGAATAAGAAGAAGATGACAAAAGTTGAGTTGAGAGGACCAAGTTAAGTTGAAAGATAATAATGGTGATAAAATTTTATTTTCTGTATTTCACATTCTAAATGGGAGTGAATATTATACACAGAAAGAAATCCAAAAGAGACACATAAGATATAAGATGAAGACACCGAGACAGTTAAAATGAAAAAAAAAAAAAGAAACAACAGACAATTGAACAAAAAAAGAAAAAAATTAAATGGGTCATCTTCAAAAAAAATTTCATTCTATCTTCGCAAAAGAAGACAAATATTTTTCTGATGTTTCCTTTTTTTTTCTCTCTCTTTTCAAAAAAATGTACATAATTACATATTTTCTTTATTATTTTTTTTTGTATATTTCTTGTGGTTTCTTTCAATTTTTTTTTCTCCGCCAAAATAAAAAATAGAAGAAATATTTTATTTCTATCAAGAAAAGAACAGAACAGAAAATTGGTAATAATCGATTGAAATTGTCGTCAGTATTTTTTTTTTGTACTGTATTTTTATAAATGTATACGAAAATATTCAAACAGCACGTGTAAACTTTTATGTTTTCCTTGTAAAATGAATGGAAAAACGAAAAGGAAAATGAGCGAGTAGAAGAAAAATAATATTAAAAAAATTTATGAGAAAATACAACGTTAAAGAAAATTCTTATTTACTTCCACCACAAATATTAAACTAGTAAAAAAAAAAATTGTGTCAATCTGTCAAATCGAAAATCGAATATTTAAGAATAGAATAAATTTAAACCGGATGGTTTTATTAATTGACACTCTCAATTTTTATAAGAAATTGAAAGCAGGAATGTCAGTAGATGGCGATGAAATGTTAATCAAATGTTAAATTAGAAGGAAGGCAAGTTAATAGGTCCGTTCGCACAGACTTTGTAATTATAATTCAAGGTCAAAATGTAATAAAGAAAAAAGGTTGCTGTTTTTTTCGCTGAATTTTGAATTTTCTTCTGTTCCCTTTACCCCACACTCTAATCAATTCACAATTTTTTATTTTTCCTATATTAATAGAATTTCCATTTCTATGTAACAATTAAAGTACCGAAAATATGTAACTTGCTTTCTTGATGGAGTAAACGAAGAGTTTGAGGTTACATTTTCAAATTTAAAAAGAAAAAAAAAAAAAAAAACAAGCAGAAAATTCAATGGATACTTTCTTTTGCTTTTCTTCCAATATTTTATACATTCTTTTATATACTTTGTTATAAGAAACGGTACATAACCACCAGAATGTATATGATTGAAGGTTTTTTTTTTTTAAATATCAAAGAATTGGTAGGATGAGATATTTTCTATTTTATAATAGCGCGCATTTTGTTATACGTACCAAACATCGAAACCATTTTTTTCTCATACCAGAAATGTCTCAGAAAGTGAAAGTTGATGAAGGATGAATTGTGGAAAATTGTGAATTAGAAGGATGAGAATGTGAATGTAGTAGAAATGCCAATAAATGAGCAATCAATTTTCTATGTTCATTATTATTGTGTGTTGTTCACATGGCACATAACAAAGAAATATTTTACTAAATAAATAAGCAGATGGTTGATTCTACTTGTAAGATTTTCTCAGAATCTTAATTATGTGAAATTATTCTGTTAGAACGTAAAATTTTATTAAATCCATCTTTAGCTCAAATAAAGCATTTATGAACGTACCTAATAACTTTCGGTTTTCTATTCATAATTTTCCGTAGCTGTGGTATTTTGGTCGATAATTATTAAAAGAAAACTAAAAAAAAAACCTTCTGTTTCTGATCGGTAAAATAATGCAAAATTTTCCGTCTTCAGTTATGATGTTCGTGTTGGTAGAAGATGTATCCAGTTAAATAAGACGCTGATGGTGATGTGATGTTTGGTGTGCATTGTGGTCTAGTCGTCTCGCCTTCATCTTTTTCTCTATTTTGAAAATGCATCAAAATATAATTGGGTCGTTAAGAAAAATGTCTTCTCAAAAGAATTGTCTCTTTTTCCCCCCTTTTTATTCGATTGTTTGAAATTTTTCTGTCTTTACTAAAGTCAATGAAGATGGTAAAGTGAGTTAAGAAGGTTGGTTCATTAATTGGATACGGATATGAAGCAAATCAACAATGAAAATATAATTGTATATCATTTCAGTTTCAATTGAAGAAAGAACAAAAAAAAAAAAAAATGAGTAAAATGAAGAAAATCCATTTTTTCTACTCTTTTTTTTTTGTTTGCTTTATAAGAAATCGTAAAGGAAAACCTCAATTTAAATAAATATTTCTATTGAATTTTCTCATCATTTCGATACGACACGAAATAGAAGAAAAGAAATAAAATGGAATCGAAAGTATAATTTTTCTAGCATTTTCAATAAAAATAGAAAAAGATGAAAGGGAAGGAGTAGAAAAAATATAAGCGCCAATAATCACATCATTATCTTTAATGTTCATTTATTGAAATTTGTTCTATCACTTTCCTCTGTAACGAGTTTCTTTTCTTTTTCTCCTTTTTTTCATGTTTTCTAAAACTTAGAAGTTGAAAATTAATATTTTGTTCTTATATTCTACTCTGACAAACATTTACACAATTTCTTTAAAATGTTAAAATGATTGCCTTTTTGTTGTTGTTGTTGTTGTTGTTGTTGTTTTAACAAGACTGAGAATAAGACGTCCTTTCATAACAAACATTCATTACAACATAAAATTATGTTAATCGTTTATTAATGTATCCATATACCATATGTATGTGTGTGTGTGTTGTTATGGACTGTGTGTGTGTGTGTAGAAGAATACATTTTTTTTAGCACAAGAGATTTTGTTTGTCGACTTTCTTCTATTGGATTTCTATTTTCCACTTATGGATTTTTATCAATTCAACATTTTATTTGTCCAGAGGAAGCGTCTTATTGTTTTTTTTTCGTAATTCTTTTAATTAAATAATTTGTTTTTAAAACTAATTTTTCTTTTTTTTTCTTTCATTTCAGATTTGAAATCGTTGAAACAGAATAAAAAACAAAAAAAAAAAAACTTAAAATAAAAAACAAAAAAAAGTGACCGAAGTAAAATTTAACTAAAATTTAAAAAATAAAGGAAAACTTCAATCAATAAATCAAAGATATTATTTTTGGCAATAAAACACAAATAAAAGAAAAACAAAAGAAAAATACAAAACAATGGTTTTGAATTTTTGAAAATTTATTATTCTCACAAAGGAAGAAAATTTGGAAAATTAAAAAAAAAACAAAAATCAATAAATAATTTTTATTTAACAAAAGCAAAAAAATTAAAAATTAAAAAATTAAAAAACAAAAAAAAAAACAAAATAAATCTCAGGTAAAAAATTAAAAAACAAAACAAACAAAATAAAATTAAAAATACTTAACGAAAAAAAAAAAATTAAAATTTATAAATTATAAAAATTAGGCAGCTTTTTCATTTTCTGTTTTTCATTAAAAAAAAAAACACACACACACACATTTTCTTTTTCTTTCCGTTTCCTTAAGAATATAATTTCTTAATCTTTTACGTTTAAAGAAAACAAAATGGCGGAGGAACAAAAATGGAAAAGAGTGGTGGGGGGGAAAAACAGAAAAAAAGTTCTATTGCCAAATACTTTCATTTATTTTTTATGCTAAATTAAATAAAAACTGTTTCTTCTAAATATTAAATTAAATTTAAATTTTTAAACGTTAAAATTAAAATTAAATTTAAGAAATGAAGAATTTCTGAAGGACAGAAGAAAAAAAAAACAAAAACTGATTATCCAGAAAAATAAAACAAACGATCTCAAAATCACGGAACAAAATAAATAAATAAAAATAAAATGAAGGAAAAACGAAAAAGAATGAAAGGGAAAAATTAATTTAATTATTTTTTTTTTTTAATTGTATGAATAAAAAATTTCTTTTTTTCTTTTAAACAAAAAAAAAAAAAAATTCTCTTTTGTTTTTTGTTGTTTTTAATAAAAATAATTTAATTAAAATAATTTTTTAGAATAATGTAAAGATAATAATTTTATTTCAATAATTAGCGCTCGCGGTGATTAAAACTTAATTAAATATTTTCGTTTTTTTTTTTTAAGATTTTTTTTTTTTATTTTATTTTCCCCAAAAAAAAAAAGCAAAAATAAAAAAAAGCAAAAATAAAAAAAAACAAAAATAAATAAAAACAAAAATATATTTAAACAGAATTTGCGCTTTTTTTTTTTTGTAGAAAGGAAACAAATGTAGAAAATTTTATTAAGAACTAAAAGAAAAAACGAAAAAATGAGAAGAAATTTTTTTACTTTTATTTTGTTGCTTTTTTTTTATTTTTTTTTTGTTTGAAGAAAAAACAAAATTTTACTTTACAAAATAGAATGCAACTAAAATCAGATAAAAGTAAAAAAGCAAAAAAAAAATAAAAATAAAATACGTTAATTAATTAATAAATAAAATTGTTCGTAAATAAAAAAAAAAAAAAATAAAAGACTAGAAATTGAAAAATTAAGTTAAAAAAAACTTAAATTGATGTTAAAAAGAAAAGTTAAAAAGAAAAGTTAAAACAGAAAAAAAAATTTAAATAATTAAAACAAAAAAAAAAACAATTAGGTAAAATATTTAATGAAATTTAAAAATTTAAGAATTAAAGAAAAAATAATTATTATAAGCAGCGACAGAAAACAAAAAATTTTCTTTGGAAAATATGAGAAAATTTTAAACAATTTTTTTTTTTTTTTTTTTGTATTTTAAATTGATTTAATTTTAAAATTTAAGTTTTAGTTTTTAATTTCATTATTTTTTAGGAATAGAGAAAAATAAAAATGGGGGGGAAAAAAAATAAAAAATATATATTTATATTTTTAATAATGTGCCATCATTCATTCGTTTCACTATGAAGTAAAAAAGAGAAGAATAAAGAAAATTAAGAAAATTAATTAATTGACAAATTTAAAATTAGAATAAATAAATTATCTATTATGCTAACGTATTATTTTCCTGTTAAGTTAAGATATTAACACGAGAATATTAATTAATTAACGGCGTTTAAAAAAAAAAAATGTTTTGTTAATTTTGGATGAGCAAAAATTTTAATTAATAAATAATTATGTTGAATTAAATGGATCGTCATTTATTCTGAACCAGTTTTTAATGTAAGAACATATTTTGCCATTTTATTTGATTTTCATTTTACTTTTTAAATTTCAAATTATTATCGTTAAATTTGTAAATTCATTTGTATATTATTTTGTGCCATTTTAATTTTTAATTATTGATTTTAAAGAAGAAAATTCCATTCTAATTTGTTTTTTTTTTATGAATTAAATTAAAGTAAACATTTTTTTTGTTAATAATTAATTCTCTTAATTTTTCATTAATTTCATTAACTTCAAAAATAAATTAAAATAATTAGAAACAAAAATTAATAATTATGAATGTCTTTCTTAATTAAACTAACTAATCCATACCCCAAACTTCCACGTTTAGTATCAATAAAAATTGAAGAGCAAAAAAAAATAAAAATATAAAATGAGTAAAACAATAAAATTTATAAAGTAAATTTAGAATCTAGTGAGAACGTAACGTACAGATTAACTGCAAATTTAAAACAAAAAAAAAAAAAAAAGTAATAAATGTTTAGATGAAAATAGAAAAAAATTAAAAGTAAGAACAAAAAAAATTAAAAAATAAACGCTTTCGGAAATTAGTGAAAAAGAAAAAATTAAATAGAATAAATGATTTTTTCATTTTGAAGGCGAAATATTTTCTCCCAATTTATTTCGCTAATTAAATAATCAAAATTCCCTAAATTGCTTCAATAAAAGAAAAACATCACATTCTAAGCTGGAAAATATAAAAATACGGAGTTTCAAAATATTAGAAATTCATTAAAATTAAAAAATTATGAACATGTAAACGTAGCTTTATTTTTTACTTCATTCAAAATGGCCGAATAAAATATTTTTATTAATGGACGAAAAAAAAGTTGCTGCTGTGTCACTTTTTCTTTTGTTTTGTTTCACAAACAAACTCACATTATTTTTAATTAAATTTAATTAAATTATAAATAAGTAAAAAAAAAAAAAATTGCACAAACACAAAAAAAAAATATAAAAATATTATTTTTTAATTAATTATTACTTATGATAGTTTCTAAGTACTTTATTTTATAATTACGTTTTTTTTAAAATTGTAATTAACTATAATTAATTAAATATTATTTGTAAATAAAATGAAAGATAGTCAATTTTAATTTTATAAGGAAAATTACATAAATGAAATGAAAATGCTAAAAAAGAAGAAGAAGAAGAAGAAGAAGCAAAATTGTGAATTAAGTTTATAATTTAATTTTGGATAATTGTCACTTTCTCTTTATCTTTCTTTTTTCTTTTTGATTTTTGTAAAGAATATTATTTTATGGGAAACAATTATTGGAACACATTTTAAACAGATATTATCATTGTGTTCATTGAAATTTAATTAAAAAAAAAAAAAAAAAAATTGAAGTTTATTAATCTTAATTTATTATTGTTCCTAAACAAATAAACTTTTGATCATGAATTTCAATATAAAACTGATTGAAACCAAACTTCTTACAGAATCTTCTATTAAAATTTTTGAAACGGTTTGTGGTTGTGAAAACAAAATGGTAGCCAAATACAGTACCATCTATATTTCAAATTAACAATCAATAATTTAAGCTTTTTCCATTTTGTTTTATTTATCAACAGCCTACTTTATTTCCTAAATTCAAAATTTATTTTAAATGATAGAGAAATCGGCACAATTTTAATCACAATTATTTTCGTGAACTACAAATTCTGTATTTAAAAAAATGAAAAGGGTGAACAATAATTCTTTGCAATGAATAAAGGTTGAAGGTGAGATATGATATGGAAATGATCCAAAATTAATAATAACAATAATAATAATAATAAAGAAGAAGAAAAAATACAATTTGTTGTCTATTTGTAACAATATTTTAAGTGTGATAAAACTGCACCAATTATTAATTAAAAACAATAAAAATGAAAAAAAAAAAAAAAAAAAGTATATAGAATGTTCTATTGATATAAAAGTGTATGTGTGAATGTTTGTACATATAGACAATGTGTGTTTGTGTGTGTGAAAATGATGTCAAATGAAAAATGCAAAATCAACAAACAGAAAAAAATAGAAAGAAAATTTAAAAAATAATTAATAATTTAATAAAATTAAACGAGCTTTTTTTTTCAAAGTATGTAATTTCTAGGAAGGAGAAAAAAAACAATTAAAATTCATAGAAAACATTTATATGATTGTAAATCATAATTGTAAATTAAATAGAAAAAAATATATTTAAAAACAACAACAACAACAATACAATATAAACCAAAATGGAAGCAAAATAATAAATTTTTGGTATAATTTAATAATGTAAAGAAATAAAAACAAAAACAAAAAATAAAATATGTGTCTGTCAAATAAGTGCTAAAAAATTAAAAAAACAAAAAAAAAAAAATAGAAGTTTTGAAATAAATGATTTCATAAAAAGGGAAGAATAAATTAATAAAAACTGAAAAAAGGATTAACGGATGGAAAACATAAATCTATAAATAAATTAAATATTGTTATAAATTATTATTAATTATTATTATTGAATATTAATTATTTTAAATAATTAACTGAAAGATTTTGAAGGAAACACATTTTATTATTGAATAAATTAATTCATTGAAATTATTATCTGATTTTATTCCCTACAAATGCGATACAACAAAACAAAAGAATAATAATAATAATAATTAATAATAATGATGATGATGACGGATGAGAGAAAAGAAAAGTGAAAGCAAAAATGTATAAATTATATAAACTTTAATCTATAAAAAATATTACAGAATTATAATAAAAAATAATGAATAATTAAAATAAAAAGAAAAGAATAAGAAAAAAAAAAAATGATTATTAGATAAATAAAAATGTAAAATCGTACAATGAAATAGTTTCCTTGTTCTCTGTAGTTTTATTTATTTCTTTTTTGGAATCATTCTTCTTCGGTCCATTTTTATGCTGTTCGTAACACAAAGATTTTATAAACGATTGAATAAAATCCAAACTGTTGTTATTATAAAAAGGCCATGTTGGAAGTCACCAATAAGTTACTATTTGTTAAGTAATTCATTTACAAGAATGTTATAACTAAACTTATAACTATTTGGAATGCTACATTATTAGTTCACACAAACCAAGAATTTATAGATTTACGTATTTTGATTACTAAATTTTTTTCGTATTTAAAAAAGAAATATAATTAATTCACTGATTTATTCGAAAAGATTTGATACGGTGTAATTGATCCTTTAAAGATTTTTCTTCGTCGTTAGAAATAATTTTTTCCCTAGATAGTTTTATATCAATTGTCTCTAGTGATTTACAACTACGTAATATGTCTAGATCATTTATTTTAATCTAAAATAAATTCAATTTTATTAGATTTCGATTGAAATTTTAGTTTGAAAAAAATACAGCAAACCTTGGAACATGAAAAATCTGCACACAAGTAAACCAATCCTTTTAACTTTACAATTTCTTGTAAGCTTGAAAATGTGATATTACTTTTAAAACTTAATTCCAAGTGTTCTAGACCTTCAACATCTGCAATTGAACATCCATTTATGTCAGATTCATTTTCAATACTTTTTCCTGTATACGCAAAATCAGTAACCTACAACAGAAATATTTCACAATAAAAAGAAATTAGAATAAACGGTCATCTAAACTATTGCATACCGCCACTTCATCGCAATGGATAACTAATTTCTTAAGCGATCTAAGAAACCTCCATACATTTTGAATTTCCTTTTCCGTTATTCGAAGGTCATAGCCTAGGATTAATTCTCTTAAGTTCTGAAACAAATTTGTAATCTGCATTAACAGATTTCCACATGACCTTAGATTCAATAACGTTAATGATTGAAGATTATCATTTGTTTCGATTCCGTTAATGAATCCTCCTGTGGTCATTTTCTGGCAACTAAAAAAGAACAGTGTCTGAAATGCAAATTATTTAAAATCAGTTTTTATTAAGATTATGATTCTTTCGTGAAAAATCTAACGAAAACTAATTAATTGAATTAAAGTATTGAACTTACTTTTAATTGTTTCAATTTCCACAAATCTTTAATTCCACTATCATTAATTTCAGACTCACTGTCAATTGAAAGAAACTTTAAATTCTTTAAATTATTGCAAATTCTAATCAAGATGCTATTTTCATTGATTGCTATTAATGGTTGGCATTCGACATTTCTGTTAAGTATCACTTGTTGCAATTTGTGATGTATAATCAATTTCTCTAATTTCATATAATTTATTTTTACAATATCTTCAATTGAATTTAACATGAATCCTTTGAGTTCAATAGATATCAAACTAAAAGCTCTTTTTTGAATGTATTCGTATAAAAAGTTGGAGTTTTGTAACGAATTGTTTGGTATTTGATAATCAATGTCTTTAAATACTAATAAAATTTCTAAGCATGGCATAATCTTTAATAGTTCATAAAAACAGTTAGAATTGTTTTGATTTAACTCACGGAATTCAAAATGTTTAATATTTTTTAAATTTACAAGATTCCAATTATTATTACTTTTATTGTTTTCTAATTTCCATTTGCAATCAGAAATTTTTAGTATTTTTAAATTTTTTGTATTGTGAAGATTTGATAAAAGTTGATATTCGGTGATTTCGCAACGATAGAATGAAAGAAAATTAATTCTATCAAAATTTCCCAGAAATTCATCAAAATTTTTATCATTTAAAACCAGCGTAAATTTGTTTAGTGTTTTTGGATGATTGAATGCTTTGTTCCATTTTTTACAAACTTTACTTGCATCTTTAAGGTCAGCCAAAGACAGATAAGAGAATATTTTAACGATCATCTGTAACGATAAACAATTTTATTTGTTTTTATTTTTCAGCGAAATAATTTTAATCCAAAAACAACTTTACCTCATCTGGTAAAATCTTGATATACTCTGAAAATAAATTATTTATAAAAGTTAGTTTAAAATTAGTTTAGGTTTTTGTAGTTCAAACAAACTTAAGAATTTCTCAGTGAAAATGAATATTTTGAATCTAAACAAATAAGCAACAAATTTGATATTCATACGATAATTAACACATAATCGTTGTGAAACAAACGGAATACGAAAAATGTGTTGTTGAGTCTTTTGAAGAAAATTTCGATTCAATCAATAATTATTGTTTCTGTAATTTCAATTATTACTTCCATTTACTTGGAGATAAAGCAAGTTTCTCATTAATTGTGCTTTGGGTTTTTGTTTAACTTTAAAAATGATTTCGTCATCAATTATGAAATAGATTTCTCAATTTAAATCAAATATTGCATTCATAACAAATTCATAAATCAATTATTCTAAAGACGCGTATTAATTATCTATATTCAACGACAAAAATCTCCTTTCATTATGAATTCAAATGAATTTTTTTTAAAAAAACATTCGTTATACATTTGTAATTATCAATACCTATTTTTTTTTTCATTCCTCTTCTAGTATTACCAAACATAAAGGGTTTCGACATTGTTGTTAGTACCATTGGTACCTGCTTCCTTTAAAATATAAATAAAATATTAATGTCACTAAAAATAAACTTATATTTAATTGGGATTTACTTGTTTTCTTTAAGTAATTCATGTGTCACCCGCTCCATAATTGTTGATATTGATCGTGTCAAACCATATTTCATCAACAAATCACAAAATTTTTGTATGAATATTCCCCCAGTACTAACGTAACGCTGAGAGACAAACCCTAAAAGATTGTTTATTAAATTTAAATTTAACTCTGAATTTAATTGAGAAATAAAAGAACTGCTGTCATTTACCTTCAAATGTGGAAAAGGCAAAGAACATATCCGATATTGGTAGAGCTGGAAATGAAGGCTGAGAGCCACAACCGCCATCAAATTGTATCAAAGATTTTGGATTCATGGAACCTTTACATGCTTGAATTATAAAAATTTTTGGTTTTCCTTCTAAACTTGGATTTGTATTAACAATTGGATTAACAATTGTATCATTCAGATTATAATACCAGTCGTGTGCGTATAAAATATTGTTTTCTTTTCCTTGACTAAGAATCACAATTATTAAACATTCATAAGGCGTGAAATTAAAATTACTCACTAAAATGAAAAATATTTATAAGAAAAATATAAAAGTCAGAACTTAATTATTTACATATTTTTACTTCTTCTTTGATTCGATTTAAAGTTAAATCTTTATTCACATGAACCTCAATGTAGAATTTTTCAAAAACTTTCTTTAATTCTGTCACATCAATTTCAGTTCCTTCTCTTTCTCTTTGATTTATTGATTGGTCAAATGTTTCATGATTAAAAATCACTGCATATCCTTTAATAATAATATTTGATTAATCTTCATAAATTTGTCCATTTTCTGAGTTCGATTGAGACTCAACTCCAAAATAATTTCATGACTTGGTTATGTTCTAAGATAATAAGATGTTTCACCAGAACTACTAAACTTTTTCAAATAATAAATTTAAATTTACTGTTGAACAAATAATAAAAACGTCCATATTTGCGTTCATTTTAAAAGTGAATAAAATCTTAAAGTACAACTTGGCTAAATTTATTGAACTACTGAAGTTATATAGTAATAAAATTATGTATCGATATTTATTTGAAATGTTTTGTGACATTGATTATAAATTTTTCGTTTAATTATGAAAAAAATTAGCAACGTTATGCTGTCGCCTTATTTGAATTGTTAACTCGGTATTTATATATTTATCATGAGATCCCAACTTTCTATTTTACTGAAACTTTTATTAAATTTATAGTTTTTCTAATGGAATTGTATTGTGCCTGATGTGCGTAATTTGATTATGTGAAATGAATTAAAGATTTGAATTTAAAAACGGTAGAATACAATCTAAGCCCTATCTATGTATAAATGTGGAACTAATCTGGTAATATTATTGATTGCATTTATAATTTTACAATTTATTATTTTAAGTTAAAAATGGAAAGAAAGAAAATTAATGTAAAAAGGGAACACGAAAATGTGTATAATGGAGTAAAGTGAAGAAATTTTGGATACATCCTATAATAATGATTCCTGTAATATTGTTCCCATATAACAAACGGATAATGGGCTAAGGGATAAATAATTTTTTTTTGATATTGTGATTTAGGTTATTTTTTAAAATAGAACTTGTGATCAGCAGTTCTCCGCTCATTATTAGGATTTTATTATGAATTACAACAAAAACAAACACGAAATATTTGATGATACCTTTGCTATCATCGTTCTCTGTTTCTTTTGGCATTTCTCTGCCAATATCACCAAATATAAAGGGTTTTGACATTGTTGATTGTACCATTGGTACCTGATTCCTTTAAAATTTAAACAAAAATATTAATGTCACTCAAAATAAACTTAAATTTAGTTTGGACTTACTCATTTTCTGCAATTAATTTAGCTGTTACCTGCTCCATAATTGTAGATATTGATTTTGTCAAGCCATCTTCAATCAGCATTTCACAAAATGTCTGTATGAATATTCCTCCAGTTTTAGGGTGACGTTTAGATAAATAACCTAAGCAATTGTAAGTGTATTATGATATTTTAATAAAATTCGGATTTTAATTGCGAAATAAAACTATTGCGTCATTCACCTTCGAAAGTGGAAAAGGCAAAATACATATCCGATATTTTAGGGATAGTAACTGCAGCCTCTTCGTTGGAATCATAAATTTCTGTAACCTGGGAACCTTTACATGCCTGAATAATAAATATTTTTGGCATTCCTTTTAAACTTGCGTTTCCCTTAACAATGGGATTAATAATTGTTTTATTCAGATTGTATTCAAAGTCGTGTGCCCATAAAAAATTGTTTTCTTTTCCGTGACTAAGAATCACAATTATTAAACATTCATAAGGCGTGAAATTAAAATTACTCACTAAAATGAAAAATATTCATAAGAAAAATATAAAAGTCAGAACTTAATTATTCACATCTTTGAACTTCTTCTTTAATTCGATTTAAAGTTAAATCTTTATGCTCATGAACCTTAATGTTGAATTGTTTAAAAACTTTCTTTAATTTTATCACATCATTTTCAGTTCCTTTTCTTTCTTGTTGATTTAATTTTGAGTCAAATGTTTCATGATTAAAAATCACTGCATATCCATATCCTGTATTTAATTTCTCTTCCGTTTCCATTTTTTCCATGATTGTTTCGGATGATGTTGATGGCATACTTGCCATTATTCTATAAAAAAAAGTTTAAGTTTTAGATCACAAGAATAACTAATAAAAACGATCTGTGATTATATTTAATTGACTTTAAAATTTATTACTCTGTCAAATTCAATTAAATTATATTTAATAAGAAAAGTTTAGAGTTGAAGGAAAATTGACAAAAATTATTTAACTTTAATCAATTCATTTAAACCGAAATTTTTATCTAATCTTTTCAAATTGTAAATAAACGATAAGATATTATAGTTTAATGGTTGAGAAGACACTTTGAATTTTTAAGAATTTTTATTCAACTTATTTTTTGCATTGTAATTTAAAATATATTTCAATTTTTCACAAAAGAAGACAATGTTTTTGCCTAAGAATCGACTGTTCGAGAATAGAAATAATTAAAGCCATTATTAGAATACTGTTATTGCTTCGATTTAAATAAAAATACTTAGTAAATTTAATTGAAAAGAGGCAAAATTTATTTTCTTTTAATAGAAATTTTAATAATTTGGAATGATTTACCTGTCTGCAAGTAATGCCTGTCTATCACAAGACTTTTAAATCTCACGAGCACAAAATTTTTATTGAGAATGCAAAAGTGCAAGAATCATCAAATTTTAGTAATCGAAAGTATTGAAATTTTGAACGTAAATGAAATTGATTTCGATTGGAAACGAAATTAGAACAAAAAAATGTATCTATTCCTGATAAGATAAGGGTTCTGTTGACTTAAAGTAACCAATTTTTTTCTGATTCAATTTTTTATTAAAAACAAACAAAATACTCTGAAATTGAAAATTGAAAATTGAAACGTAAAATAGGTGCCAGTTAATATCACGCAATTTTTAAAAACCCAACGTAACTATCACCCAAGGATAATATCACACAAAATAAAAATAACGGGATTTGGTATAATATTATTAACAGTGTAAGGTATAATATCACCCATCTAATGCAAAATATGAAAGGGATATTTTTTTCATGCATTTCAAAATCAGATCACACTGCGAAAATTCCTTTGCTAATATTTTTTTAATTATTTTATATTTTATTGTTATTTTAAATTTGTCATAAATATTTGTGTGTTTAATTTTTGTTGAATGTAAATTGAATGCAAGTACTAACGGATATACTTAAAGAGCCGATTTGTAAGTTTTTTGTTAACAATATTATATTCCTTGGGTGATAGTTACGTTGGGTTTGAAAAAAATTGGGTGATATTAACTGACACCGTAAAATATATTGTCTTGAATGTGGAACATTTTTAATTATATTTTTTAAATAAATTTGATCGGAAACGATAAATGAGTTTCAAGAACGAGATAAAAGCAAGTAATAATTGAGTGATAAGCGAAAATTGGTAGTATGATACTTAAAGTTAATTTAAGGTAAAGATTTTTTAAATATAAATTAACTTTAGCCATAATTTATTTATTTATTTATTTATGCTCACAAGAATGTTTTCAACGGGTTATTGCATTTTAATTATTTCAAAAATACAAAAGTGCAATATAAAATATTAAATTTTTTACAGTATATTAATAATAAATAATAATCGTTTGATTTACATAATATTCTGTTAATTTTTTTAATTAATGGACGAAAAAAGTTGCTGCTGTGTCACTTTTTCTTTTGTTTTGTTTCACAAACAAACTCACATTATTTTTAATTAAATTTAATAAAATTATAAATAAGTAAAAAAAAAAAAATTTCACAAACAAAAAAAAAGAAATATAAAAATATTATTTTTTAATTAATTATTACTTATGATAGTTTCTAAGTACTTTATTTTATAATTCCGTTTTTTTTAAAATTGTAATTAACTATAATTAATTAAATATTATTTGTAAATGAAAGATAGTCAATTTTAATTTTATAAGGAAAATTACATAAATGAAATGAAAATGCTAAAGAAGAAGTGTATGTGTGAATGTTTGTACATATAGACAATGTGTGTTTGTGTGTGTGAAAATGATGTCAAATGAAAAATGCAAAATCAACAAAAAGAAAAAAATAGAAAGAAAATTTAAAAAATAATTAATAATTTAATAAAATTAAACGAGCTTCTTTTTTTCAAAGTATGTAATTTCTAGGAAGGAGAAAAAAAACAATTAAAATTCATAGAAAACATTTATATGATTGTAAATCATAATTGTAAATTAAATAGAAAAAAATATATTTAAAAACAACAACAACAACAATACAATATAAACCAAAATGGAAGCAAAATAATAAATTTTTGGTATAATTTAATAATGTAAAGAAATAAAAACAAAAACAAAAAATAAAATATGTGTCTGTCAAATAAGTGCTAAAAAAATTAAAAAAACAAAAAAAAAAAATAGAAGTTTTGAAACAAATGATTTCATAAAAAGGGAAGAATAAATTAATAAAAACTGAAAAAAGGATTAACGGATGGAAAACATAAATCTATAAATAAATTCAATATTGTTATAAATTATTATTAATTATTATTGAATATTAATTATTTTAAATAATTAACTGAAAGATTTTGAAGGAAAACACATTTTATTATTGAATAAATTAATTCATTGAAATTATTATCTGATTTTATTCCCTACAAATGCGATACAACAAAACAAAAGAATAATTAATAATTAATAATTAATAATGATGATGATGATGGATGAGAGAAAAGAAAAGTGAAAGCAAAAATGTATAAATTATATAAACTTTAATCTATAAAAAATATTACAGAATTATAATAAAAAATAATGAATAATTAAAATAAAAAGAAAAGAATAAGAAAAAAAAAAAATGATTATTAGATAAATAAAAATGTAAAATCGTACAATGAAATAGTTTCCTTGTTCTCTGTAGTTTTATTTATTTCTTTTTTGGAATCATTCTTCTTCGGTCCATTTTTATGCTGTTCGTAACACAAAGATTTTATAAACGATTGAATAAAATCCAAACTGTTGTTATTATAAAAAGGCCATGTTGGAAGTCACCAATAAGTTACTATTTGTTAAGTAATTCATTTACAAGAATGTTATAATTAAACTTATAACTATTTGGAATTTTACATTATATCACACAAACCATGAATTTATAGATTTACGCATTTAAAAAAGAATACTTATTAAGAATTAATTTCATTATTTATACGAAAAGATTTAATACGATGTAATTGATTCTTTAAAGATTTTTCTTGGTCGTTTGATATAATTTTTGCTTTAGATAATTTTATATCAATTGTATGATTAAGAAAGATTAAAAAATGATATTAAAGTTTTTAATCCGGCGAAATTGTTGCTCTAAATAAGTTACGTATCCTTTAGTAATATTTTCCTGGCTAGGTAATTTTATTTGAAGGGTTTTCAATGATTTACAACTACGTAAAATATTTATATCCTCAATATCAATCTAAAATAAGAACAATTGAATTATTTGAATGCAATTTGTATTTTTTATTTTGAAAACAATAGAACATACCTTTGAAAATGAAAAATCCGCACAGAAGTAAACCAATTCTTTTAACTTTGCAATTTCTAGTAAGCTTGAAATTGTAATTCTATTTTCAAAATTTAATTCCAAGTGTTCTAGATCGACAACATTTGCAATTGAACATCCATTTATTTCAAATTCATTTAGAATATCTTTTCCTGTATAAGCAAAATCGGTAACCTACAATACAAATAATTAAAATAGAAGAAATGCTCAACTGAATGATTGCTTACTGTCATTTCATTGCAATTGATAACTAATTTTTTAAGCCATCTAAGATTTCGCCAAACATTTTGAATTTCATTTTCTGTTATTCCTGATTCGCACCACAAATCTAATTCTCTTAAGTGAACAAATTTATTTGCGATGTGCATTAAAAGATTTTCACATGAATTTAGTCGCCATAATTTTAACGATTGAAGATTATCATTTGTTTCTTTTAGTGCATTTGTTAATCCTCCTGTGGTCATATTCTTGCAATATTGCAGAGACATTGACTGAAATAAAATATTTTATAATTCAGAGGACCCGTTTGAAACCTTAATCATAAATTTTTAATTAATTACAATTTCCAAAATGTTTATTTATGAACTTAAATAGATGCGTTATAAAATTATGATTCTTATTTTATTAAAATTTAAAGAAAGTTGATAAATAGAATGAAAGTCTAGAACTTACTTCTAACTGGCTCAGCTTCCACAAATCTATAATTCCATTGTCGTCAATATCCTTACAATTGAATATTTCAAGAAATTTTAAATTTTGTAAATTGTTGCAAATTGTAATCAAATCATTATTTTCATTGATTGCTGGAATTTCTAAATGTGTTATTGATGGTTGCCATTCAACAATCCGGTTGAGAAGTGGTTGCACTTTAGTTCATGAAAACAGTCAGAAATTATTTCATTTAATTTACTGTATTCAAAATGTTGAATATTTTTTAAACAATCAAAATTCCAATTTTTATTATTTATTGTGTCATCTAATTTCCACTCCCGAGTTCCAATTTTCCCAATTTTTAATATTTTTAAATTTTTTGTATTTTGTAGAATTGATAGAAGGTGATATTCGCTTATTAAGCAACGATTGAATGAAAGAATTTGTAAATTTGGCATAACTTCTTCTAAAAATTTCATATTGACTTCGTAAAACTTAAAATAAATGCTATCAAAACGTACGTTATAATAATTTCGTTCTTTAAAATTTTTCAGAAATTCCTCAATATTTCCTTCGTGTACCAACTGCATCAATTTGTCTTGTGTTTTTGAATGCTTGAGGTCATTCTGTAACGATAATTTTTTTTATAAATTTCTATTTTTAAGTGAAATTATTTTAAGGCTAAAACCACTTTACCTTCATTTGTAAATTTTTGGAGCTCCCTAAAAATTAAAATAAAATAATTAAATCTTATAACCCATTTTAGAATTTATCAGTGACACAGTGAACAAATAAATTTATAAACCTAATTTATCTGAATTTTGATTTGGCTATAAATCTTGAACAATTTTTTTTCATTATTTAAATAAACCAAACGTTTGGATATCTCTGTAAATTGGCAACAAAACATTTGATTATTAAAAGTGAGAAAACCTTTACTGATATTTATTGTGAACAAAGATTTTGATGCCATCTGGCATAATTGTTGTTATTGCGCACGCAAATGATTTGACCATATAGCCAATTTTCGCTTATTTTGCTTTGTCTTATTTTTTGTCGTTAAAATAGAACTTGTGATCATCAGCAGATACCCATTCATGATTTAGTTTTAACAGATAAATATTAAATTCAATGTCAGAATATAGACATAAATCAATTACGAATTAAAAAAAAAACATAAATGTTAACATTCTTCATACCTTTGTCATCATCAATCTCTATTTTTTTTGTCAATCCTATTCCAATATCACCAAAACTGAAAGGTTTCGTTAATGTTGTTACTACCATTATTGGTACTTCTTTCCTTAAAAATTTAAATAAAAATATTAATGTGGTTAAAAATAAATTAAAGTTTAATACGGATTTACTTGTTTTCTTTAAGTAATTCATCTGTCACCCGCTCCATAATTGTTGTTATTAATTCTATCGAGCCATATTTCATCAACATTTCACAAAATTTTTGTATGAATATTCCCCCAATACTAGGGTAACGCTTATGGAGAACCCCTAAGCGATTGTAATTGTTATATTATTTATTAAATTCTTAATTCAATTGCGAAATAAAACTATTGCGTCATTTACCTTCGTATGTGGAAAAAGCAAAATACATATCCGATATTGTGGGAACTTGCATTGAAGCAACAGCATCTGCCTTTATTAAATTTATAGGTTTCATGGAACCTTTACATGCTTGTATAACAAAAATCTTTGGTTTTCCTTTTAAAGTTGAGTTTGCGTTAACAATTGGATTAATAATTGTTTCATTCAGATTATAATGAAAGTTTTGTGCATACAAAACATTGTTTTCTTTTTCGTGACTAAGAATCACAATTATGAAACATTCATAAGGCCTAAAATTGAAACCTTGCACTAAAAGCAAAATAATATTAAGAAAATATTAAAGTCGGAAGGTAATTATTATTTTGGTAGAAAATATTCACATCTTTTAACTTCTTTATTTATTTCTTTGAGAGTGAAATCTTTTTTCACATGAACTTTAATGTTGAAATGTTTAAAAGTATTAATCAATTCTGCCACATCACTTGCAATTCCATTTCGGTTTAGATGACCTAATGACGAATGAAATGAATCATTATTAAAAATCACAGCATATCCTGCATGTAATTTCTCTTCAATTTCCATTTGGTTTATGTTTGTTTCGGATGATGTTGATTGCAGACTTTCCATTATTCTATAAAAAAAAATTAAGTTGTTAGGACACAAGAATAACTAAGAAATATTTGTAATATTATTTCAATTTCGTTGCTCAAAACTGATCTGTGATTATATTTAATTGACTTTAAAATTTATTATGCTGTCAAATTCAATTAAATTATATTTTATAAGAAAAGTTTTAAGTTTAAGGAAAATTGACAAAAATTATTTAACTTTAATCAATTCATTTAAACCGAAATTTTTATCTAATCTTTTCTAATTATAAATAAACGATAAGATATTATAGTTTGATGGTTGAGAAGACATTTTAATGGAATATAAGAATGTAAGAATTTTTATACATTTTTGTATTGCACGGAATTTATGATTAAAATTAAATATTTATGATTTTCAATTCTATTCAACTGAAGAAATTTCTTTCGTACGTACAATTTGTACGATACTAGAATTGAAATCTTATTGTTCGAGATTATTAATGAAAATATAATTTTACATTTGTCTCCTATTTATCGATTTAAATAAAAATATTATATAATATAGAAAAGGCAAAACAATTTTTAATAATTTGGAAAAATTTACCTGACTTGAAGCAAAGCTTTTCTGAAAATTGTAAAACAGTAAGAAACACTTTACTTATTTTAGGAAACGATCTTATTAAAATTTAAAACGTAAATGAAATTGATTGTGATTGGCAACGGAATTTACGCGATATATGTGAGTATATGATAACATCACGGTATAGTAGGGTTCTGTTGATATAAAGTAACCGATTTAATTAAATATATTAATGATAAAAAAAAGTTAAGCATTATAAAAAAAAACCAGATGAAATAAACGAATAAGATTAAAATTTATTAGAAATGTTTGCAGGGTTGAAATACATAAATCAAACAATCAATAAATGAATTAAATATTGTTATAAATTATTATTATTATTGAATATTAATTATTTTAAATAATTAAATGCAAGATTTTGAAGGAAACACAAATTGAACACATTTTATTATTGAATAAATTAATTCATTGAAATTATTATTTTATTTTTTCCCTTCAAATGCGATACATCAAAAAACAAAGGAAAATAAAAATTATTAATAATGATGATGATGGATATTAGAAAAGAAAAGAGAAATTAAATTATATAAACTTTAATCTATAAAAAATATTGCAAGAATAAGAAGAAAATAATTATTAGATAATTAAAAATGTAAAAGTTTATAATGTAAGAGTTTCCCATTTTTCCTGTGAGTTGTGAGTTGATTTTTGTATTAATTAACAAATTCATGAAATTTAAAAGAAAATAAAAATATGCAATTAATTAACCAAATTGTTTGGTACATTATCACAACAATATTTATATAAAATTGCGTCATTTAAATTGAGAAAAAATAATTTTCTTTCTTTAGAAATTTGATGCTATTGAATTTTTTATTTTGGTTCAATTTCCTAAGAAAACCAATGGAAAATGATTATTCGTTATGCCGAGTTTGTGGAATAATTGATGTAAAATCTTTTAATCCTGCGAAATTGTTTTTCTAAAGAATCTTGGTCATCTCCCGGAATAAAGTTTTCATCAGATAATGTTATTCTAAATTGTTCTAGTGATTCGCAACTACTTAAAACATTCAAATCGACAACACCAATCTAAAATAAACTCAATTTATTTATTCGATTGCGATTGAAAATGTAATTTCAAAGCATACCTTTGAACATGAAAAATCTGCACACAAATAAACCAATCCTTTTAACTTTGCAATTTCTTGTAAACTTAAAATTGTGATATTACTTTTATAACGTAATTCTAAGTGTTCCAGGCCATTAACATCTGCAATTGAACATCCATTTATTTCAGATTCATTTTCAATACTTTTTCCTGTATAACAAAAATCGGTAACCTACAATACAAATAATTCACAATATAATTAAAATAGATGAAATGCTCAGCTGAATGATTGCATACCGTCAATTCATTGCACTCTATAACTAATTTTTTAAGCAATTTAAGATGTCGCCAAACATTTTGAATTTCATTTTCTGTTATTCCTGATTCGAAACACAGATCTAATTCTCTTAAGTTTTCAAATTTATCAACGATGTGAATTAAAAGATTTTCACATGGCTTTAGTTCCCCTAATCTTAACGATTGAAGATTATCATTTTTTTCTTTTAGTCCATTTTTTAATCCTTCTATGGTCATTTCTCTGCAGCATTCTAACCACAGTGACTGAAATATAAAATTTTGTAAATCAGTTGTCAAGTTAAAAATCTTAATCACATTTTGAATTCATCACAGTTTTCAAAATGTTTCTTTATCAGCAAAATTGAAGCCTCATAAAATTATGATTATTTTATGAGAAATTGAAGAACGGTAAATGCATTAGAACAGAAGTGCTGTACTTACTTTTAATTGTTTCAATTCCCACAATTTCTTAATTCCATTATCACCAATATTTATGGAAATAACAATTTTAAGAAATTTTAAATTTTTTAATCCATTGCAAATTGTAATGAAGTTATCATTTTCATCGATTTCGACTATTTCTAAATGTGTTATTGATGGTTGAGCATTAACAATACTATTAATTAGCACTGATTGCTGTTTGTCATTAATAATCAGTTTTTCTAGTTCCAAATTATTAATTTTAAGAATATTTTGAATTTCATTTAACATGAATCCTTCCAGCTCAATAGATTTTAGACTAGAAGCAATACTTTGTATGTATTCACATAAATAATTAGACGGATCATTTGGCATTAATTGAAAAGACGTAAGTTTATGTACTATAAATTTTTGTAAGCCTATCATCAATTTTAATAGTTCATTAAAGCAGTTAGAATTATTTTGATCTAAATCACTAAATTCAAAATGTTTAATATTTCCTAAAATATCCAGATTCCAGTTATTATCACTTATCTTGGGTCCAGATTTCCATTTCCAATTAATAATTTTCAGTATTTTTAAGTTTTCTGTCATTTGAAGAATTAATAGAAGTTGATATTCGGTGAATTCACAACGATAGAATGAAAGAAATTGTATATTTGACAGAAGTTCTTTAAAAAGTTTCATATTTTCTGCGTATGGCGTAAAATCAATTCTATCAAAATAAACATTATGAAATTCTTGTTGTGTAAGAAATTCATCCAAATTTTGTTCATTTAAAACCAGCATAAATTTGTCTTGAGTTGTTGGAACATTATTTGCATTCTCAAGGTCACTCAAAGGCAAATAAGAGACTATTTCAGCGATCATCTGTAACGATAAACAATTTTATTTGTTTTTATTTTTAAGTCAAATTATTTTAATCCAAAAACAACTTTACCTCATCTGGTAAATTCTTGATATACTCTGAAAATAAATTATTTATTTAAAGTTTAAAATTTGTTTAGGTTTGTAGTTAAAACAAACTTAAGAATTTATCAGTGAAAATAAATATTTTGAATCTAAACAAATAAGCAACAAATTTGATATTCTTACGATAATTAACACGGAATGGTTTTGAAACAAACGGAATACGAAAAATGTGTTATTGAGTATTATGAAGAAAATTTCGATTCAATCAATAATTATTGTTTCTGTAATTTCAATTATTACTTCCATTTACTTGGAGATAACGCAAGTTCCTCATTAATTGTGCTTTGGGTTTTTGTTTCACTTTAGAAAAGATCTGGTCATCAGCAGAGATCCGTTCATTATTAGAAATTATGAAATAGATTTTTCAAGTTAAATCAAATATTGCATTCATAACGAATTCATAAATCAATTTTTCTAAAGACGCGCATTAATTATCTATGCGCAACGACAAAAAATCTCCTTTCATTATAAATTGAAACAAAAAGAAACATGAAATATGTTTATTCACATTTTCAATATACCTTTGTCAGTAACAATCTCTTTTTTTATTGGCTTTCCTTTTCCTATATCACCAAATAAAAAGGGTTTCGACATTGTTGTTTGTACCATTGGTACCTGATTCCTTTAAAATATAAACAAAAATATTAATGTCACTCAAAAAAGAATTAAGTTTAATTGGGATTTACATTTTTTCATTAAGTAATTCATGTGTCACCTGCTCCATAATTGTTGATATTGATCGTGTCGAGCCATCTTTCATCAGTAATTTACAAAATTTTTGTATGAATATTCCCCCAGAACTAGGTATACGCTGAGAGACAAACCCTAAAAGATTGTTTATTAAATTTAAATTTAATTCTGAATTTAATTGAGAAATAAAAGAACTGCTGTCATTTACCTTCAAATGTGGAAAAGGCAAAATACATATCCGACATTGGTAGAGTTGGAAATGAAGGCTGAGAGCTACCAACGTCATCTGTTTCCATCAAAGATTTTGCATTCATGGCACCTTTACATGCTTGAATTATAAAAATTTTTGGTTTTCCTTCTAAACTTCGATTTGTATTTACAATTGGATTAACAATTGTATCATTCAGATTATAATGCCAGTCGTGTGCGTATAAAATATTGTTTTCTTTTCCGTGACTAAGAATCACAATTATGAAACATTCATAAGGCGTGAAATTAAATGTACTCACTAAAATAAAAATATTTATAAGAAAAATATAAAAGTCAGAACATAATTATTTACATATTTTTACTTCTTCTTTAATTTTATTTATAATTAAATCTTCATGCACATGAACCTTAATGTGGAATTGTTCAAAAACTTTCTTTAATTTCTTCACATCATTTTCAGTTCCTTTTCTCACTTTTTGATTTAATGATGAGTCAAATGTTTCATGATTAAAAATCACTGCATATCCATATCCTGTATCTAATTTCTCTCCTGTTTCCATTTCTTCCGTTTTTTCCATGTTTATTTCGGATGATGTTGATTGCAGACTTGCCATTATTCTATAAAAAAAAGTTAAAGTTTTAGAACACAAGAATAACTAATATTATTTCAATTTCGTTGCTCAAAACTGATCTGTGATTATATTTAATTGACTTTAAAATTTATTATTCTGTCAAATTCAATTAAATTATATTTAATAAGAAAAGTTTAGAGTTGAAGGAAAATTGACAAAAATTATTTAACTTTAATCAATTCATTTAAACCGAAATTTTTATCTAATCTTTAAAATTGCAAATAAACGATAAGATATTTGATGGTTGAGAAAACATTTTAATGGAATATAAGAATTTTTATACAATTTTCTATTGCACTGAATTGAAAATTAATAATATAAGTGATTCTCACACAGCTGAAGGGTCCCGATTACTAATGCTTAAAAATATAAATCTACTTTTGTCATTTATCAATTTAAATAAAAATATTTGGAATAAGAAAAGGCAAGACTTTCAATTCTTATATTGTAATATTTAAAATAATAATTTGGAAAAATTTACCTGACTTTAAGCAAAACTTTTCTGTTGAATTTATGAATTTTATTTGTAAAAATAATAAACTATTTGATAAAATCTATCAAAAGACTTTCAGTCTACTAAATTTTCTTGAAAATTATAAGAGATCAAGAATATAATCACTTCACTTTAGAGACCGAAATTAATGAAACTCAAAACGTAAATGAAATTGATTGTGATGGGGAACGCGATTTAAGCAAAAAAAAAAGTATTCCTGATTAGATAACGATATTGCAGGGTTGTGCTGATTTAAAGTAACCAATTTTTTACTGATTCAATTTTTTATTAACAAAAATACTGACAAATTTAAAACTGAAAATTTAAAATTGAAACGTAAAATAAATGATCTCGAATGTGGAACATTTTTCAATAAATTTTATCGGAAACGATAAATGAGTTTCAAGAACGAGATAAAGGAAAGTAATAATTGAGTGATAAGAGAAAATTGTTAGTAACGAAACGACGAAATGAAACTTAGAATTTATTTAAGGTAAAGATTTTTTAAATATAAATTAACTTTAGTCATAATTTATTTATTTATTTATTTATTTAGACCCATGAGAATGTTCTCAACGGTCTAGTTGATTTAAAAATTCAAAAATACAAAAATACAAAAATAATCGACTGATTTACATATTTTTCTGTTAATTTCACCAAACAGAATTATTCGGTTTAAATAACATCACAGTCTAAATTGGAAGAATCAAAATGTGGAGTAATAATGGATGAAGGGATGGAAAACATAAATCAAACAATCTATAAATATATAAAATATTGTTATTCTTATTATTATTGAATATTAATTATTTGGAATAATTAAATGAGAAATTGTGAAGGAAACACTTTCAAAACATTTTATTATTGAATCAATTAATTTTTATTTGATTTTTTTCCTTCAACTGCAATACAACAAAAAACAAAGGAAATTAAAAATTATTAATAATGATGATGATGGATATGAGAAAATAAAAGTGAAAAGAAAAATGTGTAAATTAAATAAACTATATTATAAAATTGTTTCCCATTTTTCCTGTGAGTTGTGAGTTGATTTTTGTATTAATTAACAAATTCATTAAATTTAAAAGAAAATAAAAATATGCAATTAATTAACGAAATTGTTTGGTACATTATCACAACAATATTTATATAAACTTGCGTCATTTAAATTGAGAAAAAAACAAATTTATATTCTTTCTGAAATTTGATACTATTGAATTTTTTATTTTGGTTCAATTTCCTGAAAAAACCAATGGAAAATGATTATTCGTTATGCCGAGTTTGTGGAATAATTGATGTAAAATCCTTTCATCCTGCGAAATTGATTTTCTAAAGAATGTTGTTCACGTGTAGGAATAAAGTTTTCATCAGATAATGTTATTCTAAAGTGTTCTAGTGCTTTACAACTACTTAAAATATTCAAATTGTCAACATCAATCTAAAATAAACTCAAATTATTTATTCGATTGCGATTGAAAATGTAATTTCAAAGCATACCTCTGAATATGAAAAATCTGCACACAAGTAAATCAATCCTTTTAACTTTGCAATTTCTTGTAAACTTAAAATTGTGATATTACTTTTATAACGTAATTCTAAGTGTTCCAGGCCATTAACATCTGCAATTGAACATCCATTTATTTCAGATTCATTTTCAATACTTTTTCCTGTATAAGCAAAATCGGTAACCTACAATACAAATAATTCACAATATAATTAAAATAGATGAAATGCTCAGCTGAATGATTGCATACCGTCAATTCATTGCACTCTATAACTAATTTTTTAAGCAATTTAAGATGTCGCCAAACATTTTGAATTTCATTTTCTGTTATTCCTGATTCGAAACACAGATCTAATTCTCTTAAGTTTTCAAATTTATCAACGATGTGAATTAAAAGATTTTCACATGGCTTTAGTTCCCCTAATCTTAACGATTGAAGATTATCATTTTTTTCTTTTAGTCCATTTTTTAATCCTTCTATGGTCATTTCTCTGCAGCATTCTAACCACAGTGACTGAAATATAAAATTTTGTAAATCAGTTGTCAAGTTAAAAATCTTAATCACATTTTGAATTCATCACAGTTTTCAAAATGTTTCTTTATGAGCAAAATTGAAGCCTCATAAAATTATGATTCTTTTATGAGAAATTGAAAGAACGCTAAATGTAATATAACAGAAGTGTAGTAGGTACTTACTTTTAATTGTTTCAATTCCCACAATTTCTCAATTCCATTATCATCAATATTTATGGAAATAACAATTTTAAGAAATTTTAAATTTTTTAAACCATTGCAAATTGTAATGAAGTTATTATTTTCATCGATTTCTACTATTTCTAAATGTGTTATTGATGGTTGAAATTTAACAATACTGTTAATTAGCACTGATTTTTGTTTGTTATTTATAATAAATTTTTCTAATTTCAAATTATTAATTTTAGGAATATTTTGAATTTCATTTAACATGAATCCTTCCAGCTCAATAGATTTTAGACTAGATGCAATACTTTCAATGTATTCACATAAATAATTAGACGAATCATTTGGCATTAATTGAAAAGACGTAAGTTTATGTACTATAAAATTTTTTAAGCCTATCATCAATTTTAATAGTTCATTAAAGCAGTTAGAATTATTTTCATTTAAATCACTAAATTCAAAATGTTTAATATTTCCTAAAATATCCAGATTCCAATTATTATCACTTATCTTGGGTCCAGATTTCCATTTCCAATTAATAATTTTCAGTATTTTTAAGTTTTCTGTCATTTCAAGAATTAATAGAAGTTGATATTCGGTGAATTCACAACGATAGAATGAAAGAAATTGTATATTAGACAGAAGTTCTTTCAAAAATTTCATATTTCCTGCGTATGACGTAAAATTAATTCTATCAAAATAAACGTTATAAAATTTTCCTTGATGAAATTTTTTTAGAAATCCATCCAAATTTTGTTCATTTAAAACCACCATAAATTTGTCTTGAGTTCTTGGATGATTAAAGGCATATTTCCATTTTTTACAAACTTTATTTGCATCTTTAAGATCACTCAAAGATAAATACGAGAATATTTCAGCGATCATCTGTAAAGATAAACAATTTTACTTGTTTTTGTTTTTAAGTCAAATTATTTTAATCCAAAAACAACTTTACCTCATCTAGTAAATCGTTGATACACACTGAAAGTAAATTATTTAGTTAAAGTTAATATAAAATTGGTTTAGGTTTTTGTAGTTAAAACAAATTTAAGAATTTATCACTGACATAATTACAGTAGAAGAGAAATAAAATTCAAATACGTAATTTATCTTGAACGACTTATCTTGCTTTGGGTTATTATGAAAATAGATTTAATTTAAATATTACATGCATAAATCAATTATTCTAAAGACGCGCATTAATTATCTATGTTCAACGACAAAAAATTTCCTTTCATTATAAATTCAAACAAAAACATAAATGAAAACATTCTTTATACTTATTGACTTTTCATTTCCAATATCACCAAATATAAAGGGCTCCGACAATGTTGATAGTACCATTGGTACTTGATTCCTTTAAAATTTAAGCAAAAATATTAATGCCACTCAAAATAGAATTAAGTTTAATTCTGACATACCGATTTTCTTTAAGTAATTCAGCTGTTACCTTCTCCATAATTGTAGTTATTGATTTTGACATGCCATACTGCAGCAGCAATTTACAAAATTTTTGTATGAATATTCCTCCAGTTTTTGTTATATGATCAGAGACAAACCCTAAACGATTTTTTATTAAATTTAACTTGATTTCTGAATTTAATTGAGAGAAAGAACTGCTGTCATTTACCTTCATATTTGGAAAAGGCAAAATACGTATCCGATATTGGTAGAGCTGGAAATGAAGGCTGAGAGACACCGTCATCAGTCTCCATAAAAGATGTTGGAACCATGAATCCTTTACATGCTTCAAGAATAAAAATTTTTGGTTTTCCTTCTAAAGTTCGATTTTCGATAACAATTGAATTAACAATTGTATCATTCAGATTATAATGCAAGTTGTGTGCATACAAAATATTGTTTTCTTTTTCTTGACTAAGAACCACAATTATGAAACATTTATAAGGCTTAAAGTCAAATTCTCGCACTAAAATAAAAATGTTAAGAAAAATATAAAAGTCGGAAGATAATTATATTGATAGAAAATATTCACGTCTTTTAACTTCTTCTTGAATTTTATTTAAAGTGAAATCTTGATGCACATGAACCTCAATGTGGAATCGTTTAAACACCTTTTCCAATTCTATCAGATCATTTTCAGTTCCTTGTCTTTGTTCTTGGTTTAATGATTCATGAAATATTTCATGATTAAAAATCACTGCATACCCTTTAATAATAATATTTGATTAATCTTCATAAATTTGTCCATTTTCTGAGTTCGACTGAGACTCAACTCCAAAATAATTTCATGACTTGGTTATGTTCTAAGATAATAAGATATTTCACCAGAACTACTGAACTTTTTCAAATAATAAATTTAAATTTACTGTTGAACAAATAATAAAAACGTCCACATTTGCGTTCATTTTAAAAGTGAATAAAATCTTAAAGTACAACTTGGCTAAATTTATTGAACTACTGAAGTTATATAATAATAAAATTATGTATCGATGTTTATTTGAAATGTTTTCTAATATTAATTATAAATTTTTCGTTTAATTATGAAAAAAATTAGCAACGTTATGCTGTCGCCTTATTTGAATTGTTAACTCGGTATTTATATATTTACCATGTGGTCCCTACTTTTTATTTTATTGAAACTTGAATCAAATTTATAGTTTTTCTAATGGAATCGTATTGGGCCTGGTGTTCGTATTTTGATTATGGCAGAATACAATCCAAGCCCAAATTATCAATAAACGTGGAACTAACCTGGTAATATTATTGATTGCTTTTATAATTTATTCTTTTGTCAAACTAAAGTAAATTATATTTAATGAAGATGGAAAAAAATTAAATTAAATTCATTCTAACCGACCAAAGTAACAACATGGCAACATGTTTGGCGCGGGAGGTACCGAGCTCGAATCTCGACCGAGCTGGGATGGAATTTTGTATTCTGCATTATTATGTACTAAGCAGTGTTTAAGGCATAATAAAATCTATAACCCCCGGCCGGTATGCAGGATAAGGTTTTAACAGAGCGATTCTTCTTAGGAAATCTGCATATTTCCTAAGAGGAGGCAATGCGCCGAATCGAATTAAAATGCATGTGCAGATGCTAGGTGGTTCAGAAGTCCACCTTATAAATAGTGGGTCTCGTCCCCGTTTGGTTGGTATCGGTGGAAGAAATTACGTTAAAGATAAGTTTACTTGCGAGTCAAGTACAAAACAATAAAAAAAAAAATTCATTTCTTTTTGAATTTCAAAACGAATCAGATATTTTTTATGGTATTGTCCGTGACTTATCTTTAACGTTCCTTCTTCCACCGATTTTCTCTCAATCGGGGACGAAACCCAATATTTTTAAGGTGGATTCTGAACCAATATGATTCGGCGCATTGTCAGCACTAAAGAAATCGTGCAAGTTTCCCAGGAAGAATCAATCGTTCGGTTTAAACCCATGTGTTCAGCACACCGGCGAGGGTCATAAATGATAATAAGATATTTTATGATTGTTGACACTTTAATTAATTATTTAAGATGATTTATGTAATGTGGAATTTACAAGGAATCAAGAATATATTTCTCAATTTAAATTAAATATAACATTAATAAATCAACTATTCTAAATACGCGCATTAATTATCTATGTTCAACGACAAAATCTCCTATCATTATAAATTCAAACAAAAACATAAGTTATTTTGTCAAATACGTAATTTTCTTTGAACGACTTAACAAGTTGAATAAAATTAGAAAAGAATGGAAAACTAATATTTTGAATCTAAACAAATAAGCAACAAATTTGATATTCTTACGATAATTAACACGGAATCGTTTTGAAGCAAACGGATTACGAAATTTCGATTCAATCAGTACTAATTATTCTTGTAATTTCAATTATTACTTCTATCCACTTGAAGATAAAGCAAGTTCCTCATTAATTGTGCTTTGGGTTTTTGTTTCACTTTAGAAAAGATCTGGTCATCAGCAGAGATCCGTTCATTATTAGAAATTATGAAATAGATTTTTCAAGTTAAATCAAATATTGCATTCATAACGAATTCATAAATCAATTATTCTAAAGACGCGCATTAATTATCTATGCGCAACGACAAAAAATCTCCTTTCATTATAAATTGAAACAAAAAGAAACATGAAATATGTTTATTCACATTTTCAATATACCTTTGTCAGTAACAATCTCTTTTTTTATTGGCTTTCCTTTTCCTATATCACCAAATAAAAAGGGTTTCGACATTGTTGTTTGTACCATTGGTACCTGATTCCTTTAAAATATAAACAAAAATATTAATGTCACTCAAAAAAGAATTAAGTTTAATTGGGATTTACATTTTTGGATTAAGTAATTCATGTGTCACCTGCTCCATAATTGTTGATATTGGTCGTGTCGAGCCATCCTTCATCAGTAATTTACAAAATTTTTGTATGAATATTCCCCCAGAACTAGGTAAACGCTTAGAGACAAACCCTAAAAGATTGTTTATTAAATTTAAATTTAATTCTGAATTTAATTGAGAAATAAAAGAACTATTGTCATTTACCTTCAAATGTGGAAAAGGCAAAAAACATATTCGATATTGGTAAAGTTGGAAATGAAGACTGAGGGTCACAAGGGCCATCTGTTTCCATTAAAGATTTTTGTTTCATGGAACCTTTACATGCTTGAATAACAAAAATTTTTGGTTTTGCTTCTAAACTTGGATTTGTATTAACAATTGGATTAACAATTGTATCATTCAGATTATAAGTCCAGTCGTGTGCGTATAAAATATTGTTTTCTTTTCCGTGACTAAGAATCACAATTATGAAACATTCATAAGGCGTGAAATCAAAATTACTCACTAAAATGAAAAATATTTATAAGAAAAATATAAAAGTCAGAACTTAATTATTTACATAATTTTACTTCTTCTTTGATTCGATTTAAAGTTAAATCTTCATGCACATGAACCTCAATGTTGAATTGTTCAAAAACTTTCTTTAATTCTATCACATCCTTTTCAGTTCCTTCTCTTTCTCTTTGATTTATTGATTGGTTAAATGTTTCATGATTAAAAATCACTGCATATCCATATCCTGTATCTAATTTCTCTTCCGTTTCCATTTTTTCCATGTTTGTTTCGAATGATGTTGATGGCAGACTTGCCATTATTCTATAAAAAAAATTTAAGTTTTAGAACACAATAATAACTAATATTATTTCTATTTTGTTGCTCAAAACTGATCTGTGATTATATTTAATTGATTTTAAAATTTATTATTCTGTCAAATTCAATTAAATTATATTTAATAAGAAAAGTTTAGAGTTGAAGGAAAATTGACAAAAATTATTTAACTTTAATCAATTCATTTAAACCGAAATTTTTATCTAATCTTTTCAAATTGCAAATAAACGATAAGATATTTGATGGTCGAGAAGACATTTTAATGGAATATATGAATTTTCATACAAGTTTCTATTGCACTGAATTGAAAATTAAATATAAGTGATTCTCACACAACTGAAGGGTCGAGATTAGTAATGCTTAAAAATATAAATCTACTTTTGTCATTTATCGATTTAAATAAAAATATTTGGAATAAGAAAAGGCAAGACTTTCAATTCTTTTATTATAATATTTAAAATAATAATTTGGAAAAATTTACCTGACTTTAAGCCAAACTTTTCTGTTGAATTTATGAATTTTATTTGTAATAATAATAAACTATTTGATAAAATCTATCAAAAGACATTCAGTCTACTAAATTTTCTTGAAAATTATAAGAGATCAAGAATATAATCACTTCACTTTAGGGACCGAAATTATTGAAACTCAAAACGTAAATGAAATTGATTGTGATGGGGAACGCGATTTAAGCAAAAAAAAAGTATTCCTGATTAGATAACGATATTGCAGGGTTGTGCTGATTTAACAAAAATACTGACAAATTTAAAACTGAAAATTTAAAATTGAAACGTAAAATAAATGATCTCGAATGTGGAACATTTTTAAATAAATTGTATCGGAAACGATAAATGAGTTTCAAGAACGAGATAAAAGAAAATAATAATTGAGTTAGAGAAAATTGTTAGTAACGATTGATTTATTTAAGTACTCGTCACTATAATTTCTAAATTAAATATTTATTTAAATTATTTACAGAGTTAAAAATATAAAATAAAAAGCTAATAGATTTCAAAATATTTTCCCTTATTTGTATTTAATTCTAAATTGTTGAAAATAAAAATGAAGCGGAAGATCCAAAGTTATTTTAAAATATTTAGCACGAGGAAAATATTTCCTAAGAGACTTTTCATCTTCATCAGAAAAAAATTTATCCACAACTCGAATTTCAAAACTCTTCAATGATCCACTCCTCATGATTTTCAGTTGCTCGATTGTAATCTAAAATAGACAAAGTTTTTTTATTGTTTGGCAAATTAGTAATAATAGAATACAACAAACATTAGAAGAATGAAAATCTGCTTTAAAATGAACCAATTCTTTTAGTTTAGAGAATTCTTTTAAAGCTTCAATTGTGATAATATTTTTAAATCGTAAATTTAAAAACCATAATTTTTCAGCTCGAACAATTGAACAATTATCAATTTGAATTCCATTTTCAATTCCAGTGTAAGCTGAATCTCCAACCTGAAATTGAATACAATAGTAATTAATTTTAGAAGAAAAAAGAAGAAATATTGACCGTAAAATTTTTAGAAGATAAAGAAAATCCTCTCAGTAATCGAAGATTCCTCCAAACATTTCGTATTTCATTAACTACAATTCCAGATTTTAATTTTAGCTCTAAGATTCGTAAACCAAGAAATGTATTTGTTATGTGCATTAAAAGATTTTCACTTGTTTTTGGGGCTATTATTATTAACGTTTGAAGATTATCATTTTTTTCCTTAAGACCATTTATTAATCCATATGATGTGACTTCGGAGCAATTACTCATATGTAAATACTGGAATTAAAAAATTTGTTTGTTCAAAATTAACTCCAAATCTTAATTTTTATTGTTTTTAAACTAATAAAGTTTTCTTTTCAAACTAAAGTTAAAAAAGAATTAAATTAAAATTGGGGTTTGTTACAACGTACAAAAACTGAAGTTTAAATATATTATATTAATGCTTACACTTAATTGCTTTAGTTTCCATAAATCATTGATTCCTTCGTCATTTATTGCATTACAATTCTTAATGTAAAGCAATTTTAAATTTGGCAAATTATTGCAAATAATTCTTAAGTGATAACTTTTTGAAATTGTAGTCAATTGAAGTTCAGTAATTAATGATTGATGTTCCACAATACTCATAAGCAACTCTTCAGTTATTTTATTATTAAAAATAAATTCTTCCAGTAATAGAGTATCAATTTTAATAATATCTTGAACAACATTTTCACACTTATACCCATTAATATCAATTGACTTAATTGTTGTTGCTCTTATTTTAATTAGATCCAATAAATAATTTTTTAAATTCATACAATATATATACGTTGAAAAAATTTTCAAATTTGGCATCAATTCAAATAGTTTTTTTAAAAAATTAATATTGAATTCATCTATAGGTAGAAATTTTAATTCGGTAACATTTTTTAGAATATTTTCATGATCGTCCTCCGATAAATCTTTTGCTGAATCATCAAATTTGCAATAATTAATTTCTAATTTCTTTAAATTTCCAGTTAATTGAATTATGGACATAATTTGATTTACTGTTATATTGCAATTAGATATTGAAAACTCTTCTAAATTATCAGTAAATTTTTCCCAAAATTTCATATCATCATTTTTAATAATGAAATTCATGTAGTAAAATCTAATGTTGTAATAGTTTCGTTGTCCAAAATTTATTTTAAAATTCTCATAATTTGATTCGCCCAAGCTCAAACACAATTTATTTAGCTTTTTTGAAAAGTTAAATGCAGCATTCCAACTTTTGCACACTAAACTTGCAACTCGAACGTCATCAAATGATAAATATGAGAATATTTCACTAATCATCTACAACGAAATTTTGTTTTAATTGATAAATGTATTTATTAAAATGATTTTAAACTGTTTACCTCTTCTGGTAAATCGTGTTCTAAATTAGAATTCTTCTGAGAATAATTATCTTCCATAATTATTGTAATTTATTCACTCTCTATGAATTTCACTAAAATTCAAATTAAACTACACCACTGAAAAATTATTGAAAATTGTAACGAGAATTTTAAATAATTATAAACAAAAGTAGAATTATTTACACACTCAAGACTAACTAAACGACAAACTTTACTATATTAATAGAAATAATCCGCACACTGATTTTTTCACTAGAATTAAGAAAAATAATAATTTCTGTGATAATAATGATGAAATAATACAAAAATATTACACAAAATCGTGGTGCCGCATTTGAAATTTCATCTATTGCACAATTTATGATTCAATTTCAATTCAGAAACTTTATTGTTGATGTCTTGGGAAAATTTAGAACTAATTTTTGTAATGAAGTAGTCAAGACTCATACCAAATAATAACAATAGCCGTGTTTTATATTTCAAATTGTTCAGTGTTTTTTTTTAAGACTTCTTGTTATCAACTTACTTTATACGGAAAGACGTCACAAGTTTAAATTTCTATTGGTTTATTAATAATTTTTAAACAACAGGATTATAATAAAGAAATTATCATTTATAAAATACAAAAATTTATAAGATATTTATTTGTAACATAAATAATTGAAAGAAAATATATTTTTTATAGAATTTTATGGTAAATAAATATTGTCTAAAACTAATGACGTCATGTTCAATAATAGACGTGAAGTCACAAACACGGTGCTTTAAAAACATCGAACTGAGAATGAATTAGACGTGAAGTTTGCAATAAGCCAAATGAAAAACATTGTACAGAAAATAATAAACATAATTTTTCCCCTTAAATCAAATAAGGGATAAAAAAAGAAGGAACATTTTAACCCTCTGACGTCACACACTTTAGTACACACTTCTTTCAAAATTACTGAACAGCAGCACAGTGATACATTTTTATTCCCCAAAAGTTTTCCTCATATTAAAAGCACAATCAAAATTCAGTTGAGTTTCTTCTGTCGACGCGTTCGCATCTTTATATCCATTTTTGGCCATTTTTTTGGACTTTCTATGTTATCTTGTTATATTTTCTTTTGATACAAAATAAAATAAAATAATTATTAATTAATTAATAGCAACTATTATTTTGATGTTGGTGCTTTTTATTTAAATCTTTTTTAAAAATTCATCACAAAGTCTTACGGTTTCAGAAGAAAAGTACTTTTTTTTTCATTTTTTTAAATTTAAAATTATTTCTCTCTGATGTTCTAAAGTGTTTTGGTGTCTGTGTGCATGAAGTGTTCAACAAGAAACGAAAGAAAAAAAAACAGAACTTAAAAAAGCGTTGTCGTTTAGTATATTTGTTTGTGCTTTTCAATAAGTTTGAATATTTTTTTTTTACCTCGCATAACAGAAAAAAAAACAGTCACTTTGCATTTAAGTAAAGAAGAATATAAAAGTAGAATAGAAGAAACGAAGGAAAATTGTGTCATTTTTAGTGACTTCCAAACAAAAAAAAAGGATAAAAATTCATTCAAAAAATGATAAGTAAGTTGTTGTATTTTGTTATTTGATCTTTTACTAATTAATTAATAAAAACTAAATATCGAAATTCATCTTTGTTGTGAGAAATTCTTAAAATTTTCTATTCTTATTTTTTTCCCCCATTATCCTTTGAGTCGTTCCCTCTCGCAATTCACTCGTGTCTATTATCCTTCAATACATAATATATTTGATCGAAACCTCTATAATGTAAAGACACGATGCGTATCCCAAATAAATCCTCTGTTTCTATTCCAGCCAATCTGTCTCTCTCTCTCTCTTCCTATCCCTGCTTCTCTTTCTATGTATATTGTATATATCCTTCTCTTCTATGTGTGTGTGTGTGTACATCCTGTTTTTTGTTTGTAACACCTTCTACCTTTTTCTGGATGTGAACAAATTTCAATTTTTGTTTGATAGGATTAAGAATAAGTTCGATGTTTTTACTTTGAACAAACACAAAAAAAAAACAAAAAATATTTATAACAATAAATTTACATTAAAACTACAAAACTTCTTAACTTTTTAATAAAAAATTCTGATTATTTTTCCTCTGTAAAGAAATTCAGACAAAAATAATGTGAATTTTTGAAACAATAAAATAATATTTGTAATGAAATGAGAAAATATAAGAAGAGAAGAATATTGTTTGTTCAACATTGCTGATGTAGATTTAGGCGCCTCCACCGAAATAATTTATTTGATTTTAATTATTAATATTCCATTTCTATTTCAGACTTTCTTTTACCGACAATGTATTTTTTTTTTAAATTACGCAATTACACAAAACAACAAAATAAATAACGGAATTTTTTTTTTTTTGCTATTTTACTGTGAGTGGAAATTTTTCCGATATTTTCAAAATATTGAAAGAAACAGTTTTCTTATGAATACATAGCGAGAACATATTTATATGATTATAGCCTCATAAAACAACAAAATCTTAAGTGATTCTAATAGATAATAATAGTTGCCCAATATTTTCAAATAATAAAATATGAAAATTAAATAGAAACAAGAACTAAAGTTGTACAGAAATATTCAAAAAAATATATTCACACACCTAAAAATATATTGAAATTACCTGTAGATTTTAGATAAAAAAATTTATCTAATTTTATATATATAAAATTAATATTTCATTAATTATCATAGTTTTCAAAACACATTTGAAAATTTTGGCATAAAGTCACATTTTCACAAATAAAAATTAATAAATAAAAAAAAGTTATAAAAATAAAAACGGAAAAAAATTACACGATGAGTTATATTCAGTCAACCCAACTACCATCTCTCTACATTTATTTCATATTCAACCAAACTCTAACCACACACACCGTTAGAGAAGCATACACACACACAAACACACACGCAAAAGATGATAGGACATTTGTTGCGTTTTTTTTTTCTATTCTTCCCTTATGTTTTTTTCTGTTCTCTCTCTTCTTCTTTTCCTTTTATGTAATATTTATTGTTGTATTATTTTCCTCTTTTTCTTCATCTTTTCCTACGTCTTGTTCATCATAGTACAAAATGGTATATTTGGGATGATATGTTGATGATGATCATGATGCTGATGATGATGATGATGATAGAAATGAACGTGTTTCTTCTATACTTTTAGTCTTATAAAATAGAGTTCAGTAAAAAGAAAAGAAAACATGAAGAAGAAGAAGAAGTAAAGTGAAGAAAGTATGATAGAAAGGCAGAGAGTGAGAGTAAGAATGAAAGAAAGGGAGAGGATCTAACACATATTCTATATGGTTGTTATTATGATTATGTGAAAGAAAAATGATGATGTGAGGAAGAGACAAAAGAGATGGAAAGTAACAGATTGTTCTTTTGGGTTAAGTTTTTTTTTTGTTTCTTCTTCTTTTTGGCTGATATTGTTAAGAGTTTCAGTCTTTGTGGCAAAATAAGAATTGAGAACCTATCAAAAAATTGATTTTCTATATTTGTGTGTGTGAGAATTGGAATTGCCACAATGATGGACATTAGATGGATCTTTCGTACACGTCTAGAAATAGACAGATAAATTTGTCTAGTCATGTATAAGAAGGAATTGATTTTCTATGTTCATATTTTCTACTGTTTTTTGTTGTTGATGCTATAAAATATCCTAAAAATATGTTTACTGTACTTAAGTGTTGACCGGTGATGGTCAATTATTTTTACCCCCTTAAAATATCTTACAAAAAGCTCGATTTGTCAATTTCCGATTATTAGTGAATTATGAAAACATGAAAATTGACGAATATTGAGGTGTTGAAGGTTTTAAAGATATGTTTCTGAGTGGAAGGAATAACAATGAATTACGTGTACCTCTGAGCGTGTGTTTTGATACAAAAATACAAAATATCTGAAGAAAAAGAAAACTTAAAAGAAACAAATTACTCGTGCTTTTTTTTCTCGTTCTTAATACTTAGCGCTTGGTAAAGGATTACAAAATATCACATTATTATTCTGGGTACAAAAATAAAGGAAAAAAAAAACAAGAAAAATATTTTTTTTATGATAAATGTTCTGTTGAGCCACAAAAAAAAATACTTCTGTCTGTGTGTGTGTGTGTTTTTTTTAACATTCCCTTTATAATATTATTTATTATTTAAAGAGTTTATTTAAACCTCACTTAACAATTCATTTTTCATTATTTTATTGTTAAGTCTACAGCCCAAAATATAAATGTATCTTTACACTACAAATTTCAAATAAAATCTGAAAATGATTTTTCTCTACATGCAACAAAAAATATGGGAAAATTTATACTTTTTTTTTTGTATTAAACTTCATGTAAATATTTCAGAAATTTCTAATTGCTGAACAGAAATCAAAAATCTCCTGTAGTTCATAAAAATTGATTGCCCGTACAAAAAGTTATTAAATTTTCATGTTCAATGAATTGAAAATGAAAAGTTAAATTATTGAAAAGAACCGAAATTGTTAATCGTAATTTGTTGTTGTTGTTTTTGCTTTAATTTTTCAAATATAGAAAAATTGCAAAAGCTTCATCAGCAATAAACAAAAATCAGTAGCATTTATATATGAATTTCTTTTGATCCATAATATAAACGTTTTACACTTTTTTTTTTCCACATCATAAAATTCAATAAATATAAATTATTTGTAAATTGTTAAAATTTTTCAAATATGAAATTATTTATAACGAAATATTTTTTCGATGAGTTTGGATGATATTTATAAGCGTACAAAGAATTTTATTATTGGAAACTTCCTCTATAATCTAAAATATAAAATCAAAGAAAGATAATTAAGGAAAATAACCAAAGGTGAGACGATTGAAACATTTATTACAGTGTTCAAAGGGAATAACCATAACACAGATATGGGGTGGTAAAAAGTTTTACGAAGTTTGAGTTTAGGTTCGGATTTATTGAACGGCATATAATAAATAAATGGGGTAATAATGGATAATGTAAAATAATTTCAAATCAAAAAGAAAAAAAGTTTTTTTTGTTCTTCATTTGGATGTTCTACGTTAATTTTGGCTGTTGGCTGTTGGCTGTTGGTTAGGTATTATACCGAAAGCCCATAAAATTGTTTAAGGTGCCGGCGGAGTGTGACATGTTTGGGGAGATAAAATTTGTGTTAAAAAGTATAGAGAGTGAATAGAATAAAAGAAAGTATGAGTGAAAGTGTGTGGCTTTTGAAAATCAATTAATTTTAATTACAATTGTTTACGTTAGTTCATTAATTAAATAATTGTTTTTTCTGGTTTAAATAAAATAAAAAAGCAACAGATATCAAGAAAGAAAAAAAAAACTGTGACAGCAATTACTGTCAAATATTTAAATTTATTTTATTGGCGATTTCAAAAATCAATTTTAATTTATTATTTTCATGTGGGGTTTTTTTTTATTTTTTTTGTCACCCACATTATTTATTACCTTTAAGATGACGTCACGCTTCTGTTCATCTGATGAGTGAAAATAAAACTATACAATTAAGATTAATTTCCTCTACAATTATTAATTATAGTTAACTAATTATTTTCATAAATACATCACATTTGAGTGTAGAATTTATACACGACATTATAATATTTATTATGATATGAAAATGTGATTTAAATTTTAGAAATTCTTGTTATATAAAGTAAAATTGGTCGAAATGTCAGAATTAAGACAATTAAGTGTAATACAAAAGATCAGTAACCGTAATTTCTCAAACCTCATATTCTTAATCCTTTGACCATAACAATTAATTTCTGTTTTCTTCGTCAAAAAAAAAAAAAAAAATACCATACTAAAGGAAAATTCCAAAAGTAAATTCTTCAATCTTTATTCTTCGTATATTTTCTTTTTCTCTATGAATGAAATGAAAATATAATTGAAATGTTTCAATTTAATCAAATAAAAATGGGATAAAAAAATTTACACAGTCTCAGACTGTAAATAGCTTTAAATTGTGAGCATCCTAACTGACTATATGAAATTGTATAGTGTTCCACACAATGAACAAAAAAAAGAAAAATCGTAGAAGACAAACTTTGTTTCATCTTGTTAAAAATTACACCCAAGATACAACAGAAAAACGACCAAAAACGTTTAACTTTATCATAATCATTGTGTAGAGAATAACGTCCGTTCAATTATATAAGGATTTTTTCTGTTCATCATGAATATCGTATATACTCGTACACATCAGACATAATATTGATCCCAATACCACCCTTAAGGCTTTTATACAATTTTTCCAAAAGAAAAAAAAAAAGAACAAAATACAGAAAAAAAAAATTAAATAAAAACAAAGAAGTAGAAAAAACATGTGTAAGATTCACAGTGTGTGTATGTGTGTGTGTGAGTCTGTTTGTATAAGACCTTAGGTAATAATCTTATAGCCTTAGAAGAAAGAGAAAAAATAAGGAATCTATCATATACAGAAATAAAACAAAACACAAGAAACAGAAAAAAAAAATACAACCAGAAAAATACAACAAAAACACGGAAGGATATAGGCGGGGTAGAACAAGAGTTAATTGAATGTAAATTGCGTATTTATGTGGAATAAGATGGGAGAACAAAAAAAGGAATAAATAAAAATCTATAGAGAAAGAAAATTATCTTTTTGCCGAAAATTATTTAATAGAAATTGAAGAAGAACATGATAAGAAATAAAAAGTGAAATATGTTGTACTAAATCTTATCCCTTCCATATCATCGTCATCATCATCATCAACATTATCATTTTTGTTATTCTCTCCACCCCACAATTATTTTTTTTTTCACTCGTCTTAATGCATGCGGAAATCATAAGAATACTTGACATAATATTTTCAACGTATAACTGAAAATTTACTCAATCGAGTGTACAACAAACACAAAAAAATAATAATAAAAATAAAATAATAATAAAAGTTGTGGTCGTTTTAGATTCAGTTTTTACATTTTTACCACAAAAAAAAAATTCACCATTTTTATTTTTACGTCATTTATTTATTCAACATTTTTTGATTTATTTATTTCTGGGCATCTAGAAAATGGGATGATGATTAAATTACCAAAAAAAAAAAATAAAATAAAATAAAATTCATACGGGAACTGAAAAAAGGAGAGAAAAAAAAGTAAAACTCCAACAATTTTTACGGATCAAATTATTGACTTTTTGTGCGATTCACAACAACCGTAAAATATCCCAATTTTTATTTCACGCTTTTTTTTTTGCTCATTCCACCAAATTTTCATTTAAAAAAAAAAAACGAATTGTATCGAAACGATTCAGTTTTTTATTGTTTTTTTTTTTTTAAATCAACTCTTCGCTAGACTAGACAAACAAACACACACACATTCGAATACACACACTCAAGAGGTCAAGTGCACTGTTTAAAGGGAACGTACGTAGTTTTTCTATCTAATTAGAAAAAGAAAATGAAAAGACAAGAGTTGACTTGCTCAGGGCAACCATTCACTAAAAGACACATCTAGACATTCATTCAGACACAATTGCAGAAAACTTTAATTAAAAATAACTATTATGAAGAAAATTTCAACTAACAACATAAGACAATTGTTATAAAATCCTCAACTTTATTCGTTGTCTTTGTCGTCGTTGTCCTATCAGTGAAACGACGCTTATATTTTTTTCTCTCTTCAGCGTCATTTGTCCTTTTTTTTTTGTTCTTTAATTTTTTTCATTGTTTTTGTAGATGGTGGTGATACTTATATTTTATGCACTTAAAATTCTTAAATATACCCAAAGGACCACTTCTATTTGCTCATCTCTATATAGATGGAAAATAAACGTAATGTGAGTATCTCAAAATTACAACAAAAAAAAATTCCCTCAATCCGAAGACCAACTTATTCTGTGTGTTTTTTTTTTTTTTTCGTATTTTCTGTTTTGTTTTTTATTCTCTCTCTATGTGAAACTAATTAATATACAATTTCAATTGTCCTTTGTCTCACCTTTATTCTTTTCCAGTATTGGTAATGGTATAAAAATTTAGGTGATTGTCCTTATGACGACATCAAAATTTATTATTTAGAAAATTTAATTTACCCTTGTCCAATATATTTGTCATAATAATATTGTAGATACCTAATTATGTTATCTTTGTTTATGTTGTATATGTGTGTGTGTGTGTATGTGGACTGTGGGTATCTATTTAAAACGTAACATAAAACGCATTATAAAAAAAAATTGGAGAATTTTTTGTATGTCAGCCTCATCAAAATTAGACAGATCATCATCGTCATCATGAATATGATGAGAGATGTTATATGTAACCGGAACTGTCATTTATAATATTGAATTTGTAATAATTATAAATAATTAATCAAAAGTGTTTTACAACAATTCAACAGAAAACAAAATTTCAATAAAATTTTGACAAAATGACAGAACGACAACGCCAAAACATATTATGGGACGATTCTGATGATGATGATTGAAAATTTAATATAAATTGAGTTATGAAATAGAGAACATAATAATGAAACAACGAATCATTGTAAAATATTATTATTATTATTGATGATTTTAATACGATGAGAAAATGGATGAAAAAACAAGTGAAAAAACATTATAACGAAAATAATATTTTATGAAGTGTCGTTCGTTTTGTTATCTGAAAATCTGAAAATTTACTGACAATATTTGTCAAACATTATTGAAGTTTTGTTAAATATTTATAGTGACACAGGACACGTTGAACATCACGTTTACAATAAGCTAAACTAAGGTGAAAGCTTTTGAATAAGCAAAACTATATTAACGTTTCCATAATCGAAAATTTTCAAATGCGTTACTAAGCTTTCATTTGATCAAGGTCTGAATGCAATCTTTATCTTTATCTTTAATTTATTTTATTTATTTATTTAATTAATTTAGCATTCTGTAATATTTCATTTAGAAAGTGACAATTTAAGATTCAACAATAATAATAACAACAACAAGAATATAACAATAACAAGAAGAGAAAAATCTCATTTATTCTCATATAACCTAAATCAAAGGGTATTAAGTCTAAATTCAACCCATTACAACATGCACTCAACTTATATAATATCAGATGATAAAGAATTTGTTAGAAAACAGGAAGGACAGAAGGACATACAAATAAAGAGAGAGAGAGAGAGAGTGAGAAAGGAAATGATCGCAATATAAATAAATTTTAAATGGGGATCATAAATTTATCGATATATTTTTGTTTTTGTTGTTTTTGTATTTACGATTATAATAAATTTTATAGAAGAAAAGGAAAAGAAAAAAAAAGGATAAGGACAAAAATAGGGAAGGTATATAATAATAGGAACCAAATGGCTGAACACTTTATACAGTGAGTAAAAGGAAAAAAAAATCGAAAGGACATAATAATAATATAAAATGAACACATATAACATCTTAAGGAACGTTAACTGTCCGACAATCAAAGATGTTGAACAAACAGTTTTTTTTTTATTGGATTATTGGTTTAGTATTTCAGTATTAGTATATTTTATTATCCAAAAATGAAAAAAAGGGGATATTTAGGGAAAACAACCGAAACAAAGCAAAAAAAAAAAAATGGATCAAGTTTATTGCGGCCAAAAAAAAGAAAAGGATTTTATGTACAGAAAAATTGTATGGTTCATTTCGTTAATTTCATTCGTTCATCGTTTCTAATTCATATTTATTATTGTGAAATATATTTTTATCTTATTTTTGTATGTTTTTATGTCAGAAGCGTATATATGTAAAGTTATCCCAATGGCATTTATTCCTATTCTTTTATAATGAAAATTATTTAAATTTTGACAGAGATTATATAATTAACTTTTGTATTTTGTCCTTTTGAACTCTAAAATCTGACATTATCTCTCACCTTTAAGTGTTAGGGTATATTTGACCATATACCCTACACACAAAATCATTACATCATAATTATTATCTAGAACCACAAAATTTATTAAATGTCTAATTCCCTTCTACTCTCATTTTTTTCTGTTCTTTCTTTTTTATGATGTAAGTTTTATGACTTTCGGATAAAAATCAATAAAACAATTTTTTTCCTTTCTTTGCTTCTGGTAATACAAAAAAAAATGTAATTTATTTATCTTAAACCCCCCTCTTGTGTGTATGTACCAATGACAGTCACAGTAATAACACATAACTTTTTCTATATTATTACAAGCTTTTATTGTCCAGAGTTGTTAACAATCTAATTGCTCTCTCTATAATCTCCGTATCCTGTCTCACGTTTTTTTTTTTTGATGAGATTTGGTGTTTGTGTTAAAAAAAATGTGATGTGTGACTGTGGCAATTTATTCAGACTCTTGACTTGACTAATTTAGTTGACTCATTTGGTTTTTATTTTTGTTTCGGTTTTATTAGAATCTATCACTGGAGATAGATGATAAACGAATGACTGGTGAAAATGGTATGAGTAAATTTTTGGTATGGCCACACTAAGGGATGTAATTAAAGTCGGTAAACAAAAAATTTTTTATATTGTTGCCTTTAGACGGCTTCTCTTGTTTTTTTTTTTGTTAGTCAAACGATATAAGTTTTATGAAGCTGATGCTGAATGTGGAAGCTTTTTATTTAATATTTTCTCATTACGTATATTATATATAATTTAATATAAAATTCAGAAAGTAAACTCAAATGTACATACACATACATAAAATTAAAAATACACACACACATGCATACATATGTAATCATAATATAGGTAATGACAATTTGCGTCTTCGCAATATCATTTTAGTACTTCAAATTATTTGTATTTAGAAAATTAAACATAATTTCTCTAATCGGTTTTTGTAATTCAATCTAAAAAAAAAACAGAAGAAGAAAGAGAAGAAAAATTAAATTCACGCACACACACACAAACAATTTCAAAAGAAACATAGTAACACACAACATATTATAATACACTCAATAAAAATATATGAAAGCTTCTCAAGTTGCGTTGTTAGTTTTATGAATTTGTATGTTTTAAGGGGCGGAAGGAAGTTTATTTTATAGTAGAAAATGTGTGTGGATGAGAAAACAGTATAAAATGAGATAAATAGGAATGAGGCAAAAAATAAAAATATATATATATATATAAACAGATGGTGGTTATTCTTCAAGGCTTTTTTTTTAATAGGGTTGAACTTAGGGTTTAATCATCATCCTTTTTATATCCCTTTATTTTTACGTATATGTATGTGTGTGTGTGTGTGTGTTAACATTTTTGTTATTATTAAATAATATCTGTATGTATGTCAAAACAAAAACAAAGCTTATATAAACTTCAAACAAAAAAAAAAAATGAAACAAAACGATCAAAAATTTTGAAGGTTAAAATTGTAATAATAAGGAATATGAAATGGTTAAAGGTACAAAAAGAAACTGTTGATTACAATTTTAGATTTAAATCCTTAAAACTCAACTCAGATAAGTGTTTTTTTTATTTAATCGAAACATTTAAAGGTAATCAAAAATATTTGAATTATCCAAAATATTATTAATAATTTCGTCTTTTTATCTGTCATCTTTTTCCCATTACCACTCCCCTTCTGCTTCTTCTTCTTCTTGGGTAAAATAGAAAATTAGAAAGAAATCTTCGAGATTTTTTTTTTCTATTTGTTCATACGTAAATATTTAACAAGACAGGAGAAAATAGAATAAAATATGGAATTGGATAATTTTGTTAGGCATTTATTTTTTTTTTGATTTTTTATTTGGACGAAGGTTAAAACAAAAAAATAATAATCTGATTTCCACTTAGATGACCCAATATAATCAGTGATTTATTTTTATTTTTTCAAAAAAAATTCAATCACAATTTTTTACTTTTGAGAGAAAGAAAAAATTGAAGATTTGTCTAAAAAACAACAAGAATTTTATTTGGTATAAAATTTGGGGATGATTGTTTGAAGTGAGAGTTAAAAGATTGTTTTTTTTTTGGAATTTGGAATTGAGAATTTTATAGAAAATTGTGTTTAAGTTCAATCTTTGTCTGACACTTCTACAATGCTACTTTATTGCCAATAAAAAAAAGTCTTTGTTTGTATCAACATCGATCGCATTAATCCTAATGTCCAACATCATCTTCAATGTTAATATTTGTGGATTAACATTTTTTTTTTCTTAAAAGATTTTTAAATAATTTATCATCATCATTTAATGTGGTGGACTAAGGGTGTGAGAGGGAGAGGATGACAATCTCATAATAAAAAAACAAGTGAAAAAGTAAAATGAAAAACTTAATTAAAAACTCAACGCATAAAATATAAAGTTTTCTTTTTTCTTTGGTATTGATCTTTGACCGTAACCCTTTTTTTTATATATTTTATAATAAAGAAATTCTGATGTTTACTTTTATTTCAGTGAAAAAAAAAAAGTGAATGGAACGAGTGTGAAAAAAAAGTAAAATAAATCTTCATTTTATATTTTGTTCCTTCTCGGCCTTCGCCACTTTTTTTTTATTTCTCTTTTCCCATAATCTTTTAAGTCAGCTTTACATTTTCTACATTATTATTTTATGTATTTTACGTTGCGTGTTGTGGCGATCAATCTATTCTATTCTATTTTTTTTTTTGTTTTTCAAAATTCGAAAATGAAAGGTAAAGGGCCACCTGCTAACAGACACACATACACACCCACATATTATGCCCACTGATCGAAAGGGTAGAATGGAGACAAAACTAATAAAATACAAGAAGAAAAAAACACCCAACTCATAAAATTATTTCTCGATTAAATTTACTTGAAAATTAACTTCCCCCAGAAATACCAAAAAAAAAAAAAATTAATATAAATTTGGTTGTGTTTATTTTATTTTTTATTCCTTTTTCCCCACCGATTTTTTTTTTTGTTGTAGGGTAGATGTGGAGAAACATTCACCATTATTTTATTTATAGTTAAAAATGGAAAGAACAAGAAAGTAGAGGAAAGATATTTCAGTGTAATTATTTTTAATTTATTATTAAAAAGGTGTAAATTATTCTTTGTTCACGCGGATAAAATACAAATGAAGAATAGAATATGAAAACAGTGAAAAGATTTATTCTTATCTTTACTTTATTTTGTCAAAAGTCAAAAGTAAATTGATTCACTCTTTTGTTAATCGATTATTCTTTTGTTAAAATAATCTAAAAAGTTTCCAACAAATTTTGACTTATTTTCAATTTTTAATAAAGTTTTAAAGTAATTTTCGAAAATTTGTTATTTAGAAACAAACTGATACAAATCAACCAATTGTTTCATAAAACTTTTATTCTATGATAAAAATAATTATTGTATTTAATTTTTGTTTGTTTTTTTTGGTTGTAATATTTTTTGCTTCTATTTCCTAAACTAACAAAATTCCAAATTCAAGGCCGGAAAAACTTTATGGAAATGATGAATTTGTAGAAAGGCAAAAAAAAAAATAAGAAAATAGCAACACACATTTTAATACCCGCATTATCATATTCTATCATTTTATCAAAAATGAAAAAGAAAATGTTTCATTTGAATAGACAGAAGTACAACAACAACAATAACATAAAACTTTGATAGTATGAATCAGAAGCTTATTTGTTGTGTTAGAATATTTTCTGTTATGAAAATGTCCAAACCGCACAAAGGTCAATCATTTTTCTTTTGTCAACCATCAAAAAAAAAATAAAATAAAATAAAATGAGAGACAAAATTATACCAAATAGAAAACGGAAATCTTTACAAGAGGAAAATAATAAAAGATAGAAATTTGTGTAACATTATATGGACAAATGGAACAAAACAATTTCTATCATTTATTGTATTATGTGAAATTATTTCTATTCATTATCAAAAGATTTTCCTTTTTTTTTTGACTATCATCATCATCATTAGTTTTTTTTTCTAATGGTCCTTAATTTTCACAAATCATTTCCACTGCTTCATAATTTACACATTATTATTTTGATAATAATAACTGAAAGGAAATTCTTTCTTATATTTGGACTTTCATCCATTTTGTATTTGAAAATTTATTAAGCCAAAGAAACCTGCGTTTACAACAAAATTTTACCTCTTCCGTTTTTTGTGTTTTTCTTTTAGTTTTGTCATTTCCTCATACACAGTTGAATTTAAAATAATACGAAAATATTTTATTCGACATTCAATTTTCGTTCAATTATCTTATAAAATAAAATTCATTTTAATTTTTAAATTCTGACTATAAATATTTTTTTTCTTTAACTCAAATTTTCATTTAATTTTTGTTGTAAATTAAATTTATGTAATGCAATAAAGTTAAATTCATTAAAAAGATTTCATGTAAATTCTGTTAAATTAATTTATGTAAATTAGCTATTAAAAGTATAACTAAATAGACATTTATTTTTTTGTGTAAATGAAATTTTGGTCATACGATAAACTTTTTGACTATTTTTGTTTTCAATCAAAATTTTCCATAAATAAATATTTTTTCCACTCGTCCTTTTCGATCATATAAAATTTGATTAACGATTAACAAAATTCTATTCCAATATTTTTATATCGTAAATTAATTCTTTATTTACCATATTTATGAATATATTGGTGACGTCATCCCTTTTGATGTTTCCACTTAACACTAATAAATATAGAAAAGTAGAAAAAAGTATGCGCGCTCATATGTTGTGCAAAATTTTCCAATATTTTTAGTTTTATGTTTTTTTATTTTTTTATTTTTTTTGTCAAAGTCTAGTAATTTATGTTTGACAGTTACGGAACCATAAACAATCGAACCAAAAACAAAAAAAAAAAAAAAACAACGAAATAAAATATAGACAAACGAAAAAAAAAACTTTTCCGATGAAAATTTATTATGGAAAAATTTTGTAAAAATAGAATATTCTACAATCGGGTAGATAGCTTCATTTCAAAAATATCAAGTGAAATATAATACGTTGAATTGGCATATCAGTTCACTTTTAAACAGGTCAATGTTTTTTTTTATTATTATAAAAATGTTTTTTCTTTTTTTGTCTTGCCTTTATTTGTGTTCAGACGGAAGTGCGATAAAACTATAAAACAATAAATGAAAACGTTTTAAATTACATAAAAGTGTGCAACTACCTTTCTTCTTCCATTTGAAAATAAGTCCTCAGTCTATTTAATTTTTCTTATGTGAGATCGTCAGAAGGATTGACGATTAATGAAAAATTTGTATAAAAACCGAAAGAAAAATTGTTTAGCAGCCTTGTTAAATTGTTTTCTTTTTTCTTGTTTGTAAATATTCACCATTAAATGGTTTTTATTTGTCTCTCTCCCTCAAAGTGTTATAGAGACGAAAATTGTAAGAAAATATATTACCACAAAGAATGAAGAAAGGAGAAAGGAGAAAAAACAGGTCAAAATGTAGAAAAAAAAATTAAATTAATAAAATTAATGTTTTATAATGAACGGAATATAAATTAAGGCAAAACGATAATTGGCTTTAGATTTTAGATGACAGGGTAATGCTAATTTGTGTTAATTATGAAAATTTATAATCATGCGGATGAGACAAAAGTAGTATGAGAATTGAGAAGAAACAAAAAAAAAAAACAGAGGGATGTGAAAGAATTTGTGTGTAAGTGTGTGTGTTTTATTTTTTTTTGCTCTCAGTTAAACCAGTAACATGAACGAGTTGATACAGAAAAATTAACGTCGTCACTGACTTATACTGTCTGTTGAATATGCTTTCACAAAAATATTTAAAGAAACTTTATGGGGGAAAAAAAGGGTTGTTTTTTTTTCTCAATGTTGTTGCTGTTGTTTTTGTTGTTTTCATTTAATAGATAAAAATTGGTTGTTGAATTTCTTGAATACTCTTTTTGATAGAGGATATTGGACAAAAAAAAAATATTAAAAAAACCATTTTTTGTCAGTTGACACAATCGATAAATTTATAGAAAGAAAAAACGGAAATAAAAACGAAAATCTGTTACATTCAATCGGACAGAATTTAAAGTTTTATGAAAAATTATTTTTCAAAATGAAGAAAATGTCACGAATTAATATTAAAGAATTTCTTATTTTTATTTTATGATCTTTATTTTGTATTGTCCAGCAAATAAAAGTGATGGAATAAAATTCTATGGACCAATAAACTAGAGGGCTGTAAATCGAGAAATCACTCAGCCAAATTGTCTTTATTCTATTTATAACTTTACCTTATTTTTTTGTAGTTGTTGTTGTTGTAGTCGTTGTTGTTGTAATTGTTGTTGTTATTCTTGTTTGTATTTATATTTTTCTTCTTGTTATTATTTATTTTCCCTTATGACATTTTTATTTTCTCTTTTCAAGCCTCTTAAAACCTCTTGACGCTAATCAACTTTAACTTTATTCAAGAAGGGTAACCCTTTTATTATTATTCTCATTTTTACTTTTTTCTTCATTTTATTTTTCTTCTGTTTTTATTTACAACTTTCTTATAATTCAACAGAAATTTGTGCCAGACCCTTTTTTCTATTTTATAAAAATAGAATTGCTAAGAAATATTATCAACAACAATTTTTATTAAAGCTTTTACTTACGTAAGCTTTTTCTTCATTTTAAAGTGTCCGAAGGAAGGAAAAGAGTCGGAACTAAACTGTGAAAAAAATAAATAACAAACTTAAGTTATAAATGGAAATCACTCATCTTTACAAACCGCAAAATACAAAATCCCGCAAAAATTTTAACCAAAAAACATATGTGAGTGTGTGTAAGTATTAAGTGGATTGGAGAGAAAGAGATGGAGCAGACATATTTTTCTTTCTTTCTTTTTTTTTTTTTTTTTTGAAAAAATATATTCAACCGAGGAAATTAGTTTTACATTTTTCAAACTCAACCTAATGATGCGGGAAAATTGTGGGGTATGAGAAGGTAAAAAAAAAAAAATGGTACTGGAAAGTAGGTCGGTTGGGGATGGGGCATTGGAGTAAATTAAGTTTTTTTTTTCCTTTCCGTTATTTTTTTAAATAAAAAAAAATCAAACGTCACCCATCAAAGATATAGAGAAAGAGAGAGAGAGAGACTGTGAGAGTGAATAAAATGGAAAGTAGGGAAAAAGTAGACTGAAGTGATCACTTGAGTTACTAATGGCTTTCTCTTCTCGTCTTCTTTTATTTATTTTTTGATCCTTTTTTTGGAAAATTGTTGAATAATAAAAATTTTATAAAGCGATTAGATTATAAAATATATGAAGCACGAAGTACAAACACAAAGATGAAAGGAAAAGAAAGAAATAAAAAGGAAAAATGAAAATGAAAAACGATTTTTCATCCATAAGGTGAATGTTGTTGTAGGTATCCTTGGAGTATAGTAAATCCCTAAGTAATAAATTAAATAAATTTAAGTGAAACTAATAGGAGTTGTTTTTACTAAGAAACGATTAAATAATCAACATAATTGGATTTTATATTTTCTCTTTAATATTTTCGTAGAAAATCAATTTTCATATTTATGAAAATGTTCGCAGAAAAAACCTTTTGCCACCAATTTTTTTTTTGTTTTTGTTTCTTTTTTGCGCATGAATAATTTAATAACCGTCTTACATTTTCTTTCGTTTTGATCTTGACTCTCATTTCGGATTTTAATTTAATTACAAAAATATTCAACAGCATCTATCATTGAATGGTTCAGAACTTTTATTCAATTCATTCAATTTTTTATTCTTCTCAAATAGAAGAAAAAAATTGTCTTTGTCATAAGTTGTGAACAATTTCTCCATAAATTATTAGTTATTTCTTATTATAATTTAATGGATAAATTGTAAATAAAACTCAAGTTTCATAATATTATATTTTCCCTCCCACTTTTAAAAAGAATGACGGATTTGATTACTTTAAAGAGAAAAAAAACACACACACACACAGCGAGAAAAGAAAAAGAAAAATATTTAAATTAAGTTTGAGAAAATAGAAAAAGATCGAAAACAAATAATGAAGAAAGAAGAAAAATAAAATAAAATTGGTAACACGTCGGATATAAGATGATGATGAGAATATCGTGTTCCTATTATGATAATAATATATCTAAAAAAGTAAAGAAGAAAATGGATAAAATAAGGAAAATGTAGATGACAGAAATTTTCTTAAAGGCAATATAGATTGAATTGTCTTTTATGCCATTGGCAAAATTAGAAATTAACTTTAAATAAAATTATCATGAGGGGAGTGAGAAAAATATTAAATTAGATAAAAAAAAAGTAATGATTGAGATGAAATTAATTTAAAATTACCAGGGATTATATAAAGTATGAAAGTGGACGAACAAGTATAGGAGCAGAGGCGAATTTAGGAGCATGAAGACCCATGCTGAATTAAATTTGGAATGACTTTGTGGCAATTGCGTTGTGGTAAAAGCTGCCACTGTATAGAAGAAGGAGAGAGAATGTACAGGAAATTTATTATGTTCTTTGATTATTATTATACTGATGATAAGATCAAGTCTTATCAATTATCTAAATATAAAAAAAAATGTTTCCTTGCCCAGAAAATAAAAAAAAAATGGGAAAACCGCAAAGAAAATAAAATTGAAATATTGTTGCCGCAATGGAAAAAGTGATGCTCCAGTTCTTCATCTTAAATAATTTGATTATTATTAATTTTTTATTCAAACTTATCTTTATGGATGAAAAGTTTTTTCCTTTATTTTTTTTTTATTGACGAACCTTTTTTTTTTTTTTGTTATTCGCTCTCCTTTGTAAAAAACGAACATTAAATTTCTAAGATAAAGAAAGAAAGAATGGAAAGAAAGGAATAAGAAGAATGTAATAGAATGTAGAAAGGGATTAGATATTTAATTTAATTTCAAATGAATTAAAATGTGTAACATTTTCTATTCTACATTTTTATTCATCCATCGTCCTTAATCATATTATTTTTGGTTCGATTTATTTGCGTTTCTCATTGAGTTTTGTTGTTTTTTTATTCTTATTTCCATTCTATCTCTCTCCTTCCTTTTCTCTTTCTCTCTCTCTCTCTGCTTCTCTTGTTGCTGTAACATCATTCAGCTTTCAATTTAAATATGTCATCATCCATAACCCACAAAATGAATTTATTTATAGGTTTGAGAATGGAAAACGATTGAGTTTTTGATAAGATCAGAAAATATAATATTTATTTAACATAATTTTCTTCTTTTTCTTTTTTTATTGAAGCGAATTGAATGAAATTGAAAGAGAAAATAAGATTTTTCTGTAAAGAAATTTTCCTTTATTTTATGCATTATGAAATTTTTTGCGTCACAAAAAAAAAGTGTTTTAAGGATTTCACATTATAATGGATCGATTGACATACACACACGCTCACACACACATACATATATTAAATATTTTCTTGACTGGATTAAATTACGAACTCACAAAATTAAGGTACCAAAAAAAAAAGGGTTCATAACCAATTTTAACGTAATTTTTTATCGATTCTTTACAAACAAATTAGAGAAATTCTCTGTAACATTTAAGATTTTGTAATCCGTTAAAGAAACAAAAAAAAAATCTACTACTAACAATTTTTTTCTTTTCTAAGGTTTTGAATTTATTATATTCAAGAGTCTTTTCACGTCTTCACGCAACACCCATAAGAAAATATGAATAAAGTTTAAAAGTCTACGTTATTTTCAGAAATCGAAGTAAAAAAAAAAAAAGAAAATCCTCCACCATCCAATTTCGATAATAAAATTCTAGAAATTGTATCAACTTTATATTTATTTTGTATTCCCATTTTTCCTTTTTTTCTTTTCCTTTAGTATAGATAATATTATCCAGAATACGAGTATAACCTTCCACATATAAGAAACTTCTTTCTTTATAGTATCGAGAGAATCATTGAACTAAACCATTTGGATATATAATACACGTATATCTTCACTCCTTCCAAATTTCTTTTCTTAATGCCTTATGCCTTATTCTTCTTTTTCTTTACAATAAATTTATAAAAGAATAGACATTTTTGATCAACTTAAACTTTTCTCCTTTTTTTTTTTTTGTATTTTTTGTCTTACAACAAAAATGAAGAAAAAAACAAAAGTTCCTTGTACAATTTTTACTACATGAAGCTTTCGTTTTTTTTTTCTTCTCTATATTTCTTTTTGTAGTCATATAAAATGTATCACTTCTGACTGATATCAGTACACAGTTGTGCATTTGGTATTCTTTAGATTAGATTAATTATTGAACTCCTTTCGTTATTCTGATTTTATTTTATAAATTTAATTTTTAATTTTGTAATTATCTTAAAAAAGGATTTCTAATTTCCGCCATTAAGGAACAAAAAATACCAACATGAAATCATTGAAGGATTTCGTTTTATGAATGAACGAACTCAGCGTTGAATAATGACTCCTTTTTGTTCTGCCTGTGAAAATCATTCTAGAGAAGGTAACAGAGTAAAGAATTCAGAATCTCAAACCTCAGGTTTAGTTCTAATAAAGGCAACAAAAATAATAAATGTACCGAAATCCAATACTGGTTATTCCTTTAGATACTTCAATTTTCTTAAGAAATATAAATATAAGACAAGGCGATGAAACTTTTATCATAATACCTTCTAACAGAAGAGAAAGATGAAGTTGAAGATGAAAAAAAAAAAAAAATCTACGACAGAAAGAAATTTATTTTGAACAAATTGAACTTGACATTTGATTTGATTTGAAATTATTTTCTGTTTTTAAAAAAACAAAAAGCAAAAGAAGAAGTTTTTAAAGGTTTCCCTTTATTTTTCTTCATTATTTTTGTTTTTTCCCTTTTAGCGTCATCATCATTTGTAAAGAACAACAAACATAGATATAGCACACATCCCATCTGTATCTGTACATTTTTCTTTAAAATAATGTAGAAAAAGTAATTCTATTATTGTTGTTGTTGCACAAAGAAAATAATTCATAATTAAATTAGAATTTTCTATCAAAACAAAATGCACTTAAAGATAAAATTTGAATGAATAAAATGCATTATTGAAATTGACGTTTTTTTATGTTTTAAAGAAAATTATTAAGTTTTAAAAGTTGAGTATTGATAACACTGGTGATCTCATTATTCTGTCAAAATTCATAAAGTAAAATTGAATGAAAATGGGAAACTATAGAATCAATTTATAAGGATTCTACTACGGGTTCTTTTTCTATACTTTGTCCTTTTTTACTTTTCTTGAAAAAAAGCTTGAAAAAATATATATTACTCGATTACAGAATTTTTTTTCTCATCCATCTCGATAGTAGATGATTGAAAAAAAAAGGAGGGAAAAAAATGAAAGGGATAAATGTGGATAGGGGAAAAACACCGACGGAAAAAGGTAACAAGAGCGCCCCTAGGCAAATCAATAGAGCATCAAACTTTCTTTTTTGTCTCTCTTCCTTCAACATTTCAATTTTTCAACCCTTGTTTCCCCCCCCCCCCCCCCACTTTTTTATTGTCACATTTCGTTTTGATTTCATTCCTTTTTTAACCCCTTAGTGCTCTGATAGATAGAATGGATATTACAATAAGGTAATTCGGGATGCAATTGACTTTGGTCTCAATTATTATTGAATAATATTTTTTGATTATGAAAACTGAATAAATAAAAATAGCTTTAAGGGTTGAAAAGGAAAAAAAATGTATTTAAATGGAAGCCTAAAGACAAAAAAAAGCACAAACACAATAAAATCAAATTTTTGCTTTCAGTAAAAAGCTTTTCTTTTATTTATTTATTATTTATTTTTTAAATGGTTTTTCTATACTTTCCCACTTTCTCTCTCTCTCTCTCTCGCTTTCATTCTTTCATTCTTATGATGGAATCAGAAACAATATGAACAATTTTATTATTCATGTTTTTGCTCTTAATATTTTATGTTTTACAGAAACAACAACAAATACAAATATGAATACACAAGACAAAAAAAAAAGAAGAAAAAAGGAAGGTAGGGAAAGATGAACACAAAAAAAAATTGTTCAATTGTTCAAAACAAAAAAAAAAAGAAGAAAGAAGAAAAACAAGAGTAAAAAGCTGTTATAGAAAAAAAACAAAACAAAAAAGTTCATGACACAAAAAAATTAAAAATCTGTCATGAACAGATTTTTCTCTCTCTCTCTCTCTCTCTCTCTCTCTCTCTTTCTCTCTCTCTACCATTCATTCTTCCTTTATCCTATTTATTTTCTTTCCTTTGGTTTTGTTCTGTTTTTATTTAAAACAAAAAAAAAATTAAACAACTCAAAGGGTTGAAAAAGTAAATCTCATCGCATGGGAAAATTTTAAAACAAAAAAAAAAAGGGAAAATTTCTAAGAAATAAAGAAAATGTCTCCACACAATTTCTGTTATTTTTGTTTAATGAAAATTTTGTATAAGCTTTTTTTTTTCTTCATCCTCCACTATTTTTATTTTTTCTACAAAATATAAAAAGAATAAAATTGTAACCTTAAAATTTCCATAACAAAAAAAAAAAAAAATGAAAAGGGGGTGGAGAAAGAAGAAAATCTTGTTGTTGTTTTTTTTTTCTCTTCTAAGAAGACAGAAAAGGGCAAAGCAGAAAATTATTATTTTCCTTCCATAAACTCGATATCTTTCACATAAAGACGTGAATAAAAAAAAATATCAATTGACAAAAACACGTCCTTTTATTTTCTCTCTCCTATTTTTCCTTATACTTTTCCTTTCTATAATATTATTTTTCTTTTCCTTTTATTCTACTTTTTATTTTTCCTCTCTTCAATATCAAAAAGAATAAAAGTGTAGAAAAAGATAAAAATGTTAGCGCCAAGGAGACAAGGATCTAATTTTTTTTTTTGTTGTTTTTTTCTTTGTTTGGATGATAAGTCTTCCATATGCGTACGTATAGATATGTCTCTTCGCATACAAGGGTAGATGTGTGTGTGTGTGTGTGTATGATACAAAGGGGAATTTTTGTTTTTGTATTAGATACGATCAATTTAAATAAAGATAAGGGATCCACCAACAGTTGTAACCTTGACAAGTATAATATCACCTTTTGCCAATTATATTCCTTTTTCATATAAAAAATTTTTTCGCTCTCTCTCTCTCTGTGCTGAATTTATTTTTGTGACGTAGAATTTTGGATTTTCTCTAAAAATAAATATTTTATTTATTTTTGAAAATACAACAACAAAAAAGTATTTTCCTCAATTCAGATCAAATAGATTCATTTCATATTCGATTGAAAATTTTACATTTGTGACCATCATTTGTGACAAACAAAAATTCTCATGAAAATCTTGATCAGAATTAAAAACAGAATTATTTCGATAATTATTTATTGATTTTACCAAATTTACTTGTTTGTATTAAATTTCATTTGTTTTGTAGTGTTAAAGTGACTGAATTTCAAACTATTTAAGGATAAATAATTTAATTCATCAGAATATGTTGTACAGCCCACTATGAGTTTAAAACTTATAGATAGTTATAGAAATAAATGAATAAATGGTAATAAGAATTCATATTGAATTTCCTCTAATAATTAAATAATTTAAAAATATTCAACGATTTAAAAAATTGTGGCGTTCAATTATTTGTCTGATGAGTGAAACTCCCGGAGTAAAACAAATTGGTTTTATAATAAATATATTTTTTTCTGTGCATCAACGTCAATTTCTTAATTTATTTAGCTTAATTTTTCATTGTATTGTTTTTTTTTTATATTTTGTTTTTTTTTTGATGATCATCAATTTTATGTATCCAAAAAAATGGTTCATTAAATTTACATGATTCGATTGGATTTAGTCATGAACGTGATTTTTTTATGAGTTATTATTTTGCTCCGTTTCTCATTTAATATTTTTTTGATTCATTTTTTTTCTTGTATCGTTTTTTTTTTCTCTTCTGTTCATTACTTTTCTTGGATGAAGAAATAGATGAAAAATACGGAAGCTTTTATAACAGATTTTTCTTTTAAATTTGAAGGATTCAACATCCTTTTATATATGTATTTATTTATAATTTTCCCAAAAATTCATATTCTTCTTATTCTTAAATATAAAGGCTATTCCGTCACACTAAAGTATGTGATACGTACGATTACCAAAAACAGTTTTAATCCATCAACTCAAGCATAAAAATTTCAATCCGCTTAGCTATTTATACAAATCCATTTTCATTCCTTTTAAATGTATGTGTTTGATCTTCTCTGTATATTTTGGAGACACAAAATTTTCCCTTTTTTTCTGTTTTTCTTCGTTTTTTTTTATCAAAACGCAAGCAACCAACAAGTAAATATTTTTTCTTTTCAATTCAAAAAAAAATAAAAATAAAATGATGATGAAAAAAAAGTGAAACTTAAGATAAACTGAACCTGTTGGAGTCTTTTCTATTTTTATCTTAAATTTCACATTTTACCAGAAAGAAAAAAATACAAAATAAAATACAGACAAACAAATAGACACATACCTACAGAAATAATATCCTGTCGACTTTTGCGCGCGTATTTTATCGATCGACCATTTTACTTCTGTTTCTACCCCCCCTTTTTTTTCTATCTTTGATGGCCTTGTGATTATTGCCTTAAAAAAAGGATAAAAGAAAAACGAGAGAACCCGAAAATGGAAAGAAAATAGGCAAGACTAAGAGAAAGCTCTGAGAGTAATGGGAATATTAAATGTTTAAAGTAACTTTAATCGTACTTTGGTGGTTTGCATATTTTTTTCAGTATCATTTTTCTATTTTCTTTTTTCCCCACATGATCATTTTCACGTCTTGTACTATACAACTTTTTCCTTTCTTTTATAAATGTTATTGTTGTTTACATTAAAATGTGTCTTGGTCTTAATATGTATTAGAAAATAGTTTCTTTCCACTCTGAAAACTGTACGATGAACCGAGATAGAGGAAGAAGAAAAAGGTCAAAGAGCATGAACTAAAATGGATATAAAATAGCGATGTAACGGCATAGTCATTACAAAGATTTATGAGGTTAACGTGTTTGCTTTAGTTGATAGAAATTGACGGAAGTAGAAGGAGCAAAAGAGAAGAACTAAAGTACTTTTTTCATATAATTAGATTTTTTACTTTAGTTCTACAGTGGACTTGTTTTTTTAATAACGTTAACATAATAACCTCAAAGCATATAGTTTTCTCGTTAAAACTAAAATTAACATTTTTATTTTAATCACATTTTTATATTTATGCAAATGAACTTTTGCAGTTTTGTTGATCCGCATTTGTAGACCGTCATTATATATTTTTAATGAAACAAAAAAAACTCAATGATAACACAAATACATTCACATATACGCAATTATTATTGATTTGTCATGGAAACAGAAAACTTTAACATTATGACATCCCAATTATGTTTATCATTATTCTTATTATGTATTATTATATTTTCATGTCACAATTCAGACTTTAATCCTCTTCATCCACCTAACGTATATAACTTTCTTCACATTCTCATTTATATTTTATGCTTTGAGTTTATTCCTCTGATACAAGAAAAAAATATATATAAGTAGACATACGCATAATATACAATCACATACACACATACACACACACACCAAATAAACTTTTTAATATTATGAACAAAAGCAACTTACATAACATAAAAAAAAAACAAGTCCTTGAATTTATTTCTTTTAATCTTGTGCTTTTGATTGGGTTTATTATACTCAAGTAAAACTTCAATATAACTTCTTAAATTATCTAAAGGAAGAAATACAAAAAAAAAAAAATGTATACGAAAAGAAATTAGAAGTGGAAAATATATGAAAATTCAATAAACTTAAAGAAATAAGTTTTTCCTGTTTTTTTTTTTTACTTTGTAACAAAATGAAGAGGCAAAAATTTTCTTGCTGACATTGACAAATTTAACCAATCTAAATAAATCTAAAATTCATAAATAATAATAAAAAAAAAAAAAGTTAGTCCCTTCGAATTTGTACTTTTAGTTATGAAGCCATTTTTTTTGTTTATTCACTTCTTTATTTTTTTTTTTTTTGTTGTTCATTTTTGTTACATTTCTTTAGAAATTTTCAAATTCAATTTTAAAGGAAAACTTTTGACCGACTGTCTAAATAAGTGCAAACCACAAAGTGTCATGTTTATAATTGCTTTTTTTACAAAGTCTATGACAACCCTGTTGACAGTTTCATTTTACCAAACACCATGAAGCTAGTCACCCTCCGCATGAAATTAAATTAACGTTCTTTTTTTTTGTTTGTTCCTGTTTCGTGCTGCTTGTTATTTATATAATAAATTTTTTTTCTACCTCTCTCTCTCTCTCTTTCTACCATTGCCTTTTTCCACCTATAAATTCATTAAAAAATAATTTTTATATTTAAAATTCAAGATCTATATAGATAGACTTATTAAATTCTCCCCATCCGCTCTCTTAAATTAATTTCCAAAAAAAAAAAAAAATGGTTGATTATGACGCGTTTATGATGATACTGTTAACGTTTTAAATTTGAATTCAAGGAAAAGAATTTTTTTTTTTTTGTTAAATCATTTAACTATGATATCCTATAACGTTATACGTAAAGACGTCAATGTAAATATCCGAATAAATAAATAAATATATATAGCTAATGATATCTAACACCAAGATGTTGATTCAATAATATTTATTTATTTCTTATTTAAATATTATGAAGAAATAAAACAGAAAATTGATTTATTGAAATTTCCTTCATTTTTCTTCTTCTTCTTTTTTTTTTTTCAATCAATCACAATTTCTTTGTAAAATCACTTTCAGTTATATTATTATTTTTTATTTCTAAACATTAATCGAACTTTTCTTTTTTTTTTTCTACAACAAAATCATTCAAAAATGGTTGTAAATTATCGTGAATATTATTATGTAATAAATTAATGGATTTTCTTTTCTTGTCTTTTTTTTTTTCTTCTTTCATAAATGGGAAGAGAAGAAAAATAAAGTCAGTTTTATTATATTTATATTATTCTGATTATTATTCTGATTATGATATTTTATGATGACTTTAATATTAACAAAAAAAAAAAAAAACAAAACGAAAATGAAAATGAAAATGAATTTGTATTCATTCATAAACATTTAATCTGTTTTTCTGTTACAGACTTAATTTTATTGTTTTGCAAAATAAAATAAAATAATCTTTAATATTATTATTTTGTCTCTCCTTTTTTTTTGTTTTGTACAATTAATTTCATTAGAATATTATTTATTTCACATCTAACTTCTAATAATCCCCCATTTATTTTTCTTCACAAGTTTTCATCATCAAAACACTTTTCTATTATAAATTTAGCTTTGTAAGTATACATTTTATGTTTATCAATATTCAAAAGAACTTTATGATTATCTATTGGGTGAATGATGAAACTTTCTTATTCATCTTATGTTCGTTCTTATTATTTTTATTTTTTTTTTAACTTTCTTCTTTTGTTTTCTAAAATCAACCATAATAAATAATGTCGTTAAATATTTTCTTCTTCTTATTTTTTTTATTTTTAATATTTATAACAAAAGACGACGTTCATTTTAATGACTGTAAAAAAATATAATAACAATAATAAAGCACTAAAAGAAAAGAAGAAGGAGAAGAAAAAGAAAAGAAGAAGAAGAGGAAGAAGAGGAAAAAACAGCATGGTCATTTTATTAAATTGAAAAAAAAAATATATAGGCAAAAACAAAACAAGAAAAAAGGAAAAACAACAAATTGTGTGTTGGTTCCCTTTTTTATTACAACTAAAAAGAAAAGTTAAATGAAAAGGAAATGAAAAAAAAAAAAGATTTCCACCAAAAAATCAAAAAATAAACAACAACCCAACATTAAAAAACACCACAATAATATATACGTGCGATTGTCCGATTGTCGGCTCTTTCATATAAACACAAACCCCAAAAAAAAACATGTCCAATAAAAGGACTAATTGGATTTGGATCCTTTTTCTTTATTTTGACTAATTTTTCATCATGGTTGGGAGAAGGAAAAAAAAAAGAAAATTGAAAAGATTTTATTTCTGTCTCTTTCTTTCTCTCTTAAAAAATACATAAAACAATTGCTATCGCCACCGAAATATAATATATAAATAAGGAACATTGATTCTATTTTTAATTAAGGACTTCTCATCAAGTTTTAGGTTAACAAACATAGAATAAAAGAAAATCAGAGAAAAGAAAAAGGAAGGAATGAAGAATGAAAGGGACATAGAATTATAAGATGAAAAATCAACGTAGATATATTTTTGGTTGTTTTTGTTGTTGTTTCTTGTTTATTTATATATTTATATTTATTTGCACGTAAAATGAATCGATTCTTCATGCAATCTATTTCCGTGAGTTGAACAAATCGACAAATAAAACTACGAACGAGAAGTAAAAGAAATGGAGAAAGAAAAAGAGAAACGTAGAAAGAATTTCAATTAGACAAAAACGAGATGATTTAATTAGGTTTCATCGTTCTACCTCTATGATTCTCGAATTTATATATTTAATGTGAACGAACAAATCATTCACAATACAGGCAAAATGTATACAGTATTTTGTGAAAACGAATAGAAAATTACCAACCGTTGTTCCATGGATTTATTGTACATTTTTTCAAATTATTTTCAATTAAAAATATATTACAGACATATGTCACAATATTAATCATCTCACCTTCGACGATTATTATGAAACCCTTGTTTCGTGCAGGTATTTTTTTTTTCATTCCTCTTTTTCATCTCTGCCTTATTTTTGTTGTGCTAACCTTCTGAATTATTTTTTCATATAAATATATCTTTTGACAAACAAACAAATTAAGTAATTAGAGGGTAACATGAAAAAATCTTCCTTCATTGTGAATGATGATTTATAAACAAGAACATGAACACACAGAAAACTGCCACCAATAATTCTATACCCAAAAAATACAGAAAAACAAAAGCAACAAAAAAAACATATAAAATACATTGGCATCATATCGCGTACATCCTGAAAACGAGACAGAAATGGTCCTCTTTCTATTTATATAGCAACATGAATTTTATTGATTTTTCCTTTTATATAAAATTTCTCTGGTTTTCTTCTTTTTCTTCTTGTTGCTTGTTTTTCCTTCTTTTTTTCTCTCCTCATTTCTTCTTATTATTTATTTTTTTCTTCATCTGAAAGACGAGGAGATAATTAAAAGAAAACAAAAGAAGAAGAGAAAAAAAAATGATTTTCTGATTGAACGAGGAGCTTTTTTTTAAAGCTTTTTCTCCTACTTTGTCTTTCTGTCTCTCTTATTCCTTATTCAATGTTTTATTTTGACATGAGTATATTGATTGTTGGGTTACACATTATTAAATTATAGGAATGAGAATAGAAATTTTTTTGTGAGCTTACTATTTGTTGCTTATGTTTTTTCCCTTCTATTTCCCTTCTTTCATTTATTTTAAAAATTCTAACTTTTCAACTTGTTAATTTTTATTAAACTTTCATGTATGTATGTATGTGTGTGTGTGTGTGTTTGTGTGTTTTTTGTTTTTTTTTTTTTTCTAACATTAAAAATTCAATCAAAAATTCTTGTTATATACTTTAGATTTTAATACGTTAGAATAAATGTATCTACATGAAATTAGTTATTTATTGAAATAATATTTACTAAAAATATAAATGTTATTAAATTCTATAAATAAAACTTTTCCACTTAACTTTTATAAAAGAGAACCGAACAAAAAAAAAAAAAAGTTCCTTATTTTTTTTTCATCGATTTAATTCAAAAATATTTAAAAAGTGGGAAAAAAAATTCATGATAAATTACTCTGTGAATAGTTTCATAGAAATTATAGAAAAGTTCTTCAATTATTTCAACATAATTAATTTCATTGCTAGTTGTTAGAATTTAATCAAATAAAATAAAAAAAAAAATTTAAGACATATTTTTAAATGTTTAAATGAAACAAATGAAAATAAATTATGATTGGGACTAATCTTAAGTATATTTCTGTAAGACATTATACGTTCGTTTTCAACAATAATTAATGTACGTAAAGATAATAAAAGATATTGGCATGATTATAGATATCAATAGACAATGAACAATTTTTAAAAAGATATATACAAAAACAATTTAAGGACATGCGATATTTTGCTTATTCAGAACAATTTCAGTTTTATTTTTATTTTTTTGCTTTTTACTTTTACTTTAAGAGATCTATATCGTCTGACGACAACATTTTATTATATTTTTATCATTTTCTTTTATACAGAGTTTTGTATTTTTCCTAAACACACACACACACATACGAATTCATAGAAGAAAAATTTGATTTTGATAAGTTGACGTTGAACCCCTTGACCATATAGTTATTTCAAGTATATTTTTTTCTATCTCAAATATGGGAAAATATAACTAACCAATAGAAAAGCCATATACACACACACACACACACACACACATCCATACTACAGAATGAAATGAGAATTACGAATTTGAAAACTAAAAATATTTTGTTGAGATGACACTTATATTAAAGGACCCCCCACCACCCACACCACCCTTAGAAAAAAAAAAAGAAAATAAAGAAACACAAAAATTTCATGTCAATTAATTTTCGTCTTGTCACACTTTCGTATTTTTTTTTTTCTTTCTTTTATGTTAAATAAAAATGGATGAATTTGCAGAAAAAAAAAAAAAAAAAACAAAATAAAAAAACTCTGTTTCAGTTCTTTAATAGAAAATATATCAAATAAAGGAAGACAAACCAATTTGAAATATTATTGATGTTGATGTAAGTCTATATGTGTGTGTGTATGTATGTATTGTATACGTATAGATTTGCCCTTTATACTTTAAGTAAAATAATATCCTATATCTTATACGTTATATATCTATATTATGTATTATTATAATTCCCTTGTTTATCTTTTATTTTTCCTACCATCAGTAATAACGAGTAGGTACATAATATATATGCGTGTATATTATATACAGTAGAGTACAGATAGATAAATAAAGAACATTATTTTTATGTTTATATAATAATAATTAATTTCTATTTATTATTATTATAATAAAATATTTGGATATTAATTTACAGGTATTTGGTACAACAATAATGAGAATAATAGAGATTGGATACGTATAGCTGGACGATAGTACCCATTGTACCCTGTCAAAGGGATTCGCACTAAAAATAGACACCCCACACCAAGTTGTTCCCAACAACATCTTCCACAGCCTTCAACTTCTGGTAGTGTCTGCTGTACAACAACAGATGCAATGGGAAAACACGATATTAAACGTGGTATTGGACATAGATCTTCTGATGGCGGTGGTAAGTTTTTTTTTTTTTTAGAATATTTATTTTATAACATTTGATAACATTCTGAAAATTATATAATTTTATTAATGAATATTTTTAATATAACTAAATATTACAAAAACTATAACTAATTATACTTTAATCTAACATGAATAGAATTTCTGTTAAATTTTCTATACCTTGTGATTTATATAACTTATAAATGCATACATTAATGTGTTTATTATTCGTATATTTTCTATTATGGTAAAATAATATAGAATTTCTCTCTCTAGAAATATAAGAATTTGTGTGTATGTACTAACAATAAGAAATAAAAAAAAAAGCCCAGAGACTAATTTATATTTAATTCGAGTAATATAATTGCAATCCGTTTTCTTCCATATGTATAGGAATGAAAAATAAAGAGAGATTAATTTATGGGTTAATATACAATTACATCATATATGAGTACTCTGTGTGTGTGTGTAAATGTATGTAAGTGTGTGTGTGTGTGTATAGGTGTATTATTATGTTCCAAAAGGAAAAAAAAGGATGTTATTTGAATTCATATTACATTTATATTATTATGTATAGTAAATTGCTATTATTACATATGTGACTCACTATAATATTATTTTTGGTCACTATAAAGTCCAATTATTCTGTGTACTGTATGCATATATATGTGTACATTATATTATGCATGTGTGGTTAATTAAATACACTTTATACGATCTATATATGTTGTTGCTGTTGTTGTTATTGTTGTCATTATTATTCTTTTTTTTTTTTTTTATATCTTTTATCTTTTTCTGTATCTTTGTATTATAGGTTGAATTTTAATTAAAGGAAGTAAATCAGATATTCTGTTTGTGTTTTTAGGACAAAAATTTTATACTGTGTTATGTTATTTAATGTTTAGTTATCTCAATTTCATATTATTATATAAATACCGAAGGGAAACATTTATAAATTATGGAATAACATTAGTGACAGAGCAAGAGAGAGAGAGAGAGAGTGAGAGAGAGAGAGTGAAAGTGAGAGGAGGTTATCCTTTCAATGAATTATAAAAAAATTATATGTTATGGTTAAAATTATTTGCTAATGCTAATATTTTGTTTTTTTTTTTCTCTTTTGTTGCTATTTTCTTTAAGCATTCAACATTCAAGAGGAGTCTTTTTCAAGTAAGATTTTTAATAAATAATTTAAATTCATTTACAACATTGGTTTTTTCTGAATCTTTGCAATTGAAAATTAATTTCTTAAATATTTCACTAAATGTTCCAGAATCAAAAACAAAAAAAAAGGATAAGAATCAAAAAATGACAAATTTATAGGAAATTGTAATTTTATTCGTTTTAATTGAATTTTATGTTTTTTGTTGTACAAATTGAACAAAAATCTAGAGAAATTATTTATAATTGGGTCTCTTTGGGGAGGAAAAAAGAAAACGAAAAAAAAAAAAACAACTCAAATGGATTATTATTATTTTGGACTAGAAAGAGAGAACTGTAATTTCTGTTATAATATTTCTGTTATAAAACTTATTTAAACATTATAAATCCTATCAAAAATCCTATATTTTCTTCTTTCTTTTTTCACTTCATATCTTCATCGTTGCTAGGGTCAAAAAATAGATGAAAAAAAAAAAGAAAAAAAAAAAATCCGTCACAAAAGATATCGAATAAAAAGCTTTGATACATAATCCATTTCGGTCAACTGAACATAATATTATACAATAATCATATACAATATTATAGAATTTCCCAATTTAAAACAAAATCCTTCTTCTTCTTCTTCTTCTTCTTCTACTTCTATCGTATGTTTTCTTTTTTTCTTTTTCGTTCCACAAAATACATACAACAAAAATAAAATGTGTTCCACAAAAAGTATCTGAGAAAAAAAATAAAAATACAAAACAAGTAAAATAGAAATGGGAATAAAACAGAATTTCTTCATTTCAATTTTTATTTTTTTCTGTTTTCTTTTAAGACCAAAATGAACAAGAGGAAGAAGAAGAAGATGAAAAAAAAAAGCTTTGATTTGCAAAAATTTGATTATGGAAATTTTTTTTATGTACAAAAATTCAATTACCTAGCGATGATTGAATTTCATTCGTAATCTCCTTGTGCCTCTATACAGGAGGAGTAGTAGAAGGAGGAGAGAGAGAAAAAAAAATGTTGTAGGTACTCCTGTCGTATTTATTTCCGTTATTTTTTTTTTCTTTTCCTTTCTTCTTCTAAGATAAATAAAATAAAATAAAAAATATCGTGATGGTTTTTTGTAAGGACAAATTTCTATATCCATTTCTGGTACAAAAATGTTGATATATTTTGAATGTAATAATCCACAATTATGTTACATGAAATATTAGAATATTTCTCGGTATATGAATCCATATTTTTCTTTCCTCTAAGGAAATATAAAAAGAACAAGAAGAAAAACAGAATAATCAAGACGTTTATAACACATTAAATATTATTATACTTTTTGTTTTAATTCTATTTAAAATGAAAATGTAACACCACCTGTAGTCAAGACGACAAACCCACCCAAAACACAATTCACGAATTAAATCCAATAAATTCAAGATAGTTGGTATTAAGGGTAACGCTGTCATTAAATTGATCTTTTCATCTTCTATTTATATGTTCCATTTTTATTTTTTGTTAGACTACATAGGAAGCTTTATTTAAATAATCTCTAAAATAATTTCCTTATTCAGAAAATCATTAAAAGTTAGGAATATTAAAATTGGACAAGTTCAACTAACCGAACGATCACCGTTCAACAATTGAAAATATTTTAAATTCATTGCTATGACTTGTTATCTTTCTACATTACAAGTCTCTGTTTTTTACACTTTTGAAGGATATTGTTTAATATATTATTGTCCTTTAGAAGATTTACAGAATGTAATTTTCTTTCTTACAAAAAAAAATATGTATAACAAAAATTTAGAATTTTATTTCTTTCCTTCAATTCTTATTATATTTTTTTTGTTTTCTATTTTTTGTTGACAATTTCGTTAAAGGAATTTACCGTATTTATCTGATTATAAGCCGCCTTTCAAAAAGGAAAAAAAATACAAGAAAATCAAAAAGGGGACGAAAAAAAGCACAAAAATCCACTTTCTGAACTTTGTTGAATTCTTGTTTTATTTTATTTTTTTTTTGTCATTTCAAATTGCGTCTTTATTTCTTTAAAAAATCACACATCAGAAGGACACTCTGTAAGTATAGTTTTATATGCCATTTGGCCTGAGGGAACGGACTGGAACCATAAAAGAACTTTTATCTTATGTTTGTATAGAAAGTAAGAAGAGTTAAAGGCAAAAATTTCTGTCTAACTTTCGAAAGACTTTGACCTTTTCATTTGTGTTTTATCCCATACTTTTTTTCTCTTATGAGATTTAAAAGAATCTTGCCTGAGAATTGATGGAAAATATAATTAATCAAAAAAAATAAAATATTCAAGTAGGAAGTGACTTTCATTGATACGATATCGTTGCGTAATACAATATTATTTTGTCGTTCTAGAAATTTGTTATCGGGTATTGCCCTTTAACTGTTATAAGAAAAAAGAAAATGAAAAACATTAGTGTTGATACATTTACTCTTTATTGTAGGATTATGTTAAAGACTTAAAAAACTTACACAAGACATATCGATGAATCGTGTGAATCGTTTTAATAAATCAATTTGTTTTTTTTTTTTGGTTTTCTACAAATAAATTATTGAAAAAAGAAAAAAAAAGAAAAGAAAGCAGAAAAAATTGTGCGTTGTTGAACAGCAACCAACAATATTTTTTCTATATATATTTTTATTTCTCTGTTGTTGTTTATATTTGTCTGCGCAAATATAAATAACAAAAAAACATTTTTCTTGTTTTAGGTAAAAGTATAAAAGGAAAAAAATATAAAAGTAAAATGTTTGTTGATACTAAAATTGTTTTCTCAATGTTTGTAGTGGCGTATACCAATTCACTTTTGTATTATTCATATCTTCAATTTATTCATTTCAAAAACAAAAATAATAATCAAAAAACAAAAATGAAACAAAAACATTAAACGTAGATCTCTCTAGAATATTTTGTATATAGGATTTTATTTGAACATTTAAAATGATACAGGGACGTATTGAATTAGTGATTGTCTCGTTGACATTCTTATGTAAACATAATTTCTAAACTTTAGTACAGACCAGTCTAATGAATATTCTATAAGTATAAATAAATGAAGAAGTTTGTTTATTCTTAAATTGTAATTAAAGGTAAATTTGTAATTCAATAAAACGAAAAATTCTTGTTTTTTAAAAAAAAAAAGTTATTTAAATTAAATAACTGCGGGCATATAAACTATTTTCAGTTTAAAAATCACCTGGGAATTTTCCAGGTCTATACACATCACTGAAAATATAAATAAATAAATAATTGAACTTTTCATTCATTCTCAATTCATCTATAAATAGGCTTCAGGTAGATAGATTTAAAGACTTTAAAACATTTACTATTATATATTTCTATTCCTAAGAAGAATTTCTAACATTATAACACAGTAGTGGATTATTTGTAATTCTAAATTTTTCCTATGATAAGAAAAAATAACGTGTCTTACCAAGGATGTTACAAAAGTATATTTGGATTCTAGAGAAAAATTTCTAATTCATCTCTTTTAAAAAAAACACAGGAAGTTGCTATGTAAAAATTTTTTTTTGTGAGTTGTGAGTTTTCACTTGAATTTTTTTTTTTTTTTTTTTCTATATTTTTGTTATTGATCAAAGGGACATTTTCGTACATTTTCTTATGTACATTATGTATATGATGTATTTTTGAGTGGCTGTATAAGTGTGTAATATTCCTGATTTTCCTTATACTCCTCAAAATATTCATATTAAATATATTATATAATGTTGAGTATAGATGTAGAGGTATAGACAAAGTTTATATGCCCGATGGGGTATTGTATCAGATTAAATTTTGTAATATACAAAAATTGGTTGTATTTGATTTTTGATCCTGCTTATTTACAAAATATTCTATTTTATACTTTTAATGATAATTTTCATAATATTTTTGACATTTTATCGGCATTAGTATTTGTGCGTGTTTTTGATGTGTGTATGGGTCTATTTAGATACAGGACAATTGGACATTTTATATATATGACAATAAAATATTATAGGACTTTAATTGCTTGCTCAAAGGCATTTAATGTTGTTATTTTGATTATATTTTTTAATAACAAAAAAAATAAAAAAATAGGAAAAACTGGAAAATAATTTCAATATTTGAATTTAGACAATTTTTTCTTTCTTCTGTTTTTAAATTGAATAACAATAAAAAGATTCTTAAAATAGGTTTTTTTGTTTATTTCATCAAAAATTCAATTTCATGGTATTTTCTGTTGTTGTTATTTTCTTTCATTTTCCTTCAAAACAAATAAATTTGTTCTTCTTCTTCTTCTACGTCTTCTTTTTTTTTGTATTTGCTGATTAAATTTCAGAATAATTCCACCAAAGGCATTAAATGTATCAATTTTACTTATATAAATCTAATTAGAAACGGAACTAAATAATATACGCAGAGAGAGAGAGAGAGAAAATTATTAGTTTTTACTTTGGCAGTAATTGAAATTTCCTTTCTATTTGATTTACTTTGGTAAAATTTTAACAATTTCATTAAAATTAATGATTTCAAAGGATATGAAAATATAATGTCAAAGGAAAACATTCCAATCTTAATGATGATGTTGTTACAAGTATAGCTTCTGCTTCTTCTACTTCTTCTTTCTCTTCTTCTTCTTCTTCTTGTTTTTTCTTTGCCTTGTTCAGTCTTGAGGTGGTTTTTTTGGATAAAAAAAAATAATGTTTTCTATTTCTGGAAAAATTAATAATAATATTTACAAGGAAATACAGACAAGGACGAATAAAGAAAATATTTTTTGTTTATTAAATTTTTTTTTATTAAAATTTTTCAATATTTTTTTTTTTTTGTTTTTGTTTTTTTTTTATTTTTTGTTTTTTTTTTCTCTTAAAAAATACAAATCTTATTTACTAAACTTACACTGGTAATTTTTATTTATAAAATTAATTATGATATATTTGTGAAAATTTATGAGGAAAAATTTGAAAACCTGATAAAGGTGATTTCTCTTCGTTTATTTTCACAAATCCAAAAAAAAGAAAAGTTTAAATGGAAATTTTGAAAAAAGTGTTTGATAATGAAAGACCAAAACACACAAAAGAATATTTACAAAAAATAAATTTTAGTTATTTTGCATCCTTTTTAGAAAAGAAAATCAAAACTGAAAAATAAGAGGATTACAATAATATTACGATGAAGATCTGCATTAGTTTGGGATTTAAATATAAATACGTTGGGGTTTTTGTTTTGTTGTTTGGGTTGTGTTGGGTTGGTAATTTGTATTCACATTATTTTTAATTATTATTTGAGAAGTATGGGAGGATTCTTGTATTATTATTTTTATTATTAAAAAAAAAAAAATGTAAGAACCAAAAAAAAAAATATAAAATTATCACTTTTGCCTCCAAACGCCATTTTGTTTTTTTGTTTTGATCATCATTTTTTAATTAAATAAATTCAAAATATATAATTTTTATAATAATATTAATAATAAAATATAAATAATAATAATAATAATAATTAATAATAATTAATAACATTAATAATAATAGCTTTTATTCCTGTTTTCAATTTTCATATTTTTCATTTTTCATTTTTTTTTTTTGTTTTGAAGAAAATTAAAAAATATAAAAATAATTTTAATACATTTTTTTTGTGGTAATTTTAGTTGCTTTGTGAATTCTTTTTTTTTTTTTGTAATTTGTTATTTGTTATTATAGAATAATAATTTTATTCATCAAAATATCTATTTGTTTCCTCAAGTGCTGCTGCAAAGATATCATCTGAACATGGATTAAAATCCCAGAATGCACCACCACAACCCAATTGTTCAAAACAGTTATAACGTATTTGTTGACTGCCACGTTGGCAACAACTAACAATACCCCAAACACATTTTGATGGTCCAGCTGCTTGTTGTTGACCACCATTATTTGTCGGACGATCTAGAAAAATACTAAAATATTAATGTGTAATCCTTTACTGTTCAATAAACATTGAAGACAATTGTGGTTAGTAGAGGAAATTGGAAAGTGCTAATTTTGAATAGATTTTTTTTTTTCGGAGTTCTATTTTTGGTGCTAATTTTTAATCAATTTGAATTTATTGTAAAAAATTTACATCAAACAATGTGGAAAATTTTTCAATTTAGAAAAATTCCCATCTTCAAAATTCAATTCAAATTCAGTAAAAATCAAAACAGAAACTCCTTTTTATGCCAATCTTGTCAAAGTGGTGCTAATAGAAAATATAGTTTTGTGCAAGGAAAATCACCAAAAAAAAAAGAACAAAACCATTGAATTTATAAATTTTAAAGCTACAAAATTCCCATCAAATAATTTTAATACAAAATGACGTGACATCAAAGTTTAGTGAAATGGAATTTTGTAGCCTTTATTATAAATTTAGGTTTTGCACCAATAAGGTTTACTATAGGATTAGTTACAAATTGTTAATAAAACAATTTTCAAGCGCTGAACTATCTGAACAGAAATAAATTTTCGCTTAGTCATTTGTTGTCTAAAAAAAAACTTCTCTCTTTTTTTTATCGTAACACAGATTGAATCAGTTTTGTATTCCAAATGTAAAAAAAAAATAGAAAAACTTTTAAAAAATGATTCTTTGATCCTTTAAAAATTCTTCTTTAAATTTTGAATAACTTTTTTGTCCCCATACACGAAATTGTTTTCGATAAAAAATAAAAAGGAAGTTTCCAAATAAAAGTTCTTCCTTTTTTTTCGTCACGTCAAAACCAACGATTTTTCGTTTTCTTAAATATTTCATCAAATTTTGTTGCTGTCGGTCTGATTTTTTTTTTCTCATCATCGTCCAATTTTTCATATGAATAATTTTATATAATTAATCCGATTTTTTTTTGTTAACTACAACATGTCGTTTTTCTTTTCTGTTTTTTATTTAAAAAAAATGATAATTAATTTTAATTAAAAATTTCGTATAAATTTATATCAGCAAACTCATTAAAAATGCTTCGACAGTCATAATTATTATTATGCTTTGTTTTGAATTTCAGATAAACTGCGCTTGAATTATTGAGATAAAAACAAAAATATCACCAACAACCAAACCAAAATACAAAAAATAAAAAATATTGAGAGTTTTTCTTGTTTTCAGAATAATTTTAATATTTACCTAATCGATTATTTCCCTGTGTCGCCGCTTCACTTTGAATGAACAATGTTGAATCTGATCCAACATTATTATTATTATTTGAGTTGGCATTATTTTGGCCACGAACTAATGGTGCTGCTGGACGTCTGGTTGCTTGTACATCTAAAAAAAAAAGAAATTCAATTAAAAAATTATCAATAATTTTAATAATTAAAGTTACTTACTATTACTAAATCCTCCTACTGTAGCTGGACGTCTTGTTGTTGTTGGTGATTGAAAAACTGGACGTACTACCTCTTGATTTATACTATTTTGAGTATTTGGATTTCTATTTGGATTTCTGTTGCTGTTATTGTTATTATTATTATTGTTATTGTTGTTATTATTTTGTCCACGAATTAATGATGCCGGGGGACGCCTTGTGGTTGCTGGTCTTGCTGGTGGAGCATTAACTGTAATTATGATGATTGGGATTGTTAATAAAAAAAATTCAGCTGCACTATAAATAAATGAAATTACCAGTTAATGAATTTGTACCACCACTGTTTGTATTGTCTTGAACATCCCAAATAACACGATCATCTTCAGCACCAAAACGATCATCAACACCGGGAATATTAATCACTTGCATATTTGTTGGTGGATTAACGGGTGGGAAAGCTGGATTGAAATATGTGTTCTTTACTGGATACCTTTTTAAATGAAGAAAAATAAAAAATATTTAAATTAAATTCACAATAAAAACATTTTTTTCGCTGAATTTTTAAAACAGAAAAATTGTTGAATTCAAATGAAAAAATTTTATTGTAAAATTTTAAAATTAAATTAACTTTTAAATTTACGTCAAATATTAATGTTTGAACGAAGAAATAATGTTTAAACTTACTGGATAAATGTTTGTGTTGGTCTTGGATAAAAATATCCTGATTGTGTTGGTTGTGGATGTGCTACAGGTAAATAATAGTTATAAGGACGATTAGCTCCATAATATTTATTCTCCCATGGATTATTTGGATTTGCATATGATGATTGAATTTGGTTAGCTGGACTATATTGTGTTGATGTATATCTTCTCAATCTAGCATCATATCTCAATGGTTGAACTATTTTATTTTAAATGAAGAAAAAAAACGATAAAAAATTAAATTAAATTATTCCATAGAAAAGAAGTGTGAGAGGGGAAAGGGAGGAGTCAAACTTTCTCTCATTATCTCTATTTTTACGTTGATTATATATTTTTAATCATGAGGATGATAAAAGAATTCCTTTTTGAATAAATACAAAAACCACATCAAAATATAATTAAATTTTTTTTCTATTTTAAAAATATTTTGTGTAGATTTTTTAAGATAAATAAAATGAAAATTGTTCATCAAGAGAAGTGAAATTTAATAATCGATTAAATTTTGAGACACCACAAAAAAATTTTCTCTCTTAATATAGAAAACAATTTGTTAAAGAATTAGAATTTTAGAGGTTTTTTTGGTTTTATATTTTGTATTTGTTTGAGACAAAAATTATAAAGTAAATTCGCTGAATTGTTAGAAATTTTGCATAAATATAAAATATTTTTCTTTCTTCTCTCTTTAATTTCTTGAATTGATCCAAATAATTAAATTTAAGACAAATATTAATTAGAAATGTTTTAGGGACAAATATTTATTCTGTGACGTAACTCAAATTAATTTAAATAATCGATTAAGTTAGATAAAGTTAAATAAAGTTAGTTAAGCTTGTTACAGAATTATTTACGTTGTTTTTAAATTGTAGATGGGGAATAAAAACAGGGAGGTTGTTCCTTTAAATGAATTTAAATTTGAAATAAATAATTAAAAGAAAAGAAAAGATATTTTTACCTTGTCTTTTAACAACTTGTTTATCATCAGTTTCCACAATATCAGCAGCATCAACTGTTAAATCCCTTTTCATACGTCTACTATTAATTCTCTCTGATTGTTTTTGATTTTTATTTTCATCATCAATATGATCATCAATATTATCATCATGTTCATCATCATCAACATCAATTTCAGCTGGTAAATAATCAAAATATTTCTTTTCATAAAGTTGATTTTTACGTTTATTATTTGGTTTAATCATATCAAGATCTTGTAATAAACTATCATAATCTTTATCAGTATATGGTTTCTGATGTGTTCTTTTAAAATTATCAGCCACCTCTTTTGTTATGTAAGATTCATGATAACGTGCAAATAATTGTGTTGGTGATTCTGTTAAAATAAATAAATAAAACATATTTTATTATTAAAAGCTTCTGATGTCAGACTTAAAAATAGATGACTATGGTTTTATGTCCTCTATTTTTCACACTAAATAATAATACTCATATTTGTTGTCTCACAACTCATACACACACACATACACACAAATGTTATTGAACCAGAAAAGGAAACGGCCAAATCATAAAATAAATTGTTGTTTATATTTTGATTTAAAAGGAAAAAAAAAAGTTCATATGTACGAAAAAAAAAAAGAGATTTAACAAGAAAATATATTGTCTGTATGAACGTTAACAATAAAATATAAACGCAACTAATTTAGAAAATAATCATTTGAAATAGAAATAAAACTGGAAACTTTATTACCAACGACAAACAATCCAAATTATTGAGTTTTGTTGTCATTTGGCCATATATTACAACAGAAAAATTATACAGAAGAATTAAGAAGAAGAAGAAGGAAACATATGAAATGTTTCGCAACATTTTCATTTATTTATTTTTTCGAATTCATTGAATTTGTTTCTTTTGAATTTATTTGAACTTTACGAGAGACTTTGACTTTTCACTCTGATATTTATTATTTAAAAACAGAGTGAAAAAGTAACATAGACAGTTCAGAGTAGCAAACATACTAAACATTTACAAGAGATTGAGTGGGTTAATGAATTTCGACATTTAATTTACAAACAAAAATCTAATGTGAAAGGTTTACAGAAAAAGAAAACTTTAAGATACGAGAGGAGACTTTTCTAAGTTGCCATATTTGAAGAACGGAATGAATTTTAAATTATTTTTCAATTGAAATATTTCAACTGCGAAAAAATGAAAAACAAATTTACATGGATTGAAATATTTCACGGTTGAAAATTAAAAACAAATAACGAAAGTTAATGTTTCAAAAAGGAAGAGACAAAAAGGGTCTGCAAATTTTTATTTGGGTTGATTTTAAAGGCGGTAATTGAATTAAATTTCGCCACGTAAAAAATTAATAAAAAAATATAAAACTGAAAAAAAAAACGGAGAATAGGGAAATTTAACGAATGGACGAATATGCACGTTAAGTTCTGGTAATCAAATCGTAAAATATCTTTAAAGGACCAAAACAGAAGCCGCAGAAAAAATATTGAATAAAAACAATATGAAAATAAATATACGAATAAATTTCACTTAATAAAATAAAAATATATTTTACAATAAAATGTTGCTAAAAAAGAATAATAAATTGTCACCAATAAAATAGTTGTGTATAAATAAAAGTTTTTATTATGTATAAGAAGAGGAAAAAGGAATTGGATGAGAAAGAGTGATTTTTGAAGCAATTAAATGTTAAAGCTTTGCCACCCAAAAATCCATCTGATACAAAGCTCGATTTAAACCGTTGCTTCTCGCCTCTTTCTACTCAACCGAAAAGACATTTTTACTGGCTCATTCACATAATAAAATCAGCAAAGAGAAGAACAAGAATACGAAAAAGTGTCTATGAAAATTCAAACTGGATAAAAAAAAAGTACATAAAAAATAAAAAGTAACATCCAGCTAAAAGTTTTTTAGTTTCCGTTTTTTTTTTTTTTTTTTTGTTACTTTTCTGTTCGAACCAGTTGTTACAGAAAATATCAGGATACACACACAAACAAACAAAGCATTCAAACAGACATAGAAATATATAGATGGAAAAATTGTAAGAAAAAGAAGAAAAAGAAGAAGAGAAGAGAACAAATATGGGAAAATGAAAATAAATTTTCTTACCTTCTGCTGGATTGTATCGATCCTTTTCTTCACCCCAATTTATCTCATGTTTTATATCTTCTTCATAATCAGCATCATTTTCTTCTTCATTTAAAGGTAACAATACTGTTTGTTTTTTAACATTATTATTTTTACCACTCGTACCACTATCGTCCACTTCTAAATTATTTTTACCATTATTTGGTATAACACTGCAGGATATTAATGGTAAAATTATTGTTAAAAATAGAAAAATATTTATAATTTTTCTATTCAACAAATTATTCACTTTTGTTGGATTCATTTTTCTTTTATGTCGGTTGTTTCTTTAAAAATGAAAAATCTATAAGAAAGGAGAGAAATTTTTTTTGTTTATTATTAAATTAAATTCGGGAAATTTAATGAAAAAAAGAAAATACAGTAAGGAAAAATAGAAGAGATGGAAAAAAGAAAAATCAATAATTCTTGTTTATTGGTTGACTCAAATTTATTTGTGACGTTTTATGAAGTTTGGAAAATTTATTGTACGTTTCAATAGAACGAGTGTTGAAGAAAAGATATGGTGTGAGACAATAACAATCTAAATCAAATTTTAGAGAGAGAGAGAGAGAGAGAGAGAGAGAGAGGATAATAATTGCACAATAAAGTAAAATTGTGTTAGTTAAAAATGTGCAAAAAAATACTTCAAGGGCTTGGTGATGGAGTAAATTTCGATTAAAATTATCGTTAATTTCATTCAGATATTATCAATTCAAATGTGTGTTTTTTACATTGAATCCAATTATAAAATATGACAATTTATAAAATTCAATCAATAATGCAATGAGTCATGACAATTTCCTATAAATATTTAATTAGTCTTTAGGGAATTTATAAAAGCATTTATGGTACATTGGGAAGAAATAATTCTTATGGGAATTTATGTAATAATCGTGCTCTCTTGTCTTTAAATAGATTGTATCAGATTTAATGTTGATTATTATCAAAATTGAACACATTTCAAATATTTTTGAATGGGAATATTTTTGTAATTCTATTTTTGTTTTGATTTTCGGAACTGATGATGCTTTGTAGGTACAACAATAAACAAATCCAAACTTTAATATTTCTCTACATTAATTACAATCAATCAAATAAAATTTTAAATAAATCCGACACACATTGAGTCGAAACTAATTTCTGTTTAATAAATTTCAATACAAAAATTTCATTCCAAAAAAACGTTCATGTAAACGAACCACATTTTTTTTTTGTTTCAATTTTTAATTAACTAAAATATGAAATTAATTGCAATTAAAATATTTTACTACATTTTTTTCCTGTTAATTAAATTTTTTTTTTCGACAATTAAACAAAAACAAAAATAAACAATTTCAATTAATTTAACTATTTTATTGTGTTGAAAACGAAGAATACGCGCGCATTTTATAAATCCACTTTTTTTTCTTCATTCACTTTTATCTCTGCGAACATTTTGTTTTTTTTTCTGTTTTTTTTTTTTTTAATATTTTAACGTTAATAAAAAAAAATTTAATCAAATCGTAAACAATATTCTGTTTATTTTTTCTTTTTGTATTTTCTGGTCTCTCTTTATTATAATTATTTTCAAAAAAAAAAATTAAAAAAATAAAAAATAAACAAATAAAGTGAATTGAAAAAATTATTTTATGTTATCTGGTTTGTTCTTTATTTTTTTAGTTAGGTACAATATCATTACTTTTTTTTAATAGAAAATTTTTAAACACAAAATATAAACGCACATAAAAAATAATGACAAAATGTTTATTCTCAACATTTTCAATTCATTTCATTTGGTGACTACTTTTTAATTTTGTTTTTTTTCGGTTTTTTTTTTTTCTGTGTCTAAACTTTAAACTAATTCTATCCAAATAATATCACTAATTGAATAATGTTTGGTATTTGTTAATGAATAAAATGTATGTTGACATTTTGACATTAAAAAGGGATCATTACATAATATAATATAAATGATTTCAAGTGACAATGTCACAAGTCATAGAATTTATTGTGCGGTTTTTATTCTTTCTTCTTTTTTTTTTTTTTTGTGTAAAATATAAAATGAAAATTGTTTTTTATTCTTTATTTTTTTGAATTCAAAATGAGAATTTTAAATTGTTTCATAAAAAAAAAATATATGAAAAAGGAAGAATTTCCATAAACAGAAAGGAACCAAAAAAGAAAAACTCCCGCACATAAATGCATTGAAAGGGTTAAATTCTACCGGCGGAGAACATTTTTTCTCCGTTCTGTTTTTTTTTTTTTTTTTTTTAATAAAATTTTGAAGGTTTAGATTTTTATTCTGTATTTAAAGAAACAAATAACTCATCCGATATGTGACCAAAATTAAATCACAGAAAAATATTTAAATTCATGTAAAAAAAAAAAAAGTTTTTTAGGTTTTTTACTTAATTTTTTAAGATAAATTTCTAAGGTTTTTTTTTTCTTTATTAAAGAAAAATATTGGGGTTTTTTTTTTTTGTTTCATAAAATTTATTAATCATAAATCACCGAATATTGAAATTTAAGAATTAATTTCAATGGAAAAGGTTGTCTTACCTTTACGCAGTAAACGATTAACGTAAAAAAGGTTGAAAATTAATTTGGAAAATAAATTTTAAAGGAAAATTTATTCTTTAATAAATAATAGAATATTTTAGACTAACAAAAATTATATTTTTGTGTAACCAAAAAAAAAAGAAGAAGAAGAAGAATCAGAAAGAATTATCGAAACGAGAATATTCGATAAATTTGTGTATTTTTCACATTACAACAAAACAATAAAAAAATTCAGGTGTCTCCACCGAATAAATAATGCGCCAATGAAGAATAAACGAGAATTCTATAAAGAATCATGAATTCGGTAAAGTATATTTTTCTCTATAATTTTTCTTATTTTATTCTTATACAGACTTTTATTTTTTTTTTTTTTTTCTGACTCTCAACTCAATCAATCTTCTTCGAATAGAAATAAATATATGATCGATAACGTTTTTCCCAACCAAAAATAAAGAAGGGAATGGAAAACAAGAGAACGAGAAAGAGAGAGAGAGAGAGCAAAAAAAAAGTCACAAAACTTGATGGCAATTGTAATCATCATATAGAAAAAAAAAATAATCTTTTAAGAAAATACCAACACAAATTCTTGTGTTGTGCTATTGATGAGAATGAGAATGAAGGGATACGGTTTAGTCCTTTCATCAACAACAAGAATCAACACAACAAGAAAACAAAAATTAGGAGGAAAAAAAATGTTTGAAGAAAGATAAACAAGAAACCTAATCAATTGTTAACTCACAATTCAATAAAATTTTTATCACAAATTTTTTTTAAAAATTTTCAAACTAAAGAAAATTCACTTTTTTGTTAATAAATTTTTGATTAAAAAAAAAAAAATTCACACGTTGAAAAATAATTCACAAATAATTTCGTATAAGATTTAACAAAAAGAAAAAGCACACAAGAACACGTAAATAATAAATTATTTTTTTTGTATTGAAAGTCAAATCAAAAATATTGCTTTAGTAAAGACAAATTGTATCAAACTGAATCTTGTAATTGAAGAAACATTTATTTATATACAATTCAACTTGCGCCCAAAGACGACGACGAAAGAAAATAAGAAGAAGAAGAAGAAGAAAAAGAAAAATATGTATAATAAATAAATAAAAAGATTAAAGTATTAAAAGTCTTTACATTTACAACAACAACAACAACAACAACAACAACAACAACACAGTTCTGATAATAGAAAAAAACTGACTATGTATGGCACACACACACACACACACACACATATATAAAAGATCAGACGTCATTATGTATGCCATGTCACTGTATTGTATTTTTTTTTTGTTGTATTATGAATTTTGGATTTTCATTGTGTGAATTTTTTTTATTTTTATTAAAAATTTGATTTGAATGAATGAATGAATGATGTCACGGAATTTTGTTTGGCACCCCGTGACATCACAAATTTATATTTTTTCTCTGATACAATTTAGACAAGGTTTCTCTCTCTCTCTCTCTCTCTCTGTTTTTAGTAAATATTTTTTAATATTTGAATTGGGAAAATATGATTCATTTAAAGTGTTTTCGGTTTATTTGTTTTTAAATGCAAAATAAAAATAACAGAAATTAGACAATATGAGAATCAATTTTGTTATCTTATTCTGAATCGTTTTTATTGCAATTGAAGCAAGGCACGATTATACCTGTTTTATTCAATTCATTTTTTTTTTTTTTTTAGTAAAGAAACAAAAAAATAATTATAAATCACGAAATTCCTAAACGTTGAATTTTTGTATGAAAAGGAAAGGGAATAAAAAAAAAATGGACCTATTGAAAATTATTTGTATGGTTTTTTGTTCGGGTTTCTTGTTCTTGTTGTTGTTTTTTTTAAATTGTATTGAATTTAATTTGTTTATTAATCTTTTTTTATTTTGTTTTGTTTGTACTACGGAATTTCCGTGACTGCATTTGAAAAGCTATTAAAAGGATGAGTTTTGAATTTATTTCAATATTTTTTAATTGATTGAATTTTTAATAGAAAAAAAAAACGACTTTTGATTAATGAATAATGTATAAAAGATAAACATCCTGAACACTAAATTTAATTAATTTGTATCTTTATATGTGAAAGTAAAATAGTATATTTTTGCTTCTGGTAACATTAGGTAATTGCATTATAATAAACCAATCTCTATTATACATTTGACGTTTCAATTGTACCTTTTATTTGTTGTTGTTGTTGTCTATTTCTCATTTTATTTTTAGATTATTACAGAATACTTTCAGAAATGTAACCCCGCATTCAATAACATCATCATCATCATCATCATCATCATCAGATATCAAAATCAAGAGAATTTTGTGTTGATTTATTGAAGGTTTCTATTCACAATTACTTTATATTAGAAAGAATTTAAAGAATTACAAAGTTATTACAGAAACATAATATTTATAAGAAGATCTTAACTCTTATAACATCGTAACGTCTTTATTATAAATATATTGAACTTTTATAATAAGAATAAAACAATTGCATAATTTTTCAATTAAAAATGTTTAAAGTTTTTTTTTTTCTCTTTTACCAAGAATTTAAAAAATTAAAAAATCATGAATTGACAAATTTTTTCAAACAATCAATAAAAATAAATAATCTAAAAAAAAAAATTGAACTAAATTTGATGAGTCTGTGGGTTTTATCCTTTATGAAAGACAATCTTATAATTCAAAAATATCTGTGAGAGAAGATTTATGTAAGTTATTATTGTAGAATATTCTGCACGTTTTCTTGTTATTTTCAGACTTTGGGCTTTTCCAAAATTATATTTATTATAATTTTCTTAAAGAAGGCAGAAGAGGAAGATGAAGAATATGCAAAAAAAAGCTTAACATTTATGAAAATCCTCAACGGAAACCTTTCAGAAACATAAACACGTTCATTTCTTCTTCTTCGTCTACTTCTTCTTCTTGAAAATCCCTTTCAATTCTTGATCCTACATGGATTAAAATAGTTTTCTTGTGTTTAACATTTGTTGTTTCTAATTGGTATAATAGGATTGTGACCAATTTTTGAACATTTTTAGAATATTGAGGATACATTGTAGATGGGACATGACATCGGTTGGATTAATGAATGGAAAATTCACATTTCCACCACTTCTTACTTTTCTTTTTTGTTATAAAAATTTAATAAAATTTGTAGATTAAAATAAATTGTAATTCCACAATATGTTAGTCGGTTTTACAGAGTTAAAGAACGAAAGACGATGATTCTAAGCTCTCAGTAAGGAGAGATTATTTTAATCCTTTTAGTATTTGTTATTCTATAATTAACCGTGAAAATAGATTTTTTCATCATCTTCTATATATAAATATATCGCACATGTTCAAAAGATGTTGCAATCATTTAAGAAAATTTCAATCATGAATTAAAGATAAAAAAAAAAAAACAAACAAAAAAAAAAAAAAAAAGACTCACAAAAAATTAGTTAGAATTCAATTAAACGAGTACACAGAGTATGAGCTCGTATTGTTTTTGGGATTTAACGTTGCTTTATATTAAACATCAGACAAATATTTATTATTCTTTTGTTTTGCACATTTTTTTTTCTATTTAAAAGATTGAAGTTAAAAATATTATACGGGAAACAATAAACCAAAGAAAACGAATTTGAACCCGGACTCCTATAATGGTTAAGTGAGGGCAAATGTTAAAAAACTTGTGATGGTAATCTGTTCTTTTTGTAGCTGCGGTTTTTTTTTTCTTTTGCTTCTTAAATTCAAGGTTCACAAACACTAAGTAATTGGGTAATAGACATTTTAATATGCATACCGCCTAAATGGATTAATAATAATGTACAAATTATATGGTTCAAAAACGAAAAAATTTCATTCATTTCCGGATGTGAATGACATCTTGCCAAAATAAAAGAATCTCTATAAATAAATTGTGTTTGTGATTTATTCTTTTTGTTAAGAAAAAAAAAATAACTAAATAAGATTGAACAGCATTTTTAAGGATATTTTTCTGAAAGGAGAAAAAAATGTGTAAATGATGAAATTTTGTAGAAATTACGTGAAGGTTTAAAGTTCATAAATATATTATGACAAATATTCATTTCTTCGTTTTATAAATTTTATTCTTGAAATTTACTAATAAATTCTATTGATACTTTTTTTTTTTCTTACAATTTATACGTTATTTATTTATATAAGACGTCGACGACAACGACAATATTTTTCTTATCTTATCATAAAAGGTAAAAATAAAGTAAAAAAAAATTAATATTAAAAAATTATTTATTTCTTCACACATGTGAATTTATATTTGGTATAGGTGTAATATGACGTCATTCACCTATATTCACACAAACACACATACGATAAAAAAAATTATACTTTATTGTTATTTGACAAATATGTGATTAGAAAAAAAAATTATGAGGTTTCAACTACAATCGATTTAACATTTTAAAATATGGAAGAATTTTATAACGATTTATCGATTGATTAATCGACTTTTTTTTATTATTCTACTTTTGCTGTTTTTGTTTTAAGACAAGAAAATTGATTGTTGTTTTGGTGTTATAAGATTTTCATGTTTTGTTTTGTTTCATACCAATTTTTTTTCTTCTCTACTCTTTAGTGTTAATTATTTTGTTATGTTTTTCTTGCCTCAAGGATTTATTTCTTTAGTAGTTGGTATTTTTTTTTTTTTTTACTAATAAACAATCACCAATCATTATCTCATTTGTATTAATGTTTTGTTATGAGAAAAAAAAAACAACTAACAAACTGAAGAGAAAGAATAAGAAACAAATAACAGAAAGAAAAAAACAGCATGTTTGAATTGATTAAAGTAAATATATAATTTGTAAACTAACGCATTGACAAAGGTCGTGTTTTCGATGCCGGTTGTTTATTTTTAATTATATTGGTGTAAAAGGAAGTACAAAATAAAAGATATTGTTTTTAGGTATCCGCATATGTGTTAAATAAATACAAGATAAATGCGAGTACAAAAATAGATAACAGTGGCGTTTCAGTGAACTTCCAATAAATTCAATTGAAACTTTTATTCTTCTTTACAATCGTCAGACTGGGTAGTAATAAATTTTCAAATAAATATTTATTCTCCTTAAACGTAATAATTGTAATTTAAAATTGGTGGAAGATGTTCAACCTAAGCAACTGTGTGAATATTACAAAAGATTTGTGTAGAAGGCCATATAAGTGAACTAGGGTATGGTAAAAAAAAAGTACCGCACTGAAAAATAAAACGTGCGTAATTTAAGTGTGAATTTAAAATCGTGAATGAAATTAAATAATTGGAAATTACTTTTTACATTTGTATGACTTAATTTGAATACAATTGAATTGGGTGTGTTACCATTACCAGTACCATTAAATGGTACTTAAATTCAATATAAAAAAAAATTATAATCATTTCTTTAAATGTTTACTTTAAGTCATCATTTAAATATACAGAATGTCACAATATAAAATGTATAATAAATCGAAGGTTAATTCATTTTATTTTTTACTCACTTTACTCAATTCTAAAAAAAATTCAAAACTCAAAGACACACGAAAAACAAACACACAACTAACTAATTGCGTTCAAGTTAACTAATTAAATATTTCTATTTTTATTGTTTGTTATTTTTTTTTTTTTTGTTTTATCTGAATTTCTATCAAATTTTTTTTTTTTTTTCTTGAAATATTTTTAGTATTTTTTATTTCTATCTTGTCGTCGTCACATAATTTCCGTAATAAAATTAAACGAAGAAAAAAAAAATTAATCAACAACAATTTGTCAATCTACAAGAATTGGTTTATTTTTTTTTTTTTTTCAAAGAAAGTAAGAAAAAATGAAGATTGTTGAAAGGTCGTCTCATGATAAAACTGATATAATTAAGTGCAAAAATCTGACTTTATTATGGAAAAAACGTTTGAAAAAATTTCTGTTTGCATTTTTTTTTTAAAAAATCAAAAAAAAAACCGATAAAAAATAAGAATTTTTTTTTTGATTAAATTTTGTTTATTTTTTAAAAAATTTTTTTTTGTAATTTAATTAAACTTAATAATTAGAACAGCTTTTAATTGAAACAAAAATGAAAAAATATATTTTTGCAGATAATTTTGTTTTGTTTTTCTTATTTATTATTTTTTTCTTTCTTGGTTAATCAATTTGATTTCTTATCAAAAAAATTTAATCTTTTACGCAAATTTCCAAAAATTCTTAAACCGCGATTATTCTTCTTTAAACATATTGCTATAATTTTGTTTATTTAAACAAATTGATTATGTAATGTGGTTATTGTCCATCTCTTTCACATTTTCTTATAAAAATTTACCATAATTCGTATTAAAATAATTTATTATTTGATTGAACGAATCATTATTTGTGTTAAAAAAAAGAAAAATAAAAATAAATAAACAGAAAATCAACATCAGATAAAATAACAATAATTGCGGTTAATTCTCTTGATTCTGTCCAATCAAAATAGAAAAAACTAAAAGTAAACCGCAAATATCGTAAATTCCTTTAAATTCCTGTTAATTAAACAGAAACTTATTCCTATGATTAAATTATTACTACTACTATGATGATGAAAGTAATTACATGCTCGTTAGTACATAATTGTTATTACATTTAATTAAATAAACAATTTCTTTAATTAACTAATTCTTCAATGAATTTTTTTAAATTTTTTTTTTATATTTTTTCCTTTGATCAAAAAAATGGAAAATTTGTTGTTATATTTTTTTCTAGACGATTTTTACAAATTTTTACGTTACGTTTGTTGTTGTTTTATTTTCTGCTCATTCTGATATTTTCTAAATTTTCCCACTAAACTCATGATAATTTTTAATCATAAATTAACAATCAGAATGATATGACATAATTATAAAATGAAATTTGTAATTTCTTTTTGATAAAAAAAAAAACATACACGCAGACACACACACACACACACACAAAGTTCATTCATTTTATTTTTATTTCAATTTGATTTGTTTATTATTATAAGCCTAAGATTTTTTTGTGATTTTAATAAGCGTGTTGTTATTTTTTATTGTTTTATTTTTTCCGTTCTAAAATTGAAGTAAGATTTGTGGGAAAGTTCTACGTGTTAACAATTGGAAAGTTCTTGATGGAAAAACATATGCAAAATTTCTTAATTGTGTAAATTGTGGTTTACACTTTTCTTATTATAAAACTTTATTAATTAGGTTAAATAGAATTTAAGTAGAATCAAAAAAAAAACAAAATAAAATATTAAAATTATTAATATAAAATAAATTGTATAGATGGTGCAACAGTCTGGTAGAAGATTTTTTAATGCAATAAAAAATGCATCAACTTTGTTTCTTTGAATTAAACACAAACGTAAATTGAATAAAGATTGTACTTCAAATCTTTTGAATCTTAGGAATCGAATTTTTTCAAAGAAATTATTAATCGTTTCCTGTAATTTAAAGGCGTTTTTTTTGCTGACGTTATGTTGGATTCCAAAGGGGCTTGTTTAGTTTACTAAGAAATTTTTCACAACCTTCACTAATTTTATTTCCTATTTCTCGTATTTTTTCATGAGATTATAATTTCATTGTTACAATAATTTGCTTAAATTCAATTAAAATTATCTTTAACTTGCATTATTTGATATAAGCATTATTCAAATAATGCATGTTACAGATAATTCGAATTATCTCTATACCTATTCTTATGTGACGAAAACAATTTTACTAGCGTCTACAAATTTGCAAGAATAAATTCAAATAAATATTAATAAAACCGATTCTATTGACTTAATTGAATATCTGGTCATTGGTTATTGATAAGAGATTATTGTGGTTTTGATTTATTAAATCAATATCATGATATTTAATTAAGATATGAAAACCACATCAAACATTAACACTCTATATTAGGAAATTATAATGGTATTTCATAACAGGAAGGCGGTAAACATTTGCGTAATATTTCTAATGAAAAAATATTTTCTTGTTAATAACTCACAAGACCAAAGATTATAAAAAAAAAAAAAACAACCAAATAAATTCTTAAACAATCTACAAAGCGCAATAAAGATAAAGAAAACAGTTTAAATGTTAAGCCAATATAACAATGATTCATTTGTTCTCAAACTTCATGTTCTTATTATCACGAATGTTCTATAACGATGGACTTTGAATATTATAACCATAATGACTGTCTAATAATGAGTCAATTTTTTTTATAAATGATGATCGACAAAAATCTATAACATTAATTTTCTACGAATCCCTTTTAAATTTATATTTATATAATATTTATTTTAAGAATCTTTTATTAAGTGAAACTTATTTTTTTTATAATTTACATAATTAAAAGGAAAAAGCTGATTTTAGTGCCAAGAAAAATTTATCTATATAGAGAAAAGGATTTTATAAGAAAAATAAACATAAATTGTTGGCTTATAGCACAGAATATAATAGTCTGCAATGTAATCGAAAATGTGACAAATTGAAAGAATCTGAACGGGCCAAAGAAAATAAAAAGAAAATTACTTCTTGAAATTTTTTGTGTAATTCGCACAACAACTTGTGTGGTCTACGAATTACGTTTAAAGAGTTATATGATCGTGCCAAAGTCTAAGATGATCATGACAGAAGTTCATTAAAAAAGTCTCAAAATATTTATATTTTCTCTAAATAATCGATTCACTAATAGACTTAATGTCTCTGTTTTTTAAACTCTTATTAAATCATCTTAACCTGGATCATCAACCTCAACTTCTTGACTCAAGTTGATTACACCGAAACAACAAGAAAAAAAAACCAAAGATACCAAACATGGACATTCGAAGGTTGTCAAGTTAATTTCATTGTTAAAACCATATTTTATGATTTTATTTTTACATAAGAAAAAAAATAAATAAAAGTGTTGAGTTCATTTTAAATTTAATTTCTGATACAGATTCTTTAAAAAAACACGTGCAAAACTTCTCGTAATATTTTCATAAATTTTATTTTTTTTCTTCCACTGAAAAAAAAACGTGTGAAATTATGAATTTATGTCAATTATGTCATTTTCCTCCTTTCATTTTTCATCGTTTTTTATTTCTTTATGGGAACCGACAACAACAACAGAAAAAAATCAAGTTGACTTTATTATTGTTTGTTTGTTAAAAAAAATTCGTCATTAAAGAAAAAAAAAACCGTCAACAAAAAGCGAGTGTTTGCTGTTCTTGAAAAAAAATTTATTCAATATTTTTTTGTATGTACGAGAACCTAACCTATACAAAAAAAGAGAACAGAGAATATTTTCGTACCTAACTATATTGTTTTTGAATAAAATAAAATAAAAATGGTTAAATGTAAATTGTAACGATTGCAACGTGAGATGAATAATATTATTAATATTGTTAGTTGTTTCTTTTTTTTGTTTTATAAATTATAACAAATGAACGTATATGCATAAAGGTTTTTTTATTTCTGAGTATATACGGGGTAAGCGGGTCAAATTGTCATATTGTATCCATGTAAAGAGAATAAAATAAAAAGAATTTCAAATCACATTTAAATAAGATCAGAAAATTATATAAAACATTGACGTAATTTTTTTGAATAATATTTTGGAATATTCTCTCTCTGAGAAACAAACAAAATTATTTTTATATTTTTAGTGAAGAAGTTAAAAATATTCTAATTCAATGAGAAGAAGAATTTCAATGAAACTGACAATTTTCATGGGAACAGAATCCAACATATTCCAAATTGATTACGTTGCAAAAATGAAATATTAAGACAGAAGAAATTTAATCTTTAAACAAATAGAAAAGAATATTTTTGAAATTTAAAAAACTTAAAACAAAAATATCAGAATCCTTCTGTATAGATTTTTTTTTCAAATCGACAAATTTATTATTAGCGTTTTTTTTTTATTTTAGTTGTTAGATAGACTCAACTCGATCTTTGTAACACCTCCAACTATCTGTAACACCTCCATCCATTTATAAAATATATAAAATCATATTTTCATAGTGAAATGAAAGAATCATAAAATTCTTGTCTCTTCTCAATCAGCGTCTTTAATTTCAAAACTTCAAACGTAAGAGAAAAAAATCATTTTAATTTTTTTGTTTCTTTTTTATTGACAAAAAAAAAACGAACTGAAAATCAAATTATTTTTATTATATATTTTTGTTTAGAAAATTGATTGAGAAGATCTTATTTTCTTATGGTTTTTTTATAACTAACTTCCGCTTTATAAAATGACTTTAAGGCCAAGAAAATAAATACTGGTCGAATGATGAATGATTTTGTGTCTCTTTTTTTAAAGAAAATTTGTTAAAAATAAATTATTGTAAATGTTGTTGCTTTAATTCTAATTCTATTTTAAACAATTTTATGTAAGAATAATTTCATGAGAAAATACCTACAAACGTTATTATGAAAATTTGTCATCGCACGCGCAATTATATAAAAAATTTTTCCCATTTGCGTTGAGTCACAATACAAAAGTCATCCTTTTATAAAATAATAAAAATAATAATATAATTTGTCGTTAACTCATTAAGATTTATTATAAAGATTAAACCAACTAATACTAAATTGCTTGTATGAATGAACAATGCAATTGGATTAAAAATTAAATGAATCAATGAATATGATATCATAAAAAAAAAGACTGTCATCATCAGATTGCATTCCCTTTTTATTTTTATTTTACAATTCAATGAAAACTAGAATTTTGCTGAATTGCAATTTTGTACGTTTGTGTTTGTTTGTTTGTAAAAAAAAATTATGTAAATATTGTCTGAGTAGATATATAATAAGAGTTTAAGGTAAAGATCAAGATCAAGATTAATGCACTTTATATGCCTTGAACTTGATAGAAATTGTATAAGAAAAATATATAAGGTATTCATTTCAGTATGTATACTCAAAGCTCTTTTAAGACAAAATGTCTAGAGTCTAGAGCAAAAAAGAAAAATAATCTGAATGGAATATTAATCGTTTGTATGAACTGAAGCTGACTTGAAAAAAATATTTCCATATAATTTCTATCAATTCAAATTTATAAAAAGAAAAAAAAGGGTTGTACATATTATTATAAAGAACATGGACCAGACAGTTACTTAAATTCTCCAATTTCTTATTATGATAATTTTTTGTTTTGCGGTTTTTTAAGTTTAACCAATCAAAAGATCATCTTGTATAAAATATAATGTAATCATTTGAAATTGTAATTTTTATTGGTTTAGAGACAATAATTCGTTTATATGAGTCAACATTCTGTAACAGATTAAATTGTAATTATTAATTTTTTTTTTTTTGAGAATAAAATTCAAAGTCACATACAAAATTTGTCGCATTTGAATAACAATAGAGAGAAAAAATGCATTTATATAAAAGTTAATTTCACGTGTTTGCATTCCAAAAAAAAATTATAATTTGAATATAATTATACAGGTACTTTGTAGTTTGTACCGTACATAAACTAACATAATATGAAATGCAGATCCGGCTTTTCAAATAAGTTAACATATTTTAAGCTAAAAGGTTTAAATTCAGAAATTATTTCTATACGGAAAAAAATAGAAGTAGAAGTTTAAAGTTTTCATAATTGAAAAAATTCGAAAATTTAAAGTGAATCGTTTCACTGTTCTGGTACGCTTATATTATCTCTACAACAAACGGTCAAAGCAATTTACTTTACAGAGAATTTAATTATTACAAAACAGATAAAAAAGGTCAAGTGTAATAATCCTCTTATATGTGACAATATGTCAATCCATCACTGACGTTATGCACTTTAACTTTTTTTTTGTATATTTATATGACAGAATGTACATAAGACAAGTTTCAAATTTTTTTTAATGTTTAAACTTTAAAACATTAAAAATGACTAATAAAAATTATACAAAAACCATTTTTCATTTATTATATTTTTGTTTATTGCATTGTTCTTTTGATGATGTTTCTGTGTCGTCACCACACCATCCCATCTGTACTGAACATTGTTTTGTTAAAATAAAATACAAAAAAAAATAAACATAAGTAATTCATTGGGTTTGGTTTAACATAAAAAAAAAATTTATGTAGACAAAACATAAAATACTTTTCTTGTCATTTATTTACCTTCATATATTTTTTTTTGTTCTTGTTATTTTTAAATACAAAATAAAAGTGTTAAAAAATGACGAGGGAAATGTTATTTTTCTAATTACATTTTTATTATTGTAGTTGTTGTTGTTGTTATTCTAGTAGGTCGGTATTCTCTTATCATTCACATGAAATAAGAGAAATAAATGAAAGAATAGGAAAAAAACCCGCATTTAGTTATAAGTTTATTCAACAAAACGAACGAAACACATAAAAAATGAATAAATAAAACAAAACAAAACAACAATCAATAATTTAAATTAAACAATAAAACAAGGTTAAATTTATGAAAAGAATGTTGAATATTTTCTAGTAGGGCTTCAAACCAATATAACGGGTATCATGTTCTAGAATCGGATACCTGTTATTTTAAATAATTTAACTATTCATGATTTCATAAACAAATATTTAGCAGGGTTTCAAACCAATATAACCGGTATTATCAGCTAGTATCAGTTATATTAGTTAGTTATTCTTAATTAATTGTTTTTCATAAACAACATCAATTGTCAGTTGTCAATTATTTACATTAGACAAATTATTGTTATTTCGTTTGTTTTTTGTATATTTTTTTGAGAAAATAAATTAAAATAAATTAAAAATGTAAAATGACTTTTCCGATAAGATTATTTTTATTTTTATGATCCATTTCCGAAAATATAAAATTTTGAATGTCGAAAGAATTATAATTTCCTCATTATTTTGACCTTTTTTTTAATTAATTTATTAAAATTTTTGTCGTTTTGTTTTGTAATTTTGTAATATTTACAAACAAAATAATAAATAATTATGTCACAAAATGTATAATTTCCAGAACGATAATGTTTTATTAATATTATTTTTTTTTATAACATTTCCGACACTCTCTGATTGTGTCTATCTAGAATTTTTTTCTCTTTTTTTTATTAATTCGTCGATCACGTCTCATAAATAAAAATTTTTCAATTTCAAATTTTATTATTATTATTTTTCATTTAATGGGAATTTCTTCAATTTTCAACTTTAGCAATTTTGAACTTATGAACCCTTTTTCTTTCTATTAACTTTTCCCCCCTTTTATCTTTTATGTAAGATTGAATATTGATTCCATTAAATAATTCAAAGTTCAAAAGGGTTGATAAACTACATTACATTATAATAATAATAATGAATGTCAAAATATCGATGACCAAATTTACAATTTTCGATTTGTAAAATATTTTTTATTTATGTTCGATTAACCGTGTTATGAAATTATTTCCCATTTTTGAGGTTTTTCTTTGGAATTTAAAATTTAATCAGAATAAAATTAAAAGTCAAATATGTGCAAATATTGACAGATAAATTGTCTTAAATTTTCTAGAAATAAAATAAGCTTTAAATGTTTGGTGTGTCATCATTTAATTTAATTTTTTTTAAAGTTTAAGAAAATATAATAAAAGATGATCATACTTTTAGAAATTTATTCGGCTCATTAAATTCATTTGTTTGTTTGCGAGAGAGAACACAAAAATATTATTTACTTTTGCCGTTGTTGTTGTTGTTGTTGTTTGTTTTATTTTCTTGGGTACATGAATTTTTAGCAAACGAATGAATAAAAAATAGAAATAATTTCAAGAATACAGCATTGAACATTAATTTGAATATTTTTTTGTCTTCAGCATTATTTATTACTTTATACTTTTTGTTTTTATTATAAGAAAAATGCTAATAAAAATTCTTCCATAAAACTTAAAAAAATAAAAGAAAAATAGATAATAATTTGGGATGATTAAATATTGTATGTTTTGTGTACGTTGGTACTGGATATTATATCGCAGCATGGTAAATGAGATTATAAGAAAGTTATTTGACTTTTATAATAAAAATAAAGTGAATAACAATGAGCGATAACTTCATAAATTCAATTTAATATTTATCCATTTTTATACGAGAAAGCTTTCGCCATCATTACAATGTGACTTTTAGGTTCTCATTTTTAGCTCTAGTTATTTTATTACTTTGCTAAAACTGAATTTTCTATAATTATTTTATATTTTATTATCACTGCTTGGATGACTCTGTTAATGATGGTGATGATGATGATTATGATGGATGATAATGATCGATTAATATTACTTTTGTGGTTATACTTTTAGGGAAAACATGAGGATTTTTTCAAGACTTTAATTCTAAGTTCATACATTAATTGATTTTAATGAACAAAATTAATCTATTCCATTCGTGTATTAATGAAAATTATTCAAAACCACCCTCTAAAACGACTTAACTATGTGTGGCATTTAAGAGGTTTTAAGAAGAAATGGGACATAGATATAATAAAGACAAAAATAACTAAATTAATTTATATTACAAATTTTAGCGCTTAATCCTCTTTCATTACACTAGTACCAAAAATCTTATATTTTACAATTTATTTTTGTAAACACTGGATTATAAAGTATAAGTTAAAGTGTAAGTTCTTGTTACTGTTACAATTTTCTTTTATCATAAGTTAAGAAAGTTCTAAAGTTTTCTATTATATCTTATGGTTAGTATTAAATTGGTCTCCTTTTACAATATTCATTTTAATCATATATAATTAATTTAATATAAATAACATTATGCTCTTCAACGATGAATAAAAATTTATAGAAAATTTATAGAGACAATTTTCTATTAGAAATTTGATCACAATTACAATATGTCTGATGATGACATAATTTTTTAATTTTAAGTTTTACCTAAAGTTAAGAATTAATTACAAAACAATTTAAAGTCCTTCAATTCTATCAAATTATTCTTCTTTTTTTTAATTAAAAATTCATCAATGATCTTCCCACAAAATTGGTTCAATTAATATTTGTTTTAAAAGAATTACAAAATATTATGATTGACACAAATTGGCCATCTGTTTTGATTAATCAGAATAATTATACATTTAACCTCGAAGTTAAACAAAAATCAAAATAATTCATGTTTATGAAATTAATATCGATAAATCTTTATAATAATTGTCTCTTTGTTGGAATTAAAAACGAAAAAATTAGTTCTTGATTTATTTTAATGCAATTAAAATATCAATTTTTTTCATTTACATTTTCTTAATTTTTTTTGTTTCTGTAAATTACAAAATTACGTATAAAATAATCCAGAGCATAAAGTAATGACACCATAATGTCTCGGATCTAAAACCTCAAATACGTCAATTGTTAATTCATCATTTATAAAAATAAAATCATGTAATTGTTAAACAATAATTATTAAACTAAGTAAACAAAAGAATAAATATAAAAAATGTTATGTTTCTTATTGGCTTATAAAAACTTATTCAATTTTAATCTTAAAAGTTGAATTTGGATTGTTGGTTTTGTTCGTCTCGAAAAGAGTAAGGGGAGAGAGATAATCATATTATTTAACTCAGGATATCATTTTACAACTGATGACTTATATTTTGTTGTTTTCATATTTTTTTTTAAAATTGGAAAATCCATAATGATTAAAAATTCATTTCTGTTTTTATTGACTTCAGATTTTTTTATCTTTAATAGAATAAATTTTAATTGATTGATTGTTTCTTATATTTTAATTGAATTGTTATTCTCCTCTAGAAATTAGTTTTATAATATAAAATTATATAATTTATCGTGAAACAACTTTTATTAACTTTTCCATTTTTATTCTGGACAAAAATATAACTGGTTTCACTGGGTATTGAATTTTTGTTTGTCAAAATTATAAATTTGTCCAACCCCATCCAGAAACGTAAAATTCTTTCTAGTCTAAATTCTTAGAATTAAACGAAAATTGCATTACAATTTTTATTTATAGATTAGAGTTCGTTGTCATCTTTATAACCACAAATAAAAAAAAAATGTAATCATTTTTGTGGTTTTATGGTTTCATAAATAACAAAACATTACTGTGAATATAAATAGTCTTGATGCAACTCCTTTTATTCATTTTATTTTTTTTTGCATAAAATAAAATTGCAACAAAAATCTATATTTATAAAGTTTGAAAATATTTATTATAACGAAAGAAAGAAAAGAAAAAAAAAATAGAATGTAAGACGATCATTATGTTTATACTAAAATACGGGTGGTATGTATAGAAAGTATTCATTTTAAATTGATTTTCATTGTATATATGATTATCCGTATGTGTCTATATGTTTGTGTATGTTGATCACTTTGTATAAAGATGAAATTAAATTTAATTAATATTTTGAAATTTTGCAAGTTGGTCTAAAAAAATTTTTAGTTTTACCAAAATGAAGAAAGATATTAAGTCATTTTTATGTTTGTTTTGTTTTATCTTTTTTTATTGAAAAGATGCTTTAATTTAAATCTTTAAAATCTTAATCGGTCTCGAGAGATTTTAAACATCTGGAAGAATTTATTGGATTTTTTTTAACTCCGCCAAAAAAAAAAAATCCAGACACAATTTTTAATTATAATTTATATTTTACGATTGAATTTAATTGAATCAAATATTTTTAGTCTATCTTTTGAATGGTTGAACGTTTTAATATTTTTTTTGTACAAAAACGAATGCCATCAAATAATTGCCATTCGCAGATTCATTTTCCTATTTTAAAAAAATGAATTGATTTTTGAAGGATTTTCACTTCAATTGTTTCACTTTGTTTTAAACGAACATAAAAAAAATCAAGAAGAAATTATAAAAATATAAATATCTTCTCTTTCTCTCTCTCTCTCTTTTCTCTATAAAAAAAGAGAAACAATTATCAAACGAGACCTTTTGTTTTTAATTTATTTATTCTACTAAATCTTCATTGCCCATCTTTATCCTCATCATCAAAGGAAAATGAAAATTTTATACGAATAAAAATAAAAAGAAAATGTGTTGAATTTTTATTTGGCCAAAATATTATTTTTTTTTTCTTCATGTTTTTTTTTTTGTATTTTCTATTTTTGGGAAAATCCCAAATTGGATTAAAAATAAAGAATCTTAAACTAAAAATAGAAATAAAATTGTATATGTGTGGATTTGTGTCTTGGGATCAGACCGATTATGAAAACCATTTCGCCCATCGTCAACTTTTATATTCAAACAAAACAAAATAAAAAGGAATAAAATGTAAAATCGGGTTAGCGGAAAGCATTTTCTTATGAATCTTATTATGCGTACTGATATAAAGGAAAACATCATACCGAGAATGATATGTTCTCCATGGAAAATATGTTTTTTTTATATATTTTTTGCGTCAAGTTGACAGAATAAAAAAAAATTGATGTACGAAAAATAAATATTCAACATTGGAAATTCATCATTCACGTTAAATTAACCACCGACAATGACTCAATATAGAAAATAGACATCAATTTTGTATAAAGAATGAATGCAATTTTTAAACCAAAAATTTAAACTCACAAATTGTGTAGTTAAACAATCAAATCAATCAACACACATTACAAATCTTTAACTTCAATCACATCAGCTTTTTAACAAGATGTCTATATTTTTCGAACTTGTTACAAAAATATTTCTAAAGTGTTGACATTTTTGTGGTATTTAAACTTTAGAATAGATTTTTCAATCTTATTTATTATTGAAAGGTTGATTAGACTAAATGGACCATGTTTAAAATTGATCCATTAGAATTTATTAGAAAAAAAGAAAAAAAAAAACAGAAGATGAAAAAGATTCAATTTTATATATTTGTCAGAAAATTGTATTTGGGGAAAACTAATATAAACATACTAAAGAAAATGTATCTTTATGTGTTTTATAATAAACTCAATTTATCAACTAAGATTGACATGAAAATGTCAAAATTTGATCTTAAAAAAATCCATCAAAGGTAATACAATTCACTCACATTTACTATACATTTAGATTATTTTAATGTCGTCATAAGTTTTTGGGTCATCCTTCTTCTTCATAAAAGTTTGAGTTCGGTCAACAAATTTCTTTTCGTTTTTCTTCTTTTTCTATTTTGTTTTTGTTTCTTCTGTTCAAAATTTATATTTAATTGAATTGGATACAATCCAAGACATTGTTTCAAATACCGCGTTTTAATGAGAGTGTAAAAAGTATATTAAATCGAGTAGATATTTACACAAAAAAATTAAACTAAAAGAGGAGAGGCGCGACATGACGGGACATTTAAAAATGCAACACGCAACATTTTATGTCAAATTAATTTAAAACAAATTTACAAACGAAAATTTTGCAAAGTCATTCTTTTGAATTAAACTAAAAAAAAGTCTCAATTGAGAATTTATCTGAGAAAGATGTGGGAATTGTTTAAGGCTGAAATGCCAATGCACACAATAACAAAGACAATATTTTAATTTAATTCCATGAATTTAATGTAAACAATAAATTTTGAACTTGCAAAAAAAAAAAATTGTCGGTGTTGTTGGCGGATGAAAAGAAGAAGAAGAAGAAAATTACATCATACAATGATGATACGTATAAAGTCGTCGTACCCAAAAACAAACAATTCTTAACTAAATATTGTTTTTTAAATCGTCCTTGATAAAAGAAACTAACTAACCGATCTCAACAGAAGATCACAATTTTTTAATTGGTCACGGGTCTTTGATTGCACAAACACACAGGAAAATGGTTTAGCTTGTTTTTATTTTTTATTTTTTTGTATTTTTGGTTAACTAAATAAAAATGTCGTCATAGGAAATCTTTCACTTCCGAATTGACGAAAAATATAAACAAAATAACTAAAAATAAAACGAGTTGCAGAAGAAGAAAAAAGGTAAATTCGACTTTTATGACCGACCTTGGGCAAATTCACCAAAAAAAAAAGAAAAAAAAAACAAAACGAAATTGCAAAACAAGTCCATTCATTTTACTGTATCTAAGAAAGGCATATATGCTAAGAGGGGGAGGTATATTTTCGTAGGCATTTATAAGAAGGTAACCTTTTGCGACAAAAACGTGTTTTTACTTAAACGATATATTTTTTTTTTTTCTTTATATTTTGCGGTTTCTTTCATTTCACGTTATTCATAATAAACCAAATGGAAAAGTACTGATCGAATATTTTGATTTTTTCATTTTATTTTTGTTTGTTTCTTTTTTTTTTGTTCGTAGATTGAAAAAATTTTGTTTTTATTCCTTTATAAACACAAAAAAAAACATTTCATTTCAACAATGAAAGACTTTCATTTCTTTCTTTTCACATTTTACTATATGTAAAATATTTAAATTTAAACCAGGAAGATTAATGTAAATGATGAAAATTATTGATTCAAAATACAGATAAATTTCTTTTTAATAAACGGTTTACATTTGAATCTGAATTTTTCTTATGAATTAAATGAAGATAAAACGATAAGTAAATTATATTTTTTAAATTAAAAAAGAAAAACAATTTACAATTTCTTTTGTTTTTGTTTTGGTTGATACTCTTTTTTGTCAGTTGATAAAATTTTATCTTAAACGTTTTTTTTTTGTAAAGAAATTGTTACGAAAATTAACTAGATTTAATTTTTATTGTGTTTATATTTTTCACCGTAAAATTAAGAATTTTCTCATGAACTTGTATTTTTAGAAATAATTTCTCTAGAAAATATTTAAAGTCAATTATTTTGTCTGGGGTTATTTTCTTGTTAAAGTTCAACCTTCAATATTCCTTATGGGAATTTATATACAAAAATCAATAGTTATTCCGGAAGTTTTTACTCTCTTCCTTTAATCCCTATAGAAATCATTACCCTCATCAGTATAACACTAGAATAGTGTATAGGTTGAATTATATTTAGACTATTTTTTTGTTTTAGTTCAAATGAATCGAAAAATATACAGATTATAATTTTTAGCATACAATAGAGAATGTTCAATATTTGACTAACGTGTCACGTGATTGTTACTGACCAACTGAAGGTAAATAATATTGAAAATATTCACACTTTGGATTATTAGTTGTGTATATGTGGGAAATTAACGTGACTATATAAACTAACCAGTTCTGATTAACACAATCGATTAGATTTTAGCACATTAAAGGTTTAATTAATATTTTGTCCATTTGTTTAACTGAACTTTTTAACTTAAATTTTTGGTCAAAAATTCAACTCATTGTTTCAACATTTTTAAAGATTCCACACAAATTTCCATAAAAAACTTGAACCGTTATTATCTATTAAAATATATAAATATGGAAAAAACAACTAAAAGATTTTAATTAATTATATAGATGAGTTTAGTTAAAATAAATTTACAATAATTAACGATGTATTGTAAACACACCTTAAATAAATTTATATAGACAAGTTTAACTACTCGTGTTATTTGCTTTTTTTTTTATTGCAAATATTTTTTAATGTCGAAAACAAGATGAAGATCGCCAGAACAAGATAACTATTATTGTTTTTTATATATTTTTTTTTTAGTTTTTATCACTTTAATAAATTTCAACAACTGATCTTAAAATTTTTTTATAAAATATATTTAATTTCATCAAGAGAAATATTTATTATTATAAACCCGGTTTTTGTAAATAAATTCTCTGTGAAACCAAAGAGTGTATACCCTGATATTAGTCTAACCATACAGAACAAAAAAAAAACATTCAATAATTTTTTATTAAATTGAACTTAAAATTCAATGACAAATTTGTTAAATAAAAAAAAAACTATATTTTTATTTTTGTGCTTTTTATCATTTTTTCATGATCAAATTCAAAACTGATACTTTTGACTTATGAATGAGAGAGACAAAGAGAGAGAGAGACAAACGAAAAATTGAAAAATTGAAAAACAAAAATACAACAACAACAAGCATGGCATAAATTATTAATAAAATATTTATATATGTGACGTCAGGTTAGGTTATGTCTTATGTGTGTTAAGACAACAGAAAAATATAGAAGACAAAAATATATAAATATTCTGCACGTTGTTGTGAATATTATGTGGTGAAAGGTCAATGGATTTCGTTTATAAGTTTTGTTTTGTTTTGTTTTTTTTTTTCTGTATTGTTTTGTATATTATTTATTTGTCTTGTCTTCTTGTGTTGATTACAAAATAAATTTATTATTGTCTGACTGAATAAGATTTAAGACTAGAATTTTACTTAATAATTTAATTGATCTGATTCAAAGACTTAAATGAAATATAAAAACGAAATGAAAATACAAAACAAAAAGTGAAAGCATTTTGCTGTATATAAACAGAATGGATTAAATTGAAGAGGTTTTTTTTCATTTTAGCATCGAACACGAGGAGTAAAGAAAAAAACATGTTGATAAAATTCAATAAAATATTTTTCTTTCTTTAAAATTTTCATTTATTTTTAATTGACTTTTATTGTTATTATTATAAATCTGACTTCCCTTGAAGATTCTTTCAACTATGCAATTTAAAATTTGTTGTATAAAGCTGGTTTCTATATGTGGTTTTTCCAAAAATTAAATAGACACACACACGCGACCAAATAGGAAAATATAAAGAAGAAACAAACAAATATAAATTTTGTTATAAGTTGTAATTCAAGAATTGTATTATTTATTTTTATTAATGAAGTTTAATTTAAAAATGTAAAGAAAATAACAGAAATTAGATCGTGTTTCATTTGATTAAAAATAAATCAACATTGTTGACTTTTTTTCTACCGGATTTAAAAATTCTATTAAAACGGGAACGCAAAAAAAAATTTAAGAATTTCTCATTTTACAAGAATTTTTGTTTAGAAGAAATTGTAAACCTCTTCATAAATTGTCAGATTAAAAAATACTACATGAAAAAAAAATAAAAAAGACCGCAGACATTACTAGGAGTAAAATATTGTCAAACAAAATTTTTAGAGAAAGAAATACACTCAAGTCTCAACAGATCAAACAAATTTAGGTCACAATAAAAATTGAAACAATTAAAAATCTTTTTTTTTGTTCATTAATAAACGAACAAGAAAAACTATTTTAATTGAGAAAACATATTAAAGTGTAAAGTGCATTAATTTTAAATCGTTAAAACATCCAGCAAACACTTTGAAATCATTATAGATGACCTTCACATTCTTATTCTGTCTTTAAAAAAATATTAGAGAATGTCAAAAACATTGACACTTTATTCTCTTTTATTTCTAATTCAATTTTATAATTTGAAATCATAAATAAAATTTAATCTAAATAAACAGTAAAAGAAATATTTAAAAATCTATACAAAATGAAAATAGATTTTTATTTTTCCAATTTTCCAATACAATTTAACTGCCTGCTAAAATTTTTATAAATATTCAGCGTTTCTTCAACTCGACTCAAACAACACATAACAAATAATTGTACAATATAAACTGATTTTTCATTTGTAAATAATTCAGTTTATTTAAGAATGTACGAAGAAGAAGAAGAAGAAAATGTAGAAGTAGGAAAATTATAAATATATAAAATATATACACGCGTTTGAAATTTGTATAAATGTTATTGATGAATTTCCACGCGAATAAGAGAAAAAAATATTTTAACGTTATGAATTTGTGTTTATTTTTCTTAGTGTAAATATAAATGGAAAAATGTTAATTTGGCAGATGATAATAATTTAAGATACATATCTATAATATTTGCTCATCTTAATCAACATCATTATTATAATCCAACATCAATAAAGTTTTTTTTTTTTTTGGTTTATTTTAATAAACAAAAAAATAGAAGAAACGAGGCGCTTAATTTATTTACAAAAACATCAAATGAAATCATTTCAAATAATAATTGTAATATTTATCATTTTTATTCAAGTATAATAAATTATTTGTCTTAATATTCTAAAATCTAAAATCAAAATTTCAATACATTGAAAATATTGAAGATGAATATTTGTGTAGAAGACTAGAGTAAAAATGAGATAAACATTTGACAAGGGAAAAGTGTTAATTTAATGAATAATAATAATAATAATAAATGTTCATAGATAAACAATACAAAATATATACATACAAATATACGTCATCATTTGGTATACTTAATTATATTTTAGTAAAGTTTTGTCATTTGTCAATCAATAATAATTTTATAAATAAACGGAATTTTAAGTAAAACAGAAACTGATCTTGAAATGTTATTGTTTGTATTCTAATCAGCTGATATTTGTCATGGTTTTTTTTTTGTTTTTTATAAACATTTATTAATATTGAAATTTTCATATATTTTACTTTTTGCAACATCTGTATCATTTTCTTCGTAAAAAAAAAGAAATATTCCTTATTAAAGTGTGGATATTCTTACGTCACGCACAGACAAACATTTGAAGTTTCCAGTATGTTGTTTCTTCTTGTTTTTTTATTCAGTTCATTTATAATAAGATAACTTTTTTTTTTCTTGTTATTTTTTTTTTTGGTACCGGCTTGTGATAATCGTATAACGTTCCTTTTGTCTATTTGCTTATTTCTTTATTTGTTTGTCTAAAACTTACACTTTTTTTTATTATTACATAAAATGAACTGTATTTTAATTATAACGATAAATATAAAGTGTTAAAAGATAAGGTTTTAATTTTACACATATATGGAATATAATATCTGAATTATATAAAACTTGCTTAATCTGACCATCTAATATCTACCTATACAATACAATACAAAGTTGAATGAATTTTATTTAGCATTGTGGGATTGGTCTACATTAGGCCATTTAAACAATGTTATCTTTTAAGTGTGCACATGAAATATAGTCAAAAGTGTAATTAATAATCAATATACGATTCCATTAGAAAATTTTAGGGTGTGTGGGATGTAATTGGATTAGAAAACGTTCAATACCTGTAAGATTACTTTTCAATACAGACAAAAACTAGGAACTGTATGACAATAAAAGCCATTCATTTTCTGTACTCTTCGCATATTAACACTTTCGTTTAATCTCTAATCAGTATAATATTCCATGAGATTTCAAACTAATTCAATAGAAAATAAAAAGAAACACTCTGAAATTATGATTAAAGATTTTCTAATCTTTCATAATATAATTCCCACACAATTAAGGTTAAATGTACAAACGCGAGTAAGTGTTTACCAAAAAAAATAAAATTTTAAACTAAATTGAAAGAAAATGCAAATATAAATATTTAAGAAATGAAAGTTGATGCACACAAATTACCTCGATGGGTATTAACATCCAAGGCAGAACAGAAATATTTTGAACAGAACCGTTTGTCTAACCTTACTTGTGTTTGTGGATTTAAACCTAAAAACACTATTAATAAATTCATTTTCTTATTTATTTCTCTTTCTTTAAATATTCACAAATAAATACGAAAATATTCATATCGATTATGTGTGTGTGTGTGTTGTTGTGTCTATACATATTGTCAATTATGCATTTTATTTTTAGGTTAGACATTTTGTTTGTGTTTAAAATTTAAAGTAAATAATAATTGTTAATGATAATGGTCGAAAACGTCTTCAAAAATATTTATATGAATTTATTACGACTTTGTTTAGTTGTTTGGTTTTTCATTTTGTGATGATGATTGTGAAACCCAATTTTTTTTTCTATTTTTTTTTTTCAAAATAATACAAGAAAGAAATCGTTTATAAATTAAAAATATAAATAAGTGACGTTAATTGGTTATTATGTAGAGAGACACAAAACATAAAACAAACAAAAAAAAAAATTGTCAAGTTCATCAGTATATTTTTTTTTCACAGCCGCAAACTGTTAAATTTTTATATAGATAGAGACGAGTTTATGCAGTTTTGTTGTTGTTTATTTAAAGGTCATTCTTTATGAAATAATCGTCTGAAAAATTATTGATAATAATAATAATATGCTTATGAATTTATACAAAAACTAATAATTTGTGTGTCTCTTCTTTCTTAGATTGTTTATTTGTTTTGGTTTTGTCTCTTTGATTAAATTCCCCACTGCCGAATACATTGAAACGCGACTTAAATATTAAAATAATATTATAATTATTTTTGTTTTAAAAGAATTGTATATTTTTATATGGAAAATTGCAATAAAAAACTCACTAAAAATTCATCAATATTCAATATAAAAAAAAATAGAATTAAGAAGATAACGATAAATTTCAAGAGAAAATTTAATTTATTTGTTAATTTTTAATGAAAATCAACCAACAAGGTTTCAAAAAATGTTATCCTCCAGTTCGCGGTCTTAACCATTTATTATATCATTTCATCTTTATTTTACACACACACACACAACCAAATATAAGTGCACCACACACACACAAAGAAAGAACAATGAATAACAATAATCTAAAGTGTGTGTGTGTATGCCAGATCAAATAGTGAAATTTCTATGAGTAGGAGATTTACCTCAATCCAATTCAACAGTTGACTCTTTTGTATATTTTGTTTTTATTTTTTTTATTGACTTAAACCATTTTTTTAAGCTGAGTCAGAGAAAAATAATAATAATAATAATATTTTGCATTTTTTATGTGTTTTTTTTTCAAATAATAAAAGAAAAGAAGAAGAAGAAGAAGAAGAAGAAGAAGAAGAAAAAGAAGAAGAAGAAGAAGAAGAAGAAGAAGAAGAAGTGAGGAGAAAAAAAATTGTATTAAATTTCATTTATATATTTATTGAATTGAAACCTCGTGTATTATTATTATTCTTTCTTGTTATTTTCTTTTTTTTTGTTATTGTTGTTGTTGTTTATAGGCGTGAGTGTGAGGGTATAAAAAGATGTGATATGAATAAAAAGAAATAAAAGTAAAAACTGAATAATAAAACAAAAACAAATCACGATAAACATAGAATTTTTTTTTAGTGTCACAAAAGATGTCGTCAGAATAAACAGAGAGGATTAATATAAGAGGAACTTGAATATTTTGAAGAAAGTACACATTCGACTTTTGTTTAATAAAAACATAGAAAATTGAGGGTGGAAATTTCTTTCACATATCAGGGAAACTCACAAATAATATTTATCAACAAAAACGGAATTCATTAAGAAAAAAAATGCATAGATTTAATTTCTCATATTTTACTTCGAGTAAGTTTTTTTTTTGTTTCTGTCAAATAAAAATGTCCTACAATTTACCTTTGTACAGAATTGTCCAAAATATAAAAGATAATTAATTTTTCAGGTCCTAAAAAAAATATCGGCTGTAACGATCCAGACAATTAAATTACCAAAACTAGAATAGGTATCCTGTTTATAATCTTCTTTAGTGAGAAACCTTTTTCTTTCTTATAATATAAAAGTTAAGATCTATTTTTTTGTAAGCCCTCTCTTGGTTGGTAATTCGGAATGTTCTGACCCAAATAGTTTTTGGTAACGAACTTTAAATTATACTTCTTTATCTGCGTTACCAAACGGAATGTATACCCCGCCCTACCAATGAATGAGTAACATTTAAATAAATCCCGATTACAGAATAAAATCCTAATTATAAAAAAAAAAATCATGATAAAATTTTACGTAATTTTTAGCCAAAAATTAATATTTTTTATTTATTTTATAATTTTTTTTTTTTTTGCTGACTTCTTGAAAGGTAAGATAAAAATGTAAATATTTAAGATTACAGATTGCTCTTCTATATTTTTTCTATTCTTCATTAAAATTATCTAAGACAGTGTAAATACGTCACAACGTTAATTAAAAATAAATTAATTAAAAAAAAAAAATATTGGACTTGTTTACAAAGCAAAGCAAAAAAAAAAAAAAACAACTAAGTCGTCGTATGAAAATGTCTCGTTCAGCGGAAAAAGAATTAATAAATAAAGACTGTAAGTAAATTATAAAATGGAATAAGAACAAAAGAGACAAAGAATAAGAATAAGATTGAAGTTTATAATTTTCATTCTTCTTATTCTCACCAATACACTCACCTTTCAACTAATATTCTTCTCTGCTTCTTAAATAAAAAAAAAAACGAAATCAAACCAAAAAAAACTTATATTACACAATTTTCTGTATAATTGTAATTAATTGTGATTACTGATTGGAACAAATTTATTCTGCACACAGAATATAATAAAATGATAATTATAAGATCTTCCTTTTTTCTTTTTTTTTTCACTTTACCAAAAAAAAAAATATAAACTTCCCACTTTTGCACACTTTTTAATTCACTTTTATTTATTTAATAAAAAAAAAAAAGATTATTTAGTTTAGACACCAGAAAAGTGCGGTTGACGATGAAGATTGTAGATTATAAATTGCATAAAAATTGAATAACAAAAGACGAACGATAACAAGAAAATGGAAAATAATGAACAAATTTTATTCTTTTGAATTTTCAATAAAACCAACAAAAAAAAAAATAGAACAAATTAAATAATTTTTTATTTTCACAGTAAAAAACAAAATAGAGACAAAAACACAGAATGTGCCACAAATTAAATTAATTAATTAAATTTTCTTAATTGTCTGAATTGAATTCGTATCTTGAGTATTTTTTTTTTTTTTTTCAAAAATTACAAAAAAAAAAATACGTCTTACTCGTAACAGTTGATAAACAAAACTGATTTTTATAATTTCTGGTGTTTGTCTTGTCTTCTATTTGTCTGTATGTACGTCTGTCTGTCTCACACAAAATGTGTTTGAATATTTTGTTTTTTATTTATATTCTGTATTTTTTTTTTTGTTTTTGGTTTTATTATTTTCTGCTTGCCTTGCCGCTAAAAATTTTCAGTTGTTGTTTTTTTTTTTTTTTTGTTTTCATTCTCTTTTAGGTTTTCTTTTTTTACTTTTATTTATGGCATTTTTTTTTTTTGGATTCTCTTGCATTTCAGAATCAGAAGGCATAAAGTTATTTTTTCGTTTTTTTTTTCTTTTTGGTATTTGGTTTTGGATGAAAGGAAAAAGAACAACTACCAACTTGTAATATTTTTACCCAAAAAAATATAGAAACACAAGCACACACACACACACACGTATGACAAATTTTATATTGCATACATAATGATTGCCATCACCATTACCACTACTACCATCATCATCATCATCATCATCATCGTTGTCGCGTCGTCATAGTCATGAACTTGTTGTATTCTTGAATAAGAAAACGACTATTTTTAGTTAACTTAATACAAATAAAAATACAAAAATAAATGAGTGTGAAAGAAAAAAACATTAAAAAAATAATTAGAGAGAGTGAGACAGATTAATACTAAGTTTTTGTCGTTGACTTTATAAATAAAAAGGTAGTAAATAAATAAGCTTAGCACAAAATAAATAAATAAATAAATAAATAAAAACAAGAAGAATAAAGATGGAAAATGTATGTGTGTGTGTGTATGTGTGTGTTTGTATGTGAAAAATTAAAGAAGATGATGATGAAGATGATTTATCTCTTTTTGATTGATTAGTAAAGATGTAAAAGAGAGAAAAATTATAATTAAAAACCGAAAAAAAAAATTAATTCTATAAGACTTGGAAGAGAGATTAAAGAAACCTTCAAAATTATTATATTTTACATCAAACAAACTTTGTACTCTTGTCATAATTTTTATAAATAAATAATAATTAAAATATTAAAAAAGATAATTTCGATTTTTCGTAAAAATGATAAATTGATCAAATTGATTTTTACAGCAGATTCTTTTAATCAGACAAAATACAAACGTGTAACTTGTATGCACACAAAGGCACATTTGAACAGATTTATATTGGTAAAACAGGTTCAACAGGATTTTCAAAATTAAATATTGGTTTGTCGCTCTGTTTCAAATATTGATTATCTTAAAGCAAAAATCTTTTTTTTGGAATCTGCGGATCCGGATTTCGAACTTCATAAAATTCTTATTCAACGCGTATACGAGTAAATTAACACGATTTTTTGATGTGTAAGTTTTGGGAACAATTAACAAAAAAAGGAAAGAAACACAACAAACAAATATTGTAAATTTTCGTTGAATTTTTTATTATAAAGATGCCTCAGAGGTCAATATGTTATCCCACCCGCAGCTAATAAAAATTAAATTATATAACAAATGATGAGCTAATGAAAATTGGAATAGTCGAGAAATTGAGAATTATTAAACCAAACTTAAATTTATACAAAAAACTCTGTATTTAATCTTTTCATTAAAATATTATTAAAAATCTAAGAAAAGTCTTACTTACCTTCTTTTTGAGTTTCATTTGGTAAAAAAAATGACGCACTGGTTTTTGTCAATTTATATTTAATTTTTTTTTTTGTCTTTTAACATTTTACGTTTTTTTGTTTTATTTTTGTTTTGTTGTTTGTTTTTTTATTCATTTCGTGAGCCGGTTATAAATTTTGTTGTTCTTTAAGTTTTTAAGAAAATGCAAAAAAAAAAAAACGAATTCAATGATTAATATTTTTCATTTTATCTGAATCAGAATTTTTGAAAAAAAAAAACTGAAGAAAAGAAAAAAATTCAAAAAATGTCATCGCACATTTTTGGTTATTTTATTTTGATTCATACATTTATTATTTATGAGTCCTTTGTCCTTTGTCTTTACACCATCTTCTTTTAAATATTGATTTTTGAATCATTGTGGTGAAGTTTAGGTAAAATAATTATGAATAATCAAAAATAATGAAATGATTACTTCGTTACTTCGGCATAATTTAACTTTCTCGTATATTTGTGCCAAGCCCCAAAACAAAAAAAATTAACTTATTCATAATGTTGGAAGATGTTCAGTAGTTTAAAAATTCATAATTTAAATAAACGTTATAATATTAACGTTATTTATTTTCATTTTAAACTTCTGACTTTAATTTGGTTGGGAATCATAATTAATAATAAAATTTGACACCATCAGTTATAACGTAATCAACAAATCCCAGATACTTATGAAGACGCACAACTATAATTTTGCACAGTGTCATTATTAAATGAAATAATCGTCATCATTGTAATGTACAATGATTATTCATATGAAGGTATATAAAAAATATAAAGACAATCTTCTTTACAAGAAAAATAATTTTATGCGGTTAGCTTTTGGGTTTTGATCACAACATCATTCAGTTGAACGAACGAATAATTTCAATTAAATTAATATAGAACGGAAGTATAGAGACGATTTTTTTTTTCTTTTTGTCTATTTATTTATAAATTTATTCTATATCTGCATAATACTTTCTGATACGATTACACAAAAATATAGTTTTTATTTTTATGTTTGTTTATGTTTCGTCAACCAAACGGAACAAGTTGTACAAAAAGTTCCCAAAAAAAAAAAAAAATTAAAATTACAAAATATATTTTTATTATTTAATGAACAAGTTCTGTATTAATTTTCTATTATTGCTTTATTTTATTGTATTTTTATACGTCAAACAAAATTATTAAAAGAATTTTTATTGCCTTATTTAAATTTTTAGGAAATAAATTAATTAATAATGATCAAAATTATAAAGCCTGTCAAGCTCTGTCAAGTTCTGATGGCAACACTAAACTAAAGTTGTATCTATTCATATGGCAACACTAAATTAATTCTATTTCTTTCTTTTAAATTTAATTATAAAAGTTCAAGCAACAACGTATATTTTTGTATAAAAATAAAAAAGACGATAAAAATTTTGATTCAATCAGTAAATGTAAAAAAAAAATTAACGTCACTTTTGTTATACAGTGACAATGTACACCTTTAATGCATTTAACTAATTACTGTTGTGCATAAGTACGAAATTTTTATTCTTTAATTAACTTAAGTTAAATGAAACAGGTTTTCTTTATTATTATAAATGTAAATTTTTATTTAAATTACAACTAAAAGGTGCCTAACTTTCCCTTTATTAAAAATTTTGTATAATGACAAACTTCAAATTCGGCATGACCTCATAACATGCATTTATTTTTTTCTTTGACAGCCTCTAGAGGTTCAAGTTTATTTTTAAAAATAAAAATAAAAGAACAACAACAATAATATTTAACGCTTTCAGTTTTTTTTTTTATTTTAAATGGCAACGATAACGTAAAAGAATGACACAATAAATTTTAAAAGATAATCTTCATTTGTCCTTTTCATTAAACTTTTACAATTTTCATATTTTTCCATTTTTCATTTTTGTTTCTTCCTCTTGTTTTTTTTTTCTTCCCGTTTTCCTTTTTCTACTATAATCGTTTAGAAAATTAAATATTTTTATAGAGTATATTAAAAATAAAAAACTCTACACCCAAACTCCTTGTTGTTGTTGTTTTTTTTTTCACTTATCATTTTTGATGGTTTTTAAAGTAACAAAAAAGTAAATTGCTTCCATTTTATATTTTATATGGTTTTAAAAGAAAATCCGTTTTTCCTTTATGGTCTTTCTTTTCTTTTCTTTTCTTTTTTTTTTGTGTTTAAAAGAAAAACTGTAATTTGGAAATAATCTCAAGTCAAAAGATAGAAGTTATAGGATGGGAACTCGTAAATCTTAATTGGACAAACACACCCACATTTTAGACCCATTCACTATCTGTCTCTTTTTCTCAATCTAAATTAATATAGGAAAAAAAAAAACCCAAACCCCAAATACAAACACCGCATAAGAAAATATTTAGAAAGAAAGGGAGAAAGTTTAATGTTTATTTTAGACGGTCGATTTTTGTCTTTTGTCTTTTATAAAACATGATACTTAAGATAAGAGAATATTGTGATTGTCACAACATTTATATTACAGAAAATATAAATTAAGTTTGTTTAAAATGAAAATGACCACAACATTTTAGATGACAGAAGACACAAGACACAATACAAAAGACATAAAACATAAAACAATACTGTTAAAGACAAGACAATTATCTTCATTGAATGTTTTTTTTTTTTATTGTTTCAATTTCTTCAGACCGCTACTAAATGAATATTTAGAAATCTGTTTTCCATATTTCTTAGAATAATATTTTTAAATAAAAAATTGGTATTTTTTTTTTTACTTGTTTTTTTAAGTGGTTTTTATTCCCACATACTTTGACATTTCAATAGAAGAAGAAGAAACAGAAGAAGAAGAAGAAAAACTTAATCAATTTCAAAAAGTGCCATCAATTATTATTTCTCTCAAAAAAAAAAATACATTCCGTAGAAATGACCGGCATTCTTATAGTGTGCGGTTTAATTCTATATTTTTCTAGAATCAAATAATAAAAATAAAAATAAAACATTTAACACTTCTTGTTAAGTTTCATTTAATCATGTTTCATTGAAGAAAACCCCATTGAAACAAATTATGACGTCTGAACAAATAATAAACGTAAAATTGTATAGCAACAATTAAATTCAACAATTATCGGTTCCATTTACTATAAAAGACTAATATGACATGTGAATCCATATCAGTTGATAAATTAAAAATAAAATAACAACAAATAAAAGACACTATAAATTTCCCTCCATCACTTTTCAAACTAATTAAATTCCAATTAACAAGATTATTTAACTTTTTAATAATATTGAAGTGTCAATTTATCTTGTTTGTTTTACTGGTTTCTATCCTCCCCTCTCCTTATACACTTCTTCTTCTTCTTCATTTTTGTTTTAAGTCCAAACAAATCAGCCATTATGTTAATTAATTAATTATTTATTTAAAAATTTACATAATAAATTTGATTTTACGGGGACGAAATAAAACACAAAAAAAAAAATTTATTGAAAATAAAAAGAAGAAGAAGAAGTGTAAAAAATTAATAACAGACAATAATGGTTAATGGAAATTCACCTGAGACACACAATTTTCTATTACATAAAAAAAAAAAGAAGGATGGCGGAACAACTAAAAGAAAATAATGAAAGAATGAAGCCACAAGTTAATTTTATTTACTGAAATTCGTTCACTGATTATTAATTGATCTTTATCACATTTTGATAATAAAATAAAATTGTCACGCAAGTTTCTTAAAAGAAGAAACACCTACATACACACACAGGCTAACATAAATAATAGAAAGAGACAATATATAAGACAAGAGACAATAAATAATAATAAGATTTTAATATTATTTATTATTTTTATTAAATAGGAAAAGTTAAGAGCGAAAAAATTTATATCAAGAAAGAAAGAAAAGAAAAGAATCTTTCAAACAAAAATATTATCATCATCATCAGCATCATTTTTATCGTTGTCTCTTTCTTCGTCTTTTCCGTCCTAATTTTATGGTAAAGCAATTTTTTTTTTTTGTATAGAGAGAAAATAGAAAATCTATATAGACCGTCAATTAATAATTTTCTTCACTAATCAAAAAAAAAAAAAAAGAAAAGTAAGGAAGAAAATTTTATCCTTAAAGAAAATTCCTATATCGGTCTTCACCTTTCAAATATTAACATTTAAATTGAAAATTTCTTCTTCATTTTCTTCCTTTCTTCTTTCCCGTCCTTTTGTATAAATAGGAAAATTTTATATAAATGAGCTTTTTTTTCTCGATTTTCCAAAACGGGGAAGAGGGAAAGGAAAAAAGAAAATATATAAAAATGAAAAGTGAAAAATATTTTCCTATTTCAAAAGTTTGTCGTTTTAATAATATTTTGTTCCCTTTTTTTTTGGTCTGTCTGTCGACATCCTCAATATATTCATCCCTTTTTCTCTTTTATTCTTATTACATTTGATATTATGTTCTTTCTCTTTCACTCCTACACTATAATCGTGTCCATGAATAAATTATTTTGACCGAATAATCAAATTTACCTTTTCACACTTTTTTTTTCTTTCTTTTCTGCCATCATCGACAAAAGGTGTTTCAACAGCGTCTTTCCTAAAAAATTTCTTTCTTCCATTTACCATTGGAAAAGCAAAATAAAAAAAAAACCCCTTTCACATTTTAATCAACGGTTTCTCTATATAAGATTCTGCCTTTACAACATCCAACCTTTAATGCCATACCATCACCAGCAACAAAACTCTTTTCTTTGGTCGACTTTGATCCTCAAGAGTTTTTTTTTTTCATCTTTTTTCATTTTTCTTTTTAAATTAAAAAAATTTGTCATCTTTTTTTTATAAAGATTTTACACCTTTTTTCCTCTCTCTCTCTCTCTCTTTCTCTCTTTCAGTGTGGACAACTTTTTCATTTTTTATTGATGACAATATTGAAGATTCATCATGTCAACTTTTATCTTTTAACAATTTTCTTTTCACTGCCTAAAATGAACGAAAAACTCTTAACATTTTTTTCTTCCTTTCTCTCAATAATTATTTTTAATATTCGGAGAAAAGAGAAAAATTTAAAGAAGAATCATCAACCACATTGTTCCAAATCAATTTCATAGGTTTTGGTTTTTTTTTTATGATTCGTTTATGTGAAACGTGTGCGGGATCCAAAACCAACAATAACAACAACAACAGAAAAACTCATCAATCATCACACACATCACACACTTTGGATTGAATAAACAAAACAAAACAACACAAAATAGAAAAAAAAAAAAATTTAATAATAACCACAACTAATTTAGACTTTAATTATTATTATTATTATTATTATGTAAGTAACGTAAGTAACGTAAGTAACGTAAGTAAAGTAAGTAAGTAGAAGATTACACGCGAATTTATAGTTGTTTTTATTTGAATTGTTTGTTGTTTTTTTTTTCTTGTTTCTTAATATTTTGTTTAATCATTTAATTGGTTTTGTTGCTTAAACACAATCCACACAAATTCAAATGTTAATTTAGACAATATTATGAATAAAAAATTAAATAATTAATCAATCAATCAATTAACTACACAAAATATGATCATTTGAAAATTATCGCTTCATTCTACAAAAAAAAGAAAAAAAGTTAAGTTGGAATTTTTTTTTGTCTTTCATTCACATTTTTTTGGTTCTAAAATTAAATTCACTGTTGTAAATTTTAAATTTTTCTTTAAAGTTGAAAGTTTAGATTATTCTTATATCTGAAAAAAAATTTAAACTAATTCGAATAAAGTTGAAAGAATTTTATTTCCACTCTCCACTTATTTCATAAATGAATAATTTTAATCGCATATACTGGAAATTTATGTAACAAATATTACATTATGCTCTAATTCCAAATAAAAGATATTCTATATGAATTTTTGTTCAATCTGACGGATCGTGATAAACGGAAGCTTTTGTTATATTTTTATTTTCAAAAAGAAAAAAATAAAGAAAAACCAAGAATTTTTTTTATATATTTATTACAGAAGGTATGAATTTGAGTGGCTGTATGTGTGTGTGTGTGTTTGTATGTATATTGTATGTCAAACATATTATCAAAAGCTGATAACAAATTTTCAATAGAACAAAGCCATCAAAATATATTGTAGAAAGTTTTTCACATCTGTGCATCGATCTGTATATTTATTTATATGTGCATATGTGTGTGTGTGTGTGTTTGTGTGTATATAAATTCTAAATATAGAAACATAAAAGAGTTAAGAAAAAGAAAAAAAGAAATATTGTGCGATAATTTGGTTTTGGAATGATGCCAATACAGGAGAGAAAAAAATCATCTATTTTCACTCTCACTATAACCTTCTGTGATTTTTTTGTCTTTTTTCATATTTATATTCACTTAAATCAAAAAAAAAAAAAAAACAAATAGAAAATAGAAAAATGAAATTTTCATTTGAGTGCGTTCCACGATCACATATAAATAAATTAATTGTTTTGTTATGAGGTCCAAAAAAAAAAAAGTGGAGTAACAAATTTAAACGTTTTTTTTTTTTTTTAGTTCCATTAAAATTTAACGTTTTTTGTATTTTAATTAAATGTTAAATGAAAATGATAATTTTTCACGATTGTTCTAATGAGATAATTTGCTGATGATGATGATGATGATGATGATGATGATGGTTGTGATGATGTCACCAAAATCAAATTTAAATTCATGTTAACCATGACAAATGGAGTACAAAACATATTTTATAATATTAGGTAAAATCGTGACTTGAAAATTGACCTTGACCTATCATAAATTTATGAATTTGAATAAAGAAAAAAAATATATATAAAAATAAAATACACTAAATTGACCTTATAACATCCACATAAAAATAGAAGTAGTTAGTATCTTGCGGCGTGACTAATTTTTTCATGGTAATTTTCATTCATCTCAATGGTTAAATTTTTTTTTTTTTTATTTATAAAATAATTAATTAATTTAACTGAAAGATAACACAAAATAATTTAAATGTTAGTTTATTATTATGCAGAAATGGATGTTGAACATGGACGTGTACTTGTACATGGACATAAACTGTTCTGGTCTAAGTGATCGTCCGGTTATTAAAACAAACAAAAAATTTTTAACAAGAATCTGTTGTTGGTTTTTTATTCTTGGTTTTTTTTCAGGTCTGTTCATTTTTTTCTTAAAAACATTAAATAAAAATTTTGATTGCATTTCCTTCTTTATGACTTAAAATGTACAAAGAAAAAAAAAATTGAAATCGTGACAAAACAAATGAAAAATTTGATATTTACGTGATACGCTCCTTTAAAGTTTTCGTTGTAATTGATTAATAAATCTTATGCGAAAATCTCTCTAAGAATAAAACAATACCAAAAAAAAGAATAGTCAAACAACAACAAAATAATAAAGAACAAACAAAGAAATCTTAGATTTTAAAATTGAGCTCTCATGAACTCCATATAAATGGGTTTAATTAATCCTCAATAAAATACAGTGGTGCCTGGTGCGTATCTAGTATTCATGACATTCTTATCGAAGATTTATGTTATAGTCTTTTGACATTTTATTGGATTACTTGACTTTTTTTTATTATATGGACTGGATTTTCCCATTCATATTTAATTTATTATTCACCTTTGTATCACCTCAAATATCTAAACCCAATTATACAAAAGTGACACTAAATTATATAACCAAAAAGCAACAAAAAACCATACTAATCATTTCATTAATTCCAATTCGATAAACATCTTCTTTATTACAATTTATTTTTTTTGTTGTCTTTTGTTTCCAAGAAGTTACGTTCATAGAATATCATCTATTATGTCTTTTTGCTTTTATCCATTAAAGTGTTATACTTGCATATATTCCGGATTTTCTGATTGTCAATCACTTCTGTGTCGATCTTTGACCTTATAAAATTCTAGTGTTATTACAATCACCTCTATTTATTTGGAATTGGGACGAATACATCAACAATGATTCTTAGATATAACGATAAAAATGTACCAAATGTTTGTACTTAAATAAAATTTTTGTCCAAAAATATTTGTACTTGTATTCAGTTATATGACCACATCTGAGTAATCATCCTATAACAATTTATCTTTACCTTTTCTTTCTCTCAGTATATAAGTTCACCTTTCAGTTTAAGAGTTTCTTTTATTTTATATTTTATTAGAGTCAATCTAAGAAGAATAACGAGTAGGTACATATAAATACAAACAAAAAGAAAAACTTTCCTACTTTAGACTTTTTTTTTTATTACTCCATTATATGATTATTAGAACTATTTTTGTTTTTTTTTTTTCTTTACTTTTATTATTGTTGTTGTTGTTGTTGTTGTTGTTCTTTAATAAATATTATTTTCTATTTGGTTGACCACAAAACATTATAAATGACGGTCATCATTTACTCATAATTGCAAAGTGAAAATATTTCAAGTCAACAAATAATTTTTAGTTAAATAAAAACAAAATTTTATCATTATTTAAAACAATGGGATATTTGTTTTTTCTTAATTAAATTGCCAATGTTGTATTTTTTGTAAATATTTACAATTTAAATGAAAGGATAATCTATATGGATGGACAATATTTCTGATGGACAATGTTATCTTCTATAAAGGAATATTTGTATACGATCTTCTTTTGTTGTTAAGCTTTTTAAATTTAATCTCTGTCCACGTTTCAAAATATCATTGTTCCAAATGAGAGTTCTAATGAGTTTCCTGTTTTTCATTCAACCATCCATATAATGCATAAAAAAATTTCTGTTTATGTATTTTTTTTGGGTAAACAAAAAAAAAACAACAACAACAAAACAGTAACTTTGAAAAAATAATTAAAAGAACAACAACAACAAGAAATAAAAAAAAAATGAAAGATAAAAAAAAAAATAAAAAATAAATTGGATTTTCCTAAATAAAAACAAAAAACAAAATATTAAAGAGAAAAAATCAAAATAAAAACAAAAGTTAAATAAAATATTTAAAAAAAATAAAAATATGAAATAAAAAAGAATCAACAGAGAAAATACACAAACCTTGTCATATCCGTTCGATTTATATAAAGTTATTTTTTTTTTTCATTTCTTTTTCCTCTGTACACTTTTCTCGGAATTCATTCATTTTTGATTAAAAAAATTTTATTTATTATAAAACTTTCTCCTCCACCCACAACCCTCTCTCTTAATTTTAATTTTTGTTTTTTTTCAGTTTGTTGTTGTTGTTGTTGTTTTTATGTTTTTCTTCTTTTTCTTTTTCTGTTTTTCGAATATTTTATGTGAAACCAACAGAGGATAAACTAACCACAATTTCAGAAGAACAAACGTAATCCTATTTTTATCTGGAGGAAGAAAAAAAAATATATACAAATTGAAAAAGAATGAAAGAAGAAAAAAAAAAAAGAAAGAAGACAAAAAAAAATTGTGAATAAACCAATTTTTGACCTTTTAATCCTTTTGTTTTTATAATCCACTTTCAACCTCTCTCTCTCCCTCTCTCTCTCTCTTACTGTCTCTCTCATACACACACTTTGTTATGTTTCCCTTATACACTTTATTTTTGGTGTTTTTTTTTTCTTTTCAACTCAACCAAAAACCACAAAGAACTCATTTTTATTATGAAAGCTCAACTTGTTTATTTCGTTCCAGTTTTTTTTTTGTGCGTTTTATTTTTCGCTTTTTTTTTTTTGGTTTTTAATTTAAACAGCAAAAACACAAAAAAACACAAAAACAAAAATGAAAACATGATTGAAAAATGGGAAAATTTTGGAAATTAAAAATTTAAATTAATAAAAAATCATGGGAAAGAAAAACAATAAAATTTATATCTTTTTTTTTTTTTATCAATTTATAAATATTTATACACACCAAGCTTTACGCAGTCTGTGGGCATACACACACACACACATATACACAGAAAGAAGATAACCCATTTAAAAATATAGGTACACATAATTTACCAAAAATAAAAGTGTAGAATAAAACCAACAAGTAAAAAAAATATATTTAGGAAAAATAAAAAGGGGGCACGATAAAAAGGATGACGAAAGAAATTATGTATTTCTTGAAATTTTTTCAGTGGATGAGTTAATGAAGATTGGAAAAAATTTACTTACACTTAAGTTGTTATCTTTATTTTTGTTGGTTATTCTCGCTGATATTTTTTATATAGAAAACAAGAATAACGTTTTAAATTTTTTCTGCAACATTCAATAAAGTTATAATGATTTAATTAACAAAAACAAATGCTAAAGGCATTATTATAAAAGTTTTAACGCGTTGTATGAGTGTAGTTTCTTATCGCACCTTCTCTTCTTTCATTCACTTTAACATTCAACAAATACTCATACAATTTAAACCATTTATCTTTAGTTTTCATAAGATGGAAAAGTGTGTGAGAGAGAGAGAGAGAGACAGATATAGAGAGAGATGAGAATATTTCACCTATTTCAAATTTCATATGAAAAATACCTAAGAAAATATTTAACCCCATTTCCCTTTCATTTTGATTCAACCATTACTGAAATCCCACCCATTGAACGTCTTTAATCAACATTTTCTAAAGAAGCAACAGTGTAGAATATTATTAGAAGAAACAAGAGTAAAAGCTCACTTCATTTACTCACTTATGCATCCATTCGTGTATGTACAAATGTAACAGAGTTATCTTTAGGAAAACCAAATTTTGGAGCCCACCTAATACAATACAATACAACAAGCTTATTTATAATGATAATAGAAGACACGTGCTTTAATTGATATTAAAATTGATTAGCCTAATTAATTAAAAATTAAGAATTCATTATTCGGATGTGAATTCATTTTAAACAGAATAAAGGAATAAAACGAAATGTGAAATTAAAGTGATATCTTATTTATCAATAGAAATTTTGTTCAATGAAAATCTTTTTCACAGTTTTCCTACTGTTTGTAAGAAAGTCATCGACTCTGTTGAAATAAAAAGCTTTTCTTTAGAAATAACAAGAACTGGCTTACCCCCTTGTGTATGCTACTACTTTAGCACATGTTATAATACTTGACTACGGACTTGGAGTTTATATTTTTGTTAAGTACTGTCTCTTTTACATCCGACACTCTATCTCTTTCCGTCACAGTATATATTTTTAAGAAATGTCTAACAAAGTTACGAATATTCTGGAAAAAACTATAACCTAGTAGCCAAAGTGAAATATAAATTAGACACAAAACAAATAGACAAACTAGCAGCGATAGGCAAATAGTTTTTTCCAAGAGCCGTAATATGTGGAGGTATCTGTAAACCATTTTTTTCATGGCCTCATATTATTGGTGCCCATTTCTCGTTCTCATTTTACATTTTAATGGAATAATATTTCCTTTTGAAAAAAAAAAGATATAAGAAAATAAATAAAAAAAAGATGAAAAGGGAAAACTTTAATTAAATAAAAAACTTAAATTGCTTTTTTTCTGACTTTATTTTTTTTGTTCATTAAAGTTAAGAGGATTGAATTTTAAAATTTTAACTAAAGCGAAGAAATAGAAAACTGTCTGTGATTTGAGTAATAGGGAAGACTTATGTTGGTATAATATAAAAGAATATAAAATCATTATGATTTGCTACTCTCTATTAAATAATTCCCTGAAGTCATAAACGAATCCCCTAAAGTAATTTAGGGTGGAATCCCTTAGGAACTCACTAAACTCATCTTTTCATATTCACATAATTTTGAACGATTTATGAAAAAAAAAACACAAATAATTTGCTTTAGTTGCATTGAACAATTACAACCATCATGATGAAATATTTTTTCCACTAAATTTCATAAAATGATTTCTCTAAAAAACTTGTAAATAATTTTTATAAATAAAAAAAATTAATGAATGTCCACTTTTACTTGAATTTTAATTGGCACGTTTTTCAGAAGTTGAGAAAAATGATCAAGTTGATAGAAAAAGTATTTTCAAATCAACTTACAATTGTTGTATAATCTGATATATAAAAATTGTATTTTATAAGAACCATAGGAATAAAAAGAATATTCCTTTACGTCGCCTCTTTATTCATCATTTTTCATATATTTTATTTTTTTATTACTTTCTAAAGCAACAATAACAAAAGTGAAGAAAAAAAAATTGTTATTTTTAATACAGAGTCAGACGATCGACTATATAAATGTTGAATTACATTTTACATTAAACGTAAACACAATTAATAATAATTTATATTTTTGATTAATCAAATAATAATATTAAATTGGATTATATTTTAATTCCCGTGTTAACCATTCAGGAGTATACTTTTTTAATGGACTGGTTTTTCATTTGTACGTTGTTATTTAGAGTCCACGCTCATACACGTTCCTTCGATTTTGTTTTTTTTTTTTTATTATTATTCTCATAATTAAATTTCTAAAATTAATGCCATGCAAAATTCCAAAAAAAAAAATTGATATAAAAATATTAACAAGAACAAAACAAAAAATCCCCACTGAACTAAAGAAATATTTTTATCTGGAAATTTGAATTTGTTAATATTTTCTGGTGCTTTTTTTTATTAAATAATTTAATCTTTGAAAGGAACAAAAAAAAATACAATCAGCTCATAATTGGTATTTTCTCTTTTGATTTACATTAATATCAAGTCAAGGTTAAAATTGTTTTATATTATTTAATATAAGATGATTAAGACGATTAAGATAATTTAAACATATAGGAATCGAATTATATAAGTATAATGACTTTATTTGATTAATATTAAGACATGTTTGTTTTCCTCTTTATTACCCTTTCCTCTTCATAAATATTATCTATACGTTGAATTAGATCAGTATAAATGGGAAGTCCACGTTTTAGTTATGAGTAAATTTATATAAACATAATTAAAATTCAAATCCTGTATCCTAGATGACATTGCATAAAAAATGATTGAATTTTTGTTTTTTTCTTGATTGTGATTTGAAGATTTGAAGATTTTAAGATTCCGGCATGGTTTGATTTATTTTATCATTAAACAACTTTTCATTGTAGAACTAAAATTGGATTTTCCCGGTTGTTGTTGTTGTTGTTGTTTCATATTAGAATTTGTGTGAAATGAGATTCACCAAAATAATTTTCTTTTATACAATTCCCAGACATCTTATATACGTCTCCCTTTGCGAATGTTTAACATAACCTTACTTACCTTATACATTTTTTTTTCTTTTCCTTGTTCTTGTCTTAACATCAAATAAAAAAGACTATAACACGAAATTTTCATTTACAGGAAGTACCAATTTGGTAGGAAAATTTACCCAAAGTGTTCGCCGAATAGTACAAGATGTCAAAGATGAAGGCGGTGCAAGTAAGATTTGTGTTCCTATATTTTCATTTTGTTTTCTCTTTTATTTAAATAAAAAAAAAACGGAAATTATAATAAATTACAGGTGGAATGAGCCGTGAAGAAGTTATAGAAACAAATGAACGTTTACGTGCAGTCAGATTACGTCTTGAGGAATCCTATGATACTGCAAAAAAATCATTGATCAATTTAATGAATAAATACAGTGATTCAAAAACACAGCGTAACATTTTTCATCGTTATCCCCTATTAAAAATTATGATAAAAGTTCGTATAAAAAATAAATAATATTTATATAAGAAAAAGTTTTATAATTGAAAATGAAAATCTTTTCCATTTTATTCTTTCGGTTTCTTTTTTTTTTATTAACATAAATTTTGTTTTTCATCTTTTTGTTTTACTTTTCTTTACTTTTCTTTTCTTTTCTTTTCTTTTCTTTTTTTTTTCTTTTCTTTTCTACTTTTCTTTTCTTTTATTTTTAATTAAAAGGAAGTAATTCGTTTGGAAACACAATATTGGACATTAGTTGATATACCAAAACAAGAAAAACAAGAAACAGTACCTGCATACGTAATTAGGGCGTGTGCTATTATGGAAAGGACACAAAAATCTGGTGAAGGTGTTAAGACAACAGCAAAATTAAATGAAGAAGCAATTGAACGTAGAGAAAGAATGGACCGATTAGAAGGTAAATTTTTAATTATTCAAAATTCTATGATATTAAATCTGTTCAAAAGTTTCTATATTATGAAAGACACTGTGACAAAATCTGACGAATTGATTTTTAAGAGCTTTCATAAGAATATGAAGAAAGGAAAAAAAAAATAGAGTCGAATAAGCTGCTTACAAAAATTCACGATAGATAAAAATTGCTTCAGTCTATAAATTTTCTCAGAAAACTATATTTTATTATTTTCCGAAACTTTTATCGTTTTCCCATTTTCTAAAGTTCACATAAATTAAAAGGTAATTTAAAGCCATAGGGGGAAAGCTTTAAGCAATTTATTTAATAAAAATAATTAATTAAATATTTCAAATAAATTCTAGAATTTCATTTGAAATTTGTAAATTGAGTATTTTTTTTTGCTTAAAAACACTTACATGATCGATTTATTCTGTCAAAGGATGTTTGTTTGTTTTTTTTATTGCGTGATGTCACGCAAACGACAAATCTGATCAAAGATGATTGAAACAATTGTTCGTATTTAATTCAAATCCAATTTTAAAAATGTATAGAAAATTTAAAGTAAAAACTTCGATTGCGTAAATCAAAAACATAATTTCTGTTTGAACACAAATCATGTTTCAATCGTGTGTTTTATTATTTTTCCCCATTTAAATATTCAATGATTTAACTGTAATACAGAATCTATAAATAAATATTCATAAATGTCACTTATTAAATTATATTTAATGTAATATTTATTTTGTAAAAATATTACATTAAATATTGTACATGGATAATAATTCAAATTAAAAATATATCCTCTCACGTTAATCGTTAATGGATTTCAATCAATATATTTTATAATTACATTGGTCAATGGATTAAAACCAGAAAAAAAATTGGTTAATAAATTTTTTTTGTATTTTTGTTTTATAGCAATGACAACAGCACAAATTGAACAGGAAAATACACAAATGATTAACGATTTATATCGATTACTAAAAAAATATTCAGGATTAAGGAATTTAATTCGTGAACTTAAGGTTTGTCTATTATTTAATTTACACTATATAATTAACAAAATTATTATAAATGAATGTAATTAACCATATTTTTCCCTTAAATCTCATTAAGCAATTGAAGAATTTTACGCGTATGGACAAAATTTGTGTAAATAATTTTTCATTGATGAAATTAAATTTTTTGTGTCTTGTGAATTAGATTGAAAATTAGTCAGATTAAAAGAAAGTGAATTATGCCAAAACATAAGAACATTCTTCTAATTTAATTTAAAAATAAATATTGACAAGACAAAAAAAAAAAATAAACGATAATAAAATCCAATGAGATTTCCCCATAATTTTTTTTTGTGTTCCTTATTTGCTGGCAAAATGTATAAACTTTTATAGTTGAATAAAAATCTTTATAAGAAAAAGCAAAAAAAAAAAATTTATCTTTTCTCAAAATAAATACAAAAAAAAAGCCGAAAGAAGAAGAAGAAGAAGAAGAAGACGAGGAAGAAGCAAAAGATGAAGCGAAAAAATAAAATTATATGAAAAGAAGAAAAATACATAATTTAAAATTCTTTCCTTGATTTATTATTTTTATTATAGAAAATAAAATTTCCTCAATTTCCATCTTGTATGTTTCTCAGTGTGTCTATATATGTATGTGTGTGTGTGTGAAAAATTTTCTAATATTTTATATTCATTTTTTTTTTCATTTTTTTTTTCATTTCTTTTCTTTAGATGGAATATGGAAACTCAAAATTATATCCAATATTTCCTCGTTATACAATGCTTAAGGATATGATAAAAGATATAATGCATGATCCTGATTATATGGAGGTATGTCACGAAGTTGATAACTGAAAGGAGTATGGCATGTTTAACAGGAGAATAAAAAATTAAAGAAATAAAAAATAAAATAAATAGATTTACATATAAGACATAAATACGACACACACGAGACATAAATACGACACCCATTTATACGATATAGTTTTTTTTCTTTATTTTATAAATAAATACAACAAAAACAACAACACCATCAATCTCCTGCGTATAAAAAACGATACAATATACAGTGACAACTATGGAGACAGCTATAATGACACAACAGAGACACAATAAAGACATTTATAACGACACGTTAGAGACACTTTAAAAGACACACACACACACAGAAAACAAAAAACAAAACAAAACAAAATTAAATACAAAACAAACAAAAATAAAAAATAGAAAACAGAACGCCGTTAAATTTTGCCATAATTTTGAATTTTGAAATGGAATGAAAGAGAAACACTGAACGGAAACTCCATCATTAAATTATAGGGACACAAATATTAGATGAATGAAAAAATAAAATATAAAGAAACATAGATAATTAATTACGTAGTTTTCCGTACGATATAAAAAATGTGGAAAATACAAAATGAAAAATGAAAATTTAAAATATAGAAAGAAAAAATGAAAAGAACAAAAAAATACATTTTTAATTTTGTTATAAATAAGAAACAAAAAAATTTAGATGTTTATACATAAAAAAAAAAAAATAAATAAATATGCTCAACTTTTATGCGCTTAGAGATTAAAAAATAAATAAATAAAAAAAAATAAAAGAGTAAAAAAAAAAATTAACAAAGTAAAAATGAATTAACTACAGTACACTAAATATAGATTGTAAATCGTACATTATTATATTATATATATCAAAATATTGGGATTGGGGATCAATGTCTTATGTGTTGAATTTTCCTTCAAAAATATATACACACATACATACATTACATATATATATATACAAAAATAATAAACATTTTCACTGTTTCTCCATATTTTATCCCATCATTTTCTTTCGTTTTTTTTTTATTTTTATTTTTAGTTTTAGTTTTAGTTTTCTTATGTAGATTTTATTTAGATAGAAACGAATAAAATTTGATTTGATTTTATTATGGTTTACGTATTTCTTTTTTTCTCTGTTTTCTATTCCAAAAAAAGAAAAAAAAAAAAAAAAAACAAAAAACTAAAGGGAAAAATGTAGAGTATTGGGTGGAGAAAAAAGAAAATTTATGTACGGAATAGAAGCAATAATATTTACATTTATTTATTTATTTATTTTTCACTCAAACATCTCACACTTTCTTCTAGTAGTCTATATGAAATATAAATAAATAAAAAATAGACAAAGAGTGATCTTTTTTATATATATGGCGAAAAATCACGAAAATATATGCACACATGTTCACTTTCTTTTCACATCAAAAAACCATAAACAAACTAAACCATCAGTAAACATAACCATAGAAAAAAAAGGAATAAATAAAAACGAAAGAATAATTCCACCTTTAAATTGAGATGATTAAAATCTATAGTATGTGAATTATATTTGGTTTGAGTTCTTATATTGTCTTCTACTAGTGGAAAATCATCTAACTACTATTGGTTCCGTACACACAATAAATATTCACACACACAGCACACACACAATGATGTAAATATGACCATTATGGATATCCAAGGATATTTTATTGTTCATATTTTAATAATATTTTGGACCACGATCCAATGAATCCAATTAGTGAAACTAACAAACATAAACATCAAACAAAGAAAAAGACAACAAAAGATGTGCCAACAAAAATCATCCAATAACACTTCGACCTCATATATCGATATTTTCCTGGTCATACTTCAACCTTTAAGTTTGGCTGTGTGTTTGTACTGTGTGTACTGTGTATTTTCCTATTATGGGATAAAATCAATAAATTTTGATTCTGGATCAATACATATATTTCCTCTTTGCACTCTATAAAAGAAAGAAGAAGAAACATTAAATAAATTGAAGAAGAAAAATACAACAAAAAAAAAGTTACATGAAGTCGAAAAAAAAGATGAAATAAATTTTAATTTCACTTCTTTCTATTTTTTATTTTCATCTGAATCATGAATTAAAAGCTAACAAAAAAAAAATTACTTAAAACCTTAATTACTTTTAATTAGTAATATTTAATCGCGCAGAGGTTTGTTCATAGTAAATAGAGTGAGACAAAAGATTACTGAGAGTACTTAAATTAAAGAGAGACGAAAGTTAATTATTTTCAATAAAACAGAATTTTTAATTTTGAAAATTATTTTTCACGTTGATTAAACTTTTGAAATTTTTCTTGTTTTAATTATGACGAAACAAAAAAATTAACTCACAAAGTTTCCCTTTTTTTTTTCTTTTTGTTAATGTAAACGGCTCTTTAATATTGTACAGAGGCTTTTTCGCAGTAAATTTTTCTTTACGCGCCAGGAAAAACTAATTGATTATTTTTATGGATAAAAAAAAAGGGGATTAAATTTTTTTTTTTTAAAAAAAAAAGTTTCGAGTTGAGAATAAAAACAACAACAACAACAACAACAACAACAACAGAAATTGTTTTAATTTTATTCAAATTTTTGTTTTAAATCCAACCAAAGAACCCCAACATAAAAATGGATTTTTATACTGGGTTTTATGAAGTTAATCGAAAGAGGACGAAATTATCCTTGTTTTATTCTAATTCTAATTAGTCTAGAATAATTTATTCGTTTTCTGTTATTTTTTTTTTTTTGTGTTTTGGAGGAAACATTTTTAAAGGATTAAAATATTATTGCCAAATATTCACACGAAAAATTTTCTCAATACAGAAAAAAATTATTTTTACATTTTATTGAAATTCTCTTAAATCAAGGATTTTATTTTTAATCAAAAACAATTAATTATCTACGTTAATTTATTCATTGTATTGATTTTGTATTTGAGTTTAGTTAACGGTCAGTTGAGTTACGGATGGGGTCGAACAAATGATTTGGTCAAAAATTATGCAAATTTACGTTCGACTTCCTGATGCCGTTTGTATTGTTTTTATTTTTAATAGAATTGGAAAATTAATCAAATTATTGAAATTAAAGAAAATTTAAATGAAAAAAAATTATGTTGAAAAAAATGAAAAAATTAAATATTTTTGTAAAAATAAAATGCAAAAAAATGGAGAATTTAAAGGAAAATTGTGTTCAAAAAAAATAAAACAAAAAAGGACTTAAATAAAAGAAAAGAAATTTTTGAAACTTGTATTTGTTTTTTCTTGTTTTGTCGAATGAAAAATTAAAAAAAGAAATGAAAATTAAATAAAAATAATGGAATGAAGTCAAAACCAATTTATTTATATAACTGAATGTCTAAAATACAAATACAAATATATATTTATTTTAATATTAAATTATTGGAATAAAAAGATGAAAAAGGAGAAAAAGAAAAATTATCAAGAAAGATTAAAAAATAAAAATTAATTTGTAAATTTTAAATTTTAAGCGTGAAATAATTAATTAATTTAATGTATTGTCCGATTATAAAAATTAAAGAAAAACAAATATCAAAATTAAAAAGAATCAAAAAAAAAAAAAACAAAAAGTAAAATGTTAAGGGAACAAAACGCTATCATTCGTTAAAGTGGTGAACATTTGAACTACATGACAATTTTTTATATATTTAAGAAAATCAATCATTTTTATCAGTAAAATTTTAATGCTTTTTAGTGCTTTTGGACGATGAAACAAAAAAAAAACAATCAGTTGTATAAGAAAAAGATTAAATCATAAAAGAAAAATTAAAATGAAACATTTTGACAGAATTTTAGTTCAAATGATCACCACTGTATAAAAAAATAAGTCAGGGTTCATATCTGAATAAATCCGAATTTGTTTTGAACGTCTCGGAATTTTTTCATGTTTAGGTAAAATTTTATGAATAAATCAATTAATCAGAGACCAAACAATAAAGAAAATTAATTCATTTCATCGTCATTTAATATTTAACTAAACCTAAAAAAGAATGGATAAAGATAAAAAATAATCAGAAAAAAAAAAAATGGTCGTAAATAATTAACAAAAAAAAAAAAGAAGAAAGAAAAATAAAGGTAAAACTTTTGATTTTAAGAAAATTTAATGCGAAAAATTAAAGATAAATAAAAAGAAGAAAATAAATATGTAATAATAAAATAAATAAATGTGACACGTAACTCAAATGAAAAGAAGCTTTAAAGAAAATAATATTTATTGTGAATTAATTAAATTAAGTAAAAATTCCTTAAAACATAAAAAATATATAAAAAGAATACAAAAAAATCGATCATTTTCACGTTAATCTAAAAATGAATATTTGCTAATCCGAATTATGTTTACGAATTGAGTTTAAAAATTTTTTATAACAGAATAAAAAAAAAACAATGGAATTAAAAAAATATTTGATGGAATAAAAAATTTGATAATCCGAATTCGGTTGATTCAATAATTTGAAAAGTGTATTTTTGGAGATTAACAAAAGAAAAATTGCAATTTTTGTATTTTTTAATAAATAAAAATTATGAAATAAAAACTAAATGTATAAAATTTAAATTTAAATTAAAGAAATTATCAAAAATGAAAATGAATAAATTTCATCTAACAAATGAAACTGGTAAATTGATTGAAACAAAAACAATTCATAAAAAAAAATATTAAACCCAAAATAATAAAAACAAAAAAAGTTAATGCGATTAGAGAAAAAATAAAATTATATAAAAATGAGTTCAAATTAATTTATAAAAAAAAAAGATTTAATGATAAAATATTGTTAAAAATAAATAATTTTAAATGCTAAATGCATGAAAGAAAATTCTGTTCCTTAAAATACTTCTGTTATTCTTAGAATTCTTTAAAAGCTTTTAATATTTTCCAATGATTCTTTCTTTCAAATAAATATTTTTATGTTACCTTTTGATTTATTTTGATGTTGTTGTTTTTATTGCCATAATTAAAAATGAAAAATCGAAAGAAAAGAAAATGTCTTTAGAAAATTCTAAACTTAACTTAGTTAAGTTTAAATTTACAAAGTTAAACAATAATTTATTATTCACACGAAAAAATAGTACTTTTTTTTTTTACATTGATCGTCTAAAATATATTATATAATCATAGAAGGAATAATTAAACTTTTCCATCTAAAAGTTACAACTCAATTGCAACAACTTTAAACGAGAACATATTTATTTATTTTGATTTTAATTAAAGTTTAAAAGTTTAAAACTCTTTTTAGTTGCTTTTTGCTATATGGATGCAAGAATATATAATTGGCAATTATTCTCTGTTGAGTTAATAACATTTTACATTTTTAATGGTTTTAAGTTTAAAAGAGAAAAATCTATATCTACGCAGAAACAAAAGAGATAACAAGGTTTTACACATACACACATTAAATTCTATGAATGCAACTTAATATTAATGCATTCTAAGCAACCGAATACATATTCAAAACATAATTAATTTTAATTGAACAATTTCTAATATTTTACATAAAATAAAACAGAGAAAATTTTTTTTTTCATTTTCTTATCATTTGTTTTTCTGAAGAAAATTCTTTTGTTTTCTTTTTTTTAAAAAAAAATCATAAATAAAATAATTAGTCATGAGAATATTCTATACATTTCACTATGCGCTATCTGTCTGTCTCTCTTTCTCTTTCTATTTCTCTTTCATTCTAAGATACTTTCTATGAAATTCTCGCGTTGAGAAAAATAAAATAAATAATTTCCCTTATTGAATAATTTAATTAGAGAAATTGCAAGAGTGAGCGAGAGAGAGAGAGATAACGATTATCCATTATTCCATTATTCGAATAGAAAAATAACAAAATAATTACTTGTGTGAAACGAATTTTCCCCACCTTGAAAGAAAGAGAAAGAAAAAATTTAATCATATCTATTTTGTAATTCCAAATAAGAAAAAGTAAAATAAATAAATAAATAAAAAAAAGAAGCTTTATAAGAAAGAATTAAGAAACAAAAGAATTAAATGAAATGCAAAAGAAAATTTATAATTGTACTAAAATATGATACTAAAAAATGTACTAATTAACTAATTGTATTACTATTTCTAAAAATCTGATCTAATTATTATGTAAAATATAAAAATAAAAGATAAAATTAAAAATTATAAACGTAAAATAAAAAAAAAAAAAGAGGACAAAAGATGAAAATCTGGATTAAAACAAAAAAAAAACAATGCATAAATTACGTTTCTATTTTCTCCCATTTTTGTTTCTTTTTCTTTCCTTTTTAAATTGTTGTCAGAATTACGTTGAAAGGAAATCTAGAATTCAATTAAAATTAAAAAATAAAAAAATTAAGAATATTGATTGGCGGACTGGATTAGTTTTGGTTAAATAAATTTAAAGAAAATAGAAATGAAAATTAATGAAAATGGAATAGAAACAAACAAATGTCTAAACGGCATAAGCATAATATATTTTGCGATAAATATTTTTGGTGCTTGTTTAAAATTAAATAAAAAGAAGGAATACATAATAAAAATTTACATAAATAAAATTATGTGCGTATTCTTAAATTAACATAAATGAGGAAAAAACGTATTAAACAAAACATAAATACAAAAAAATATTGAAAAATATGTACCTACCTACTACAAACAAAAACATAGAGAATTGAAATTGAAAAATGTGAATGCAAATAAAACAAACAAAAAAAAAATGGAAAATAATAAACGGATCAAAAAGAAAATGAATTTTATGGAATTTGCAGATAAAAAAATACATACTAAATATATAAATTATTAATTAATATTAATGATTTAATTAATTATTAAAACTATAATAAATTATAATAAATATAAACGTTTGTAACTGTTTATAAAATGTCGAAGAAATACATTTAACAAAAACAAAAATAAAAATTGTGTAAAAAAATTGATAGTATTTTTATTTGTCAATGGAAATTCAGTTTTTTTGGGTGGGTTTTTATGTTGATAATGTTGCCCATCTTCAATCTGCAATTATAATAATAATAATAAATAATAAATTATAATAATAATAAAAATACTAACTTCACGTAAGTCTACCATATCTATTATCAGCTAACTTCACGTAAGTCTACCATATCTATTATCAGCTAACTTCACGTAAGTTACGTAATTTAGTAAATTTTAATATTATTTCAGAAATAACTTAAACGCCTGAAGTAATGCAATACTTCATTTTTGTTCATTGAATTTTCTAATTTCAGTTCAAAAATATATTCAATTTCAGTTCAACCAAATATTTACAAAATAAAAATACCAATCTCACTTCTCATATAAACAAAAAACAATAATATCAACAAAATAATTTCACTTTAGACATAAATTTTTAAAATATTAAAAAAATCATTAAAAAAAATAATTTTCAATTTTTATTCCAATAAAATTTATTTAATATAGTGATAATACATATGTTTTATTGAAGTTATAACAAAAAATCTAGTGAAAACATAAAAAATACAGTGAAATTGTGAGTTAAAAAAAAGGTGCGACTTTGGAGTGTTGCAGCTTCTAAAATTTGGGGGCCAAAATTTCCAAATCAATTTTAATGTGAGCTCAAATCCTTCCCCAACATTCTAAAAAAAGAAAAAACATCATTTTAGGGAGCTTTCTACAAAAACAACAACCCTCTAAGGCGTTCTCGCCATCTTAATTTGTTACAAGAATTATTTGTCACATGGCTTAGATTTTGAGAATTTAGTAAACTTTTTATATTGAAAAAACCACGCTTAAATTTGAATTTCCTTTCCTTCAAATATACCACAATTCTTTGATGTGATATCAATACTGATTGATTTCTCGTATATAAATTTATTGAAATCATACCGCAAAATAATTTCAACTTTTTCACTTATAAATTCATAGTCGAAAAACTTTACATGAATAAATTAGAAAAATGTACTTTTAAATAATTTATATTTTATTGATTGTTGTGGTTGAATAGAAATAATTCCTATTTTCATTTTAAATTAAACACAAATTCATTAATTTGTCTTCATAATCCTAAAACAGTTTATCGTTAATTTGCTATTCCATAAGATTAGATTTTAAAATAAATCATGTTTTAATTCTTTATTATAAATGTTAGCAGTTCAATAATTTTTACGAATTTCCACTAAAAAAATAATCCTGAAATATTATTCAAAAATATTTCGAACTTCAGGATTTGATGCACTTTTACAACGAACGCAAAAATGGACTTTTTAAATTTCTTCAACAATTATTAATTATTTATTATTTGGAAAATTCTAGTAAAATTCAACCAAGTCATGGGATCATTATTGAGTTCTATATCCAACTTACAAAATAGGTAAATTTGTGATGTTGAATCAAAATTTGTAATATTCTCATAATGTAATTCTTATCTATTGTTCATAGCCAAAATGAGCTAGGATCAAAAACAACGGAAGATAATAGGCCAAACTTTAGCCGAATAGATAAAAATTTACATAAAGGATATGCAGTGACTTTTAATCATGAAACAGACTCATCATTAAATAAAGGAGACCGAATAGGAACTGAAAAGGATGTGAAACAGTTGAATAAAGTATTTGAATATTTCAACGTTGAGGTTCATGAGCATGAAGATTTCACTTTAAATCAAATTCAAGAAGAAGTTCAAAGATGTAAATAATGCTGCTTAAAATAATGAAGTTCTGACTTTTATATTTTTCTTAATATAATGAAATATGGCTCAACACGATCAATATCAACAATTGTGGAACAGGTGACACATGAATTACTTAATGAAAAAATGTAAATTCCAATTAAACTTAATTCTTTTTTGAGTGACATTAATATTTTTGTTTATATTTTAAAGGACTCAAGTACCAATGGTACTAACAACAATGTCGAAACCCTTTATATTTGGTGATATTGGAATAGGAATGACAAAAAAAAATAGAGATTGATAATGCAGAAGGTATGACGAATCTTAATAAAAATATTTTATGCTTGTTTTTTTTTAATTCAGAATCAATGGAAATTTTTATTGTTGAATGTAAAATATTAATACGTGTGTCTCTAGAATAATTGATTTATGTCGTCATTATGAATGCAAGATTTTCCCATAAATCTTAATAATGAATGTTCATGACAAGATCTTTTCTAAACTCAAGCGAAAACCCAAAGCACCATCAGAAAATAATGAAATTAGAGGAACAATTATTATAGATTGAATCAAAATTTTCTTGATAAAACTCTACACTACAAACACATTTTTCGTGTTTATTATCGTAAGAATATCAAACATCACTAAAAAATCAAATCTTTTGTTGCCAATTTATTTAGATTCCAAATGTTTGTTTCAAATCCCTCCACAAATTTCATTTATTTAAACTCTAAAAAATAATCGTTCAAGATTTGTTGCGAAATCAATATTCAGATATATTAGGTCTCGATTTTCTTTCTCTTTGTTAAAATAAAAAGCCTTGAACTAAAATTCTTGAATTTTAATTCAAAAGTAATTTCTAATACATTTAATGTTGTTGTGAAACACCAACAATCATTAATTTCTCTGTTCACTAACGATATTAATGATGATAATGATATAATAACTATTTGTAATCATTTACCAAACTTAACTTTACTTCATATTCAGAATTGTAAAAAATTTGGTGATGAAGGGATCAAAAATTTATGGAAACTGAAACAATTAAGAGTAAGTTCAGCAAAAAAATTGTGTTTTTTGTGTCTATAATTTCTAGCATATAGTTTCAATGTTAGAACTTCATTCCTATATGTACTATACGTATAATTTCTTCTCTTTAGTTATAAACTAACAAATAAACATAAATTTTTTAAAGATTATTAAGTATTATTGAGATTTTATTGCCAAAGCTTCAAACAAAACATTTAATTTGATAACTATTCTAGTGTCTGTACATGACAAATTGCAACAAGATATCTGCAAAAGGTTTTATAGAAGGATTGAAAGTGCAAAATAATAATGTTCGTTCGTTAGCATTAGGGCACGTAAATTCATGTGATAATCTTTTAATGCACATTGCAAATACATTTGTTGAATTATCGGAATTGGAATTATATTGTTATTCTGGAATAACAGAAACAGAAATTCAAAAAGTTTGGAAGAATTTACGATGGCTTAGAAAATGTATTATTTGGTGTCCTGATAGTACGCAATAATTTAACAGTGCATTTATTCTAACCACTTTTCCTTGATTATTATTTTTAGGTTACGGATTTTGCGTATACAGGCAGAGATGATATTCTAAATAAATCTAAAATAAATGGATGCTCAATTTCAAATGTTGCTGGTCTGAAATACTTAAAACTATATTTTAAAAGCAAAATCACAATTTCAAGTATACAAGAAATTGCAAAGTTAAAAGAATTAGTTGACTTGCTTGCAGATTTTTCTTGTTCAAAAGTTTGTTTTAGATTAAGATTATAATTTTAATTGCAAAACAATTATTAATTTAATTTGACTTTATTTCAGATTGAAATGCATGATTTGGATATTTTACGGAGTTGTAAATCATTGGAAACCCTTTATGTAAAATTGCCAGTGGAGAGCCTTCTGACTAATGGATACAGAACTTATTTAAAAAATCAATTTCGTCGGATTAAATTTTTTTATATCGATTGTATAGATTTTTAATGGTATAATATATAAATATATAATAAAACTATATGATGAGTTCGACCAGAACTATGTTCTTTATTTTATGACCAAACATACACAATTTAAAAAAAACATAGAGAATTGAAATTGAAAAATGTGAATACAAATAAACAAAAAAAAAAAAAGGAAAATATTAAACGGATCAAAAAGAAAATGAATTTTATGGAATTTGCAGATAAAAAGAAATACATAAATATAAATATCATAATATTAATTATTTAATTAATTATTAATACTATAATAATTATAAACGTTTGTAACTGTTTATAAAATGTCGAAGAAATACATTTAACAAAAAATAAAAATTATGTAAAAAAATTAAAAGTTGCATTTGTCAATTTTTCTCCTTCCCGAATTTTCTAAATTTTCATCATATTTTGCCCTATCATAATTAACTTACTGTTTTCATTTCATTCTTTCATTTCATTGAGTCTTTTAACGTTTTTTTTTCTTTTAGTTACTTTTTTTTTTCTAATGATCTGTGTGGTTTTTTTTTAATTCAGAAAAGTAAAAGAAAAAAAAAAAACAAAGAAAAAAAGTTAAATAGTTTAAAATGAAAATTGATCGAATAGAAGACGATATAAAATCAAAAGTGCATTTTTTTCTAATTATAAGAACAAAAAAAAAAGTCTAAGTTAAGTAGGAGAAGTAAAAAAAAAACAAGCCGGAAAGAAAAAATAAAGTAAGAAATTGATGAAAAACAGAACGAATAACAATAAAAAAAATAATTGGTCTGAAAAAGAGGTTTTGTAACAACTTAACACAGGTGACGTTAATATTGATTGATTAACATCAGAAGCATTTAATATTGATTACTATTTTTATAACCTTCTTGAATTCTTTTCATTATTCTTTAACTAAAATCAAATTGTTGATTTTATTTCATTTATGAGAATATAGATTGAGATGAGATTAGTTGATATTAGTTATATACAAAAGAATTAAATGATAAATAAATCTGAAGTCAGAATTTTTCTAAGGATTATTAATCATTTCACTTCTATAAAATTTATTATATGGTATGGACATCATCAAATATTATACAAAAAAAAAAGTTATAATCGTTTTTTTTTTCTTGAATATAATTTGTGTCTCTGCTTTTCACTATTTTTCAGGTATCCCAATTGTGTCTTTGCTTTGAAAGACACTGAACAAAAAATTAAAACAGATGAAAAAAATCGGATATCGCTGACAATAATTTGACCGAAGTTATTTACTTGATATATATCAAATCATAGATGGCACTTTATTTAATTCTATAAAAATCACTGAGTGTTTTGCTGAATTAGAATTGAACTGAAAAAAAAGAATTGGGTAAAACACCCAAAACGCTGAATTGGTTTTTCTAATTTCTACGAAAAAATAATAATAATAATAAAGATTGTTCAGTTTGAATCTGTTTGTTGATGGTGTATGTTGTGTTGACGATTTTCACAGAATTAAAAACGGGAATTTTGCCGGTAAAAATTACAAAAAAAACCATGGTGTTTTACTTCTTTTGAGTTTGGGTTTTTTTTTTAATTGTTTATTTTTTTTAATTTGTTTTTTCATTAGTAGTGTCTCAATAATATTTTAATTATCCAATTTAACTTTATCGACTTAAAAAACAAAAAGTATTTTAAATGAAAAAAATAAATAAACGAAAAAACATGCAAATTTTGTAAAAAAAAATTAACCAAAGAAAAAGAAACTGTGTCATTTTTCCGCAATTTGAAATTCGTCGGTGTTTGTGTGTCTGAGTCTGTCTGTTTGAACGTTTTCTTGTTTATTTATTTTTTTTTTAATTAGAGAAAAATTCCTCATAAAAATAATAATTATGTGAAAGTTTCTTTTATTTCATATATGCCTATTTTGTCTTAAAAACACAAGAATCTCAAATAAGTAATTAATTTACTATCTATTTTTAATTCACTTCTTTCTTTTTGGATTCTTTAAAAAAAAATTCAAGTCTATCGTTTGCGTGGTTTAGTTAAATTGTTTTTAATAAGTTTTGCTCCACAATTACGAAAATGTTTAAATATTTTTTGCGTCAAAAAAAAAAATAACATAAAACTAAACGGAATGAATAAAAAAACGTAAGAAAAATAATAAGAAATAAATTCAAATAATAAAGCCGGTTTTAATCTTTAATTGTTGTTGTTTTTGTACATTTTAACGTGTATGAAATTGTATGTGTTGTTTTTTTTTTGTTTTTCATTTTACGGCGGTTTTTTTTCTTCTTTATCTTCTTTTATTCTTCTTGTAAAGGTGTACTTGTTTTGTAACTAATTCTCTTCTCTTCCTTCCGAACCATCCCCCTTTCCCTTACCCGACCCTCATCTTTTAATAACTCAAAATCAAAAATTCATGAGAACTTTTTTTTTTGATGTTGAATTTTTATTGTTTTTGTTGTTTTTGTTTCTTAAAAAAATATTAATTTTTTTTTTGTTATCGTAACCTTTTGTTTTTGTAAAAAAAATAATTCTTTTTACTAAAAAAAAAAGAAGAAGAAGAAGAAACCGTTAAAGTTAATTGATTTTCCCGTTGACCGAAACGAAATGTTTATGTGTGAGAGTGAGTGAGAGAGTGACAGCGAAATATAATTTAAATCCTTATTTTCTTAAGGGGAAAAATTCAAAAATTCAAAATTGTTGTTTCAGAAACTAAGAAAAAAAAATTAACAATTTTTTTGTAAAGAAAAATAAAAACAAAAAAATTAAATAATTAAAAAAAGGGAAAATCTAAGAAAAAAAATGCCCCAAAATGCCTTTTGTCCAACGTGTTGTGACTCCCATTTATATTTCACGTTCAACAAACAAATTACAACAACAAGATACGGTGGTATCAGCAGCAGGAGGATCATCAGAATTTAGTCGCCAACAAAATGTGAATAAAAAAAATAATGGTAGTTGTAGTGGTGTTATTGTACCATCAATAACAATATCAACAACAAAAAATATTGTTAATAATTGTATTGGTGGTATTAGTGTTAGTGACAGTGTTAGTGGTAGTGGTAGTATAAATGGTATCAGTGAAAATGAAAATGAAATTAATTTAATAAAAAAATCAAAATTACAAATTTCATCAAAAAAAATTCAAGATAATGAATTAGAAGCGGTTACAAATTTAACATTAAGTAATTCATTAAAGCAATTACATTCATTAGTTAATATTGCACAAGATATATTTAATGAATTAAATAAAGAATTACAGGATGTTTGTGATAATACAAAAAGGATTAAATTAAGAATAACAAAATTACAAAAAAAAGTTGATGATTTTGATCCGAAATTGGTCACAGTTCGTAAGTTACAATTTTTTTTTTTTAAATTATAATTTTTTATTTTGTTATTTAACAATTTACAGTGACAAAACCTTTTTAAAATGAGCATCTGTCAGTAGGTATATACTTACATTAAGTATAGGTTTTATCAGAATAGTGTGGGTCCCATATGGAGGTGTTTTTATGTGTGTATTGATTACTTTTAGAAAATTATTGTTGAGTTAGTTACGCCAAAAACCTAAAATTCTAGCGCCACCAACTGTTGCACACTGATTGCATATGATATTCGGGATTATTTGTGCAATATTAATGAAAAAAAAATTAAATGAAATTGTAGCAGTCTCACTAACTACAACGTCGAACTGAACTTCACAAATACTCAACCAAATGGTTAGTGTATTGATATAAATTATTACTCAATCACTTTTGGTTGAGTTGGGTTCCATAAAAATACAATAAAAATCTTCTGAATCTGGATTTTCAATCAAAATTTTTGAGCATAAGAAACCAAAAAATTGTATTAAATTTTTTTTTCTTCTGAGATTCAACTTTTTTTTTTCTCTTTTTAAATATATAAAAGAAGGAAGAAGAAGAAAACAAAAAAAAATTATCCCCATTCCGTTCTTCACAAATTTATGAACATTTTTCTCTACCTGAATTTTCAACAATACCAAACCAATGAACACACATGCACACACATTCATGTTTTTTTACCTTTTCCAAATAAAATCCTCAAGTCCATCGTCTACACAAAAATTACATCCATCCATCTATTTTTTTTTAACTCACTCTTAGTCTTACCTAATTTCCCCTTACTCTCGCTCTGACTCTTTTTCTCTCGTCATTCTCCTCTGTTCTCGAGTGCATATAAATTTTAGGTTACATTCCATTGAGATTAGGGGTAAAAATAAAAACAAAAATTTGTATTAATATCACACACATGATCCTCTCATTTCACTTTTGTGCTATTTCTCTTTCTCACTCCTCTTTTTTAAACATTAACGAAGAAATTTTAAGTCAAAATTCTGAGATAAAATTTATTAGTGCATTTTTTTTTTGTTACTTGCGTCTTTCGGTCTCTTTCTAATCGCAGCTCTAAAATCGAGACTAAAATCTTGTATAAATCTCGCCATTTACCTTGCTACTGCTAACTAACTAAAATAAATCTAACTTAATAAATATCCGGCGACTTCATCATCACTCTCTACACCCCTTCGTATTTAGTATTCAACATCTTCAGTACTTAGCGTACAATCGAGCTTATAACTTATATATTTTTGTGTTGATTAGGAATTTAATATTATAAAATGCCTTACGGGTAAACATGTCTCTATCTCTATCTTTCTCTCTCCATTTCCTATTAGCACTAGAAAAAAAAAGTGATGAAGTTTTCAATTTTTTAAACATCCATGAATTAAATAAAAATTGAGAACGAGAGACTCGTTTTTTCTTTTATATTATTTTTTTCAGTCCTTAGATACTCAATTTCTTTCCCTCTCTTCATCTGTCACTGTTTTTTCTTTTCTTTACTTACTGGCAACCCTATAAAAAAAAGTTTGTTTCATTCGTGTGTGTGGATGGAATGTTACTTGAGTCAATAATATATTTAACGTTTTTATCCCCAAATGGGGCCTGGAGGCTTTTTTATTTCTTTCCTTGTTCATACAACTACAACACCAAGAAAATAATCAGAATATTCTCAAAAACAACAACAACAATATTATTTTTTCAACGGTCAAAACAACGATCTTCTAAAATGATAAATGTGGGAGCGACGAAGGGTTGGGAAGGGAGGTAGGGAAGAAAGAGACATGCTCAAAAGTTAATAAAAAAATAGACAGATTTTCTTATTTAAATTTTCTTAATTTGAATTCGTTTTATCTCATCGTTTTTTTATTTTATCACGAAGGGGTTCGACCATATTGAACGAAGGGTGATTTTATGAAATCGGCAAACAATTAATCTCACTTCCTTAAAGGAATCAACAATAGGAATAGTGAGAGGAGTAAAATATTAATCTCAGTTATAATCAAAACATTATTTCTGCTGTAATTTATCACGGGTATTTACTCTTCTTGAAACTACAGAATAATTATGCAACTAAAATTCCACCTCTTCTTCTTGCATTTGACGTTTTTCTATCTCTTTCTGATTATGCAGTTAAAAATGCGTTATGTTTACCTACAGAAGAAAAAAATATACTTACAAAAATGCACTTCCCACCTTACCTTATTTTTCTTAAAAAATAAAAATAAAAGAACTAAACAAAAAGAAAACATCTGAACAGCAACAACATTGTTGAAGACAAATCAAGACAAGAAAATGATTCTAGTTTTTGTTGTTGTTGTTGTTTTTTTATGGTTCGCCCTGTTTACGTTAGTTGAATGAAAATAACCAGACATTATTTTTTATTTCTGTTTTTTCTCTTTCTCTTCTTCTTCTTCCTCTTATAAGTTTCTTCTTTGAACTGTAATTTTTATCAAAAAAAAAAAACAACAAAAAGGTGTACACACACACACATAACACAAATCCAAAGCCATTCACGCACACTGAAACAAAAAATCTTTCCCATTTTAGGATTTTGGATTCAGATTCGGTTTATTGAATTTTTTTGTTGTTGGCCATTATTTGGATTATTCTTCTTCTTACCAATTTTAATTGTTCCCTTTTTTTTTATAAGTTTCCTGTTTTTATCGTCAGAATCTCTTGCATTCTACCCTTTTTAACTTTATCATTATTTGTCTGTTGTATGGAACTGTAAAAAAATGAATTTTGTTTATTTTTTGTTTACTCATCTCTTTTTATCTAGTAGATAGTTTTACGTTCTATATACTAGCAGGACTAGAGCGCAGAATTTTCTACAATGACTAGAAAGAAAAATTTAATTAAAAATCAAAAATAAAATCCAGGAATCAAAAAGATAAAATAGAAAAAGTAAGAAGAAGAAAAGCAAGAAGACGAAAAAGATAATGTAAAAAAATAAGAATCAAAATTCGCATTTTGTCATGACGTCACTTTTTTCGTGGGTTCGTTGATTTTGGATTTTTTTTGTCTTTTTTTTTAAATGAATTCGGACGTTACATCAGCACAATAAATACTTTATGCCGTTCCCCCCACTCCACAGTTTCAGTCATGATCTGAAAAAACAACAACAACAAACACGATTTTTGACTATACAAAAAAAAAACTGAAGAAAATTTACCGAAGCCCCGCCAAGCAAACATTGATTTGAAATTTTGAAGGAAATTGTTTTTTTGTTTTGTTCCTTTTGTTTTTGTTGTTTTTCTGTCTGTCTTTTGTCTCTTTTGTTTTGTACATTTTTTTTTCTTTTTTGACAGTTTGATAATTCAATTCAATTTGAATTAAACATTAAAATTAATTGTTGTTTCCGTTTTTCAATTTTTTTCTTCTTCTTCTTCTTCTTTCTGTTGACTTCTTCATTTTTTCAATTTTTACGGTTTTTATATTTTTTTTTTTTGTTATTCTTCTTTTCAGCACCGTTTTTTATTTTTCAACATTCATTTGTCCCTTTTTCCAGTTCTTGTTGTTGTTGTTGGTTTTTTTTTTATTAAAAAAAATAAAAAACAAAATAAAAACGTTTAAAAAAGAATAAAAGAAATAAAAGAGAAGAATAAAAAAAGGAATAAATAAAAATGGGAAAGAAAGGAAGAGAGTGAGAAAAAAGAAAAAAAAAATCCTGTGCGCGTGAAAAGAATTGAATTTGAATCGCGTTTTTTCTTGTGTTGAGTTAAATATTTTGTTGTTGGTTTGGTTGTGTGTCGTCACAATTAATCGGGTCGAATGTTCTGTTTTTGTTCCCTCTCTCTCTCTCTCTCTTCCTCTGTTCTATGGCTGAAAGAAATGAAATGAAAATTTACATGTTTGTTGTGTTTGTTGAGCTTCAGAATTTCTTTTATGGTTTTTCAAATTGGTTTGCCTTGAAAATAGTTACAAGAAAATAAAATAAGGAACTGAAAAAAAAAAGTGGTTTGATTGTGAGAATAATTCACCTTAGTACCTATAACTTTGATTTTGACATTTACAAATTAAAAAAAAATTGGTTTTTGCAGAGATGGAAAGATTTTCTTTTTTTTTACGCTGTTTTTTTTTTTGTTGTTTGAAATTTTCTCTGATTTTTGATAAACAAATTGAATATTTTTGAATTAAATTCAATCAAATATTTAAGCGATCTTTTGTTTTTTTTTTTCTTTTATGGGTTCGATTTTCTCTACGAAGAGGTGACTATGGACTTTTTTTTTTAACTTTTGTTTCGTAAATAATAAAATAGGATTGAAAGAGAGAGAGAGAGAGAGAGAAAGAGAGACTTACATTCTAATAGAATGAAGACGAAAAACGTGACATGATTCTTCCTCACGAACTGAAATTCCAGGAATAAATTTTATCAATTTTTTTTTTCATTTCGTATTTATTTTTTAAATAAAAAAATTCAATTCTCATCCTCTCTATCTGGTATATCTCTCGTTCTCTCATCTTGTTCTAGTTTTGTTCTAGTTTTTTTTTCTTATTCTTTTTTAAATTTAATAAGAATATTTTTTTTTTGTATTTCTTTAGTGGATTCATTAAATTCTTAGAAAATATTTTTTAACTCGACGTGTTTTGACGAGAACATCTCATAAGAGTGTGTTGACTATTGAATTATGTTAGGATCGTTTTATTTTTGTATGACTGTGTGTGTGTGGTTTCATATAATGAGTGGGTGGTTTTAAGAAATCTACGTAAAACGCTATAAGATTAAAATTTATTTCAAGATTTTTTGATTAATAATATTAAGATTAAGAATAAAATTAAAGTGTGTTTTGGAAAATTTCCCATTTAATCATTCTGTAATTACTTAATTCTTTAGTTAATATTTTATATTTAAAGAATGTAAAAAAATTGGGACAAATTATGTGGACGCCCATTTAATCTTGGAAGCAAGATTAGCAAAGAAGACAATTTTTATACATTGACAATTGTAAACGGCGGATTCCATTGTTTTCAACGGTTTTCATGTTCTGAATTTTACTACATTCGAGAGAATTAATCACTGCTGGATGAGGATTATTTCTCAACTCCGCCAATGCTTCTTATACTTAGTAATTTATTTATTTCTTGGTCTTGGAAGAATCTTTTTTCATAGACACAATACAAAACGTTATTTAGACAAACCAAAACTATGAAAGATGAGAATTCTCCTTTTTCGCTTTAACAAATAAAAGAATCTATTGATGGATGGAAAAAATTTTTTCTTGAAAATTTTTACTATTTGTTTTCAGTTTAATTTGTTTCTGTCATTCTTATTGTTTTTTTTTGTTGATTTCTTAAAGAGAAAAAAAAAAATGAATGAGAATTTTTATTCTCCATTCGTGTTTTTTTTTGCAAAATTGAATATGGAAAAGCATAAAATCTTAGCATAACATTAACAAAAAAAAACCTTACAATTATAAATTATCATCAGAAAAAGAGAGAGGAATTATAGGTAAAGTCCTAAGTATAAGAAGATAAAATAAAATTACTTAAAAAAATATAAGTTGATTGTGGGGGGTCTCTGTTCTTCGTTCTTCAAAAAATTCAACAACAAGAAAATATGGAAAAAAAAAATGTTAAGATTAAGATACAACAAAAACAAAAAAAAAACTCTTAAATCTCTTCTCACATACCCATTACAAGAAACGAGACAAACTAAAATGTTGGATAACAGGAAAACGGGCTTGTAGGGGTCAGAAGGGAAGGCAATTTAAATTGAGCAGGTACATTCACTGTTTTAACCGCTGTGTTGAGTTTCTTCTCTTCTCTTGTTTTATTTTTTTTTGTTTTTTCTTGTAATTTTCTCATGTTCGACCTTCGAATATCTCTGAACATGATTTATTTGTTGTTTTTTTTTTCTGTTGGGTTTACACGTTTTTCTTTTAGGTACCCATTAAATTAGTTATCTCTTTCCTTCAGTCTTACCTTCTTTGGTTATTGTTTAATGGTGTTCTTTAAGGTGTGAGGAGGGGGGTCGTTGTTGTTTCCACTGTGTGCCATCTTCATTGTTGGAATCTATCCAATAAAATTGACTCTATTCGATTCATTGTAGTTTTTTTCCATTCTCTACTCTGCGTCTTCTTACTTAGGAATAGGAGACTACTTTAACCATAAAGTGTGAATTGAATAAATTGAGAATGGAAAAAAGAAAAAGAAATTCTGAGGATGAAATGGAATGAAAAAGAAAAAAGGTGTTTCCTGTCACCATAAAATAAATATTTGAATGGATAGAAATCGGAAATAATATTGACATCAGAGAGGATATAGGAATATTCTATTCCACTAAAGTTTTCTTATTTCACAAAAAAAAAAAGGGAAAAATGAACAGAAAAGAAAAAGGTAAATATTTTATAAAATTCTATCGCAATTTTTTCTCTTCCCTTTTCTATCTCTCTCTTTCTCTCTCAGTTTTTATTTTATTGTAAATATTTTACTTATTTTTTTTCTTATTCTGCTTTGACTTTGACCTTAAATATCCCTTGGACAAATGAGAAGTAGTGAGGAGACGATTAGAACCAACACAGAAACCATATTGAACATTTTTTTTTACCTTTAAACTTGTGTGAAAAATTTCAAATTTTTTATTTTCTTTTTATTGTTGTTGTTGGGTTTAAGAAAGGTTTAAATGTTTTTCTTTTTTTTTTTTTTTACTCAAAATCGGTTTATAAATCCCAAATAAATTGTTTTCGAAAGGACACACACACATGTACCGAGATATTTATGTTTTCGAACATTGGTTTAGTTTCGTCAAAAGGAATAAAAAAAAAAGGGTTTTTTGATTGAAAGTTTTTTTGTACAAGGAATAATTTATGAATAATTTACTTAAAACGTTTCTTCTTCCTTCTAAAATCTACGAAAGTCAAAATATAAAATTTAAATGAAAATGTGTTCTTTGAGTTTCATTTATGGATGTTTCATGAAGAGGTGTGGATTTTAAGTGATTTTATCGTTTCTTCTTTTGATTAAAAAAAAAACCAGTTTACCACTTTTAGGCACCTAATTTCATTTTGAGTTTGGCAAAATTTTACTCAGATTGATCCCGTTGAATAATTTAGAGTTAATATTTAAATAAAAATTTATTGGATTAAAAAAAAATGTTGATAGGTAACGTATACAATGTGAATTTTATTCCGTTCTTCTGATTATTTTTATAAAAATGTATAAAATGATCCAAATCCATTAAAAATATTTTGACTTTTTTTCTGTTGAATTGCGGATTTTATAAGTTTTAAGTTAACAGAAATTTGGTGCATTTCATTCTTTTCAATAATTTACCGTTTTGACTCTATAAAGATAATTCTTCACATTTGTTACTTCAATTGAACTTTGTATTTTGATCAATCGATCGATTGTTACACAACAACAACAATAAAGTCGGTAAAAAACCGAAAATCATCAAAAAACCATTGAAATAAAATGATAAAAATATAAACCTGATACAAAACTGTTTCCCCTCTTATTCTTAAGTCGGGAAGTAAGAACAGAAAAATCTGTAAAAAAAACATGATATTAGAATATTTTTTCTCTCTTGAATTCAATCATCACGGCGCGCGACTTTTTCTAACTTAACTTCTTTTTCTTCTTCCTTTGTTCATTTTCTTATTATTTAGTAGTATCTTTCTCTCTTTTTCTCTAGTAGGTACTATTTTCCTTCTCTTTTACTCTTATACTTCGTTTTGTTCCGTCTAATCTAAACATCTGATGGGCGCCATTCAAAGATTTATCAGCTGTTTTTATGAGAAGTAAAAACTTCTACAGTTTGTTGCCATTTTTTCTTCTTCTTTGTAGAAGTTGTTGTTATTGTGGGCGCTCCTTTTGCCTATTAAATTATCATACTTTGCGGGTAGAAAGGAAAAAAAAATAAAAGATATAAAGTTTTTTTCCTTCCCTTTCACTCTCTTCCATTTTTTATATTTTTATTCTTCTTCTTTTTTTTTTTTGTTCTTTTTGATAGCTTTGGAGATGGGCAAAAAAAAGTAAGAAAGGAAAAAGAAAAGTTTTTAAAATTTATAAGAGGAAAAAAACACTTTCCATTGTTTTTTTTGTTTCGTGAAAATGGAAGAGTTCGTCAAAAAAAAAAGTAGTCTTCAGAGAGTGAGAAAGAGATAAAGGATGACAGAAGATATCATTTTCTTTACTGGCGCATTTTTTTGTTTTGATTGATTTTTAATTTATGAAGTTCTTTGCGCTTTTTTTCTTCTTCTTTTTTCTATTTTTTTGAAAAAAATTTGCATGGAAAAGTTGAAGAAAAGAAGAAGAATTATGGAGGAAGGGAAGGTATGGTACTCAAACACTTGACGTATAATAAATGCAAATTTTTTGTTTAACAAAAACAACAACAACAACAACAGCAATAAAAAAAAAATAGAAAGTAGAAAAAAGTAAAAGTTGTAAAAAAATTGAAAAAAGACGAAGACAAAGAAGACAATGAAGGATGAATGAATGAATGTATGGATGAAAGTGGAATAAGTTTGTTGTAAGTAAATTGAGGGAAAAGACGTAAAATTGAAACTTTAAATATTATGTTGTTGTTTTTTTGTTATTAATTAATTTGTTCCCCTTTTCTAACGTTTGAGTTTGCCGTGTGTGTATGCAACTCATGTGTTTTATATGGGCGGTACATTTTTATAGCCCCTCTTTTTCATTCCTCCATCTAACTTTCTCGATAAATTATTTTTTCATATACCTACTTACTTAGTTTCTCTTACCTGAACTCCACATAAAAACCTAATAAATTCAATTTTTTAAAGTCGTCCCAATGAGAAAAAAAGGTAATAATAAACCTAAAAACATAAAATTAGGAGAACTACAAAAATTGATCTTAAAATCGGTTTTGAATATTAAAAAATAAAACAAAACAAAAATAAAAAGTGTGAAGGGATGTGCCTGCACATTAGAAATCGGATAAGGGAAGTAAAGGGAAACGCAAAAAAGGGGGAAAAGAAACGCAATCTGATATAATTTTACGATTGCAGCTGATATTTTTTTTTATTAAATAGAAAATAAGTCAGATACTTTTTGAAGATAGATGTTAGAGTGAAATAAAAAATAATATTTTTTACTACTTATTTTGTTCTCCCCCTTCACCACTCTTCACTAAACCAACTATTCTATCGATATCTATACCACAGGTTTTATAATGAGACACCCCATTTATTGTTGTATTGTTGTTGATGTTGTTGTATTTTTTGAGTGTGACACGCAAATGTTAAATCTTTCTGTTGATGAAAAAAAAACAATTAAATCAAGTATGATTGTTGTGTATGTTGAGTAGGTTGGGTTCTGTTTCTACCAACCAGAGTCGATCGATGGATGGTTTTTAACTAGTTTACCGGAGAAAAAGGACTATTTGTCCTGTTCAGAAATTTCTGGGTATGCCCCTGTTTTTTCTGGTTCGATTCATTTAGATCCTTTTTTTTTCTTTTGTAACTTTCAGCTGTAAAATGAATTGAACAAAATTTTATAGATAAGTGTAAAGGAAACATATGCTTCAATATTTTTTTTCCTATTTTTTTACTATTACAAAGCCATTTTGTTGCCATTTACAAATTTATAGAAGGAGCAAGGAAGACAGACAATGATTATTTTTTGTTTTTTAATTTATTTTATGTTAAGCTGTTAAATGAAATTAAAGATTGTAAAGATGCATTTAGAGATTAGAATAAACTTCCTTTTAATTAAAGTAAATTTAAAAACATTTCTTTCTCTCTCTTACTCTCACATTAAAATATTTTTACTTATTAAAAATAGTGACGGTGAAATGATCCTTAAATTTGAATACACCCATTGTTTTCAGTTGATGAAAACAAAACAATATTTAATGGAAATATGAGACAAAATATAGAGAAATTACCAAAAAAAAAAAAGAACTATATAAACGGAAAATGAAAGAAAAACATCAAAAGTGAAAATGAGTCAATTTTTTTTTGTTTTAAAAATAAAACTAAAGGGATAATATTTTTACTATCGATAAAAATCAATGACTAAAACGGAAAGACAATCCTTAAAATACTTTTTCTATTTTTAAAGAAAAACAAAAAAAAAAATTAAAATGGGAATTCTAGTAAGGACAGAAGAGGGTAGTTTTAAGTAGTCTATTTTCATTTTCGTTTATTTTTTCCATTCTAAATTTAAAGTATTCTACGATAGATTCTTTAAAACAAAACACAAAAAGTAAAGAATGAGAGAAAAATCGAAGATGGTAAGAGGGGGAGGCGATTTATTCTCGTCATATTTCTTCAACAAAAAAAATTACGATCACGAACAGTGGAGCAGTGGAGGGTGTAAAGGCGTTCAAATTCAAAAATTCCAGGGGGGTGTTTTTTTTGGTATGATTTTTCGAATGACAATTTTAAGAGTTTTCTATGTGAACCGATAAGATATTTTTTTTTCCTCTTTTTTTTGCACGATATTTTGTGGTTTTTCCTCTTTTCTTAAGGAGGCGGTTAAGGGGTAAAGGGGTGATCTATTGGAGCGTGAGAGTCGAATGCTCTTTTTTTTGAGGGGATAAATATAAGATGAAAAAAGCTGCGTGACATTATTTATGTACGCAAGGAGTCATTCTTGTACTCTGTCTCTTTTCATTTCATCCAAAATTCCTTCTCATTTTTTTTGGTATTTTTTTTTATTCAATTTAATTCCACGTGTGAATAAAAAACAGATACAAACCAAGAAATTACCTTCTCTCTTCCTCAATCTTCTGATTTGAATTTAAAAAATAATCACAGACAAAGGCATACAAACACACAGATAGAAACACAGATGTTTCTTCTTCTTATTATTTAATAAAAAAAACCAACAGAATTTCCATAATTCCCCCAATCATTTCATTGTGCCGCGTTTTCTTAAAAAAAACACCCGGCTATAAAGAAAGAGAAAGAGCGAGAACGAAAGAAGGAATAAAAAATTGGAACAGAAAGGAAACCGGAAATATAAAAAAAATGTAAATCTGTTTAATAAATCAAACAAAGTAAACCACGATCAGCTGATGATGATGATGATGATGATGATACTTTTTGATGTTTATTTTTACTTCTTACTATGACCACTACTTCTGCTTCTGTTTCATTTCTCCTTTTCGTCTATAACTAAAGCTAAGTAGAGGAAGTTTACTTTTTTTCTATTTATGTTTTTGTACCTAGTTGTTGTTGTCGCTTTTCTAAATTTAGCGAAAATTTATTACCAATTTTTTTTTTCTTTCCACAATTTGTTTTTTCTTTATTTTAGAGAAGCGAATATAAAAAAAACACAAACGTAAATTTATTAACATAAATTATGATTTATTATTAGATTTTTTTTAACTGATTCCAAGGTCTTCATGATTTGCAATAAGATGTGACGTAAAGAAGAGGAAGGATAGGGTATGAGATAAGAGTGAATATTTGAAATTTCAATTCAATCTAACATCGGTTTTTCTGATTTAGTAAATTAGTCACCGTCGTCACCCGCCTTAATGTCTCATCTCTTTCGTCTTCTGTTTTTTTTTGTCTCTTTATCGTTTTCTTCTCTTGTGAAAGTCTTCTTTTTTTATCTTCATTCTTTTATTGAATTAAGTCACTGAAAAGTGTGCGTTTGATTGAATTTGATTTGATTGGATTGTCTCATCATTTTCTATATCGTCAATGTGTTATTTTATACACACAACCACATTTTTACAACAACATTTGGAAATAAAGTTAGCCTGTGACAATTTTTCTATTAAGTTAAGTGTAGACTATCTCTTTCTAATTAGTAAGATGATTTATTGGAATAAATATTCTAGGCAGGCTTTTCTACCTTTTATTCGACAAAAAAAAATCATTTTTTCCTTTTATTTTTAAAGAGCGAAATTTCATAATAAATTCTTGAAAAATTGGAAAGCAAAAAAAGATTTCCCATTTTTTTTTTTTACAAAGTTTATTTCTTCTTTCTTTTTTTCTTTCTTTCTTTCCTTCAGTTTTTGTTTTCACATACCTAAGAGGAAAATAATTCATTTTTCTGTTTGTTGTATGTTGTTCTATTTGTTTCCTTCTGAAAAAAAAATGGACGTGTTGAGTGAAAACATCTTTTACGATTATTTGATGATTCAAAAAAAAAAAAGTAATACATACTAAAGTTTAACTGCATTTCACGATAACGGTTAAAAATGGTCAAATCGGATAGATTTATTGTATTTTTTTATGTTTATTTTCTTCATTTCCCTTCTAACAACTAAACTAGAAATGTTGAATTGAACCTAAAACCTATTTCGTAAAATTATTAAACAAATTTTTAAACAGAAACTTTTGACATAAAGAGAGAAAGAGTGAGATATAATATGTCAACCTCTCTCTCTCTCTCTGCGGCTTCTCAAATAACAAAGACACAAAATATAAATCAAAATGACACGAAAAACAACGCGCAACTGCATTTAGAAGATGAAGACGAAGATGAGAAAGACTGATAACGGCGCTTTATTTATTTATTTTTTATTTAAAAATTCGATAAAATATTTACAAAAATATGAACTGATGTCAACTTGCTAAAGAAATAAAATTATGAAAATAAAAATTCTAATCGCAAAACCGTACAAAATTATTCTTTGATTAATTTTAATATTTTCAATTAATCTCCAGCTGGCTATTTATTGTATCACTACACCTCCTGAGGTGAGGGGTACCTTTTTCTCAGTTCCTCGTTCCTTTATTTTCTCTATGAATTTTTCTTTCGTTGACTATAGATTGACTATCTCTTTCATTCCTTAATTTTGAATTAAATCAACTTTCGTGTTTTCTTTAATTGGAATTATTGAATTAAGTATTCGTTAAATTCGTATTTTGTGAGAAATAAATAAAATACTTAGAAGTGAATGTCTTAATTGTACCTACCTTAAGTAAGTATACTTATAATTTACTTCTTTATTTCATTAAGTTGTCCTTCAAACAAAAAAAGTCCAGGGTCGCCTTTACATTTTTTTAACGCAATTTTTGTTTATTTTTTTTTAATTCAATAAGACGGAACTTGTAAAGACTTCATCAATCATTTCATTCGCGTGTTTTTAAAGATTTAAAATTATCACTGGATGTATTTCTCCGCGAGATTCATATTCATATATTTTTTTCATTTCCTTCAATCATAGAATTCTCTTAAATACAAAATTCACTTCTTTAAAATTTAACAAAACATTCGACTCTGTTTTAAATCCAAATCATTTTGACATTAATCTGACATTTGTGTATGTCTCTCTGTATGTAATGTTATAATATTACCGCCATTATCATTATGTACACCTTTTCAACGCACTTAACACACGCCGACACACAACAACAAGAAAGAAAAAAAAAAGTCACATACTTATCGTAGCAGCAAAAGAATGAAATAAAACATTCTCTTGCGTAACAAAAAAAAATTATTTTTCTTCTTCTTTTCTTTTTCTGTTGTTGTTGTTGTTGCTGTTGTTGTTATTAGGTATTTATTTTTATACACTACAGAGGAGAAAGAGTGGAGCAAAAGGAATTTAATACCAGAAGAAAAAGAAGAGAATCCCTAACTGCGTTGATAAATAACGATCTCATCACATTAAACGTAACTGAACGTAATGCAATTGTCTCTTCTTTATCCTTGTCAAAAATATTTTTGTTGTGTTTTGTTGCTTTTTTCCATAAGAGAAATATTTCAATTTAACCATTGCGGTTTTGAGAACAATAAAGCATCCAATTATCTCATTCTTATTTCTCATGCACACACAAATTTCTTTAACTAAAAGTTCAATCTAGAAGTTTTTTTCTTACTTGTGTCATCTCTTAATCTTGAGTTCTGAGTGGTTTTCTTTCTTGGCCCATCTTCTCAGTTTTTTTAACGAATATCTTTTATTTAAAAAATTGAAATGCAAAAAAAAAACAGAATGGATTGATCGTTCTTGTCTTTTCATTTAATTATACGTCCTATCTTCTTATGCGAATTTAATGAAATAATGTCGCATTGTAATAGCAACGAACAACAAAAAATAACAAACAACAACAACAGCAACAACAAAAACAAACAAGAAAAAAACATCATCGTATTTTTTAAGTGACTTTTTTTTATTATCTCTTGTGTTTTTTTAACGATTGAAATTGAGACGAAAGAATAATAAAGGATGAGAAATGTTTTTAGGAAGGGGAAAGATCTAAAAGGAATCTTGTTTTTTATAATATGATTTTTTATCAAAGAAACAAAAAAAAATGAAAATTAAATAATTGACTCTACTTTCTTACTATTTTCTTACTATTTTGTTTCAAATTATATTCTTTAATTCAATAACCTTCTCTTCTCTCTCACCACAGAATATTTTTCTTCTTCTTCTTCTTCTTCTTGAGTTTTTTAATAAAAAAAATATTATGGTTTCCTCCTTCCTATTGAATACAATCCACGTTTTACAGTTTTTCCATCCTTCATTTTCATCTTCTTCTTCACATTTAAAATCAATTTTCGGAGCATTTTCTTGGTGTAGTTTTTATTGTTTATAAGGTTTCATTGTAAGTAACTTCTTCTTATATTTTACTCTATTCTATTACAGGTTTTTAAATATCACACAGATAAAGGCGCACAAACGCACATGTGTGCACATATGCAAAGAGATTGAGCACAAAACCAATCACATTAACATTGTGTACAAAAAAGAAATACCTCTCTTAATGCATTTAAAGCGATTTTTTTAGGGAAAAAAATAAATCAAGAGTACAATTTTTTTTTGATACTTACATACTTTATATACTTAATTGTTTTGAACTTTTTAACACTTTGTGCTGTATCTACACTTTTTTCCTTTTACATACTTAATGAAGTGAAAAATTATTATTGATATCCTTTCTTCTTGGTTCTTATTGATTTTTGTACATAAATAAAATTTTAATTCGAGGGGATGAAATTTAGAGGGGCTATAAAATGCATTTAATGGATGATAGCAAATCCGACGTAACTGTTTCTAAACAAGAGTAACGGGGGAAAAAGTATTGAACATATGTTCAATGAAAATTCCTAATACTTTAATCGTGTTAACAATTTTCATTAAAAATTGTAATTTAAACAAAAATCCTTCTGACAAATGTCTTGCCCTACGTCTCTTCCTGTCTTATTCTTAACTTATTGTTTCTGGTCAACGTGTCATAATATTACGTAAAGTAGAAAGTAAACAAAAAAAAACAAAAAATTGAAAATTTTTGTGGTTTGCCAGAATGCCAGTAGACCTTCAGTTTCCAAAATGTTAAACTATTTTCTTTCTTTTACATAATGTTTGCTCCAACAATTCATTGTATGCCTATATGTATAGAATATGTGCGTAAGTGTATGTGCGTATTTCTTTTCTATTTTTAATATATTTATACATTCACTCAATCAAAGTCAATAGTCTTACGTTACTGCGCGTCTTGCGTCTTATGGGATTCTCTAAACTAAATCTAAAATATTGTTATGGTAGTTGTTGTTTTTATTGTTGTAAATGTAAAGAAAAGAAAAAAAAAAGAACAAAACGAAAATATTATGAAATAGTAGTGTGTGTGTGTGTGTGTGGGTTATTATATACGAATCTAGCGAGTGAGTTTTATTCTATCTTCTTTTTCTTTTCCTCTGAATATTTGACTACACGCTTTAATAATATTAAAAAATAATAAAAGAAAGATTGAAGTGTTTTTCTTCTTTTTCTTATATTTTTTTTTGTTGAGATGAACAAAAGAACGAGTTTTACAAGTTTTCTTTTCTTTTTTTTTTTGGTTAAATTTGTTTATTTTTTGAGTAGGTTGCGCCTTTAGCTATGAAATGCATTCTTTGTAAACGCTCTTTTATGAACGCATTTACAAAAATTAAGAAAAAACACAAAATACTTAACTATTTTTTTTTTAATAAAAAATTAAATTTCCTTTAAAATAGTATTCGTTAAATGGAAAATTGAGAAAATATTTAATGTTTTATAGGGCTTGAAAATTACACATTTCACTCAAAGGTAATTCTGACAGGAATATCAAAATACAAAATTGACTAACTATGCAGTTTGCATTATTTTCTTAAAGCACAAAGTTCGTTTTTTTTGGTGAACAAGAGTAAAATTAAGTAAATTTTCTTACTCGCATTTCCTCCCAATCCTCAATATTTTTTCCCCTTCAAAAAAAAAAAAATTAAGTTTGTTTGTTTGTGTGTGTGTGAGTGTATAATTTCAGAGACTTTTCTTTCAATACACGAGTAGGTACTTACCTACTTACATATTACTTTGCTTTTAAATTGGATTAAGAAAAATTGTATAATTTTTGAAGCACTTTGAATTTACACTTCTAACGTACCTAGTTTATGCCAATACACAAGAGCTAAAAGTAAAAGAACTCTTAAAATAATCATTTCATGAAAAGAAAAAGAAGAAGAAGAACGAAAATCAAGATTTCATTTACTTATTCTGAGTTTTTTTTAGACAAGAAGAAAAAACAAAGCGTGTTAGTACTCGCTTCCATCAAAAATTTCTCCGAAGTGAAAATCAACTTCGTCAATCATCATCAGAATGTTGCTTTAAAGTTTAAACTTTGATTATAAAATTAGTTTAATTGGTAATTTACGTCAACAAAAAAAAAACATATGTTCTCTGATTCTAAAATCTAAATGTATGTGAATGATTTGTGACGTCAGTTCCTTAGTTATGAAAAATATGGATAAATCAATAAAAAAATTTCAAGTTTATTAACCAAATTAATTAATTTTATTTGTTTCTTTTATTTTTTAACTTCATCGTTTTAGGAGTTTTTAACGTTAAATTCAATTATTTAATTATATTTTGTGCCATTAAAAAAAATTTTCTTTCAAATTCCAAAAAAAAAAGAACAACTTCAAAGGATTGCTTCCAAACGGCGGTTCCTCAACCAAAAATTTTGTCATAAAAAAATTTGTTCATTTCTTTAAAAATTATTGCCGGCTTAACATAAAAAAAAACATAATTCGAGTCTTAAGAAGATTAGGAGGTAGTACTGAAAGAGGGTGGAAGGGGAAATGGAGAAACACTTAATTTCATTTTTGTTAACAGATTTTTTTTATACTCTCGGGTTTTTATGCTTTATGTTGTTGTTTTTTTATGCGGAAGACAAAACGCGGAACTATTCGGAAAGGAAAAATGTAGAAAGAGAAAGATTAATAGAAGCCGCCTTCTCTTGTTATGTTTTTTTTACTTATTTTATTTTCTGATCTGCTGCATCTGACTGTAGCTGTTGCTATTGCTTGACGCGTTTCGCTAAATTTAATAAATTAAAAACAAAAAAAGTAATCTTGAAATTCTTTATTTCATATTTTTGTTTTTGTTTTCGGGGGAATTTCTTTCGTTTAAAAAATAAGACAATTAATATTTTAATATGTTTTCACGCCTTAATAATCAGTTGGTTGTTTTTTTTTTTTTGCTACGTTTTCACAGATGTAAAATTATTCCCTTGACGGGACAAATAAAAATAAAGAAAATTGTAAGTACTATTTTTTCTCTCTTTCTTTCTAAGTTGATTCTGACTTAAATTTTGATATCAAGAGAAGAAAAATAGTTGATCAACTACAAATACGATTTCCTTTAAACTTTTACCTTCCTAATCTTAACAGCGTCTTAGGTCATTAACACGTTTTTTTTGAGTCTTGTTTTCTTTATTTATTTTATTTTTTATATTCGGTTTTTTTTTGTTTGTTTCATTTTATTTGTTTGTTTTCATTATTTGATTTGATTTTAATAAATTAAATAAAATCGTGGGTTTTTTTTTTTACTATTGATTTTGGTTTGTGAGGTTTGAACCGACGTTATTTTGTTGTTGATTAAATAAACCGAATCATATATTTGTTTTAAATTCGTCTATAGTGAATTTGGATAGGAGGATAAGGAGGGCCGGCCGTCTTATGTATTCTCTTTGAGATTTTGCCCTGAAATATTTCACTTCAATTGATTGCAAAAAAAAATTCCAAAGTTTTCAGTTCTAAGGTTTGCCTTCATTTCAAAGAGAGAGAGAAAGAGATAAAAAAACCGTTTAAACAATTTCGACACAATTAAATGCTTCATCCATTTTGTTCTGAGAATTTTCTTACAAACAAAAAAAGAATCAAAATTTCAAATCATGTTCCGGTTCTTAAATATTACCTTTAATCTCACCTTTAATGCTTTAAATCCGATTTGCCTTTTACAAATTTTTTTTTTTCATAATTTTATAAGAAGCGAAATATGGCGCATCGAATAAATCTAATAAATCTAACTCTTCTTTCTCTTTGCTTCTTTCATAAAATCGAAAAGAAAAAAAAATCAAATCAAATTTAAATTTCTCCAATCAAATTTCCATAACGAAAAAAAAAAATTAAATTGTGATCAGCACCGCATAGACAGAATGTCTATTATATTCTGTAGAATAGGACGTGATAGTATTCTTTTGCATATTCATTTATAAATTGTAGATCGACCTTAAAAAGCCAACATCAAATATAAATTACAAGACAAATTATATTTAATTGTTGGTTTTTTCATTTTTTTGTTTAATAAAAGTAATAAAATATTTTTTAACTTAAGTTAAGTAACCATAATACCGATTTACTGTACTTAAGTATAAAGTAAGTACATATAATAAAAATTAAATGATTTCACTTCTGTATTTTTTTCCTTATAAATAACGATAGAAACACTTAAAGGGGGCTACACTGTTAAATAATTTATTATTTTCACTTTGAAGCATGAAATAATGAAATAATGAAACTAAAAAATAATTAATTTAATTTAATTCAATTTTATTTAATCAATTCTAAGATCAGATCTTTTAGAGAACAAAGAAGAAAAATGATTTTGTAAGAAAAAAAAATTCTTTATTGAAAAAAGTTAGGTAGTACCTACTTATTATGACATAAGAGCATCTTTTTTCATCGAAGTAAAGTAAGAATAAGAATTAGAAATTCTTATTGAATCATTAATTAATGATAATTAAGTTAATTAATGATAATTTTCTACGTAGTAATAATAAATAAAAAAGGCCGACAGAGCATGAGAATAATAAATAATTTTATGACTTCTTTGTTAAATTCAGTTGTCAGTATTTCGTTATATTATTAAGTCAAATACTCTCAGTAAATATTTTTCTTTCATTTATTAAAGTCATATATGATGATGGGGGCGGAGGAGGTATATGAATGAATTTAGGTGAGACGTAAAATCATGCACAAAAAGAAACAGGACGAGAAAGTTCTGTCCTGATCTTGGGATTAACAAACATTGCTAATAGGAATGTTATGAAGGATTTAATGAAATTCAAGAGATTGGACCATTGAACATAAAACATTAAAGATCAGCTAAATTATTGGAGGAGACATTTTTAAAAGTGTACAAATTGTAAGAAATAAATCCATTTGTAAATATCACTACACTTATTTTAATTGAAGTCTATATAAAACCCATTAATAATTATTTATCGTTTCTTTATATTTTACTCTGATTGACTATACAACGCTTTTGACTTGAGATCACTTCAGTCTCGTCCCCCGTAGAAAAAAAAAATAAACAAAAAATTCTTTTTTATCAATTAAATCCTATTACATATTTTTTAATGATTTAACCCTGAAATAAATCATATTTTTTCACTTTAATTCAACTTTATTCAACTGACTTGAATAAAATTTAAATACATTTTTTGTTGGTGTCTTTGTACAAGAAGAAGAAGACAAACAAGAAAACGAAGGGCAAATAAACGGAACCCAAAAGCTTTAGTTTCTTCACTTCTCCCATTAAATATTATTTATTTCTTTTGTTTTAATCTTTTCTCATTTTTTTTTTCTCTTTTGGTGAAGAATAACAAAAAAAAAACAAAAATTCAATAAATTTCAATTTGAAAGAAACAAATAAACAGAAATAAAATCAAATAAAAAAAACCAAGACTTCAGAAAAGAAAAGAAAAGAAAAAAAAAGAAAACCAAACCAAAACCACTGAAAAAAAAACGGAATAAATATTTTTTCTGACTTTAATTATTAAATTGTTGCCTTTCCTTCTTCTTCTTCTTGTTCTTGTTATTCTTCTTATTTTTATACTCGTATAAAGGTCAATGAGGTCAAATACAATTACAACAGCAAACGCAGCAATAATAATACAGTCAGAGTGAGGGTGGAAGTGAGAGGAGGGAGGAGCGATACTTTAATTAGAATTCAGATCATTGATATCATTGAATCTTCACTTCTATCGCATCAGACTAAAACTGATAAAGTGTTTCTTCGAACATAATTATTATTTTTCTTTTTTCTTAAATGATCTTATTAATTATATTTATTTTCCTCCTTTCATACTCTACACCCCTCTCTTTCCTCTACTCTTTCTGGCAATGTCGAGTTATTTTCTTTCGTTTTTAGAAATTTATCTACCGAACGAACAATGAAGTCTTTTTTTTTTGTCTATATTGAGTTTTTACTTTAATTAGGTCCAGGGTTCAGTTGATTTAAATCAACTGCATTTTTTACACGAAAAATATTTGAAAAAATTAATTAAATCGAAAAAGTGAAAAATTAATGAAATTTAATTCAACAAAAATATTTAATTTTTATTGGAAAAAAAATACGCGCATTGGGAAAAAAATCCGGAACCCTGATTTTTGTTTGTAAATTTATGAATAGTATTTTTTTTCTACTATTCAAACCCATTCAATTCTTAGTCATTCTATTTTAACCAATTCTTCGAATCTACTGATTGTAAAAATGCAATCGCTTAAATTTTGGAACTTCATTTAGGTACGATTAAATTATTCCACACGAATTGCACTTTAGTCATAATTATGATGAGGGGGAAAAAACACATAGGAAAATGATTAAAAGAATATTTTTATGGAAAATCAAAATAAAAATGATAAAACAACATTTATTATTTGTTCAACTCAAATTGATCCAATTATAAATAATGTTAGTCTTTTTTTTTAGTCTCTTTCCCTCGATTTAAATCAATACAAATATTTGTTGAATCAATATTTAAAGTTTACTTTTTAATAAAATCTAAATTTGGTGCCTAATGGGTTAAGCAATTATTTGAATAAATGAATGGAAAAAACAAAGATAAAAAAAAATGAATTAAATGAACAAAAAAAAAACAAATGAATGTTGTGAATGAGGTTAAGATTTGATTAAATAAATTATATAAGTAATCTTTTATTTTGATAAAATTATAATGTTTTTTTCTTAGAATTTTTTTTTATTTAGAAAAAAATATAAACAATCTTTTCTTTCGTTTCTCACTCTGCTCTTCTCTTCTGTCTTTTATTTATTTATGAATAAATTTATGATTAACTTCTTACGGTTTTGACATGAGATGACTCAGTTGACTTAAATCTTTGTTTATTGTTTTTTTTTTTCTTTCTTTCTTAAGATGTAAAATTTTATGTCGTTATAATCTATAAAAAAAATGTGTAAAAGGTTAGAGAGAAAGATGACAAGTTACAGTTTTGTTTGACGTTAATCAATTATAAATGAATGAAAAAAAAGGTGTTGAGTTATTTTAGAATTGATTTTTAAAATTTAGATTTTCAATTCAGGTGGGAATCAGTGTAACAATGTCACCACACAAAATTCTTACAAGACAGATCTTATTATTTAGATAAGAAAAAATGTTAACGTCTCTTTCTGACATGTCTAGGACAATTTATGAAAGAAACTGTATTAAAAACAACGTTAAGGCGACAAATTAGTTAAGTATCCAAACAATGTCGACAAATAAATTTTTTGTTTTGTCAACATGAACGAATAAGTAAATCTTGATGTGAATCTTATAGTACTCTAAATATTTTCTCACAAATCCACATTCCGCTTCCTCCTTTTTTTTTGTAAACTTCATTAAAGGAAAGATAAGCGATCAGATAATTACCAGACGATCTCAATTTGACATTCAGAGAAGCCTAATTACAAGAGAGAAAACCCGAGAAAACCTAAAACAAAAAAAAAGGTTAATTAATTATCTTGATTCTTGACTTTTCCTTTTTCGTTGTTGTTGCTTTGTTTATTTAATAAAGAGAAATATTAATTGTTAATATGTTTTGAATATTTTTTACCACATTTACAAAAAAATTGTGTCAAGTCAAAAAAAAAAATGTTAATTTGACCTGACCTAACCTAAAAACATATAAAATAAAGTTGACATGTCCTAATTAAGTATTTTTATTTACTTTTTTTTCTGTCTCTTTTGTTTTGTTTAGAAAACCCTTTTTTTTTAAATTTTTGTTATATAATTTTATATTGTTGTTTTTGTAATTAAATAAATTAATCTTGTTAAACATTTACTCTCACATATTAATCGTCTACAATCTACAAACATAATGTAAACATATACATCAATGCAAACACACCTACGAATATTTACACACACACAGCGTCAGTGAGAAATTAACACCGGAAGATTTAACCAGACAAAAAAAAAAAGACGTAGACGATGGGTACACCAACATCAACAATATTATCTTTTTATCCTGTAACTAGTTTTTCTCTTACAATTTTATGTTTATTTTTTCTCATCATCATAAAAATTCAAATGCAGTTTCTAAAGATGTTTCCAACCTTCTTAGTTTATAAGGAAAAATCAATCCATATTTTCTTTATTCAGTTGATAAAAAGAAAATATATTGGAAAGAAGGGGAGTTGAATATTCGGAAACAATCATTGATTGTTCTTTCAACCAAAAATGATGGACGAAGATATTCCATCAAGTTTTATCAACAAAAATACTTTTTTACGAATTTCTTTTTTTTTTATTCTCTAATAAATATATTTTTTTTTATTGTTGCCTGTGTTGTTGTTTTTTATTTGTATAAATTTTGAAAACGTCTCTTCATATAAATTATTAATTTTCTTTCCTCTTTCCCCCTCTTTTTTTTTGTTTCTTCTAAAATAACTTAACTTAATAATAATAAATAAAAAGGAAAAGGAAAAAGAAAAAAAAAGCAGTTGCACGAGTTTAGAAGATTTTTTTTATGAAAAAAAAACAAATAATCTTCTTTATTTTTCGCGAATATTTTATGCGAAGAAATGAAGGATAATCCATAATGACCCCACTTTTTTTTATATTTGATAATTTATTTAGATTCTTTCGTTATTGTTACTGTTGTTGTTGTTGTTATTGTTATTGTTAATTCATCTTCTGCAGAGATTTATAGAGAATAAATAATCAGTTTTCTTCTTCTTTAATATTTTGTTGAAGTTGAATTGGAATTTTTTTTTTTATTAAATCGAGACTTTTTTTTCTTAGTTGAGTTCTCTGAGTTTACTTGAAATATTATTTTTTTTTTGTTTATTTCTTTATAAATTTATTACCTTTAATATGTATTAATTATTATTATATACAACGTGTCTTTAACTATGCCCAAGAATCTTTCCTGAGTTTGTGTCTGTCAAGAAAAAATCTTAATTTGTTTACAGAAAATAAATAAAACTTCACGCGGAAAATTTATGAGTTTTTTTTTATTGTTGTTTTATGTTTGTGAAGAAGAAAGCACAAAGTGTAAAATTTTTAAATCTTTGAAAAATTTTCTTAGTTGATTCATCGTTCAAAATATCGACCAAATATTAGTTTTTTCTTCTATGATTTAATCTTTTGCAGAAGAAAAGCGGAAGAAGAGAAAAAATGTCTATAAATCTTGAATTGAGTTATGTGTTAGAAATAATTAGCAGAGGAATTTTATAAAAATTTCGTATTAATAAGTTGAACAATTTAGTAAAATTTCACGTAACAAAAATTGTTGTAGATGGCGTTACGTTAGTAACCCCCCCTACAATTAGTTCTTTGATTGCTTGTTAAGTAAAAATATCTTAAAGGAAAAATTAGATAAACTACGCAAGAGGACGTTAACGTCTTTCGTCAAATTGTACTTGAAGTGACTTCAAGTCGCTTCAAGTATCTCTAGAAAATTATTTTTTCAAGAAAAATAAAAAAAAAACATAATTTAATAATCTCAGCTGGTTTTATTTTCTTTAGAAATAAAATTTATTAGAAATTTTTTTTTTTCTTAGAAAAAAAACAGAAATTTAATCCGATAAAGAATTTATTTATAAGAAAATCATGAAGATGCGTCAATCATATTAAATTAAGTAATAAAGAAAAATAAAAATTAATCCAAGTTATCTCCCCTTTTTAATGCGCTCACTATTCTTCTCTCACTCACTCTTTCAGTGGGTCTGACTCACTCTTTCTGTGTGGAAATTTGACTCATTTTTATTTTCATTCCAAATACAAAAAAAATAAGAAGAATAAAGTTTCCTTCTTTTTATGACGGATAATTATAGTGATTATATAAAGGGAAGTTTTAGACTTTGAGTGGAGTCAGGGGGAAAATATTAGGTTTTGAAAGGGGTGGAGAGGGATGAAGAAGTAGTAGTAGGTACCTAACAGTCGTTATCACACGGCCAAAAAAAAACAAACTTTTCTCTATAAATAAATAAAAGAGAAGACAAACTTTAGCAGTTAATCTTTGTATAAGTTGTTTGATTTGACCGCATCCGATATTTGAAAAACACAGAAAAAAATGTAGAAAGAAAATTGAAGAAGAAGAATATGAAAGAAAGCGAAAGTCCCATTAACAACAACGACATATAATTTATATTAATATTGAGTGCAGTTTTGGGGTAAATAGAAAAAAAAAGAATAAATTCTCCTGGAATTTCTTCAAATAGAGTTTCCTGAAATGTAATTTCCTTAATACGGATTCTGGATTACTGAAAAGTAATTTTTTTTATTGATTTACTTCACGCATTTCAGAGGGTGACGATTGACTAGTCAGACTTCAGAGTTTCGTGTCTGTTTCTGGAGACGTTAATTTGAGACGGAACCCGCACAAATTAAATTCAAAACGTCGTTATACAAAAAAACTGGAATTAATTTCGATGACTCGCTTTATTTTTTTATTTTTCTGTTTATCTGCCTGTCCATATTTCCTGTCACTTTCGTGTAATTTTTATTAAAAAAAATAAATAGAATAAGTTTTTCAAGAACATTGAACTCATATATGGAGGTAAAATTATAAACCAGAAACTTCTATAAAAATAAATCTGCACAACAGAAAAAAAAAACTTTGCGAATCTTCATTTCCGTTTTTGGCATCGGTATTTTTTTTCCTGGTTTTACCTTTTCAAGAAAGATAGATTTTCCTTTCTCAAAATTCTATAATGATCGACATTTAAAGATAAATTGAAAATGATAATGAAAACTTACTACATTTTCTATGTTTTTAGGTTCCTCGTCCTTAATGTATCTAAATTCGAAAATCCCTATTCAAATAAAACAACAAAAATAAATTCAATACCCGTAACTAATTTATCTTAAACTTCATACTCGATTAGATTATATAGATTTTTTTTGTTTGCCCTTCTTCAACCCCACCCTACTCGTAGCCAGTGATCACTGTATCTTTCTCTCTCCTAATAATAATGACTTGAATAATGAACAATAATTTATGTATTTTTTTTTTGTTGAAACTCTCAATTAAAATTAATTGAAACAAATTGATGAACCAAAAAAAAAAAATATAAAAAATTGAATAAAAAAAACGAAAGGAAAATATAGAATTTTTCTTCAAAGTAATTTTAAGTTTCAAAAGATATATTTTCTTTTAATCCCAAAAAAAAAACTCATACCCAACCCAACTAACAAAATGAAAAACGTATTTAAACTCTTTCTCTTTCACTCTTTTCATTATTTTCATAATAAATAATTTATTTATAATTTTGATGGACGTTAATATTTTTCGTTCATTTATTTTGTGTAAGTTTTTTAGATTTATTTTTTTACAATTAATGTTGTTTTTATTTTTGTACCAACAATATTTGAAGAGATATGAGTTTGTGTCGGGCCTTAGGAGGAGTAACAAAAACATTTTTCATTCTACAATATTCTTTTAAACCCTTTGAATAAAGTTTCAAAACGGATATTTGAAAAATATAAAAATATTGTAATTATAGAACATGAACAATTTTCATCGTAGAAAATTTAATAAAAATTGGAAAATGCAATTAAAATGTGCAAACCTTTCTACCCAATTTTTTAACGTACTCACACAGCATTACTATCTCTCTCTCTCTGTCTTTGAGTCTTCAATTACATATTACATCTACCATTTGAACAGCAGTAGGTACTATAATGAAATATTTTCTGCTTTTTCCCCAATTTTCTTATTATTTTATTTTTCTCATTTTTTCTTAAAAGAATGAATCAAATTTTGTTGCAAGAATTTTTTTAGTTTTTTTCTCTATGTCTTGTTTTGCTTTTTGGAATCGACAACTTTATAAGTTTTGGGTTGTAAAATGTTGGTTTTGGATTTTTCTTTTGGTGTATATTGTTTTGGTACGTGATATATTTTGTATTTTCTTGTAAAATATAAATCGATTTCATTTTACATAATCTACCATTTCTCATCATAAAATTTTTCTATGTATGTTTGTGTTGTTGTTTTTGTATTGTTCTCCTCTGAGAAATTTATAAAAGCCTACTAACACAACAACAAAAACAACAGCAAAGAATAGCAACAACTATCAAAGATGAAAAGATGAGAAGAGAAGAAAAATGAAATAAATAAAAATGAAAAATAAAAAAAAGGGAAGGAAACGGGTGTTTTTGTATTATAATATCTGTATGGATTTGGATGTATGCAATGTGTTTGTGTGTACATATATGCGTATGAGGCTAAGAAGAAAGAATGTATTTTGGTTATGTCACATACGTTTTTTATTACAAATCATATTTTCATCATTCAAAAATCATTGGATTGCTTTGAGTATTCCCATGACGTGTTTTTTTTTCTGTTATACAAACAGATACACACACTCACTTACTATAGAAAAATATGATCTTAAAATGATGCGTTTTCATTTTCTGTTTATTATCTGCGTGGACCAAGACAATTTTTATTTTTGGGTCATATAAATTCTTTTTATATTTAATTAATATTAACATGCAACCCTCTTTTCTCCTCTGCACGATTCTCACTCCACACATATTAAAGTACTACAATTCTACAGTATTACAATTCTCTTATATATACGTGACGATTATTAATTTTAATTATTTTAATAAGTCAGAAGAATAAAAAACGGAGAAAAACTGTCCTAAAAATGTCTTCATCATCCATTCATTCATTCATTCAAAGTTCATGTTTCATCAGAAAAATATTGCCAAGGACAATATCGTTTTTTAGTTTGTGACAGTCAATGAGTTGCATTTATCTAACGTTATTGAAGTTAGAATTCATGTTCTAATGTGAAATTTCAACAATTTCTAATATGAGAAATAAAATGTGTTTGTTCACACAATAAGCAAGTTAGAAAACGAAACTTAAATAAATTTTGAATAGAAACGAGAATTCATCTTCTGACATCCTAAATTCATTCTATATGGATTCATGTTCCACCACAAGGACAATGTAAAATTATGAGAAAAAAATGAGCACAACTTTTTTTTTGCTACAACGTATATGAAACAACGATACTAAAATAAAATGAGAGTGGAAGAAAGATGAATACTATTTTATTTTCAAATAGCAATTAAACACAAAAGGGATACGTGTTTATGTACAAAGATAAGGCGACCCTTATATTATTATTATTATTATGTTATAAAATTTTTTTTTGTTCCCTTAATTTTATATAAATTTCTAATTACCTACTAAGGCTGAATCCGAAAGTTTCACTAAATTTATACTCATTTTTTTCCTTTTTCGTAATAAGTACTCGGTAAAATTATTCACCAATGAAGATTGTACCGGATTTAATAGTAATAACTCAGGATTTCAAATGAGTGATTACACCTACGTTTTACTAAATAAATAAGTAATTAATTCTTTTGGTAAATAAAAAGTCTCAGATGCCCTTAGTAATACTTTCGGATGCCACCTTAGTTGTGTAAAGTGGCTTTTATGTTTAATTTTGCTGATGCGCTGATATTTATTCTCTTTCTCAAGATACTTCTTTAACTGCAACAAAAATAAATAAAAAAAAAAAGACATTCAGAATACAATAAAAAAATACGTGATCAAAAAATATATAAACAGAAATTTTTATAATGCTCATGGGAATTTTTTGTTTATAAAATTTTGCTGAAAGTAAGTTTCAAAGACTAAGTAGAGATGACAAAATATTGCAGTAGATATGCATCTGCATTATCCTACTACAACTGATACAAGCATGCAGTGTTAAATAAATAATTTTTGCCGCATTAAATTCAGAATTCAATGTCGCTTCATCACACTAAATCTAATAATCTTATCAAAGTAAAACTGATTTCTGATGTAACAACTTTTGTTGTCTGATTTGAATAATCAGTGGTCAAATGTCAAAATATTATTTTGGTCAAAAAAGAAAAACAATTCAATTCTCAGTTTTAAAATTATTTGTTTAGAAATTTTCAACACACACACACACAAATACCAACACTCGTAAATAAAAAAGGCATGTCTTTTTGAATTTGAGTTATCGTACATGAGGTTGAGGTACATTTATAGTGGTATTCACGTCACATCATTATTATTATTATGATTGTTATTTTGTTTACAGTTAAACTTCTGGTGGGCGACATACAAAAAAACACATAATTTATTTTATTTTTATATTCTGTTCTTAGTGTTTTTGGTATTTTTATTTGTTTTTTGTTTCTTTCTCATTCGCCGTCGTCTTGTTTTCCACCTTCTCCTTCTACCTATTCTTCTTCTTCTTCTTCTTGTTCTTCTTCGTATGTGTTTAATCTGACATAAATTTCTCTTTCTCGAGTCTTATTCAACATTCATAACCTATCGGTTGATATGGATAATTAAATAAAATGTTAAAACCATAAAAGCGTACGTTTTCTTCTTCTTTACTTTTTTGTTGTTCCCTTTTTTTAAAATTTTTTCTTACGTTTTTTTTTGCGTTTTAATGTCTTCTTGCCTTTGTAATAAATAAATTTAAATAGCAGTTTAGTAAAATAAATTTATGCAAAGAACACACACACACACAATTCACAACACACACACACAAAGCGTATGTTTTGGATTACAATTTGGTTGTTGTTGTTGTTGTCTGTTGTCAAATGAATGCACCTGTCCAATTTAATTACACGGTCATTGATCGTCCAAAGAAAGTGAAGTGAATCGCCCTTTTTTTTTGTCAGTTATTTATTTTGGTCTTGTTGCTTTTTTATCTGTTGGCAAAAAAAAATTTTTTTTTTCAATTCGTTTGTGAATTTTATCTACTAAATGTTTTTTTTTTACATTCGGTTGAACGATTAAAAAAACACAAATTCACCATTTTTTCTTTTTTTTTTTTGTCCTTCTACTTCTACTCGGATGAAATGAACAAACAGAAGATAAAAACAAAAAAAAAAAACGGAACAGTAAATGTTTGTCCACCCCTGTAACTCAGAAAAAATATCCTTACTTGAAAATATAAAAATTGTGTTTCTTAAATCAAAAAAAAAAAAAAAAAAAGAATTCCCTATCAAAAGTTTTCGTTTCTGTCTCCTCATTATATTGACTTTTCGTCTATCTCTTTCTTTTTCGAAGTAGTGATCTGGTAATAAGACATTAAAGAAAGTAAAACTTTTTGTTTTTTTTTTTTTCATGGTTAAACTTTTAATGTATTTTCTGGGAAAAAGTGTTGAATACAATTTAATGAAATAAAATTAGTATGAGTTTTTCGCTCTTTAATCTAACTTGAGAAGAGAACCAAAAATATTTTAGGAAAAAGAAACCAAAAATATTCAATAAAAATAATTTTTACTTTGTTCAATGAAAATTGATCGTGGTAAGTAAAAAAAAAAATCAAAAGAAATTAATGAATTCAATTCAGAATTTCTTCTGGAATTCATGTTGTTTTTCTTAATTAAAAAAAATTTAGGCGCCTCTTCTATACAAAATTAAGATAGACCATTATTTAAATGTGTTGTGAATGTCATCATGAAAAGAGGCAAAACCAAAAACAAAAAACAACTATTTAAGACGCCAGTTTAAATAAAAAAAAAATCTTTAAAACACGACATTCAACATTTTGTTTCTTTAAGAGTTTTATATTTGGCATTAACACAAACGACAAACCTTAAACATCATATCGTTAAGTATTTCATATTCAAAACACAAATTTACATATACTAACACACACACACACACATACATTCATATACCTACATAAAATTAAAAATTAAAAACATTAGAAATGAAAATGAAAATGAAAGAAAAAAAAAATCCAAATTCGGTTGTAAACTCTAAATTTACGGATTTAAATTCTAAAATAATTTTATTTTTCGTTATTAAAGTTAGAATTTTTATGTTTTTTTTTCTCTCTTTTGTTTCTTTTTTGTTGTTTTGTATTTTTTGTTAGTATGACGATAAATTTTTGTTTCTTATTTTGGACCTAAATGCATATTTCATGTTTCATTGAACTGTAATGAATAGAAAATAATAATACACACCAGCGTCAATATTTAAACACAGAAACACACACACACACACAAATATGCTTTCATATAATAATTATGAAACAGGGTGTGTATGTAGAGTAGAGTAATAATGAATAATGAATTTAGTGCGTCAGAATATAAGAAAAATTGTGTAGGTTACTTTTTCTGAATAAGATTGCATTTTTTATTGTTTCTGTATTTTACAAATTTTACTTAAATTAATTAAATTTATTTTATTGTTTTATCTTATTTTATCAACTGTAGAGGTAGCATAAAAAAATATGCACAAAATTATTATTTCATATTAATTTGAACATTTTATCCAAGGCTTCCTCCAATAAATTTAAATGAATCCGTTAAAGATCAGAAAGTGAAAACTAGATTTATCCATGAAGGGGGGAGAAAAAATTTTTAATTAAAAAAACACATACCAGATTCATCATAAGAATGTTTTTGAATGCGTTTTAGCCTTGGTTTAAAAAAAACGCCCAATTTCTTTTAATTAAATTTATGACTTCATAAAAAAATTATTATTTAGATTTAAAGAGCAACAGAGCCCACGCAACGCAATATACATACATAGTAATAATCACCCTGTATTTTGTACCATTTAACTTATCATATTTAAAGACGAATATTAAAGTTTTCAAATCATTTCAAAGTCAAATATTATTATTATTATTATTATTATTAAGTACTTTCGGTATTATAATTCATATTATTTCAACTGGCTTTCAAAGACTTAAGAAAATATGACGAAGGATAGATGGGTGTGGTAGTGGTGGAGGAGAAGAATCAACAGAGAATAATTTGTTTTTGTTTAATTTTTGTTTATCGAAAGAGTGACGAATTTTTTTTTTGTTTGAATAAAACTTTTTGTCTTCTTAATTATTCTGTAAATTATGTTAAAATGTGAGAACAAATTATGAAGAAAACGTGCCTTTTTTCTTTTTTTTCTCATAATTAATTCTGTCCTCTAATTTATTATTATTATTCATATTTTTCATTCTCTGTCTTTTAACTCTCTCTCTCTCACTTTATAAAATAAGTCACATCACATAAATCAATCATTTTAAATGTCAGTTTCTTCTTCTTATTCTTAATTTTATAAGTTTAGTATCGGTCGTACGATGCATTATTTTTTTCTTCATGTAAAAGTCGTAATTATTATTGTTGTTGTTTAAAAAAAAAGTTACATTCATCATCACACTTGTTAATTTAATTTCGGGTTTCAGGATTATGTCCATGTGTACAAATAGGTTACTGATCTGCAATTATATATTCGTGTAATTCACCATAAGAAAATATTTTCAAAAATGGAATTTTCAAATGAAAGACAATATATTGAGTGAAAGCAGTGGACGGCAATAACAACAACAACAACAACAACAAAAACTAACAATTTATTTAAATAAAAGTCCAAAAACAACAATGATTTATTAAACGAGTAACTTTGAACGCCCACAGACAACGTCTCTTCGTCTTCTAAATTTTTGAAATTTTATATAATTTCTCCAATATTATTAATTATTTTAATTGAAAATTATTTAAGTCTTGAGAGGCTTCTTCTCCTTATGGATGGATTAAATCTTATTTTTTAATTTTAAGAGGGAAAGTCTTCATTTTTGATTTGATTAAAAGGAAATTTTCAAACCAGCAAAGATTAAGTGTTGGACATTTTTGGTGCTGCTGTTGTTAGTGATTTAGGATTTCGTTAAAGGAAATTTAACATTATTAAATTTCACTTGAAATATTAGAGATGATTTCTGACAATAAATCAATAATAATATTTTAGAAATTCTAGACAATTAGAAAGATTAAATTTTGTACGTTGAAGAAAAATTGAAATTATATTTATTTTTCTTATTCGTGGGATGAGACATTTTCAACTAACAACGCCTTTTCGGGGTCAGGTCAAACCTTTCAATTATCTTAAGATTAATAAAGATTAAGAATAATAATTTATTCATAATAATTAATCGCATCTTTTGATGGTTTAAAATTTTCTTTGTTAATTATGGTCTTTTTGTTTTATAAGAAACGATTCAGTCTCGGATTCAATCATTCAATTGGAATTTCAATTGTGCATTTTATGAAATTTAATTTAAAATGTTTATTTAATTTTATAAAAAATAAAAGTACTTTAGATTTATTATTTCAGTTCTTTTCGCTCGTTGCATTTAAGACTCTTCATTGGAATTGAGTTTATATCGCAGATTTAGATAAAATAATGAATTGAATGAAAACAAACGATAAACTTCTTAAATGAAGAAAAAAAAAATCATCTGGAAAAATAAAATAAATTAAAGTTGAAAAAATATTAAATTAAATTAAAATTAATTGAATTAGTGTTAGATATTTATTTCCAGTTCAGTATTATTTTGTATTTTAAGTAAGTAAAGAAGATTATAAATTGGAGTCAAATGTGAATGGGTTAAATTGACTTAACTTCTGATCACCATTACAAATATGATGAACTGATGACTCTTCTCAACTCACATTACACATTTTTTCTTTCTTTCTTTTTTATTAATTTTTTTTTTCATATTTTTTTTTTTTTTTTCGTTTGTTGTTGTTTTATTTTTATTGGATTTAGTGCACGCAACCACAAGAACAACAACTAAAAATTAATTTTCGTTAGTCTGTAATTTTTGAAACGGAGAAAGATGAGAAATAAAAGAAAAAATATGAAATTTAATTGAAAAATTAAATAAAGTTTGAAACAAAAAATTATATTTAATTATTTATCTTAACAAGAATGAATGAATGACGAATTTGGTTGTTTTTATTTTTTTATTTGTTTCTCTTTTTTTTTTTTTGTTTTTTTTAGCGGCTTTTACAGTAACATAGAATATTTGGGCGTCATTCATATCTTTTACACACTATTCATCTTTTTTCTATTTGTTTTCTTAGTCACAATTTTTATATAGATAAATGTTTGGGAATTTTCTCATGATACTTTTATTCTGACTAATTTTTCATTTATGAATTATTTCTGTTCATAGAATTTTAGTTGTTTTGGATTTTTGCATATTTAATTAAAATCATATTTGCTGTTTACTTCAGTTCAGGAAATCAGATCAAGTGAAACTATTAATTGTTTTTTAAAAGATAAAATTTGACATTTCAATTATTTTGATAGAGGAAGACGAAAGAATTTTTCTACATTTTTTTTTTTTGATAAAAGAAAAAATAAAATATAAACGAAGACACCTGGCAACACAAAAATGAAATGAAAAAGAAAAGGTAAAAATCTGTCGCACGTTTTGTATGAGTTTTTGACTTTTACACCTGCATTTTTATTTTATTCAGGAATTTCAAGAGACGAGACAGGAAAATTATGAATTTCTAAAAAAAAAAACAATTTTTATTGGTTTTTCTCTTTTATTTTTTTCTTTGGTTAAAAAATTTGTTTTCTGAATTAAAAATCTCAAATTTCAATTTGAATATTTTTGTAATAAAGACAAATCATAAGCCCATTCGTAATTGTACGTGTGTGTTTGTGTTTTTATACAAAAAAAATGTTTGTGTCTGGACCGAAGTTATAGCTACCGGTCTGCATGTTTACATTAATTTTTTGATTTTATTAAGTAGAATGCGGTTATGGTTGTATCCAATAATTTTCATTAAATTCTTACGTGAATAGAAAATTTTTTTGATAGAATAAAATTCTGTGATTCACAGAATGAATAAAAATTAATGGAAAAATTTTTAATATCAGAGGCGTCATATCGTTATGAAAGCAAACCAGCATTAATTGAAACTTAAATGAATTTATTTTAATGTTTAAAACTAATTTGAGTTAATTTATTGAATCAGATTTAAGTCATTGAAATCTTAAGAAAAATTATATTTACGAAAACATTGACTATATTATGGGAAAGAAAAATAAGATACAAGCCTTAATAATTTTAATTTTTATTTACACATTTGACATCCTCTTAATAAATTATTATTGAATATCCACCACAATTTTACATATACATATCATTATCAACAAAGCCTACATAAATATTAGCATACTTAAAAATACTTAATACAGTGCCGCTTTAAGATAAAGTTGCAGATCTGAAGCTAAAAAAAAAATAAAATATCATTTTTGGGATTTTATTGTTAGGATAAAAAGCAGACACAAAAAATTTATAACTAAAGATCATATATTTTGTTTTTTTTTTTGAAGGGCATTCAATTATCTCCTGACAGCCGAGGCCGACCCTGTATAAATATTAGCATATGTATTATTACACAGTTAATTTATACTCATTTTCTCTAAACTTAAAATGTATTTATTTAAATTTTCATTTATGTAAATATTGATTGTACACAATAAATAATTGTTGAGTATGTTTTGATGATTTTGATCATCATTTCTCTCTCTCGCTTTTGTACCTAAATAAATTGTCGCCTATTTGTGTAAAAAATAAATAATATGTGAGGCATAAGAAGATATTCAAGGAGAAACTGCATTGTTAAAGCATAATTCGTCGCGTACATTTTTTCTTCTTTCCTCTTTAAAAATCAAAATTAACATTTTTAACAGAGGGGTATAATGATTATAATGATGATGTTGATGATGATGATGACAAATTACAATTAGGAATATTAATTAATTTATGTAGTATATTTTTTTTTCTTAAAAATTTATGATTACGTTTTATCTCTAAGGATTTTCTTTATGTCCCTTTCTTTGTCCCTTCTTGAATATGATTATTGTTGTTGTTGTTTTTAGAAACAAACAGAAAAATACTTATATAAAACTTCTGTATAAGAAATAGAAAGGGATTTAAATTCCCTTAACAACCAAATTAAGTTTTAAGTTTTGTGCGGTTTAACGCGCCCGCCAATCAATGTTAAAGGATTTATATACAATTTATTTCGACGATAGAGGATTTTATACAGTAAGTATGAAAATTAATTGTTCCCTTAACCCATTAAATAGTAGCGCCTATAAATTTATGTTACTTCTTATGAGTTTTAAATATTATTATGTCATCATAAAATATCATTAAGTTAAAACCAAAGAGGTGGTGAAATGTGAAGAGAACGATATTGAAGTGAGAAAATTGTCTTAAATAAGTTAAAAGTATAAGAAGAGGGGGATAAACAGACAAAAATAAAAAAAAGGGGATTACGTAAAAACAATACAGAACAAGAAACTGAAGGTGTTGACATTTTTAACACAAGCACACTTATAAATAAAAATTATGCGAAAAAGAAAAACACGGGGAATCAAATCCTTTAAAAGAAAATGGAGAACAGAAAACATACTTAAAATGAAAAAGATTCTATTTCTCATTTTGTATGCAAACGATATTGTTATATTTCCGGTTCCATAAATAAATCATATCATCCCCCTCTTTTTTTATCTACTTACCCTTCGACAGAAAAAGAATAAAAAAAAAGTCGTTCACTTCTTAACGACAATTCCACTTTATATTCACTACATTTTATATTTAATTGCCTAATCGCAATGTTACTCTCAACTCAACAACATGTTTCGGGATAAAAAAAGATTATGGTTTTTGTAGTAACACTTACTTCTCTTGTTTTGGTTTTGAATCGATTTCATTTAAACTAAATCAAATTGCTTGAGTGATAGAAGTGGTAAATAATATTTGATTTTTTAACCAAAATACTGTGAACGAGGTTTTATAGAAAAAAAATTGTAATTTGGGAATTCTCCACAAACGTAAAATGCGTAAGATGCTAAACGCATACGTGAACACATTTGTATTTTAAGGGTGTCATTTTGCAGTCAATGAAATATGACTTATGTTTGTTTAAAAGTTAGACAATGTCTCAACAGACACATATATTTTTTTTATTCTTCCTCCACCTCCACCTCAGACACCATAACACAACCCGTATTTTATGTATATACGCATCGCATTTATTTGAACTTTTGTTTTCTTGTTTTTTTTCTTATTTCATTTGTTTACCTTTCCCTCTCGTTTTTATTTTTTTTTTTTGCTGCTGTTTCGTGGCCGGATAGAGTGTGAGAAAAAGGTAAGAAGGAAGACTGGTTTGATAGTAGGATTGTATACTGAGGGAAGTTTTGATGGGAAAGGGAATACATAAAAAAAAGGTGCTTCCTTTTTATTTTGGATTGATGTCGCGATTTGGTTGCACTTGAAGTGTCTGTTCTTTGTCGATGTTTTTTTCCCTGTGTATCAGTAAGATATGGAAATTTTAAGTTTTTTTTTTCATGCTAAAAAATTCTGTTAAAATTGAGATAAAGTATTCAGAAAAAATTCTTATCTTTCTGTTCATGGTTCTTCTTATTTTGATGCTTAATTGAATGTTCTTTGCTTTCACAAGTTTTTGAAAATTACGTAATTATCCCCACAGATGGAAATAAAATCAAATAATAGAAAATTTTGTTTTGATAAGTAAGAGAGCCAACGCCTCAATCACTCATCCCCCCTGACAAATTATCTCATTCATTTTACTTCTTTCGCAATTGTTTCATTCATTTATTTTATGATTTTTTTCTTATTTTTTTTCAAACGTTGAAATTTGTGTTTTCTTTTCTTTCTTTTTTTTGTCATGTTTTTCCCTCAATTTTCTCCATGTTTATCTATGCGTCTTCGTTTTTTTTTTATTTTATCTTATTTTTGATGGGTGTATTTTATGAAGTGACATCGAATATTTTTTTACAAACATCACAATTTTCTCGTATAACAACACATCTGTGTGTGGGTGATGGTGATATAGAAAAGGAGATGGGCTGTATTTTTTTGTTCTTGGCGTAAGGTGCGGAATTTGAGTGTTTTCTTTTCGTTTGAGTGAAATTTTTTTTAAGAATCTAAAATGATTTTCTTCTTTAAGCTGATAATTTTTTTTTCTTTCCATTTTTGTTTTTGTTTTTTTTTTCTTGCTTCTTGAGAATTCTTCTTTTCTTTTTTTGCTGATTCTTTTTGATTTTCTGTTTTTCAACCCGAATATCTGAAGTACCGATATCAAAAAAGAAAATGTTTCTTTATAAAATACTATTTGATTATAAATTATTATTGTCATCTTAACTTAATATTCTAAAGATAGGTTTACAAGGGTTTTTTTTTTGTCTATTTTTAGTCGTTTTCATATTTTTGTGGTGGGCCAAAGGGTCGTTCGCCTTTATTTTCCTGATGAAATTTTTTTATTTAATAAAAATATTCCTTTCGATTTCATAGTTTTTTTATTCTTCCTCTCTTCTTTTGCCCACAGTTTTGTATTGATTTAATCTTTTTCCTTTTCTTTTTACGTTTCATTTTTCTTTCTTTTTTACGTCGAGACATTTTTCTTTACACGATTTTTCTTCTTTTTTTTTTGGACAGTCTTTTGTCATTCTTGTCTCTTTGAAAAGATTTTTTTTTCTATTTTCTTTTTGTCGAGACATTTGTCCTACTCGTTCCTTTTCATATTCTTTTTTGTCTTGTCAGTTTTTATTATTAAGTATTTTTTTTTACAGAACTTACATAAATTGGCCACCCATGTGTCAAATGTCAATTCATAAACCCTTTTTCATTATTTTGTTATGAAGCGCCATTAAAATCATTGGTTGGTCCCTTCAGGGAGGTAATTTAGAAATAAAATTTAATTGCTGCTTGTCGTCTTTTTTTGTTGTGATTTCTTAATGCTGGCTGGATACTAAAAATGTGCTAATGTTGAATTTTTATATCTTTTTATGATGATGATGATCAAACATTAGCTATTAACAGCAACAAATATTAACAACATAACAACAACAACAGCAGTAATAAACGGAAAAAAAAATGAGTTAAAGAATGAAAGAAGAAAAAAAAATCTGTGTAAAAATCAACGAACTGAAAATCTTAACAATTTAATCTTGATCATGACTTGGCTCAGTTCATTTGGAAGTCTTAAGAAAAAAAAAAGAACATCGGTATCGTCATCATGTGCGAGTGTGTTGTGTGTGTGTATTTGTGCGAGAATATCTTCACAATCTTTTTATCTCTTTTTCAAATTTTTTTCTATTCTCCTTCTCCATTTATTCTTTTACATAAAGAAGAAAAATTAAATCGTTTCAATTTTAAAATAAATAAATCTTTAAAAGAATCCAAAACGATTTTCTTTACAAGAACAACAAAAACAAATACAACAATAAAAATCTATTAAAAATCTATTAAACTCATACGAGAATGGCTAATCTATTTTATTTCTTCAAGAACAGAAGTCTAGAAAATAAATTTTATTCTTTTCTCTAACTGTGTCTGGCTGTTTGTGTGTGTGTTTTTCTCAGTATTTCAAGTATAAAATATATCAGGATATAAAATGTACTACATAAAGGAAGGAAAAGAAGAGGGACCAAAAGCAAAAGTAAAAATAAGAAATGGTTATTTTTATTTACCCAAAACCAAAGAAGAAGACGAAAAAAAGCAAACACACTCAAATCAAATCACCTGTTACCTTCAATTGAGTCTACGATTTCGTATATCTTTACATACTTACCTAGGTATTACCTTCCTACCTATCTATCTACTTATTTTATATAATAAAATATTGTATGTATCTTCTAACACCCTTCTTCACTCCATTTATTATTCTCCTTCACTATCATGAAACCAAGATATAAAGAATATAAAAAATATTATCAATAAGTAAATACAAATCTTCAGAAGAAAACCAACCCAATTCACCACTCTTTTCTTCCTCCTTCTTGTTCCACACCCGCCACACTCTCCTTTTATTTTATTCTTATTTCTTTTTTTTTGCCCACGCATGTTTTGAAGTGATTTCCTTAAGGCTTTCAATAATCAATCTAAACAAGTCAAGCAAAGTTGAAGTTGAAGTATTTTCTATTTCACTTTTTCTCTCTTTTTTTGATTTTTTTATGCTTGAACTTCTTCTCTTGAATTTTCTTCTCTTCTTCTTCTTCAAGTGATTTCGGGAATATACTTTTCTTACTTGTATGTCACATGTGTACGTGTGTGTTTGGCTTTCATTACAGTTAAAAGACGAATCGTAAAATTGCGAAAAAAAAATGATTATCCTGATTTTAAAATTTTCACTTGATCAACATTTTCCCCCCTTTTTTCTTTAAATTAAATTGATATTTTTTATTCAATAAAAGGAGCAAAACTCATTAAAAATGAACTGTGAAAAAACTAATAAATAGAAATAAATTCAATAAAATATAGAAAATTGTCATCATGTCCTTCTCTTTCTTTCTCTTTGACACTCTTTGTCATTCTTTCGAAAAAGATTGTGAAATGTAATGAAATAAGAAGAAATATTTTTATATCAGTTTTCTGCTTGTCCTCCCTCCGCCTCCCACATAATACTCCCATTCATATTAAAAATTGTGATTCCTCTAGAGAAACATAGAAACCCTGTTCTTAGTAAATATATTTTGTCACAAATTATTTATTCAATTTAAATTGTTAAATTTATTTCTCTTTTGAGACTATTTTGTAGTCCTGTATTTTTAAAGTCCTCTTGTTTTTTTTTTGTTTGTTTTCTGAAAAAATATACAATAAAAAAAAAATAGAACAGTTACAACAATAAAAAGGAGTAAGGATGAAACAATCCTATTAATAAAGTATTGATTTTATCTATTTGTTCATCGTAAATTGTTGTATGTTTTTTTTCCTCCTTGTTGCTTGTTGTTTCTCTATAATCATTTATTTTCTAAAACAATGAAGAAAAATCCCTTTTCTATAACGAATAATATTTCTAAGAATTCACCCAATTTACTGAACATTAGTTTTGCTTTTGGATCTGTAAAACTTTTATAACGAATTTCTTCGATATGTTGAACTTTATTTTTAGGCCAAACTTAAACTAAATGCTTTATTTATTTTAATCACTAGAATTATACAGCAACAATAATGTTCAAACAATTGAAGAGGAGGAAGTAGAAAGATATCTTATCGTATGTATTTATTTAGTTGAAAAGAACTAGAAGAAAAATAAAAGAAAGGAAAAAAAATTCTCAGAAAAACAAAAACAAAAAACCAGATGAAGTTATTTCTGTAAAAATAATAGAATATTATTTTGCGTGTTTTTCTTGTTTGCTTTGTTATTGTTGTTATTGTTGTTATTATACTTTCTTCTTCTTTTTTCTTTATTAATTGAAAAAGAAAGGGAAAACAAAAAAAAAATCTCTTTTTGATGATGAAAAAATAAAAGAAGTGGAAATGGAGCAGATAAATTAAAGGAAAATTGGCTTGAATCCATTATAGTTTGATCCTTTTTTTTATTCTTTTTTTTAGTTGAATTGTTTTTGATGGTTTGAATTAAAACACAGAACAAAGCAGAACCGAGTGAAGATCAATGAACATTGTTATTTGTACATTTTGTTCTTGTTCTTGTTCTTGTGTGACTTTGTGAAAGACTGATAATATCTTCTTAAATGAAACAATAAAATAATAAAAGAAAAGAAAAGAATTGAATAGACATCCGGTCATCTCATCTCTATTTGATATTTTCATTGAACCAATTTCTGAAGATTTCTTTCATTTCTTTGACTTTTGTTGACTTATTTTTTTTTTGTTTAGATTTTTCTTTTAGTTTCGTTTAGTTTCTTCATTTCATAAGAATTGTCAATTTGTCAATTTTAAAATTTAAAAAAAAAAAGTTCTTGATGGGAAATTGAAATGTTCCAGACATTTTCATTAGATTAGGATTTCCAAGATAAAATTTCTATAGGTATAAAGAATGCAATTGTTTTTCTTCATGAATGCACATTTAGGAACAATCTTTAAAATAATATTTTTTTTTGCTGTGTTTCCACACGATTGAACATTCTCAATTTAATATTATCTCAGATGAATCATCAAATTTAAAGAAATCAAATTAAAAAAAATGTATCTTTAGAAAATAATTTTAATTAAAGAGAAATAATATTTTTCGAAAATTGTTTTTTCATCCAGTTTTCCCTTTTTCTATAAATTAACTCAGATAAATATCAATACAGAAAAGTCAATTTGTAAATGATGTTGAGTGAAAAATTGGAACGAAACAAGAAAATAGAAAAGAAGGAATAAAAAATATCCTTGACATTTTTTTACCATCCTATTTCTTCTTCTTATTTTTCATACGAAAATAAAAAACGATCAAATAATAAAAATATTTCACTTGAATGAATTCAGAGAAGTAAAAAAAAAGCAAAACTGGAAATGGAAAATTCGAGGGAAAGTCTTTTTTCTTATTTTCTTTTTATTTTTTTTCATGACGACAACAGAATGAAAAAAAAAGAAGAGAAAACTCGACCGCAGGAAAATATAAATAAAAAAAAGAAGAGAAAATGACAATTGAAAGAAAAAGAAAAAAAATGCGTTCAAGAAAGAAAAAGAATAAAAAAAAGAAAATGGAAAATTACACAAATAAGGCATCCTCTCCACTATGAAAAACCCATCAAAAAAAAAATGTAGAGCAAAAGGATTTTCTATTTTTCTGTCGTTAAAATGAAAATGGGAAAAATATGAATATTTTTCTTTCTTTCTTGATTTTTAATGCAAATCGTAAACATGATTTTTCTTTATTCAACCGAAATGAGAAAAACTGAAAAGGAGAAGGAAGGAAAAGGATTTGTTCACTTTTTTGAACCAATAACAACACACAACAACAACAAATGGTATGTAATTTCACGTGATTATGTTGACAGGGATTTCATTTTTATTTTCATTTGTACGTAGTAGATAGTTGCAAGACATGAGAATTGGTGAATGAAACGGAAGTTTAAATTGGTTGAAATCTAAGGAAAAAAGATGGGTTGGGAGTAAAAATGGACAATAGAAAAATGTATCTAAGTATGACCAATTGTTCCATCCAAATTTCACTCTCCCTCTCTTTTTCTGCTTCGCTATTTTACCTTTTTTTGTGTTATTACTTATTATTATTTTACCTAAGCTTTCACATAAAAAAATACACCAAACACACTTTGTGTTGTTGTTACCCTCAGAACGTACTATACCAATTGTCGCAATTATAATTTCATTGTAAGCGTTCCTTCTCCCCATTTATATCTATTTCTCTCTTTCATTCCTTTTTTTTGTCTTCTCTCCTCCCCACAAAAAACACAAACTTCATCAACAGGAGGGTTTTTCTGGGATGCGGATTACTCTCATCTAATGTTAACCAAAAGAAAAATAAGGTGTTTTGTTCTTCTTCTTCCTCCTCTTTAATTTTTCTTTTTCGCTTTTTTTTTTGGGTCTATAATTTATAACCGCAGTAAGAACATTAAGAGGATGTTTTAAGGATGTTTTTTTTTTTCATTTGGTATGGCTGGCGTTATTTTACACTAAGATGAAAAAAGAATGAAGAGAAGAACTAAGTCAAACAAGGTAAAGTGGAGGAATATTCTTCTGTTTTTTTTTTTTATTATTTTGAATTGTGGGGAAAGGTGAAAAAAATTGAAAAAAAAGAATGTAGACTCATATAATCTGACAATTAAAATATAAATTGGTATTTGAAAAAGTTGGGTAGTAGAGAGTTTGAGATTTCAGTTGAGTAGAGGGGATCAGTAGCAAAAAAAAAAAAGGGAAACTCTAACGAATATATTGTCGATGGAATGAGAGGTGACAGACAAAGAGGGTAATTTTTTACATTTTTCTTTTTCATTCCTTTATTTAATTTTTTCTTGCAATAAAACATTTACGTTGTAAAAGAGAAAAAAAGAAAAATAATGATCTAAAGTATTCTTGTTTTTTTTTTTGGTAATTAAATGCGAAGTGAAAGGATGTTGCGTTTTTTTCAGGCTCTTCTCTTTAACACTTTTTAATTAATTTAAATTATTAATAATTATAATTATTATGATAATTATTTTTTCTCTTAAGATCAGGAATATTAAACTCTCAGGCTCAGGGGTTATCATTTCATTTGTAAATTTCAGTTATTTATTATTTATTTATTTATTCACCTATAGGTATGTTTACCGAACAGCCAAGCACAAAAAAAATCTGTTTTTTATTGCTTTAATTAAGTAGGAAGTGGAGAAACAAACAAAAGATTAAGGAATCCATTTTTATTTATACGTTTCTTAATATTCGCGAATTTGTTGAACAAAGAAGTTAATTTTCGCGGTTTGATATCGAAAAAATATGATTTTTTCTATTTTCTATTGTTTTGTCAACTTCGAAAGAATATATTTTGTGAAATGAGTTTAGTGGGGTGAATTTTTTATTTTAATTAGTTTCTACTGAAATTTAGGTTTTTTTTTCTTGAACAAAAATAAATTGACATAAAATGACGCATTGCTGGATATTTTCTGTTGTTGTTTTATTATCTTACTGTCAAATCACAATTAGTTTTGTGTAAACAAAAGGAAAGACGAAACACTGTCATATGAAATTGTAATTTTCAATTGTTTATTGTTATATTTTCTTCGTTACATTAATTTAGAAAGGGGGCATTAAAAACCGAATAAATTTAGGGAATAAATTCTATTATCACCCTAAGGCCCATAAACTTCAACTATAAAATAATAAAATTTTAGGATTAAAAATAAAATTTATTCGTGATGATGTTAACTGATAATCTAAAGAACGATAACGATTATTTAAGTTACGATTTTTTTTATATAGACAGAAAATTCCTATAAGATTACAATCAACAAGAAATCAACGAGTAAGTAATTTAAATATAAAACTATTTAAAGTTTACTACTGTTTTTCTATGTTGAATAAAACCAGAACCATTTTAAAGTAATGTATACAGCCCCGTATTTCGTTCGATATTTATTTCACCTAACAAGAATTTTTTTTAATTCTCTTTAAGCGACATTAAATGAAGAAAATTTTTATTTTATCAATTAGACGTCAATGGTTCATATTTCTCATGCATAAATCCGGGACTGAATGTAGAGGTAATTTTCTTTACATCATGTCTCATATTCTTGACTTTATCAAATTAAATAATCTTTTAGGAGGGCGTCACATTTACTATTAAGTCTGAAATAATAATTATATTTTTTAAACATTGATTCGACATAACTACATTTTGTTTATTTATTGTGACATTTAATGTGTAATAACGACAACATTGTATAATTTACTTAATAATGTTGACTTCATTTTTTATTTTAAAACAATAAAACTTTCTAGACTGGACTTATTGTTTTTCTTTTGTTTCTTTTTCTGTTATCAATTGTAACTAATTTCTTTAATATGCATCATAAAATACAGGAAAATTATTGTTTGTTTGTTGGTTTACTTAACTGATATCTTATCAATCGTCAGTGTATAATGATTGTAATTTATTATACGTTGAATTTATGTTCTCGCCATTTATGATAGTGTGGTAGTGTAAATTTTTTGTAATTATCATAAATCGTGTAAAAGTCATTTCACTAAAGTTTGTTCTTTAATTTTTCTATTGCATTTTCTTCTCGATTATTTTTATTTTTAGGATTTTTCCACAAATTTGTACCCAGAAATCAGCAAACGGAAAACAGATAACTTTGCTTCGTAAAATGCCTTTTTCCCCCTAACCCGGAAATATTTTAAGCGAACTTTATTTATAAATGTGGCAAAAAGAGTCTTATATAATTTCCTTTTTGGTCATCCTCCATGTCCATCTAATGGTTTTTTATATTTTTTGTTGATGTTAAATTTATTTTATGTTCTTCATGGATGAGATGAGATTACTCTTTACTGATTGGCAGTCATCACATATAAAATACATTCAATCTGTATTTATTATTTAAAAAACAGCAGAGGAATCAAATTGTTTATTATTTTATTATGTTTATTATAAGTGATAACTGAGAAAATTCTAAATGGGGATGGTTTAACATTTTATACCCTAAGCGAGAAGACACCATCAAAAGTTGAAAGTCAATAGATTTCCCATTTATTATTTCCTATCTTTCGCTTCATTTCTCGTTCCTACTAATCAAAGCTATACTAAAACCACTTCACTCAATTTGAAATGATCCTCAATACAACAAATTCCTCCTCCTATCCCTTTCCTCGTTCCGACTATATTATATTTTTATTCACTCAATCCTATTTTTATTCAGACAAAACATTTCCTGTAATATTTGAAAGAAAGAATGAAAATAGAGAAAATGTTTTTGTTTTTCCTTTTTCCTTTTGTTGTTGGTATTGGTTTGGCCATTTGTTATGCTTTCTATATTCTGTAATAGAGAATGTCGACGTATCCATGTAGACGACATAGGTACAACTCAGAAGAGTTCGTGGAAAACAAAAAAAATCTATAAATTGAATAGAGACAAAAGACGGGGGGAAAAAAGTAAACTAAACAAAAATACAAATACAAAGACAAAAATAGGAAAAAAAACGTAACCAACCCTTAAAAAGATAAATGTCAAAAATTGGTATAATAATAATGCACTCTAGTAAATTTAATAATACACTTAATAAGTAAGGGTGATTTTTCTGTCAGCTTTTTTATAAAATTGAGAATGACAATAGTCGGTAGTATAATGCATTTGCGTTTTTTTCCCCTTTTTATTTATTTGTTTGTTTGGATTGTCTGTTTTTTTTTTCTATTTTTGTTTTATGGACTCAATTTTATTTAAGGCAGGATAAAATTTTTTTGATCACACATCTACTTAAATTTATTTTTAAACCATTTCGACCGTTAGCATTTTGAAGCATTTTCAATTCAAATTCTTACAAATTGAAAAAATTTAGTTCCTGGCCTTTAAATCAGTTTATTCTTAAATCCAAATTTTAGATTTAGATTCTAAAACATAACTAATAAACAGCATAGTATTCGTCAATAATAAATTCAATTTTACAGTAGAGTCGAATTTAATAATTCCGAGTAAATAAAAATAAATAACACATTTTGTTATGATATACAAAATTTTTCAGTTTACATTAATATTATTAAATAATAATTAAATGGGTGTTTAGTTTAGTTATTATTTTTGAATTGTTGTACGTGACTACGAATTTGATAAAATAGAATCCCCTTTTCCTTTTACCCTCACAGTTTATCAATATTATGACAGTCAAAATATACAAATGTTCATACTTATTTATATTCACAAATTCAAAATTATCTAAGCTACTATAATAATTTCTCTATCTCTGTCTCTCTTTTACAGGAAAGGCATTTATTTTAAAAAATTGACATACATTAATCTGAATAGAATCAACCCATATCAACTTTATTATTATTAACACTATTGCATTAATGTTACGATAATTGTTATGCGTATGAAGGTTTCACTATAACTGAATTGATTGTCAAATTTTAATATTTACATCTTCAAGCAATGGTTCTTCCATGAACCCACCATCATCATTATCGACATTATTGTTTATAAATTTTTATATGGATTTATTTCCCTTTCTCTTTATGTTTTGCTCTCTCACAAATTTTTTTATAAAATTTATCATCAAAACATTATTTTTTGTTCATTTCTCATATTTTTTTCTTCTTGAATGAATAAAATTAAAATTTATGAAAATAATCTCTTATATTTTCCTGTTTATATACCATTTTTTCTCTTCAAAGATGATTAATCATCAAATCTCCTGCCTTGCCTGGATATGACCGTTTCTGTGGTCTGTTTTTCATATATTTTCCCCAAAAAATATTTTTTTTTTGTTTATTTTGAATTGCAAAAATTTTTAAAAGAAAAAGCAATAAAGATGAATCGTCATTTTTTTCTTATTTTGTTTTCTATTTTTTCTTTTTTTGTCTAATTTTTATTTTTCTTCCACAACGATAACCCAGTTTTTTTGCACCAATATTTTACTATAACAAAATTCATTTAATAAAAACTGAAATTATGGAGATAACAGGTTTAATCGTCTAATTAAATTTACCTACTTACTTAGATTGAATTATTCCAGTATTAACAGTGTGGTTAAATTATATGTTATCTCTCTGTTGGATTAAGATTAAACGTCATTAGTTACACATACAATCACATAAGCCTCGGGTGTCAATTCTATTAAAGTGACAAAAAAATTTATTTTTTTTAAATACCCCAGTTCATCATTTTTAAACACCCTTGACGACACCCTAGAGACTTAAAATTCGAAAAACAAAACAACAAAAACATTATTTACGAGAAATCACAAGAGAGAGATTTTTTTTTTTATTTCTATGTACGGTCTACGGTCTGTTACTTTTCTCCTATTTTTCTACACAATATAACCCATTTGTTTTGTTTTAAATCATGCGTCCAGTTTATTACGTTTAGTAAATGTTGTATAAGTATTTAGTTCAGTTCAAAATGTTAGTCTTAAGGGGCCTTCTCACTTCATCATCAAAATTTTTTCGTCATAAAATAACAAATCTTGTTTTCTTTTACATAAAACGACAATGTTGCAATTGTTTTGTATTTGAATTATATACTTACTTCTTACAACATTTATTTAACAAGAAAACAAATATTAATTTTTATACCATTCAAACCAAGAGGCAGACATAATTGTGGTATACTCAGTCATACACACACACACACATACATGCAAACATAGTACATACATTCTATGTAACTGAAATAATTTCATAATAAACAATGAAACGATGTATGAAAATTGAAAAGGTAAGAATTGTTATAATCACAATAATTACAAAAGTGGTAAATAAAAGATAGTTTTGCGCACATCAACAAATCATTAATTCTATTTGTAATTTTATTTAATCTGTTTGCATCATTACTTAATACTTTAATTACTTTTTTAAAGAAGAAAGTGTTTTTTATGATTTTAATAAAATTAAAATAAACAAGAAGAGAAAAAATGTGATTATAATTTGTTTTGAAAAAGTGAAACATTCAACAGTTTATTTTCTGTGCATACTAAAAAAAATTGTTTGGTCTGTGAAAAGTCCAGGACTGTAATAGTGAACAACCAGTATCTTAGTTGTCAGAATTTTCAATGAATTAACCGAATTTTTGTTAATTTCCTTTTCTCTTTTTATATATATTTTATTGTTGCACATTCATACTTTTTTTTTTAAAACTAATTCTAGAGATTTTTTGAAAATTTTTTCATTCAAAAATATTAAAATTTGAAAAATGCTCACATTGAATTAATTAATAATTAAATTTTATCAGAATCGTATTTAATTTCCTCATTACTTATTTTTCGTTGAAAGGAAATTCTATAAATATTTACATTTTCTCTTTATGTTTTATTTATAAACATTGAGATATGCGATAATTGCGCTATGTCACTGTACCCTTTTATTCCTTTTAAGGGAGATCACACAATCAACGTATAAATTTTATAAAAAACAAAAAAAAAAGTCAAACACACACAAAAGATAAAACATCCTGAAGTTTATTCAACTTATAAATATGTGAGAAGATAAAAGAAAAGAAACCAAAAACAACGACAAGAAATAAGAACAAAAAAAATGTCATCATTCTATAAAAAAAAAACACACACAAGACAGAAAATCGACAAATTTACTTCATAGTATATTTTTTTTTATCAAAAGAGAAATAAAATTCCAAACAACAGAGAAATTACAACATTTTATAGATTGATATTCAGTATTCAGTGATGAATTGGGATTATGATTGAACGATGGGGTTAACCACACAAAAACTTTTTGCACCCACTGATTGCACATTACAAAAGTTTCACACAGATTCACAAAGATTGAATAAAGTTTCGATTGTTCTCGGTTTTCATAACAATTTTCAGTTGATCTTAGATTATTGTTCTTTACAACGATGCATTCTATTGTTCTCTCTTTTGTTGCGGATTAATTATTTTCATTGCAGAACGATTAAGGGACTTTATTTATTCATTAATTATTCAAAGCGTAAAAGCTTGAAAATTCTTTAAGAAAAACAAACTTTCTGTAAGCATTAACCCGTTTAAAATTTTATATCGAAGGTGATGGAGTATTTTAAAGAACAAAGTTAATTTACATAAAGAAAAAGGATTTTTATTTAACATAAGATTAACTTGGTACTTGCTACTTGGATCCGGTATTTAGTGAAGAAATAAAAAAATAAATTTTAAATCTTTATTTTAGTCATCTAATTCGATTCTGTTTTATTCATAAAATAAAGAATATAAAGGTGAATAGTGTTTCAATAAATATTTTGCTAAAACAAACCAGAAACACCAAAAGGAACAAAAACATGTCAATGCCCTTTTTTTATTACCTCACCATAATAATAACAACAACTAAACTTTATAGTACACATATCCCTTTATGGGAACAGAATGAAATATATGGAATGGATGGATGGATGGATGAAGGAACACGATTGCAATTTATTTATGCGAATATATTTTTTACAACAAATAAAAATATAAATAAATATATAAAAGCACGTCAACGTTTATTATAAATTCAAAAGTCTCAGTGCCTCTGAAACTTGTCCAGTAACCGCATCAATCCACTTTTAATGTGAAATATTTATCTTAGATTAAATCTAAGTTTAGATTAAATCTGCACAGTTTGAGAACCAACGACATAGGTAGTCGTAATGTTAACGTAAACGTAAACGTAACAATAATATTTATATTATAAAATACTTGTTTTTTTTTCCTTGTAAATAAATGAAAGATTTATTCCATTTATGAGCATCGCATAGTTGACCACATAAAATCATTATTATTTTTCCTGTATGGTTTCTTTACTTCTTCTTTTCTCCTCTACCATCTTCCATCATCATTTGTTCAACTCTGTAAATCATTGTAAAAGAATAAAGTACACACACACACACTAAAAAGGCGAGTAAAGAGAGAAAAATATTATGGAAAAATTTTCAAAACGGGAATGCTTTATTTCATTACTTCAATCATTTTTCTATCTCACTCTTTCTCACTTCACTTCTCTTTTCTTTATTTATTTATCTTTTTTTTTTATTGAAAAAAGAAGAATAAAAATTGGTTTAAATTAAAAACTTGTCTTTACCATAAAATAAAAGTTCCATCATCTAACCAACTTCTTACAATTTTTACCCTCTTCACTTCACTGGCTTAACCACAAGACGTAAAAGAAAATTTGTTGTGACATTTTTCATATGAAACAAAAGAAAAATTGGCTAATCGGTTCTTTTCTAATAAACATTTTATTTTCTATCAAGAAGCTAGTTTTAGAAAGGGAAGGAAGAAGAAGACGGAAATATGAAAAGTTTTATTTTTATTTGTTCAGATTTTGATGGGGAATGATTTGAATTTTTGAATTTATAAACAGTAGAAGGTATGAGAATTTTCTGAAATAATAAGTGTAAAAGCTTATTAAAGCTTATTTTTATTGATTGTTTTATTAAATTTAATTTTTCTTTCCCCTTTTAAAGTTCTTAATTCTCTCCATCAAATTTTGGCTTCGTATAATTTTATCCGATTATTTGCTTTGGGAGAAAAGGCGATCAATTTTTCAATTTTTTCTTTATGGAAGTAGAATTAGACGAAAGTTTTCTGTTAATTAATTTTCTACAAATTCATACAATTCATTGGAGAAATTAGAATTTCCGTTTTGTTTATTCTTTAAAACAAGAATTTAAAATGAATTTTTGATTGGAAAAATTCTCGCGTATGTTTCCCAAATAATGAAAATGTGAAACAGTCAAAAAGAAAATTGAATTATATGAAATGAAACAAAATAAAAAGGATTTAAAATAAAAATCCAATTTTAGTATAATTCAAAAAATAAATCAGGAAAAATTTACAATTCAAAGGAAAATCTTTTTTTTTCTATTCTTCAATTCATGAAAAACAAAATGTTGAAATATTATTTCAATGTTTTACATTTTATACTTTAAGTCAAGGTTTTAAGTCTAGTGTCTTTATGAAATTCATTTAAGTCAATAACGAACAATAACAACAATTGCAAATCAGTTGTGGTGTATTTGCCCTCTTACCACAAATAAAAAACCACATCATCATCATACACCCCTTTTGGCCTTTTATCCTCTGTCTGTATCTTTAACCTTAAGGCATTTTCTATACAATATTTTCTATAAGGAAAATAATAATATATATACAACAACAATAAAAACGAGAGAAATAAAGTACTAATAGCGAAAAAGACAACAAACGAAACGTTATTAAAGGAGAAAGAGATAAAAATCAACTAAAACATTTTATTATTATTTTTTTACTTGCAATTTATTTTTATAAATAAAAAAATATAAAATATAAAATAAATTGAATAGACATTTTGACTTTGCGTGTGAAAAATGCATTAAAACATGAGTTTTCCATTATTTTTTTTCTTTATAAATATTGTTTGTTAGTGTTGTTGTTGATTTGTGTTTAAATTTTTTTTTTACGTTGCTTTTTTGTCGCCGACTTTATTATTATTATTTTCCTGAATGAATTTTTTTTTGTTTTTACCTGTCTAATTTATTTGTACAAACTTAACTATTAGTTTGTTTTATAATTTGATTCGTCAAATATATTTAATTATAGAAAATTATGCGTGTAAATCATATCTGAATTTAACTTTTTGTTAACTTTATAATTTTGTGTGATGATCACAGGAAGTAGACACAAAAAAAAAAGTTGATTCGCAATAAAAACAAGAACGGTATTTTTCTCTCGTTATTTCCCCTCATTCTTTTTCTTTCGTGTACCCGAAATAATCTTTTTTGATCTTCGATAACTCTTCGATAAACTAAAAGTTGATATATTTTATATGTTACTTTTTTTTTTATTTATTCCCTATTGTTGCAGCTTTTATTGTATTACCTCAATACTCAACACACGAATTTAAATCGCAATCTAAAGATTTATCATTTTTTTGTCAACTTTAGATAGAAAATGCCCTTATAAAAGAATCGAAACATAAGAGGATCAATTTTTGTTATTTTCTTTTCTTATTTGATGGTTTTATTTTTTTTAACCCCAAATTGTAACAACAACATTGGAATACAAAAAAAATATAAAAAAATATGGAAATTGGATGAAATTCATGAATTTATGTAAATTATTTGGGGAAGAAACAATTTTTTTCGGTTTATGGGAAATTTTCTGAAATTTCTACAAACGAAAAATGGACAACGAATTTTGTCGGTTCGTTTAGTTTAGTTGATCGGTTGGGCAATTCATAATGTCTCTTTATCCGGGATATCCTATTTTGTCATTGATGATATGATTGTGTAAATGGTTGTGTAAGTGGAGGTTTTTTTTTCCTACAATTTGATTTTATTTTCATTTTTATTTTTGTCCATTTTCCTCAATTTTCCTTATTTTTTCTCATATTTTTTTTTTGTTAAAGTAAAAAAACAAAGAGACAAAAAAGCAAAAACAGATAAGCCAAATAAAACAAAAAAAAAACTATATTCTATTTTTATGTCTTTTTGGCACGAAATTTGTCACTAGAAAAAACAAACAAACAAAAACAGAGACAAAAAAAAAACGAAGGAAAACAGAAAAATCCAATTCGAAATTCAAACATGCGAAAATCAAGTCCTATTACAGTTTGGGGGTAGAGGCAATGGGGATGCTTAGAAAGTAGTAGAAGTAGGATTTGGGTGTTTGGGTTGTTAAAGGGTGAATGGTTAAAAGAAACGTATAGTTTTCTGTAATATGATTTAGATTTCAGATTGAAGAAAATGAAAATGTATATGGAAAACACAATGAACATTTTCCTTTTCCTTTTATTTTTTCTTTTTTGTTTTTGTTCTTATTTACATTTCTCGAATTATTTATATCCTATTTAGTCATTCTTTTGTTTTGTTTTTTTTTTATGGAAATAATAAAATAAGAAGAAAAGGTTAAACACATTTTGTTTAAGCAAAAAAAGGAAGAAAAAATCTCTAGTGAAAGAGAAAATTGTTTAAGAAAATTACGCAAAAGGACAGCAAAATGGAAATACTTTTTCTTTTACTTATAAAAAAAAAACGGGAAAAAGCAGCGAGGAACATGAATCTCGAAAAATTGAACTTAATTCTAAAGAACTTTCGAATTTTTAATAGAAGTGAAGAATAGAAATCGGAGAAGAACATTTTAATTGATTTAAATGTCTGATTTAATTCACTGCCATTTAATTTTTTATGGCAAACCCTTTGAAATCTTTGTACCTATACGTTTTTATTCAAGACAACTGACAAGACATTCTTAACCCATTTATTTATTTTTTCTTCTTTTTAAATTTTTTTTAAAGCTTCATTCGTGTTTCACCTTTAAAATGTTACGCTAATAAAACAACAACAACAACAAAGGGAAAAAGAAGAAATAAAAATAAATCAGTGAACTGAACTCAACTGAACCGAAATACGAAAATGTGCGTTTTTTTTATTCTACTTTTTACCTTTTTCTTTTGGTTGCGCGATTTTTTTTTACTAGAAATTTCTTTTCGTTTTTTATAAAAGAAAAAAAAATTATTAAGTAATTTTGTTGTTATTGTTGCTTCTCGTTCCTTTAAACGTTTTCTTTTTTTCTCTCTTTTTTTTAACGTAATAATCATAATTTTACTTGACGACACAACAGACGACTCGACTACACTACTCTGACAAAAAACCAAAAGCAGACAAAAAAAACAAAGCGAAACAATAAAAATAAACAAAATAAAAAAAATGAAGAATTGTTCAAGCGCGTCAAATTATTTACAAAACAAAAAAAAAACGCGATGTTTTTGTTCCAACGACAAATTTTTTTTTGTTGTGCAAATTTATTTAATCAGTTTTTTATTTATATTTTCGAATGCAAATTTCAAGTACATACTTACACTACACACACACACACCGTCGTCACACTGGCATATTTATGTGACGGTTAAATTTAACAATTTTTTTTTAATCAAACATTTTTTTAGGTTGCATGTTGAATGGAAGAAGACGAAGAATAACTTACCACGAATCAATTTTGGAATTTCTTTCTTTTAACGCATTTCAAAGGTACTTATTTAAGTACAGAGAGAATTTTTTTTTTTTGTTGTTTTATTTGTTGAAAGGAATTTTTTTACATGCCGCTTTAAAAAATAATTTTTTAAAGGCACCCTTAATTAAGAAGGTTTATGTAAAGTTTATTTGTTAAAAATTTCAATGACAAATTTTTTTTCGAGACGATTTTGTTAGTGTTGTTCATTACGAAATTCTTAATTTCATTAATCTTCAGACTGGGAAGAAATTCTTCAAAAGTGCCCTTTAAATATTTTCAGATTTGATCTGAATCCAAAAAAAAAAATTCATCTGATTATTCCCTTTTGCTCTAAAAGATTTAATTTTCACTCAAATTATCTAAGAGACTTTAAACAGTCTCGACATTAAAAATAATTTCGTTACTCTTGTATGATCTAATTCTGATCACCCAAATCATAAATAAAACTTTGTACACATTCCATTTAACTACTATATTTAAATATTATTTAGGTATTTAGTTCACAATGAACAACTGGCCCTGAAAACAAAAAATTGTTTTTACAGAAAAAAAAAAATAATTGAAAGAATGAAGAAAAAAAAAATTGCAGCTGTTTTTGTACACATTTTTTTTTTCTGTGTCCCAAAAATAATATTCTTTTGGAAAGAAACTTCTATAAAGTAAAATAAAAATAAAAATATAAAGACGAAGAAGAAGAGAATAAGAGTTTTTCCACTCTACATATTTTGTTGTTGTTTTCTGTTGTTGCTTTTTTGGTGACAAACGATGTGAGTCTGTTTTTTTGAATTTTTTCTTTTTGGTACTTTAATATGCTCTTATGGGAAGGTACTTTTAAATAATTTAAGTTTCTTTTTACTTACTTTTGTGTTTGTTTTGTTTTTATTGCATTGGAACAGAAATACGTAAGTAAAGAATTTGAGAACTTATGTAAAAATAAATATTAGAAAGAAACGATAGAAAGAAAGAGTTTAGAATGGAAATTTTTTAATTGTCTTCTTATATTTTATATTTACAAGATGCTCTGATCTTTCTTTTGATAAAAATAACTCCACAATAGTTTGTCCACTTAGTGGTTATCTCCCTGAATTGAAATCATAGACAAGTTAACGTCAATTCCTCGATTCCTCTTCATATTTTTACGTGATTTTAATCCATCTATTGTTAACTTTTATAAGTTTAAATAAACAATTTAAAATAATGACAAATAATTTGTATTAAACGGACTGAAACACAATAATGTATAATGTTACAATTTTTACTTCTATTGCGTTTCAAAAAGTTTAAAATGGAAGATTTCGTATATTTAAAATTTGAAATGGTAAAATTTTTGCAATTATTTCCACTTGAGCATAAACAATTTTAAATCAAGAAAACAAGAAGATGATGATAATGAAGGAAGAATGGAAAATAGTTTTATCTTAAATCATTTCTTTTCTATGAAGAAACAATTTTTTTTTTAAATTAAATTTTATTTATTGCAACAACAAAAAATACTTATGACAGAATAAAATGTATTCTCTCTCCACTGGAGAATGCATAGAATAGAGTATAGAATTGGTTTCGGATGTGTGGGTTGGGTTTTTTTGCTTTGAATTGTCGCGGTTTGATTCTCAAAACAAAACACAATCAACCTACATCAATTTTTTTTTATTTTATTTTTTCTATTTAATCATGTTTAATGGCTTCGACGACAATCAAAGTCAAAATAGCCGCGCCCTATTTTTAAATGCATTTTTATTCTCTAAACTCTAAAGTCTAAAGTTTTGCAATTTAATTTTTTTATTTTATTTAATATTTGAAAAGTAAAACTGATTTTATCGTGCTAATATTACTTATTTTGTCGTTGATTGTAAAAGACACTTGACTTTTGTTTCTTGTTTATTTTTTCTTCAAGGCTCTTTTTTTCTTGGTTAGGATTTTCTTATCGTTTCTTCTGTAAATAGATAATTATTCCATCATTGTTTCACGATAAATTTAATGTGATGCCATTAAATTTGTGGAGTTACTGTGAGGGGGTAACAAAATCGCAAATTAAAATGGGTCAATCTGAAAAGAGAATTTCGAAAACCATTCTGACATCATAAATTAAAAATTATTGTTTCAAATCTCAGGGATTTTCATAACAGAATGACAAGTTTTTGACGATACTTTTCTAACGAGCATTGACATTTTTAATTTAAAAACAAAAACAAAAATAAGAACTTCAAAGATTCTAAGAAAAGAGAAAAAGAATTTAATTTGACAGATTATTTCATAATAAACGATGTGCTTATGTATATGCCTGTGTGTTTATATTTTTGTGCACTTTAAAAAACATTATTCATCAATTAAACCACGCACAAATTTATACAAAAATAATAATATGTAAGGAAAAGAAAAAAAATTTAACAGAAAAAAAACGAACTCGTTAAAAGTATTAAAAAAAACTAAACCTTGAACCGCATCCCAATCCAAACTTCCCATTCAACAGACAAAAAAAAATACAACAAAATCAACAATCAAAAATGGCATCTTTTTCTCTTGTCTATGTTTTTTTTTGTATTTTCTTTTTTTTTATGTCGGTTTAATTAAAATTTAAATTATTTTTTTTTCGCGTTTATTCAATTCTTCTTTTTTTTTTTGCTTTTTTTTTAGTCCAAAAATAATGTTTTTGTATGTTTTATGCAAATTAATCTATATAATTCTATATCTCTTCCGCTCTCTGACTCTTTCTCCTTCTTGCTCTCTCTCTCTCTCTCTCGCTCTCTCTATCCGTTTGTCTCTTTGTTTGTAAGTATATTTGTTTTTTCTTTTTGTGCAAATGTGTATTTATTGTAGGTACAAAGAGGTATTTAAGCTAATTAAATACACAAAGCACACACACACACACAGCACACAGAAAACGCACACACATGAACTAAAATAGAATTTTTATTATGATTATCGTGTCGCGTGTATTATTTTTATAAAAGCAAATCTCGGATTTAATGTCATGACAACTTCCTCCTTTAATGGAAAATTAAAAAGCAACAACTACAAAACGAATCAACAACAAACACAAAATAAGCAACAAATGAAAAACACAAACAGGAGAACCAACTAATCAACGAACAAAAAAATATACTCCACAAAACCCAAAACCTAGAGAACTCAATTAGAATATCGTGCGATGATTCTCTCATCGTTGCATAAAAAATATCAAAGAAAATAAAAAGAAAACAGAAACAGAAACGAATGAAGAGAAAAAAAATGGATAATATTCATTCATGAAAGACGTCCTCAAAGCAATAAAAAAAGAAGATTCAAGTCAAAACGAAAAAAAAATTAAAGAAAACAAAAAAGACGAAAAATTTATTAAGAGGAAGTTTTGAGAGATGAGAGTCAAGAGACCTCTTTACCAACCATGAGACCCAGAGAATAAAATAATAAAAAAAAAAGTGTAAAAAAGAATATAAATAAAGAATGAAGAAGACGACATCTTTTAGTAGCTGATAAAAAACAATTTCTTCCTTCCCTAGAAATTCTCATTTCTTATTCGTTATCCTTATCATTGTTTTTTGTTGTTTTCGTTGATAATAATTAAATGTTCCGGTCGTTTTGTATATTTTATTTATTTTATGAAACAAGAAAAAATATAAGAAAAGTAAAAGACAAGACACTTGGGAACTACAAACAAAACTACTACAAACATGAAGGAGTTTCACCCCCAGAAACAAAAATAAACAACAATAAACAACAACAAAAAAGGGAACCAAAAAAATATGAACAAGCAATAAAATGTAATCCGGTCGAAAATGGAAGTCAACAATTTTGTGACATTTGCTCTGACATTTTGTCAGTTTTGTTGTTTCGTAATTGATTGATGGTTATGGGGGATTTGTTATTTTTGTTTTCTGGTTTTCGATATGTATTAAGTTTTAAAGTGATAGAAAGAGAAAGAGAGAGATAGAGAGAATGTGATGGAGGAAACTCTAAAAAGAATTTGCGTTGTATCAAAATTTAATCCATCAGACTCGGTCAATAATCCTTTAAATTTTTTCCCTTTACAGACGACAGACATAAAATCTAGACATGAATTTTCTTTTTAATCCTTTTCTTGTTTTTCTACAGAGACAAAAAAAAATCTCATCGTTTATTTTTTCACTTCGTTTAAAAAGGAACATTAATTAAATTAAAGTTTTGTTGGAAAAAAGAAATGCACAATTTCGTGTTTGTCGTTCTTTTTAAATTAAAAAAAATTATCCTTTTACTTGATTCAAAATTCAAAAAAAAAAAACAAATTTAAGAATTAAGAAAAAGCGAAAAGCGAAAAGGAAACAAATGAGAAAAAAAAACATTCTTGGCAAACAGTTTTTTTTTGTTTTTGTCTTTTAAAAGAAAAATTATGACTTGTTTGTTTTACTCCCTTTCGATTTTCCTTAACTTTTCCTACTGTTTTTTTTTTAGAAAATATGAAAATTCATAAATTTTGAACTGAAAATAAAACAAAAACTTTAATATCTATTTAATTATTTATATTCAAAACATGGACTCCGGGTTCAATTATGTTCCTTTATTTTAGAAAATTATTAAATGGAAGAGGAAATATTTTAACCCTTTTATGTCTTCATCAGTCTTTCCCAACACCCCTTCACACGCATACATATATTTTTTGCACCACCTTTCTTCGTTCACTATACTTCTATCTTTCTCCCACTATCTTTACCACCCCATCATTGTGTGTGTGTTTTAAAGAAATATGTTTATGAATATGGGATTTTGGATGTCATTTTAAAACACAGAGTATACCTACCCCAGACTGTTTTTTGTTTTCTGTTTTTTTTTTTTTTTTGTAAAATGAATTTTCCCATATTTAAATAAAATTTTCATATAAAATATGAAAAGGAAAATTTTAGAATCCTTTCTGATTAAATAAAAAGTAATTATATTTCTCTTAAGATTTACGTTATTATTATTTTATGTTTTTTTTTCTCAAACTTGTTAAGATGATTTTTGGTTACAACGGGTGAAGAGAGAAAAGAAGAGACAGAAATATATTAATAGTGAAATAAAAATGGGGTTGAAAAAGGAAAGATGAGAAGGAAGGGAAGATATTATTATGTCATACAGCACACAAGATTCATTATTTTATTTTATTTTATTTTATTTTAGAAATTCGAAGATGATAGAAGTAAAATTCTTTGTTTATGTGTGAGTGAGATGGTAATAGGGAATAAAAAACTTATATAATTATGAATCGTCAACGTTGACGACTCAACTTAATTCAAATTCAAATATCTCAGTTTTGACTATTTTGTTTTTCTTTAAAGTAAAACGAATAAAAATTAAAATATTTTCTTTAATCTCTCTTTCCAACCGTCTCCATTTATCGTCTGTGTTCACCAATGAAAACAGAGAGAAAGTTATTCTTACATTGGGATTTTCGTTGAATAAATGAAAATATTTGGAAAGGGTTGAAATTTTTTTTGCCACTTTCTTATAGTCTGTAACTTTAAACTTTTGTTTAAATTTAGGCAGACGGAAAAAATTGCCCTTTATTTGTCCATTTTCATTTTTATTATTTATTTTTAAATAACTAAATTTATAGAAGAAGAAACTCTTTATTCTGGGAAATCCAATAATTTTTTTTTTTTTACTTTCGGAAAGTTTGAAAATAATAAATGACGTTGAACTTGAATTTATTTGTCTTTGCTCTTGGCGTCAAATAAATCTTTGGCATTTTGCCAATCGCGACAATTTTCAAATTCCATACAGAAATCATAGAAAATAAAACAACAACACTAAGTATACGTTATTTATCAATTAATACAGAAAGTATTAGAGGAAAAACGACAAAAGAAAAATTCTGCAGGTAAAAATATTACTTTTTATTGCGAAATTTTTCCAATTACGTCATATACACTCCACTCTGTCTTAATAATGATTTATAGTTCGTTTCTTTTATTAGTTTTATTGCTACCAATTACTTTTTTGTATCGTATCTATTTTCTTACTTCTTTTTTTTTTGGCAATATATGCGTAACGCAACGTAACGTTAACGTAATGTCTTAATAACCGCACTGAAATGAAAAGAAAAACGGTTACTTTTTAAGTCTCACTTTGAGGAGTTCTCCTTTTTTTAATAGTTTTCTTTCTGTCTATTCTTATTGGAATTATAATAATAAAACATTTTTGTAAAAATAACGCAAAAGGAAAATGTAACACATAAACCTAAGATGATGTATATAAAATAGTATGGACCATTCAGCATCGTCATGACAGTATATTTTTTTTATCTAAAAACTCTTTAAGAAACTTAACATCATTCAGAGACGTACATTTTTATTGAGTAACAAAGTGTTTTTAGATTAAAATGATATGGTGTAGTATTAGAAGAGAGAGGAACCAGATGGATTATAGAAATTTCTTTACTTTATTTAATTTTTCAGTTTTTGTTTTAAGATTTTTTAATTTGGAAGCTAAATATGTAAAAATATGAAATGAATTTAATTGAAATTTAAATAAGATCAGTAACGGAAATCTCCAATTCTAATTAAACAGTTATGACAGTCTCTCCCATTTATTAACGGAAATTCAAATGAGAATTGCGAAAAATAATTTAGAACAATTAATTAAATTTTTTTAACTTATAAATTAATCAATCAAAATAATAATAATAATAATAAAGCTTCCTGCGGTTTTTTCTTTCATTTAGCAACACACAGAGTGAAGACGATGGTAAATATGTCTTAAAAATATAATAAGGCCTGAAAGAAAGAAAACCCTTGCTGCGACTCTGACATGAACATCATCATAGATAGATAGATAGATGGAAGATAGAAAAAAATAAAAAGAATATAAAAGAAAAAAGATACAAATAACCCAAGTTAACGATTACACAAAAGGACTCTTTGTTATAAAAAAAAAACAAGAAAAAATTCTATTTGTTATTTTTGTATTTTTTTTTTACTTTATCTTCTTCTTATTTCTTACAATAATTCTACTCTAAAACTCCAACTCAAACTTAAACTCAACTCATCTCAATAACGAAGTAGAAATTATATTTAGAAAGATCTTTAAGACTTGAGTCGCACACACATCTTACAACTCACAACTCAAACATGCAATGTGAGTGGGAAATTTTTTTTTCTCTTTCATGTTTGATTCTTTTTTAATGGGATTTTCATGAAGGACTTTTACTGTTCCAATTTTTTTTTTGTTTATGTTTTTTTCCTCTTTGTAAAAATATAAAATATTTTATATTTAAGTATTTTTTGGTGTGTTAAACTTTTATGTATTTTATGTTTTATGTTTTGTTACAACATAATAAGTTCTCTGTTGACTTTTTTGTCTTAAATATATTTATTTTTTATTGCCAATAATTGGGGAATGATATATTTTGACAAATTATCTATTATTAGTGTCATTCTCTTAATCTTTAAAGATGTTCTCCAGTTCGGTTTTTTAATCGTTTTTTTTTTGATTGCGGTATAATAAATACTGCGATATCGTCACAAAGTTATAGCAATGACGCATAATGGCTCCCAACGTCAACACACTTGTAAATGTTAAAATACAAAATTCTAAAACCCAAAAACAAGTTAAAAAGTTATATAAATTATTTAATATTTTCTTAACTTCTGTTAAAGTTAAAGCCGGTTAAAGCTTTAATGTTTTTTTTTTTTTGTTCGACGAAAAAAGTTTAAACAATTTTGGTTTAGAATTTTAGAAAGTTTGCCAATAAAAAAACAAAATTTTGCCTTTAAGAATTTTTATGTTTGTTTTATTTGTTGATGAATTTGAGAATTTTATTTTATTAATTCCTTAATAGTTACGCTGAGAGCGAGGTTGAGAGACTTTTTCTAAATTTTTTGGAACCAATAACCAATCAGAGAATTAGTGGAGATGCCAATTTTGTTTGTGGTAATCCCGAGGGTAAACCTCATCAGTGTTAGCGTGTGAATAAATTTTTTATAGTAAAATCCAAATGAATCTTTATTGTGTAGGACTAACACGATTTTTTTCCATTCGTTCATTTGATTTTGATTTTTATTAAGGGATTGACTATTTTCTTTTATTTTCTTCATTTTGGATAGGAAAAGACGGTGTAATCTTTCTTTTTCTTATAACTTTTTATTGAACAAAATAAGAAAATAACAGAATAATATTTTAATCCATGTCATACGGCCTTCAGTTATTTCTCTCTTATGTTGAGAAATTCCCTTTATTTCGATTCTTTCTTAGCTCTTTCGTTTTTCCATTTTCTTCTTTTTTTTCGCATGCCTTTTTTATTTAGGATTTTTTGTTCTTGATTGAATTGTAAGTTTGTTGAATCCGTTAGAATAAAATTGATTGATTTTTTGGTTTTATGTATAAAAAAAAATATGCTAAGAAAGAAAAGTAGGAAATGATAAGAATAAACATAAGATTTCATCATAAAAAAAACACATTTGACATCAGTCGTTAATACTTTTTCGCATAAATTTTTTTGTCTGTTTATTTTTTATCTTATTTTTAAATGCAAATCGCTGACACTTTTCCTCGTTTTTTTTTCTTTTTTTGAAGGTGTACGACACCGCTTCCCTTTAAAATATCTAAATATTTATGTGAAAACATCTTGTTGTTGTTGATTTTTTTTATGAAAAAAATGGTTGAATTTTACAATGTCAAATTTATGTCGTCTACATTGACACGATGGTTTTATTTATAATAATAACCAATTTTCTTATTATTTTAAGTGAGAAATTGTTTGTAAAAAAAATTGAACAGATTGGCAACTGAATCAATTTTATAATTTCCTCCCTAAATTCCAAATAATTTACCTAATAAAAAAATAATTTGATGTGTACTTACCCTCATTGTGAACGTTCCGTCGATATTCACTAAAAAAAAACTCGTAATTTTAAGAGAAGAACTTTATCTGCATATTCATGTACCTACCTCTAAATCTAAATGTAGCAACACGTATTTTTTACGAAATAAAAAAACTTGTTTTCTAAAATCTGTAAATATTTTCTATTCACTTTTTCTCATTCTCTCTCTCTCTCTCTATCTTTCAGTATATTTCTTTTTATAAAGTGTCGCGGTGTCAACGATCGTAAGTTCAAAAAATGCAACATTTAGTACACTGGTACAATAACAACAACTAAACATAAACATAAATAAAAACATAGAACTGTTAAGATTTATACAAAAATAATAATAATAATAATAATAATAATAATTGTGGGTGTTAAGTGAAACACACAAACCTCGACAGAAACACAAATTGAACCAACAAAAAAAAAACATCATGAAACATGAAAAATAAAAATAAAAACAAGATTTAAACATCTCGTCTTCTATAATTTTAAGAATTTATTAAGAAATCTACCTATGTTATAATAGTGCATATTAGATTTAACAGATTGATACAAAAGTATGTATGTTAATGGTCCCTCATTGAGTAAAGTTAGTCCATAATTTCAATGATTCCAGTGATTTCAATTGCCTCCGTCTATCATGGGATTTAAACGAGTCTTACTATTAACAGTAAAATTTTGTAAATCTTGTAATAAAATTAAATTCTTGGTTTATACTTTTTTCAGTCTTTTCTCAAGTCATTTGGGATATTTAAAATAAAACTCTCTGTAATATTTTGAAAAAATCTCTTAGCTAAGTGTATTATTGAACTTCTTGTAACATTCCAAAATAAGTGATCTGTAATATTCATTAGAAAATCTTGTGTTAATATGCGGTGAAATCTAGATTTTGTGGTTTCTAATTTGACTTATTTAGATTAGTTGAATTGTGTAAATAATTGCAAATATGAACTGAAATTAATCTTAAAATCTGTTTTATTCCTTTAAATCTTCTGATAAATGTTCTGCATGAGAAATATAAATCAATAAATTGTTAATTCACCTTGGGAACACTTTTTTACCTTTACCAGTTCAATAATTCTCAACTAAAAGTCAAAAGACGATTTATTAAAATAAAAGATAAATGTTCGTATTATTCGGGATTTTATTGTAACTTTTATTTTGAAAATAATGTAAAAGAAATAAGAATAAATGGGAAATTGGTGAGAGAGGTAAAAATAAATGAATTGTTTATTATTTTTGAAACATTACAAACGCAATGAGAATTGAATCTAACAATAAAGATGTGACATCATTTTCTATATGGAAGTTTTATTATAACCTTTTTCATCATCCTGTTTATTTATAAACATAAAGCAAAAATGAGAAAGAAAAAAAGCAAACCAACAATTCTGTATTTATCCAAAAATTTGAATAAATATAATTATTTTTACCAAAACCAAAAAAGAAAAACAACAATAACACACGAATTTGTGTCATAATTGAATATAAATATTTATTTAACGTTAAAATTTTCATTTAAATTCTAATAAATATTCATAATCTGATGTTTTGTGCTAATTACATAATTATTCCCATATACATAAAAACCTTTCTAACAGGACCAGACAATATTATGAAAATTTGCGTAAAGACAAATATTTTAAGCTTAATAAATTCTAAACTGAGCTGATATTTTTCAAATTAGGAAAGGTTATCATCTTTAAAGGGTTCAATAATGTGTATTATTTTATAGACAAATACTTATTGATCTTCCTTGAACTACTTTTTGTCCCATTTTGACGACATTTTGCATAATAAATGAGACTCTCTTTTTTTTGTACAAAACTTTGACCTTTTTCTTTTGTTTTGTAGTTGTTGTTTTTTTTAAAAATAACAAAACGTCTCATTTCATTTAATAAATTTAAAAATAAATTGAAAAAGAAGAGAGAGAAAAATTAAAGATACTGGAGTATTTACAAAAAATGTTTTTCTATTTTATTTTTTCACTTCTGGTTTTAATTTTAACAAAAAAATTCCAAAGACATTTTCTAAAATTGTTTTCCCATATATTTGTTGCTCTTTTTTTTATTATGGTCTCACTGTCGCCATTTCTATTTTAGGATAATATTATTAATTTTCATAATTGCTAATTTATATAAATTGAATTAATCAACGTTTAAATATCCACCTCCCTTCCTTCAACTCTTCTTTCAATTTGTTTTCTCTATTTACAATTAAAAAAAAGTTCGCATTATTCCAATTTTTTATTTTTCACATACGGTATTCTCATTTGTCCTCTCGTCATTTTCATTCCGGATTTCAATTACACACATAAAAATATAACGAGTGTAAGAGACACAAACTGTAACAATTTAAATAATATTTATTTATTTAATTCAATCAATAATGTAAATTGCATTTATAAATTAAATCAAAATTAATAAAAAAAAGAAAAAAAAATATATTTCACGTCAATTAAAAAAGATCTCTTTCTACACTCTACGCAAACATATACACAAATTAATACACACACAAATACATATATGTAAGAAGATATATAAGACGGAACATAAGACACACGACATTCATTTATGGATATCATAAATAAATTACAATTAATCTTATAAAATAAATGAAGAAAAATATAAATTCATTTCAAATTCAATTGCATAAATGAAAAAAAGAAAAACGTAAATAAATAAATAAAGAAATAAAGAATGAATTAATCTTCTTATTGAATAAAATATAAAATAAATAAGAAAGTAATATTCTTGTCTTTATTCTTGGTTAAATCTCTGTATATCTTTTTTTCTCTTTCACTCTTTTTGGTATCTCTTTTGACAATTTCAATTAACAATTATAATGAAAGTATAAATCACATTTTCTCGAATAAAATAGCGGTGGAGAAGCAGCAGGGTAAATATGGGGTTTTTTATCATTGTCGTTTATATTTCTTCTGTGTTGATATATATGTGTGTGAGTTTAGTATGTATGTTTGTCGTGTTGTCACATATGTTTCCAATTCCAATATAAATTTTGTTGTCTCTTTATGTTAAGACAAGAGAACGGATGATTTGTTACATTTTTTTTTTGTTTTTCTTATAAAAACTTTATTATACGTCTCCTTCCTTTTTGAAAATGAAAATGAAAATGATTTTGATAAGAAAAAAAAGTAAAAACAAAAAAAATATGAAATTGAGTTGAACTCTGGATAAGAAAACAGACTGAAGAATGATGTTATGAAGACTTTTTGTTGTTGTTGTTGTTGTTGTTGGAGACTTATGGAGACATCTCATTTCTTATTCAATACACAAAAAAAATATTTATTGTTTGAACTTTCGATTTTATCGAAATTGAAGTTGAAGAAGGAAAAAAAAAGAGCAAAAAATCTGTAATTCTACCTAAATTTAGTGTTTTGTTTTTTTTATTGCAAATAAATAAATAAACAAAAACGAACGCAGGATGAATGATTTTTTTTCTTTTCGGTCACAAGTCAATTTAGAAACACATATTCAAAGATTTCCTTTTTTTCTGTTTTTCAGAATGAAATTTTATATTCTGATTCTTTTTCTATTTACAAAGTTTTTTTTTGGTTTTTTCAATTTTTCTTCTTGTTGTTTTTCTGTGAAATGGAATATGTTTACATGAGAAGAGACATGCAATAGACAAGACGAAGACAGAACTAATAAATGTACATAATAAAATTTAAATGAAGAAAGAGGAAAGAAAAATGAATAAAAATAGTTAAGAAAAACTACAATTTACAACAACAAAAGAAGAAAAATCTATTTATAAAAATATATATTTTCCCTTCGTAATTCTTTCCATTGAAAATAAACGAAAAAAAAAATATTCAGAAACATAAACCATAAATTAAATACTCACTAGATGACGATGATGATGATGACGAAGATGACTAAAAGTATTACTTAAGGAAAAAAAACGAGATCCAAAATTTATTTTAATATTTTTATACGTATCGAAAAGAGAGAAAGAAAAGCCAACATATATTCAAATCACGAAAGAAAAACTTTCAATTTGATAAAAACCTAAAAACCGCGGCAAGACGAGACCAGACGGGGTAAAAGTTAAGGAATCCGTCTGATCTCATTTCCCTCTAAATCTCTCTGTTCTTGCAAACAGACAAAACCACCAAATAAGTATATGCAATCTGTTTTGACAAAATGCGTGTCGAGGCTAAAAGATACCTTCACAGATGTTCAGAAATGAAAAAGGACTATAAAAGCAAAAGATGAAAATAAAATGAAGAAAAAGAAGAAGATGAAGACAGAATAGAGTAATTTTGCTATTTTTCCCACTCTTCTTTTACTTCTCCTTCATCACTGTTTCTTCTTCATCTTCTTCTTAATATAAATAACGCCTACATCAAACAGATGGTCGATTTTTTTTTGTTTTTTGTTTTTATTTTTTATACTTTTGAATTGAGAAACAGATATTTCTTCTTCTTCTTTTTCTTCATTTAAAAAAAAAATCAAAACAGAAAAGAAAATAAATAAACAAACAACAGAACTGTGAATGAAGAGGGGTCTGGTGGGGTAAAGCATAATTTTAAGCCTGAAAAATGAATGGTATTTTCCAGTGTAGAAGAAAATTATTTCAGAAATTGTTTATTTATAAAATGCAAAATTTAAAACTAAAGTCGCATGCCAAATTGTACAAAAATTTTACATTAATTTTAAAGGGCCATTTCTAGTTTTAACTGTTTTTTAAAAACTTATTGTTCGGAGCAAAATTAATTTAATTCTGAAGATCAGACGTAATTTTTGGCGTAAAATATTTATGAATCACTTGAAAATTTCATTAAAATACGAATAGAAAACAACAAATAGATAAAAACTTCATAATGAATATTGTAATCTTATGGAGATTTCTTTAAAGACAAACTGACAGCTGATACACAAAAATATTATAATCGATTTTTTTTTTATGTTGCACTTTTTTTTATATTATCTCTCTGTGTGTGTGAATATACTTTTGAGTAGGTATCAACGTTTCATCTCTTGTCTCAATGTATCTTATTTTTCTTTTCTTAAGAAGAAAAATTATCTTCTGAAGATTTTTAAAAAATTTGTTGTTTTTTTAAAGGTTTTTTTTTTCGTTAAAACAAATTGTTTTTTCACATTTAAATTCTTCTTCTTCTTTTTCGTCTTAATATTTTTCATTCCGCATTTGACAGAAAATTTATTGGATTGTGATGACAGGTTTTGGTCTCTTATTTAACAAAATAAAAAAATTATCTTCGTAAACATTCTCAACTTTTTTTTTATATTTAAAATTTATGTTTTTAAAGATTAAAATTAAGATTAAGAGAAGATATTATAATTTGTGATTATTGTGTTTAACATTTTGTGTTGTTGTTTTTTTCTTTTTTTTTTCAATTTAAACATCAAAGTGATTCAAAATATTTAACAGAAGACAGATTGATATTTTGTTCGTTAAAGATTCATCATTCACTGGTGTCTTTGTGTGACATTTAAACAGTCCAAATTAAAATTCTGTAGGTTGTTTAGTCTTTTATATACGTACAATTCATAAGGACTATAAGGACCCATCCAATTATTCTGATCCTCTGTAATTTTGTTGTTCCCTCTTTAACTAAATCTTTTCTATATAGAAATGAGAAAATTTTCTTTTTCGCTCAAGGGGGTTAGTTTGTGTTTCAGAATTTATGTTGAGTGTCACTATTTTTTCCTTTCAAGGTTTCTTTTTTTTTTTCGTATTTCACGGTTATCAGTTGAGTTGAGTTGAGATTTTCTTTTGCTTTGAGTTTATCTTTATGTTATTTTATTTATAAATATATCTAGGACACGACAAACACGAGATGAGAACAAGACCTCTATCAATTCACTCTTAAAGTAAAAGAAGAGCAACAACAACAACAGTATAAAACTAAAATATCCTTTTTTTTATTTTTTTTACGACCGCCAGTCACAAATGTACTTAGGGAAGATGAAGAGGACATATTTTACTACTTTCAAGTCTCTCTTTCCTACTATATTTTTTTAAATTCCTTTGCACATAAAAGTCGCGACATGTCTACTTACCAGTTACCACAAAAATCTTACAAACACACACACACGTACATCCACTATAAAAACTTAAAGGCAGACTCAGACTTGGGTTGTGTCTTCTTCTTTTTTTTTTGTTTTCTTAAATCGATTTAGTTTCTTTTTGTTTTTTTTTTTTTTTGTATTTTAAGATTTGAATGGGTTCAAAAAGGAATTCTTGAATATGTAGAATATAGAATCGTATAAAAAAACTGAAAACAGAATCTCTTGGGGTTTTTTTTTTCAAAACAACAACAAACTTATATAGAAGATTAAAGTTTACATAAAAAATGAGAATTTTTCTGTTTAATAATTTATTTAAGAAACAAAAATAAAAATTTTTGTACAAAAAAAGTTTTTTTTTTTTTTCATTTTTAAAAATTTATCGAAATGTTTCAACAGAAAAATGTAAAATGGATAAAAAATGGGATGAAAGTCGATTCAAGGTAAATTTTGAAGCAAGAGAAAATGCATTTTTTGTATCCTTTCAATTAAAATTTCTTTGTTCATTTTTCCCATTTATAAAATAAATAAAATGAAAACTTATTATTATTTTTGTAGTTTTCTAAACGATAATCCCAGATTTTCAATAATTTACATTTTTCTTATACAAAAGTTTGTGATAAAATGGCACGTACCTTCTTCTTAGGTTTTTATTTTAAAAACAAAACTATAAATTTATTTGTGTTTTTCCTTAATAATCCATTTGACATAAAAAAAAGGAAGAAGATTGGAAAAAGAATCAATAATGTTGAGATAAAAAAAAACTTAATTAAAATTTAATTACAAAAAATAAGGAAAATACAAACAGAAACTTTCAATTTTATTTTTATTTTTCTTCCCTTTAATTAAAAATAATCCAGAAAATTTCTTCCTTTTTGATGTTCTGGTTTTGTGTATTTAAATACATAGAGAAGTGGAAAAACATAAAAAAGTCAAGCGAATAATAATAACTTTTAGACTAGACACTACACTTTAGATCTAGAATAAGTAGAATAAAATGCAATTTTGTTTAAAAAAAGAATTTTCGTTTTCATTTTGTCTTAAAAATAAAAAAAATGTATATTATAATTTTGCGTATTTTTGTGTCTGTCTTCTTTTTGCCTGTCTCTGTCATGTCACAATAAAAAATGTTTGCGTGTAAAAGAAAAGATTTAATTGCGTACGAGAAATTTAACAAGAAAAAAAAATCGCACAAAACAATAAAGTTAAAAGCAAAAATGAGAAAAGTTTTAAATTTTGAGATTAAAAGTTTGGATTAAATTTAGGTTATTCATTATAATTGTAAATTATTTGTGATACGTCATTCATGTGAAATTCAAAGTGTGAGGAAATAATTTTTTCACTTGATCAAATCTTACAAAAAAAATTTCTCCAAAAATTATAACAACGTGCAATTTTGGAAACTTTTCATGTGTGCAATCTGCAATTATTGTGAGTTGATACTCCCTCAGGAGACTCAACGTCATTCAAATTTATATTCCCATTTTTTTTTATCAAGCTAATAAATAGTCTGTTTAATAAAGTAATTTATTTTATATTTTATAGTCGTTTAGTATATCTGAACTAACATCAATATTCCTCCATTCTACATTGTTAAACTTTAATTCTCTTGTCTGTATTTCTGTGAGGAAGGAAAGAATGAGGTGGTTATATGTTATTGTTGCAACCACCAACTGTTGTTCATGGGTGGTGAGGGGTGAATCTCAAATGTCAAAGAGATTTACTATATTGAATTTTGTTTTTTTTTCTTTCTTTCTTCATTGAGATAATTGTGAAAAAGTATACCAAACAATATACAAAATATATATTATTGTTTTGTTGTTCTTTTCTGGGTACAAATAGGGAATAAAATGGAATGCTTTTAATTATATGGATGTGAGGATGTGCAGGGTGTAAAGAGAGATCTTTATAAAAATTAATCTGTCTATTGCATCTGATAGGCTTTTAAAGGGGATGGAGAAAATTGTGTATGTTATTTACTATTGAAAGAGGGAATGGGTATTTTATAGCCAACTAATAACTTACAATTTACTCTCACCGTCACGGGATAAAGAGACAAGTTAAAAGACAAATGATTCTCCTAAAACTTTTAGATGTATTTTCTAAAAATTGGTTTTAATGTTTATAGTTTTTATGGTTTTTCTTGTAAATCTCTCCAGACGCAACATCTGGTAGTAACATTCTTTATTCGCCGGTATACTATAATCTTTTATTTTGCATAATCTACAGTTTACGTCTTTTCTTTAATATAGAATTATGTGTGCGGTGGAATCTTACAAAAAAAAAACAAACACAAGTCATATGTCAGATTCAATAAAAAATGACTATTTTTATTTTCTTTTTTGAAAATTTTAATGGAATGCGACAATATTGTCAATGTTTTCTGTTGCTTTTTATAAATTCACGAGTTCATCTACAGAAAATGTTTGTAAACCTGAATGATTGCGTCTAGGATTTTGTAAATTTGAGGTACAAAAGAGTAAAACACGTTTTTTTTCTGTCAATTTTTAACAAAAGATTCAAAAACTATCAATAATCTTCACATAAATATTAAACATGACAATACAGACAAGAAAAATATAATTGTCCTCTTCTTCTTTTGTTTTTCTTTAGTTTATTTTTCTTTTTCTATTAAATTATAAGACGAAAAACTGATTTTACGTGTTCAGTAAAGTTAACTTCCTTAAGTTAAGTTTATAAAAACTAAGAAAAAACAAAAAATAACTTAATTAACCAGTTTTTTCTTTTGTTTATTATGACACAAGATAAGAGGAAGTGAAATGAATAACAAGAAGAAAAAAAAAGTTGTATCCACATACTGGAAAAAGAAGAAAAATGAAGAAATTATCCAGTCTTAAGTATAAATTTCGAAATAAGATTTATTATTAGAATATTCTTAAATAAAGTACTTAGAGAAAAATTGTCTCACTTCTTCTTCATCTTCATTTTCCTTCTCTATTTTTTTTCTGTTGTTTTTTTGAATATAATTTTCTATATAAGATTTTTTGTTTGTCTTAATTTTTTTTTTCGTTCATATTCTCTGCTTACTTAGTACTATTGAATTCTATTTTTAAAATATTGAATTTGTTTTAGATTCAAAAATGATTTTGATAGGAAAAAAACAAAATATAAAATGTCGTTTATGTTTTGTTGGTACATATTGTGTAACACGTGTCTTCATTTCATAACCGTACTATTGTACTGTTTAATGTGATGGTTGTGGTGTTCATGTTTTTTTTTTATTCTGTTACGTCAAACAGACGTTTTTCCAATTCTTACGTCAATTAATATATTATATTAATTTTCTCTCGTTATTTTGTTCGTTTCTATTTGGTTTTGTATATTTGCGTTTGTGTTTTTTTAAGGGCTTTCCTTTTATTCTTATAATTTTAATGAAATTCATTTAAAAAATTTAAAAACCTTTTGTTTTTTACCCGTTTTTCACTAAACAGTAAACAACAATAATAAATTTTATGGAAAATTCTATGGATTCTTTATTATTGTTCCTACTTTTACTTTTGGCTGCTTACCTTTTACGTAAATTACTTTTGTTAAAGTTTAAGGTGTAACTTAAGGAATACTACACATACATACGTACAGCACATACACACACAGTCATAAATAAATAAGTAAAATTTTAACCGCATAACAAAATGTGGTTTTTTAAAGTCATTCTTCAAAGTTTTGGTGTTGAAGTGAAGGGTGAAGGGAGTTTTAATTTTACTTCTAGTGGATAAGAAAGATGAACGTGACTAGAAGTGATGAGAGAATGACAGAGGGAATATTTATATTTTATTGTTGTTTTTGTATTATGACGTAATAAATATAATAATAATGAACTACTTACAAAAGGGGTTCAATTCTGTTAGACCGAAAGAAAAAAATATCAAATTGAACACGCGTTGCAGTTTCCGCTTACTTTTTTTTCCGTCTTTCTCGATCTTCAATAAATCGTAATTTTATTAAAGAATAACAACAACAACTGAAAGAAAGCCGGAACTACTTGTGTGTGTGTATTTGTATTATGTGTTTTTGTTCTTTACTAAGGAAAAAAATAAATTGAGTGAAAAGGGAAATTATAGTTATTTATTTATTTTTATTACGGAGGACAAAATAGCCCCAAAAAAAAACTTTTGTTTTTTTTTTTATTTTTCAACAAATAAAGAAACACAAAAGTACGCCATTATTAACTTATTTAGATAATTCTTATAAAAAGGAAAACAAATTTATAAAATGACATTCACATCCGATAGAAAGAGAGGAAAGAATGAACGTAACCCTATAAATTGAACCAAAGTGAACAGATTAATGGGGAAGCTGGGATAAAAGTAAATATATTTTACTTTTAACTAAAACTTGTCTTTTGTAAATATTCATTTCCGGATTTTCGTGGTCTATAATTTTCTATTGGCCTTTTATTTTTTTTTGTTTCAGGTTGTATACGAAACGTTCCTCTTTGAACGAACAATACAATTAAGGTTTTTTTTCTGGTAGCGGTTGAATATTTTTTGTTCATAGTCATTTGGTGAAAATTGACAACCCACTTTTCAGTTGAGAGGAAGGAACATTTTTTTTATTTAAATAAACGAAAAAATTGTAGGGTACCTTTGTATATATAGCATTAATTTCTTTTTGGTTATGTTTCCATAATATTTGTAGATACACAAAATTATAGACTAAAAATGTCGGGAAGAGAATCCGAGATATAAGAGTCGTCGGCCCAACCTAATATTATTCGTTTTGTATGAATTTAATGAATAATTAATGAACTAGATTTTTTTTTTCAATTCGGGGACGGTTCATGAATTGAAATGATGTAACTGAATTAATCGGTTTAATTTTTTTTGTTACAAAACTTTTTTTTTTTTGGTTCTCTTTATTCGACTTTTGGCTTCATGTGTAAGAACGGTAAGACGAAAAAAGATGTTAGCAAATTAAAATTAAAAAAAAAAAAAACACAGAAAATAAGTAATTGAACTTTTTACGTGAAGGCAAATTGTATTTTTGTTCGAACAAAAAAAAAATATTATTCAAAATTTACAATAAAAAAAAAAGACTAAATTACAAAAAAAAAAGAAAACATTAACAAAGTAAATTGCGTTCAATCGAACGAATAAAACGGAAACACCAAATTCATTTTTTTTCTCATATCCTGTTTATCTAACGAATAAATTTTTATTGATTTTCCCATAAAATTTTAGTTAGATATTTTTTTCTATTATTGCAATTTATTCTTTAGATTAGACTTTAGACTTTAGAGAATTAGCTAAATGGGGTCTCGTAATCAAAAATAACAAATCTTAATCTTTATACCGAATTTGAGGGGTGGTGGTTTTTTTTTTTTAGAATATTAAATTAGAAAAGTTTTGACTTTAATAAAACAATTGATTTTAATTCTTGTCTAGAAATTTATTTGATTTTTAATTGAATAAATAAAAATACAAACAATTTTCTTTTGATTTGAATTTATACAGACAAAAAAATACTAAGATTTTACATTTGTTCATTATTTGAATTAAAAGTAAAAAATTTAATTGTAACTTTTATTCAGTTGCTTATTGAAATTTGTAGTCACGTTAATTTATTGTAAATTGCCTTTACCGGCCTAAATTTCAATTAAATTTAATAAGTTCACTTAATTATATAATAAATAATAAGTAAGTACGCAGTTATTTACTTAATAATAATTATTTATGGTAATTTGAGGAGAATTAAAAATACGTAAATAAAGTTTATCACAGAGTATTATTTTTCGACACAAGATATTATATGTTCCTACTCAAATGTAGAAGAAACCAACCGTATTCTAACAATTCAGATTATATTCTGTTAGTAATATACCTTGAACGCCTTGAATATTATGACGGTCGTAAACTATTAAAAATGATTATGAATGGATGAAGAAGTCTTACACTTCGATTAGCACAGTTCCCGAATTCCAAAATTCCGGGATTTCTAAAGATCTTTTGCATAAAGCAATACGTTGTTATAATTAATTAAATCGATTATATTTTATTATTCACTTTTAATTTAACAATTAATTTCCATTTTTCTCTCATTTAAAAAAAAAATACCTTTTTTATGAACAAAATTTAAATAAATTTGTTTATTTATTTTATGTAAAACGATAATAATCACCTTCGACTGCTTGCCTAAAGGGAAAAATTTATTAATAGTGATTATACCCTGTATTATTAGAGTGAATTTAATTTCGATTTATATAATAATTAATCGATTTATACATATATATTTAATCGCTCGATCCTATCGATTATTTATATTTAAGCATTACACAAAGTGCGATAAAGAGAACGAGAGAGAGAGAGAGAAAAAAAAATACAAATTGCTAACTAAATAAGTACAAATTTTGTTCAATTTATGGTTACAACATTATTTACATAACAAAAATAAACTAGAGCTCTCTTTTATGCTTTTTTTTACATTTTCATGTGTGCATGGGAGTATATGCGTGTATGAAGCTGTGCTATCAATGTATATGCGTTATAGTTGGTATGTAGTAGATAGTAGGAGTAAGGTGTTTTGTGACGGTAGAATAAGGTGATTGTGTGAGTTGAGGGAGGAGAATGAAGGTGAAAAGATATATATTTATATTATGCTAGGGAAAAACATATGCCATTCTATATACTCGCCCTATTATTTTTAATTTAAATACCAAAAATAGATACAGAAAAAAGAATAAATGAAAGAGGTGGTGGTGGTGGAGAGAGATGAGAGAAAGAGAATTAGATGAATGATTTTTTGTAGGATAGGTTAGGTGTTAGATCTCTATATAATACCTTTACCTTGCTGCTGCCCTACCCTGATGTATATTTATTTTATAAAAGTGCGTGAAATTATCTGAAATTGATTTTGTTTTTTGTTTTATTTTTTGTTTTCTTGTTTTTTATTAGAAATATGTGACGCTTTATACATACTTTCCTATATAACAATTTTTGTTAATTAAGAAGTTAGTAGAACATAAACGTAACGTAAGCGTATATAATAACGGAGGTAAAATTCACAGGTATGTTTTGTCTATATATCTACGTTTACGAGATGTTCTAAAAGTTGAAGTAAAACTGTGTCTGAGTGTGTGTATGTGTTTTTTATGCGGAAGAGAAAATGGAGAATTGTTGTTTTTTTTATTTTACTTTTTGTGTTGCTGGTAAATGTATGATGGTAAAAGATATATATACACTCAATGAGGGTAAATTTTTTTAGATTGTTGTTGCTGTTATACTTGAATATGTTATCAGTTAATTATTCATAATGTTTAATTGAACTGTTTTTTCAGGTAAGGCGATATAAAACGTAAAATAATTTATTTTTTCTTGGATTAGGTAGGGACTGATGTAAAGGGGTGGGGATACACAGCAGGTTGAGCAGGTGTTACTGATTTAATAACATACCAACATCTATGATAAATTTTTTGTTTTCGTTTTTTTTTCTCGCAAAAAAACATAAATTCTTATATTGTGTTTTTCAATTTTTTTACAAAAGACAATATTCAATTATTTTTTGTTTTACAAAAAAAAGCCATAAACGTGAATTTTTGTCTTCTGTTTTACGTGAACATATACAAGAATTAAAGGAATTAAGTTTCTTTTTCTAAGGATATAAAAGTTAACACTTATTTACTTACTTCTCAATTTTCTTATGCAAATAAAGAAACCTGTCAAAGACCGAAACATTATAAAAATTAAAAGAATTAAATTACAGAAAAGAAAACCAATTGAAATACGTAGAAGGGAGAGAAATATTAGTCATACAAATATTATTTGTATGCGACATTATTTTAAAATCTCATATTCCTCCCTCCCTTTACTTTTATCGCCCAAAACAGAAGAAAATATTTACATTTATTTTTTATTTTGGTTTTCTTTATTATTAAAACCACGACTAGCAAACATTGAAATTTAAATTTAAATTATAATTGTGTTTATTTATTTATTTACTTATTTAACATTAGACATTAAATCTAAAAAGGTTTTTAGAAGCAAACCAAAAATGAATAAAAAAAAAGTAAAAATAAAAAACAAAAACAAATATGTATGAAAGTGGCTTTTATTTTAACCTCTTCTTGTCAGTTTTATCCTTTAATAATTTTCTGAATCTTTAAATATAATTCATTTTGTTAGGTATAATTTAACGATTTTGGAAAATCCAAAATAAATATATAAACTTGAACACATACGCACTTAGACGAGTAGAGAGAAAACTCATAAAATCTCTTATAATTTCCTATTACAAAATAATTGTAAATAATTAATAGTTTTTATGTGAGGCTTTTCTTCTTTTCTTTTTGTACTATTTTTGATTCTAGTTCAAAATCTATTTTCTTCTCTTTCACGATTAGGCTTAATTGAGTTAAAGAAGAAGAAAAGAAAAAATAACAGAAATAAAAGAAACAAATAAACAATAAGAAAATACGTTACAATAATTTACGTTTTGCACATGACACATGGCGTAAATAAGTATAATGTAGAAACCTCTCTTTTACCCCTACTCTCTTTAAATATGTTACAGCTCCCCACCCCTTTCCATAAAGTTAAGAAGCCTTGTTATGATATTATTTATAACTATTTAATATACTTATGAGTTATGAATATTGTTTGAAATACAATAAGAGTGTCATTAAAGACAAGATAGATTTTTTTTGTGTAATTTAAATAAGGTCTAATGGGCTTATCTCACGCATCCAAATTTTTTCTAATATTTTATTCCAATTTCGATATTTCTACCAATTTTTTATCAATTTTTTTAGGTTAGGACAAATATTGAAATTTATTACTCTGCGTTTCTTGACTTTTAATAAAGTAAAATGATTTACTAAATTTATTAAATTGACAGTAAAATATTTTCAAGCGTGTGATAACCTCATAATTATCCTCAAAAATATCATTTTACCTTTTATATTATAACTTTATGTATAACAATGACGTATGACGTATTTTTGTTTTGTTATTTGGAAATTAATGTTAAGAATATGTTTTACTCTATTATAAACAATTTAAACGCCTGTTTAATTAAATGATAACGTAAAAAAGCCAGTAAAAAAACAGAGAGAAAGAGAGGGGTAGACTGATTATGTGACAAAAATTATAAATGTAAAAAGCGCGGGTTTAAAGAAGTCAGTAGAATCCGTTGAAAAACTTTTTGTAATTTTTTTTTTTGTTTTCTCTCTTGTGAAACCCAACGCTCATAAAATACACATCAGTAATCAAAATGTGTTTTCTGAATTATGGAATGAGGTGGAAAAATTCATTGAATAGGAAGAATGTCTTAAACTTAAAGAAAAAGCTAATTAAGAAATTGATATATTATGTTTTTAAAGGGGTTTAGGTTTTTTTTTCAGTGGGTGACGGTTACCAGTATGGGGTGGGCTTTTTTGGTTGAAAGGGTTTTATTAGTGGTTACGAATAATATGTGTTATATGTGAGGTTTCTTATGAAACAAGAATATTATCAAAGGGAAAACCTATTCATCATATTAATGTTGAAGTAAAAAATAAGGGAAAAAACTTTTCTTATATGTAAAAGTTTTGTGGTGACATAATACAAAAAAAAATTCTTGAGGTTCTTCCTCTTCTTCAATTCCTTCTATTAAACCCTTTTCGTTTTTTTTTGTTCACAATTTCCTCATGAAAATTTTTAGGCAAAAAACAAAAAATGTTGAAGTAGCAGTAAAAGTCATATCACGTGTCATATACAAACATTTTACATATTTATTTATAAGAAGTATAATATACACTTGACTTAACTCTTAAAATATTTTAATCAATATACTTAATTAAGAACATAAAGTTTTAACCCCATCTTGCCCTCCTTTTCTTCTTAACTATAATATTATGATGAAGTAGTTGAAGTAAGAAATTAAGTAATAATTAATTAAATTAATATTAAATGTTAATTTGTGTTAATTGTTTGAAATTATAACAATTGAAGCTCCTTCACTTTTATACCTCTTTCTTTCCTTCCTCTTTCGTTTTCTCTTTTTCTTTCTCTCTCTTTTACTATAACGTATATGGTTTCTGTTGTTTTCCTACATAATTTATGCTAACAATAAAACCATATATATTAGGCCAATTGTTATTTCATCATTCATTTATTCAGTTCAATTCATATAATACAAAAATTTACAACAAACTTTCACTAACAAAGAATATATACATATAAAGATAATATTACATTGCATATGAATGAATAAGTATACACGCCAGACCTCGCTTTTCATTCTAGTTTCATTTTTACAAAAAAAAAAAAATTCAAACCGAAAACGACGACTAATCTAAACTCCCCGCATAGCTAATAGTCTGAGTTTTAGATGTTAAAGAAAACGTATACAATGTGGAAAATATATTCAAATATATTTTCATGTAAATGTTTTTTTTTTCTAATAAATAAAAATATTATCCGAGAATATATGCTCTCTCTTCTATGTCATGGTTGAACATGTTTTAAATTCACCAATCCATGTTTCCGTTTTTTTTTTCGAATATGTTTACTACTGACTGCTGTTGCTCTTGTTGTTGTTATTCTTGTTGTTGTTGTTGTTGTTGTTGTTGTTGTTGTTGTTGATGATTATGATGACGATGATGATTCATATGTACAACTTATATTAAGTATGTTAAAATGTCTATCCAGAAATCCCAGATCCCAGACCTCAGGCTATCAAATAAAAAGAAGGCAACCAAACACTAAACAGTCAACCCAACAATAATAAAGTATGACAAAAAATAAAAATAAAAGAAGAAAGATGATTGACATAACCCGTCGTGCATCCAATTTGTATAATATTACTGAAGATTATAATAAAGCTACATTTACATGAAGTCAAAAATCTTCTGACAGATCATTTTTCATTTTTACTGAATTTTCTGTTTTGTTTGCCAAATTTATTCTCATTTAAAGATTTCATAATTTAGTAGCGAAGGATTCAAATGACTTTATGTGAAAATCGAGAAAAAAATTATTTGTATGAAATTTTTTTTTATAATAAAAATGATACAATTTTCGATTTTACATGAAAACGTAGCATTTTTGCACGTTCGGTTTTTATTTTTTGAACTTCTAAAGTCAATTTTTGTTTGCTGAAACAAGTTTTTTTTTTATTTAAGTTGAATAAAATTAATTAATAAAACAATTTTTCTTCATTTATTTTTCTTTTGTTACTTAAGGTTCAATGCATCATCAAAATATTTTTAAATTGCATAACTTTGTTATTCTTCTTTTCTTGTTTAAAGAGTATAGCCAAATTTGGTGAAGAACAAGAAATGAAGAAGCGGCATAGAGAAAAAAAAAATATAAATACGTTATGATATTAATTAAAATTTAATTTAATGGGAAAAATATTCAAAATAGTGTTTTGTTCAAGATACATCACAAAAATTAATTTCAGAAGAATAATATTAATATTAATATTTTTAAGTCTTGAAAAGAGAAATAAAACTACAATCGGAGTGATAAGAAAATTCCATCTTTTATTCCTTTAGTCATTTCATGTTGCTCAGCCATTCAAAGTATTTTGTTGCAGAAATAAATTTACAAAAGAAAAAAAAATACAATACAGAACGATTTATGTTCAGTCTTGGTTTTTCGGCGTTAAATAATATTATTGAAAACCTGTTACAACAAATCAACTTACTACTTTTATGATTTGCAATTTGCCTTTTACAATAACAAAAATTGTAAAATGAATAAAAAAAACAACTTAAAACTTGATATTTTTGACCTTAATTAATGATGAAATGTTATGATAAAAAAAAACTGCTTTTAATATATTTTGGTCAGTTTTTGTGTGCCTTTAGGTTATATGTTGACTTGACTTGACAATGTTTCATGACTTCTGAAGTTGTTGTTGCTGTATAAATTTTTTTTTTTTTTTTTCAAGTTCTGACATTCAAACCGATTATAATTTATTTTGTTTTTTGTATTTCGTTTTGCTGACAAGTGTTTCTGCAAGTGCTCAGTGTTGCGATTTTAACAGTGGAAGAACAAATATGCAAATGGTATTTTGATAGAATCTTGTAATTTTTCCGACATATTTATTTATGTTATTTTTTTTGTTATACATACTGGAACTAAATATAAAATAAAAACTTTTTATAGCAAAAATAATAAAAATAATTGATAAATAAAGAATGTGGCTTTTGCGACAGGTTACTTTCATAAAATGGCAACACTGCAGCTGTTTATTAATTAAAAAAAGAGTAAATGTTTTTGTATGCGACAAGTGCATGAAGAATGTAAAATAAGTACCTTCCTCCACTTGAATTATTTTCCAGGATTATGTTTTCTCCCTTCTTCTTCTTCTTCTTTGTTTATTTTAAATTTTTTTTGTAAACAAACATAAATAAATGTTTTTGTTGGATACTTAAACATTATATGGAGTAGAAAAACACTCCAATTGTTGTGTGTTTTTTTTCAACTTCATTCAATTTCCTCTTTTTGCTTTTTTTTAACCATCATTACTCTTCTTATGAATAACTGTTCACTTCACTTTTTTTTTTGCTGTTTTGTAGAACAATTATTAATTTTGTCTATGGGAAAAAAACCAGAAGAACTTTTGTTTAAATGATATGGAAATAAAAAAAAATGTTGGGTGCAATTTATTTAGTTTTGAAATAAAAAATGTAGAAGTATAAAAGTTCACTCTGTATCTATTATTAATTTATAAAAGCTGATGTCTTTTTGTTTTGGTTCACCATAGAGAATTTCTACACTCTCGATTTTATTTTTATCGTTTAGTCTTTTTTTTTTTGTTGGCGAAAACATTTATAAAATTTCTTTCAGAATATTATATGTTAGAATTTTTTATTAGACATAATTTTGATACACATTTAATTACGTTTTGTTAGAAGTATTTATTTGATTTTGATTAATTCAGAATGTTAAGTGAGTTTCTAATGTGAAATTAAAATGGGAATATTTATTTAAAATTTTGTGAAGATTCTTGAATGTTTGACTGTTTTCTTGGTTTTCCTCAAATAAATGAATAATGTTTTCTGAATAGAAATTTATCTATACCTAAAGAATTTTCTGGTTTGTTAATTATCATCAGTTGCTAATCCATTTTTAATTAATACAAAGCATTTATTTGTAATTATCCAATTGAAGTATGAATAAGTACTAATTGGTAATTATTTTACCAAATTCTAAGTTGTATAAACATCATAAACATTATCTTGTATTTGTATTAAAGGATAAAATATTGATTAAATTTTCTAAATTTTATTTCGATTTAGTAAAATAATATATTTTATGGCAATGAAGAATTAATCATAAAATTTTCATCAAATGTGTGAAACCACCCACTGTTTATCTATGGGGATTATGCGTCCGACTTCTGTTCATTAATAGTGTCGTGATTTAAAATTACAGTAGAAAAATGGTTTGGATCTTTGATAGTCAATTTAAGACTCGTTAATAAGCAAGCATTAAATTAATGTGTGACAGAATTAGGTACGCATGAAGGGGGGTGAATGTAATTGTAATAATGTATCTATGAGATGTATATCCACAAAAAATAATAAACCAACAAATAAAATTTCTTCAGTCACTTTAAATCATTTTTATTAAATTTATTTACTTAAATGCCGTGACATTAACTTCCTACATTTATATTATTATTGACACAACTTAAATCAAGTCACGATCATAATCATAATATATAATTATTATAAATTCTGTCCAACTACCTCTATTTAGGTTTGTTCATCTAATTCCATCCATTTCTGTCTTTTTCCTATTCTTTTTTATTATTCATTTTATAAATAATAAAAATAAAAGTAAAAATGTTTGTATTGTGAGCTCCCTCTATTTATTTATCTTCAGTAATAACAAGACTTACTTTCTGTCTGTCTAGTTACCCCCCTCGGGCGTACAAATGATTTTTTTTTCTTGAAGTTAACTTAATCATTGAAATGGAAATTGTATTTCTTATATAAAGATATTAAATTATTTTTTTCTCTGTAAAAGACACAACGTACATATAATTGTCTAAGTTTACTTAACTTTATTTTTATTATTCTTTTATTTTATATTTTCTTATTTTTTTTCTTTCTATTAAATGACCATAAAAAAAAATCACAAACACAAAAGAAAATACGTGATACTTTTAGTTAATTAAGGTAAATCCACCTTTGAAGTTAGATTGTTGAATGTATTGTAATTGATGACTAATATTATTTAGGATATTCGGTCATATATGCAAGGCACGATATTTTTTAATAACTTATTTTTTTATGATTTGCAAATATTATGAATTTTGAATAAGGCAAATAAAATGTTTACACGCATAAAAAAATTTTATTCTAATGAACAAAAGTATAAGAAATTGTGTTCAGGAGTGCAATTCTTGTGTTCTTAGTTTATTTAATTCTATTCCAATGGTGGAAAATAATAAAATATTTTCTCATTATCAAAGGCAACCAAAATTGATAGTTGATAGGGTCCTTTATTTGGGTCCGAAAATTTTGTCTCTTGAAACTTTTTGTTTTTCAAAATGAAATTATTTTTTTGCTTTATTTTGTTTATAAATATTTTCTAATTTTTCTTAAGACATTTTATCTAATCAATTTTCATTTTTCTCTTTTTCTAGCCGAAGGTGACTTAGAATCATTTGTATTGATAAAAAATCATTTTAAATCAAAACATTTATTGGTAACATCACTTTTTACAATTGACACAAGATCAGAAACATTACAAAGATTATATGATGGCGCTGGTAAAACACCAGTTAATTCAATACGAGAAATGGATCGTATTTTTGGACAACAAAATAATAATGATGATGATGAATATAAAAATTCTGATATATTTTTATGTACACCAATTTTGGGACAAACCAGAAAACGGATGAGATCTAATATTGATGTTGAAATTGAGACACGTTTGGTAAGTTGTTGTTTGTTTTTCTTTTGATTTCCTTTCCTTTCACTATTTTTTTTTTATTCGTTTTCTTCTATTTTCTTTTTCTTTTTTTTTTTTTTAGAAAAGAAGAAAATTGAATCTTTATTATTATTTTTCTTTTTTTCGTTTTTCTTCTTTTATTTGATGATTTCTTCTTCTCTTCTCTTCTTGTTTTTTTTTTGTTTTTCTTTCTTCCAATGTTTTTTTTTTTTTGCAAAGAAGACGACATTTGATGATAACATCAAAAGTTTATATTATTGCATTACTTAAGACTTAAGAGATAAATTTCTTGCTTCTTATTTTACGTGTTTTTTTCTATTTTTGTATTTCTATTTTGTGTCAATATAGAAATAGAGAAAGAAAGATATGAGTCAAAGTTCAAAAATTGAATGACAAAAAAATAAATAAAGTGTGTGGTAAGCTTTGGAAGATTGATACATACAAAACGATCAAATAGATGGACATATTGGACCTTTCAACTTTGACCGAAAAGATTTTAAATGGAAATTTTTCATTTCTGTTTTTTTTTTTTTGTTAAATTCAAAAATGAATAATAGAAAATCCTTATTGTGTTATTAAAACGCCTCTTTTCCGGTTTTCTGGGACAAAAAAAATGGAATCTGTTTAGTAACAAAAGATTCAAAATACAAATAATGAATTTTTACGTCATCGTTGAATTCTTAAATTTTTTTCTGCGTTTTCTTTTTGAATTATTTTAATAAAAAGGCAAAAAGCTAAGGAAGGATTAAAGACAAAGCTTTTGAATATAAAATAGTAAATCCCTTAGAAAAATATTTTTTTATGATTTTTAATATTAAAGAAAAAATAATTTTTTTGAAACAAAAATACAAAACAAAAAAACTCACTCAAATTTTATTTTTCTCCTGTTTTTATCCGCATACCGCGCGTATATTCACATAGATCCGCAGACATTCACCGCATAAAGAGATAAAAACAACAACAAAAATAAAATCCCATTATCACACAAACACGCTATACACAAATACACAATACACACATAGAAAGAATATATTCTATAAGGAAGCAAGCGGTCTGAATGCTAAAAATATAATAAAAGCTGATAATTTAACAATAAATATTTATTAGAAATTGATTTCGTTTAAAAACGATGAAGGAGTGAAAGAGAGAAAAAAAATCAAAAATAAAAGCTCAGTTCAAACCTTATAAAAAAACATCAAAAACAACAACAAAATACACGAAAAGTTAAGATGACTTTTTCTTCATTTGTTTATATTAGCTTCTTTTGTTTTTCTTATTTTTTTTCTTTTGGTTTTGATTAGATTCTAATTAGAAAAGTTTTTAGTCGGAATTTTACAAAACAGAAAAAAAAAGATTTTGCCTTCACCTTTTTCTTCTTCTTTTGATTACCATTTTTTAACATTCTTATTTTATTGATTTATTAGAGAATTTTAATGGTGATGAAGATGAGAAATGAAGAATGGTTGAGAATGGGATAAGAATAAAAGAACAAAAATGGAATGAGTCGGATATTATGGATGAGACACGTATAAGTACCAATGAGGAATGAGATAAATTATATATGAATAAGAGAAGGATGAATTGCCTCTTAACAACACAAAAAAAAAAAAAACTTTTGAATTTATTTATTTAAATAGACAGAGAAGTAAAAATTTTGTCAGAAACACTCAGAAAATCATTTATCTGTAGATGAAAGTTGAGAATATTGAAAATTTAATAAATTTTAAAGTGGTTTTAATTATTATTATTATGATTATGATTTTCCTATTTTATTATCATTTTACATGAAATAAAGTCAGAACAGATTGATTGATTGACGAGCATGGTAAAATTTTATTCACTTTAATATTTTTGAATTGAATAATTTTATAGCTGAATCTTTTATGAATTTTATAAAAGTGATTTAAACTTTTTAAATTTCAAAAGGGATTAACTTACCTTCAACTTTTACTTTTAGTCTATGAGAAATAATGAATCGACCATCCACTTTGTGATAATAATTCTTTGTTTAATTTGTGTAAAATTTTGCTAAAATAAAAAGTTTTATTTTAGTTTTCCCTTCTCGAAAAATAAAACACGCTTAAATTTTCTAAATCGAAGACAAGATGAAATTGACTTTTTATTCTATTTGGTATAAATTTCAAACGAAATTATCCCAGTATTTTAATTTAGAATCTGAATCTAAATATTGATCGTTTTTCTTTTCCAATTTTCTTCCTATTTTTTTTTTTTTGTTGTTTTTTTTTTGTTTTAATTTTGTTGAGATTTTTATTAGATGAGGCAAACAAAAACAAAAAACAAAAGAAAAGAAAAAAAAAAGACAAAACAAATTTGTTTTATTGGATCCCATCCAGACAAATTAATTCAATTTAAAAAAAAAATGATACTTAATCTAAACGAGATTCATTTTATCGAATTTTTTTTTGTTTTCTTTTGAACTCTTGACTCTTGACTTTATTTTAATATAAGAAAAACTTTCCTTCTCTCTCTCTCTTTCTTTCACTCTCTCTCCTTTATTTTTTTAATTTAATTTAATTTAATTAAATTTAATTTGATGTTCTTTTTTTTGCCTCTTATTTTATATTTTCTGTTTTTCTCATTCTCCATACTTAATATTTAAATAAAATTGTATTTAATATTTTATTTTTTTAATATTTATGTAGCGTGCCTGCTATTATTATATTTATTATTATTATTTTTATACTTTCTTATATTATGGACGTGTCCGAATTAACAATACCCCCAAAAAGAATAAACAGAAAAAAAAATAATGATATCTTAGCATTTATACAGATTCTAATCATTACATAAGATGATCACTAAAATGATTTATTTCGTTACTTTGTATTTATCTTACGTTAGATCTTTAATTCTAATTGTCAATTAATAATTCTATTAAAATAAATAGTCATTATTGGACTGTCAATAATAATGACTATATAATTAAATATTGTCGCAACTTATTTTTTCGTAATAGCGTAAAAATTTTGAGTCCCGTACTAATCATTTTTAATATAAATTCAGTTTTTAGTCCTAAGCGAACATTAAATCGAAAAGTTCTCTTAATTTTGGGTAACTTTACAAATATTTATAAAATTTTACATTTTGAATGCCTCCAAAATGATTATACTCATATCGTCTGCTTTTCATAATAATACGCGAACATTAAAAATGTAATATAAAGGGAAAAGAGGCCCTTTGGATATATTTATTTATATAAATACCGAAAAGAAAGATTAAAAATGAGAATGGGGTGACGTAATATGATGGGAGACGAACCTAAATCCATTAATAAAAATATTCTTGTTAAGAAAAAATATTTAATGTATTTGGATCACAAAAAAGAAAAGAAAACGAAAGTTGTAAAAAAAAAATAAACAAACTCTCGCAATTCAAAAAGTCGCGTCAAAAAAAGAAACACAAAAACAAAAAATTATTTTATTTGTATTTTTCTACTGACCCAAAAATAAAGGGGAAAAAAACGAAAATAAATAAAAATATATTTTATACACACAAGAAGAAAATGTCAGAAGTTTCTATACTTAATAAGACAACCATTAAATAAATTGTGACTATAAATTTTGCGGGAAGACTTTATTATGCTTTTTCCCCGTTTTTTTTCATTCTCTTCTTCTGTATTTTGCGATTAAATCTTATACGAATAAAATTATTGCCATCCATAATTTTTTCTTCTGGAAAGAGAAAAAGAGTTGAAAAAAAAAACGTATTATAGAATACAGAATTAACTCGATTCTAATTCGTCTATATTTACCAAATTCCAAGTGCTTTAGGATAAAAATATTTGAATTTAATTTGGGATTATTTTCTCTGTCGTAAAATCCAACATACAAAATGCAATCTTTTAATTGAGCATCATAAGCTTTTAGGACAATTTTCCTCTGTTTTCCCTTCTCAATGTTTAAATGATTCCACTTGGAATTGAATCAACAAAAGCGATGCTGGACGAATTGAGTGAATATTATAATAGACGCAGCTTGAAATAATTAAATTTCGTTCATATTTCTGTAAAACAGGAACCAGAATAAAACATAAAAGCTTTATAAATAAAATGGGAAAATATGGAAAAATATTTTACTCCACTTCTTCTCGTTGTTTTTTTTTATCTTTTGTGTTTGAATTAATTTTTGTATAAAATTTTCTATATTTTTCTCATCTCTCGCATACTCATCCTTTTATTCCTTTATTTATTTATTTTGCTTTTGTCATAACTGACAATGTTTGTCTCTCTGTAACTCATATTTTTTTTTCTTTATTTTTATTTACAGCCGGCTGTTGTTGATTGTTTAAGAAAATGGACATCAACAGAAGCAATTGGTGATATAACAGTAACACCTGATTGTGTTTCAAGAGTTAACTTTAATAATAATAATGTAACACAAAATAATTTATCTGGTTTTTACAATAATACAACAATACAACAAATAACAGATGATATAACAACTGATATAACAGATAATAATACATTATTAGTTAACAATAATAGAAATGAGAATACCGATGATTTGCCTTTAGATCACCGACTGCCTTCACCAGAGGAACAATGTCAAATAATTGCCTTGAAGTAATATATAGTTAAATTAAATTTTATAATTATTTTTTATTTGTTTTTAATTAAAAAAATAAAATCCACTTTTCACTTTTTACCTTTTTTCCTATATTGTTTTTTATTTTCTTTTTATTTTTAATTAGATTTCCTGCTGAAGTTATACAAGTGGACACATCTGGTAGACGGTTTGATAGAATGTCTGCAGCAAGAAAATCAATACTTCATATTCAATTAGGGATTAGTTCACCTGTTTATAATCAAAATATTGATAATGATACAGTTAAAAGACGTTCAAGATCAAGAAAGCCAAGGGGTAAAAGAAGAAATACAATTGCTGGAACAGATCAAAAAGAAATTGAGGAAGCAGCAAATGGGTATGTATTGTTATTTTATTTTAATTTTTTGTTTTTTTTTTGTTTTTAAAAAACTCAATTCTTTGATTGAATTTCAAAATATTCGTTTATTTTTTTGGTTAAATTTTATTAAATCAGATTCATTGCTTGTATCAAATGGCAGATTTTATTTTCATTCATAGAAACGAAATATTCATTATATAAAAGTTCTTTCCCGCTAAATTTGTAAACTTTTGAAATTCAATTAAAACAATCAGCGTGATTATATATTATTTTATATGAGATTATTTTTATGAATAGCCACCAAATACACCAGACATAAAATATCTACACAAAAAATAAATAATCAAAGCATTTATATCATGATACTTCTGTTACACAAACAGATACACACATTTTCCATATCAATTATATGCAAATTTAATTTAATCAATATATAGAACACACAATTAATCATAATTATGTTTTTCCCAAAAAAAATAAATAAATTTAACACAAATCAACTCATTTAATTTATCTTTTTAATTTTAATTTTAAGTTTTTTTTTTCTTTAAAAATTTGTTTTTTTTTTAATTTTTTGTTGTTGTTAAAACTGCATGGTTTTTCACCGTATACATCAATTTACCCTTCTACCCTTCTATACTAAAATGAAAGAAAATACCTGCATTTGCAAATATTGAATGTTTATTGTTTTAAATCCTTTGTTATTTTTTTTTTAGGTAATTTTATTTTTTGTAAAAAAAAACATAAAACATAAAAAATCAATTAATTTTAAATGTTTTCTAACCTCTAAAAAAGAAATTATATATATTTTTACCACCTTGGGAAAAAAAAAATTAAAATAATAATAACTAATTAACGAAAGAACCCACGTCCAGTATTTCGATCCATTTTTTTTTGTTCTTCTTTTTTTTTTGTTGTAAATGAAACCAAAATAAATATTGTGTTTACTTCTTCTTTTGTACCATAAATTTATAGCAGCATATTCAAAATAAATATACCAAGTATAAAGGACACACGTCAATGAATTTTGATTTTATTGTACGGATGTGTGATGAAACAATTTCTTATCTACAAATAAAGTGCCGCTTATGCTTAAATTCATTACACGTCTTATGTCTATTCTTCTATTCAATTTTGATAAAATCACAATGAAAAGACAAACAAAACAATTGTTCATTATTTGTTAGAGAGAGAATTAAGAGTAGGACTAGTGTCAGAGGAAGTGTTTTTTTCTTGTGCATATTTTGTATTGCTTAAAAACCATTTTCAAGTCCAAGAGACAAAAACAATAACAAGCAGATGGGTCAATGTTGCTTTTATGCATTTATTAAATATTGAAACTAAAAGTTATTCAACAGAAAATATGGCTGTCTCGTTCATTGTGTTTTATTTTAAAAACAATCGTAAAATTTACGATAAGCATGAGCAGCAAATTTTACGTGTAAGAATTAAGCCACAAAAATAACCACAAGCAAATGTCTGCATTATTGTGTATTATTTCTCAAATATTCAAATAAAAATAAAAATAGTGTAAAGAGAAAATAAAACATTTTCCATCTCATTTTTCTAACTGAAAAACGAAAAACAATGAAAATTTATGATGATACGCATGCGCTACATTTTACGATTTTACGTGTAAGAATGTCCTTTATCATATATTTTTTATTCTTCTTGTATTTATTTTTATAACATCTTTTCGTATTCATAATCGTTAAAAATAAAAACGTAAATAACAATCACAATAATCAAAATATTTTGTTTAGTCTTATAAATTTTTCTTGTTAGTTTGTATTAGAATGAAAATATACTTAAAATTCATTGTTTCTTTATTTTTTAATTGTTTTGCTTCTCTCGCAAATCATAAATTCAATAAAGTTGCCAAAATTAAAAAGTGAAGAAGAAAACCAATATTTTTGTATCTTGAAATTTTGTGTTGTTTTGTTTTTTATTGTAATTTAATCCTTTTATAAATATCATCGTACTTATACAGTGTAAGAAAAGATTTAAAGATTTATGAATTTTTAAATCAAATCTGAATAAACCAATAAAAGATTTTATTTATTTAAATTTGTAATTCAGGAATGAATAAAAAGATATGAAGAGAAATAAAAGGAGTAGATAAGTAAATAATTTAATCGACTTTTTTCTCATTTCCCTTATCAATGCTAAAAACAAACTATTATTATTCTACGATTAGGTTTAGAACCTAAAGAAACAAAAAAAAAACGTATTTTCTATGAAAATGAAAATTAAATTTTTATTCTAATAAATTTTGGTTTATTTATTTTTGTTTTCTTTTTTTTTGGTTGTTATTGCTGTTGTTGTATTTGTTATTTTTAAGTTGATGGATAAAATATGTAAGAATTTAATCCTTTTGTTTAGATTTTTTTGTCATAACTTTCTTTCCGTTTTTTTCTTCTAAACACATGAATGTGAAATTAAGAAAATTCCTCCAATAGAAGAAGGTTTCTTATGTTCTTTTGTTTTGTTTTTTTTTTTTTTTTGTTTTGCCTTTAAACTTCTGTAAAATGAGAACTTTTCTCTTTCTTGTTTCTATATAAAGTTTTAATTTTCATTCTTTTCTTCTTTTTCTCTTAAAACATATAAAAGTTTTTTTATTTCCTCCTATGTTTTTTTTATATTCTTCTATAAAATTCAACGAGCTCAACTTCCATGTAGGTATATTAAGGTACTTATGAGATTAAAGGAGTCAAGATCAAAAGTGTGAATACGAAACAAACACACAAACATTCACACACACACACACACACATTTATATGTTTACTTTATATAAATTGAAGAAACCAAGATAGGAAAAAAAGGGGACATTTATTATCAATATCAATTCCTACGGGGATTTTAATCGACAAAAGAAAAAAGAAAAAAAAAATAATAAAGGAAGAATAAAACAGAAACTTTAAAGAAACTATTTTTTTCTTATTTTCTTTTCATTTCGAATCAAAGTCAATAAATGAAAATAATTTTTGATTTATGTTACGATTTTATTATTTAAATTAATCGATTATTGCTCGGTCATTTCATTCTATTTATTTTTTCATCTCTCTCTCGCTCTCTCTCTCTCTCTTTTATTTTAAGAAAAAAACAAATAAAATTATCGAATAACCTAAATAAAAAAAAAATGATGAAAACATGAAAATTGCAAAAAGAAAAAGAAAAAATACATAAAATATAAAATCTTGATGATAGAGAAGAACGAGTTTCTAAGAATACAACCAATAATAACAACAATAATAGTAACAGCAACAGCCAAACGTTAATAAAAATAATAATCAAAAAAAAAACGAAGAATGAAAAGACTTCAAACTTCCGCGACACGACAAAAGAAAAAAATACAGAAGACAAAATGATAAAAAAAAGAGTCACGTTTTTAGGATGATTTTCTTTAATGCCCTTTTCGTTTCTGACACCAGTTTTTTTTTTGTCACTAAACATACAGCAAACGATTTGAACTCATCCAGTTTTCAAAATGAAGACAATAATATTACAATCTAACATTCGTGTTATTTCTTCATTAATTTTACACCCAGAATAACAACTAAAATTTGACAAATTATTCAGGTTGATCTATGAAAGTTAATTCAAGATTTATTTTGTATATGAGGAGAATAAAATTCCAATCGATAACTTCAATCTAACGGAGGTCAAACCTGACTTTTTAAATAGAACCAACGGTTTCTATATTAAAACGTAAAGTAAATAAATCAAAATAAAATCCATTCAATAAATTTTAATATTTTCCAAAACCAATTTTTTTTTCAAATTAAAATTAAATTAATAAAAAAATGTAATAATTTTTTTTTCTTTTGTTGTATTTTTTATGAGTGCTTAAAAAATCTCGTTTCTTTTTATAAATATTTGTGTAATAAATTTTTTTTTTCTAATTATCATAAATATAATAAAGCAATTAAAATGTTTTAATTAGAAAATTTTAATAAGCGCAGTTAAATCAAACAAAACCAATAAAAAAAATCTTTAATCCAAAATTACAAAAAAAGGTTTGTTCACTTTGGGTACTTACTTACTTACAAATTTATAATTATTACAAACAACAAATAATTTCATTTACGTAAATCCAATTATTTTAAATTAATTTTAATTAAATTTGAATTTTCATTTATTACAAATTATAGGTAAATTATTATTACGTTAATTGTAATTATTTTTCATAGAAAATTTCTGATAAATTAACATTTTTTTGTTGTTAATTCAGGGTTATTTATTGTAAAATAATATTGAGGGAATTATGATCAGAATTTGAAAGCTTATTTTTTTGTATATTGTCCAATAAATTGGATGAATAAATTATGTGTGGGTATACAAGTTCATTATTTTACTTTGTTCATTTGAACTAATTTCACTATAATTTATAGCTCTAGACATAAGATTGTGTCAGAACACTGGCCCATCCATCCCATGATATCGTTTCATCTGATCACACAATTATATCAGAAATATTCTGCAATAATAAATAATCCACAGATTTCGTATATAAAACCCTCATTGAAGCCAAATAAAATTTGGGATTTAAAATTTTTAGCCTTTTGTTGTTTTTTTTTTAATCAATTTAAAATTCTTAATCCCTTTTATGTCTGTAATTTGAATGCATGAAAACCATACCAAAAAAAAAATCTTTTTAGTTATGATTCAATCAATAATGAAACAATAAATCAAAAAAGTGGAATTAGTTTTGTTTTTGTTTTTGTATTTTACTTATTTTCTGTTCCCAATTTTTTTTTTATACGGATATAATTTTAGTATAAAGAAGAAGAAAATTAATAAAAAAAATAAAATCGTGAATACTGGAAGGGTAAAAAAAAATTAACCTCAAATATTATAAAATTTTACTCAACAGGGATTTAGAAACATCAATAGCAACAACAACAACAGCGACAACAACATCAACAACAGGAACAACTATAAAAACAGGAATTAATGATCTTGATGGTATAATAACACAAGTACCACGTAGTAAATCAAGTGATATATTGAAAAAGGATTCATTATTATTATCAACATATAATATTGTAAATGAAACATCAAAGACAATACCTCGTACATCACATTTTAATACATTGAAACAATGGGGTAAAAATCGTTTAAAATTTATGAATCGTAGTAATGAAGATAAAAAATTGGATAAAGATAAGGTTTCAGATATTAATGATCATGTTAATGTCTTTGAAACAGTTGTAAATAGACGTAAATTTTTGGAGAAAGAAAGAAAACTTTCGCATGAACGAAAGCCTTCATATTCATCTTCCGAAAAAAGTCTTACAATTATCCAACATCAAACATTACCAGCTTCAATAAATCCAGTTAAATTACGTGAATCATCATCAATAAGACGACAGCGTAGAAATGGTGGTATAGATTATAAAGAAGAACCACATTCATCTAGCGGCAATTGGAGTGCTAGTTCAGAATCTGGACGTACATCAATTGGTAGTGAAATAACAACACAACCAAAATCTTCAGCATCAAGTAATTCACTAAATCATACACATCATTTGAGTAGCGGCCCACCAAGTTCAATAATAAGTCGTAGACGTTTCCTAAATACTTCCGCATCTAGTAGCATTACAAGTGAAGGTACAGTAACACCAGATTTACAAGTACATGATTTATATGATGATGAAACAAGTTCGTCATATTCATGTGATACAGAAGGTTATTATACATCATTTCACATTGATTCTGGTTTAAAGACATTAAAAGAAGAGGAACCAGTTACACCACTTCATACATCATCAGCATTATCAAGTAATAATTCGTTTGGTAGTAGCAGTAATCAAACAGTACTTTCAGCTGAAAATGAATATGAATTATTTGGTCGTGGTTCAACATCGACAACAACAAGTTCAGCGGGCACTGTTTGTACAACAATGATGGCAGGTGGTAGTGATCGTAATTTAGTTAGTGGGCCAGCTGTACCTGAACGTAAAAGTTCATTATCAAAATTAAATCGAAGTAATAGTTCTGCCAGTGGTGGAAGTTTAGAACGTAGTTATTCAAGTAGTACAGTTGGTAGTACATTAGAACGTACTGGTACAATTAAAAGAAATGGTATTTTATTACAAAAAGAAGTTGCGGCAATTGTTCATCAAACGAAAAAAGAGAAACAAGAGAAACGTATTGAGTCACCAGATAGTGGAAATAATACCAGCTCATCACCAGCAGAATCCAATACAAATTCAAGTCCAACTCATGGCTTGCGAAGTAATTCCGAATTTGAATATTCCGAATCATCTGATTTAGAAGGTGTAGATCGTATGGAAAGAATTCGTGTTAAAACAACAATAAATACCAGTAGAATACCATCAATGTGTGTAATAACTCCATTAAATAGTGATGATGAATCACAGCATCAACAACTACAAAAAGTACAGGCACCAAAAGACAAACAACAAAATAAGACAAAACTTCATGAGACTGATTTAGATTCATTAGAATTTAAGAAAATAGTTCCAAAAATAATAAATGATTCTGAAAATAAAATGGCGCCACAAAAGCCGGAAGAGATTAAAAAAGAAATTCATCATTTACGTAAAGCAAGATTATTACCATTAAATAATATGTTAGGTAAATTAAGAACAGTACTTCCACATTTGAAAAAATCACCAAATAAAGATTTATTAAATTCAGCAACATTAACGGCAATGGAACCAATTTACGATTCTACTGGTGGTGGTGAATATGTAACAATTGCTGATGTCAGAAATAATAATAAGAAAAAACAAAATGGTGTTTATTATTCAAATGATATTGTTAAAAGAAATTTAGCAACTGTATTATCTGGTAATTTAATGAATGAAGAAACAGAATATGTTTCATTAAATGAACTTCCTTGTAATATACGATGTGAGAGCAATCTATTGTTACATCATAGTAACAACATTGTAGCATTAAAAAAGAATCGTGAAGAAGAAGAAGAAAAAGAAATCAATAATATAAACAAGAAAATTGGGGAAATAAATGATAAAATAGGAGATGAGGAAAAAAAGGAGGGAGATTGTGTAAATATTAGGGGTGCGCGTGTTTTATTAGATGCGCAAGGAAAAGTTGTATACAATTCAGACAGTTTGAAAAGACGTAAAGGAGCGCATACAACATTTTCTCCAGGTCCTTGTGTCAAAGACCCCAAAATAATAACAACAGTACAACAATTAAATAATGATAATGATAAATTAAACACAATTGATAAACCATTATTACTTGGTAATACTCTCACTAGTGATTCTTTAATAACAAATCGTAAAGTTATACAAGTTCGTCCAGTGATTAAACAACAACAGTCAATTCAAGTTGATAAAAGTGTTATTCGTGTTCAAGGAGAAACAAAACAAAACGCAGAAATAATGAGGATGACACCAAAAACAACAGTAGTTGCATCAACTGGAAATCATACATCATCATCATTATCAGGAAACAACTATATAACATCATCATCATCAGCAATACCATCATCATCATTAATAACAACAAATAATATAAAAGGTGCTTACGTGAATCTACAAGAAAATTCAATGGGAAATGATAAAAATTATAAAACATCAAAAGGTAAGCAACATATAAAAACATCACCAAAAAAAAATCAATCATCTAAGTTTTCTATTTTATCACCAAAAAAATCCTCCTCCTCCTTATCCGCACCTTATTCATCCTCATCCTCATCAAATATTAAATCATCACAATCATCAGCACAATCACCTTTAACTTTAAAAAAACGTAACGAAAGCTCTGACCTAAATTCACAAAAGAATGTAATTAAGCGTAGTAATAGTTATCGTATGGCAAATTCAACAATTTCTTTGCAATCATCATCACCAACATCATCAGTACAAGACACAAAATATAATAAACAATTAGAAAGATTTGAGAATGAATTAAATGCAGACTTATGGTGTGAGCGTATTAATTATCCACCAACAGTTTCACCAAAATTTCAATGTGCGTTTGATCACCCAACCCCAATATTCTCTACCAAAATAATAACTACACCAACCCAAAAAACAACCCTCAATGTAAGAAATGTAAATGAAATCGATAATAATATTCCTTCTTTGTCTTCCTTTAATCTAAATTGTAAAAGTTTTCTTACATCAAAAAATTTATCTGAAAATTCCTCTTTTTTTTCTCCTTCTTCTCATACTACTAATTCTTCTTCCTTTATAAATAATACGATATCAACTCCATCTGAAAGTAACTTTATCAATTTATTAGAAAATGTCAATTGCAATAAAAATAAAGATTTAATAATGGAGGAATATTCGTTGAAGAAAGTGAAATCAGAGGAAGATATTTCTGAAAATGATTACATTGATGAAGATGATAATGATTCAAATGATGACTTCTTAGATTCAGATACCGAATTATTTATAAATACAAATAATATTATAAAAGTTCCTTATAAATTAACACCAAATAAAGTTACAGTACCTGATGATAGAGAGCAGCATAGAGCACGTGTTATAGGGTTGTCTACAACTGATATTTGGTGAATTTTTACACATCCCTTCTTCCTCTATCCAAGATCCAATCCCCTCACTGCTCTCACTAATACAATAATCCATTATCAACCATTTTATCCAATTTTATGTTTAATTTTATTTTTGATTTTTGTTTTTCTTTTAATTAATTATTAATTATTTAAAATTGTAAATAAAATTTGCACTTCTTTATTGTTTTATAATTAAATAATAAATTTAATTTTTGTGTTTGGGTGGCACTTGTTTTTGTTTTAAAACAAAACAAAAACATTTATTATAAAAATGGAATCTGGCACCGCATTTTAATTTTTTATCAATTTCACATTTTATTAAAAAATAATAATAATAATAATAATTAATTGTTGTTTTATATTTTCATAAATAAATTATAGGATATTTTTTTACTGGTTTTTAATAAATTAATTTCATTTATTGGTTTGGAAAATAATACACATAATTATAATTTATTTAATAATTGATTATATATTTTAAAGCTTTTATGTTTTTACTTCCTTTTTTTTTTTTTTTTGGTGTGCGGCGGTTTTTTTTTATTAAAAAAGAGAATACAATAAAATAATAAATAACGATGAGAAAAAAAAAATGAATTATATTTTTTAAAAAAAAAAAACCACGATATTTTGGGGTAAAAAATTAAGAAAGATAAATTTTAATTATTTTTTGTTTGGGGTTTAATGTAAAAAATTATAAATAATTAATTGCTTATTATTAATGATGAATATTAATAAAAGTTAATTTTATGTAAAAGAAAAAGAGTGAGATAAACAAGAAAAAAAGGAAATAGAAAATAAAAAGGATTCAATTATCTACATAGATACACAACACTTTATTAAATTAATTAGATTTATATTTTGTTAACAAAAAATATTATTTTGTTGTTGTTTTTTTTTATTTTAAATAAAGTTAATTTTTATTATTAAAAAAAATAGAAATCATAAAAAAAAAGATACAAACAAATGAGCTTTTATATTATTTTTTTTTGATTTAACCTTTTTTTTATCCTTATTTTGGTATTTAAAAGACATTTTTCTGAACAATATTTGATTCTTGTTTCCTTCCGAACAAATTTTTTTAAATTAAATTCATAAAATGGCAACTTTTAATAACGACAGTTGGTATGACAACCACGTGCAGAAAAAAAACAATGGATTCGCTTTTGTTTATAAATTGAAAAATTAAAAATGGCCGCCAATACTTTGTTCAGAGAAACGTTTTTTTTTTAGAATATTTTGTTTGTTTTTTCTTATGTACAATTTTATATTATTATTATTTTTTTTACGCACACACACAACACCCTCTCACCCATAAACCCCCTCTTATATACACTTTCTTTTACATTTACATTTCATTTGACGATTATTATTATTATTAACCCGATTATGAAATAAATGGTGCGGTTATTAAATCATCATCATCATCATCCTCATTATCATTATTATCACATTCACCCTAATAAAACAAAAAAAAATATGGATCATAATCCATAATGCATGAATGTGCTATTCTCCGTTAAATATACAATTGTCTTTCTCTCAAAAGGCACACACACACACACTCACACACAAACAATACCTATGATATAATAACAAATTGTATAAATACTTAACTTAATAATTATATTATGTGATGGTAATAAATAAAAAATTGTACATATAAACAATCAACAATATATTAACTATTCTATTATAATTATTGTGTTTATCTTGCAACTTGCACGCTTGATTAATTTGCACTGTTTTGTTTTGTTTTGTTTTTGTTTTGTTTTTATTGCATAAATCATCATATTTGATCGCATCAATGTGAATAAAAAATTAGAGGAAAAAGTGTGAAATGGAATTTCTTACCTACTAAAATAATAGAAAGAGGTTTTCATTTTACATTCAATTAAGTTGACTTCTCTTCGATAAATAAATCTAGTTTTGTTTTATCAACATAAAAGTTTAGAGTAAATAACTTTTAAGTGGGTGTCTATATAATATGGTTTTTTTCTTGTAAACAAAAAAATGTCCGTGTCAAAAATGAATTTAATCAAATATACGGCTACTTGTAAAATAATCTTACCAAATATATTATTTGACTTTCTATAATGAAAAACATTTTTACAAAGTGGCCTCTCCTCAATTTAACTTTTACACAAACAAAACACAGATAAAAAGGAAAATCAAGAAGGATATAAAGGAGAATTTTCTTTTAATTCCATTTAGTTATGTCTCTTAAAAATAGATACACGTTATGATACCAATAGACCCTTGTCAAAAAAAAAATCGACGAAAAAAAAAATATGTATACAAAACAAACATTGAAATTGTTTCTCTTTCTCACTCTTTCTTTCTCTATTTTTATCTGTCTCTCTGTCTTATATAAAGCTTTACCTACGTTATAAAAATAAAGATAGAAATCTTAAGTATAAAATTTTCTTGTAGATTTCTACACTAAATAAAGTGCCTTTATAAAAGACTTAAAGTCAGATAATATTATTATTATACGTCGAATATTTTTTTTATTCTAAGATTTCCAGACGATGCGTGCATTTTTTTTTTCCTGTTCTTGTTTTTGTTTTTATTTAAAAAAAAATTGTTACTTTTACTTTACACTCGACATTTTTATTCGTACTTACACTTACACACCAAAAAGAATAATATTATAAGAATTGTATAAAAAGGAAAGAAGATAGAAAGGTAATAAAACATTTTACACGTTCTCTTGTTTTTGTTTTTATTGAAATTCTTGATTGTTTGATAATAAAATAAAAAAAGATCAAAATAAGTAATAAAATTCAGTTAAATAATATAATGAAAAGTTATAAGAAATTAAAACCAGTAAAATAACATTTTATTCTTATTCTTATTATTATTATTATTATTATCTTTCAGGTAGGTTTCTTTCAATACACTTTTGCGCGTTCTTTTTTATTTTCTATATACATTTTTTTTTTGATCGCCATCAGAGAAAATTCTTCTATCCAATTGAAATTGTAAATGTTTTTATATAAATTCTATAATTCTTCTATAAAAAAAAAAAACAAGATTATTATCTTACGATTATTCTGCTGTTTTTTTTTTTCTAATATATTCTAATAGCAATATGCCTAAAGTTAAAGTTAATGAACGTAATTTAAAATATATAAAATTGTGAAAGGAAAGAAAAATTAATATTAATGTTTTACAGTCAAATCACCTGACACCATCTTCTACGAAATTCTTATAAATTATCTTCAGTATTATCATTTTGCTAGCAAAATATTTTAAATAAAAATTCAAAAGGAAGTTAAATCATGAACTAACTTTCAGAGATTTCCTTTAAAAGTTTTTTCTTGACCAAGTTTTATTCATAGAGAGAGAGAGAGAGAGAGAGAAAGAGGAAAAAAATCACAAGTAATAAGCCTTTTACTGTAAACGATACATAAAAGAGCTTCAAACATTCTTGTTTTCTTAATGTGAATTTTATGAAAAATATTTAATGCGGAAGTCAATGTTTTGTACCTCAACCTTTTTAGATAATACAATGATTATTTCTCATCGACCTGACCTGAAGTATAGAATGTTGAATAGGTTGTTGGTCTTAAATAAAGAATTTCAGTACATCGTCAAACATATATTCTGAATATCAAAAATACCATTGTGTAACATTTTTATGAAACAAGAAAAGAAAACAATTGAGACAAGACCAAAAAAAAAATGTGCGTAATCATCAAACATGTCAAATTTCACAAATCATAAAAAAAAGTAGATCAAAATCTTTACAAAAAGAGAATAAGAAAAAAAAATAATCGAATCAGTCGATTGTTTTTTTTTTTTTCTTTTGATCTCTTTATTTTTATTCTTTGATTTTATTTTTTTTTTTCTTTTCATTTTAATCAAAGAAAAAATCTATGAATTGTGATAATTATTGATTAATTAATCGATTTGATTATTTTATTGGATTAAAAACGGCGTTCGTTGGAATTTATCATTTGAAATTTACAGATTATCACAACGTAAATAAAAGTCAGTGGCGGCGCATCAACCATTAATTTATTTATTTGATTTTTATTAGGTCAGTGACAGTTTCGAGAGTTGATTTTTTTTATTTCTGTTTCCATTCCTTTTGTTTTTCATTATTTTTTTTTTTGTTTTTTTTTTGAAATCGAAACGATGAGGAAATAACGACAATTAAAAATGTGAATAAAATGTACCCATAATTATTATTATATTTTTTTTTTTTGTAAATAATCGCACATAACATTTTTTATTTATTAAAAATAAAAAGAGCATGAGAAGCGTGTGTTTTGTTTGTTTGTTTGTTTGTTTTTTATATTTTTTTGGTTGCAATGCAATTTAATGTTTGTAAATAAAATTTATGTTTTGCTGATTTTTTTATTTAATGTTTTTTTTTATTTGTTTAATGTTTAATGTTTGTTTGTTTGTTGTTTTTTTTTGTTTCTTCTTTTTCTAATCGAAACTGAGGTGAGAATTAATTTATTTATATTTTATTTTGTAACTAACTTGATTTTTTTTTAATTGTTTTTAACATTTTTTTCCCATCCTTCCAATAACCCCCCCCCCCCTTTTTTTTCTCAAATTAAAAATATGTGAAATTTTCTTAATTAAATTTTTCGCAAAATTTTACTAGCGAGAATTTTTTAATGCATTTTTGAAACTCAATAAAAAAAAAACACTTAATCGACTAAAATTAATTATTATTTTTAATCTTTTAGTTTGTCCTAAAATTTAATTCATTAATTTCTTTAATAAAAAAAAAGTTCTTGAGTTTTAAAAATACGAATAAAAATGCTCGAAATTGAAATAAAATTAAAATTAAAATGAATTTGTTAAAAAATCTGTTTTAATGAAAAAACAATTTCCTTTTTTTTTCTTTTCAAATTGAATTCACAGATTATCAACATTTGTTCCATGATGTCATCGATTCACCAATGACACAATCATTTTGTGTTCAATCAACATTATCCCCCCGTTCATCAGTTGTTGCTTATTCTGAATATGAAGATTTAGAACCGCAACCATTTCAAAGAAATAATTTATATTGGACATTACAAACACGTAAAGGTGGTTCCACATCAACACCAATATCATCATCATCATCAGGTATGACGAATATAATGACAAAAGATGATATAACAACACAATTATTGAGAACACAACAAAATGTACCAATTGAAGATTTATATTCAACACCAAATAAAAATCGTAAACATGAACAAAATTTGAAAACAACACCATTAGGTTTTTCTACATTTTTTTCACCAATTACAAAAGCACAAGAATTCCGTAAGGAATATGATGATGTGATTAATGTTTCACCAATTGATCCACGTAATTCTTGTACATTTAAAACATCAACACCATCAAAAATGGATGACCATCAACGTGTTAATTCACCATCACGATTAATAACTGAAGAATTGCGAAATAAATTACGAATACATGAAAGTGGACAACGATCAAATAATAGTTCACCATTAAGTTCAGGTAGATCAACACCACGTGGTATTTTAGAACCACAAACAGGCCGTAATCGTAGCTGTTCAACATCCGATAAAGATTTATCACAAACATGTTCGGATCGCTTAGGTCAAAGTAAAACAACATTACTTGATTTTAAGAAATTATTATTAGCACAAGCTGGTAAAGCAACAACAAGTACTGTAAGTAAATCATCAGCCGTTGAATTATTAAAAGCAGTTAAATCACCACCACATTCCGTCCCAATTATTCAACCAAAAAATAATGTGCAAACATCAAATGTTAATTCAAATATGAATATATTAGATTTAAGTGGTTCACCAAAAACATTTGCAAATAATCGCCGTCTTAATCGTCAAATGGGTAATCCAAGTTCACCATCAAAATCATCATCAGTAACACAATCGAACAGTAATAATCAAAAACATTATTCTCCAAGAGCTGGCTGGCGATTACAAAATACAAGAAGTGATATAATGTCAATTGCAATTCCAGAAGTAAATAGTGAAGAAGATATAAGTCCATGTAGTTCTGTGAATCATGGTTCAACAACAAGTTTATCACCAATTAAAGAAAGTACTGTTGTTGAAGAGAAACTAAATATTCGCGATAATATTTTTTTAAAAACGGAAGAAAATAATTTTATGAAACATGAATTAAATCAAAAAATGACAACAGTAGGTTATCAAACATCTGGTATATCTCGTTCACAATATTTACAAGCGCAACGAGCACAGTTTTTAATGGGAAATAATAATAATCACAATAAACAGCAGATACCAGTAATGAATACAGCTCAATTTAAAAATGGACATTATACAGGAATGTCATCAAATACAAATGTAAATAAATATAGTCCACCACCATTATTGGGTACAAATGAAAATCCACCATTTGTTTTGCCAACAACAAATAATCCATCAGCAGAATATATTACAGCACAATCGTTAGAAACAGCTCTTTGATATTATAATTATTATTCACGACAATACAAAGACAGACACGATGATGATGATGGATAAGAAAAAAAAAACAAATAAAGCAATAAAAACAAAATGGGTGTCATTATGGCGTTTATTTTGTTTTTTATTACAAATGGCCGCTTGTGTGATTTTTTTTTTTCACAAAACAAAAATGGAATATTTTAATTTTTTATTCACAAGAATCGTTTATGGATCTTTTACAGTTTAAATCCAGTTTGTAACATTTATCTAATTAAGGTTGTTGTGAAAGAAAAAAACAAGAAATATTTTCTAACGAGCGCGACCAAATTCCATATTTAATTATGTAACGACTCCTTTTTGGATTGGACATTTTTTTGTTTGTTTTTATTTTCATTTTTTTCATAAAAAAAAAAACTTTGTATTTTAGAAAATAATTAAATAAAATAAGACAACAGCAAACTTCTTACCAGTTCTAACATTAAAAAAAAATCACTGCCAAAATGATTATTAAAATGAAAGAAATGATTTTTCGTTATTTTTTAAATTAATTAATTAAAAATTGAATAAATTATTTAAATTATTGAAAAAAAAAAAATTGTATAAAAAAGAATAGAAACAAAAGATAAAAATCAATTTGTAATTGATTAAAAAAATTGCAAAGAAAAAAAAATTGCCTTAAATTTATTGTTTAGACGCTATTATCTTCTCTTAGTTCCTAGAAAAAGGTGAATTATTTAAAAGAACAACAAAAAAAAAATTCAAAATAATTTATAAATTAAATTTATAAAAAGCAAAAAAAAATAAAAAATAAAGGAAACGAAACGAAAAAAATGTGTTTACCTTTTTCTTCTTCTTTTTTTTTCATTTGTTTTATTTGTTTTTCTCTTTGGAAGAAAGATTCCAATATTTTATGAACAAAAAAAAAAAAAAAATTATCATCAAAATTAGACAAACAAAAATAAAAAAACGTTAAGTTTCTATTGAAAATATAATTAAAATTATTGCTAAAAATGAAAATTAATTCGAACGATAAAAAATTATTAAAAAAATAAATGAAAAATAATTAAAAAAAAAAAAAAAAGATTTGCTCCATTTGTTTTTAGCTACTGCTAAAATTAAATTAGAGTTTAGTTTTAGAAAAGAACAAAAAAAGAAAGAGTTATTTCGCTTTGAATGTTGTTTAGAGAACAAAATATTTTCTGTTGATTTTTATTTGTTTTTTTTTTTTGATAAAGAAATAAAGAAATTGTAGCCTGCCTGAAGAGAAGGAAAAAAAACACAAAAATTAATGATAGAAATATTTTATTTATATAATTCCCTTGTATTTATATTTATTTTATTTATGAACAAAATTCTGACGTAACAATAATTAAATCCATAACAAAAAGGAAGAGAAAAAACAACAACAAATAATAATAAAAATAAAAAATGAATAATTAAAAAAAAAAAAAACAGAGATATTCACTCTCTCAGAATGAAGGTTTTTTTTTTACCATTCTCAACACTCTTATTATAAATCTGAGGCTATTAAAAATTAAATTCAGTCAATTATTTTTATTCTGGGTCCAAGTAAAAGAAAAACTCAACCGCAGTTAATTTGAATAGTCAAATTTTTTTATTTTTATTTTTTTTTTGGGTCGAATGAGAAATAATCTTCGTTAATTATTCATAATCACAAAAAATGCCTTACAAAGTACAACCCAATAAAAATAATAATTAAATTATAAAGGAAAAAAAAAGCTGCGTCCACACATTTTGTTATGTTCCATTTTATTGCCCCACACGCAACTTTTGTTGTTTTTTTTGTTTTTTTGCTAAAATAATTAATATAAATAATAAATGATAAGAACCCAAAATTGAGTCTCACTTTATTCCAAAATAAAATATTAAAATAAGTTTCATGATTATTTTCCCTTTTTTTTTTCTTTATTCCACTTGAAATATTTATTATTTATTTTCATTTTAATTTTCCTTAAAAACTTTCTTTTAATTAATTAAAACACGATGATAAGGGGAGAAAAGAAAAATTATAAAGACACGGTTTCAACAAATACATTTTATAATTATTGTTTTTGTTGCTCTTATCAAATATCAAATTTAGAAATATTAAAACAAAAAAATTATAATTAATTAATTAAAAATTGTAAAAGAAAGAAAATAATGGAAAATGAATAAGAAAAAAGAGAAAATGAAAAATTATGGATAATTGAATAAATTAAAAAAGAAGAAAAAAAAACAATTGTAGCATTTTAGAAGCTAAAAAATTAATTATTATAATTTTAAGGAAATTATTATTATTGAAAATAGAAAAGAAAAGTAAACAAAAAAAAAACGATTTAAATTATAAATAATTGAATTATTTGTTAAATATAGAAATATAAAATAAATAAATAATATAATAAGAAATTATTTTTAATTTATAATTTAATGGCATTTGTTGTTTTTATTTTGAATATATTTTTTTTTATTATTATTAAATTAATCATTAATAATAATTAATAAAATATGAAAGTAGTGATTTTTTTTTTCTTAATTTGTTTCTCGTTTGTTTATTTATTTATTATTATTTTTTTATGTTTTTTCTTTTCTTTCTTTTTCTTTGCTACAATATTTAAGTCGGTTAAATGGTTATAAATTATGATCAATAAATTAATAATTTATAAGAAGTTAATAGAGTTTTCTTTGTTCTTGTTTTAATTTTATGAATGTGAAACTGGCACTGTTGTGTGTTTCGCGGAATATTATTTTTATACAATTATTTGAAATTTATGATGAATCGGCAAATAAATCAGGTAAGATTTGGAGAATTCATTAGTAGGATTATTACGATTCCAGTAAAAAAGTCAGTTGAATTAAAATTAATGTTCCCCTTTCTACAATCAAAATTGATCTAAAATTAGAATAAGTTAAATGAAAAAATCAAAATTTGTGATTTACAAAAAAAATCATTGAATTTATTAAAAATGAAGATTTTCATTCTTCTTTTGTAATTTACATAAAATTATTAAAATAGTTTAGTTGAAATGCCTTAAATTTTAACTTTGCTTCATTTGTGGTGGTGGAGCATTTAATTGCATCTGTGGACGAATGCCCATAGGTGGTGGAGGTCCCATCATTGGCCCCATCATCGGTGGCCTCATTCCCATCATCATCGAAGGTGGCATTGGTCCGTGAGGCCCCATCATCATTGGAGGCATTTGATTGCCGGGCATTGGTGGTGGCATTCCTGGTCTGGGTGGCGGTCCTAATGTATTTGGAGGTGGAATTGCCACACCGCCTTTTGGATTTGGTGCAAATGGATTTGCCGCAATTTTACCAGCCTTAAAAGCTGCTGTTGTAGCATCAATTAAATGCTGCGCTTGTTCCTCCATCCATTTTTGGTAATAAAATTTAACATTGTCCTTATGTTTACGACCTGTACAATGTGTTTTTCTTACACTTGGAGAATCATGTGTTAAATATGTATCGCAGTAATCACAATAATATTTTGGCATTTTAACGTTTATAGGTTAGAATTCTTCTATCCTTTCAAATACTGTATTTACACTTCACTTAAAAATTTCTGAACATAGTCTATGAGGAAAATGTATTCACAGTATTTTACAAATTATAAAAAAGGTTAAAAGTGTATAAATTCTATATATTTTATGATTATAAACGACAGCATTAAATTGTTTTGAATGACAGTTCTACTAACCCCACTGAAGTTGTCTGACAATGGACCATGCGCGGAGGTAAATTTAGATCAGTCTTTGTTTAGACCATTTTTTGTAGTCAAATTATTGCTATTTCTTTCTATTTCGAAATTCGAAAATTGTTGGCGCCAAATTTCTTGAAAATTAAGTTCTGAAAGAATAGAATATTATTTAAAAACTATCGTTTTTAAATGGAAATATCAATTAATTTACTTATATATTTTAATTTATTTTACTTATTCAGCAAAATATAATTCCTTCCTAAAATTTCAATTTCCATATTGAATTGACAGAAACAGATGACGCAAATCACATCATGGAAAAGATCATATTATATTAAGTGAAATCCAAATGAAGAAATGTTAAAAGTGTGTTGTTGTAAAGCTAAATATAAAAGTTTTAAATTTAAGTCCAAATAGTTATAATTCTGTAAAGTTTATTGATTTTTTTAAGTAGTAATTATATTATGTTTTCCATACCAAGTAAGACAAAGACGTAATTTTTTAGACTAGAACAGCGTAATAGAAAAAGAAATTTTTTGGAAACGCATTTTCCAATAAAATAAAAGAAATTTGGATAATGGATGTAAATAATCAGTGTTTCTAATTTCTTTTAGGATATACAATATTAAATTAACATTTATTTATTTATAAAAAAATTTTAATATAAATAAACATAAAAAACATAACCTCATTGCTTTTTGTTGTTTGTTTTTGTGTTTTTTATGCGATTTTTGACATTAGAAGTTCGAAAATCGAATGAACACAAAAAGCGGGAAAAACGTTATATTTCGCGCTTAAAAAAGAAAATTTTATTAAAGTCATTATTTTTAGAATATATAATTTACATATTTTGTTCCAATCGGGCGTGTACTTTTATGTTTCTTGTTACATTTAAAATTTAATTCATTTTATTTTTTCATTTTAACTCATTATTTATTTGAAATTGTGTTTATTTATTATTTGTGCATAGTTTTTTATTTTTTTATAGTTAAATTAAATTAAGAAAAAATTTAATTTAGAACGCCCTTGACGACGAAAAAAGAAAATTTTATTAGAATATATTAAATTTGTTTCTTTAAAGGAAGGTATTTGACGAAAATAATAAAAAATACCAAGAAAATGAGTGCTGCAAATGTAAGCACAAGTAGTACAGAGAAAAAACCTTTTACTGTATTAATTGAAGGTAATATTGGGAGTGGTAAAACAACATTTCTTAATCATTTCTATCAATTTGATGAAGTTTGTTTATTGACTGAGCCAGTAGATAAATGGCGTAATTGTGCCGGTGTTAATCTATTGGTAAGTTTTAATGAAAATATCTCCAACTCCAACCTACTTAATTTTTACTTTAGAAAGAAAAAAAATATAATTGCAAATGAATTTCCTCCCCACACAACTGTTTGTGTGTTAATCATCAAGATACCTTATATCTGGTAAAAATTGATGACTAATAACTTATTTAATTTTTCTCAATTACAAAAATCATTTAATATATGTAAACATAAATGTAACACATTGTAAATTTATTGTAATCGGCATTCTGATTTAGAGTTTTTATTTTTATATTTAATTAATTCAAGTTTATCTGCTTTTTTATTTTAGGAACTTTTATATAAAGAACCACACAGATGGGCAATGCCATTTCAAATGTATGTTACATTAACAATGATGAATATGCATACAAGAAAAACAAATAAGAGTGTTAAATTAATGGAACGTTCATTATTTAGTGCTCGTTATTGTTTTGTTGAAAATATGTTAAAAACTGATTTATTACATCTGGGAATGTACAATATTTTACAAGAATGGTATGAACATATTATGAAAAGAGAAGAAATCAATGTTGATTTAATTGGTTAGTATTTTTTAATTTATAAGAGCAAATATTTAATGAGTTTTTATTAGAAAGTTTCCAATTTTGATTAAAATTTCTGTTTTATTCTTTTAGTTTATTTACAAACAAGTCCTGAAGTAGTTTATGAACGTATGAAAGCACGTAACCGTTCTGAAGAATCATCTGTACCAATTGAGTATCTTAAACAATTACATGAATTACATGAAAATTGGTTAATTCATGGTGCATATGAAAGACCAGCACCAGTACTTGTATTAAATGCTGATCTAGATTTAAATAGTATTATATCAGAATATAAACGTTCAGAAAGTAGTATACTAAAACCAATATTTATTGAAAACACAAATCAACAATCAATACTAGCTTCACCAGATAAAAATGATTGTAAAAGGAGACGAATTTAAGATGTTGAACATATTGATTCAAATATATATATATATTTTTTTGACTACCCTACTTTATGATGTTTATATTTTTGTCAAAAACTAAAAGCAACTAGTTACTCTAAAATTAAATAAAAAAATTTTTTTTGATGCATAAATCGTACTAAAAGTTTGTGATCAATTTGCTTCATAAAAGACATTCACTTTTATATATATCAGATTTGTACAGATAATGTCTTTTTGATGCGACGAACAAATTCATTGTTTATTAGTCAATTACTAATTCAATTTGAATTCAGAAAACGAATTCTAATTTTGTGAAAAATTTACTTACCAAACGATTATTTTCATGTCCAAATAGTGGATTTAATCTAGTGATTTACTAGATCGTAAGACTAGACTAGAAAATAATTAAAATCTAATACGCATCTGATAAAATAAATTGTCTCAAAATAATGAATTATCATTTTTGTTGTTGTGTAAATAATCAACAACAATTAAATTTAAAGAATTCAATAACTTATAATTTAAATGCCAAAGACAGAAATATTTCTTTTTCAATCTGACAGAGGAAACAAAATAAAAAAGAAATTAAATTAAACCTATTCCATAATTGATTTGAATTTCAGACCACCTACAATATTTTCAGTTAAATTTAGCCTAATTGTTTTTTTTCGTATTTTCTCATTGCTTTTGCGTGTGTGTGTATTTGTTTGTGGAGGGTTTTTTTTATTTTAGATTTTTACTGCAGTTTTGCACTATTGCAATAGACTAATTTTTAATTATATTCTTATGAACTAAAAATGATAATTTTTATATTTTTTAACTGAATAAATTATAAATAAATAAATTTAATTACATAAAAAAGATAAGAAACAATAAAGAAATATTTTAATTCAAGAATAAAATTTAACTCAAATTGTATTAATTAGTTTTATTACTTCCACAATTCACATTTAATGATGTTTTTTAGATAAATCTTGGATAACTCACTCTCGAGTCAGCACTTCTAATTAATTATCTTTAAAAAAAAGGAGATGGGTTGTTAAGTTTGACCATAGAAATGATTAGATCATAATTGTATATAATTAGACCTAACATATTGCTGTTCTATATTAGTTTCTTTTTAGATTAAAATCATTATAAATGTTGCCACCACGTTCTTTACATTTAACTGAAAAAAGGATAAAAGAAAAAAAAAATAGATTTCTTTAATCTTGATTATATATATTTTGGATTTGCTTTTTATATTAATATTCATACTTTACATAATTGGGTTTCTTTTTTTGTTTTATTTAAATATATTTTATAAAATCTTATTTAAATTTTTTCTTCATCGTTTTTTTTATGTTCTTTTGATAAATTCGAAATTTATTTTTGTTGTTATTTTATTTTTATCAAATACTTTATTTTTGGAATTACATTAAAAAATTTATTGGGGACCAAATACTGTCGGAAATTCTGTCTCCTTAATTAAATGTTAGTTTCTTAAACATCCAAAAGAATAAAATGTACAATTATTTATTTAATGAATCTTTTTAATTTTTCTTTGAAATTGATGAACTCATGAGATTCTTTATTTAGACAAAAGTCAAATAGAATTCATCAAAATTAAATTAAAAAGAAACGAATAAAAAAATGTCATAATTTTATTCTCACTTTCAGTGTTTTTAGGTAAATCTATTTGATTTTATTTTTCTTAAAAAAAAAAAAAAAGTGAAAAAAATGGAAATTCGGAACACATTTTTTTTTCTCTAAAATATTTAATTGTTTGAATTAAACATTTTTATTTTTATTTCTTTTTTTCTTAATGGAGTTTTTTTTTTTTGCTTATTTTATTCACAAATAAAAAAATAAACAAATTACCAACAAACAATACAAAAAAAACAACACACTGGCACATTTAATAATTATTAATATTTTTAACGTTTAACACCGTTTTTTTTTGATTATGGGGCTTAGAAGAAAGAGAGGGAAAAAGATGTGTGGGATAGAAAGAGATAGAGAGCGTGCAAGAGGTAGAGTAAGAGAGTAAAAATATATGTACTTGTATTTTTTTCTATATTGTTTTGTTTTGTTTTTTTTTCTTTTGGTTTTTGTGTTTTTAGGAAAATTTTATTCAGTCATTTGGGGTTTATTTAGCCTACTATGCGTATATTTATTCTGATTCAATTTGAATTGATGTGTTTACATGACAACGAAAAATAATGAAACATCACCCAGATTGATAGAATAAAATTGGAACGTTAAACTTTTAAAATGTCAATAAAATTATTTTTACTGAATTTAACAATTAATCAATTTTCTTTTTATTTTGTCATAATTTTCTTTAAAACAAAAACAAAAAAAAAAAAAGAAGAAAGATTTATAAACTTTATTTAATTTACAAAAGTTTTCTACTGTGTGTGGGTGTGTGCGTGTTTTTTTTTTCTTCTCTTTCTTATTTTATAATTTTCATCTTTATTTGACATTTTATATTCCAATTGGAAATTGACATTGATTGAGTGAAAATAAAAGTTTTATGTTTTTTTTTTTTTCATTTTTACTGAGATTCTTTTTATTCTTAGAATTCTAAATTGATGATAGAAAAATTAACTTTAAGGGCAGAAATAAATTTAATAAAGGGAAAAACTTTTTTTTCCCGTTTTTTTTTAGACTTTCTTATTTTGTAATGAAATTACTCAGAAATAAAAACCCCCCTCCCAAACCATCTATCTGACCTAAATTTTATACAGAATCACAAAAAAAAAAAAAAAAACAAATCAATTTAAAATTTAATTAATAAAATTCTCTGAAAACTCTTGCAATTTTTATGTTTTTCTTGTTTCTTTTGTTCTTGTTTTGTATTTTGTTGTTGTTGTTGTTGTTGTTATTTTATTTCATATGACTAGACTAGACCTTTTTTCCTTTCGTTTGTATTTTGTCCTTTCTAATTTTCTTATATATAAATCTGTTTGTCAATCACACACAAAGATCAATTTTTTTTTTTTTTAGTAATAATGGAATCAAAGAAAAATCAATTAAACGGAATAAAAAAAATGGAAAAAAAACAATTCGTGTGATAAATCGGTACAAAAAAAAAACTCAATAACTTTTAAATTAATGTTTTCTTTGCTCACATCAGCTACAAATATATTAGAAAAATTTCCAATTTAATCAATTCTTCCTTAAAACACGGAGATTCATTTTGTTTTTCAGCATTCCCGTTTACAAAATTAGTGTAACCGAAATTTTTTTTGGACGAACTTCATTAGAACGCGATAAAAATTGATCTTTTTTGACATTTTTGTTGTTGTTGTTTATTTTGTTTATTTTATTTTGTTTTTGTAAATTTCTTTTTGTTTTTTCTTAGAAAATATATATAAAAAAAAATAAATTATTTATAAAATTCAAATTTTCAAAATAATTGAAAATGTCAATAGAGAGAGAGAGAGAAAAAAAAATAAAAAAAAAAAAACAGAAAAATCGAAATTAATTAAATTTATAAATGACAGTAAAAAAAGTTTTTTTGTTATTCTTTTTCGTTTACCTAATATCACAAAATATATAATAATAAATTGTTTAAATTAATTAATTTTATAATCAAAAGTTTTAATTTAATTTTTAATAATAATAATAATTGAATAAAATTATAAGAAGAAGAAGAAGAAAAATAATTAGTAGAAGAATAATTATATAAATAGTAATTAAATAATAAGTACAAAATTAGAATAAAAAAATAATTATTATTAATTATAATAAATAGTGTATGTTTACTTAAATTAATTTTCATTAAATATAAATTAAAAAAAAAAAAATCTTTTATTTTATTATTAAAATAATTTCTAATTGGATTTATATTGTTGTAATTATAAAAATTAATAAAAATATCATTAAAATAGTAATGCGAGATTTTTTTCATATTTTTAAATAAAATTAAAATTAAAAGTAAATTGAAAAATAGAAATTTATTTTTTAAAAATAAAATTAATATTAAATTAAATTGTAAAAATAGAAATAAATTTAAATAGTTGTTTTTTTTTAATAAAAATTTTATCATGTCTTTTTTAATAATAGTATTTAATTTAATTATAAGAAGATGATGTCTCAGAACCTGTATTATTAATTTATTTATTATTTTTATTGTATTTTTATAAATACTACTAATTAAATTACTAACATTTGTAACAATCCATTTCTTTTTCCTTTTTCTTTTATTCATTTTTTGCTTTGATTTTATTAAATTTTTAAGAGATGATGTTGGAATAGAAAGAGACAGTAATAGTCGTAGTGATAATAATATTGTTTCATTCTTAATTATAACGTTATTTGTTATATTTCTTTTATTATTATTATTATAAAAAAAAATGGCTGCATAGAATAACATCAGTGTGTTCATAAAAGAGTGAAAATAATAACAATAATAATAATAATATTGTTGTTGTTGTACATGTTTTACTTTTTCTTTATTATTATTAATATTATTAATATTTTCAATTTGTAAATAGCCGCTCTTAATGTATTGTTTTAGATATAAACGAAAGAGACGGATAGTGATATTATTATTATTATTATTGTTATTAATATTAATATTATTACTTTTATTATTGTTATTACTATTCTTACAAATTTTTTTATAATAATAATAATATGTTGTTGTTTCATTTATTATATTATTATAATTATCTCTTTCTCTTTTTATAGTTTTATAATAATAATTGTTATTAAACAAATTATGTTTATTGATTAATAATAAACATTGATAAAAACTAACAGAAAACAATTGATTATTATTATTATTATTATTATAATTATTGTTTATAATAATACTTGAACAGATAAGGATGAATAATAGCAGTAGTAGTAGGAGTAGAGGGAGTATTTTAACAACAACAACAACAATCAGTAGTAGTAGTAGTATTAATATTCTTATTTTTTTCGCAACTAAATTGGAGCATTTTTTACATTCTTTTTTTATTATTATTATTTTAATTATTATTATTATTATTAAATTATTCATCCATTTTATCATTATTATAATATTCATAATAGAAACGTTTAGTTACGGTAAAACATGTTTTTTTGTTTTTTTTAATTCAGTTTCATCATCACCCCGTTTAATATCTGTATAACGTTCACCCTTTAATGAAACAATTTTATTATCACGATAACGTACTAATTTTTTTGGTTCAACTTTTGGTACAACTGGTTTATATTCACGTGCGGCTGCATTTTTATCAACGTATGAATATCTATAAAAAGAAACAAAGAATTAATTTCAACACGTTGAAGGATAACATTTTCCACGTGACTATTTAACAATAAAAGAATTCACTCAAGTGTAGTAACTTTTTCATTTGCTAAATTGGGAAATTGATTTTACTGAAAAATTGTTAAGTGGCCAGTAACCTTTAAGATCCTATGATAAAAATAATGCAAATTCCTTTGTTATTTATCTCGAATTTTAAGAATATTTTAATTGTCTAGTTTCTTTTTATAAACGAAAATAAATAAATAATCAAATAGAATAATCTTGTAAACTACTTAAAAAGATGACTGATTTCGAGATTAAAATAAATTTATTTATTTATTTAATTCAGTTGGGCGAATTTAAGAATGTGAATAAATTGACGAATTTATTATATGAATGAATGAATAAATTAGTGAAACAAAAGTAAATGTAACATAGAAAGAAGAACTAACCTTGCAATAATACGATTTTTTAATTCATTATCATCAATAGCAACACTTTTCGGTCCAATTACACCAGCATTACCAGATAAACTTTGGCCTGTTTCTTGGCGATGAAGTAATATTTGTGTTGCCCGATCAATATCACCACTGGCAATTGTAACACAATGTTTTACTTCTAAAAATGAACTTTCTGGAAACATTTCCTGGAGTACATCACATTCTTCAGAAAAAAAATCACAATTTGAACTGTCTGTTGAGCCACCATCACTTGTTTCTGATAAATGTTGAATACGTTTTGACTGATTTGTGGTATTTGTAACCAAATCATTGGCAGTATGATTAGTTGTAGTGGTTGTCATTATATTATTTGTAGTGGTTGTTGCTGTTATTGTTTGATTTTCAGAAATTGATGGTGGACGACTAAAGATCTCCGTAAGACTTAAGGAACTAAAAATAGAAATGATGATTTTAAACAGAAAAAAAGTTTCATTAAAATAGGAAAATCTTACTTGAGTGATAAATCTTTAGTTTTATCATTTTTTGTAAAATTTAATAATTGATCTTCCAATTGAAATATCCATGAGCAAATAGTTGCTGGATCAATATTAGAAAATTCTGTAAAATATGCTGACATCATTTCAGTGAAACCTTAAAAAGAAATTGATTTTATTAAGAAAGGAAAATAGAAAAAAAAGCACAGACAAAAAAAATAGGAAGATGATTTTTTTTTCTCTTATTTTTACCTTCAATATCAAAACATGTATCTGTGCTGGCACCCTCAAGTATTGATATAACATAAGACAATACAATATCATCAACAACACTTAAATCAGCACCAGGAATATGTGTATTCACAAACAAACTTAAACTCTCCTTAACCACTTCATGTTGTTCTTCAATATTCGTCATTATTATTCTACAATATTTGTTGTTTTTTTTTTTTTTTTAGAAAAATTCAATCCAGAGAAAAATGTGAAAAAAGGAAAAAATTAGAATAAAATTATGAATCGGCTTTTTGTTTTTAAGATTGAAAATATTTTGTTTAAAAACAAAATAATATTTTTTTTCGATTAAACAAAGTTTGAAATTTATAAAAGATAAATAAAATTTATAAATTATTAACTGAATTTAATTGATTTATTATAAGAAATTAAAGGCACACACAAAAAAAAATCACTCTTCTTTTTAAGATGAGAAGAAACACAAAAAACTTTTTTTTTCATTCGTCGCTCGTATGGAAAAAAAAGAAAAAAAAGAAAGAAAGAAAAAAAAACTGAGTGTTTTTTTTTATAATTCGCTTCTCTTCTCCGCTCTTCTCGTTTTTCATTCATGGAAAAAAAAAGAAATAAAAAAATATACCACAGCAAATTATAATAAATAAATTTGAATTGAATAGGAAATAATTATTTATATTCTTACACAATTTACACAAAACAAAAAAATATGTTTATTTTATTTATGTCAAAATTAAACCCAAAAAACTTTTGTTCTTTTTTTTTTTACTTGTACTTTTTTCCACTTCTTATATTTAATTCAAATTATAAAAAAAAGACCCATTTTTGTATTAACATAAAAATATCGAAATTTAATACTTATTATTTAATGATATTATATTAACTTACTCAGTCGGTATTGGTTACAAATTGTTTAAAATTTTCAATCAAAATATTGAATTTTATTTTTGTATAAAAAAATTTAACAATAAAAATCAAAACAATCAATAATCGCATAAAAAAGATACTACAGTGTTGCCATTCCAATAAAATTAAAATATGTTTTTTGCAATATCTACTGCAAACCACCATTTTTATCGGTTTGCAGTACACGTTTGTTTTTTGCACAAATATATGGAAAACTGACGAAAGTTGGTAAAATGACAAATAAATGTAGATCTGCTGCCTAATTTTTGGGGTTTCTAATGAATAATTTATTTGTTATTAAATTATTTAAATGTTTTCTTGGGTAATTAGTGTTTTTATTATAATTTCATTGAATCATTAATATTTATAGATGCGTGAACTTGTACTAATAAGAAAAAATATAATTAATTTCATAAATGTAGGTAAATTATAATTTCTATAAGTCACACAATCCAAAGTTCATTTTGGCGCTTAATATCAGATAATTTCCGTTGCCTTAAATTTGAATATTTTTAACAAAAGATAAAACTATAAATTTCTAATTTCCATTGCCAATCGATTAATCTGATAAAAAAACATTGGCTGTTTCAAATAAAAAAAAAATAATAAAGAAAGAAAATTAAAGAAGAAAAGTATTTATTTGTATAGCCTTGGCTGAAAATGGTTTTTATACATTTTTTTTTTTTAAATCCACTAAAAAATTTATAGTAAGGTCAGGTACATTATCATTATCGTCGGACCTAAAACTAAACCACCACACAAAAAAAATAAAATGTAAATTGTCTTTAGTCTTTAGTAGTAAAAGTGAAGAAGTGTTCAATTAAATTAAATAACGCACCAAAAATAAACAATAAATTAATTGATTTCGAACACAAATAAAAAAACAATTTCGTAAAAATTCGTTTTTCTTTCTTTTACTATTTCGGCATATTTTCACGAATTTTCTTCTCTTTCTTTTATTTTTTTTTCCCTAATTATTTTCATTTTTATTTTGATGTTTTTTTTTTTCATTTCTGTTGTCTGTCCTTGCATGTGAAATTCATTTTTCGAATTGAATTAGTAATTTATAGACTTATTTTGTCTTAAATTATAAATGTACACTTTTTTTTTATATTTTTTATTACTTACATACTTTACTAACATCAAACCTCACAACAAGAAAGAACAAAAAGTATACAATTGAAAAACCATTTTCACCGGAAAAGTTAATTAAATAGAAAGCATTTTCCTGTCGATTTAATTAAATTTTTAAATTTTTGGTTTTGTTCTTTTTGATTCTGTTTTGTTTTGTTTGTAAAGAAAAAAAAAAGGAGAAATTAAAAGGGAAATAAATTAACAAGACTATAAAACTAGAAAGAAAATGTCGTTTATTTTGATTTATTGGATTGGAATTTTTATAAAAAGTGATTGGTGGAGTAAAAACTATTTATTTCTTTATAATTGTGTTAATCAAAAAGTACAGCAAATTTAAAAATAAAAGGATAACAAATAAAAATTATTTGCAGTTTAATAAGGAGAAACAAAAAAAAACAAACAAATAAATAATAAATGTTCGAATGGGAAATTCAAATAATTCAGGTAAAGAAAAACAAATTTCTTTTTATATTAGAAATATTTTAATTTTTTGTTCAGAGAAATATAATTAATTAAGGAAATTTTTATCATAAATCATATAAAACGATTAAAAAATTAAATTCAATTGAAATGCAATAAATCAATTAAATATATTTATAATTCTATAAACGTAAATTTAAGAGTCAGCCAATTCATTTGTCTTTTCAACATAAATAATTTATTTTCTATAAAAAATCTCTCAATGTTTCTCTCAAAGTCTTAAAGTCTCAAAGTCTTAAATGTGTTATCTGTGTGTGTATGTGTGTGTGTGTGTGTGTATATACACTTAATATTAATAATAATAGTCAATAATCACAACCTCCAACTTTTGTCTCAATACAAATGCATTTTCAATAAACAAAAACAAAAGAATTAATAAAAAATAAACAATATATTCTTGGTGTATTAGTTAATAATAAATAATATGATTAATATTCTACTTGTATTTAATATTTTTTTAAATATCTACACATAACAATAAGTAAAAAACATTAATAAATATGCAAGAAAAATACCTGTGAAGGTCTTTATTTTTATACCCATAAAAATATAATATTATTAAATAAATTAAAATAATAATAATAATAAATGTAAAAGAGCCAACAAACAGCCAGAAACAATAACAACAAATACAACAACAAACATTATTGTCGTGGCTCGAAAACAAATTTATGTTGTTGCTTTTGTTTTTTAAAAAAAAAAAACTTCTTCTTCTTCTTCTTCTTCTTTTTCTTCTTACCTTTATTATTTGCTTTGCTTCAATATTGAATTTGTTAATATTGAATTTTATACTTTTAATTTAATATGCAGTTCAACATTTATCGTGAACAGAACTACTTTTTTTTTATTATTATTATTTTTTTATAAAAATCGAAAACGATAAAAAAAAAAAAATACAACAAAAATATATAAAAAAAAAAAAAAACTGAAAATTAAAATATCGCGATTGGCGCGATTTCTTTAAATTTTTTTTTTGTTTTGTTCTTCTTCCCAAAAAAAAAAAAAAAGAAAAAAAATATTCATATTTTTGTTGTTTTTGTTATTTAAAAAATAAAAGTGTTTATTCCAACTGGTGAAATCTTAAGAAGAAAGTGTCAATATTTTTAGTTTTTTTATTTTCTGTTAAATAAAAGTGTATTTTTATTTTTTTTGGCACCAAAGCTTTCTGTATTGTTGTTGCTTTAAATCAGAAAACATTAAAATTGTTAAATGAACATTAATTTGTATTAATTAATAATTTGTGTCATTTTAATTTTTAATGAGTTTTTATTGTTTTTTGTGATCGTTGTTTTTTTTTTTTTAATCTTTTAATCTTTTAATCTTTTCACGTTAAATAATTATTTAATTGATATTCAGTTGTTTCTTATGATTCCGTTTTTTTTTTCTTCAAATTTTCATCCAACATTTTTATTTTTATAATTTTTAAAGAAAATTAAATTTTTCCTTCTTTTGTGTTTCTCATTTGTTTTCTTAATTTCATTTGTTAATGTTTTTTTAATTATTGTTGTTTAATTTTTTTTTTTGTTTTAAGTTGAATTTTTTGGACATCAAAAATATTTTTCAATTTTTCATTCATTTTCCTAATGGATTAATATTTAATTTTTCTCTTGTCATTGTAGAAAAAATTCCTTGTTTTTTTTTCAAACATTTGAAGAGGGGAAGTTTTATTTTTTCTTTCTTGTTTTGTCAATTATTAATTAATTAATAATTATTAATTTGTTTTTGATAACAAGAAACAAATTGATACGGATCTACTTACAAAACGAAAAAAAAAAAAAAACAGACGAACACGATTACGAATATTAAAAAAAAAATTCTACAATAAAAAAAAAAATAATAATAATTTGTTTGTGTTAAAGAAAACGAATTGTTATTGTTGTAAAGATGAGAAGTAAGTAAAAAAAACAAAAAAAATTTAACCAAATCAAATTCTAACATAAATTAAGTTTTTTTTTTTTAAATTAAAATAAAAAAAACACGTTTTGTCTCTTTCTAAACCAACGTCATAAATATATAGACACTAAGTTACGTTTATGGATTCTATTCTCCTTGAATCTTTGAAATCAATACACAGAATATTTCGTTAATTAAAGTATAAGTTTTTTTTTTTTCTTCAGATTATTTTTTTTTAAAGCAAAAAAAAAGAAAAAACAAAAATCAAATAAGACAAAAAAAAAATAATTAAGATTCGATAGAAAGACGGAGACAACAAAAAAAAAATAACCACAAATAACACGATTGACTAATAAACACAATCATCTCGTAAAGGATTTTCGCTACGTATACAATTATATAATTAATAATAACTAATAATCTAATCTAACTAACAACAACAACAACAACAACAAAAAACACAGCAGCAACAACAGCAAAAAAAAAACCTAATCTTCTTTTTATAAGAAAAAATAAAACAACATAAAATAAATATTTAACGAAATTTTTGTTGTTGTTGTGTGTTGGCGTTTTTTTTTCTTCTGTTGTCTTGAATTTGATTTTGATTTCTTTTTTTTTTTCTGTTTATACAAACTGCATTTAAATTTGTGCTCTTTTTCAACACCACATTTCAAATGTGATTAATTAATCAATCATTTTTTTTTTCTCTTAAAACAAGAAGAATTTAGGGTAAATTTTTATTGAAAAGAATGTGATCGCAGACATCAGATCAAAGAGGGAGTGGGGGGTGAATGGTATAACTTTTTAATGTTCAGAGTAAAAAAAAAAACTTAAATTCTAAATTCTAAATAAAATTTTCATTTCATCGATTGACACAATATTTTCGATATTAACAATTATTTAGACTTTTCCGACTTTAGACTTTACTTAAAAAAAAAACAAAAAACAAAAAACAAAAAAGTCACAAAACTTTTATTTTTAAACATTTTTAAACATTTTTTTATTATATTGATAATTTTTCTTTTGCGTCCTCTCTGAAATTATTAATTTACAAAAAAAAAATACAATTAATTGTACATTCTTCTTCTTCTTCTTCATTTTATTCAATTACTTAAACTTAATTTGTTTATTTGGTTGGTAGTTAACAACAACAACAATAATAATAATAATAAATAACCATGGATTTTTGTTTTTGTACTTGCTCTCATTGACCTAATTATTGTTACAAGAAAGAAAAAAAAAAGTCTATAAAAAAAAAAGTGAATAATACAAAAAAACACACAAGACAAGATTTACAAGTTTTATATGTGTGTGTATGTCCTATGCTTGTGTGATGTGTACCTATGTTTTATGTTTGTTTTATTTGAAGTGCATAAATAAATAAAAGATACATGATTTCTTATAAATTATTAAATAAAAAAAGAAAAACCAAAAAATTATCTACAGAATAATGTAAATGAGCGTATTTTATGATTTATTTTTAAACAAACAGAACAACAACAACAACAAAATAATTTTTTAAGTAATTGTATCTCACGATTGTAATGACATAATTTTAAGGCTAAATTCAGTACGTTTCATTTGTATTCCTTTTATTTGATACATTTTTCTCATGATTATTTACTAATTTCTATTTATTAAAAGCACTTTTCCTTTCATTAAGCTCTGATTCATTCAGGCTTTCGGTTTCACTGTATACATTTGGGGTTGAGTGAAATTTCAGATGTATGTAATTGCTTCAATGACTCCAGACCAAATACAATTATATCCAACGAATAGTACAGAGAAACTTAATCTAAATTTATATCTTTGATGGATATGGATTTCTTGTGTGAATGTCCAAACGTCAATATAATGGAACCTTCACTTTATTTTTAGAAATTGATGTGGATATTGAGGTGACTTGAATACCTCTCCAATATTACATTACCCAGATTATAGATAATGCTAAAGTGTACATAAATATATATGTGGTCTGTCTAAGTAGTACGGAATGTAGCCTTTTTATTTAATATCTACGCAGTCGCGCATACACACACACACACCATTAACAAATTATCTATTTATTTATTTATTTATTTTTTTATTAAAAAAAAAAGTCTATTTTTTTTTGTTGGTCAAATATTTTGATCACACAATTATTGACTCATTCACTTATGACACTTCAATGAAAAAAGTTCAGCATCAGTTGTTTTTTTATTCTTCTTCTTCTTGTTTATTTAGAAAATTTAATGTATATTTTTTCGTCTGTTATTTTATTTGTGAAAATGTCAGTTTTTTTTCTCTGTACAGAAAAAACAAAAATAATTAAATTAAAATTGGATAAACGATTGGAGAGACAGAGAGAGAGAGGGAAACAAAAAAAGCACATTAAAAAACGTGTAACAATTTATGATAATATTTTACCGGTTGATCCGTTTTTTTTTTCTTTGGCTTTGGTTTATTTTTATTCTTTTTAATCATTTAGCGGAATCTTCTTAAAATAATAAATTTTTTGTTTAATTGTTTTAAATTTTTATCGTAATATTTTTAACGTTTCTTTTTTATGAACCATTATTGTCCATGTAAATTGTTTTTTGTTGTCAGCATTTTTTTTTTGTTATCATTCGACACAAATCAAAAATGATAAAAATAAAAATGTACACGATTAATAATTTTTCTTTGATTTTATGGTTTACGCACAAATTGATTAATTTGTCAATCAAAAACATTTATTTTATTATCAATTATCAGTAATAAAACAATTTAATTGAGGACATTTAATTAATGAATGGATAATTAACCCAATACTTTCAAATTCATAATAAAAACTTTTTATTCTTGGAAATTAGAAAGTGGTAAGAATGTCACCCAATTAAGTAATGTTAATAAAACATCCCATTCATTTTTCAGATCAACGCAGCGATTAAAATTCAATTCAACGGATTTTTAAGAAAATATTGCAAAATATTCATAATTGTGAAAAAGAAAAAAAAACACTTGGAATGGGGTGACATCCTTTAATTTTCTTTTATTAGTTAATCAATTATTTATTCAGTGTCATTTATACAGTTTGGTCAGTAATTCCGCTCAGTTAATCAATCAAGGACAAAATTTTCATTGACATTGACATTTTTATGTGTTATTATGTCATTTATAGTAATTAACCTTTTTCTCACAATTATTAATACTTACTCTCTCTCTTTATCTCTCTCTCTCTCTGTCACTCTCTATTTATCAAATAAACAAATAATAAAAAAGAAAGAAAATAAAATAAAAAAGAAAGATAACTGACACTTTTTCACCACTGTTCTACTTTTCTCATTTTCTTTTCCTCTCTAACTCTACTCAACTGTTTATATTAAAATTAATTGAATTATACAATGAAATAAAATATGAACGCGATTATATATTTTGATGAATCATAATTTCATATTTTTCTAAGTCTCATTTACACCAAACATTATTTTCATACAAAATTTGAACATTTATATTTATTTCATAGCAAATAAAAAAATTTAAAGTTTTCCATTCACTGGAGTTGTTATTGATCATGATTTTTATTGATCTACAATTATTTTGTATTAAAAAATTTTACAAGATTTTTAACAGATAATTTGATAAAACGAGTTGTAAATTTTAAAATAAATTAGACAGGAATATATAATTTATAGTAGACGATATGAAAATGCAAATGTAAAATTGTTAAGATAATAAATTATACTACAGAAAAGTGTTAAAAGTCAAATGTTATTTCATTGATTAATAAAAATATAAATAATTCAAGTTTAATAAAGTTCAATAAAACATTACTATTGTTATAATTGTTAATTAAAAAAAAAAAAAAGAACAGATAAAAAGTAATGAATCATTAATTTTCTATTCAAGTTAATATAACAAATCAAATTATATATGTCGATGACTCTCGCTCCATTAACTCACGTTAATTCAATCATTCTATTATATACAGACAAAATACACAAATCAACATGTTTCTATTTAAACACTTTATGGTTTATGAACTTTAATAATGATAAACTTTGATTTGACGATACGGTTAAATATAATAACAAAAAACTTAATAATAATAATAATAATAATTAGTCAAAACAATAAACAAGTCAAAAGTTATTGTTTTACAATTAGTGAAACACTTTATGTGTTATTTATTCTAATTTTTTCTAAGAAAAAAACAATAAAAATAAATAAATATATAGTTAGTATGTGCGCCTGCGTAAATAACTTTTTATGTTTTTTTATTTTTAATTTTTATAATTATTACTTTGGGCCTCCTGACTAAGAAAGCATCATAAACTGTTCATTTGATGTTTGTAATTTTGTCATTTCATATTTTTTATCAGTAACAACTATGATAAAAAATTTATTCATGATGATGAATGATAAATATGAATGATAAATGATGATGATGATAATGCTGATGATCGTATGTGATGATTTGTTTTAGAATATATGTGCGTTATGTGTGGGTATGTACCGTGTGTATTTGTTAAATGCAAATATTTTACTATATTTTTGAAGAAGAAGAAAATATAAATTAAAGTAAATAAATAAATAATAAAAAAAAAAAAAATAATAATAATAAAATAAATAAACTGAAACAATACACACGCAAACATAAACAAATACATTCATTCATTCACATTAATTTATTGTCATATATATATGATTACATTTTTTTTTTATTTATTTGACGTTGACTAATATATAATTATTATGCCTTGAGACTTAAACAGAGACATACAGTGAAACCTCCATAAATTGACTATAGACAAAATAAAAATTAATTTTTACTCAGAGACAAAATTGAAAATTTTTATTTTCATTTTGTTGTCACATTTTATGGGGTGAATTTAGACAGAAATATACTCACGTGTTTTTGTACATGTTTATGAGTGGGTATTAAAACAAAACAATGTTAAATCTGTTATATTTGGATATTAATAGAAATTATTGTTTGTTATTATCACTTATCAGTAGGCATTTAAAAGTAATTTAATTTCAGTTGATATGTTGTGTTGTTGCTTTTCTATTCTCATATATTTATCTGTCATATTTTTCTCTATATATGCGTTATCTTTATCTTCATATAGGCATTAATTTATAGCAGGTATATCGTGTTTCTATAATTAACTCTTAATTAAGACATTTTAATTGGAATTGAAGTAGAAAAAAAAAAAATAAGTATATAAGACACATTTTCAAAGATAATAATGAAAATAGTCAACAGTGTTCATAGCAGCACTCTTCACAATCATATATTTTTAACATTTTTTTTTTTTTTTTGCATTCAATACAAATAAAAATTTTTTTTTTTTCATGAAAAATAAAAGTTTGTTATTCGCATTTAACAGATTTCCGTTAAAGTCATGTTAGAAAATATTACATAAGATTTAATTTTTAATATTTTTTAAATAAATACTTGTGATAAAATCTGATTACAAAATAAACAAAACAATTTATTTTTTTTATAATTTGACATTTAAATAAATGAACGAGAAATATGAGAGATGAAAATTTGATTTGAAAATAAAAATATAATTAAATTAGTATTAAATTGCTAAATAACTATAAAATTCATCTTGTTACTTTTTAGCATCTCAATTTATTAGGTTTTTCATAATTCCAATTATATTTTCTAACTCGGTCACAATTTTTTGTTTAATAAATTCTATAATTTTTCTATAATTTTATTCTATCTATTCATACTTCCTATTGACAAGTAATTTAATTTAATTACATACATTAAATGTATAATTAATGTCGGGTATTAGTGAATATTTCATTTAAGAGGAAACATTATATAGATTTACTACGGGCTGAATGCATTTTGAGTTTAACTTAAAAAAATTGTAGCTTTTTAAACTTGAATACGCCATAAAAAAAAATAATTTTGTTGGAATATCCAATGAAAACGAATATAAATTATTTTACACGAATAAATTAATATTAATTTTTCTTTTGTAAATTTTTTGTATTTTAATTCTTTGAATTTTGTCTGAACTTGTAAAATGATGATATAATAGAGTCTAAATGAATACACGATGGTATTTGTTAACGTTTTTCTTCATTTTTAAGTTTATCTTAAAATTTATTAATGCAAGGAACACAATGCAAAAAACACCTGTTGTATCAAAAGTCAAAAACTTCAAGTGATTAACCTAAAATTATAGGTAAATATCATGAAATTTCTTATCACTTTTTCCAATTATTAATCAAATTCTCTTAAAAAATTGAATTTATTAAAAACGCAATGATAAAATTCTTATCATGTAGGTATGTATGTGCATGTATACATTATTTCATTACTTTTTGGATCTTGTACACAGGTTCTCTCTCCTTAGATATAGAAAATATTTATATTAACAAAAAACAACAACAACAAACAAACAAAAAATTTTAACTGATAATATTTTTTTTTATTTTTTTAAAAAAAATTTTTGTCTGATGTAAATGTCTGATGTTTCAATGTTTATAGATGTAATGGATATACAATCTATGAAAATTTTACAAGAAAACAAAAACAGAAATACAAATGGATTTCTATTGTATAAATTTATTTTGTTTTTTAATGTAAGTAAATGTTTAAATTGTATAATTGTATTTTTTTTTTCATATCGTACATAATACTAATTTACACACACACACACACAGAAGCTATACACACACACACACAGTTGAAAGCAATATTTCGTTACGTTTTATTGTTGAAGTACCATACTAATATAGTAAACACAATATACACATATTATTTTTAGTTTGATAAAACACTTTGGCTCAAAAAAAAAAAATAAAAAATTGTATAAAAAAAAAAATAAAAAAAAATGTTAAAAAAATTGTCTGTGCTAAATCATTGTCTCAGTTTCATTTTGATTTTCTCGGTGAGCGGATTAGAAAAAAAACCCCAAAAATTGTTTTTTTTTTTTATTAATTTTGTTAAAAGGAAAAAAAGAGCAACAACAATAGAAAATCAGTTCCGTCTTTTTATGTAAAAGTTAATTTCCTTCGTTTTTTTATTTTGTGTTTTTGAGTTTCCTTAATTAATATTGAAGTGAAAAATTGATCAAAAAGTGATTGAGTGAATATTATTTGTGTGATTTTAAATTAGGTAGGATTTCTCTCATTCACCACCCTTGACTATTTTTTGTTGGATTACCTTTTTTTTTTACGTTGATTTTTCTAAAATTTAAAAATGAATTTAGCTGAAATTACATCAAATCACATGACAAAAAATAAAATTGAAAAACAAGGGAATTTCTGTTGATTCAAAATTCAGTTGAATAAAAGAAAAAAATTTAAAACGTGATTGGAATTTTTTTTTTTTACAAAAAAAAAAAAACAGAATTCTAAAATTATTTACTTTTATTGACATTATTATTTGTTTTTTTAGTTTAGTCTTCTCTTTTTTCATTATTAAACATTAATTAATCTCAATAAATATTAAAAGTGTGAAATAAAAAAAATTAAAAATTGAATAATTAAAATATAAAAGAAGCAATATAATTAGAATAAAATTTACCTAACGACTAGGTATAGTCAGTTTATATTATTTAGTTAAGTTTAATAGAAGAAAACAAAAAAAAAAAATATATATATATAAGAATGTAAATATTTAATTAAGCCAAATACTATAGTTGATGTACATTATATGAGATAAATAAATTATTAATTATCATCATGTGAAGACGACAACGTTTAATTATTTATTATGATGATGAACAATTTTTTTTTTGTATTCTTCTTTTTCATCTTTATTTCTATAAAAATATTTTCATAATTATTAAATAAAATCTATTTACTATTCACTCATAGGATCAAGAAATAATAATAAAATAAATAACGTACATTACAACAGATCCGATTATGTAATAAACGCGCGTGGATTAATTCAATTTTTATCGTATCTTGTGACTTTGAAATAAATTTTAAAATTTAATAAAAAAATAGAGAAGAAGAAATTAACGTTTAAATTATTTCGGCCATTTTTATTTAAGTTTCCCTTAAACAAAAACCTGTCTAATATTGATAAAAATCTTTATTGGCTCATTAATTTTTAACACGATGACTTCTGTAAAATTTATTATTTTAATCATGTGACTTTATGAGAAAATTAATTTTTCTTTTGTATTCTGAAGTACATAAAAATTGAACTCTTAGTTTTTTTTGTTCTTCTAAATTCCATAAATATTATCTTTATTGATAATTAATTGTATTAAATATTGATAAAGCACAGTGATAATCAAAATGAAATTGTATAAAAAAATATAAAATTATAAATTATTAATCTCCAATGGATCCTATTAAAAAACATTTAAACTTTTATCGTTATAAACTTTCTTTATCGCACAAACTATAAATTTTCACGTTCGCATACTTCAAAGATTTTCTATAATTTTATTGATTAGAAATATGTAACAAATAAAAAAATATAATAATTGATTACATAAAATGCACACCTGTTCCATGTATTTGATTTTTATTCATGTATAGAGAAATTACGATAAATTTCCTGTTTTTAAAAGAACAAAAAATAAGTTTGGAAAAAACTTTATTTTATTTATTGAAAAAGAAATGAATTTCATTAAATTAAATTATTCAATTTATAAAACAAAAAGTATCAAATAATTAACGAAAAAATTTCAATTAAACAAAAAATTATTTTACCACATGGATATTTTCTGATACATAAATTATGCGAAAGAAATCTAAAATTAAAAAGGAAGTCTATAAATAAAATTTTATACATAATTAATAATAATTAAAAATTTCACCTCGAATTATAATTATTCACCATAAATATATTTCTAAATAAATAATTAACGAAATTCTTTTCAAAAATTTATTTTTGAAAAGAAACAAGAAAAAAAACAACACTAACTAATTTTCACTTTCTGGATTATTGAAGTACAAAATAAATAAATCACGTGTTTTTATTATGCATGTTTTTCATATTTCCTATTTTACTTTTAAATAATAAATGAAATTGTTTATTTTAAACAATAAATTAAACTAAAACAACTAATTTTCTTATCAATTTACTATAAACAAAAGGAATTTCCCAGACATTTTTCTATAACAAAATAAATTGATTATGATTGTTTTAAGTAAAAAAAAAATAAAAACAATAAAAAAAAAATACGGTTGTCATTGAAAAAATTCATAATACACAATTTCAAACGATATATTTACACTCGTATATATAAATCGATTAATTTCCAAATTTCCATTTCATATATAAAACAATTTCAACTAATTTCTTCATCACGTATATATATTTTTTTTCTAATCTTATCAGAGAAATCTTATACAAGTTTGTAAAAAAAAATGTTATTTCTTATAAAACATCAATACAAATTGATTACCTACTTTAATAATAATAATAATTTATAATTGATAATTGATAATAATTTTTAATCAATAAATTAACGTCAATATGTATTTGGAATTTGTTACAATTTGTTTTGTTATTTACAAATAAACAAATTAACAAATAAACAAACATTGGTTTCTAATTGTGTTAAAGTTGATTTTTATTAGCAGCTTTTTTTTATACATATGTCTAATAGGAAAAACCGTCAAATCAGACCACAACTCAAAGCTGATAAGACTTTATATGAGACAAATGAGACAAATAATTGAATTTTCTGTTTAATTGTATAAAGCTTCTTTGTATGATTATTTAAACAATTAAAAAGAGATTTTCATTTTTAGAACAAAAATATCTGATCACCACAGAAAAAGATTTCTTATTTTGTTAAGAAAATTAACGTTGTCAAAAAATTTTTCGATTCTCAAATTTTGGTTTTTTTTTAAAATTAGTTCAATATTTATTTTACTCGATTTCTCTCAACAAACAATGGCAAAATAAAAAATGAAGAATAATAATAACCGCGATTTAACACATGAACACACACACACACACACACATAAATTATTTAATAATATAAAAATTATACCAAAGTGGAAATGGGAATGTTTTGTTGACAGATATTACCATCCGCAAATATATAGAAATGATTAAAATCTAATCGTTGTATGGAATCAGTGGACAAAAAAAAATTTATAGTTTGATTTTAAAAGAAAAATTATGTTATAAAACTCACGGTCAATTTTTCTCTATATTCTCATTTTTTTTTTATTCTTCATTTTTATTATAAAATAAAAAAATAATAAAAACAATAATGTTACGTTAATGATGATCGAAGCTATTTAGTTAATAGAAAAAATGTTCATGGGACATTTATATTTCCGATTACCTTACTGATTTTTAACGAATGATAATTATATGATAAATGAATTGAAAATATTGCACGAAACATCGATTAATCGAATAAATGAAAATAATAAGATGGATTATGAAATTTTAATCAAAATGATCGAATGACAAAAGACGATTAATTTTTTTTTAAAACGATTAATCGAAGTGTAGTAAATATAATCACATGATTATTATTTGTTTGTATCACATCATGAGTTCTGATCATGAGAAAGAAAAAAAAGAAGAAAAGTTGTAAAGATTTTGTACAGTGATAATATTAAATGATAAGATTATTTGTTTAATAAATAATTTATGATAATAGGATATGGGAATACCTTATAGTCAAATTTGGAATAATTCTTTTCTTTGATTTTGGATTAAGGAAATGATGTTAAAAACTGAACTATTTCTGTTATATTCGTTTGAGAAAAAATAATTTGTTTTATTTTTTTTTAGTAACACCAGCGGATAGTAGTTTTGAAGCATCCAACATGGGTGCGATGTTCAGAAGTGAAGAAATGGCCTTGTGCCAAATGTTTATACAGCCAGAAGCTGCATATTCATCAGTTTCGGAATTGGGTGAAACAGGTGCAGTACAGTTTCGAGATGTAAGTTTTTAATTAATGTGACGTTTAAATACTGTAATTAATATTATCCTTCCAATTTTCTTATTTCAAATATAGCTTAATTCTGAAGTGAACGCATTCCAACGGAAGTTTGTGAATGAAGTTCGTCGTTGTGATGAAATGGAAAGAAAAATCCGTTATGTAGAAGCCGAAGTAAATAAGGATAAGGTACCAATTCCTGATTTATCCAATGAGTTACCTCGTGCACCAAACCCGAGAGAAATTATCGATCTTGAAGCTCATTTGGAGAAAACTGAAAATGAGATCCTTGAATTGTCACAAAATGCTGTAAATTTGAAGTCAAATTTTTTGGAATTAACTGAGTTGAGACATGTTCTTGAAAAAACTGAGGTGAGAGAATTTTTTTGAAATGATCGACGTTATAATTTTTTTTTTAAATTTTATTTTAGAGTTTTTTTTCTGAACAAAATGCGATTGGAGTGGATTCAATGAAAAGCACATTGATTACCGAAGATCCAGGAGCTGCAGCACAGAATCGAGGACGTTTAGGTTTTGTTGCCGGTGTTATACAACGAGAACGTATTCCACCATTTGAACGGATGCTTTGGAGAATATCTCGTGGTAATGTGTTCCTCCGTCAAGTGGAGTTGGAAGAAACATTAGAGGATCCTTCTACTGTAAGTATGGAAATTCTGGAATAATGAGTAAAAGTTTTAAAATAAATTATTTCTTTAGGGAAATCCACTCTACAAAACTGTATTTGTTGCATTCTTCCAAGGAGAACAACTTAAAACACGAATAAAAAAAGTTTGCGCTGGATTTCATGCTTCACTTTATCCCTGCCCAAGTGAACGAAGTGAACGAATTGAAATGGTTCAAGGTGTACGTACTCGTTTAGAAGATTTAAATATGGTTTTAAATCAAACGCAAGATCATCGTCAACGTGTTCTTGCTAGTGTTTCAAAGGAGCTTCCAAATTGGAGTGTAATGGTACGGAAAATGAAAGCAATTTATCATACTCTCAATTTATTCAACATGGATGTTACCAAAAAATGTTTAATTGGTGAATGTTGGGTACCCGTTTTAGATCTTCCCAATGTACAAAAAGCATTATCTGATGGTTCAGCTGCTGTTGGAAGTACAATTCCGTCATTTTTGAATGTTATCGAAACGAATGAATTACCACCAACATTCAATCGTACGAATAAATTTACTCGTGGTTTCCAAAATCTTATTGATGCTTACGGAGTTGCATCATATCGTGAAGCAAATCCAGCATTGTACACAATTATTACATTCCCATTTTTATTTGCAATTATGTTCGGCGATCTTGGACATGGTTTGATTATGTTCTTATTTGCTATTTGGATGGTTGGATGGGAAAAATCACTTGGTGCAAAAAAATCAAATAACGAAATATGGAATATTTTCTTCGGTGGACGTTATATAATTCTATTAATGGGAACATTTTCAATGTACACTGGACTTATTTATAATGATGTGTTTTCTAAATCAATGAACGTATTTGGTTCTGCATGGAGTGTAAAATATAATCAATCAACTGTTATGGAAAATCCAGAGTTAGTATTAAATCCAGAAGTGGACTATTCAGAAACAATTTATCCATTTGGAGTAGATCCAATCTGGCAATTAGGAACGAATAAAATTATCTTTTTAAATTCATACAAAATGAAGTTATCAATTATTTTTGGTGTAATTCATATGATTTTTGGAGTTTGTATGAGTGTCGTTAATCATAATCATTTCCGCAAACGTGTCAATATACTTTTGGAGTTCTTGCCACAAGTAATTTTCTTAGTTCTTCTCTTCGCTTATATGGTATTCATGATGTTCTTTAAATGGGTAACATATAGTGCTACTAATCCAGATCTTGTATATCGACCGGCTTGTGCTCCATCTGTCCTAATTTTATTCATTAATATGTTACTATTCAAAAGTACAACACCAGCAGAAGGTTGTAAGGAATATATGTTTGAAGGACAACAATTAGTACAACAAGTTTTCGTAATTATTGGTTTGGTATGTATTCCATGGATGCTTCTCGCAAAACCTATTTATATTAGTACAACAAGAAAAAGTAAAGCTAAGAGAGCACACCATAATGGGGATATTAATCAAGGATTAGAAATGACATCAGATTCACTGGAAGAACAACCAAAAACAGTTTCTGCTGGTGGTGGAGGAGGTCACGATCATGACGAAGAACCAATGTCTGAAATATATATACATCAAGGTATTCATACCATCGAATATGTTCTTAGTACAATTTCTCATACTGCGTCATACCTTCGTCTGTGGGCTTTATCTTTGGCTCACGCTCGTAAGTTTCAATAATTAAGCTAACGTAAAATTCTTTTCTAATCAATTATATATTTAAACAGAATTATCCGATGTTTTATGGGGCATGATTCTAAAGATGTCATTAACAACAAATGATAAAATTGTGGGTCCTATTATGATTTACGTAATTTTCTGTCCGTGGGCATTGCTTACTGTCAGTATTTTGGTTGGTATGGAAGGATTATCAGCTTTCTTACACACATTACGTTTGCATTGGTAATTTCATCAAATACGAACTCTGATTATTTTTAATTTAATTCTAATAATATTATTATTTACAGGGTCGAATTCATGAGCAAATTTTATGAAGGACTTGGATATGCTTTTCAACCTTTTAGTTTCAAGGCCATCATCGATGGTGAAGATGAACTTCCCGAAAAATTAAAATAATATAAAATATATTATGTTCTTATGAAAAATGCACAAAATATATTGTAAATTGTAGATACAAAAATTATAATTTCTTTAGAAAAATTAAAAAAGTAAAATTTTAACGAAAAAAGTAAATAAATATAAATAGAAAATATATTCCATTATTATTATTTCAATCCATTCAAAGTTCGAAAAATGTTTTAGTAAACATCAGAAATATATACTAGACAAATTATAAAGTATAGATATTTTTTTAATAATCACACAATTTTTTTCCACTGCAAGAAATTTAAAATTAAAATTAAAATGATCCGTTGGCGCTATCTAACCCGCCAAATAATAATTTGTTATGTTTCTTATAGCAACGCAATAAATTTTTCTTTTGAGCATCTTGGATGAATGAAAAGATTACTTTTCAATATTTAAATAAATGAACGGTTATTATCGACAAAATATCGAAAATTTATTTAGTGATAAATTTAAATTTTTTTTTTGATAAGAAAGAGTTTTTAATTAATAATTTGGGAAAAAATATCAATGAAATCAGTATTTGTGATACTCTGTATTTTGATAAGATACTTTAATAGATACTTATATAAATAATAATAATAATAATAATAAACTGTATTGATAATTTTTATTCAGTTGTAATTTAAGCTTTACAGTAATCTGTTAGTTTTCTTTTGGAAACTGATTAATAAATAATTCAAATTAGAAAAAATAGTGTAAATTTGAAATTGCCAATAAATGATTATAAACTACAATTAATAAATTACTCTTGTTGTCCTTGCAAAATTTATTTTTGAATTTAAAAGTAGGTAAATAATTATAGTGACATTTGGTACCAAGTGATTTTTACAATTTTTAATTATTAAAAAAGAAAATTAACTTAAAAGGTAAGATATTCAAGTTTTGTTTCTGGTGATTTTATTTTTTCTTCCTTAGAGATGAATCCCAAATTTTTAAAATATAAAGGAAGAAGTTCTAGTATAAAATTTTAGTTTACTAAACAGATATTTACATAAATTTACATAAATTTACATAAATTTACATAAATTTAAAAATGTTTCTACAAAAGAAAATTAAATATTGTTATCTTTTAATAAGTATATTTATCTCCTATACACCTTTATACTTTATAATAATTGATTTACTAATCTTAAAAAAATTGACTTTGAATATGCAATTAAAAATTAAATTCTAGTTCGATTTAGTTATCACACTTATCAATAAATCACAATTTAGATCACATGCTATTGATATTATTTAATTTTTGATCACAAGCTTCTTGAATCATGACTTAATAAGATATCTTTCTGATAATGACAATTGATAAAAAAACATTTAAAATAGGAAATAGGGAATTTCCTTCTTGGAATTACTAAGCACAAAAAAAATTAAATTTTTTTATTTCACAGTTTACAAATTTTACAAATACCAAGAATTATAACTATGTTCAGAAGTGAGAAGATGGCATTGTGCCAAATGTTTCTGCAATCTGATGCTGCATATTCATCTGTTTCAGAATTTGGTGAAACAGGTCTTGTACAATTCAGAGATGTAAGCTACTAGTTTTTTTAGAATGTAAATTTCGTTTATTATTTCATTTTTCATTTATATAGCTCAATTCGGAAGTGAATGTTTTCCAACGGAAGTTTGTAAATGAAGTTCGACGTTGTGATGAAATGGAAAGACAAATTAATTACATTGAATCGGAATTGAATAAGGATAAAATTCCAATTCCTGATTTATCTAACGAGTTACCTCGTGCACCAAACCCGAGGGAAATTATCGATCTTGAAGCACATTTGGAAAAAACGGAAAATGAGATTCTTGAATTGTCTCAAAATGGCAAAATATTAAAACAAAATTTTTTGGAACTAACCGAGTTGAAAAATGTTTTAGAAAAAACTTATGTACGAATTTTCGATTTCTAAAAAAATTCAAAATTTAATTAATTGTTATTTTATATTCTACAGAGTATTTTTACTGCTCAAAATGCGATTGGAATAGATTCGGTTAGGGAATCTCAAACTGAGGAACGGTTAGGATTTGTAGCTGGTATTATACAAAGAGAACGAGTTCCAGCATTTGAACTAATGCTTTGGAGAATTTCACGAGGAAACATATTTTTGTATCAAGTGGAATTAGAGGAAACATTAGAAGATCCCATTACAGTAAGTTATTTTTCGAAACATAATTTTGATTAAGTCAAGACAGTTTTTCAAAATATTTATTTTAAGGAAAATCATCTAAATAAAACTGTATTTGTAATATTCTTCCAAGGAGAACAAATAGGAGCCAGAGTTAAGAAAATTTGTACTGGGTTTCGTGCTTCACTTTATCCCTGCCCTAGTGAATTGAGTGAACGTTCTGAAATGGCACAAAATGTTCGTACACGCTTACAAGATTTAAGTTTGGTTTTAAATAAATCAAAAGATTTTCGTGAACGTGTTCTTGTTAATGTTGCAAAAGAAGTTCAGAATTGGAGTATAATGGTGCGAAAAATGAAAGCAATTTATCATACACTTAATTTATTCAACATAGACCTAACAAAAAACTGCTTAATTGCTGAATGTTGGATACCAGTCTTAAATCTTTCTACTGTACAAAAAATACTATCAAATAGTTCAGCATCTGTTGGAAGTGCCATTCCCTCATTTTTGAATGTGATTGAAGCGAGTGAAATGCCACCAACATTCAATCGTACAAATAAATTTACTCGTGGTTTCCAAAATCTTATTGATGCTTACGGTGTCGCATCCTATCGTGAAGCAAATCCAGCATTGTACACAATTATTACATTTCCATTTTTATTTGCCATTATGTTCGGTGATCTTGGACATGGTTTGATTATGTTCTTATTGGCTTTCTGGATGGTTGGATGGGAAAAATCACTTGGTGCCAAAAAATCAAATAATGAAATATGGAACATTTTCTTTGGTGGACGTTATATAATTCTATTAATGGGAATATTTTCAATGTACACTGGAATTATTTACAATGATCTATTTTCAAAGTCAATTAAAATATTCAGTTCGGGATGGAGTGTTACCTACAATGAATCAACCGTTATGGAAAATCTAGTTTTAGTATTAAATCCTGAAGAGAACTATTCAAAATCAGTTTATCCATTGGGAATGGATCCAATATGGCAATTGGCACAAAACAAAATTATTTTTCTTAATTCATTTAAAATGAAGTTATCAATTATTTTTGGTGTAGTTCATATGATTTTTGGAGTTTGTATGAGTGTCGTTAATCATAATCATTTCCGCAAACGCATCAATATTCTGTTAGAATTTTTGCCACAAGTCATTTTTTTAGTACTTCTTTTCGCTTATATGGTATTCATGATGTTTTTTAAATGGGTAATATATGGTGCAACTAATCCAGATCTTGTATATCAACCAGCTTGTGCTCCGTCTGTATTAATTTTATTCATTAATATGTTATTATTCAAAAGTACAACACCAGCGGAAGGTTGTAAGGAATATATGTTTGAAGGACAACAATTAGTACAACAAATATTTGTAGTAATTAGTCTTTTATGTATTCCGTGGCTATTACTCGCAAAACCAATTTATATTAGTACAACAAGAAAGAATAAAGATAAAACAGCAATTATTGATGGGCATACTAACGAAGCATTAGATAATGTATCAGAATCAAAAGAAACGAAATTGCAACAAGTTCATGGTCATGATCAAGAACCCATGTCAGAAATATACATTCAACAAGCAATTCATACTATTGAATATATTCTTAGTACAATTTCTCATACAGCTTCATATCTCCGCCTTTGGGCTTTATCTTTGGCTCATAGCCGTAAGTATTCTTTTGTAAAATTCTAAATTTCTGCTAATCTAAACTAAGACATTTTTTAAAATAGAATTATCAGATGTTTTATGGAATAGGATTCTCAAATTTGCCTTCATTTTGCCGTTAGGACCATATCTAGGCCCAATATTCATCTTCATTATTTTTATTCCATGGACTTTTTTGACGGTTTCAATTTTGGTTTGCATGGAAGGATTATCAGCTTTCCTACATACATTACGTTTGCATTGGTAATTAATCAAAATATTCAAAATTTCAATGTTAATGAATAAATAAAATTTAATAGGGTTGAATTTATGAGCAAATTTTATGAAGGACATGGATATGCTTTTGAACCTTTTAGTTTCAATGAAATCATGGACGGTGGAGATGAACTTCCCCAAAAATAAAAATAATATAAAATGAAAAATGTTCTAATAGGGGTATCACACGTGAATTGTTAGCCAATTTAATTTTGGTTTCTATTCCAACTTGTCAAAAACCAATGAATATAAACGAGATAGAATGAAAAAAAAATGTGTATATCCGTCTCTTTTTTTAAATTCATAAATTATGTCTACGCGAATTAATACCAACTTTAAATACATAAATAATAGCTACGCGCATGGAATTGAAAACCATTTACAATTCCCAAATTTTCATTAACTCTTTTCCAACGTAAAATATTATTTAATAATTATATAATCAATTATTTTAAGATTAATAGTTATCAAAGCAACTTATTATATTAAAAAATTAATTATTTTACATAAAAAAAAATTATATTTAAATTTTTGGTTAAATTATTTTAAATAGATAAAAGCAACACTGCATTTTTCGATATAAATTTTATTTTTCACTACGTTGCCATTTGTTCTAAAACGGTATGTTATGACAAAATGTATTGCTATCTAATTTAATTTTTCTCTCTCGCACTCAAAATAATTTTTGGAATTATGAAGTCTAGCAATTCACGTGTGATACCCCTATAATGAAGACTACATAAAATAAATTGTAATACGAAATTATATTTTTTTTCGATATATCAAAAGAGTAAAAGTTTAACGAAAACAGTAAATAAATAAATTCAAAATATATGCCATTTCGATTTACATTCAATAAAACAATAATTAATAATATAGTGCAATAATGAAATAATAAACTTAAAATAAACTTACCAAATTGTTTTTTTTTTAATTTTAAAATTTTAATTATTATTATTACCGCCAGAGGCACACGTAAATATAATCCACGTTTGATGGTTTAAAACTTGAATACCTATGTTGTTGATTTTATCTGGCAATTCTACAAATTTTTTTGCAATATTATTGTTTTTCAGTTCAACGTATAATTTTTTTCAGTTCAATGTTCAGTTTTATTGGAAAAAATACTCCATTTTGAGTATGAATATATGATAATAAAAAAAAAATACGTAAAGATGTGTTCAAGTGTAAATAAAGAGATATTTTTGTTGCTTTTGTAAAAAAAAATTTAAAATCAGTTAATAATTTATATAGCCTAATTAAATATTTACGACATCAATTATAAATTTAATAGTTATTGTTATTTATTAAGTAATTAAAAGTCTTAAAAACATTTTAATTCGGCTTATTGAAGAAAATGTATTGTTTTTATGTTAATAAATATAATTTTTAAATTAATTGAAAAAAACACTAGTTGATTGTCAATGTGACTTTTTTTGCTTGTTAATTCAGATTTATAAAATCGGTTAAATTATAATTAATGTAAAACAATAATAAGTCTTCTTAATTTATTATGTTTACGTTAGTAGATTAAATAATATATTCCTACAAGAAAAAAATATATAAAAAATTAAAATGAAAACATTCTAAAATACTGAATATTATAAAATAATTTTTTTTTTCTTCTTTTTCTTTTTTTTTTTTATCTTTGAGCCAAGATTTTTGTGTTAGATATTTTATAAAATTTTAAAAACTCTTTTTTGATGTTTGTTTTATTTTTAGTTTCAAACATTAAGTAAACGCGAAAAGAAGTATATTTTGTCCCTAACGATCATCAGTACACAATAATTTTATTATTATTTATTAATTTATTTAAGAAAAATAAAAAGTTCGTGTTTATGATTTCTTTTTTTTTTTGAAAAGAAAAAGTGAGGTTAAAAACGCATTTTTTATTTTTGTCGAATAGTTTTAGTTGAACAATTTTAGTAATAATGAGTTTACAATCAATTAAATACCAAAATGGTAATTTAGAAATATTAGATCAATTACTATTGCCAGGTCAATCAAAATATTTGAAGATTCTTGGAGTTGAAGGTATTTAAAAAAAATTACAATTAAATTTTTATTGAACATTTAATTATATTTTATTACTAATATTAGTTTTATAATATTTATTATTATTAATAATATTATTTATTATTTCATTCAAGATGGATGGAAATCAATTAATAAAATGCAGGTTTGTTCTCTCACCTTTGTTAATCTTTGATTTTTCTTTTGCTAAATTAATTCTTATTTTTATTTTCTTAATTATGTAACAACATTCTAAGTGTCTCTTTAATTTACATAATTAAATAATAAACAAAACAAATAATTGATCTTAATCAGTTTATTTATAGTCTTTTTAAGATTTTTTTTTTTAATTTTTAAATCGTTGCGATATTTTTTTTTTTAACTAACTAATTGAAAGAATTGTCTGTCGGTTAGTCCATTTAAAAACACCTACACACACATACGTAGCGTGGAATTTTTTTTTTTCTAATATTCCAAAAAACCAAAATATAAATATTTTTTTCATGAGAAAAAAAAAATACGTTTATAATTTATTGCTTTTATTATTATAAACTTTTAAAAATGAATATTCAAATATTTTCTTCTATATTTATTTCGCTAATAATACTTTAGTCGAAATTCTTCTTCTACTTTAATACTTTCTCTTGTATCATGTCATAAATATTTTTCTGGAGACCACCTCTAAATAAATTCTTTTCCTCTCTTCTGGAAAATTTTACAAAGCTTTCCATTAATTACAAAATAGAAAAAAAAAATAACAAAATTGCATAAAAATAACAGAATGACAATTTAAAAGAAACTACAAAGTAAAAGTTTAATGTGGATAAAAGAAGAAGAAGAGTTGAATTATAAAAAGAAAAAAAAAATATATGAGTTGTCTGTTTTTGAAAAGATAATAAAAGTTAAATGGATTAAATTTTATTTTATTTTTCTTATCTCTTAAAAATGTAAATAAAATTATTAAATGAATAAATGAAATTCGATAATGTAAATAAAAAAAAAACCAGAAACGTGAAAAATTTAATCATAATAAAAAACATGATTCAAACAATATTATTTTTTAATGAAATAAATATTAATTATTTTCCATAGAATAATTTCAGTAAATACAAATTTCAATAATTTTCGAATTATGAATAAATTCTGAATAAAAATTCTTATAAGAAAGATTGAATTAATGTAAAAAGTCAAGTTTTTAATTTTTCCAAAAATTCCAACCTGGAAAAATTTATAGAATATGTTTAGTCTGTCTGATTTTTTTTTATAAAAAATAAATTTTAAATAGATTTTTTAATTTTTGATGTTTTTTTTAGGTTCGTGGAGCGCCAGCAATTGCAATTGTCGGCTGTTTAAGTTTGGCTGTTGAACTGTATAATGAAAAATTTATAAATAAAAAAACGTTACGTCAAGAAATTGAAGGAAAGTTAAATTATTTAGTATCAGCACGTCCAACAGCTGTAAATATGAAACGAGCTGCTGATGAATTAATCACGTTAGCTAATAAATTTTGTTCAGATGAATCACTTGATACTGAAGAAATGAAACAAAAGTACAAAAGTTTTTTTCTTGCATTTTTCTTTTATGAATTTTTTAATTAGTAAACATTTTGTTTTTGATTCTATTTAAGATTTTTAAAAGTAACTGAAGCTATGCTCGAAAAAGATATCTCGGATAACATGGCAATAGGAAGTTTTGGTGCTCAATCAATATTATCTAATATTTCTGGTGATGGTCCTGTTCGAATTCTCACACATTGTAATACAGGGTCGTTGGCAACGGCGGGGTAATTTTCTTTTCTAATTTCTTCACAAAAAACAACAGGAATGTTTTTAGTATATGAGATTTTTTTAGTTATGGAACAGCTTTAGGAGTTGTCAGAAAACTTCACGAATTAAAAAGATTAGAACATGTATATTGTACAGAAACACGGCCATATAATCAAGGTGCACGTTTAACTGCATTTGAATTAGTGCATGATAAATTGCCAGCAACACTAGTATTAGATTCTATGGTAGCAGCTTTACTGCGTTCACGTAAAATTTCATCCTGTGTTGTTGGTGCTGATCGTGTTGCTAGTAATGGTGATACGGCTAATAAAATTGGAACTTATCAAATAGCTGTTATTGCTAAACACCATGATATACCATTTTATATTGCTGCACCATTAACTTCCATTGATTTTACCATTCCGTCTGGTGATCATATTGTTATTGAAGAAAGGCCTGACAGAGAAATGACTCATGTTGGTGAACATAGGATTGCTGCTCCAGGTTCGTTTTTAATCTATTTTTATGTAATTCACATTTTATTTATATAAATATTCTTATAATTAAGGAATTGCCTGTTGGAATCCAGCTTTTGATGTTACACCTGCAAGTCTTATTAAAGGAATAATAACTGAAAAAGGTGTTTTTAAACCAGAAGAACTTTTCGAAAAAGTAAAAAATATTGTTTAATTTAGAGTTTATATTAATTAGTTATAATAATAAAATTGTTATTTTTTATGGGAAAATTTAAAAAATTTGATTGTATAAAAAAACATGTTTTTTCTTAATTTGTTCTTTTTTCATTATTTGGTCTTAGGATTTTTCCGAATATATATTTTTTATTTATTATCTCTGCAACAATATAAGAAAAAAATGAACGGTAAATTTTTTAAGATCAAGAATTTTCAGAATACAAATTTTAAATGAAGTAATTTTGTAACAGCGATAAGATACGAAAACTAGAATAGGGAACAAATAATTATTTTTGTATAAAATTGGCTCCCGTTTTTTTTGTCCTTCAGATCTCAGACATAGAAAATAAAAAAAAGAAAACGAAACAACAGAAAATAACGATGACCGACGCTGTAATATAATCTAAATAAAGATATTAAGCCGTCAAATTCACGTGCGCTATTTGATAACAATAAACTCACCGCAGCTATATACCTATAACAATAATCGTAATAATGGTGTAACGTCACTCTGATCTTCTTTAAGAACGACAAAAAAAAAACAATACAAAGAAAGAAAAGCAAAATTAAATCATTTGAAATTATGTGTGTGTGTCGCTAACATAGAAAAAGAATTTAGAAAGAATGCCGACTCAATTTAAAGAAAATAATACGTTTGCACAATCATAAGAATTTCTTGTTTTATTACATTCATATTTTTAAATTATTTTTCTTGAAGTTCTAATGTTCGTCGTTGCTCTCAAATCAATTCACAAAGTCGTTAAATTATATCATCAGAGAATATTATCAAAAGACTTCAGAGAGCTTCATTTGTTTTATTCTTTGTCTTTAGCCCATTTGAATTACGTCTGTGATCTCTTTTTAGTAATTTTAAATAGGATAAAATAAGAGAATATTTAGTTAATGTTCTTGTTCATTGCCAGAAAAAAAGATATCAACTCAGCATCAAGGTAAACCATATAATGTGAAATTTTTTTTTTCTTATTTTAAATTAGACATAATTTTGTCTTTCAAAATGAATCATTTATTGTTTCTGTTTTATGTAATTACAAAATTAGTCTTAATCTGATTCCACGAAAAACGTCTTTATTTATTTTTCTTTTTTAAATTTATCAGAAAGGTAAACAGTTTTAAACCATTTTTGAAATTTTTCAATTGTTTACATTGAAAATATTTGTAATTATATTCGTAAGCAAAACCAATAATAAAAATTGATCGGATGTATTTTTGTATTTCACAATCCATATTTGTAAAATATAAAAAAAAACAACATTAAATTCCTTAAAACAAAAAGAAGTAATGAAAAATATAATTATTTAATACGTCAGACAGAAAATAACAATACAATGATTTCTTGTTGTTGTAAATTATGATTTAAGAAATTGTTTTAGAAGAAAGAATATACGGAAGGAAAATGAGTAGAACAATATATATTACAATATATGCCTATTGTGTCATAATTTCTATCGATATTTAATTTGATTGAAGTAATAAATTCATACGTTATACAAATTTAAATTTAAATTTTACAACAAGACAATAATGTTTATTTTGCAATTACAATTTGGCTCTAAGGAAGTAGTACCTATAAAATCCATTGTAATCAATTATATAATTTATTATTAATAGAAATAACAAAATTTTAACAGAATATTAGAAATTTGCTGTTATTGAAACAAAAATCAAATTCATTTAGAAATTTAACGAATTAAATTTTCAAAAATAAAAAAAATCATTTTCCGTTACTCAAACGAATACGCCATTTTTATTTTGTATTTTTTGCTACTTTAAATAAAATATCAATATTATTATTAACGTGCGTTTTTCTATTTTTAATATATTTTTTTTTTACTCCAGAAATAAAAAAAAAAAGAAAAAAATAAGACAAAAAAGAAATATACATAAAAATAAAACACCATCATTATTTATATGTTTACAAATATATATATATATATACATATATATATATAACAACATCGTCGTGTCCCTCTCTTTATTTATTTAGTTTTTTTTTTCATCCAAAAATACATTTTTCGTAAAATGCACATGTTTATTAAACAACAAAAACAACAAACGATCAACAACAACAACAACAACAACAATGACACTAACAACAGCAACAAAAACAAAAATTTTTTTTCTCTGTTTAAAAAAAAACTGAAAAGATTTGATTTTACACGAAGAGTTAGAATCAAAAAAAAAATAAATGAAAATTTTCAAAGACGACGACGTCCCTCAACTATTTGATGTTGTTAAAAGATTAGAGAATATTATTATTAATATTATTATTATTATAATAAATAATACATTTTAAATACATTTAAATGACAACGTTCTTCTTTTTTTGTTTTCGTCTTCAAACATTTTATTTATTTCTTAAAAACTTACGTACTTACGTTCAATGTACGTACAAATTACCATTTGTTTCTCTCCTAATAATACACACTTACTCTTTAAATATTTTAAACACAAAATTTATATATGCTAACTTTAATACAGAAGTCAGTGTCGGCTTCATATACAACAAACAAAAGAATGTATTGAATTAGATTTCGCCATCGGAAAAACTTCTACTTCATATGAACGTGCGTAAATTTCTGTTATGTCATTATTTCAAATAACTTCTTAAGAATCTACACAAAAAAAATTCAATTAATTCAAAGTTTAATCCGTAAAAATTTATTATGTGGAGCCGCCTGGTTTGTTAATGTGGAGCAGCCATTTCTATTTAAGTGGAGGCTCCTAGTTTTTTGTTTGCGATCAAAACAAAATTTTTCTTTAATTTTATTTTTTTTTTTATTTAAAATATGGTTTATGACGCAAATGAACTAAAAAAAAAAATTTGTATTATTGTATTTTTAGAGATTCAATAAGAAAATGCAATTTGAAGAATATTAAAGGAAATTCTTTGTAAATTAACAAAAAGAAAAAACAAAAACGTCCCACACAAATTTTGGTTGTCTAGTCTAGTGTGTTGTTGTTGTTGTCGCCCTTATATATTACCAAATAAAGAAATACGGCACTGTCTTATTGTTAAATATATATATATACACATTATTTCACCCATGAGACTGAAAGACACAAAATCCACACATTACTATAATGCTCTCTTGAATACATATGTGATTATGACTCCTACGCCTCACGCGAAACGTTCAGTTGATTTTTGTTCTTCTTCTTCTTCTTCTTCTTCATCATTTTATTTCATATTATTTTTTTTGTTTGTTTATTTTCTTCTTTTCTTTTAAAATTCTCCTTCTTCTTTCCATATGAGACGTTCAGTTTTTCTTTTTGAGTAAAGTGTTTCTTTTTATTTATTTTCTTTTTTTTTTTGCTGTTTTTTTGGGAGAAAGAAATTTTTTGAACGAAAAAAAAAATAAAAAAACATAATAAGTTAAAAGAAGACGAAGAAGAAGACGGCGGCGGTAAAGAAGAAGAAGCAAAAGAAGAAGAAAAAAAAACTAAAAAATTCACATTTTAAACACAGTTTATTTAGTTTGTTCATACAGAGAAGATATATCCCACTAAACGTGTGTCCATTTGAACAAATTTTCTCATTTTTCATTTTTATAAATTGGAAATTTTTCACAAAAAAATGCAAGTTATTTTTTTTTTTGTTTTTTTGTAATTATTTCGTTCGTTTTTTCTTTTTCTTCTTCATTATTATGTTTCGTTTTCTATTTATAAATTCTTGTGTGATTATTTCGGTTTCTTCATAATTCAAATAAAAATAAAATAATTGGCAATAAATAATAATAGCAAATTAATAAAGCAATTTATAATATTGTAAACGTCATAATTAGAGACAATTATAATGAATTAATTAAAAGTGATTAGAACAGAGAGTGTTTTATGTTTATTTATTTATTATTTATTTATTTTCATCAATGTTTATGTTTATGTTTCTGTTGTGTGTGCCAATCATGCGTATGTGTGTGTGTGTGTATATGTGAATTAAAATATAAGAGAAATATTTATGCATTTATGCCAAAGTAATAATGATTATAATTCAATTATTTTTTTTTTGTTATGATTATTTTTATTACCGTTGCAAGAAGTATAATTACATCAAAAAAATTTTTTTGAAACATTAAATTAATATTAATTGTTAGTTTAACATTGAAATAATTTTTTTTTTTGAGTAGAATATAAATTGAAGATAAATTTATAATTATACTTTTTAATTTCTTCTTCTTCTTCTTTATTTTCTTCTTCTTCACAATATTTGTTTTAACAAATTTCTAATTGTTTTTTTTTTTTGAGTTAAGATATAAAAGAATGAAAAACAACAAAATAAAAGAAAAACAATTACAATAAATGTGTGTGTGTAGTACGGTAACGATAATAAAAAAATTAACTAAAAGAAAACAAAAGAAAAGAAAATAAATGAAAAGAAAAGAAAAGCAAACAGTAACAAAAAAAAAATATATATATATAAGTAAAAGAGAGTTATTAGAGATTAACGCTATTTGTATATAATTTGTATATAAAGAAAAAGATTGAATGGAAGGAGGAGGGTTAAAGTTATTTTTTTATTAAAATAAACAACCGATTATTTGTCTTACTCATTCCTATTTATATAATGAAAATCATTTTGATTTAAGAAGTCTATGGTTTAAGAAAAATACACACACAGCCACACACAGATGTATACGCCGTAAGAAGATAAAGAAGAACAAACGCACTTTTTTCAATCTTTCACAATTTCTCTAAAATTCAAAAATATCATAAAAAAAATTTATGTTACAAAAAAAAAACACAAAAAAACACAAAAAATTTTCAATTTTCAAAAAGAAAAAAAAAAAACATAAGAAAGAAATGTGATTTAAATTTTCTACAATTCTCTCTTTAATCTCTTAATTTCTTAAAACTTTATGAATCTCTGTCCTCTCCAGCAGATGGTCTTTTTTTTTTGGCACAGTAAACATGCAAACACACACACACACACACACATATATATATATACAAACAGAAGTTCATGCATAACCGCATAATAAAGTTACTTAATAGGGTTGGGGGGGGGGGGAGATGTAGGAGGGACAATGGAGTATTTTTTTCTTTATTGCCTTCTTTATAAATAAATAAGGAACTAATTGCTTTATTGTTATTGTTATTATTATTATTGTTATTATTATTATTAATTATGATTATTAAATTAAATTAAATTGTTTCGAATTTCGTTTTCGTTTTTCTTTAATTGAAAGTGATTGAAATATTTTTCGTTGTTTCATTTTTATTTGTTTTTTTATTTAATTCGGTGTTTTTTTTTATTCGGATGTGTTAAGTGATTCTTCTTTTATTTTGTGTTTTATTTATTTTTGTGAATTTTTTTATTTTAGGAAATAGAAAAATTTCATACACGAGATTGACGTTAATTATAATCTCGTTCCATCACTAAATCTTCACAAATATAATTAATTAATAATATTATTATTAATTTTAATTAATTTGGAGGAGGGAATTATTTAATTAGATCAAAATGTCAATAGGTAAGTGTTTGTTTATTTGTTTTTGTTTCTTACAATTTATTAGTCTAATGAAATGTTTGATTGTGGTCATTAAATAATTAAACTAAATAACAGTTACTGATTGAATGAACTGTTGCACTTCTTAACTTTTAATCATTTGTTATTTGCACGTTTATAACTTCTAACGATTTCTTAATAATTTTCTTTAATATTATTGAATTGAAGTGGAATTTTAAATTTGATTATTAATTCATCAAATTTTAATTTATACAATATTAATAATACATAATCCAGACAGTCAGCTATTTTTAACACATTGTTTTAATTTCTTCAAATGTTTCTCCCTCTTTTGATTTTAAGAAAACATAAACAACTAATATTAATAACATTAGATAGAATTCATAGTTAATGATTGTTTTTAATGTGCGATTATATTATCAAATTCTATTCTTAAATATTAAGTCAATCAATAAAGTCCTTCATAAAATAATATAGAATCAAGATCACTTTATTCACTTCAATATTTTCCAATTAAATTCCAAATTAATGAATCATTCGTTATTATTAAGATTAAGATCAACATCTATACACACATCACATCATATCAAATAATTGCCTCATTTAATTTATTATTAATTAAAAGGCACAAACATCTAAATAATAATAAAAAAATAAAAGAGAAAACAACAACAAGAAAAATCTATTTAACTTCCGAAAACATCACGTTCAAGGTTTCAAAGATCTCATCGTGTACAGAAAAAATATAATACAAATAATATATAAGAACTAAAAGAAAACGTCATTATTATGTTGTGTCAATGTTTATATACATTAATTAAATATAAGTCTACACGCATAATATTAAAACAGAAAACCTCTGAAAGACGGAAAAATTCGTCTAGTGAAGGTTTAACAACATTTTATTTTATATTATTAAAAGTTCAAAAAACTTATTTTAAAATTGAATTTAAAAAAAACTGTCCTTTTACTTCCTTCACAGGTTCCTATAAATAATCATAAAAATAAAGGAAAAAAAATTAAGAAAGCAGAAGCAAAAAAAAACAAAAACAAACCGTAAACATAAAATATCTTAGGAATTCAAGGAAATTGTTTTACATTTCCGCTTAACTATATTTTTTTTTATCGCGTGAATGCAATTATAAAAAAACAATATTTTCTACTTTTTTTTCTTCTTCTTCTTTAAATATTAAATATTTCTCTTTTAATGGGAACACATATTTTTTCTTATTATTATTATTATTGTTTGTAGCTCTTCACACACACAATATCTATGTTCGATTTATGTAAATTAACAGAAAAGACGACAAATCTGCCCATATAAAGGGACCTTTTTATGTTTTACAAAATACTATGCTTTAAAAAAAAACAATTTGAAACAGACTGACTGAATCTGGATAACTTCATACAAATTAAAGACTTAAAATTAACTGTGTTATGTCTATTGTTCCTATTGTTATTCAATTCATCATAAAAATACAACAATAAGACGTTCTTCTCTCATGAAATTCCATTGACGGGGTACACATCTTTCCTTTATTTTTATTCTGTTGTTAAGCAATCTATTGTGAAAGCACCTCAATATTGAACAATGGATTTTCTTATTGTTAGAACCTATATTTAATCGATCACTTAGGAATTTTGTGTATTTGGTTTATTTTTTAATAAAAATTTATTGATTGAATAAAATGTCCTTCAATTTCAACTTTTCTGAAATTAAAAATTTCAGCATAGCAGGTGATAGTTAAGTACGGTCGGTCGACACCGTTGATGTCATATTATGTAAATAAACATGTATGAAAATCATAGTCCGTAACGTATAGTGAAACTATTGCTTTGTATTTTTTTTTATTAAGACAAAATAATTATTACAGTACGCCAATTTTTGTAGGAATTCGTCCGTGTTATTATTTTTATTCTTCAAAATAATAAATTATTAATTAAAGATAAAATTATTATGTTTTTTTTTCCTTTCTATACTTTAATATTAAGACACAATTTGTTCATTGCTTCCCCCAAATAAAAATATACTGACAAAATATAAAAAACAAATATAAATAAAAAGTACAAAAAAAAAAAAAGAAAATTAAAAAAGAAAACATAAATTTCAAAACAAACTTAGAAAATAGAAACTATGTATATTCAGTTCATTAATTATCATCATCAAACACATATATATACACCTCCCCCTTCCGTACCATATAACCAACATAGACTCTAATTTAAAAATCAAACTTAAAAATAGATAAAAATTTTAACTTATTTATATCACATTAAATTGCGGGCTTGTCATATACGCCGTCACTGTGTACCTTTTTTAAACATATATTTGTGTACAGTTCTTTTTTTTTTCATCTAACAATTCTCTAAACTTTTAAATACACAAAATCACAATAACAACAATAACAACAACAACATAATTTTTAACTATGATGAAAGGGATTTTTCATTCATCATATTTTATATATCCCAGTCACACTCATCATCATCATAGTTTTTTTCTTCTTTAATTCTTTAGTTTCAGTCTGTTTTCAGTTGCATTAGGGCAATGTTATGACGTGTTTTTTGTGCTCTTGTTCTCTATTTATTATTTTTTTCGTTTGAATTTAATTTATGTTCTATGTTTTTTTTTTATAAAAAGTTAATATTTTTTGTATGTTGATGGTGACTGAAGCATAATAATTATGTCAGCTTATTATGTGTGTTTATTTGTTTCTTCATTGTGTTTTTTTTTTGTTTTGATTTAATTAATTTATTTGTAAAGTTTTAAATGCCAAAAAAAAAATTTTAATTTTATGTTTTTAATTTTGCTTAAAAAAGTGCTAAAAAATATTTGAAAAAAAAAATTATAAAAATTTTTTTTAAAAAAATAAATTACAAAAAGAAAAATGGAAAATTTATTTTCAACAGACAATCCATCTTATTTTTATAATGTTGAGGATGGTATGAAACAGCCACAAACAGATACATCATCAATTGGTAGTGGAAGCAATAAAAGTTTTTCATTTTTTCGTAAACGTTCAACATCAAAAAATAATAAATTGCCAATATCGCCAAAAACAAAATTACAAAAATCAATATTTCGTTCAAATACATTGGAATCAAATTCAAGATCACAGGTAAATTATTGTGGATTTTTATTTATATTATATTTAGTTAAACTTTTTTTTTTATTTAATAAAAATTAATAGGGTGCTGAATATCAATCAACATCATCACAAGATGATAATACATCAGCAAAATATCGTGGACGTCTTGGTTCATATAATGAATCAATTACTTATCGTGACAATGATGATGTTTTTTATCGTAATAAATATCCATTTAATATTTACTCACAAAATTCCAATTGTTCAACAACAACAATTAATTCTAGTGGAACAAGAAGACATTCAATTGGAACATTTATGGCAAAAAATAAATTGCGTTCGGGATCATTTTCAGATGAGGTAAAATATAAATATTTGTGAAAAATTTATGTTCAATTATAAATATTTTACAATTTAATTTTTTGGTTGAAAAGGTTCCAAAAATGCCAGCACCAAAAGCACCAACATCTCCACAACCACGTAAATTTGGTAAGTCTTTCTTTTTATACATTAAAATTATATGTTATTTTTATTGTGAAAACCTTTTAAGAGATTTAATTTTAAGTGCAATTTTACAATCAAATAAACCTAATTTTTATTCATGATCAAAATCAATTTTTCCTTCATCTTCATCTTATAATTTTCTTTATGGTTTTTATTTTGTATTTATTACATAAGACATAAAAATATAGAGGATCGTGATCGAAAGTAATTCACTCAACATATAATATTAAACATTAAAATAAATTTTCTCAAATTGAAGACAATCAAATATCTTAAAGTGCTTCTTCCTTCTTATAAATTATAAAATATAAATATATACGAAATATAAAATTGACGCAAATTAAATTACATTTATACATACATTCACACACACACACCCGTATGATGTTTTTCTTATAAAAATATTTTTCACATTTTTCTGTCTTGTGTTAAGAGGTTTTCATGGAATACATGAGTCTGGCTTTCTTTCAATTAACTCAACAACCCTTTCATCATACACTAATTGATAAATTATTTTCTCCCAATCATATCGCTATTTTTGTTCTTTTCTGAGAACTAATTCAATAATTAAAATATTTTGTATACAAATAAGTTTTTCCCTTAAATCCAAAATTCTTACATGCTTGAGATTTTTCCTTGAGGAAGAATTGGTTAATTTTCCATAACAACATTTTATTGTTTTACTAAAAATTTTGTATTAATAAACCAAGCAAGACACAGTAGTCCCTTACACTAATTACTTTTAATTAATTTGTTTCGTTGAATTCCTTTCATCCTTCTTTAAGAAGAATTCCACTCAACATGTTTCCTTCTTTTTTTTTTTTTTTGTTTTGCTACGTTGATGCAAATTCCTCTGACATCACTTATAATTTTCTCTGTATTTTAATCGAAACAGTAAAAAAAAAGTGTTTCATTTGAATTTCATTTGCCGCATACATATTTGTTGTTATTTCTTCTTAACTATATATTACTTTTCTTCTTCTCATTTATAAAAAAATCATATTCCAAATGGTTGAACATAAAAAAAACATTAAGAAGAAAAAGAAGAATTATAAGAGAAAAAAAATCTGGCGCCAAAGTTTTAGGACGTGCGCCGAGTTAGTGAATATTATTTAAATATTATAAAAAAAAATGCGATTTCTGAATTTTAAATTTTATAAAATAAAATGATAAAAAATAAAATGTTTAAAATTACGATAAAGTAAAAAAGAGGATTTACCATTTTTTTTTTTTGATGAATTTCAATTAAACGCGTTAATTACAAATGTTATTTATTTCTTTTTACTTTTGTACTTGTGTCAAGACTTTCAAACTTTTTTTATTATTTAAAAAACAAAATAAATGAAAAAAGTTTAAATAACGGAAATATTTTTTTTTCGTTTAAGGAAGTTGTTAAAATATACAAACAAAATTGTCCAGTTGAATGTCTAATTGATGTACAAAAACAACAACAACAACGAAAAAATCAAATCAAATTAATTTGTAAAACGTTTTGCGCTTTTTTTTTATAAATAATAAATCAAATAATGAAGAAAAAATGATAAACAGAAAAATTTGTATTCATAAGCAATAATGGTTAATCTTTGTCCTTCTCACCGCAAGGTACTTCTACAGTAACTTTGTAATCAACTTCTTTGCCCCAGGTGTGTTTGATCGGTTCTCTTATGGTATATTTGTTGAATTGTGCATGTGTATATATGTATGTGTGTGTGTGTGTGTGTGAAAAAAAATCACAAATCTTTATAAAGTATATGGCAGACGTTATCCTAGAAGACGTCGCAAGCATTGACTAAATATTCGATAGATTTATATTTATATATAAAAGAAGCAAACATAACCACAAAATATTGTTTATTTATACACAAAACAAATTAAATTATAATAATCGTACACTTACATAACAGTGTCACGTACACGAGTGAACAAAAAAAACAAAACAACAACAACAACAAAAAATGTGTGTTTCCTTTTTTGAATCTTTATTTTTTTTTTTAAAGTTTTTGTTGTTGTCGTATTTCCTCTCTTCATTTATTTATTGGCCATCTTCTTGTTGTTTTTTTCTTTTTTTTTTCTTCTTCTTCTTCTTTATATTAATTTATACGAACAAAAATAATAATAAATAATAATAAAAGGTAGGTTTTTTTTTTGTTTTATAAATGTTAGCTTCTTATAACTTTACTTACTTACGTCGTACGTATGTATTTTATTATAATAATAAATATTATGATAGAAACGAAAGACATCTTTAAAATTTTAATTTATTTTATTTATTCAATATCACTTGTCTTTAGTCTCTCTCACTCTCTCACACTTCTATTAAACAAAAAAAAAAATTCTACTTACATCATCTATCTCTTTCTAACTCATATAAATAATGCAAAAAAAAAAGAAAAAAAGAAAATAAAAAAACAAACAAACAAACAAAAAACAGAACACTGTTTTACTGGCTGCCTACTACAAGAACAAATAAATATAATTATTATTTTGAATTATTTTGATAGAGAGAGGCGCCATTTTTCATTAGTATTTTGTTGCGAAAGGAACGTTTTTTTTTTTTAGTTTATTTGTTTTTTTGTTGTTGTTGTTGTTGTTGTTATTGTTGTTGTTGTTATTATTTTTCGTTGTATTTTTCTTATCTAGTTAAAAGTGTTTACTGCTGCTGCTCCTTCTTCTTCGTATTTTTTTTTCATTTTAAAGTTTATGTTAATGAATGATGGATTAAAAAAAAAAAAACGAAAGAAAAAAAAACATTAAACTGTGGCGGTGAACATTTTTGAATTATTTATTTATAATTTTTAAATAATTGATTAATAAAATTTGTTATAAAAAAAAAAAAAAATATTAAAAAGTCAAGGACCAGACCATAACAAAAGTTTTTGTTGTTTTTGTTTAGTGCGATTATGTATAAATTAAATTAAAAACAAATTATTAAAAACAAATTAAAGTGTTTATGATGTTATTTTGTTTGGAATTAATTTAAAAGAATAAAAAAAATTAAAGAAAAAAAAAAATAATAATTGTTTAAAGTGAAAATTTAATTAATTAAAAACATTAAATTTAATTAAAAATGATGGAGGCAGAGTTGGACTTAGAGTTGGAATTAGGTGATTAAGATTAGAGTTTAAAATTTAAATGATTTTGTATAGTGTGTTGTAAAAGTTTAATGAATTTATTTAATTTAAACAAAATGGTCAGAATTGTTGAAGAGAATTTAAAAATAATTATGACTCTTATATTATTTAATCACATTATTCAGATTGATACTTTGAATCCCATTTTCATCGTGAATTAATTACTTTTATGGTGTAATCTTAAACATATTTTGGCCAATTTCCTAATCTTCCTTCTTTTGTTTTTTTTTTATTCAAACAAACCCTTAATGACCTATAATTTACTAATAAAATAATCATTATCGTTTAATGGTTTTAAGTTTCTAGGAATGATTGATTGATTGATCGTTTGAATCGATTATGTTTTACTTATACGGGTGGTGTGTGTATATATGAAAAAAAAAAACTGTATAATTTAAAATATAAAAACACCCGTTATAATAATGAAATGAATATACAGTGAATTACCGACTCTTTTTTTTAGGATTTATATAGAGAGAGAGGATACACCCTCCTTATACGGCATAAACAGAAACACACACACACATACACATATACACATACAACATTGAATCAAGGTTGAACTTCCATATTCCATTATAAAGTTTATTATTTTTATTAGTTTCTTAATTTTGTTGTTGCTTTTTTCTTAAATAATTCTTATAAAAATAATGTTTATGTATGTATTTTCATTTCTTTTGATTTGACACACTGCAACCACATGTTTCTTTCCGTCGTTTCTTACCCAAAAAAATAAAAAGCAACAAAATAAAAACAAAATTTTAAATTTTGACCTGGCTTCATTTCTGAGGGTTTTTTTTTTACTGCCTTTTTGAATTTTTTTGTTGTTGTTCTTCTTTCAAATGTTTCAAGAGCGAAATTGGAGACACACCGAGTAGAAAAAAAAACAACAATATTTTAAATATTGTTTTCGTTTTCTATTTTCTTGTTCAAAATAATGTTTTTTCTTTGCTCTCCCCTCTGTTTCAGTAATAGTTAATGAGAGTTTTTTTTATTGGGGTGACGATATGCCAAAATCTCAAATCTAAAGTGCGACACATTTTTATCGTAAAAACATTTTGCTCTGATAGTGCGTAATGGCAGTTTAGGAATGTTAGAGTTCCAGTTTAAAATCCTTGTTTATTTGATGATCAATGGAATCTCCTAAGCATTCTGAAGTCAAGGAATTACATGAATTTTTGTATTAAAAGAACTTATCGAGTATGCGAATGATGATCTCAGAAAAAAGAACAATAATCACAATAAAGAATAAAATTGCAGTAAAATTTGCCTTAATCAAATTAGTTCATCAATTACCAAGAACTTTGACCAAATTAGATGAATTTAAATAACAAATACATGTTTTTCAGTTGAAATTAACAAAAACAATAAACAATGAAACAAAACACATTATTTCAAGACCTGATTATTTTTTAGTTCGCTATAATTGATTTGCGCCTTCATTTTAATTGCAATCTTTAACCAAAATAAATTTTTAATTTCTTATAAATAAATGTGAAACAAATAAAACAAAAACGTCTTACGTTTGGCATTCAATAAGCATTATTATTGTTTTTGTTTTTCTTTTATTTCGGTTTGTGTTGTATTTTGAATAATCAGAAAAGAAATTACTAAGAAAAATGGTGGTGTTATTGTTGTTGTCATTTTTTTTTTCTGTGTCAAACTCAGAATATAAAGAATTTCTGAATGTTTACGTTTTTTGTTTTTTTTTTTTGTTTTTATTTCCATTTAAGATTATTCAGGGGAAATTCTGAAAACCAGGGATGAACAAAAGTCAAAATGAAAAAAAATTCCCATGCTTTTTTAACAACAAAAAACAACGTCAGTGGGAAATTGTTCAACTTTCTTATTTTCTTCAGATTCCATTAGATTTCCGGCTATAACTATTTTTATTATTTTCCTTCATTTTTTCACTCAGAAAAAAATGTTAATTCTACGAAATTAGTGACATTAAAAATTTCAAGCCCTGATAATTTTTTTAGTCTATAGCACATGCAAATGTTTGGTCTGATAACGATAAAACACTCACAGCAAAGAAAAGAAAAAAAAAAAATCTCATGAACAAAAAAAAAAAAAAAGAAAAGAAACAAAAACCACTGACTGATGGGAAGACATTAAAAATGTCAGAAGTTTGTCATCAAAAATATATATTTTTGAATTATTATAATTAAAAGGCACAGACACAAACACATTTCTTTAATGCTACTTATTATCGAAAACAATGTTGAAATTAAATGAATTCTTCATTTTCAAAATATTTTAAATTTTTCTTATAAATTCTGATCAGCTTTTCTTTAAGACTTATGGCTGTACATAAATTAATGAAATTAAACATATAAATTTTATTAAAATCCCAGTCAATGCCATTCAGATGTTTTTCGTCTAAGAACATAATCCAATCATAAATTCCATATAAGACTCAAAAAAAAATACCCTTGAGTGAACAAAGAATGGGCCGTTTTGTTTAATTTTGATTTTTGTAAAATTATCTAATTTTTTTTGCGTAATAAAAAATGCTTTTTTTATTGAAAAATTCCACAATTATTTTCCATTAAACTTATGTGTGAGGAAATTGATTCTATACAATTAAAACGATAACAATTAACTGCATGCATAATAAAAATTAACTATACAAAACAAAAAACAAAAAAAGGATAAATTTACGAAGAGGAATTTAAAATGTTTGTGTTGTGGTTACCTACTTTGTTTGAACTTATTTTTAGATTTCTTACAACTAACTCATAAGTTTTAAGCTGGAAAACGATATTTTATTAAAAATTAAAAATGTAGAAAGAGAAAAGTGAAAGATGAGTTTTTTATAAAAAAAGTGAGAAGTAAGAACAGAAGAAAAAAAAAATGGTAAAAGAATTCATTCGTAGAAATTAAAAAGTAAAAACAGAAGTCACCAAAATAAAAATTTCTAAATTCTCTATTTTGTCTTTTTTTTTTTATTTTGTTGTAATAAATAAATATTAATTGGAGTCAGAAGAAATAAATTGAAAAGAATTTTTTCTTTAAATTCTCTGATTTAGATGTCACAAGTAAAGAATATTTATGTTTATTTTTTTTTATTTTTGGGTAAAATACGTGAAACAGTGAATATAAGAAATAACAATCTTTTAAGTCAATTCTTTCTTTATTTTTATTTGTATTTTCTTTTTACTGAAAAACAAGAAAAATCTTTAACCCTGAAGCACGCGCGCGTGTGTGATCAACATAAGAAAAGATAGGGAAAAAAAAAAACAAACAAATAACAAACTATACAAAAAAATGTTTGTAATTATTTTAATGAATTTGTCATCACCATGTCTTCAGTTAAAAAGAAGAAAAAAAAATTATAATAATGTGAAAGAGAAGAAAGGAAAAAGAGAAATTATAAAGAAAGATATTTAATTTATAAATGAAGGAAATATTTATGCATTTTCTTTAGTTTCTAATTAATTTACCTTAATCGATTTAAATATTTTTCTTTTTTTCTTTTTTGTAATGACAAATGGAATCATTGCATCCAGAGATTTCTCTTGACTTCTATTTATTATTTATAATTAATTCCGGATGTGGAACTTTGAAAGTAATTTATTATTAAAATTTTTAATCATTTAATGAACACGTGATCATCTTGTATAGAGTAGAAATATTGATTGCATTCTTATAGACAGAAATAACACATGAATAGAAATAGAATTTTCATATGAAAATTATTAGCAAAAAAAAATTAAATTATTAAATTCCTTAACAGACACACGTTTGCGGTTGATGAATTGCAACAAAATTAAATTTATAAAAGGGATGAAGAATATTGAACAGAGATAGAAAACATTGTAAGAGGAGTCATCTTTCCTTCTTTTATATATTTTTTTTTTTAATTCAAAACAATTTATATAAAATTTGATCTTAAATGAATCTTGTCATCAAAAGAAATTTGCCGGCATTATTCTTTTTTGTATAAGCAACTGGGAGATTTTTTTTTATATTGTTAATGTTTTTAATTTTATTTCATTAAAATATAGGATTTCGTTTTCCTGAAAAAAAAAGAACCAAAACTTTGAGCAAAAATTTTATTAGGTTTTTTTTTATGTCGGCATTTTATTTTACTTTTTTGTTGTTGTTGTTGTTGTTGTTATTCATATAAGATTATTAAATTGTCGGTTCTTGTTGAACAAAAATAAAAACAAAAACCGAACAAAAAAGGTTAATTGTTGTGAAATCTTATAAATGGTTTAAACTGTTAAAACAACTAAATCCTTTAAAATCAAATAAAAATGTACGTTGAAATTTAAAGAAGTTAAATAAAAACAATCAAATTTTAATTTAAGTTAATTCATGTAAGTTGTTTATTGTTGTTGTATTATGTTGTAAAATTTACGTATGGAGACACGCATATTATAATCACGTATATTATACAAGAGGACATTATTCATTTATAGAGTATATTAAATGTTATAAAACAAACGTCTTATTCTGTTAAATAATTTTAAAATTGGTTTACTCTTTAGTCTTTATATGAATAAAAAAAAAAAAGTGTAGAATGAAGAAAAAAAAACTTAGTTCGTTTTGTTTTGCTTTTGTTGTTGTTGTTGTCTTTTTTTTTTCTCTGAGTGATAATAAACTCAACTAGTGATTTCCTGTCTGTCCTCTTTTGAGTTCTTAATTTTTTTGTTGTATGTTTTTTTTTATTCAATGTTGTTCTTGTTATTTCTCATTTTCTTTTCTCATTATTATCAACAACTGGATGCTATGCATATGAAACTTAAAAATAACTTGAATGAATTTGAAACAAATAAGACTCTGCATTTGAGAATATAACAGATAGGGGAAATGCATTTTGAAGTGATAATAAAAAAGAAAACTTATAAATGATTTGAAATTTGATAGAAAACAATAATTCTCATCAATAATAAAAATTCCACAAGATGATGACTATCTAAAGAGTTTAACCAAATTTATTATCTCACATTTTATCATCTGCTTGATTACGTGTGATTGTTAAAGATCATTGGTCATTTATTAAAGATTCCCTACAACGTTTATCTTACAAAGTCCTTGAATTTTGCATTTTTTTACCATTAACATATTTAAATGTTCTCATCAAAACAGCGCACAATTTTGTTTTTATTGCATTTTATTTTCGTCTTCCGTCAATCAAAAAGACGTTTAAAAAAAAATTCATATGTATTTTTGTAATACAAACCAAATTATTATTATGTGATGTGACCATAAAATTGGATGACCCAATGATGACATCAATAAACTATTATAAAATACAAGAATAATATGCGCGGATATCATATTTAAAAAAAACCACAACTAGATTCTGTAGTGACTGATCTAAACTAAATGATCTTAAAAATGTGCGTCGAATTAATTTACTTCCATTTTTTTAAATGGTTCTTTTTTTTTTTTGCGAGAAACATTAATTAATTTATTAATAATTGTAAATTATAAATGATTACATAATATTTTCATTTCACATTATTATTCTATTCAATCATCCATATTTACGTTGTCTTGTTTTCATGTTTTTATATGATCGCGACCAACAGAATATAAAATAAAAAACACTTTAACGTTTAAAAGAAAAACATGTAAAAATATATATATAAGAATGAACCACCCGTGATAAAATTCTAATTAAATTCAATTAAATACCAAAGATGATTGAAATTTATTTTATTTCCTTTTCAAAAAGAGAAAGAAAAAAATACAGGAAATGTTCATTACACATTTTGTTGATTGACATTTCACTATATTTGTATTATTATTATTTTTATTCGATCAATGATCTGTTGCACTATTTCCCTTTCTCATAAATACACAACTAACTAAAATATTGTAGTCTATATGCATAACAAACTATTTTATTTTTTATTTATAAATAAATATGTGTGTACATAGAAAATACATAAATAACGTGTGCACGTGCTACAAATGTCGATTATTCTTTTTTTTTTGTTGTGTTCTATTGTGCGTTAACTACACACGTAAAATTGAGGATTGCATTTAGCGTATCCGTAATACGCTATAAGAACCAAGAACTAAGAATAATGGAAGACTCATCTTATATTTCTAGAATTTCTTGTTGTTTGTTTTTTTTTGTTAAACATTTAGAATTTTTATTATAAACGGATTTTTGTTATAACTTCCGATATATCCGTTTCCTATTTCATTACTTACTTTTTTTTTTCTGTAAACTCAAGATGTCTGAATTCTTATTTTTTTTTTTCTGTACACACATTTGATTTTTCTTGTTACAAATAAATGTCTTTATGGGGGAGATCGAAGTAAAAAAAAAAAACATAAGTCTGTCTTTTGGGTCTGTTTTGATTAATAGAAAAAAATTTTGTAATAATATTTTTTTTGTAATCTTTTATCCGTTAATTTTTTCTCTCAATTTCTTCGTCTCTTATGGGTAATAATAATTTTTTGTTTATTTTGTTCTCAAAGGAACTTTTTGTTTTACTAAATTAAATGATGAGTTTCATAACCAAAAAAAAATACCACCCGAAATTTTTGTATACAAACAATATTGCGTCATTTTATATTTTTATCTTTAAAAATTGAATGTAATTTTTGTTTTTTTTTTTATTTTCTTTTATGAGAATTAAAAGCCGGAAACATTTTTATAGGTTAATGTCAGGAATAGGACGACCGAAAGTAAACGACGTGTTCTGTTTAAAGAAATAAAAAACAGTAAAATAAATGAATTTATAATCCAAAGAAGAAACCCAGTGATTTTTTTAGTGATCTCGGATATGTGAAATACATAAAAATATGATATAAAGACGTGATACAACATTATTATTCGTCGTTATGTTTTTCCCACAAAATAACATTTTTCTTTTCTTCATAAAAAAAATACCCTTTTTTTTATGAATAGAGAAATTCTTAATAAAATTTCTTTTTCCATAAAAAAATACAAAATAATAAATTTGATTCAAGGCACCCATTTTAACAAAAGACCCTAAAAATGCAAAAGAAAATACATATGTTTATTATAGTATTGTTTAGTACGAGTACAAATAAAATACAACAATACCTCAATAATAACAATTTAAATGCATTTTCAGCAATCACTTCCTTTAACCGGATAAGAATAAATATTTTTCGTTGATTTTTGTTTAATTTTAAAGGTGTACTTACAAAAACGTATTTATTGTAAATGGTTTATATAATTTCTTCGAATATTTTATTCCGGAAATTCATATTCGTATTACGTTTACGTTATTATTTATTATTTATATATTTTTATTATTATTGTAACGCGTTATTATTTCCAATTTGATATTCAATATAAAATTTTTGTGTATACAGAAAAATATCTATACCAAAAATAGGTACCTACACACATATGCTATCGGGAAATCTTAAATTGAATTTCTTTCTTTCTTTATATGTTTTTTTTTATTATTATTATTATTATTTTCTTTTTTAAGAAATAACTGAGAAATTTTTTTTTTTACCATCCATCAGTCTATTCAGTCAGTAATAAATATACATCCATATTAGATAAAATGCATATGTATGGATGCATATATTTATTAGGAAAATTTCCTGTAGGTAAAGAAGAAGAAGTGGAGGATGAGAAAAGAATAATAACATTTTTCCATCTAATATTAATATAATAAATCTATAAATAGTTACGATAAATATACCGAACGTATATATTTATATGGACTTCTTCTTATTGCGTTTGGCTCCCTCCTTCAAAATATTCTTTTTATAATTTTTGTGTTAAAACAAAACTAAAAACGTAAAAGAAAAAAAAACCTAGAAGAATTTTTACTCATAATAACAGCAACAGAAACATCAACAACAAATATATTTGTACATATAGATGCGTATAGAGGGGGTGATTTTGGGTACAGAAAAATAATAAATATTGTAATAATGTACTTTAAAGTTCAGATTTTGAGTTCATAAACGTAAACGTAAATGTAAGAACGTAATATTATTTTATTGAAAACAAAAAGAAAATAAAACAAAGAATATTGTAAATAAATAAAAGGAAGGAACCAAAAAACTCATAAAAATTTTAACAACAACACAAAAAAAAATATGGGAAATAATCGATTAAATTGGAAGTAATTTGAGTTTTATGTTTTTATTTTATGGATGAAGAAATTATACAACAAATGTGTAAAAGTGGGTGGCATATTTCGGGTAAAAATAATAAACAAAAACAATTAAAAGTATTGTTTGTTTGTCTGTTTGTTTGTATTGTAAATGTTTCGTCAATTGCTGCGTTTGGTTAAAATAAATTTGTTTTTTTTTTTGTTTATTGTTCTTTTTTCATTCTGTTCTTTAAGTGTAATTTGCATTTTACTAATTTAATGTTAAACAAGCTAAAATATTCACACATAATAAATAATAATAATAATTAAATTTTAATTTATTTTTGGTTCTGCATTTTATTCATTTTTCTTTCTTTCTTTCTTTCTCTCGTTTCTTTCATATTTTATATTTATTATTATTCCAACAAAAACTATGATAAAATGTGCCTTTAATAATAAGGTGGTGTAAATGACTCCTTCACTCCTAAATAAATAAAAAAAAAATAAAAAAATTATGTATATAAGAGTACAGTACACTTTTTTATGTACTTACTTAATATGCATATAATTAAAATTTATTTTTTTTTGTTGTTTTTGTTTTTGTTTCATGCAAAAAATTTAATATTCTACACAGAAGACATTCTCTGGAGTCGTCGTGAATATTGTTGCTACTTGTTTTTTTTTCTTCTTCTTTTTGTTTTGAGAGAGACTTTTTTTGTGTTTCTTATATACAAAAAAAATAATACAGAAGTTCAAACATATACAATTAATCATATTTCAGTTTTTATACATTCTTAATAGTATTTAAGATTTGAATATGTGTATCGGTTTCTTCTTCTTCTTTTTCTTTTTTTTTCGGGTAGGAAGACTTTCTTACAAAAAACTCAACAACTCAGAAACTCAAACAAATATTGGAAAAGAGTTTCTTAGAGAATTTTGTTGTTGTTTTTTTTTTGTAAAAAGAAAGGATGAATACAAACGCATTTAAATTTTCTGGAGAGAAAATACAGAGACATATTCTTTTAATTTAAGATTCCTTGACGGATGTTTGTATTATTATTATTACAAATTTTTTTTCATTAAATGCAAAAATTATAATGGAGATTAACTATTTTGTAAATTAGAATTAAACATTTTGTTTACATTAATTTTATTCTATATGACTTGAGTTAGTCATTCTATCTAGTTAATTTGATATTCGATTGCAGTTTATATTTTATAGTTTTTGATGTTGGTCGTGGTATTGTTTTGTTTTCGTTTTTTTAATTGAATTTGTTTGTGAGAGTTTTGTGAAAATATAACAATTGGGGTAACAATTGGTAAATCTCTTATTCATATTAATTTCATTGAAATTTTATATGATTTTATACATCCATTAATTTTTTAAGTGATTTTCTATTCACTTCTCTATATTTTTTTTATTTTCTATTTTATTCTATTTAATTAATTGCGAAATTTAATTGATTGAGAAATATTTGTGTAAAAAAATTGGCATTTATTTTTTGATTTCTTCATAAAAGTGATTGCGGACTAAACAATTCATATGCGATAGGGCTGAATTATCTTTTGTAATTCATATTTTCATTGTTGTTGTTATCTGGTTTTTTTTTCTTAAATTTTAGTATTCATTCACTGCAAAAGAATGACCAAAATAATAAAAATAAGAACCAAATTCAGATAATTCTGAGAAGAAAGCAAAAATATTCTTTGTTGTGTATGTGTTAAAATGTTGGGTGTTTGTTGTTGGCCTTTTTTTTTATATATTTATTTATTGTTCGCCATTTTTTCCCATCTGAATTTCTAAAAGGGAAAAAGATCAACGCTTTTGGTATTATAAGAACAGACTTTGTTGTGATCGGATCCCTAAAAGAACTTACTTATCAGTCTTTCTTTCTTTATTTTTTTAATTCTTGTTGTTGTTGTTTTATTTTAATAATTTTAATAAAATAATATTATATTATAGGCGAAAATATGGACGACATCCTGATTGTGACAACAAAATTAAGTGAAAATGGCTATTTATGGGTTAATTATTTAAAAACATGTTTTAATAATATAACGAAACAGCGAGGACGCCAATCATTTAAGTAAGTTTTGTCTAACATTTTATTTTTTACAAAATATTCACGCTATTTTTATCCTTATAATTTATTTCTTTTATATTTGTTTCAGTTTTCTTCATGTCAAAATTGACGAAGGACCGATAAGCATAGAATTATCACAACGTTGCAAACAAACAAAATTTCAGATTGTTATCATTTGCCCAATAATGTTATCACTTCCTTCATCTTATTTACGTTCACAATTAGCTGAGATTATAAAACCAAATATCACATTAGGTTTGTTATTGGATATATCTGAAGATAAACTCATCGACATGCATAAAAGTGGTAAGTAAAATTTATTTTGTTTAAAATAACAGTTTACGTGATCGCAATATTTTTTTTGGTCGAATATAAAATTTTTTCATTTTCAACGTTAACTATTGGCAAATGTTGATTGAGTAAAGAATTTAGGTCGATGACAATCTATTTTTTTTTGTAACTAGTTGATAGTTTTTTTTAAAATTAAATTAATGACCAATAAATGATGAATCAATTAATAATTATCTAATTTTCTCTTTTTCTACAGCATTTCCATCATTTTACAAATGGAAACGTTTAAATATCAAAAATAATGATCAATCATGTCTAAGTGAATTAGTTGGTATTGCAATCAGTATATTGGGACGTGCATTACGTGAACAACCTCTTTGTTCTGAGTCAATATCACCCACACCAAAATCCAATCAAGAAACCTTCACTGTATTACCAAAAAAAGTTAAAGTTGGACAAAATAAAATTGTTGCATTGTTAACAGAACCATTGTTAAAGGATGACTTTTATAATGTTAAAATTGAAAAAATGGGTGAAATAATTGAGGTGACAAATGTTAAAAAAAGAAATCCGTACACACTACAAATAACAATTCCAGGTTTGTACTTTAATTCTTATAAAAATAAAGTTAATTGATTTGCAAAAATTACTGACTACAATTTTTCAAAGAAATGCTAACAGAATATTCATAAAAATAATAATCTTTCCTTCTTTTCTTAGATGTTTGCCTGGAAGTTTCTATGATGATTGGAATACGAATCGAGAAAAATGGGTTTGATATTGGTTTTCGTCCAGTTAAGTGTGAAAGTCGTTTACGTGAATTGGAACAAATTTTAAAATCACAGGATGCACCAATGGACTTTATGTGTCAATCATTAGGAATAACTGCAAATGCTGATAAAGATAAACTTGATCTATTTTTAATTCAATCATTTAAGAAAAATGTACCACCAAATTTTGATTTACTTGCGTCTCTTCAAGAGAAACAAAATTTCTTTTCTGTGAAAGATACAAGTAAGTTTCACACATGTTTTTTTTTCTTTATGTTTTTATTGATTCATACATTTTTTTAGGACCTGAGGAATATCCAACATTACTTCACTTTGCTGCACGTTACGGATTAGAACGACTTTGTTTACAACTTTTGGAATATCCCGGTGGAGCGATTGCGATTGATGTTCGAAATTGTTCAGGAAATACTCCAGTTGAGTTAGCAGAGAATTTTGGCCATCAAAAAATTTCAGCTAGTTTAAGAAATTTCTCGGTAAGATTTTTCTGAATACGCGTTCCAAAAATTGTTTATAAATAAGTTTATTTTTCTTATAGCAAATGCACGAATTCTCAACAATGTATCATTACTTCAAGGGAATAAGTGACACAAATGCAAATGTAAATTTAAATTCAAATTCAAATGCATCCATAAATATAAATTTAAATCAACCAAAGACAGAATTAACATTGGAACCACAAAAAGATTTTACCAAAGAACGTAAATTAAAATCATGGTCAGAATCAGATGCTGATTGTTCTTTATCAAAAAAATTAAATGGAGGTGAAGAATATATGCAAATGACTGGTAGTGGAAGTGACATAACAGATGGTGCAACAAATGCAGTAACAAATTTAAATTATATAAATGTTGAAACAAATAATAAAGAGGAATCCAGTGATGGAAGCAATGGAATAAATGATTTAAAATTATCAGATGAAAATGAAGTGTTAACAAATGTATTGAAAATATCGGAACCAGTTTATCATGAATCAAAAGGAGCAAATATTAAAAATGACCAATTTAGTCAAGATTGCCTTAATTTATTAGAGAATATAAATTCAGATGGAAAATCAGATTACATGATACAACCAACAAATATACCAATTTGTAAAAAGCCAGACTTAAATATTGATAATGGTTTTTCTGATTACTTGACTCAACCATCAAATATTCCAATTATTCATAATAATATTAAGAAACCAGATATGGAGGATTATTTAATTCAACCATCAAATAAAAAAGTATATGTTCCACCAGATATTGAACAATCACATTTAAAAATGCATTTTAAAAAGAAGGGAAGTAGTTTAAAACGTCAAGGAAGTGATACATCCAAGACTAGCGCTGATGATGAACTTTTAGAAATTATTAATGATTTTAAAAACAATGTGTTCACAATTCAAGAAGTTGAACAATTAGTTGCAACATGGAAAACACGCAATGATGTTCAACAAAGTTTTAAAGATAAACAAGAACAATTACAACATATGCGAGAGGAATATGAGAGAATACAGGCTCAAATGAAAGATAAATTGAAAAGACCAACACCTTTTGAACGTATGAAAAAAATATTTACACGAAATAAATCAATTGCAAATCGTGAAAATAGAAATATTACCAATGAATATAAGGAATTATTAGATGATTCGAAAGTATCATCAAATCCAAACCAAAGACCAATGAGTAGTTTAAGTCTACACAGCGTATCAAGCTCATCATCATCGGGCAGAATGAGTACTGGTAGTGTGTGTAGTGGCACAAGTCATGGAGATAGTGGAACACATTCAGATCATGATGACCGTCGTCATATTTTTTCATCAACATGTCGCGTTGGATTACCTGGAAGTTTAATGGATAATTATATGATACCACCGACACCACGACCAGTAATAACACCAGCTTCAACTCCAACACCTGGTGATGAAAAAGAACGTTTAATGTTTCCAAGTCGTTCAGGTACACCAATTAATTCAGAACATTATATTATGTTCCCATCAAATTTACCAGTTTTATCGAATGAAATGAATAATTCAACTGGACATGAATATATGAATTTTCCTGCTTTAAATACAATTGTTGAAGCAAAAGAAACAAAAAATGATATTAATATTTTAAAGTCATCAGTTCAACCAATTAAAATACAAACAAATGATATAATTTACAGTACAAATTTAGCACAATTAAATAATCATAATAATAATATTAATATGTGCAGTTCATTTAAACTTACTAGTCCCATTACCAGTATAAAGAACACAAATCATAATATACGTCCAGAAATAATAATAAATAATGATTGTGATAAGAATAATTTGAATTTTAATTTAAATAAAAAAGAAGTTGAAGGTCTAAATTGATCTTCATTTTTGGTTCTTATCACAGAGAAAAAAATAAATAAAAAGTCATTCTTTAAAATAAGTTACCAAAACCAAAAACAAAAACAAAAACGATGTATTGTGCAATTTATTTTTCATATCAGAATCAAAATAAATTTTTGTGCAATAGAATTGTAGTAATAAAATTTTAAAGGCGTTATTATTATTCAATCAATTATATTGCACAATATAACGATGGCAACAAAATATTGCACAATAATATAATATGTACAACAATTTTGCATTTCAAATAATTAATTTCGCTAAAAATAGAATTAAATTGAAAAATTCGTACAAAAAAAAAGGAAGAACAGGATCTTTTAGCAGAAGTTGATCATCATTATATACAGATGATTTCAATTAATAATTCTTGAATGATCCAAAAGATGAACACTGGAATAGTTTGTGTCTTTACAAAATTAATTATAATTTTTTTTTATAAAAATATTTTTTAAAAAAGAAAAAAAAAACCAAAATAATTATCGAATTAAAAAATGTATTTTTATAACAATATTTTTTTGTTCTGTATTATATAAAATTTAATAATAATTATTTATTAAACCTTTCTCCTCCACAATATATTATATTATTCTCAATTTATATCATTTCATCAGCATCTCACACACTTCACTCTCTTTCTATCATTTTATTAAGTATTCTCTCATAAATGCCATTTTTTTTATACGATACTTCTTTTGTAAACATTTTTTTATAATCTTAATTAATAAAAAATAACGATTAAACAAAAAAAAAAATATAATTTATTCAAAGTATTTGTTTTATTCTAAGGACGGATGTTTTTTTCTCAGACTATAAATACAGAGATGGAACAATTAGTATGGGAAAAGGTAAATTAATGAAGAATAGTCTTAATGATTTAATAGCTTCACTTAAACATTATATACTTTCTTTGCGATTTTTTTCAATAATTGGATGATTTCTATTGATAAGAAAGTCACTTAACCAAATCATCCGTTTTGGTATTTAACTTTCTTCAAAACCAAACAATTTTTTTGGAATCCCAAATTCTTTTAAAGTAAAATAATTAACCGGAAACAATACATCACTGCTCCGAATATACAAAAATATTTATTCAAACCGGATCTTTAAGCCTGCAACTGAAGGGTCAAGTGATTATAAAATATAAAAAAAAATTTGAAGGGAGAAAAAAGACCCCTCAGAATATAAAAATGTATTTCTTGTTGTCATGTTACTCTACCATGACGACCACGTTGGTGTATTTAGAAGGGATAACATTTTTAAGGTTGTGTTCGAAAAGTTTTCATATTTTGTAAATTTCAATTTCTTTTGATGATTAGAAAAGTTACACAAGCTCCCAAGGAATAATTAAAATGCTTGAGTTTAATAAATAGCCTTAAACGTGTTTCTTTCTTAAAATTAAAATGGGAATAATTTTGTAATTGATTAATATTTTCTATTAAGACAAGAATAATTTCCTTCAATTAATTAAAAAGAAAATAACAAACAAGATAAAAAAGTGAAGTCATTGTTTCAGATTCAGTTTACTAAATAATCGAATTAAATTAGAAATCTTTTTTATTAAAAATAAAACTTGAATGATTAACCTTTTTTTTTTTTTGTTTCCATTTTATATAATAAAACAATAAGAATTATATTTTTGTACATTTTATAAAATAAAAGAGTCATATTTTTACTCAATGCGCTTCACTTTTTTTTCCAGTTTAAAGGAAAGTGTAAAACTGAAATTGAATTATGAAAAAAAAAAAAAAATAAGTTCAAACAATTTTTTTTTTGTATTAATTTGTAATTTTAGAAATACAAAAAAAAAAAAAAAGAAAAAAGTAAAATTTTCCCTCAGTTCCGTTTTTTCTATATAATAAATGTTACCATATGTTTCCATTTCATATATGTGGTACCAATATACCAACATACCATCTCTCTCACTTCATGGTAACAATTTCATGGATTAGTGCACAAGAGTACACTTGACTTCTAAAAAAAAAAAAAAAAAAAACTATAAACAAAATAAAAATAATAATAATGATAAAAGTCACAAACACCAACATATTTTTTTTTTTTTATTCAATTTATGGATGAATTTTGTGTATATTTTTCAACTGTTATTGTTGTTGTTGTTGTTATTTTTATTTTCTGTATTTTGAACAGAAACAAAAAAAAATAAAATAAATAAAATTTATTTAAAAACAAGAAAAAAGTGAGAAGAGTTAAAACAGTCGTTGTTGAGTCGCGATATAAACCGCGTGTTTTACCATTTTTTTTTTCTTCCGTTTTTTGTTATTATTTTTTTTTTTTTTAAGTTTATATTTAAAGAGTAAAAAAAAAAAAAAAGTATCAACAGTCGTTAAGTGAATTTCATTGTAGATGGACGGTTATTTTTTGTTTTATTTTTATATATTTATAAAGTGTAGTAAAATATAGTAAACGGCACAACTTTTATTGTTTTAAATGCCGATCGAAAAATTCCTTTTAAATAAAGAAGAGAGAGAGAGAAAAAAAAACAAATAAGATAAAAATAAATAAGTAAATAAGAAATGTGGAATTTAATGGTTGAGTGATTGAAAGAACAACTCTACTTTTATTTGAAATTTAAAAAAAAAAAATTTGTATCGTCGTTTTTTTTTTCTTTTAATTGTGTGAATTTTTTAATTCTGTTTTTTTTTTTAATGCAAAAAAATAAATAAATAAAAAGATAAATTAAAGTTAAGTGAAATTTGTTCCGATTTATAATAAAAAAATTATAAATCATATCAGTTCACTTCCCTTTTTCTTTTGGCAAGAAATGAAACTGTTTACGGAATCGGAATTGTGTTTTTTTGGATAATAAAAAATCAATAATAATAGAATATCGTAACTATGTAAGTACAATAAGCAATTTGTGGATTGATCAATGACAACAATAACAACAATAAAGATGATCACGAAGAGGACAAAAAAAACAAGTAGCAATTTTCACAGTGTGTTCATTTTATGTGATCACAAAAGTTTTCGACATTTCTTCTATTGTTTAATCTTAAGAAGTCTTTTGATTAAAATAGTTTTTGTTGTTGTTATTCGACTGATTTTTTTTTTCTTTTAAAATTAGATTTATACCAGGAATTTACCATTTAGTGAGAATATTAATTTGGTTCACATGAATTAAAAAATTTATAACAAAAAAAAAGAACAAGTCTTACGATTGACTCAATATTGTGTCTCATGTCTCTGTAATGAAGAACATTGGTTGTGTGAAATTATATAATTATGTCGAATTTTATGGAATTTTATTCATATTAAAGAGGTTTTGTCCATTAGTTCTTTTAACGTAATGTGAAAAGTTTTTGTTTGGAAATTTGTAATTCATTATTTCATTTGCAAATTGTTGCAAAAAGTCAAAACAACTCTTGTTTTATTCAAAATTGACTACTAACTGAAGTTAGTTATAAAAAAGTGACTCCGATTGCCTCCTGTGAGGATTGAACTCACGACCCCTGGTTTACAAGACCAGTGCTCTGCCACTGAGCTAAAGAGGCTTACAACGCACTTTTTTACTAAAAATTTCGAGTAATTAATTATAAATGCAATTGTCTCTGATTTACAAGTACGACAAATAAAAAAATAATCTTAATTTCAATCAAATGAATAACAGTAATTTTGTAGAACTCTAATATAAAATTGAAAAAAATCTACTTAGCTTGTAAGTCGTCAACAAAAACATTCTTCAAATATCGTTTTGAGAAATTTGTTAGAATAAGGGATCTTGTTGTAGTTTTTTATTCTTATGTGAAATTTTTCTATAGATTATACAAAAAAGACAAATGATTGCCTCCTATGAGGATTGAACTCATGACCCCTGGTTTACAAGACCAGTGCTCTGCCACTGAGCTAAAGAGGCTGATAACGCATTAATTTACTATAAAATTCCGATATTTTATTATTAATTCAATTGGCTTAAAAATTGGCTTAAAAAAAACAATGTCTTTTTTTCTCTAACACAAAATTTATTGTGAAATTATTCACTTGTTTTTTTAAAAACAAAGTGATTGCCTCCTATGAGGATTGAACTCATGACCCCTGGTTTACAAGACCAGTGCTCTGCCACTGAGCTAAAGAGGCTGATAACGCATTAATTTACTATAAAATTCCGATAATTTATTATTAATTCAATTGGCTTAAAAATTGGCTTAAACTTGTATGTAAAAAAAATTTCAATTCAATGATATGAACAAAAGTATTATATTGTAAAGAACTAGTTAACTTAAAGCTTTTGTTAAATAAAGATAAGATATTTTTGAAAAATCATTTTTAGAATATTCTGAGAATTTTGGTCACTAAGTTTTATTGTTTTGTGAAATTCCACTGTACCAACAAAAAGTATAATGATTGCCTCCTGTGAGGATTGAACTCACGACCCCTGGTTTACAAGACCAGTGCTCTGCCACTGAGCTAAAGAGGCATATAATCCATTATTTTATGGATTTCTGGAATTTCTTAATTTGCTATACTTTTGATGAAATTAATTTATATAAATTCAATTTATTAATCCTAACGAATATTTGTAATAAATTAAACTCAAATCAAAATCACAATCATTCATCAATTTATTTTTTTTTTCGTCTGTTTGTTTTGTTTTTATAAAAACAAAAGTAAAAGTTTACAAAATTATTTTATTATAAAAAATTAAAATGATTAACACACAAAACAAAAAGAAGTCTCCCATCGTTTATAATAAATAATAATATAATCTTCATCATGTTGAGTACGTCCTCAATAAAAAATGAAAAATAATTTCCCATATCTTCACTTTTTTTCTTTTTATTCTTTCTTCATTTTTATGTTTTCTTTCAATGGTTTCTTACTTCAATTTATATAAAAATTCTGTATTTTTATTGAATTGTTTTATCTTAACATTAAAAAGAAAAAAAGTAAAACAACCTGCGAGAAAATTATTTCTTTATTGTTATAAATCAGATTTTTTTTCACTAAATTTTGATTTCATCTTAATCTTTATAATTCCTATAAAAAGAAAACTATTTACAATAAAAGAAAAGTCAAAGAAAAAAGTAAGTTATAGACATTTTTATTATCTTACAAATAATAATAAATTCTATACACAATCATCACACATGACGATGATAATGAGAAATGAATAGAAACATTTATTATCAAAAGAAATCATAAATAAATTTTATGAAAATTTTTCAAGTTGAATTTTCTCTTTTTCTTCTGTTTTAAAGAAGAAATCATTTTTTTTTTGTTTGTTTTCTTATTATTGTAATTGTTACAATTTTCAAGTGTCAATTATTATAATAGTACCAAAAAAAATCAAAATCAAACGTAAACATTTTTCTTGTACATAATTCTTTTGTTGTTAAAAAATAAAGAAATTGTTTGTTTATTCTTTGGTGATGATCATGATGATTATTTATCTATAGATAATTGATTAGGTGCCTTCTCAAGTATCACTTTCGTTTTATATTTTTTCTGTTTTTGGAAATTTTTAAATGAAATCAAAAAAATCTTGTCTAAATTGAGAAATTTTTTAGAAATTGGTCCACTTTCAAAATTCTGTGGATGACAACAATCTGATGATGAAAATAAAAAAAAAATTGGATTAAAATTTGGCTTAAGGCTAAGATACCATCTGGTTGTTCATCTTGAAGAAATAATTTGTGCTTTTTTTTAAATTTTTCTGAATTGTCTGCAATCTTTTATTCTCATGTCTGAATTAAATTTGTTTTCCTATATTGGTCCAGAACAAAAGCACCGTGTGATCATACCTCAAATTTCACTGGGTGGTTTTCATTAAAAAATTTAATTGAATAATTTTACATTGTAAATCACATTTCAGGTAAAATATATAAAAATATTTACCTTTCTCATATTTCGGTCATGTAATAAAACATTATTACGACAACTTAAATCAAATTTCTTGTTAATTTGTAACGAATAAAAATGATGAAGAATATATAAAAAAAAGCAATAAATTAATATATGAATTAAAAGTCTTGCGATGTGACTCTATGAGCCGACCCATATATTCCAATTACCTCAATTACACAACACACAAAGAAAAACAAATTTTAAATATACATTAAAATATTGCTACTGATGGTTCAGTAAAATAATTAAAAACAAAAAATAAAATATACAACAACAACAAAAAAAAAGAAGTAATAAAAAATTGCAACGTCTTGAAATAATTAAATTAAAATTGTGATTCAACTTTTATGAAGAAAAGAAGAAGAAGAAAAAAAACTTAAGAAAAAACAAATGGTTTATGCATTTCTAAATGAGATCATTTCTTGTTGTTTTGTGGTTTGTTTTGTTTTTTATTTTTCATGTTTAACCGTTTTATATAAATTATTTCTTCGCGCTTAATGTTTCATCTTAAAAGAATCTAATTTAATAAAGAGTTAAGAGTTAGGAAAACAAATGGTTTAATTATCGTTATTATGCGAAATTACTTAATTCTTTGAGACAGAAAATGTATAAACCACTACCTAACATATATCACTTCACATAATTAAATTTTCTTCATAATTTTTCTCAATTCATAATTTTTGGAATTATTATTAAAAAAAAAAATATGTTGAAAATTTATGAAATAATATTAAATGGAATAGAAAGAAATATGCAATCGTTAAGTTTTTTTTTTTGACCCAATTCGCAAACATTTTCGTTAATTTTTCTTATGCAATTTAAACGCGAGTATGAGGTGCAGGTTTTATTATTTCGGGGAAATTATTTCGCTGACTTTTTGAATTTTTCTTTTGTTATTGTTTAGGTTTTGTTTTTGGGTTTTTAATAAATTAAAGTTTTTGTTGCGTGTAGGTACATTCTCTTAGGTTACTCAATTCCACCCCAATTTTCATGGTCAATTAAATGAGTGACGACGAAAATATCGAAGTATTTGTTTCTGCTTCAAATTAACTTTTTTTTTTTATTTTGCAAAGTTAACAAAGTTTAAATTTATTTCCTTATTTTGTTTTGTGTATTACGTTTACCAGACTGGCTTTAAATTATTTTGCCCTCGTCGGATGTGCATGTTCCAGCATTGATTGAAGACAATAATACATTTTTTCCCGGTTCCAAAATAACAGTTTTTCCTAAAAGGAAGTTCTTAATTCAGTTTGGTATATAATCAGGGACGTACATTTTATGATTGAAGATTTTCTAGCATTCATCTTTTTTTTAAGTTTATTAAATCTAAAAAAGGAGTGGTCAATGGGAAATGCACAATCAAGCCAATGTTAGGGCACACTTTCATTATAAAGTCATAAGAAACAATTATTCTAATATTATTTCACTTTCAATTTTTTTAAATTTTTGATTGTCGAATGTTTTGGTTTGTTGCATTTTTAATCTCGTAATACAAAAAAATTTCGGAAGTGCATTTTTTCACGTATTACTAACCTCAAAAATATAGGAACAGAATAACATAAAAAACATAAAATTATACATGACCATCCCTACCATTTTGCTGCTACATAAAATCAACGAATTATGATTGTCTATGATTAAATTACACAATACATCACATTGACGGTTTGACCATCTATATTTATCTTCATATTTGATTTTACATATGAAATCATAAATCCGAGACGAATGATTTAAAGACAAATAATTATCAACATAAGGTTAATAGCTTCACTCTTGATGACAAATTTTTGGACAGTGTTGATAGGGAGTGCGTGAGGTTTTTATTGTTTTAATTTCATTTGAGTTAAGTTTTTTTTTTCCAAAAACAGAGGAAATTCTAATTTTTTATAAAAAACTTATTTATAAATTGTTTAATTTCCGTCCGGACATATTCTTTTTTGAATGTAAATTTATTGTTTTTTTTTGTTTTGTTTTTTAAATTTCAGCAAAAAAAAATCTACAATTTGCTGATATTTTTATTTTTTTGATTTAAAATTAAGAATTTATTAGTCACACAGTTACAATGTAAACATGAATTGAATTAAATAATAAACACTTGACAGATTATATTACGTCTAGTAAAAGTTCAATTTAAATGAAAGTGAAGAAATTTAATAATAAATAATTTTTGATAATAATAATAATCAACATTGAAATTAGTTTCATTTTTAGTTGTGATTATTTGTTGTATATTTGTATAAATACAAAAGAAATAAATTTCTAACCAATTTACTATATTTTTAACGGTTCCACAAATATTTCATCTTCTATAATTCTATTTATAAAGAATTACACACTTCTGATATTCTTCTCTATTCTTAATTATATATAGACAATTTATTAGTGTGTTTTCTTCACTTTATAATCATATCGTCTGTTAATCCTAGACCTTTTAGAATGTTTGGTCATCCTTTGTAAAATTTAAAGTTATATATCAAAAGTACAACGTAAGTCCAATTAAAAAAAAAAAAAATTTAATAAAAGAAATAATATTATTATTTATTATTTTCTAAAAAAGAAAGTCACGCATCATGATTAAACCTAAACAATTATTTTTGTCTATTTCCTATTTTTACTTTTATTTAGTTTAGTTTATTATTTTAGATAAACAATTTAAGATTTTTATATAAAAATAAAAATTGTACTTTATGTATATGTAAGGTACTTTTGTGTACTTTTCAAAAGGCATAACCATATCGTTTTTTAATTTGATAGAAGACAGAAAAAGTTTTATAACTTTAGGTAGAAAATAATAATGAAATATTATTTTTGACAAAATTATACACAGGATAATTAAGTAGTCTGTATTGTTTCTATGGCAACCGTACAAGATATCACACAGAATAAGAATCATTTTATTTCTCTTAAGGCATAACTCCTTCATTATTGTATAGAATATAATAATGAAGACAAAATTTCAGAATCGATTACACTTAAAAGGCGTCAGAATGAAAATACTTTTCTAACAAAACATAAAGTTTTGTTTTGGAGATATTATTAAAATCAATGTGCCTGTGGATACTGTCTAGAGTTGAAATTATTAGCTGAGTATAATGGGGGAACACATTAAATAAATTAAAGATACTTTTAAGTAAAAATTTAATAATAATAAGACAATTTAAATTTTAATTTCTTTAAGGAAATAACAAAAATCCTAAAACCACAAAAATAATTTAGTTTTTCTTTTATTGTTAAGAGAAAAAAATCATACCAAATAATAATTACGAAAAACGGTAAATGTATATATTTGACTTGAGAGTACTTGACTTAACTTGACTTAACTTAACTTAAAAAACTTAAGAAATCATAAAGAACTATATATATTCATACACCGGTAGTTTTGTTAAATTTTATGCGGTTTTTTATTATTATTATTATGATTATAATTTCGCTGCTTTTTTTTCTTTATTTTACTCTTGTTGTTGTTGTTGTTATTATTTTATTTCTTTGGTTGTTGTCTGTTACCACTATACTGTTGCTGTTACAGAGTATATAAAATTTATTATATTATTATTAAGTAACTTTTAGAATATTTTTTTTTGATGTTAAAAAAAAAATATGAAATGATTATTTTATGATGGTGAATACGAAGGAATAGGTTAGGTAAGGTTAGAAAACAGCTATAAATATTTTGAAGTTTGTTTGAACTCTGTATAGAGTACAGATACAGATAAAACTTGTCTTCAATTTAAATTTATTATTTTTTGTATGTTATATGAGCGGTTTATATGAACTTGTCGTATATAGGTAAAGGCACAACACATTTAATTCTATAACTGAATTAAATTCCATTAAAGATAGTTTTTTTTTTACGGAAATTTGAATAGAATTTAATTATATTATTGGGGGTTAAATTTATGAAGGTAAAACTGCATAAGAATAATAGAATATGACATAATGACAAAAAAATTGTCATCTATTCAAAAACAATTTACTAATTTCTAAGTACTTGGCATAAAAAAAAAATTGCAATATTTTAATAAGCATAAACGAAATAATAAAAATTGTTTTAATAATTAAATTTTGTAAACATAAACAATTTACAGCAAAGTATTTGTTTTCTAAATAAAAAATATAATCACGCAAATATTGCATAATATATTGCCCTAAATTTCTCGCTTATAAATTCTATTTATTAAGAAAATCTGTAAAATTTTGGTAGAGAAGATAAAATTTTTAAGTTTTAATTAAAAAATTTGTTCTTCTTATTTTATATTTTGTTATCGCGGTATCTATAAATATGTTTATATAAAAGTTGACAAATTTTGAATAATGGTTTTTTGTCTGCCTTTATGAGATTTATTAACCAATAAAAAAGAAAGAATAACAAAAGGTTATAAAAGTGTGAAATTTTGATTATGAAATAACAATAAGAAGAATCAAAATAAACGATAAAAATGGCATTGATTTGATTTCATATATTTTGCCTCGCAGTTTGTGATTTTTTTTTTATTCCCATTATAAAAGAAAACCCCTTTCTTGTTCGCCTCCACTCTTTTGTGTCTGTTTTTTTTTTTAGTTATTTTATACGACTTTTTTGTTGTCAAATTTTGTTTTTTTTTGTCATATTTTTTAATCAAAAATATGCGATCACCACAACGTTGTTTTCAGTGTCAGATTTTTCTATGGTGAAAATAATACTTGAATTTCATTTACCTTGAATACAAAAAAAAATCATAACAATAATAATCATAATGGAAATTAAATTTTGTAATTAAGAAATTAAAGAATTAATAAAAAGAAACAATGTAATCGAATCGTCAATAAAAAACAAACGACAAAATTTCATCACCTTTATTTTCTATTTTTTTAATTGTTTTTTACCAAACTCCGCTGCTGGTTTTTTTTTTTTTGTTTGTTTGTTAAACAAAATTCCACTGTTGAGCAAAGTTAAGTGGAATTGAATTGTTCTGTTATTTTTCTATAAAAAATGATAAACGAATTAATAAATAATTAATAATAAAAAGAAATTGAAAAAAAATTAGGTAAAAAAAAAACAACCGGAAATAAAAAAAGTAAATAAAGAAATTTTGATATTATCCGTGATAATCTTATGAGTTAAAAGTTATGGATGTTAGTTGCGTTGTCACTTTCAGAACAATGCTTTATTGTGTTTCTGTTACTATTTTGTTTTTTTTAACCAAAAAAAAAAGTATTTAATTAAAGGTTTTAAAGTATTGTTTTCTGATCTATCGTTTTTTTGCTACAAGAAAATAATAATCGTAAACGTTTTTCTTGCCTTTTTTTTTATTTCTCGTAAATAAAAAATATTTCCAACAATTTAACGTAAATTAGTTTTTAATTTTTTACCAAATTCAACTTAAAATTTATTATTACTGTTGCATATATGGTTCTTTGTACGACGATACAATATTTTATTAAACAATACATAAAATATATTTTGGTGTTGATGCGAATTGTAAATATATTCGTGTTGAAACAATCTAAATTTTGCACTTTTATGACGTCTTTGTTTATTATTATGACAATGACACTGATGATGATCTTCATTTTGGGTGTATTCAAATTATAGCAAATTCATATGCGATTTTTTATTCTTTGTCACATAAAATATGTTAGTTAGTTAGTATTATTAAAGTTAATTATTTATTAGATTCACCATGCAGTGATTATATAAAACAATATTGTATCCATCTATTTATATGTCTATTGCTACTGCATATTATGATTCATACGATAATCACTTATTTCATTTTGACGTTAATAATTATTAATTTCAGCTTATAAACTAAAAAATAAAAAGCGTTAAAAATGAAATTAAATATGCTAGTCATTTGCATAAATACTTATTGTTTCACTTTTACAATAAAAATATAAATTCAGCAATTTATTCACATATGATTTGTTTGTTTTTATTAATTTATAAAAATAAAATGGCTTGCGTTTTTATTTTTCTAGTTAATTTACATATATTTACAAGTTATTATATTTGCAGCTCATTAACTGATGGCATTGAATATTTTAAAGAAACTGTCCAAGCGTCTTGTAAGAGACCAATTATTTTATTATGAAATTTGAGAAATAGTAAAATTAAAGATGATTAAAGTAAATTAAATTATAATTACTTCCGTCACCTGATGATTATTTTCAAAAAATTTATAGTGCTGGTTTAGTTAAGTGATAAAATAATTCGCATATTCACTCAACTCATTTACATATCCAAGGTGTATCACCTGAATATTTTGAACTGAACTTTATAATTTCACGTAAAAAAAAAAAATATATATATATAAATTCATTTATAGAGAAAAATAAAACAAATATATGAGAGATCTGGTTGGCGTTATGCTTCGTATACTCTGTTTAGAGAAGCATAACACAAAGTTATTATGGCATAGGACGATGGACTTTTTTTATTTTATTTTTAATGTATGTACATATATACACACTTTAGAACGGAAAATAAAAGATTGACACAATGTTTATGATGGTATGATGAGGTGACGTATAACATATATATGATATGACTGACTCATCATCATCAGTAAACCACCTGAACACAATTTTTTTTTCCAAGGTAAACACATTAAAAAGAATAAGATTAAAAACAACCTGCACAAAATTACACGCAAAAATATTATGAGGGCTAGAAATATATGACTCAGTTGATTATTTATATGCACGCTAAGGGAAATACAAAATAAAGTACAAAAGGGTTGTTCATATTGGGGTGAATTCTTTATATTATCTCACAATTAATTACTGCTATTAAACACAAACATTTTTATATAAAATACCGTCTCTATTCAAACAAACTTAAATAGTTTTCAATTTCAATTTTTGTCTATTTGATTTCCGGTTTCTATAAACAAAACGCGCGCTCTGCTATTTGTTGTTATTGTTTTGATTGTGAAACCGGCGCGATGATGGCTAATTAGTTCAAGGTAGACTAAGACAATTATTATTATTGCGACAAAATTCTTTTTTTTTTTTACAAAAATTTATTTATGTGTGAAAATATCTTGCATAATTTTCGGGTTTTTTTCTGCTTTGTTTTGTTTTCGTTTCGTTTCTTTTCTTTTATTGATTAATTTTCCTTTTAATGAAGTGAAATTAAATCTTTATATTTTTGTTCATTTGAAGAATTTAAGATTTCATTAAAGCAATATAAATTTTTTTTTTTTTTGCAATTATCAACGCTTCCATTTTTTTGACTTTTATAACTTTATTTTGGATTTTAAGATTTTATTATTGGTTCTTTTTCTTTTGTTTGTAATTCTTTCAAATTTTTGTCTTATATTTTGATTGTTATTATAGTCTCTTTCTGTCTTTTTTTGTTTCTCTCTTTCTTTCTTTCTTTTAATAGCAATATTAGTTTATTTGTTTAATTTTATTATTATTATTGTTGTTGTTGTTGTTGCTATTAAAAGTTTTCATTCGGTCTGTTAATTTTTTTAAAAATTTCTTTATGCATGCAACATTTTCTTCTTATAAAAAAATAAATAAACTTTTTAAAAAATACAATTTTAATTGTAAATAATATATGACTTTGGGCTCTGAATAATGCTTCTTTATTTTATTTCTTTTTTTATGTGGAAAGACGTTTTTTTATTCATTATTTTTTTGTGTCATTGTCGTTATCGTTGAAACTCTTCATTCTTGTTTTGTTATTTTTATTGATTTTATTTTTTAACTAAAAAATTTTTTGGGTTCAAAAGGGATTGTCTAATTTTAGTTTATTATTTAGAAAATTTAAGAAATTCATGGTAGACAAATATTTGATGAATTTCCCAAAACAATAAACGGAAAACAAAATCTTAATTAGAAATTTCACATAACTTTTTATTGAATTTCTTAATTATTTATGGAATTATTGACTTGTAGAAAATTTTATTCGTTAGGAGAATTTTTAATTGTTTATAAAATAAGACATTGACGTTATATAATACGTACAGAATCAGGAAAGAGTTGAAATTAATAAATTTTTTTTAATTTAATCAAAGACTATGAATGAAGAGATTCGGTTGGACGAGTGAAAAATTAATTAAACATAATATATAAAATACAAGGAAATAATAACAGAGCCATTGGGTAATTCAATAATTCATAATCTTTTAAGTATTTGTTTTTGTTTTAATCTTAGATAAAATTGTTAAAGATAACTGAAGGATGAGAATAAAATTTAAAGGTGGTGAGAGGAGTACCTGAATTATTTATTAAAATTAATTAGAACGAATTTTAATGCAAATTTCAAATTTGCATACTTCTTAATGTTTACTACCGGATTCCTTATTTTACATAAAATGCAAATAAAAATGTTTGACAATGACTATAACAGAAAAACATTTTTGAAAATATCATTTAGTTGATTTTTGCACCTCTTTAAGGCGGTTACAAAATATTTAATCGTGTTCATATAGTCTTATATACTGTTTCGTTGCCATTAAAAGGTAAAAGTAAAAAAAAAAAAGGCACCAAAAAAATGTCTATATACCCAGTTACTTGTCTCATAAAATAACTTTCATGTTTGAGTTCATAATCACATTTTTTTTCCATTCCAATTAATTCATAAAAAAATCGGATTTTTTTTATTATTAATTGAAGGATCCAATCTAAATAAAATAAAAAATTTCCAAATAATATTTTTTTGCAGAAAAACGAAGAAACATAAGAAAAAAACACGCAAAATCAATTGTGTGTTTATAATAACCTGACAGAGACAACGTCGGTTGGCTTATCGATCAACCTCCAACCTGAACTGGAACTAAAACTTTTTAGACAAAAAAAAAATACATAAAAGAAAAAGAATTTTCATTTTATACGCAAGAGCAATAATAATTAATCATTTCGGAAGTTGTTGCTTACATATGTTGGTTTGGATTTTATTTTATTTTTTGAATGTGTAATTTTTTTAAAGTGCAAAATTTAAACAAAACAAAACAAAACAAACTGAAATCATCTTAAAACATACAGTGAATAAATAATAAAATGTAAAACGTACGCGGTGTATTTAATTTTACTTCAAGTACAACGATTAAAAGTAAATAATATACTTTTTTTTTATTTAAGTTTTTTTAAACACACAGCCAAAAAAAAAAACAAAAACAAATAAAACCAAATGACTGAATATTCTAACATTGTTAATTATAATAAAAAACAATTGAAAAATTCATCAAATATGTTTAAAAAAGTGAGATTAAAATCATTTAAGATGAACAATAATATTAATTTAGTAATAATAATAACACATTTAATATTATTGTGTTTATGTTTTAAATGTGTTTTATGTAATCGTCCACCAAAATTTTTAATAGAAGGTCACTCAGAAATCGTGTTAAGATTAAAGGAAGGTCCTGATACGCCACTAGGTAAGTGATTATTAAAGATAAAAAAAAAAATTATTAATTAACATCAAGGTGTTTATAGAGGGTTTGTTTTTTTTCGCCTCACTGCCTCTGAAATTATTAGTTTATGTTGAAGATTGAACTTTATTATTTTTTACTTCCACCCAACAGAATTTATATTTTTATTTATTATTATTATAATATTTGATAGAAAAACCAATTCATCGTTTAAGAGGATTTGATCCTGATGGAGATATTCTTGTATTTGGTATTAAACGAACATTTGATAGTGATATATTAACAATCAAGAATATAGGAAATAATCAAGCTGATCTGTACCTGACAAAAGAACTCGATAGAGAAGTAAGTTAACTGTTGCAATCATCGACTAAAAAATTAAATAAATAATACAACATTTTTATTAGACAAAAGATGAATATTCATTGGTTTTAACTTTAACTGATAATCGTTTGGGAGATGGAAATTTTATAACACAAAGTCTTTTGTTACTTGTGGATGATATTAATGACAACGAACCAATATTTAAACCATTTCAAGGTGCACTAGAAGTTCCTGAAAATAGTCCACCAGGAATTTTAACTACAGTTGAAGCAACTGATCGTGATGAAGGAGCTTACGGTCAAGTTGTATATTATTTACAAGAATTGGATGGTGATAATGATGTATTTGCAATAAGTACAATACAAGGGAAAGGTGTTATTAAACTTGTCAGAGATTTAGATTATGAACGAAAGAGTTTATATCAATTGAGAGTATTAGCTATGGACAGAGCTCATCAGGTAATATTCCAAATAGTTTTTATATAGAATTGATGGAAAATTAATAAATCAATCTAGGGTAAAGTAAATACAGGAACAGCTGCTTTACTTGTGAAAGTAAAAGATATTGAGGACCAGCCACCAGAATTTATTGTTGTTACACCAGTGGCCAGAGTTTCTGAGGATGTTCCAGTTGGAACAAAAATTCTGCAGGGTATAATTTAAGATCCATTTTCCAAACTAATTTAAAATAACTAATATCAATGTTTTAAAATAGTCAAAGCAATTGATGGTGATCGTGGAGTAAATAATCGAATAAAATATTCAATAATTCGAGGTGGTAATGAACTGTTTGAAATTGAAGAGGAATCTGGAAATGTTTATACCATTAATCGTCTTGATCGTGAAGATCCAAATAATCAAGCAAATGGTGCTTATATCTTAGAAATTTTAGCGACAGAAAAATCATCCAAAGAAGTAACTATTATGAAGGTTAATTAAATAATTTACAAACTTTTTAATTGACCACTGTTTAATTTTTTAGCCTCCGCCGTCTGTGAGAACCGAGGTTACAATAATTCTAACTGACATAAACGATGAGACACCAACATTTCGTGATGTTAAATATGAATGTGAAATACATGAAAATGCACAAGCCAATACGCCATTGACTTTTATTGGAAATGTTAAAAATGAAGTTTTTGATTATGATCAGGGAAATAATGGAACTTTTGAATTGTATTTAGATCCTTCTAATGATATTTTTGAAATAACACCAAGTCGTGCAGTTAATGAAGCGACATTTTTAATCCGTGTCAAAAATTCTGAAAGTCTTGATTTTGAACAAATATCACAATTAAATTTTAGTATTGTGGCCAGAGAGGTAACGAAGAATGGGAAATATAGTGCCGTTCCTGTTCATATTTTTATACGAGATCGAAATGATAATTTTCCTGAATTTTCGGAATCAATTTATGAAGTATTTATACAAGAAAATGCTGGAATTGGCGTAACAGTTGGAAGTGTTCAAGCATCTGACAAAGATTCCGGAAATTTCGGAACTAAAGGAATTCGATTCATTAATTTAAGCGGAAGTATTGCACCACTGTAAGTACTCTTATTAAAGTTTTATCCATTACCGACAAAATAACAATTCAAACATTTTTTGACTCTTTTTCTTTCCTTCTTCGTTGATTTTTTCTAAAAAAATAAAAGATTAAATCTTAATCCAATTTCTGGCGTGATTACTGTAAAACAACATGGAGGTCAGTCATTTGATAGGGAGGTAATTTCACGCCATTATTTGACCGTCGAAGCTAGAGATGATTTGGGTCAAGGTTAGTTTTAAATACTACTGACAAAATTTAATAATTAAATGGTCAAGTTTGCCATATTATATTGTCTTGAATTCGTTGATTATATTTTTAGGTAACAGAAACACCGTTCAACTGATTGTTAACATTGAAGATGTTAATGATAATCCACCAATTTTTATACAAAATAAATATGAAGTTAGACTTTTGGAAACCAATGCTGATTTCGAAGCACCACTGATTGTTGAGGCAAAAGACATGGATTTAAATGGTATGGTAGATATCAATTTTTCATTCAGACAATATTTAATACTTTTTTATAGGTACAAAAAACAGTGAAATTACTTATGAAATTGTTGACGGAGAATACAAGTTGAATTTTTCTTTGAACTCTGAGACTGGAGAGTTAGTTCCAACTGGACCAGTTGATTTTGAGCAGTTAAGAGGTGGAATGGGCAATATTAGACCAATTCTTCTTACAGTATGTGTCTTTAAATTTCCACAGTATTTTCTATTTCTCATTTCATATTTTCTAATTTAAGATTCGAGCATCCGATTTAGGAACACCAAATTTGTCAAGTCATACAAATGTTGTTGTTTATGTGGAAGATGCCAATGATCATTCACCTCATTTTTTACAAAATTCATATTCGAAATTAATTCCTGAAGATTTGCCTGGAGGAAGTTCAGTTCTAGAGGTACGAGCAATTGATGGTGATGGTGCAGCACCAAATAATAATGTAGTATATCGCATTATCAAAGGAGCAAGTGATAAATTTGTTATTGGTTCTGATAGTGGAATTATATCAGTTTCTCCTGGTTCTAAGTTAGATCCAGATTTGACGGATCCAAAAATAACACAATATCTTTTAACTGTGGTAAGTTTAAATGATATTTAAATTCTGATAAATTTTAAATTATGAAACCAAATATTAAGATGGCCCTTGATGGAGGCTTTGGAGATTCGCAATTGACAGCATTAACATATGTAAATATCACAATAATGGATGTTAACAATAAAGCACCTACTTTCACTAGCACAGATACAGTGTATGTAAGGGAAAATACTCCAGTTGGAACATTTGTTTATCGTCTTATGGCACATGATCTTGATGATAAGCCAATGCTTCGCTATAAATTGGATGCGAATACATCTGAAGCACGTTCAGAAGAGGGTGCAATAGTAAAATTGTCTGAATATGATTACTTAGGTGCATTCAATTTAAATGCAATAGACGGTTTAATTAGAGTTGTTAAACTGATAGACCGAGAGAAAGTGGAACAAATTAAACTCGGTTTTATAGTTGAGGACGTTGCGGCTGAAAAAGGAAGGCAGACAGCATCTGGTTGGTTGATTTATTTAATTACACTCTGTTACAAATGTATTTCGTAAAAAATAAATAAATAAAAATCGTGCCTTATATATTTGCAGCTACGTTAACAATCATGGTGGAAGATGAAAATGATAATAATCCCAAATTTAAGAAACCATTTTATAAAAGATCAATTACGGAAAATAGTTCAAATGGTGTGACTATAACAAATATTATTGCAATTGATATTGATAAAAATCGTACAATCAAATATTCAATTGAAGGTCCAAGTGATGTTCTTGAATTAGTACATCTAGATTCTGAGTCTGGTGAATTAGTTGTTGCTAGCAAAATTGATCATGAAATTTATGAATGGCTGAATTTAACTGTACGTGCAACTGATTCTGGAATACCACCAAGGTAAATATAGCCTTAATTATTATTATAATACAGTAAAATTTCTGGAAGAATTTTTTTTCAACAACTTTTAACCGTATATTAATTGACATTATGTAAATTTTTGATTCAAGGTCGTCTTTGGTTGATGTTTTTATTCAAGTTGTTGATGAAAATGATAATAATCCATCTTTTATTGGAGATCAAACAAATTTTACCATAGCTGAGAATTCTAAAATTGGTACACGAATTGGTATGATTAAAGCTCAAGATGCTGATTATGGAGATTTTGGAAAAATCACATTTTTAATAGATCGAATTAGTTCACATGTAAGTTGATTAAATTTTGCAAGAATTTCGATAATTTGGATTGAAAAAATATTCATGTATTTTAGGGAAAGTTTTCAATTGATGCTGACACTGGCGTTTTAACAATTGCCGACACGATTGATCGTGAAATCAAAGATTCTTATATGCTTGTTATTGAAATTTGGGATAATTATCAATTTGGATACTTAAGTGGAGAGAGTCGCAATGCTTTTAGACAAATTTTGTAAGTTTTTGTCTTTATTCTGATATTTTTTAAATTTTATGTTCGAATTTATTTTAGTATAACTGTTCTGGATGAAAATGATAATCCTCCAGTGTTAAATCTGCCAAGTGGATGTATTCAAATTACAGAATATCATGATTTGCGTGAAGTAATAACTACAATTCAAGCTAAAGATGCTGATGATCCGGGAACATCAAATGGCAGAGTAGAGTTTGAAATTAATAGTAAAAAAGGACTGGACCTTTTTCGTATTCAACAAATTGATCCTTGGACTGCAAATATTCTTGCTCGAAGTTCGCTGAAAGGATATTATGGAAATTTTACATTGAATGTTATTGTTAGAGACCTTGGAAGTCCTCCAAATGTTGTTGAGAACAAACTTGATATTTGTGTCTCAGATTTCAATGATCATGCACCTGTTTTCGTTTTACCAGATCGAAATATAACAATTCGTATACCTGAGGTTTGAATTTAATTATATTACTTAAAAAATAATTGTATATTTATTTAATAATTTTTTTAGAATACAACTGTTGGTTCTACAATAATTCAAGTGAATGCAAAGGATGCGGATGAAGGTCCAAATGCAATTGTAAGATATCGTTTAAAATACGATCCTATTGGAAATTATCGATCATTTAATATTGATCAAGAATCAGGACTCATTACCTTAAAAATGCCTTTAAATCGAGAACGACAAAAAATCCACGAAATTCGAGTAGAAGCATATGATCTTGGGATACCAACCCCATTAAGTTCTGATTTAGATCTGACGATTTATGTTCGAAACGTTAATGATTATGAACCTCAATTTTTGGTTGATGAAATTATTGTGAATTTTACTGGTTTGTTGTGTTGAATTTATTTGATTTAGAGGTTTCTAATTTTCCATTTATTATTTTAGAACACTCATTGCCTGGTTCAGAACGAATTAAATTACCAGATACTGTAGATAGGGATGAAGTGGATGATCTTGATGATCCTCCAAGTACTGTTTGTTATTACATCGTTCATGGAAATGAAAATGGCCATTTCAAGCTTGAGCCTGAAACCCATATTTTAACGGTAAGCTTCACAAATATTTTGTTAATTGTGTTTAGAATAAAATTTTTCCTTAAAGCTTTTGAAAGAGTTAGACCGAGAAAAATCAGCTAATCATAGTCTTATTATAAAAGCAACCGAAGATTGTTTAAATCCACCAAAACAACTTCCAAAAGAAACACCACATGCATTAGGACGTGTATGGGAGATGGATCAAAGAGCTGTATCTGTTCGATATAAAACCTCTTCAAATAAATATATGGAACATTTTGATCGATTTAAATATTCGCGAAGTTTGAGAAATGCACGTGGCATATCTGATGTTGAAAGAGATGATGATGAATATGAATCGGGTGTGAATTTTGAAGATAATACTTTAGTTAGAATTTTAGTACACGTTCAGGATATAAACGATAATTCCCCTTTATTTGAAAGTAAAATATTCACAGGTGGTGTGACAACGTCTAGTGACTTTGGTACACAATTTATGCAAATTAAGGTAAAATTTTTTTGATTGTTATTAATACTGTGTGCACGTAGTTTACATTATTTAAAATTATACGAAAAACTTTGTGTTTTATAGGCAATTGATAAGGACGATGGTGTTAATGCTAAAATAACTTATTTTCAAATTGGTGAAATAAAAAGAACATTAACTGAGGGTTTGGAGAATTTACAAAAACCACCATTTTTAGTTGATATGGATACTGGAGACGTTCAATTAAATTTTGATCCACAAAAAGGAATGAAAGGTTATTTCGATTTTATGGTTTTGGCAAATGATACAGATGGTCTTCAAGATACATCGCATGTTTTTATTTATTTATTACGAGAAGATCAAAGAGTTCGATTTGTATTGAGACAACAACCTCCAGAACTCAGGGATAATATTCATGGCTTCAGAGAGTAATTTTAAATAAAATAATTTAATTTTTTTGTAAAACTAAAATATTTTTTTACAGAATTCTTGGAAATGTAACTAACGCAATTGTTAATGTTGATGAGTTTAAAATTCACGAAAATAAAGATGGATCTGTTGACAAAACGAAGACTGATGTTTATTTACATCTCGTAGACAAAGTTGATAATTCAATATTAGAAGTCTCTGATGTTCTTAAGCTAATCGATTTAAATATAGAAAAATTAGATTCTTTGTTTAAAGATTTTAATGTAATTGATACACAACCAGCTGAAGCATTATTATTGACTGGATCGTTTGAGTCTGGCAGAATGTTTATATGGCTTGTTGTTTCAAATTTATTTGTTGGTGCTTTACTTATTGTTGTCATGGCACTTTGTTTATCTCAGAGGACCAATTATAAAAGACAATTGAGAGCGGCACGTGTAAATACTTATAGTAAGAACACATTTCTTGAGTATATTATCATACAGCTTATTCTCATACATAATTATATTTCTCTAGCTACACCAACATTAGATATTGCTAGTCGTGGAATAATGGCTGCCACCCGTGTTCCAAATACAAATAAACACAGTATTGAAGGAAGTAATCCAATGTGGCTAAAAGCTTATTCTAATGAATGGTTTAAAAATGATGACGATTTAAGGTTTGATTATTTTATTTAATAAATTATACAAAAAAATTCATAATAAACTTCTTATTATTTTAGTCAAGGATCTGGTGAGGACTCATTAGATGAAAATGTTTTATCTGAAGATTATTTAGGAAAACCAGAAAAACATGATTGTAAATTACAAAATAATTTAAATCAACCATATAATGTTTATCAACAAATAGAGAAATTAGCACAATCACAAATTTTAACGAAAAAATTGGAAACAACAGAATTGTAGGAAAGAAAAAAAATTTGTCTTTAACCAAAAAAACAAAAGAAGAAGAAGCATACAAACACAAACTCTACGGAAAACAGAATTTTTGTAATAAATTTATTTCATTTCATTCTATTTCTTTTTTTTAAAAAAAATTATTTTCTTAATTGTTGTAAAAAATAATAAAGAAAACTAGTCACAAAAAAAAAACATTTCACAATTACAATTATAAAAAAGTTTTTCCTCTTTTTTTTTCTTTCATTTCAACAGAAAATAAATTCAATTGAAAATAAGTTCAACATTCAACTTTTTTTTTTATAATTTTCAATTGAAAAATATTTCAAGAAAATTGGATTTTATTTACAATCCATTTATTTATATTTTCAATCCATTAGACAAAAAAATCGATCTCAAAATAATGGAATAAAAAAATATGGTTTTGTTTTTAAATTTGATAAATTATAATCGCGAAAAATAATTGTAATTGTAATTGTGAAATAAAATAACTAATATACAGAAGAAACAGGAATTAAAATACAGATTTTTTTTCTTTAAATTGAATTTGTGTCAAATATTATTTTTTAATTTTTTTTTATCTTTAATTTTAAGCAAATAAATTTTTTGTATTTTAATAAATTAAAATTAAAATGATTTTTTATTTCTCAACTAAAATATAAGTTCCATTTGAAGAATACTTTCTTTAATGATTCAAATTGATAGAAGAACTGGGTGAGTAGCGCTTGCTTCAAAGTTCAAAATTCGTTTGAAGAATATACAGATTTTTGTTGGTTTTGTTTTCAAAATAAAATATATTTTAGAAAGCGGCGCACAGTTCTCTCCTCACAATTCTCCGATTTGTAATCTTTTCCACTTCAAAAAATTTTGATTGGAGAAAATGTGGTAGGGGAAAAACATGAATGGAAAAATACAAACAAATAATAAATGGGGAATTTAGAGTGAACACGTAAGAATTTATTAAAATTGTATACAATTTGGTCGCGACTGTGCTTTAATTTTTAAGGCGAATAAAAAAAACTTTGTAAAAACAAAAGATAAATTTGGATATTGTTGATGATTTTCTTGTCTTATGTTGTTGAAGTGAAAAATGTACTAAAGATTTATGTGAAGAAAATTTGTAAGGATAAGATAACTCTTAATATCTTTGTTTTTTTCATTCTTTCATTTTCTTCAAAAAATGTTTCCTTGTTTTTCAGAAGAAACACAAATTATTGAAGTTAAAAAAAAGTAAGAACAAAAAAAACTTTCAAAGTTTTGTTGGTAAATTATTATTTTTATTCTGTCAGATTTTTATGGTTCATTTTTTTTTTCGGTTGTTGTTATTTGTTTTTTTTTTGTCAGCATCATCATCATCATTACGTTAAAGGAAAAAGAAAGAGAAAATTATCAAAAATATAGTCAGTTGATTAAACAGTTTCAATGGACGTTATACATTGGTTTATGTTTTGATTTATAAATGTCATTAAAAAAAATCAAACAAAGAAAATAACATGAAGAAGAATATTAAGATTTAGTGAAAGATTTGAAGCCATAAATGTCTGCAATTGGTAAATGCCTTGCTGTTTTTTTTTTAGAACAACATAATAATACGTCCATTAAATAAATTTATCGCTTTTAATGTGATTTTTTATGACTGGAAAATATTTTTACTGAAATTTTCTAAACAAAATAAAAATTGTAACATAAAATAAATTGATATTAAGTCAACAAACTAAATTCTTTACAACAAAAATAATTCACAAATATTAATTTTATTCGAGAATTGGGAATTTGCTTTGAAGCTTCTTTTAATTATTTCTAAAGAAAAAAATCTAAAACAATATTATTGCAAAAAAATAAAAGATTAAATCTTAATCCAATTTCTGGCGTGATTACTGTAAAACAACATGGAGGTCAGTCATTTGATAGGGAGGTAATTTCACGCCATTATTTGACCGTCGAAGCTAGAGATGATTTGGGTCAAGGTTAGTTTTAAATACTACTGACAAAATTTAATAATTAAATGGTCAAGTTTGCCATATTATATTGTCTTGAATTCGTTGATTATATTTTTAGGTAACAGAAACACCGTTCAACTGATTGTTAACATTGAAGATGTTAATGATAATCCACCAATTTTTATACAAAATAAATATGAAGTTAGACTTTTGGAAACCAATGCTGATTTCGAAGCACCACTGATTGTTGAGGCAAAAGACATGGATTTAAATGGTATGGTAGATATCAATTTTTCATTCAGACAATATTTAATACTTTTTTATAGGTACAAAAAACAGTGAAATTACTTATGAAATTGTTGACGGAGAATACAAGTTGAATTTTTCTTTGAACTCTGAGACTGGAGAGTTAGTTCCAACTGGACCAGTTGATTTTGAGCAGTTAAGAGGTGGAATGGGCAATATTAGACCAATTCTTCTTACAGTATGTGTCTTTAAATTTCCACAGTATTTTCTATTTCTCATTTCATATTTTCTAATTTAAGATTCGAGCATCCGATTTAGGAACACCAAATTTGTCAAGTCATACAAATGTTGTTGTTTATGTGGAAGATGCCAATGATCATTCACCTCATTTTTTACAAAATTCATATTCGAAATTAATTCCTGAAGATTTGCCTGGAGGAAGTTCAGTTCTAGAGGTACGAGCAATTGATGGTGATGGTGCAGCACCAAATAATAATGTAGTATATCGCATTATCAAAGGAGCAAGTGATAAATTTGTTATTGGTTCTGATAGTGGAATTATATCAGTTTCTCCTGGTTCTAAGTTAGATCCAGATTTGACGGATCCAAAAATAACACAATATCTTTTAACTGTGGTAAGTTTAAATGATATTTAAATTCTGATAAATTTTAAATTATGAAACCAAATATTAAGATGGCCCTTGATGGAGGCTTTGGAGATTCGCAATTGACAGCATTAACATATGTAAATATCACAATAATGGATGTTAACAATAAAGCACCTACTTTCACTAGCACAGATACAGTGTATGTAAGGGAAAATACTCCAGTTGGAACATTTGTTTATCGTCTTATGGCACATGATCTTGATGATAAGCCAATGCTTCGCTATAAATTGGATGCGAATACATCTGAAGCACGTTCAGAAGAGGGTGCAATAGTAAAATTGTCTGAATATGATTACTTAGGTGCATTCAATTTAAATGCAATAGACGGTTTAATTAGAGTTGTTAAACTGATAGACCGAGAGAAAGTGGAACAAATTAAACTCGGTTTTATAGTTGAGGACGTTGCGGCTGAAAAAGGAAGGCAGACAGCATCTGGTTGGTTGATTTATTTAATTACACTCTGTTACAAATGTATTTCGTAAAAAATAAATAAATAAAAATCGTGCCTTATATATTTGCAGCTACGTTAACAATCATGGTGGAAGATGAAAATGATAATAATCCCAAATTTAAGAAACCATTTTATAAAAGATCAATTACGGAAAATAGTTCAAATGGTGTGACTATAACAAATATTATTGCAATTGATATTGATAAAAATCGTACAATCAAATATTCAATTGAAGGTCCAAGTGATGTTCTTGAATTAGTACATCTAGATTCTGAGTCTGGTGAATTAGTTGTTGCTAGCAAAATTGATCATGAAATTTATGAATGGCTGAATTTAACTGTACGTGCAACTGATTCTGGAATACCACCAAGGTAAATATAGCCTTAATTATTATTATAATACAGTAAAATTTCTGGAAGAATTTTTTTTCAACAACTTTTAACCGTATATTAATTGACATTATGTAAATTTTTGATTCAAGGTCGTCTTTGGTTGATGTTTTTATTCAAGTTGTTGATGAAAATGATAATAATCCATCTTTTATTGGAGATCAAACAAATTTTACCATAGCTGAGAATTCTAAAATTGGTACACGAATTGGTATGATTAAAGCTCAAGATGCTGATTATGGAGATTTTGGAAAAATCACATTTTTAATAGATCGAATTAGTTCACATGTAAGTTGATTAAATTTTGCAAGAATTTCGATAATTTGGATTGAAAAAATATTCATGTATTTTAGGGAAAGTTTTCAATTGATGCTGACACTGGCGTTTTAACAATTGCCGACACGATTGATCGTGAAATCAAAGATTCTTATATGCTTGTTATTGAAATTTGGGATAATTATCAATTTGGATACTTAAGTGGAGAGAGTCGCAATGCTTTTAGACAAATTTTGTAAGTTTTTGTCTTTATTCTGATATTTTTTAAATTTTATGTTCGAATTTATTTTAGTATAACTGTTCTGGATGAAAATGATAATCCTCCAGTGTTAAATCTGCCAAGTGGATGTATTCAAATTACAGAATATCATGATTTGCGTGAAGTAATAACTACAATTCAAGCTAAAGATGCTGATGATCCGGGAACATCAAATGGCAGAGTAGAGTTTGAAATTAATAGTAAAAAAGGACTGGACCTTTTTCGTATTCAACAAATTGATCCTTGGACTGCAAATATTCTTGCTCGAAGTTCGCTGAAAGGATATTATGGAAATTTTACATTGAATGTTATTGTTAGAGACCTTGGAAGTCCTCCAAATGTTGTTGAGAACAAACTTGATATTTGTGTCTCAGATTTCAATGATCATGCACCTGTTTTCGTTTTACCAGATCGAAATATAACAATTCGTATACCTGAGGTTTGAATTTAATTATATTACTTAAAAAATAATTGTATATTTATTTAATAATTTTTTTAGAATACAACTGTTGGTTCTACAATAATTCAAGTGAATGCAAAGGATGCGGATGAAGGTCCAAATGCAATTGTAAGATATCGTTTAAAATACGATCCTATTGGAAATTATCGATCATTTAATATTGATCAAGAATCAGGACTCATTACCTTAAAAATGCCTTTAAATCGAGAACGACAAAAAATCCACGAAATTCGAGTAGAAGCATATGATCTTGGGATACCAACCCCATTAAGTTCTGATTTAGATCTGACGATTTATGTTCGAAACGTTAATGATTATGAACCTCAATTTTTGGTTGATGAAATTATTGTGAATTTTACTGGTTTGTTGTGTTGAATTTATTTGATTTAGAGGTTTCTAATTTTCCATTTATTATTTTAGAACACTCATTGCCTGGTTCAGAACGAATTAAATTACCAGATACTGTAGATAGGGATGAAGTGGATGATCTTGATGATCCTCCAAGTACTGTTTGTTATTACATCGTTCATGGAAATGAAAATGGCCATTTCAAGCTTGAGCCTGAAACCCATATTTTAACGGTAAGCTTCACAAATATTTTGTTAATTGTGTTTAGAATAAAATTTTTCCTTAAAGCTTTTGAAAGAGTTAGACCGAGAAAAATCAGCTAATCATAGTCTTATTATAAAAGCAACCGAAGATTGTTTAAATCCACCAAAACAACTTCCAAAAGAAACACCACATGCATTAGGACGTGTATGGGAGATGGATCAAAGAGCTGTATCTGTTCGATATAAAACCTCTTCAAATAAATATATGGAACATTTTGATCGATTTAAATATTCGCGAAGTTTGAGAAATGCACGTGGCATATCTGATGTTGAAAGAGATGATGATGAATATGAATCGGGTGTGAATTTTGAAGATAATACTTTAGTTAGAATTTTAGTACACGTTCAGGATATAAACGATAATTCCCCTTTATTTGAAAGTAAAATATTCACAGGTGGTGTGACAACGTCTAGTGACTTTGGTACACAATTTATGCAAATTAAGGTAAAATTTTTTTGATTGTTATTAATACTGTGTGCACGTAGTTTACATTATTTAAAATTATACGAAAAACTTTGTGTTTTATAGGCAATTGATAAGGACGATGGTGTTAATGCTAAAATAACTTATTTTCAAATTGGTGAAATAAAAAGAACATTAACTGAGGGTTTGGAGAATTTACAAAAACCACCATTTTTAGTTGATATGGATACTGGAGACGTTCAATTAAATTTTGATCCACAAAAAGGAATGAAAGGTTATTTCGATTTTATGGTTTTGGCAAATGATACAGATGGTCTTCAAGATACATCGCATGTTTTTATTTATTTATTACGAGAAGATCAAAGAGTTCGATTTGTATTGAGACAACAACCTCCAGAACTCAGGGATAATATTCATGGCTTCAGAGAGTAATTTTAAATAAAATAATTTAATTTTTTTGTAAAACTAAAATATTTTTTTACAGAATTCTTGGAAATGTAACTAACGCAATTGTTAATGTTGATGAGTTTAAAATTCACGAAAATAAAGATGGATCTGTTGACAAAACGAAGACTGATGTTTATTTACATCTCGTAGACAAAGTTGATAATTCAATATTAGAAGTCTCTGATGTTCTTAAGCTAATCGATTTAAATATAGAAAAATTAGATTCTTTGTTTAAAGATTTTAATGTAATTGATACACAACCAGCTGAAGCATTATTATTGACTGGATCGTTTGAGTCTGGCAGAATGTTTATATGGCTTGTTGTTTCAAATTTATTTGTTGGTGCTTTACTTATTGTTGTCATGGCACTTTGTTTATCTCAGAGGACCAATTATAAAAGACAATTGAGAGCGGCACGTGTAAATACTTATAGTAAGAACACATTTCTTGAGTATATTATCATACAGCTTATTCTCATACATAATTATATTTCTCTAGCTACACCAACATTAGATATTGCTAGTCGTGGAATAATGGCTGCCACCCGTGTTCCAAATACAAATAAACACAGTATTGAAGGAAGTAATCCAATGTGGCTAAAAGCTTATTCTAATGAATGGTTTAAAAATGATGACGATTTAAGGTTTGATTATTTTATTTAATAAATTATACAAAAAAATTCATAATAAACTTCTTATTATTTTAGTCAAGGATCTGGTGAGGACTCATTAGATGAAAATGTTTTATCTGAAGATTATTTAGGAAAACCAGAAAAACATGATTGTAAATTACAAAATAATTTAAATCAACCATATAATGTTTATCAACAAATAGAGAAATTAGCACAATCACAAATTTTAACGAAAAAATTGGAAACAACAGAATTGTAGGAAAGAAAAAAAATTTGTCTTTAACCAAAAAAACAAAAGAAGAAGAAGCATACAAACACAAACTCTACGGAAAACAGAATTTTTGTAATAAATTTATTTCATTTCATTCTATTTCTTTTTTTTAAAAAAAATTATTTTCTTAATTGTTGTAAAAAATAATAAAGAAAACTAGTCACAAAAAAAAAACATTTCACAATTACAATTATAAAAAAGTTTTTCCTCTTTTTTTTTCTTTCATTTCAACAGAAAATAAATTCAATTGAAAATAAGTTCAACATTCAACTTTTTTTTTTATAATTTTCAATTGAAAAATATTTCAAGAAAATTGGATTTTATTTACAATCCATTTATTTATATTTTCAATCCATTAGACAAAAAAATCGATCTCAAAATAATGGAATAAAAAAATATGGTTTTGTTTTTAAATTTGATAAATTATAATCGCGAAAAATAATTGTAATTGTAATTGTGAAATAAAATAACTAATATACAGAAGAAACAGGAATTAAAATACAGATTTTTTTTCTTTAAATTGAATTTGTGTCAAATATTATTTTTTAATTTTTTTTTATCTTTAATTTTAAGCAAATAAATTTTTTGTATTTTAATAAATTAAAATTAAAATGATTTTTTATTTCTCAACTAAAATATAAGTTCCATTTGAAGAATACTTTCTTTAATGATTCAAATTGATAGAAGAACTGGGTGAGTAGCGCTTGCTTCAAAGTTCAAAATTCGTTTGAAGAATATACAGATTTTTGTTGGTTTTGTTTTCAAAATAAAATATATTTTAGAAAGCGGCGCACAGTTCTCTCCTCACAATTCTCCGATTTGTAATCTTTTCCACTTCAAAAAATTTTGATTGGAGAAAATGTGGTAGGGGAAAAACATGAATGGAAAAATACAAACAAATAATAAATGGGGAATTTAGAGTGAACACGTAAGAATTTATTAAAATTGTATACAATTTGGTCGCGACTGTGCTTTAATTTTTAAGGCGAATAAAAAAAACTTTGTAAAAACAAAAGATAAATTTGGATATTGTTGATGATTTTCTTGTCTTATGTTGTTGAAGTGAAAAATGTACTAAAGATTTATGTGAAGAAAATTTGTAAGGATAAGATAACTCTTAATATCTTTGTTTTTTTCATTCTTTCATTTTCTTCAAAAAATGTTTCCTTGTTTTTCAGAAGAAACACAAATTATTGAAGTTAAAAAAAAGTAAGAACAAAAAAAACTTTCAAAGTTTTGTTGGTAAATTATTATTTTTATTCTGTCAGATTTTTATGGTTCATTTTTTTTTTCGGTTGTTGTTATTTGTTTTTTTTTTGTCAGCATCATCATCATCATTACGTTAAAGGAAAAAGAAAGAGAAAATTATCAAAAATATAGTCAGTTGATTAAACAGTTTCAATGGACGTTATACATTGGTTTATGTTTTGATTTATAAATGTCATTAAAAAAAATCAAACAAAGAAAATAACATGAAGAAGAATATTAAGATTTAGTGAAAGATTTGAAGCCATAAATGTCTGCAATTGGTAAATGCCTTGCTGTTTTTTTTTTAGAACAACATAATAATACGTCCATTAAATAAATTTATCGCTTTTAATGTGATTTTTTATGACTGGAAAATATTTTTACTGAAATTTTCTAAACAAAATAAAAATTGTAACATAAAATAAATTGATATTAAGTCAACAAACTAAATTCTTTACAACAAAAATAATTCACAAATATTAATTTTATTCGAGAATTGGGAATTTGCTTTGAAGCTTCTTTTAATTATTTCTAAAGAAAAAAATCTAAAACAATAACTTTTATGAATAAAATTTCCAAACATTGAAAATTTGAAAATTCTTTTAAATCACTTTACATAACTGAGTTATAAACAATTTAACAATTTGAAAAGATTCAATGGAAATATCGTGGATTTGAAATAATCCGCTTATCTGACCTAATTTAAATCGATTAAATAAATTTCGTTTATCTTGTAAACTTTTTACCACAAGTTTTTTTTGTTTTGTCTTGTATTAAAAATAACCAAAAAACCATGTTTTTTTTTTAAGAGAATGAATATTTATAATATAAGTAAATGGTCCCAACATGAGACCGGCGAGATTCTAAAATAAAATAAAAAGAAGAAAAAAAAAACTCAACTGGACTAATTTAATTAAAAGCTGGGGTTTTTATGTGACCTGAATTTGGTTGCTTTCTTCTTTTTTGTTTTTTTATGTGTGACTCTTTTTTTTTTTGTTTAAGTAATTTATGTGACGTCATCAGGTTTTTTTTAATTAAAAACACGAGTACTAAAGCTTTAAACTCTTATTTTTTTTTTTCGGTTCATATTTTATGTTGAACAAGAAGAATATTTTCGTTATGTTTTTCTTTTTTTTTTTCTCCCAGACATAAATCGGAAGTGTTAAAAACTGTATATATGTAAATCTTTTGATATAAATATTTCTTTTGTGTGTAATTCATGTGGGGTAAAGTCTTTAGAGAATTTCTAAAAACAGTGAAACAAAACAACATACAATAATATTGTGTTGCATTGTAACGTTTGAGTATATTTTTTTGTTGGTTGATAAAAGCTTTTTTATCACATAAAATTTGTACACATAAAATTTCAGTCAAGCCAAAGAAGAAAAAAAAAGACAAAATCATCCAAACTGTTTTACCGGAAAATAAAAAAGAAAAAAAGTCCAATTTTTTTTTTAATTAAATTTTTCTTTTTCAATTCAAAGTAAAAAATAAAATTATTCTTCTACGTTTTGATATTTTCTAAAATTGCTAAAAAAAAAAGAATTTAATAAAATACGGAATCATATAAAGGAATATTATCCGCATATAAAAGCAAACCAGAATAATATTTAGTCATCCAGCGTTTCTTTTATTGAATTTTTTAAAATAGAAATTTTCCATTTACCCATTTTCCATTTTCCATTTTATTTTTAAAACAGAAAATTTTTATTATTAAAAAATATTAAACGTGATCAAATTTTATAAAAATTAGAAAAAAAAAAAATTATCTATATTTTGTTGTTGTATCTTCATACAACGTAAATAAAATTCCAATCTCATTTCATGGGCTTTTTCTTTCACTCTAATTTCTATACATTTTGAGAAGAAATTTTCTAATATATAATGAAATTAATTAATTGTGTGAATTCAATTCAAGAAGCACCTCTGTACACCTCTGTACATTCTTCTGTACATCTTCTTTTTATCAATATAATAAAAGACTTTATATTTAATTTCTTTCTTTCTCTCTCTCTCTCTCTCTTTCCCTTTATGTCGATATTCATAAAAGTTTAAGATGCTTACTAAATATATAAAGATGAAAATAATGAAGAAGACAATTTTTTTTTGTTGAACGATAACAAATTTTTTTTTTATTATTTCAATTCAAAACAAAATTGTAACTTTCTTAAGTTAAGTTAATTTTTTTTGTTAAAGTGTGCGTTCATTATTATTAATTTGAATGTAGACATTGGGATTTTTTCAATGTGGTGGAAGGGGTGGGTAAAAAGTGAATTTTATCATTAATATAAAAATAAAAATGTGGGATCATTGTCTGTCTAGATGCTTGAATTTAACAATCTTTAAAAAAGTTTATGGTTTTTTATTTTGTTTTTATTTAATCTTGATGCTAGACTTTGGTCAAAAAACGCATAAAATTTAAATCCAATTTTTTTTTTGAATTTTATCGAATGATTCCTAGAAAAGTTTTTACCAGAAATTTTTTTTAATTAGACTGAACCAAAATGTGATTCTCATAAAAAATAAACTTTCTCTTATATACAACAATAAACAAAACAAAGAAAATGGGTAAACCCATGCTTAAACTTTTGTTCTTGGTGATCAATTCAATTCAAGCGAAAACCTCTTTTCTTCTTCTTCTTCTTCTTTTATTTTTTTAAGCTTTATTAACGTCAAAAAGAAATAAAGTGGAGTTTATAAAAAGGGACGATTGGTTGGATTTGTCTGACTCAGAAAATAAAAGCTATACGAATTGAGTTTAATAAAGCACGCGATAAACTTTTTCCTCCTTTGTTTTTTAAAAGGGTTAAAATGTTGTGTATCAAAATAATGTTACGGAAATGTTTTTCCTTGGATTTATTATAAATTTTTTTTTTTAATATGAATTATGGCCCCTAGTAGCCTGTATTCGTAGTATATATAAAAGATATACAGACAAACAGAAACACATACAGATGTAAGAATAATGTAAATTTATTAATAGCTTTTGAATTACGTATCTCATTTTTTTTTATGTTATTCACTTAACAAACTTTTGTAAACTTTTTAAAGATAAAAATAAAAAGTCCGACACGAAGAAATAAAAATACGGAAGAGATTTTTAGAAGCCAACTTTTCAATGGAAATATCTTTTAAAACATAAGAAAATTGCGTATTTTAGGCTTTGTTTTTTTTTTGGAAAATATTCTATGTTGTTGTTGTTTCTTGTTATTACCAAAAAAACAGGCTTCTTCTTGTGATTCTATTATTCAAATGTTTTTTTATTTTGTGGGGTGTACTTTGTTTTTTTAAATGAACATATTCAATTATTGCTTCAACAAATCCAATGTGAAAATTTTTAAATAAAATTTAAATTGATTATGGATTATGGATTTAACAACAATCCAGTTTTTTATAAATTGAATTGCGTTTTCTCATTTGCGTCATTCTTCTTAAATACGCCAGAAAATTAAGACAATTAATTGAGTTCTGTAATCACATTTAATTTTCAAACTTGAAGTTATTTGAAGTAATTTAAATCATTTTAAAGTTTTAGTATTTTGTGTCCTTAAAAGTTTTCTTTTTAGACTTTTACATTTGTTAGTGTAGAATAAATACAAAATTTCTTTAGGACTTTGTAACTTTTAACGATCAAAATAAAACTAAAACTAGTCTTGACTTCAATAGAATATACAGAACAGAAAGACACAAAAGAAAGGACAACAATGGACGACATAAACATTCTAAATGTCAAGTTTCTTTACATTTTAAATGTTTAAGAATGCAAATTAGTATTTTCCATTTAAAAGCTGTATACCTTGAAACAATAAAAGCACGTGAATTTCTTTTTATTGGAGTTATATTTTTTTTGTTGAAAGAAAAATAAACAAAAGGAAAACTTAAATATTTATAAAAGTATATAAGATTTGAGTTTATTTGTGAACCGACTTTCATGTTAAAAGATGCGATTAAAACCACAAAGAAATTTATACGGGTCCTTGAAAGAAAAACCTTTTTACTTCTTTAGACAATAATAAAGAAACAACCCGTACATTATTATGTAATTTGATAGAAAATAAAAACGGATCAATTTATTATTCATCAACAAATGGAATTTTCAACGCGCTTATTTAAAATTACAACTCATAAATCTTTAACTCACGAATTGTGTCGCTTAAATTGTTTGTTGAAATTTATTTTTCATAAATTACAATAAATCAATTGATGTCATCCGCATATGGTCGCAAAATCAAATACTAAATTGAATTGACGATTAAATGTAGAGAAAACCTCTACACGCACTTCAAATATACGTCTGCCAAAAAAAAAAAAAATTTTTACACACACATGTGATAAAGTGTAGAAATTATAAAGCAATCATTTTCCAATTTATGTCGTCTAGAAATCATAAATCTACGTTGTTTTTGTTCGTTTCCAATTTCTTAAAAGGCAAGTCTCCACAGCTACCAATGTTGTTTCCATTAAGTTCAATTATTGTGTTTCTTTCACCTTTGCTATTTTTTTCATAAGAAAACACCAAAAAGAATTAAGAAAATTTAACCCCAAAATAGAAAACTTTAATAATTAATTTATTACAAGGTTTTTTTAAAGACACAAAATTCTTATGTAACGTTGCAGATTTTTTTTATGTTACAATAAAATGAAATGCTGATGTACGTAAATTCTGCAAGTAGCAATCTCGAATGGGTTTATAAATTGGAAGAGGAAGAAAAAAATTTCTTTTCTAATATAAAATTAATTTCATCAACATTTTTTTTATTTAAATTGAAAATGACAATATTTGCATAAATATTTCAATATTTCATTTGAACAGCTTTAGTCAAAAATGACAAATTGCTAACAATAGCAAAAAGGGTATACACCCCGTCCTTCTTCGACACATTCGCTAGTCTCAATTTCGTTCATTTCATTTTTTTTTTACCTTAAAAAACACAAGAAAAAAAAATCTGTATAAGAAACAACAACAACAAAATAGAAACGAATAACGAGAAGAAAAAAATAACATTGGAGATGAGGACACTATACATAGATCACTTTCTAAGATTTTTCTTTGATTCCACTTGTATTTTTTTTTCACAATAAATAAAATATTAAAAAATGAAAACAAACAGAAATTTATGGAATTTCTTGTCACTTGAAAATAAAAAAAAAATAAAACAATGCGGCAAAGAAAATTCTAAGAAAAGAAAAAAATAAACCCACAAAAATAAAAGAGAAAAATTCAGAATTCAATAGAAAGAGTTTAGGTGAAATCGTAGATTGGGAGGAAAAAAAACGAAATTACGGTTTTTTTTTTATATTCAAAAGACAAGAGACAGAATAATTGTATTATTCCATTTGTGACGAATTTTTTTTCATATTTTATTTGGAAAAGGGAGAAAATGTTAAGAATTAGATTTTCGATTCATAAAATGAAGAATAAGTAGAGCTTTTGAAACAATTGTAAGATAATCTAATGGAGTCTATGTAGTAATCCTCTTCCCATAGATAACTTTTGCCAGATTTCCACAAATAGAATAAATCGTCAAACTTTAGATCTCATTATATTCTTTGCAAGTGAAAAAAATATTTTAACAGCGATAATTTATTATTTCCGATGTGCTTTTCATAATTCAATTTCTTGAAATTGTATTTATTTATTTCGGTGTTGGTCGCTTTAAATTTGTATTTTGTTGTACCAAGAAACATAAAATTCACCCAAGATGTTAAAAATTATGTCATTTATTTTAGTTAATCGTATTATTGCAACATGTTTCAACCATAACATTTTTTAATTTTATGGTTTTTCTTAAAATTACAGAAGACAAACCGATGAAAATATTTAGATATTAAAAACGCGCCAACAGCCAAAAGTTAGGGATCATTAACCAAAGATTTCCGCATACAAACACGATTATGAAAAAACATAAAATATCCGCCACACAAAAGCCATTTTGTTATTCCTTGTTTTAAAATTAGGCAGAATATTAAATAGATTTTTATGTTTTAGTTTATTATTAAATTATGGTTTTTTTTAATGTTTTATAATTTCTATTTTTAACACATTTTCCATTTTCATTCGTCCATCATCATAATGCAATTGCATAATTGAATTAAATCTTCTGTTTTTCTTTTCTTTGTGCTGAAAATGTAATTTTTATGATTGGCACATTTTATTATTAATTAAAATGGAAAAATTATGGATGCATGGGAATAAAGTAAAATGGACACATTTTTCATTTTACATTAATTTATTTTATCCTTGTATTTAATTATTTTTAATAGAAAAAAATGTGAAAATGTTTTTTTATTTCAATTGGTAAATTTTGGTTTTCTTTAAAAAAAAAATAATCATTTTGTACGATGAAATGAATTTGAACAAATGTATAGAAATAGAAAAATTTCTTTTCACTATTTTCCATAAAATAAAATAAGCCACACAATATTGAAAAGAATTTTTTTCCATTATTTCCGATCATCGCGTTTTTATTCTGCCACATTTCTCAGTTCAATGGGATTTTATTCGCTACATAAAATTACCTTTTTTTTTATTGTTTCTCTTGAATTTAAGTCGCGATAAACCATAAAAAAAATACAAAAGACATTTTCATATAAGCCAGTATGAATAAATACAAATGTGAGTTTTGTGCCTCAAGTGTGTTTGTCATCAGACATCAATAGATACACACAATGTTAACAATTTAGATCAGACAGGAGTCATCATATAAAATCCCTTAATCTGTTTATTATATACTCATATATCGTCTTTTATTTATCCTCGTCACTCGTAAACGGGGAAGAAAACGGAAAAACTGTTGAATTTTATAGCTAAGTTTAAACATTTGTGTTGTACACGGATACTTTGTCTATATTTTTATGTGAAATATGAAGTAATTTGTGTGCCTTTAGAGGGTCATTATGTGAGAACAGAACATGTGCAATACATTAAAATAAATATAATGAATGGTGGATGACCAAAACAAAATATTATCGATCCATAAATATTGAGCGTCTCGAAATAAAAATATTCGTCGTTTGTTTAATTAAATTATGACAAAAAATGTGAATAACTTCCACTTCCAAATAAATTTCGTAACTTTTTCTTGCGTCTATTTTTGTACTTAAATTTAATTAAATCTTACCTTGAATTCATCCAACAGTAAATAATTGGATTATACATTGAGTTACTCATTGCAAGCCAGTAGATAGCTAAATAAATTTCCTGAATATAAGGTGAGTTTGTTATGTCTGGATAATAAGATGTGACTATGAAATATATTTGAAATGGAAGCCAACAAACTGCAAATATCATCACAACGACCATCATCATCTTTACTACCTAAGGAATGAATAAAAAAAGATAATAAATTTATAAAATTTAATCGATTAAATATTTTTATAAAATTTTCTCAATAAAATTTCATTCAATTGTAAAGATTCTATAATGGATAACATAAAGTCGTCAAAGAAAATATATTCCAATCACATCCTTGAATCTATATTTTATAGTTTCGATTCAAAAGGATTGTAAGAGTAAAAAAAGGTTAATAAAAAAAAATTACAAGATAACATTTTCATTTGACGCTTTATACGGATTTAAATCCATTGTTTGTAGAAAAATAAGGATTCTTTGTTGAAATATTCTTGTTGCTATATTTTTAAAAAAATAAAGATCAAACGTACATTTTTATGTTATTATTTGTTGTTGTATTGAATACAACAGAGATGAGAAAACATGGCAAAAAAATTGAGGTAAAAGAATTTAATGAAACTTTATTTCTTTTAAATAAAAAAAAAATTTCAATTGTTTCACTGAAATTGTGTTGTATTTACACCACAGTCGAGTGGTTTGAATTTTATGTCCTTTGATGATAATTTGAAGTTGTTTTTATTCTCTTAAAGAAAATATTGTGTGGAATTTTAATCACTTTTGTATTATAAATGGACGTTTCTTGCATTATTACTTATTTCAAGTTTATGAGAATATTAATAATTAAATAGTTTTGTTAGTTTTAATTTTGTTTTCTTAATAGAAATAATTTCCCCCATTTCTCTAAAGTCGTCTGACGAAGTAAAGATAAATTCCATAAATTAAAACTTTCCAAGTATAATGAAAGAATTTTTATTTAGAATAAAACTTTCAATCGAAAGACCACCAATGAAGTACATGAATAAACATTAAAAATGGACGTTGCAAATAATTGAATAAAGAATAAAAATGTGGTTTCCTTTGTTTTTCTAAAAACCATCTTTCAGTATTTTCTTTCTCAATTATAGGATGGAATCTTTCATCGTGTGTACAGAAAGAAGAAGTTCCTCAATAAACTCAAAACTAATTCAATAAAAAAGAAAGTAGAAATGAAAATTCAATTCACTGAAATGAAAAATTGAATTCCTGTGGTTTTTTAAATGCAATTTTGATTGAATGAGAGAAGTAAATTAAATTCCTAAGAGCAGCATTTAAACTAAAAATTCCTTGTATCCGAATAATAATAATACAGCAAAAATCGTAAACCACAAAACCACTAAAGTTCAAATGCATCTATCCATTTATAAAAATAGTGAATGCGATAAAATGTTGATTTATTGATAGTAAAATGGATTTGACTTCTGACTTTTAAATATAAATTACAAATAATAATATTCGTTGGGTTAGATAAATTGCATTTTATGTGTAATGATGCACGTATGAGAACTTTATTTTTTCTTCACTTTAAACAATTTCATTTTATTTATTTTTAACAGAGTGCCTGCAGGTCGTTTTCATTCTCCTTTCTTCAAAACAAATTTTTTTTATCTTTATTTGCAAAGAGTCAATCAGAAAATTGTTTCTGTACTTTCTGTATTCTGGAGATTCGTATAAAGGGGAAGAGCAGAGTTAGATGTTGTATGTACACAAAATAAATGTTGAAAATTGTTGTACGTGTAAACGATTTACTCAAAAATTTATTATTTGCCTTCAGGCTAATTTATATCCTAACTCAACTTTAAAATGAACAAAGGATCATTTTTTCACAAAATTTTTCCACGTTTTTTATGGAGTTAAACTTTTATATTCTTTTCTTTATTTCGTTTTAGCTTTGATTCAGAATCAGGTTTGAAAATATTAAATTTTGTATTCAAACCGATTTTTTTAACCGAATTAAAATTCAAGGTTTATTTTTGGAATTTTTTCCTGTTATGATGAAGTGTTTTAATTAATATTGATAAAAAAAAAAGAAAAATCAAAATAAATGTTCATCCTTCAGTCCTTTTAATAAATATAAATTATTCGAGAATAATTTGTGCACGTGATATGACATTTTTCGAATAAAATAAAAAGTTAAACGAAGATGGATTATTCGAAATACCTAACAGAATATGATATTGGAAAAGTCGACATCGTATATTATAAGAGTTGATAGGATATTGTATTCTATTTGTCTCATTTCATTTATGTAAACGCCAATAGAATTTATATGAAAAATACGAAATATTTCCTTCAGTTTCATTGAAACGTGTTAGAATATAATAAAGTCATAAAAGAACATGCATCGTGAAAAGTGCAATTTATCTATGCATTTTCTAAATTGAGATAAATGCACTTTTATTGTCTGATTATTATTAAATGAATAACAAGGAATAAATTGTATTTTCGTTAATTGATAATAAATAAAATTCTGTGTTTATATCCTTTAGGGAAAAGTTAGGTCGGAATATAATAAATAATTTTGGCTTTGAATTATCTAAATCCAATGAACAACAAAATTCAATAATTTGTTCCATAATCATTTCAACTAACAAAAATCTGCCAAATGCAATAGACAAACATATTTTCGAATTTCTGAAGAATTTTGTTGATTTTCATTAAGGCATTTTGCATCAGTTGGTTAAGCATTTCAATATTATAAACATTTATTGCCAAAAACAATAATCTTGGGAAATTATAAAATGAGATAAATGGCAAGACCATTGAAGATTTCAATTCCATAGAAAATATAATTATAATTTCTAAATAAACGATAAATAACAGATCAACAATAAAGAATCATTGTTCATATAAAATTTCAATCAATCAACTAAAAAAAATCTGTAATATAAAAATTCAATAAGAAATTATGTGGAAGGGAAAAACCTTAACAAATTGCTTCCATTAAATTATAATATAAATTTTTCAACATGGAAACTGACATGAGAATCTTAAATTTTTTGAATATTATTTACATAAAATGATACAACACAACATGGAGCTTTTCTACATAAATACATCCATATTTTCTTTTATTCAATTTTCATATGAAAAATTTATAAAAGAAGACGAACATTGAAAAGAAAAAAATCAAGACGATGCTGCTAAAAAAAACTGTTTTCTTGTGATATGAAAAAGTAAATTTTATTGTAAAATAAATTGATATTCTCTCCTGATTCTTTGCCTGTTGCGTTTCATTTTAAAATTATTAAATGATGACATGGTCAAAAGTTTGACTAATTTTAATGTTGTATCGTTTACTTTAGTTGAATCTGGTTAAAAACTACAACATAATTTTATTGAATGACTTTAATATTTTATGAGGACCCTGTTAGGGTTTCAAATGTTAAAATATTATTTTCAATTCAGTTCTAAAACTGACCTTCCTAATTAAAAGGAAAATATACATTAGGTTGTGTTCTGTTAAAGGATTTTGTATTATCAATATTATTACTTTCTAATATTCTAAGCTAATGATTTCGAAGTTAAAACAAATACCTAAGAATGTGCTAGAACTTTAAGATTATTAAACAACTATCTATTGAAAGGATGCCGTTGTTGTTTGAAATATGTTACAATATATACGAATGGACAGATATGGTTGACGTTTATTTATGCACATATATTAATGGACATAAAAACCGACAGAGTTATATGCGTTCGTATCTTTGTCTGGAAGTAAAATAATTGAATATTATGGAAACAGGATGGCAGAGACGATGTATTGCCATATGGCGGACACAATAAAATTTAATTCAATTGACTATTAATGTAAATTTCATATACATTTTTAGTAGCTGAGAGAAAATAACTTTTTGTACTGCAATAACATTTATTATCCTTGCAGTTGTTGGTTTATTTTCAAATAAGTTCAACATAAAATATTGAATTTCGTTTGAGTTGAAAGTAGGAAAAATATTTTACAAAAAAAAATTCAATTTGTCCAAGTTTATTTGACTCAAGTTTATTATTATTATTTTGAACTGAGATTGTTCCACACAGTTTTTTTTTCTTGTAATTTCCTTGTTTTGAATTAAATTATCCGTGTTTTTCTTTTCTCATCTTTCAATCATTTTTCAACCAAAAACTTTTCTTTCTATATTTTTCCTTGTCCTTGTTAAATCCTGTTGCGATGATTATAATCAGGTGACTGTAGAAATTTCTGTTTTTCTTTTATTGTCCCCATTTTATATTATCATATTTCCCAAGCATTATTTTTCCGTTTTTTTTTCTTGTCTGTCCAACGAAAAATTTTGTCCTTTCAGCGTGTTTTTTTGCGTTTTTTCTTTCTGTCGGCCCCTTCAAACATTAAAGTAGAATTGTATTATTTCTTATATTCATTTTAATAAATTTCTTCGTTGGACGATATGAATATTAAAGTAGTAGGAGACAATATAAATTAGTGAATTGAATATGAAACTTTATCAAGAGGAATTTTGTGTCTTTTTGTCAATATTGACATTGTTGACATTTAAGCTTATATTATTTAAGAGTGTTGATTCTAATTAAGCGTACAAAATTATTCATTTCATCGTTTCTTCCCTTTGGTTTGGTTTCAATATTTTAATTTCACTTTTTGAAGGAAATAAACGATTCATTTCTCCGTAGGGTATATTTAATTGTGGTCTCTCACTGCTTATGACAAATTATTAGAATTTTAAACATTCTTACAAAATTCATTGTGAAAAATGTAATTCTTTTACTCTAAACACACAATTACATTTCAAAATTATTTCTAATTTATTTTCTGTCACGATTTTTTTTTGTTTTAAATATTTTTTTGGTTGGAATATTAAAAATTAGAAACGTGGCGGAAATGAAAAAATGATAACAATTAAGGAATAAATATTTTAAATGTTTGCCCAAGAAATCCATTTTAATGAGGTATAAGGGTGGGATGGTTTCTTCTATATAATGACGCACGTTTAACCTTTCCTGTAAAAATAAAAAAAAAGTGGAAAAAGAGTGAAGTAGTTTTATTCTGATACTTAACATATAACCTCAGTACTTTGTGTCAAACACAAAAAATTTTTTATTTAATTTTTAAGCTTTAATTTTATGTTTGATCCTCGTGTTTATCTTTGTTGTTCGTGTGTTAGGCTATCGTTAGAAGTATTTTATAATCCCTTATTCACATTAAAAAAGGTCAAGTATTATATGTAATAAACACCAAAACATATCCAGAATAACATAATATTGTCAAATTGTCCTTTAACTTTTTGTCATAATTTTTTAACCAAATGTTTACTCAGATAATTATGCATGTTGACGAATATATTAAATGTATGTTTTCCTCGTATAAATAATGTCGGTGTCAGTATAGAATTTTAATTGATACTGAATCCTAAAAATTTATTTGAAGGAAAAAAGAGGTTTATATTTATCGTTACAGAATGATGTCATGTCTTTTTTCCTATACAAAGATTGTGTATGCTTTGTGATAATGCCTTGTCTTATTCTGACTGACAACAAAGAACCGACTTTATTAGAATTTGAAGTGAGACAAGCATATAAAAATAGTAAATAGGAAACAAAAAACCGGAAATAATTCTGTGTAGCTGGGTTATGCCAAATACGTGACACATCAAATAAGGTTATAAGGTGAAATTTCAACAAAAGAAAAAAAAAAAAATTGCACACTAGGGATTAGTTGTAGGCACATGTCAATGGTTAACTTCTATATTATTTTTGAATTTTCTGTGAATAACATTAGACAGAATAAAATTGGCTTTTTTATACCGAAAATCTAGTCGCATGTTAGGAATAATAAATATGTAAGGATCAATTTAATTATAAGTGTGTCAAAAGCACACGGTTAACTGGAGTTCACATGAATTAGAGAAAAAATGAACAAGAACATATATTTTTATTTCAATTATGTTTATACAGAGCTTTAATATTAAATGTTTTCATTATTCTAATGTTGGGGGTTTTTCTTATGTTATTGTAATTTATATTTAAAAAATTATCTTTTTGTTCATCAATAATAATTTACCACAATTCTTTCTCCATAAATCAACAATAAATTACAACAATATTTTATTTAAATAAAGATAACAAATAAAACATTAAAAGTGATTTGAATTCAAAATTCATTTCATTTCAATATTTTAACTTCAACAATATCATCAGAATAATAATAATAATGTACGAAAGATACAGAAAAGATTTATCTGAATATAAATTATATTTGAGAAGATAATAAAAGACAATAATTAATTCTATTTCAAAGCGTCTTCTTCTTCTCTTTTCTTATAATGGGATTCAACACCTCATTCTTAATGAAAGCTGCTTTTTACTGTTGTTCTCGGTTTTTCATCAATGAATTCGTTACTTTTGTGTAATCTGTAACAAAGAATAAAAGAATTATTATGATTAGTTTTTTATCCTGATAGCAAAAAAATTGTATGGAAGGGGGAACGGAGTATTGGTACGAACAACAGGTGATTATATAAAATAAACAGGTCATTGGGGTAGAATAATAATGTCCCAAAATGTGTATATAAATTATATTTGATTAATGATTTTTACGTAAGGAATTTTAAGTTTTTCTGCAAGCTTCGAGTGAAAAAGGTTAATCGTTCATTTGAATTGACGGGTGTTATTCCGTTTAAAATATATTTATTATGTTTGTAGAAAGAATAGGAGAATGAGAAAGGGATAGAATACGAAAAGAGACGAGCTTTTAACAAGTTTTTCTTCTCGCATGTTAAATGTTAAGACTTTTACTTTTTTGGTGAAAGATAAGAGGATTAAAAGAAGGATAATGTAGTCATTAATGGTATAGGGTTAGAAGTAAATCTGATAAGTACGTCAGATTGAGTTAATGTGCGGCTAATACACCTTGACATCATCAAACATTAGATTTTATGAGACATTTTCTTATGTATTCGCATTAAGAAAAATTCTTCATTAACTTCTTAAAGGAAAAAATTTCAATCAATTATTGCATGTTATATTCCTGTTGACAGAATATCTATAATGTTGTCTATTTTTGATTTAATATTGGCTTTAGTTTCCATCAATCATCACACAGTTAATTCTGAAAAAAAAAAATATTATAATCTTCTAAATTTTCCAAAATTTGATTTTAAATCCACGAGATGTAGTGAGAAAATAAAGCACGATTATTAATTATTAAATAATTTTCAATTATATTCTATAAACATAAAAGACGTTCACTTTAATCATAAAATATTATAAAATTAAATCCGTACACGAAACATGAAAGATTATTATATTAAATATACAGAATATTCAAGGAAATCTTAAAAAAATATTTTCTAACAAACAAGATTTGAGTGGAAGTATATGAAATTAAATAATTTAGTAGCGAATGATGAATAAAATATTGTCTTGTCACTACCAATCCGCGACTTGATTGAAAAGGTGAAAAACTAAAAAGGGTGACATCTGTCTTTCTTTTTGTGAGATGTAGTAAAATTATTATCATAAAATAACAAAGTTATTATTATTACACAACACACAATATATGAAATGAATCCTTTTTCACCCGATAAAATATATACGAGCGCTTTAAACAATATTTTTCTATATTTAGAAAGCAAAATGACGAGGTTTATCCTTAAATATAATTTTTAATGTGAGATTTATTTTCACTTCTTTCATTTTTTGCTACGACATCATTTTTGGTTTATTTCTTGTGATTATGAGTTCAGATAATTTAGATGAAAATTTCAAGAGAATTTTACGTTTTTATGGAAAATATTTCCATATGATTGAACCATTATTTAAATTTGTTCCGTTAAGCAAGAAATATTACGTTTTATAAAACGTTCTGTGGTTTAGATAAAATATTTTAATTGCAATAAAAGTTGAATTAAATATTCTGAAATTATGTTCCTAAAATACAATTTTTGGTAGTCACGTTTATTTAAATGAATAAAAAATTTAGATGCAATAATTTCATGCTTATTGTCAGCTGATGAATAGACTAATTGCCAACATTCAACCCATGTTTTGGTTGGCATAATTTTCTACAAGATTTAAGATTTTTCTAATTATGTATTGGCCACATATAAGTTTCTAATGAGTTCAGTTCAATCATAAAAATGAAGAGGAATAGTTGTTAAACAAGCGAGTGTATTTTAAGGATATAAAGTTTTGTATTATAGACGCGAATAAAACTTTATTATAAATATTCTATTTAGTTGAAAAGAATAGCGTCAGTGTGAACTTTATGACAAGGAAAAAAAATAATCGTAAAACAAAAAGTTTGTGCTTTGTCGTTCCATCAGCATTAAACTTTCTTCTGGCAACCAGTTTTTATTTATTTTTATTTTTATTATCTTAATCAGTATAATATCTTTGATTTCTCACAGAAAGTTTTCTAGCATCACTTGTTTCATTTTTCAATACTTTAAAACTTTAAATAAAATGAGAATCTTTTATCGGTTTAATCTATTTGAATTAAATTTTTTTATATAAATGCATCGTGGTCAAGTTAGGAATAACTTTTTCAGCAAAAACTTTTTTATTTGTTTTTTTTTACTGGTTTCACTTGATGTTTTGAGTTTAATTCTAATAAAACCAATATTCAACATATACATTTATATTTAAGCCTTGTAAGTATTACGACCCTAATATTACTTTTTTAATTTAATCATTTTGATCCTTGGCAGTCTTTAAATCTATTATCCCTTTTTCGATAAAATTCAGTTATTGATTGTTCAGTCAGTTAAAACCAAAAGTTGAAGTTTCGTAGAATATTTTTTTTATATGATTGAAAATAATGAACGTTGTTTTAATCTAATGAAACCATAGAATAAAGGATAAAATAAATCCTTAATTTATCCCTAATTTAGTTTAAATATTAATTTAATTTTCCAATTTAATTTTTCTAAAGAAGGATATTTTTTTATGTCCTTTATGTACTTGAGTTTCATTAAATATTCTATATTTTAGATTTTATTTCTCGAATATTTATTTTATTGGAGAAATTAAAAAATAATTAAATTATTTATTGACATTTTCATAAACAATTATTTCTTAATTATGTTAATTAATTCATTGTGCTTTTTGATTGTTTTTTTTTTATATTTCTTATGAGTGGGAGTTTTATGACAAACTAAAATCCAATTAAATATTCAAACTTTTTTTGTTTTCTGTTAAACATATAATTGTGTCTATTCAATGGAGAATAAAAATGAAAATTTTGATTGTTGTCTGGCGATCACTGATAATAAAATTTCCATTATTAAGAAATAATTGTATATTTATTGTAATTCTTTTTTGTTAAATGAATCAATTTTGAAAACATTCATTTTAATAGTTCTCAGAAAAAAATTGATTTTTTTAAAAGCATAACTAATAAGTCAGATACAAACAATTTATTAGAATTTATTGAAAGTAAAGTGTAGTGACATTTTCAGAAATTCAAAGTGGTATGCGTAAATATTATAAATTATTACCTTCATCAATTAATGACAAATTATTGTATTATATTATCAACTTACAAATTGATTGACAATTTCTAAATAATAATCAATAATTAATTAGTTGATTTTACTTTCCATTTTTTTTTCTTTGTAATAAAATAATTATGGGGTATTTCATTGAACACAATTCAGTGTTCGTTTCGTCTATAGTCAAATTAATATAAATAATGTCACTTAACTAATTTGATTTTACATCTTTACATACTGAAGGTCTAGAGGATTTTATAACATAAGGAGTACTTTCTTATAATCATCATACTTTCCCTTTTTACTTACTGCCTCTTGAATAAATCAATTATATTGTCTTTAATAATACAAGCTAAGTATGTCCTAGACTTTTTCCCTAAAAATTTACCTTATCCTCTCAGACATCATTACAACAGTAACAAAATCAAAGGAACATTCTGGATCGCTTTAATAAGGAACTTTACAGATCGAAATTTATGTGAAATCTTTTTTTTTCTTCTTTGCCATAGTGAAACTTTAACAATTCTTTTGTCGCTTCTGTACATAAAAAATATATAACCCTAACAAAAAAGATAGCTGAGAATAATAAAACTAACCATAAAGTTGTATGAACACATTTCATGGTTTAATAAAATAATAGAAAAAGTTTCAGAAAATTCTTATCAAATTGCTTAAATGTTTTTTTTCAAACATCTTTCTTTATGAAAAATATTTTTATTTTTTGTGGTGATCATAAGGTTCTTTATAAAACAAAACGTTCACGCAACTCATTCCATTTCCTTTTGCAAAAACATTAATCTTTTTATTCTCCCACTCCTTGTTTTATTATCAAAATTAGCAGATTAATGAATCCTGTTTCTTTTTTATTCTTCAAATATTCAAGAAGTTCAAGTTTTTAGTATTTCCATTTGGAAAATCAAAAAGAAGATCTTTTGGCTCAGGGCCTTAATTTTGTTGACCTTGACATATGGATGAATTAAGTCAATTTTTTCAAACGTTTCCGTTTTAAATGTTTCATCGTAATTTATTAAGACTTATTTATAAGCATAAATTATTCATGTTGTGCGATTACATAAAAATTATTAAATAATAAATTTTTACCAAACAATTCTATGTTGAGTTTTTATCAAAAATCTAACATATAAGATTTTTCTATTTGTTAATTTAAGAAAGTCACAAATAAAGAAACAGATTTTGATCTGCGGTAATAAAGATTGACCTCGAAAGAAAAAGATTAAGTTAAACAAGAAAAACAGAAAAAAATATAAGCAAGACAGAAAAGAAAAAAGAAAAAAAAGAAAAGAAATAAGAAGGCAATCGTATATTTTAATAAAAACCGAAAAACATTTTTGTATGAAGTGGTTAAAGAAAACTTTTATTTATTTTTTTTTTTTTTTGGATAATTGATAAAGTTAAATTACATTTTTCTCTTTCTTCTTTCTTCTATCTCTCCTTTCCATACACTGTATTTGTTAAGTTAATTAACTTTTTGTTAATAAGTTTCATATTTATTAATTTATTTAAGATAAAAAAATTAATTCTTGATTAGAGAGAGAGAGAGAAAGAACACACAAAAAACGCACAAGTTTATTAAATTAAAAATCAATAAATTAATTTATATTTTTACAATTATTTTTAAGAATTGTTCAATTAAGAATTTTATTGAATAATTTAGGCGCATTTATAGGATAATCAAAAGTGCCATCAGTGATTGTGTTGGTTTGATTGATAATAAAATATTCATTTAATAAATTTGACCAATAAAGTAATAAAAGAATATTTTTTTATATTGAACGAAAAAAAAAAGTATATAATCAAATCAAATAATAAAAATTAATCAATAAAAAACAACACAAAAATAACGCATCATCAGCTCAGAAATGGTTAATATAAAAAAATTTTTTTGATTATTATTTTGCCGCATAAATTTTGTTGGGAATTATTTTATTGATATTTTTATTAATAAAAAAAAACTTCTTGTAAAAAGACAAAAATTGTGCGAGTGCGAATAATCATTTTTCTTTTATTCAATTGGTTTTGTTCTGTAACATAAATATTATTAATAAATTTGTCCGTCGAAGCATTGAATAAACTGCTTCCTACATGAATTCAGTATCACATCTTAAAGCAAAAATTTTATTTGGGAAATTAATAGATTCATGAATGGGAATTTATATTTCAAAAATTCATACTGCCAATTTTTCTGTTGAATCTCATCAAAAAAATTCCCTAAAATACTGATTAATGAAATGAACATAAAGTGAAAATACAAATTGTAGAATTCTATAAATTTTTAAGTTTTTCAATTTGAATTTAAATTAGATTAGATAAATTATGGAAAAATTCATTATCTTACAATTATTGTGTTTATAAAAATTATAATTTGAATTATTTTTCGTTGATATTTTCGTTATTTTTGTTGTTGTTTTTAATAAACAAAAAAAATTTTAATCTAAAATAATATTCAGAAGGATGTAGAATAATTATTAATCCATTTCTACATAAAGTAATATTATTAAATATTAATTTTATTCATAAATAAATTGTATTGTTGTATTTATTAAAAATTTTTATTGATGACCACTCGAATTGTTTGTAAATTATATTTAAGTAAATAAATAATAGGGGGAAAATATAAAATGCTTTCAATAAAAATATCAATTTCTAACATCAAAGAAAAAAAGCTTTATTTAATTTTATTTGTGTATAAAAAGTAAAACTAATATTTTTTATGGTTAAAATAAATTATTGATCAAATAATAAAAGTGTGTCAGGATGAATTGAATTTAATAAATTATACAAAGGGTCATATCTTAAGTAATCACTCTGACAATATAGAATAACTTTCTGACTATTCCTTTCTAGATGTAGGTAAATGAACAATAATTCTTATTTTATTTATAAAAGGTGAATAATATCAGATGAATTTATTATTATTATGTTCTTAAGACGTATATGCCCATTTAACGTTTGTAAATTATTTAACAGAAACATTTCAATTATTTTAGTTACTTTTGCCGTTTTATTTTTTGTGTAAAAATGTTAAATATTCTTTTGGAACATTAATATTGATTTATGGATTTAACGAAACCAAAATTACTGTCAAGAAAAAAAATTGTCAAGCGTCATTACATTCATGAACATTTTTTATTTCTCATTGTCTCTTTTTTATCAATTTTTTTTATTTGGTGGGCCATTTCCCGCAAACGGAAAGGAAACGAACATTGAATATTATTTATTATCGACGACTTATGTGTGTGTAACACTGTAACATTATTTGTGACCATCTAAAAGAAAATCTTTTCTCGTTTTTCTGCTGTTCAATAACCAAACAGATATTATTTTTATTCTTATGAAACTGACAGATCGTTTTTATTAAAAAAAAAATCAAATTTAATTTATTGCAGCAAATTTGGACAGAAGAAGAAAAAAATGATAAAAAATCAATGTAAAAAAGTATCAAATCGATTTATGTTGGTAAAATTGGGGAGGTCGGGTGCAAATGTCTTTTGATATAAAATAAAATTAGACGTTGGTTCAATTTGATTGAATTTATTAAATTTATTGACATATTTTCTGATTGATCGTTTTGCTAAACATAAAATATTTTATAAATAAGAAAATTTGCAATTGCATCTTTACAAGGCTTGCATAATTTATAAAATATTGTAATTTGAAACAGCTTCTCATTTATTATGACTTGCGGCAGATATTGAAAAAATGATTGAAATTTAATTTAGATGGGAAAACTCTTGTTCGTCTTAAAATGTATCTGACGAGGTAACAGCTGAAAATAAACAATTTTGCAATTTCCGTGAAAAAGTCTTTTGTAAATAAATCGGCATCATAAAGTCTCAGAAATTGAAAGCCAAAAAAAAAGTATGTAAAGCAAATCAAAAAATGATTTTTGAATTTTTGGCTTTATAGATTTTTGTTGGTAAATATAAAATAATAATTGGGATATTTTTAAAAAATGTTGGTTCAATAACGCATAAGTAATAAATTATGCGAACATTAAAATATCAATTATTTCTGTATAAATAAAACAACAAAATTAATAAATTAGAAGTTTTATATGCAGTCCATTAATAAAATTCATAAACGCGTGTGTGTCATTTTTCTATTGGTACCAATTCCCTCAATTAATCATTTTTCCATACGGAATTATTAATTAGAAGTAATTTCTATTCAAATATAATTCTATTTGATTAATTTTCCACATTTGTACTCATTTCAAAAAGAGTAAGAAAATATATTAAAAGAATATTAGAAGAAAGATGTGTTATTAGAAAGAATAACGAAATTTAACTAGAACATTAAATAATTATTTATTATTCTCAATAATAATAATTAATGAGGTAAATATTTTAAGGCACTAATTGATTATGGACGGATTTAAGAAACGTGACAATTGAAATTTAGTCAGTTCCATAGATAATTGAAAATCCATGTTAATTTAGTTAATAATTTCCGTTAATTAAATTGAACAAATTTAGTGAAAATGAGTTTTACCCTATAGACATATAAAAACAAGAAAGCTTTCTTGTTTTAATGGTTTATTTCCTTACCCGCGGGCTTTGCTAAAACAAAAATTATATCCAAAGTAAATAACCGCACGTTTACAGTTTTAATTAATTACTTACAAGAAAACTCCAACCTAACAAAACATTTATATTTATATTTTTCTGTTAACTTTTTGATTGAACAACAAATTTTCCATTTCTATTAAAAGTATAATAAGAAAATCAGGAACAACAACAAATAATAAAAGTTTTCAATAAAGTTTATAATTTCCAATTATATTCTACGATGCGGTTTTTGGTGTCTAAAGAAAAAAAGTGCAGACTGAAGTTTTTTTTTTATTTTCGTTTTAAAGGATTTTTGTATTTTATTTTCAAACAAATATAAATAAAATTTCAAAGGAAAACAGAAAAAAAAAATTGTGAAATGAGCAACGACCACAATTATTCATGAATTCAAGTGAAAAACTTTTAGTTCTTTCTTGAATAATGCAATACACAATGAAAAACTTTTACGTTTTAATGCAAGAAATAAATAAAACAAAAGAAATAAACAACTAATTTTGGTCTGTAAATCCAAACATGGAGGATTTTAAGTACAGTAAAGTAGAATTTTATTTTGGCTGTGGAATGACAATCTCATCATGGGATTTGATTAGGGTAGGAATGGTGGGTGTTTACGTACAGTCTCGGTCTGAATCGGTTGTGTTATGGCTGGTTAGAGACGTGACTTGTCCTATGCATGCACATAGAAAAAAATTCTTTATTTTTCTAAATCAGAAAAGTGTGAAATAAAATCACGTTCCAAATAGTCAAGTTTTTTTTGGGTTTTTGAGCTCATTGGACCTAAATTAAGAGTATCGATTAATTTTGTTCTTTAATTTCTTGGATTTTTTTTTATTATCACCAAACTATAAAACATTCTATTTTATTGCGAAATTATTGTGTGAATAAAAAATTTAGAAAGGTTGTTGGGTTCAGAAGAAAGTATTTTACTTTCATTTGAACCCAAGAACCTTTCACAATAATCCATAATTAAGAAAGTTGTTACGAAAAAAGCAAAAAGTTTTAATATTAACTTGAAAGAGAACAATAGAAGTTTAAAAATGAGTCACGTTTATAAATGGAAATTTTATTATTGAAAAAGGTTCCGTATTAAATTTTCATTAATTACTCATAAATTATTATTACTACACGAACTATTAAAATTTTATACAACCGATATGCTGGACTGAGTTATTTTAGAAATAATTTAAATACTTTAAAAAGATTCGAGAAATTTAAATATAAAGATAATTTAGAATAAATTTTTGTGAAAAATTTTAAAGTTGCGTGTAGCAATATAGAATAGTAAGATAGAATCTGGCAAAGAATTTTAAAATAACAGATGTTCCAATTGAATCTCATACGATTTTTGTTGGATTTTATAATCTTTCATCATTTCGCTAAATGATTCTATCTCAGATAAATATAAATGCCGTCAAAGAGAATATAACACTTTAGCACATACAGACGTTATTTTTTTCTTGAACTTATAAATTAACTAATATCTATTATTGATAAGTGAAAATTTTAATTATAATAAGCTAATTTAGAAAATATGTGGAGACACCTGGTGTTTTGTAAAATATTAAATGGGGACGCCTGGTATTTTGTTACTATAATTAATCCAAGATGTAACGTTCCTATAAAAATTTATCCAATTATGAAATTTCTTAAATTGATTTCATGCAAAAAAAATTCTAAATAAAAATGTCCAGAATTTTCTTCATGTCGATTTAATTATTCTGTTCAGCTGTTTCATGGTAATTTTTACGTTTCGTGTATTTTTTATCACAGTTTATTTAAATTATCTGTATTCAGGTGAGCGCTTATTTATTTTTTGTCTACAGCTGAATTCCATAAATTTCACATTTAATGATCTTAATCAAAAATTCCAAACATACTTAGTCCGAATACGATGCAAACTAAATATATATTCCATTACACTAAGCTCATGATTTATGTTTGAAAATAATTTTTTATCTCGGATATGCCAAAACAAAGATTTGGATTATTAACGTTTGAATAATTTTTTGACATCTAATTTATGGTTTATATAAAATTTGGTTGTTCTAAATCCTTTAGATTAAGCCACCTTTTTATTGTAAAAATAACACTCGTAAAAGGCAACATAATTCAATGGTTTTTTATTGAGACGTAGAACAGTCCTTTGGCAGGGTATTGCCAATGTTCTCTAATTTTTCAAATAAGCATGAGAGGCAATAATTTTCTATTTTTATTCATTAAATTACGATCATAATTTATATGAAGTTGAATTTTAAGGAATGTTTTTTTTATTGAAAATTGTGTGTGTTTGTGAAGCTTAAAATATAATTTGGAAATTTTAAAATAAAATAAAAATGAAAGACACGATCTGAATTTATTATTTTATGAAGAATCGATTATTTGTTTTGCCATTAAAAAAAATGAAGCACTTGGACCAATTTCTTTTTTTTGGTGAAAGGAAAATTGAATTTTAAAGATTTTCAAATATTAATTCATTATTCTAATCACATCGTTCGTTTTTATTAGATTTCATATTCAAAAAATGGAGTACAACATTAATTGCATCAAATATTACAAGCTACAAGAGGTGTAAATTAGATAAACAACGTCTGGATTCCATTGCCAAATTTTTAGACTCAAATTACGTCTTCGACAATTTCCTTTACAATACAAAATCGTAAAAAAGTTTGAACATTTGTAAATTCATTTTCGTTCTAATAATTCGACATAACTTTTACATTTTTATTTAAAGCGAGTAACTCCAAATAACATTTTTTTTTTGTAATTTTATTAGAAAGATAAATTTTTTTGGAAGTATTGGAGAATACAAAAATGAAAAATATAAGAAGATAATTCTTCTGAAAAGTATTAAATAAAATAAGTGGAAAAAAGGTAACTCAACAGAAATCTTTTTACATGAGAAAATTAAAAGGACTAAAAAGGAATTTTATTCGAATTTAAATATAATTTTTCTTTCTTGCAAATAATCCGGAAGATTAGAGAGCGAAGGAGAATCTGTACAAATATACATAAATTCAAAATAATTTTACTGTCCATTTCTTGTAATTTTTTTTATCAATTTTACTGAATGACAGTTTTGATAAATGGAAATTTAAACAAAGAAATATTTATCTTTTCTTGACGTTCCGTTTGATTCAAAACGGAAATAATAATTTATTCCTTTTTTGTGGCATTTTGATAAAATCAAATTAAAGTGGTGGAAAGAGAATCGAAATAAGTTTACTCATGAATTTGGAAACTCTTGAAGAATATTTTTCTGTAAGTTCTTAAATTCGCACATAAATAATAAAATAAAAATGTTATGATAAATAAAAGGGAGTACTTAAAGTTTGGTTGCCAGAACGGCCACCACCCTTAAAAAATGACAACATATTTTCTCTTTCGATTGAAACAATTTCATTTTATTTCCGTTTATTTATTTCTTTCTTTTGATTTTATTTGTTTTTTGTTATAAATATTTTTTCTTGTGTCATAAAATAAATGAATCCAGAAAAAACAATAAGTTTGTTCAACGTGGGTGTTGAAATTCCATACAAATAAAGTTATTGTTTCTTTCTAAGCATTTACTGCAAAATATGGGACTTCAGAATTACAAAATATGGTAACGAACTTAAATAAAATATAAATATTAGAGTGAACTTATCAAGAATTAATCACAACCGGAAAAACAATAACACAGAAAACAGACAAACAATTTTAGGAATAGACATTTTGTCTGTCGTTTAAGGAGCATTAATAAATCTTCATATTATTTGTCTATTTAAATGTTCGATTAAAGTTCGATTCAAGAAGTAAATTCTATTAAAGAATCATAAAATCCAAATATAAAGATGAAAAATTTGTTTGTGAAAGAAGGAAATTTAAAACCGTTAAATGCGATAAAACTGTTAAATTAATCGAGTGAAAACGAAAATACTTTTTTCATTTAGAAAAAACAGACATAGAAATTTTTTATTGAACCAGATTCAGCCGCTTAAAGACGTTTTCGTAAACCAATAATACGTCTCTGAAATGATTTTCAAGAGTAGATTATTTTTTATTGATTTTGTTTTAGTTGAATTTTTAAATGAAAAGAAAATAACAATTCTTTAGTTCTGTTAATAAAATTTCGTTAAATTGAAGTTATAAAATTAATTGGTCCAAAGGGGAATTTATATGTAGTCAGTCCATGTTCTCCTTTATTAATAAACATTTGTTTCGATTTTTTTCTTATATTTTTTTTTTGCCTTCTTTAAAAAAACTGTATGAATTATTAAGTTGATTAAAATTTATTTGGTTGAAAGTAATTTGTTCGTTGGGCTTTATTTTGTAACGCCCTTGAAAAAAAGTAATGGCCCATTATTTCAAACATTATATAAAATGGTGTCGGTATCGGTAGGATGAGAATTGGTTTTTCTATAAAATATCGTATTACTCTTGATATTCAAGCGTAACAATTCAAGAGCGTTATAGTGAATATTAACTCAGTTAACCAGAATTGAGCCTGATAGAATAACAAAGTATCAGCTGAACAACAACAAAGAAGTTTGAGGAAAAATCGGGATGAACAAAAAACATTGAATGGTTGACTGAGATACTCACACAAAAACTTCGTGAATGCAAAGTTATTTCCTCAATATTTTGATTTTGTGAAGCATATTATTCCGAAAACAATTTTTTGTGGTTTTTATTATGATTGATGTAAACTTCGTGATTTTTGCATCATGATTAAAATCTATAATTTATATTTATGCGAAGCACACATCCTTATTTAATTTTGGTTATAAACTTTTAATATTTCTTTCTAAGAATCAGCTGGTTCAAAGCCTTTGAAGTATTTTAAGCATTAAAAAAATTTGTAATTATCATTTCAATGTAGGCAGAATATTAATTTTCAGATTTTTTCTACAAGTTATTGACTCTGTCTAATGATGGAATATTGATGTATAGAAACTCTTAATTATGATAGACGATTTAATTTTAAACGAGACTTCAAAATTTGATACTAAAATTTGCACATTATAATTAATTTGTATTAAGTTAGCGTATTTGCTTTATATAAAATCAACTAGATATTATCTTGTTGAAACATAATTAAATTATTACTTAATGAATGTATACCAAATCTTCTATTTGCAATCTCGAAATCAATTCATTCATGTGAATTGCGATTCCATAATAAATTCGTAGAAATATAATTAAGACTTCACTGTGTTCATCCTTCAATCTCCTACTCGCCCTAATAAAGTCTCTCTGGATTACGATTATTATTCGAAATACCAACTAAATTTTATTTTAAAGACGAATCATTCATTCATGGACCAATAAAGATCTATAAAATTTCCAATTTTATATTCGTACAAAGGTTTAAAGCATTTTATATTTCTTCCTGTTTTTTGCTGTTTCAGAATAAAGAAACTCAAAATAATATAAAAGGATGAAGGATCAAAATCATAATAAATAATAATTTATTATTTAAATAAAAGAAAAAGTCGTAAGAAAAACATAAGACGAAATGCGGTTAAAATTGATCTGTCAATTTATAAATGTGCTTTATGAAAGATCAATATCCAGTGTTTGTCGGATTGAGTTCTAAAAATAAGTTTTTGTGAATATTATCCTGGAAATTAATGAGAAAAACTATTGAAGTGGATTTAACAAGAAATGTGAGTTATGTTATAACATGTAAGAGGAAAAGGGGAGGGATGGTACTTCATACGTGATAACAATGTTTGTTGGTTTAAAGCTGACGGTTGTCAAAATATGTTTATTTTAGTGGGTGTTATTTTTTTAGAATTTTCACTGTCAATTGATAACACCGAAATCATTTTTTACGCTTTCCTAGAATTGGCATTGAAATAAACAGTTTCGATGGAGATTTATAAACGAAGAATTCATGTTTACGGATGGACGAATTCAATTTATTTACTGACAGAATAAATTTTTTTGTCATGTCGAAGTCAAATAAGTTTGTTTTCCTTTTGGGAAAAAATGATGCGATAGAATAAAAACAATCATTAGGCAAAAAATATTGTTGAGTCCAAGAGATGATTTGACCCAATTGTACCCAACATTTATTCTTTGTTATCTTTTTTTAGAATGTGTTTGAAATTCCATTTTTCACATATGATATTCTGAGTTCTTGTTTTCAAAGGAATTTTATAGTTTTTATAAATTTTTGTCATAACAAAACACAAGATTTTAATTGCCTCGTACATATTTTTATAGTTTTGGACCAAATCCAGCGGTTGTTGTGTTATAGTTACCTGTTTTATTACCAGTTTAATGGGATTGGATAAAACGGAAGCCTGTAAAAGGGGATTTTTTATCATTAATTAAATTTATTTTAATTGAAATTTTTATCTTTAACAAAACTACAAAAACACTTACATTTAAACTTTTGTTCTGAAGTTTGATTAGATTTTTATTGAAACAAAAGAATATCTTTTCGCTAAGTGAAAATTTATTAATTTTACATTCTTATATTGTTGTTGTTATTAGAAGGATCTCTGGAGAGACAATAAATTAAGTGAGTTAATTATAAATAACAAGAATTTATCACACAAATCAATCGTACCATTTTGCTTCCTATAAGACAGATTTTCTCTATAATAATAAAACCTTAGAGGTAAGTATTAATATCAGTTAAATGTAACAAAGTTTAATGAAATTGAATAAAAAGAATAAATAAAATATACGAAAAAATAGGCACATACCAACAACGAAGATAGAATATAGTACAGGATAAAATAAGTTCAAGTAAAATTCAAAAGAAACAAACAGGATGTGGAATTTCTTCAGTATTTTTCAACGCTATTATCCATTGGGTTTCATTAGGTTGAAAAATTAATTATGAACTAACTAGAATATTTCTTTATTTTATTAAATGAAATGTTCTTTTTATGTTCTCCAGGCATTTAGTTCTTCTCTACAAACTTCAATGTTTAAGTTTATTTGAAGTGTACTTAAAATACTTTATTCTCTAAAACTACATACAAATTATTATTAAAACTATTTCTTCAAGATTTTCTAAAGTTTTTAAAACAATTGTTCAATTTTTAATACTTTTACTTTTATATAAACGGGAAATAAATCCTTATCTCCCTTTATTTAAATTGCACTCTAACGTCACTCTTGTTCAAATTTTTATGTGCCCCAGTTTTTTTGTGATTTGTATTTATAAAAATACATTTTAACAAAAAGTTGTCAAATCAATCATTTTATTTCATGTTTCTTTTATTTTTATGCTTTTTTTTGTTTAAATAAACTTTGCTTTTAATAAATTGAATTATATTTCTGTTGAATTTTTCATCTCTCGTTATCATTTTAACAGACACTATGGATATACACATTTACATGTAACTTTATATCAAGACCCTCGTTAGTGATCTCATGAGAATGACTTTTTTTTTAAACTTGACGTTGATTTCTCTGGGTAAAATTTATCTGAGTTTATCATTTTCTGTTGTTTTGTTTTTATTTTTTTACTCTGGTTTTATTTTATTTTTGTTTGTTCATGGATCAAATACACAACACGTTGACCTTATTTGTTATTAAAATTTTTAAAAGGAGTTTCTCTATGCTGCTTCTGATTATTCGAATAGGGTAGTGTGTTTTGTCTAATTCAAAGTTTAATGGTAAGAGTTGTGGATCTAATTTACTTCGTGCAAAAAACAAAAAAAAGGGAAAACAACTAAAAGAAAATATATTAAATTTTGGGCGTTTGCTGTTGACTTAATATTCTCAATGTAGAAAGTTTCTTTTTATTTCTAATGAAATTCATACGATTTTTCTTCTCACTTTTTTTTATGTATTCGACAAACGTTTTCTCACAAAACAGGCAATTTCCGATAAAATATTCATCTTTTTACAAAAAAAAGAAAGAAAAAAAAAAGTACTAACACTCTTTTTTTTTATGATCCATTCTGACTTAATAAATCCATCATCTTGTTTCGACATCACAATATTGGTTCTTCTCACATACTGAAAGAGGCTAAAAGTGAAACGAATAAATTTTTTTTTGAATTCCTTAATCGATTTTAAATTTATTTCTTTATAGAAAATTTGACGATTTAACAAAACAACAATCACTAAATAATATTGACTTGAGTTGAATAAAGGTCAATGTGAATGTCAGAAACAAATTTTAATCATCAACACAAGAACCATTTATCTGATGTGGGTCAGAAAACCTTTCAAGATTTAATATTCTTAACATTCATAAAGCCTTTTTTTGTGTATTTATAAATTAGGTTCAATAAAACACAGAAACATAAAATATAGAATCAACGTCATCTTCGTTTTCCCACAAAACAGTGAATCAATTTTTATTATTTTTCCATTATTTGAATTAAGTTCTTTGAAATTATTTTACAAAGGAAAATCATAGATATTTTTGTCTATTTGTGTAATGTGGACATTTTTATTTTCTAATGTAAAACGAAGCAATGAGACAGCTTTAAGCTATTTAAATAAGTTTATGCTCTTATCGCTTAAGTGCACTGAACATCTAGATGAGGGTGTTCAAAGTGGTAGGATAGGTGGATGAGTACAGAGGATTATGAATATATCCATTGAGAGCATTAAAATGAGTTGTGATTGTGACACAATTGTATTAATTAATTTAATAAATAATATTCTAGTGGTGCTTTGGTTGAGTTTATTTATGTTGGTGTTAAATCTTATTTCCATCTTTAAATAAATAGTTCAAGTAAAACTTTAAAAGTTTTTCCCAGTATCAGTCGGTTTTTTTACGTAATTAATTGTATTTTTGTCTATGTCGAATTTTATGAGATTTTATTACGTGGCTTAAAATCGATTGCATGTAGATAAATAAAGATACATTTTTACTCAATCATATAAGAAATAAAAGTAATCAATCTTATCCTCACCATCCATTTAATAGAATCCTGTATTTATTAGCCATTAACTATAATTCCGATATGAAAATCATTTGCGATGACTTTGCAAATTTTTATCTTCGAAATTAATTCAATTTTTTCTTCTATTTTGGGTTTTTGTTGGGGTGGAAGAATCAACGATGTAATTTCATAAATAATGTACCGATTGATTTCAATCTTGTTCTTAGGCAACATGTTAATTTTATTAAAAATATCTAAGTTTTCACTAAACTTAATTCCTTCAATGGAAAATATTGAAATAAATGCAAATTTTAAACACAATTCGAGTTTAATGTTCTGTTGTGGTCAATGTGATGTAATCTTCATTTTCAAAAGTAGTAATGACAGATTAAATTGGCAACAATATTTTTAATAAAGTGAAATTAAAAGTTTTACCAGGAATATTTAATATAAATGACGAATAACAACTGGAATATAAAAGATTTCTTTATGCTACACGTATTTAAGAGTCTAGACCATGGATTTATTTTATATAAGAACTACTTGACACAATTGAATATTTATTTTGAAATATTTTGATAAATTCTGAAGTGTCAAGGGTAGATCACAGCTCAATTTTATGTGCCTAAAATCAAGAAAATTTCAAGCCTGTCCAATTTATATTTTATGAGTGAAACGTAAATCTCTTCTAAAAAACTTAAAGATGACTAATAAAAATGTAAAAGAAACTTAAGAGTCTAAACATGTTTAGAATACCATTTATTGTAACAAGTATGGGAAATGAGAATACGGATACTTTAGGAGCCGAATGAAAGCAGAACATTTGTGGTGGAAATATTTTCTTTTAAAAAGGGGTAATTCAATTTGTACACACACTAACTTTTGAACCTTCTATTTTTATTATTCTTCAAATGATAAGCTGCCCCATTTTTCTCTAGCCCATATTTCCCAAGGATGATGTGTTTGTTTAATATTTTTTGAGGTTGTTGCTGTCTCTTTAACTCTTTTTCCTAATTCACTTTAAATTCTACATAATATGCCTGCCATCCTAAACACAAAATTAAATTATGTTCCAATATTATTTCTTTACATGAAATTTAAAAAATATTGAAGCTGTTTGAAAACTGTAATTATGTGCGTGTGTTTGTTCTTTTAAATTTTATGTTTGATTATCTGTTTAATTGTTGAATTAGGTTTTTTTATTGAATCTAATTAAGGCAACAAAACAAAAAAAAAGTAACTTTAACTTTTATTTCAATAACTTGAATTTATTCTTGTTCACAGGAATGAGTTTCATGGAAAATTTCATAATTGGTTTGATCAATTCTCTAATATTGTTCTTGTGTACACTAATTGCCATTAAAAATTGAATCATCAATAATGATACAAATAATAATTTTTCACAAAATCAATTAATAAAAATGTTTGTTTGAAAAAAAGATTTCACTTTCTGTTTCCCTACAATTTTCAGTTGCGTGTACAGAAGGTGTCATTATCGACTAAGTAATTGGTAATATAAAACGAGAGAGAGAAAATATTCAGTCTTTACGTTTACAATTGATTGATTTTGAACAAATTCAAAAGACCAAACTTCAATTAATTTTAATTATTTTGAAATATTTAGGAAAATCATTTCACAAGAGGAAAAATATGAAATAAGCAAATTATAATAATTAATCTTTCAGATGGAAAATTTGAAAATTCTTAGAACAAAAAAATACTTTGTAAGGATTATTTTCAGGTTCAACCCATTTCTTAATTTCAAACTGATTTTCTTCATAAACGTTTAATAAAATTTATCTTCGACCTAAATTCATAAACTCTTAAAACCCGTTAAACAGTTGGTCTGATTTATCCGGTCATCAATTAAATTTAAATCTGGCTAGCACGGTTAAATGAATTTTTGAAGTGACCTAACTGAATACAAAAACGAATGACTATTAACTACCTAAGTCCAGGTTAAAACATTTTCTCATTAATTAAGATTTCCCTGTTTACTTTATAAATTTTTAATTTTCAAATTTTGCTAATTAAAAAAAGTAGGTACGAGTAGGGTCGGAGAGAAAAAAATATCCTAAACAAATTCGATCAAGAAGACGCTTTAACCAAAGAAAAACTCTTTTTTCCCCAAATAATTCAGTTCTTTACATTGGATTAATTAGGGTCGAGTTTTTTGTAATTCAGACAGTTTTTATTTGGGTATTTTAAAAATACGATTGCAATTACTTTTCAAAGGATTAATATTTTCAGAAATTTGTGGCGTCGTCGGTGAGTAAAAATAAAAAGTTAAACTTTATTATTCATAATTCTATTTATGACGCAATAAATTAAAATAACTTTTTCGGAGACAATCTTGAAATATCCTTGGAATATTTATGGTTTTTGGTTTATTTATTTTTTAAATCAGTGAAGCTTAAATTGTGAGTTGAATATTCTTACAATATAATTTTTTGATTCTTTTAATTTATTTTAAACAAAAATAATTTATTTCAAAGAGATTAGATTAACATGAAATTTTGTTCTATTTTAGATTTTCCAAACCAATCCAATTGTTGTCCATTATGAATAATGAAAAAACAGTTGTTTCAATTTTATCAGAAAATATAAATCTAATTTGTATCAAAATCAATAATTAACTATAATGGAAAATAATTAATGTGTACGAGCTTTTAATGAATAGAAGCCCAAACAATAAATCTTTAATTTATTAATGTCAGTGCGTTAGAACATCATTTAGTTATCTTTTAATCTGGAATAGATTTTTGTTTTAATTTATTTATGAAAAAGACTTTAATTGAATATTCAGAGTCTTTTGATAAGCAAAATAAAAATGATGAAATGAGAAAGAATGAAAAATATTTTGTAACATGAAATGAAATCAGAGAAAATTTGGTTTACTTTTGTCTCTACGTCATTGCATTCAGTTACATGCTTTTAGCTTTATTTCGGTAAAATTAAATAAGATTTTATGTAATCATTTTTTTTTTGCTCAGATTCATTTCATTAACATAAATAATATTCAAAGAATAAAAATGAAAGAGAGAAAAAGGTAAGAAATAAGATTCAATTTCTACTTTCATGACGTTTTTTTTTGTACGCGTCGTCATTTTTACGATTAGATTCATCATTTACTTTATTTGCATAAATTTTTATTTATTTTTTTTCTCTTCATTTCATAGAAAATGGAACAAGAGATCTTCTACGTTTCTGTTTCTTATTTTAGTTAAAAGAATAAAATAAAAGCAAAAATTTAAAATAATAAACAAGGTAAAAACGTAAATGTTGAGTCGCACCTTTTATCCCAGAAGACCCACTCATTCCATTATATTTTTACAAAAAGGTAAAAATACATTTCATGAGATGACGAAGCCTCTTTATATATGAAGTTGATTGACTTAACTGATAATGGTTATCATAAAATAATAATTTGAATATAAATGAATGCAATCTGAAAGATCAAGTGTGTTAGTATATTTGGGTAATTGGATTTTTGATGAAAGTTTATAGCAAAGGAAAAGTTTTTGCTTCTCAATTTATTGTACATAAATCGGTCGGTCATGGTCGAATATTTGGAAGAAACATCAAAGTCTCGTACAATCAAAAAAATTTCCACCCTTCTTTATTTTGTTGAGGAAAATATAAATTTTACTTTTAGAAGGAAAGAAATAAAAACAAGAAGGAAAGAACCGGCTAAGAAAAATTGGGGAAAATTTTGATTTAATTTAAATTTTTAAACCTTTTTCTGAAAGTAACTTTTTTTTTCATACAAAAGTTAAAAAGGAAAATAAAAAGAATTTTGTTTAATTTTACATTTTTTTTTCACGAGGGTGTAAGAAGGTAATTAACGTAATGATCTTTGGAGAAGTATTTCACCCTTCTGTCTTTTTTGGACAGGTCAAAATGTCAATATTTTTAGAATTTTTCAATAACAAAAAATGTTTTAAAGTGAGGAAAGAGAAAAGAGGATAATTAGAAATATTTTTTTGTTGTATTTTATCATTGATTCAGTGAAACAAATGAAATCCTTTTGACTTTTGACCGCATTTATTCTGGTTAACCAACAAACCATAATAATTTAGGAATAGAAAAAAAGGGAGGCGATACAAAAAATCTATTTCTATTGATTTGGTTTCGTATTAACAGAATATAAAATGTTCAATGAATTGATAAATAAAGGTTTAGACTCAACAAAATAAATATTAAGTGTACACAATTTATAATGTCGGTGCCATAGTTAATCGATCTGAAAAGATAAATGAATTCTTTGGGATAATTTCTACTTACCAAATTTATTGAAAGTTATGTCTCAATTGCGTTGTTATGAAAATTAAAAGTTATCTACATTGACGAAAAGAAAAACAGAAATTAATTACTGAAAATTTATTTAATAATTTTTAATAAATTAATTTTAAACGTCAAAACTCTTAAAATTATTTCCGTCCAATGTTTGTTTTTTTTAACCAAAGAAGTACGATTAATTAATTGAAAATGTAAACTTTCTAACTTTTAGAAAAGTTCTGATGAGAAAAAATTTCCCATTTTTACTATGAGATGATGCTACTGACAGAAGTTTTTTCACATCATCAAATTTTATCAGAAAATTTTATATCAATTATAACAGCCGTCACAATATTTGCCTTTTTACTCTTATTTTTCACTTGACCCATTTTTCATCGATCAGAAATTCTTATTTTAATCTTCTGATAATTATAAATTTTTTTGTCAAAAAAAAAAAACAATCGAATGCCAATAATAATTAATAACATTTTTTCTTGGCCCAGATAAACAAAAAAAAATTTAAAAATTCTTTAATAAAATTCACCCTTTACGATTAAAGTCAACGACGTGCTTTCTCACTGTCACTTTTTATTTCGATGTTATTTTTGTTCATCAAACACAAAAAGAAATGAAATTATTCAATAGAAAATGTAAAGAAAAATATTTCTTTTTCTATTCTCTCTGCATCTCAGTATCCCTCTTATATTCTCTTTAAAATTTTATTGTGTGAATTTTTTGACAATCAAAAGAATAAACTATAAAAATAATGTAAAACAGAATGATTAATTATTTGTTTTTTTTATTATTTAGCATAAAACAGATTAATTATGGGATTTTCTCTATTTTATGTCTTCGCAAAATATGAATAAAATATTCTGTAAACATAAAAAATCCATCAACGTAACAGCATTATAACGTTGAAACCATAAATATTACTTATGATTAAATCCTGATTGTCAAAATATTGATAAGAGATAAATAATATTTGGTTTCATATAAATTTTGAGTAATGATAATCAATTGGATTATCGAAGTTTATGCTGAGTGTGAAAAATTTAAAATTTGTATAAAAAACAACAGTTTATTGTTTTCAGAGAAAAATGTAGGTAACTCTCAACTGGCAATGTTTTCTTAAATGGATTCCCCTGTGAGGCATTATGTTAACACAAGTAAAAAAGTAAACACGAGAATAAAACAAGAAAAAATGGGGCAAATGGAATGAAGGAACAACGATCGTCTTATTATCATGATGTTAGACATAAAAATTATGTTCGCCAATAATAAGGAACATGAGAATAAGAATAAAAAAAGAAAATTTGGTGACGACATGCGACGATGAAGAAGACGTTTTAATACTTAATTTTTTAAGTGCGTGTTCGTTTGTATTTGTGAAGGAAATGGGATGCGAGGGATGTGAGGGATAAATTAAAGACATTGACAAAGTTCATTATTTCGAATAAGTTATATGAATATAATGACTTTGATGTTTTAATTGAAATGAATGAGTTCATTCATTTCATGAGGCAAGAATGAAGAAATGTGTGAAATAATAATTATACTTTTTCACAATTAAAAATCAACTAATCTTCCTTATATTTCAGCTTTTCCCCACCTCTCAAATTCAGTTTTTATAAAAGACAGTTTTCAATCATTATTTTGACACGCCTTTGTTGTCTCAAATCATTTTCTTTACCAAAATAATGAATAAGAGGGAGAAAAAAATGTCTAATCATTGTCAAATTGTACAAATAAATCTTATTATTTTGAGCAAACAAAGAATTTTAATCAAAATAAACGCAAATGAAGTGAAATGAAGCTTTTTACATTTTATTATTGTTTTGTTTGCCGTAAATTGGAACAAGAGCTGGTTTTTCTTTAAAAAAAATCTCATTAATAGAAACTTATTTGTCTTTGTCATTGTTACACTTATTTTGTGTTAATGTGTTTTCTTCTTGTTATTCTTACACAAAGTACAATCAATTTTATTTTGCCAGTTTTCAATAAAATTTATTTTTTGCGTTTAAAAATTGAATTTTTCCCCCTTCCTATTTCTTTGAGTTTCATTTCGAATGAAACGTTTCGTAAGAAACGTAGACACAAATATTGATTCAATGTTGACATTCAAATTAACCCAAAATGTTATTCAACTATTTTCACTAGTTTTTATCATTACTCACCGTGTCAGTTGTTCATGTCAAAAGTGGCAAAAAAAGTTTTCTCTTTTTCTTAAACAACTTTTTTCTTTTATTTACATTCTTCAACTAAAATTAATAACTTTTTTGCCAAGAAAAAAAAATGCAATTCAAACTAATTTCAATTTTATGAACTTTTGAACAAAAACACAAAATTTTAATAAGTTGTTTTTAGTCTTTACATTCTTACTATGAATTTTTATTCTCTCCTCAATTAATAACAATTTTAAAGGTGAGTCACTTCTAATTATTTTTAATTAATAATTTAAAAGTCCTTCTGTAATTTTAAAGCAAAAAAAAGATTCTGTCAGCAATAAAAGTGTAAATGTTTGTTTAACGTGAAAAAACAAAGAAGAGCTACTAAGTAAACTAAAGTCAGAAAACAGAGTATAGATGCAATATTTGTATATAAGGATTTTCACTGAGATTTTTGTTAGAAAGTTCAACAAAGCAAATATTTCACAACCCATTAAAACTTCAGTGTTGTCAAAATATTATTAAAAAATCACTGGCACATGCTTACTTTTGTGGAACCGTTCCATTGGAAAATATTTTAGCTATTTTTAAGTTAAGAAGGTTTGCATTATAAGTGTTAGATAAGAAATAAATGTTCCAAAACATAACAATATCTTTATAAAGAATATCAGTAGTTTTAGGTGGAGGCGCCTAGTACGTTAATGGAATAAAAGTACATATTTCTTTCGCAGAAAAAAATTCTATTAACATGACAAGATATCTTCAGTTATCTTTGTTCCTTGAGATAGGAAACAATGAAATTTAGTTCATGTGAGATGTGAACAGAACCAAGAAATACAAAACGATTTTGTTGTTTCTTATCTTTTATTGGGATAATTATCTCATGTGAAAATACGTGATTGTGATATTACAAGAAACAAGACGTGATTGCCTTAACTGATGTGATTAATTTCTAATGCTATATTTTATCCATATTAAGGAGTAGAGTATTATAATAGAAAAAAATATGCCAAATGATTTATTTTCTAACAGTTTTATTGAAAAATTTTTTTAAAGCAACAATTTATTGGTAAAAGGGGAAGTTTTAATATCAAATAAGGAAATCATGGACATATTTCTTAACGGATAGATAAAATTGAAATCAATATGAAATATTTTTGTACTGAATAAATAAGACAGCGCATTTTTACTTGGAATTTTGCCCAATTAAACTCAAAATTTCAACTCTTTTTAAATTGATTTGGCTTCATTTTTAACTGTTTAAATCTTCCAATTAATAATAATAAAATCATATAAAATTCCGATTTTTCATTTTTTCACTTTAAAAATTCGAAAAAAAATAGTAAATATTAACCGATTGTTATAAAATTTTTGCTGCAAGACTATTTAATGGTTCTCGAAAGGATTGCAATCAAATGGAATTTAAAAAAAACAAAACCTTTTTTTAGACAAAAAAATCAAAAAAAGAAGTTAATATTAACCGATTGTTATGAAATTTTTGCTGCAACACAAAAAAAGTCTATCAAAAATTTTTGTACGAATTTTTCTCAAATCTTATAAATATCTGAAAAAGAATTTTTTTTTATAAATATTTTGGTCTGATATTAGAATTCTAAAAGATCCATTAATCTTCCCCTATCAAAATAAATTTTCATATTTTTCATATTATGTTTCAGACAAATAAATATTCTGCTTCATCCCGCACGTTTAGTTCATTATATTTATTTTTTTTTTCGTGATCGTTGTTGTCGTCGTTTGTGTTTGTGTTGTGTCACGCTTATGAGAAAAGCCTGTAAAATGCTTATTATAATTATTATTTGAATATTAAAAGAATGTGCGTGATGCTTTACCTCATTTCAAATAATGTTAAACAAAACTGTAATTTATTATCGGATTAATATATTTATATGAACGGATATCCGATTTGTAAACATTTTATTTATTTCATTTGAATAACTTGAATTTAAATTAAACCAAAATTTTTATGTTATTCGATTGAAATCAGGAAATGAAATTTAACATGGAAATTTACATGGAATAAAAGACAAAAAAAAATTTCGAATGAAAGAGATTCTTATTCATTATTCATTAGTTATTTTTACTACGTAGATCGTAATATTTACTAAGTGAAATACCTTCTTAAGAACAAGACTGAATTTAACCTTAAGCAAATATTTTATGACAGAAAAAAAGTAAAATGAACCCCAGAATATCACTTTTACTTTATGTCTGATTTATTATCATCGATGAACAATGGAATTTAGCATTTCAGGTAAAAAGGTGGAGGCTGCTTAAGCTTCTCATTTTTTTGCAAATTTAATTCTCAAATAATAAAATTACAATTTAATAAATCACGTTTAAATAAATAAATCATAGTTTGTTTGCGGTTAATTTAAACGTGTCATAATTTCTGAAATTATTTATTTGTTATTTTTTTCACGAACAAACTTTTTTGTTTTTTTTTTTTTCCATTTATGGGGTTAATGCGTTACTACTTGTTGTACTTAAATCAAGTGCAAAGGTGAAACCCACAAAACAATTATTTACTTTTGTTTATTTGATTTCATGTTTTTATGTTGTTTGTTTAAAAATTCATAAGGAATATACTTTTTATACATTCTTTCCATCGATTTGTAGAAAAAAATTGTCTTCGTTCAATTTCACACCTATCGATCAGTTTTTTTTATATGTGTCTGCCTTCTCCTTTTATTGCTTCAACTATTCAAATATTAAACCATAAAAAATACTCTAGTGCATTATTAATATTTCAGATAAATTCGGAACATATTTCAAAGTCACATTTATCACGATTGAAGAAAAAAAGACAAAAAGATAAGAGATAAAAATCAAATGAAAAAAAGTAAGATTCAATTTATTTTCTTTTCGTCTGAAACTGACATCTGACAGACCATATTTTCATTTATAAACAACAGAAAATGATTAATAAATGGACTAAGCACCTCAACACACAACAATAACAATAAAGAATATTTCAGGACGGTTTGTCAATTTTGAATTGTGGGGTAAAATTTCTACCAAAAGTCTAGAAGCTTACTTATTTGTGGATTTGAAAGTTTAACTTTTGTATGACCTAATTTTTTAATATGTGTTTTAATTAGCGTTAGCAACAATAATATTATGTTATACGTAATTTTATGAGAATTTTTATACGTAAATCACTTTCTGTCTCTTTATATTTGATGATAGTAGTTTGGGGTCTAAAGAAAGTTATTTTATAAACTTATAACAAAATATTCTGTATTATTTAAGATAAAACGTGACATTGAATGATTATAATTATTTGTATTTAATTTAAGACAAAACGGATTGCTTTACATAATGTGTGTTTGGTTGTAGGCGGTTAATGAGATTATTTTCTAAAACCACACAATTTAAAATTAGGAAAAGTATCAAAACACGTATCAGATTCTGATTATTAATTATATTTATGTTAGTTTTCTAATCACATAATTTATTATTCAATATATTTATGTGTTGTTAATTTAAATTCCTATTGAATGGGGGAGAGATTTTTGTAAAATTTATAACATAAAACAAATATTATGGAAAAGCAGATATTTTCAAAATTATTCTTTTTGCTTTTGTATTGAAATCGATAACAGACACATTGTGTATTATGTAACGTTGAATGCCGTCTTTAATTGTATCTGGTGTCTTTATGATTTTTTATTTAAGAAATGAAAGCTATTAATAAAGTTTCATTCAGAAGTCTAATTAAAAAAATGAGTTCAAGACTTTATTTGTTAAGAAAAATTCTCTATTCAAAGTTTCCGAAATTCTAAACGACTAAAAACAAAGAACTCATCGTTCAGCACAAAACAAAAACATTTTTCTTCGATCTTAGTAAATATAATAAATAAAACAAGAGGAAAAACAAGGAACAAGTACAAAAGATAATGTACATTTCACAATACACCTTTCTTGTTAATGTTTGAGCACAACAAATAAGCTTTGAAAAACTAAAGTTTTGAAGGACAAAAAAAAACAATAAAAAGTTTTCCATTTGTTATCATTTTACAGAATGACACAGAAAAATGTGACACATAGAAAAAAAAAGCAAAAACAAAATTCTCACATTGATAAAGAATTTCTTGTCGCGTCGATAATAAACAAAGCACCCTGCTGCCGTTACAAGATCAATTTTGTATGTTTTAACAGGTTCTGGTTATTTTTGAAACTTTTCCTTTTATAACAATAGGAGACAAAACATTGGTCTATAAGCCTTCATGTTATATATCTGCTAATAGTTGAATTTTGGTTCGCCTTGTTAGGATCCCTTTCTGAAAATTTCGACGTTGATGAGAAAAGAGGAAAACGAAAAAGCTTCTTAGAAATTTCTTATTGAATCTCAAGAGATTTTAAAACAAAATTGTATTTCTTTTATATTTTATTGAATGTTTGTTCAAGTTGAATGATGGTATTTAAGGATTATCCCTCAAAAGTTATTACTTCCTTCCGTTGTCTATTTGATTTCAGCGGCCAATATTTTTTACTCAAATGGAAACATATTTTCTATGGTTAATTTAATCGATATTACATCCTAAAAATATCTCATTTCTTCATGAGTCCATTTCTATAAAGGATTTATAATCTTATTATTGACCTTTCAAAATTCTATCTTCTCATACAAATTGTAAAACATAAACTCTAAAAATGTTATTTAAAAAAATGTTTTATTAGATTAAGTCAGAATGATTGTTGTTTTTTCTATGTTGATTTATTTAATTTGGAACCTTCAGAAAAATTTATTACGACCTTCATAAATATCGAGAGATTTGAGTGAGGAAGAAATTCAGTTTAGATGTTAATTAAATTGCTACCAAAGTCTAACCCATTCAAGGGTAAAAATTTTCTTTACTATTTCACAGTTCAACACTTGAGAAATTTAAAAGCTGGAATAAGTACTTTTATATCATGTTCCCTCAGCACATAAATTAATATTAAACCAAATAACTTGCAATCTGGTGTTTTATTATGTTGAACATAAAAATCGAATGACCAAGAAAAAAAGGTAAAAATATTTCAGGGCTTTCTATTTTTTATTATCCGGTGTGTTTGGTCATCAATATGACCATGGTCAGGATATCACGTAGAATGACTGATGAATGTGACAGTAAAAATATTTTATATTTTTCAGTTGATTAGTTGAACGGTAAGGGGACTATTTTTGCCATTAGAAAAATATACGAAATATGAGAAATTATAAAATCAAGTCAACAGAGAAATATCATTTTGTTAAAGTGGAATTTAGGAAAGTCAATATTTGTCAATCTTTTTTATAAAAAGAGAAAATAAAAAAAAATTTGTTTAGTCGGAATAGTATTTCACACAAAATTAAAAGAAAACAAGAAAATTTAGGTTTTCCAACCAGAATTCAATCAGTTTTAACCGATTTGTGTTTTCTGCAATAATTAACTCTGAAAGAAAATTAATTATTTTGAATTTAAAATGAATCCTTAAATAAAGAATCACTGAATTTCCAGATTGAATTTCGTAATTTTCAACAATCATCATCATTTGTGTTCTAATTGATTTTTCCTTTAATCCACCAGCGTAAATTCATTAAAAAAAACCAAATTAATCCGCTTTATTATGAATTTTATACAAATTAAATCCCATTGTTCAACCAACACTGATCCTTTAATGATCCATTGTGCCCTTTTATAAATGTGAAAATTAGTATGGGATACTCGATAAATGAGTGGAAAAATTAAAACCATTTAGCAAATCCGTTCAATTTTACTCCAATGCTTTGTGTGTGTATGTATTGGTATGTGCGTTTGTGAATACTTTTTTTGCATTAATTGACACTTTCATAATTTGGATTATGATAATAAAGCAATCGTCGAGTTTTAAAATACTTTACCATACGTTCAACAAAAATGTAAATTCTAATTTGGTTATCCAATGCGAACCAAAACGTCAAAGGAATAACTGTAACTAACCTTGTCTAAGTAAATTTTTGTTAACTGAATAACCCTTTTTTAAGAGTTGATGTCCCTGCAAATTTAATTATCTAACTAACGACCTAAGACAATTAAGAGCTCACGAAAACACACAAAAAATGTATCTTTCCCTCAATTTAATAATATTACTTGTACTTGGGGGTGGAAATATATGAAATTGTTATTTCAGATAAGGATTAGTGTATGAGCTTGACACCTTAATCTTTTAACAGATCGGATAAAATTAACTAGAGAAGAATTGATTTCATTATCCGGAATACACTTTTAAGTACTTCAACTAAAACGTAAAAAATTCTTTCCGTTAAATTAAAATTATAAACTTAATCGTGATCCTTAGACCGAAGACGTCTTAGACCAAAGTGAACATAAATTGCATGAGAAACTATTATTTTTTGATTTATTTTGAAATTTTCATTTCAAAATTATAAACGATGAAAGTTTCCCAAATTATAAAAATTTTCTACTTACAGAAAAAATCAATATTTGCGAATGCTTCATTTACACAACAGATGAAACTTTTAAGAGACTCAGATTTGTTAAAAAGAAAATAAATTTGATTCTAGAAAATTAATATATTATTTAAATTGTAAAATCGATGAATTTACGAGAATATTAATAAGAATTATTTCACTTCGATTCATTTTTGATTTGGTCTACTTCTTTATTTTCGTGGAACTTTGCCTAAATTTATTATAACCTCCAAAGAAAATATTATTCATTGCAATTTGTTACTTTTTTTTATTCTTAATCAATCAAAAGTTTACTTCAATAAGATCAAAAAGCTTTTGATCCTTGAAATTTGTATTTTTTTTAAATTTACGATCTTTTTAATGTTGCTTTCAATTTTAAATTACCTTTGAGCTAAAAAAAGAAAAAGCCCCAATAGAAAAGAAAAATATCCTCTAATACATATCGTAACTGGATCTTATATATAGATTGAATGAATTTGATGATGGGAAAATTAAATCCTTCCTTCCGTCTTCATACAGGTGTTGACTCGTTGTTAATAGGATCGTTTGAAATGGATAAAAGTTTTCACATATTTTAAAGGAAGTTTACATTTTTTTTTTGTTATTAGAGAAAATGAGAACAACGGATCCGAATGAAATTGATTGAGGGCTAATTTATTTTTGAATAACATTCTTTAATTTATTTTCATACTTTAGTTTCTGCTTAACTCTCGTAAAGTATGGATGATGCGTGATAATTTGTGTTGGTTTTACAATGTCGTCTCGTCAATGAAACTTGGAATTGATTATCCCTATTGAGCAATTTTAATTAAAAAATTTAATCCATGTTATTTTTATAATATTAAAAATTCTAATATTTCCATATTTAAAATATTCATAGGATTTTTATTGGCGTCCTAACTCAAATTTTTTTTACCAAAAATAAAACATTGTAATTAATTTTGAAAGCAAATATTTTTCCATAATCAAAATTCTCAATATTTTGTGTCCGTTCTTAATTGAATTCTTCCAAATAAAAAACTTAACCAACTGTAAAAGTATTTTAATGTGAATACAAACTGATAAATATTTTTCAGCTCTACGATGTTGAATATTTTTCATTTTTTCCATTCTTATCAAAATATAATTCACGTTCATACCGTTGAAACTTATCTCTTCTCTATCTGTATATATTTCTTTAAATCGAATGTAAATATATAGAAAGTCAAACAGCTACAAGTTTATATTATGAACGAAGAAAGAAGTTAAGTAAACATAATATCGAACTTGCATAAAATTCCAAACTTTATGTAGACGAGAAAATATACAGAAGGATGAAGATTTCTTATCTTAAGAATTTCGAAAGGTAAAAGTCATGTCAGTGACAGAATTATATTCATTAATTTTTATTTAAATGAAATTTTAAGCATTTTCATTATTTTATTTACTTTTCTTTAACTAACAAATAATTTAATTTCATTCAAATTAATTCAATACTGGAAATGCCCATTGACAATTTTGTTGCAACATAAAATAGAAAATTAAATGTAAATCAAGTTTCTGTTGGTATAAAATATCGTTACATTGAAATTTTATGTCTCGTTAAAATATTTTTATACGATGCAAATAAAATCTATTCAAGATGTTCCTCTGCTTCTTAAACACATTTTTAGTTCAACTATGGATGTTCAACTTTTAATACCGAAATAATAAAATTCTAAAGGTTCAAATAAATATAATTGCAATAGTCGGTACTCATCTTTGTATCTAATTTGTCGTTGCATAACGAGAAATGAAGGAAACTGTCCCGAAAAAAAAAATTATAATTGGAGATGAAAACTTCTTCACATTTTTTTATTCCCTTGTTTTTAAGTGTACGATTAAACTTAAACGTTTTCATGAAAACAATAATTTTTGTATCGCAGGTAACTTTTTAAGAATAAAAGTTCTCCACTCACAAATAATAAAACTGACATATTCAGATGCTAACGATGATTGAGATTCTTTTCTTAAATTACAGTAAATGTCATATTGAATTGGTTATTTATAAGAAATAAAATGAAAAGCATATTATTATTTTGTCTCTCAATAAAAAAAAAAACAAAAAACTTGAATTATTTCCTTTTGAAATACAAATTATTTAACATAACTAATTCATTTTTTAATCCCTTTTCGTAGAAAATTTAAGCAAAAATATAAAATGTTTTCAGTAAACAAGAAAACGTGGATAAATAAATAATAAAATTTGATAAACAAAACATTAATCAAATTCAACTAATTAATAATCGTCTTGCTTAATTTATTTTGACTGGAATGTCCTTATTATTTAAATTAAATTACACTTGATTGCTCCACAAGAGCTTACAAAAATCGATGAATTGTTTCTCTTTCTGTGCTGCGACATTCATTCTATTTTAAGAAAATAACATATGAAAGAGCATTTTCCAGAAATTCATATGCATTAAACAGATTAAGCCTCTATACAAGGAACAAAACAGTACATTTTCTTCCTACGTTAACCAAAAATGTTATACAATACATTAGAGAATTAGAACAAATTCTTCAAATAATTTTATTGTCGATTTTTATGACCTTCGTATAAGAATTCGAAAATAATAGAATAAAGAAATATAAGTTTTATCAATGGAATGAGTTTATCAAGACATATTGTTATGTGTAAAGGCGTTTGAATAAAAGAGGAATGTCTTTGCAGTTGAATACGGGATTAATTGTTGATCCTTATTTATTCTTTTCTATTTTTAACCAATAACTAAAAATTTATTCATTGATGATTATTTCAATAACAATTCTTTTAATGATTATGACAAATACAGAAAGTTGATAATTCACTTTCTAACCCAAAAATAAAATTTTATGTGCAATAATATAAAGTTACTGAATTCCATTATAACTAACTAATTTAACAGTAATAATGTTAAGCTTATAAATATCAACATACTTATTTAAAAGGGATTCATATTTAAACCCATCTAAAGCTGTCCTTTTAAAATATGACACATTTAAGATAGGATTACGTATTCAAAATGTTTTTGCGTGAACTTCCCATAAAACAAACGCAAAATTCAATAGTGGCGATATCAATATTCATTCTATGTCATTAAATCCACATTATTCAGGCATTCTAAAGTTTTATTTATTTAAATTTGGATGTCCTTTTTTTATTGTGAGAGTATATTCCCACATAAATTCATTCTATTTTTAACCCAATATTCTTACATAGGACAAGAAAAAATCATATGTAAATTTAAATTCAGTTGAATTTAAGTTGAAAAATCCATCTATTTGGATCCATTGACATTGAATATATTTTCTGTACAACTTAAATTCGTAAAATGTTAAAAGCATAAATAATATTGATGGAGAAAAGAATTGGAAGGATGAGAATAAAGGATAAATGGAAGAATTTATTTGGATGCTGGGTTTAAATTTATGACGTCTTTATTATATTTTTGAAAATGATTTTTTTGTCATTTTTAGGTTTGTGAAATTCCTTTATTTACGTAACTTTTGTTAATTGCACCTTTTTGTAATCCTAATATGTGCGATGTGTGATCTGACCACGACTGACAACAAAATAAAACAATCAACTCATACAACAATAAATCATCTAATATTGAACAAAAACACCACAAAATTGTTCTTCATTTTTAATATGAATGACTGTCCATGACATTTTAATTAATTAATACAATTCAGTTGTGTCATTTCCGTCATCATATTTATCTACTTTGCCCAAATACACAATACACAATATTTTAAGCAAAAAACAATCATCCTATTATTCCACATATGTTTGTCAACCCACAAAATAAAAGAAATTATTCAGCCCCATTCTTTGTTTACAACCTTCAACAAACTGACGCTTTTAGTTTTTTGAATATGTCCCTTTTCACTAAAGCAGATGATGATAATGATGATGATGATGATAATGTAACAAGAATATCAAAGAAAAAAACGATAAAAAAGATTGTTGTCTCCACAAATGTCTTTAGGAGTGACTCTGACGCTCATACAATGTTAAATTGTTTTAAATCCTTGAAATAAAAGAATGGGGGAATTAAGGTATCTGTATATTGTTTGTTTTTGTTTTTTCTAATCCCCAAATATTAAACATATACATCATGTATACGTATTTGGTAAATGAAAGGGATATGCACATTCCATAAGTACCAAACATCTTAACTTCTCAAGGATATGTTTATCGTACAATATGTTTGCTTATTCAGTTTCGATTTTCCACAATTTATTTTATTTTTCCATAATTTTTTTTCGTTTTGAATTTTCACACGAATTGAATGTTTTGCAAGAAAAGAAATCTGTTTTTCCAATGCGGTTCTTCTAAGTATTTATGGAAATCGAAAAAGGTTTAACTCAGTGAAATTGAATATTTCAGAACACACTTTCTCCTTATCACATTTTTTATGAAGTTCAATTTTGGAATGAGAAAAAAAATCGTTGTGTGACACTGGAATGTAGTAAGTCCATTCAAATAAATTGTCTGTCTAGTCTAGACATTGATTTTATGGGAATAGGTAGAAAGTCTTCTATCACGTAGAAAGTGTTAATATCAAAATGATAAGAATCATTGATATAAAATGGAATCCATAAATTTCATAGATTACGAACACAGATCAAACTTTAACCGGAAACTAAATAAACCCGTTTGGATTTTAACGAAGAAAAAACTTGTTCTTTATGCAATTAATTTATTGACGTTGCGTTGCAAGTAAATTCACTCTTTTTGTTATTTTATCTCAAGAAATTTTCAATGTAAGCTTTAAAATGTCGATCACTCTTTTCTCTCTAACACAGTTTTTTAGTCCAATTGTGTTCCTCTCTATACTTAGTTTGGTAATCTTAAGCATTAAATATTGACAATATTATTAAAAGATAAAACTTAATTCTCTAACGAAACAATCAAGCAACTCAAATATAAACTTTAATTCCGACAATTTAACGAATAAAGATATTTTAATCAATTTTTTAATAAACTTTTATCAAAAGGTGTTTTAGCAATAAAAATAATAATTTCCAATCTAATCAATTTCAATCGAAATTTATTCATAGAATAAATATTAATTTATTGAACTAAACTAAATTTAGAAGTAATAATGTATGATGATTTAGCATGAATTCTGTGGTTAAAATTTATGAATTCTCACAACAAGCAATCATCAAACCAATAATATTCATTGGATCATTAAACAAACGTGAATATTTAAGAAAAAGAAAAAGTAAAAAATAAAATAAATATTGAGTTAAAAAAATTACATTGGAGTTTATTAATTGAAAGTTTTATTAAACTGTATCAGTGAATTTCGATTAATTCAAAGGTATGACAAATCCGATTTTTTGGTTGAGAAAGTAAAAAACTTTAAAAGAAATAATGAAATGAGTCAATCCAAATTCTTACAATATTGTGTCAAAATTAAATCTTGTTATAATCACACTGTGAGGTGGTAATCCCTTTTCATTAAACAAAATTATAGACGTGCAAAGTACTTCAAAACATCAAAGCAAATATATTAGGAGCAGAGTTAGGTTCTAAAATTAAGGTTATTAATTTAATTCAACAAAAAGGATAATTTCCATGAAAACCAGAATTTATATTTAAACAGCAACAAAAAGAATGCCAATAGTTTATGAAATTTTGGAATTTGTGTTATTTGATTCAATGATCTGGGCAAGAGTTTTGAGAAAAGTTTAACTGAAATACTTTTGCTCCCAAATGACAGAATAATATAATTAACTTATATTGCTAAACATAATGATCCATCATCATAGTAGTAAAATTGGATTGTTACAAAGTTAGAACGTCTTGATTTACGACTTTGAATTTCAAACACGAATAAGCGTAATTCAAAATAAAATTCAATGAAAATGAAATAAATATTATTAATATTTTGTTGAAAATGAGTGACTGATTATATGTAAGTATGTGTGAGTGATTTTCTATTATTATAAGTGAGATTAACCTTGGATGATTGAAAGTTCAGGGTGGAGTCCATATTAAATTTCAACAAATTAACTGAAAAACGCTAATGCGTAATTTTTATTGTAAATTATTTGGATAAATAAATACAAATAATAATGTCAATAAATATACAATGGGTGCGCTTATCACCTACGCACTTACCCATTCTTTTGCACTCATCCTAATTATTCTAAAAAAAAAGGATTGTATTTTTTTTTCGCTTACGTAATTGAATGAAATTAATGCTCTTTCGATAAAACAGAACATTGCAAAAACGTGTGTGGATGATTTTAAAAAATTAACTGTAAAATTAAATTACAAATTTTCCAACTGTTCATCACGTGAGATGACTTACAATGTAAACATTCTTTATGAAAATATATAATACACAAAACACATCTAAGGAAAATATTTACATTAAGAACCAGCTAAAAAAATCAATCACGGAATAAATTCATGCATTCGATGACCATTTTTTGAAAGAAATCTGCAAATAGAATTTTATATCCATGCACTTAGGAACTATCCTTTGATTCTCTGAAAGCTTTATACTGCATAATGGAATATTTTGTTATGGAAATTGTCACTTTAACACTAATTTTTTTCTCAGAAAGCTTTAATGGAAGAAAATACAAGAGACACGGAAATACTAACATCAGCGATGCACAAGGGAAATTGTTTGTGCAATTAATTTATTGACGTAGAAACAGTGAGTCCCTAGATCGTTTCAATAACTTCATTATCAGTCGCTTACGTTAAAAGATTTGTGTAAAAATCTGTATGTCGTTGATGAAAATAGAATTCCAGTGAAATAAAATATTAACGTATTTTTTCAACAAACATAAATCAAACGAATAAATCAAAAAACATTATTTCTTCGTTTATTAGTTTATTATTGACAACTAATTAAAATTCACCAAAATTTCCTCAGACATTCTATTTTAGTCTTCTGTCAACAAACAGATTATTGCTTAATTTCAATTGAATTTACATAAGTTGTTTTGTTCTATTGCTTTAAGAAAAACTTCATACTTAAGACATTCATAAATTTATTTTGAAAACAAACAAATCTTTATTCTTTCATCATCTTCACATTTTTAATGTTCAACAAACGAATAAAAAATGTAACACAAACACATGAGAATAAACTCAAATGAGAAGAGTGAAAGAACAACAACAAAAATAATCTTTTGAGATAAAAAATAATGACTGTAATGGTAGAAGATGAATTGAACAAGAAGCAGTAGGAACAATTTTGTAATCAATAAAAGGATTTGCGTTATCATAGTTTTATCCGTGTAAGTTGAATGCGGGTATTGGAGTGGCGGTGTGAAACTGACGTATTTTATCCTCTATGTAGGCAAACAATTGTTAACCAAACAATTCCTGTTCAATTGATATCGATTTCAATTTATGTAAATTTAATTAATAATCAAAATCATTGTTGTCATTGTTTTCATTTATTTAATTTAAAATTTAAATAATTAAAAAGAAGCGCCCGACTCAAATTTAAACAAAATATTCAATTATTCAATTACAGCATTCAAAATATTAAAACAATGCAAAGTTCAATTCCAACACCTGCCCTCTATAAATTTAAAAACTGAATCTAAGGAACAAAAAAGTTCACAATTCAGCTCTGTCAATTCTTGCAGAAAGAATGATTTAAGAAAAAATACTGATTGTTAGTTTCTTCCATTAAAAATAATATTTATTCATAATTTCCGTTTTTGCGTATTTTTTGAATTATTTAAACGTTTAACCTTAATCAACATACCGTCATCATTCTCATCATTAACATCATCTTCATTATCTTAATTGAATTAATTAAATTTTAATGGAACGTTGTTTTTTTTTTCAAATGAGTTTGTCTTAAAAATTGTCTTTTATCTTTTTAAATGAAAAAAAAAAAAACTTATTCTCGGTTTTTGTTTATTTTTCTATTTTTTTCTTTTGGATTTCAACAAAATATTTAACAAATAGCTGTCACTTGAAGGAAGAACATTGTTTCCTGCCTACAGTAACGTTAAATTCTTCAATATTCAAAATGTCGCTCCTAAAATTTTATGCAACATTTACCAAGAGAATTTACAACTAAGACAATTTTATTCACGTATAGAATTTTCATGTGAAAATTTTCAGAAATTAATTTTATTACAGAAAAGTGCAATCCATAATCTAATTTAATATTACGATCAGGGATTTGTGGTTTAAAACTTATAAGATTCTTCCATTGAACAGGGGAATAAATGGAAAATAGAATAATCTCTTCAGAATCGTTGATGTTGAAAATAATTTACTATATTTCCATTATATTATAGTTTATGTTCATTAAAATTAAGAAGTTAAGCTTAGTTATTTAAACTGGATGCAAATAAATGAGATTAAATATTAATTGGTTGCTTAAAATTGTTCAATTTTACTTTGATAAAAGAGATAGAAATTGTTTTATTTATGTTCACTATGTAGGTGCGATGTATAAAAATAATATCTATTATAAATCTGTACATAATTATAAGCAATTACAATTTAATGCTTTAATAATTTATAAAGTTAATTATAATACAAATATTTTTTTATCAAAGTCGATGGAATATTTTTTTATTTATTTATTTTTGTAAAATCATTAAATATAAAATTGTTTAAGAACTTAAAACCTTCACTTTCGTAGCACTTATACTGTGTCTGACTGAATAAAATGATGACGCACCAGAAATAAAAATAAAACAAGAATTTGTACGAAATAAAAGAAAGAATTAAAAAAAAAATTAAAACTCGGTTAAATCAATGTGCACGGTTAACCGTTTAAAAGATAACTGAAGATGATATTTTTCGATCCTCTTGAATTGTATGTGGTTTTGAAAAAAAAAAATAAAATAATAAATACATAACACATAAAGCACTGTTTGTTGAAAATTAATGCGCAATCGCGATCAAAATAAAATCTTATATTTTCTTTTTTCATTCTCTCTCTTTATTACAGTAAATCTCTGGGTGAATTTCAACAAAAAAAAAAAGAACAAACAAAAACTGATATTGTTGTTTTCACATCAAGTAAAAGAAAAAACAACGACGCACAGTTTGTTTTTCTGTTTTATCAATTTTCTATTTTGCTTTAGTAGTAAATAGAAAAGTCCATGCATGACGTATTTATTTGAAAAACAAAACAATTTTTGCTTAAGTTTTCTGATAAAATTATGTCAGTTTCTTACATTAGAATTTTAACCGGATACACAGTTCAGTAGAAATATATTCATTGTTACTTTTTTTTTATCAATCAACATGATTTTTGAATCAAATAATTGTCAGCATTTTCCAATAATCAAAAAAAAATAATTAAATTGTGTGCAAAAAAAGAAATTACTAAAAAAAATAATTGTAGCGAATAAATAATTCTAATTAATTTTTATAAACCAATTATTTATATTTTATTCCAATATACAAAATTCGTCATATATATTTTTTTATAATTTTCCAATTGATATCACAAAAAAAAATATAACAATTCAAATTGTTTAAATTGGGTTTTTAAAATAAATTTTATCAACATTTTTTTAATCTCTGCGAACTTAATTTGTTTATTTATTCTAGCAGAAAAATAATAACTTTATTTTTTGTTATACTGATATTTTTTAAAATAATTTTTTACTCTGGGATTTTAACTGAAAAAAATTTCCCTCCAATTAAATACGTAAAATAAAATTTCCGCATTGATTCAAAATTTGCTACAATATTTGTTTTTGTTTTGAACTTCTATTGGCAGTAAAAATATTTTAAATTCAATTAAACAAAAATTTGTATGGAAAGCCCGCATTAATTTACTAAAAAGAAAAATGCATACAACCAGTTTTTTTTAATGTAATTGTTAATCAAGAGAATAATAGATTAAATCATCGCTTGCAGATATTTTCTTAATTTTATTAATGGATTAATAATTGATTTAATTACTTTAGTTACAATTTCCTAAAAATTAAAAGGATGGACCAATTTCACTGTTTTTATTGTAGTTTAAATTTTGATTCAAGAATCAGTCCACAACTAATTTCTGTGATAATAATTTGTGATAAATAATTTGTTTATAATTTTTTTATAATTCATGGCAGTGTAATTATTGACAACTTAACAAAAGATTTTTCAATGAACATTGTCGTATAAATATAAACATTTATAATCAACATCATTACAAAACTTATTCTAAATCCAATGACTGATGATGACTACAATTGATATTAATTTAAAAAGCATTAAAATTAAAAAAATAAACGTGTACACTGCAGAGCTGTAGTTTATTCAATCTGAGTCAATTGTTTTGATTTTTCTGTCCATTACTTGAATTGATGCAAGATTGAATTAACAAAAAATTGTATCTTAAAATGAAATAAATGAGAGGAAATTCTTGAATCTTTGTTAAAAATAATTATACCCAGCTCTGTTTTGTGTGATCAAAAATAAAATAATAGAATTAATAATTTATTAAGAGTCAAAAATGTTCAATTGTACGAGCATGACCTATCTTAAAAGATACATTTTTTTTATTGTATAATTTTTTTTTTCATTCATGCTTTTTAGATAATTTTACTCCAACTGTAAAATGTATAAGAAAATAGCGTGAGAAAGAGAGTGGGAGAGAGAGAGAGAGAATAATAGCTCAGAACTGTGCTCCATAATTGTATTTTTCTTTGTAACTTTTTTTTTCTTTCGTAATCAAAACACTTTACGTTTGTAAGAGAGAATGAAGGGGAAACTGAATAAAAAAAAAAGCAGAGAAAATTGTTGGAAAATTCTGATAAATCTCGATCGCGATTGCGCAATAATTTATGTTCTACTATTTATTATAAGTTTTTTTATTTAACATTTTTTACGAAATGGAAACATTTGAAGAGGATCGAAATATCATCATCAGTTGTCTTTTAAACGGTTAACCGTGCACATCGATTCAAATCAAAACAAAACAAAAATAGTAGAGTGTGATTTTTTGTTGTTTTGTATTCACCTATAAACTAGTTAATTTTTTTTTAACAAAAATTAACAAATTTTATATTTTTCTGTTACTCTTTTTGAACTTACTTGTTATTGTTACTATTAGTGTTATTGCTACACTGTGTGCGATATCAAAATAGTGATTAGTGCGTGAGTTAAAAAAAAAAAACCAAAAAACATAAAGGTGCTTCATGTATATTACTTTCTATTTTAATTTTCAACTTTACAGTCTGTTTTGTGTTCTATTTCTATGTATTTTTTTTTTGTTCTTTCATTTATTTAAATAATGATTTTTTAATTTAAAAAATAAACATTAATTTTTGTTCTTGTTATCACAAAGTTAATTCAGAAACTGTGTCTGTGTGTTAAAGAGTGAGTGAGTGATTTTGTGTTTTTTTTTTCTGTTGTTTTTATGGGATATTCATTAATATTAATCGGGAAATTTTTATTTTTGGAAATAAAAAAGAAAAAATGTAATAAGAAAATAAACAACAACAAAAAGATAAATAAAAATAAAAATATATTCCCGTCGGTAGGATCATTAATTTTATGGAATAGAAACAAGGGGATGGATGGTTGATTAAACTTTAACATAAAACAACAACTAAAGGTAATAAAGGTAACAAAATAAATGAACAAGAATAAATTTTCGTATTTCGATTTCTTATCTTATGTATATAGAAAATTCAACCTTTATTCGTGAAAAGTCGATTCTTTAGGGGTGGAGAGAAGCAATCAAACATTATTAATTCTTTTGTTTTTGGTCTTCATTCTTTTCCGTTTTACAACACCTTGAATATATTTTCTTGATAACAAAATTATTTTCGTATTCAATACAGAACAAAGGTCAAGTAATTTTGAACATTTATGCAAACATCTTGGCAAGAGATTCAAAAATTTTTTCGTTTTATTTGCAAAAAAAAACAAATAAAATAAAACTTGTTGTCAAATTTTAAAATTAAAAAAAAAATTGTGTGGTTTGTTTGGTGTTTGTGTGTCGGACATGTGAAGTCGTTATTTTTATTTCATACTTAAATTTCGTGTGTAAATTAGTCATTTGTTTACTAGGTCTGTGAAAATTATTTTAATTTATTATTTTTCAAAAGACAAAAACAAGAAAATCAAGTTAATGTTTTTAATAGAAAAATAAAGAAATAAATTAAATTAAATTAAAAAAAAAATATAAGGAAATGACATTAATTCAATAAATCAAGTAAGCACACAATTTTGTATATTCATTTTCTTATTTTATTTTCATTATTTAAGAAAATTGCTTTTTTATTAAGAAAAAATAACTAAAGAGACTTTGTGCGTTTGTCACAAACAGCGAAAATGCCAGCAGCTAATTTAGATTAAAATCTTACGTTGTTGCTTAAGGATTGTTTTCTTCATCTCTCTTCTTATCTACTTAGCTTCTTTTTTTTTTTCGTCTTTCATTTCACTTTACTTAAGTTATTGAAGGAAGAAATTGTTATGATAAAATAAGTCCCTGAGGACGACTCAATCGGTGACGTCTTGAATATTGAAAAATTTAGAAAAAAAATAAATTGAATTTTTTTTTTAAAAGAATTATAAAATTAAATGTTATTAGGCATAGCAAACAATTGTTGATCTTTCTCTAAGCGACAGCGATTTGTTAAAAATTTTGTAGAAATCCAAATGAAAAAATAGAAAAATAATTAAAAATCGAAATTAAGTTTCTTTTTTCATTAAAAAAGATAAAAGAAAATTTTTAAGACAAACTCAATTCTTTTGAAAAAAAAAAACAACGTTCCATTAAAATTTAATTAATTCAATTAAGATGATGAAGATGATGATAATGATGACGATGATGATTGAGGTTAAACGTTTAAATAATTCAAACAATACGCAAATGAATTTCTTTCAATTCAAACGGAAATTATGAATAAATATTATTTTTAATGGAAGAAACTAACAATCAGTATTTTTTCTTAAATCATTTTTTCTGCAAGAATTGACAGAGCTGAATTGTGAACTTTTTTCTACTAAGATTCAGTTTTTAAATTTATAGAGGGCAGGTGTTGGAATTGAACTTGGTATTGTGTTAATATTTTGAATGCTGTAATTGAATAATTGAATATTTTGTTTAAATTTGAGTCGGGCGCTTATTTTTAATTATTTAAATTTTAAATTAAATAAATGAAAACAATGACAACAATGATTTTGATTATTAATTAAATTTACATAAATTGAAATCGATATCAATTGAACAGGAATTGTTTGGTTAACAATTGTTTGCCTACATAGAGGATAAAATACGTCAGTTTCACACCGCCACTCCAATACCCGCATTCAACTTACACGGATAAAACTATGATAACGCAAATCCTTTTATTGATTACAAAATTGTTCCTACTGCTTCTTGTTCAATTCATCTTCTACCATTACAGTCATTTTTTTTATCTCAAAAGATTATTTTTGTTGTTGTTCTTTCACTCTTCTCATTTGAGTTTATTCTCATGTGTTTGTGTTACATTTTTTATTCGTTTGTTGAACATTAAAAATCTGAAGATGATGAAAGAATAAAGATTTGTTTGTTTTCAAAATAAATTTATGAATGTCTTAAGTATGAAGTTTTTCTTAAAGCAATAGAACAAAACAACTTATGTAAATTCAATTGAAATTAAGCTATAATCTGTTTGTTGACAGAAGACTAAAATAGAATGTCTGAAGAAATTTTGGTGAATTTTAATTAGTTGTCAATAATAAACTAATAAACGAAGAAATAATTTTTTTTGATTTATTCGTTTGATTTATGTTTGTTGAAAAAATACGTTAATATTTTATTTCACTGGAATTCTATTTTCAATCAACGACATTCAGATTTTGACACATTTCTTTTAACGTAAGCGACTGATAATGAGGTTAATGAAACGATCTGGGGACTCACTGTTTTTACGTCAATAAATTAATTGCACATCACAATTTCCATTATGCATCGCTGATGTTAGTATTTCCGTGTCTCTTGTATTTTCTTCTTTTAAAGCTTTCTGAGAAGAAAATTATTGTTAAAGTGACAGTTTACATAACAAAATATTCCATTATGCAGTATAAAGCTTTCAGAGAATCAAAGAATAGTTCCTAAGTGCATGGATGCAAAATTCTGTTTGCAGTTTTTCTTTCTAAAAATGGCCATGGCATATTCCAAAAGAACCATCGTTCACTATCGTCTAATTCTGTAGAAACGTTTTTCATATGAATGTCATTAATGTGAATAATTATCATATCTTGTACCTACCTTGACATTGGGTATTTTATTCCGTGATTGATTTTTTTAGCTGGTTCTTAATGTAAATATTTTCCTTAGATGTGTTTTGTGTATTATATATTTTCATAAAGAATGTTTACATTGAAAGTCATCTCACGTGATGAACAGTTGGAAAATTTGTAATTTAATTTTACAGTTAATTTTTTAAAATCATCCACACACGTTTTTGCAATGTTCTGTTTTATCGAAAGAGCTTTAATTTCATTCAATTACGTAAGCGAAAAAAAAATACAATCCTTTTTTTTAGAATAATTAGGATGAGTGCAAAAGAATGGGTAAGTGCGTGGGTGATAAGCGCACCCATTGTATATTTATTGACATTATTATTTGTATTTATTTATCCAAATAATTTACAATAAAAAATACGCATTAGCGTTTTTCAGTTAATTTGTTGAAATTTAATATGGACTCCACCCTGAACTTTCAATCATCCAAGGTTAATCTCACTTATAATAATAGAAAATCACTCACACATACTTACATATAATCAGTCACTCATTTGCAACAAAATATTAATAATATTTATTTCATTTTCATTGAATTTTATTTTGAATTACGCTTATTCGTGTTTGAAATTCAAAGTCGTAAATCAAGACGTTCTAACTTTGTAACAATCCAACTACTATGATGATGGATCATTATGTTTAGCAATATAAGTTAATTATATTATTCTGTCATTTGGGAGCAAAAGTATTTCAGTTAAACTTTTCTCAAAACTCTTGCCCAGATCATTGAGTCAAATAACACAAATTCCAAAATTTCATAAACTATTGGCATTCTTTTTGTTGCTGTTTAAATATAATTTCTGGTTTTCATGGAAATTATCCTTTTTGTTGAATTAAATTAATAACCTTAATTTTAGAACCTAACTCTGCTCCTAATATATTTGCTTTGATGTTTTGAAGTACTTTGCACGTCTATAATTTTGTTTAATGAAAAGGGATTACCACCTCACAGTGTGATTATAACAAGATTTAATTTTGACACAATATTGTAAGAATTTGGATTGACTCATTTCATTATTTCTTTTAAATTTTTTTTCTTTCTCATATCTTCAACCAAAAAATCGGATTTGTCATACCTTTGAATTAATCGAAATTCACTGATACATTTTAATAAAACTTTCAATTAATAAACTCCAATGTAATTTTTTTTACCTCAATATTTATTTTATTTTTTACTTTTTCTTTTTCTTAAAAATTCACGTTTGTTTAATGATCCAATGAATATTATTGGTTTGATGATTGCTTGTTGTGGGAATTCATAAATTTTAACCACAGAATTCATGCTAAATCATCATACATTATTACTTCTAAATTTAGTTTAGTTCAATAAATAAATATTTATTCTATGAATAAATTTCGATTGAAATTGATTAGATTGGAAATTATTATTTTTATTGCTAAAACACCTTTTGATAAAAGTTTATTAAAAAATTGATTAAAATATCTTTATTCGTTAAATTGTTGGAATTAAAGTTTATATTTGAGTTGCTTGATTGTTTCGTTAGAGAATTAAGTTTTATCTTTTAATAATATTGTCAATATTTACAATAACTAATTAATGCTGCTACATAAGATTACCAAAGTAAGTATTGTATTTAGAAGAAATCAATTAAAGATTCTGTTGAAAGAATATTCTCGTTAATATTTTTACAGATTTTTGATTTTAATTAAGAAATGATTCATTGATAAAATAATTAACAGAAACAAAGAAAATCTGGAATTCTGTTTATTAATATTTTTTGTTGTTGTTGTTGGATCAAAAATAATAAAGTTTTTCTATGAATAGAAATGTTCAAACAAATGAAATCAATTTCAATTAAATTTCATATTCTGAAAAAATAATAATTATCCACATTAAGTTTTTTCATTGTTTGGTATCAGCACAAAAGTTCAATGGTTGTTACAAATGTTTATTTTTATACAAAAAAGAGCAAAATCAAAAGAATAGGAAACGTGCCTTGTCCAAAATAACAATAAATTAATAAGAACAAAAATTAATACAAAAGTCAAGTATTTGTCTCTGATATAAAATTCATTGATTTATTGTTCATAAATCTTTATATTTCCGCAATAAAACATGTCAAAAATCATTTCATTTGAAGTTTTCTCTTCCTAACAAAGAAATTTCTAAAAAAAAAAAAAAGAAGAGATTCTAAATTTGAAATTCATAAAAAATTCATCTACTCTCACAGGAACAGTGAAAACATTATTAAAAGTTCACTTTTTTTAAATCTGTCCTTTTGTGTACACATTTTTACTTTTATATAGGAAACGAGACTTGTTGAGGGGTGGTAAACATAAATAAATAAATATATTTTAAATAAATAAACTGGGATTGGATAGAAAGTGTAAACGACGTTATAAAAAAAAACTCACAATGAAAATATCTTGAGTGAAAATAACAAAACTCTATTCAATAAATTGTAGACAAAAAGTTTTTTCTTCGTTAAAATCCAAACGGGTTTATTTAGTTTCCGGTTAAAGTTTGATCTGTGTTCGTAATCTGTGTAATTTATGGATTCTATTTTATATCAATGATTCTTATTATTTTGATATTAACACTTTCTACGTGATAGAAGACTTTCTACCTATTCCCATAAAATCAATGTCTAGACTAGACAGACGATTTATTTGAATGGACTTATAACACTGAACTGTCGCCCTGGGATTATTTTTCTCATTCCAAAATGAAATTTGATAAAAAAATATGATAAGAAAAGGGGACAGCATTTTCTGAAATATTGAATTTCTCTGAGTTAAATTTTTCTTACCTTTATCGTTTTCCATAAATATTACGAAGAACCGCATTGGAAAAACAGATTTTGTTGCTTGTAAAAAATTCTTTTCGTGTGAAAAGTCAAATGTAAGAAAAATAATGAAAAAAGGATAAATCGTTGAAAATCGAAATTGAATAAACAAGCTTATTGTATGGGAAACATATCCTTGAGAAGTTAAGATGTTTGGTACTTAAGGAATGTGAATATCCCTTTCATTTGCCAAATACGTATACATGTTGTATATGTATAATCTGTACGAGGGGTAAGAAAGAACAAACACAAACAATATATAGATATCATTATTCTCTCATCCTTTTATTTCAAGGATTTGAAACACTTAACCATTGTATGAGCGTCAGAGTCCCTCCTAAAGGCATTTGTGGAGACAAAAATCTTTCTTTATCTTTTTTCTCATTGATATTCTTTTTACATTATCATCATTATCATCATCATCTGGTTTAGTGAATAGGAAAAAAAATTCAGTAAACTAAAAGCGTCAGATTGTTGAAGAATGGGGCTTGGATATTGGGCTGAATAATTCTTTCTTTCTTTTCTTTTTGTGGGTTGACAAACATATGTGAAAAAATCGGATGATTGTTTTTTGCCTAAAATATTGTGTATTGTGTATTTGGGCAAAGTAGATAAATATGATGACGGAAATGACACATCTGAATTGTATTAATTAATTAAAATGTCATGGACAGTCATTCATATTGAAAATGAAGAACAATTTTGTGGTGTTTTGGTTCAATATTAGATGATTTATTGTTGTATTAGTTGATTGTTTTATTTTGTTGTCAGTCGTGTAATCAACTAGTGGTCAGATCACATATCGCACATATTGGGATTACAAAAAGGTGCAATTAACAAAAGTTACGTAAATAAAGGAATTTCAAAAACCCAAAAATGACTAAAAAAACATTTTCAAAAATATAATAAAGACGTCATAAATTTAAACCCAGCATCCAAATAAATTCTTCCATTTATCCTTTATTCTCATCCTTCCAATTCTTTTCTCCATCAATATTATTTATGCTTTTAACATTTTACGAATTTAAGTTGTACAGAAAATATATTCAATGTCAATGGATCCAAATAGATGGATTTTTCAACTTAAATTCAACTGAATGTAAATTTACATATGATTTTTTCTCAACCTTTGTTAGAATATTGTGCTAAAAATAGAATGAATTTATGTGGGAATTTCTTCTCACAATAATAAAAAGGACATCCAAATTTAAATAAATAAAAGTTTAAAATGACTGAATAAATGTGGATTTAATGACATAAAATGAATATCGATATCGCCACTATTGAATTTTGCGTTTGTTTTATGGTAAGTTCACGCAAAAACATTTTGAATACGTAATCCTATCTTACGTGTGTCATATTTTAAAAGGACAGCTTTAGATGGGTTTAAATATGAATCCCTTTTAAATAAGTATGTTGATATTTATAAGCTTAACATTATTACTGTTAAATTAGTTAGTTATAATGGAATTCAGTAACTTTATATTATTGCACCTAAAATTATATTTTTGGGTTTGAAAGTGAATTATCAACTTTCTGTATTCGTCATAATCAATAAAAGAATTGTTATTGAAATAATCATCAATGAAGAAATTAATAGCTACTTGTTAAAAATAGAAAAGAATAAATAAGGATCAACAATAAATCCCGTATTCAACTGCAAAGAAATTCCTCTTTTATTCAAACGCCTTTACACATAACAATATGTCTTGATAAACTCATTCCATTGACAAAACTTATATTTCTTTATTTTATTATTTTCGAATTCTTATACGAAGGTCATAAAAATCGACAATAAAATTATTTGAAGAATTTGTTCTAATTCTCTAATGTATTGTATAACATTTTTGGTTAACGTAGGAATAAAATGTACTGTTTTGTTCCTTGTATAGAGGCATAATCCGTTTAATGCATAAAATAGAATGAATGTGGCAGCACAGAAAGAAAAACAATTCATCGATTTTTGTAAGCTCTTGTGGAGCAATCAAGTGTAATTTAATTTAAATAATAAGGACATTCCAGTCAAAATAAATTAAGCAAGACGATTATTAATTAGTTGAATTTGATTAATGTTTTGTTTATCAAATTTTATTATTTATTTATCCACGTTTTCTTGTTTACTGAAAACATTTTATATTTTTGCTTAAATTTTCTACGAAAAGGGATTAAAAAATGAATTAGTTATGTTTAATAATTTGTGTTTCAAAAGGAAATAATTCAAGCTTTTTGCTTTTTTTATAGAGAGACAAAATAATAATATGCTTTTCATTTTATTTCTTATAAACAACCAATTCAATATGAAATTTACTAAAATTTAAGAATAGAATCTCAATCATCGTTAGCATCTGATTATGTCAGTTTTATTCCTTGTGAGTGGAGAACTTTTATTCTTAAAAAGTTACCTGCGATACAAAAATTATTGTTTTCATGAAAACGTTTAAGTTTAATCGTACACTTAAAAACAAGGGAATAAAAAAATGTGAAGAAGTTTTCATCTCCAATTATAATTTTTTTTTTCGGGACAGTTTCCTTCATTTCTCGTTATGCAACGACAAATTAGATACAAAGATGAGTACCGACTATTGCAATTATATTTATTTGAACCTTTAGAATTTTAATATTTCAGTATTAAAAGTTGAACATCCATAGTTGAACTAAAAATGTGTTTAAGAAGCAGAGGAACATCTTGAATAGATTTTATTTGCATCGTATAAAAATATTTTAACGAGACATAAAATTTCAATGTAACGATATTTTATACCAACAGAAACTTGATTTACATTTAATTTTCTATTTTATGTTGCAACAAAATTGTCAATGGGCATTTCCAGTATTGAATTAATTTGAATGAAATTAAATTATTTGTTAGTTAACGAAAAGTAAATAAGATAATGAAAATGCTTAAAATTTCATTTAAATAAAATTTAATGAATATAATTCTGTCACTAAAATGACTTTTACCTTTCGAAATTCTTAAGATAAGAAATCTTCATCCTTCTGTATATTTTCTCGTCTACATAAAGTTTGGAAATTTATGCAAGTTCGATATTATGTTTACTTAACTTCTTTCTTCGTTCATAATATAAACTTGTAGCTGTTTGACTTTCTATATATTTACATTCGATTTAAAGAAATATATACAGATAGAGAAGAGATAAGTTTCAACGGTATGAACGTGAATTATATTTTGATAAGAATGGAAAAAATGAAAAATATTCAACATCGTAGAGCTGAAAAATATTTATCATTTTGTATTCACATTAAAATACTTTTACAGTTGGTTAAGTTTTTTATTTGGAAGAATTCAATTAAGAACGGACACAAAATATTGAGAATTTTGATTATGGAAAAATATTTGCTTTCCTATGAAAATCCTATGAATGTTTTAAATGTGGAAATATTAGAATTTTTAATATTATAAAAATAACATGGATTAAATTTTTTAATTAAAATGGCTCAATAGGGATAATCAATTCCAAGTTTCATTGACGAGACGACATTGTAAAACCCACACAAATTATCACGCATCATCGATACGTTACGAGAGTTAAATAGAAACTAAAGTATGAAAATAAAATAAAGAATGTTATTCAAAAATAAATTAGCCCTCAATCAATTTCATTCGGATCCGTTGTTCTCATTTTCTCTAATAACAGTAAAAAAATGTAAACTTCCTTTAAAATATGTGAAAACTTTTATCCATTTCAAACGATCCTATTAACAACGAGTCAACACCTGTATGAAGACGGAAGGAAGGATTTAATTTTCCCATCATCAAATTCATTCAATCAATATATAAGATCCAGTTACGATATGTATTAGAGGATATTTTTCTTTTCTATTGGGGCTTTTTCTTTTTTTAGCTCAAAGGTAATTTAAAATTGAAAGCAACATTAAAAAGATCGTAAATTTAAAAAAAATACAAATTTCAAGGATCAAAAGCTTTTTGATCTTATTGAAGTAAACTTTTGATTGATTAAGAATAAAAAAAAGTAACAAATTGCAAGGAATAATATTTTCTTTTGAGGTTATAATAAATTTAGGCAAAGTTCCACGAAATTAAAGAAGTAGACCAAATCAAAAATGAATCGAAGTGAAATAATTCTTATTAATATTCTCGTAAATTTAATCGATTTTACAATTTAAATAAAATATTAATTTTCTGGAATCAAATTTATTTTCTTTTTAACAAATCTGAGTCTCTTAAAAGTTTCATCTGTTGTGTAAATGAAGCATTCGCAAATATTGATTTTTTCTGTAAGTAGAAAATTTTTATTATTTTGGAAACTTTCATCGTTTATAATTTTGAAATGAAAATTTCAAAATAAATCAAAAAATAATAGTTTCTCATGCAATTTATGTTCACTTTGGTCTAAGACGTCTTCGGTCTAAGGATCACGATTAAGTTTATAATTTTAATTTAACGGAAAGAGTTTTTTACGTTTTAGTTGAAGTACTTAAAAGTGTATTCCGGATAATGAAATCAATTCTTCTCTAGTTAATTTTATCCGATCTGTTAAAAGATTAAGGTGTCAAGCTCATACACTAATCCTTATCTGAAATAACAATTTCATATATTTCCACCCCCAAGTACAAGTAATATTATTAAATTGAGGGAAAGAAACATTTTTTGTGTGTTTTCGTGAGCTCTTAATTGTCTTAGGTCGTTAGTTAGATAATTAAATTTGCAGGGACATCAACTCTTAAAATAGGGTTATTCAGTTAACAAAAATTTACTTAGACAAGGTTAGTTACAGTTATTCCTTTGACGTTTTTGTTCGCATTGGATAACCAAATTAGAATTTACATTTTTGTTGAACGTATGGTAAAGTATTTTAAAACTCGACGATTGCTTTATTATCATAATCCAAATTATGAAAGTGTCAATTAATGCAAAAAAAGTATTCACAAACGCACATACCAATACATACACACACAAAGCATTGGAGTAAAATTGAACGGATTTGCTAAATGGTTTTAATTTTTCCACTCATTTATCGAGTATCCCATACTAATTTTCACATTTATAAAAGGGCACAATGGATCATTATAGGATCAGTGTTGGTTGAACAATGGGATTTAATTTGTATAAAATTCATAATAAAGCGGATTAATTTGGTTTTTTTTAATGAATTTACGCTGGTGGATTAAAGGAAAAATCAATTAGAACACAAATGATGATGATTGTTGAAAATTACGAAATTCAATCTGGAAATTCAGTGATTCTTTATTTAAGGATTCATTTTAAATTCAGAATAATTAATTTTCTTTCAGAGTTAATTATTGCAGAAAACACAAATCGGTTAAAACTGATTGAATTCTGGTTGGAAAACCTAAATTTTCTTGTTTTCTTTTAATTTTGTGTGAAATACTATTCCGACTAAACAAAAATTTTTTTATTTTCTCTTTTTATAAAAAAGATTGACAAATATTGACTTTCCTAAATTCCACTTTAACAAAATGATATTTCTCTGTTGACTTGATTTTATAATTTCTCATATTTCGTATATTTTTCTAATGGCACAAATAGTCCCCTTACCGTTCAACTAATCAACTGAAAAATATAAAATATTTTTACTGTCACATTCATCAGTCATTCTACGTGATATCCTGACCATGGTCATATTGATGACCAAACACACCGGATAATAAAAAATAGAAAGCCCTGAAATATTTCTACCTTTTTTTCTTGGTCATTCAATTTTTATGTTCGACATAATAAAACACCAGATTGCAAGTTATTTGGTTTAATATTAATTTATGTGCTGAGGGAACATGATATAAAATTACTTATTCCAGCTTTTAAATTTCTCAAGTGTTGAACTATGAAATAGTAAAGAAAATTTTTACCCTTGAATGGGTTAGACTTTGGTAGCAATTTAATTAACATCTAAACTGAATTTCTTCCACACTAAAATCTCTCAATATTTATGAAGGTTGTAATATATTTTTCTGAAGGTTCCAAATTGAATAAATCAACATAGAAAAAACAACAATCCTTTCTGACTTAATCTAATAAAATATTTTTTTAAATAACATTTTTAGAGTTTATGTTTTACAATTTGTATGAGAAGATAGAATTTTGAAAAGTCAATAATAAGATTATAAATCCTTTATAGAAATGGACTCATGAAGAAATGAGATATTTTTAGGATGTAATATTGTTTCTGTTATCGATTAAATTAACCATAGAAAAAATGTTTCCATATGAGTAAAAAATATTTGCCGCTGAAATCAAATAGGCAACGGAAGGAAGTAATAACTTTTGAGGGATAATCCTTAAATACCATCATTCAACTTGAACAAACATTCAATAAAATATAAAAGAAATACAATTTTGTTTTAAAATCTCTTGAGATTCAATAAGAAATTTCTAAGAAGCTTTTTCGTTTTCCGCTTTTCTCATCAACGTCATGTCGAAATTTTCAGAAATGGATCCTATACAAGGCGAACCGAAATTTACCTATTAGCAGATATATAACATGAAGGCTTATAGACCAATGTTTTGTCTACTATTCTAATAAAAGGAAAAGTTTCAAAAATAACCAGAACCTGTTAAAACATACAAAATTGATCTTGTAACGGCAGCAGGGTGCTTTGTTTATTATCGACGCGACAAGGAATTCTTTATCAATGTGAGAATTTTATTTTTGCTTTTTTTTTCTAGGTGTCACATTTTTCTGTGTCATTCTGTAAAATGATAACAAATGGAAAACTTTTTATTGTTTTTTTTTTGTTCTTTAAAACTTTAGTTTTTCAAAGCTTATTTGTTGTGCTCCAACATTAACAAGAAAGGTGTATTGTGTAATGTACATTATCTTTTGTACTTGTACCTTGTTTTTCCTCTTGTTTTTATTTATTATATTTACTAAGATCGAAGAAAAATGTTTTTGTTTTGTGCTGAACGATGAGTTCTTTGTTTTTAGTCGTTTAGAATTTCGGAAACTTTGAATAGAGAATTTTTCTTAACAAATAAAGTCTTGAACTCATTTTTTTAATTAGACTTCTGAATGAAACTTTATTAATAGCTTTCATTTCTTAAATAAAAAATCATAAAGGCACCAGATACAATTAAAGACGGCATTCAACGTTACATAATACACAATGTGTCTGTTATCGATTTTAATACAAAAGCAAAAAGAATAATTTTGAAAATGTCTGCTTTTCCATAATATTTGTTTTATGTTATAAATTTTACAAAAATCTCTCCCCCATGCAATAGGAATTTAAATTAACAACACATAAATATATTGAATAATAAATTATGTGATTAGAAAACTAACATAAATATAATTAATAATCAGAATCTGATACGTGTTTTGATACTTTTCCTAATTTTAAATTGTGTGGTTTTAGAAAATAATCTCATTAACCGCCTACAACCAAATACACATTATGTAAAGCAATCCGTTTTGTCTTAAATTAAATACAAAAAATAATAATGAGTGGCGGATTTACCCATTGGCAAATTTGGCAGATTCCTGAAAAAAAAGTAATAACACAATATAAGGCAACACCATATTCCTAAATTTGACTCTGATAATAATAATAATAATCATTCAATGTCACGTTTTATCTTAAATAATACAGAATATTTTGTTATAAGTTTATAAAACAAAAGCAACAACTTTCTTTATACCTCAAACTACTAACATCAAATATTTATATAAAGAGACAAAAAGTTATTTGCTCTTATTAAATTATTATTGCCTCTGTAATAACAAAATTAAGTTGAACACATTATTATTTGAAATAAAATTGAAGGGCGACAACATAAGAATCTGGATTAAATCGAAAATTTTAATTTTAAAAATGTTACTGAAAATTAAAAGAAGTATTTTCTATCATTCATTATTTTTGTAAAATTTGATAAATGGAAAATTTCTGATGTTGCTTTATTCATTCACACTGGGTGCCACCTTTGTGTATTAATCAATTAATAAACCACATTAATTATGATAAAATTCTGACAGCAAGACAAAAATATAATGAAAATTTACAGAAAAAGATGTTTTGGTTTAACTTCATTCAAAGTAAACTTTTTAAATTCAACCAAACTTTATAAAAAGGTGATAAAAAATATTTCTTTTCTCTCATCGTAGACTTTAGATATTACCCAAGATAACTGTTTGCCTTAAAAATTCGTAAATAAAGTTGTCTCTTGTCTTATCCTTTTTTTTTACAAAAAAGTATCTTTTGTGCTTAAAAAATACATTTGAATAGGAATACTTAACATCTAAGGTCGTGACAAACCGCAAATTCTTTTGTTTGTTTGTCGTCTATTATTTTAGTTTTTTTTAAAGCTGCAAGAGACTTTCTACTTATAAAAGGGATACTTTCTTTCCCCAATTTTTCTCCCAATTTCTTTGTTTCATGAAAATTGAATTTAAATATTATTTATTAATTTAGTCGCACGACTGGAAATATTGTCCATGTTGAATATTATTTCCCATTAGAAAATTTTATGATTTGTTACCATGAAAATAAAAAAAAGTATCCGTTACGGCGTTAAATAATTTTTACTTCATTTTCAGACAATTATTGATTACTGATTATTAATTTTAAAAACGGAACAGAGAAATTTATTTCATAAACAAATTAAGAACAAATAATATAACGTCAAACGAAAAAAATGAATGTTATATTGTGGTTAACCTTTTGATTCAGGATAAGTCGGCATTTTAGGATTTCTGGTAAGTTGCTCTCAATAGATTTTACCCCACAAATCGAAATGGACAGGCCTTCTTCAAATATGCTTCATTGTTTTTGTTGTGTGTTGAGGTATTTAGTCCATTTATTAATCATTTTCTGTTGTTTATAAATAAAAATATGGTCTGTCAGATGTCAGTTTCAGAAGAAAGGAAAATAAATTGATTCTTGTTTTTTTTTTCATTTGGTTTTTATCTCTTATCTTTTTGTCTTTTTTTTTCTTCAATCGTGATAAATGTGACTTTGAAATATGTTCCGAATTTATCTGAAATAATAATAGTGCACTAGAGTATTTTTTATGCTTTAATATTTGAATAATTGAAGCAATAAAAGGAGAAGGCAGACACATATAAAAAAATCTGATCGATAGGTGTGAAATTCAACGAAGACAATTTTTTTCTACAAATCGATGGAAAGAATGTATAAAAAGTATATTCCTCTGTGGCTTATGAATTTTTAAACAAACAACATAAAAACATGAAATCAAATAAACAAAAGTAAATAATTGTTCTGTGGGTTTCACCTTTGCACTTGATTTAAGTACAACAAGTAGTAACGCATTAACCCCATAAATGAAAAAAAAAACAAAAAAGTTTGTTCGGGAAAAAAATAACAAATAAATAATTTCAGAAATTATGACACGTTTAAAATAACCGCAAACAAACTTTGATTTATTTATTTAAACGTGATTTATTAAATTGTAATTTTATTATTTGAGAATTAAATTTGCAAAAAAATGAGAAGCTTAAGCAGCCTCCACCTTTTTACCTGAAATGCTAAATTCCATTGTTCATCGATGATAATAAATCAGACATAAAGTAAAAGTGATATTCTGGTGTTCATTTTACTTTTTTTCTGTCATAAATTTTTTGTTTAAGAATAAATTCAGTCTTGTTCTTAAGAAGGTATTTCACTTAGTAAATGTTACGATCTACGTAGTAAAAATAACTAATGAATAATGAATAAGAATCTCTTTCATTCGAAATTTTTTATTGTCTTTTATTCCAAGTAAATTTCCATGTTAAATTTCATTTCCTGATTTCAATCGAATAACATAAAAAGTTTGGTTTAATTTAAATTCAAGTTATTCAAATGAAATAAATAAAATGTTTACAAATCGGATATCCGTTCATATAAATATATTAATCCGATAATAAATTACAGTTTTGTTTAATATTTGAAATGAGGTAAAGCATCACGCACATTCTTTTAATATTCAAATAATAATTATAATAAGCATTTTACAGGCTTTTCTCATAAGCGTGACACAACACAAACACAAACGACGACAACAACGACCACGAAAAAAAAAACTAAATATAATGAACTAAACGTGCGGGATGAAGCAGAATATTTATTTGTCTGAAACATAATATGAAAAATATGAAAATTTATTTTGATAGGGGAAGATTAATGGATCTTTTAGAATTTTAATATCAGACCAAAATATTTATATAAAAAATTCTTTTTCAAATATTTATAAGATTTGAGAAAAATTCCTACAAAAATTTTTGACAGATTTTTTTTTATAGACAAAAAATTTAAAGACGATCCAGTACATACAGTTAAAGTTTTATAATTGAGATGAGATGAAATATAATCGATTGAAGAACATTTGTATACCGTAATATATCAATGATGTTACACAGGAGACCCTTGTTCATGTTGGCAATCGTGTCAACATCTTTGGTACATTCCATATAATGTTTATATCCTCTTGGATTACAACAACCGAATAAAATATAAAGTTGTCCCTTTTGGAAATTAACGTAATTAATTAATGAGTATTAAATATATTCTCAAATGGAGACTCTTCAAAGTTAATTACAAAAATATAAGCTTCTGCCCTTTTAGCTTAAGTGTGACGTAAACAGAAGTTATATTTTATGTAATTTAATTATAATTAAGTGATAAGAAGGCATTCGTTTTTCTTCAAATTTCATTTATAAGAAACAGTCAAGAATAAAAATATTCTATTTTAGTCTTGTATATCTACGCACCTACTCTTAAAACATTAGAATAAGCTGAAAATGATCCTGTCATTATTTTGATTGGCATTTAGGAAAATACGTTATAATGATGTGTAAATACACAGAACCCTCGTAGAACCCCACCTCAATGTCTAGGTTAAAATCTCTCAATTTATTATTTTATTCAAATCAAAATAAAAGCCAAGGTTAAATAATAATATAACAATTTAATAGGTTTTCGTATATATTTATGTTTATGTTTAGATGGAATCTAATGCGAATATAATAATAATATCCTATTAAATTCTTAATCGTTGAACTTTATTTTTGGCCAAATAAATTCGTGGTTTTGACCTTTTGTTGGGTTTCGTCCATATAAGAATTTGGAAACAAACCAAAGAAGATAAAAAATTAAGATATTTCTTTATTGGGTGGATTTTCAAACGCTTTCAAATTAATAACATTTAAACCGCAATTAAAAGTGAATAGAAAGAGAATAAAATGTAAAAATAGAAAAGAATTAGATGAAGAGAGTCAAAAGTCTTTATTTTATTTCAGTTTCTCTGAATGTTTAATGAATATGTTTAAAATTGTATTCATTTGAGTTTTCTATGATAATCAATTTTTGGTGGAATTAATTTTAATTGGAAGATTTAAAAAGTTAAATATGAAGCCAAATCAATTTATAAAGAAACAAAATAGTTGGAATTTTGAGTTTAATTGGGCAAAATTCCAAGTAAAAATGCGCTGTCTTATTTATTCAGTACAGAAATATTTCATATTGATTTCAATTTTATCTATCCGTTAAGAAATATGTCCTTGATTTCCTTATTTACCCCGGCATAAAATTCGTTTGAAACCAATAAATTTTTGCTTTAAAAATTTTTTTCAATAAAACTGTCAGAAAATAAATCATTTGGCATATTTTTTTCCATTACAATATTCTACCCCTTAATATGGATAAAATACAGCATTAGCAACCCGTCTAAGAAATTAATCACATCAGTTAAGGCAATCACGTCTTGTTTGTTGTAATATCACAATCACGTATTTTCACATGAGATAATTATCCCAATAAAAGATAAGAAACAACAAAATCGTTTTGTATTTCTTGGTTCTGTTCACATCACACATAAACTAAATTTCATTGTTTCCTATCTCAAGGAACAAAGATAACTGAAGATATCTTGTCATGTTAATAGAATTTTTTCTGCGAAAGAAATATGTACTTTTATTCCATTAACGTACTAGGCGCCTCCACCTAAAACTACTGATATTCTTTATAAAGATATTGTTATGTTTTGGAACATTTATTTCTTATCTAACACTTATAATGCAAACCTTCTTAACTTAAAAATAGCTAAAATATTTTCCAATGGAACGGTTCCACAAAAGTAAGCATGTGCCAGTGATTTTTTAATAATATTTTGACAACACTGAAGTTTTAATGAATTGTGAAATATTTGCTTTGTTGAACTTTCTAACAAAAATCTCAGTGAAAATCCTTATATAAGTTTACACAAATATTGCATCTATACTCTGTTTTCTGACTTTAGTTTACTTAGTAGCTCTTCTTTGTTTTTTCACGTTAAACAAACATTTACACTTTTATTGCTGACAGAATCTTTTTTTTGCTTTAAAATTACAGAAGGACTTTTTAATTATTAATTAAAAATAATTAGAAGTGACTCACCTTTAAAATTGTTATTAATTGAGGAGAGAATAAAAATTCATAGTAAGAATGTAAAGACTAAAAACAACTTATTAAAATTTTGTGTTTTTGTTCAAAAGTTCATAAAATTGAAATTAGTTTGAATTGCATTTTTTTTTTCTTGGCAAAAAAGTTATTTTAAATTTTAGTTGAAGAATGTAAATAAAAGAAAAAAGTTGTTTAAAAAAAAGAGAAAACTTTTTTTGGCACTTTTGACTTGAACAACTGACACATGGCGGTGAGTAATGATAAAAACTAGTGAAAATAGTTGAATAACATTTTGGGTTAATTTGAATGTCAACATTGAATCAATATTTGTGTCTACGTTTCTTACGAAACGTTTCATTCGAAATGAAACTCAAAGAAATAGGAAGGTGGAAAAATTCAATTTTTAAACACAAAAAATAAATTTTATTGAAAATTGGCAAAATCAAATTGATTGTACTTTGTGTAAGAAAAACAAGAAGAAAACACATTAACACAAAATAACTGTAACAATGACAAAGCCAAATAAGTTTCTATTAATGAGTTTTTTTTTAAAGAAAAACCAGCTCTTGTTCCAATTTACGGCAAACAAAACAATAATAAAATGTAAAAAGCTTCATTTCACCTCATTTGCGTTTATTTTGATTAAAATTCTTTGTTTGCTCAAAATAATAAGATTTATTTGTACAATTTGACAATGATTAGACATTTTTTTCTCCCTCTTATTCATTATTTTGGTAAAGAAAATGATTTGAGACAACAAAGGCGTGTCAAAATAATGATTGAAAACTGTCTTTTATAAAAACTGAATGTGAGAGGTGGGGAAAAGCAGAAATATAAGGAAGATTAGTTGATTTTTAATTGTGAAAAAGTATAATTATTATTTCACACATTTCTTCATTCTTGCCTCATGAAATGAATGAACTCATTCATTTCAATTAAAACATCAAAGTCATTATCTTCATATAACTTACTCGAAATAATGAACTTTGTCAATGTCTTTAATTTATCCCTCGCATCCCATTTCCTTCACAAATACAAACGAACACGCACTTAACAAATTAAGTATTAAAACGTCTTCTTCATAGTCGCATGTCGTCACCAAATTTTCTTTTTTTATTCTTATTCTCATGTTCCTTATTATTGGCGAACATAATTTTTATGTCTAACATCATGATAATAAGACGATCGTTGTTCCTTCATTCCATTTGCCCCATTTTTTCTTGTTTTATTCTCGTGTTTACTTTTTTACTTGTGTTAACATAATGCCTCACAGGGGAATCCATTTAAGAAAACATTGCCAGTTGAGAGTTACCTACATTTTTCTCTGAAAACAATAAACTGTTGTTTTTTATACAAATTTTAAATTTTTCACACTCAGCATAAACTTCGATAATCCAATTGATTATCATTACTCAAAATTTATATGAAATAATACCAAATATTATTTATCTCTTATCAATATTTTGACAATCAGGATTTAATCATAAGTAATATTTATGGTTTCAACGTTATAATGCTGTTACGTTGATGGATTTTTTATGTTTACAGAATATTTTATTCATATTTTGCGAAGACATAAAATAGAGAAAATCCCATAATTAATCTGTTTTATGCTAAATAATAAAAAAACAAATAATTAATCATTCTGTTTTACATTATTTTTATAGTTTAGCGCACAATAAAATTTTAAAGAGAATTAAGAGGGATGCTGAGATGCAGAGAGAATAGAACAAGAAAAATTTTTCTTTAAATTTTCCATTGAATAATTTCATTCCTTTTTCTGTTTGATGAACAAAAATAACATCGATATAAAAAGTGACAGTGAGAAAGCACGTCGTTGACTTTAATCGTGAAGGGTGAATTTTATTATAAATTCTTAATAATTTTTTTTTGTTTATCTGTGCCAAGAAAAAATGTTATTAATTATTATTGGCATTTGGTTGTTTTTTTTTTGATAAAAAAATTAATAATTATCAGAAGATTAAAATAAGAATTTCTGATCGATGAAAAATGGGTCAAGTGAAAAATAAGGGTAAAAAGGCAAATATTATGAAGGCTGTTATAATTGATATAAAATTTTCTGATTAAATTTGATGATGTGAGAAAACTTGAGTCAGTAGACTCATAGTAAAAATGAGCAATTTTTTCTCGTCAGAACTTTTCTAAAAGTTAGAAAGTTTACATTTAATTAACCGTACTTTCTTGGTTAAAAAAAACAAACATTGGACGGAAATAATTTTAGGAATTTTGACGTTTTAAATTAATTTATTAAAAATTATAAAATAAATTTTCAATAATTAATATCTGTTTTTCTTTTCGTCAATGTAGATAACTTTTAATTTTCATAACAACGCAATTGAGACATAACTTCCATTAAATTTGGTAAGTAGAAATTATCCCAAAGAATTCATTTATCTTTTCAGATCGATTAACTATGGCACCGACATTATAAATTGTGTACACTTAATATTTATTTTGTTGAGTCTAAACCTTTATTTATCAATTCATTGAACATTTTATATTCTGTTAATACGAAACCAAATCAATAGAAATAGATTTTTTGTATCGCCTCCCTTTTTTTCTATTCCTAAATTATTATGGTTTGTTGGTTAACCAGAATAAATGCGGTCAAAAGTCAAAAGGATTTCATTTGTTTCACTGAATCAATGATAAAATACAACAAAAAAATATTTCTAATTATCCTCCTTTCTCTTTCCTCACTTTAAAACATTTTTTGTTATTGAAAAATTCTAAAAATATTGACATTTTGACCTGTCCAAAAAAGACAGAAGGGTGAAATACTTCTCCAAAGATCATTACGTTAATTACCATCTTACACCCTAGTGAAAAAAAAAAGTAAAATTAAACAAAATTTTTTTTATTTTGTTTTTTAACTTTTGTATGAAAAAAAAGTTACTTTCAGAAAAAGGTTTAAAAATTTAAATTAAATCAAAATTTTCCCCAATTTTTCTTAGCCGGTTCTTTCCTTCTTGTTTTTATTTCTTTCCTTCTAAAAATAAAATTTATATATTCCTCAACAAAATAAAGAAGGGTGGAAATTTTTTTGATTGTACGAGACTTTGATGTTTCTTCCAAATATTCGACCATGACCGACCGATTTATGTACAATAAATTGAGAAGCAAAAACTTTTCCTTTGCTATAAACTTTCATCAAAAATCCAATTACCCAAATATACTAACACACTTGATCTTTCAGATTGCATTCATTTATATTCAAATTATTATTTTATGATAACCTTTATCAGTTAAGTCAATCAACTTCATATATAAAGAGGCTTCGTCATCTCATGAAATGTATTTTTACCTTTTTGTAAAAATATAATGGAATGAGTGGGTCTTCTGGGATAAAAGGTGCGACTCAACATTTACGTTTTTACCTTGTTTATTATTTTAAATTTTTGCTTTTATTTTATTCTTTTAACTAAAATAAGAAACAGAAACGTAGAAGATCTCTTGTTCCATTTTCTATGAAATGAAGAGAAAAAAAATAAATAAAAATTTATGCAAATAAAGTAAATGATGAATCTAATCGTAAAAATGACGACGCGTACAAAAAAAAACGTCATGAAAGTAGAAATTGAATCTTATTTCTTACCTTTTTCTCTCTTTCATTTTTATTCTTTGAATATTATTTATGTTAATGAAATGAATCTGAGCAAAAAAAAAATGATTACATAAAATCTTATTTAATTTTACCGAAATAAAGCTAAAAGCATGTAACTGAATGCAATGACGTAGAGACAAAAGTAAACCAAATTTTCTTTGATTTCATTTCATGTTATAAAATATTTTTCATTCTTTTTCATTTCATCATTTTTATTTTGCTTATCAAAAGACTCTGAATATTCAATTGAAGTCTTTTTCATAAATAAATTAAAACAAAACTCTATTCCAGATTAAGAGATAACTAAATGATGTTCTAACGCACTGACATTAATAAATTAAAGATTTATTGTTTGGGCTTCTATTCATTATAAGCTCGTACACATTAATTATTTTCCATTATAGTTAATTATTGATTTTGATACAAATTAGATTTATATTTTCTGATAAAATTGAAACAACTGTTTTTTCATTATTCATAATGGACAACAATTGGATTGGTTTGGATAATCTAAAATAGAACAAAATTTCATGTTAATCTAATCTCTTTGAAATAAATGATTTTTGTTTAAAATAAATTAAAAGAATCAAAAAATTATATTGTAAGAATATTCAACTCACAATTTAAGCTTCACTGATTTAAAAAATTAATAAACCAAAAACCATAAATATTCCAAGGATATTTCAAGATTGTCTCCGAAAAAGTTATTTTAATTTATTGCGTCATAAATAGAATTATGAATAATAAAGTTTAACTTTTTATTTTTACTCACCGACGACGCCACAAATTTCTGAAAATAATAATCCTTTGAAAAGTAATTGCAATCGTATTTTTAAAATACCCAAATAAAAACTGTCTGAATTAAAATAAACTCGACCCTAATTAATCCAATGTAAAGAACTGAATTATTTGGGGAAAAAAAGAGTTTTTCTTTGGTTAAAGCGTCTTCTTGATCGAATTTGTTTAGGATATTTTTTTCTCTCCGACCCTACTCGTACCTACTTTTTTTAATTAGCAAAATTTGAAAATTAAAAATTTATAAAGTAAACAGGGAAATCTTAATTAATGAGAAAATATTTTAACCTGGACTTAGGTAGTTAATAGTCATTCGTTTTTGTATTCAGTTAGGTCACTTCAAAAATTCATTTAACCGTGCTAGCCAGATTTAAATTTAATTGATGACCGGATAAATCAGACCAACTGTTTAACGGGTTTTAAGAGTTTATGAATTTAGGTCGAAGATAAATTTTATTAAACGTTTATGAAGAAAATCAGTTTTAAATTAAGAAATGGGTTGAACCTGAAAATAATCCTTACAAAGTATTTTTTTGTTCTAAGAATTTTCAAATTTTCCATCTGAAAGATTAATTATTATAATTTGCTTATTTCATATTTTTCCTCTTGTGAAATGATTTTCCTAAATATTTCAAAATAATTAAAATTAATTGAAGTTTGGTCTTTTGAATTTGTTCAAAATCAATCAATTGTAAACGTAAAGACTGAATATTTTCTCTCTCTCGTTTTATATTACCAATTACTTAGTCGATAATGACACCTTCTGTACACGCAACTGAAAATTGTAGATAGGGAAACAGAAAGTGAAATCTTTTTTTCAAACAAACATTTTTATTAATTGATTTTGTGAAAAATTATTATTTGTATCATTATTAATGATTCAATTTTTAATGGCAATTAGTGTACACAAGAACAATATTAGAGAATTGATCAAACCAATTATGAAATTTTCCATGAAACTCATTCCTGTGAACAAGAATAAATTCAAGTTATTGAAATAAAAGTTAAAGTTACTTTTTTGTTGTGTTGCCTTAATTAGATTCAATAAAAAAACCTAATACAACAATTAAACAGATAATCAAACATAAAATTTAAAAGAACAAACACACGCACATAATTACAGTTTTCAAACAGCTTCAATATTTTTTTTAGTTTCATGTAAAGAAATAATATTGGAACATAATTTAATGTTGTGTTTATGATGGCAGGCTTATTATGTAGAATTTAAAGTGAATTAGGAAAAAGGGTTAAAGAGACAGCAAAAACCTCAAAAAATATTAAACAAACACATCATCCTTGGGAAATATGGGATAGAGAAAAATGGGTCAGTTTATCATTTGAAGAATATTAAAAATAGAAGGGTCAAAAGTTAGTGTGTGTACCAATTGAATTACCCCTTTTTAAAAGAAAATATTGCCACCACAGATGTTCGGCAATCATTCGGCTCCTAATATATCCGTATTCTCATTTCACATACTTGTTACGGTAAATGGTATTCTAAACATGTTTAGACTCTTAAGTTTCTTTTACATTTTTATTAGTAATCTCTAAATTTTTTAAAAGAGATTTACTCTTCACTCATAAAACATAAATTGGACAGGCTTAACATTTTCTTGATTTTAGTCACATAAAATTGAGTTGTGATCAACCCTTGATACTTCAGAATTTATGAAAATATTTCAAAATAAATATTCAATTGTGTCAAGTAGTTCGTTCATAAAATAAATTCTTGGTCTAGACTCTTAAATACGTTTAGAATCAAGAAATCTTTTTAAATTTTCATTTGTTATTCGTCAATTACATTGTATATTCCTGAAAAAACTTTTAAGTTCAATCTTTATTAGATTATTGTTGCCAATTTAATCTGTCATTACTACTTTTGAAAATGAAGATTACATCACATTGACCACAACAGAACATTAAACTCGAATTGTGTTTAAAATTTGCATTTATTTCAATATTTTTCAATGAAGGAATTAAGTTTAGTGAAAACTTAGATATTTTTAATAAAATTAACATGTTGCCTAAGAACAAGATTGAAATCAATCGGTACATTATTTATGACATTACATCGTTGATTCTTCCACCCCATCAGAAACCCAAAATTGAAGAAAAAATTGAATTAATTTCGAAGATAAAAAATTTGCAAAGTCATCGAAAATGATTTTCATATCGGAATTATAGTTAATGGCTAATAAATACAGGATTCTATTAAATGAAGGGTGAGGATAAGATTGATTACTTTTATTTCTTATATGATTGAGTAAAAATGTATCTTTATTTATCTACACGCAATCGATTTTAAGCCACGTAATAAAATCTCATAAAGTTCGACATAGACAAAAATACAATTAATTACGTAAAAAAAACCGACTGATACTGGGAAAAACTTTTAAAGTTTTACTTGAACGATTTATTTAAAGATGGAAATAAGATTTAACACCAACATAAATAAACTCAACCAAAGCACCACTAGAATATTATTTATTAAAGTAATTAATACAATTATGTCACAACTCATTTTAATGCTCCCAATGGATATATTCATAATCCTCTCATCCACCTATCCTACCACTTAGAACACCCTCATCTAGATGTTCAGTGCACTTAAGGGATAATAGCATAAACTTATTTAAATAGCTTAAAACTGTCTCATTGCTTCGTTTTACATTAGAAAATAAAAATGTCCACATTACACAAATAGACAAAAATATCTATGATCTGAAATAATTTTTTTGTATGAGTGTTAATGTTGTATGGGCAATTCTGTCTATCTGTTTATATCGATTAGAAGGCTTGGCAGTATTTTGGAATGAATTATATTTTTCATTGTCATTTCCTTTGAAAAATAATTTAGAAGAATTCAATTCAAAAAGTGGAAAAATAATAAAAATTGATTCACGGTTTTGTGGGAAAACTAAGATGACGTTGATTCTATATTTTATGTTTCTGTGTTTTATTGAACCTAATTTATAAATACACAAAAAAAGGATTTATGAATGTTAAGAATATTAAAACTTGAAAGGTTTTCTGACCCACATCAGATAAATGGTTCTTGTGTTGATGATTAAAATTTGTTTCTGACATTCACATTGACCTTTATTCAACTCAAGTCAATATTATTTAGTGATTGTTGTTTTGTTAAATCGTCAAATTTTCTATAAAGGAATAAATTTAAAATCGATTAAGGAATACAAATAACAATTTATTCGTTTCACTTTTAGCCTCTTTCCGTATGTGAGAAGAACCAATATTGTGATGTCGAAACAAGATGATGGATTTATTAAGTCAGAATGGATCATAAAAAAAAGAGTGTCAGTACTTTTTTTTCTTTCGCTTTTTTGTTAGAAGATGAATATTTTATCGGAAATTGCCTGTTTCGTGAGAAAACGTTTGTCGAATACATAAAAAAAAGTGAGAAGAAAAATCGTATGAATTTCATTAGAAATAAAAAGAAACTTTCTACATTGAGAATATTAAGTCAACAGCAAACGCCCAAAATTTAATATATTTTCTTTTAGTTGTTTTCCCTTTTTTTTTGTTTTTTGCACGAAGTAAATTAGATCCACAACTCTTACCATTAAACTTTGAATCAGACACAACATACTACCCTATTCGAATAATCAGAAGCAGCATAGAGAAACTCCTTTTAAAAATTTTAATAACAAATAAGGTCAACGTGTTGGGTTCATGAACAAACAAAAATAAAATAAAACCAATGTAAAAAAATAAAAACAAAACAACAGAAAATGATAAACTCAGATAAATTTTACCCAGAGAAATCAACGTCAAGTTTAAAAAAAAAGTCATTCTCAGGAGATCACTAACGAGGGTCTAGATATGAAGTTACATATCCATAGTGTCTGTTAAAATGATAACGAGAGATGAAAAATTCAACAGAAATATAATTCAATTTATTAAAAGCAAAGTTTATTTAAACAAAAAAAAGCATAAAAATAAAAGAAACATGAAATAAAATGATTGATTTGACAACTTTTTGTTAAAATGTATTTTTATAAATACAAATCACAAAAAAACTGGGACACATAAAAATTTGAACAAAAGTGACGTTAGAGTGCAATTTTAATAAAGGGAGATAAGGATTTTTTTTCCGTTTATATAAAAGTAATTAAAATTGAACAATTGTTATAGAAACTTTAGAGAAACTTGAAGAAATAGTTTTAATAATAATTTGTATGTCGTTTTATAGAATAAAATGTTTTAAGTACACTTCAAATAAACTTAAACATTGAAGTTTGTAGAGACGAACTAAATGCCTGGAAAACATAAAATGAACATTTAATTTAATGGATCGAAGAAATATTCTAGTTAGTTCATCATTAATTTTTCTGTATATTTATTCTCTTTAAGAAGAAGAAAAATTCAACGGAAAGAAACCCAATGGATGAATGGCGTTGTAAAATTCTGAAGAAACTCCATATCCTGTTAATTTCATTTTACATTTTACTCTACACTTGAGCATTCTTTACTCAATTATCTTTGTGTGTGGTGTGTTTGTTCGTATATTTAATTTAATCTTCGTGTTCAATTTTATTAAACTTTGTTACATTTAATTGATATTGATTACTTACCTCTGAGGTTTTATTATTATACTGAATTTCAGTCGTATTATGGCACAAAAAAAATGGTACGAGTAAAATGTGTGATAAATTTTTGTTATTTCTAATTATTTCACTTAATTTACAACCCTGACAGAGATCCTTCTAATAACAACAACAATATAAGAATGTAAAATTAATAAATTTTCACTTAGCGAAAAGATATTCTTTTGTTTCAATAAAAATCTAATCAAACTTCAGAACAAAAGTTTAAATGTAAGTGTTTTTTGTAGTTTTGTTAAAGATAAAAATTTCAATTAAAATAAATTTAATTAATGATAAAAAATCCCCTTTTACAGGCTTCCGTTTTATCCAATCCCATTAAACTGGTAATAAAACAGGTAACTATAACACAACAACCGCTGGATTTGGTCCAAAACTATAAAAATATGTACGAGGCAATTACAATCTTGTGTTTTGTTATGACAAAAATTTATAAAAACTATAAAATTCCTTTGAAAATAAGAACACAGAATATTAGATGTGAAAAATGGAATTTCAAACACATTCTAAAAAAAGATAACAAAGAATAAATGTTGGGTACAATTGGGTCAAATCATCTCTTGGAGTAAACAATATTTTTTGCCTAATGATTGTTTTTATTCTTTCGCATCGTTTTTTCCTAAAAGGAAAACAAACTTATTTGACTTCGACATGACAAAAAAATTTATTCTGTCAGTAAATAAATTTAATTCGTCCATCCGTAAACATGAATTCTTCGTTTATAAATCTCCATCGAGACTGTTCATTTCCATGCCAATTCTAGGAAAGCGTAAAAAATGATTTCGGTGTTATCAATTGAAAGTTCTAAAAAAGGACATATTTTGACAACCGTCAGCTTTAAAACATCAAACATTGTTATCAAGTATGAAGTACCATCCATCCCTTTTCCTCTTACGTGTTATAACATAACTCACATTTCTTGTTAAATCCACTTCAATAGTCTTTCTCATTAATTTCCAGTATAATATTTACAAAAACTTATTTTTAGAACTCAATCCGACAAACACTGGATATAAATTGACAGATAATTTTAACCGCATTTCGTCTAATGTTTTTCTTACGACTTTTTCTTTTATTTAAATAAAAAATTTTTATTTATTATGATTTTTATCCTTCATCCTTTTATATTATTTTGAGTTTCTTTATTCTGAAACAGCAAAAACAGGAAGAAATATAAAATGCTTTAAACCTTTGTACGAATATAAAATTGGCCATTTTATAGATCTTTATTGGTCCATGAATGAATGATTCGTCTTAAAATAAAATTTAGTTGGTATTTCGAATAATAATCGTAATCCAGAGAGACTTTATTAGGGCGAATAGGTGATTGAAGGATGAACACAGTGAAGTCTTAATTATGTTTCTACGAATTTATTATGGAATCACAATTCACATGAATGACTGCAGTATATGATTTTGAGTCTGCAATTAGAAGATTTGGTATACATTCATTAAGTAATAATTTAATTATGTTTCAACAAGATAATATCTGATTTTATATAAAGCAAATACGCTAACTTAATACAAATTAATTGTTATGTGAAAATTTCAGTTTCAAATTTTGAAGTCTCGTTTAAAATTAAATCGTCTATCATAATTAAGAGTTTTTTTACATAAATATTCCATCATTAGACAGAGTCAATAAGTTGTAGAAAAAATCTGAAAAATAATATTCTGCGAACATTGAAATGATAATTCCAATTTTTTTTAATGCTTAAAATACTTCGAAGGCTTTGAACCAGCTGATTCTTAGAAAGAAATATTAAAAGTTCATAACCAGAATTAAATAAGGATGTGTGCTTCGCATAAATATAAATTATAGATTTTAATCATGAGGCAAAAATCACGAAGTTTACATCAATCACAATAAAAACCACAGAAAATTGTTATCTGAAAATATTGAGGAAATTACTTTGCATACGTAGTTTTTGTGTGAGTATCTCAGTCAATCATTCACTGTTTTTTGTTCATCCCGATTTTTCTTCAAACTCCTTTGTTGTTGTTCAGCTGATACTTTGTTATTCTATCAGGCTCAATTCTGGTTAACTGAGTTAATATTCACTATAACGCTCTTGAATTGTTACGCTTGAATATCAAGAGTAATACGATATTTTATAGAAAAACCAATTCTCATCCTACCGATACCGACACAATTTTATATAATGTTTGAAATAATGGACCATTACTTTTTTTCAAGGGCGTTATAAAATAAAGCCCAAGGAACAAATTACTTTCAACCAAATAAATTTTAATCAACTTAATAATTCATACAGTTTTTTTTAAAGAAGGCAAAAAAAAACATAAGAAAAAAATCGAAACAAATGTGAACTCATTAATAAAGGAGAATATGGACTGACTACATATAAATTCCCCTTTGGACCAATTAATTTTATAACTTCAATTTAACGAAATTTTATTAACCGAACTAAAGAATTTTTATTTTTCTTTTCATTTAAAAATTCAACTAAACCAAAATCAATAAAAAATAATCTACTCTTGAAAATCATTTCAGAGACGTATTATTGGTTTAGGAAAACGTCTTTTAGCGGCTGAATCTGGTTCAATAAAAAATTTCAATGTCTGTTTTTTCTAAATGAAAAAAGTATTTTCGTTTTCACTCGATTAATTTAACAGTTTTATCGCATTTAATGGTTTTAAATTTTCTTCTTTCACAAACAAATTTTCATCTTTATATTTGGATTTTATGATTCTTTAATAAAATTTACTTCTTAAATCGAACTTTAATCGAACAATTAAAGAAACAAATAAATATGACGATTTATTAATGCTCCATAAACGACAGACAAAAAGTCTGTCCCTAAAATTGTTTGTCTGTTTTCTGAGTCATTGTTTTTGTGTTGTGATCAAGATGATATTCCTGATAAGTTCACTCTAATATTTTTATTTTATTTAAGTTCGTTACCATATTTTGTAATTCTGATGTCCCATATTTTACAGTAAATGCTTAGAAAGAAACAATAACTTTATTTGTATGGAATTTCAACACCCACGTTGAACAAACTTATTGTTTTTTCTGGATTCATTTATTTTATGACACAAGAAAAAATATTTATAACGAAAAACAAATAAAATCAAAAGAAAGAAATAAATAAACGGAAATAAAATGAAATTGTTTCAATCGAAAGAGAAAATATGTTGTCATTTTTTAAGAGGGGTGGCTGGTCTGGCAACCAAAATTTAAGTACTCCCTTTTATTTATCATAACATTTTTATTTTATTATTTATGTGCGGATTTAAGAACTTACAGAAAAATATTCTTCAAGAGTTTCCAAATTCATGAGTAAACTTATTTCGATTCTCTTTCCACCACTTTAATTTGATTTTATCAAAATGCCACAAAAACCGAATAAATTATTATTTCCGTTTTGAATCAAACGGAACGTCAAGAAAAGATAAATATTTCTTTGTTTAAATTTCGATTTATCAAAACTGTCATTCAGTAAAATTGATAAGAAAAAATTAAAAGAAATGGACATTAAAATTATTTAGAATTTATGTATATTTGTATAGATTCTCCTTGGCTCTCTAATCTTCCGGATTATTTGCAAGAGAAAAAATTATATTTAAATTCGAATAAAATTCCTTTTTAGTCCTTTTAATTTTCTAATGTAAAGAAATTTCTGTTGAGTTACCTTTTTTTCCGCTTATTTTATTTGATACTTTTCAGAGGAATTATCTTCTTATATTTTTCATTTTTTTTTTGCTGGACCATTTTTCTCTTCTTCCTTTTAATATAAAATTCAATTTTTGTAATCCAATATTTCCCCATGTTTTTTTTTTCTTCCCTTATCTTTTTTTTTTCTTTTACAAAATGCCTTAAAAAAATGACAATCTAATCCATCAAACGAAAATAAACGAAAAAAAAATATACTGGACTTGTAATTTCCTAGTCGTTATAATGAAACACCCTTCCATCATCTTCCGTCTCTTCATGTTTATAACCCAAATTCCTCTTCGTCTAAACTGAAACTTAAAGCCGAAATGCAAATAACAAATAAAACTTTTTTTTTGTGTGATTCTTATCATTTGCTTAGCATTTTATGATCCAAAGGTCAAAACTCTTTCTTATAAAAATATTGTGCAAATATAGAAATAATTTACTTTAGAAACTCATAAAATCACAGTATGAGGAAGAGAGGGAGAGGCAAAGATGGTGTGAATTTTATTTTTCTTTTTCTTGTGTGAATAAAAATGGAATTGGATAAGGATCAAACAGCAAATACTTTCATAAAGTTGAATTTACTTATCGGTAAATTTTGTCTAAGAAAAAAATTTATGCCCTCGTAATTTTTTACAAAAAAACTCACGCACGAACAAGATTATGGACTCAGTCTAACAGTCCATGCTTTAAAAGATTTTGAGTAGTATTTGACATTGATCCGGTAAATATTCAAGGCAGTTTTATTTGCTTTTTTCGATTGAATAGAAACGAACGATCGGTCTAGAATATTAAATAAATTTATGAAGAATTTTAAAATTATTCAATTAAAATTCAATTTTTCATCAAAAAAGAAAAATCCAAGTGCTTTTTTTTCATAAAAAACAAATAATCGATTCTTCATCACAGAATGAATTCAGATCGTGTCTTTCATTATTCATTTTATTTTAAATTTAAAAATATTAATCTTCACAAACATAGACAATCTTACAAACAAAGAAACATACTTTACAATTATATTTTTTATAAATTATGAACGTAATTGAATGAATAAAAACAGGAAATTATTGCCTCTCGTGCACATTTTATGATTGCTGGAAAATTGACAATATACTGTCAAAGTATTCTCCTTCATCTCGATAAAAAACCATTAAATTATGTTATATTGTGTGTGTGTATAATTTTTACATTAAAAAGGTGGCTAACTAAAGGATTTAGAACAAGCCAATTATAGATAAACTATAAATTAGATGTCAAAAAATTATTCAAATGTTAATAATCCAAATCTTTGTTTTGGCATTTCCAAGATAAAAAATTATTTCTAAGCATAAATCATGAGCTTAGTGTAATGGAATGTATATATGTTTGCATCGTGTACGGACCAAGTGTGTTTAGCATTTTTGATTAAAATCATTAAATCTGTAATTTATGATATTTGCCAGGAGAAAAACAATACAAATGGACATCGTTTAATTCAGATAATTAAAATAAAAATAATAGAAATCAATAAAAAAATGTCAAAAAATAGATAGGTAAGAGTCGATTGTGTTGCCACTCAGTCACAGCGAAGCGTCCATAAATCAGCAGAATAATTAGATTAATATGATGAACATTCTGGATATTTTTAATAAATACATAAAACCAATTTAAGAAATTCCATAATTGAATAAATTACTAAAGAAACGGTACCTCGTGGATTAATTTAAGTAACAAAATACCAGGCGTCTCCATTCAATATTTTACAAAATACCAGGCGTCTCCATTTACTTTCTAATTGTTCTAATTTTGATTAGCTTTTCACTTAAAATTCACTTATTCTTATTAACTAATGCTTATTTTTAATTTTGAGTGTCTGAACATAAATGTATAGCTTCAAATAAAACAACGTCTTTGTGTTAACGAAATTTTTTTATTCTGCTGGGCTTTTCAATTTATCTGATAAAAATTCGTTTAGCGAAATGAAGAAAGATTGTAAGAAAGATGTTAAAAATGGATTTGAAAAACCTTCGCTAGATGTTTGTCACTATAAAGACAAACATTCAATTTAGATTTCTTTTACTCTCTCTCTCTCTCTCCCTCTCTCCCTCTCACTCAAATCTTTTTAAATTCTGGAATTGTTAAATTAGAAATACTTTGCGTAGTTTTTTTTTATAGTTGCCATAAATCTTAAATCATATCAGTAACTCCAGCCTATAACATATTGTTGGCATCAACTTTGCATGTTTCTTCTACAAAAAGGAAAACATTTGAAAATAAGTTTATGCGTTAATTTGAACTGATAATAATTCTTTTACTTTTACTTTGAAATTAAATGAAAGTATTGATAATAATTTATGGGCAATTTAGTTGAATTTAATACGGAACTTCTTCAACAATAAAATTTCCATTTATATACGTGACTCATTAATAAACTTCAATTGTTTCTTTTTAAAGTTAATATTAAAAGTTTTTACGTTCTAATTATCGATTATATTTTATAAATATTCTCTGTTGACCCAACAACCTTTCAAAATTTTCTATTCACACCAGAATGTGACAATAAAATAGAATGTTTTGTAATTTTGTGTGTATAAAAATTTTCCAAGAAATTAAAAGGTAAAATTAGTCGATACTTTATAATTTTATACTTTCAAATTAGGTCCAATGAATTGCAGCTCAAAAAGCCACAAAAAATAACTTAACTATTTGGAACGTGATTTTATTTCACACTTTTCTGATTTAGAAAAATAAAATATTTCTTTTTATGTCCATGCATGGGACAAGTCACGTCTCTAACCAGCCATAAACACAGCAGAGACATACACAGCTATACACCCACAATTTAAACCCTAATCAAATCCCATAATGAGATCGATATTCCACATCCAAAATAAAAGTCTACTTTACTGTACTTTAAATCCTCCATGTTTGGATGTACAGACCAAAATTAGTTGTTTCTAGGATTATTTCTTTTGTTTTATTTATTTCTTGCATTAAATCGAGTAAACTTAAAAGTTTTTCATTGCATTATTCAAGAAAGAACTAAAAGTTTTTCACTTGAATTCATGAATAATTGTGGTCGTTGCTCATTTCACAATTTTTTTTCTGTTTTCCTTTGAAATTTTATTTATATTTAAAAATAAAAAAAATACAAAAATCCTTTAGAATGAAAATAAAATAGAAGCTTCAGTCTGCACTTTTTTTCTTTAGACACCAAAAACCGCATCCTAGAATTTTATTAGAAATTATAAACTTTATTGAAAACCTTTATTATTTGTTGTGATTTTCTTATTACTTTTAATAGAAATGGAAAATTTGTTGTTCAATCAAGAAGTTAACAGAAAAATATAAATATAAATGTTTTGCTAGGTTTGCCTTTTCTTGTAAGTAATTAATTAAAACTGAAAACGTACGGTTATTTACTTTGGATATAATTTTTGTTTTAGCAAAGCCCGCGGGTAAGAAAATAAATCATTAAAACAAGAAAGCTTTCTTGTTTTTATATGTCTATTGGGTAAAACTCATTTCCACTAAATTTGTTCAATTTAATTAACGGAAATTATTAACTAAATTAACATGGGTTTTCACTTATCTATGGAACTGACAAAATTTCAATTGTCACGTTTCTTAAATTCGTCCATAATCAATTGACGCCTTAAAATATTTACCTCATTAATTATTATTACGGAGAAAAATAAATAATTATGTAATAAGATTTAGATTTCTTCATTACTTCGATTTCTTTAATGTCCTGATTTTAATTCTCTTAGCATATTTCTTCACTATCTATGAAAAGGTTAAGTTAAAAAAACTAGACAACTTGAACTCATAATGATACTTTGTGTACTTTTAACATATTCATAATTAAATTTAAATCTTGTTTAGAATCTATTTTGCTTTCATTAGCTACCAAGCATAAATTGGAATCTTCATTGACACAACGTATTTTCTCCAATGAAATTAATTGGAATTATGTTGGAAATTAATTAAAATATAAAAAAAAAGGATTCTATTTAAATAGAAATTACTTGTAATTAATAATTCTGTTTGGAAATTGATTTATCGAGGGAATTGGTTACCAACAGAAAAATCGAAACACGCGTTTATGAATGTTACTAATTAGACACATTTTCTGTTTATAAATGTTCTGATTTATTAATTAGACAATTTTATTTATTTGTGTTCTGACGGATGTTATTAAATCAATTACGTTTGAAATTCTCTAATTAATTGTAATTTGAGCTTTACCAACATAAAACCAGAAATCAAACATCATTTATGATTTTCTTTATTTGTGGTTTTCATAATTTCCAAATTTCAGTTTATTATTCTCGATTTCAGACATTTTTTATTGTCGATTTATACAAATAAGAATTTTCAACATTTTTCCAGCTGTGAGCTCATCAAATTCATTTTATGATGATCAAGGACTGTTTCAATTTAAATTAAATTTCAATCATATTTTCAATGCCGCAAGTCATAATATATGAGAAGCTGTTTCAAATTACAATATTTTATAAATTATGCAAGCCTTGTAAAGATGCAATTGCAAATTTCCTTATTTATAAAATATTTTATGTTTAGCAAAACGATCAATCAGAAAATATGGCAATAAATTTAATAAATTCAATCAATTTCAAGCAAGGTCTAATTTTATTTAATATCAAAAGACATTTGCACCCGAACACCCCAATTTTACCCGTATAAATCGATTTAATATTTTTTTTATCATATTTTTCTCTCGGTGTAAATAAGTCAAATTGGGTTCCTTCTGTCCAAATTTGCTGCAATAAATTAAATTTGATTTTTTTTTTAATAAAAACGATCTGTCAGTCCCATAAGATTAAAAATAATATCTGTTTGGCTATTGAACGTAAATGTATGGGGGACAATATAAAAACGAGAAGACATTTTCTTTTAGACGGTCACAAATAATGTTACAATGTTGCAATACATACACATTTATAAGTCGATAATAAATAGTATTCAACCCATCTTTTCCTTTTCCGTTCGTTATAAGAAAGTGAAAAAATTGATAAAAAAAAATATAACATGAAGGAATGGATGATGCTCATGAATGTAATGACGCCTAAAAATATTTTTCTTTACCATAACTATTTCTTTATTCATTAAATTCATAAATCAGTATTTATGTTCCAAAAGAATTATTTAACATTTTTGTCGTTTACTTTGAATAAATGACAAAAATCAAGAAAAAATAATCAGAATTTATTTTTATGTTTTCTGGTAAATAGTTTGTTTGTTTTAAAGGTACGCCCAAGACAATAAATTTATCTTGTGGTTTTTGTCTTTTTTTGCAAATTCCAATTGCTTGTTTAACTCCCACATGATTTGTGATATTTTTGCGTTGAACAGAAGTCAGAACAGGAAAAGTATTTTCAAAATACGTAACATTTCTTAAATCTTTAACAATTAATCATTACTCTTAGACAATATTCCACAAATTTTCAATTTTCGCATTGCGCATTTGAAAATATTGAAACTTAAAAATCGGCAAAGTCATTCTGAGAATCAGAAATATGTTTTTTTTAGTACATTAACTCAATAAAAGAATTGAATTTCTTATGAAATCGATTAAGTTTTCATGGACATTGACCACCGTCAATAAAAATAATAATTTTTCACTTTTCATATTATTTTATTGGTTTTTGTTTTTGTTTTTTAATCAAATCAAATTAAACCATTTATTTTAGATTCAGTGCAGTCATTTCTTTTTTTTTTTTTTTGGTTTAACACAAATGTTAAATTTTAATGAATAAAAATATGAGGACATTATTTTTATTTATTCAATAACAAAAAAAGAACTTTAGTGCATTCCAACCACAAAAATAAAACGAGTAACATTATTTTTATGAAAATGATTTTAAATTTGACCAACACAGAATAATAAAAATAAAAAAACGTTCTAACGATGTAACAAAAACCAAAAATAATAAATGCATTAAATATTTTCTATAATTAAAATTTTATTTCAATGAAATGCAAAATATACAAAATTATTTATTTATGGAGTTTTCCTTTTTTATCGTTTTTATTTCTTTTTTTTTTTTTTGATTTAAATTTCATTAAATATTTTATTTATTTATTTATTTTTTTTTGCAAACAGACAAAAAAAAAATGGCAACAAAATAAAAAGCAAAATTCTCTTTTCTCACACTTTAATTTTCTTTTTAATGTTACAAGAAAAAAAAAAATCTGAAAGAATTTCAATATTAAATCTACCCCTCACAAAATATCCACTTTTTTTTTTATTTATTTTATTTTATCTAAAAATAAATCAATTTAAAAATAAAGAAATTTATTAATAAAAATCAAATTCAAATAATAAACTTTTTTTTTCTTATAATAACAACAACAACAACAATCAAAAACAAAAAAAAACACAAACAACAATAATAAGAAACAAAAGAAAAAAGCTTTCTGATTATCTTATCTTATCTTATATTTATTCTGAAAAATATTAAGCAATAATAGACGTATAAAGGGCGTCTCTGTGAAAAATACAAAATTATATTTTATCAAAACTTTCTTTTTATTAGAAAGTTTTGTTTTTTTTTCTGATTCTGATGATCTTTGACCCGTTCAGATAAACGTTTTTCTTTTTTCTTTATTAAAATATAACGTTAAATTGTTTGTTGAGTTTTCATTATCTTTTTCTTCTTCTTCTCCTCCTCCTTCTTCTTCTTCTTCTTCTCCTTTCGTTTAGTACTTTAATATTAAATATTGTATGGAAAGTTCATTCTGATGGTTATTTAACTTTATTTTGAAAAGATTAAAATTCGTTATGCTGATTTTGTTTTCACATTTCTTTATTTTCTTTTTTTCTTTAATGGATAAATAAAATTGTGAAATACAAAAATATAAAGTTTGATTATCATAATAATGATAAAAATAAAAATAATAAAATTTATTAACAGATCAGAATTCAGATACAAACAAAATATTCGGTTAAAGCAAAAAAATACAAAAAAAAAATTATAGATAATCTTTAATACAAAAAAAGTTCAAACATAATAGAGAAGAAAACTTTCTTAAAAGAAAATATGACTCATCTGTTTCACTTCTTAGTTTTGTAAAGAAAAAAAAACAGAAAAATTCTTGCCAAAAAAAAAATTTATTATAAAATTTCAAACAATCCATTTAAGTAATTTGATTAGATTCGTTGGGGTTTTTTTTTTCTTTCTTTTCGGAAAAATATTTTATTCAATTATAGAAACACATCATAAAAATTGGTCTCTCGTTTATAACTTTAAATGGTTAGTTTTATATTTTTTGAAACGAAATTTGTTATGTCAGAGAATAGGAAAAAGTTTTCAACACAAAAATAGAATATTATTGGTTAGAATGACGTCATAAAATGGATTATTATTTAGTGGAATATTCTCATTCTATCAGAATGAATTTGGAAAAGATCCTTTATAATTTTCTCTACAAATGCAGTATTTTTTTTTTTTTTTTTTACTAAAAACAAGTTTACGTAATAAAACCAAAAATTCAAAAGTTTAGGTCATTCTAAATGGTCAAACATTCATATATAAATTTTTATAACTTAATTTAATTTCGTAAGAAGTTTATCATAAGTATAACAAAATGTGTGTCCTCATAACTTTTAACATTATTACGAAATATATAAGAACTTTTTGATGGTCAGTTAAAGTTACCATAAGTATATAATTATGATGAATTGTGTTTATGTTTGGCAATCATAATAATTTCTTAATGTTATTCTAGTAAGAAATTATTTCGTAGACTTGGATAATAGTCCCAGTGATATTTATAATAATAAAACAGTGTACAAAAACATTTAAACTCGTATCGATGGAAGAATTCTTAGTGAGACTCTAAGGTAAAATTTTTGTCTGTCTTAGGATCTTTGAGTTCAAACCGTTAATAATAAATTTAGAAAAATGCAATTATAAGTCTAAAAAATTTTAATATTCAACAATAATGTCACACCTTAATAATGAACTGTGCAGTCTTACACGACATCTATACTATAATCTTCTCTTAAAGTATTTTAATGAATTTAATTAAGATAATTAATACAATAAATACCTTTTTGTGAAAATATATGCAAATAAATAGAATTTCAATAAAGGTAAAGTCCAAATGTAATTTCATTAGAAAAACAAATAAAGGTAGATTAAAATAGTTGCCCAAAAAATAATGAACTTTAAGCAATAAATTAACTATTTAAATTCATTATTCAAAGCATTTACATAAATATATTTTCCAATAAAAACACATACCTACCAAATACAATTTGTATCCATTATTCATTATTTCTGATCAAATGAAAAATGTAAACAATTTCTGTTTAACAACAAACAAAACGTTAATATTCTCATTCATTCATACCTAAGTCTTCATTCCTAAAACCATCCCTAACATCAAATATATGTATTTTGACACAAATTACCTCTATTACCATAGTTAAACGGCCAGATAAAATTCAGTTTTTTTTTTTTGGGTTAAAGGAAAAAAAAAACAACAACAGTAAAAATTTATGTTTATCCATTGATACATTTAATAGACCAAAAACACAAAAAACAAAAAGAAGTGAAGCGACAAAAACAACAACAAAAACAATAATAACAACAACAACAAGAATAATAATCATAATAATAAAGATATAGAAAAGGAAAGTTTTAATAATGTGATTTTCTTAACGTTGACCCATCAAGAATATTTATAACTACATATAGACAAAAATTGTTTGTTTTATATTCTGTGTAAATGTCCTTAATATTTTATGTATTGGTTAGTGCTACACTTTCGTTTGAACACATTAAATACGGTATAATTTTTGTCAGGAATTTCCCATATTTATAAGTTTATAGATATTTTTTTCCTATTTTCATAAAATACAGAAAAATATTTCTATGAAAAATATTAAATTGAATCAGTTTGCATGGATAAATAAAATACGGTGAAATTCCACTTTTTTTTCTTTCGAAAAAAGAAAAACAAAAATAAATTTGTTGACAGGAAACGGATGTGAATAAATGCAATGTAGTGACACATTGTATAAAGTATAAATAAAATTCAAAAAAAATGTGGAAAATATTCTATAAATGCATTCACAAAGGCACAGACACTGAAATAAATGACAAATGTTTTCTGAATAGAATTTATATTTTAATTTTGTAACTCTCGTCATAAAAATGACTTTTCTAATTATTATTTTATGATTTTATATAATTTCCATGTTTATGATTTCCTTTTGTTGAAATTTAAATAGAAGGGATTTACAGAATACTACAAATTTATTTTACATGAACTTTTTTTTCTCTTATAAAATTAGATAACCACATAAAAAACGGAAGAATAAAATTTTAATTTGGTTGAACAAGCAAACACTGAAATAAGAAATTTTAATAAATATTAAGTATATTGACTCAATTAAACGATTATAAATTGAAAATGTTTTAAAGCTATATTATAATATTCTTAAAGGAATGTTGTTGACTTGGAGTGAAAAATTGAGTGAATTTTAGCCAGCTTTAAGAGGTATAATCGTTTATTCGTGCACGCTTAATTGAATAAATAAAATATACCAAAATAAATGATCTTTGCCATCAAAAATCATATATCTTTATTTTCATGATATAAGAGTGTTAACTTATAACCTTTAAACAATAAATAACATCACATAATACAATCACTAAATCAGATTAAAAATAATAACATTAAGCTAAACCAAGTATGTCACAATAGCCTAATTGTTTTATAAACTTCATTATTTGTCTGTCTTTTTGTCTGAATCTCTAAATCACCATCTGTCTGATTGATTTAATTTTCATTGTATAAAGATAAATTTCATAATAATAATATATGTATATATTTGTCGAGTATTTGTCATGAACAAATATTTGAATCATTTATAACAAGATTTGAATTATAATTGTGATTGTTAAATGTGACGAAGAGGAGTGCAAATAATTGGGGTTAAAATTGACTACTGAAACTGACTGAAGAAGAGCCACTTTGAGCTAGAAATTTAATCTCTTGAAATTGAAAAATATTAGTATAGCTTTTGAGTAAAGACTTTAAAATGTGCAATAATATAAAAATGGTTTTTAAACTTCTTTCATCAATTAAAATTTCAACCTAAATAAACGTATGAAATAAATTTAATTTATTGTCTGAAACGAAAGTTCTTCAAACAAAACCAATAAAAATAAAGCCAACAAAATATAATTTATTAGAAGAAAAAAAAAGTTTAAAATTTTTCTATTCTCTTCATATTTCTTCACTCCAAAACCCAAATAAAGAACAGTGAACTCTAATTTTATTGTTCTACAAATAAAGCGCAAAAACAAAAAAGAATAAAGATTTTTCTAAGAGTAAGAGAAAATGGACAAATCCAGAATAATACTTGTCATAAAAATAATGATCTCACTTTGTTTTTTGATGACGTTTTTGTTTATTTTGTTGGTGTCCTAATAAAGTATAGAAATTTTTGCCTAAGCAGTTTGTCAGAAAGGAATATGATTGTTATTATGTTGTATTTATTATTATTATCTGAATAATACAAACAAACACATTTTTATTGTAATAATAATAAAAAAAAGAAAACTATTCGTAATAAAGGAAAAGTGAAATTTCAAGAATAATAAGAATATAATATATTGACTCAATCCCAATCTACAAGAGCAAAAAAAATAAAATTGTCATAACCCAAATCATGTTTGTTTATCTAGAAAGACAACTTTTTTTTTCCTATTTTTTCTTTCTTTCTTCTTTATTGAGTATCCTGGGATAGATACTCTCGATACGGCGAATATATTATTTATATATAGACAATTTTTGTAGAGGGGGTATTATTGATCGATACTTTTGAAAACAATAAATGAGAAAATATAATTTTATTGGTGATTGATAACCCAACACGTTCAACCTGTGAAATATGTGATACACTGAGATTTATATAACCCATTTTATAACTTTTTATCTATATTAGTTTGTGTTATTTTAATTTATTTCCGTATTTATAATTAATTCAATTTATTAATAATAAAGACAAAGATAAGATAGTAATAACTATACGCAAAATTATTACATGTTTTTAGATTTAGAAATTTATATTTAATAAATAATCTAATCGGAAATAATTTCATTGATTTGGGTTGAACCACCAAACAACAACAAAAAAAAACAAAAACATAAACAAAACAAACAAACGTGAGGTAGTAAAATAGTAATAAAAATTTTGTGGAATTGGAAAATTTTACAAATGTACAAATATTTATATTATGGATAATGTCTTTTATTATCTAGAATCAATTGTATAATTTAATCAATTTTATGGATAACGTAACTTTAATCGTTAAATTTATGATGACATTCAAATGTTACCATATTTTCCTTTTGGAATAACTTTGAAATTTTTACCGATTAAATCTTTAAAAACGATTTTACAGAAAAAAAACATTGAGTTTACGAGAGAAGAAAAAATTTACTTTAGAAAATAAAATAAAATAATTCTCTATAATATTCAAAAGCGTCTCTTGGGATAATAAGGAATAAAAGGTTGTCTGTATACAATAAATTAAGTTTCTTCAATTTTATTTCTATAATTTCTTTAATAATAAACAAATTAATAACAAAACATTCTACAGATTTATATACACCTCAAGCGTAAGAATACAGAAACACGGTAATTAAATTTGCTAGAAACCAAACTAATTTATTTAAAATGATTATACTTTTGAAAACGAAAACTTTTCAATAGAAACCCCAACAAACACCAGAATCATAAATTACATTATAAAGTATTTTGATTTAAAATTTATTCTTCTCATATTAAGAATCTGTTTATATTTACAAAAAAAAAAAAATGTTTGTGTAACAAAACACATATTTGAATTAGATCTTAACAATAATAAATGTTTTATTATACTTTAGGTTTATACGTACAATTAAATTTTTCCCGGTTGAATAAAATTTAATTCTCATTATTAAAATATTAAATAAAAACATTAAATCGAAACTTTTGATCCATAATCAGAAAATACGCGTTTACATTCAATTTCACACAATCTTAAAATTTGTATAGCAACCCATCACCTCAATCTTTTGTATATAGAAACTTATTAACGGAAGCAATAAAATTTCATCAACATTTATTATTCTAAACAAAGGTTATTTTCTTACTGAGCCTTAAATCAATATTTTATTTAATTCATGATACGTATAAAAAATATAACAACGAACAATATGCATGCTTTGTACACACACACACATACACACACATTCAGATAATATAAATTATAATTAAACCCATCCATCTACTTAACTATTTTTATTCGACAAGAGAATTAAGTTGAGACGATGCGAGAAAATATATACACATAAGATCCATTTCCTGATGAAACTTTTTTATTTACTTTTTTTTTTCTTAACAGAAAAAATGAAAACTTTTAACAAGGAAAATAGTTTTGAGTTTAACAATAGCCCGAAGGTCAAGCATTTATTTAGGGAATATAAAAGATTTCTATTTTATTTTCCTTTTATAAGGAAAATGTTCTAAATATTTTCTTAAATTGATTTTTATTGCTTTGAACATAAAAAAAATGTAAGAAGTCGTAAAAACATCAAAATTAAAGATCAAAATAATTCACTATAAAAGATTTAATTACAAAATATTTATTAGAAAAGGTTACAGTTATTTTATATGGATGAAGGTAAATTTGTGTGTGTGTGTGTAAATGTGCTTTTATAACTTAAACATTTATTCTTTTAAAGGCAATTATAATTGAATATTAAAAGTATATCAGTAAAAAATTTTTAATTGGTTTGAAGCCACATAGGAAATTTAATTAATTTTATTTAAGTTTTATTATAGGAAAAAGGTGAAAATAAATAGCAACAAAAATTTCTTTATAAAAGTATAAATAAACTTATGTCTTTATAATTAGACTTTTAAATTCATTGGAATAATTATCTCTGAGGAGGTTTCATAAATATCGTTGATGTAAAAAGTCAAAAAAGTATTTCTGAAATATAAATTACACTTTGAAAATAACAATTTTGTGGTTATGTTCCTGTTAACATTCATGTCTCTTCTATAGATTGTTTCTATATACAAAGTATCATAGTTCAAAGTCATTTATATTTAACTTGATGAATAAAAGCAGAAACATAAAACTCAAATTGGGCTAATTTAAAAAAAAAAAAGAAGAAATTTGAGAACCAGAAATTAATTCCTTTAAATAAAAAAAATCTTTTTGTTAATTGTAACCAATTTCAGTTAATTTCATGTAATTTCTACTAATTTCTTTTCTTTTAAAAATGTTTTCCCCTTTTAATTTAAATCCATTTATAATGTTGTGAAATTCTTTTAAAAAAAACCAAGAACAAAAAGTTCTGACCTACAAACCAAAAAAATGCCCTTCGTTAAACAAAATGTTGACAAATTCTCTACTATTTATAAATTTCGAAACCTTTAATCGTTTTGTCTCGACACATCTAATCCATTTTGATTGTCATTATTTATTCATTATATAAATTTAGTTTAATTGAGTGTGATTCTGGGTTTATTTGATTGGATTTCACTTGAAAATTTATAATTGGATTATATAAATGTGTTTACAATTTGCATATTGTTAGCAGCCATGTGGTTTTTCTTTTATTTATCGCTATAAAACTAGTTCAATATAACTATATAACGTCAATATATTAAAATGTTATCCATTCATATAAACTTACTATAATTAGATCTGACATGCCAACTGGGCAATTAGCATATCAAAGAAGGAGTGAGTAAAGCGCGTATCTAAATTGAACTCTATACAAGTATAAATTAGGACAAATTGACAAGGGAGGGTTTTACACAATATTAATAAGTGTGTTATTGTCTCACGATAATTAGACAATTCGAGGACCAACTTAACATCGTCAACTGATCTTATTATTATATATACGAATCTAGTTTCTTTGTCTCCACATCCAATACACACATATTTTGATCCAACAATCGATTTCCTTTTATTTAACCCACTGAAAAAAATAAAGAATAAAATATATAAAAGAAAATGAATTTGTTGAGGCAAAAATTGATGTCTTGTTGCCTTTCTATTGTTGTTACCTTTTTTTTCTCTTATATTATTTTTTTTCTTTTGTTAGAAAAAATAAATGAAAAAGCAGAAGAGTAAATTCAAGAAAAATGTGCCACTTAATTTAGACTACTTGTCATAGTCGTTCTTCATTTTTTTTTCTATAACAAAAGTAAAACTAAAGACAAAATAGACACATCTCTGGATCAATCATAAAGATAATAATAAAAGAAATGTTGTATCTTCATTATAATAGCTGAAATAAACAGAAACGGTTTTCAAGCCGAAAAATATATAAACTGTAGTAAAATGGGTTTTTGTTCCCATTTCATATTTTTCTAGTTATCGAAAAAGAATTTCTTTTTAATTAAATTTATAAATCATAAAGAACAAGATAAAATATATTGATCGTTATTATTTTTGGAAATGTTTGAACAAAATCAAACATAGTAAAAAAAATTTCAATCAAAATATTCAATATTGTGAAAGACGGGAATAATGTGGAATTGATTTCCTTTAAGTAACTTTCAGTAATATTTTTTTTTATTTACACATACATATGTGTGATAAGTATGTATGTATTGAGAGACCTACATTTTTCAGGCATCAATTAGATAATCAAGATATGAAAAGTTTCTAGTTTCTTGTGGTACTTGAGTTAAATCAATACATTCACAATTTTTTTTTTAATAAAATATATCGCACAAAGTAGAAATTTATAAAGGAATGAATGGAATTGGAATTCATTATTAAACGTATATAAATAAATAGGAGTATATATATATATATATATATATATATATATATATATATATGGTAAAGTAAGAGGGATGTTTAATACTCTACATAAGAGACGAGACAACAGACTTAAAAAAAATTCTCTAACAATTATGCAAATATTATAAAGCGCTTTTGTGAAGACAGGTATGCGACATGTATTTTATATAGTATTTATAAAATGGGTAAATGGGTGCAAAGGGAGAAAATTAAAAGGGAAAAATTCTGGATTTATATTAAATGTATGTATGACGGAATATTTATAATGAAATTTGAAAAATGAAGAATATTATTATTTTATTATTTTTATTTAAAAATATAAACGCGATATCATCGTTTGTTGAGCATAAAATATTCTCGTCATACCGTTTCTATATAAAAAAAAAAAGTGATGTGGATTATTCTTGTCTTATAGCTAAAGGTGGAATGTTAAGAAGAAAAAATGTAAAAAATGAGAATTTGTGGTAGTTTAGGTGTGCCTGTAAAATAAAGATGTTCGACGCTGTTTATTTTCCCTTGATAAACAAAATCATTTCACACAATTTATTTTAATGTGTGAGGTTTTTTTTGTTCACATTTTTCTCAAAAACTTTGAATCTTTTTACAAAACACAACAAAATCCCAACACATTTACATTTTGCTTTAAATATTTTCGAAGAATTGGTCGTCTCATATTTCCAAATCTTGTCTGTCATATTTTGTTTTTTTTTTTCTGTGGAAAATGTTATTATATATTAGACATTGCCGGAATACACATATAATAAAGTCCTTCAGACAAAGTGTCACCTACATACTTACTACTTGAATGTCGCCACCACAAATTGTCCGACAGTTTCAATCACAAAATTAATATTGTGGATGATGTTAATGACGATGATGATGATATGGATAAACTTGAACTTGAAAAACAATTACATATGCTTGTGAATATAAATGAAGCCCCATAATGTCTTTAATATTGGTCAATTTTGATGTTGATGATCATGATGACGATGACAAAACCATATGGCTTACGAAATTGATTAAACATAAATAATATAGAATTTATGTTTGTATTTTTTTTTTCATTCCAACAAATAATTCAAAAAACATGAATATTCAATAAAGATTGACTTATTCTTTTATTTTCTCTATTATTTTATTTATTTATTATAATTAAATAAAATTAGGACAACTTTTCGTAACTTCTGTTTGATACCGATATAAAATACAATTCACAAACCTTCAACTTTTGGTATCAACTCAATGAACAATCAATAATAGAAGCTAATTGAATTTACTAAAAAAAGGGATAATAGATTTAAGGCCTGCTAAGAATCAAAATGATCAAATATTCCTAAATTTCTATATCTATATATTTTATTCTTAGGAAAAGCAGAACCAATTTTATTTTCATTCAAGAATAACGAATAAATAAATTCAATTATTGTCAAAAAAAATTAATATTTTTCATTCTTCATTCTTTATTTTTGTTGTATTTTTCGTGTTATTCTTGTTGCTGTTTTGAGTGCTTTAAGTGGAATGATTAGTGATGTCTATAAAAGCTTTTCTAAGACTCTTAGAATACAAAATATATTTGAAAATGATAATTTTATTAAGATGTTTTTATCCCGCTTATTTATATAAACAAAAAAAAAATTAATTCAAATAGAATTTATCGGTATAATATTTTTGTTTTAAGCTTTAAAATATTGAAAAATAGAACAAGTGACGCTAGAAAATTTTCTGTGAGAAATCAAAGATTTATCCTGATTAAGATAAAAAAAATAAAAACTGGTTTCTAGAAGAAAGTTTAATGCTGATGGAACGACAAAGCACAAACTTTTTGTTTTACGATTATTTTTTTTCCTTGTCATAAAGTTCACACTGACGCTATTCTTTTCAACTAAATAGAATATTTATAATAAAGTTTTATTCGCGTCTATAATACAAAACTTTATATCCTTAAAATACACTCGTTTGTTTAACAACTTTTCCTCTTCATTTTTATGATTGAACTGAACTCATTAGAAACTTATATGCGGCCAATACATAAATAGAAAAATCCTAAATCTTATAGAAAATTATGAGAACAAAACATTGAGCTGAATTTAGGCAATTAGTCTATTCATAAGCATCAAATTGTTGAATCTAAATTTTTTATTCATTTATAAATAAACGTGACTACCAAAAATTGTATTTTAGGAACATAATTTCAGAATATTTAATTCAACTTTTATTGCAATTAAAATATTTTATCTAAACCACAGAACGTTTTATAAAACGTAATATTTCTTGCTTAACGGAACAAATTTAAATAATGGTTCAATCATATGAAAATATTTTCCATAAAAACGTAAAATTCTCTTGAAATTTTCATCTAAATTATCTGAACTCATAATCACAAGAAATAAACCAAAAATGATGTCATACCAAAAAATGAAAGAAGTGAAAATAAATCTCACATTAAAAATTATATTTAAGGATAAACCTCGTCATTTTGCTTTCTAAATATAGAAAAATAATGTTTAAAGCGCTCGTATATATTTTATCGGGTGAAAAAGGATTCATTTCATATATTGTGTGTTGTGTAATAATAATAACTTTGTGCTTTAACCTTTTATGATAATAATTTTACGACATTTAATCTCACAAAAAGAAAGACAGATGTCACCCTTTTTAGTTTTTCACCTTTTCAATCAAGTCGCGGATTGGTAGTGACAAGACAATATTTTATTCATCATTCGCTACTAAATTATTTAATTTCATATACTTCCACTCAAATCTTGTTTGTTAGAAAATATTTTTTTAAGATTTCCTTGAATATTCTGTATATTTAATATAATAATCTTTCGTGTTTCGTGTACGGATTTAATTTTATAATATTTTATGATTAAAGTGAACGTCTTTTATGTATACAGAATATAATTGAAAATTATTTAATAATTAATAATCGTGCTTTATTTTCTCACTACACCTAAAATCAAATTTTGTAAAATTTACAAAGATTAAAATATTAATTTTTTTTAGAATTAATTTTGTGATGATTGATGGAAACTAAAGTCAATATTAAATCAAAAATAGAGAGCATTATAGATATTCTGTCAACAGGAATATAACATGAAATAATTGATTGAAATTTTTTCTTTTAAGAAGTTAATGAAGAATTTGAGTTTGTAAATGTCTCATCAAATCTAACGTTTGGTGATGTTAAGGTGAATTAGCCACACGTTAACTCGAACTGACGAATCAAATTTACTTTTCAACCAAAACCAATAATGACTACATTATCCTTCTTTTAATCCTCTTATCTTATTTGGTGAAATAAGTACAAGTCAATATTCGAGAAGAAAAACTTATTAAAAGCTTCTCTCAGTTTCTTATTTTCTTTCTCTTTTTCTACTTATAGTTTTTTTTCACCCATAATAAATATATTTTAAACCGAATAACACCCGTCAATTCAAATGAACGATTAACCTTTTTCACTTGAAGCTTGCAGAAAAAGTTAAAATTTCTTACGTAAAAATCATTAATCAAATATAATTTATAAACACATTTTGGGACATTATTATTCTACCCCAATGACCTGTTTATTTTATATAATCACCTGTTGTTCGTACCAATACGCTCTCCCTATTCCATACAATTTTTTTGCTATCAGGATAAAAAACTAATCATAATAATTCTTTTATTCTTTGTTACAGATTACACAAAAGTAACGAATTCATTGATGAAAAACCGAGAACAACAGTAAAAAGCAGCTTTCATTAAGAATGAGGTGTTGAATCCCATTATAAGAAAAGAGAAAAAGAAGACGCTTTGAAATAGAATTAATTATTGTCTTTTATTATCTTCTCAAATATAATTTATATTCAGATAAATCTTTTCTGTATCTTTCGTACATTATTATTATTATTCTGATGATGTTGTTTAAGTTAAAATATTAAAATGAAATGAATTTTGAATTCAAATCACTTACAATGTTTTATTTGATGTTTTATTTATTTCATTTTTAATAAATAAATATGAAAAAAACAACAAATTTTTATAACATTGGTTATAATAAGAAAATATACATTAATTTCTAATAAGACGGAACACAAAGAAGAAAAAACGTCAAATAAATAAAAACAAAAATAATGCATAATAAAATATTGTGAAATTAAACGCGGTAAAAAAAACAATGTCTGCATTAATAAATGTTAATGCAAGTGGATATGAATATTATGGAAATGGTACAGGAATTTATTATGAAACAACTGAACCAATTTATTTGAATCAAAATACAACCAATGGAAATTACAGGTAAGACGAGAGACAATTTATTAAACAGAAATTATTAGATAGTTTCAAAAGCAAGTGAAAAGCTCCAGGTGGAAACCTTGACTGAAATTTCAAATTAATTGATTTTTCTTTAGAAGTAAAATCTACGTCCATAAATTTTCCTGGAAGCGTTATTCATACTCATTATTTTTAATCGCATTGTCACTATTGTTTCATTAATCAATAATTGTTTTTTTTTCTTAGTGCCGAAGACATTAGTTTTATTCTGCCATGGTGGAGACAGGCAATATGGAGTATCCTGTTTGGTGGTATGGTTATTGTGGCAACCGGAGGGAATTTAATTGTAGTTTGGATTGTGTTAGCACACAAAAGGATGAGAACCGTCACCAATTATTTTATAGGTAATTAAGGAAGGATGTTGTTTCTGATGTTATTTTGTATCCTTTTGAAACAATTGTTTTATGCTCACTTTCTTATATATTTTGTACTTGCGGTTGATCTTATATACAAAATTAATTGCTTTTAAGGTAAAATTTTTGTATACTAAGATCATTGAGATTTTAACGACCGTATACACGCGAATGTTTGGATGATTTAAGTATCGTAACTCATGCTTAAATTACAGAGAAGGTTTGCAAAATCACATAATTATGATGGATAATGTTTTTGCTCATACACTTTTTTTATGTACTTAGCTTAAAACTTTATTATGTAAGAACAGAAAATCATCTAAAAAGTTCAAAGGTCATTAGGCCACAACGGCATAAAAAATGAATGTACTTTATCTTACCTAAACACGTAAATAATAGTCACATTAATTGTAATAATAATATTTGTTCTATTTTCAGTAAATTTATCAATAGCTGACGCTATGGTCTCAACATTGAATGTTACTTTCAATTATACGTATATGTTAAATTCAGATTGGCCATTTGGTAGACTTTACTGTAAAATATCTCAATTTGTTGCCATACTAAGTATTTGTGCGTCAGTTTTTACCTTAATGGCAATATCAATTGACAGGTTAGTATTTATTATAAGATTAGAATTTTTTCTTGAACAAGTTTAATCAAAACTAAATCTTAACAAATTGCCCATTTAATGTTTCCAAGTTATTTAACCATACTTTATTTACTATACTTAACATGTGAGGGTGACAATAATTAGGATAAGAAATAAAAACTATTCTGCGTATATCTGATAATATCATAAAGTATGTAAGTTAAGTTAATCAATTCGACATGTAGGTACAACTAATCCCTAGTGTGCACTTTTTCATTTATTCTTTCGGAGAAATTCTCTACTTTGTTTGATATGTCACGTATTTTCAAAAACACAGCAGAATTTTCTATTTCCTTTTTCCTAAATTCTAACAAAGCCTATTCTGTAGTCAATGAAAGACCAGATATTATTTATACAATCATCGTATATCAAGAAAATAATGAAAAAGATAAAAAGACATGATGTCATTCTGTAACGATAAATAAAAACCATTTTGCTCAATAAATTTTTAGAATATCTACTCAATTAAAATTCTCTAACGATGTAGTAACGTAAAAAAACATGCATTCGTCAACATCCATAATTATCTAAGTAAATGTTTGGATACAAAATTATGACGAAAAGTTAAAAACAATTTTACAATATTATGTTATTCTGGATGTATTTTGGTGTTTATTCCATAATCCGTGACTTTATTTTGTTTATAAGGGATTATAAAATACTTCATAGGATAGCCTGACACACGAATTACAAAAATAAACACGAGGATCAAACATAAAATTAAAGCTTAAAAATTAAATAAAAAATTTTTTGTGTTTGACACAAAGTACTGAGGTTATATGTTAAGTATCAGAATAAAACTACTTCACTCTTTTTCCACTTTTTTTTTATTTTTACAGGAAAGGTTAAACGTGCGTCATTATATAGAAGAAACCATCCCACCCTTATACCTCATTAAAATGGATTTCTTGTGCAAACATTTAAAATATTTATTCCTTAATTGTTATCATTTTTTCATTTCCGCCACGTTTCTAATTTTTAATATTCCAACCAAAAAAATATTTAAAACAAAAAAAATCGTGACAGAAAATAAATTAGAAATAATTTTGAAATGTAATTGTGTGTTTAGAGTAAAAGAATTACATTTTTCACAATGAATTTTGTAAGAATGTTTAAAATTCTAATAATTTGTCATAAGCAGTGAGAGACCACAATTAGATATACCCTACGGAGAAATGAATCGTTTATTTCCTTCAAAAAGTGAAATTAAAATATTGAAACCAAACCAAAGGGAAGAAACGATGAAATGAATAATTTTGTACGCTTAATTAGAATTAACACTATTATATAATGAGAGCCTAAATGTCAATAATGCCAATAATCACAAAAAGACACAAAATTCCTATTGATAGAGTCTCGTAATCAATTCACTTATTTATATTTCCTCCTACCGAATTAATATTCATATCTTCCAACGAAGAAATTTATTAAAATTATCTGTCTCCTGAATTATCCCTCTTGTTTTTCTCTCGCACAAACCAAAATAAATTAAGGAGAAAATGACGTTATAAAAATATATTCGTATAGTTATTAAACTTTATTTTTTTTAACATGTCGTCCAAACAGAGATAATAAGAAATAATTTAAATCTACTTTTCTGTTTGAAGGGGTCGACAGTGACAAAAATCGAAAAAAACAACAAACACGCTGAAAGGACAAAAATTTTCGTTCGACAGACAAGAAAATAAAACGGAAAATTATGTCTGGGGAAATATGATAATATAAAATGGGGACAATAAAAGAAAATCAGAAATTTCTACAGTCACCTGATTATAATCATCGCAACAGAATTTAACAAGGACAAGGAAAAATATAGAAAGAAAAGTTTTTGCTTGAAAAATGATTGAAAGTTGAGAAAAGACAAATACGGATAATTTAATTCAAAACAAGGAAATTACAAGAAAAAAAAACTGTGTGGAACAATCTCAGTTCAAAATCATAATAATAAACTTGAGCCAAATAAACTTGGACAAATTGAATTTTTTTTTTGTAAAATATTTTGCCTACTTTCAACTCAAACGAAATCCAATATTTTATGTTGAACTTATTTGAAAATAAACCAACAACTGCAAGGATAATAAATGTTATTGCAGTACAAAAAGTTATTTTCTCTCAGCTACTAAAAATGTATATGAAATTTACATTAATAGTCAATTGAATTAAATTTTATTGTGTCCGCCATATGGCAATACATCGTCTCTGCCATCCTGTTTCCATAATATTCAATTATTTTACTTCCAGACAAAGATACGAACGCATATAACTCTGTCGGTTTTTATGTCCATTAATATATGTGCATAAATAAACGTCAACCATATCTGTCCATTCGTATATATTGTAACATATTTCAAACAACAACGGCATCCTTTCAATAGATAGTTGTTTAATAATCTTAAAGTTCTAGCACATTCTTAGGTATTTGTTTTAACTTCGAAATCATTAGCTTAGAATATTAGAAAGTAATAATATTGATAATACAAAATCCTATAACAGAACACAACCTAATGTATATTTTCCTTTTAATTAGGAAGGTCCATTTTAGAACTGAATTGAAAATAATATTTTAACATTTGAAAACCCAACAGCGTCCTCATAAAATATTAAAGTCATTCAATAAAATTATGTTGTAGGTTTTAACCAGATTCAACTAAATTAAACGATACAACATTAAAATTAGTCAAACTTTTGACCATGTCATCATTTAATAATTTTAAAATGAAACTCAACAGGCAAAGAATCAGGAGAGAATATCAATTTATTTTACAATAAAATTTCTTTTTCATATCACAAGAAAACAGTTTTTTTTTAGCAGCATCGTCTTGATTTTTTTCTTTTCAATGTTCATCTTCTTTTATAAATTTTTCATATGAAAATTGAATAAAAGAAAATATGGATGTATTTATGTAGAAAAGCTCCATGTTGTGTTGTATCATTTTATGTAAATAATATTCAAAAATTTAAGATTCTCATGTCAGTTCCCATGTTGAAAAATTTATATTATAATTTAATGGAAGCAATTTGTTAAGGTTTTTCCCATCCACATACTTTCTTTTAGAATTTTCATTTTTATATTGCATAGATTTTTTTTTTTTATTTGATTGATTTTTTTACTGTTCAATAATTGTAGGTATTAATTACGGTTCTTCGATAAAATCAATTTTCATTATAGAAAACGAAATTATGTTCCCATACGATTTCTGTCCCATTGTTATTATTTGTACAATTCTTGTCAAATTTTTGGTTAAAGACTTATAAAGTCCTAGGAATTATAGTATAATTAAAGAGGATTACCAGACATAAAATATTGAATAATTATCTTTATTTGTAGGTATATGGCAATAATTAATCCATTAAGGCCAAGAATGGGTAGAAGGACAACAATTTGTATAGCTGTAGGTATTTGGGTATTGGGCATTATTCTATCATGTCCAATGTTAGTATTTTTTACAACATTCACTCATGACCTTAAAAATGGTGAAGTACGAATTGTTTGTTATGCTGAATGGCCAGATGGACCAACTAATCATTCCTTACAAGAATATGTGTAAGTATGAAATTATTTAACATTTAATATATTTTATCTTAAATCCTGAGGCAAAAACCAGCATAAATAAAAATTATAATAAAAATAACAATTTAATATGGATGAACATCTAGGGAAATGTTAATTTGTGTAAGACAACAATCAAGAATAACAACAATAAAAATATAAATTATATACAAAAAGTCGTAAAACAAAATTGGATCAATCTAACAAAGTCAAAATGTTTTTGTCTTCCAAAATTATTCGGTCATCAAAATTTCATCATTAAAATGTTTTTATCTTCAAAGAATTAATCTTACTCCTTGATTATATTATTGTTGTTTTAATTAATATATTTTCTTATTTCTCTCTTCTTAGATATAATGTCGTATTTATGTTTTTAACATATTTTCTACCAATTGGCTCAATGACGTATACATATGCAAGAGTTGGTCTGGAATTATGGGGATCACAAAGTATTGGTGAATGTACACAAAGGCAATTAGAAAATATTAAAAGTAAACGAAGAGTAAGTACAATACAAAACTGTTTATCTACATAATAATAAGTATAACTATGGGAATTAAACCAAATTAAATGTTTCAACTGTTTAATCACAAATAATTATTAGATTTAATTAATTTGAAATTTTCAATGATCTTGTCATTTATCTCCCTTTGTAAATTTGTAGATTAATGTTTTTCTCAATAAATGTTTATAGTATAGAATGTTAAACCAACTGATGCAAATTCCCTTTATGAATATGCATAAAATTTCACAAAAGCACAATTATATGTTTATCTGTTGCATTTGGCAGATGTTTATTTGAAAGGAATTTAGAACTAATTATTGAATTATATTGTCCATTGGATTTAGATAATTCAAAGCCAAGATGTAATGTAAAATTAATATTAAAACGAGAAATAAATGTAACCTCATAATATAAATTTAAAACGATAAAATATTAAGTAAAACTTTTGTTTTAAAACGCGAATACAATCATTAGGATCGTATAAAGTTTTTAATCCATTAATTTATTTATTCTGTACTAACTTTTCCCTAAAGGATAAAAACACGGAATTTTATTTATTATAAATGAACGAAAATACAATTTTTCCTTGTTATTCATTTAATAATAATCAGACAATAAAAGTGCATTTATCTCAATTTTTTAAAATGCATAGATAAATTGCACTTTTCACGATGCATGTTCTTTTATGACTTTATTATATACTAACACGTTTCAATGAAACTGAAGGAAATATTTCGTATTTTTCATATAAATTCTATTGGCGTTTACATAAATGAAATGAGACAAATAGAATACAATATCCTATCAACTCTTATAATATAAGAAGTCGACTTTTCCAATATCATATTCTGTTAGGTATTTCGAATAATCCATCTTCTTTTCACTTTAAATTTTATTCGAAAAATGTCATATCGTATCGTGTATAAAAGTAGCAACAAATACGTATATAAAGGAAAAACACTGGACATGACGTGCACACATTATTCCCGAATAATTTATATTTATTAAAAGGATTGAAGGATGAACATTTATTTTGATTTTTCTTTTTTTTATCAACATTAATTACAACACTTCATCATAATAGGATAAAATTACAAAAAGTTAAACCTTGAATTTTAACTCGGTTAAAAAAAATCGGTTTGAATAAAAAATTTAATACTTTCAAACCTGATTCTGAATCAAAGCTAACACGAAATAAAGAAAAGAATATAAAAGTTTAACTCCATAAAAAACGTGGAAAAATTTTGTGAAAAAATTATCCTTTGTTCATTTTAAAGTTGAGTTAGGATATAAATTAGCCTGAAGGCAAATAATAAATTTTTGAGTAAATCGTTTACACGTACAACAATTTTCAACATTTATTTTGTGTACATACAACATCTAACTCTGCTCTTCCCCTTTATACGAATCTCCAGAATACAGAAAGTACAGAAACAATTTTCTGATTGACTCTTTGCAAATAAAGATAAAAAAATTTGTTTTGAAGAAAGGAGAATGAAAACGACCTGCAGGCACTCTGTTAAAAATAAATAAAATGAAATTGTTTAAAGTGAAGAAAAAATAAAGTTCTCATACGTGCATCATTACACATAAAATGCATTTTATCTAACCCAACGAATATTATTATTTGTAATTTATATTTAAAAGTCAGAAGTCAAATCCATTTTACATTCAATAAATCAACATTTTATCGCATTCACTATTTTTATAAATGAAAAGCTGCATTTTAACTTTAGTATGGTTTTGTGGTTTACGGTTTTTACTTTACCTACTATCATTATTGGTATACAAGAAAATTGTTGGTATAAATGATGTTTTTAGGAATTTAATTTACTTCTCTCATTCAATTGTATTTTAAAAACCACAGGAATTCAGGTTTTCATTTCCGTGAATAGAATTTTCATCTCTACTTTCTTTTTTATTCAATTAGTTCTCAGTTTGTTGAAGAACTTCTTCTTTCTGTATACACACAATGAAGTATTCCATCCTATAATTGGGAAAGAAAATACTGAAAGATTCAAAGGAAATCACATTTTTATTCTTTATTCAATTATTTGCAACGTCCATTTTTAATGTTTATTCATGTACTTCATTGGTGGCCTTTCGATTGAAAGTTTTATTCTAAATAAAAATTCTTTCATTATACTTGGAAAGTTTTAATTTATGGAATTTATCTTTACTTCGTCAGACGACTTTAGAGAAATGGGGGAAATTATTTCTATTAAGAAAACAAAATTAAAACTAACAAAACTATTTAATTATTAATATTCTCATAAACTTCAAATAAATAATAATTCAAGAAACGTCCATTTATAATACAAAAGCGATTAAAATTCCATACAATATTTTCTTTAAGAGAATAAAAACAACTTCAAATTATCATCAAAGGACATAAATTTCAAACCACTCGACTGTGGTGTAAATACAACACAATTTCAATGAAACAATTGAAAGTTTTTTTTTTATTTAAAAGAAATAAAGTTTCATTAAATTCTTTTACCTCATTTTTTTTACAATATTTTTTCATCTCTGTTGTATTCAATACAACAACAAATAATAACATAAAAATGTACGTTTGATCTTTATTTTTTTAAAAATATAGCAACAAGAATAATTCAACAAAGAATCCTTATTTTTCTACAAACAATGGATTTAAATCCGTATAAAGCGTCAAATGAAAATGTTATCTTGTAAGTTTTTTTTATTAACCTTTTTTTACTCTTACAATCCTTTTGAATCGAAACTATAAAATATAGATTCAAGGATGTGATTGGAATATATTTTCTTTGAAGACTTTATGTTATCCATTGTAGAATCTTTACAATTGAATGAAATTTTATCGAGAAAATTTTATAAAAATATTTAATCGATTAAATTTTATAAATTTATTATCTTTTTTTATTCATTTCTTAGGTAGTAAAGATGATGATGGTCGTTGTGATGATATTTGCAGTTTGTTGGCTTCCATTTCAAATATATTTCATAGTCACATCTTATTATCCAGACATAACAAACTCACCTTATATTCAGGAAATTTATTTAGCTATCTACTGGCTTGCAATGAGTAACTCAATGTATAATCCAATTATTTACTGTTGGATGAATTCAAGGTAAGATTTAATTAAATTTAAGTACAAAAATAGACGCAAGAAAAAGTTACGAAATTTATTTGGAAGTGGAAGTTATTCACATTTTTTGTCATAATTTAATTAAACAAACGACGAATATTTTTATTACGAGAATTATTTCGAGACGCTCAATATTTATGGATCGATAATATTTTGTTTTAGTCATCCACCATTCATTATATTTATTTTAATGTATTGCACATGTTCTGTTCTCACATAATGACCCTCTAAAGGCACACAAATTACTTCATATTTCACATAAAAATATAGACAAAGTATCCGTGTACAACACAAATGTTTAAACTTAGCTATAAAATTCAACAGTTTTTCCGTTTTCTTCCCCGTTTACGAGTGACGAGGATAAATAAAAGACGATATATGAGGATATAATAAACAGATTAAGGGATTTTATATGATGACTCCTGTCTGATCTAAATTGTTAACATTGTGTGTATCTATTGATGTCTGATGACAAACACACTTGAGGCACACAGTTCACATTTGTATTCATTTATACTGGCTTATATGAAAATGTCTTTTGTATTTTTTTTTATGGTTTATCGCGACTTAAATTCAAGAGAAACAATAAAAAAAAAGGTAATTTTATGTAGCGAATAAAATCCCATTGAACCCAGAAATGTTGCAGAAAAAAAAGGCGATGATCGGATATAATGGAAAAAAATTCTTTTCAATATTGTGTGGCTTATTTTATAGAAAATAGTGAGGAAGAAATTTTTCTATTACATTTCAATACATATGTTCAAATTCATTTCATCGTGTAAAATGATTTTTTTTCTTTGAAAGATAACCATAATTTTCCAACTGAAACGAAAAAACATTTTCACATTATTTTTAAATGGAAGGATAAAATAAATTAATAAAATGTAAAATGTGTCCTTTTCACTTTATTCCCATGCATCCACAGTTTTTCCTTTTTAATTAATGATAAAATGTTTAAGTCCAAAATTACATTTTCAGTTAAAAAAAAAACTGCACAGATTTAATTCAATAATGCAATTGCATTATGTTGATGAATGAATGAAAATGGAAAATGTGTTAAAAATATAAATTGTAAAGCATTAAAAAAACATAATTTAATAAAAAGCTTAAACATAAAATTTTAAAACTGATAATAACGTAATGGACTTTGACGGGGTGGAAGCTTTATATTTTCTATAATCGCGTTTCTATGCGGAAATCTTTAGTTTATGGTAAGACTATTAACTTTCACATGTTATCATATGTAATAATTAAATATTATGTTCATCCTGTCTTATGTAATATTAAGATTACAAAATTACAAAATGTTATGGTTGGAACATGTTGCAGTAATACGATTCACTAAAATAAATGACAATAGTTAATATCTTGAGAGAATTTTTATGTTCCTCTTAAGCTACAAGGTTGCTTTAAATTGATGCCATTCAAAGAACAAAATAATATTAGAAAACAGAAAAGGAGGGAAAAAAATTCAAATCGTTATACAAAAAAAAAAAGTAAAAGAAATCAACAACAGACATTGATGTACGATGAAACTTGATTATGACTGACAGTTTTTTACAATCTCACATAAAGTTCAGTTTCATATTTTCATATTTTCTATATCGCACTTTTTTTTCCATGTATATAAATAATAAATCACAGAAAAATGAGAGATAAAAAATACAACAAATTTAAAGCCATCAACACAGAAAAAAAAAAATAAACGCGACAATTCAAAGTTAATAAATCGCATTATGAAAAAAAGTCAATAAAAAAAAATATTCAAAAAAGTAAAAGCCAAACAAAAAAAATAAAAAATAATGCCACAAAAATGTTTACATACCCACTTAGTACTGCTCCCTGTACAGCCTCAAGCTCAACTCATCCCATCTTTTCAAAATGAACATTTGGTGCTGATGAATCTATTTTTGAGTCAACAGAATAAAAAAAAAATAAACCAGAATACAGAACAACAAAGGAAAAAAAAAATAAAAAATATGTCAACTCACTTTGTTTGTAAAGCAAAAATAATACAAACGGAAGAGAACAGGAAAAATTGTATAAGCCGGGGGTATTGGATTACACAAAAAGCTTTTAAAAACCAATTGTGTCAGTGACATTACATACCGATCTCATTCCAGTATTCTATTTAATCATCATCATCCTTTTCTTCTTTCTTATTTTTACTTTTGTTGTTATCTTTAAAAATAATAAAATTTTCATTTAATCGATTTTATAAATTGCCTTTTATTTTATACAGATTTCGTCGTGGATTTAAACAGTTTTTTCGTTGGATGCCTTTCGTGCATTTTACGCCAGAATCACTTACACGAAGGGAAGTCCTCACATCTAGATACTCATGCTCAGGCTCACCGGACCACAATCGTATAGTCAGAAATGGTGAGTTAAAATCAATTCGAAAATTAATGAAAAATTAAGAGAAATCGGTTAAAATTCATTTATTTAATTTAGAGAAGAAAAGGAACCAATTTCATAATTTTTTTTCCTAATAATTTCGCGTCTCTATAGATACAGAAAGATCTTTTTTATGTAACTGCTCAGGTTCGCCAAAACATCAACGAATATCTCATAGTGGTAAGTTGAGATCATTTTTGACAATCAATCTTTTTTTTTTCATTCTTTATGTTTCCTTAGTTTTTTTTTTTTTGTTTCTTCTCGTGACGTGACTACAATTTTTGTTCTTTTAATATGTCCCAATTTATAACAAAAAAAAAAAGCATGTGCGCCTAGATTCTGTGTCTACGTAAGAATATAAGTCAATTTGAAATATGATGAATAAAAGCAAAATTATGACATTTACATTTCCGTCACTTCACAAAAAAAGAAACTGTCTTAATGTCAAAAGTAAAAGTTATTTAAGTATACGACATTTATTTATTAGATAAATTGCAATTATATTATTATTCCATCACAACTCTTTGCAATTCTAGTTTTCCATCCTTTTTTTTTTGCACATGTAAAAAAGACGCTCATAATAAAAAAAAAAGGAAAATTCAATTGAAATATTACATTTGAATAATGTTTGAAGAACTTTTATTAAAACCGATTGAATTTTTATTTTCTAAAAGAAAATAAAATCTATTGTCATGAAATTCGATAAATTTTTGTATAGAATAAATAGATTTAAAATAAAAGACGGTTTGTCTTTGTTGAAGATAAGTAAGTTTGTCAAGATTTAGATTTGCAAACAAAAAAAAAATTGTACAACAAAATTTTATTCGTTTGATGAGTTTATTTTCTATAAAAAATAAAACTAATTCTATAAAAATTGAATGTTGTGACCTACATTTCTTAAATTTACTCAAGAGAGGTAATGCACAATTCTTATATAAAGTTTTAATAATAATCGGTATTTTATCTGCAATGTCTGTAGAATGTCCTAACCATCGATTGTTATTTTACCCCTTTGGCTATTTAGAAATAAGGTTTTTTTTTACGTTCAAAACTAAAAGAAAACCACTCTAATGGAAATCCTATAAATTTCCCTTAATTATATACTTCCAAGCATCCGAAAAAATCAATAATTACTATAGAGTAAAAAATAAGCTTCATACACCCAACATCCCTAATATTTTCCCTGTCCAAAATACTAAACTCTTTCGCCATTACCAGCTTTAAAAAATTGATTGAAATTATCTTTAAAAGATAAAATTAAAATTGAAGCAATTTTATTTTCTATATCTAAAGATTTAACTCGGCTTAACTTTTTCATTAAGACTTTCAAACAGAATAAATATATAAAGTTTTATAAATTCTAAACACAAAATAGTTTATATAAAGCAACTCAAGATTTTATAAACAAAAAGAAGCAACCAAAAAAAATAAATAAAATAAATAGAAAAACAATGAAAATTGAAAATTAATTAATGTAATCTGGAAACCAGATTTTAAAAAGAAATTATATCTTTCTGCTGCTTGGACGCTTTACACAATTTTAATCCTTTTGATGATAAAAAAATATTCATTTTTTCTCTCGCTCTCTCACACTCACTAATTAGCATAATAAAAAATATGTTTACAGAAATAAATATTAATTAAAATTTGATCCTATATTCGGATTATACACGAAAAATATAAAACAATTCAAGAAAAGACAAACACATAAATTATTCTCATTATTAAAATTGAAAATAAACAAAAATGAAAAATTATTAAAAATTTACGAAGGAAATTCTTCTCCTTATTTCATTTTATTTTATTTTATTTTCACAAAATTTATTGTAGTTATTATTTGTAATAAAATATAAAAAGGAATCCTTTTTTTTGTGTATAAGGATAATTTATGGTATTTACACAGACACACAGAGAGAGACTAATTCATTACGATATTTAAATCACACATTTAAAAGATTTAATATTTTCTGAAACCTTTTAAATATTTTTTTTGTCCACAAATTAAATGAAAATTATAAATGGGGAAATATTATTTTTGTTGTTTTATCTTTTGAGAGCAACTTGTACGATAATGTGATTAAATTTTTTTTTTTTTGTTCGCAAATAAGGATAAAGTTTGGAGAAGACAACGAAATTACTAAATCAGTTTATATGTGAAAACTATTTGAAAATTTTCGTACATTAGTTATAATCAGAATTGAAATCTTTCACATTTGTGGCAATTTAAAAATTTGTTAAAAATATTTGTGGAATTTATTTGGTTTCATCCTTTCTAAATGTTAATAATAAAATAAGATTAAGGATCAGCAGACAGATGATATCAGTGGCTTTTGTGTTCATTTTGAATACTTTTCGTATATATGAGAAAAGTTTCTCTCTGTTTTGAATGTTTTAATTTATTTAGACTTGTGATGAGCTCAGAATATAATGAGATCTAAGGTTTTACAATTTGTTCTATTTGTGAAAACCTGGCAACATTATCTCTGGGAAGAGGATTACTATATAGACTCCATTAGATTATCTTACAATTGTTTCAAAAGCTCTACTTATTCTTCATTTTATGAATCGAAAATCTAATTCTTAACATTTTCCCCCTTTTCAAAATAAAACATAAAAAAAAATTCGTCACAAATGGAATAATACAATTATTCTGTCTCTTGTCTTTTGAATATAAAAAAAAAACCGTAATTTCGTTTTTTTTTCCTCCCAATCTACGATTTCACCTAAACTCTTTCTATTGAATTCTGAATTTTTCTCTTTTATTTTTCTGGGTTTATTTTTTTCTTTTCTTAAAATTTTCTTTGCCGCATTTTTTTTTTTTTTCGTTTTCATAAAACACGAAATTCGATAAATTTCTGTTTGTTTTTATTCTTTAATATTTTATTTATCGTGAAAAAACAAAAACAAAAGACGAGTCGAATCAAAGAACAATTTTGTAACGTGATCTATCTTAAAGTGTCCTTGTCTTCAATGTTTTTTTTCTTTTCTTTATATTTTGTTTTTTTTTTTATTGTTGTTGTTTCTTATACAAAAATGTTCATCATATATTTTTGACGGTATAAAATATGAAATGAAATAAATTGGGACTTACGAATGTGTCGAAGAAGAGCGGAGTGTATGCCCTTTTGCTATTGTTGGCAATTTGTCATTTTTACAACCTTTATACGATTTCGAAATTCCAAATGAAATATTGAAATATTTATGCAAATATTGTCATTTTCAATTTAAATAAATAAATTTTTCTGCAAATAATTTTTTATTTGAAAAGATTCCTTATTCATCCTGTTTTACCAAGCCTATAGAAAATTACTAAATTTACGTACGTCAGCATGAAATGGAAATAAACGTAACATAAGAATCTTCACTGCTTAGAAATCCTTGACAGAATAATTGTTATAATTTTATTATTGGAATTCCGATGCCAATTTGTATATATTTTCAATTTCATCCTTTAAAAAATAACAAGGTGAAAAAAAAAACAATAATTGAACTTCATGAAATCAACAATGATATATAAACGAAGACTTGCCCTTTTATAAAATCAAAATGAACAGAAATAATGTTATTTTGACAACGTAGATTTATGATTTCTAGACAACATAAATTGGAAAAAAGATTGCTTTATAATTTCAACACTTTATCGTATGTGTGGAATGTATTTTGTATGACACGAGATATTTGAAGTGCGTGTAGTGGCATTTAATAGTAAATTCAATTAGGTGTTTGTCCATATACGAGAGCGACGAATATGTGACCATATGTGAATGACGTCAATTGATTTATTATGAATTTATGAAAATTTGTTTTTAGCGAATATTTTACGAAATGCGAGTCAAAGATTTATGAGTTCTAATTTTAGAAAACGCGCGTTGAAAATTCGGTTTGTTTATGAATAATAAATCTATCCGCTTTTAAATTTTATATTTTCTATCAAATTACTACATAAAATACGGGTTTGTTCCTTTCTTATCTTTTTGTCGCGAAATGTAAAGAGGTTTTTCTTTCAAGCAACCCGTATCAATTTCTTTGCGGTTTTTATCGCATCTTTTAACTGGAAAGTCGGTTCAAAAATAAACACAAAACTTATCCACTTTTATAAATATTTAAGTTTTCCATTTGTTTATTTTTCTTTCAACAACGTAAAAATAAATATAAACTCAAATAAAAAAGAAATTCATGTGATTTTATTGTTTCAACGTACACAGCTTTAAAATGGAAAATACTAATTTGCATTTTTAAACATTTAAAACAAAAAACAAAAAGAAAAGAAAGTTGACATTTAGAATGTCGTCCATTGTCGTCCAAAAAACTTTCTTTTACTTGTTCTTTATAATATTCAAGTCAAGTCCAGTTTTTTTTTTTTTCTATATAACTTTGTTTTGATTTGTTATAGAAAAGTTAAAAAAGTCCTAAAGCAATTTTCTATATTTGTATTACACTAAAAAAAAAAAGAAAAAAACTTTAAAATCTTTTGTCAAATACACAGTGAAGAAAACAAAATACAAAACTATAAATAATAGGGTACAGGAATGTCTTTGTGTGAGTTTCTAAGAAATAAAAAAAGGATATTATTTTATAAAATATTAGAAAATTTTCTAAAGACAAAAACAAAAGCGATTTTTTTTTTCTTTTTTGTGTTTTATGTGTTGGCTTATTTTTTTTTTTTTTTTTTTTTTTGTAATAAAAACGAAAAGCTGAAATAAATTTCAATTTTATTTTTTAAATTTGTTTATAAAGTACAAAACAATTGAATATATTTTACATTAAGACGATAAAATATATAAAAATTTGAATAAATATAAATAAAGCCTCCTATGCTTTGACAAACAACGACAACAACAACAAAAAAGAAGACGAAGAAAAATAAATAAATAAATAAGAAAAACAGGAAAAAACAAAACACAATAATAATAACAATAATAAAAAACATTTTCAATTTAGTAGAAAATATAATAATTTTTTCTTTTGTTTAAATAGAATATAGCAAAAAAAAAAACATTTTTTGTTTTATTGAAAATGGAAAGTATAGGATTTATTTTATAAACAAGAAAAAAGAAAAATCCCTTTTTTTTATTTCTATTTTTAAACAATACAAATAAACAAAACCTTACAATTCTATAAATTCTCTATAAATTTATATTTGTAGAATATAAAATAATTCTAAAAGGACCTTTTCCTTATTATAATTTAAATAAAATTTTCATAGAATCAAATAACAAATAAAGATCAAATCATTTCTTAGAAGTTAGAATTATTGTGACAAAAATAAATTGAACGTAAAGGATCTAAAATTCTATTCATATTTTACACTGTAACACTCACTTTTAACATTTCTATAAAATTTCACGCATTTAGTTAATTAATCCAATGAACATTTGAAATTCTTAAAGGGATCTATTTTTTTTTTTGCGCCTAGAAAAATGATACGAATTCTAAATTATTTTTCGTAAAATTATATAAAATTTTGGTCACGTTTAATATTTTTCTGCGTTTCTTCTCTTTCAATAGGAAAAATTTCCGTTTTTTAAGGGAAAAAAAAATAAACTAAATAACAAAAATCCAATTTATAAAAGTCACTAATATTATTCTGAATCTTATATTTTCTAAGAAGAAAAAAATGATATTCTTCCTCATCTTTTTCTTCATCATCATCATCATCATCATCATCATTGTAGAATATTCAGTTTTTATTTTTTTTTTTTTGATTGAACTTCAGAGAAATATCCTTTATTTTTTTTTTCTTTGTAAAATTTTAATTAAAAATTGATTTTCTCCTTTCTTGTTCTTTTCTTTTGGTTTTAATATAAAATAATATTTAACCTCTTTTACCTAAATCTAATTTTAAAATATATAATATTTGAAATCTTTTTAAATCCATATTTTCATCAGGAGTTGATATTTTGTTGTTGTCACATTCCCTACATAGATTAAATGCGTATACCTACGTAAAGGAAATAATATTTTGTGAAGACGTTAAAATGTGTATAAACCGATCTGCACCTACACATTCTTATAAATATTTTTCAACTTCCGATTTGTTTAATGTTTCTTTTCTCTCCAACCATACTTTTTCTATATAATAAAAGTTTAAAGTTATTAGAAGAACTCATTTTGTTTTTTCGTTTTTTTTTTCTTTAATTAAAAAGTTGATGACAACGCATAAATTACATATTAATGTTTTTTTTTTTTGTTTTTAACCAAAAAAAGAATTTTTAAAAAACAAAAAAGTTCTTACATTCTTTATGAATCAATTAGATTTTAAAATTCTATTTCATCCCCATTAAATATCTTTTAATGTAATAACAAGAAATAATTAGACAATTAAAACAATCACAAAAAAAAATTTTAATTTATTTTCAGGTTCAGTTAGAATACCAATGCATTTAAATTGTCATAGTCCTGCAACAAATTCATCATATGTATCAAATGCTGGTTTACATTCAATGAATTCATTAAATCATGAAAGTGTATTGACACGAACAAATTCAAGTCAAAAATGGACGTCAAAACGATCAATGTCCTGACACAATGATACAAATAATAAATTAACAACTTTGGGTAGTCCCTTAGATGGACCAAGACACAGAAGAACATGGATATAAATTATTCACATTAATTATACAGTGTTTCTTTTTAAGATTTTAAGGGATGATTAGTTGTGGGAACGATGTGTGGAAAAAAGAGAAAATTCTAGGCTCTTTTTTTTTTTTAGTAGTAACAAGAAAAAGTGATATTTTTTAAAAAAAAAATGAATTTTAAAATTAAAGAATAAAGAAAAAAATAAACTTGTAAATAAATTTTTGTTTTTTGTATAAAAAATTAATTATTTTATCGCTTCAGAAAAAATGCGCTTTTAATTAATTCTCATAAAATGTTACCCTTTCTTCTTGGGTAATTATTTTATCACATAAAATTCCATTTTAATTTGATTTTTCTTCAATATTTTCTATAAATAAAATCACGAAAAATAAATGGAATCATAACTGTCATAACTTTTTATTAACTACGGGTAATTGTTAACTAAATTTAAATTAAAGAAAAATGGGAAAGAAAAAAAAAAGAATTAATTAATCAATGTTCCAGACTACAGGAATTATATATCACTTATTTTTAAGAGTAAACTTTAAGAAAAAATTCTTCAACCTTAACCACCTAAACTTCATTATCCAAATAAAAATACTTGCGTTAGTCTAACCAAGAAGACACAGAAAACGTAAAGATATTTTTAAAGAAATTTCCTAAATAGAACTTACTCAATGGATGACCAAATTTATTAATCTTGTTAGAATAAAAAATGTCAAACGACTAAACGGTTAAGGTAAATTAACAAAAATATTGTTTTAAAATTATTTGAATGCACAACTAAGGTTGATTAATCGCGACGATTGGATAATGAAGTTGAGGAACAAAAAATCAATTCATTTTATTCAAAAAAATAAAGAAAATAAATAAAATCTGGTAATGATGGCACAAATGAAAACAAATTTTTTTCTTATGTAATATAAAATGGCGGACATTTTCGAACTGAATAACTAAAACGAATTATTAAAGTGTTGTGATTAATATGTTAAATAAAAAAAGACTTTCTATCATCACCAGATTTTTTTTGTTATACCAAAAAGAAAATATCTACCATTAATTAATAACCCGTTCAATTTATTTGAAAATTTCAATAGGAAAAACAAAAGAGAAAGGATTTAAAAATTATTTCTCTCAGAATCAAACGAAGTTTTCAAACTAAATATAAATGAAGTGAGCAACGGTTTATTAATTAATTCGTAGTAATAAAATTCAAATTAAAAATAGTTGTGAACTACATAAAATAATATGGGCGATTTTATGTAGTTTTCTGCCAATGTAAATATTTGGTTCTTGTTTTTATTATTTTTAACAAAATGAAATGTTTGTATATAAATAAATAATATAAAATATAAAGAATAAAGAATAAAGTAATACAAACAAAATATTACAATAAATTGCATATCTCTTCTCTTCACCTCATTCATGTATATTTTTTTTGTCCTTTTCCCCCTCCATTAAAATCCTTACGTTAAAATAAAAAAGAAATGAAGTAGCACGACAAAAGATATTTGGTCAGATATATACAGATAATTTCTCTTTTGTCGTTCACTTAAATTTAGCCATAAATAAAACCTCAAAGAAACTGAAATTAAATATTTTAATAAAACAAAAACTAAAAGAAATGAAGAAAAGTGGACGGAGAAAAGAAAATCTTTATTATTATTGTTATTTATTAATTATATTATTCATGTAAAAAATGTCCTAACATTTATACTTTCTTTGTAGCTAAATAATAAGTATAAATATATTTAAAAAAAAGGAAAACTCACAATTTATTGTTAAGTTTTCATTTTATAAAAAAAAAATGTAAGAAGAATTCATCGTTATTGTTAAACAATACGACACACACTAACATACACACACAGTAAAAAAAACCCTCCTTTTGTAAATATTATAAAATAATAAATTTTAACAAGATTTCTTTATTTAAAAAAAAAAAGAAATATAAAAAATTATTATGAATGTTATTATTATTATTATTATTATTATTATGAAAATGAAATGAAATAAATGTTACAATAAATAAAAGCTTTCAGTAAAAATATATTATATTTTTTGTTTTGCTAAATGAACTTACCTTATTTTTCCCAATAGAGTTTTCTTCTGTCTTTTTTTTTTTTTTTTTTGGTGCGTTAAAGGAAAAAGAAACAATCAGATTGACCAAAAGAAGATTTTATGATGCAAGAAGTGTTAAAGAAAAATTATTTGTAAATAAAATTAAACGTTTCTTAGAAGACTATTTTTCTTTCTCTATAAGTGACTGTTTAGTTTCATGTGAAAAAAATTTGAAAAATGACCGTTGGCAATTTATCGTTGTTTTGTGTATTCCATTAGGAATAATCGTGATCCCATATTTTATATATTACTGTTTTGTTTAAACACAAAAACCATACAAATATGCCGTCAGCATTTGTTTTGTGATAAGAGAATACAACAAAAAAAATAATAAAAAAACCTTAGAAAATGGGATAAGAAAAAAAGACAATGGCACATGAATATTTAGGGATATATTTTTTTATTTTAGAAAGATCAACAAATTAAACTTTCGACCTTAGATAAAACATTAAAATCACGATTTAAATATTCAGACAAAAATGGTAAACACAATAAAATACGTAAATTAAGGTTGGGAAATAAAAATTTAAAGTAATTAAAGTAAAAGACAAAATCATTTTTATAAATTGAATAAAATTTATATTTTAAATAATCCTATTACGATTAAATTAATTAATTAATTTTATTTATTATATAATTATGTAATTTTAATTGTATATTGTAAATAACTATAATTAATTTTCTTTCATTTTTTTTTTTATGTTTTCATGTTTTTTTTAAATTAATTAATTAACTAATTTTATATAATTGAAAATAATATATTTATATGAATAAATAATCAATGTAATTTTATTTTTATTAATTTTCTTTCATTCTTTTTTTTTTTTTTTCTTAATTTTCTTGTGTTGGATAATACTTGTTTTTTTTTTTTGTTTATAGTTTACGATTAAATATAATTACTTGTTTTTTATATATAATTATTACATTACACTCAAAATCAAAATGATTGTGTTGTCAAATTATGAATTAATTTAATTATTATTATTAAATTCTCCAAAATGGCGAGAACAAGAATGAAAATAAAATCGAAGAGAAATTCTCAAAAATAAAAAAAAATGTTAAATTTTTCTTTGAGTTTTTTTTTTTTTTTCTTCTTTTTTGAATATTTCTAAAGTTTCCAACTGTTTTTTCTTTTCTTCCTTCTCTTTTGTTTATATGTTTTGTTTGACTTAAATATTAGTTTGCACTTTATATTTCGATTAGAATTTCAAGTTAACAATTAATTAATTAATTTTAAATAACACCATTTTAAGACAATACACTTTTGTGTTTCCTTTTTAATTATATATAGGCTGTCTACAAATCCATATCCAGTCTAATTATAATTAACGAATTCGATCTTTCAATTTAATTTATTTAATTACTTAAAAAAAACATCATTCTGACTTTTTTCTTCATTTAATAAATTAAAATTACTTTTCGAAAATTTTGCACCTTTTAACATTTTATTTTTTCTTTCATCTTTGTCTCCCCCTTCTTTTCTTGATAATAACTTTCGACTTAAAATTAAAAAAAAAAACAAAACAAAAAAAAATCTTTAATTATTAATAATTATTTAATTAAATTTAATTTTATATATTGTTTGTGTATGTTTCAAACATACATACTTATTAATTAAGTTTAATTACCATCAGTAATTATTACATTATTTTAATTATTTTATTATTTATTTATTTTTTATTTATTTTTCAAATTTTCTTTTCAGTCGGTATTAATTATTTATGAACGAAAAATAAATAATAAAAAATAAAAAAAATAAACAACGAACGAAAAACCTGACATGTGAAATTGTTTAATTAATTAATTTACAAATTTTTAGAAAAAAAAAAATCAAAATAATACAACAACTAATTATTTTATCACAAATGAAAACAGTTTTAAGTAAAAATTTTAAAATAATAAAAAATAAACTCCTCCCTTCGTGCATAACAATATAAAAAATCACACATTTATAATAAATTTGTCCAATTTAAATGATCTTCCGAAATTTTTTCATCATTCCTATAAAACCAGAATGAACTTAAAGCGACAAATTTAAATTCTCTTTTTTTATTTTATTAATTGAATTGATCATTTATAATTGGCTAATTCTTTTATTACACACCCAAAAACAAACCCACCCACCCATCCTTCAAAAATTTTCGTTAATTAATAATTTATTTTTATATTATTTTTTTTTTATAGAAAAATGAAAATTTTTAATTGAAACAAAAAAAAAATTTTTTTTTTTTTTGATTAATTTCATAAATTTCTATTTTTTTTTGGATTTGTCGTGTTTCTTTATTCGATTAACAAAAAAATAAATTCTTTATTTTGTTTTTGTTTTGGATAATTGAATTAACATAGAAAGGATTATCTTCAGATTGGAAATCATATATTCACTTACTCTTTCTATCCTCCTATAATAAAGGATAAAGGAGTGGGTGAATTTTCTTTATAAACAGATTATACGTTTTATACTCGTAAATTTTCAATTTATCTTTAATATGGTTTAGAACAAATTTAATATCCAAACTTACATCAAAATTCATTTAAACAACAAAAAAAACATTGTCCCGATTTGGCCAAACCATTAGTAAGCTTTTATAAAGTTATGTACCTTACGTTTTGGATGGATAAATATGATATGAGACAATGGAATTGATTATAATTTATAAATAGGTGAGACAAAACAATTCATTAAATATTTACTATAAGTCTGAGAATTATTCATTAGACTGATTAACGCCTGTGATCCGGGATCATAAAATTTGATTCGGAATTAATTTTAGGTTTTATTGAATAATTTAGATAAAAAATTTTAATTGTTAATCATTCAAATTACCAAAGTCAATCAACTTGTCAAGACACATTTAAAATGTGAATTTTAATTTATTTGTTTTACACAATGGAAATTAAGTCAATTAAAAAAATAATAAAAAAATAAAAAGAAAACTTATGAAACAAAATTGTAATCTTTTTTTTTTTAATTTCAAACATTTTTTTTTTAAATTAAATCAATTTTATAATTCAGTTTACTTTATTACTTTATTTTATACAAAAAAAAAGTCATAAACCATCCAATCCAGCACAGCAATAAAGTCAACTAGAATTTTATTTCTAACATTGTTTATGTGTTTCAAATTGATTCGATCCGGTAATGAAATGGAATGGTTTTAATTGGAAATTTATTAAATAGGCCAAAGTTTTTTTATTGTTTTATTTATTAAAAGAAAATTAAATTAGTGCTTAAAAAAAAGATTCTCCTTTTCTTTCCTTTCTTCCTCCTCTTTAATATTTGTTTTTTTTTTTTTTTTCATTATTTTCTTATTTAAAATGTTGGCACATAAATATATTTATTTTGTCAAGATTTTCTACTTCTTCCCTATTCTCATTTTATTCGTTCTTCTTTCTCTTCATTATTTTAAAACTTAAAATTCTTTTTCTTATTATAAAATAATTGAATATTTTTGATAATAATTCGATAATATTTAATTAAGAATAAAAATATTTTTAATTAGAAAAAAAAACAAATGAAACAATTTTCAGAGTAGAAAAATAATTTAAAATTTTCTTCTGTTCACATCATTAATTCATTCATTCATGAATTTTTATTATCTTTATTTTTCTTACAATTTACATTTAACATTTTGTCTGTGCCTACTCTGAAATTTGAAATCGTATACAAATTTCTGTACAAAAAAAATACAACTATGCATTTTTATAATTTTTTTTTTTGTTTGGTAAATAAAAATGACTCTTTTTCCTATATTTCTCTTTTTATTTAAAATGGAAAAATAATCATACCAAAGACAAAGATACACAATTTGTTATCTTAATTTTTTTTTATTCAAAATTGTTGTTGTTTTATTTTTTTTTTTAATTATTTTAAAGAGCAAAATTGCCGAATAACTTAAATTACTTGTAATAAAAATATAATAACCTTTTGGTTAAATATTGTATGTGTGAAATTTATTTACCAAACAAATAAATATTCTATTGTGTAATTAATAAATAGGTACGATAGGAAAAAAAAACAATTATAATTAAATGTTAACATTTTTATGATTAAAGCATGTTTTACATTGACATATTTTTGTTTTGCTTTACTTTCGTTTTTCTCATAAAAACTGTAGCTCCGATTGAGAAAGAAAATTTAATCGTTAAAAAAAACATTGCTATGTTTTCACAAATGTGACATATGTAATTCTGACAACAAAAAAACACAGAGAGTTTTGAAAAAACGGGAGGAAAACAAATAATGAATGTAAAACATACTTTTTAATAATATTAAATATTAAATACAGTGAAACCTTAAAAAGGTGACCACCTTTATTCTAACTGCAAGTAATAACTTAATATAAATAAATATGAGATTAGATTATTAGAAATAATTGTGAAATTTCTCAATTGTTTCTTTAAATTATAACAACCATTATAGTTTAACAAACTTCATGACAATAAAATGAATGGAAAATTATATTATCGTGTTACAATTAATGTGCGTCATTTTATTCTTTATAAAAAGCGTCTGAAATATTTATAATTAAAGAAAATTGACCAAAAATGTTTCGTGGTCCATCTATAAAGATTTCACCATATTTTTTCACACTTCACTACAAATAGTTTTTATGAAATTTAGCATGTAGTTTCTAACATTGGATCACTTACTTGATTTATTGTTGTTCCTGCTGATGATTGTATTGCTGTTTTCGGTGGTGGTGATGTTTGAGGTAACGATGGTGCATTATTCTTCTGTTGTTTTTTATTAGTACTACTCTCATTTTTATTATTTGTTTTAATAATATATTGTGATGGTGGTGAAGCTAAATAAGATGGTGTATACCTTATTTGTTCACTTAAACGTCTTATATTTAATTGTAATTCATCATCTTTTTGTGATGGTGTTGAAAAACTATGTCTAGGTTGTAAAAGATTTGGATTTATAATATTTAATGTATTACGTTTTGTGCATTCATTATTTCCACTTGATGATGTTGATGATGATGATGCACCAGCTGCTGCTGTTGTTGTAGTTGTAGGTGTTGTTATTGTTGATGATGATGAAGGTGATGTTGAAGATGATGTTGATGCTGATGATGTTTGGGTATTGGTTTGCATTTTATTTGGTGATGATACTGATGATGATGATAATCTAGGTGATTTTGGTGTTGAATTTTTATTATTAGTTATAATTTTATCACGTTTTATTATTATTTCACGATCACCAATAATTGCAGTTACATTATTTGCAACAGTATTTGATGATGATGCTGCGGGTATTGGTGATTTTGATCTTTGTAATTTAGAACGATTTATTTTAAGATTTTCCTGTTGACATAATTTAAATTGTTTACCTTCTTCTTCTGTTTTACATGAATAAGAACGTGCTTGCCTATATAAATCCTGTTTTACATTATTCTTATTATTATTATCATTATTATTAATATTTGTTGTACTTTTCCATACTTTGCTACCTTCTTCTTTAAAAGTATTTTGCTTTGATTTATGTGTATGTTTTTCATCAACAATATTTGTTGTACTACGCCAAACCCATGGATCATCGTTTTGTACTTTTTTACTTCCTTTTTTAACTTTTTTACCACACGAATCTGTTGTCATTTTCATCCATGGATCAGATGGTACATAAACAATATGACTGTCACTACCTTTATTTATAAATGTTTCATCAGCACCAATAAACATCGTAAATTCTGATAAATTTGATGGTGATATAATTTCACTACATCCTGTTGATTTTTTATTATCTCGTAATGTTGTGACTGGTTTCTTTGCTTTATTTTGATTAAAAACATCATCACAATCATCATTTGGTGACAATTTCACAGAAACAATATCATTTTCATCAGACACCATAATTGCATGTTGATGTTTAACAGGTGGACGTGGTGAAAGACTACGAGTTGTTCTTAATGGTCTTTGTGGTTTATTTTCACCTAATGAATTAGATTTCTCTAATGTACGATTTTGTGGATCAGGTGACGAAGATGATGATGAAGCTGCCGTTACTGTTGTTATTGTTTTTAAAGGACTTAAATGTTCTTTATCCAACAGTTTCGAATTTGATGATTGACGTTTGATATTCATTTGTGGACTTGTACCAACACAACGTGTTACAGTTTTTTTCTGTTGATTTTTTATTATAATTTTTTCATCAGATATATCAGTTGTTTGAATTGAATGTTGTTTACCAGCTGAACATGTACATTTTAAATCAAGTATTATTGTATTACCATGACCAGCTATTAAACGATGTGGTGATGGTAAATTTTGTCGTTTTACTGAATAATTTGGACTTACAGGTGGTATTATAATTGTTTGTTCTAATTTGATAATTTTGTTATTATCATTTTTTCTTGGTGTTTTTGGTGATTTTTTAACTATTTTATTTGATTGGGTCTGGCCATCAGTGTTTACTATAATTGCAGTAGTTGTATCTTTTTTACCATCAGTATTACTGCATATTTGAGTAGCACTGGGGCCGGACCCAAATTGCTAAAGTAATTGTTCTGTTGCTGAACTTGTTATTGAACTTATTGTTGAACCGTTCAATTCATCTGTAATTTCATAAATATGTTTTTTTTTTATAAATTTTATTCATTCCTTCTAAACAATAAGCTTATTTTACAAATAAAAAAATGAATTAATTGAATGAATTAAATTAAGTACATTAAAAATTTCTTGCAATTAAAATTATATTTTTTTTAATGAAAACCAAAAAGTTTAGAAAATTTAGAATGAAGAATTAAAATTAAAGTAAAAAATAAAATGTGATTTTTAATACATTAGTTACCGGCATTGCTAGCATCTGAAGTTTTAGCAGCAGCATTTTGCGGACTTTTTTGTACTTCAACTGTTGCTGTTGTTGTTTCTGTTTGTCGATTTATTATTTCAATTGATACAAATTTTTTTAAACGTTCCAAATATTGGTTATATAATTCTACATCATTGTGACCGGCACCCTATAACAAAACATACATAAAGACATTAAATATTTTGATATTATTTAATTATTTTGTATTTTGATTTTTTAATTCAGCTTAAATTTTTAAATCAAACCAAAATAGCGATTGCGTGCGTGAATTTTTCAATTTTAGTTTTTTTTTCTGAATAAACAAAAAATTTATAATAACAAAAACACAGAGGGAGAGAGAGTTTAACTTTTCACAGTTTATTTTAAATAATTATAAATAGAATCCAATATTTGAATAAATTGAAAAGAAGAATAAATATTGATTTGCTCAAAGAAAATCATTAAAAGTTCAAAATTGAATTTGTAATAAAATAAAAATGAAAAAAAAAATTCTTTAATTAACAGAATTAATGAACAAGAAAATGACTGCCTTTGATGAAAATTTTTGTGGAAAATTGATAAAAACTTTTCAAAAAGAAAATATCATGTAAAAATGGTCAAAACAAAAATAAGAAACTAAGTTATTGTTATTTTTTTAAGAGAAATTACTGTGATTTGTTTACAGATAAATCTAAAAGGAAAAATTCTTAATTACAAAAATAACATTATTCAACTAGAAATATAAAAATAAAGAAACAATTTCAAAGGTAAACGACTTTATTAAACACGCATCGTATCACTTTGACTACATTCTATTTGAATATTTGATTTCCAATTATATTGGTTTTATTTGAATATCAATTTTCTGAATATTTATTATAAGAAATTTCATTCAACACTTTGATCAAATATAAAAGAGACAAAATGTTTCGTGTAAATAAAAGAGAAAAGAAAATTATATTCATAAAAGCAAAACAAGTGTTTCACAATTAACATATTCAAGTTCAGCTGCTTAAAATTATAGTTTCAATTACAATAGGTGTCCGGCCTTGGAAATAGCTAAAATAAGCAAACACGCAAAATAAAATACAAAAAAAAAACGAATGTTCCTTCATTGATGTAAAATTTTAAACATTTAGAATTTAAATAAAATTCTTTAAATTTATAGAAAAAACAATTTTTGATAAAAATCTTTCCTTCAATTTTTTCTACTGATTATTGCTACTCTCTTTATAAAATCTATTCGCTTTGAATTTAACCTTTTGATAATACAATAAACGAATAATGTTTATTTTAATAAAACATAAAATGATAGAATAATATTTTTGTTTGTGGTTTGTGCACTTACCTCAACCCATAATGGTTCAACAGCTTTTGGACATTTCTCAAATATACCAAGACCGTGAGAAAAATCAATAACTTCATCTTCTGTACCATGTATTACCAAAACAGGTGATTTAACTTTTGATACTTTATCAATACTAAAAGAAAAAGAGAAAATGAAAAAAATATAGAAATTAGAATTATGTAGTTTTTCTATAATAACAAACAAAATTACTTGTTTCCTACTAATTGATTTTTTATGAATTTTACCACACAGTATAAAAATAATTAAAATGTATCTTGTTTGTTTGTAAAAATAAAACTCGATAAAAGATAGATAAAAATCTTTTGAGTTGGTAAATATAAAAGGAGACAACATAAAATAAATATAGAATTTATTTAAATGGTTGAACAAATATTTGATTAGTAACTTATTTATTTATTTATTTATTTACCAATAATTTTTTTTTGTCAATATGCCAAAAATATTTTAAAGAAAATTATTATTATTAAAAATAATTAATCATAAAATATTGAAACAAACAAAAAACGACAAATATTCTTTAATCAAAACTGTCTTTACTATTTTTTTTTTGTGGTTTTCTTTCATCAAAAACGTGTGTCAAAAAGAAAAGATAAAAATCTCTTTGTAGTCTGATGGACATTAATAATTTCTTTCGACCAATAGCAAGTGTCTTTCTTTTTGTATATTCAGTGAATTAATGATTTAGTTTAGTCAAAACAAACAAAATAATATTTTGTAAGAATAAAAACGTATGTTATCTAAGCTAAAAATGTAAAACTCAAACATTTTTTGTACAGAATTTGAAAATTGTTTCCCCACTCCCCATCTTTAATGTGGAATACCGAAAGAGAACATTATTATTATTACTACATATTTTTTGGCCCCATCTCCTCTTCTCTTCTCTTCTTTCAAAATATACGCACTCAAAGATAAGAATTATACTTAATTATATTATATTATAAAACATCCCAATCTCCATACCCCTAACCCGCCTATATCACCTCTTCTTACCTTGGAAAAACATCAAAAAACCATGTACGTTTTGTATTTGGAAAGGCTACACGCATACCTGACATCAATGGTGAATGTAATATAACGGCACCGACCTGATAACGTGTCGCTAAATCAACTGTCGGTACTGTACCAATACTTTGTCCATAAAGTATTACATTTTCTGGATTTATTCCGTATCTACAAAGTCAATAATAAAGAATAATTGATTATTTAATAAAAATATATTTATTTTTACTTTTATAACAAAAAAAAATATAATAATAAAACTAAAGAATTGCAAGTAAAAGAATTTACTCTAATAAAAATTGTTAACTCGTGAACTTTTTTTTTAATAAATTATTAAAAGAAAGGCAAAAGATGTCGTTATGAAAAACCCGCGTCATGATTTAACGATTCAATATTTTATCACAATAATTATGGTTAAAAAAAATAAAGAGTAAATCAAAATTACAGAGTACGGTTCATATAATTAATTAAATCAATAAAAGTTATTATTGTAAATTCGAAATAAAGGAAAAAATTAATATTAAAAAAATAAACCACAACTAACTGATTGGCAGATTTTTAAATTTTTAAAAAGGGGGGAATTATATTACAGAAGCAAATAAAGTAGAATTTTTCAACAAAAAAAAAACACAACAACAAAAGAACAAACGCATCAATTGAAAAAATTACCACCAAATAGAAATAGAAAGCAATCACTTTTGGAGGTTGTTATATAGAATTTTTGTTTTGTTATAAATTTGCTTTTAATATTTTTTTTTATTTTTTTTTCTAATTGATTTCTGGGAAGTTTTGACATATTTATACAAATTTGATTAATTGTATAAAAGTGTTTGAGGAAATTCGTTTATTATTTATTAAAAAAAATTGATTTTAAGAAATTATTGCATCTTCGAACATTTATCGACAATCTTTAACACAAAATGATGAATTGAATATTTTTCTTTTACAGATTTTTTTTTATTATTTATTAGGATTGAAAAAAGTGGTACCTTGTTCGAAGTGCGTGCCATGCAGCCTCAATATCAGCATATAGATTTTTTTCAGATGGTTTACCTTCACTCATACCATAACCAGAATAATCATAACTAAATATATTACAATTGATTCTAGCACCTAAACCCAAATAAAATGAACTCATTTGTCCCAAATCAACAGCATTACCATGTGAAAATAATAATGTAAATTTTGCATTGGAACAACATTTTATAAATAAACATGTTATTAAATTTCCTCTACTTGTTCGTGTTTGAAAACCTTCTAAATTTTCTTTATCACGTTCAGAATATTGCCATTCAGCTCTTTCTGTTAAATATAATGTATATTTTGTATTTGTCTCATCATCTGCTGTTATTTTGTATGTTGGTTCTGGTGGTAAAAATGCCAATTTTGCAGCAATTCTTCCCGGACATGGAGGACAACAAAATAAACAACAAAGTTCACTAAAACTGAAACAAAAGAAAAAGAGAAACAAAAACAAAAATGAAAAATATTTTCCAATTTTTCATAGAGAAATTTTTTTTTTTATTTTAAAAGACACGTATAAATTGTTTGTTTTTTGACGTGTCCCATTTCATATAAAAATAAATTGCTTTTAATAAATTGGAAAAACAAACATTTTTTTTACACAAGAAAAAAAGTTCTGTCAAAAAAAGGCTATTTGTAGAAAAAAAGAAAAGCCTTTGTTATCCAAAACCATAAATAAAACAATGTAGCTTACCTTAGACCGTTCATTTTCTAGCTAATCATACTATATATACAGGGCACTTTTGTAACTTTATTATTTTATTAATTTAAAATTGTTTTTCTTCTTTTAATTAACTTTTAATTAACTTATTGCCGAATTTTTTTATTTATGTCAAATTAAACATACATTTATGATGTTTTTCCGTGTTAAATACTTCGTTTATCCTCCGACAAACGCCGACAAACAATAGCCGAACTCAAATGTCAAATTTCTATTCACGTTATTGCATTTTCAGTTCAATGGTTTTTAGTGTTCTTGTTGCCAACTTAATAACTATTCGGAATGACGTCACAAGTTTTGACTAATTATTTTTGTTCCATTGAACTCAGTCGAATTGAACTGGATAACAAAACACAATTTGGCGTGATTTGGTTCGAATCTATGATAATTATGTACACACCAAATTTTTCAAAAAGTTTAAAATACATACATATATATTTTTTATTTAATTTTTTAATAAATTGCATAAAAAAAGAAATCAAATTTAGATTCAGACCATTAAAGAATTTGTAATTAAATCAAAAAAATAATGATTGATTGATTGAAATTGCGGATATACAATAAAATTCCCACATCTTTTAAATCAAATAAAAAATTCTGATTTGAATTAAATTCTTACACATCTAAATAAATATTTACCGACCTTAACTTTATTAAGAAGAAAAAATAATTATATGTTTTTAGTTTATTGAACACAATATGTATATAATAATCGTCATTATTTAATCTGACCCTATTATTATACATTTAAACAAAAACCCTTAAAGTTTTTTGAAAATATCGATTTCAAATCTAGGAATAGATTTTATTATTTTGATTGTTCCAATTAATTTTGAATTGGGATCAAAAATAATTCAAAGTTTTTTCAACTCAATGTTATTTATCGTTAAATTTTATATCTAATGTAATTAAGGATGGATATATATTCATCATTAAATATCCCAACAACAAGAATCAAGAAATAAATCTCAACTCCCACCCTTTAGTACAAATTTCTATTAAAAGATTTTTATGATTCTTTTCGATTTTTATATTTTTATTATTTTGATAAAATAAAAATAATAAAATAAATAAATAGAGCATTACAGCAACACTGAAAGCTCAACACGTTCCTGTTCTATTGACCAAAACGAAAATATTTCCCTTTTTTACTAAGGGTGGCAATAAATTTGATAATCTCACAACTCACTCTCCTCCCCCACCCATCTTACATTACTCTCAAAATCTTCATCGAATTCTTTGGATGGAAGAAAGTGCACTTTATACTGTGTTTATGTGTATATGTGTGTGTGTATGTATGTTCCCATAACCTCAACAAAAATAAATCAAATATGCGGTAGGGGTTTTTTTTTATTTAGTGTGTTTTAGATGAGTTTCGTATTTAGTAATAAGACCCTATATTAAGTTAAATGTGTTTGCTGTTGAAAAAAAAACTAAAAGAAAAGTATTTAGCTTTTATTATTAGGGGATCCTCCTCCTACCTACCCTTGAGAATGTATATTGATTGTAAATAATTGGATTGGGAATTTTATTAGATTTTCAGTAGGTAATTTATTGGTTTACATTATAAAAGAGGCAAATATAGTGAAGTAAGGCAATTGATCTTACGATGGAAAATATTGAGGAGTAAAAATTATTTATTTAATTTTTAAAAAATGTTAAATAATTATTTTTAACTTATAAAAGATTTTATTGTTTATTGAAATTGAAAAACTGTCAAATAATTGATGAATCACAATTTATAATAATTTGCAATTCAATAATCAGAATATTTGTGTTGATTAATATTTAATTATTATTTAACAGATGTAACGTTATATTTTAATACAACAAAAACTAGGAAGTAATTTTGACGATTTACAACATTTCAACATTCAATTGATCAATCACTAAATTGTATATCATAAATTAATTTGACCGATTAAAAGAGTATAAATTATTGTATTTTAGTTTATTTTTCATTTTACTTCCTCATTAAAAATATGAAACAGAAAAAAAAAATGGAAAAATTACAGAAAAGAAAATGAAAACGAAAATTGTTCTATTTGCAATAAAATATTTTTGTTGAAAATCTGTGAATTGCGGAAGAGACCAAAAAGATTGGAAATTTTTTAAATCACACATCATAAAATACTTTTATATTTATGAACATCTTTAAGGATAATTAAATACTTTACTCGAAGAATCGTTAATAATTAATAATTTAATAAGATCGTATATGTAAAGTTACATCAAAATGTTCCTTAATACTGAAAGAATTGAAATTGAAAAATACTTTTGAATAAAGAATTTTGTAAAATTTAAAAGATGTTCCATATTTCCGAGTTAATTATAATAATTTTACACTTCTCACAAATAAAAAGTTTTTCTTCTTTTAAAAAAAACTAAAATTTGTGTTTACACAAATATGTAAGGCGTGTCATTTCACCATAACCATCTTAAAAACATATAAAAATAATAATAAAGAAGGTTGTTACAAACAAGAAAAAAAAAACAAAAATAAAGAAAAAAACGTATAATCGGATTTAAGGGATTGGTTTTCTTCTCTCAATAATCAAAAGTATCTTCTAATTTCTTGTAATCCTTATAGCATTATATTATAAATGGGGTCTCTTTTAATATACGATAAAAGGATGCGCTATTTATATTAAAACATCTGCTTTTATTGAGGGCTTTTATATCGTCCATATAAATAAGAATATTTAAAAGGAATAGAATAGAAATTCTATTGGTATATTCAAGCTGTTAAATGACAAGAGAATTTCATTTGTTTTGTTTTTTTTTTGTTCTGTTGTATTTATTTTATGTTAATTATTATTGTATACACATTGACTGTATCTGTCTGTCTTATGTATGCCTATTTAAAATATCAAAATTTTTATTATTCATAATAATTATAGGTAAATATAAATAACTAGCAATTGTTAGTACAAAACAAAAAAAAACGCCCAATAAATTCTACAGATGTCAAAAATTTAACCTAAATCGAATTTTTTTTTCTTCATATTTATTTATTTTTATAACAAAAAAATATTTGTAAATATTTATTAAGATTATATTGTTAATATTTTAATGTAAAAAAAAAAAATATGTAGCTGAAAAATTGAAGAGGATGCATAGCATTGTTCTAAAATTACAGAAGAAATGTACGAGGGGGAAAATAAATGTTTAAGATCAACAAAAGTTAAAAGAAAGTCACTTAGGAAGAAGAAGAAGAAGATCTCAACCGTCCTATAAACTACAATTCTCTTTATTTGCTTTCATAAATTTAATTGGAAAAATTTCAAAAGAAATATCCTCAATAAATCTAAACATTAATTACAATTATTAATATTTCGACGGAGGCGCCAAGTAATTTTTTTCTATTAAAATTTTTTCACATTTTATAAAAATTTTTTCTCAATTCTCTAGGGTCCCATTAAATGAAAAAAAAAACTAACTTACTTATTATTATACAATATTGATTAATTTTATGCGAATAAACAGAAAAAGAATGAAATTCTATGTTTATTATGCAATTTAAAATTAAACAAAACAAAAAAAAAATGCTTGTTCTCTAAAGCAACAACAGAAGAAAGAAAGAAGGTTAAATTACATAGATTCATGTTTGCTATAATGTTTCCATAATATTATTATAAAGTATATCATGTCCGTCTATCATTAAAATGTATACCTTCCTCATTTGGATAATCTTAATGGCATCGGAGACTATATATATAAATCGAATTATACAACTGAAAATATTTACATTCAAAAACTTAAGTACATTTTATAGAAACATATTTTACCTTTTGTTTTTGTTAGTTTTTTTCATATAAAAAAAAAATCAGGGTTTAAAAACAATTTTTAACATGAAAGTATATACCTAGTCGGAATATTAAAATTTATATGTTTGTGAATCAGTTTCTTTATGATAACAATCATGTTGCTTGTAATTATAATTTTTTTGTTTACAAACAAATTTGACAGACTTGTCGATTTAATTAAAATTGATTTCATCGAAATGATTTATTAAATTTTGTATTTTCTATTAAATTAATTTAAATTGAATTAATAAGATTGATTTAATTAATGAAATTTTAAAAACGAAAACATAAGAAAATGCTTTCACATTTTTCAGACATTTGATTCAAATTTCACATAACAATTCTACAAAAATAAAGTCAATTTGAAAATTTTTTTTGTGAATTCTATTTCAAAGCTAATAAATAAATGATCGTAGGTAGTAGTTGACATAATCCATACCCATAATTTACGAACATTAACTAAAGAAATGAAAACACAAAATTCATTCAAAATAATAAAAAATAAAAAAAATCTGGGTTATCATTTATGAATCATCTAAATTAGATTAATTAGATTTGATTTGACTAAGAGTAAAAAAAAAATATATATGCCTGACACAACATAATATAAAATATAGAAAAAATTCATGACAACAATTAATAAATGCTAAACGTACAACAATGTAATATTTTTTATTTAATTCCATTACTTGTGAATTTATTTATTTATTAATTGTTGAAATTTATTTATAAGTGTCCAATTTATTTACTTTCCACAAGCAAAAACATAAATTTAACTTTAATCTTAGAAAGTAAATAAATTAAGGAAATCAACTGGGCATTATTCAATATAATCATTGTCAATGTTTTTAAGACTATTCCGAAGTATTTCATATTCGATTGACTTCAATTAAATTCTCAGAAAACATCACAGATTTTTTTATCTGAAAATGTTAAAAAATTATCCATCCATTCAGAAAATATAATTTTTTCCTCTGTTGTGATTTTATTAATAAAATATATTTTTTGTAGTGCACAGCTCACATGATAATAATAAATAATAAACAATCATTCTCTCTCTTTCTCCCTCTCTCTATACATATAATTATTTATTGGAAAACAAAAAAAAATAAATATAAATTTATAAATATTGTCAGCGAGCGTGTTTTTATATTCAGTTGATATTATTTTGTCGTGTGTTTTTAATTATTATGTATTGCTATTTTGTTTCATTTATTTTTACTTCTTTTGTTTAATTTTTTTTTTGTCTCCCATCAAAATATAATTATTTATTATTTTGTACCAACAAAATATCCTAATGCCTACCTTTCTGTTTAATACCAATTGAATTTCAGTCAGAATAAATATGTATATGATATTTAAAAATGAAAACTAAACAACAATAACAACAAAACTAAAAAAAAATATAAAATTTTTTTAACTCTGATACAAAATTTAAATCAATTATCAACATGCAATTAATAAGTCAATATAAAATTACAATGTTTTTTATGTGTGTACCTTTGTTGTTATTTGTATATTGAAATAAATTTTTTTCTACGTATTTTTTTTGTCCTCCCCACTATAATAAACAAATCCCCCCACACTTCCCCACTACCATCCTTTTTTTTTATATAGTAGGATCATCCCACTTGCGTTTTATATTCGTTAATTTCTTGTAATGGAGACATTTTTGTATGGAGGCGCCTGGTACTAATTGATTTTTTTCCCCCATTTTTTTTTTTATTAGAAAAAACATTTTGTGTTTTCCTATCTTCTATTTGTTGTATTTTTATTCTTCTTCTTCTTCTTCTACTTGTTCTTCTGTGTTCATATTTTTTCACATGATAATAAATTATTTATTATTTCAATAAAATGTGAAAGGTTAAGTTAATAAAAAATGATTTTCTACGATAATTGTTATTTGCGCTTTTTTTTTACCTAAAATTTTTCCTAAATAAAATTTTATTGCTATTCAAGAATCAATCAATTATATCAAGACATCCATTGAAATCTTCTCAAATTCATAAACTTTATGATAATGATGTGATGCTGAATAAAATGTAAATTAATCATTCGCATCTTCTTTTAAAATTTTTGTTTTTGTGTTTTTTTTTTCTTTGAAATATTTTAATTTTTAAACCAAAATTAATTCACTTCAAAAAAAAAAAAGATTACATCAATTTATACGCATAAAAAAAAATACTAAGATTCTATTATCTTTTATCAAAATCATTTTTGAATAATATCTCATAATATCGTTTATCCATTAAAAATGTTCATAACGTTTGATCCTTTTATTTTATATTTTAAAATGCGAAAAATCGAAGAATCAAAAATAATCGCAAAAAGGAACAAGAAAAACAAAAAAAAAAACCGAACAGAAAACAAAATAAAAAAAAAACAAAAATGTAAAGAAGATTAAAGAAAAAAAAAATGGATTTCAATTCAACGCCTACTTCACACCTGAACCAATTTTTGTTTTTGTATTTTATGTACCTTTTTTTTTTTTGTCTGCATGTAGGCATTTGATTTTAGTATAGAGAAAAGAGAGACAAAGAGAAGTTAAAAGAAACAACATAAGAGAAACGAATATGCATACAATAAAAGATGCCGACACCAAACACACCACAAACACACACACACACATGTATATAAAGATTTAATCTTCTTCTAAGAGAAGGAATTTTTTTTTCTTCTTCTCTCATTTCTTTATATTTCTTTTACCTTTATTTTCTTAATAAAGCATCGATTTAAATAACGAATAATCGTTTGTTGTTTTTTTTTTCATGTTGTTGTTTTGTTGAATCTTTGTTGTTTTTTCTTCTGATTCTTCATTTCAGCAAAAATATATATTCAGTTTTATATAGAATGGAGTTTTGATTTGATTTGAGTTGATTGAATGTCAGAAAACGTTACAAATTAAGTTAATTATAGCAACAACAACAAAAATTTTGTAATGATTTAAAAAAAAAAAAAAATTTTTACCCATCCAAATGTCGGTTATTTATAATTAACTGCAATATATAATTTAAAATACTTAATCGGAAAATAATTCTCTCTTCCTGTATGCACCTCATTATTTTTGTTAATCAGATTTTTTTTTTTATGTAACCAATTCAGAAGTTGTATCTTCAGTGAATTAAAAATTATAAATATAATTTAAATATAATTATTTATCTTTTTATTTGAAATGGTTTACAAAAATTTAAATTTGTTTATTTTTTATTGGTTTTAATTTTAGTTGTTTTTTTTTTCTTAAATAATTATCAAGGAAATCTTTAATACATAAAAATTCTTCATTAATAATATTTTCTAGCAACACATAAAATCCACTATTTTCACTTAAAAATTATTCTACGTTCAACGTCTTTACGAAATTATCCTGATTTAAATAAATTTTTCATATATAATTTACGTAATATAAATATTCTTATGTATTAAATTTACGAATGGATAGAGAAAACACAGTAGAAATAATTCAAATTATAGAAAATAAATTACAAACCAATTTTCCATCTCCTTTACAATTTTCTTCAACTTTCATCAACTTTTTTTTTTTTTTTCTTTATTGTTTTGTTTTCTCTTTCTATCCACTACAAGATTCTGTACGATATTATATGAATACTCTAAACTTAAAGTCTAAACATAATATTATGCAGTTTTCTAAAATAAACGTATTCAATAAAATATAACAAATAGCATTATTGACTACGTTTCTATTGGGTTTAAATTTTTTTATATGTTTCTCCTTTTGTGAAATTCATATCAGGACTTAATTTGCTCTGTCTACCTGTGACAAAAATTCAAATTATTTCTGACATTCTTATAGCGATAAATAAATGGAAATGATTAGATTTGAATTTTATTTAATAATATGTCTCACGTGGTAATAATCTCACAAACTATTCGAGGTTGGAATATTTTCTAAAATCAATTTTTGTATATTAATTTTTCAATGTTTCTGATTAAACAGAATAAATAAATTAGATTTGTCTAAAAAATTGAATGAATTTTTAATTTATTTAAACAAAAAAATGACATCCGGAAAGTTAAATCAAAAGTGTAAACAACAAACAAATCAACAAATCAAATCATGTTCATACACAATCATATAAATTATAGTAATTTTTATTTTTACTTTTTGTTTTAATAATTTAAATTGTTTTGTTTTTCCTCAACAAAAAACACAATTCCCCGGTTCGTTCATTCCAATTTTTTTTTTTTTTTTGCCATAATATTTCTTCCCAATGTAAACAAAGACAGAAATTTGTAATGGATAATAATAAATTTATTATGGTTTTGCACAACCAAAAGATATTTTATATTAGATTAAAATAAAAACAAAAAAAAACAAAACAAAACACTCTCCATGGATCTCTTCGCTTTGTAAATATTTTTATTATTGGATAAATAATAATTATTTTTGTTTTATTTTAATGCAACACAAAAAAAAAAGAAAATAAGTTAACCCATTCGTGATGTAAAAGAAGAAAATAATATTGAAAAGGAAAAACCAATAAAAGAAAAAGAAATTAACAACAATAAAAAATAAATTTAAACGAATTAATGGAATTTTCTTTTTTTTTTTGTGTTTTTCTCTTTTAGAGTTTGTTCATTTTTTTCTTTTTTTGTAAAATGAAAATTTATAAATCTGAAAAAATATGAAGCATGCAAATATTATATTTGTACAAATAAATAAAAAACAAATAAAATACAGAAGTTTTTTTTTTTAATTTAACAAAAATCGCGTAAGGGAAATCTCATTGGATCTGTATTATTATTTTAATTAAAAAAAAAAAAAAAAAACAAACTGCATCAACAAAAGATTTAAATGAAAATAAAAAAAAATATATTAAACAATTCATATTTTTTTTTTATTATTATTATTTATTATTTTTCTTTTCCTTTGCTATTTACTTGTTTTTTGATGTGATGCGATACAAATTGAGACATGCAAATATTATGTGGTTGTTGTAGTTGTTGTTGTTGTTGTTGTTTTTTTCATATATAATTACTATTTAGTCATACTTAAAAGAATTACTTTGTTTACTGAATTTACACAAATGAAAGAGGTGATGAAACCGTCTCTATATATGTAAAGTGTGCATGGCTGTATGGAGGATTAAATAATTAAGCAGAAATTGTTGTATGAAAAATTAATGTTGTTGACAGAATTATGAGAATATATCAGTTGACTAATTAATTTTCATTTTATATAGTTTTATTTATTTATTTTTTAATTGAAAAAAGCACTTGAAGTTTTTCTTTCAGCTACCTTAGTTTAGTTTAAGATGAAAGCACAGTTAAAGCTCAGGTAAAAATAAGTTCTGTATTAAGAAACTCTCTCAGAGTTACTACTCGTATGAAATTATTTAAGTAATGTCAAAACCTTTCGTTTATAATAAATTACTAAGCTTTATTCAGTTACAATCTGTTGCCACTGCTCTAAAGTTAGTTCAATATTCAGAGTTAAGTCAAGATCTTGCATTTAAAACATTTTGATCCTAACTCAACTTTAACTAAATAATAAAAGATTTGCTACAATTTACTAACATAATTTATACGTTTATTCTTCATTACATCAACCCAATTTTCATCTGACAAAAATATAATTTTTCACACATAATTTCGACAGAGATTGATCTAAATATTCTATTCGTTCACTTGATATTGCGGTTTAAAAACTAATTTTTAAAAATATAAGTAATGACACATCCACAGAGAGAGACAAGAGCCGCCATATATAGAGGAGGTTTACAATTTTTTTTTTTCTTTCTTAGGTATAATATTTTTTTTTTAGATGAGTAAAAAAAAATCTCCCCCCAAAAAGAAAAAAAAACGGAGACAACAAAAACAACGTAAAATCAAGAACATCATAAATGTGTGGTTTTTTATAATAAATAAATAAATAAATAAATAAAAAACTGAATATATGATACACAATGATAGAGGCATTTTTTTTTTTGTTCTTATTCTTATTATTCTTCTTGTGATTATTGTTGTTCTTGTTTGTATGATATTTGATCGCATGTTTCTTGAAATTAAAGATTATTATAAAATGTTTGAAAAACAAATATAGAACCGCAGCGGCACCTTTTTTCTTTTTATTTTTTTATTTTATTTTTTTTCATCGTCTCACTGTTTTTTTTTTTTTATTCATTTTTGTTTTTATTGTTTCGTTCAAATCAATTTAATTTTCGTGATCAACGTGAGTTATATATTTTTGTTGTTGTACAGTGTTTTTGTTCTTTTCTTCTCTTAACGTTTTTTGCTGCGTTTTTTTTTTCATTAATATTATTGTTTTGAATATTAAGAATATTATTATTATTATTATTTGTTTGCTATTCGACCGTATAATTTAAAAACGAAGAATGTTTCCACGTCTATTTGGTAGTCAAATTTAAGAAATAACATAAAAACAGATTAAACTAATTTTTATTAAACAAAAAAAAAACAATCCAATCCAATCCAATCATCAGATCATCCACACAAAGATAATGTCTGTGTTACACTATCTGAATGCTGAAGAATTTATGTGATAATTGTAATCATTTTCATGATTGAAAAATTAATTGTTTACAGTAAATTTTAAAAATTACAAATTGCAAATTGTTAACATTCTAATGTAAAATTGGTATAAGACATCATATTCAACTACCTACATAACACGCATTTTCTACATAAAAATTTGTACAAACTAAAAGAAGAATAATAATTGAGAGTAAACTTATAACTTGAACTAACTGAGACACAGAATAAACTATTATAGATTTTTTACACTATTATATTATTGGCTGTATGTGTGTGTGTGTGTGCCTGTGTGTGTAGAAAAATGTGCGATTTTTATGTACAATAATTTATGCCCATCAATTAATTACAATAATTTATCCAGTATGCGGTGAATGTTGACGTTAACTGCCTTGAGTTCTTTATAAGATTAAGTGAAGTTTATCATTTGTTTTATAAAATATATATTAACCATGATTATTATTATTATTATTATTATTATTACGATGCGATAATTCTTAATCATATTTATATTTTTTTTTATATAATCTCCTCATAGGTTTGGTTTACACACATAAAAAAAAATGGGTAGCACCAAAATCGCACATTCTAATTAACTCTGTATTTATAATTAATCGTTTTTTATATTGCATCTGAATTAATTGTCTATATATGATTTCCAATTATTCCATATGATGTTCACTTGTCTTAAATAAATCATCAATAATTTCTAAATGAGTTTAATTGAAGTATAATTTATTTATTTCGCTTTATTTTTTTTTGGGTTACACCAAATTAAACTATTTATTTTTAATCGAAAGACCCTCAAGCAATGATTTGATTCTTTATTGATAGATTTATTCAACCTAATTAAAACGTTTATCAATAGAAACTCCCTTATATTTATTCTCTTTATTTAAACAGAGTGTATAATGTGTCGATTAAAGGCGCACACAAACAATTTTTAAGTTTTGAATATTCTTTTAAACTGATTTAGCAACAGACCAAAAACAAAAAAATAATCAAAAATGCTGAGTCAAGAATCAAGAACATAAAAAAAAATTATAGACAACAAACAGAATCATTGTAATTACCTTATTTTATTCAAAAAAGAAAAAAGAAAAAAAGAAACCTAAAATAATGGTATAACATCTTCTTAAAACACACATACCATCATCATCACCAAACACCAAACAACCCAAAACAAAAAAAAAAAATTTTTTGATCAAAGAAAAACAACAACTACAACAACAACAAGAGAAGTAAAAAAAAAATTGTGTATAATTATTTGTTTAAACTGTGTAGAGATTTTTTTTTTTATTTTGAATAGGTAAATAAATGGGTTTACCGGTCTCTAATTAACTTTGAGTAATTGATAGACTTCGTGTTTCTCCTAAATATTTCTCTTGTACGATATTATGTTATATATATCAGAAGGTAAAATAAGGCTAACATTAAATAACAAAAGAGAGTCATCCACATATGCGGTTCAACCAAAAAATATAAAACAAATTTAAATTCAAATTAAGCATATTTTATTATGTTTTTTTTTTTTCTGGATAGAAGCAAAAGAAGATCACCTTTTTTTGGTTTGGTAGACTTCTTGTTCTTTTATGTAATTAAATATATTTCATATATTTTTTTTTTTTAGAATTTATTTTGTAAAGAAGAACTAAAGTCTAAAGAATCTTCAAATTTAACCGAACAATATAATTTATGATAATTGAAATTGAAACAATATTATCGAAATTAAACTTTGATTGAGTTTAATACAACAAATGTGAAACACCAGTTTAGCCACTTTAATTTTAATTTTTTTCTCATTTCATTCAAGACACAAAGAAATAAAATAATATTTCATTGACACAATCATTTAAAAAGTTAAAACTGAACAACTTAAGAAAAACAAAAAAAAAAATATGTAAACCTTCTTCAAAAAAATAATAATTTCTGCGAGCGGAAAGAAAAAAAAAATACAGAAGAATATGAAGAAGAAGAAGAAAAGTAAAACAAACCAAAAGTGTCTAAATTACACTCAAGGAGGTAATATCAAAGACAAACAGAGAAAAATAACAACAACATCAAACAAGAATAAAAAAAAAAAAACAAAATATCGTAAAATTTCGTTCTACAAAAAAAAAAAGCATAATACAAAAAGCCAAATTTTAAAAAGATAAATAATAAAAAATGATTGACCTCAGGCTAAACAAATATTTTTGTTGTTGTTCATTGTTGTTGCTGTTAGTATATATAGAAGTTTTCTTGTTTTCATTCGTTTCATCTTAAATGTAAAAATAATACAATTTGGATTCATCTCATCTTTGTTCCTTGTTGTTCTTCTTCTTCTTCTTCTTTTTTTCTCTCCATTCTGATTTTGAGTTTCTTCTTTTATATATTTTTTTTTCTTTTCTTTTTTGTTGTTATATTTTAAAAGTTTCTTGTATATATATGAAGTGGAAAATGAGCCGAAGGTAAAAGGTGTTTAAAGTGTTAGCCTTTCCAAATGAGTTCGATATAATTAGGGGTTATAATTCTCTTCTGTTTCATGAATCTTCCTAAAAGTTTGTTCTTTATTCTTTTATTATTTTTTTTTTCTCTTGTCTTCTCTCCTTTTGATTTGTTTGAAAAAAAAATGTTTTTTTTGGCTTCTTTTTATCTTTGTGTTTTTTTTTTGTTCGGGAATCAAGGATCAAAACTTGATGAAATAAAAGATTATTTTACAGAGAGAGGGTATGATTTTATCTGTGCAATATCCATCAGTTGGACATTTTGAATTGCATTCTTTACCGGTATAATTTTATTAAGAAATAAAGTGATGTGACAATTGTCTTGTATTTATAAAAAAATAATTCACGTATCGCTATGCTTCATCCATTCAAATATAAAATAAATTAAATTTATTTCTCTTCTTTATTCTTTATTTTTTGTACATATATATAACTGCTTCTTGTCATCGCACTTTATTGTATTCCAAAGTCAAAGTAACAAAAGGAGAAAAAAAAAAGTTACCAAAACAAAAATTACTAAAAATAAATTTCACTTTGATAAATGACAAAAAAAAAAAATGTAAAATAATGAGAATATAATAAACGTTTCGGTTCTTCAATTTGTTTTTTTTTTTTACTGTACTTGTTGCCGTTCTACTTACAAATGAATAATAGCAACTGTAATTCCTTGCTAATCGATTTCTTTTAACAAATGCTTCTTTACTTCTTCTTTTTGTTTTTTTTTTTTTTTAGCGTAACAAAATTATAATTTTCTTCTGTTTTGTACTCTGTCTCTCTCTTCCTTCACTTCTTTATTTTTTTTGGTGCATGAACCAATCTGTGCTTTATAAGACATTAAAAGCTAACTCTTCATTCTATTTTTTTTTTTTTTATTAAAAATATTTAATAGAATATTTTGCGACCTAAAAATATTTAATTTATACAAAATGTTAATTGTTTCTCATTTTTTGTGTTCTTTTTCCTAAATTAATTTCAATTGACTTTAAACTTCTGTTCCATACTTTTGTCATTTTTTAAATTATGTAACTTTTAGCTATTAAAGTTTTTTTTTTATTATTTTTGATCAACTTTTCAATTTATTTTAATTTAAATTAATTCGATTTTTAATTATTCCGGTGAGAGAAAAAAGAAAGAATCTTTTCTTAATTATATTTTTATTTTTTGTTTTTGAACAAATAAATCAAAATAAAAAAAAAAAAAATATTCTCATGTCAGATGAAAGGACTTTTAATGAGATCCCGTTCCCTTAGGCGGACATAAACAATATAGATGAAGTCTTCGTCACTTCAACCTATTAATGTATAAGACATTCACACATAATTGTTATGCCTAACTTTTAATAATTTATTCATTTTAAAATGATCATCAACTTTGAACATTAACTATGAAATTTGTAAACAGTAATTAATAAAAAGTGCTTTTTTTTCATATTAATTTCCTAAATGATTTATGGTGAACGATTTTAAGAGAGAAAAAAAAATATATTGCCTAATAACAATTTATGTATTTGGCAATAGAGCAGAATGGAATAAACTCCATGGGTTTCAATTTTGTGTTTGGGTTAAAAACTTATGAAATGTGTTTGGTGTAATAAACCCCTTTTTTTTTTGTTCTTTTAAACTCAATCGAACTGAAAATTTATTTATTAATAAAATCAAATAAAAAAAAAATAAACAAAATCTTTTGAATATTTAAAAAAAAAAATTGATCAAATAAATTAACGCCGCAAAATAATAAAAAATTTATAACAAACAATATTTTATTGTTATTTTGTTTTTTTTTTTTATTCTTTTTCTTAGATAAAAAAAACACACACACACAAAAACACACACAAACACACACACAGACGAAGAACAAATTTGAATAAAAATAAGAATAATAAAAAAAAGTTCTGTGTTTTTTTTTTCTTCACAACAATGAAAATGAAATGGATAAAAAAAAATATAACACAGATATAGATTTTTTTTTTGTTGAATGGGGGATCCCTATAAAAGGGAATAAGAAGAAGAAAGAAAAAAAAGTTGAAACCAATCTCAAAGAAACCGCTTTTAGTGACCCCATGTAGTGAAAATTTGTATTTTAAAGTCATCACACCTTTTCTTTTTAGTCATTATTATTATATAGCCGGTCTATATACACAGGTATAATCTATTTTTATCTGTGTGGTTGTTTGTATATATGTTTGTCTTTTATGTGGTCCCATGCTCTTATGCTCTGTTTATGTCTTATGTTTGTGCTTTTGTATTATTTATATGATGTTTTTTTATTTTTCATTCTTTTCAATTTATTTATACAAATTCTATTTTTTTTTTTTTTGTTATAAACAAAAATGAATTATATAGTTTTTTTTGATATTATTATGGCTGCATAACAAACACAGAAAATACAAAAAAAAATTTAAACACAAGAAAAAGAAATAAAGAATAAAGAAAGAGAAAGAAACAGAAAATATTTTTAAACCGATAAATAAAATGACTTTTATTTCTGGTTTTGTTCTTTTTTTTTTTGTATTATTTAGTTAGAAGGAAATAATCATTTCTGTGTAGGTTTAGAGTTTTATGCATTTTATGTAATTTATTTAAATAAGGTGTGGAGAACATTTTGTAGACGTTGTTTAAATATTTTCAAAGAAAAACAAAACCATAAGCACAACAATATTTCATTCCAGTGGCATAAGTCACATGGTGCTTTTGTCAATATTTTCTATAAAAAATCTTATAAATGAATGGAAAGTAAACTTTTGAACTGAAAAGTTATCAACTTAGACTTGTCAATGTCAAAGAATAATAGTTATAATACCCTGACCTATAGAAAGAAGTTACAGAAAAAAAAATCGTTTATTGTGTGTTAAAATAAATATTGAATTCATTCTTTAAAAGAGGAAAACCATATTATTTCAAAAGATCATTATTATTATAAGTTTATGATTTACATAACTGATGAAATTCTTAATAAAGCTTTTAGAAATTTATTGCAAATAAATTGTCCATTACAATTATATACTTTTTTTTTCAGCATTAATAAATGTTTGGCCATGTCATGTCATTTTAAAGCGTGTACTCTCCATCTTTACTATACGACACACACACAATGAAAATAATTTCAAATATGAAAATAAAAATTTTTAATCTAATCTGTAATCGTCTTAAATAAAAAAAATTAAAAATAAAAATTAAATTTTTAATCAAAACAAAACAATATAATAAATACCATAAAAAAAGAATAACACCAACAAACATAAACAAAAATAAAAAAAAAGGCTACATTATTTCTGTAGACAGCAATTTTTCATAGACACGTCAAACTAATAAATACAAATTCAAAGTTTGAGTTTATTATTATAACTATTATTATTTTTGTTTTCTTTTATTTTATTTTTTTACTTTTTCTTAATCTTATAATCTTTATACAAAATCTTTAAATATCTTTGAATATCTCTGCTGAATGAATACAAAAAAAAAATGCTGTATGTATTATAAATTTTATAATAATGATTTGTAATGACAAACCGTAACTAATCAGTTATTGATACTCGCTTATTTCAATTTATAACACAATAAAAGAAGAATGGTACAAACAAAAAAAAATATATATATACACATACAACAAATATACATAACATGTAATACATAAATATATTGTTGTATATAATAAATGATTACTTAACATCACCAGGGGAATTGTTGAAATAAGATTTTTTTTTTTTTTATAATTCATATATTTATATGCAAAATGTTTACGAGGGTGATCAAAATCTTAAGTCTTTTCGTTCTATAGAAATAATTTATTTACTTTAATCTTATATTATGCCAAATACAAAATATATACATTTAGAAGTCAAATGTCAATATATTTAATTACAGTATTAGTGTAAGATATCATTAATAATGGATTCAAGTGATGACATTAGTGAAAGGACTAACTTTTTTAGTGTCTCAAACATTATTGTTTTTGAAGTAATCACAATTAAGATTTAATTCTGATTTAACAATGATATTCAGTATTGTTATTTTTCATTTCAAACTTATTAGATTTTCTCAATAAAAGTTGATGAGAAAATTTTGTTACTACAAATCAAAAGCAATTTCTATTTTATACAAATAATTTGGGCTTATATTTTCAGTATTATTGTTGAAACGTAATTATCTATAATTATAATTATCCAAAGACATAAAAAAAGTAATTTACTTATTTTTGAATCAATTTCATTATTCTAAGCATCTATCGAGTTACTGATGAGATATTAATGTACCCATTGTACACATCAGGAACCAAATAAAAACAAGCATTATTTTATAAAAATGTTTAACGACTTTTGTTCAAAAAAAAAAATACAATTCAAGATCAGTTATGAACAATTTGCAAATTAATTTGTCGACTTTTGATTGCAACTTTTTGTTTCCAAAAAATTGCAGTGAATATTACTATACATTTTTTTTATCTGCAATTATTAATCAATTTAGAAAAAGAAATATTTCATGGATATAAATAAGTAAATAAGTTAAGCTACACTTAAATAATAAGTTCAATTGTTCATTAAAAGTTCATCAGTAAAAATGTCAAATAATCATAAATTTTTATTTTTGTTGATAACAATATCAATAGTTTCAATATGTTTTGGTTGTTCTGATGTTAAAGGGATGGCATTAGATTTTAGTGCACGTCAAAAATTATTTTCGAGATATAGTTGGGATCCAATGTATTCATACATAGCAACTGATGATGCATTTTCACCATTTGACGTTGATGATTATGAAAGTCAATTGTATATGTGGACGGATGAAAATGTAACAACAATTTATATTTCAAGGGTGTGCTATACTTATTGCGGTTTGGGTAATCTTAATTTCAACATGGATTTAACAGACGAATATTTATCTATGATATACGATCCATCCATTTCTTCTGAATGCCAAAGTAAAGGATATCGTTTTAAAATTATAGACTCAGACTTAGAAGATTATATGGTAATTTGGGGATGTAATGAAGTAAATAATAAAGAAAGTGTTTGGATTCTCGAGTCAGAGGTATGGGAAATTACTGATTTTGGTTTTACAAATAGAGTAAATAAATTAGATGAAGAAAAGTTATTTGCTAAATTAAAAGAAAAAAATATTGATACAAGTAAATTGGTTAAAAATCCAGGAGATACAGTTAACTGTACCATGGCTGACTGTGACAAATATAATAATTGTTCATGGTATTCAAAGAAAAACTAAATAAATCCTTAGAAATTTTAATTACCTTCAAAACTCTTTCCAAATTAAACAGAAAAATAATGTAATAATAAAATAATAATAAATGTATAGAGAAAAGAAAAGTTGTATTTCTACCATTAAGCACAATCCACTAGTTCATACTGTAGTCTGATTCCAACAAAAATTTCATTTCGCACAAAAGAATTTTTGCAAAGAAAAAAATATGGTATTGTGTGATTTTTTTATAAAAATATAAACTACACTAATTTGTGATCTTCATTAAAAAATTAATTAAAAAAAAAAAAATTTTTTAATCTCATCAATTTTAATGTGTAATATAAATTACATTAAACAAGAAGTCATAGCGATTTACTTTATATAAATAATAAGTCATAATTTATATTTTTAATTATTATAAGTTAAATTTTGTGAAACAAAATGTTGTGCATTTTTATTTGTTTATTTTTATTTATATTTTTGAAAAATAATGTATACGTTAATTCTTGCTCACGATATGTCGGAAATCAGTTTGATTTGACATCAGATTTAGCAAAAACCCCTTCTTCTTAAAGAATTTTGGTATGTGATTTATTCCAAACCATCAATTGAAAATTCATATTCACCATTTGATATTGAAAATGGTGGAAATGAAATTATATTGCATTTTGATTTAAACGATAGTGTAATTAACATTGCAAGACATGTGTTATTTATCCAATACATGATAATTGGGTGAATTTGACGTTAAGTGAAAATATTTCATTTGAAATTGATGAATATTATTATAAAATTATTGATACAGATTATAAAGATTATATTATTTTCATTGGTTCCAATGAAAATGTTCAAAGTGGAATCTGGATTTTACAGTCTTCACCTTCTGGCAAGAATGATGTAACTACGCTTCCGGAATTAGATGAAGAAAGGCTGGTTGAATTACAAAAAATTGGTAAAATATCGAAGATTGTCAAACAAACTGAAATTAAAAGGGACTGTTTTACACAAAATAAAAATTATTGTGAAAAATCTTAAAACTAAAAATAAAATGAAATAATGTAAATTATAAAAATGTATCAATGTTTTAATACAAAAAAAAAATGTAAAATGTAAAAACACAATTTAGAATTTTAAAGTTTTTTTGTAATATTTCAATTATGAATTAATTCCTTCTTCAGAAAAAATGTGATTATAATGGGGAAAACCTAAATTAAATTATGATTGTTATTATGCAATGGTGAATAAATTCCTAAATCTTTTTTTTGTTCAATAAACAAATTATACTTAAGCACTACTATAACAAAACTCAAATCTTTTGAATATAAATAATTATGATAATTTATATTTTAAAATATTATAGAATAATATGTACGATATTGTTCATTAAAGCTCTATTAAAGTATATATATAAAGAATGTTGTGTGTCCGTGTTACTTTGTTTTTATTTATAATATTGTTGATTAATGTGTGCTTTAGTTCTAGTTATTCTGAAGGCTTCGATTTTACTTCAGATATAGCAAAACCCCTGTTAGATAAAGAATTTTGGTATGTCGTTGACTCCTGTTGACAAAAATGTATACTCACCGTTTGATATTGAAAATGGTGTAAATGAAATTATGTTACATTTTGGAAGACACAATAGTGTGATTAATATTGCAAGGTACGGTTCTGCTGAGTATCGTATTGGTGATTTTACTGAAATTCTAGAACTTAACGATTATATGAATCTGACATTAAGTGAAAATATTTCATGTAAAATTGAAGAATATATTTATAAAGTCAGTGATACAAATTATAAAGACTATATTGTTTTTGTTGGATTAAATGTTCTTGAAATAGCTGTTTGGGTTCTTCAGTCTTCACCGAGTGGTAAAAACGATGTAACAACACTTCCGGAATTAAATGAAGAAATTCTATTTGACAGATTAAGATATGTAGGTATTCTCACTACAGTTTTAATAAAACAGACTGAAATTAAAAGGGATTGTTTTACTCAGAATATGGAATACTGTGAAAAATGTTAAAGTTCTTTCCTTTCTTGAATGTCAAAATCTATGTTCAATTATTAAATTCATTATATTTACTGATATTTCTTGAATGTTCCAATTTGTTAAATAAAATTTTCTGCAAAAAAACCTCTCATTGTTTCAATTAATAAAATTTTCGTCTAATTGATACAACTCCAATAGGTTCAACTCTACTTATGGCGCCTTTAGTTCTACGAAAAATTTTTAAAAATTTATTTTTTCAGTTTTATTTTATAATTTTATTTCAGTTTAATTTTATAATAATGAGCCAATCAATTTTTGATGAAAAAAAATGGTGTTTCCCAGAAAAAGTGATTTTGACTGTTATTATCATTAAGTAATTGATAATTATATTGTAGTAATTTTTTCAACTATTCACTCTAATTGTGGTAATTAGAAGTAAAATTTTACTATAAATATGATGTTTTGGAATTTTTTTAAAATATTAAGGTTTGTATTGTTTACTGAAACTCTGATAAAATTAAGAGAAATATGTTGTTCATTCGTGTAAATTTTACTAATTTTATTTGGTTCATACTTTTAACATATAATGTGTGTTTTGGTTGTGGTTTATATAAACAACCAATTATTGGTATAGAATTAGATAAAGATTTAATACAACATCTAAAAGATAAAGAATTTTGGTATGTGATCTATTCCACTCCATCAAGTGATATTGCATATTCACCATTTAATATTGAGAATGGTGGAAATGAAATTATGTTACATTTTGGAAGAAATAATAGTTTAATTAATATTGCAAGATACGGTTCAGCTGAATATAGTATTGGAGATATGAATATGGAAACAGAGGATAGCAAATGGATAAATATGACATTAAGTGATAATATTAAATGTAAAACTGAAGAATATCATTATAAAATTGTGGATACAGATTATAACAACTACATTGTTTTCACGGGATATGGTTACATTGAAGCTCCATTAGGAATTTGGATACTTCAGTCTTCACCGACTGGTAAAAATGACGTAACTACACTTCCAGAATTGAGTGAAGAGACATTGTTTGCTAAATTACAATATGGAGGCATTGACACAAATAATGTTACTAAACAAACGAAGATTATAAATGATTGTTTTACTCAACAAAATGTTTACTGTGAAAAATGTTAAATTTATTTCTCTTTAATTTAATGACAAATTGTATTACATTCAATTTTATTCCAGTAATTTTATAATTCCTCTATAATATATTTAATCCAATTCTTATTGTTTATTTTGTGAATATTATTAATACTAAATGTAAATGATACAAATAAATTAATTCAATCAAAAAATGTTAATCAGTAAAAATATTTTATTTTTTATTTTAACTCAAATTTCTCAAGAATATTAGTTAATTCTATTAATTCATTCAATCAATGAGTTGATACAAGAAAATAATTTAATGTTGCGGAAAATATTTATATTCATATGTTATATTCATAAGATGAAGCAGTCTATAAATACCAACTGATATTATGAAATATAATTCAATTGTTAATCAAGTTCCTACCAATAAGTACAAATTTATATAAAAATGTAAATAATTAAAAGTATTTTATTTGTGATTTTAATTAAATTCTGTTTTTTTTGTGTGTGTTTGGAAAACTTAAATTTATCTGGAATATTATTGTCGAATGAATATACATCACCATTGAGAATGTTAGATCAGTTAAAAATATGGGGTCTGAGATATTCATTCCCATTTGATAATGATACATTTTCACCATTTGATTTGGATAATGAACAATCATCAATTTATATGACTGTTGATGTAACAAGAAAGTATTTTAATGTTCAAAGAGTTTGTAGTATCACATGTGACATTGGTTATTTTATACTTCCACTAGATTCTCAAAATGATACTTCACTATCCTTCGTCTATAATGAAAATATATCGACAAAATGTAAACACAAAGGATTCAATAAATTTAAATTGTTAAGCACAGATGAAATCACATATATTTTATTCTGGGGTATCAATGATAATGGTAAGGAAGGTATATGGATTCTTCAATCAGTAAATCACATTAATTTCTCAGATACAACGGATGAAATTGAAAATGTTATTATAGACTTAAGAAATGTATTTAACATTAGCACAGATAATTTAGTAAAAAATCAAATTGTTTTGAAAAAATGTGATGATTTTTTTTGTTCAAGATACAGAAATTGTAACTTAGTAGGTACAAAACAAAAAACAACAGCTGTTAGTATTTTATGAATTTTAAGACTTTTCGAATTCCATTTTAAGACGTTTGTTGCAAACTAATCAAATAATAATCTGACATATTCCCCACAAAGGGTTAGCAACAAATATTTCACAATATTTAAAACATCAATATTTGTGAAAAATTGTTTCATTGTGTCTATAAATATCTTTATGAATTCACTTAAAATAGTATCAGGATGTCAATTTAATTCAATGTCCATTAAATAAAATAATCACAACCGCACACGTGTAATCACTTTAATTCTATAACTAATTTTTTTTTTTCTAAATATTTTTCTTTTTTCATTTACCGGAATTAATATATTTTATTATCCGGTTATTGTTAAAATCAAAAATATAAATTCACAAAACAAAAAAAAAAAGCAGGAAAACCTATCAGACACACTCTGAAATTTATGTTAATTGCACAAAAACATTTCTATATTTTATACAAAGTCAAAAGTTTAAACGATTTATAGAAAAATATAAATAAGTTGTCATATGAAAACTCAATAATAAAGTTCAATTGTTCATTGAAGGTTTAAGTTTTTTGATAAAGAAAAAATATGTCTGTAACGCGTATAAATTTTTTTTTAATAATTTGTGTAATATTAATTTGTGGAAAATGTTTTGGTTGTTCTAAAGTTAAAGGAATTATGTTAGATGATAATATGAAAGGAAAAATAACAAAATATCATTCATTTTGGACAGTACTTTATTCATATCCAATTAATAATGAAACATATTCATTATTTAATGTTGATAAATTTGAAAGTAAAATCTATATGAATTTTAATGATTTAGAAAATATAATATCCATTGGAAGATTATGTGATAATTATTGTTCAATTGGTGAATTACGGGTACAACAAGATGATTTATTATATTTAAAATATAATGAAAATATTGAAACAGAATGTACTGGTTTTAATTTATTTAAATTATTGGATACAGATTATAAAAATTATATTGTTATATGGGGATGTAATGATTATGATCGTGAAGGTGTTTGGATTCTTCAACCGTTTACATTTGATGAAATTAATCCAAAATCAATAAAAATTGTTAAAGAAGAAATTATGTTCTCGAGTTTAAAAAATAATAGTTTATCAACTAGAGATTTAATTAAACATGAACACAATAATTATAATTGTACATTATTTTCTTGTGATGCATATTATGATTGTGATTCTAATTTATATTAATTTATATATTATATTTATTCATAGAAATAGATTTAGAAAAAAATGTATTTTTATTTAATAATAAAAAACCAAATGTTGTATATTTTTTAAGTAAATTTTGTAATTTGATTTATTTCTAATAAAACGTAATTTTAATTGTTAATTTTAACATTTTTTTCGTGCATTACAAAAACATATAAAGGATTTATTTCTGATATTATTATTCCTTACAATAAATTTAATTGAATTTTTATAATGATGTAAATTTATTTCCTATATAACAAAAATTTTCTATTCCTCCTAAAAAATTTAAGAAATTATAATAATTTCTCATAAGAACAAAAAATAAATAATTTTTCCGAAACAATGTTTTGATATATTCGTAATATGTAAATAAATAGCACTTAAAATTATTGTTTCAGATTTTCCGTTCATGTATAAATGACAGTCAATAACATCAACTAAATTAGCTAAATTATTGAAATGTTGACAATCTCAACTGGTCACTCGGCAAGGCTTTTTATCTTATATAAAATTTTGTGTTTTGATTTATTAATTATAGCATCGTAATTTTTTTTTATCATAATAATTTCATTTTAAATTGCTTGTATTCATTTTTTTTACAATTATTTTATTTATTATTAATGTTGGGAAAATTATTGTCCGGAAGCGATGATTGTTTGAATCGAATTAATGTTAAATCCATTCTTTATTGTTAAAAAAAATCCCATATAAGTTGAATGTTAGTTTCAATATCAAGTTCAATTGTTCATCAAAGCTCTTATAGTAAAAATGTTAAATAATAATCTAATATTTTTGTGTTCCCTGATAATATTATCAGTGTGTAATTTGTGTTTTTGTTGTTCGGACGTTAAAGCAAAGATATTAGATCCAGAATCTGTTAAAAAAATAGGTGAAACACCTTATTGGAATGTAATTTATTCAAATCCAGCAACTGATGAAACATTTTCACCATTTGATGTTGATAGTGAATTAACTCCAATTAGTCTTATGAATATATCTGATGACACAGGAATATTTTTTTACATTGGAAGAGCTTGTTATGAATATTGTGGAATTGGTTATTTGAATCTAGCAACTCCTTCAGAAGATAATTCAATGGAATTTACGTATGCTGACGAAATCGCAGACACATGTAAAACAAAAGGATTTAATCGTTTTAAATTATTGGATACAGATGTTGATAATTATATTGTGTTATGGGGATGTAATGGAAATAATAAAGAAAGTGTTTGGATTCTTCAAGTATATGCATCTGAAACTGCTCCCCAACAACTACCAGAAGCAACTCTTTTTGCTAAACTTCTTGAAAATAATATTCCAACAACTAATCTTGTTAAAAATATTGGAAACCCTGATAATTGCACTTTGGCGTCATGTGAAAAATATAATACATGTTCTTGGTTTACTGCAGCTGTATAAAAAAAATTAAATATTTAACATAAATGTAACATGCTGAGTTTAATTAATAATATACAAAACAAAAAATTTACCTCTCACTAAAAATATTTGAAATTATTTGATTCATGATAAATTATTGTATATGTTAAATCTTATACAATAAAATATAGTTAATTATACTTGCCTTTTTTTAATTAATAAAATTAATAATATGATAAAAGTTCTCGTCATTTGGCAGATAACTCAAATACTACGACTATTTTTTATATTCAATATTAAGAAAGGAACAGCCTAATTTTGTATTTAATTAACATTTTTGTGAAATATTATGAATAAATTAAGTCAATTGTATTTAAAGCTTCTGCAAATTCATTTAAAAGTGTTGTAAGTATTTTATTTTCAATTCCAATTGAAATCTTTTGTTTTTGTCTAAAGGTTTTATTGAAAATAAAAACATCGAATTCATAGTTATCAATGTACGATTCAAATAAGGGGAAGCCTGTTTTAAATTTTTAATTTATAATCTACATTTAAATATGGTATTACATTATTACAATATTGGGTTATTTCATTAACTGATTAAAAATCAGTTAAGACTTTAACGCCTAATTAATGTATTCCAAATGTTTAAAATATAAAACATATATTCTGGTATTACGTCCCCTAACCACCATTTCTTGTCTTGTCTTGTTTAACATTCAACTCTTCAACTTATATAATAAACTATATATTTACCATTTAACAAAAGTGAATTGCATTTAACTGCAATAAAATTTAATTAATCACTTAAAACTAAATGGTTATATAAAAACATAAACATTCTCGCCTCTTTATCCTTTATAAACATTAACTCTTTCTTTATATAAAGTTTTAAAACATTTCCATATGTATATATGTATATGTAAGAACAAAAAAGATGACGAACAATGTTTTTATAAGATGAAAGAATGCATCTTGAAAAAGAAAATATAAAATGCAAAAAGAACAAAAAAATTTATACAAGAAAGAAAAAAAAAAACAATAAAACGAAGAAAACATTTTCGGCTGATTGTTATTTTTCCTTTGATATTACATTTATTTTTACAGCATAACAATAATGACTGCCAACTCAAGTCAAGAAAATGTACATATAAAATATATACGAAGAAGTTCAATCGTCCTCATCTTTCTCTTTGATTGTATATGTTTTTCTTGTGGTTGTTACCTTTAAAAAATTATTTATTTATTTATTTATTATATCTACACACACACACACACATTTATATATTTATAAATAGCATAGTGCATTATCTGCATATATACATATACATTATATGGAATAAATTGATGAGATGAGAGATGCATTTATAGATGCTGGCAGATGAAAGAAACTATATACCTTAGCACTCTATATATTTTCATGTGTGCAAAATATATATAATAAAATATATAAGATCTTGTAACATTGAATTGCGCGGTCAATTTGCCGATTGGCGATTTGCCGAACTAATAACAAGATTGTTATGCCGTTTTTAAAATTATTTCTGGTTACCAGGAATATTATTTGTCTAAAGAAAATTTTGCATGTCAATTGTTCAAGTAATTTTACGGATAAAATTGGAATTAAAAATTATGTTACAACAAAAATAATATATCTAGTTTACATTATTTGTAAACTATTTTCACTCTCTAACGCAAGCAATCATAATGGTTTATTTGATTTGTTGTAATGTGTTTAGTGACATCCAAAAAGATATGAAATATGTCATTCCTTTAAGACTAACTAATAAAAAAAAACTTCTCCACATTATTAACAAGTTTTTTTTTATGAAGATTGTCTGTGTTTTTTTTTTCTTGTCTTTTTCTTTTTTTTTTTTTTTTGTTCACTCTCGTCAGATAAAACATCAAACTGTTATTATTTTCACACCATTGAAAAATAAACCACGGATGCTGTGTTCAATAATAACTCTTTGATAATACATGTGGCGATCTATAATTTTCTTATGTATACATTATAAATATGGGAGTACAGCAATGACGTATATTTATTATTTTTACTATACATAAATATAATTTACGTTATTGTTATTCTTTTGTTATATTTTTAACAAATTTTCACTAAAATATTTTCATGGCGGACAATCTTTTAATTTTATTTTTTTCTTTTTGATTAATTCCGTTAATGAAGTTTCTAAATTGAAGGAGAATTTTAGGAAAAAAATGTATCTATAGAATTAATTGTATACAATTATTCAATTACTTCTAAGATCATAAAAAAAACAATAATAATTTTAATTAAAAATATAAGACACAACAAAAAAACCAAATATCGTTGAATAGTTTTTTTTTTGTAGGTTAAGCGTCTGGTGTCTCCATTATCAAATTACTTTGCCGATTTGAAATTATAATAAAAACCTTTAATTAGTTGTGATTGAATACACGAAATCATGTATATAATTTCATCATCAGATATCTATTCACATATTATACTATTCATCTAAATGTCTTAAAAGTTTAATGGGGGGAAAGTTATAAATTTATATTAAGAAAGTTTATAATAAAAAAAAAATATAAGTAAATATTTTTTCTATCTCCATTAAAGAAAAATCTATATAACATTAAAATTGACGTCTATAAAACTCCATAATTCATTCTCATATTAATCTATTTAACTTTGACTGATGCATATAATTTCTTTTATATTTATATAAATTATATAGAAATTTTAAAAGGAACATAATACAACAACAACAAAAGATGCGAAGGAAAAGAAAAGAAAAAATATGTCTGCTATAATAATATTTATAGCACATGTCAGTTTTCGCACATATAATATATGAATTGGCCATTATACCATAATGTCAAATCAACAACAAAAAAAATAGTAATATATACATAAATATAATGTTCTGTTTATCCGTTTGTTATATTGAGAAACGATACGCATTATTATTTACATTATTCGTTATACAGAGAGTTTTTTTTGTCTGTGTTGCTTACATAAAAGTATAAAAAAAATTATTGTAGAAATTAGACACGGTAAATATATTTCTGATTTACTATGGGTAACTCATCAGTGACATTTAATGTATATAAACCATGTTATGTTATACATAATGTATAACGACGTATGTATATAAAAATATCTTACCGCACAATCCGTTGTTAAATTTTGGATAGAATAATGAAGGGGGAACAAAAAAGATTTGTTATTATGGTTCAATTGTTGTTGTTATTATTATTATGATAATTCCGAAATAAAAAAAAAACAAAATTTCGACGAGAAAATTGTGCAAGAGGAAAAATTATAAATCGTTTATGGTTTAGGGGATTTTTTGGTCTTGTTTTTAACTCTGTTGACTATCTATTTCTATTCTTCATAAAACTGACAATAACAGATGAAAAAAAAAAGTTGTGTATAACAATTGACAGAGGATAAAAAAAAAACTACATGGATTATAATTCACTCTTCTAATCAATTATAAAACAATTATATGGGGTGCGTTTATGGTTTATTATACAGCAAATTTTTTAACATATGTTTTTATAGTTAGTTTATAGTTTGATTATTATTAGTATATTATTATTATTATTGTAATAAATAACTTAACTAATCCATAATTTATATATAAATATTTGGACATTTTATTATTGACCTTGACATAATTTTGTTCGTTTGATAAACGCGCACAAAAATTATAAGAAAAAATAATAAAAAAAACTTATATAAAGAATGGGAAGTCAATTAATATGAAACACAATAATTATTATTATTATTTTTATGATATTTATTATATGAACGAAAAACGTTAAACGTAATCAATCAAAATAATGTTTTTCCTTTAAGATTTTTTTTGGTTTTTCTTTTTTTCTTAAATAAAGGCAAGTAACAAAAAAAAAAAAAAAGCGAAATGACAAAATCGTATGCACGGTTAAATTTCTTTCTTATAAATATTTGAAAGTAATGAACAAACTAAAAATTCTTGCAAAATCACGATTTATTTTGTGTGTGTGTGTGTGTGTGTTTATTGTTTTGTTTCTTTTTTTTTATGTAAAAATACAATATTGAACAGTTAAGTAATATAATGACTTTTCGGATTATAGGAAAATAAAAAAACAAAACAACAAGACAAGAATTTTTGATTTTTCTTTCTTTATTCATTATTTATATTTTTTTAGCTTTTTTTTTTTTGTTTTGTCATAATTATTATGTGATGGTATCGATCATTTATATAGTCGCACACTTCAATATTTATAAATTCTTGATTTTTATGGTTATTTTATATAGGAAAAAAATACAGGTACATACACACACAAACACTAATTATTCTTTTTTGATTTAAACAGGAAAATATGTATTGTCATGTTAAAAACAAAAGAAAATATTTAAGTAAAAATTGAAAAAGGTCAAAAAGTGTTCAGTGAAAACTTAAGAGGGAAATTTAAACAAGGACAGTATATCCGGATTTTATTTAATTTTTATAACACACATTAAATTAAAAGTCTAAATAAAAATTGCAACAATTAAAAATTTACTAAATTCAATTAGTTCTTTGTTATATCCAAAACGAAATGTTTAAGTTTTATTGAGGAATTAACCATTCATATCCGACTGTAGTTGTTGTTTTTTTTTTAAATTTAAATTTGCAATACGCAACAACATTAATAATCCCACTGGGCAATAATGATTTAACTTCTTATTTTTTTGTAAAATCATTTCCATTGTTGGGTATGTACCTTAATCATATAATAATAATCATAATAAACCCCAATGTCAGTGTCAAAATGTCATTATAATGTATTTTATTATAATCTTGTTTATAAATAAATCAACGTCCATTTTAAAAGCATTCTCTACTCTAATGATTATAATAATATTACATCTGACTTATGACTTGAATATAAATATTTTACGTTATATATAATATCTATTGTTCGTATTGTCATCGGAATGTTTAAGTAGAAAATCCATCTAGTTAAGTAGTCATACATATTCTATTTGTATAGAAGATGAAGGAATTCTATTCATACAATGTTTAAAAAATCAACAAACTTCTTTATTGTACTTGATGACAAATAAAATGTTTTATTTGTTTATTTTTTTTTTCTTCAAATGGAATTTTCCTTTAAATAGGATTTTGACAAATTTGTTATTTATAGAACATAAAATAGACTTTATAAGCTAGTTGTATGTTGTAGTTCAGATTTGTTGCGCAAAACCTTCTCTCTCATCAGAAATTATTGACATCAAATGTATAATCTTTTTATATAAAAATTAAAACCACAAAATCAATTATGTTAAATATTTTCTTTTTAAACAAATAATTTTCAATTCACAAAAGGAATACCCCCCCCCATTACACCGATTGTCACATGTTACAATTTTTATTTTTAGCGTGTTTGAACATTTGAAAAAAGTATCCCCAAAGGGCAATTTAATTTATTTCTATACGCACACAGTCTATATAGTCGTAATTCGCACTTTTGTGCAACAAATACTCAATTAAACTAATTGCAAGCTATTATAAGTGGAAGAAGAAGGATGGGTAATTTAAATTTGTTTTTTTACATAAGAAATCAATTGTATTCCCTAAATACAAAATAGGACAAATAAGGTGGTGAATTTTTTATTTCTTACGTAAACGGAATTCATGTCAATGTCAGGGTTGTCAATATTTTCCTTTTATGTTTTTCTTTTAGCTGGAATTTTTTTAGTTTGGGTTAACCAAAACTACAGACTTTGGAAAATTTGTAATTGGATTATTATAGGCCTCGAGGCGAATAGGCTTTTATAGAAAACTGTTGAGCTAAAATTCAAGTATGCAGATGAGTTAAATTTTTGAGTTCTGTATTATTGTTCTGTTATAATTTTCAACAATTTAAAAACATTTTTACAGTATATAATTGATTATGTAACACAAAGCTTATCCTATCTCAGGTTTCATACTAAAATGTAGCAGTTGTTTGATAATTTTGTACTTGGGTTTTGTTGTTAGAATTATGCATTTAATTACAGTGAGATGATTAGATTAAAATAATTATATCGTATATTCAATATTTTTAAAGCAAAAAAACATGATTCTATATGCACATGTACATATTTAATATATTTATCTGCGTAATAAACCCATAATTAGTTACAAATAATGTATATAAACTTACAAAATAAACTTAACCAAAAGAAAATTTTCTATGTATGAACTTCAGTTACATTTTTCGAAAGAAATTTAATAATTATCCTTTGTATTAAAATAATTTATGAGCACAAAAAATCAATTTAATATTAATTGAAAAAAATTCGGTGGAGGCGCCAAATTTCGTTTATGGAAATTACTTACTCTAAATTTTTTTACAAGGGTTTTTTGTTTTGTATTTAGACAAGTATTTTTTATTATTCCTCCTTTTATGTATTTACCTAATAATGTGTAAATAACTAAATAATTTGCTAGACAAAAATATGTTTACGAGCTCATTACATTCTTTAAAACAAATTGTCAGTATTTTTGCATTTAACGTCAATATAATAATTTATTCTCGAATATAGAAATATTTTAATATCTTTCTTTCACATATTTCTTTACATATCTTATGTATTTATTTATTTATGTTTCTTTTTTTTTTCAACAATCAAACAAACATCTGTCTGTGAAAAAAAATTATATAGGTATGATGATTATGACGAATGTCATCGTTCACTGTATTTATCTTTTTATTGCCATTTTTTTCTTTTTCTTCTTCTTCAAAGAAAAAAAAACAACAGACATGAAAATGTCATAATTAAATTGTACAATTTGTTTGCGTTTACGGTTTACTGACGCGCGTTGATTGAATTTAATTCTTTACATATAATTTTTTTTTTCACAGAATTACACAAATACACAAAATACACACACAGCCACACATCGAATATATTTACGTTTCTGTTAATCATATTTTATTTCTGTTAAAGATTAAATTACATGATTAAAACAAAAAACAGAAATATATGGCATGCAATTGTATTTTGGATGTTCCGATTTTGTATGATTAATTAAATTAATTAAAATTAAATTTATAAAAATGAAAAAAAAAAACATATTAAAACAAAGTAATAATATTTATGGATTATTTTCATGTTTGGTTTTGTTTTTCCCTTTTGTTTTTTTTTTTTAGTTTTTAATTTTTGACATTATCAAAATATAAAATCATTTGTTTTTTTTTTAATATAAATTAATATTTACTTTATTTTATAGCCGGAAAAATTGTTTTATGATGCCTCATTAAAATTAATTGCAAAATTGTACCTATATACATTTAACTTCTGCGTCCTTTTATTTTCTGTATTACTCAGCGAAAATATTTTTGAAAGGTTTTTATTCTAGAATAAATTATGAATTTTTATTTACTGTAATCATGAATTATTTCCTTTAAAAATTATAATTTTTTTAAATGATTTATTTCTCCAAGTATTATTAGAATTCTTTTCCATACTTCCTTCATTAATCTTTTTCATATTAAAATCCTTAACATAAAATCAATATTTTTGTCTTTCTAATGTATAACTTCTATACGTAAAATAAATACAAGACTCATCATATTGAGTTTGCTTATCAGTAAAAAAATATAAATATAGAGATTCATGCATAACGTTCAGAGAAATGGAAAATCTTTTCATCCAACAAAATAACAAATTATTAATCTTTAGTTGAAATCATAAAAAACCGTGTTATACAAAAATCTGTAATTTTTATTTAACATTATTATTTGCAAACATTAGCGTTTAATTAAACATATACTCATCCACATCAAAAACAAAATGGAAAATATTATAAACAAAATGAAAGAAATAATAATAAATAATAAACACGATCGTATAACACAATTTTCTTAATTATACCAACGCATTATAACTTTCAGACCATGGAATATAATTCTCACATATATTTATTTATAAGTAAATTAAGTAAACATTTTGTTATTATATTTACATACACTCTTGTATATTATTTATTATTTATTATTTATTTTTATAATTAGATTTTGAATTATCTTTAATAACATAATTAAATTTAGTTTTCTTTTAATTGCTATAATTATTAAGAAAAGTGTCTCCGGTATAAAATTATTATTAGAATTTTTATATAAATGTACTAGTATAAGATTTAATTAAATGTGGTTTAGTCTACATGGAAAATTATTTCAATTTAAATTCTACATCCACTGAAAGACACAAATAAAGTATTTTTCTGCGTGTATGTTGGTATTAGGGATTAAATCGCAATGCATATAATTTTTTTCTCATAGGCACCTGATTAATAAAAGAAGCTACAAAAAAAAACCCATTGAATTATATAATATGTTTCCTGTGGAACTGAACATAAATTTTGCCCAAAACACAACAAAAAATTGTTTAAAGAGGAATATAATTATATTTTTGACTGTTAACAATCTTGTTCCTTTTGACTTTATTTAATTTCACTATATGTACTAATTATTATCAGTTGTGAACGCGAATTTTTTCAGTATAGACAGTATCATATATAACTCACTCAAGAGGATATAAAAATTCAAACAGAATTATAATAACAGTTTTTTAAAACAACAAGAATAAAAAAAATTTATAAAGTATTTAATGACAGATCTAAGTCATAACATTAAATTATTGTTACCAATTATTGTTTCCAATTATTTTATTATTATTTTTTTTTTAATATAATGAAAGTCACATCGCACATACAAGATAATAATTAATATGTCTGTTTTTCTGTATGTACACACACATACTATATATATAGACTTTATAAGTACAGTGGGACATATAAATTATCAATCAATATTATTTGTAATTATAAAGAGACATATAATCATCAATAATATGATTAAAATCTTATATAAATTGCATTATTAAGTTTTGATGGATGGGACATCTGCGCGCGCTTTGTTCATTTGGCTTTATTTTATTTTTTATTTCATTTATTTAGATCATTATCCAACAAATGATTTCTGTTTTAGTCAAAAATAAATATATTTTATATTTTGCTCATAAAAAATTAATAAATAGTTGGACATTCTTTTTTCATAAGAAAAAAAACAAAAAAGTGTCCTTCTGACTGTTAAACGCGAACAATAACACTCTCATATGGCATTTCACAAAATGCCATACGTCATATTAAATAAATTACAAGATCTTAATTATAAACCGTCCCAACTAAACAGAAAAAATAATGACAAATTAACCATATTTCCATTCATTCATTTTAATTAAGTGAATAACGTTTGGTAGGAACGTTGAACGCAACTTTATTAAAATCAACAAATAAAAGTTAACCTTTTTTTTACATTTTGCATACTGCTTCGTGTAATTTTAACCTTTTTGACTTATTTAATTTTTTTTTATAGGTAAAATATTATTAGTTTTACCACCGCACCTCGCAATTTTTTTTTATAGTTTCGTCCGATTTCTATTATATGGTATGGTGTATAGAAAATTAAATTATTGATGCTGTGTAATTGGTGTTTTGTTGAAGAATATAACAATACATAAATATAATGAATAATTTTATAAATATATTGTCTGCTATGTTTGAATTTAATTATAAACATGCCTCTTACCTTTTTATAAATAGATAAATTTTTTAAGAAAAGAGATCTCATACCTTCTTATAAATAGATGTACCACTATCTATACATAATAAGTAGAAAGATGTATATATAAAATATAAACGAAGATTGTTTATAGTTTTTTTTTTTCTTAATATTGAAAATAAAAATAAAATACAAGAAATAGAAAGTGTAATAAGTGAATATTACTACTCATACCCAATTATACAATACAACAGTTAAAATAATACTTTAGTTGTTTTTTTTTCTTTTCGTCTATGTAGATACGGCTTTAATCTTGTCGGTTCCAATTTTGTGTTAAAAAAAAAATCTAAAACAAATTTTAAAAAGCATGAAAAAAAAAATTTTTTTAGATACAAATTCAACAAAAATCGTGTAATAAATTTTCAATTATAATTTTTTTTTTTAATTTAATTTTCCTTTTTTTTTTGTTGTTTTTTTTTTAAAATTTATAATCCTGACTTAAGCAAAAAAAAAAAAAAACAAAAGCTTCTATTCTATAATATGAAAGTCAACACAGTACATAAAAACACATACGAGTATTTTTGTGTGTGTATGACACTTTTCTTCAATTTCTTCTTCTTCTTCTTGTTCATCTTTCTTTTATTTTTTGTTTTCCCTCTTTTGCAACAATGTGTATTTTATAAACTCCGCCCAATATTTTATACTGGTTATAGGAAGGCCAGAACCAAACACAAAAATGATCATCAATCCATAATAAAAAATTGTTGTTGGTATTTTTATTCTTTCTGTTTTTTATGGTAGGGATAAACAGGAGAGTGCGTGGAGAAAAATATAATGTAGCTAAAAAGTTTTTTTTTTATATATGGTGCGGCACATGCGCTCTTGTTATAAAATATTTATATATTGAAATTAAATAAGAAGAAGAAAGAAATAATCAGTTTATGTGGTAAAGATATAAAATAAAAAAAAAAGGAAGGAGATAAAATATAAAGATTATAAAAAATGCTAATGATTATAATGACGAGATATAATTTTTTTTTTGTTTGTAATTCTACTGAACTTGTCAAAATTAAACTTCCTCTATAATAAATGCAAATTATACATATTTTATTGTATACATAAAAATAAATAGGCTACCAACCTTTATACACAGCACACCCATAGTTCAAGTATATGTTCAATGACTGTAATCCATAATAATTAAATAATTATAATGAGTGATGGAACTTTTATAGAAGTCAAATCGAAATGTCAAATACGTTTTTATACGCGATTTTATAAAAATCAATTATTTTTCATTTGATCTTTTTTTAATATGATGATGAACTGATTGGACAACGTCACCTTTGCTATATGAGGAAAAAAAACATTCAATTTAGTAACATCTTGCACGTTAATCAACCCTAAAATAGTTTCACATTATCAATATAAAAAAGGCAAGAAAAAAGGAATTCAATTTTCATCCTTTCAGGTGGTTTTCTTTCCTTTTATTTTTTTTCAATTTTTTACAAAACCTTTTTGTATTTTTTTTTAATAAATTCAATTGTTTACATTTTTCTGATAGTTTTGTGTATATACAAAACGGATACGGTTACAACTGTTATTGCCCAAAATCTTATAAGTAAAAAATAAAATGAAGATGAAGAGAATTTTTTAAAATGAAAAAAAAAACAAAAAAGGTTCAAGCGATTTCTATCAATAAAAAAAAATGTAATTCCCTCGCGTTCACAAATAAAACGCTTTAATTTGCTATTTTATACGCTGTCTGGGTGTTCGAAATTCGTGTGTGCGGCAATTCTTGTTGTATCATATTATATATACCTAACTATAAACAAAAAAAAAACTTTAAGAGAAGACAAGAACAGCCTTTTTGTGGCTTGTTAAATAGATATTGATAAATAAAATGGTTTTGATTGGTTTTTAACATTAAATTATAACAACATTAAATACTTGAATTTATAACTAAAAATTTAACATTTATACATATTATAAAGCTTAAACCGAAACTAATTATTTATTCTTTACACACATCACACATTTAATTATGTAACAGAATTCGTTATAATGTATATCTACACCATGGTAAGGTACTAATAAACGTATATAAATTTTGTGGTATGTTCGCGTGTGATTTAAAGTGTTATAAACTTATATAAACTTATATAAAATGACTTGAAATGTTTAAATATTTAATGGAAGATCCCTATAAAGAATTTTAATTTATATGTATTTTTTTTATAGCAAAATTTAATTGAGTTAATTGAAAAGTGAAATTAACGTTTCATGTTATATATGCCGCTAAATTATTGCGTGGGATTTTAGATCTGTTTGTATATATATTTACGGATGATCTATTACTGAGGAAGGAAAATAACATTTTTTTCATTTGTAAAAATATTTCACCTTCTTGATGTCAAAACCACCAAATATTTTAGGTATAGAATTTGGGAACACAGATTTAAATTTAAAAATCAAAAACAACTCTTTTTGTTCACACAACAATATATTTGTAAACTTATGGATTAAACAATAGAAAAATAGAAAAATAAAAATTGCAAATAATAATTAATGAGTTGATTGCAATAACAAAACATATTAGGTCTAAGAAAACTATTTAATATAAACAAAACAATACAAGAAAAAAAACTCATTAGATGAAATCGATTAATTTAGTTATATCATAAGTCATATGTCATGTCATATTGGACGTTTTATTAATGCTGAGACACATTACTTATCTTTATGGTTGGTTATATATAAAAATGAATTATTTCGCGGTCACTCATCACTATAAAAGGATTATATACATATTTTATATTTCTTCTTTCGTATGCATTTATAAAATAAACTTCTGTATTTTCTTAATCATCATATCTTATGGTTAAAAGTCCATTAATCGGTTGCAGTAAGAATTAAATATTTAATTTGATGTCAGACTTTTTTTTCTGTTTTAAAAAATATTTCTGTAAAATATAAATAACTGTTTTGTTTGTGTGTGTATGATTTTAAATGGTCATTATAAGATAAGGTTAGGTTAATCAAATTGGTGTCTTATTTTCTGTTTTTGTGTATATATATAAAATATTCTTGTTAACCTTTTAAATATATAATTTATAAACTTAGCGCGTAAAGAATACTTTTAACAACGCATGAGCAAACCCCTTTAAGCTTCAATACTATATAGAATAAGTCACGATATAATTGCGGGACTTTAAATTCGATTCGCGTTAGTAACATTGTTACAATATATATGAGATCTGAGATGAAGTATATAAAATCGTTTTATAAAACTTGAGAATAATTATTAGATTATTCCTCCCATCATATCGTCAATTTATTTTCAATACAAAAAACCTGATCTCATATTTATTCTCGCTGAAAGGTCTTCGGCATGTATATAGTCATCCTACCCCCTTTTTTTGTTTATTACTTTCAATTAATCAATTAATTTATTATCGATTAATCGTATACCAATTTAAAATGCGCAATCCATTAATTTAATTTTATGTATATTAAATAATTTATTAAAATTAGAAACTGTCAAGTGGAGGAGAAAAAACTCATAAATTGTTTTGGAAAGAAAAAAAAAGCACATTCTGCATTTTATATTTTAAAAGATTTATTTTTTGCACCCTTCTATGATAAAGTAATTTTAAAAAATTTATCATAAAGAAAAAAATTGGATCAAACCATGAAAAAAAAACCACAAAACCATAACGCATTTATAAATGGACGTAATAAAAAAAAATGTACTCCTCTTCTTTTAGAGTTTTATTTTATTCTTTTTTTTTTATTTGATCTCCATCTCTTTCTCATATTTTATACGTTGTTTCATATTGGTATATGAACTGTCTATGTTCATCATCATCTGATTCATATGATCAATCAAAAATTGATAGATTGAACCGTGACAAAAAAAAATTGTATGGGAAACAAATTGTGTGTGAAATTTTTCGTTTTGGAAGAGTTACATGGTTTGATTATTAAATTAGAACATTTTTTATATAGAACATAAAATGCGTTTTTATATACTTCTTTGTATTGTTATTTATTAGGATTAGTCATAATAATAAGAAGATACATTTTTTCTTAATTAAGACAAGAACTGAACACTAAACTTAAATTGACTATACTCTGTCATAATAAATCGCATAAGAAACCATATTTCACTGTGATGTATGTCTAATTTTAAATTTAATTATTTTTACGATTAAACGACAAAATACAAATAAATCTGCCATAAATGGAATCAATTATATATAAACCATGTTTCATCCAGATCTTTAAAAAATCATCAAAAGGAAAGTATATTTTATAAATACAAAAGTCAATGACGCAGCTTAAGTTTATATATAGAAAAAAAGAATTAAAACATTTAATTGAAACTTAATAGAAAAAAAGGTGCGTTTATATTTATTGAGAGAAAAGGAAATTTTGTTTAATCGAATATAAAAAAAAAAATTTTTTTTGATTAAATAAATTCGATATTCCCACTCGATTAACTGGACTACTTTAAATATTTGAAAGAAACAAAAAATATATCAATACATAATGCGTTAAATTGACTTAAATAAAAACAATTGTCACGCATGCGCGTTTCAGCGTCTTTATAAGGTTTGTTCACATCAATATTTTGATCGTATTATGTTGCCGCGTATCGTAAAAAGAAAAGAAAAAAAGTTAATTCCTTTATAATGCATGTTTAAATTTTAATAAAAAGGGGGGAAATTTCTGTCATCAATATAAAATTCATTCATATATACCTACTTAACCTATAAAATGATTCGATTTGGTTTTGTTTTTTTTTTTTTCTTTTTTCAATCATTCTTTTTATATTGATTGCAGTTTCACTGAATAAATGATCTCTTAAATTTGAGAGTGGAATTTAGTATGACTGTCTAAATACGTGCACTGTAATGTTTATAATTTGTATGGCTTTTAAAATATAATTATTATTTCTCAATTATTAATTTAAATAGATTTCATACAACCGCATTATATAAACAGAAGTTTATATATATGTTTGTAATCTTCCTCAGGCTGTCTGAAATTATAATTTATGTTTTTCTTATTAAAGTTAATTGATAAAATTTATCAAATATATTCGATATTATTAATAATGTCACAGTTTATAAATATATACATACAACAACATAACAAGAATTACATTAAAATTACCAAATAAAGCTATAGAAACTTGTTTCCATATATAAAGCGATAAAACTAAATCTATCGCACATGATGTAAAATAAAATGTCTAAGGTCTAAAATTAATTAAAATCACACGTACCATTCTTTGTGTAATTTTTTTTTTCTATATATGTTTCACCTAACAACAAAAAATATCTCTATATATACGGGTATATTTTATTTATATAAAGAAATGTAATTGAAAATGACAACACACATCATATATACACGATGACGACACACATGGGACAATATTTGTATATAATTGTATATTTTTCTATATTTTCACTTCCATTTAGAAAAAAAAAAAAAAAACAAAACCATAATTTTCCCAAACATTTTAATCAGTTATAAAAGTTACACAAACCCATCCCATTCTATTATTTTGTATATACAACAGAAAAAAAAACACTGTAATTGATATGACATTTTTTTTATTATTATTATTATTTTTGTACGCACATTTAATAGACAAAATGTAGAATTTTGTCAATTATATCCTATTCAAAATGTCACCCAGCGTATAATAGAGTAATTATAGTAATTTCCAAATAATGACACCTAAAAATAACACACAGACACATATAAACAATTGATAGAGACGCGACATACTAAATTCAAATTTAATAAGCCAAAATGTCGTTTCTTTTATTTTCCTACAATTTTATTATATTTTTTCCCTATACACAACACACACAAAAAAAACCACATATAGAACAACCTGACATATTTTCTATATATAAGCTAATTTTTCCATACGCGTCCATTTATATGATTGAGGCAATCATCGTTAAGTTATTTTATTTTATTTTATTTTTTTTCGTTACCACAGCTCGTTAAACACACGGGTTTGTTTTGTTTTTATGTATAGATTTAAGTACTTATACCTCCTACTATACAAATTGTGTCTAGTGCCGTATAAATTTTTGTATATTATTTAATTTATTAATAATAATGTAGGTAGGTTAGGCACCTACTGTTTTATATCCTATTTATGAATATTAAAGTTTCACACAACAAAAAAAAAAATAAGCCTAATTATTGAAAAATCATAAAAAAATGCAAAAATTTTGTCGTTTGAATTATTTTTTTTCTTGTATATGTTTTTCAACTTTCAAATGACAAACTATATTTTTGTATTGTTTGAATTCTTTTGTCAAATGTTTGGCATTTAAATTCAAAACAGAAAAAAACAGTTGACAAAATTGATTATACTTTACAAATTTAATCATCAGCTCATAGCATTACTCAGAGAAATTGTACAATTATAGATTTATTTATTTTTATAGAATAGAATCTAATTCCAGCAGTCATCTATACTGATATCCAATTTTTTCCCAATTAAAATTTTAAAATTTCAAAAGAAAATGAAAAACAAGAAGTTTAAAAAGAAAAATCACAGAAATATTAACGTGCGTGTTCATTTCGTATTTTAAAGAAACTAAAAATTTAACTCCTTAAACTTATCAACTTAACTGAATTTCTTTTAAAAAAATTTATATAAGAAATGTTGTTGTTGTTGTTGTTCTTATTTTTTATCAATAAATATAATCGCACGTGATTTTTTTTAATTTATAAACTTAATTTTTATTTCATTATTATACATTTACACAATTTTTCTTTTTAAAAAAAAATAATAATCACATAAAATTGTATTTTTTGTAACAATAACAATAACAGCAACAACAACAACAACAACAGTACTACTACTATTCTTAAATTCAATGAATTAGCAGAAAATAAAAATATTGTCACAATGAAAATAATAAAGAAATGAAAAACGGGGAAAAAAATAAAACAAATTTCTTATAAAAAAAAAGTTGAAGCAAAAAAAAAAGAAAAAGACGTCAAAAAGAGGACAAAAGATTCTTTTTTTTTTGCCCCCATTATTCATTCAAAACTTATAAAATATATATTTATACTGAAAATGTGACTTTCTTTTTTTCTTTTTTCCTTTCTTTATTTTTTTGATCAAAAGATTGTATAAAAAAAAATCTTATAACGAAATCGCCTTAAATCTCTCCCTTTCATAAACTTCATCTTTCCTCTCTTTAAAAAGAAAATTTTCTATTTTTGTTCCACCGTCGCACTTAACCACATCGAACAAAAAAAAAATAAGATGACAAAGGATCTAAGAATAAAAAGTCACACTTCCGAAATTAATAAAACTAATTTTTCATTTGCAACAGTCAATCAATTTCCTTTTTTTATTTATCTCAATTTTTTTTTTTTTGATTTTAAAGGGAAATATAAATATAAAAATAAAAATTTCCCATCCCTTTTTTAAACCACACGTTTGTAAAATAATGTTGTCTATATGTGGAATATTATAATATTTATCCCTTTATAATATTTCCCTTCTGTTTGAACCGTAACATTTTCTACATTCATTTTTTTTTTGTAATAAATATTTATTGGATGCTGTGACAGCATTTTGCATGTAAATAATCAAGTGCTCCTGTTTTCCTTTTGAAAAATATGATAAATGTGTATATGTGTGTGTGTGTGGGTTTATAAGAGAAAGATTGAAGAAGGTACAAAAAAAAATAAGGACACAACAAAATAGGAAGGACACAACAATAAATAATTTAAAATTTTGTTTTGACTTGATTATGTCGGTTTTGTCCTTCTTCTTCGTCTTTCGTGTTATTTTTTTATTTTTTTGACAACAAATAAACATAAATGTTGTTGTATATTTTGGAAGCTTTTTTTCTGGTTTAACAATATTTTATTTTAATGTAACAAAAGAGAAGAAAATTTCATACGGTATAGATTTGACAAAAAGGGTGGAAAAAGGATTAGATTAGGGTGATCCTTTTTAATTTGTACAAAAGCGTATAGGATATGTTTTGACTAATTTACATCAACAACAATTAAAATTGCGTGCTTCGTGCTTTAAACGTTCAAAGGATATTTTTACAAACAGTTTTGTTTTCAAATCTGAAACCCCTTATTGAATCCCATTTTTAATATATAAAAAACGGTAGACTTCCAAAAACATGTTGAGTTAAATATATATGGAAGCTCTACAGTATTATTTCTTTTATGTAACGTGATAACCGTAAAATTTTGGCAAAAATCTATATAAATTGGCTTTTATCGAACCCTTTCAGAACCTATTCATTCAATCAAATTTTGATTATACCTTCTTTAATCTTTCACAATAAGAAGACAGGAAGAAGAACAATAGAAGAGTATAAGAATCAATTATTCTTTATATTGTTGTCAAAAGTCTTTTAAAATATTTATTTTAGGATATTTTAAACGCACTTTATATGAAAGATTAACTCTTTAATAGTAGTCATCTTTATTAATTCAATAATCTTGTATAATTTCCGCGTATAACATATTCCCATGTGATGCTCGCGCACTTGTCACTTAAAAATCATTAAAACATTAAATGATCTCAAGCATGAAATTTTCAATCCATTAGCCATCAATATCTTTCATTTAATTTTTTTTTTCTTATTCTATTTTTTTTTTATTCATATTCATCTTCATTTCTTTTGTTATTTATACCATAACAAAAAAGAGTCTTTAAAATGTTTCAAACTCTAAATTAGATTTCTTTTAAATAATAATAATAATAATAATAATATAAATATACTCAACTTGAAAGTCAAGTTGCATCGTATATAGGTAAGTAAGTATAAATATATGTATACATATGTGTATGTGGTGTAAAAAACATGACTAATTAATCACACCCAACATTATTCACATTAATTTCTTTCAGCATCTCCGTCCTCTATCGCCACATTCGTTTCTATAATATACAAAAATTACAACACAACTAGTACGGTGAATTCAACCTTTATTCAGAGTTCCACTTTATTCAATAAAATAATAAAAATATTGGATCATTTTTATTCCGCTTGATATTGTTTGTAAAAGGAAAACCATACAAAAATTTAATAGAAAATATTTTTATATGGTTCGGATTTCTTACAATAACATCTTGTAAATCTTTCCTTTTTTATAAGTTAAAAAAAATTAACGTTATTGTCAATTTTTTTCTGATATTTCTACTAGAAAAAAAACCATTATTGGTCCAGCACCTCTGGCCTTCAATAAACGAATAAATACAATCAAAAAAAAATATACCTACATAAATATTTACACACTCATATAAATACAATAATTTTCGGACATTCAAAACTCTCACAAATCTCAAAATCATCAACATCGTATACTAATACACATGTAAACATAAACCTACCTATAACTATATCACATACACACACAAATACATAGATTATGAAAATTAGATATAATATCTTAAAGATATTGATCGTAACTTCTAATGGAACTCAGCATCCGTGGTTTGAAATGGTGTGAAATAATAACACTTCAATATTATTATTTTTTAATCTTGATATTGGTACAAAGGCAAAAAACCGACAACTAAATCCAATGAACTCAGAAAATATTATGGAAAATGCATTGGGTTTTTTATATTGTATTGACGCAAATAAAAAAGGGATCAATATATTTCTTGTTCTTTATAATTATTCTGTTCAATTAACACTTTATTATTTTATGTCAATTTGCAAACATTAAAATTTATTATAGCCTCTATTTATTCTTAAATAATTTTTTCATTATAAGAAATGATAAACTCAAGTAATGTCATTATTCCATATTGCAGAGATAAGAATCAAAATTTTGAGTAACAAGCAAAAATATTTCTCTTTATCATTTTAATGTTTATTATAATATTCCTGGTACACCATATTTATAGGTCTAATTTTAAAATCGAGCGGCTTATATAGGGAGAAAAAAAAATTATGAGCAAAAAAAAAAACCGTCTTGTTATTAGTTTTGTGAAAATATATAGCCAATCGGTATAAATTGGTCGTTATATATATGTATACATACATATATACGTTGGTACATCGAGAAAAGAATCTTTCATATATATATATATATATATTTTATAAACATCTTTCATCCCATCATCTAACAAACATAAATATGAGGGAACATAAATAATATAAATTTACTACCATCAGCAAAAAAAAAAAAAAAAGCGCACAGAAACAACAAGCTCTCTAAAGCCATTGAAGTTGAGTTGATCACTTTTTTTATTTTTTTTGTAATTTTTTTCCTCCTCTGTTATTGTTTTTGTTGTTGTTCCATTGTCGGAGTTTTTGATTTTGCTTACATTTTTTTTCGGTTTCTCCTTTATCCGTGCGTGTACATATTTGACTCTTTTTTTTTTTTTGTAATTTCACCGGTACCAAAAAAGGAATATTAGAAATTAACAATTCATATAGGAATAATTAACGATGTATTATGAACCGATATAAAAACGTGACTAACAAATTGTGCCCAGTCCTAAGAGATGTGTTACAAAAATTTTACAACCTCATAGATGTTGTCTGGGTCTAATAAAAAAAAACTATAAATTGAATTAAATTATGGTAAAATGTACGTTGTTTTTTTTGTCTTGTCGCGCTGATACACATTTTTGTGCGTCATAGTAGATCAAACGCACGTTGTTGACAAAAAAATATATAATGGTCATGTCATGTCAAACACGGTGTTTATCTGTAATCATACGGAAATATTTCATTTTCTTTTTTAGAAAGGTTTATCGAAATTGTATTTATTTAAATTATTTTTCTATAGGGTTGACATCATACTCATTCAGAATTTATAATATTGCCACGAGGAAATTGTTAAAATTTGATTGATTACACACTGGAACAATTAAAAAATTATAGATGAAATTGACCATACACAAAAACATAATTCCGTTTAAATAGAAAGCTTTTTATATTTAAAAATGAGAAAGAGCTTTATAATCTTATCTGACTTTAGTATATTTTTTTTCATATAAAGAATAATCATTGAAGTTCAAGAATAAACATAAACAATGATCAATGATAAAATCTAATTAAAAATCTTTTAAATATCTAATACTAAAACTTACCCATCAAATACACAAAAAAAAAAGAATCCATCATTCAAAAGATTTATCCCAACAAAACAAAAAAAAAAAAAATACCAAACGAAAGAAAAAAGCCGAAATAAAAATAAAAAGAAAAATTCGCCGACAAAGTAAACAAAATTATCTTTAGGTGTTTGGTAAGGTGAGAATATTATAAAGAAAAGAACAACCAAAAAACACATCAGAATGTGAACCCATATCGATCAGTGCGAGTTTATATACGATCTCAAAAGCGATGGCTTGGTCAATTTGTAAAGTTTTGTTCCGCAACAACAAGAAAAGAAAAAAAAACTGACTTAGTTTGAATGACTGCCAAAAAAAAGGACCAATTTTTTATTTATTTATTTATTTATTATATTTTTGTGGTTTTTCTGGATGCGCTTAATATCCATATTCAATGTTGAGTTACGTGATTTTTTTTTTTCTTATTCCGAATTTTTTGTTCTTTTTATTCATCTTCGTGGTTCTGAATTCTGGTTATTGTACAACTCTATGTATGTGTGTGTGTGTGTCTTTGTGACCTTTACTTTTAAAATGCGTAACCAATGTAAAATTCTGTTTGTTCATCAGATTCTTTTATTTGTTAAAATTATGTTTTTTTAAGCAAACAAACCAGTGAAAACTCTAAAGAAGAAAGAAAAAATATAATATTCTTTTGTTGTGCAGACTTAACTTTAAACTTCCGACTATGACATTTTTGACATTATATGTGTTTTGCGTTAATACGGTGCGTTTGTTGATGCTTCCTCCGCTACAACAAAAAATAAAAAGAAACACTTTTGTATTGTAAGCTTTTTAACAAAACAAATATATACAATAATATATTGAAAGGATCATAATAGTTTTTTATTCTGATTTTCAGTGTGAGACAAAACAGCAGGGATTATATGAGGATTAAACACCTGTACCTTTTCTATATTATAAGAAACAGTTGCTAAATGTGGTCGGTCGTGTCCAAAAGATATTCTGTTTATCCTTTTCGGCGCCGTCAATAAATATTATTATGTGCACACTTACATTGATGTCCTTAATTTAAATATTGGCTTTTGACTTGAAACTTGAACCTTTAATGATATTCTATAATCGTTGTAAACCCAATAGAAATAAGGTTTGGTGTTTATAATTAGAAGTTCAGCCTTTCTCTACAAAATACATTTTTTATAAATATCGTTATCGCAGTTGTGTCAGTTTTATGATCCTTTTTGTCTTAATCTCATAGCAGCAGAACTTCCTTAATTAATAAGAAGAAAACTTTCTAATGGTCAGTTTGTCTATATAGTTTTCAAATTTATTACCATAAGAAATGCTTGGATGAAAGAACAGATCGTAAAAATGAAATTGAAGACCCCCATTATCCTGATATGATGGTGCGGAACGGTGAAATTTAGGTGAAAGCGATTACATAGATTATAAATTGTAATAAAAAAAAAATATGAAAAGGACGAATAAGAAACGGATACGTTTTAATGGCTTTCATAGTTTTAAAGTGTGATGGTAAAATATATGCAAACACCTGATATAAACCTCTAAACATCCAATAGGGATAATTTTCCCATTTTTATTATAATTTATGATCTTGTTTTCTCCCTATATAATTTTTTAATGAATTTTTAAAATTTAAATGATTACAATTTTTCGGCCATTCAAAATTTTATTTCAAGTATTGCTTTAAATTCAACAAATATGTGAAAATTTTTAGTTGTACAAATTAATGATATAATTTGGAAAGTTATCTCTGTTAAGATTTAAAAGTATAGTATTTATACCTTAACTCAAGATCAAAATACAGTAAATTACAATATGGCTTTAATGTAAAATAAAATCTGGCCATATAAATTGAATGGATTCTGTTCAACAATCATATTTTTATGTGCGTTATCTTCTTAATATTAAGTTCATTAATTAAGTGAATAAAGAATATCAAAATTCATAATAATATTTTTAATGTACAGAAAAAAAAAATACCTATAAAAATATAACAACAACAGCGAAATTCAAAAGGCGTCGATATGACTACCAAATAAAAAAAAACACGCAAACTCATGCATTTTATTCTTGAAAAATTTGTTTGCCGTCAATTTTTCTTTTTTTGTATTCATCTTCTTCTTCTTCTTCTTCTTCTTCTTTATAAACAAGATCCCATCATCGCCGTTTTTTGATTTGTTTTTTACATTTCTCTTTCACTCTTTCACTATATAATATTTTTATTATTGTTTATATGGAATCTGATCTTGATCTGGCTTATAAATATATACTAATACCAATACCTACATATAAATTCATCTTCACTCGCCACTCAGAATAGAGATAAAAATGCGACGAATAAATATGAAAATGAAGAAAATAATATAAAGAAGAAATATACACAACACATGGATACGGGTTAAGTGGTCAAACCAGACAGCAAGGTTCCAGAGTTTATATATACATTTATTCATTTTTAAATTGTGTTTGTATGGAGAAAAGATGATGAGACAAAGACGAGAAAGTAAAAAAAAAATTGAATGATTACTTTAAGCAATGAACTCAAAATTATGTGGAAAAAGCTTAAATTTTCATTTGAAAGGTTATTGCATTAACGCAAGTAAACTAATAACCATTGAGATCTTCAATCCAATTTTCCAAAATAAAAAATAAACACAAATTTTGGTTTAAAAGCTCGACCTCAAATATATTCTTCTATAATTAATTTAACGCGCGGTTTATTTTATAGGAAACATCAAAATACAATGACCGATTATGTGCTCCCCCTTTTATTTTTGTTGTTATTTTATTTTATTGTTATTCTTTTTTCAGGCATCTTTCGGCAAAAATTCAAAATCAAAAAGAATTCAGAACAGAAAGAGAAAGGAAGAGGGGAGAGAGAATTGTACAAAGCCTATAATTACTTCGGCATATATATACATAAACACGAGACGAGGAGGCTTATTTGCGAATGTGAAATGTGAAAATTCGCGCGAGGACTAACACCTTTAACAATCTACTAAAGAAATTCCTTTATCTTCTTCTTACATATATTTGTTTCTTTTTTTTCTGATTCTTCACGCGGAGTCGTCTCATTTTAGTGGATATATATAGTGAGTTTTTTGTTTGATTTTAGTTTATTCAATGTTAACACACATACATACACATTATCGCATATAAGTTGTCAAAACGATGGAAATATTGGAGCGATTCTTAGCAAAGGTGAAAAAAAAACAACTTACCCTCAGGATGTACATTTTAAATTCGTCGGCGTGAAAAAGAGATTTTTTTAGCGATGAGAACACCTATATATATTTCATTTTCCCTCTCTCTCTCTCTCACTATATATGCAGAAAGTTTGTTTTTCCAATAATCTATTTTCAATAGTGACAATTTTCATAATTATCATCTTTTTACCAATTTTTCCATGTAAAATACATTCCTTGTTAGTGAATTTTTCTTCTTTTTCTTTTATATAAAATTTCACCTAAATTAATGTTTTGATTGTTAAATTGCGCATGCGCGTAAAGCTTAATTATATACTAAAAAACAGAGAGTGAAAAAGTTAGATAGATATACGATTTAAATGAGTGAAAAAAAAATCAAAATTAGCATCACGATCTTATAAAAGTCGAGGTCATAACGCGATGATATATAAAATTTTTGAGTTCAATATTTTATCGTAGTTAAACCCTTCGGCCTTCGCGTTTTATAAACAACAAATACTTGTTATTATAATCATTGTTCAATATTGGTATAGAATATTAATTCTAGAATCTGGGAATCTGTTCTTTATAATTTAATCGTAAAAGTTTTAGTCGTTTTATCAGCTTCAAATATAAATCTTATCTTCACTTAATTGAAACGATGGAACGAACTTTAATTAAGACTTTTATTCTAATTGAATCAAAAATAGTATAAATTATTATCGCTAATTAATTAGTTCCCATATTTTTCTTGTAATTATAGAATCTCATAATATGGGTCAATTTTGTGTGGCAGATTAACGAAATAAATATTGCCTTTTATAATAAATTAAATGTGAACTAATTGACGTTCATTTCTGATTTGTTTGATAAAGAAATTAATCCTTAATAATTGATTGATACACGGTCCATTTTTCAAATGTAGGTCAAATTCTACATAATTTTCGTAAAATCCAAATTATTAACAATGAAAAAAATAATTAATCTCTGAAATGGTATTTTTATATTTTTCCGAAAAAAATCCTTTTACACAAAATTACGAAAAAGAAAAAAGAGGTTAAAAAGGTATGAAAACGGCTTAAATTAAAAAACAATAAATTAAAACAATTTATTCAAATAAAATCAAATTTAACGTGACGAACTTTGTACCTTTTCTTATATATGAAACAATAACAACATGTAAAAGAAAGAGAGAGAAAGATTTAAAAGCACAAATAATATCCAGACTTAAATTTAATGATCATATAACGATAATACGATATAGTTAACAAATTTGTTTTGCTTTAACAATACACAAATCCAATTTCTGTGCAATGTTCAAAATAACATAATAATACACAAACGCGTACATTTAAGATGGAAAATGAGGGAAAGAATAAAGGGAAATTTCATACACTTATTATGACATGAATATGTATTTAAAGTTTATATGTAGGAATATATATATGGAAAATTTATATTGAATTGATTTTCTATATTTTATTTAATTGATTTTCGTTAACATTCTGACCTTTTTTTTATGTTTTGTACAGTTTAACGTTTAACGATTATCGGAGTTATTCAATTGTATATGCAACATGATTTAATTTTTCCTATTTTGTAAATATTATTTTTAACGAGTTTTTTTGTGAATTCTGATGGTTTAATTTTTATAAATTAAAATAAATTATAATGAACAAGAAATTGTTAAGCAGCCGGAACATTTTTACTTATCCACAGAAATTATAATCTTAAGTGTTTGAATAAAGATGAAAATCTTTTGGGTTTAAAGTCCATATATGGTCGTTGTAAATAAAATGCTTATTCTCTACTAACAGAAATGAAAATCATTGTCTCATTAAAGAAAATTCTTACATCCGAACAAACATTAATTTATTGTTGTTTCTTATGGATATTAATATGACAACCCCTGCAGTGTAGTATTAATATAAATACCCTTTTTTTCTATGAAATATTATATAAAAACACCCAAACGATGTGAAACACCCCAGATGGTGTGAAATTTAAGTAAAAATTATAATGTAAAGATTTACACGAAAATGAAAATCGAAATCAAAATGAAAAAAAAACTCGCGTATACAAATTTATAGTTTTGTTCTTTTTTGGTGAATTCTATAACAGTGGTTAAATAATGTGTATAGGGTGTTATCGTGGTACCTCAACTATGTATAGAAGAGTTGGGAGTAAGGTAAATGGAACAAAATAAATATTTTGAATACGAGCAGAAAAAAAACAGAAAGAAAAACAATATAATGAATTTTCACAATGAAAAGAAAATAACACAAAAGGGTAAGAAAAAAAATATGTGAAAATGTGGAAATGTTGAAATGTTATATGAAGAGAGAGGAAAAAAGAATTGTTCCTTTTTGTAAAAACTAACAAATGATGGATTTGAGTTCAACACGCAATTCACACATCGCGCGAGTTCCATTTTTATGATAATTTTTTTTCTATATTCTTCTTTTTCTCTTTCTTTCATATTTCTTTATATGTTTTGATTCCTTTACATTTTCTGTTTTAAAACTCTAAAAAAGTCCCCCTATACTTTATCCGCTCATTTTTTATTTAAGGTATAAAATTATTGTATATTCTTCTTTCTTCGTGGACAGTGACGCCGCTAATAAAATAAAAAAAACCAACGAACTAAGGAAATTGAATATCAATAACACGAATCCTTAACAGTTATTTCCACGATGTAAAGAGAGAATATCCGTAGAGATCCTTTATAGGATCATACGACGCTAATGCGATTTTTCATTTTATATTCATAATAAACATTTTCCAAATTAATTTCAAATAATTTAATAGAAAACAGAAAGAAAAATAATAATAATAATAATGTATAATTTTAAGGAAAAATCGAAGGAAGTCATTAAAATGAAAAACAAGAGAATAAAATAAAAAAAAATGGCGTCATTTTGTATGTCAAATAACAAATAGATTTTTTTTGTTTATTGAATAAATTTCCATATTTTTATTTTTATTTTGAAAGGAATTTATTGTACTTAATAAATACACACGCACACACACATATCTAAAAATCCATTAATTTTGAAATAACGATAGTCGTTAGTATACGCGTTATAATCGTTATTAAAGAAAAAGAAAAACAATAACAACAAAACGGAACATTTGTTTCTCTATGCATAGAAAAGTCGCGGTAGGGCGAATTTATATAAAAGGCTTTATAAAGTATAAGAAGGATTAATTTCAAGGTTGAGTTAGACTTCACTCTCTCTCTCTCTCTCTCTCTCTCTTTCTCTGTTTCTCTCCCCTTCCTATATTGTCATAATGAAATTTGTTCAAATATGAATTTTAAATATTAATGAGTTATTTTTTCCCATTTTGTATATAATTTAATACCTTATTAGCATGATTATTAATTCTTAATTCTGAATTGTTTATTTTGTTTTACTTCCCGTTTTTTTCTTTACTCTGAATAATTTGAAAAGTGCGTTAAGGCAGTTCAATTTAGAGTGTATTAAATACTAGAAAAATGTTATAATTTGTATGTTTTAGAATTTTTTATTTTTCAGTAAAGTAAAAATGTATAAATAAATGTGTAAATAATTTGCCCTTAACTAAGTTTTTTCCTTATTCATTTCCAAAATATGTATAGTCAAACGCAATAGCAACAAATTACACGGTTTTATAGAATAGCAAAATTCACACATTTGACACAAGCCAAAACAACGTTATCTATACAAATTATGCAATTGGTTACTATTGGTACAAGTGCTTTAATTACAGCTCACAACTATTCAGTTGATAATCTTTGAACAATATTATATCGTCGTCGCTCGACGCAATTTCTTTTGACGTTATTTTTATATAATATATGAGCAAGAGAAAGAGATAAAGAAGGGGGAGACAATAAACTATTAATTATTCAAAAGAATAACAGATATTTTATAAATTATAATGAATTATAATTTAAGCGAGAACTAAAGAGTGAAGAAAGTACGTGCAAGTAAATAGAGTAATAAATAAAAATAACAAAACATTAAAAAATTACACAGCTCGTCTCATCACACTATATACTGTAAAATGAGTTTCACAGCTCATACATATAAGAGACAGGGACAAAATAACGCAACAACAATGCAATAATGCAATAATTAATAATAAAGCAAAAATTGCACTATAAGAAAAAAACAACAACAAAGAAGAATGGAAAAAAGAGAAAATAAAAGAATCACGTGGTAAACGTAACTTAATTCATTTTTAAAAATTCTTTTTTTTTTCTAATAATAAATTTTTCCCTTAACGTAGACAGATAATTTTTTGATTTGCTTTTGATATAAAAGCAGCAACAATAAAAAAAATGCTATAAAAGAAAAATAAGAAATAATTTATGATTTTTTATGAACAAAATAAACTTTTGACATTTTTTTTTTGTTTTGTTTTTGTTTTTTAATTTTTTTATTTTTCTCTTATGTCAAAAAAATGAGTAAAATAAAAAAAGAAAAACAAAAGCTTTAATACATACTATCCACAAAAAGCTTAAACCAATCAAAACAATTTTGTATAAAATTCAACCTTAAATTAAGTTGAGTGAACGCCTTAATCCAACGAAGAATCCATTGTTACAATTCAACCAATTGAATTAAACGAAAATATTTGATATAAAAATATAAAATAAAAAATCAACAAAATATAAAAGGAAGGGATAAACAAGTTGTTGTTTTCTTTTTTTTTCGTTTTTATAGACAAATATAAAATATAAATTATTAAAATAGGCTCCGCCCTCTCCCAATATCAAACGGGAAACTCATCTGCACATGCACATAACAAATAAAAAACAAGAAAAAAGAAACCGAGAAGAGAGAAACAAGTTTTTTTTTCAGAAACATAAGTTTTTTTCTCTCTTCAAGAGTTTACCATTCCCAATATGCGTGTGTATTATATTATTTCAACACCTTTTGTATTTGGTTTTAAAAAAAACAGTTTTGAACAAACAACAGAGTGTGATGGTTCTTTTTTTCACTCGTTATTGTTGTTGTTTTGCGGTAGTTATTCTTGTTTGTTTTTATGATATTTTTATGAAAAATAATAAATAAAAGTTGCCATATAAAAAAATTGTTTTACCATAATTATGGTAAACTGACATTTAACGGGAATTCAAAGGACATTTTTTCTAATTGGATTAACCATAACAAATTTTTGTCAGTGATTTATATATTTGTGATAATAAGTGAATTATAAAATAAATAAAATTTCTGTGAGAAAAATTAAAACAAAATTAATTATTTAGATTTTCTTAAATATCCATAATAAAAATGGTTTATTAGAAAAGGATGTGCTTAAAATTTATTACAAATGCCACGTCCATCAAGAGAGTCGTATGGTGACCAAAAACCACCATACTCTTATATATCATTGACGGCAATGGCAATTTGGAGTTCACCAGAAAAAATGTTACCATTAAGTGAAATTTATAGATTTATAACAGACAGATTTCCTTATTATCGTAAAAATACCCAACGTTGGCAAAACAGTTTACGTCATAATTTAAGTTTTAATGATTGTTTCATAAAAGTACCAAGAAGGCCGGATAGACCTGGAAAAGGTGCCTATTGGGCTTTACATCCAAGGGCTTTTGATATGTTCGAAAACGGTAGTTTATTGCGTAGACGTAGACGTTTTAAGTTACATAAAACTGATAAAGATTTATTAAATGAAGAATTAGCAGCATTAGCAAATATAAATCGTTTCTTTTTTGCACCAAATCATATTGGTGATTCACCACAATCATCATCAACAATGCAAGAGCAAATGCAATCTACTAGTCCACAATTGTCGACTAATATAAATTCACCAATACGTCCTGCAACACCATCACCAATTTCACATTCAATTATAACAGAAATACCGATAAGACCAAAACGTTCATTTACAATTGAAAGTTTAATCACACCAGATACAAAAAAAATGACAACAACATCAACAACAACAAATCATAATAATGAATTAATGCAAACATCAGGATCAATACCGTCATCACAACAAATACCTCATCAAAATGTACAATCAATTGGTATGTCACCATTTTTACAATATACACATCCATCATTAGGACAAATTGGTTATGATTTACCGGTACATCCGTTATTAATGATGGCACCACTCGGTGGTTTACCACCTGGATATTTTACACAATATCCATCATTGGGTGGTTTAACACACGGTAGTCCAGATCTTAATCGTTTAGGGCCAGCACTTAGGACTGTGTAAAGAAAAGAAAAATTTGTAAAATGTAAAATGTAAAAAAAGAAAACAAGAAAATGAATACTGGAAAATTTGTAATCTATACTTAAAAAATAGAAAATATTTTATTGTGATTGTGATATCAAAATATATATAGTACTAATATGAATATAGTATGGGGGTTTTAAAATGTAAAAGTGGGGTGTATAAGGAGTTTGGTTTTTAAACGATAACTATTATATAGAATCAATCACGCATCAATAGTATGCATTTTACCAGAAATGATTTTTTTTATTTAAACGGAAAATTTTAAATTATATTTCCCATGTGAAGAAATTAATTTTATTTTTTAATATATTATTTATTATGAAACCAAACTCCCCGATCCAACTTTTGTAATTTGACGATCGTATAAATTGTATAAATTAAAACACAATGGAAGGATAAAAAAAAACATGAGAAGAAAGGATAAAAAATAAAAACAATCAACTTAAGTGCGTGAGGTGAAATGATTAGACTTTAACTTTTTAAAAAAAAAAAAGTGAGAAAATTAGAAAATAAAACTAAACGCAATTTTCAATTTAATTTTATTTCGAATTTAAAAAGAAAAATAAATATTAAAATTTCTCTAATTCTGTATAACAATAATTTCTGTATAAAATCTATAATTTTTTTTCTTGATTTTGTGATCTTATTTGTAAGGAAAAACTGTAGTTAAAGAAAATGAGTGGAAAAATGAACAGAAAATGGAAAATATTACATAAATAGTGAAAAAAATCAATTATCCGTGCTTTTCAATTTTTATTCAACAGAGATCATTGAAATTTGGCACAGTAAATTATATATATTTGTTTGTGTGTGTGTGTATATGTGTGTGTCACACATTGACAGTAAGTGAGAGTCAATTATAAAATTTTATTGTTTTATTTGTCAATTTCCCAATAGGAAAAAAAAAGATCAATCAATTTTGATTAAATAATTATTATAATTGTTGTAATGATAAAGCTCACTTGATTATAATTGAAAGAAATTAAAAGTAAAACCTTCATAGTGTGACCACCAATAAAATATATAATAATTATGGTGTATCATATAATGAAGGTTTATTAATCTTAACCGATTGTAGGCGGAATAATTCAACGACCGTAAAACTAATTTTATGCGCATGATCGATTAGTTTAAAAAATTACAAATTTGTATTTAAAAAGGAATTTCGTTTTGTTTTTGTTTTGTTAAGTCTTACATATTTCATGGATTGAATACTGTAAAATTTATAAATTTTAAATTTTTCTCATATTAATAATTTATTAATTTTCAATTGAAAAACAAGAGAAAAGGTCATTGGGAAAAACCTTAAAAACAAATTTGTAATCAGACCACAATCATTCATAAATTTTTAAACTCAATAAGAACAAGATTGAGATGAACCAAAATATTAATTATGTTTGATTATATAAAATTATCCTAAGGGGTAAACCGCACATAAAACAAAAACCAAAATAGGTTTCCACTCATAATAACTTGTCATATGGCAACCCACATGCAACATTTATTTTGTTTTTATTTCATTTTTATTTTTTGCCACATAAAAATATAATTAATTACATTATAATAAACGTTATTTTGTTGTTTTTTTTTTGTCATTGTGTCAATATTTTTAATAAATATAAAAATGAAAAATTAGTTTAAAACGTGACGTCACAACGCAGTGATTGAAATTGTCACGTTTTCATCTCATTCCATTTATAAAATTATAATTAAGCAATATTTGTATAAAGTGAAAGGTAAAAAACAAAAAAAAATCCAACAACAACAACAGCAACATAATATTTTAAATAAATCAAAAAAATCTCCACCACGCAAACTGATTTTCTGTACTCAAAAAAAAACTACACTCAATATTGATTAATTAATTAATTAATTAAAATTTAATTAAATTGTTTGTATATCTTTTATCCATTATAATTGTACTATATTTATGTATTATGTATTATGTATATGTATGTAGGTATATATGTATTTATAACAGAAACTATAATTAAATAATTATAAAAAATTATGAAGTTAAAAAAAAAATTGAATTAGAAAGAAAATGAAAAGAAAAAAAACACAAAAACAAAACATCAAAACGTAAAGAAGAAAATTAAAAAATTTAAATGAAAAAAGGAAAATATAGGAAAAAACAAACAAACAAACAAATATAGACAAAACAAAAATATTTAAAAAAAAAATTAAAAAGAAGTTCCTGTAAATAGACAATTTTTAAATCAATTAAATATAATTTTTTTTTTTTTTGTAAATAAAACGAAAATATGAAGAATAAAATAAAACCGAAAAGAGACAGAAATATAGGAAAAAAAATCCTTTCTATATAAATTATAAATTTTAATTAATTAAATTAAATTGCAATGTCTTCACATATTATGCATACATAAATATCTGAATAATAATTACACGCGCATATAACGATTACTCTGATTGCCCCGCGAATGTTTACTGTTTGCAAAAACAATTTTGATTAAAATTTTAATTGCCAAATGTCAAATGGAAATTTCAAATGATTGATTCAATTGCTTTTGTTATTTTAAATTTATTTATTAAAATTATTTATATAAAGCTTAAAGGATAAAAGTCACCATTTCATGATTGTAACGGCAAGTTTCATTAAACTCTTAGTTATGCGACCTGGTTAAATTTCTAAACACAATTAACAAAAGTTTTAATTGAAAATTCATTCAGAAGTAGATACAATGACGGTAGTACAGAGTAATCGTTGTAGTATGTAATAATTAATTCATTTGAAGATATTTCCCAGCAAACGGTACAGAATAGTGATCGCTGTGACAGTTTGCTGGATTTAATTTAAAAAAAAAAACACAAATAAAATATTTTACTGTTTTTACTTTTTTTTTGTTTTTGTTTTTATCTTGGATACCTTTTAAGTATTAAAAAAAACATTTATAAATATTATTATCTATTATCTAATATCTATTATCTATTAAACTTAATTATTATATAAATAAATAGTGAATTATTAAGAGAAACAAAAAAAAAAAACAAAACAAAAAAAAAATATAAAATAAAGAAAATTAAAGAAAATTTAAAAAAAAATGGCAAAAGTTTACTCATTATAAATAAAGAGAGAACCTTTAAAAATAATTCAATGTTGTACGTTTTAATTTATAAAAAAAAAAAAAAAAACAAAAATTAAAGAAAAAAAAAACAAAATATAAAAAAATTTATTGAAATTATTAAAAAAATAAATAATTAAGAAAAGTTGCGAAAATTACTGGAGTTTTTCTTCTTCTTACTATTTTTTTTCTTTTTGGTTTTTCGGCGAGATATTTTTGAAGGAACAAAAAATGCATACAAAAAATACAACAACAACAAAAGAAATAAAAAAAATTTGTTATGGTTGATTTGTGTTTATTTTTATAGTTAACAAAAAAAAATTTATAGGAAGTTTCAAAGTGAATTGTTTTCTCGACTATGGTAAGACGATATTTATTATTTTATATATTTCTGACATTTTTTATTTTTACATTTTATATAAAGTTGACATTTTTTATTTATTGTTTTCTTACATATTTCTTTATTTTGTTTTTGCATAATTAGAAATGTTATAAAATAATATTTCTCTTTCTCCTCAATATTATTACTTTGAATGAATTCGGTTATTTTGATTCATCTTCACATAAATTAGTCAAATTTTGATTCATGTTTTAATGAATTAGTCAGAGAAAAAAATTGTACATAAAATATTTTCTTTCTTTTGTTTATTCGCATTTATTAAAAACCGCAAAATATTTAAAGAAGCTTTTTGGATTTTTTTTTTTAACAAAAACACAACAAAAAAATTGTTACATAAACATGAATTTTCAGCAAATTATGTATCTTTATACATTCAAACAATTTTTTTTTTCTTTTATCAATTTAAAAAGTATTTTGTTTCCAAACAAAAGAAAAGAAAAGAAAAATAGAATTTTTTTTTCTTTTTGCAAGAAATTTAAAACGTATTATTTTTGTGAACATTAATTCAATTGTACTTTATTCATTCATATAATCATTCATAATCCACAACAAATCTAAAACCTCTTTCCATCTACATCATATATACGATATTCAAATTTCCTTAAGTATATAAAATCACCCTTTCCATCCCTCTCTACATATATACACTTTTACCGGAACTTTGTATCAGAAAAACAACAAACTTTGCGTGCAACTTTCACGTTCATCATTTTCTTTATACACAAAAAAAATAATATATATAAATACAACCAACCGCCTTTACCACCCTTACCTCTTATACTACCACACCTACATTACAAATTTTCCACTTTTTCTTTTCTCTAATACAAGTGCCAAAGAATAGTAATAATCGTTGATTATGGAAATGAAGAAGAATTATTTTATAACAAAAGATAAATTAGTTTTCTTCCAAATTATGTTATTTGACCTTTTTCAACTTCCAGAATTCATTCAATAGGTAATCTAATGCCGCATAGTCAATTGAGACATTTGAAATAATTTGCGTTTATTTTATTTATATTTTTTATATGCCAATTTTGCATGTTAAAAATATCGTGCAATTATGACCTTGAATGACCTTCATCTTGATATATCAATAATATTTTTTTTAAATAAAATTATTGTAACAATGTTGCCACTACTTAATAAATATATTGTGTCATAATTAACTAATTATTATCCCTTTCATTTGAGTAATTGATGGAAGTGAAAATATATCCTTTCACCTTAATTATTTACCTCGCACACCTGTAATTAATGCCCTCATTAGTAGCTAATATATAACAATGCCAAAAAAAAAACAATTATTCGCAATGATATACTCAGAATATGATGGTTGTACCTATATACAAGTATTTAATGTACTTTTATAAACTCACGTCATCGTCAATTATTTCTTTTAATTTTTTTTTTTTTTTTGGTTTGAAAATTTCTTATTTACAAAATATATTTATATGGATGTAAAGCATCGCAGCCATAGCAATAAAATCTTTCACTTCGTTTTTTTTTTTTGTTTTTTTTTTTTAATTTAAAGTATATAACAGGGTTGGCCAACCATGAAAAATGTTTGTTGCATGCGGTGACTTGATTTTATTATTAACAAAACGGTTACCCATTTTTGTTTTATTTTTATTTATTTATTTTTTTGCAAATTATATGAACTGAAGTAAAATATTAAATAAAAATACTATAAATGAAAATCACGCGAGATGATTACTTAAATATATTAGTCAAATACCATAATGACATGTTATTTATGGAAAGCTTAAATATATTGAGAAACGTGTAAACATATTTAAATCCGTAAAATCATCTTTCTCTTCATAATTTAGTTCCAGTATGCGGTTACTCTGTATGTACCATTGCATGTTATACTCAATTCATCATCACTTCATCAACTAAATATAAAATAATTATTAACGCCTGATGCCAGATGATGATCGAGATCAATTCAAAATTTATAAATACTAAGTCTCAACTACGACACATCATTTATGTAACCAGCATCATGTGGTGAATTGTGGTATGGTAAAATTAAGTTTTAATGTAATTGTGGTAATAAAACTAAATTGGACCGTGTGCGTGATTATCAATATTATTTGTACATATATGCAAAAATGCAGCACCTACATCAAATAAGTTAATTTTAATTTATCTATTCTTCAAAATAAAAAAAAAGTACTAGTTATCTAGTAATAATATTCTAGTTCGTGAACTTTCTATGTATAATCTTGTAATTGTAACATTTTATTTGTATACATAAAAGATACTGGACATAAAAAATTTTTCTAAGCATATGTAAAATAATCATATATAAAATAGAAAAAAAATCTAATTTTACAATCAACATAATCTTATACATAAATTACAGAAGCACTAAAATCGTTAACTTATTATTGTTGTTGTTATTTTAAAGTTGCAATACATTAATTTTTTATTTTGTACTTAACAAAACATTTCAACACTTTAGAGAATTATATTTATAGAAAAATAAAATGGTATATATAACTGAAAGACAAAGTAACGCTACTGATTTTATTGCGTCCGCCTTAAATAATCTTCAACATATAAATGTAGTTTATTTATATTATTCAAAGCTGCTGCTGGACATAGTTAAAGTAAAGTAAACTCAGTGTACCATAAAAATTAGAATTTTCTAGCTAGATTTTTTTTTGTTTAAAACTTTGAATTATAAATAAATTTGATACAAAGAAAATAATGTCAGTCAATGACTTTTTATTTTTCTTTAAGGTTTACCTCCGAACAAATTTCATTCATTTTTTTTTTGACTTTAATTCGTAGCAGGACTTTTATAACAATTTCGTTATACTTTCAGAAAACTATAAATAAAAATAAGTGCAAGTACAAATTTTGTTTACTTTGTTTAGAAATGTCTGAAGAATCTATAAATGTTTAATGAAATTAAATCAAAAATGTTGTAATAACAATATAGAAAAAGGAACAAATCAAATTAATTAAATTGTTTGGATTTCTATATTATAAATAACTGGTGTAATAAAAACGTTAAAGATCTTTAAATACAACATTTATAAACAAAGATTTTATTGTAGTGGTACATTTGTTATTATTTTATGTTAATTATTCGTGCTTGTCGACTATTTATATTAAAATGTACAATTTTTTTTAACATAAATTTTTCCTCCCATTCTGTTTCTTATAAAGTTTTTTTTTTTATTTTGTTGTTTTAATTCATATTTCTTTTTTTGTTTCTTTTTGTTTTTTATTAATCATAATTTTTTTCTGTTTTTGTTTTTTTTTTTTTTTGTTTTGTGTAATTATTTATAACTCAATTATATTCAAAATACTAATATTTACTTAAAATGTAATGTAATGAACACGCAAGACTCTAATTATAATCTTTTGTACATGTGTTTTTTCGTTCCTTCATCTATCCGCATAAATAAATGTGCCGTGCCGCCGCTATTGCCCGCCTGCGATGTTTTCACCTCCCTTCACTCCTCACATAAATTATATACTTATAATCCCTTTAAAGCTTCACATTACTGTGTGTGCGTTAGTTGGCCCAAAAAATTGTAACATTTTATTTTGGTGAAGCTTTTGTTTTTATTTAAAAAAAATGGTCAAATTCAGAGCCAAATCGAAATGTAAAAATTTTCTTTACAGTGTGAAAAAATTTATTACAAAAGTTCATAGCCAAAAGCCCATCATAATCATCAAACTGCATAATAATTATCCTGCCATACAACACACCATCCTATTTTATTTGATTTCATTTTATTCCCTTATAATCCCAACCCAACATTTTATTTTACGGGATACAAAATATATGCATAGGAAAAAATATTATATCCGACAATGCACTTCCAACTTTTTGCTGTATATGGATAAATTTTGCGGATAGTTCGCAGATTTTTTTTTAATTCATACCAACATAGAAGAAAATAAATCACAAAAAAAGTAAAAAGCATTTTTTTGGGCGGATTTTTGTATAAATAATAATTTATTAGGTCTGACGTATGGACGCTTTTGAATAATTTAAATGTGAGAGCTTTTTTTTTTTCTTTTTGTTATAACATTTTTTCCAATCGAAAATCTATCTATGTCCGCATGTAGAGGGACATAATGGAGTTTGAGGAAGATCCTTGACTTTTTCTACATACATACACACAAATATATTTGTTTGTACCTATATTCATGTATATTGTTTTACTTTATTTTATTTTGTAATAACAAATTATTACTTGCGTAGGTTTCTATTTTTTTTTTTTTTAGATTATATTTACCTTATGAAAAAAAAAAAACAACAAAATAAACCAATTTTTCTATCTATCCATTCCTTCTATTATTTATAATTAAATTGTTTTTTTCTATATTTTTTCTCATTCCAATCAATCAATTTCATAAATAAATATAGAAAATATTGTATCTTTCTTGTGTCTTTGAATTGAATAAAAGAAAAAAGGAAAGGAAAGAAAAATGAAATAGAATAAAAAAAAACCCTTTAACGATGCGAATGCAATGTCTTCCTTTCTATCAACAAACATGCCATCAATTTCTATTTATTTTCTTCTTTTTTTTTTCGTTTATTTTTTAAACAACAATTTCTACGTATGTACATTTATAGGATAATATACACGGATATACGGATATTTTAAGCGAGGATATTGTACATAAAAAAAACATGTATATAAAAATAAAAAGGCAATCGAATTGTTTAGTAACTAACATTGTTGTATATTGTATAAAATGCAAACAAGAAAATCAATATTGATTTTAAAAAATATATATATGTACAACAACAACAATAATAAAAAAAAAAACAAAATTATAATGAAAATATTTGTTTTAATTTTGTTGTTGTTTTCATTTATTTCCATTTGTTACTTCTATTAACTTTTTTTTTTTTTTTATGTTAACTTGTATCTTTTGTGTGTGTGTATTTGTGTAAGTCAATAATATAGTATTGGTTTATATAGTTACTATGATTAAAAATGAATGTTGCATTACAATAATACAATATACAAGACAAACCATCCAGACAATTTATACAAAAATAAATACATGAAAATAAAGGAAAGAAAACTTTCTGCATAAGATATTGAAAAGTTTTCTAATTTGTTTTCTTGTTTTCAATAAAAAAGAAAAAAATGTTTTATATGTTTACAATAAATGTATTCGCGCATAATAAAACATTCTTGTTTATATAAAATTGGAAAATCGATTTATTGCATAGAGTTAAGGAGACAGAAGACAGTTACAGAAAAAAAAAGCAAATATTTATGATTGCCCATTATAAACGATTCAATAAAAAATTCAAATTTAATTTGAAAATTTTTGTACTGTTTTTTTTTTTTTGTTGTAGAGAATTACATTATTTTGTTTTTTTGATTCAAACAATTTGTATGTTGGTTAATGTTAGGAGTTTCAATAATATAAATTTACCAATATGTAAAGTGAAAGAATGTTCAGCCCACAGAGATTTATCATTATTTTCCCAAATCCAAATAATGAATTAATCTTATAATTTCTTTAAAGGTTTCGAAATTTCAAAGTAAAGAGTTCACAACAGACACATAATATGGCACATAATACAACATCAAATTAGTAGAAACTGATCATTGATGTGGAATTGAACTTTTTTTTACCATCTCTAATTTATTTACATTTTTAAATCTTAAATTAGGTCCACTTAGACCCAATAGATCACCCATACATTTTTTTTTTGTCCAGAAAAATACTCTAATTAATCTGATTAAAATTCATGTTTTTATAAATACAAATCCTCTTCAATTGTCCAAATAATAATCTGAATATAAGAATGAATGAAATTCTTAAAAATCATTGATGCCCATCATCTTATTGTATTTTAAATTTTTATAATAAAGTTATATACAGAAAACCTCCACGATCGCAAATGAAGAGGAAAATAACCGAGAAATTATACCAACAAATCTAATTATTATTATACAAATTTGACTGCATTTATCGTGTGACTATATGATCCTTTTTTTCTTTTCTTCTTTGGTATTTAACATTTGATTTTATTTCCGAATGTTACGCATAATAGATTTTCTCACATTGTCAATGACCACCCGAAATCTTGTGTATTTTTTTTATTTTCCTTTATAAAAATTCTGAGGTTTTTTGACTTATCTTATTCCATAAAAGTCTTTAGCCAAAAAACAACAACATTAGTGATTTGAGTTATGGGAATTTTCCCCTAAATCTACATTTATTGAAATCAAAGAAAATTTGGGGGAATACAAATAATATATTTATACATTTTTTTTAGAAGTGATAAAAATTGATACTTCGATTATTAACAACAACAAAATTTAATAGGAACAAATATAATCAAAATGTCGGTATTTTTGTAACAATAATATATAATTTAAAAAACAAAAAAACCTCAAAAGATTCCGATTAAGAAGAACAGAATATTTTTGTGGGCGGAATGCACATATTCTTTCCATATGAAAAATGTGTTTTTTTTGGCACCCGCAGAGTGCGAGATGAAATTGCAAATTAATTAGAGGTCGGATCGCTTCCTTTTTATATACGATGGTTCTTCTTTATTTCTATTTTATTTTAGACGGGAATTTTTCGGTGCAAATTAAATTTGTTTTGAAAAAAAGTTAATGTTTTTGAAGAAAAACAAAATACTTTTAATGGATTTTTGTCACTATTTTATGTTTACCTGCGTAAAACATGATTATTTTTATATAAAATTTAGCCGGATGCTGAGGCCGCTCGCTAATGACAGATCCACCTGCCATTTAAGAACCGGCCTGATCACATATCTAAATATCTCAAAAAAAAAAAATAATCGACCCGCGACTATCAATTCCAATCCATATGTTATATTTTATTCATTAATGCTTTGAGGTGACACAACCTCATACCTCAATAAAAATTAATTTTTAATAATAATAAGAAGAAGATTCAAAATGAAATGATGATCATTAAATAAGAATTGAAGAAAAGAAAAACATTTTTCTAATTTTATCATTTAATCATATAAAAACTATAGGAATATTTGAATTTACAATCATTTAGTAGGGACACCCCGCTAGTCTGGGATCCTTTGTAAAGAGGCCGCAAAAATCTTTTCTTAATATAACCAACAAATAAATACAACAAAATCTGAGGGAAAGATAGAGATAGAGAGAGAGAGAAAGTGAGAAACTAACCACACTGAAGGTGAGGTTTGTCTTTTTCTTTTATTTATAATATAGATTTTTTTTAATGTTATTCTGTCTTATGTATATATATGTTGTTTGTGGTTTACCGCATCAACCTTTTGAAAATCAGTTTTGGAGAACATCTTTGGGTCATTAATCATACGGACACCTTCAATATTATCATATTATTAGTTATAAACGTCTGTCGGCCATTAAACAAAGTCAGTGAATTAATTCGTATTTTTCATATGATGGGTTATTGGGGTGCGGGCAAAGAGTATATACCTACACCTATAGGGTTCGCGCGGTCTTCAAGGGATTTTTTGTTTGATTTTTGTTTCAATTAATTTAATTAATTATTAAATTTAGAAAAAAGGATCATTTTATATTTCGTATTCAAAGTTAAAAGATAAAGAAGACAAAAAGAAAACAAATACCTATAAACTTATATGCCTTTAATTATATGGAATTTGTATGCGGTTTTATATACACAATTTTTCTTGGAAACTTAACCACAAAAAAATTAAACCAATCGGCTTCTGTCTGTCTCCATATTTCATATTTCCAACATCTTTGTTTTCTTATTCCATATAGTAAAAGTACTACATACTTTACATTGATTCTTATAATAAATATAATTATTAAGTTTATCTTTAACTTTACATTGAAAAATTGTTGCAAAATTTTATTTTTAATTTTAAATGCCGCAGAAGCATGAAAAAAATAGTCTGTAAACATATGATCGCAATTATTTTGCATTTCCTTATTTAAATTTTAATTCACTCCATATATATGAACTTCTTGTTCTATATATTTTTTTTGAAAATTGAAAGTATGTAATTTTAGTAAATATATGTATATGTTGGTGTGTTGTGTATATCTTTAACATCGTTATCTATATATAACAAATAATATTGAATTTACGCATACTCATAGAAAATATTTTTCAAATCAATCATATACCTCAATTCATATCAAAATGTCGTCAATCATTATACTTATTTATAAAGCAAACACAAACAATTCAATTGTCATATTGCATGCAATCAACACAACTATTTATAGTTATATACACAGAAATATATATAATATGAAGTATTATTTAGATAGAAATATAAATAGCAACAACAAACAATTATATATATATATATATATATAGAAATTAAATAATTTGAACTTCTCAAGTCACTCAATTCATTCATTGAATGACAAGATAATTGTTTTGAAAATTCTAAAGAAAAACTAATAAACGGCAACCGAATTATTATTTTATTATATTATTACTATTATTATAAATTATTATAATTGTTGTCACGAATTTATCTTTATGTGTGTGTGTGTATGTCTATGTATATGTACACCATGTGTCTATATGAATTTAATTTAATTTAAACTAATAGATAAAATGTTACCTTATATTACCTATATAGTTGATATTTATATATACACGTTTATTGAATCGATCGTGTTTATCAACATGTAGGTTTTATATTTTCTATTAATTTATTTTAATTACTTGGTGATAATTAGAGATCAAAAGATTATTATTATTACATTATTATTACCCGTGAATGATACAAGTTTGGGACTATTTAGAGACCAAATAATAAAATATTCCAGAATATATGACGTGACGTTTATATATGTACTCATATAATTAGAATGAACGATATAAATTTTCACCTTTTTCTTCTACTTCCACCTTTTCCACTATAAATAATTATAATTAAATTGAATTTAATAGTTTTTCTGTGTAATAAACTAATCAGCTGCGTACTATTCCATTTATGTAATATGGAAATAGATTATCGTTGGTCCATTCATTTATTTACCAAATTAGAATTATAATTTGAAGATATTGTTTTGACAGGAAAAACAAGCAACATAAATTCACGCTTTAAAGAAAAAAGAATTATTTATAAATAAGATGCGCACCTTTAAAATTACTTATTTTTTTACTATTTCTTGTGTGTGTTTTTTTTTCTTTCATTCTAATTATTATACACATTAAATATACCTGAAAATATTCTTATAATAAATTGTGTGTAAATTAAAATAATATTTTTTATTTAGCACTTCATATATTTTTGGGTTTAACGTTTGTTTTTTGTATTTTTTTGTTTAAAATAAAAATAAAACTGATTATATATAATTTGGAACGCCAACAACCCAATTATACACATTTAATAATAATCCAGTTTTTTTTATATATGATCAGGTGAATATACGCGTTCCGCATAAGATTATAGAACTTTTTTCTAAAGATAAACCAGAATCCCAAATAAAATAAGCGCCTTAATAATGGCTGGCCTCATATAATAATTATTGTAAATTAAAGACTATTTATTTTCTTTTCAGTTCTTTTTTTTTTTTTGTATATTTTAATATGACAGGAAGATACACAGTGGTGATTTTAGATATGGCTGATATATATTGTTTAATGTTTGGTGCAAATATTAACTCTATTTATTTATACATTTAAATAGAGCTTTTATAAAGCTTTTTGACGCACGACGAGTTTTAATTGTTATTTTTTTTTTTCAAAAGGCAGATTTGCATGAATTTCATACTCTCAAATATTAATTCTCAAATATAAGCTAAGGAGCTTTCATTGTTACAAAAGTTTGTTAGTATAAAATAATAATTGGTTTAGTAAAATAATGAAGTAAAATATCAATATGTAAAATCAGAATCATATAATGCAGTTAACCTATCGACTTACAAATTTGGAAGTACTTTCCCAAGTCGTCCATTTTTTTATGTTTTGTTTTTATAATTTACCATTAAAAAAAATGGTAACCAGATTATTTTGGAATAATAATCACATTAATATTAATCATATTTAAATCTAATATTATTCTACATGTACATACAAAATATAAACAAAAGTCTAACAAAATGATATCGGACTACCCTTCATAATTGTAATTAATTTATATAAATAGAAAAGTTCAAAAAATTAGGATCAAAAAAAAAAATTTAATTTGACATTGTATAAACAATGGCGTTTCACATATAATCGAGGTTATTCCATTCTCTCAATTACATACACATGAAATATATCATATATCTGTCTCTTTTTATACACAATAATTATTTTATTTTTTTTCATATAAAAACATTTTTATTCCCTTCAATTGGATTTCAGTTTAGTATTTGTACACACAACAAAAAAAAAATAATAATAACATAAGACGGCTGTTTTTTTTTTCCATTTTCTTTTTTTTTTTGTGTTTTGTTATTTCTGTTATTCTGTTCGTTAATCCGTGAAATTTGACATTTATATAAATTACTTTGATCAATAAACACAAAACTGTTGTATATTATAGTTCCTGTTTTATTGTGTAACAAGACAAGAATAATAAACAACAAATATAGTTACAAAAAAAAACAAATTTTTCCTCTGACAGTTGTCATAAAGTTTAAGTTTAGAGATGAAATTTTAGGCAATATTATTTATAATGTAATATATAGGGGATGGGCTACAGAGAATTTTACATTTTAGGGTTGAAATTACTAAACATATAGAAGAGAAGGCATGATAACCGCATGAATCATGATGGTTTAGGAAATGAGATAAATTTATCGGATTCTGTTAAATGTATGATGCATAGTAGACACAATTTAACTTGAATTTAATTTAATTAATACAATTCACACGAAATTATTTTCCAAACAAAGAAAGAGAAAGAAAAAAAAATTGTAAACTTCGAGGACGAAAACAATTTTACGAAAATTGTAAAAGATGTAAATTTTGGTAACTAATATTTATTTTGCGTGACCTATGTAGATATCTATACTCATCTCCTGAAATGTTCTTTTTCCATTAAAGAATTTTCAAGAAATTATATAATCCTTAAATAATAAAATTGAAAATCATAAAACTTATTCACTTCACATTAAAAACCGTATAAACAACCATAATTGAAAATGGTTATCCATACACAAAAGTAAATTGACTTTTATAATTTAAATTGTGCTGAGATTTTGTTTGGGTTTTTTTTTTTCTTCTTCATCATACTAAAGATCTTTACAAATACATAGACATAACAAATAAATTTTATACAGAAACTGGAAGAGAACAGAATGAAATATATAAATCACAACCCATAAGAAAAAGAGTATTTTATAAAAAGAAAAAATAAGCCGGACGTGTTGTGCATCCATTTGGGACCAAAAGCGTACAGAATTTTTAGAAACATTGTTTTTATTTGTTGCTCTGATTTTGTTTTTTTTTCTCTGTGCTTAGATCCCAGTTAGACGATTGGTTTTATTATAATAAATTTTAAACAATTTAACATAAGAAATTAATGGAGCTGATCTGATTAAAATTGGGCGTCAATTTTGTCTTCGATTGTTCTTGATGGACAACAATTGATAAATAGACAATTATAGACACAGACCAAAACGACAAATTTTCTTTATATATTTTTTTTTTTTCTTATGAGAAATACGTTTTCTGGTTATTGAACTTTTATTTTTTGGAGTTTATACAAAATAAAGTACAAATAAAGAAATTGAATTTTGGTAAATATAAATTTTTAAATTTATTAAAATTTAAGGACGAATCAACTGCATTTAGTTACAATAAAAGTTCTTTACTTTGTACTTTCTTGCTTACTTTTAATGTTTAAACCAAGTCTGGACTCTATACGGATTATGTTTATTTATTGACACTCAAAACTTTAATATTCACACCTAAGCTTTAAGGAGTGAATATTAAAGCTTTTGAGTCTTAAAAATAAATATTTGGTTATGATAATTAAATTACAAGCAGTTGTTTACATATAGGGGAAAGTATACGAAATGGTACCACAAACAGTGTTTTAAATGCATGGAAACATTAAATTTATATATACAGACAGAAGTAAAATTCCAAAAATTGATTTAAAGAAAATTTCCATATTTTGTAAATATAATCCAAATGTAAATAAGTAATACGGCTTTCCCCTATAAAATCTCATAGTTAAACAGTTGTATAAAATTATAATTAAATTGCATTAAAAACAACAACAGAAATATTTTTATAACACAAGCAAAAATAAAATTATATTTCCTTATAATCTGACAGTTTCGGATAAATTATTAAATTATCTATAAAAATTCCATCTTCCAAGAATTAGGTAAACACGCATTATTAAAATATTATAGAAAGATCATTATTATCATCATCATCATCATCATCATCATCATCAATATCATCAACATCACCGCATCATCATCTAAAACCCTTGGCATAAATGGACCGTAAAAATGAAAAAAAAAACAATTTTTATGATATCATTTTATTCTTCATCTTATGAATGCTGATGGTGTGTGTGTGTGTGAGAGAGTATGATGTGTGTGTAATCTTCAGTAGGTATAAGTTTTATCCATAAAATACATATTTTCAGTTGTAATATTTTGTGGAAGAAGAAAAAAAAAACTAAATATATAAAATAGAAAAAGAAACAAGAAAAACACCCGCTATTTTGTCGGTATCTTTTGACAAACAAAAAAAAAAGATGAACTTTAAGAAGAAGAAGGTAAAAAAAAACTACGAAGGTGTTATTTGAGTAATTAATATCATTTTTATGATGTTCTATCATTTTATATATATAAATTTTTTTTTCATTTGAACGATACAATAATGCAGTGGTTCTGAAACCTTTCCAACCCACAAATTCCCTTAAAATGTTCTCTACATTTGGACAATCCACACTCATTTACGATTAAGAATAAGGAAATCGATCATTTTAGAAAATATTCGGTTTTTATTGATAACTGTTTGAGAATCTATAGGGATTTCTACATTAAATATATTATGGTTTTTGATAGTTAGATTTAGATAGATGAAAGTCAATGATCATTATAATCATCTGTTAAATATAATAAAAATATACAATCTTTTAATATTTAATGGTTTTTCAATTGTTGTTGTTTTTTTAGTAGTTTTTTGTTTGACTAAAAGAATATATAAAGAAAAAGAGGCTCTTCTCTTTTCATTATAATTTACTTAAAAAAAACAGTCCCATAAACCCTGATACCAGAAGAAGAAGAAGAAGAAGAAGAAGAAAAAGCGATGGAGAGAAATTGAATAAGCGCACAGTATGGAAACATATGTTTCACGGTTTTAGTTTGTTCTTTTTTGTATTTGGGCTTTTATTTTATTTTTTTTATTTAATAAAATTTAAACACTTTTTTTTCTTTTAATATTCTTTTCTTTTCTTTTCTTTCAAATCGGTTTCATTTCTTTTATAAATAAAAAAAATAATATTTTATCTTTTTTTTTTTACTTTGTGTATTTTTTGTATTCTTCTTCTTTTTCTTCTTCTCTGTTTTTTTTTTTGTTTTAATGAAATCAACAAAATTATGATTGATGGAAACAGAAGCTTTTTTTTTATTGTATTTTTGTTGCGTCTAATCTCTATTTAAAAAATCTGTTGTTGTCTTTCTAATTCTTTTTTAAATTCTTTTTAGAATTTAACTTTTTCTGTTGTTTTTTTTTTTTGTTGAAAATAAGTAAATATAAGAAAGCATTCGCATAAATTTATATTAATAAAAATAATGAAAACAAAACAAGAGAAGAAGACACCAGAAGAGAAAAAAAAAAAGCTAACAAAAAATAAATGAAAATGTTGAATTATAATCGGGGATTTATATGCAAATTAAAAATTTCATTGTTGTTTAGTTGTGTTTAGTTTTTTTTTTCTCTGTTTCTGTTTCTGTTTTGTTTTGTTTCTCTCATCTTCTTTTCTATTAATTTTTTTTCTGACCTCTTAAAAATAACTTAAAACTTATTGTGCCTCCTCTAGCATCTTCCTTCTTCTTCTTTTTCTTCACTGTCTGTTTTTTTTTTTTTTAATTATAAATTATTCTTTTGAGTATGTGATGATTTTTATTGTATATTTATTTATGATCATCATAATTATTAGATATGCGAATATTTTTTTTGGCTTAACAAAATGGATAAGAGTCAAATGTGCGTGACTGATTTTTGTGTTGTTTTTTTTTGTTTTGTGTTTCTGTTATTTAGCGGATAATTTAATTTGTTTCAAATTTACTTTTTTCATTTCTACTTTTTTTTTTCGTTTCAGTTTGTCTTTGTTTTATTAAAAAAAATGTATATTTAAATTCCGTTTTTGTTTAAATCAGTTTTTTTTTTCACTTCATCATAATTATGTTTAGACAGTTTTTTTTTGTTGCAAAAAGCTTAGCGATGATAATAGAGAAGAAAGTGCACTTTAATTATTAAGAGTTGAAGAGAAAATTAAATGTATCTAAAGAGGAAGACGAAATACTCATACACAGAAGCAGAACAAAAAGGAAACATCAATCTGTGAGATTCAGAAGCGTAATATAAGCCGACTGAATATATACGGAAAGGGCGTTTTCCGGAACGACGTTTATACAATTCATCTTAACCTTTCACTGTGAAAAGATAGACCTTTTTTCTGTACAATCATTTCCAGTTAATTGTTTAAAGTAAAATTTATAATTTTATATTTATAAACAATTTTAAACAAATGCCCATCTTCTTGAATTCTTCACGGAATTTTTAATGAGTGAAGACGTAATAAACCGCGAATCTAAAACGTTATATTGTGAATTGATTAAATTAAAAATTCAAATAAAAAAAAAAAACAATTCATTTCAACATAACTCAAAACACACACATAACTTTGATTAAAACACCGTACCCGAGCAATATACCTAACATTCATTATAAACTTTAGATTTTTAAACAAATAAATTTTCAAACGAATTTAAATGACCCAAACGGAATATAATATTTTTATTATGTAAAAAAAAAAAAGTAAATAATTGAAAAAGAAGAAAAAAAAATTGTATATTATTTGTAGGATTATTTATTAATAAAATTAGTGTCAAATATTTAATTAAATTAAGCGCGTCGCAGATCAAACGCCAAAAAAAAAAATATAAAAAAATAAAAACGGAAAAAAATGTTTTTTTTAATTAAAATTTTATAACCCAAAAGAATAAAAAAATATTTATTCAAAAAGAGAAGAAGATGATACAAACAGACAGACAGACAGTAAGTAAGAGAAGAAGAAGAAAAAAAAATATTACAATAACAAATCTGTACAAAAAACAAATATATGTTTTTTATATTATTTATGATTATTATTATGATTATGACGGAAAAGAGAAACAAAAAAAAAATATGAATAAATAAATAAAAATAAAAAAAAAAACCTACAAAGAACAAGAAGAAGACGAAGAATATAAAATGAAAGAAGTAGAAGAAGACTATACCTACTAATATTAATAACAATAATAACAATAACAATAATAATAATACTACGGATAATATGATGAAGAAGAAAATTCCAAAGAAATATTTTAATACTATGCAGAATGCACAGTGATTCCCTTGTTGTTGCTATTGTGTTGTTATTGTTGTTGTTGTTCTTTAATAAAAAAAAAATACTTAATATTAATAATAATAATAATATTAATAATATTAACAAGAGAATCTTGTTTTGATTATATTTCTTTTAATCCACACTACGGGATTTATAACAATTTTTTTTTTGTTGTTTGTAAATTTTCTTAACCTGCCAAAACCGGATAAACGAATAAAATATACACAAATTGATAATTTTTAATTTTTAAATTTAAATTAAATATATAGTCAATATATGTGGAGATCAATTAATCATAAGGGGTTTTTAAAAATATTTATCAAACAGAATTATCTTTCTGCTTGGTCAAATCTTAAAGAAAGAAAAGGTGTTTAACAACTGACATTTTTATATCAATAAGAAAGAATATACTGACAAAACAAAAACAAAAACAAAAACAAAAAGAATGAATAAAAAAAAAACGTCCACCGAACACAGCACAGTAGTAGAAAAATCAACTTGATTTTATATTAAACATTTTTTTTTTTTCTTTAATAATTAATAATTCTGTGTCGATATTTGCATATTAAAAATTATTATAAATATTTTTTGTATTTGTATATATTTCTCTATACACACAGATAAATATTTATATACATACAAATTATTATATAGCCAATTTAAAAATACAAAATAAGAGAAAAATTTATTAAAGTTAACCCATTTTAACCTAAATTCTTAATTTTTGGATTAAATATATTATTTGCTTACAAATTGTTTCATTATTAATTATTCGATTTTTATTTTTTTATATAATTATATTAAGTCTAATATTGTATTATTATGGATTATCATAATTTATATGATAATTTTATAAATTTTTATATTTAAGGAAAATTATGTCTTAATTATTATTTGAAGAAAAATATTAAACGTGTAGGTAACACAATTTTTCTTTATAATAAATTAGAATTAAAAAATTTAATTTTAATATATTAATTATGTTTAATTAGTAAATCTATAACCTAAGATAAATTCTTCTTCTAATTACATTACCTAATATCTTAAAGGTCTAATTAGTATTTTTCTTGAGTAAGATTACCAAAAATACTAAAGCTAATAATGTCTCTCTATACACAATTTAATGTTCCAATGTAGAAACCAATAGACGTTTAAGTGTTAAAAGAATACAGATAAACCTGAACAAAAGCTTAACACTTTAAACACCGCTGATTTTCTTTTTATAAAATAAATTTTTTTTTATTATATAAAAGAAACCGCATCAAGCAAAAAAAAAACACACAAAAATATCAAAAGAATAAACAAAATATTTCGATTTATTAATAAAAAAAAAATGAATCAAAATATTGTTTTATTATGATGACACATCGTCTGTGTGGAACTCCGATCTTTTAATAACAGAATATTGCCTCCACATCTATTGATGATGGTCAATTATGTGTTAGAATCTTCTTCATTTTTTTTTTCTTTTTTTGGGATCTTATTCTTTTACTAGCAATACTCTGAATTATTAAATTTGAGAGGATTGACGATTAAATTCGATTTATTTATTTTTATTTTTTTTTTTTTGTGTTTGTTCTTTTCCGAAATAATAATTTTATATATATATGGAATAGTGGAGGAGAGACAGAGAAAGAATATAAAGCTATAAAAAAAAATATTGACATAAAAGAAGATGAACAAAAAAAAAATATGAATAATATTTAAAGAATTGACTAAAAAAGAGAGAAAAAAATCATAATTTTCTCAAAAAATAATAATTTCGTTTAATTAAATTACAATAAAATTTGTGCTATAAATTATATTTTATATGGCCGACAGTTATGGTTATGGAATTTGGTTTTTGTTTTTTTTTTACTCTTCTTCTTCTTCATCTTATTTCTGTAGTTTTTTTTTGTTTCTTCTTCATCTTTTTCGGACCCAAAAAAAAAATTCAAAAACCGATTTTTTTTAATAATTTTTTTTTTATTAGAAAACTTTTTTTTTTTTAGGGAATTCAACATCTTTTTGTTGTTGTCATTTTTTTTTCTTCTTAATTTTTTTTTTTTTTAATATTTTAAAATATTATTTATTTGTATTTACACAAGAGATTGCTTGTTGTTGTTGTTGTTGTTTTTTTTTTCATGTCATTCCATCTTTTATAATATTGATGAACGATTTTATTCGAAGAATCGGATCGAGTTGTGCGGATTAAGAAGAATAAGAAGAAATCTTTGGTGGTATTTTTTTCTTTCTTACAAGAAAAAAAAAATACAAAAGTAATCAAGTTCCATCCTTGAGGAATTTCTGTTTATTTATATCCGCGAATGAATGGCACAGTTTGTTTTAAAAACAACAAATATTATTATAACTATTTTTTTTTTTATGCGTAATCTGTAAATATGAAGAAATGAAAGTCAATGGGCGAGCACACAGACTTTAAAAAACGATAAAATTTTATAATAACAAACAAAGTCAAGGACCGCAGGTTGTACAAGACTGATATTGAATATAATTTTCTAATTTTCTTATTAATTTCGATCTAAATTAAATTATTGTGGTTAATTGTAATTCTATATAAAATAAAAATAAATAAATAACAGGTGTAGCAGGGTTTACCACTTTTTGCTTTATCAATAAATATTGTTTTATTGATTTTATTAATTTGTCATTTGTGTTTATGCGTATGATGAAATTTTTTTAAATTATTAAATTTTATTTAATTGAAGATCGATAGATAAGCATTAAGTAATAAATAAGAATTTAACTAAAAAAAAAAAAGGTAAACAAACAATTTGTAGGTCATATTCATTGAATATAAATTTTTACCTAGCCCTGATTAAATAATCCGATTTTAATATAATCATGTAAATAAAGGGATTAACGTATATAATAATGTGTAACGCGCAATCTTATAATGATATGTAAATTTATCTATTAGAAAAAAAGTTTTAAATTATTAAGAGAAAAAAAAAATAATAATAAATAAATGGAAATAATGGAACTTGTCTATATAAGACGGAAATATTATGACAGTTGCGTGTTCTAATTTCCTTATATCGACAAATTGTCGAACTACATAATATTTTTATGGTGTTAAAATTTATTAATTATTTTTCCATTATTTACATAATTTTTTTTTTAAATTGGACAATAAATAATTATTAGATGATATTTTATATCTGCTTATAATATTTGTAGACTATCGTAGCTACTATAAATAATATGATAAGTTACCATAAAAATATTCAAGAGTCAAAATTAATCCCTTTTCTGAGTATTGCAAAAAAAAAAAACAAAATTGACACTGCCAGTTAAGTCCCCTAATAAACATTGTTATTGGGTTTTATATCAACACAAAAAATGTATTCATTGTATGTACCTGTACATTTATTATTATGGCAACTTTGTATTAGTTTTATTTCGTTAAGCCAAAAAATAAAAATTTAACCCATATAACATTTCAAAAGTATAATTCCTCTCTTCAACAATACCAAATATAACCAACTATTATTTATTATCCAACGCAAATAATAGGTTTGCTTTTCAAATATTTGGAAGTCTTATAACCGAACAAAGAATCGATTCTATATATCCAACACCTGCAAAATATTAAAAAATATTATATAAATTATACAATTCCTAAGGTAATAATTTTTATTGTTATTAGTGTTGTTGGTGTTGTTTATGTTGTTATAATATTTATATTTTGATGTTGATGTTAGTTCTGTTACGGGGTGTTATTTGAGTTCTCACTTTTTTTTTTAAAAGTAATTCAGACTGTCAGGTGTTAATTTGTGATGAGATTACTGTAATTATATTTCGGTGTTATTTTTAAGTTTTTTTTTATTATTTTTTGAATCTTGTCTTCTTGTAGGTATATAATAATATTAGTCTTATTATTATTATAATATATAACAGAGATGAGGTGTTTTTTTTTTGTTATAGGTGAAACGATTAATAGATTGTTTAAAATTGTTTTTCTTTGGTTCTTTTTTTTTAATCTGTTTGACTGGACTGGACACGAAAGAAGCACGTTCTTAGGTGGGACACGTGATTCGATATTTAAGTCTTATTGTTTGAAATTGAGTGGAACTTAATCATGATATAGCAGGAGTGGATTAAGGCAGCTATTCGTTTTTGTATCAAACATAAAAGTATAAAAGCCAGACAAGAGTTTACTAAACATTAGTTATTAGCGTTTCACACTTAATTTATTAATAATTCGATTGGCGCCAACTTCTTCCTAAAATAATTAATATGAATGGGTGCATATATCGATAATTTCTATTTGTGCCTCCTACTTCCTGATGATAATATTAAATATAGGTTTTATGTGCAAAATCTAACAAATCCGAAATATAAAAAAAAATCTATATCACAATAATCATATTCATTAATCATCAATAATGTATTTGATATTATTTCAACCATAGTAAATAAACATATACATAAGCTAATAAAAACAGATGATAAAAGTCAAACAGCAGCTGTTTACCTTACATATACGTATAGAGAGATGCTTATGCTTCTCCTTTCTCACATACCGATAAAAAAAAACATTAAAAAACGATTGTGTCTGACATCATCAAAAATTATATGGTGTCATATTACAGTCCCGCCCGTTACATTAAAAACAAATTCTTTCATATGAGTTTTTAATTCTTTTCTTTGGGGTTAGAAATATCTGAAGAAACCATCAGAGGGTTGGATTGGATGGAAAGTTCATATAGTAGATTTATTACATAAAATATTATGATAAGGCGACATCAAATCAAATAGTACTAATGGCGACATATTATTGGTTTTATATTATGTATGAAATAATAAACAAAGTTGTTCAGTTCAAAAATCGACATGTGTATAATTTTGTATTTTTATTGAGCGACGTTGTATTGCGATAAGATCGCATTTGACAATTTGTTTTTTTTTTTTTTTTTAAATTTTATTTTAAATATGTGATATGATATTGTAATAATGTTCAACAAGTAACAATTAAAATTAATGTTTTGATAATGTAACAAGTAAAGATTATTATCAAACATATATAGAAAAGGATTATATTTATAGTTCCGGTGAATCATACAAGTCAAATCTTTTCTGTATTTTCTGTTGTTGCTGTTATTGTTGTTGTTCGTTTTAACTGGTGTTACAGAAATTTGTATACTAATGTACAAGAAAATTACAAAGGAATACAACAACAAATATAATAATAATAATAATAATAAAGAGTTTTGAATGTATTTATTAGGATATATAGGTAGGTATATAGTGCATGGTGAACATCTTTATATATCAAATAAAAATTAACAAAAAGGTAAGTGCGGGAATATTTACACACATATGTATATACGTATCATCAAACTTAAAATTAATGGACCTTGAAATATTCATCTATAGAGAAGAAGAAGAAAAAGAAAATTATAATAAAATAATGTTTTGTATTATGTACTTTTTGTATGTTTTTTTTTTCTTTCTTTCTCTTTCATTTTATTTTATTATTCTCATCCATTTGAACTATTTTTAATCATTAATTAATCATTTAATAACAAATCATGATTTCTTTTGTATAATTGGATTCATTACCACAGACCCAGTCCAGTCCAGTCATAGTTCCTTTTTTTTTATTTTCTTTTATTTGATTCATTTGTACAAATAAAACTTATAACAAATCATTGTTACAATGTTGTTTATATATTTAACACACACACACACACACATTTAAACATAAATAGAAAACAACAAGAACAACACGAAGAATAGGTTTCACCTCACCTCAAATATAACAATCAATATAACAATTTTTTATTTCTAACAAAATGGATAACCAAAAGAAAGCACGTGTTTTTTGTTGTTGTACCTTTAGAGTTTAGAAGAGGTAGGAATATATTTTCTTCTTCTCTATATCCTCGATCTATTTAATGTTATTCTGGGATATGTGAGTGTGCCTGTGTGTGTAGGTATATACGTTAAAAACTGATTATATTATGTAAAAGAATTTAGGTTTAGGATATATGTAAAAATGTACAGTTGATGATTAAAGAAACGACGAGACACAATGGAGGCTAAAAAAAAATCATTTTTATTTAAGTTGAAAAATAAAATGGGAACAGTTTGCCTTAAGCTTTATATTTTTTAAGAATATATATAAAACTATAATTATACAGTGACTGAAATTCAAATGAAAAATCATCCACAATATTTGCAATATTTGTTTGCATTCACTATATACAAATTTTCTGACTTTTTTTTTTCTGTTTGCCTACATGCATATATTTCTTTTACGCGATCTGCCATAATAAGATGAAGAAAAAAAAAAGAGACGTTAATATTAATATGATTAGATTTTGATAAATCGATTTACAATAATTCATTTCTATAGTTATCGTTTTTTTCTTCTCTCTATTCTCTATTCTATTCTTTGTTTTGTTTTGTATTAGACAAAAAAAAAAATAAAAATAAAAAAACTATTTCAAATGTCTACAATTAAATTATATAAATTATTTTATAGTTTGAATATTCTACAACATCTAGATACAATTTCAATAGAATAAATTGGAAAATTTGAATTTAATTTGAATGTCAACAAGGATATGTTTATAATTTTTGTTGGTTAGTATTATAATTAATGATTTATCTTTGTTGTCTTTATACAACAACAACAACAACAACACAAAAAAAAAATCTGCGGTTTCTTCTAAACTTAAATTATAGTTGGCAGATTCTGTATTGACAAAAGAAATAAAAATTATAACAAAAAAATAAAGTTGAAGACAAAGAAAAAAGTCATAGAATATAATTGATGACGTCATAATTTTCTTTCTTTTTTTAACTATTTTCTCTAAACCATAATTTAATTTTATTATTATTTCAACAAAAAATAATGAAAAGTCGGTAGCTGACATCTGGTGGGAAAAAAGGGCATAACCGTTATTATTTTCATATTTACGTATATGTTCATATATGTTCATATATGTTTTGTACTTATGTTGACATTGACATTTTTATCATTAAAAGAGAAAAAATAAAATAGGAAGCTTTAAAACAATTATGTGAAAGAAAGATAGATAAAGCAACACTAACACAAAACAAAAAAAAAAACATAAGAATTATTGTATTGTGCACAGTAAATAACTAAATTCATTATTATTATGATTACAATATTATCTTTTATATACTTTGAAGTTAGAAAAGACGAATTAGTTTTATGTTTTCTTAAACAAAAAAAAAACAAAACCATAAAGACAAAATTGCGCAAAGTCATTTTATAGTAAAACACTTAAAACAAAAAAAAAGATGTAACTTTTGAACAGAAAATGCTTTTTCTTTTCTATTCTTTCCCTTTCTTATTTTCGTGTTGCATTTTGTTGTTTTTTAATTTGTTTTGCTTTTTTTTTTTTTTGTATATAAAATAATAAAAGGAATACTTATGTCTACTTTAGATTTGGATTAATATCCTTTTATTATTATATTATTTTTCTCAAAATGTTTCTTTCTATATCAGAGAAGATTTTTCTTTTGCTCTTCCACATTATATGTATCTACATTTATTTAATGTTTTAACTTATAACTCTCCTAAATATTTGTTGTTGTTTATTTGTAGCTATAAAATTGTTAATAATAATAATAATAATAATAATAATATCCATAAAACATTTTTTTTTTGTATATACAAGAACAACAACAACAAAAATAATAAAACAACAGCAACAACAACAACAACAACTACAAAAAACGGCAGAAGATTTTTCCTTGTTTTCTCAAAATTGAAACATATAAATATTTGTACCAATAATAATAATTTGCCGCAACATTCTTAACACAAAAAAAAAAGAAAAAAGAAAAGTATACAACAAGAAAATAATAAAAGGAAAATAGAAGCAAAGTACAATAACAACAATAAATAAATAATAATAAAAAAGAAGAAGAAGAAGAAGAAGTAGAAAAAAAAAATTTGTATAAATTGCAATTATTATTGGTGTTTTTTTTTTGTTTTTTTTTTTTTTGTTTCTTCTTGTTTGTTGCCTATAAGCTTCGTGTATAAAAAGGTGGTATAATAATAAGTATATACAAGACATTGCGTGCTCTTGTAAACAGAACAGGTTATTCTTTTTTTTTACTTTTTCTCTGTTTGATGTTTTTCTTCGTTTTTTTCTTTTCTTTTCTTTCTTTCTTTTTTTTTTTGTTCGTAATTTAATTGTTCCCTAATAAACTCAGTTTAGCCGTCACTACAAAATAAAAATAACAAAAAAATATGTTTAAACATTTTATAAATATATTGAAATAAACAACAAAATCAACAGACAACATTGCACACACACACACTATGCAGACACACACACACACTTGGACACAAAATGGATAATAAGAAAATAAACAAATTTTTTTTTTTTGTTATTTTGAAGACAAAATTGGTGAAATTATAATTATTTTGATGGAATTGGGTATGATGGAGTGTTCACAATTAAATAATAATGTTGACTTAGAAAAAAGACGAAAAGTGTTTTGTTTATTAAGAAAAAAAAATATTTTGTGCATGCGGTAAATTTTAAAATCGACACCGACGGGGTTAAAGCTTTTTCTTTTGATCCAACCATAAAAAGTTCAAAAAGTAGAATGAAAATGTTATGAGGATAACTGAATTAAGACAAGAACTTATGAGATTTGATGCCACAGACGCAGATATTTTTCTTAAATCTGAATATTTAGTGACATCAAAAATTCAAATCCAGCTGTTCAGGAAATGAATTTAACAGACGACAAATCAAACTTATTTTTTTATGTGATAATAAATAAAACAACATTATTTAATTTGTTCACGCATAAATTTTGAAATTATTGCAAATTATGCAATAAATTGAATCAAACGTCTTCATTATATGAAAAAAAAAAAAAAAAGAAAAAGTTTCATTTATTGAAATTAAATTAATAATTCCTTTTAATAAGAGCCGCAATATATTCAACCTGCTTAAATGTTTTAATCACAAAAAAAAAATTGTTCATTTATAGATAGACAAGATTTACCTACATGATAAAAATTATATACTTCTATGAACTTGATCTATATATAATATCTCTACACACACACACACATTAGTTATATATTATTTATTTAAATATAGATTAATTTTAGCTAAGTCATCATTTCAACATAACACATTCAATTGATCATCTCAGAAGAAAATAACAAGAAAAAAAAATAATTCAGACAGATTTCAATATTCATTCATTCAATAATATTCAATCCATAGAAAGATAAAAGAGAGTGAGAGAGATCAAAAAATTGATCCCGACATTTTATAAGAAAAATATATTAAAAAAAAAAATTAAATATGAATTTTTACTTACAATAAATTTATCTCGATTGATATTTTTTTTTTCTCTAACGCATTTTTAAACAATTAATTTTATAAATATTAATTTATGAATAAATTAACTTTAAATATTTATGGTGTTTATAAGACAGAGATGATTAAGGTATATACCTACCTGCTATAGAGATATATAATCCCTTTATACAAAAAATCATTTAACACTTTACACAACACTGGCTGATTGACCACGTTATTCTTTATAAAACACTTTTCATTTTAGAAATTTTATGAAATTGGATTTAAATTTTAAGAGATATATAGAATAATTATGGAACTTATATTTTGGCCCTTTGACAAATATGTCAGGTTTCAAGAATTTTTTAAAGAATTTTATAGAATTTTAATAAAAAAAAGCTGCAATATGGTGATAACGATTTGTGATTTAGTAACTAAAGGGTTAAGTTTTAATTTAAACATTGTTTATATTATTTTGTTAACAACAATGTCTTCTGCATTGAACAACTAAACGTGTTGTGTATTTTCTTCTTTTGCATCTTCTTGTACTGATTTTTCTTATTTTGTTCCTCAAAAAAAAATATATATAGTCAGCATGCGGCATACTTTTGATAAAACAATTAAGTGCGCGCAAAGTAGTGGCGGCCGGATGCAAAAAAAAAGATATGATTATACAAAAATCATTTTTCTTTGTAACTACCTATACTTAATTAATTCAAACCAAAAAATTTACTTGTTTGTGTGTGCATGTGTGTATTTGTGCATTCATGCATAAAGTTTTGGAAATAAAATAATTTAATATAACTTCTTTTTTTTATGGTTATGGTTGATGAGGTTAAATATTCCTTGGTTGTTTTTTTTTGTAACTTCAAAATCGGGAAGATGTAAAGGTTAAATCAAGTCAATTAACTAAAATGATTAATTTGTTTTATGTGGGAACTTACTATATGAAATTATTAGTTTTGAAATTTTAAACTACAAAACTGCCGACGGAATTTTTAATACACATAATTCCACATAAAACATTCAATACAAGCTAAAAATACTGGATTATTATTGTTTTATTTTTTTATTAAACATAATGCAATTTAATAAAATTTGTTACTATATTAATTTGTCTGATAAATTATTTACGGAAAATATGGTTGTTGGTTCAAAAACCTCTCGATTATCCGTGTTAAATTTTGTTAAAAACAAAAATAACAAAAAAAATTTATTTTATAAAAATGGTTCTGATCTTAGAAAATAAAAAACGCTACAATTTATATTTATGTTCAGAGTTTTTTGTCTTCTTGTTTTTCGTTTCAGTTATTTTTTTCGTCCTCAATTTAAAATTGAAAAATTGTAAAATTTGCGTTATTTAGACATGGATTCCATTGAAGTAAAGTTGAAAAATCAAATAAATTACAATATGTAGAAATAACTGTTGCACTTAATCCAAAAACAATAACTAAAACAGGTAAAATAAAAAGGAAAAAGAATTTTAGTAGTTTATAAATTTTTGATAGGCAATATCCATTTAAATTTTCTTGTGAATTTTCTCTCATAATAATATCAATATTAATGCCATCATCAAATGGTTCATATTCAATATCCTGATTAATTTCTACAAGTCTTAATTCTTCATCATAAATTTCTTCTAAATGAATCATTTTTGTATAGAACAATGGTGGTAATATGAAAATCAATGGTCCAATCAATGATCCTCCTAAAAAAATTTATAAGAAATATCAATAATAATAAAAGATAAAGAATTCCTAATATGATAAATTACCTATTAAACCCATTACCAAATCAAAGCGTGGAACTAGTTCTGCAATTGTTATTGCTAAGATAACTAAAATTGATCTTAACAGAAAACGTTTATAGGTGAAATCTAAACATTTCATAAAATAAAATTATATTAATATTTATGCTTCAGATAATGTTATACTTCTCGAAATTCCTAACACATCTTCAATATGTTGGAATAATGGTGAACTACTCACAACACTGGACAAACACAATTGAACAGTAACAAGTAATAATACTAAATATAAGAACCAACTTTGAGGAAGAATTTCTAATAAATTTGGTGTAATACTTGTACCATATTTGTATGTTGCCAATAATGTTGTGATAATCGATATTATCCCAGTGAACAAAATTCCATAAAAAACCGAATTTCCAATTTTATTTTTTTGCTCCATATCAACCTGAATCGTCAACATTAATGGATGGATATCGAATTGGAATGAAATTATGCTATATGCTTTTAAAAGATTTTCTAACGATGGAAAATCTGAAAATAAAAATATTATGAAAGCATTTCTATAGTTCGAGAATATTAATTCAATTACCTAAAGAAATATCAAAATAAATATTTTCAATATTTGTTACATTTTGAAAGTTTTGCTCTATTTTTTTTTCATCTTCAAAAATGCAAATCCATGTTAAAATAGTCACACTTATCACAACAGCTACAGAAATAACTGCTAAAAGTCTTAAAATAAAATTAATTTAATTATTTATTGAAGAAATAATTTAAAACTATAACCTCATATTTTTAGGTGAACCAAGTAGCATTAAAGGGCAGAAAAAAAATCCTAATATAAGAAGCCAATAACAAAATGAGAAATCAAAACTATTATCAGAAATACGTAATCCCAGAAGTTCCAAATTTTCAGATGCTTGAAATGAATTTTATTGGTTTGTTACACAAAATAGGAAAATAAATTTATAATAAATTACCAACTAAAAGATTTGGAATTCCACATGTGAACACAGTCAAATCTAATAAAATTGTAACAAACAAACCCATATATTTTCCATACACAAAATGTCCAATTGCTGAATATGGATAACGGTTTTTTTGTATAATTGATTTATCTATTTTCTCTGCTATAATCCAACATCTACCTAAAATTGTCGCAGTATAAATTTGCAAGCCAACAACAATAATCATCAATGGAACTCCATATAATCCTATAATTAAAACACTTGATTTATATTATTAGAACTTATAATGAAGGAAAGAATAGTCTACCACATGAAATAATTGCATTTGGCAACGAAATTATCGGAAATACACCAAACAAATCGATTACACATAAAGTACCGAAAAAAATTGATAATTTTTTTGTATTATTATTTGTATTCAGTTCAGTTGTAGGTAGCCTATAAATAGCAAGTAATTCTGTTTGTTCATTAGGAGGCTCCATTAAAACTTCTTTTCACATTCACAAAACCAATCGAACTGATCCTTGGAATATTTTATGTTTTACAAAATATTTTTTTCTACTTAAAGCAGTGAAGATGCAAAATAAAAACTAATATTCGTATTATTATATTTAGTTTTTGTTTAATTTGCCACGCTACTGTTCATTAGAAAACATACAAATTCATATGTGATCATATATCAAATTTCATATTACATGTTTTCTTATTACAAAATATCGAAAGAATTTTTCATTTGCTAACTTAATTGCATAAAACTGGAATCACCTTCTCAAATTCTGAAAAAAAAAATTAATATTATTCTTTTTAAATTATGTAACTGTTTTACAAAGCTTTGAAAAGTTTTTATATGTACTTTTAAAAGTAAATAATTGGCGCCAAACCAATGATGAAAAATTGTGGTAGGAATGTTTTGCTTTTTCAGTTCAGTGAGACGATTTATTAACGTCAAAAACAAAAAATAACAATAATAAAATTTAGCTCTATTCTAAATAATTTAGCTCTAAAATTTTTTTCGAGCTGGCAGCACTACTGACATTAAATGTCATTGCAATTTTGGATGCGAGTTAGTATTGTTGTTTTTTTTATAACAAATAAATACAAGATAAATATTTAAATTGTGAATAATAAATAAAAGACTGAATTTTAATTAAAATTATCAAGAAAAATCAGAATGTCGTCATCAACAAAAGTGATTTTATTAGCATGTGGAAGTTTTAATCCTCCAACTTTCTTGCATTTTCGAATGTTTGGTAAGAAAAAATAATCAATAACTGAACAAAATTATTTTTTCCATTATAATTATATACCTGATATTGATTTATTTATATATTTTTTTGACTAAATTGCGTCTTATGTTTCATTTTATTTAATAATAGAAATTGCACGTGATTATTTTAATCAAATGGGAACACATCAAGTTATTGGTGGTATTGTGTCACCAGTGCATAATTCATATGGTAAAAAATCATTAATTGATTCAAGTTATCGTTGTTCAATGGTTAAAATTGGTTTACAAACATCTGATTGGGTACGATTATCGGATTGGGAATGTCAACAGGAACAATGGACAAGAACACGCTTTACATTACAATATCATCAAAATTATATAAATTCATATTTAAATGATATACATGGATCTAACGAAATTTTACCAAGTTGGTTACCAGAAGGCATTAAAAATAATTCTGGTAATGTGCAATTAAAATTATTATGTGGTGCTGATCTTTTGGAATCATTTTCAACACCTGGTTTATGGGATAATGACGATGTAAGTAAAATCTCATTGTTTTCTACAAAATTATTTTAAATAAATTTTGAGTGGAATTATTTTGTAAATTCTTATATCTAATCAGTCACTTGTACAACAAACAAAATTAATTTATAATTAATTACGCTTAATTTCGTCATAAGTAAATATTTTGCTCAGGTTTTTTTATACAAAGAAAATTCATATAAAATATAATTAAAAAAAAAATACTTCCAATGAATTTGTTTTAATTCCATTTTAATGAATTTTTCTCTAATTTGTTTTTTGTATCTGTTTCAGATTGAGGCAATTGTTGGACAACATGGTATTGTTGTTATCTCAAGAAACGGTTCCAATCCAGAACAATATATATTTAATTCTGATATTTTAACAAAATACAGGGTGAGTCATAATATTTTTGTTATTGATTTAAATTTTTCTAATTTACTTTTTTTTTTATAGCGCAATATATTTATTGTAACAAATTGGGTACCAAATGAAATAAGTTCCACAATGGTACGACGTCTTATTAATCGTGGACAATCTGTTAAATATCTTATTGATGATTATATTATTGATTATATTAAAAAACATGGACTATTTGGCTGTAATGATTCGTAAGTTGTTTTTTTTTGCTTTTAAAATCTTCAAAATTAAAAAATATGAATTGATTCTATTCAAAAATCAAAAATTTATTTTTTATAAAAAAAAAAAACAAATAAAAAAATATATTAAAATTTATTTTTGAAAATAAACCATTTTATGCTGCATTTTTTCTGGATGTTTTAAATTAAAAACAATTTAAAAAAAAATTAGTAAGTATATTTTAACACCAAATCAGAATCAAGTGTTATTTCTTGAACAACCAAAACAGCAACAAATATCTAATGATAATTTTCTAATAAAAAATCGGAATCAATTAAATTATCGTAATAATCGTGATAATTATAATAATGACAATGATGAAGATGATGATGATTATGATTATGATGAAGACAATATGGATGAGACTGATTTTGTGAATAATGGTAATAATGATACTACACAATTGTTACGTAATAAAGTATTCTGTTGTGGTGGCGCTGCTGATAATATAAAAACATTATTAAATCGTCCTGGTCAAGCTGTAAAAATTTTAACAACAAATAAAAAAAATATTGACGGTATAATAACAGCAGGAAGTGTAGGAGGAGGATTAACAACAACAGCAATAACAACAGGAGGAACAACAGCAACAACAAAAACAATTACAACAAAACAATTATTAAAAGATGAGGTTGGTGATACTTCTACTACTACTAATGTAATTAGTTCTACTAATTATTTACTAGATAATAATATAATTGATGAAATACATTATAATATAATACGTCCATCAATTAGTGATGATGATGATGAATTACAATTAACAATGCCAACAACATCTGAAAGAAATAATGATATTATTAAATTTGTATTTACTGATCATGGTATACGTGTTATTAGTGATAAAGAGTATGTTGTTTAAACTTTAAAACGAAAAATTATAACAAAATTAAAAAAGGTTTTTAGGGGATCCGATTAGGGATAATGGACAAAAAGATGTTCTTCGTTTAATTAGAATGAATCGTTTATTTAAAAAAAATGAAGTAATTTCTTTAAATAAAGTAATATAATTAATATAAGAAAACAATTACTTATACCAATTATTTATTTATAAGAATAACGACAAGTAGGTAAAGAATATATAAATGGTGTTTATTAGAAAGAATGAAAGAGATAGAGAGATATAAAATTTTAGCCATATGACTCACTCGGATGCGTCATCCTTCTCTTAAATATTTCTATGTTTGTTTTTTTTTTTATAAAACGCTATTTTTGTTCCGTTTTGAAAATAAAGTTAAAAAATTAAAAAGGAATGTAGCTGAAAAATTATTAAATATTTTGTGATTTGTCTGTCTGTATGCAAAGTGTTTGAGTGGGTATACGATGTGTGTACGTGAGAATTTCTATTTAAATTATTATTAGCTTCTTTTTTTTATATATATTTATTATTACAAATAATGTTTGAACATTGATTTCCTTTTCAAATCTTTTGACATTATTAAATGGGATCAACTACACAGTTTCCCTCAATTTCTTTCCTATTTTTTTTTTCAATGATGAAATTGTTTAGAAAACAAAAGAATATTCTATTTGTTGCTTTGGCAACAAATAATATTTATAGTTTATGCGCAAATGTTTTATTTCATAAACGTCATAATTTACATCATCAATACCGGCACAATCACGCACACAAACAAACTCTTAAGAAGTTTACTAATAAAAAATTGAAGTCAATGAATTATGACGATGATTATGATTTAATAAAATTATTGAAAATGATGACTCAGAGATGAGATTTTATAAAATGTGAGAATTATTGTATTTTATGAGAAGAGAGAGAGGCAGAGAATTGTTTGTTAATATTTCTTAAGAGAAAGATTATAAAGTTTACTAACCTCGCTCAATAAATACAACTCTTCCATCTTCCTCTTCTAAAACGACTATTTTCTATAAGATGTGTTAAGAGACAATAAATGAATAAATTCTCGTTTGTCTTCAATGTAAATTCTGATTTGTTGAATTTTTGGACCAATTTTCAAAATAATGAAAAAAAAACGTTTTTTCTAAAAGGAAATCAATGTTCTTCATTTCCCCTTTCTTCCCATTTTGAACGAATATTGCTCAAAATTTTAAATGTATTTTTAGTTGATTTTAATTTTTTGTACTCTTTTATTAAAATCCTTCAAATTAGATATTTTAAAGGTATAAAATAATTTTTAACTAAATAATATTAAAATATTTATAATGTGAATGCCAAATTAATATTTATTGTTGTTGTACTTTTTCCATTTCAAAGGAAAAAGAATAAAAGTATTATTCCATTTTTCTATTTATTTTTTGATTCAATCTCGTTAATAGAAAAAGTTGAAGTAAAAAATAAAATTAATTAAATTTTTAGAAAAATGGAAAATTTATTAAAAACAAAAGGCTATAAATTTTTTGGGAATATATTTGTTAGAAGAAAATGGGATCGTAAATTTTTTCTGTGAAATAAAATAAAGATGAATCCGGATTTTATGAGAAAAGTTGGAATTATTTATTTTCAATAGTTGAGTATTCGGTGGGAGTTTTGCATGAAAACTCTTTTTGTAGCCTTTTGTAATTAGGATTTTTGTTTATTATTTTTACTTGCATGAAATTTAAAAAATTAATTTCAACATAAATTAAATTGTTTTGTTAATTTTTGTTCTTTTTTTAAAGAAAAAATTGCTTGATTTTTTTTTCCAGGTGAAAAGAAAGAAATTAAAAACTGCATGTCCTGTATAGAATTATCCTGTTGTGTTTTGTTTCAATATCAAAATATATTTATGCATCCAGTCAAAAATAAAAAGAAAATATTATAGAAAAAAACAAAAGAAAGAAAAGAAAATTATTTAATTAATTAAAAACAACAGAAAAAAAATGTAGGTAAAAAATTAAATAATCAAAAAAAAAAAAAAACTCTACTAACCAAAAAAAAAGTATAAAGAAAATAATAAATGTACTACACTTACACACACACTTACATAGCTTTAAAGAAAAAAAAAACTAAAAGAAGAAAAGAAAAATTAATTTAATTAAAATTAAAAATACAAAATAAATGTAAAACATGCCTTTTTAAATATTATAGATTTTTTTTTATTCTATTTATTTATTTATTTATTAAAAATTAATTAAATATTCCTTCTTTTTTGTTGTTGTTATTCTTGTTTAAAATTATAAATTACGCTTTCTTGTTTCCAATAATTTAATTTAATTCTATTTCTTTTTTTTTTTAATGTATTGAGTTAGTTTTCATTGAGTGATTTTTGCTTTAAGTTAAATTAAAGATGAGTATTTTTTGTTTGTTCACGATGAGCTGATGGCATATTTGGAAGAATTCATTATATTTGAGAGAAAATTAAAAAACGATTTGTTTTTTTTTTTTTGTTATTTATCTAATTTTTGTTCCTTAAATTTTAAACTCGAATGGCCAGACGCATAATTTTTGTTTTGTTAATTCTATTTTGGTGTTTCTTTTTTTTTTAAATTATATTCTAATTTTTGTTATTTGGTTTTTTAACGAATCTCATTTAATTAAATAATTTAATATTTGATTGTTTTTTTTTTATTTTATTCTTTTTATTGTGTTTTTTAATTAATAAAAGAAAAACATTTGTTTGTTTTTTTTTTTTAGTCAAATCTGTTGATATTAGATTGTAATTTTGAAATGTTTTTTTAAAAAACATTAAACTTTGAAGAAAATAAAATGAAAATTATTTAAAGTTAAATTAAAATATAGAAGTGAATATTTATAAAAAAAAAAAGAGAAAAAAGAAACTAATGTAACACACACACTTAAAATTGTTTAAATATATGTTTTTAACAAAAAACAAAATGAATTATAAAATTATATTATTATTAAAAAAAAAAACAAAAAAAAATGTAAAACAAAAAATATTTATTTATTTTAAAATAAAAAAAATTTAAAAGAAAAAGTATTTTTGTTTTTTATAAATTAAAATTAGAAAATGAAAAAAAAACTACGGCTATTAGACAAAAATAAAATTAAAAATTTATCTATTTACATTTTATCTCTAATCAATTGAGAAGAAGTCAAATTTTTGTATTTATTTTTTATTTTTTGTTCTTGTTTGTAAAAAGTTTCAAAAGAGCTGTGAATTTATTAAACAAATTAGAAATATAAATGGAACTTCTAATATTTCTTCTACAAATAAATTCAATGTGGATTTTTCTTTATTTTAGATTGAATTTTAAGATTGGACCATAACAACCGAAAATTTGCAGTGTTTCAATGTCTTTATAAATTACTTGGCAGAACAAAGTATTAATTGTAGTTGAAATTTGTGTTCTGCTTGAAAAATTCTAAAAAAAAAAACTTAAAACGTAAGTATTGAGTCACGTTGTTACAACAATTCAAAATATTTAAAGACCGAACACTTTCTATTTATCTATTATTATAACGTAATTTGTTTAATATTCCAAAATGTTCTTATTTCAAGACAGACAATAATCCAATAAAATATTGTCAGTTCCATTAGTATTTCTATTTCGTTGTTACTAATTTAATTTTACATAATTTAATTAATTTTTTTTATCTTTGTGAGTTTTAATATCAGTGATACCATCACAATCACACCAAGGTGTAATAGTTTTATTACATTCTAAGTAAATATTTAAAACTGTTAATTTAGCATCTTCAATTGTTAAAATTTTTTTATCTGATATATGATATTTAACATTATTAAGTCCTGTTTCACGATCTCTTTTCCTTGTTACTTCACGTTGATTAAAGCATTTTGTTGTATCACGTTTACGATGACTTCGATCATGAATATGCCTATAAATAATAATATTATAATTAGTATGAAGTGACCTTAATTTTACGGTCATTTAAACTCACGAGAAACTTTTGTCTGTTCCAGTTGTTATATTTTGTGGACGTTGTACTGTTAATTTAACATCTTTTATACGTACATAAAATTCATCATCCTCTAAGCCCCAACCCCAATACTTATTGGACATACCATTAACTAATTGAAAATGTTTATTATTAACAAGTAAAATTCCACCAACAAATGTTGGATAATGATATTTAGGATGTAATTCTGGAGATGCTACATGAAATGGTCCTTTCTCAGGATAATCATATTTAAGATCATTATTTAATGGCAGTAAATCTACATCATGCATTGCTATATAATCATAATCATGTTTTGTATATAAGAATCCAACATTTATTAATGATGCACGATTAAAACGAAATGGATCAACTTGATTAAGTATAAATATATGATGTGGAATTCTTTGCTTATTTAAAAAATTATTTAAATATGGTGCAAATTGTAATAATTCTTCAAAACGATCACGAAAAGGTACAAGTACAGCAAGTTTTGGTTTATTATTATTTGGTAATAATTCAACATCATTCTCATCTTCTGTTAATTTTGTACCGTATGTTTTAAGATAATTTTCACAGTGACAAGTATCTGAAAATATTAATATAAAAGAAAATTTGTTGTTATAGTTTCTAATTTATTCTAATTATGATTAAAAAATATAATAGCTAATACATACCAAGAGAGATTGGAACAACACCAATTAAACATGTTATTATAAAAGAAACTATTATACAAACACTTAAAAATTTTATATACACAGTCTTAATAGCCATTATATTATGGAAAATATTTACAAATATTTTCAATCATTTCCTTTTTAAATTTTTTTTTTTTTATTAATCAAAATTCGATTAATTATCATTAATTCATAAATTATTAATTATTTAAATATTTCCATTCTGCAACCATGAACAATCTAATATGATTTTCAAATTCAAAATGAAAATAGAAGTAAAAGTCATGTTGACAGCTAAAGTTATTGCTATAATTGTTTTTAGACTACGTTCTATATACTCTTTTTTTATCTATAAAAATATTTGAAAACAATTCGATTAGAAAATAAAATTTAAACGAATAATTAAATATAAAAATGACTATAATTGTAATTAAACGATAAATAATATAATTTAGAATTTTTTTCCCAATTTAAAGAAATATTATACTTATTTTTAAATAAAATTAAAAACGATATTTTACGTTTTGGAAGACACCTTAATTCGAACATTAACGGTTGAATAAAAAATGTTTAATTTTGATAAATTTGTCTTTGATTTAAAAAAATAATTTTAATTATATCAAAATTGAATTAATATTTAATTATTTTTTTTAAATTACTAAAACATTTAAATAACTCCATAACTAATTAAAAAAAATTATTTATTACAAAATTGAATAAAAATAAGTTCTGCTATAAACTGCTAACTTCATTTTGAAATGCTTGAAATGATTATATAGTTCATTTATTGGCTTTGATGGTAGTAGAGTGTATTTTAAATTAAAAAAAAACTCTCGTTCTTAATTTAAACGTTAAAATTAAACAAAATGTTAGCTAATAAGTTAGGAAAAAGTGTTCTAGATCAGTTCCAATTACCATCTGATTTAGGAAATGATATAACTTATTGCCAAATGTCATTTCGTCATTATATTAAAGTGCATCAGGTAATGAAAAGAAAGAATGAAGAATGAATTTTTTTTTTTAAATTAAATACACATTTTTAAATTGAAAAAGCAATATAAAATGATAATCTTATTCATTTTTATTATTTAATAATATCTTAAATAAACCAATAATAATATTCTCTTAATGGTTTTTAGGCCTTGGTGGTACACGTTGAACAGAATCCAAATGTAAGTTACTTTATTTTTATCTCAAAGTTTGTATTTATCTTTCTTCTGTTTATTTTAGGATGTCTATGCATCAATACGAGTTAAAGAAATTGAAAATGACATACGAGATATTGGAAAAGAACAAGTAAAATAGATTATTAAAAAAATTTATTGAAATGAAAATTAATGTTATGTTTTGATTTTAGAGCGACCTTCTTAAAAATCTTAATGAAGTTTTAAATAATTTCTATCTAAAAATAAATAACGAAATATCTAAAGAAGAATTAACTGAACATGTTGCTGGACTATTATATCGTTATTCCCAAAGTGTTTATTTTCAGTTGAATCCAGTCAAAATTAAACTCAGAAAAACCTACACTGAACTTTTAAGTGATTTAATGTATGTTGTTTTTAGAATGTATGTTTTATAATTATTTGGGTTATCCCTATTTCAGACGATATTTTGTTATAACTTTTTTTTCTCATTTTCTAAATGATTACTTATAATATGGTTTTATCAGAATTGACCAGTATAAATATGTTGAAAATGAAATGGATGAATTACAAATGATTATAAAATATAACCTATTTCGAGTTTTCATAATATTTGATAAGATAAAAAAATTTATAATAATTTTTATTATGCTCCCTTTTTTTCAGATTAAATGGTGAATCAAAATTAAAAGAGTTACAAAATTTGCAACTGCGTGTTAATAATAATTTACATCCAAAACAAATTTCACTATTAAAACCAAAGTCGGAACGTATACAAACAGAAAGTCGTTGTTTAAAATCACCAAAATTTAATAATATAGATAATCCAATTCCAACAACTGCAACAAAAACAAATGACGATAATTCAAATGAAAATAAGGTGCTTCCACCAGCAATTTGCAATAGCCGAATAAATTTATTAAATGCATTAAATAAAGCGAAAATTCAACGTAAAGTTATAAATCCAGTTGCAGTATCACAATATTCAGTATCATCAGCATCATCATCGCCAACATCCTCTTCAATAGCATCATCACCAATTGTTTCTGATGAATCATATGAAGCATTGGAAATGGGTAATGATGATGAAGAATTACAAGAAGATTGGGTTGAATTAAACAAAGAAGATTTTTTAAAAATGTTTGGTTTATATACACATGAACATAGTAAATTGTTACAATCCAGACGTAGTGAAAGAAGAAGACGTAATGTTACAAGTACTGAAAAAACTGATTTTCATTATGGCAAATTTGATTTATTGGAACGTAAAGCAATTACACATAATCATCATAGTAATTTAAATACAAATAAAAGAGGTAAACCAATATTATATTCACCAATTGGTACAAGAGGTTTTAAGAAACGTAAACAATCACATGATTACAATTGCTATCGTGTTAATGAAATAAAATCAGAATCTTCATCAACATCATCATCACAAAATGGTGACCGTACTTGTATTGTTTGTAATAAAAATGGTTTGTGACCACTAAAATTATATTATTTTTTGTTTGTATTTAAATTGAATTTTTATTTTTCAGATGATTTACTACAAATATGTTTAAAATGTTCTGCATATTTTCATATAAAATGTCATAGAAATATTTATTCAAATCAATTATTACGTTCAAGAGATACATACTGTCCAAATTGTATTCATATGAAATTTTATATTGCAAACTCCCAGCAAAGGGGTAATAATAAATAACATAAATATGAAAAATGAGTAAATAAAAAATAAAGAGATGAAAAGTAATGTATGACTAAATTACATATTGTTTTGTAACGCCATTCGTTCTGTTTTAATTTTAATTACTTTATTTTCATTTTCACATTTTTCCTAATTTTTAATTTTTGTTTATAATTTTTTAAATATTTAAAATTAAATTCGTAGAGACAGATAAGTCTAAAAAATAGCGTTTAATAAAAATATCACATTTAAGGTTAATTTATTGTTTGTTCAATTTTTACAGATATTTGTAGTATGGTGTTAAATTATAATTTTGTTTTTGGCTTTAACAAGAATTTTTAAAATAAAAACTTTTCTTTTGATTAAATTTTAAATATTGGAAAAAATTAAATCAAATTGTTTTTTCTTTTTAAAAAATATATTTTTATTTATTTTATTTAATTAGTAGCTATATTCGCTTTAAATGTTTCTACATAAATCCAGAATTTAGTTCTATTATTGTTTATTTTAATCAATATTATTTCTTATTTTTCTTTTAAGCTATTAAGTATCGTAAGCAACTTCAAAATAAAAATATACAACTTCAGGATTCAGTTGAGAAAATATTAATGAAATATGAGAAAGTAGAGAATAAACTTCATATTAATTATGATGAAAAAACACGTTTATTGGATAAGGAATTAGAAGTAAAAGAAAAAATGCAACAATTATTAGGCTTTATAAGTAAGTTCAAAGAAGCTAAAAAAATAAAGACTAAGCACAACTCTAAAAGTAAATAAATGTATCTGACTTTTTAATTTTTGAATTGAAAATTAATTAATCATGTTTTGTTATTTTTACATGTTTATGGTATGTTATATGATATTAATGAGTTAATAAAATAAAAATATAAAAAAATTGATTTTGATTTCGTTAAATAATTTTTTTCCCAGAAAAGTAAAGTGTTCTATTTTTACAAATAGTCAAGATTGTAACTACTAAATAAATTGAAATTTGATCGATAGATGGCGTTCAATTCATTTAAATTATGAATGAAAATATTCTCAGCATCATATTTTTAAAATCCACTTTGCAATACATCATTTATTTATATTTTTAGATTCTGGTCCATATCATAATTAAAATGCTTCTCTTTAAGAAAAAACATTAATTCAAAAAGTTTTTTCATTTCTATTTTTAATTTTTATTTAAATAATTAACAATATTTTGATAATCAGATAAAAAAATATTAAATTCAAGGAAAAAAAAAACCACAAAACATTATTGTGAATTTAAACATGATAAATTATGACGAACTATGAGTTTTTATTTAAATTCCCATCCACCTCATAAAAAACCGGTTGTTCATTATTTTTATTCTTTTTCTTATATAGAAAATGAAAAGCCAAGGATAGAATATAATATCAAAGAATTATAACAGGAAATATATGTAATGTTGACATTTTTTTTTACTTTATAGAAAAAAGTAAGAACGGTACCTACACGAGAATAAAGAATTTCTTACTCTCTTTTTTTTTTTGCTCTCTTCTCTTTGTTACATTCCACACGAATTATGTATTTTTATTTGCTTTATTTATTTTATTCAGAAAAATATGGGAATAACAGGAATAACATATGAATTTTGTTCTCTCAGTATTAAAATGCATTTTACAAAGAAAGAATCAGTACTTACAGATTTTTCAGTTAGTGAAGTTTAAAGAAAAAATTTTAATAATTTTCATTGAACTTTATAAAAATAATTAAATTAAATTTTGTTTTTTAATATCTTCCATTTTAAATTCTTCTCATCAAATATTAATAATAGAGAGAAGCAGAAGAGAATAATACAATATTATTTGTTTGTGGAAATCCAATCCTCTCCATATAAAACTATTTTTAACTTTAATTATTATTAGTTACTTATTCCACCACCGTACAGTGAGCGCTTTTGTATAGTTGAGTAAAGTTTTCATTCTTATTAGAAAAAATAAGTGAATGTTAAATGACACATAATAAAAAATTTTGAGTGATAATTTTTAATACAAGAAAGTTTTTAAATAGTTTCTATTTTAATTTATATGAAAATATGGTTCATTTAATAAATATAATTTTAGTGATATCATTAGTTAGTGTACCATTTACATCAGGTAATTAATTAAAAAATAAACTAAAAGTTCGTCGTTTTTACTTTGATTGAAGTCTTTCTTTTTGGTCGCTTTTTTTTGATTTCTTCATCGAATGTATGTGTATAAATCTGTATAGGAATGCAAGGTCATACCACAAAGCAAAAAAAGTTATCAAAATAATTTTGTTAAAATGTCAAAAAGACAATATTTGTTTATACAATTTTTTAAATATATTATTTTTTAACTTTGTTTTTTAGCTGTGCGAAGATGTTTTCATTGTCGCTCAAGAGGTGATCTTGGAAGTTGTAAAGATCCATTTAAATACAATGCAACAGAATTAGAAAGAGGTGTTACAACAACACCATGCGCTTCGGGATGGTGCGGAAAAGTTATTGAAGGCGGAAATAGTTATGCTGTTGATGGTATATAAACAATACTAATTACATACGCTTTTATTATTATTATTAATTATCTATTTTGTTACTGTAATATTCAGATTATGACATGGCAACTCAACGTATGTGTATACAAAGAGGTCCATCAGATTCTGAAGATCGTTGTGCATACACAATTTATAATTATAAAAAAGTATTTATGTGCTTTTGTCAAGGTGATTTATGTAATGGAAGCAATTACTTGAAATTAGATAAAACAATATTTTTAATTGGAATATTATTTGCAATTAATAATCTACTAAATAGATAAGGAATAACTATTTTAGAATAAAAGGAATGATAGATACTGAATATAAGAAATGAATAACAACTGATAATACTCATAACATAAATGTAAAAGAACTTTTTTAAAAAATTTTCAAATAAAAAGTGAACTAAAAAATATTTATTTATTTTATAAAAAAAATTTGAGTAAAAAAATTTGTTTTATTTTCTGTTTTGTTTATTGTGACATATTCCTTTATAGTATTATTTATTTCCAGTTTAACAACAAAAAATATTTATACGTATTACTTTATATAAAAATGTGGATAAATTTATGTATGTAAAATAAAAATTTACTTTCTAATTTTTCATATAATAAATTTTAATTATAGAATTCAGTGACGTCCAACTTTATAACTAATAGAAATATTATCCATTTTAAATACATTACTAATATATAATTGTACTAATATAAAAAATCATCATTTATATGTCAATTTATAATAGCAACTAATTATGATTAAAATTGAAATTTTTATAGTTACAATTAAATTCAAAAAGAAAAATTTTAAAATTTTAATTGTCACCATAAAATATTTATTTACACTTTTCCTAAACTTCTCAAACTTTTATAGTGTTTTTTTTTTATAGCACGTGGTTAATTATTACTGTCAGATGAATGTCAAAAAAACTATTCTATTTGTTGTGCGTCGAAATAATAAATATTTAAATTAATTAGTAATTTCTTATTAAAATGTGAAGAAAATGTGTTAATATCAGTCAATTGATTCAAATTTATATGTTTTTATTAACTATTTCATAACTTTTATTATTGTTTATAATAGAAGGCAGCATGAAAAAGTTTAATATAATAAAAGTTGATTGATTATAAGATTAAGTTTGTCCAAAAATAAGAAATGGAGGAAATTAATCATCAAGATTTTGTTTTTGAATCAATTGATGATTTTATAATTGATGAATCAAACGATGATTCACAATTAATAACAGAAAATAATGAATTTGTTATAATATTAGGAAATAATAAACCTGAGAATGATCCTATACAGACAGAAGAATTATCAGAAGTTATAACTGGTGAATATAATTCATTGGAGAATAATGAAACAGTTATTCATCTACCAAATGGAAATGTTGTAATATGGAAACTTGTTGATGTTCATAGTGATCCCTCAATAGTTAATGAAAATAATTTACAAATTGATGATTTACAATACGAGGAAGCACAAAACTATGAAAATATAATTCAAGAAGATGACATAAACATTATCAAAAATGGAATTGATGAAATTAACGAAGACGATATTGTCTATAATGACTTCGATCACAATATTATTGATAGTACAAATAATTTAAAGGATACAAAATTAAAAATTAAAAATGATAAAAAATATTTTCTTTGCACAGAGGAAAATTGTAATAAAATGTTCACAACATCATATTTGAAAACACATCAACGGTGGCATCTGAATAAGAAAAAACAATTTATATGCCAATATTGTGAAAAAACTTTTATTCGTGCATTTGCTTTGAAAAATCATATACGAGTTCATACAAATGAACGACCTTTTGGGTTTGCTTTTATTTACCTAAATTATTTTTTATATTCTAATTCACATCAAATCTTCTTTCTTTCAGATGTACATTCGATAATTGTGTTAAAGCTTTTAAAACTTCCAGTGACTTATTAAAACATAAAAGGATTCATAATGGTAAATGAATGGCATTATGAATTAATTTCAAATTTTTATTCTCTTTTCTTTATTTTAAGGCGAACGACAATATAAATGCAAAGTGCCTAATTGTAATAAATCATTTACAACAAATGAAATTAGAAAAATGCATATAAATACACACTTAAATTATCGTCCATATATCTGCAGTTTTGATGGATGTGAAAAGAAATTTATAAATAAAACAAATTTACAGAATCATGAGAATATACACTTGGGAATAAAACCATTTAAATGTGAAATTTGTACAAAATCATTTACTGAATATTCCTCATTATATAAACACAAGAAAGTCCATTTAGTTAAACAACATTGCAAATATAAAACAGAATGAATAAGAATATTTTATAGTGGTTTAAAAAGTATTACGTTTTATTGTTTCGTTTTAAGCAATAAAATTTTTTCTTAATATTAAAACATTTCATGAATGAAGAATCCATAAAAATGAACAATGGATTATGATAAAAAATAATTTTTAGTTTACAATTCAATAATTATACTTTTAAATTGTTTTTATTAATTTATGTAAATTATAAAATATTACAAATATTATGTTTTTCATTGTTAATTTTTGATATAAATTTAAATTGACATTTTTTATTTTGATTTTTTTTTGTGTTTGTATGGTAAAAAGAAACAATAAAAAATTTTCAATTCTTTATTTTAGTTCAAGTCTTTAAATTATGTATGTATAATTGAACAGCAGATATGATTAAAAGCATTATATGTTTTTTTTTCAATGATTACAAGAATTGTTTATATAATTTTATTAGCATTACTAAAAAAATATGATCCACAAATTTTCATTTCAGTTCATTTTAAATCATCAATCACATTTAATCTTCTCTTTCTTTTCCCTTTGATAATTGTTTATCAAACATATAAACTCCAAGTCCTTCACCAACTCTCTCTAAATTTGTAACATGATCAGCGATTTCTTTAATTGAATCAACTTGTTCCGTTAGAAATTCAGTTTCCAAAAAGTCGTTAAAATTTGGATCATTATGTTTTGTTGCAGTTGCATGAATTTCCAATAGACTCTAGTAAAAGGAATATAAATTTTGTTATGATTTATTTGATAACTTTTCATTGAAGGCGCCATTTTGTGAATGTGACATTAAAATTAAAATTTGTTAAGAAACTTTTTATTTACTTACATCATTAACTTTTTTCTCCAATTCTAAAGCAGATCTCATCGCATCTTCTGCAGTACCCCATTCTTTTTTATCTGGGTTTTTAATATCAGTTAATACGACACGTCCACCTCGTTTATTTAAATATTTTAAAAATTTCATTGCATGTTCACGTTCTTCATCAGATGCTGCCTTAAAATACCAATGCATACCAGGTAATGCAATATCATCACGATCAAAATAATATGCCTTTAATTATTTTGTTGTTTTTAAAAGAAAAAAATAATTAATGAAATTATTTAAAAAAGAAAAAATTAAAAACAAATGAAACAAAAATGAAACGTCATTTTTTTTTTATTAATGGATAACATTTATAGCTTTGATGCGGCGTGAACAAAATATATTATATAATTCTTTTATTTACCATTGATAAATATACATAACTTGCATATAATTCCATATTTATTTGTCTATTAATTGCATCTTCACAATCTTTATGAAAATTTTGTCTTACAGACATTTTACACGATATTATTTTTAAATTATTAAGCACAGACGGCGAGCGACGTAATAAAAGTGATCCAACTTGTGACAACATATGTATATTTTTTTTTATTCCCTTTTATCCTTTTATTTGTTAAGCAAAACAATGAAAAACTTTCAAAAATTTTCAAAACTACGCTTGCGCTGTAAAAATGTTGAGAAAAACCTTTTTTCGTACAAAATTTTTTGTTCTAAACGAAAATTTGTGTAACCATATTTAAAAAAATATTTTTGAGCTTTCTTCTGCTTTCTGTTTAGATTTTATTGTAGTTTTTATTCTAATTGTTATCTTTCATAAAATTTCGGTTATATATTTCGTTGTTGAAAATTGTTTCAAAAAATTTTATTTTAAAAATGAAAATTTCCTCTTATGAATAATAAATTTCTATTGATTATTATTTTTATTGGAATCAGTTTAAATAAATTAAAGAATTATTTCTAATATTCTACAACATTGGTATATAAATGGAAAAAAAAAGGAATATACAAATCCAATTATAGAAAATATGACACATCAGTACATTATATTATAATTAACCTATCCGATCAACCTCATTCTTTTTGTCCATTTTTCATGAGGTATATATTTGTCCATCAACTCCAACCCCTTATTATTTTGGATGCATTTTTGTTGCTTCCCAAACAGTAAAACTGTGATATTTGAAACCGTCAACATAAAAACAACAAATACAACAAAAATAGGATCGAATTTTTGTATTTTAAATAGATTAATTTTTAATCCTTAAACTGTAAAAGAAAAATGAACAAAAAGGTCAATCACCTGGTTTTGATTTTTATAGCTTATTATTTGTACATTTTAATTTAATTGCTTAATTCAATATTTTTTTAAACAGAAAAACAGAACAAAATTAAATCAAAATTAAAGTGGAGACGCCTGATATGTTTTGATACAATCGATCAGGCGCCTCCACCATAATTTTCATTTTTTTATAGTTTTTCTTAATCTAACTGACGAATATAATTTTTTTTTTGTTGTTTAATTGGAATTCCCACAATAGCCGCTGTCACACGCACAAGAGTTTTATATAATCTAATCTTGTGCAGTGGCCAGCAGCTGCAATGGGTTCCTGATTCGATATCTTTCGAATATTTTCTTACATTGTCTTTTTCTTTCAAGACAATGAATAAAAGAACACAATTTCTATACTCAAATTCAATTAAAATAAAACAATCATTATTATTTAATAAGAATCATTAAAATACATGGTATATATATTATCAATCACCCTCCATCCACCTTCATTCACTCATCACAATTTTTCCAACTGTTTTAAAATCCAAAATTATAAAAAAAAATAAAGAACAAAAAGTATAAAGTGATAATTTCTAATAAATAAATCAATATTTTAACGATTTAATATAAATGAAAATGATTATTATTAAATTATTAATATTTTAAAATTTTCTACATCTACACACACACAGAGAGACACACAGTCACACACTTTTACTAACAAACTTAAAATTGTGTTTTGTTTTATTTTGTTTTTTTTTTTTTTTGTATAAATGTAGAAATAGAAAGATTTTAATATTTAAAGAGAAAACATAATTTTTTTTTCTGTTATTAAATTATTAAATTATGAATGGAAAATAAATGTGAGAAAATATAAAAATGTTCTACTGTAAAAAAAAAAAGAAAAAACAAAAAAAGGGGTTTTCCTTTTAATGAAAAAATAAACAACAACAACAACAACAACAAAATATATGGAATAAAAAAAAATCACATACATTTTTCGGTTCACAAATCCATAAAGAAAATATTAATTAATTTTCTTCTTTTTTTTTTCATTTTAAAATTAACATTTTTGTTTTCCGTTTTTTTTTTTTGTTTCTCCAAAAGTTTTTCTCTTTATTTAAAGAATTTGATTTTTATATATTTTTTGTTTGAATAAATATATTGAAAGTTGTACACAATTGATTCACATTTAACGGTTAAATTATAACTAAAGATTTAAACAAATTACTGGCTTCTTTTATAAAGGAAAAATTCTAAGTACATTTGTATATACATTCACAAATATTTATCTATATAAATCACATAAAAAATTATTACACGTATTAGATATTTGTAGTATACAAACACACACACACACGCAAACACATACACATACACATACATTGACTAGATACAAGAACAAAAAAAAAAATAATACTATTTAACTGTATCATATGTCCAATAGGAGGCAGGCCAATACTGTTATTATTTACCCTTACTTAAGTGATAGGATTTTTTTTTGTATTCTTCGACGAAAAAATAAAAATAAAAACAAAAACTGAAACAAGAAACTAAAAAACAGTAATAGAGAAAGGGAGAGAGAGAGATAAAGTGGAAAAGACAAATGGTAATGTTGTATGTTTGACTGTACGTTAGAAAATAAATAATATAATTAAATAATTATGGTATGACCATAATTGGTATTGCCATAAGTGTAAGTTTTTTTTTAACTTTAGATTTGGTACGAAAAAAAATGTTACAAAAATTTAAAAGAAAGAAAAAAGTGTACCAGCGCAAAATCATCAACAGAAACTATAATTCAATAATGACGTCATCACGGTTATCATAGTTAACGAATTCGAGATTTTTTGATTATTCAGATAAAAAAAACGAAGAAAAAAAAAGAAACAGAAAAAAAGGAAGACAACGGATTATTGACGTGACGCAAACAGTTTTCATTTTAAAACAATTTTATCGTACAGTTTTTATTTTTGTCAAATTTCTGTTAAATTTTTTATTTTCTGTTCTAATTGTTTCATTAAATTATTATGCGTTTTTTTTTATTCTTTCTCTTATCGTTCACTTAAATTAAACGCATGTTTTAACTTAAACTCTATTTAATAATTAAATTTGTTCTTTTCTTCCCCATTTCTTCTTTATTTTTTTCATTTTTTTTTTTTGGTTTACGTTAAGGGGGTGTACTAATTTAATCGTCACGCGACTCAAAAATATCACCTTCTTATTTCTCTCTATTCCATTTCATTCTTTTACATTCTGTCTTTGTTTGTTTTTTTTTTTTTTTGTTTTAACGGAAGCCGTGAACATATTTTTGTTGTTGTTGTTTTTTTTTTCAAAAAAAAAAAAAATAATACAGAAAAAATTTAGAAATTTTTTTATGGTTTCACATTTTACATTTAATTTGTTTTTGTTGTATTTGTTGTTATGCATTATAGTAAGTCGCTTAAAAGTAAAAAAAATTCTATACCTTAATACGCGCGTATATAGATAACATAGGTAGGGGATTGAGGGGATGAGAGATATAGGTGGTTGAGTGCATAATATTTTTATGATTGTGTAAATAAGGTTCACCAAAATAAAAATCCCTGATCTACGACAATATTTTGCATTTTATGCCATAATTTTAGTGAACGGATTAGAGAAGGAAGTACAAAGGATTTTATTTTCATATTTGTCCATTTCTTTAAACGGAAATTGATTTTTACTTAATAATTTACAAATAGGACCAACATAAGTTTTCGATGAAATATTTGTTCTAAAAACACAAAAAAAAAGACGAACAACAAATTATTTCATTGTTTTAGTTTTTTATTCTAATTCTTCTTCTTCATATCGAATGGTAGGTAATAGATGCGACCTAATCAATGGTCATATAACAAGATTAACATCACAGTGAAGCCTTTGAACAGAAAAAGAATAAATATAATAAAAGTAGAAATAGAGACACACAGAGAGAGAGACAACAAAAAAACTCAAAGTATTTTATTTCGAAAATTTTCTTATGACTTTTATAAAAAAAAAATATGGGAAATTTTTTTTGAAAAAAAAAACACGTTACATTATCCAAACGTCATCGAAGTAATTCAATCAGATTAAAAAAAAAATGTTTCTTCCAAATTCTGTCTTTTTTTTTAGACAATAAAAGTTAATATTCTTTTGTTTTGATATTTTTAGAAAAAGTGGGCACACAAGCAAAAAAAAAATCAGCTGATTTTGAGACACACACACACACACCCACTTAAGCACAAGTTGTTACAGTGACCTACTAAACTTCAAATTATTTGTACGAAACGTAACGAACTTTTTCTTAGATCAATTTCACCGCCTCTCTTTTTCCCCACATTTTCATCCAATCAAAAGTAAAAGATTTTAACGGTCACACATTTAATTTTATTTTAAATTTTAAAAAATTTACCTCCTTCAGAAAAATTTTCCTCTTTCCCCCTTTTCCTCTCTACCATTTAAATCAAATTTCCCCCTTCCCTTCCTCACCAAAAATACATATAATAATTTTAATGATTCCCCTTTGCAAAATTTTTTTTTACCCCTCCCTCACTTTTCATCTTTTTTTTTCTTCCAAACACAAACAACAACAACAAATTTTATTTAAAATAAAAAAAAACTAAAACAAGAACAAGAAATACATTTATTAAAATAACAACAAAAACAAAGAGATTTTCGCACCAATAATAAATGAAAAGGAAAATTCTGTGACGTCTACATTTTCTTTATACTTAGTACATTTTTGACTACTAACGTGGATAATCAACGTCATCGTTCACAAAATATAGAAGAGAGGGATGAATGGAGACTGACGAAACGGAAGGTTTTGGATACACAAAGAGAATGAGAAAAGAAAAGAAACGGGAGAGGGAGAGAGAGAGAGAGAGAGAGAGCGAGTATGGTGGATAAAGAGGAACACAATATTTTTTTATTATCGCACTTGGGTTTTTTTTAAGTCACTTTTATAATAATAATTTGCTTCTTCTTTTTTTCTTTCTTTATTGCTGAATCCAATGACGTACGTCAGTGAGAAAAGTCAGTTAGTATAAAAACAAAACAAATACAGATAGGTTTCAATACATTTTCTTGTTGTTATCATTTATTATTTTGAAAATTTTAATTTATTTTGTCTCTTTTAAATTTTCTTAACGGAAATTAAACTTTTGATGTTTTTAATCCTGCCAGTTCTTTATTTTTTTTTGGTTTAAAAAAAGGGAACACACGGCAAATATTTAATTGACGAAAAAGAAGGAGTTTAAACTAAAAACACATTTTTCTTAAAATCCAGAAGAAACGGAGAAATTAATATTTTGTGAGAAACAATTTTTGAGTCTAATTTTTAGGATTGAACTTCTTATTCGTTTCACATGTTTAACCGTACTGAACTGATATCATCTCGAGAACAGACAATATAGAAAATCCCTTTCACACACCAAAAAAAAAACGAGAAGAAGAAGACGAGAATAAAAGGAAAAAGAAGAAATTTTGGTTAGTTCTCTTCTCTTTTTGTTGTTGTATATTGTATAGTTGTTGTTGCTTTTGTGATAAGGAATGAAACGACGATGTAAAATGTACAGATACAAAACATACACACACACACACACACACACTTACACAAATACATATAACGTATACATACATACAAATACAAAGAGGGAAAAATGAAAATTTTTTCGTCAGTCAGGCGCTTTAAGGATTCTGTATATGTTTTTTGAATGAAACTATATTCTGATTGGTTTAAAATTTATATGACGTCATTACATTTTCATACATTTTATTTTAAAATACATTCAAAGGCACAGAATTTTTTTTTTTGTTTTATTAGTGCGAGCGCACTTTTCTTCTTCTTTTTCTCCTTCTTCTTCTTGCTCTTTTTATTTCACATAAATATTATTTTCCATCTTTTTCTCTTTTTTTTTTGTCCCTTTTTTTTTTCTTCTTTCTTCTTTATTTTTGAATATTTTTATTATTTTTTAAATAAAAAGTATAAATATTTATTTTAAAGAAGAAAATTCTTTTTCCTATCAGAGAGAGACAGAGAGAGAGAGAGAGAGAGATAGAAAAAGAGCAAAAAGTATTTATAAAAATTTGTAATTAATTAAATAAAACAAAAAATAAAAGTTTAAAAAATCAAATGGAGAAAAAAAGTTTTCTACCTCCTCCACCCAAACACCCCATTCTTTTTAACTTTCTGTTAATTTTTCTATAATTTCCTCTTGTTGTTTTTTTTTCATTCATTCAATTCATTCAAGACGACGACACAATTATCCCGTTTTTTTGTTTGGAAAGACTTAAAATAGAAATTCAAAAAAATAAGGACAAAAATTTTCCCCAAATTATTTTCCTTTTTCATTGATTCATGCATTTTATATGGCTAAAAATAGATAATATTCTAAAAATAGTTGGCATGAATATCTAATCTATAAAAATTATTGAAAGATTCATGTATGCGTAATTCTTAGCATAGTTAGATTTAAAGCAGGAATTAAATTTATATTAGAAACTAACAACAGATAGTGACAAAGAATTAAATGACAGACTAGAACAAAAAACAAAGCGCTTCGTACAATTTTTTTTCATATATATTTAAATATAATCTTTTATTCCTTTTTATTACCTCTCCTTTACGTCACTTCTTTCTTCTCTTATAATAATATTATTATCCAATCCAGTCAAACATCCCATTTTCCCTTCTTACATTTTGATTCCCTCAACGCCCAGTTACCATAAAACCCTACTGACACACTTTTAGTTGTTGTTGGCGTTTTTTTTTTATTGAAATAGTTGTATGTATGAGCCCACTATTTGCAACAAGTTATTGATAAAGAAACAAAACAAAAGAGAGAAAATAGAAAAGAAAAAAAAAATCTAAAAATTTCATGTGACGTCAATGATACGATAATTTATTAGAAACTGTTAAAATTTTGTATTTTTGTTAAATTACTAACTTCATACAGCAGAGACAACACAAGACATTTATTTGTATCTTTTCATTTTGAAAATTTAAAAAAAAAAAACATTTTCAGGTTCCTTTGATTATTATTATGGCAGATCTAGAGAAGAAGAAGAAGAAAAAAGAAACACGAAAGAAAAACAATGGAATGTTGCGAAAGGGCGAAAAGACTGAGACAAGGGAACGGAAAAAGTAAAATGGTCGTTAAAAAACGAACATATTTTTCTTTTATACTTTTTTATTTATAATAAATAAATAAATAAATACCATAAAAATATAATAAAGAAGAAGAAGAAGAAGAATAATAATAAGACGACGAAGAAGAAAAAGAAAAAAAAAATATGTAAATAAATAAATAAAAGAAAAATAAGGAAAAGCAAAAAAAAAATATAGGGAAGAAACAAAAAAACGAAATTTTCATACCATAATATTTATATAAATACATTATCAGTATTATCACATATACATCTGCATCGTATTCTGACGTCATTCTAAAAATTGGGTTAGTGGGAAAATCGTTTGAAAGGTTATGTACCTTTTATTTTGGCTAAAAACGTTTTGTATTTCACATAAACTAAATAGAAAATGACGTCAGCAAATGAATTTTGTTTTGTAGAAATTTTTTAAGAATTATATTTTCTTATTTTCATTTTGTTTCATTTAAAAATGTTAATAATTTTTGTATTTTATTTTAATTTACAACACAAAAAAATTGATTAAAATATTTTCTTCTGATTGAATTTCTACTTTTTTTTTTCATTTTTCTTTCTTCGTTTTTTTTTTTGTTGTTGACGTCATTGAAGAAAATCTTACACTGTGTGAAATGTAGTACGTTCACATTATATTTGTGTCACGGAGTTTGAAATTTTATTTTTTCTATAAATAGATTCAAGGATATAAAATATAAAAATATATATTTTATTGACGTTTAGGATAATTTTTTTTTTTTTTTTAAATCAAGGAAAATAGAAAATGGAAATTGTATTAATATTAATTTTTTTTCTCTCATATATTTTTCATTTAAAATTTTCCTTTTTAATTTTTAATTAAATATTTCATTAATTTTATTTTCTTTAATTTTACTTTACATTTATTTTCACTTTCTCTTGTTTTGTTTTTTTTTTTTGTTCTTTTCAAAAAAATAAATTTAGAAATATTTAAATTAAAACAAAAAATCAATTTGAAAGAATTAAATTACATTTTCAATAAATTTTTCTATTTTCATTCAAAACAAACAAAGAAAGAAGACAAGAGACAACATATTTTATATTTTTTATTAAGAAAAAAAAAGAAGAAATAATTTTGTATTGATGAGAAAACGAAAAAAAAAAAAAAAAAATTTTTCCGAAAAGGAAAAATCATCTCTCCTGTTTTTCATGTATGAACGTATTTTATTCGAATCATTCATAGCGAATGTTCCATTGAAAAAGTCCTTTCAATGTATTTGTATTTGACCCAGTTTTCATTTATGTACGTACACACATTTGTATTAGTGTTGCTGTATGTTTGCCTTTATAAAATCCGATTTTATATTATACACACATACATACGTACAATAAGGTTTGCATGTAAATGACGTCATTGGGTTCCCATAGTTAACATTTTCATACTTTACTGATCGAGGTCAAATTGTGTATTTTGTAAGTTCCTTCTTCTTCTGTTTTATTTTTTATTTGGTGAACTTTTTTTTTGCTTTGAAAAACATTTTCCACTTTTCTTTCTTTCTTCATCTTCTGACTTGACTTCTACTTCTTCTTCTTCTTATTCTTCTTTCAGTCTTTAAATATTTATGTTCCTTTATTTGTTCCCGTTTTTGTTTTATTTTTGCTGGAATATTTTCTTTCTTTCCATATAAGAAAAATAATTTTCTTTTATTTTAAAGATTTCTTAAGTGAAAAACTAAAGGGAAATTAATACAAATTTGTTGTTTTTTTTTTCAATTCAGATTATTTTTGATGCAAAAAGGGAAAAAAGAAGAATTTATTGAAGAATGAAAGAAAAAAAAGATTCTTTCTATTATTTTTTTTTTATTGAATTTTCTTTATTATTTGAATAAATTACAATTTTTTTTTTAATAGAATGATTTTTCTTTCTTTCGTTCATTCCTTTTTTTTTCCTTTTTTGTGCGAAAATATAATAATGAGACCGATTGAGTGACGTCAATATAAATAACGTCATTCTTCTTCAATGCGGAAGTAAATTCGTTTTTAAAAGAGAATGAGAGAGAATGGAACAGAGAGAGAGAGAAAGAAAATATTTGTCAATCTTTAGCAAATTAAAATTAATTTTCTAATTTTCATTCAAAAAATATCACGTTGAATTTTCCTGGCAATTTTTCTATAGTAATGATTTTTCTCATGGACTCGACCTTCTTTTACTGAAACATTATTACGGAAAATTGACAGGGGAGGGAAAAAATCCCTGAACTGCATTTTGTTACAGATTTATTTAAAAAAAAAAAAAATTCATTTGCGTCATCAACAGAAAATTTTCAGCAAAGCACAACAAAAAAAAAGTGGAACCCAATTTGAAATTTACGTTAGAAAATTATTCTGGGAATTTATTGATGAGAATAATGAACGTAAAACAAATTATTGTAACCGAAATATTTGCTTTTTGGTTGATCATTCAATTTTCTGTCAATTTTCATTCTAATTTTCCTCAAAATTAGCCTTAAAATTACTTAGAAGTAAAAAAAAAAAAACCAGTAATAATAAAGGAGTCAAGGAAACATACAATATGAATGAATGAATTGAACAAAAATTCTTCTCAATAAAGAGAGAATTCATATACAGAGTATGAGAGTGTGTCATTGTGTGTGTGTGTCTGTGTTTGTGTATATGAGAGAGCTATAAATATTCTATATATATTTTTAGGAGAAATGAGAGTCCGCACCAAAAATTATTTTCATTATTAAAAAAGAAAAGAAAAAAAAAGAAGAAGAAAAGAAAGAAAAGAAAGAAAAAAAAAAAGAAAAACTGGAACCGAAATGAAGTTCGGTTAAATCTTTCAATCGTCCCTTTTGTGTATTTAATTATATACGATTTCATTGAACCAACAAATAAAAAAAAAAGGAAAAGAAGAAGGAAATACATATTTCTAACATTTTTGACTTGAATGACGTCATTACAGTGTGAGAGAGAAAGAACAAGAGAGAGAGAGAGATAGTTGTATTCATAATGGAGAATAAAAAAAGGAACAAAAAAAGCTTTATAGAAGCTTTTATTCAGATAAAATATGCAACATGAATCTTGACTAAACATACATTTTTTTGTTTCAGTTAAATTTCTGTAGATGTGGCTAATAATTATAGATATCACCCGCAATTTTTTAAATTTCGAAAAAAAAAACTAAATTAAAAGATTCTAGCATTGTTTAGACATTTTTTGTTGGAGAAACTCTAACGTTTTTCCCAATCATTTTACATTCACATAATTTTTAGTTTCTTGTTTTTCTTTTTAAAATAATTTCTATTCTTAATTTTGTAATCATGTCATACATTCCTATTATTCTGGTCGGCTAACCTATTTTTAGGTAAGAAATTGTATAAATGAGATTACAAAATATATTTTCTGTTTTTAGTCTTAGCAGAAATAAATGAAAAATCAATGGAAAAATTATTTCTAATTATGCTGTTGGAAAATGTATGGGTACCCAATAAAAACAGATGCCATAATATAAATAATCAAATAAAATATACTGATTACATTCACATTAAATTTTCGGGCAATAAATAAAAAAATTTTATATTAAATGAAAAATCTCAAAAAAAAAACAACAATCGTCATTTTCTTTTTTTAGACATTCAGTTGTTCGTATTTAATTCGTTTTTATTCGGTACAATATCCGGATTCCAATATATATATATATATACACACACACTGACACAATTGTAATGTGTAACAATATAAACATTGGAATCCGTTCAAAAAAAATAAACAGAATTTGAATTTTTCTGAAATCTAATATCAATTTATTGCAAGAAGGATAAATTGCACGAGACGACAAAAAATACAAGACACTTTTTGGCAGAAGTCTTTATAAAATTAAATAATTGTGTAGGATGTCGTTTATTTTTCACTCTACCTTTTCTTCTTTTTTTGAATATCTATTTCTAAAAATAAAATATAAACAAAAAAAAAAATAAAAAATAAAGAAAATACAAAATAGAAACGAGAGATTATGAATTAAATGAATAAAATAGAAATCTCTTACAGACATACTAGAATATTAACAGAGTAAGACAAGACGATTTTTTTTACTTGTTTTTATTCGTTTCATTATTTTAGTAATTATAGGATAATTTGAACATATGTATGTGTGTGTGTGTGTGGTGTGTGTATGCGTATTTTCATCTCTTTTTGTCAACCTAAAAAAAATAAAATACAAAAACAAAACAACAACAAGAAAATAACTTCTAAATATTCACACATTCTAGTCACAAAATTCATTTTATTAAGCAACAGAAGAAAAAAAAGATTAAAAATACAAAATGGAATAAAATTTTCACATTTTCTTTTATAACACAATTTTTGTTGCTGCTGTTTTTTGTTTTAATATTCTCTACCCACCCGCAAAATGTTCTCCTCTTACATTTTTTTTTCTTCTTTCAATTTTTTCTTTCTTCTTCTTCTTCTTCATCTTCATCTTATTTTTCTTTTTTGTCAAAATAATACTACTATGAAGATGTATTTTTGGTACTACCCATTTTTAGTGGTGCCCAGAAGCACTATATTCATACAAACTTTTTATAAACGTCGTGACGATCATCAACGATCAAATTTGAATAACCCAGTCAGCCATTTGCTGTCGGTTTGTTCGCACAGTTCGACTAAATCGCGTTTCTTTTAAGTTTATTTTTCTAAAGGTGAGTTTTTTTGCTTCTAGATTTTTTTTTTTTTTTTTAATATTTTATTGAAAAAAATTAAGAAATTAAATTATCAAGGATTATTCCAACGAATTAATAATTAATAATTTTTTTTTAATAAAATTCGTATAAATAAAAAATTAAAGGAAAAATTTTAGTGAAAAAATTATGTAAGAAAAACGGAAGATTTTATTTTTTTTTCCACCTCTGGGATTACATAAGAGGATTAAAGTGATCTAATTATATATTTTTTTTTTTTCTGTGCAAAAGGAAATTAATTCAGGACAAACGAAAGGATTAAAGTGTTTTATCAGTGATCATTTTTTTTTTTTTAATAAATTTTTTTTTCTATGAATTAAAAATTTTGTGATTAAAAAAAAAGTCTTAATTTTTGTCTTAAAAGAAAAACTCGTTTTTAAATTGTGCAAAAAATAAAAGAAATTTTTTTTATTGAAGTGGTAAATGGATCTGACAGATCATTTTACACACACTTACACACACAAAAAGAATTCACCTACATTTTTTCTTTCGTTATTAATTTTTACGTGTAATTTTTATTAAAAGAAAATAATTATTCAGATCAAATTTCACGTAACCAAATTTGGGTGTCGGTACATTTTCTATTTTTAAAACGCTCACACAAATTTCACTGTATATACATTTTTTATGTTAGAAATACAATTTATACGCATACACACACACACGCATATATTAATGTGTTTTATGCATATATCTGTCTCACTCGCTCGCACACATTATGAAATTTAAGAAAAAAAAAATCTATTTTTAAAGAAATTTTTAAGAAAACCAGATTTTTTTTTCACAACAGAAAATTATAATTATTCAATTTTTCCTAACTAACTAATAAATTTTCTTTTCTCTTTCTTCTCTTTACAATAAAATTTTAGTCTTCACATACACAAAAAAATTACCATGGCTGATGATGAGGTGAGGTAAGTGATCGTATTCTTCAACCCCCATCTAAACCCTTACAAACAATTTAATTAATTTGAACTTTTTTTTTTCCTTTTTTTTTTTCTCTTCGTCTGTACCTTTGATCAATTTCCTGTGACATCACATTCAACAATTGGATAAAAATGATCAACTGTCAATAAATTTGATTTTTTTTTTAAATGGAAACTCCAAACAAAAATCTCCAGTTTATCGGATTTTCGGATACAAAAGTCTTTCTTGATGCAAGGTAAATGTTGCTTTTAATGTGTTTTTTTAACTCTTTAATTTTGTCACAATTTTTATTTTTTGAAGTTTTTTTTCTTTTCAATTTTCTTTTTTCAATCTTTTCATTTTTATTTTCTTTTTCTTTTATTTTATTTTTCATTAAATTATTCTGTTGATATTTAAATCTCTCCAATTCGCAACTGACTTAGAATTATTGTACGCTGGATGGTTGAACAACCTTTATTTTTATAGAAATAAAGGTTGTTGGGAACCTACTACAAGGGCTGTAGGGTAACTGAACTATCGTTCACTAATTCTTGTTCGTGCAAAATGGAGAATATTTTGTTAATTTTTTTTTTCAATTCGTTTTTAATTTACTTTGATAAAACTTTACTGATGAAAGAAATCAAAGTAAAAACAAAAAAAAATTCGTTTTTACATTTTTTTTTTTTAAATTTTGATTTTTCTTTTCTTTTCTTTTCTTTTCTTTTTTTTTTTTGATTCTTTATTCTTCTTGTTATTCTTTCTGTCTCACCTTTGAAAATATTTCATTAGATTTTTAATTTTAAGTAATTAATAAAAGAAACACTTAGAAATTAAAATATAATTAATTAATTATTTAGAGATGATGATTGTTTTGTTCCATTTAATACAATTAAAAATAAAACAAACAAACCAAAAAAAAAATATGATCAATATAAAAAAAAAAAACAACTGAATTTGTGTAGTTTAGTATCTTTTGCATAACTATGTTTTAAAGTAGATAAAAAAAAAAACAAAACATGGATGTTTCAACCTAAAAAAATAAAAAAAATAAAAAATCTATAAAAAAACAAAACACATAAAAAAAAATTTAATTGGATTTGATGAAGTAGAAGCAAAAAGAGAGACACAAAAAAAAAATCTCCCATTTTTTTATAAATTTTATTTAATACAATTATTTATGAAAATTGGACATAGAATTTTTTGTAATGCTTTTCTTACCAAAGATAGAGAAAAAAAAAAACGATACATTTTAGATAAAAAATAAAAAAAGTAGTGTTGTTGTGAGTATTAAAAAAAAACCAACCAAAAAAAAAATGTATTAAAAATTTACGTATAATGACGTATTTTTGGCTAACTGATTTGATTTAAAGTTTTTTTTTTAAATGTTCTTGTGGCATTAGCATGAAATTTTAAATGGTTGATATTTCACCTTAAAATTTACTTTACTTTACGCTTTATATTGGCAAACATGCACAACTTATACATATTTACTTAGTTTGTATTGATATGCTAATTTATTTATGTTACACTGATTTAAAAATAGATTTCTTGAAAACGAATTTAAACGCGAGACAAAAAAGTATAACAAAAATGAGATGATAAAAAAAAAATATGGTGGAGACGCCTGGTTTTATTTGAGAAAAAAACCGGGCGGCTCCATTTTTTTTTTCATTTTTGTTTTACAGCAAAAAAATCGTTTAGAAAAAAAATATGGTGGAGACGCCTGGTTTTATTTGTGAAAAAAAACCGGGCGCCTCCACTTTTATTTTTTTACTTTTGTTTTACAGCAAAAAATATATCGTTTGGAAATCTGTTTTTTTATTATTTCTATGTTGAGTGCACGAACTACTTGAGGAACAAGTTTAGTTAATTAGTGCATCTCTGTAAATGTCGTTATTTATTGTAAATGTCGTTGAAAAAAGGGAGTAAATTAATTTTGATGATTTCAGTCATTTTACCTGCCCTCTTTATTTAAATTATTTAAACTTTTCCTATAGAAATGAACAATCCTCTATATATTGAGGCATCAATCTTAATGAATAATTTATAAATTGATCGTCAATCTGTAAATATATTCACCAAATATTGTCTGATCAATTTATAAATGTTCAAATCAGTCTATTTTGTAATCTCTCTCTCTCTCTCTCTCTGTCTAATTTTTTACTCTCTTAAATTTGTTGTTCTGTAATAAAACAAAAACAAAAAAAAAACTGATACAAATTAAAATTGAAATTTTTTTATTTAAAATAAAACAATTTTTTATTTTGTCAAAAAAAAAACGCTAATAAATTTCTATTTGGATTCTAAAAATTAAAAAATTAAATCCAAAATAGAAAATCAAAGAAATTTTTTTTTCTAATTTTCTTTTTTATTGTAAATGTCCCATGTACCGTTGTCAACGTTTTCTTTTTTTTTTTTTTTACTTTTTTTTATATATGTTGAAAATATGTTTAAACAAAATTTCTAATATTTTCTTTTTTTTCTATTTTTCTTTTTTTTACAGAAAAAACGCATCGAGGAGGTACTTTTTTTTTTGTTAAAAAAGAAAAAATGACCATTTTAATGGATACAAAAAGAAATACAAAGGGTTTTTTTTTGTTATTCATTAAAATAATCAAAGAGAGTCAAAGATGTCAATTTTTTTTTTTACACTAACATTAAAATTAAAATCAATAATTTAGAAAAATTAACAAAAAAAAAAAAGAAATTAAATTTATTGTTAAAAAAAAATTCTCTAATAAAATTTTTCCTCCTCCCTCAATTAATTGTTTAAAAATAGGCAAAGAAGGCCAAACAGGCCGAAATTGAACGTAAACGTGCTGAAGTACGTAAACGTATGGAAGAGGCTTCCAAAGCTAAAAAAGCCAAGAAAGGTTTCATGACACCAGAAAGAAAGAAGAAATTGAGAGTAAGTTTTAACAGAAATAATTTACATTCTAAAGATGAATTAATTAATTTAAATATTTTTCCAATAATTAGTTGTTGCTCCGTAAGAAAGCCGCTGAAGAATTGAAGAAAGAACAAGAACGTAAAGCAGCTGAACGTAGACGTATCATTGAACAAAGATGTGGTAAAGCAAAGAACATTGATGATGCCAGTGAAGGTAAATTTCTTTATACTAATTTTATGTTGAAAAAAAAATATATATTCCAAACTCCAAATTATCCTTAATTATTTTTTTACAAATTTTTATCACAAAATATTTTTATTAGATTTTTAAATAAAAACATTTTCTTCTAATTAAGAGTTTTAAGCGTCATTGTTTTTTTTTCTTTTTGTCTTTTGTACGAATATTTTATTAGGAAAATTTGTACAATGAAAAGACAATAGACAAAAAAGAAATTCGTCAATTTATTTATTTTATTTATCAATTTTTATTATTATTATTTAATTTGATTTTATTTCTTACGATTATTGTCTTCGATCAAATATTTTTTGTTATGAAAAAAAAAAACAAAAACAAAAATGAAAAAAAAAAAAAAACACTACGATCAACAACAAAACAAAAAATCATAAAAACATACACACACACACATTGTTGTAGACGCACTTAGAACCATCCTTCGTGATTACCATGAAAGAATTGCCTCTTTGGAAGATATTAAATATGACTTTGAGTATGTCGTCAAAAGGAAAGATTACGAGGTACTACATCGAATACACATATTTTTTTGTTGTTACTTTTAATTATTTATTATTATTATTTTTTTTTTTAATATTTATATTTTGTTTTGTTTTTGAACAACCAAATTATAATTATTACTACTACCACTACTTAATTTTATTTAATTTACTTTATTTTTTTTTTTTTTGATCGTCACAAAAAGACAACTAAAACACAAAATTACGCCTAATTTTTTTTTATAATTTATTTTTGTTTAACTCTACTTTTTTTTTTTTTGTTCTTTTTTGATCGTCAATGTTGTCTTTATGGCATTTTTTTATTTTTTTACTATAATTTGGTTGTTGTGATTATGTGATTGTCGGCTATTTTGACTATATTTTTTTTAATTCTCTTCAAAAAAAAAAACCAAAAACCAAACACCAAAAACCTATTTTATTTTTGTTGTTGTTATTATCTATTATCTATTATCTATTATTTTTAAGTAATTATTAAGCTGCTGTTCTGTTCTCTACTATTATTATTACTTTATTATTCTACCTATTTACTATATTTTTTTTTTTTGTTGCTGAATTACATTAATTATATTGCATTTATACTTACACACACTTATTATTTTTTTTTTTCTTTTTTGTTTAAAACCAATTTTTTTTTTTTCTTTTTTGTTTAACACAATATTTTTTTGATATTTTTTTTTTGTTGTTACAAATTAGTAAGAACGAAATAAGAAGAAGAAAAGAAAAAGGAAGAACAACAAAAAAAAAAAAAAAGAAAATTATTCCATATTTTATTTTTGTTATGGGAAAATTTTCTTTTGTTTTTCCTTTTTTATATTTTTATTTTGTTTTTTGATTTTTCTTTTTCTTTTTTAAAATAAAATTAATTGAAAAGATATTTTTTTGACACAAAACACACACATCGAATATTTTAGTTATTTTGTAGGTTACGTTTTTAAATTTTTGTTACGTTCGTTACAGTTTTATAGAACATTTACACAAGGTTGCCATTTTACAAAGAAAATATATTCGGTAACAAGGGTTGCCATTTTATATTTAGGTACTAGAAAAAAAAAAATGATGAGATATTTTACGTTCACGCGGGTAACAACTATTTGTAGACGCCAAATTTAGATGTATTTCTTTTTTTTGGTCCAATTTAATTTGTAATTCCTCAGAATTAGAAAATTTTCAGTGAAAAAAAAAAATACACACACACAGAAACAAAAGAAAAATGATCGACTTTAAAATCGCTATTATATTATTAATTATAGCAAATCTAAGCACCATCTGCAGTGAATATCATAATAAAATTGCTGCTTTGGAATCGCAGAAATATGATCTTGAATATGATGTTCTGCGAAGGGATATGGAGGCAAGAAATACGTCCCAAAATTTAATATATAATTTTTTTCTTTTGGGACGGAATATACTTTTTTTTTAAAAATTGAATTCAAAAACAAATTAAAACAAATTAAAAAAAAAAGGAAACAAACGCTGTACAGCCACGCCATTTTGTTTTTTCTTTTTCAAACATTTTTTTTTTTTTTTGATAAACATTTTTTTCTTTCGTATTTTTTTTACATTTTTTTTTTATCAATATTTTATTAAAATGCGCCTTAATTAACTACTTTTGTTTTAGTAGCAAATTCTAAATCTAAAATAACTATAGTTAATTATTTTGGTAACAGCTATTTTTATATTTTCGTATTCAAACAATTTACATACATTTTTTTTTAATTAATTAATTCATTCAATCAAAACCAAAACCAAAAACAAAAAATAAAAGCAATTAATTAACCATCAAAAAAATGGAGTCACATTCGACAAAAAATAAAAATAAAAAGCAAAAATAATTAAAAAACAAATTATTTACCAAAAAATTCATCAATATAAATAAATATTAAAAAAACCAAATAAAAAAACAAAAAAAAATCTGTAAAAATGGTGCAGATATAAATATAATAGGAGAAGTTGTTTTTGTTGTCAAGAAATTTCGAACAAAAATGGACAAAAAAAACAACAAAAAAAATTATTGTATCGTTGCTTATTTTCTAGCTTAAATGCTTTTATTAACGATCGTTAAGGGGGGAGACGACAAAGACTTACAGTCCACCATTTTATTATATCCATAAAATTCATCACATAATTTTTATGACGTTTATTATCAAAATTATTTCATAATTATTAAAAATTATCTAATGACGTTTTGTTCACAAAACAAAAGAAGGTTAAAAACCACCAAACCAACAAAATCAAATGAAACAAAACCAACAAAAAAAAAAATCTCTCTCTCTCTCTTTCTTTCTCACTCCAAAAACAAAAACCAGAAATTTTATTATGTCCTAATTAAATTGTATATGTAATGTAGCTGAACTTCAAACAATTTGTATCGAGTATTACAAAAGGATTAACGATTTGGAAGGTGACAAATATGATTTAGAGCGAACGGAAAAAATGAAAAAGCTTGAGGTAAACCTCGCAAGCAAGATTATGGCTGCTTTCCTGTTTTTTTTTATCTTTTTTTTTTTTTACTTTTTACTTTTTTTACTTTTTTACTTTTTTACTTTTTTTTCTTAATTATTTTTTTTTTTTTTTTTTTACTTATTTACTTATTTTTATTTCTTTTTGTTTTAATTTTATTGTGTGTGTTTTTTTTTCTGTTAAGAAGAAGACAAAAAAAAAAGCACATTCAGACTTTTGTTTTTTTGGTTTTTTTTTTATCTCAAAAAAAAGAAAAACCAGAAAAAATTTGAAAAAAAAAAAAAATTAAAACAAATAAAAATAAATTTTTACTCGTTTTATCGCACAATTCCTTGTTTTATAGTTTTTACTTTTTTTCTGAAGTTCGTTATAACCGAGTTTCACTTGTATATGGACACTTTTTTTTTTTTTTTACCGTTTTTTTTTTTAACTTTTCTTTTATTATAAATATTAGAGAGATTTTCTTCTCACAGGATTTATTTATTTATTTAAGTAGAAAAAAAAAAAAACTACACAAAAAAAAAAATAAAAATACTGAAAAAGAAGAAGAAGAAGAAGATGAAGAAAATTCTTATGAAAGAAAATAATCAATAAAATGAAAACACACAAAACAAACAAAACAAAAGAAAAAAAAAATGTTATTGTACATTTTTTTACAGAAAGAAAATTAAAAAAAAAAAAAAACAAAACAAAACGAATTCGTTTCCTCACAACATAAATTTATTTTCTCTCTCTCTCTCTCTCTATCTATCTCTCTCTCTCTTTCTCTCTGTCTCTTAAGTTTTGAAAAATATTTAGTTAATTTATTTATTTTTGGTTCCTTTTGCGTTTTATATTCATTCATTGCGTTATGCGGAACAATAAAAGTTTTGTTCTAACGTTAGAACAAATTTGTACGAAAATTTTTTTATTATTTAATTTTTTATTGTTGAAATTTTTAAAAGAAAAAAAAAAAAACACAGAAAACATAAAAAAAAAAAACACAAAAAAAAAAACAAAAAAAACAACCAAAACCAAAAATATCGTTCTTTTTATTATCGCAGAAGACTTGCAGGAGATTGTTCAAGAATATTTCGACCGAATGTATATATGTGAGAGCCAGAAATGGGATTTGGAATATGAAGTCCGGAAAAGAGATTGGGAGGTACTGCAAATACACAATGCCACCCACTCATTGTACCTTTTTATTTTACTCTTTTTTTTTTTTTTTTTGTCACTTTCAAATTAATTTATTTGTTTTTTTTTTTTTTTTTATTTTATTTTATTTTATTTTATTTACTTTTTATTTAATAATTACACAACGCACAATTTACCACACAATTTTTTTTATTTTTTTTTTTGAAGCCCCTGGGAATTGTTCCCAATTTTTTTTTTTTTTTTGTGTTTTTTTAATGGAAAGAAATTTTCCAAATTCCTCGTTAAAAAAGAAACAAAAAACAACCAAAGAACGATGAAAGTGAAATTTCTCGTCCTTAAAACAATTTTTTGTTTTTTTTCTTTTTTATCCGTTTTTGTTGGTCAACCATTTTGTTTATTTTTGTTGGGTTTTTGATTTTTGTTCCGAGTTTCTGTCAAACATTTTTTTTGTCAAACTCTTTTCATTTTATGTTTAATTTTTTTTTTCTTTTTTTTTTGTGTCCGATAACCCCAGGGGTTATACACACACTCACAAAAACACTTTTTTTTTTGTTGTTGTTTATTATTTTCGATAATATACGTTACACACAGACAGACATAATACATTAGACAGACACACACACACACACGATACTCACACAAATTAAATTCATACATTTTTTTTTTTTTTTTTGTAAAAATGGATTTTGTTTTATTGTATTTTTTTTTTTTTTGTTGTAAATAATGAAACCATTTTTTCTTTCTAAAACAAAAAACTAAAAAAAAAAAAAAAAACAAACAAACAAAACAAATACAAAAAAATTCACCTCAAGCACCTTTTTTTTTTTACACTAAAAAATAAAAATGCCCCAAAATTCTTATTTTTTGTTGGTTTGTTCTAAAAATCTAAAATCTCTAAAATTTTCACACAAAAACGATTCTGGTATCTTTGATTTGAAACAACTGAATAGCGTTCTTTTAGATGCCCGTTCGTCTTTTTGATTCTTTACTGATTTTTGTTTTTTTTTTTTTTTTCTTTAATTTTAATTAATTTTCTTTTCTATTTTTATTTTTTAATTTGGTTGTTGTTGTTGTTGGAACGTTTCGCACTCGTTTACAGTTTTTTATTTAATCTAAATCTAAAAGACAAAAAAAAAAAAAGAGAGAGAAGAAAAAAGAAAGGACAGAAAATGAAGGAAAATTTTTCTTATCAATTTTCTTTATAAAAATTAATTATTATTATTGTTGTTGTTTCTTCCTACAACTTTCTTTTTTCTTTTCATCTTTTTTTTCTCTCTCTGTCTCCCATTAATTAATTTTCATTTTTCTACTTAAAAAAAAAATCAATTTGAAAGAAAAAAAATGACTCAACGTTTTTTTTTTTCAATTTCACGCATGCGCTGACTACTTTTCTATTCAAATAATTTTCTTTATTTTTTTAAAAACACAATAATGTGATTGTTTACTTTTACCATCCCAACCAACTCACCCCACAAACTACCCGCCCACCTCTTATATTTTTTTTTATAAAAATTGAATTTAAATTTTAATTAAATTAATTTCTCCATCACCCACGACCTGACCCCACTTCTCTCTCATATAAAAATACTTTTCTCAATAATTTTATTATTCCTAAATGTTAATTATCTTCTTTTTTTTTTTGTTAAATTGTTTTATTATTTAATTACCTCGCGTATTACCAGTATGGCACACCAAAAAAAAAAAAAGCTCATTTAAAAATTTTCTATTTTTTCTACTTTTGTTTTTATTATTTTTATTTTTTATATTTTTTCTTAAAAATTGTGTTATTTTTTTTTTAATTTTAATTTTAATTTTAATTTTTATTTTAACTTAATTTTTCTTCTTCTTAAAAATAAAATTAAAACTCAGGGTGAATATTTTTCTTTTAAAAATGTTTAAAAATTTAGAACAGACGCTTTTTGTATAGAAATTTAGTCCGTTTTTTTTTAATGTAAAAAAGGAAAAAAAAACAAAACAGATAAAAATTGTTTTTTAATTGACACAACAAAAAAAAAAATTACAAATTAAAAATTAAAAACGGTTAAAAAAATCGATTGTTTTTTTTTCTTCCATTTTGAATTTATTTACTTATTTTTTTTTCTCTTTCTTTCTCTTCTCTCTTTCTCTTTTTTTTTAATTAATTTATTAATTACTTTTTTTCACATTTTTTTTATAAATACGACATTTGACATTTGACACTAATTATTTTATTTTTTAACTTTAACTTTTAATTTAATTTTCATTTTAATTTTTAATTTTTAATTTTCTTTCTTTTTATTTATTTTAATTTATAAAAAAACAAAACACACATATACACACACACGTACATATAGAATACAGAAACAAACTTTTTTTTTATATTCCTTAAAAAAATATGTAATTTTAACATATACATAAATACACGGACACATGCACATCCTAAAGGGTTGGATCAAAAAGTTCTGAATTTGAACCTTTATTTTTTTTGTTGTAAAGAAAAAAAAGGAAACGGGGAAAAACATTCTAAAGAATTTTGATCACAACCCTTTTCACACACACACTCTCTCACTCTCTTTATCTCTTTCTCTCTTTCTCTCAATATCCACATTTATACACTGAAAGTGCCATACTGTGCAGTACCTTCGTTTAAATTTATTACAAAAATATTATTTATTTTTGGTTACTTCCGGATTTTATTAAATTTTTATTGTATTTTTTTTTTTGTTAAATTAAGAAAAAAGAGATCCCGACCTACGATTATTACCCATTTATTTTTCTTTTCTTATTTTTTTTGTTGATTTTGGATCAATGGAAATCCAAAATCATTTTCAAACACACACACAATAAATTATTCAATATGAAGAGAAATTTCAAAAGTCATTTGTTATCGGAACATTTTTTGTTTCAATTTCATTTAATTTAATTTTAAAATTTTATTGTTGTTGTTATATTTTTATTCATTTTATGTTATTGTTGTTCTTGTTCTTGTTGTTGTTATTGTTATATATATACACACATATATACAAACATACAGACATACATTCATGTACAAATGAACAGAAATTAAAAAAAAAAAAAACAACGATCACAATTGATAAAGTTTGAAATTCAAGTAACGGAAAAACAAGGAAATGAAACAAAAAAGAAAAACCCAAAAAAACTTCTTTCTTTTTTTTTCATTTTCATTTTTCTCATTTTGATTTAATTATTTTTTTTTTTTATTATTTTCTCTTAAATAAAAATCTACTTAAATTAAATTTTATTTGTTTACTCTTTTTATTTGTTGTTATTCTTTATTATTATTTTTTGTTATTTTATTCTTTATTCTTTTCTTATTTATTTTTACACGCACATGTTTTTTTTTACCTGTACTTTTTTTTGTTGTTGTTGTATTATGACACTTTTTTTTTCTGTTTTTTAAATATATTTTTTTTTATTGTTTATAATTTTCTTTATCACCAAAAAGAGCGAAAACAAAACAAAACAAAATGAACATTTCCAATGTTTTTTTTTTTGTTCTACTTTTCTCTTGGTTACGTTTATAAATTTTTAAACATAATTTATGAATTATTCTTGTATAATTTTATGTGAAGAGAGAGAAGCAAAAAAAAAAAAAAAAAAATTTAAATCAACGATAAAAATAAAAAAAATATCGTAAAGAAAATGTAAAACTGTGTAAGGCCAGTCTCTGTCTCTCCAAAATTGCATTATTTTTTTTATATATCAATGTTTTGTATTTTTTTTTTATGTTAAACTAAACTTTAAATTTTTTTCTGCAAAAAAGAAAAAATTGTTTAACACAACAAAACCGTTAATCTTAAGTAAGATGCATCCTACGTGTTCATTTTACATTCTTTACTGAATTTGACATTAAAGAATTTTTGTTATTCTTACTTAAGTCCAATTGTTGTGTTAAACCGTTTTTTTTTTTTATTTCTTTGTTTGTCACTCTATTTATTTGTTGTATATTTTCTATATTTTGTTTTTGTTTCTGTGTTATTTCTGTATGTTTTGTTTAAAAATCAAACCAAATTATTTATAAAAATTAATCAATCACGTTACTTAACCTAACTATAAATTAATTTTTTTTATATCTGCTTTTTATTACTAAAACCAAATATTTATTTAACCCAGTATTATTTTTTATTATTAAATTATTTATTTATGTTTTTTTTTGTTTTTAGTTAAAATTTTCATTTTTTAATTCTTTTTTGTCACTTTTTTATTTTTTTTGTTTTTTTATTTTTTTTTTTTTGTAAAATTCACAATTTTTTTTTTGTAGTAATTTTTTTCTTTACTTTTTTTTTATTTTTTTTCATTTAATTGTTTATTATTTAATTTTTCTTTTTTATTTTATTTTTTGTTTAACTTAATTCAATGTTCAAAACACAAAACTTTTAAACATTTCACTCATTGTAAATTTAAAAATTTCCACAGATCGCAGACCTTAATGCTCAAGTCAACGATCTCCGAGGCAAATTGTATGAACATAAAAAATATTTTTCATAAGATTAAAATTTCATTAATCATTCTCTCCATCTCTCTCTCTATAGCGTTAAGCCTACTTTGAAGAAGGTTTCCAAATACGAGAACAAGTTTGCTAAGCTCCAAAAGAAGGCTGCTGAATTTAACTTCCGTAATCAACTCAAGGTTGTCAAAAAGAAGGAATTCACCTTGGAAGAAGAAGAAAAAGAGGTAAATTCATAATTAAATTTAACAGAAAAAAAACACATAAAAATTAAACAAAGGGGAAATAAGAAAATTCCTTAATAATATTTTATTGATATGACCACTTAAATCTGCAGGCCAAAAAGCTGGAAAAAGCTGATTGGATCAAGAAATAGACAAAACAAACTATTTTTGTTTTTCAATTTATTTCTATTTTTTATTTGTTTTTTATTTTTTTAATATTTTTGACGTAAAGAATTTTTGTCTATATTTTTTCTTCACAAATTTAAGATGAATCCCATTTTATTTTTATGTTTTGTTTTATTTCCATCTTTATTATATAATTATTTTTGTGTTTTGTTCTGTCAACACATAATTGTTTAATGTACCTTAAAAGGTGAGACTGATGTGACTATGTCTTAGAACCAATGTAGGATCCTTTTAGAATCCTTATGTATTGTGTTTTATTAGTTAGATCCGTAGTTTCGACTTTCCACTAAAAAAATTCCTGATTTGTTTTTAGTTTCTTGTAAAATCAATTAAAAACGTTGACATAAATCAAAGCATTCCAATGGCAGCCATTTTTGTCTGAATCTTACCATAATTTTTAAATAAGAAATTATGGAAGACATTCCAATTATGGCAACCATTTCAATAGTGTTTGTTCCCTCTAAATATGTAGAAAAAAAAGTCATAAAATGATAAAAGTCTTTTTTCTTAAAAAATAATTAATAGAAAGTTTTAATTGTCATTATTAAACAATACTTAAATCTTTCTTTTTTTAAAAATTTGTAGAAGAAGCCCGACTGGTCCAAAGGCAAACCCGGTGACTCAAAGGTAAAGGAAACTGAAGCTGAAGTTGATGTTGACGCATGAAAACAATTTCCTTGATTCGTTATATTTTATCATATAATTTTTAAATATTAATTACAAAAAAAAAAAAAAGAAAACCAAAATGATAATTTAATTAAAAAAAAACAACAAACCAAAATCATAAAATCGTATTTCTTTATTCGCAAAACATCTTCGCAATTCCATCATAAAAAATAAAAGAAATATTATATATGTGAAGCGATATTCTTCCAACTGTCATCTGTCAAAATATTTAATTATATTTTTTTTATATACAATATAATTTTTTTGTTTGTTTTTAAATTTATGTTCAAAACTAATTACCATATTGTAAAACTGTTCAATTCATAAATTTAATTATATATATCGCATTATTAAAAATTATTTATAATTTATAAGAATGTAATTAATTAACTTTCTCCTTTTATCACAAAACTCACTCTACCAACAAAAAGATGAAAATCCAAACAACATTTAGAAAAGAAAAAAAAAATATGTTTACTTTTGATTGTGCTACCAACCCTGAGAAAAAAAAATATTTGAATGAAAAAAAAATAGAAAAAAGAATGTCCGCCATTATTCCTTTGTTCGTTTTTGTTGACGTTTATTATTTTATTATTATTTATTTTGTGTTTAGATTTTGTGTTTTAATTTCTCTTTATTTATTAGTTATTTTTATATAAAAAATGAATGTTCAATTATTTTTTGTATAGTTTAGCTAATTTTCTTACCTCTTTTATTTATATTTCATTAAAAATAATTTATTTGTTAGTGAAAAATATATTCAGCTACGATGTAAAATAAACGGAGTAAGTTAGATGATAAAACAAAAGCTATAAATTACACGTTTTTGTTTTTTTTTTTACGCTTTTACTTAAAACAAATTATATTAAAAATGGAGTCGACACAATAAAAACAATTTTGTTTTTGTTTTTGCTATCAAAATAGTGTACAGATTTCCACAACAAAAGCTTTTTGGTTTTTTTCAATTTAATTTCTTTTTTTTTTATAAAATAATTAAAATAAAAATGAAAACGGTTTTCGCTGAATAGGAGCTTCATTTAAATAAAAATACATTTTTTATATTCGCTATTTAAGTACGCTTATTATTTTTCTGTTTTTCTGTTCCTTTAAATTTTTAATAAAAAATCTATATTTCTTTATTTGTTTTATTTATACCTCACATACCACCGTTAAAAATATAAAGTTCAGATTCTTCTGAAACTAATTAATTATGCAATTTTCTTAAAGTTGTTATGTGGCGTAAAAATAAATATTATATCTAATTTTGTTACTTAAATTTTATCTGTCTTTTGTTATTGTTGTTTTTGTTTTAATTTTCGTTCTTTTATTTTCTTCATAATAAATATTTTTTAATTCTAATAAAACTTAAAAAAAATTTTTTGTACATTTAAATACAGGAGGAGCCAGCAGCAGAAGAAGTTAAAATCGGTAATAATTTTAATTCTATATTATTGAAGTTTAATTCAATTCTAAATATTTCTATACAATTTTTAATTTAGTTGTACCACCAGCAACATAAAAATGTCAACTGTTTGATGCAACAAGATACATTTTTGTACATAAGAAAAAAACATAACAAAAAAAGCTTCAATTTCTAATCAATTATTTTTTATTATTGTTATTATTTTTTTTTTTTGATTTAAAAATTTATAATTATAATTTGAATGATTTTAAAAATTGCATAAAATAAATATATATATTGAAATAAATAACACAAAAAAAATGAACATTCTAAAACAATTGTCTTTTTGATTCTATTTCTTACCCTGTTTAATATTCCGTCTAACACCCTCATCATCCTGACGTGTTTTTTTTTTAATAAATATTCTTGATTCTCACAAGTATGATGGAACAACAATGATTCATAAATATGGCTGCTAATTCTTTAAAAAAAGCGCATACATTTGAATTCAGATAAACATGCATACCAACGTTAAAGTTTCTCTCCGTTAAATTTAAATACAGTATTCAGCAACATTCAGCATTTTCTCTATACTGGTTGAAGCGACATTATCATCATTTAATTTTTCATTTTTATACAATTTTACTTTAAAATCATTTTCATAAATAAACTAAAATAAAGCGTGTGTGTTCATAATTCTGGGTTCATTGATTTTATTTAAAAATAAGATAATATCTTTGGTTAAGTCATAATTCTCATATTATTAAAGACATTTCAATATCTGTAAACAACAAAATATTTCGCATTCAATTCAAGTTTTATTGATTGACATCAATACAATTTTTTTCTCTTATATTAAAAATAAATATTAAAAATAAATAATAGAAAAGATTATTAAAAAATAATTGATAAAGACAATTAAAATCGTGTCAAAAATATCCAATCAATTTTGTGTGTTTGAGAAAATATGATTTGTTAGTTGCGGGTGTCTTAAAATGGACTTCAATTATATCAGATTAGAAAATCATAAAAAAATTCAAGTTCAAGGTTTTTTAAATGCGTAGTTTCAATATTAAAACTATTCATATAGATGACAGAATGGTGAAGGATGAGACGGGTAAATTAAATTGAGACAAAATAAAACAAAGGAAGGAATTAAAATTAAAAATCTCATTTTTATTAATTAATCAAAAATTTATAATATCAATTATGGTAACAATTTATTGGTAGTTGAGAATCTCTATAAAAAATTAACGTGATTTAAATACATCGTATTCCGCATCCATATCAATTCTACTGAAAATTTAAAATATTTTGAAATGAAAGAAATAAATCTTTTTAATAAGAGATTAAAAATACAAACCTATGACTTAAAAATGGTTTAAGTGCATTTTTAATATTGTCATAAACACTAGGATTAATCAATTCTTGTACTTTTAAAATGCTATTTGATGCATCTGGTGGTCTTGTTAATGTTTTTGATGGTCGTGATGGAAAATTATTTTGTTTTGAAAATTCTTCCAAAATACGTTCACGTATATAAATAAATGGACGTATTATTTTTATATCTCCTTCCCTGTAACAATGAATAAAGTTAATGTTAAATGAATCAATAAATGGAAAATATATTTTAAAAGATGGAACAAACCTATAACAATGCGCTTGTAGTGCACGTAAACGTCCCTTAAATAATAGAGAAACTAAAAATTCATCTGCTAATTTATCCAATGAGTTACCCATCGCAAGAACATTATATCCTTTACTTCTTGCTGTTGCACATAATTTTGATCGTATACTTTTTGTTCCTAAAAGACAAATCAAAAAAAAAAAAGGATAGAAAGAAATAAGAATCAATCATTTCTATTACCTTGTGATGTGACACACTCACATACACAAAACAATTAAGAAAATATCTTACCTTGTTGCTCTAATATAAATTCAACACCGAGATCTCTCATATAAAGCATAAGTACTCGGGGATCAACACCAAAATCACCAATTGAAATTGCGCCTAATTCAATATGAATTCTTCTGGCACGTGAAAATTGACTTAATGCATGAAGTAAACATAATGATGAACTACTTCCTGATAAGCATATTAATATTTTATCACCATCTTTAAGCATTTCATATTCATCTAGGGCCTAAAAATGGTTTTTAATTTTTTGGTTCTTATTTGTTTTTTAGTTTTGTTTTTCTGGATTTTTCAACAATTAAAATTAGTAAAAAGATAAAAAAATATAATAAAAAAAGTCAGACAAGGTTATTGAAACAAATGGAACATATTTTGGGCCTTAACATTTGACGGTTATAAAGAATTCTAATTTCACAGATGTTTTTCTTTTAATAGAATTTATTCTTTTGTTAAACAAATCGAAACATTTTGGTGATGCCAAAAAAAATATGTAATTGTTGCTTTGAACTTGGATATAGAAATTTTGTTTTAAAACAAATGAAATTTCATGACTGTTTGCCATAAGGATTTTTTTTTCAAAAATGCCACAAACTCTTTTAAATTTATTTGTGTTCTTTATACTTTTCTACATAAAAAGAGAGATAGGATGCAAGAGACAGAGAGAGAGAGACACAAACCAAAAATGTAAATTTTATAATTTTCTTAAACAAATGTTTATAAAAAAAAGAGTAAAAAGCGCCAATCAAAACCGTCAAAGTTTAAGCATTTTTTTTTTAGATTAAAAAAAAGATAAAAAATTATAATTGTAGGTACAAATATTTACATTTTACCATAATAGTCAAAATCAAGCCAGTGCATTTTTTATTTGTTTTCTATAAATACAGTTTTGTTTTTTTTTTTTGTTTATTTTTTTTTTTTTTTTTGTAGCTAAATGCTGTTTTTTATTATTATTCTTTTATATTATATTTAAATATTTATTGTGATTGTATTAAAATTAGATACAATCAAACATTTTCTATTATCTAAATTAATTAATTATATATATTCATGTTGTTGTTTTTTTATTTCTGTTTGTTTAAAAAGTATTAATTTGATTATTATAATAATTAATGTAAAAGTTATTAATCAAAAAAAAAAAGAATTAAAGTAAATTAAAGGTGGTAAATTTATACAAATAGTAGTGGCGGATAAAAGGTATTTTTTTGAGGAAGAAGGTTTTGATTAGCTGGAGTAATATGTGTTGTGTGTGCAGTTTTATAATCCAAAGTAGAAACGTGCTTTTATGAGATAAAAAACCTTCAAAACTTTGATTAATCATAAATTATATTATATTCCCATTAAATATAAGAATAAAAAAGCTCTTAAATCCTCCCCATATTTTTTTTGATAAAAAATAAAAACAAAACTCCCATCAAACTCTAAATCTGCCACCGTTTACAGAAAAAAAAAATATAATTATAAAAAAGTCTAATATTTAATAGGGGTTAATGATAAAAGTGATAAAGAAAAACAAAATAAATTTAAAGTGAAACTAGTTTTTTTTTTTTTTTTTTTTGCATTATAAATCTTTCACTATTTTTTAACTTTGTCATTATTTATCAATTGTACTTATTTTGACGGAAAACTAAATTGTTATAAAAAGAAGAAAAAAAAATTAGGTTAAACTTAATTCAAAAAAATTCCGCGTTAACCAATGGCGTGATCTTTTTCATTAAATTTTTTTTCAAATTAAACAAAATGGCCGTCCAATTTCAATTTTGTTTTTCGTCTTCTGTTTTTTTTTTCTTTTGTTTTCATTTCTTTTCTTTTAATTAATATAAATATTATTTAATTTACATTAAACTAAAGAACTTTTATACAAATATATCCGTTAAGTAAAGATAATAATTATTGTTATTATTAATAATAATTAAACACAAAAAAAAATGTAAAAAAAAAAACTGGAACTTTTTAAACGTATAAAGTTCCTTAATTAATAAAATTAAAATTAAATTATTATTTTCCAAAATCCAACAATTTTTTATTTATAATTTAAGATTGATTATTTTTCTTTTATCTTTGTTGTGTAAATTGTGTTGTTTTTGTGTTTTTTTTTAGTTATTAACCTCTGTAACTTGTTTCCAAATATCTTTCGGTAGGTTATGCCATCTAACTGTATCATTTTGTATATTAAAATCAATTGTAGGACTTCTTAATGGACTCATTCCTGTTGTTGTCGGTGATGATGTTGTTGTATGTAACTTCTGATCTAATGGACTATTGAAAACTGGTAACAATTGATTTGTTCCTAGTGTTTTATCATCACTATTTACCATTAGAGGATTATCCTTAAATAAATCATCATTGAATTTTTTCTGGTTAGGTATTGTTAGATTCCTAGAAAAATGAAATTGATATTTTTTGTTTTAATGAATTAATAAAACATTGATAATTTATTTTCATAATTAAAATTTAAATATCTACTGAGATTTGAAGTTAGATTTTGTCGAATCTTTTCTATCATCGCCGTCTTGGAAACATAAATTTATACCAGAATCTTGTGATGTTGTAACATCTGTATCAATTAATTTTGATATTGCTCCTGTGTATGGACACGTTGGTGTTGAATTTTCAGGGCATGTTGCTGTTTGTTTATACCAATTTGGTGATGAACTTGGACGAGGAAATGATTCAGAACGATTTTTATTAATTTCAATAATTGATGATTGTGTTTCTGGTGTTGTATCACTGAAACGATGTCTCGCTCTGCAAAGATAATTTTTGATTTATTTAAGTTTCACTGAATACTTAAATGTGCAATAATTTTACCCTTTTTTATAATCTGGGGAAGGTGAGATCATTCCATCAACAGCATTAACCATTTCACGTATTTCTAATTTAATATCACTGGTCATTTCTTTTGAATATTCTTTAAGATATTCAGCAACATCAGCTGCTGAAACTGAATCTTCCATACAACAATTATTCATTGAACTTAAATTCAAACCATTCATATCTAATGAATCTGTATTTTCGAGAACATCTTCAACTTGTGAAATAACTTCACGAATTTCTGATTTTATTTCTGTTGCCAATTCTTTTGTAATTTCTTTCACATATGCTTGAATATTTTCATTACTAAAAAAAATTTATTAAATTATATAAAAAACTGTATAAAAAAAATTAAATGCAAAATTTACCTATCTGGATTACTATCTGTTGTATCAGAACCATTCATATCTGTTTGACTGCTACACGAACAAGATCTTTCTTTTAACATTGGTCGCTGAACAACAATTCCATTTGTTTTGATTTCTTTACGGAATTGTTCCAAACTGGTTGGCTCCCAGCTGTGACACCTATTTTTTATTCAATATAATGAATTATTGTATTTCTCTGAATTAGAAATGAATTTTGAATTTTTTGTACCTATTTCGAGTTGTAATTACTTCACTAGAAATTAAATTTGATATTCTTATTGGTGTCACTTCTCCACCTAACGAAAATTGTACAACCGGATGTGATGTTGTTTGTGTAGGACTAGATTCTAACCATTTTGTTGGAGTATTTGTATCCAATGCTAATGATGATGTTCTAATCTTAAAACGTTTCACATCTAATGCAGATAAACTATTATGTCTATGTGTTAAAAGTCCAAGAGGTTCTTGTTCTACATGGATAAAAATAATTGAAATTATAAAGAAAGAAACAAAATATTGTAAAAATAATCACTTTTATTTGGATCAAATGGCACCGTTTGTTTAACATTTTGTGAATGTCCTAAAAGTAATTTATGTGCTTCACCAGGAAGCATAAACCATCTGAGTTCCTCTAATTTTTTATGACTTAAATGTACTGATAAATTATCATTCATAACAGTTTTTTGTGCCATTTTCCTTGAACGATTAAATATATTTCTTGCCGTTTGTAAACAATCTGTATAACTTTGTGGTAGTCCACCTAAACCAGATATTTTTCTATCATGAAATAACATTCGACCATCTGTATATCTGATTGCACCTAATGTTTTTCTTTCTTTAGCTAATGAATTTGATTGATGACGCCAATCACCAGTTGTCTCATCAACTTGATATTGTGGTAAAAGTTTCCATGCTTCTGTTGCAACCATTTTAAGTGCTTCCATTATAAAAGCAACTTCCGGTTCTGGCATAAAATATGGCAAAAATATACGTGTATAACCAGTACGTAAACTTTCTGATTTTATAGTATTATCAGATAATATTTTTTCATAATCAGCAATTAAATTCTTTGTAATACCAAGTTCATCACCTAAATAAAATCCAGCTGATGCTTGTATTCCGAATATATCATTTAAAACACATACAACAAATCTGTTTTGCGCAAAACCAAAAAAAAAAATGAAGCGTAAATAATAATTTTAGAAGGTGAACCAAAAACAAATCACCCACCTATGATGTAAATATGCACCACGCGGATGTCTTACAAGAAAACATAATGTTGGTAAACGATTTGAAATTGTACCAGTTGGCCCAAGTAATATAACTTCTGGTATTGTACGTATATGTGATAACATTTGTCTATAAAAATAAATAAAGTAATATAAGTACATTTATATACGCTAAATTTACATACTTGCAAATTTTTTCTTGTCTTAATGTAATTGCATTCATTCCTAATGATTCTTTAAGTTGTACAACAAGACCAGCACGTACAGCACCAATTACATTTACAGAATTTAATGGACAGGATAGTGTTGGTGTTTGTTTTAATAAACGTTTTTTAACAACTAAAATTCCTATTTTTTTTATAAAAATTAAAAAAAAAAATAAAGAAGAAAAATTAATTTAAAAAATTATGAAAAATAAAATTTTTGTTTGTTCATTTATAAAATTTTCACCAAATAAATATAAAATCCTATAAATTTGTAATGTACCTGATGATTGAACTCCACCAATAAAACGACTTGCATTTATATAAATAGCATCTTTAACAGAACCAGATAATGAAGGGTTCATGTTGACTGTAACATATGGTGCTGATGAACTATAATCCCATATTGCTAATGCACCAAATTGATGTAATAAAATTGTTGTTGCAACATCATCAGTTAATATACCAGATAATCTTGATGCACCAGAAAAAAAACCAATTAATTTACGTCCACTATCAACATAATATAATAATTTTTTTTCTAAATCAACCAAATCCAAAAATCCATCTCTTGTTTTTATTATTTTTTCTATCTGAAAATATAGAAAATAATAGAAAGATAAATAAAAGAAAAATGAGTAAGTAAGATTGTTGTTGTTGTGCAAAAAAAAATTATAAACCTTCTTAACCCATTAAAACCTTCCCACTTGTACATTGCCTTAAGTCCAGAATTTAAAACTAAACTAACTTAACCCATTAAAACCCAACCCACCTGAATATTATTTTAAGCCAAAATTTATATTTTATTTATGCGTTAAGCAACATGCTTATCCTATTCATATAAAATTTCTCTATTATAAAATAGCATCATCATCATCATCTTAAGTATATGTAATCTACCTAAGTGAATTTAATATTTTATTGAAGAACTTTGGCATTTTTTAAAAAAAATGTTTAAGTGGAACTTCATTTATAAAAGAAACTCTTATTCTTAACTCATATAAGCTTTAAGAGTTAATGTGATAAGATTGTAAGTGACTAAAGGTTAAAACTTTTAACATAATAAAAATTTCAAAAAAGAAAATAATTGCAATTAAATTACGCAGTAAAAGTAATGAATCAGAAAAATGTGACCACCCTACACGATGTTCCAACTTATTCGTGATTTAATTTTTTTTTTATTGTTCCATTTTGTTTTTAATTTTCTTTCAAAACATGATATTATAAATATAGAAAATTACCATCATTAGGATAAATCAATTAAAATTTTTTTTTTTATTTAATTAATAAAAATAAAATGTAAAATAATAAATTAAATTATTTCATTTATAGAATTTTCAATTTTAACAAAATTATTTTCGAATGAAATTCAATTAATTACATCACATCCTGTTCCTAATGTGATATTTTTAAAATTCAAAAAGAAAACAAAAAAAAAAAAACGAAACAATTTTAAACCAATAAATATTTATAATAAATAAAAATATTCACTCAGATATAATTATTAAATCTTACAAGAAAAGTGATCGTACTTATAATAAAGTGGCCTTGAATTTATTTTATATTTATTTATTTATTTTTTTTGTTGTATCAAGTTGTTACACTTTATACAAAAAATACAAAATAAAAACAAAACAAAAGAAAACAAAAAATAAGAAAGAAGGAACATAGACAAAGTCTTAGAGTAGAGTAAAAGAGATAGAAAGAATTTTTGTTTTTTTGTTATTGAACAATTTTAACAATAAAATAAAAAATAAAAGAATTTTTAATTTTTTAGTTTTTATTTTCATTTAATCGTTTTAATCGTTTTTAATAAATTTTTTCTTTAAAAATTAAAGTGAAAAGGAAATTTTGTTGTTTCTTACAAAAAAAAAAAAAAAAACAATTCCTTTTGTTCTTTTTTTGTTTTTTAATGAAGAAACCAAAAATAAAAAACTGAAAAATTAAAAGACGCATCATTAATTTCAAGGAAATTTAATTCAATGTAGAAAAGGACCTCGAAAATGACCAAGAGTTAAAATAAAAAAAAAATTAAAATTGCATCATAAAACTGCATTGAAAATGATTTCATTTTTATTTCAATTTTTTTTTAATATTCTCAAATAGGAAAGAATAAGAAGAAACAATACGCGGAACAAGTAACAACAAATAAATAATAATAACAATAATAATAATAAATGTAAGTTTAAAATTTAGAATTTACAAAAAATAAAGATAGATTATTCTGTTGTGTGTATATTTTTTTCTTAAAATTGTTGTATGAACAGTTCGTTTATATTTAAAAACTTTAGAAGTTGAAATATGTAACAATAAAAAATAACATATTAATAAAACACGTCCACTAAATTTTAAATTAATATTGTAGATAAACAAATAATAAAATTTCCTACACAAAATATATATTTTCAACTTTCCAACCAAAAAATAAAAAAAAAATAATAATAATAAAAAAAAAACGATACGAAAAAAAAAAACAAGAAGTTTTTTAGTCAACAAAACAAAATTCCTTTAATATAAAGAATTACTTTTCTCTCTCTCTCTCTCTCTGTCTCTTTCTATTTTTTTTTTATTTATAAAACAAATTTGTCAGTTTTTTCTTATTGTTTTTGTTGTTATTGTTGTTGTATTTACGATTTTTTTTTTTTCGGTTAATTTAAATTAAAATGTAAATATTTATAATTTCTTTCATCAGAATAATTACAAGCATCAACCACATCGTTTATAATAAAATGTAACAAAAAGAAACTTCTTAAACAAAAAAATTCAATTTAGTAGAAAAATAGACAAAACTTAAAGATGAAGGAATTATGTCGAAAGAAATGAAATGAAACGAATGAACGAATAGAAGGTAAAAGGAGCTGACGCATTTCTCTAAATTGTACAATTTATATTTTTGTGAAATTCGTTAAATTCAATGTCAAGACTATAATAATAATAATTCATGAAATTAAACGAATAATATAATTATAAGAAATCGGAAAAAAAACAAATAAAATATTATTGTTGTTGTTGTTGTTGTTGTTATTGTTGAAAGTTTAGGATCTATGATCTCTAGAATTAGAATTGTTAGAAGAAGAAAATTGGCACGACGACGCCAAAATAATAAGAATTTAATTATAAATGAACAAAAAAAAAATAACAAAACGAATGAATAAAATAAAGAAAATTTTTGATGCTGTGTTTACATAAAAGAGTTTCAAATATTTCAAATTATTAATAATGAACATAAGTGTACCTATATTATTTCCGCATGTGTAGATGTTCAACAATATTTTTTAATGTTAACCGATATTAATTTTTTTTCTGTTTACACACAAACACATACACACACAGAGTATATACACAAGCATTCAACCGCGAATTTATGTCTTAATGAGTTGGGAGTAGGGAAGAATTGGAAGATACAAATTATGACGCGATTTATTAAGAAAAAAAAAAAGCATATAAAAATTTCGCTTTAACACTTTCGCGCCGTTCCATATATGCGCACACACACACACACACATGTAAATATCCACCCAAACAAAACATTTAAGAAGGCATTAAGATTGATCAATTATTGCTTCTTTTTTTTTTTATTATTTATTTATTTGTTTGCTTGAGGTTGGGTCATTTTTTTTATAGAATCGAATAAACACAACAACAAAAAAAGAAGATAAATTTGCGTGTGCGCCTCCACTTGTATCTGTGTAGTTTAGTTTATATTGTGTCCGTCTGTCTGTATTAAACACAACAACAAAAAAACGCGCGCACATGTTTCTTTAAAAGAAAAAAAAATTGCTATTTTTAAACTGGTTTTTAATTGTGTTAATATTTTTTGGGTTCTATTCATTTTTTTTTTTTGTATTCTTCATTTTTTGTTTTGTTTTGCTTTTTTATTTATTTTATTTTATTTTATTTTTTTGGTTTGATTTTTATTATGGGATAATAATTATTTTAAAGTATTAAAATTCTCATCTCTTTTTTTTTTCCTTTTAAAGAAAGCAAATAAATAAACACACAAGAAAACAAAAAAAGCCATAAAAATTTAATCTTATATGGTTGTAGAAATTTGGCAAAATTTAAAGATAAAAAAAAAGAGCAACAATTAAAGAAACAGAGAAGAAAAAAAAAATCAATGTTATGGATTTTAATTTTAATTTGTTTTTAAATGAAGTTTTCTTTATTCTTAAATATTTATGGTAATAAAAGAAATGTGTGTGTGTTTTTTTTTTGGTTAAATTTATATATACAACTGACATTAATATTTTACAAATTCGCGTATTTTTTTTAATTTCTAAGAAAAGATGAAAAGTTTTTTTTTTGTTGTTCGTTGTTTCTTCTTTTAGTTAGATAGAATGACGCCGACACAACAACAAAACGTATGTTCATCAAACTATATATATATACATATATATAAATTCATTGTGCATATTATAAATATAAATATAAAATAAAAGAACCTTGAGGACACACAACCAGACAATGTCTACATTTAATTTTCTTTTTGTTTCTTCTTTATTATACTGAGTGCTTCGAGTATATTTTGGCTGTTTTTTAAACAATGAATTAAAACCCAATATTTCTGTTCTTTAAACACATAATAAAAAAAATTATGTTATTCCAACGTCACAGACCGGTCTTTGTTTAGAGTAGATTTTTTTTTTCAAGAAAACTTTTTGTGTTTTTTATTGCCTCTTATTTTATTTTTTTGTTCCTTCATTTGGATTGTTGTTATTGGTTCCAATAACATCAATAATTTTGATTTATTAGATACAAAATAGAATATAACTCAAGCCAAAAATTCTATGCACACAAATTTTATTTTTATAAAATTTGAATTGAAGAATAATTTTTAAGTAAGAGACAACATGTGGAGACACTACACACTTTCCTAGAGTGGGCAAATATGACCGCATACTTTATTTTTATTCCATATTTTTACTTCATCTCATCATTATTAAGGAAATTCAATTGTTCTTCTATAAGACGCGACACTTTCAAAGAAAACACAAAATGATCAAAGATACACAGAATAGGCAAAGCGTAAAATTATAAAACAATTAAAACCATATGGCTTTAAAAATAAAGAATTTTAATTAATATTTGAGTTTCATGAACTTGAAGTTTAGAATAAGCACGTTTTTCTATGAGATCAATATATTCTATGTGAGATGATTTGTGCAAAAATAACTTTTTCTTAACAACACAGCATCAGCATCATATAGAGTGATGTGAGAATGTGATGTATGAATAGAGCGTAACAAATTGTTCCTAGAATATTCGCGGTAAAATAAAAAATAAAGTTAAAATTAAGAAAGGAACAACAACAACAACAACAAAAGAATATAGAGAATATAATACGATCACAAAATAAAGAATAAAGTGTCAATCTTTATAAAAAGATAAATAAATATTAAGCGAAATCTTATTTTTAATCATTTTTGTCGTCGCCTTTTTATAACATTAATAAAATAATCACCTTTATTTGTCGTGTGCTAAATCGTGATAAAATCGTGTTTTTTTCTATCTAAAATAAATAAAATTTAAATTACTTTATACACTATGGGTCTATGTCGTCAATAACTCGTCGATAACGTGTATTTTTATTTTCATTTATATATTTTACTTAATTTAATTTAAATTAATTTATTTTCATTCCGGGAGTCTTTTATAACTGTCAAATTCACTGTCAAATGACGTCAGAAGAATGATGATCTGTTTACAATAACAACAATAACAACAACAACAACAACAAAAACCACAAAATCATTACGTGTGTGGGTGACAAAAAAATACTGTAAAAAATTTAATACAAAAAATCAATAAAAAAAAAAAACAAAAATTAACGTTGAAAGAAAAAAATACAAAAACAAAAATTGCGTTTTGTTATCAAATCGCGCGACACGTTAAAAAAAACCAAATTTAAAGGTCGCACTTTTTTGTTGATATTCTGTTTTTTTTTTTTGTTTTTGTGTCTCACTCTTCTTCTTTCTTTTTTTTTTTACGTACGTACATTTTATTTATTTATAAAATATTATTTATTTACATTTAATTAAATTTTCTTTTAACGTGAAAGTTGTAACATTGTAATTGTAATTACATTAGTTATACTTATCTGGTTTTTTTTTTTCAGACAATTTTTTTTTATTGCTAATTTGTGTCTGTCTATCTGTGTCTGTCTGGTTGTCTGTTTGTATTTTGTTTCAAAAAAATATAGAAAATATTTTATAAAAATAAAAATTACGTAATTTTCGTCTTATTGAATATTTTAAAATATGTGTATGTATGTATGTATGTATATATTTGTGTGTGTGTGTGTATGATTAAAGGCTATGTCATATACTAGTTATGTCAACGTTATCTTTATCTATAAATATTTATTTTTTGTTTTTATTTCTTTTTTTTTTTGTTTTGCTTTGAAAGCACAGAAAAAATAACGAAGAAGAAAAATAGACAACAACAACTACAATAACAACAACATAAACAACAATAATAATAAATATTATATGAAATAACAAAAAGTAAGATAAGAAAGTTTAGAATACCAAAATAATATTAATAATAACAAAAAAAATATTTTTCAAGTGTTTTTGTTCTAAACAAAAATCTAAAAACTAAATATTAAGTACTTTAGGTTTATGGGCAGACACCAAAATAAAATAAAAATAAAATCGAATTTGATTAAATATTTCAAATATTTAGTCTGTTGACCTCTAAAAAGAAAAAGAATACAATACTGTATATGAATTTGCATAATAAATATTATATTAGAAGTACCATAATAAAAAAAAAATATATTGTCTCTCCTTGAAACCGAAAAATAACAAAAAAAAAATATAATCGATGCCCTTTGCTTATTTATTTATTTCTTTTTTTTTTTTTCAGATCTTAAAATGTCTACACTACACTCATAAAAAAAAAGAAGAACAAGAAAAAGAAAAAAAAAATATAGAATTTTAACCTTCACAAATGTAGGTTAAATTTTTATTTTTAAAAAAATTATATTTTTAAGAGCATAAAAGAATAAAACAAAAACCAGGTAGGACCTAATCAATAAATTTTTTCTTGTAAAAATTTATGGATACACCCAATGACAGATATTAGCTGTTAACCGTTATTTATAGCACAATCAGAAACATGTATATATAGGTACTATTTTGAAGGTCACACATAACTGATAATTATATTTCATGCTATAAAATAAAACAAAAAGATAAACGCATACCTGTACACCAGCGTTTATCCATGGTGTTAAGTTATGTAATGGCTCACATGTGCTCACAAATAATATAATTTTACAAAAATTTTCTTGATCATCGTTATTATAAAATGATTTAAGTAAATAACAAAATTGTTCGCCTGAACTTGAAAATGAACCATCACAAAATAAAAGTTCATCGTCTGTTGTTGAAGCATTCACAGCTGATTTTATTAATTCTTTTGCTTCATTGCTAAGAAAATAAAAATAAAAATAAATAAATGAAATATAAACAAAATAGATAAAAGTTAATTATAATTGGAAATAGTTGCCATAAAATTAAAAAAAAAATAATTAAAGACAAGAGAATATTAATTAAGAAAAATTGAAAGAAGAAGAAAAAATATTGTTTGCCATAAAAAGGTTAAAATTAATTATTATGGCCATAAAAAAAAATTTGCCATAAAATTATTAAAAAATATACTTACAAATATAAATTTGATTGAAGTCCAGTTACTGAGGATGTACAATTTATGTTACCAAATGCAGGCAATACTTCCTTTATTATATAATCTTCTAGAAATTGCAGTGACCTTCCTGAAAATCCGTAATCTGCATAAACAACTATAATAAAAAAAAAAAAGATAAAAATTAAATATAAAAATATATGAAACAAAGAAAAATTATTGTTGATGATTAATTTATTAATATTTTATTTTTATATTTATGAGATTCTGTTTCTGTTCCTGCTTTTTTTGCTTTTTGCTTTTTGTTGTTGTTTTTTTTGTTAGAAGCTGTATAATATTTTATAAACAATAATTATTATTTAATATTTAGCGATTAAGTGTGAAGCAATAAAAAACAATTACAAATACAAAACGATTAAAATATAAATGAAACTATTTATTTCTTATCCAGTGCCGGTTACTAATTTAGTTTATTCTTTTTCTAACAAAGGAAGATTCACTTCAATTGAATTTTGTGTATATTAATTCACTTTAGAACATTTTCGAATAAAGATTTGACACTGAACATTCCCACATGATTTATAAAAAAAAAGAAGAATAATAATGACTGGTTTTATGTATAAAAGATTCACTGTGTACTGATTGAAATTAAATATTATAATAAAGTATTATGATTAGAGAATAATAAACAAATTAAATAAGTGGATAATTTATCATAATAGAATTTTCCATTCGTTATAAATTTTCTTTTGTTGTTGTTTATATCATTTTTTTGTTTCGTTGATTAATTTACAAATAATACAAAAGAATATAATTGTAAAGTGCATTAAAACGCGGTTAAAATAAAAATAAAAGTATGACTAGCAAACTTTATTCATTTAATTTGGATTTAATTAAAAATTGTGAAATGCGACATTTTTATTGTTTAACAAATGCAATTGGAAACAATTTGGAAATATTTTTTTGAAGAATCTTTAAAAACTATATTTAAGACGGTCGAATATTTATTATGATTCTTTCAATCTTTATTTAGTTTATTTGTCATTTGAACAATTTGTTGATATTATTCTTCTTTTAATTATACATTTTTTTTTTGCTTGTTGCTATTCCTTTACTTGAAAAACAAAAAAACAAAAATTTCTCATTTTCTTAAATAACAAGAGACACAAAAAAAAAAAATCGTAATTTATCAAAAGTTTAAATTAGTGAAAGAAAAAAAAAAAAAACAAAAGTCGAGGCAGATGTAAAGAAAAATATATTTTCTTCTTTCTTTTTTTTTTTTTTTTTTTGACTAAAACACTAAAGTCACACAGACAAAATGACTTTGTTTTTAAAGCGAAAAATCAACAGCAAAAAAAAGTATTAAAACTTTTATAACAAAAAAAAAAAAAATTCAAAAAAACAAAGCAACAATAACAAAAGAATAAAAAAAAAAAACGCAAAGAAATTAATCATAAATTAAAATGCTTCTATTTTTTTTTATTATTTGTTTTTGTTTTGTTTTATTTTATTTTTGTTTTATTTTATTAATTTTTTTTTGTCAATTTTATTCAATAAATATTTTCCTCATTAAAAATTATTTTTTATTGCTGTCATTTGTTGTGTACGCTCTGTATTTTATGTGTGTGTGTGTGTGTGTGTGTGTGTGTGTCTATGCCTGTGTGTTAATATTTTGTTATTTGTAAGATAGAAAATTTATTATAATTAAAACGTAAAAAATATAAAAAAAAAAAATGGTTGACTCATCAAATTTATCGCACACAAAATTGATATAAAATTCATCCAGTGAATAATAATAAAAATATAGAAAATTTTCCTCAAATAAAATTATTAATTTTTTTTTTTGTATAATTTTGTAATATTTTAGTTTTTGTTTTTGTAAAAATTATTAAATAAAAGTTTAAAAATAAAACACTTCATCATAAAAATAAAATTAACGTGAATACAAAATCTCGTGTTTTACTTTATTTATTTAATGTTTTTTTTTGTCTTTTTTTTCTTTCTTTCTCTCTCTCTCTCTCTCATTCTTTCTCTCTCTTGTCACTAATTTTTTTACAAGAACTACTGATAATTTTTGTCATCACTTTTCTTGTTTTTGTATAAATGTGTGTGTGTGTGTGTATATATTTGTGCGGGAATCAAATCAATGTCAACCGTAAACAATTCTCAAGGGCATTCCCACGAATTAATATAAAATATTCTAGAAGATGTAAATGATGACAAAAAAAAAACTTCTTAAGACAAAAAAAAAAGTTAAACAAATTGCAACTAAATATTGTTTAAGAACAAAATATGAAATGAGATGGGTGAGAGAGAGAAGGAGGCGGAGAAAGGTTAATGGCCAAAAGAATTTAATGTCAAAAGATCATGAATTTGCCGCAGAGTAGAAACAAAAAAGTGTTATGATTCTTTTATTTTTATGAGGATCATTAATTCACTTCAGCTAAAAAAAAAAATTCGGTTTTACTTTTTGTTTTTTTTTTTTTTCTTTTTGTTTTTTGTTTTTTTTTGTTAATGGAAAAGTCAATAACAAAGTAAATATTTATACGTAAAGTGGTAGAAATAAAATACAAAAATAAAAAATGTAGCAAACGAAGGCAGGAAAATTCCAATGAAAAGAGAATGGAAAACTCAAGTCTACGGACGTTATAGATTTTGGTTTTATTATAAAAACTGACGACCCCACTCAAATGTAATTCATACGCGCTCCCTTTTCTAGATGTATAATTATTTAATACATAACATGATTGAATATGATCTCACTCTTGATATTGAAACGTTTTTACAGCAATATATTTTTTCTTTTTACTGATTAAAATGAAACAATCTGCTATTTTCCCAAGGATTTATAAAAAATTGTAATGCCGTTCGTTTTTTTTCATTTTTTTTTTTTTCTTCTTTTTTTCATCTCAATTTTTCTTTCTTTAAAAGTAAATTTTCTTTATATTTACTTGAGCAAACAATCACTAATTATATTGCGTATGTGTATTGTATAAGGTGTCTGTGTTTGTGAGTGTGTGTGTGTGTATGCCTGTGTAATAGTTTTAATATCGGAATCAATCTGATTCGAGGTCATTTCATAAATATTATACATTTTTTGTATTTATATAAATTTACAATTACAATTACAATTACACAAACATACAACAAACACACACATCCAAACAAAGAAACAAATAAACAAACAAACAAACACACATGAGATAAGACACACATTTTTTTTTTGTATGTTAAATTTAAAAATAAAAATGAATAAAATTTTCTGATAAAGTTTTTTTCTTTTTTTTTTATCTTCAATTGCATTGTAATGGTGTTTTTTTTTTTGTTCCCTATTTTATAATTAAATTATGCGATTAAAAATAAAAACGTTTTCATTCCAATTAAATAATTAATGGAAAGAAAGAAAAATTTTTACATTAATTAAACATTTTTTTTTTTGTTTGTTTTGTTTATTTTTATTCAATTTCTCCATAATAAAATATGATAAAATAAATGAAATGAAGGAAGTTGAATGTTGAATGTGAAGGCCATTTAATAAATTAACCCACTGCACTAGTTGACCTCATCCCTACCTCTCACTCTCTCTCTCTCTCTCCCTTTATTACTATCATTTTTCTTTATAGTAAGTCACTTTTATTACTTCACCTCTTTCACTTTAATATTTCTTGTTTGTTAGTCAACTTTATTACTAATTTACAATAATTTTCTTAAAGCCAAAATTTTTATGACATGAAAAATAAAATACGATATAATTGATTTAACTTGAGTAACAACACAAATAATAAATGTATGCACTTTAATTATTGTGTGAAAGAGAAAATTTCAATAAAATTTATTATTCAATGTTAAATTTATATGTAAATGAGATGAATTTAGAAAAATCTTGATTCAATTTGCGGTTACAGTTAAAAATCTTATGACGTTTTCTATTTTCATTAAACTAAGAAAATTTATTTACCGATAAATTATTTCGTCTTATTATCGGAAAATCTAAATTTTGTCTTTACACTAAATCTGTGTTGTTAAGTTTCCAATAATTGCTGTGAACTCGAATTCTAAAGTTAACATTAGATACAAACTTCCACAAATATAAAATGATTTAATTGTTTCAGAATGGAAAACATCATAACTTATTTTTATGTAAATTCTAAGACAATTTATTTATAAATTGCACACCAAATGACTATTTTTAATTTCTGTCCTCTAATTTGACTGATGCAATTTTATTATAATATTTTTCTATTTCATCGTTAATTGACATTTTGGGTTAAAAGAAAAAAAAAAATAAACAATTAAGTTCAGTACGCACGCAATAACATAAATTTATTTGTAAATTAGATAATTACAATTGTAATTAAAATAAAAAAGAATTTTTTTTGGTGTTATCTTAGTGAAGAAAAGAAAAATAAACAAGAAATAAATAAATTCTATATTTAAAACCAGATTTTAAATATTTAACAATTTTATTCATCAATCAACAAAAAGTAAAAAAAAAAAACGTAAAGAATGAATTCATAAAATTTATCACCTTTATTTTTTTTTTTTTTTGGTTTATTAATTTATTATTTAATTTATAAAGAATAAATATTAAGTGTACAAAAAAAATTATTATGAATGTTTTATCTTATTTCCTTTATCACTGAAATACAATAATTTGAATTGACTGTAATTTTATTTAACTAAATAAGAAAAGAAAGGAGTTAATAAAAGAAAGAAAGAAAGAGAAAGACAAAGAGAGACTGGAATTAAAATAAATGTATTAATAAAAAGTTTATTATTTTGTCACAACAAATAATCAGATTAAATATTTGTTTTGCTGATTTTTTTTTATAAAAATTTAATAAATAAAGGGAAAATTATAGCAGAGCTTTTTATTTTATATTTTTTCTGTATACTTATTTTATTGAACCACAACTACAAAAAAAAAAACATACTTACATACACACACAAACAATTCGTTAAAGAATCCATAGAAAAAGTTCAAAATCAAAACATAAATAATTAAAATCAATAAAAAATATTCTTTTGACTTTTTTTTTTTTGAAAATGTTTCAATACAAAAAGTATATTTTACCTCTAAAATTAACTGAAAGTATTTTCAATTCTCGTGTTCAGACATTTTAAGTAGTTCAGTAGAAACTGAATAGAAAAAATGTAAATGTGCGAATAATTTGGAAGTATGAGACACACAAGTTGAATGTACAAAATGAATGAAATGCGTGCATAAACAATTATTTCTATTTTCGAACATAAAACTAAAATTTTGTTGTTATAATTTTATAAATTATATGTACAATCACCGACTTTTGATTGAGGTACGTATAATTAAATGAAACAAGATTGTATACATATATAAGAAAAAGCAAAAAAAAAAAAATTAATTACGCTTTGATTAACGCCGCCATACTGTCTGTTCATTCTTTTGTGACGTTATAATTGGTTCTTACGTAATAAAAAGTGAATCTTCTATGTAAATTATGCAGAGACGTATTATGATTCTATATAAAGTTTAGATCGGCGGAAATTAAAGAAAGATGTTAGACGTTTGAAGACTTTAATATGGCAATAGGACAATAGGGTTTGTTTAAAAACAAAAGAACAAAAGATAACAAAAGAATTCTACTCCTCTGGTAAATTGAATAAATTTTGATCTCTTTTTGTTGCTTCAAACGTTCAAATTTGTAGAAATGTAATCAATCAGCATTAAATGAATATAAAAAAACATTTAAAAAATCAACAGAGAAATTATATTTATATACGTTTTTTTTTTTTGTTACAAATAAATCGATACGCAATTAATTCCAATCAACAAAAAAAACAAAAAAAATGAAATAAAAACAAATAATAATATTTATTTATTTATATAAAAAAAAAAGAGAAACAACAACAAATTCTCCTTACTTGTACACATTTTTTTTTTTTTCTTTACTTTTATAAAATATTTACATACAGATGACATTCCATACATTCTAAATTTTTCTACAAGTGTTAAAATAAATACACTTTAAAAGTTATATCAACGTATAAAAGACAAAATATTAATAAATAAAAAGTGATTAAAAATTCCAAACACAAAATATAATATTAAATAAATAAATAATATTATTTGTTATTTACAAATCCATTTTTTTTTCTATAAATTAATTGACATTCAATAAATCAATCATTTTTTTTTTTTTGTATTTTTCTATAACACAAATCAATCAATTAAATCAGTGAAAATTTTCTAATTGATTTTCCCAATAGTTTGTCTTTATTTGTTTTTTTTTTTTTAAAGAAACAAAAAAAAAAAACCAACAATAAATAATGATTTTGCTGTATTTACATTAATCTGTAGATGACATAAAATCCGTTGGGAAAAGTAATAAACTAAATCTAAATAATGTAAAACAGTTTCAAATAAACAAAAGATTAAAATTTTCTATATGATTTTTAAATTAAATAATTAAATAATTAAAATGCATTATTTAATTATGCATGTTTTTTTTTTTTATATGCGTATAATTTATATGTTAAAATAATTAATTAAAATAAAACAAATAATTTCATTTGTTATTGCTTTTTGTTTTTGGTTGTCAAAAATCGTACAGTTTCCTTTGTTTCAAAAAAAAAAAAAAACGTGGCGTCTACATATGGATATAAAATAAAAATAACGAATAAGTAAATGTTGTAAATTCAAAGGTTCCAATTAAAATAAATGTTAACGAACAAAAAAAAAACAATAACAAAAACGTAAAAATTAATAATAAAATAATAACAATAATATTATTAAATATTATCGACAAAACATATGGTTATTTAGTGCTGACCTGCTGACTTTGTTGTAATTGTAATGTGATAAAGGGGGAGAACGAATAAACAAAAAAAAAATTTATCTATCATTGTGTGCGTGCAAATTTGTAGGTGAACGTATGTGTGTGTATGTGAATGTTTGTGTAGTAGAAAAATAAAAGATGGTCACATTTGTAGTTTCTTTTTTTTTTTTTTTTAGTTGTAGTTGTTGTTTAATTTGCACAAAAAAAAAAACGCACCATTTTGAAACACGTGATCTGACATTTGTTTCTGTTTTATTTTTTATTTAATGAAAATTTAGTGTTGGTTTTTGAACGAAAATAAAAAAAAAAAAAAGCTAACTTTATGCAAAAAAAAAACAAAAAGCTACACACAACAAAAAAAAAAAAAAAAAAAAGGAACACATTCGAGAATATTTAAATAAAAAATGAAAAAGAACAAAATGGAACAAAAATAAAAAAAAAAAGAGAATATTTTTAAACAGCAACAAAAAAAATAATGTAGAAGGTGTTGTTGTTCTTAATATTTTGTTTTTCTTTCGTTTTCTTTAGTTTTTTTTTTTTTTTCTGTTTTCTTGATAAAAAAAAAAGAAGAGAAGAAAACAACATCTGCCAATTATATAAGATAACAACAAAAAACAAATCATAAAAAGTGGATGAAGTAGAAAGAAAGAAAGAAAGAAAAAAAACAAGAGAAAAAATAAATAAAGTCAATATTTACAATTGAGAGAGAGGAGAGTGATAGGAATAAATAAATACAAAAAAAAAAAAAAAACTGTAAAGCCAACCGCAGCCAGATCTCTGAGTGTAGACAATGTGGCGTCGAAATACCGGCTTAAATTAAAATAAGATGAAGTGAAGGGGGGTTGGTGAGGAATAAATAAAATGTGATTTTTGGGTGTACGAAAATAATTTTGCAATAATTCTAAAATATTTGAATTTTCATTTATTGTTTCGTGGAAAAACCTTTTGGCCGGCCCTGCAATATTTATTTTATTATTTTTTTTCTTCTATTGTCAATCTTATGTATATCAAGTCTTTTTTAGGTCAAGGTTTCGTAGAAAGTGAGAGTTCTTAAATGCTTTTATATATTTTATTTATTGTTGTTATTGTTATTGTTGTTGTTTGTTACAATAAAATAATAGTAAACGTTTTACTTCTTTTCTATAAAAAAAATTGTTCATTTTAAGGATAGAATGAACGAACAAAAAGTAAATGGTTATAAATCACATACAATTTAATGTTGTCATACATAAACATAAATTTCAATTAAAATTTTCCCATTTACTTTTTTTCCCCCCCATTTCAGATTTCTAAGAATTTTGTATTTCTATAAAAATTTTATTTATTTTTTTTCGTTTGCGCAAAATAACTTTAACCTTATTATTGTGTTTTTTTTTCTTTTTTTTTGTACTTTGAAGACTTTTTTGTATGAAAAATGTAAAAAAAAAAAAAAATAATTTCAATTTCAGAAATTACATTGAATTCATATTTTTATTTATTATTCATTAGCTGCTAAATTGTAAAAGGAAAAAAAAGTAAAAGTGAGAAAGAGACAGATCACAGAGAGGGGACAAAACTTGTTCTTTTTATTTTATTCTTTTTTTCCACTTTGCGTTTTTCTTTTTTTATTTTGTGTTTTTTTTTTTTCTTCTTTCTGCAAACTCATTTTTTAAACTCTTTTTTATTACATTTTTTTTTTGCGCAAATAACCAAATAACTTACACATACACACACACACATGACATACCGACACATGCATACGTGATGTTAAATATTTTATGTAAAGTTAAAATTATTTCATTTTTTTTCAAGAATTGAGTGAAAGGCAATAATTATTCTCTTGTCTTAATATTTTATTATTTTCTTGAGACAGTGGAAAAATTACAAAAACAAATATATAACACAACAACAACAATAACAACAACAACAACAACAACAACAACGAGCTCAGAAAAAAGAAAATAGTTCAAATATTTTAAATAAATTTAGACAAACAAAACCGAAACAGAAACAGAGAGAAAAAAAAATAAATAAAAGAACTAAAAAATAAAAAATTGAGGCCATTCTGTCGAAAAAAAAAGAAAAAATAAAAAATAGAAAAAAAAAATAAAGAATAAGAAAATATGAAGGAAAAATATGAAAGAAAATTTTTCAACGAATATTTTATTTTGTGTGAAAGCAAAAAAAAAAAGAAAAACCTGAGTGCTAGAGGAAACAAAATCGAATAATCATCAACCAACCCATCCATATGGTTTATTTTCAGAACTTTTTGAAAAAAAAAATACAACAACAACAACAACACTAAAAATGCAGCATCGTGCGACCCAAAATGGTGAATCGTTATTTATACAAGACGAACAGAGACAATTAAAAGAAAAAAAAATACAAAATATTGATAAAGAACAACAACAACAACAACAACGACAATAATTTAAAAAAAAAAAATTCTTATCCCGTTTTTATTTTTTTTTTTGCGTAGAAAATAAATCTACAAAAACAACAACAACGAAAAAAAAAAGAGATCATAATTAAAAGTGAGAACAGAAAGAAAAGAAAAACAAAAACAAAAGTGTTAAATTCTTTCTCCTTATTTTTTTTTTTTTCTTTTTTTGTTTTTAATTTCAAAACAACAAAATAAAAGTTTCAATTTCATTAAAAAAAAAAAACAAAAAAAAAAGTGTTCAAATGTCAAATGATAATAGACAATACAAAGAAAGAAAGAAAGAAAATTAAAATGGAATCTTTAACTGAAACGGCAACAACAACAAAAAACAACAACAAAAAGTATCCAACAATTATTTTATAGCAAAATGTAAAACATTGAAATAATTGATTTATTAATTATTTATTATTGATGACGTATTCATTGTACAGACATATGGACAGACATATGGACATTATATTACATGGACAGATTTATTAATGTTCATCATTTCATTTCATTTCATTTCATTTATTTTGTAATCGAAAAGTTATTGAGGAGAAATAAAAATGATTTTTTCGCCAAAACTTAAACAGCATTGACCTATTTTTCCCCTCCTCCCTCATTTTCTCTGAATATTATTTTTTTATTTTTTATTACAATAAATAATCAAAGTGTTTTTTTTTTTTTTTTTTATTAATAAGATTTGTCAAGATTTATAAGAAAAGAAAAAAGAAAAAGGAAAAATGTAAAATGAAAAAAAATAAATTCAAACCTTTTCTTCTGCCAAAATATCCCATAAATGTAATTGATTTTCCAATAATATTCTCATCAATATATTTTAATATTTTACCAGAATCTTCATATTTTTTTAATAATGATGGACGATAACGTGGTGACCTTAATGGAAAATCATCACTTAATGATAAACTTTTAACACGACTAGTTTTTCTAAGAGTCATTTTTTTCTTCTTCTTCTTCTTCTTTACTTTTGATCTTTAATTTTCTTCTTTTTGTCTTTTCTGTTTTTAATTGAACTTTCCTTCTTTTTCTATTCTATAGAATATTATGTTTTTCTTTCTGTTAAATTTTTAAAACAACAACAACAATTTAAAAAGAAAAAAAGGGAAAAAACTTAAAACATTCTTTTAGTTGACGGCGGTGTAATAATTTTTTTTTTTTTAGTGTAAAATTTGCAGCACTTTTATCACGTTTCATAAAAATTACACTTTTTTCTTCTTCTTCTTCGTCTTCTTCTTCTTCGTCTTCCTCTCAATTCTTTTTCTTCTTCCTTTTGTTTGATAATTTTCTTTTTCGAAAAACTTTATCACTTTCTTTCTTAAATCACAATTAAAAGATTATTGTTTAATTTTTTTTTAGTTTCCTTTTTTTTTGGAATCACAGAAAAAAAAAAACAAAAACTCAAACAACAACAAAAAAAAAAACAGAAACTTTTATTTAGACTTTAATGTTTTTTTTTTTTTAAATTTTAAAAATGAAAAAAAAAAAAACGTTAATTCAGTTTTTTATCTCCTGATTCTTCTTCTTTTTTATTTCTTATTTAAAATTTGTGAAAAATGAGTTTGAAAAATATTTCGCTGATTGTTGTTGTTGTTGTTGTTCTTGTTGTCACTGTGTTATTAACGTCGTCAGTCTGATCCGACGTATCTGTTCTTTTTTTCAAAAAAAAAAAAAGAAAAGAAAGGAAAAAAAAAATGAATGAAATTAATTTTTTTTTTCTTTCTCAGATGAAGAGAAGAAATTTTCTCAAAAAAAAATGCGAAACCGAAACAAAAAAAATTCTCCCTACATTCAATAATTTTTTTCTTCTTTAAAAATTATTTTTTTTCTTGAGCAGGAAAAACTCAACCAACAACACAAAAAAAAAAATCACACACACACACACAAGAACGTCTTTATTCAACGAAATCTTTAACTCAAATGACACAACAAAGTTTTTTAAAAAGCAAAGTAAAAAAAAATTCAGAATTTTTGGTTTTTTTTTCTTTTTTTTTTATTTTATATTTTTATCATATCAAATTTTATTTACTCTCTCTCTCTCTCTCTCTCTCTTACTCTCTTTTAATTTAACTTCGAAGCTTTTCGTGCTTCTTCAGCTTCACAGAGAATAAATTAAACGAGAGAAAGAGGGAGAGAGAGAGAGAATGAGAGAGAATGAGAGAAATTAATAATATTTTAAAATTTGTATTTCATTTTTTGATTTTATTTATTTATGAGTTTTGTGAGTAAGTTTCGAGTTTTTTTGTATAAAAATAATTTTCTTATTATTTAATTTTTTTTTCTGATTGTGTGAAATTTTTCTCTGTCTAAAATCTCGAATACAAAAGGCATAAAAACATTAATACATTTTGCACAAGAAAAAAAAACACTCAGTGTTGTGTCGGGATGAGTATTTTTGTTCAACACTTCACACTGAAAAAAAAAAAATATTGGAACAACAACAAACATCAAAAAACAAAAAAAAAAAGTTAATAAATAAATAATGTGGAAGAAGAGAAGTAGAAGGCAAAGAAGAAGAAGAGGAAGAAGAAGAAGAAAGAAGAAGGAAGAAGCAAAAAATAAAAATCACTTTTTTTTTTATTAATTACGCATTAGAATTTTTATTCTTAAGAGGAGAAGGAGGAAGGATGAAGAACAACAACAAAAAGATAAACTTAAAATTTAATTTTAAGATTGAAAAAATATACATGTTTTTTGTTGTTGTTTAATTTTTGAGGTCTTTGGATTACTGACTGCAAAGTGAATAGACAATTTGTGATTGACATTGAATGGGGTTTTATTATATACATTTTTTTTTTTTGGCGAGCACCGCGAAGTGGGAGAAGTAAGCGAGTTTTTATTTTCTTTTGATACAAATTTTATTAATGGACAGTTGTTGTTGTTATTACTTGTTTATTTGTTTGTTTGTTTGTTTGTTTTCATAATATTTTTAAGTCTTTAATATGTTAGAAATTTCGTCACTCTTGTTATTTTTTTTTTTGTTTGTTTATTTCTGTTTTGTCTGTACTTTGTTTCCTTATGTTAATATAATTTAAATATTCGTTGCTTAATTTACAATTGTAAATAACAAAAAAAAAACACAAAAAAAAGAAGAAAATTAGAAACAGAATTTATAAATTGACAAAACTAACAAAAAAAATTTAAATATTCATTTTAGTTATTTTTTTTTTGCTTTGTTTTTTATGCAAATTTTTTAAATTAAAATATTAATAACACTAAACTAGTTTTTGAATTATCTCCTCTACCTTTTTTGTTGTTGTTGTTGTTATAGACTTTCTTACATATTAATATTCTTGTAATAAATCTTAAAATCAAGTTTTATTTCAAAACAAATGAGTTTTATCTTGGGAAGGTTAAAAATTGTTAACAGTTTTTTTTTTCAATAAAAATTACATAAAGCAAAATTTATAATTTTATCTATACATCATTTTTGATGAATTGATAAATACTTATGAAAATCAAAACCGTCATTGAAAAATTTTAAACTAATTGTAGATTTACAGTTTCTTACACATCAATAGATGTCCCTAGTGAAAATGTAGATAATTTTTGATTAATCAGCTTTTAGGAGAAAGAATTTTAATAGGTTGTTCAATAGTATAACTTTGGGAGGGAATTATAAAAAATAATTGCTTGAATAAAATGTTACTTCCAATTAGAAAACTGTTTGAAAAAATTTTATTCGGTTTTTTAATTTTTATAATAACAAATACATTTTTTTAATTTTTTTTATAATTGTAAAAATCGTTATTCCCTAATTCCAATTATTGATTCAATTGAAAATGAAAATTTTGGTCGAATTCGTATTTCAGAAGTAGCATCTGAATTTATTTGTTGTTTAAAATTTTTAATTAATTGATTCGAATATTTTGTTTGTTCTTGTTCAGATGTTGATGTTTTCGATGTTGACGCCGCAATTGAAAAATTTAATTCACGATCAGCAAATACCTTACGTCGTCTTATCCTGTCAAGAAATTGATGATCACTAAAAGTAAATGATGATGATCTTTCGTTGATGGCGATCTTTCGACAATCTGAAATTTTAAATTGTATAATGAACCAAAAAATGCAAAGAATATTTAATTATTTGCTACACAAACTCTAGAAAAAGTTTGTAGCTCTTGTCTTGTCTTGCTATATCTGATTGCTTATTTATTTAATATTTTACTCATTTGAAATTTTTTCATCTCCCAAAAAACACTTAATATATCATTTTAAAAGAATAACAAAACACAAAAGACACAGCTGTAACCAGATTGAGGAAATATTTGGAAACTAAAAATCATTTATAAATAAAATACTTTATATTTAATTTGTATATAAATAACATTGTTAGAATAACAATATTAACTATATATTTTGTTTACTTTTCTTGGTTTCAATTTACAATCTTATAATTATTTTAATGTTGAGTATCTCGCGTGTAAGAACAAAGTTTATATCTTACCTCGTATATATTGTGCCCAATGACTATGTAAATTCCTTAAATATGTTTGATTTGTACGTTTTTGTTGTAAAATTGTTTCAATTGTATGATTTGAAATGCCATTATAATTCGTTGATTGTTTCCTACGTAACGCAACCTATAAAAATAATGTTTTTAAGAAACAATATAAGTACAAATTATAGTTTTATTGATTCAATAAATTGTAATGTTGGCTAAATTTGTTTTAGAATGAGAATACACTTTTATTCTGAATGTTTGATTATCATAAATGGCGAATCGAATTAACGGACAATAATTGTTAAGAATAAGAGATTTCACTATCTTACTTGGGCTGCCATTACTTTTTGCCTTTCCACAACTAATTTACAATTAGGACAAGTACATTGTCGCCAACGACATATTTTTTTATGTCCTTTCAAATTTGAAATTATATTGTGATTTCTACAACGTGAACATTTTGGTGATCTTAATATTTGACGTAAATTATTATTAGATTTTGTGATTGTTATTGAAGTACTTGTTGTAATATCTTCATCACTATTAATCTGTTCAACAGACATAATTTACACTTTTAATATTTTAACTTTAAATTTAAACTTAACTTCTCAAATTCTCTTAATGAACTAATTAGTTAAGGAAAACAAAAGTATATATTAAGTGATTCTTAAAATTTTTATAGTTTACTTATTTTATTACATAACCAACGTTGCCAAACATAACAGAAAAATAAATAAAATATTATTTGGAAAAACAAAAAGTTTTTCTTCAGAGTTTTCCAGAATAAATGAATAAGTTTTTAAAATAAATTTTTATGTCCTTAAAAACTTTTTTAATTGGCAACACTGTCCACTATTTATTGTTTTTTAAAATAACAAAGTTAAGAAAAAAAAGAGCGTTGAAAATTCAGAAATATTTTTTGGGGGAATATATTTGTTAAATAAACAAAAGGAGAACTAGAAGAAAAAAAAACTGATTAGTTACATTTTGTGTTATTTAGACGATGAAGTAATTCTTTTTCTAAATGATCTGAATCTAATAAAAGAAATAAAAATAACAAAACAAGAAGTGTATTTAAATAAAGACTCACTGATTTATTAACTAAAAAATACGAAAAAGAATAAAAAATATTTTCAATTTGTTAAAATTGTTCAATAAATAATTTATTAATTCTAAATATTGTACAAATTATGAATGTATGAATAAATTAGTAATTAGCTGTAAACAATAATAAATATAAATTTTACTAATAATCCTGATACAAGATGACTGATAATTATAATTTCAATTCTGCACACTAATAAATAATAAAATTTAATTCTCGTTCTGGGAAAATTCAATGAATTTTGTGTGGTCAAACAATTTTCTCTTGAAATTTATCATAATTTATTTTAACTGCATTTTTATCACACTCAATAATCCATTCATAATTTAAAACTTTGACATTATTTGTATTAAAGTTTTTAATTTTACTTTTTTTAAATGTTTTTAAATCAATAAAAATATGTGTGAATATGTCACTCTTTTCTGGAAAAAAAAACCACAACAATTTTAGTTATTCAGATTTTACTAAAAAGTAAAAATTTGAAGTTTTTTTTTTTTTATTTCACTTACTTTCAACAATAGCTCCACCTCTAGATCTAAAAATATTTTGAACTAAAATTAATTTACTATTATTTATTAAATGAAAATATCCTGTCAATAAACGAAAAAAATTTTTATTTTCATTTTCCATTAATAGTTCTTCCATTTGATATAATTCTGAATTCGTAAATTTCGGAAGGATTATACTTTCTATACTTGCCATACAATACGTTAATTCATTCATAGTTATTTTTTTTAAATATGAATCACCAAATTTATCATACTTTAAATTCAATTCTGACTCTAATTTTAATGTTTTAGAAATCATATCATTTGGACGGAAATCAATTAATTCGTTTACATTTTCATTTAACGCACGTAGTAGCCAATCGACTGATACAATATCATATTTTTGAGCAGCAATTAATTGTCGTAAATGAAAAGTTAATTCACTTCCAACAATTGCGTGCGTATTGAAACCTAAATAAAATGATCAAAAATTTAAATAAAGAAAATAAATAAAAATGATGATAGTGAAACAAAAAGAACGCTGCCGCAAACGTCTCCGACAGCATTTAATAATTAATAAATTAAATAAAAAAAAACAATAATCATTTACCTGGATGTTTAACAATCTTTCCACCATATTGCAGTATTAATATTTCTAATTCTTTAATTGTTGGATGTCTTTTTGATGTCGAAATAACACAAAATTCTAGACCTTTGCATAAGTCCTTTATAATTGGACATTCATTTTCAGAAAATGTATATGAATTAACAACAGTTTTTATTTGCGGTAATTTCAAACGTTTGGTAACTGCAGTTGTATCTTTGATTGTAATATGACGTTTCGTTATTTTTCCAACACTCATCGAAGAATCCTATTTATATATTTATAATTACTAAATTATTTTAAAAAATTGAATAAATAAACTTACTGGGTAAAAATTTTGAAATTCTTTTAGTGTACAACAATCTTCCCAAAATTTATCATTCCGAATTTTCATAATACGTGGAAAACGTAATGTGAATGGTGTACGAAATGAGTTCGACTTAAATAACTCTGATGCTTTTACTTGTAAAATTATAGAATTTTTTGGATTTATCCAGATATCGGGAGGCCTGTTGTAAAAAAGGAAAAATATAATTGACTAACAACAGATTTATATAATCAAAACAAATTGTGTATTCCAAATCCTAGTAGTTCTAAAAATCGATATTGAAGTCTACTTTTTAGATATAGGAATTAACTTTACTTTTTATTGACTGTATTTATAAATAATAATATTATCTGATTTTAAAATGGGAAATCAGTCGATTTAAATGAAAGAACAAAAGATTGCCGAAACGTCACAGAAAATTATATTTTGATTTTCATTTAAATCTTCGATAGACTGATTTTCCATTTTAAAATCCAATAATCTAAAACAGCCATTAAATTACTATGATAATTTTATCTTAAATGAAATAAAAAATTTATTTAACTAGTTTTTGTAGTTAATGTTACGATCAGTGATAACATAATGTTCATTGCTTTGATTTGTAACAGTGCTATTGAACAACAGACAAAATTACCGAATCCATTCCAATCGTATATTCTCAGAGGCAACTTCTGTGGTTTTTATTGTAGCAATATTCCAATGTGGTTTAAGTCTATTATTTAAGTCAACCCATTCATTTTTTGTTAGTCCGCTTCTGACTGTTCCAACAGAGTAAAATATTAAACCTTTTACCACACTCTCCATTTTAACACCCAATAAAAAACTTTCTAAAAAATCTTTTTTTTTTGTATAGAACCCACCAATAATTACAAAATCAAATTCCTGAGTCATTCCATCGATATACTATTGAAAACAGTACATTAATTTCTTAATTACACTACAATAATTTTATTAAATAATTACATCAGTTTTGATTTTATACCATCCACCATTTCTTTCACCAGGCTTATAAATAGAATCTTCAGTTTTAAGAACAATACCCTCTTCATTACTATCAATTGCATTATTAAGGAAATCAATTATATGACCTTTAGTTAACATTTTTTGTCGTTTACATATCATTAAAACACCGATTTGTTCTGAGAATTTTGTTAGAATTATTCTTACTCTTTCAGCATACGGAATATTAACTAAACATTTTCCATTATAATAAAGTATGTCAAATATACAAAAACATGGTCTTAGTACTGGATCAGTTGATTTTAATGCTTTAACATCAATATTATCTCCTTTAACTAAATATTTATTTTTTTCTTTATTCCAAACCATCATTTCACCATCAATTATAAAATTTCGTACATCAGAATTTAATAATTTAGGAAAAAATTGGGATAATGATCCTGTTAGTGGACTTTCACCATAAATATATGAATAATCTTTTGCATTTCTTGAGTAATATCTATAGATATTATTATTCATATGAATTTGAAAGCGATCTCCGTCCATTTTTGTTTCAGCATAAAAATCTTTATGTTTTATTATTTCATCAAATCGATTGATGTTAATTCGCTCACAAAGCATTGGACGTACAGCCTTAAATAATTCAATATGCCCAATTTCTTCAACTGTTTTTGTGCCTTCAATTATTTCACATAATTGCTTTATATCCGTGTATTGAGCATATAATTCTTTTGCACGTGAATCATATGCATTAAATATTCTATTATTACTAAAATTTAAAGATAGTTTTTTTAAAATAATTCTAATTATCCATTTTTGTTCCTGTGCTGTTGCAGTTAAAATGATTTTGCTAAATACTTCTTCAGTCTCTGTTAACAAACAATATGTATTTTTGAATAAATTTGATTCTAACTCCTTAAATGAATATATTTACTTTTAGAATTTTCTGAAATTTCATCTAAATATTGATTAACTGAAAAAATAGTTAAACCACTTTCTTGTTTACATCTTGCTTTTATAATTGAGTATATTGTATCAGCATAATCTCCATTTTTATCTTGAAATCCCATTTTTTTACCATCGGCACCTAAGAAAACAATAAAACCCATTTCAATTAAAATTTAAAATAGAAGGGATAATTCTCACTATTTGGATCAATGTAAAATAATTTTTTATATAACAAACTCATTCTATGCTCTTTTATTCCATAAATCCGATCGTAACTGGTTAGAAAAAGTCTTAAGATTGAATAGAAGCTTGTATTCTGTAAAATGCAAAGAAATTAAATAAATAGTTAAATGGGGAAAATCTTAAAATTAATACACAATCTGGCCCATTTTCCTTTTTAAATTTCTCTGCATGCGACTTAAAACAAGTAAAAAATTTAAGAAAAATTTCTGATTTTCTATTTTGTGTATTTGCATTTGAAATTTTTTCAAATAATTTACAAAGATCAGAAAATCTTATTTCTGAATTGATATCCTGAAAATGAAAAATGCTATTAGTTAACATGGAATGGTCTATGGTCTATTAAATTAAAAAATATCAAAAAAATATTTTAGTGTTTTTTTATTTAAATTCTATAATTATTAAACAATGAATTTTGATTTGAATTTTTTTGGAACGTAATAATAAAGTATTTAAAATTTAATTCACGTATTACTACTTATTGTTATATGTATTAATAATCTATGATAGAAAAAGTTTATTAATATTTTTACGTTCTGTTCCAATTAGTTATTTAGCCTTGTCAATGTTAGGACAGCAATATAAATTATAAATTTCATTCTAACCTAAAAATTATGTTTTTTCTACGTTTTAATCATATGTAAATATTTAGTGTAAATAGAATATGAGCCTATCAATTGGCCTTATATTAGAATATCAAAAAAATTACGCCAAAATGAAATTAATAAGACATAAATTTGAAGTACAAATACATACATATCTTCTGTTCAATATAAATTATACATGTAATCACAATCTTTAAAGTTCAATTCTAAATGTTATCGTAATTTTTTATTGGTGATTAAACAAGTTTAAACATGAATTTTATTCAACACTGCTAAACTGGTATTTGTAAATATAATTAGGTTTAAGTAATTTTTTATTAATTATTTTAATCATAATAAATAAAAATAAAGTTTCAAACAAAAAAAACATTTCTTAGTAATTTTAGAAAATATTTTATACTTTTATACATAAACGAAAATATCACAATTTTTTTATATTTACCATTAGAAGGTTGGTTGTTTTAAAATAATTTAATTTTATAATATCTTAGCTCATTATTATAATTAAGTGTATTTCTTCATAATGTATGCATTTTATATGTACAATTTTAAAAGATTACATATAGATATCAATTATTTTCAATTGTCAAAGTTTCCTTTGACTTAATTTGTTTTGTTTACTAGCACAAAAAAAAAAGACAAAATTGATGAACTTTAAGTTAATTTAGTTTTTCAAGAAAGAAAAATGAACACGTCACCACATGGAGTCATTTACTTTTTTCATTTAAAGATAATATAATATTTTTCAGAATTCTATTTACAATTTTACTATGCTATATATATATATACCTACAGGCACATATAAATTATATACATATACATATGCATTTAATATATATAAATGTATATAGCGTTGCATTCAAATGATCAAAAAAAACCAAAAAAAACTCCTATTAATTATTAATTATTAATCTTCAGAAAATAACATCATAGTTATTTTTATTAGGTAAAAATAACAAATAGCTTAAATTTCATTTTTATAATTATTAAAAACTAGTAATTTTTTAATTGTAACTTAAAAGTGTGTTTAACAAAAACATAATAAATTAATAAATAACTTTTAAAATTAAGAGTTAATAATGATTTAAAACAATAAATTAAAAAATTCCAGCTCTATAAATAACATTTGGATGAAAACATAAATAATATATAATCATAAAAAAAATACCTAAACTAAAATTAATAAAAATAATACTCGAAATAATAATATAGATAATAGAAGATTTATCTTCAACATTATTATAAATTCCTTCATAAATTCCATATAAAATACAAGTTAAATTTTCAATTCCAATTATTGTGTAGAAGAATATGTAACGATATAAAGTTCTACCCTCTTTTGGTGTTATATAATTAAAAATATAAACAAAACCAAGAGCCAATGAAAATAAGTAACTACAAATTGTACTGTCTTCATAAAATGGTGAACGATCAAAGAAAAATATCCAATTAGTCATTATAAAAATATGAATGAAACATGCTATTAAAGTTGATTTTGGGAAGAAACTAGCAATGAGAGCAATTGCAAATATTCTTGAAACTGAAAACAAAAATATATGAAATTTGTAAAACTGATAAGAACTTTCTTAAAAGATTGTATGTAGAATATTACCCGTGATTGTCATCAGCCATAGAAATTGAGAAATAATTCCAATAATTGTAATTTCATTTTTATTTTTTCGTGTTAATCGTATATTTTTATTATAGGATGCCACACACCATGCGAGTGAAATTAATGAAACAGAAACAGATTTTATTTGTGAAACTGTAACCTCAGTAAATGGTATCATAATTGATAATTGTAACGTTTTTTGTGGTGCTGTTTCAATAAAACATTCAAATATTCTAATTAGTGCAATATCACTATTTGATGCTAATAATAAATCATAATATCTGAAAATTAAAAATAAAAACAAAAAATTGTATTTACATTTTTTTCCCTCCTTATAGCAAAAATTTCAATACTTTACCTTTTTTGTTCTAATTTATTTTCATTGGTTTCATACCATTTACATTTTAATGCAAAATATAATGATTTTCCATAACGAAAAAAGAATGGTATTACAACAATAAAAATAATTATGTTATGCCATTCATAATAATAAACATTTTTATTTTGTTTTTTGTCATCGTAATACCTTTAAAAAAAATGATTTCATTCAATTAATTTATTTAAAAAAAAAAACTCCACAAAACTCATGAAAATTATAACCGTAAAAATTGATTTCCCTTTAATAAGAAAAACAAAAATTGTTTAAATGGATTTTACTGATTCCAAATTGATCATTTTTATAAACAAATTAAATTCAGAGTTTTTAACGCCCATAAATTGTATTCTAATAATAACGACGAATCAAGACCGGTGTTATAAAAGAACATTACATCATTAAGAAATACTTCTTAACTTACATAGCCAATTGTAAACAACTAGTGACAATCATTGGTAAAAATATACATATTATTGTAAAGATCATCCATTGTATATTATTACTGAAATAATATTCATAAGCTAATACCAAGTTTAAATAAATACTATAAAGACGTAAAACAATAGAAACTACCAACGAAACTATACTATGAATATTAACACTATAACTATCATCTATGCAACAATCATAACAACATTCATTTATAGGTAATTTAATGATTGTATTTAATTCCATTTTAAAAAAAATATTCACTGTGATTAAATAAACACACTGATTTTATTTTATTCTAAAATTAATTGGTAGGCCAAACGCACATCATCGTAACTCGATTTTTGGCAGACTGAATTCAAAAAAAAAAAAAAAAATTAATCATCTTCATTGCCAAAACAAGAAATGAAAACAAATATATTTCTCTCTTTCATAAGTTTATGACGCAGTGAGATTTTTTGTTTTGTTTTAAAATAAAATATTTTTTTACATCTTATTTTATTCTATTTATATTTACAACAAATAATCTAGCTTAGTAATTCCCCGCAAACAATTTTTTTGCAATTTTATCATCAGCGTTGAATAAGAAGATGAAAATTTGTGAGTAGTAAAATTCATCAGAATATCATAAATGTAATTCATTGATCATATTCATTTTTACGATTACTGTAATCTCTTAATTTTTATTCTTAAATTTATGAAAGAAAATTTCTTTAAAAAATTGCGTTCGTTTTATTTTTTTTTATCAAAAGTTGAAAAAGCAAATACAAAAATTAATTTAGTAGTATATAATAAATTAATGTAGTTAGTATTTAGTATTTACACAGTGATGACCTATTTGGGAAAACAAATTAATGAGATTAGGGCATTAGGAATAGATTTAAAGCAGATTTTTTATTCATATAAAATTTACGGTTTTTGTCCCAATTGTTTTCCCCAATAAACACTATCAACTGATATATTATTTTTCTTAAGTATTAATTATTATTTTGAGAATTAAAAGTTTTTTTTTTCACTGTAAATCAATTATTTGTCACATTTGGATGACAAAATTTATAATATGAACACATAAATAGAAGTCCCATTATAAATGTTACTACAATTATAAGTGAGATTATAAAATATGGTATAAAATTATTTTCATCAATAAAATAAATACTTATAATAATACATGCAAAATTTTCGAGTCCCATTATTATATAAAAAAATATATACCGATATAAAGTACGTCCCTCTTTTGGTAAAATATAATTATAAACATAGACAATACCTAAAAAGAATGAGAATAAAAAGCTAAAAAAAAGATTTGTTTCACAAAATGGTGACCGGTCAATAAAAAATAACCATATAGTCATTAATAGAATGTGAACAAAACCAGCTAATAATGTCCATACAGGAAAAATACTTGCAACAATTGCAAGTGAAAGAATTCGGCCAACTAGAAGAAGAAAATTATTATTAAAAACTGAAATTTCTTTTTTTAAACAAGCATAAAATAAACCTATAATAAAAGATTGCCAAAAAATATAACCAACTGTTCCTTTGATTGTGACTGTATTTTTATCAGTTCTTGTAAATCTGATACATCTTTGATACGATGCCATACACCATGTTAATGAGATAATTAAACTACCAAGTGACAAAATTTGATATTCTGAAAAAAAATATAAAGTTAATTATAATTATAAAATCTCGATTGAATTAATTTAACTTGTTATATTTGTAAATGGAAGCATAATGGCTATTTGGAGTGTTTTTTGTGGTGCAATTTCAAGAAAACATTCAAAAATTCTTAATAATGCGATGTCACTATCAGTTTGTAACATATTTTCAAAATATCTAAAAGAAAAATTGTAAGTTTAGATGCTATAAAATATTGATCATAGCAAAATTATAATATAAACCTCTTTTGATCCAATTTATTTCCTTTTCGTTCAGCTTTCCTGCTAGCTAATGCATAATAAAATGCGTGACAATATCTAATAAGGTATGTTTAAAAAAAATAATACAAAAAAAAGAAAGCAACAAATATTCTAAATACCAAATTCAGTAAGAATTTTTAAAAGCGATTAAAATTTAAATTACCTGAAGAAAAATGGTAAAATAATTATATGTAGAAGAATGTTGTACCATTTATGATGAATTAAATTTTTATTATTTTTTTTATCTTCATAATGCCTAAAAATAGAAGAAATCAAAAACAATTAAGTTAATGACTGAAACATGAGATGAATTGTTAATTAATTTACTTACATAAAATAGTGTAAAGTTGTTGTCACAATTATAGGACAAATACAAACACAAATTGTCCATAAGAAATAATTAAAATTGCCAGAATTGTAATATTCTAATGCTAGTATTATATTTAAAAAAATACTAATTGGTCGTACTAATATACTAATAATAAAAAACAAAAGATCTATCTTTGTTACAGAATAATTTTCTGTTGTATTATTCTGTTGTAAAATGTTAGGCCCAAAGCACACTAAATTAAAATCAGTCTCCATAGTAATACACCACTTGTATTAAATTAAGACACATCACTGATTTTATTACATTTACATTATCTGACTTCCCTGATAATTGATTGACGAATTATTGCGTTAGATAAAATTTATGACATTTCACATTTCTAAAGTCTTAAATGATAACAAAATAACAATTAATAACAAACATTTACACCTCTATTGATTAATATGTGAACTAACGAATAAGTTTTTATGGTTTGAGTGTCTGATAAATTCTGCACTAATATTCAATTTGGATTTTCTTCGTGAGGTTATTGAACTTTAAACATTTAATAATATTAAAATTCAAATATAGAAATTTATTTATTTCGTTTATTCATTATATAATTCTATAATATAAAAACCATAAATGCAATTACAAATTTTGCAATTTTTTTCTTTCGATAATCATTTGTTCAAGATCATGTGTTATATTTTCTAAATTTGCAGAAATATTTTTTGCCTTTAAAAATTCAATTTGATCTTCAACATCGCGAATTTCACGTAATATGCAACCATTATCTTTTACTAATTCCAATAACTCTTCACATGTTGAATGTAATGTTGCTAATAATTTATAACATTTTCTTGATGGCTCATCACTTTTTGCTTTCTAAAAATAAATAATTGATGGCATTATTAAGTGCTCATACTTGCGTATAATTTTAAATGTTTAAACCTTATAAATTAGATCATCTGTAACAGCAAATTGACGATCTAATTGCCCTGTTAAGTTATTAATTACTTTCTGTAATTCACGTGTATCTTTCAAAATGTTATCAATATCTTTTTTTTGTTTAAAAATATTTCCAATAATTTCCAAAATACGTGATGTGTAAACTTTTCTATAAATAGAGAAACAAATCAAAATTTGCAAATAAGAATAAGTGATATAGCTTGCCTGTCTGCTTTATTATTTTCCGCCTCCATTTCAGAAACTAATTGTGTGTGTAGAATTTTTTTATTCTTATAATCTTTACTAATTTCCTGTACTTGTAATTGAGTGGAAATTATATTTCGGGAGATTTCTTCCAAATGTTCCTGTAAATTTAAAATTAATTTTGTTATAAATTTATTTAATGAAATCATGAAAATTTCAAGTTATTTAAATCGAATAATAAACTACTTACATGTTCATTCGAAAACTTTCCATTTGCTGTATCAATTGCTAACGTTAAATCAGCTTTATGCTTTTCCCACTGTTGTTCAAATTTCTTTGACCTTTCAATAGTAGCATTTAAAACCGATTCCATTTTAGTTAAATTTACTTCAGGATTATCTAATAAAACTTCAATACGTTCATGAATTTTTTTCTTATCACTTAAAATTAGTAAATTCTTTTTTTCATCATTGATTTTTTCTTTTGTTTCTTCAGATTTTCCTTTCAAAATATTTATTTTTACTAATTTATCTTGAATTGAATCTTTTAAATTTTCAATATCAGATTTATGAGACACCGATAAAGGAATGGACGAAGTAGTACTCGTAACCTGTAAAACAGTAGGCAGATTATTGCTAGTATTACTAGATACTAATGCATTAATAATTGAAGTTTCAGGCATTTGAACAGCCGTAATTGATTTAGGAGCAGAAAGTTCAGTTGACTGTTCCAAACTGGAAATTTTTGAAATTAATGCTGAAGTATCAGGTTTATTTTCTAGCAACTGAATCTCATTTGTATGAATTAAGCTTGGAATTAGATTCTTATAATCTATATATTGAAAAATTTTTGATAAAGATTCTGAATCTCCTATACAAACATCTGATTCATCACTTTTCAGTTGTTGAAAATTATGGTTCTGATAAGTTTCTTGTAATGAGTATTTTTCATTTTTTGTTTGAACATTTTTACAGAAATCAGAAGTCCATGGTTTTTTTTGTTGGCTCTTAAAATTTTCCAATATTCGGTTCTTTAAAATTCTAACTTCGTCTAAAATAAATAAAAAATTAAAGTTTAAAAAAAAAAGTATAAGTATTTAAAAACCTTTTTTATCATAAATTAGCTCATTCGACGAATGTTGAACTCTAGGAAGTTTTTCTATTAAAAACATTAACATCCGTCGAACTTCTGTTGCATTCGAATATAAAAAGGTTTGATAACCAATGTCGCCTTTAAATCCGATTGACTGAAATTAAATTCTTAATCTTCAACATATAAAACAACTTTTTTTTTCTTACAACACAGGCTTCGGATAAAGTTGTTGCAATAGCAAAACGTTGAGCCATTTGAGTTGGTAAAAACTTTGGAATTTCTAATGACGGCTTTATGAGAGACAGACATTTGGCTACGATTTGTACCAAGACTTCTGGGGTTAATTTTGAAATACTTTCATTCTTATTGATATCACTGAAATCGTAATGTTGTATTATAATAAATAAAATTAAAAGGTCGAAAAAGTCTTACCAAATTTGACTTAGGGATTGTATAATTATATTATCTACTTCATCCATTATGGATACTTAATCTAAACATATATTACTATAATTAAATATTTTAAACTTTATAAAATATTCGGCAAAACGGATTAAATAAGATTTACTAATGACAGATACTTTTTCACTTTTTTACAGATAAAGATTTCTTATCATACTACTAAAAAAATTTGTGTCGAAAGTCAAAACTGATTTTGGGCAACTAACAAACGCTACAAAATCGAAATGTAGAAAACGCTACAAGTCTTATTCGAAATTTCAAGTTGAATATCATGAAGTTAGTGATATAAGCCAGTGTCAAAAAAAAAAGTCTTTTTGAAAAAGTTTCGGAGGCAAAATGGTGCGTGCAAAAATAATTAATTTAATTCTGTTGAAATCTTTTCCATCGGCTATTATTTATAAAATATTATTAATTATTCGTGTTGTTATATCTTTCAGGCTGCCCATAAGACATTTAGAATCAAGCAGAAATTGGCTAAAAAGCTAAAACAAAATAGATCAATCCCACAATGGATCCGAATGAGAACTGGAAACACGATTAGGTAAGGAATTAACAATAATTGCACATTTTTTTATCCTTTTATTGCTACAATTGAATTATATTTAATATCTTTTAACTGAAAATTTGATCAAATAATATAAATTTTCTTTTACAGATACAACGCTAAGAGACGTCACTGGAGACGTACTAAGCTCAAGTTGTAAAAACCTCTATATTTTGGGATTACAAATTGAATAAAGATTGTATTCTAACAACATAATATACAAGTTCTTCTTTAATTACAACAAAATATTTGTTTTATTTTATTAGTTTATAAGAATGTGCTTTTGTTATACTTTTAGTGTTTTCAGTAGCGACTTAAAATTGGATTGGAAGGTGGGTAATTATTATTCAGAGAAGTTTTATTATTAGAACTGCTTTTAGTCATACATACAACCACTTTTGCATTACCTATTTAGTTATTACGAGACATTTTGCTAGTTGAACTAAATATTTACCTTAATCAAAAAGTATGGATAAAAAAAGTATTTGTATTTTATATATATGTATATTTTTCAAATATGAAATCTGAGACTCAGAAAATTCTTTATTATCTACATTGATTCAAGTTTTCTTATAACTAGTGCACAAAAAATTAATTTAATTTCAATATTTATATAAAAATAGATTTTTGTAATACTTTTTTAAAAAAATACTCAAATTTCCCAATATTCAGGAAATAGAACATTCACAACACATTAAAGCAAAATATAAGCATTTTACTGTTTTTTCCTCCTCGACTTCTTCACCCTTGGAATTTTTTTTATGTTTTTTGTTTTTCTTCTTTTTCTTTCTCGTAGAATTCGGACTTATTACACTTTCTGTTTCATCAAAACCTTTAACGGATTTTTCATCAGTGAAATTTTCAATTGAGTCTACATCGTCTCCTATAGAATGATTATGTATTCCACCGTTTTGATTTAATTTAACATTAGGTTCACATTTTTCAATAATAACTTTTAAGTCAGTTGTAGAAGTTGATAATGTCTGATCCTTATTTTGTTCGAGCTGTTCAAGAAGAATCTAACAAAATGAAAAAATAAGATAAAGTTCAAGATTAATTTCTCAGAATAAGTAAACAAAGAAAAAATTTTTTATGGGTATTGACACTAACTTTTTCTTCAGGTTTATCTAACACAACGTTAGTAACAGCGGCTCCAGCCATAGGTATTGTTAATGAACTTGTTAGAGAATTTCCCACAACATCCGTGCTTATGTCACTTTTTTTTTTTGAGTAATAATTATTTTCATATTAGTTGAAAGACGAAGACAAAAGTTGTTAAACTTACGATTTAATCAATTCATGTTGTCCGCGATTTCCTCCTAATGACCACGGTTCGTTTTTTTTTGGTTTCCGATAGTCTTCAACTCTTTTGGATGTTGTATCAAATTTACCTTTATGATGATTTTTTTTTCTACCTGGAATCCATAATATTCGTAATCCATTACTTTTACTTTTTGTATTTGAACTCATTTTTAACTATTTTCTCTTATAATTTTTCCACTTTTTTTCTTTAATTAATAAATTAATAACAAGTAATAAACAATATTATAAAATAAAAAAACAATAATAAATAAAACCAAATAATTAAACACAATTAATTCGCGTTCGTTTTTTTATATTCGTCATCGCAATAAAGAGGTTTTTACAAATGCTTAAAAAACTGATATGTTAAACTTGAATGTTATTTTTTGTTGAATTTCGATCTTCGTGTTATGACAAATTGCGTAAAATTCGTAAAAATAAAACACGAGAGAGGGAGAGAAATAACTTCTAAATGAAACTTATTTATGTAGTTTTAGTATTGGTACTTTTTTGTTTTTATACCAACACTTTGATTTACTTAAGAAAACTTTATATAAGAAGCAAACACAAAAACTTTAATAAGAATAAAATATATTCAATTGAATCAAAAACATAATTTACAGCTATATTATTTTGTTCAAAGAACTTTAATATTTTAAATTTTAAAACATGATATTTGTTGTAATGACTAAAATCTAAAGTTATGAAAGTTATTTAAAACAGTAAAAACACAGTTATAAATATATAGCTACTGCAACTATTTGAAACTTGTATTTTTGTACTCATAATACTTGATAATTCCAAATTAAAATTTTTGTTCATATAAAAGTGAAACTAGTTAAATCCAAACTCCTTTAATATAGAATAGAGAGAGACGAGTTTTTTTTATCATTAGTAAATAATTAATTAAAATAATCAAATGACGTTACAATTTTTCTTATCATTAATCATAAACAATATTTACTAAACTTTACATATTTTTCAAATTTCATGATAGAAAAATTCGTGTTGCACAAAATAAGATTTTTTTAAATGAATGAATAGGAAATGAAAACGTTTAATGCGATTTTGGTAGGATGTTATAAATTTAATTATAGTAGAAATAGAAATAGTTTAAATAATGAAAAATATTTAAAAAAAAGAGGCGGATGTTATTAACTATCCAGACTCTTTTAAATTAAATAATTAGTAATTTTACCCAAATAAAGAAAACACTAAATGAAAATTTTAAATGCAAACACTTTATTTTTATAATTAAACTAAAAATTGCTTTTATTTTTAGGTACCTACACGATGCAATTTTCGTCGTCTTTTCGTTATTTAAAATTTATAAATTAAATAAATTAAAATTATTCAGCAAGAAATATTTATATATTTCTTTGTCGGTCTCCAGTATAGGAGAGAATCATGTTGAACGTTGATAATGAATATTTATAAATTAACGAATAATTGTTGAATATAATAATAATTATTATATAAGTATTTATCATTAGTATTAGAAAAATAACGATAAACAAACAAAAAATAAAATGTTTGTATTTTACGAGATCATTTTAATTGATTTGAATTTATAATTTCATGTTCATTAATTACAACATTTTTTTTTCTTCTATTTTTAGAATAATTAAAGATTAGAATTTTATTTGTGAATATTGAATGTCTAAATTAATTTAATTTATTTAATTAAATGTTTTTTTTTTTCATTATTTTTAATTAAAAAAGACCGAAGATCTCTTTATCGTATAAATTTAATGGACATAACAGGTTCATAGCTCTTTATTTTTTGATTTCAATACGTTTAAAAAAGAAATACATTATTCATTACGATTAAAACACATAAAATAAGTAAATTTTTAAACAAATTTATCATCATTAATTTATAAAACGAATTTAATAAAATAAACAAAAACTGTGATAATTTTGGTTGATCAGACATACACACACAAATATTTCCACTAGAAAAAAATTGTATTTTAAAAAATCAAAGCGGAAAAAAAAAAATATCTGTAGTCAAGTTACAGGCGTTCTTTAGTTAAATATCAGTTGTCGTCTTGTCAAAATGCTGAAAACAAGGAAATTTACGTACGCTAAAGCGTTCAAAGGTATTCCAGAGTTGAGTGACTTTGAGTTAATTGAAGAAGAATTGCCAGAACTGCAAGATGATGGTACACCCGATTATTTTATAATATTTTTGTTTTTTGATTAATTTTTGTGTAATTTCAGAGATTTTATGTGAAGCGGAATATCATAGTGTTGATCCATATATGAGATCTTATATGTCAAGATATCCAATAGGAACTGTTATGATTGGAAGGCAAATTGCTAAGTAAAAATGATAAATTATTACTACAAAGAAAATGGAAATTAAACTTATTTATAAATTTTTCTTCTTAAAAATTTCTAGAGTAATTGAAAGTAAAAATACAAAATATCCAAAAGATTCTTATATATTTGGTGATTTTGGTTGGCGTACACACACAATTATAAATCCTGATAAACAAGATAAAATTACTTGTTATCCATTACCTTCATTTGGTAACTTACCATTATCACTTGGTCTTGGACATTTAGGTAGAACTGGAAATACAGCGTATTTTGGATTTTTAGAAATTTGTCAACCTAAAATTGGTGATGTTGTTGTTGTAACGGCAGCTGGTGGCGCTGTTGGAAGTTTAGTTGGACAAATTGCAAAAATTAAAGGATGTACTGTAATTGGGTTTGCTGGAACAGATGAGAAATGTGATTGGTTAGTGAATGAATTAGGTTTTGATCATGCCATTAATTACAAGACAGCCGATATTGAAACTGAACTTAAGAAAGCCGCACCGAAAGGTGTAGACTGTTACTTTGATAATGTAATGAATCTTTTTATTTTTTATTCTTTTATGTTTCAACTAATTTATTCATTCTGTAAAGGTTGGAGGTTACGTCTCATCAGTTATTATAAGTCAAATGAAACCATTTGGAAGAATATCTGTATGCGGATCTATTTCTGCTTATAATGATGAAAACCCAGCTGAAAATACCCCTAAAGGTTTTTTTCTAGAATTAATTTAAATCAAAATTTTAACAATTGCTTTTTTTTTGTAGACTTTCATATGCAACGTACTTTTGTTTGGCAACAATTAAAAATGGAAGGTTTTCTAGTACATCGTTTTAGTGAAAGATGGTTTGAAGGAATTGAACAAGTACTTAAATGGATACAATCAGGAGAAATAAAATATAAAGAAACAATTACAAATGGTTTTGAAAATATGCCAAAAGCATTTATTGAAATGCTTCAGGGAAAAAATATTGGTAAAGCAATTGTGACAAGTAAATGACTATGAGTATTGATGTTTACTCAGAATAATGGTTTTATAAAATTTTTTTCTTCATTACAAATGTTCGTTTTTTATTTTGCCAATTAAAATAACATTATTTAATTTGATAATAAATTTGGAAATAAGAAAAGAAATGTTTTTGTTGCTATTATCTAAACTCAATAAAAAAATCCAAAATAATATAGTGACTTGAATTTTTTGATAAAAATTCTTTAAAGTTTTTAAGCCTATTGACAATTTTTTATAAGTGAAAAGTTGTAATTTATAAAAGATTAAGTTACATTTTATTTTATTAAATTAAAACACAAAAAGAGGGTTTCTAACTCCAGGATGTGGATCTTTATCGATTAAGAAAAAAAAAAAACTATTTGAAATAATTTAAATTGGACTATATTATCTCAGTCTTAGTTGGTTATATTATGTACGTTTGTTATCAACAATCATGATAAAACATAAAAAAAATGTACTTACCTATGATTAGAGTTTTAATAAATATTAGTTAATTTTAGTTCATTCTGTAAGTTCAAATACGTCGTTAGTGAATATTATAAAATAGAGAAAAAAATGTTGAAAATAGTTAAAGCAAAGAAATTTGTTTACGCAAAACAATTTGTTGGTGAACCAAAATTAGATGATTTTGTATTGATTGAAGAGAATTTACCAGCACTTAAAAATGACGGTAAATAATTTCTTAAATTAAATTCTAATTTACTTTTAAATATTTCAACATTTTCTTCTAAATTAGAAATACTATGTGAAGCTGTTTTTCTCAGTGTTGATCCTTACATGAGACTTTTCATGCCAAATCTTCCTGTTGGCACTACAATGGTTGGTGGACAAGTTGCAAAGTAAGAATTTTTATAAAGAAAATATTTTGTTTATGGTTAAATTTTGTAATTATATGTTTTTTTTTGTTAAAAGGGTTATCCAAAGTAAAAATCTTAAATATCTAAGAAACACATACGTTTTTGGTCAATTAGGATGGAGAACACACACTGTTGTTAATCCAAAAACATTTACACCAGATAGTTTTTATGCTTTACCAAATTTTGGTGAATTACCAAAATCATTGGCACTTGGAACATTAGGAATGCCTGGAAATACAGCGTATTTTGGATTTTTGGAACTCTGTAAACCAAAGTCAGGCGAAACTGTTGTTGTGACTGCAGCTGGCGGCGCTGTTGGAAGTTTAGTTGGACAGATTGCAAAAATTAAAGGATGTACCGTAATTGGGTTTGCTGGAACAAATGAGAAATGTGATTGGTTAGTGAATGAATTAGGTTTTGATCATGCTATAAACTACAAGACAGCTGATATTGAAGCAGAACTTAAGAAAGCCGCACCAAAAGGTGTAGACTGTTATTTTGACAATGTAAGTTTTTTCCCGTATTAATTATTTATTCTGAATTTGAATAAATACATAAATAATTAATTGTACAGGTTGGAGGTGAATTGAGTTACACAATAATGAGTCAGATGAATATATTTGGACGTGTAGCTGTTTGCGGCACAATTTCATCTTACAATCTCGATCCTAAAGATCAACCACAAGGTAATTTTTTTTACTCTTTCATAATTAAATGGTTTACAAAACAATTTATTTTTAGTTCCTTATATTCAACCGTTACTTTTATGGAAACAATTGAGAATTGAAGGACTAATGGCTTCTCGTTGGAGTGGCAAATGGTTTGAAGGAATTAATGAAATGAAAAAATGGGTTGAAGGAGGAAAATTGAAATACCATGAAACAGTTACAAATGGTTTCAATAATATGCCACAAACATTTATTGAAATATTTGATGGAAAATATAGTGGAAAAATTATTATAAAAGCATAATATAATTTCTTACTTTGTATAAATCATTAAATAAAATTTTTTTGACTATAAAATCTGGTTATTTAAATTTTCCAACAATTATTTGATTGGAATTATTTCTAAATGTTTACAATCCTTTATTTGAAACTTGAACATAAGATTCAATATCAGTTGTCACAGTTTAATTGTTCTGGAATAGAGAATATTATAAAATAATGATGATTAAGCTCTTTTTGCTTAGGCAAAAAAAAATTTGTGACAAATTTGTTTCTTCTTGTATGCTTTATAAAGTTATTTCCTACGATAAGAATAAATAAGCTATCTCATTGATTTTCACCCTTGAATATTTCTTTTACCAAAAAAATAATAATTATGAAACCACGAATAAAATATTTTAAAAAAAAAGATAAGATACGAAAATAATCTAGTTTTTTATTTCTGTTCAAAAATTATATATTGAAAATGTATCCGATAAATATCATTCTAGAAAAAAACAAATTTTATCTATTTTACAACAGTTATTAATTAAAGGTGCCCCGACTAATATTATCTATATTCTGGATTTAGTGATTTCATTTATCAATCATGACATAAGACTATTTTTTTTTTAAATAACTTTTCAATATAAAATCATTTTCATTTATTTTATAAGTTTCAGTGCTCTAAAGACAATTAAAAAGTAGTTAAGTAAAATGGTTTTAGCAAGGAAATTTGTGTACGCAAAACGTTTTGTTGGTGAACCAAAATTAACTGATTTTGAATTAACTGAAGAAGAATTACCAGCATTAAATAGTGATGGTATGATTTTTAACATAAATTTTATTCATTTAACTTGATTTTTTTTCTTTTGTTCATTAGAAATATTATGTGAAGCAGTTTATCTTAGTGTGGATCCTTATATGAGACCGTATATGTCCAGATTTCCCGTTGGATCTACAATGATTGGTGGACAAGTTGCAAAGTAAGAATGACAAATAATTAAATTCTTTTTTCAAAATAGAAAATTTTAAAAGTGAAAAATAAATTTTGTTTTTAATCTTTAAAATAGTTAAGTGTTGTTTTACATTTTATATAATTTTTAAAACAGGGTCATCGAAAGTAAAAACGTTGATTTTCCAAGAGACACGTATGTATTTGGTCAATTTGGATGGCGATCACATACAGTTGTGAATCCATTAAAATCTGAAGTGGATAATTTTTATGCGTTACCAAATTATGGTAACCTTTCAAAATCATTGGCACTTGGAACATTAGGTATGCCTGGCAATACAGCATATTTTGGACTTTTAGAACTTTGTGAACCACAGCCTGGTGAGACGGTTGTGGTAACTGGAGCTGGCGGTGCTGTTGGAAGTTTAGTTGGACAAATTGCAAAAATTAAGAAATGTAATGTAATTGGATTTGCTGGAACAGACGAGAAATGTGAATGGCTTGTAAAAGATTTAGGCTTTGATCATGCTATAAATTACAAGAAAGGTGATATGGCTGCACAACTCAAAAAAGCAGCACCAAAAGGAGTTGATTGTTACTTTGATAACGTAAGAAAATTCATTTCATTTATAAAATTTGATTAAAACATTAACAACAATATTTATAGGTTGGAGGTGAATTGAGTTCTGTCATAATGAACCAGATGAATATGTTCGGAAGAGTTTCCGTTTGTGGTACAATTTCATCTTATAATTTAGATCCAAATGATCAACCAAAAGTGCCTCATATACAACCATTACTTTTGTGGAAACAATTAAAAATTGAAGGATTCATTGTGAAACGTTGGACAGATAGATGGTTTGAAGGACTTAAAGCAATGCAAAAATGGGTTGAAGATGGTAAAATTAAGTATCAAGAAACAATAACAGAGGGTTTTGATAATATGCCACAAGCATTCATTGAAATGCTTCAAGGAAAAAATACTGGAAAAGCTGTTGTAAAAGTATTAACTTTAGTTTAAATTTTATAAAACTTCTATTGAAACAATAAAAAATAATATAATTTAACACAGAAGCAATATTTTTATTTATGATTAAATCTCTGATAATTGATTTATTTCTTGTAACTTTATTTTTCAAGTTAACTTGAAAAGAATATTAAAATTTATTGGTGAAAACATCATTTTGTTATCTTTCCCCAACTTGTTGTTACATTACTAAAGAATTTTTAAATAAAATTCAAGATAAAAATAAATGTACAATAACAAACTAATTTTGTTATCTATTCAATTTTTTTTAACTAACTTTTACTAACTTCTGTTTATAATTTTATATTTAACTTCACTGTTTACAGTTTGACTCTATTTATTATAAAACACATAAAATAATACCGGAAAGTTAAAATGAAAAATCAATGAATTAACCCTTGAAGAAAAACTCAATTACCTATTTTTATAGATAAGAATCGTGTAATTATAATTCAATCAAAGAATTCTACGCATTCGTATAATTTTGTTATTTAATTTGACCTTGAATAAAGGTGATTATAAAAACTTGTACTTAAATTTTATATTATACACATATTTGTTAAGTATTAGTGAAATATTATTTTGGTATTAGTGAAATGTGTATCTCCAAAATATTCTAATCAAATTTTTATTTTATTCTTGTCAAACATTCACATTGTAGAATTGTCCGGCATTCTTATAATCAAATTTTTGGTAAGTAATCATGACAACGCAATAATAAAATCAACTTTAATTTAATGGTTGCAAAAATAAAAACAAATTTTTTTCTGATATCATTTCAGTTCAGTTCCTCTAGTTATCCAGATTGAATAGAAAAAATGGTTAAAGCAAAAAAATTTGTTTACGCAAAACGTTTTGATGGTTTACCAAAATTGACAGATTTTGAATTGTCAGAAGAGGATTTACCGGAACTTCAAGATGATGGTTAAAATTTTATAATTAACAAATAAAGGAAAGATTTTTAATTATTTATAATTTCAAACATTAATAGAAGTACTGTGTGAAGCGGAATATCTTAGTGTTGATCCGTACATGAGACCTTATATGTCAAGATTTTCTCTTGGATCTACTATGATTGGAGGGCAACTGGCAAAGTAAGATCTAAATTTACATTTAATTTAGTCATAAATTTAAATTTTTTACACTTTTTTCCTAACTTATTTTAACTTATTTTTACTTAATAGAATAATCGAAAGTAAGAATGCAGATTTTCCAAAAGATTCATATATTTATGGACAATTTGGATGGCGATCACATACAATTATTAATCCATCAAAAAGTGATGAACAAAGTTGTTATGCTTTACCAGAATTTGGTGACCTTCCAAAATCATTGTCTCTTGGAACATTAGGAATGCCAGGAAATACAGCGTATTTTGGATTTTTAGAAATTTGTAAACCAAAGTCAGGTGAAACTGTTGTTGTGACTGCAGCTGGCGGCGCTGTTGGGAGTTTAGTTGGACAAATTGCAAAAATTAAAGGATGCACTGTAATTGGGTTTGCTGGAACAGATGAGAAATGTGATTGGTTAGTGAAAGAATTAGGTTTTGATCATGCTATAAACTATAAGACAGCCGATATTGAAGCTGAACTTAAGAAAGCCGCACCAAAAGGAGTTGACTGCTACTTTGATAATGTAAGCTACAAATTAATTGTTCACAATGCATTCTAAGAAGTAAACATTATATATTATATTGTAGGTCGGTGGTGAATTAAGTTCTAAAATTATGGGTCAGATGAATATGTATGGTAGAATTTCTATTTGCGGTACAATATCATCTTATAATCTTGATCCAAAAGATCAACCAAAAGGTATATTATCTTTCAGCAATATTTATTCAAATTTCTAAACAAAAATTTATATTTATATTTCAGTTGCTCATATTCAACCAATAATGCTTTGGAAGCAATTAAAAATGGAAGGATTTATTGTAATGCGTTGGTATGATAGATGGTTTGAAGGAATTAAAGAAATGAAAAACTGGGTTGAAGCAGGAAAAATTAAATACCATGAAACCATTACTGATGGTTTTGATAATATGCCACAAGCATTCATTGAAATGCTTCAAGGAAAAAATACTGGAAAAGCCATAGTTAAAGTTTAATAATTTTTTTACCTTCCAAATATAAAAACAATTCTTTTGTAAAACGATAAACAATTACAAATATAATCATATTATTTCGAAATAAATGAAAATAAAAATAAAAACAAGATTAATTATTTTGAATAAAACCTTCGCATAAATATTTTCGAGTTCATGGAAAAAAATGCATCGTAAAATAATGGGTGCCGCCTTTTATTCAGACGACACCAATTGAAATTTAATATGCAATACTGCATTTTCTCTTTTTTTGTAAATTTATTTGTTTATCTCTGTTTTTCCACTCATAAATATTTTTTTATGAACAAATGCAAATATCACACAATAAATAAATTTAAACAAAAATTAAAGAACCTAATTAATCTGCATTCAAAATATGAAGAAATTAATATTTCAATATTTGAAATTATTTCGATTAAGAAAATTTTGAATTTTGCAAATTTTATCAACGTTTTACAAAAAAAAATGTTTGATAACTTTTATACAAAAGTTCATAATATTACACAATCGGGATTTGAACACGAAGACCTTCATAATTATCTCTCTCATTCTCTTTGCATATATTCTCAATATTCTCTATTTATATAAAATTTTATTCTTTATTTGTGTTTAGTGTATCGTGAAAACACAAATTTAATAGACGTATTAAACGTGTTAATTTTCCACAAATACGCTTAAAACAAAAACTCATCAATGAGATTAAATGAATAGAAATATTTGTATTTTGATTGTATTTGTAAAAAGTTAATTTTTACTTTCATTTTATAAAAACTATCAAAATATTTACGTTTTTTATTTTATTATAAAAAAGTCACTCGTAAGAGTCGGGTTGTTGTACTTTTTTAATCTTTTTTTTTTTTTTTGTTTTTCTTTTTTATGTTTATTTATATTTGTATATAATTTTTTACAAGAAATTTGTGTTTTTCTTTATAAATGCTTTAATAATTAAATTTGTGTTTTATTTTAAAAATTAAAAATAAATAAATAAGAATATTTATGAAATGGCGTTAGAAGAATCATTAAGTGGTTTTAATTATTCTATTTTAAAAGTAGATCAATCATTTGTACAAGTGACATCTGATTATCCGTCATCTTTATGGATGTATGAATTATCAGCTGATTGTTATAAAGTATGTATTATTGTAATTGATTATATACTCACAATAATATTATTGCAATATTTATTACTTACAATTATTTATAAGATAAGAAAATTTTTAATTATTTATTACTGTTCATTGTTTGTTGTTTTTGTTTTTTATTTAATTTTAATTTTAAAACTTTCCAAAACAGTGTCCGTATGAGAAAATCAAAAATGGTCATATTACACGCAATAATTCTGGTCGTATTTTTATAGTTGAAACTGGTTATGATGTTTCTTATAAATTTTTTAATGAAGATCAAGGAAAACTGGTATTAAATGATAGGTGAGAATTTTTCATTAAATCTTTTAGTTAATTAAAATCTCTAAACAATTTTTTTTTAAATTTTAGTAAAGAATTTTGTAGATTAGATCCATGTATTAAAGAACATGGAGCATATAATTTTATGATTAATGAAACAACTTGTAAATATAAAACAATTAAAGAACCAGGCAATGCATATATTCCATTGGTTCTACCATTAGTATTATGGGCATTATTAGTTGCATTCCATTTAATCAAAAAATATTATAAGAAACGTACTAGAACTGATCAAGAATTACAACCGACAAATGAAGAACAAAAAAATAATTCAAGATTAAAGAGTTTAGACACATTTAGAGGGTAAATTTCTTTGTTTTTTCCATTTTATTATAAATTATTATAAATTACTGGATAGAATTCATGCTAATATTAAATGTACAATTTAATCTTAACGGAAGTTTTTATCCAGTAAATATACTAAGAACAACAACAAAATAGCTAAAATATGAAATTCTTCTTGGTTCTAATTTAAATATAGAATAAGTATAACACTGATGATATTTGTAAATAGTGGAGGTGGTGGCTATGAATGGATAGAACATGCAACATGGAATGGTTTACATATAGCTGATTTGGTATTTCCATGGTTTTTATGGATAATGGGAGTGTGTATCCCAATATCAATTAAATCACAATTTCGTAAAAATATTACAAAGAAAAAAATGCTCTTAAATGTTCTAAGGGTAAAATCCAGTACAGTTTGGCAGTACTTGAATTCTAATCTTTGAACATTTTATACTTTTACAAAAATAAAAAATAATTTATTTAAGAATAATTAAGATTTTTGTCTCTTTAGAGAAAGTAAGATAAAAATAATTAAAATCAGACAGAATTCAAGGATTTGCTACTGAGAAAGTGAACTTTCATAATATTTATAAATACGTTTTAATTTCAATAATTATTTTTTTAGCGATCTGTTACCTTATTCTTCTACGGTGTTTTCTTAAACACAGTGAGTGGTGGTAATTTAGAGAATCTTCGAATATTTGGTGTTCTACAAAGATTTGGAATTGCCTATTTATTTATTGCATCTTTCCATATAATAATGACAAACACAGCTGAAATTCCTCTATTGGTAGAATATTCAATATTTTTTTAGATTTTAGCTAATTTCATATTTTCCTTTTAAGACTCCATTACGACAAAAATTTCTAGATATTATTTTAATATGGAAAGAATGGTTAATAATGTTTCTATTTGTTACTGTACATCTTTTACTATTATTTTTATTACCTGTTCCTGACTGTCCAAAAGGGTATTTAGGACCTGGAGGAAAACATGAAATGAATTCTCATACAGAATGTATTGGTGGAAGTAATGGTTATATTGATCGCCTTATATTAGGAATGAATCATATTTATCAACATCCCACTGCTAAATATGTTTATAATTCAAAAGCCTTTGATCCAGAAGGAGTTTTTGGTGAATGCGATTTTGCTCTTAAATAAAATTCAATTTGTAAAACTAAACTATTTTATTTGTAGGTTGCATTTTGACTGTTTTTCATGCATTCCTTGGCGTTCAATGTGGCATGACACTTCTTGCATTTTCTGATTGGAAAGAACGTATAAAACGTTGGCTTATTTGGGGAATTATAACAGGATTAATTGGTGGAATACTTTGTAATTTTTCACAAGAAGATGGTGTCATTCCTGTTAATAAAAATATGTGGTCACTTTCATTTGTTATGTGTACTTCATGTTTTGCATTTTTTCTGCTTTCATTTTTATATTACATAATTGATGTAGTTAAAATTTGGTCAGGATCACCATTTTATTATTCTGGTATGAATGCAATGGTAATGTATATTGGACATACAATAACACATAAAATGTTACCATGGCACTGGAATATTGGACTTATGAACACACATTTAATATTATTAACAGAAAGTTTGTGGAATACAATACTTTGGATGTTTATTGCATATTATTTATATGTTAAGAAAATTTTTTATACAGTTTAAATTAGTTCTTGTGAACACAAATAAAAGTTCTACTTATTTTTATTTAAATCAAATAATGTTGTTTTATTTATTAAAACATCAATAATCTATAAAATGAATTAATTAACCTGCAATAATTATTTTACCTTAATCATGAACATTTCATAATCTGGACTTTCAATTCTTATCTCCACATCATAATTTTATTATCACAGAAAATTATCTATTTTAATAATTTTTTTAATAATTCAACAACAATTGTCATATTAATTTTTTGTTCTGTTATTTTAGCAATTTCGCCTGCGATGGCAAATAAGATTTTTGTTTTTCCACTCTTATATTGTTGAACCATTTTTGCATTTGTCTCTAATACTTCCTTACAAATTTTTGTTATTTCATCAATATCTGTTATTTGTTTCCAATTATTTTCATCAGCAATCTAAAACAATGAAATAAAATTTTATTTATAACTAAAAATTCCGAAATTTATATAAACCTTTCTGGGAGAGTCTGAAATATTTGTTATCATTTCTTGGAGTATCAAACGAGCTAAATGTAAATTAATAATCTCTTGTTCCAGCATATCAATCAATTCACCTAAGTAATCTGAATTTATTTTACTAAAATAAAAAATTATTTAATTACAATAGAATTAGGAAAGTCATGAATTTTTTACCAGTCTTCTATAGATATTTTATGTTTATTACAAATATTAAGAAGATCATTCAAAAGAACATTGGTTACTATCTTTGAAGATCTTTTATTATTTATCGACATTATGTCTGTAAATAAGGACAACAAAATGGGTTCATTCTACGAGAAAATAATTAAATTAAATGAAAAATCTCATTGAGCAATCAACAACAAGTTACTTACAACTAAAACAATAACAGTCTCTTCATTTAATGCATACATTTCTTTCAATTCCATTCTAGTATCTTTTGGTAATTTTGGGAGTTCTTTTTGAATTTTAAGAACATCAATTAGTCCTTTCTTTGTTTCAAATTCACCAGAAACGTTTAAATGCAATGGCGGTAAATTAGGTTCTGGCATAAATCTGTAATCCTGTAATGTTTCTTTATCTCTCATTTTTATTGTTGATTTTGAAGCAGCATCCCATGATCTCGTTTCATTACGAATACGTTTACCAGAGTCAAGAAGCTTTATTTGACGATTTATTTCATATGCTACTGCTTGCGCCACACCACGAATGGAACCAATATTTTTGACTTCCGTTCTTGTTCCTAATGGATCACCATCTTTATGAACTGAAATATTTGCATCAACACGAAGAGCCCCTTCTTCCATTTTACAAGAACACGTTCCAAGACGTGTTAAAATTAGAATTAATTCTTTAACTAATGCAGCTGCCTCTTCACCATTTGATAAATCAGGTTCAAAAACTAATTCCATTAATGGAACTCCTGCACGATTCAAATCAACTAAACTACGGTTTTCATAATCATCGTGCAACGATTTTCCGCTGTCTTGTTCTAATTGAAGTTGATGAATTCGAGCAGATTTTTGATAAGCTTTCTTACCAGGAACTAAAATTGGAAACGTTAAAACTCCATTTTGAGCTAAAGGTGCTCGTTGTTGTGTTATTTGGTATCCACTCTAAAATGTATAATTTAGTAACTATATATTATTAAGACAAGTCTATATGAGACAAACTGGCAAATCAGCATAAAAATAATGCTTTCTGTCGAACATTGAAACAGAATTAATAACACACGACAGGGCCGCTGCAGTTTTGATTCCTGCCTCTACACATTGCTTGTTCAGAACCTAAATGTATGGAAACTATTAGAAATATTTATCTATGTTTAGAACCATGGTATTTACTGGCAATGTTCCTGGAATAGCAGCATCAAATTGTGAAACACATGAATTTACAGGAGAACCAAAATCTGATTTCGCACCAGAAAATAACTTTGATTTTGTTGCAATTTGAGCGTGAATTTCTAGTCCAACAACGCCTCTCCATTTGCTGTAAGTAGAGTTTTCTAATAATTGCAAAAAAGGAGAAAGTTTTTTTTATACTTTGATTTCGTGACAGTTTTTGAACAGAAATTTTTGGTTAGATTTATATATTTCTTATTATTTAGGTACAAAAAATATTTTAAGATTATCATAGCCGTAATTAAGAATGAATTAAATATTATTTATTAAATATTTAATAAGTTAATTGTAATTTGTTATTATTGTTTTGATATTATGACAATAGCAATTAATCGAAAATAGTTCGATTTTCGATATTTAAAAAACAGCAATGGCAATACTTCAATAGTCACCTTTTTGCGGTGAAGTTGGCAACAAGAATTCTTGAAAAAACACTGGAATAATAAATTTGTTTTTGTAATTTGTAGAGCTTTTTTCTGAGGAAGATAAACATTTAACATTTGAAGTGAAGTGGCAAATTATAATTATAGTAAGCGGTGAATATAGAGAAGTTTGGTTTTATTTTATGTAAAAATAATTAAAATATTAAATTCCCTTTAAAGTTATGCTTCCATTCGTGAAATAATAAGGATTTATTTTAATTTTCATTTAAAAAAAAGTAAGTAAAAATTAGAATGTCTAATAAAAAACTTAACCTTAAAGTTGTGGAATTTTTTGTTAAGCATTTATCATATTGAATAAATAAGAAAGTGATTAAAACTGTATTAAATAAACGAAATAATCTACTTTTATAAAGTACCGTAATATTTTTTTATTCTCTTATTTCTATTTGATATTTTTCTCTGTTTATATTCTTTTTTTTTCTTCGTGAATGTTCTGTTTTTTATCAGCTCTACGCATTTACTTTTTCCATCAGGTGATAGATAATTAAAATAAATAACCGAAATGAAGAATGAAGAAACCAATCGTTATATGTTTTTCTTATATACATCGCATAAAACATTAGTCGCTGTTTCTGTTTTAACTTAATCCGTACATTGAACTTCTTTTTCAAATTAAATTCAATATTTAAATTTATGACGTTTGAAAACAATTGATTACTGTTGTTGTTTTTTTAATATAATTTCTGAATTTAAAAATTAAAAACAATATTTTCAATTAAAATTTGAAAATTATGTTAGTTTAGCGGTTTTTCTAGTGTCTTTTAATGTTAATTTTCATTTCTCTCTTCAATGCAAATTGAATCAAATAAAAAAAATCTTGGAAGAAATAAAACATTGTATTACGACTACACCACAATTAATTTAATTCCATTTTCATTTTCATTATTTATTTTCTTTCATAATTTTTTTTCTTTATTTTTTATAAAATAATGTAATTTAATATATATAAAAAAAAAAAAAAGAAAGATAATAAACTTCGTCATAACAGAAAAAAAAAATATTTATTTTTTATTTTATTTATAAATATTCAAAAACACGCCACAAATTGAATTGGCAGAAAAAAAAATATGTAGAAGAAAGTCAATAGGTTAAATCTTAGAAATAAAATTAAATCAAAAAAAAAAAAGTTGTTATTAAACGAACAAGATTTTCCGATGTCTGTTTTTTTTTTGGAGTTTTTAGAAAAATTTAAATTTTTATTGGACGATTAAATTTAAATGGTTGGTGGAAGGGGAACAGAAAGGTCAATCACATAATCAATGTCTCTTTAGGTAAAGGGGTAACTTTATTTATTTTATTTCCTACATAAGTTTTTCTTTTTATTGATTTATTTTGACAAACATTTTCACAAAAAATTAAAAATAGAAAAATTATTGACTAATTTTTTGTTAACATTTTTTTTTATGTTGAATTATTTAAAATTGGAACATTTTTTTCTCTCACTGTTATCACCAAAGTCATCAACAAATAAAGTTCAATGATTTAATGTTTTTTTTTATTTTAAATTTAATTTTATTTATTTTATAAAAAATTAAATGTTAAAGTTCATTTTTTATTTGTTATTATTTTTGGAAGTAAATTTTTCATCGAAAATAAAAAGAAAAAAAATCCATTCATCATCTAATCCTTCTTTATCTCATTCATAACTCCAATTCTTTAAAATATAAATGCATATTTTTCGTTATTTTTTTGTTTTGAAATGATAACGAATTTTAATGACGTTTATCTATCACTATCAATTGAACATCATAATTAAGTTCAACAATCATCTGTTATAAATGAACTAATATTATAAACAGTCACCAGGATTATTGATTTGATTTTTGTTAGAGAAAACGATTTTTTTAAATTAATCTCAATGGTTTTGCATGATAAAAATTTATTTGGGGTTTTCTTACTTGTTTTTTTTTATGATTATGTTTTAAACCTGTCTATTAAGACCATTGTATATCTGATATATATTTAAATGGCTTATCTAAAATATACAATCTAATTTTCCTATATAAGAAAGTATTTAATTGGTCCAATTTTTTAGTTGTGATTTTGAAATTTAATCATTTGATTAAAATGAACTGAACCGTGTCAGTCAGAATCAGTAATAGTTATCTAAGAACACTGATAACACAGAGCTATACCTTCTTTATCGTTCTTCATTATACAAAGTACAAATTGTGTTCAATTAATTATTTAATGTAAGTACATACGTACATAAATTACACAATTTAATTATAATACAATCACATAAAAATATATTTGTGTTTAGTATATTAAATGTACTTAAATAATACTTACATGATTTTTATTTTTATTAGAATAACATTTTATCGTTTTTTATATGTTCATTATTTTTTTGTACACTTTATAATATAAAATTATTTAGCACAAAATATAGTCTCAATCGTGTTGTTTGACCGATCGCTACTCTTACTACTCTTCCTTTTTTTCATCATCTTCTTCTTATTCTTAATTAAATTTTGTTGCTTTTTTTTTTCGTTACATTTAAAAATAATTAAATAATTATTTTTTAATTGAATTGAATTCGGTTAAAATTTAAAAACAAATTAATTGTGTAAATAAAACTGTTAGAATTGTTTTTTAAAGTTTACAAAAGAGTAAAAAAAAATTCACAATTTGGTTGGATGGACTAATTTTTATTTTTCTTCTTTTTTCTTTAAAAAGAAAAACATTTGTTCGGAATAAATTTTTTCCGATGAATCTGCGGAAATACTTTTTGTGTTTGTGAAAAAAAAGAAAAAAAAAAAGTGAAATATTTTTTAATAAAAAAAAAACATTAGAACAGAGGACAAAAAATGTTCTGAAAAAAGAAAAAGAGAAAAATTACAAAGTTAAACTTTTTTTTTTTTAATTTCTAAAACAAAATTTAGGAAAAAATCATCATGTTAGATTTTATTGGTTTATTTGAAGTATTTTTATGCGTTTGTGTTTTATATTATTTTTTTAGTAAAGAACGGTGAGTTGTTGTTGTTGTTACTTTTTTTTTCATCATCATCATTTACTTATTTGCTATTTGTGTTTCATAATTTATGCAAGAAGGTGTTCTACCTAATGGAATTGAATGTAAACAAATATGTGATGCCAATCTAAATAAATATAGAATTAAATTACGTTATAATATTCCAATGTCAAAGTTTACTTATATTAATTATTCATAGTTGGCCCAATAACAATGAAGGGTAAACTTATTTCTGTTTTTTTATGGTTCCTTATGTTTATTTGGAGAAGGTGTAAAAAATACTTAAACATTTAATTAAACGAATTGGTCCCCGTCTGCATTGTGAATAAGTTATTATTATTGTTGATGTTTATTTTTAGTTTTATTTTTTGTTACAAGACACGTTAAACAGAAATGACTTTTATAATAATAATAATAATTGTAACTAACTTTACAAAGAAAAATATTAAAAATATTTTATGATGAATAATAAATAAAAATATAAAAATCGAATGTTTCTTATCATAAATCACGCAATAGCCAAGTGTCTTTGTCTTTTTTTTTGTATTTTGTTTTTTTTTTTTTCATTTAAATAAATGAGAGAACAGAATCAAAATATATAAAACAGAAGTTATTATGTAGTCGTAGTTGTTTTCACTTCTGTTTACTTAATAATATTATTTATGTAAAACTTGCTTAATTGGACCATACAGTTTTTTTTTTGTAACACAATAACACAAAAATATAGGTCATGTTCCATTTAGTTTAGATCGTTTGGTGAGATTGAGTCGGTGATTTTGGCACACAAAACTAATGACCAATTTTTCTAATAAAAACTCAATAATTGATTTCAAATCAGTGGTCTAATTACACAAGTATCGATTGGTATACATTTTTGTTTCTGTGAATAAGAAAAATTAAAATTTATGTTTTATTTTCATTTGAAAAAAATCGCAAACAAATTTATCGCAAGTAAAATAAAGAGCTGTATAATTGCCAATATTTAAGGTATTAATAATCAATAATAAAAAACGTGCATATCATTTTATGACTTAGTTCGATCTTGAAACAATAATAAAAGACAAAAAAAAAGAAATAAACTAATTTTTATTTTCTTTGTATTTAAATTGAAATTATTTTTTGTGTATGAATGAAATTGAACTTTTATTTGAATTGGAATTTATTTAAAGGAAAAAAATTAATTGAATAAAAGCAAAAAAAAAAAAAAATAATTAAAAAGAAAAGCGAAATGAGTCAACCATGAACTTGAATTTACTCTAAAAAGTGGTTTTTAAAGAGAAGAAAAATAAAATAAAAAGGAAACTCGAATAACAAGTTTAAAGAATAATTATTTTAATATTGACATAAATAATGGAATAAAACTGGAGGAAAGTGATACGTCAAGACGTTCACACTTGTCGAATAAAAATTGACGTTTTATTTAATTTCTTATCATGTCAAGATCAAGGAAAATTCCTAATTGTTGTTACATTAATTTTTGTGTATTTGTTTTTTTTTTATTAAATTTGTTGGTTCTGTTTAAGTTAAGGAAAATTCTTTTTTGTTAAAAATTACATTGATTTGGTTTGTTGTTGATCAAGTTTGAATATTTTTTTTTATTGATATTTGATTAAATCAAATAAAGACGAATTTGTTGTTTTGAACCAAACAAATGAAATTTTTTTTTTATCTTTTTTCTTTTTAAAATTTTTTTTTTTGATTTCAATCAATTAAAACTTTTTTATGATGGTGAAAAGTTTAGTTGATTTTTTTTCCTTTGTTTATCTTTTGTTTCTAGGGAAAATATATTGGTTTAAATAAAGAAATTTATGACTTACTTTTGATTAACGTGAATTTTAGATTTAGATTAAGTGTCTTTATTTTTTGGGGTGACAACAGTTCTGTCCTAGGATTAAAATTAGCTCAACACAATCAAAATTTAACTAATTATTTGTTCTAAATGTAGACTTGTGCGGAATACTTTCAAAATTGGTTAAGTTGAGTTCGTTATAATTCCACTCTTAATCTAATAAATTATTAATTCATTTCATTATAATTCAATATTATTTCCTTCACTCTTTAATTTAATTTATGAATTAAATATTTCAATTGTTTGAAGTTAATTTTCATTTCTTTGACCTAGATGGAAATTTTTTTTTTTTTACGTCAATTATAGTTTGTTGTGCCCTACGGTAATAATAAGCAATATCGGTTTTTTTTTATTTATTTATATCTTTTTTTTTATATTGGAAATTCCTTTTCCTTGTGTGTTGTATGATGAAGCAGTTAAGAGTCGAACGTGTGCATACTTATAGTAATTTAAGTTGAACGTGTACGTACTTATATTGGTTGTATTTATTGTAATAATTATTTCAACAATTTAAAGTTTTAAGTAAGTTACATAAATATGCCACTTAAGTTTAATTCCACTTATATAAAATTGTAATCAAAATTTAATTTAATTGTTTAAGATAATTTATTTTGATAAAAAACTAATAAAATTACTGTTTTGTTGGTAAGCTAAAAGTGTGCTTATCAAAGATAATTTGTAGAGAAGATTATTTAAGATTAGAGAAATTCTTAAGTTTGACGTAGATGTTTGTTTGAATGAATTATGAAAAAATTGACTTTAAACTTTTTACTTGATTTTTATCATTTGTTTGTTTTGTTGAAAATTTTTTTTTAATAAATTATTTAAAATTATGAACGATTAATATGAAATTATAAGAAAAGAAGGGAAACAAATAAATAACTTAATGCTTATCAATTGTCATCACACAACTCTGATAAATAATCATTGATTTAAAATCGATAAAGTTTGTTGTTATTGATTCTTTTATTTTTAAAACATTTTTGTTTATTTGCTTATTTATTTATTTATATTTTGTTGTTGTTGTTGTTGTTGTAGGTTTGTTTATTTGTTTATATTGGACTTTCTCAGATTAAATCTTTGGACTTTGAATAGATAACCGACACATTTTTTATTGTTGATTTGCGTTAAACTTTTTAATGATGATGATGACTCGGTTAAAATTATTATTTTTTTTTAAAAAAAAAAAAAAAAGAAGCACATATGGATTTCAATGAAGTTTTTATCAATATTTTTAAATCTAAATAATTGTTTGTGTGTGTGTGAGAGAGTATGTGTCTGTAATTTGTTGTTGATATTGTTCTTTTTGTAAATTATGTTTGGAGAAATTAAACTAAACTCTAAATAAATCTTTTTTTTTTTGAACAAAACTACAAACACGCAAAAAATTTCACAAAACGTGTAATTTAATTTTGATTGTTTTGTTTAGTGTTTTTTTTTTTACAAAATTCATTCATCTAAATCTAAAACGTCATAAAAATATTTTAATTTTGTCATTTTTTTAATGAATAAGATTTTTATCTTTAAATATTTTTAAAACTCTCATCGATATGAAAAACAATTTGGATCAATTTAAATAAACAAAACCAAAAAAATGTTCAAATCAAAAAACTCTGTTTTAAAAATCAACTGTTTTCTTATGTTGGGGGGGTTGGAGAAATATACAGGCATTAGTGTCTATTTTTTATTTAATGCCATTCGTCTTTATTAAATTATATTTTTGACATTATATTTTCTATTTAAAGAAAAAATATTCTATTGAATTTAAATTTTGTTGTAAAAAAATATCGTATAATTGAATTAATTGAATTAACATTTTCTTAACAGTTTAACAGAAGGTAATAATAATTCTTACTTTAAAGTTTAAAGTGTATAAAAATAGAATCATCAGTATTGACATTAATAATAGTTAAAATGGAGACGCCTTTTCTTTTATTTCATTTTTATTTACAAAAAAAAAATTAGAAAGCGTATTAACATAAATTGGTACAAAAATAAAAATTCTTTACAATCAAGACTTCTTCTTTTTGTTGTTGTTTTCATTAATGACTTCTTGTTTAATCATGCATTTTTTTTTGTTGCTTTTCTTCATTTTCTATATGGACGATTCACATAATTGAACATTTGGATTTTTAATTAAATATTCCCCCTTTTAACAGTTAAGTTTTTCTTAAATACTCCTACGAAATAAATTTCTAATGTTGGATAATAAATTAACAACTTTTCAATTTTGTTCAAGCAATTCTAAATTCTAAAGTTTCATTGTAGTGAATTTGACGAATATCATTTCAGTAATACAAGAAATGATGCAATACAAGAAAAATAATTAATGAGACAACCAAATTGTTTAGAAGACTGTCTGAATGTAAAGGAATTTTTTCCTTCTATAAAATTTAAAAGAAAATTCTTAATTTGAAATTTTTACATTTCTCACGGAAATCTATTCCATAATTTTTCTTATTTCATTGGCTATGACATTTAATGTGATTAAGTAACAAGTTAAATACACTATTATTAGGTATAGAAAAATTCTCTTAAAATAAGAAACATAATTAAATTACAAAAAGAAAATAAATCTACAATGCCAAAACGGTCCATACTCAACCCGACAAATAGACGTGAAAAGTTATAGAATACTTTTGTGTTTTTCCTTTCGAAAGGTTACAAATTGTGTTTCATCATTCATTATTTTGTTGTTTTTTTTTGTGAAGCCAAAATAGAAGGACATAACCTTTTTTGTGTCAGTGTAATGTTGACACTGAACAACATACCATTATAGAAGGTTGTTATTGTTGTTGTCTGAATTTAAAATTTAATACACGTACTGCAAAATATTCTTCTCTTCTTCTCTTTTTTTTTTTTTTTAGATTTATTGAAATCACAACAACAACACTCAATAACAGCAACAAAACAAATAATGATGTAAATTCTTTAATAATTACAATATTTTTATTTTTTATAAAAACAAAAAGGAAAATGTGATTTTTTGTTATAACAAAAAAATTAACCTAATCTTTGTTTTTGTTGTTGTTTTGTTTTTTATAAAATAGAAAAACAAAATAATAATTAAAACAGGGAGGGTTGAAGCTGAATCTCAAATTTATTTTTCAATTCTTATTCAAAGTATTCTTTTTTTTTGTTTTTGAGAAAAATGTTGAATAAATCTGAAACTGGAATCAAAAATTATTTAAGTAAATAAAAATGTAAAAAAATAACAACAATAAAAAAATTAATTTTTATTTTTGTTTAGATATTTGATTAGCATTTTCTGATGATAACAGTTTTGCCTTCATTTTATGTAATTTTTGTCTGGTTGTGCATTTTTGTATGCGTGGTGTGTTTGTTGTAAACTTGTGTGTGTGTGTGTATGAAGTTTGTTTTTATTTTTGTTTATGTAAGTCAAGTGTTTTATAATAATTAGTTTAATATTAACTACAACACCCCTTTTCACCTTCTACACCACAATCCAAATCCCCACCCATTTAATTTTTTTTTTTTTTGTTTTCGTTTTATTTATTTTTTTTTTTGCCCGATCGGCATTTTACATTCGATCATCGGGTATCGTGTTTCGTTTTATTCTTTTTTATTAAAACAGAAAATTGTTGTTTTCAATAAAAATTTCTGTTACATTTGGTTCTGTTTTTTTTTTCTTTCTTTCTGATAAAAAACGCTCTAAAGCGTAATCCTAATCTCATCAATTCAGAATTTTCACAATAAACTTATTGATGTTTGATTGATTTCTTTGTTTTTTTTAAAAATAAATTTAAAAACGTTTCTTTGTTTTTGTTTTTGTCTGTTTTTGTTTTGTAAATTTATTAAATTCTTCTTTTTGATTGATTGCATTAATTAATTTATATGTACAATCCAATAAAATTGGATTAATCATTTTAAATTGTTTTCGTTTAAAGTTATCGTTTTTTTCTTAATTTAATAAAAACTTCTAACAGCGAGTGAATAATTTTATTGAAATGAAATTTTAAAATTACAAGATAAAAATATAGGTAAATTGTGTTTAGTTTTGTGAGTGGGATAAAGGCAAACAAAAGATAATGAACAGAATAATAAACATTTATTTTTTTCTAATTAGAAATTCAATTTATTGATTTTTTTTTCTATTCATTTATTAACTTGATTATTGAGTGTGAATTTTTTTTTGATTAAATTTTTTTTTAGACAATTGGAATTTAACAACGGTGAACCTTCTAATAGTTTATTGCAACAATGTCATTCATGTTAACTTAAAAATTGTGAACATTGGAATTTACTTGTGTAATTTGTATTATTATTAACTTTATGGGTTGATTAATTATTTATTTGGTAGATGTTTACTGATTTCTATTGGTTTATTTGCTATACAATTTTATTATTTATTCATTTTTCCTTATAAAAATATTTTATTATAAAAAGTTTAATGTCCAATAAGACTCCAATCAGAAAGGATCGTTTATTTTTGTTTTCAATAATTCTTTTCTAAAAATAATGTCAACGTTGTCGATATAGATTTCTCATTGTATTATTTTCTTGTTTTGAGAGAAATGATTCATAAATTATTTTTCATACTTTCCATTTAAATAGAGTCAATAAGTCACATCTAAATTGGTGAGGTCTTCTAATGCTTACTTCTTAAGAATATCGAATGACTAAATAATTATCTGAAAAACTTAATTTTTGTTCAATACCAAAAATTCTCTAAATTTGAACTTTTTATTTTAAATGTTGCCTTTACATTTTTTCAATTACCTTAAATTTATTTTCTATTTGAAATTAAAATTTTAATTAATTTATATCTTTCTTTTTTTTTTAATTTTAACAGAACAGCTGATATGGTTGATATAATATCAACTCGATTACAGGAAGTATACGGTTCATTCCGTTTTCCAAATGTGCTTGGACATACTCCAGAGGAACATAAAACTGTTGAACAGTTACAACGTTATGGACAACAACAACAAAAACGTCGTACAGAACTTAAAAATCACGAACTTAAGGTTTGTTTGTTTATTTATTTTTTTTCCAATTTGAATTTCATTATGAAATTTTTTTCTAATTAAAATAAAGGCAAGGGAACAAAGTTTGTTTAATATCAAAGAGAAACAATCATTTGAACTTTATCCAGAAAATAAACCTATAAGTGGACTTGCTTGTCGTCATTGTGTTCCTGATAGTGTAAGTAACAATTATTCATTTATTTTTTATTTTTGTTACAAAAATTTCTAGAATATGATTAGAGGATTTCTGATTATTTACAAATAAATAAATTCTGTAGAAATTTAATTTTAAAATGAAAATTCTAAAGAATTTCCATACGTTAATTCTACAATCTGAATTTGAAGGAATTTTTCAGCAATGAAAATAATAATCTTCTTAAAGGAAAAAAAGAGGCGTCCACATTTTGGGAATATATTTTAAAATTTAACAACCTCTTGAATAGAATAATTTAAAATGACTTAGATCATTTAACTCTCATCTTTTCTCCTTTGTATGAATGTTTTTGTTATTTAATTTTAAATTCTACTTTAATGTTTTTAACATTCAGTTAATAATCATCAATTGATTCTATAGAAATTTGTGGTTTAAATAATTTTTATTCTGTTTGAATTAAATTAAGAAAAAAAAAAATTCATTCATCCCAGACAACTACAGACAACTACTGTTAATACGGAGGTTATCGTGCTTTAGATATCTGAATTAAAACTTTTATTTAAAAAAAACATTGAATAAATATTTTGCACTTGAGTTTATCCGAAATAGAATTCTTTATGATTCTGACAATTGTGATTTAATTTCTTTTATGAGATGAATGGAAATTTATATTTAATGTGATTTTACTTTTTGATCGTAATTTTGAATGATTATTTATTGTGATTCTGATACAGTAAAACCTATAATTTTTTATTGTCAACAAAAACAAATGATGATGTTGGTTAATGAATATAAATTGTAAATATTTTTAATCGTTAAATTTAAATCAGACTTCTTTTTTTTTTTTTTTTGTATTTCTAAATTTTTCCAAACACCCGACACGCAATACAAAAAAATTTGTTAAACTTAAAGTCGCTCATGTGGAATAAAATTAGCAAAAAAAAAAAACATCCAACAATAAAAACATAAATATGGAAGGGGGAATAATATTTAAATGAGGATAATTTAAGCTGCTGTAATTTACAGCAGACTAGTGTGTTGAACAAACTTCCTTAATTACTGTTTTTGTTGCAAAAAAAAAAAAAAAACAACATACGGCTAATTTCTGATTTGGAAATTTTTGAGTTGATAAAAATTGAATGAAAATTGTTTAATGATTTTCTGCCGGTTTTTCACAATCGAATTTTAAAAGTTTCGAATTCATCACAAGTCGTAGGTTTTCCCATTTTTAAATTTTATGAGATTTTACACATTAAATATTTTCTATGTCTGTCTTTGTTGTTAAATTCATACTGACTTCCGAACATCCTATTTTTTTCCTTTTGTAATCAGGAAATTTCTTTTTAAAGAACTTAATATTGTATCATCACTCTGTGTCTCTGTCTCTCTCTCTCTCTCTCCTGTTGACTAAAAATATCAAATTACTTCATTTATATTTGTTGTTTTTTTTTTTCTTCTTTTGAATAAAATCAGCGCAAACTCATTAAAAACAAAACTTAAATTGAAATGAAATGACAGCAACAACAACTACAAAAAGGTTGAAAGTTTCTTCACATTTTTTTTTTTTGATTTTAGTTTGTCTTTTTTTTTTTTTTTTAGTTTTTGACTTTTTTTAGAATAAATTTAAATGAAAAAATTCAAATTAACTGAATTTTTAAACAACTAAAACAGAAATAAAACGAAAATTACCAACAATACAAAAGTTAAGAAAGAAACAAAAATTCTACACGATTTGAAAATACGAAAAATTTTCAAAGCAAAAATGAAAATCAGTCTGACGATGAATTTCTTTAACTAACACACGAGTCAGTTTGTCTCTCTCTCTCACTCAACTCTCTATTTCTGTTCCCCCATTTGCACTTTGTAAAAATTCTATTTTTATTAATAATTTTTTTTTTGTACATTTTAAATTGCAAGAATTTATTTTTCTTTTTTACTTCAAAATAAAGAAACACTTTTTTTTTTGTTTTGCTTCTTTTTTTTTACACCGCTTGCAATTGATAAAAGAAAAATATCTTCATAAATTTTTTCTTTTCGTACTTTGTTTGTTTTCCCCATTTTGTCTTCTGTTTATTGTTCGTGTGTTCTACAAAGTGTTCGTGTTCTAACAAATAAAAAACTGTGTGTGTGTGTGTTAACCTTGTTTTGGTGTTTTGAAAGATTTATGTAATTTTAATCAAAAAGAAAATAAACGTAAAATAGAGGAAATAAATTTTTTTCTTAACAAAATTCGTGATTTTCCTTTAATTTTCTTTTATTTAAAAAAACACTTTTGTTTTTTTTTTGTTAACATAAAAAATTGTTGAAATTTTCTTTGTGAAAATTGCAACAAATTTAATCGAAACTAATTTTTTTTTTGTCACGAAAAATAAAAAATCAGAATCATAAAATCAAGTTGAATTTTTTTCTTGTTGTAAACTTTTTTTTTCTTTCATTTTAAAAAGAAAAAAAAAAATATAAAAACAAAGAAACAAAAATTGAAGAAAAAGTTAAAGTAAAACGATAAAAAAAAAACTATAAATAAAACATTTTGAAATTTCTTCGATTTTCTTTTTTGTTTTCAAAGTCCAAGAATCATCTTTTTTTTTTGTTTTGTTTCTGTTTGTTTTCGGTTCTTTTTTTATTGTACAAATGGTTTATTAGTTGCTCTATTTTGTTGACTACACAATTATCTAATCGAGTTTAGTGCAAAAGTTCTTATTCTCCATTTAAATTTCAAATTCAAAATGATTTAAAGTGATGAAAATTATTTATTAAATGAAATTTACTGAACGTCGCAATACAGTTTTAATTCATTTTTAACAATTTTTGAAAGAAATAATTAAAGCAGCGAAATTTTCCAACATTTTAAAACAATTTGTGATTATTTTTAAAATTGTGTGTTGGAATTTTTTGTGTGTTTTGAGCCGGTGTGTCAATTGTAGAAGCCAGTATTTTTTTTTTTGTTGATTTTATTTTATTTTTTTGTGTTTGTTATTCTTGTTTTATTATTTATTTATTTACTTTTTTGTTTTTGGTTTAAAATTAAAGAAAAGAAAAAATTTTAAAATAAAAGGTAAAAAGTTTACGGACGGGTCATGACACTTTTAAATGAATATGAATTAAAATTTAAAGGATTCATAAGTGATTCGTATTTTGATTTTACAACGCCAAAGGTGAATTTATTAATTTTAATATAAAAAAAACAAAATATTTTTATTAATTTTTTTTAATTAGGATTAAAATTACTTGTAAACGAAATAAATGTTAAAATATGAGTAAAGGAAAGTTTCATTGAATTACAAAATGTAATTTATTTTTATTATGAAAATTTAAAAATGGAATTCGGTCATGTCCAAAAAGAACAACAATTTTTTATTGTCTTCTCTTTATTGTCGTCCTTCGCAAAGTTTTTTATTTTATTATTTATTCTTCGTACGTTAAATTCTCAATGATTAAGTTCATCTACAGAAATAGACACTAAAAAGGATTTATCTCTCTTCTTTTCTTTTTCTTGCAAAAATGCATCATCCATTTAGAATTCCAGCGTTCAACCACAAAAACGGAAGTCTGAGTTTTGTTTGTTGTTGTTTTTTTCATTATTCTTCTTCTTGTAAATGATTTGTATCTTGTTTTTATGTTGATTTAATGAAAAAAATATTATATTCTAAGAAAGAAAGAAATGAAGAGAAGAAATACGAAAAATTCAATCTTTTTGAAATGACAATGGCAACAATGGAACATCTTTTGTTACGTGCTTATGAAAACAAATGATTATTTTATTATTTTTCCATTTGTATTATTTTACAAAGTTAATTAAAACAACAAAATAAATTTTATTTTATTAAATAATTATTAATTTTTTTATTTTTCTTTGTTTTTTTTTTGTTCACAGAAAACACAATTAGATCCAAAAGATAGAAGACGTGATGTTAAAGATATTTTACGTATAACACAACATGCTGGACGTCAACCTAATAGTACAAATTGGGATTGGGGTGTATGGTGTCCACATTTAGCACAAGTTGTTAGACTTCATAAATTTCCATATCCACAGGTTTGTTTCAATCAACTGAGATTCCTTTATTTTTATTTATACTTGGCGTATCTTGTATTTGGTATTGTCGTGTTCAATAGACTGAGAGACGGATTACAATAATTCTAACTCGACAGTGAAAAAACAAACGATAGTTTATTGTGAATGAGCTCTATTGAATCCGGTCAGTAAACTATTTATTCTTCTTTGCTTTAGAATCGATTAACAAAAATATGACTAATCGGAAATGTCAGTTTTTTTTTTTTTTAAATTTATTTAATTTTGTTTTGTTTTCGTCGTTCTCTTTATTTGGTGTAATCGCGTTTATATATTATGTTATTTTATAGTCAGTCAATTCGACGGTCATTCATTTGATAATTGCTATAGGAACGACATTCTCTAATAATGTTTTATTTGTATTGGTAATTTTTTTTTCTCTTGTGTATTTGAGAATTAAATTAAACATTTTTTCAATCAATTCCATTTCTGGCAAAAATATTCAATAATGCTTTTTTTTTTATTATTATTTTGTTGAATTGTAATAATTTTATTTCTAAGAAACAAAAGAATAAAGTAAAATTCACAATTTTTTTTGTTCTTTATTCGGATATTTTCTAAAAACTAAATATTCAGATTCATAACGGAAAAATAAGAAAAAAATTGACCCAACAAATTGTTTTTATAAGTACTTTTTGCTCTACTCCACTCTTGAAAAGTTCACCACTAGAAAAAAAAACGCACCAAATTTATTTAAGTCAATAACATTTTCTCTATTACAATTACGTTACTTAAGCACACAAATACTTAAGCAATTCAACTTTTGATTGGCTTTTTTTCTTTTTTGTGAAGAAAAAGAATGAAAAAATACTCACCAATACAATACGGGAAGACGTAAAAGAAATTGTTTTGCTTCGAGTTTTTTTTTTGTTGGTGAATGCACGGTCATTAAATTGTTTAAATTTAATGGATTTAAAAAAATAACATTTCTTTTCGTTGTGTAAGTTTCGTCAATTTATAAAATTTAATACGTTAGAGAAAAAAAAAAACATTATTTTACCGCAATTGGTGAAATGAGCAAAAAAAAAAAATATAAAAAGATCAAATGACGTTCTGTCGACATTACATTATTTGTTTTTAAACTTAGTTCTTGTATTAAGTTAAATAATTATTTTAACCTCAGATATATTGTTTGTGTAATAATTATTTCCTGTTATTTTGAACAATTTTTCTTTTACCCTTGTACACGATGAGAAAGAATCTGATATTGATTAAGTTTCCTATCAAAGAGAAAATAATGTAAAGGAGTATGGAATGGAATTGGTTGAACTGTATAAAATAACAATCGTTGTTCCCTTATTTGCCCAAACGCAATAAATATTGGAAATCATCGTATTCTACACCCACATCTACTCATTTGTTTTGATTGAAAGAATGAATAAACAAAACAGTATTTTTTGTTTAGTAATCCAATTCTCCCCCTCTCTTTCATTGATTTGTTTTTATTAAATATTATGATAATAATATTTTGTTTTTTTTTTTTATTTTTGAATTGTAGGTGTCTGGTGCAGTATTAAGAGATGATAATTTAATAACAGCAATTGATCAGACGACAAAAGATTCAATTAATGAAAAACAAAAGGAAACTGAAGAAATTATAACTGAAAATTCTGATGAATATCATACATTGTATGAAAAATATCGTAAACAACATGAGAAACGTGCAAAAAATGTACTCATTGATATGCGTTCTAAAATCTCTGATTTATTATTACGTTTAACATCATGGGTATTATATAAATTATTACCATGTTTTCTATCTGGTGTTGCTGCACATCCAGCACAAATTGATATGTTAAAAGCTGCTACAGAAAAATCACCTGGTGCACCACTTATATTTTTACCACTTCATAGAAGTCATTTAGATTATATTTTAATCAGTTTTATTTTATTAAATAATGATATCAGAAGTCCAATTGTTGCAGCTGGAAATAATTTGCGTATACCATTTTTTGGGTAAATATTTATTTATTTTAAAAATAGCCGCTTCTTTATTTTTGTTTTTCTTTTTTTATTTATTTATTTTTTTTTCAAAATTTTCATTTTGTCTGTTTTTCAAAATTGTTACTCTGACGTCACGTTTATTTATTTTCTTTTTTCGTGGGCGACCAGAAATTTTTTATGAATTGCATTTGAGTGGGCACGATAACAAAAATCATATTTATTATGTAAACTTTACATTCGATCAAGTATTTTACTGCAATTGTCCTAATAATAAATAATTTTAATGGTTTTATTGAAAAGATAATAGAAGAATTGTGAAAATACGTGTTATATAAGCGCCAAACAATGACGTAACGGCAGAGTAACAAATATATAATTATAAATTAAATAATTGAATCATAACAAAAATTCTTTTTTCTAATTTTCAATTTATAAAACAAAATTGAACAATTTTTGTATATATTTTTTATTCATTTTCAATTAATTTACCGTTTTTAAATGGATTCTTTGTAAGTGTGTTAAATAATTAATATTTATGATCATTTTTAATGAATTTAACATTATGTTTTTTTTTTCTTTTCTTTTTCGTTTCTTTTTTTTTTTACTTTAGAGCTTTATTAAGAGGACTTGGCGCATTTTTTATAAAACGTAAAATTGATCCAATAATTGGAAAAAAAGATTTAATCTATAGAGCAATTTTACATACATATTTAAAACGTTGTCTATCAGCAAATCATAATGTTGAATTTTTTATTGAAGGTGGTAGAACACGTACAGGTAAACCATGTATGCCAAAAAGTGGTATATTATCAGTTATTGTTGATGCATTTATGGAAGGTACAATATCAGATGCATTACTTGTACCTGTTTCTGTTAATTATGAACGTTTAGTTGATGGACATTTTATTTATGAACAATTGGGACAAAAAAAACAACCAGAATCATTTAGATCCGCTATATCAGCTATTTGGAATGTAATTATTTTAATTTTGAATATTTCTATAATTTATATAATTAAATTTTTACTTTTATTTATTGTAGGTACTTCATTCAAAATATGGACTAATGAGAATTGATTTTAATGAACCATTTTCAATAAGAGAATTAGTAAAAGCATTTAATAAAACAAATGAATTAAAAGATGTAACACAATATAAACGTTTAAAACATAATCCATCATCATCATCTCTTTATGGTACTGACATTGTACAAGAAGAACATCGTACACTTATTGATAGTATTGCTAGACATGTTATATATGATTGCGCCAGTGCTACATCTGTTATGACAACAAATGCTATTGCATTTTTATTATTAACACGCTTTAGAGATGGTGTTACAATGAATGTATTTGCTGAAGCATTAGATGAATTAAGAAATGTTTTAAAAGCAAATAGAGATATTGGTTTTACCGGTTTATCAACTGATGTTATTAATTATGCTGTTAATTTATTAGGACCTGGTATGAATTTTTTATAATTTATTAGTAATCATTATTCCTTTTGAATCATTATTTCAACTATTTAACTATAATCAAAATTGTTTTATTTTATAGGATTAATTGTGAAAGAGAAACGAGGTACACAAGTATTTATAAAGCCAGTAACAAGTTTACCAAATGTTATAGAATTATCATATTATTCAAATAGTATGATGCCACATTTTGCGCTTGAATCAATTGTTGCAACAGCATTAGATAAAACTTTAAAAGAAACTGAAGAAAAATTACGACACACAAATATGTCAATTGATGTAAGTAATTGGTTTATTTATATAGAATTGATGCAATTTTTTTAACGTGTTTTTTTTCTTCTTTACAGAAAATAGCAATTGACAAAGATGAAGTAATGAAAAAATGTTACGATCATTGTGAAATATTAAAAAATGAATTTATATTTTGTAAGCCATGTCAAAAAATGGAAGAGATGTTAGAAGAAACCATTCTTAGATTGCGTGATAGACTTTTAATTACTGTACCAGAAGTATGTATAAAATATTTATAAAATAGGAACATTGACATGAAGCCAAAATAACAGAAAGATCCATTTTTATACCAATTGATTCCGTTACATGGCTTCATAACATATGTTTCATTCGTTTTAATTAGAATAATTATTTCTTTATTAACTCAACTTCTCTTTTCTTACTAGGTAAATAAAACTACAAACAGGGACTATGCATTTGATTATGGTATTGATAATGGTAATGATGATTATGATGATGAAGAGGAAAACCGTTATGTTCCAAAACAATATATTTATTTAACAGCAGAAGGACACTGTGATCGTCTATTATTAGTTTCAGTTTTAGCACCAATTGGACATACATATTTATCAGTAACACAGGCATTAAATAATTTACTAGGGAATGCAATATTAGAAACTGAATTTATAAAAATTTGTATAAATGACATAACGTTACGTGTAAATAACGGTGAATGTAAATATGGTGAAAGCATTAGTGTGGATTCAATAAAAAATTGTTTGAAATTATTGGAAAAGTGGAAAGTTATAAATATATCAAATACATCTGGTATGAGATTATTAACACTTGATAATTTATATAATTCATCTTATGGTGTAGATAATATAATTGAAAGAATTAGAAAAACTGTACCTTTTGTTTGAAAAGTGTTGTTTTTTTTTCTATTTAAATTTATAGAAATTCAAAACACGAATGAAAATAAATAAAAAGACAATTGAAAAGAACTTTGAATGTTAAAGAAATTATTATAATTAATTAAATAAAATTTTTCATTTTATATTTTTTATAAACTGACTTTATTAGTTTATTTCTTAATTATAAATTATATGAACTAATTAGGAGTTACATAATATGAAATTTATATACGTGTTAACGTACAAATCGACAAAAGGTTCCTTTTGATCCCTGGTTAAATTATATTATTTTATTAATCTGTAAGTTAAAAGTTTATATGAATTCCAATTTTCAGTTCATATAATTAGATGTTTATAGAATTTTAAGAATATGTAAAGGCGTAAAAATTGTATATGATACAATTATCAATGTTAATTTTAGAGAGGATAAATTTATTTTAAAAATAAATCATCAGAGGGAAAACAGAAAAAAAAATTACTCATTTATTGAATTAAATTATAATTTTGTAGTTTTAATTTATTTTAATCAGAAATTAAGAAATTGTGTCCGATGGAAAAGTTTATAAAAAATGAATTTAATTTCTTCTGTTTATTTTTTTTTTCTACTCAAAATAAACGAAAGTTTCTTTTTTGTATTTTAAATATTAAATAAAATAATCATTAAAATAAAATTTAAAAATAGTATTTTTGTGTTTTTTTTTTTTAATTATTAAAATCAATTTCTTCTGTCCACATGATTTACACTTCACTCCATGATCCTTTTTTTTTCACTATTTTCTTTCGGGCATTTGTTTTTTTTTTTAAATTATTTACGTTCTGATAATTGATTTATGTGGAAGTAATGATAATCTAACGTTTAACGATTAAGAATAAATCAGGGTTACACTTTTTAAATTGAATTTTTTTTTTGTTGATTTAATTTTTCGAAAGTAAAACAAACTTGAATATCTTTAAACAATTAATGATTGTAAAGATGTCTAAAGTATAATATAAAAAGAAAAAAAAACTTACTATTCATTCCCCAAAATCGTATAAAAATAAAATTATAACAAAAATTTTAATTTTTCATCTAATAAATAGGAAAATTTTTATCAATAATTGTTGTCCATGCATGAAGTCCACCAATTAAATCTTTTGGTTCAATTAAACAATCTTTTAATTCATTTTGCAGATATTTAACTACCGTTTGTGAATCATTTCCACGACGACAAACAACAAAAACTAGAAATAAATTTAAAAAATCTCAAAATTTATAAGTTTTTAAAATTAAATTCAAACTAAAATTAACCTGGAATGTTTTCCTTTTTAATTTTATTTAAAATTTCAGAATTCTTTCTTTCATCAAGAATGTCTTTTATTGGAACATTAATTGATGACTCTAAACAGCATATTTCATATTCATTTGAACTTCTTACATCAATTAAATGATGCGGTTGTTTTAATTCTAATATTCTTTTATATTCATCTACTGTAATTCTTTCATTGAATTCCAAAAGTGTTAAATGGGAATCCTACGAAGAAATAAAAGATTATATGGATATTCCTATGAAAATTTGAACAAACCTTGTCTGTTGCTTTCATTCCACAAAATTCTTCGTAATCAATTAATTTTGTAATTGTAGGATTTTCTGAACAAACATCACAATTTTGTTGCTTCCCTCTCAATTTAATATTTCTAAAAGTTGAATTACTTCCATCAAACAATAAAAGGCGTCCAGATAATATTCCATCATTTTTAAGAATAATTTTAATTGCTTCTAGTGCTTGAAGAGCACCAATAACACCAGTTACCGCGCCAATAACTCCACCGTCCCCACAATTTGTAACTGCTTCTGGTGGTGGAGGTTTTGGAAATAAGCATCTGTAGCATGGACCATTCTCATAATTATATACTGTTAATTGACCTTCTAATTGTAAAGCGCTTCCAGAAACAAGAGGCTTTTTCAAAAATACACAGGCGTCATTAAGTAAATAGCGTGTTGCAACATTATCTGTTGCGTCCAAAACAATATCATAATCTTGAATAATATCTAATGCATTTTTACTATTCAATTGAACATAATAAGGTATAACTTCAACATTAGAGTTTAATCTGAAATTAAAATCGGATGTTTTTATTTCGTTTAGTTTTTGATACTTCTATAATTTACCTCAAAAGTGCTTCTCTAGCTGATTTCACTTTTGACATTCCTAAAGTGTCTTCAGAATGCAACAATTGTCTGTGCAAATTATTTATTTCAGCATCATCATAGTCTACTATTCCAATTTTAGCAATCCCTGCACCAGCTAAATATAAGGATGATGGACATCCCAAACCACCAGCCCCAATTATTAAAATTGAACTATTCTTAAGTTTTAGTTGACCAGCTATTCCAAAATTTGGTAGAATTATTTGTCTACTGTATCGTGCAATTTCATTATTTGTAAGTTTATTTTTTGATCCGTCATTCTATTACGAAAAAAAACATATTTTAACCATAAAATAAACAATCACGTTTTGTTTTAATTTACATTTTTGTTAATCTTCTTAAGTTCTCGAAGTTGTTCCACTTTTTCATTTAACTTTTGCCTAAGTATTAATATTTCCTTATCCAATTCATCTATTTCCATTATTTTCTAATTTTAATCCACAGATCACCAACCAGTCAATAATAAAATCTATTTTATTATTATTATTTTCAACCAATTCAGCAAAACACCCAATTTTTTTTCAGTTCAATTCTAATTCAGCAAAACATCAAGAGATTTTTATGGAATTAAATCAAGTGCCATCTATGATTTGATTTATATCAAGTAAATAACTTCGGTAAAATTATTGTCAGCTGATGATTGAAAATTATTATATATTCAATTTGAAAAAAAAAACGATTTTCCAGTACTAAACGCGCGATAGAAAAATCTAATCGTGTTTATAAATCTAACTAACCTGAAGAAATAGATGTTTTTTTATTATCTGAATATGTATGAATTTCCGAATATTTAATTTTCATTTAAAGAAATCTATTTTTACATGTAGAAAACAAGAAATAAACTAAAGAAACATATGTATTTATTGATATTAAATTTACAAATTGAATTATTATTTGTACACAAAACTTTAATTATATTTAAATTAATTTAATATTAAAAATTATAAATGATAATTTTTTCACTTAATGACTATCCATAAACTGTATATCCGATAATAAAAGAATGGTGTTTGGTAATGGTCTTGGCTGGGTTGATAAAACAGTAATTGTCTGTCGTTCTACATCAACTTGTGTTCTAAAAAATTCAATTTTAATATATCTAACTCTTATTTAAAATATTTACAAAATATCTTACACGCATATAAAACCAGCAACATTTGTTTGAATTACATCTTCATCAGTATTTTCAGCAAAGCTTACACCTAAGATGTGATGTAATAATGCAGGGCTAGGCTGAACCATTACTAATTTGGTCATATTATCTTCAGCCTTCATTCCTAAAGGCATGCACGAATTTGGTAAAGTTGGTGCTCCTATTTTATAAATTTTTAGGTCAGACCATTTAACATCATATGAATGTGGATAAAGTGGTGACCTTTCACCATAAAAATATTCTCGAACTCTTAAATCACGAGACTCGGAACGAATACCGCCACTACGTTCAACAACCTAATTTTATTAAAAGAAAATTATTATTGTCAGTTAATACAAAACAATTATATTTAGTTACTCCTCCACTTTTAGGTAAAAATACCACTCTAACGAATTTTGGCATATCTCTTAAAAGTTCATTATATAATCTTTCTTGATCCAATACAAATATTGCTCCCACTTCAAAAGCTTCAGCTGCATGTAAAATATTACGATAACCGTTACCTTTAACCCACCCACACGTATTTATAATCATTCCAGAAATTTTTGCTTTTTTATTTGCTTGTAATCTCTCTAATGTAACTTCAGCTAATTTCGATATCAAAATTTTATATAATGCACTATTGTCACTTGGTGATGTATGGCCATAATGATATAAAAGTGGTGCTTGCTGTGAGAATCCCTCTTCAACTGTTGCTGGCCGTTCAACTAATAATGCTCCCATTGTTCCTGGAATACCAATCATACTCTGCCCAACATCCAAATCAACGAAAACTGGTCTTCTTCCTAATCTTACTGCATAATTTAAAAATATTTTGCATAATGTCGATTTCCCTACGTCAGTTGGACCACAAATTAAAACGATTGGTCCCTGACTATTTTTTTCATCAGCATTTATTCGTAACTGTTCCAATGCAGAATGAGCATTCAAATATTGAACCTGAAACAAAATAATTTAATAAATAACATAGGTTATTAATAATATAAATGCTAAGCACTAACCATTGGAGTCTCTTTAGCGACATAATTAACGTCTGTTTTACCTTTCATTAATAAGACACAACCGTGGTAAGTAAAAATAGCAACTTTAGCACCAGTTAAAAATTCATATGGTTTGCCTTTGACTAATTCTGTTCCAAATAGTTCTGCCATACCTGATTTCAACTGAAAAATAATATAATTAATAATTTTTCTGAGAAATTTTAACATTTACATACCTCAACTGTAACTTTTTCATTTTTGGATTCTATTTCAAATCTCAGTTCAGTATCGATATCAAGAATATATTCTTGTGCATTGCTTTTGTCTTCAGTCATCTTGCCTTCTAATTCTATGTTAGTGTAAATTAGGGGCTTACCAGAATTATATTATAATTAATTATTTATTAAGAATTTTAATTACAACACAATTAGAAACTGGAAATCACAAACTCCAATGCGAATGTCAGAAGTCAGATGGAATTTGTCTTGTAGTCAATATGTGTGAAGTTAGCAATTAAAATAAAAATTAAAACTTGGCGTTTCAGTTCAGTGGCTGGAAGAATATAAAATTTATTGCCAAGTAAATATAAATTCATTAATAAAGTAATAAATTATTGTTATTTATAATAATTAATTTTTAATTCATTATAATTTATAAATTTTCGTCATCCCTTGGAAATTTTTTTTAATTTAAAGTTTTCTATTCGAATGTCTTGACTAAATATGGTTCTTGTCTCGCTTTAATTAAAAAATCTGCATTATAATCGTTAGAAAATTGTAAATTTTAAAGAAATGTAGACGATTAACTAGATATAAAGTTTAATTTTTTTAAATGATTGTCGAAGAGATATCAGAACTTGAATATAAATAAAAACGGTAATGACGAAACGGCGGTTATAGAAAATAAACCCTCATTTTTAAAATCAGTCATATTTTGTTTCCCAAAATCTCAAATCTTTTGAAAGTTTCTCAAAACTAAATTAATGAGGTATGTAACCTGGGGTAAGCGACAAAACAGTAGACATAATGAAAATAAATGCATTATATTAGTAACAATATTTTAGTTATTGCTAATTTATTTTATTTATTTTAAATAAACAAAAATTAATACAAAATTCATACAATAGTAGAAAATGCAAATTAATTAAAATTTATTATATAAAAAGGGGTGAAAATAAATAATGTAGTTATACGAAATTTCATGTTTTAATATTTAATTTTTAGAAAAGTCTGTTTTCTTATTTGTGCCAAAAATATTGAGAGAAATATTTTAGCTACCCTTCGGTAAATTATTTACAATTATAATTGGGAGGATGTTTTTTTGAAAAAGTACGTATTTATTATTTATTCAATTAAAAAAAATTTCGATTTGATTATAACAACAAATCAACGAATTCAATTGATTTGCAAATCAATATGTTTTTCCTCCTTTCTCTTTCACTTATATATTCTTATATAAAAATTTATTATTTACAATTTTAACAAATGTACTACGGTTTTAGCAGTTACGTTTAAATACAAAATATTTAGGAATTAGGTAACCTAAAAACTAAGCTCATAATTATATAGTTTTTAAGAATTTGTGAAGAACAGTTTCCTTATGCTAAATTTTTATTTATATACAGTAAATTATTTATATACTTTTTTGCCAGCCTAAATAATTATAATAAGTAGTGATGATCGATAATCTTAATTTAATAATAGAAAAAATTTTTAATCAATAATTGACTAGGTACACACAAGTGTCTCGTAACAAATGAGACGATTATAAAAGACCTCTCTCCATTTAGAAGTCATTTCTATTCATTGTTTTACTTTTATTTATTTTTTTAGTTTTTATTGTTTTCACGTTTAAACAGTCTTATAACATAAAGAAAGAGAATGCAACTTTTTTAGTTTAAAAAAAATATGAAACTTGTCCATTTGTTTTTCCTTCATAATCAGATTCATCATCACTACTAGGCGGTGTATCCAATTGTGGTAAACCAAGATCTAAATATTCTTTATCAGATGTTCTACTTAATATACGATCCAAATCTTTAACTAACTCAGAAAATACTGGTCTGTCTTTTGGTTCATACTGCCAACATTCTCTCATTAATGTGTATCTATTAAAAATAATGATTCGTTTATTTAATTAGAAAATTATAATTATTTGGATAAAAAATTCTTACATGTCCATTGAACAATATTGTGGTTTTGGCATTCTGTATTCCGTTCTTAATAAATTCGAAAGATCATTAATATGTAATAATGATGGATATGGAGTTGATCCTAACGACATAATTTCCCATAGTAAAATACCGTAAGACCATCTATGGAAAAAATAAAGAAAGATTAAAATTAACGAACAAAAAATTTTTTGTAAGTAGAAAAACATACACATCACTTCTTGAATCATATTTTTGATCAACTAAAGATTCAGGTGCCATCCATTTAACTGGCAATCGTCCATTTGTTTGTTTTTTGTAATAATCTTGACTGTGTATGTCTCGGGCTAAACCGAAATCAGCAATTTTCATTATATAATCGTCACTAACTAATACATTTCTAGCAGCCAAATCACGATGAATACACTGAAAGTAAATTACAAGAACACAAATAAATAAAATTTTTTAAAGCAATTAAGGATGTCTGTTTTATATAATTTACTCTTCTTGATGCTAAATATTCCATTCCTCTAGCAACTTGATATGCATATGAAACAAGCTCCTTTTCTGTAAATCCTTGTTTTTCTTTAATTTGATCGTGATCAAAACCCAATCTATTTTTTTTTTGAAAAAATTTAATTCTCTGTTTATAAACTTTTACAATTTCCTATTTACCGATTTTTCTTTAAGAAATCTCTTAAATTTCCATGTGGTGCATATTCAACGATAACATAAAGTGGTCCGTCTTGTGTACAGCATCCCAAAAGATTTATGATATTTATATGTTTTCCAATCATTTTCATAACTTCCATTTCTGATACGAGATCATGAACGTCTTGTTCCGTGTTTCCATCTAATGGAAAAATTAAGAAAATGGCAATTGAAGCTTGATATTAAATAAAGTCAAAGTTGTTGGTCCTACCTTTTAACATTTTAACAGCCGCTATTGTTGTTATACCAGGCTTTATTAAGCCATGTGCCTCTGTCATAACAACTCTTCCAAATGCACCTTCACCAAGCTCTCTACCCAATGATAATTGGTGTCTTGGAAATTCCCAACCCAAATCAATTGGAAATTCATATTCAGAAATCATTGAATTTTCACAACTTGTTGTTTGTATAACAGTTGTTCTTTGTTTTTCTATTTTAACAATTGGAATGTACTGAAAATAAAATTTATTTAAAATTAGAAATAATAACATTGAAAATTTTGTTGAAAATATAAAAACTCTTAAAAACTTACGAATGCATCAACCATTCCATTTGAATTTGAATTTGGTGGTTTTAAAACAACAACTTTTTTAGTCCACATATTAACTGTTTCCATAGCTCTGTGTTTCATCATTTTCTCAGTACGGAATTTTCTGTACGTTAAACAAATTAATCCTACAGCACATGAAAATGAAACAGCTAAAATAATTACAAGTGTTACAATCCATACTGGATGTGTTCGAATTGGATTTTGTGTTGGATCCACTGGCCATTCTATAAATTTTTATATAATTTTAGTTTATTTTAAAAAATATTAAAATAATTTCGCAGTACCATCAAGTACTTCAAGATAAGCACTTTCAGTTGCAACACCAAGACTATTTGCTGCAATGCATGTATACCATCCTTCATCCTCATATGTTACATTACTTAATATTAAAACATCTGATTCGTCTGATTGACGCTGCAACATTATTTTTTTCTATAGCAAAAGTTTTATTGAAATTATAAGAAAGATGAAGAGGAAATTTATTATTTAAAATTGTTAAATAAAATAATAAAATGAAGTAAAATAATTGTTATTTACAATAATATTAAAAATAGAACAACAATAAATAAAGATACAGTTTATCATACATCAATTGATGACATTTAATTTGTTATCGAAAAAAATATATTTGAAAGTAAAATTTCTATTATAAATTTTGTCTCTATAGACTTTTCTGATTGAGCTTTTTAATCTTGACACGTAAAATTGACTTAATAACAAATTAAAAATCACAATTTATAATTAATTTTTGTCAATAATAAAACAAAAATTAAATGAAAGCAAAAGAAAATAGACATTCATGCACCATCACCTGTGAATTATTGCTTGTACAATTTTGTTTACAATATCCAAATCTCCATTCAAAATGTGTATGTAAATGTGGATTTATAAGTTGACATTTCATATCACCAGATTCACCAACTAACAATGTTAAATTGTTTGGAGCTTTTTTTATAACTGGTTTTGAATTAAGACGATCTGTGAAAAATAAGTTCAAAAAATATTCCAATCACCAACATTTTTTTAAGAAAGATACAAGATATAGTGACAGAGACAGAAAGAATAAAAATATAGAAAGGCCTACAGGAGAAATTTTGAAACCGACACCAAAAAATAAACTAAAAATAATTTATAGAGAATCAGAATATTCAAATGGTATAAAATTATCCAACACCAAAAAAAAAATCCCATTTCAATTAGGATACCTTTAGTTTTTGTACATCAGTTGGAATTTCTGATGTTTCATTTGTGGCCCGAAATTTAGCCCATTGAATATGTTGTTCCAAATCAGACATTGTTGGACATTCAAAGTGAACAGTTGAATTCACTAGGGCTGTTATATTTTTAGGAAAACCTTCTATGATGTAAGGTCGTGTTGGAAATCGTTCTAATATTATACGCCAAATTAAAAGGAGATTCGAGACAACAACAAAAAAAAAAATTCAAATATTTGAAAAAAGAAATCTCACCTTCAACATGAATTCGTGTTTTGCCTTCGATACACGCAATTTCATTACAAACTTTACAAACATAAATTCCATTATCAGCGGGCACAAGATCTTCTAAGACAACTGACCATTTCCCATATTTTACACTTCCCATATGACGTGAAATATTTTTATCATCTTTTGTCCATTGAATTCGTTTTGGTTCTGGATTACCATTTGCTGGACATTTTAAACGTACCATATTTCCTGAAGGTTTTGCTATTAATGGTGGAATACTATTTTTAAATTTAAGATGATAAATATTCTCCTTTATATTTGTGTTGTTATTGTTGTTTTCCTCCGACTAAAATAATTTAAATGAAAAACGAAAAAAAAAAAAAATTAATGAAACAAATGAATGTAGAAATTCGTAATGATTAATTATTTATGCGTAATTAGTTATTTTTATTTTAATGATGAATATTAAAGCATTTTTTTTAAGTTTTAAAAGAATCTTTTGAGTAAAGATGAAAAATCACAAATAAGAATTTTTTATTTACATTTTCAGTACGATTCCCATTTCCAACAATTGTGTCCTTCTCAAAATATTCATCTTCACCATCGTCCTCATCTTTTTCATCTTCTTCCTCCTCTTCGTCTTCTTCGTCTTCTTCTTCTTCAACTTCACCATCTTGTTCACAATCTTCAGTATCACATGATTCTGTTACTTGTGATAAAACTTCATGACCATCAGGAAAAATGGAATTATTATCTGTTTCAGGTGTTTCTAAAAGATTTATTATTTGTTATTTTTTATTTTTGTTTTAAAACAAATACCAACAAAAAGTTACCATTTATATGTTCAACATTTGGTAGATCAGTTTGTACATTAAGATATGCACTTTCCGTTGTAATGCCAAGGCTATTTGCAATAATACATGTATACCAACCCTCATTCTCAATTGTTACATTATTTAATTTCAATATTTCTGAATCTACGTAAGGTAATAGTGTTCCCTATAATTTAAAGAATTTTTATATAAATATTGTATGCAGATATATTTTTTGGAACAGGCTTTAATTTATTGTGACTTTACACTGTTTGTTTATAATGCGAAAGAAATGAAAAATCAAAATCAATAATATTTTAGAAATTATAATTGTTTTTTCAAAGTCACAATATTCCTGTATTTTATTAATAATAATTCTGTACCTGTTTATTATTATCTGTACAATTATTTAAACAATGTTTAAATCTCCACTCAAAATTTGTATGTAAATCAGACGTATATACACATTTCATCTCACCAGATTCACCAACTAATAATGTTAAATTTTGTGGAGAACTTACTATAATGGGTCGTAATAACATACGATCTGAAAGCAAAAAAAATAATTCAGGAATCAAAAAAATTCACTTAAGATTTCTTTATGTTTGTATTTGAAGAATGAAATTTTTGAGTTTCAAAGTTACACGATTAGGACAATTTGCATTTTGTGAAATAAAAAAGAATATTGAAATAAAAATTTACCTTCAACACGAAGATTGGTCACACCTTCAATGCATGTATCATCATTACATATTTTACAAACATAAATTCCATTATCTGCTAATGTAAGTTCTTCCACAATTAATGACCATTTACGAAATACTATTTTTCCAATTTCATGTGAAATATTATTACCATCTTTTGTCCATTGAATTGTTTTTGGTTCTGGATTACCTTTTGCTGGACATTTGAAACGTACCATATTTCCTGAAGGTTTTACTATTAATGATGGAATTATTTTTTTAAATTCAAGATAGTTTGTTGTTTCCATTGTTGTTTCTGTTTGACGTATATTTCTTAGTGGATATACTAATTCCAAATGATTAGATAATACGGTTAACGTAATATTCGACCAATCACCATTATTTGATTTACATGAATAAATACCAGAGTCAATTTTCTTGATCTTTTCAAAGTTTAATCTGTTATTAAAAGAATAAAAACAAACAAAAAACAATGTTATATAAAATTTAAATTAATTTATTTAAATCAATGTTGACCCGTTTTTCAATAAGAAAATTATGGATAAACAAAAAAAAAAAAAAAAAAGGGGGTCATGCGACTTTGATATTCTTCTACATACGTTTATCTTGTATCATTATAAACTTTATTCACTTTATATTCTCTTAAAAGGATTTATACATTATTACTATACTCTTGTTTTACTTATAACTAAATATGCTTCATCAACAACAAAAAAAATAATTTTCTTCAATTTTATATTTAATTCAAATTTATTGTAAGACAAATTTTCTTCTTATTCTTTTCTTTTTCTTTTTGTTTTTTTGGTTTTTGTTTTTAAATCAATTTAATTTAATTTAATTTAATTTAATTCTTTAGTTGTTTTCTTTTTCTTTATAAATGAAACCAAAAACAAAAAAAAAAAAACAAAACAAACAAATTTGTATTAAAAAAAATAATATATAAATACAATTCCACCTCTTGGTAAATACTTACAGTTTAGTTGTTCGTTTATGATTTGTATTATTGTATTTTATAGAATTTTTATACCATGTTGGACTATCAAATGTACATTTTAAAATAACTTTAGAATAAGCAGACACTTTTTTTTCTAAGTATATTTTATGACCTAAAAAGAGAAATAAAAAAAAATATTATAGGTAAATAAAAGATTCAATTCCTTCGTTCTCTCTATAAACTAAATTTAAGATAAATAAACAATAATGGATTATTTAATTTATTTTCATTTTTTACTTTATTTTTTTTTTTGTTATTGTTGTATTTTTATAAATGTTAAGAGAGGAATTTTTTTTCTTCTTCTTCTTCTTCTTTTTACGTGAAATGTTTTCTTAATTTTTTTTTTTTCTTAACTAAAATACAAAAAAAAATTTTTTTTTTCGTTCTTCTTCTTTTGTTTACATTTTATTTTGAATATTCTAGATTTAATTGAAAAAATAACCTTCCAGAATTTAAAAAAGTATTTACTTTACGGTTTTCTTCTTCTTTTTTTTTGTTGGAATTTCTTTGTTTTTTTTTTTTTGTTTAAAGAATATTTTTTTTTTTATAAATCAGAGAATTAAAATTCCAAAAACAAAAAAAAAGTTAATTTGTTTTTATTATACAATATTTATTTTTTTACTCCCGTCAATGGAATTAAATTTATTGTCACTTTCATTTTGGGATGGCAACTTTTCGAAGTTATTTTATATGAGTTAATTACGTTACAATGAACTAAATAAATTTTCCCACCTTAAATTTTCTAAGAAATACAGAAAATTTGGTAATCGAATTAAAAATGGAAACTGATTCAAGGATTAAATTCTTATGTAGATGAGACTCCACAGTCTATTCGAACAGACTCAAAGAAATCGTATGGATGAATTTTATTATTTGATGAAATTTTATAACTAAATTTAATAATTTCGATTGTTTTAAAAATATTCAGGATTAATTATTTTGTATTTTTTTGTTGTTTTTGTTATAATTGATTGTAATTTATTTAAAAAGAAGGTTAATTAATTGGGTTAATTGATTTGCGAAATAAAGATATAAAAAGCAAATAAGAAAACAAATTATTTTATGTTTTCTTTGTTGTTGTAATTTAATTGATTATTTTCTTTTGATCAAATAATTCGTATAAAAATATATTTATAAATTTTTTCGTTTTAATTAATTGAAAGTTTATTAAATTTCTGTCTGTTTTATATTTATCAAATAAATTTCATGTGATCTGGCGTATCCGAAAATTTATTCCAAAATGTATAAATAAATTTGTTATGAGAAAAATGTGATTAATGAAAATTTTATAGAAAAATGACACGATTGATTATTAAATTTTAAATAATATTTTATAAAAGTCAATTAAAAACACGTTAAATGCTAATTTTTTTCTTTTTTTTTTCTTCTTTTGATTAATTAATTAAATGATGAGATCTTGAATATTTATTCTTTTCTTTCTCTTATTTGTTTCTTTGCATGTTTGTATTTTTTTTTTCTGTTAAAACATAAATTTTTACAAGAAAAAAACAAAACAAAACGATCGAATGATAAACGATTTACGATCAACCGATCAACGGATTAACGAATGATCAACAATAAACGTTTTGAATGAGAAGACAAGAAGAAGATGAATAATAAAAAAAAGAAGACATTATTTCATAATTGTTTTATGACAATCACGTTAAAAACAATGCAAAATGACTTGAATAAAAAGAATAAAAAAAAAAAAACAAAATGTGTGCGCTTGTTTTTTATTCTTTCTTTTATTTTTTATTATACTATTTTTTTTTATTATGTGTCGCTTGTCTCTTTGAAAACAAAACAAAACTTATATAAATAAAACATAATCGTACACTAAACTCGTCTATTATTCACAACGTATCATTTTTGTATAATTTTCCTGTTGTTTTGTTGTTTTCCTAAAATTTTTTTTTGAATAAAAATTGTTCACGCACAATTATGTCTACTATTACGTCTTACGTCCTTTAAATTTCTAATTGTCTGATTTTAGTTAATCAACGTTTTATGACAAATGACGGCTAATAAAAAATTCAAATGCGCTTATGCGCATAACGCAACACAGTAAAATATTCTCGCATTTCCCAAACCTAACCAAAAATCTAAGCAACATTGTTTTGTTGGAAATAAAAAATAATTAAAAAAAATATTTACTGCGCTCTTTTCTTCTGTTAAAAATTAAATACAATTATTGTTGACAATTTTTTTTGTGCAACAAAATTAGATTTCGTATTTTTAATTGTTATTTCGTGTGGTCTTGTCTCTCTTTCCTTTTCTCGCTCTCTCTCTCTCTCTCTTATATTAATTATTTTTAGATTTTTTTTTTGAAAATTTTTACAAGCAAAAATTTTTTTTTGTGACGTGAGATTTTAAACCGTTTTAATCCCTTTGAAACAATAATTATTTTAAATGTTAAAAAAAAATCTATTTAAAAATTCCTTAATAATTCAAATAAATTTCTTTAATAAACATTTTGTCCCCTCCATCCACCCATATAACTCCAAAGCGAACATATTCAATTTCACTGGTTTAGACAGCAACAAACAAATTTTGATTAATTAAAGTCTTGGGGTCGTTGTCGATTTAAAAAAAACAAATAAACAAAACTTACGAGAGAGAGAAAAAAACACAAACACACACACATAAGTCATGAGTGTCGTCGAGGCGCCATTATCGTCATTTTTTGTAAAATTTCAAAATTTCTTTTTCAATGCGAATACAGAAGAAGGAATTTCCAAATATTTTCATAATTTTTGTAAAAGAAAAAGAAAAAGAAAATGGAAAATTTACCAAGAAATCCAAAAACAGAATTTAAGAAAAATATTTATAATAACAAAACGTAAACTCTTTTTAAATGATTTTCATCTCTTACAATGCAATTTAAAATAAACAAAACATTTGTTGTCTTCTTTGACCCTGAATATTCCTTAGAAAAATTCTATATAATAAGATTGGAAATTTCTGATCTATTAAATAAAGTAAGGTCTTCTCTCTAATTATATTAGAATATTGCCTTGAGATCCAGATTGATATATGATGCGTCGAAATAAAAGAAGACGAAGAAGAAATATTTAAATTATCTGCGATAAATGAGCGAGAGATCTTCTCGATTAATTTGTGAAACATTTTCTTTACTTTACTTTACTTTATTTATTTTTTTGTTTAATTTTCAATTTAATTTATTTTTTTCTTCTTCTTCTTCTTTTTTTGTTAAACAATTATTTTTATAGGTTTTAATTATACTCTGAGTCATTTACATACAGTCATACATTTTCACTTTCTGTTCTTGTAAATATTCTGATATTCTTTTCTTTTCAATAAAATAAACGCTAAATTTATCTATGTGTGTGTATGTGTGTACGTGTGTGTGTTTATTTAACAAAAACAAAAAAGAAAAAAAAAAGTTTAACCATCGCACATCTCATCTCATCATCTCATCTATTTTCCTATTTTTTTTTTTTTGTTTTTCCTCACATTTTCTTTCTAAAATGTTGATATAAAACTGATTTTAACTTTATGTTAATTTCTTCTTCTTCTTCTTGCGTTTTTTTTTTTTCTAATGAAGAAAATATTTAAAATATTTAAGATGCGGGAGTTTTGTTTTTCTTCTTATTACACAATTTTTACTCTGTATTTATAAGGATTGTTTTTTATTAAAAGGCGTGTATGTTGTGATTTAAAGTGAATATTAACTGGTAAAATATTTTAATTAAAATTTTTATTGAAGAATTTTTAGCAAAAAAACAAAAAAAATTAACTTTGTAAATTGTGAGTAAAAATCAATTTACTACAAATACACAATTGATTCATCGATGTATAAAATGTAGAAACGTGACATCACCAAAAATATTTTCTAAACAAAGAAAAAAAAAAAGATCAAGACGGAACCTTTGGTTAAATTTTAAATTGAGGAAATAACGTAAGACAAAAAATACAGTTAAATGAAAATAGAAAATAAATTTGTCTATAAATTTTCTTATGTGTTTTGTGACGTTATCAATTTAACAAAAATTAGGATAAAATGTAGAAACGTACCATTTGTCTGACAATCCATTGACATTCATTGACGATGACAAGATCAAAGAATTTAACGATATATTTATTTTCACAATTATGCAAATTCTTTTTTTTTTTAAAGTTCTAAAAGAAATAAATTCATTTCTGTTTGTTTTTGTTTTTATTTTTTATTTTTAATTTTTTGGTTTTCTTTATTTCCATAATTTTTGGTTGGTTTTTAGTTTTTTTATATTTATTTTTATTTCTACTGAAAACAATAAGTAACATTGTTTAGTGGATTGTGTTTGTTCCGATTTATCTTGTTGTCTTCAATCTTTTAATAAAAAAAAATTTATACAAATAAAATATTGTATAGAAATTATGAACGATTAAAAAACAGAAGAAAAGAAAAAAATTAACAATAATAAAAGGAATACAAAAGTTTTTTTTCATATTTAGAAATGTTTAAAACAAATGAAAGAAAAATTAAAGAAATAAATAATAAAAAATTATAGACGAAAAATTTTAAAGAAAACTTTTTTTTTTTCTTTTAATTCAAAAAGAACAACAAAAAAAAATTGAAAAACAAAAAAAAAATAAAAATATAAAATGCAATAAAAATATTAAATTTCTTTCTTTCTTTCTTTCTTTCTTTCTTTCTTTCTTTCTTTTTAATGTTTTTTTTTTTATTTGATTTTTTTTTTGTGATTATCGACATAAATGTCTAATAAACCGGAAATACTTATCACGTGACCTGAACAGGAAGGAAAACCATTTGAATGCCATCTTGAATACAGATGGGCAAAAAAAAAAAAAACGAATTAAAAAAGAAAGAAAGAAGAAAACAAGAAAGACAAAATTACAAAAAAAAAAAGAAAAATTTGAATAAAATTATTTGTACTTTGACATTGTAATATTTTTTTTTTTTATCGTTTTCTTGTTTACGCGCATTTTCTCCATTCTCGTTTGGATAACAAAAAGAAAAAAAAAAAAATAAAGTTACTAACAAGAAATTATTAACTTCTTCTTCCTCCTCCTCCTCCTCCTCCTCCTCATCCATTCTCTCTTTTTTTTCGTCTTTATTATTATTATTATTATTATTTTTCTTTTTAAAAAAAAAAATCATTTCTTGTTGTTTTCAGTAAAAGATTACATTCCAGATGATAGAACCATCCATTCATAGTGTCTTTGGTTAAGCAGCCAGATGGCGATTTTAAAAAGAGAGAAAAATAAAAAAATCATTTTTTTTTTTTTGTATGTCAGAATAACAGACAGACAGATAGACAGACAGACACTAACACACACACACACACACATCTACTATATACTTAAGAATATTATTATTCGATTTGTTTATTATTTAACAAAAAAAAAAACAAAAAAACAACAACAACAACAAAGTAAACCCGAAAAAAAAGTATAATTAAAAACAGAAAAAGTGTAGATGAACTCTTAAATGAAAATGTAAAAATTAATAAAAAGAAATAAAATTTTCTTTTGCTTTACCAAAAAGTAAAAAAGAAATAACAACAACAACAATAACAAAACACAAAAAAAAATTAATATTTAAAACAACAAAAAAAAAAAATTCATGATTTTTACTTTGAAGACGAATTTGTACAAAAGAAGAAGAAGAAGAAGAAAAAAAAAGAATAAGTGGAGGCAAGAACAAGAAGAAGAAGAAGACACGAATGATTTAAAATTAAGAAAAAAAAAAACATATTTTTAATTGCTAATTTTATTTATAAAAATTTTTTTTTTTAAAAATATATTTTCTGACATATTTCAAAGAAGTGTGGGGAGGTTGGTGATGAAAGTGAAAAAATAATTCCGCATTTTCTATACACATTTTGGTATAAATAAAAAGACATCAGAGCCACGCGACATAAAATCCAAAAATTAATTTTGTTGTTGTTGTTTTTGTTGTTGTTGTTTTTGTTGTTGTTGTTTTACTAAATATTACAATAAATTGTGTTTCTCGTTTGTCGAGGTAAATGTATTATACACATTTATGTATGGTCGTGTTCACGATACAAAAATATAAAATATGTTTTTTTTTGTTGTTGTAAAACTTTAACAGCAAAAAAACGAAAGAGAAAAAAAAAACAAAATTCAATTACGTTCTGTACCGTATGTCGTTGATGCTGCTTTAACAGATTTTTTTAAAAAAAATTCTTTTTGTCATAAAAAAATACATAAAAAAAAACTATATTCGTTTATTAATTTTTGTTGTGTTTAAAATTTAAATAATAATGACAACAAACAGGAGACAAAGAGAGAGAGAGAGTGAATGAAAAAAAGACACCCTTCTTTATTTCTCTCGAAATAACAAATGAATTGAGAATATAAAACAAGTAAATGTTGAGAAACTATAACTTATAAAATTGTTAAGATTAATATAAATTCAAATCAAAAAAATTTATACTGGCCAAAAAATATTTTTTTATGATGGTACAGCCTGAGATCAAACACCTCCACAAAATATTATTTTTCATTTTTAGGTGCAACACAATATCGTCTTACTATTTTATTTTTTCTTATTTATTTTTTAACTGAAGGCGTTTAATGCAATTAAATCAATCAAACAAGATTTTTTTATATTGCGTCCACCAAAAAAAATTTATCTTAATAACAAATCACAATTTTTCTTCTTTTTTTTTTTGGGTGAACGCAAAGAAATAAAGACAGATGAAAAAAAAAAAAATAAGATAACGAATAAAAAATTGCAAAGAGATGATCATAAAGTTGTCTCGTCTATAGGGTAAAAAAAATTACGTATACTGACGCATCTGTAGCACACGTGTTCCGTAACCATCATCCATCGGTTTTATATAAAGAAAAACGTTCTGCCATGTCTGTCGTCTCATATTAAACATTTATTTGTATTTTTTTTTTTTTTGGGTATGTTACACTTTACAAGACAAGACATTTATTTTTACCCTGACTGACTTGACTATGACTATATGCATATGAGATTATTATATTTCAAATATATATTTTTGAGGGATCCATTCACTGCAACCATATTCACGATCATCAACAATTGTATAACAAACAGTTTTTTTTTTTTTAGTAGGGGATGAGTTACGTTTACATTTTACACAGGGTACAATTTGTATCATAAATATTACATGAATGCACCAGCATTTCTTTACTAGTTTTTTGTTTGTCTTTTTTTTGTTTTGTATAAATAAATTTCCATATAGTTATATCACACAACATAAAAACTTAAATAAATATAAAAAAAAAAAATACAATAAACTATTTTCAAATGTATATAAAATGCATTCTTAAAAATCTATTTCAATTGTGTCTACACAACTAATACAGAAATTTAGAATGAATGAGAATGAAAATATTATTTGAATGAAGAGTGTTTTTTTTTTTCGTAAATATATTCATCAATTCACACACCAATTCTATTCTTTGCTCATTCACAAAAAAAAAAAATTATTTTATAAATGACATTTTCTTAATCTTTATTCCTTTATTTTCGGTCATTATCATGTCTTATATATGTGTCTGACAAATATAACCAGACGTAAAAACGGAAAGAGTGAGATAGTTACACTGATTACATGATTTTAATTAATTACATTAAAACTGTTGCTTGTATTACTGGATGCTGCTCAAAAGTTTTATAAATAACTACAAAAAGAGAGAAAAAGAAAAAAAAACAGAAAATGAAAATAAAAGAATTAATTGAGACTAAAATTGTGGTTTTAAAAAGGACAATAATCGTATATAAGAACGAATTATTTTATCTGTTTTAATCTCACAAAATTACTGTGGATATTTATTAATGAAATGTGTGCATTGGTTTTATGGTTATTTACTTTGATTGTCACTTTTTTTTACAAAAATTTCCAACAGATATTTCAGACCATAAAATTTATATCTTATAGAGAAATAAATGTTCGCAAGAAAGAGGTAAATTTTTATGCATCAATGAATAACAAACATTTCAATCTGATCATTTTAATACAAGAAAATAGAAAAGTTTATTTTAGAAAATGTTATAAATATTCAATGGAAAAATGTGATATTGTTGTTGATATGAGAAAATCAACATAACGATAAAGGAAAAAAATATTTGGACGTTCGCACTCTAATGGTATCGAAAATAATAGAATGATCAAGGAAAGATAAGTAAATTTGGTATTCAAGACATTTGATGGATGTGAACGAGTGCGCGCACGTTAGACTGATTGTGTGAAAGTCAACCGTGCATATGATTTAAAATTTTTATCTCTATATAGAAATTTCTTTCTGTATCATTTCTTTTTTTTTTTTTTCTGTACTTCATGATTTTAGTTTCGCCAATTTCATTTGACACTCCTATTTGTAAATGACGCATGCAAATATTTAGCGCCACTTATTTCATATAAATATAACAGACTACATTATACATGATGTGCGCTTTTCACACTCAAATAGACCAAAAAAAATATTAATAAATGTAAGAAAAAAATGATGTAGTGAAAAACGCATGCGTCGCTTTACATTTTAAAAAAAAATCGTTTTTTTCTTCCTATAAAATTAATTATAATTATTTTTATTGTAATTTTGTGTGTGTTTTTTTTTCTTTCGTATTTCTAGGAAACATATGTGCCTGCTTTTCATCTTTCATCTTGTCGGTTGAATTTGAAATAAAATATGAATAAGGTAAGATCTTATTATTCCATGTTCTCTCTCTCTCTCTCTCTTTCTCTCTTTGTAAATATTTCTCTCTCTCTCTCTTGTATTTTTACTCATTTCATATATGTTCATTAATTTCATCCTCTTGAATATTTTTTTTTTTTTATAAAAGTTTTCACGAACGATTATTTATATGCGTGTTAGATACAGAAGCCAGATTAACGTAACCCTGACTTTGATTTTTTGGCAACTTTACACATTTTTTTTTTATTATACATTTTTTTTTTTCTGTTTGCCATTTCTTTTTGAAATTCTTCCCCTCTTAATCCTCATCTAACAAAATATCATCAATAATTTATAATCAACTCAACTTCACAACAATAAACACAAAAGTTTAATTTGTTAAATTGTTTTATAACAAAAAAAAAAACTGTGAAAAATCGAAAAATAAAATCATTTAAAGAAAATTGATTTTTCTTTTTTTAGTAAATGAACCGAACATAAATGCTAATATTTTATTATTTTTATTATTATTGGTTTTAATTGTATACAGAGTGAAAGAGATAGAAAGAGATACGAATGTAAAAATTATTCAGAAATACAAAAATAGACAAATCAGTAACATGATTTCATGTTAGTGTAAATATTTTCCACATCTTATGGTATAAGATGCTGTTGTTCTTTCTTTCTTTTTATATTTAAAGAATTAAAATGAGATTTTTGCAAAATGAAATTTTTTGTTTTATTGTTTTTCAATTTTCTTGTACTTTGAATTTTTTATAATAAATTTTTTTTGTGTATTTTTACGCGTTACTTCTTTATACACGTAAAATTAGTTTATTTCTGTGAAAAAATTTCCTAAACATATTTTATTGTTTTCTATAAGAAATGTTTTTTTTTTCTTCTATTTTCGTATATAAAATCACATTAAAATCTTTTAATTTGATGGAGGCGATTGTCTTGTGATTTGACGCCATTATGTCGATTTTATTTAGAATGTTGAGAAATTATATACAGAATTTATACGTTTTTTTTTGTTACTGTTTTTTATTTTCACATATTTTAGTGAAATCAAATTTAGATTTCCAAAAAAAAAAAAAAAACGAAATAAAAAGAAAAAGTCACATAAGAAAAATCACTTCAACCAAAAATGAATGTTTTTAGTATGACGCCTTCTTCTAGTTCTGTCCATACCAAGGCCATTTTTTGTTTCTCTTAATTTTATTGTTTTTTTTTTTTTTGAAGAAAAGATAATTTATCTTAAACAAAAAAAAAAAAAAGGACGAACCCAAAAGAACATAAAATTATAAAAACTTTCTTTTCGCAATTTATTGACAACTCAACCTTTTTTGTTTTCTATTTTTTTTGTTTTCCCTGAATAAATATTTATGTTGTATTCGAAGGAATCACTGTGCTGGTTTCTATCAATTCAAAAATATTTACAGTATGATGTAGAAACTATTGGATTTACTTTATACACATCGAGTGAGTATGGTAAAAATTCGAGTGAGAGTAAAATTTCCCTCCTCTACGAATGTAAAATAAATTTATTAATTTTTGAATTGAAAAAAAAAAAAATGGAAACTTTTAAGAATTTAATTGAACCACATTGAAAACATCCCCAAAATAATATTCCATGTTTCCACTATTTTTGTCTGTAAATAGTTTGACCAACTCTGATTTTATTTTCTTCATTTTTTTTCACCATTTTCTGTCTTTCTAATTTTTTTTTTTGTGACATGAAAAGAGGCAAAGGGGGAAAAAAATTGTTTCTTACAAAAACATGAGAATAAAAGATGATATTGTATAGGATTATTACAGTGATACTCTGTTATGATTTGTTACGGTGTGTGGATGTGTAAAAGAGAAATATAAATTGAAACCATATTTTCTTAATAATTCAATATAAATTATTATAAGATTTTGTTGTTTTCGTATTCTTGGGTAGGCAAAAACGAAAACTAAATACCGAAAGAAAAAAAAAAACACAACAAAAACATGACAAACATTAATATTTCAATTATCCAGTTTTATGATGTTCTCGACTTTTTGTTGTTGTTGTTGTTGTTGTTATTGTTGTTGTTGTTTTGTTAAATAAAATGATATTTTTTTTTGTATCCACACCCTCACTCATCCCACTTTTTTTTTTTATTCACTATCTATCTCATTCTATCTTTTATTTCTTCTTCTTCGTCTTTTCTTGTTACTTAAATCTTTTGGTATGATGTGTGTTTAAAATAATAATAATTGTAATCATCAAACAACACAAATTAATCAGATTAATATTTTTTTTAAGAGAAAATAAAAATAAATAAATAAAGAATGAAGGAAAAAAAAAAACAACAACAACATATATATGAAAATTGTAACACCCAAGAAAATGACAATCAAAGTGGGTGGTTTGATGATTTTTTAGTAAAATTTATTTTATTTTATTTCTTTTAACAAAAATATAAAATGTGATTTATTTCACTTGATATTATATTTTTTTGTAATAATATTCAATAAAACAAGATAAAAAAAAAATAAATACACTTTTGCCAAACGTCCACACGGCCAATCTTATGACTTAACACGCAAACGTTAAAAAGAAAATCTTTTTAATGTTTTCTTCTTTTATTTATTTTCTGTGTGTTGTGTTTTTACTTTTTTTTTTTATTTTTCATTTTCATTTTCATTTTAAGTTTTTGCTCTCGCTTTTTAAATTTATGATAAATGTTGATAGACCGTAACGAATTATTTATTTTGTTTCTCTCTCACTCTCTCTCTATCTCTCCTTCTCTGTTTTTTGTTATGAAAGTAATAAGGGTGTTTTCGGATTCAAATCTTAAATATAAAAGTAAGTTTTGATCTTTAGTGTAATTAAATTTTTTAAGTTTCGTTAATTTTGGATATTGGACTTGAGTCTAAAATCTAGATGGATGGATAATCAATTGAAAGATTAAATTGGTAATTGGCAAGACAAACTTATTATAAATGTATCCGAAAACGTTCTTATCTAATCTAAAGGAATCACAGAAATTGTAACAACTCAATACGTACAATAACGTTAAGTATTTTATAATTTTGTATTAAATATAAAATTTATTCTTCTTCTTATTCTTACTTTTAGTGCGGGTTTTTTATAAAAAAAAAAGTATTTTTTAAATATTTCTCTCTCTCTCTCTCGCTCTCTATCTGTCTCTTTTAAATTCTTTTAAAAAATTCATTTTCTTTAAATAATTTATTTTTTTTTTAAAAATATAAATGATATTACTTATTTTCTTCCCTCTCTTTCTCTCTATACTCACTCTCTTTTTCTCTCTCTCTCTCTGACTTCTATTTATGTTTTGTGTAGTATATTTTTACGCCAAAATATTAAATTATTTTTTTAAAGGTTATATTTATTATTTACGTTTAGTTTTTCTTCTTTCATTTAAGAATTTTTCTTTAAAGTTTTTCTGTTTTCTTTTTTTTTTCATTTTTTAATTTTACTTTTTTCTTTTTACGTTTTTGTTTTTGTTTTTCTTTTTCTTTTTCATTTATTTTTAAGAAACTAAAAATTCTGTTTGTTTCTCTTTTAATTATCGTTTTTTTTTTTTGTTTTTGTTAATTATATTAAATTATTTTGACATTTTTATAGAAATAAAAATGAATTTTTTTTTAGTTAATTTTAACTAACTAGAATAAAATTCCCTGAGGCATCATACAAAACTAATTAACTAAAAACAGTTAACTTAACCCTATTATTATTTTTTTCTTTATCGTTATAGGATTTTTTTTTTTTAAAGAAAGAAATTAGGGTTATGAACATTTTTTTCTATTTTTTGTTAAATTTAAAGGGAACTATAAATTATTGTTGTACATAGAAATGCAATGAATCTATTGTACCAAAGTTCAAAAATCTTAGTGTCTCCTTAAGTATAATGTTTGAACGGAACAAAAACATTCGTCCACCATATGATTTTTTTTTTTCTGTTAAAGAAATAATTTTTATGACCATTTGATCTTAATGTCAAGTCAAAGTCATTTCCAAGACGACAGGAAAGTAAATGACAGAAAAGCAAAAAAAAAAAAAAAATAAAAAAATAACTAGAATACAAAAAATTTACTCGTCAAGGAGACATCCTTTCTTCATTATATAAAAATGGTAAGACAGATAATTCTTTTGAAAGAAACGTATGTATGTACGTATGTACATGGAATGATTTCCTGCTGTTTTTTTTTTTTTTTGCATATACTCGCATGTATACATTTGTATTATACGGTTTACGCATATTATCCAAAATGACATCTGCTCATATTTAAACGTATTAAATATTTTTTGTTTTTCTTTTCTTAAAATAAATTGCAATAAAAAATATATATATATATATATAAAACTAAATTAACGAAGAAAAATTTAAGAAAAACAAAAACAAAGAGAGAAGAAAAAAATACATAGAAAGATTTTTAGTCCTTTTAAAAATAAAATATCGTATTTCCTTCGTTGTCCTAACATATAAGTAAAACAACACTTGATTCACAAAAATGGAAGATGGTATTCATCTTGAATCTATATAACAGAAAAATGACCATTTCACAATTTTTACTTTTCCAAAAGTTTGACAAAATATAAAAATTCCTATTTTGAAATTTTTCAAATTTTAAAATAAAATATTTTTAAACTTACCCAAATTAAATTCAATAATTTCTGTATGAATTTTTGTATGTGATGGTAATGTTCCAGCATCAATAATTTTTATTGTAATAACTAATAACACTAAAATCACTAAGTTTTTTGGCCATTTTAACCAGACACTTATTTTAGAAGTCATTTTTTATAAAAATTTTTTTTATCTTCTCTCTCTTTTTTTTCTCTTTATTTGTTAACGTTTGTTGTTGTTGTTGTTGTTGTTGTTGTTGTTGTTGTTGTTGTTGTTATTATTTTAATCCTTCCGTTTAGTAGAGGATTATAGTCGCTCTTAGAAAAAAGAAAAAAAAAGAACGGGATGTTATCTTCTATTAAACATCCATAATTTGTATTTTGTGAAGGTTTCGATCTGAAAGAAAATGAATAAAAAAAAACAAAATTAAAGATAATTTTTTTTTTAGTTTAATAAAAAATAAAAATCGGTTAATTGAAAAATGAAATAAATAAATGATTTGTGTTAATTGAAATAGACTTTTTTTTTCTTTATCAACGTTTTTTATTTTTCATAATTTATTATTAAAATAAGAAGGTAAGAAATCCATTAATCTATAATTGAAATGATTATTATTATTTAATTTTACTAAGTGCATTTGTATTTATTATTTGATGGAGAGAAAAAAAAAATCGTTTTATTGAAATAAAAAAATGACTAAATCTAAAAATTGTTGTATAAATTTTTTTTATAATGTGATAGGATATTATATTGAGTCACACAAAAAGAGAACCGCAGTTAACCTAGATAAACCCCTTTGGGAAAATATCTTTATTGAATTCTTTTATAAATCACCGTGCAAACTAAAATTTAGTTCATTATGTAAGAAACTTGACTTTTATTTATTTTTTTTGACGTGCTTTTATTTATTAAAGTCCATTTACATATTATAACTTTTCTGTTTTTTTTTTTTTTTTACGATTGATTAATTTTTCTATAAAGAACTTTTATTCTGTTTGATATGAAAAATTTCTACTTAACCTACTAAAATGTTAATGTGACGTTCGATCTTTCAACGATCTATACGATCCGTACAGTCATCCGGTAACATAGATTTTTTTCTTTCTTTCGTTCTTTCTTTCTTCTTCTTCTTCTTCTCACTATTTCTTTACTAATTACTTTTCTATATGGAAAAATTAAATATTTAAATAAGAAAAATTAATAGAAAAATATCTATAATGTGTTTATGTCGAAATGTTTCAATATATGAGAAAGAATGGAAAAAGATTTTGTTAACAAAATTAACGAAAACTTTTTTGTTTTGACACAAAAAATCGAAAATTCATTTGTCTAATGAAAAATAAAACGTTATAATAATATTTCTATTTGATTTGATTAAAACGAAAAGAAAAAAAACCTCAATTCAATAAAATTTAATTCATAACAAAACAAATGAAAAAAAAAACTAAATGAAAAATCATAATTTATGTTGACAGATCATTTTTATGAATCTATTTAATGTGTGTAGGTGTTATGATCTGTGATTTAGTTGTACCTAATATACTTTATGATGGTTTAGATGGTTTAGAGTTGGTGCCATATATCTTTGACCCCAAAACAAAAACAACATTTTTAATTTCTTTATTGAAATTTACAAACACACAAACACTGAGACTCTGAACTTATATAATAAATTAAATGCGTTTAGTGATTTTTATTATGCGTGAGCGTGCGTTTTTTTTTTTTTTTGTTTTTAATTTTCTCATATTCAAATTTAAATGATGACGTGATAATGACGTTTGTTCTATAAACAAAGAAAAACTGTTTTTATTTTTGATTTCAAACAACATAAATATTGTTACAATGTCTTTTTTTTTTGTTTTTGGTTTATAAAATGTTGTCGTCGTTTTAGTTGTTATTGGTAATTTTATTCACTTTAATTAAAATTAGAAAAAATGACGAAACAATTTTAATGAAAATGGCGAAATTTAATCGATTTCTCTATGGCTGTTTTTTTTTTTTATATTTGTTCTTAAAAATGTTTATGAAAAATATTTTTCGTTGGCGCCTAAAAAAAATATTATTTATGATCGAAATCATTTTTTATATACGAAACATTTTTTTTTTTTTCTTTTTGGTTTTAATTTTATTTTTATGTTTTCATATATTTTCTTGTTGTTATTTGTGTTATTACTGTTTTTTTTTTCTCTTCTTGTTGTTGTTATTATTATTATTATTGTAGTTGTTGTTATTGTTGTTGTTATTCTTTTTCTGTTATAATTTATAAATAGAAATGAAAAACTCAAAAATTCATTTCAAATTTCTTTTTTTTTTTTCTTTCTGTTCTGTTTTACATTTCAAAATAATGTAATAAGTCAGATATTCTTCTTATATTTTTATAAGGATGATGAAGAATGCTCCTCGGAAAAAACAACAATACAATAAAAAAAAAAAAAAAAAGAAAAAATTTATGGCACGATTGATTTGATCGATGACCAATGAGAATACAACAAAACAAACATAAATTGTAAATTATGTCAAAACTAGTAAACATGAAATTTTCTCTGTATATAAATATATATTTTTAAGATATTTGCGTCAGAGAGTCAAACTAAAAATAGAATCTGATAATTTTCATCTTAATTTTTTTTTCATCTTAAAAAAAAAAAAAATTTCTAATAAATGAATTTCACGTATAAATTTTCCGCAGTCTCTATATGCTTCTTATTATATAAAAGATCGAGAACAATATTGAAGAAAAAAACTGCATCACACTAATGATTATATAGGTTTGTGTTTGTTTTTTTTTTTTGTTTTTGTTTTTGTTTTTGTAACAAATGTAAAAGTATCGTGAAAGCCGTTGGTTATTTTCATTCTTATAAAAAAAAAAAATTGTAATAGAGAAATAAATCTGCAATATCACTAAAGATAATGACTTTAGTCATTAAAATAATTTATCTAACTGTGATCAAAATGATGGAAAAAGAAAAAGAAAAAAAAACTAACTATTAATACTACTAGAATTGTTCTCTAGTACCTAAACATAATTATTATATTTTTTTTTTTTTTGCAAAATAATCGTGATCGTACGTCATATATACTTAAATTAAGCCGCGTTTTCTTATAATACATTTACTCTTCTGCATCTCTTTTACATTTTACATCTATTATAATGTTCTCTGTTTTTGTAATGTTTGTGTATATGCGGCCGATTCATCTATACAAAGCAACAACTGTTTTCAATTGAATGTAATTTGAAAAAAAAAAAAAAAAAAAAAAATACAACATTACACAAGTATAATGTTTTTCTTTTTCTTTTTCTTTTTGTTGTTGTTGTTGTTGTTGTCTTATTAATACAAAACAAAATGAATTTAAAAAAAAATCATAATCCTTTAACATAAAATAATTAGCATTGAATTAGCTTTTATATAAAAAAAAATGTATATAATTAATTGCAGTTTCGTGTTGCGGTTTGTTTGTTTTCTTTATTAAAGCGCAAAAGACGTAAGTATAAATATGAATAACGTTCGATTATATGCCATTTCATTGATTTACATGAATTTGTAAAAATTGGAATCAAAAAAATTATAAATTTACAGATTAAGAAAAAGGTGCATTTCATGTTTTTTAATCTTGTTGTTTTTAAATCTTTATTGTTGTTGTTGTCATATTGCTACTGAATACCAGAGTCAACAATATGTGTTACGGTATGCTTATGAAATATTTCATATGAAATATATATTCCATGTGAAACATATTTCAAGTGAAACTTTTCAAATAATAATCTTTTCTTTAAAATCCTAACTTATTGTAAAATTTTTTATTCATTTAGATAAATAATTATTATTTATACTTATGATTTATAGACAAAAACTAATAACGAAAGTCTAAATTTCACACAATTTATTATTATTATTGTTTTGATGAATGCAACTTTATAAATTTTCTGTTGTTGTAATAAATATAAAAGAAAAAAGCATGAGGATTTTGTGCATGCCGGCAAGAAAAATTTATATTTAACGACGTTTCTTTTAAGATAAAAAAAAAAAACAATAACAAAAAAAAAAAATACGAACTAAGTATTTTATATTTCTGTAAATGGTATTTTATTTATGTATATGCCTTAAAGAAATCATCGATCAATCTCAGTATGAATATTGTAAGAGAAGAAATAATTTTTTATTTTTACATTCAGTTTAAGTATTTATTTATATATTATTTATTCTGATTTCTTGACAAGACTCGATCAGAAGACAGTAAAATATACATTTTTATTTTCTGTATTTAATTTAAAATAAAAAAAAAAATATGATACAATAATATGTGAGTGTAAGAGAGAAAGATAGTAAAAAAATATGATCAATTTGTAATTGTAATTTTATAACAGATTCACCAAATGATTGTCAATATATAATCGTATATAAATGTGATGTCAGTTCACATTTTTAAATTCCTGAAAACAAATATATAATACAATAAATATAAATTACATGAGATGAAATTTAAATATTGTGTGGATAACCAATTTTTGTGTTTTTTTTTGGGTGTCATTTGTATTTTAGAAGAGTGTTATATGAAAGATTGCGTGTACGAAGAATAAGAATATTTACTTTAAAAAAATTTGCATTTTATAAAAAGAATAGAAAGACAAAAAATGTGTATCGTTTGTAGAAAATCTGAAGAAGAAGAATAAGAAAAAAAAGGTAATCATAGTTTTTGTGTTACATACGTCAGCTGCGTGTCTCTTATTTATTTAATTTATTTTGACGTTAAATGTGTTGAGGTCCCATCATAATTGAATATTTTTATTTATATTTTTTGGGGTTAGGTTTTATTTTTATTATTATATTTGATAAGCTAACACGTGTCAAATAGGATGGGTTGCCTGCATCATTTACTTTAGTTTCCTGTAGGTTCTTCATTTTTTTTTCTAAGATAAAGATGAATGTTTTGGTACTAGGGGGAATTATTGAATGTGCTTTATGTTGGTTGCACCTGTTTACTGTAGTTTGTAATTTTTAAATAAGGCGCGTTATTTTGTTACATTTTACAGATTAAATTTGATTCCAAATTAGAGAAAATTCCAGAGAGAAGTTGCAGATAAGGTCAGTTAAACTTTAAGCTAAAACCATATGCTTGCCATAAACACGTATACCCTTTCCACTATAAAAAAAAATAAGGACGAAAGAAGGATGATCATTTTGGGATAGCAATTAAATTTTATTGACGTATTGTTCCATTTCTCACATACAAAAAATTCTAAAGACCAAAAAAAAAAGGCCGGCATCTTTTAACAGAAAATAGAGAATATTATAAACTGTCAGTGGAGTGGAGGTAGGGTGGTCTTCTTCTTCTTTATTGTTATTTTTTCTTAATCTAACTCTGGCTCTCTCCATTTTTCTCACTTATTTATTACATAAAATCTATTTAGATTTTTTATTTGATATTCAAATTGAAATTCTATAAACAAAATAAAAACAGGATTTTTCTTTTCAATCCGTTGTGACGTATAGACCACCCTTTTTTCATTTTTTTTTCTTTATATTAAAAGATTTAAATGAGGGATGCTCAATCAAAAGTCTTATTTTAAGACTCGAACCCTTGTCATATAATTATTATTTTATTACTGTATTTTTTTTTTTATTATAATAAATCTTGGTTTCTTTTATAAAACGTGTTTTGTTAATCAAATTTAATTAGACGCAAAACAACAACAGAAAGGAGAAAGGAAAAAAAAATTAAGTTTATGTTTGGATAACTATAAGGGAGTCCTTTTAAAAAAAAAGATCAACAAAAATTTAATAAGCCGGATGTTAAGTGTTTTTTTTTGACTTAGAATGTGTGTGTATGTGTGTGTGTACCTACATAGCAGAAGCTTCTTCTTATATATGCGTACAAAGGTAATAGGTTTGTTTTTATTTTCTTTTGCCTTCCTAATGTGTTACTGTGTTACTGTAATTTAAATTCCAGACGATAATTATTATTATAAATTTCTAATAATTTTATAAACGCAAACCAATTTTCAGTATTCAACTGAAAACAATTAATTTCTAGTTTGCTTTTTAATTTTTTATTCAAATGTTTGTCTCATTTTTTGGGAATTTCTATTTTGTAAAATAATTTTCTAAAGTTTTTAGGCAGATGATAACCATTGAACTGGGCTCAATTATTTACAGAAGACGAAAACAAAATTAAACAAAACAATCGATATTTTTAGATTCAATCCTTTCTTTATTTTTGTAATTATTAGAGAAAATTTATAGAAATTTCGTCTCTGTAGATATTTTCAATGTTTTTGAATTATAATTTTTTTTTTAATAACAAAATTTCTTTGCCATTAAATTTGAAAAGAAAACAAATATAAAAAAAAAAAAACAAAAAATTCCAATGAAAAGTAAATAATGAAAAATGTGCTGTAAAATTTCATGACCCAATTTTTATCTGATTGCCAAATTTGAAATTCCAAAATAATAATTTTTTACTGCGTAAACGTAAAAGTATTTTTTTTTAAATTATAATTAGAAAATAATAACACGCACAATTCAAATTACTTATATACTAAATATGTAAAAAGAAATGGAAAAACGACAAATAATTATACATTAAACATTATAGAGTGTGAGACTAAACAATATTAGAAAATAATCTTTATAATAAAAAGAAAAAAAAAATAAACAGCGACATTTAAAATCTGGAACGAGCAATGAAGACAGATTTTCCATTATAATAATTGTTTATGATTTTTTTTTGATTGTCAGAATATAAATAACAATGTTTCGTCTTTATTATATAAATTCAAATTTTGCTATTAAAATATAATTCTCTTTGCCTCTTTATATTGTTTCTTTTTCATTCTTTTAATGTTTCCACAAAATTAAAAATAAATTTAAAAAAAATTTAAAAACTAGACTTACATAAAATAATGTAAAATGAAAAGACTTTGATTTCATTCATCAACATTATTGTTTGTTCTAATGTTTTCAGTGTTTTTAAAAGTGAAGATAATTTCTTATTTGAAATTCATTTTTCAACCAAACAAATATTTTTGGAAAGATTAGATAAAGAATTGCAGAGAACAACTTAGGCAGAGTACAGCAAAATGATTAAATTATTTAAACTTTGTTGCATTCTTGTATATTTTTTTTTTTTCTTCCACATTTTTTCTTTCTTTGAATTACTGGAATTATAAAATTTTCACTTCTGGTTTGTCAGTTTAAATATAGAAAAGCATTAAGTTGTTTGATAACATTTTTTTTTTTTTTTCTATGGCGTTCCTCATATATCTTTAGGGACCTTTCCTGTTTTACATTAAAACCAAAAGTCCAAAATGTAATTATCAAAATGTAAAAAAAATAAAAGAAAAAAAAGCAGATATTTAATCTTTTGGGAATTTTTTATAAAATTTTAAAATGAAATAAATTTCTTTTGCTTCTAGATACTAAAAAAATGAAAAAACAAAACAAGAATCAGAGAAAGAAATAAGCAGAAGAAAAAGAAGAAGAAAAAAAAAAACATATTTAATAGCCGGAGATGACAAGAAAAACGAAACACGATGAATTATTGTAACAAATGATTCCACTGAGACAATTGATGTTTTCATTAATTTAAATGATATTTTCTGTTTGGTTTGTTAAAGTAACAGATTTGTCAAATTGAAAAATAAAAAAAAAACAACATATCTTTAATGTTTTATTTCTTTCTCTTTCTCTCTTCGTTTTTTTGTTTGTTTGTTTTTAATAAAAAAAAAATGCATTTGAAATGCATTAGGATATTTATTTTTTTATTTTTAAAAAGACGATACCTTTTAGTGACTAACATCATATTGTGTCATGAGAAATGAGAATGATTGTGTTGTATATTTTTGGTTTGGTTTTTTTTTTCTTTTGTCAATGATAGAAAATTAATCTTCGTTTGTGTGTAAAATGGTCACGCGTGTGTCTTTTTCCTGTGGTTTCCTTAAGGAAATGTTTTGTGTTTTTTTTTCAAAGATTTTGCTGAATAATTGTTTTGTTTTGAAATGGAAACCTCAAAATTGTATACATTTTGTGGAATAAGAAAAAAGATTTACTCTCCCAGTGAGCTATAAAAATTGGTACTATACACTAAAATTATGGCTGTAAGATTTTCAAATATTAAATCATTTATATAATTTAATACTAAGAAAAATTTATTTGCATATATAATTCTTATTAAAACAACGTATTGTGTTTCACTATAAAACAACAACAAGAACAAGATCACCAACAACAGCAACAACAACAGACAATAAGACAAATTTTCGCGCTAAAATTTTTTTTTACCCACATTCGTATATTTTTGATAAAGAAAAGAAGAAGAAGATGATGGAAAAAAAGAAACGATACACCAAGATCAAGAGGAATAAACAAATATAAACTAAGGAGAAAAAAAAATTGAGATGTTTCGATTCTGGCATCTCAATGTATCTGTATCATTTCACTTTATATAGATATTTTGACCACTTAATAAATTTATTATTCCTTAGTATAATTTATTGCACACCATTTGGCCATATATTTTTAGATAAGTCTCTTCTAGTCTTTTTTTTTTCATCTTTCTTTTTGTTTTATACATTTTCTCACTCTCTCTCTCTCTCTCACACACTCTCTCTCTTCTTGTCTTATTATTATAATTTTTTTTTTGCATAATAATTAATACTCTTGATAATCTTATAAACACATGTCTTTCTATTTTGGTTATGTTGTGTGTGTGTGTGTGTGTTTATTATTCTCTATAGAATTATTCTTAATTTTATATTTTTCTTAACAAAAACCCGTGATATAATTCGGTTAGCTCAATTTCATATTATTATTTATTAATTAGACTTTTTGATTTTTGGTTTTATATTTTTTACAATAAATTGAAATAAGATGAAATTCACACACACACACATTATAATGACAAAACAGAAAATTCTGCGAATTATCCATTTTTGTCTAGTCAAGATGTCGCATTTATTATTTTCTTCTTCTTTTTTTTTTATATTTATCTCAACGCTAATTTATATGACTAATTTTTATTTCATTTAAACATATTCGCTTTTTTTTTCTTCTCTTTTTTTTTATCATCTTAAGTAAATAAAGAAAGAAATCTACTTGAAAGAATAAATAATTCGAATTATAATTATTAATAAATTGGCACGTTTTTCCTACACATAAACAGGGTTGTGTTCAACATCTTTAAAGTTTTCATTTACTTACGTTCATAAAAATTAAACGCATCTTCCGGAATAAAGCAACAAAAAAAAAGTGAAAAGAATTTTTTGTTCTAGATTTTCACAAACAGAAGTTTTTCCAGTTTTCTATTGACTTGTATTTTTTTTTTCTTAGGATGTAATAATCAGTCAATTTACATTCATCCAAATCGTGTCACTTTATTTCTATAGTTTTTTTTATTTTTGGCAAGGACATTTTTTCTTAACTGCGATTAAAATAAAATTCGTATCAAAAGTGAAACGAAAAATAAATGAAAGAATGAACAAATACAAGTAAAAGTTGAAAAATATAAAGAGACACAAAGTAAGTAATTTAATAATAATAAAATTTATAATAACAATAAAATATGTCAATGTAAAAAAGTTTTTCAGTTTTATTTTGTATAAACAAAAAAAAAAAAAAACAAAACCAACAGAACCAGAATGGGATCAATGTCAATGTCGATTTGAAATTTTTTTCATCCGTTTTTATTATTTTTTTTTATTAAAAGTAACATTTTTCTTCTTGTTTTAATTTCTAGGAATAGGATTTTTTCTTTCTTTATTTTTGATTGAGAAAATGAGTTCAAACTGAATATATTTATTTTTTTTGTTTCGTTTTTCATTTTCACACAAAATTTTTTTGAAGTTTTTCAGATTTTTCATATTTTTCAGATTTTTCAGTTTTTTTTTTTTACAATTTACAATTTTCACGTTTTTTTTTTTTTTATTCTTGTTTTATTGGCAAGATTGGGGTTAAAAAAAAAATTATTTCTTTTTATTTGACTTGAATTTCATAATTTATGTGTTTATTTTTTTTTTTACTTTTTTCATAAAACGAACGAGAAGAAAGAAATATCTTTGCGCGATGCTAGGTTTTGGTATCTTTAAGATTAATCGATCATTTTAATTTTTGGGTTAATTTTTGGAGAGAAAAAAAAAATTAAATATTGAACACGTTGAAATAATGCTAATGATTTTTTTTTTGTTGTTTGTTGTCGTTTGTTGTTTGTTGTTTGTTATTATGTTTCTCCTGTTCTTCTTTTTACTAACAAAACACGAAAGAATAGAATTTCTGTTTGATTCAAAATCTCATAACTGTTAGGCTTTTTTTTTTGTTTTCGCATTTTTTTTCCCAAATAAAAGATTATTTTGTTTTTTTTTTTTTGTCTTCTTTTGTAATTAATTAGAACTTCTTTTTTTTTTTTGGGTTGTGTTTTTTTTTTCTCTCTGTTTTCTTTATTTATGAAATACCTTCGACATAAAATTGATTATGTAAAAAAATGCGACAAAACAGCATGAAACTCAAAATCGTTGTTGTTGTTATTTAAAAATTTTTTTTAAACAAAAATTTCTTATTTCAGTTCATGCCCAAAAATTCTCTTTTAAATATTTCGAACACAATTTTGGTATTTCACACAAGGATTCGCCACCATAAAAAAACAAAGCAAAACTAACAGAAATACAAAAAAAAAAAAATAAAACAAAAATAGAAGAAACAAAATCGAAACAAAATCTTAAGAGACAACTCAATTGGAAGCGAGTGATCCTTCTTGGAAAATAATAAAAAACAACAAGAAAAAAACGGTAATTTTGTTCTTGTTGTTTTTTTTTTAATAATCAGAAAATGTCGACAGCAAAGACAAAATAAATAAATAAATGTATAACACAAATAAGACATTCAGAAATATGTCGTTCAATCAAAAGAAACGCACGTATAGAACTGTAGAAGTGGAAGTAGAAGAATACAGATACAACCAGAGATTTTATTGCATTCACAACAAACTCATTATAAAATTTCTCACCTCTTTATTCAGGTTTTAATAAATAAATTAATCAAAACTGTTTTATTTGTTGTTGTTATTGTTGTGGTTGTTGTTGTGGCTATTTTTAGCGATTTTCATAAATTAACAATAAGGTCCAATAAACTCAACTATAAAGAGGATTGTCCGATATTGTCATTGTAATTAATTGAATTATAAGAAAATCTAAATAATTAATTAAAGTTAACTATTTTTTTTTTGTTCTTGTAAATAAATTCAAATCAATCTTTCAATTTTATTTTTTTGTATTTTTCTACGCAAATTTATTTCACTATTAAATAGTTGTAAAAAAAACATACAAGAACAAAAACAAAAACAAAAACAGGAAGAGAGAAAAAAAATTAATGTTTGCCAAAAATTCATTTTATGATTTTTTTTTTCTTTTAATTTTAATTTTATTTCCCAAAATTGTCTACATTTTTTTTTTCATGCGAATTTCATTTGCCGTTTTATTTGATCATTAATTATTATTTAGAAATTAAGACAACAATTAAATAATCAACGAATTAATGTTTGTGGAATTTTTAACCGTGTTTAAATCACTGTTTATTGTAACATGAATATTTTCTATCAAATTAAAGTCAAAAAATTAGAACTAAAAATTACTGGAAAATTTATTTTCATATTTCTGAAAATAAGAAACGCAGAATTTTCTTTGGTACAAAAAAATTCATTTTAAATTATTTTCTGTTTTAATTGAATTCTTACAAAAATAATCCATTTGAATGACAGAAATATATTTGTAGAAGAATTATAAGTATTGATTTGTTATGTTTCATTGAATTCGTTTGAAAATATTAAATCTTTATTTTGTTTTTTTTTATCGAAAAATTTCAGAATAATTAATTTGATTATTATTAATTTTTTTTTTTTTGTTCTGATGGATTATTCCCCGAAATTTCTTATCATTGTTATTATTTCTGTTCTTTTCTTAATAAATAAAAAATAGGCACTAATGATGGCCATTAAAGTGATAATGGATAATCACATAATAAATGGTTTGTCTTCTAATACACATAAAGTGAGTTAATTATTTATTAATTCGATAACCTCACATATGATCCCCACAATGAATATCATCTAAATAGATTTAAAAGAAAAAAAAAAAAGAAGTCTTATCTTGAAATTAAATTATCGTAAAAATAAAACAACAACAACAACCGTCTGTTTGAAAAATAATAAAAAAAAAAACAAAAACAAAAACAAAAATAAACGCGATTTTGAGTCACTTATTTTTCTCTTATAAATATGATTAATTATTCTATAATTTCAAATTGTTATCGATTTTGAGTTTTGAAATTGTTCGGCAAATGATCACAAAAAAAACATAAAGTATAAAGCGAAACAATAAGTTCATAAATTTTAACGAGTCTCAAAATTGTAACCATTTTTTTTTTATTGCTTTTTATTTTTTTTTTGTTAGTTTCTCCAATAAAAAAAAAAACTCAAAGAATATTTTTGACAATAAAAAAAAGAAATTCACGAACCTTTTCCCTTTTTATTCTTCTTTCAACAGAGAAATTCTTCTGTTTTGTAAAATTAACGATTCCCTCCTTTTTTAGTTCTCCTTTTTTTTATTTTTTTTGTTGTTGTTGTTGTTTTTTCAGCTATCTTTGAACTAATCCATTTATTTTAGATTAAAAAGGAATGATAATTGTTTAATTCAATTCCTTCTAAATTCTTTTTATTGTTGTTGTTGCTGTTGTCTTCTATTTATTGTTATTTTTATCGATTTTGTACGGGTTCATAAGGGTAGCCAACATTTATCCCTTTCTTTCACTTTTAACAATAAAATCACGTAAATTCACACACAATAAAACCAATAAAATATAATTCTGATCAATTGTCCGTATTATTTAATTTTTTTCTTTCAATTTATCCTTTTACTTCTTTTTTTATTTTTTTTTTTGTATTTTTTAAAGGAAATTTTTTTGACAATAAAAAAAAAAGGTTTTTTTTTCTTTTCTTTCAAAAACTTCAAAGTTTCAAAATTTTCTATTTTTTTTTTCTTTTCTTTCGTAACGTTTTTTTTTTGTCAGATAAATTTTTTTTTTCTTCACAATTCACTTAAATTTCACTGATAATCCAGAATCTTCTTCTTCTTTTTTTTTTGTTGCTTTATTTTTTTTTTTAACAAATCAAAGCAAAAACAAAAAAAAAACACAAAAAAAATGAAAAATGAAAAATAAAAATTAAATAAAAAAAAAAGAAAATCCTTTTAAATTTTTTTCTTCTTTTTGCTTTTAAAAAAAATTAAGAATAATAATAATAATGTGAGAATAGAATGAACAAGAAACGAAAACTTCCATGCGATCACTTTCAAAGCCGGTAGCGCACTGAAGAAAATTCAATTTTTAAATTTCTTAAAATTAAAAATAAAAATAAAAATAAAAGAAAAAAACAAAAAAAAAAAATATAAAGAAATAAAAACAGAAAAAGAAAACAGAAAAAAAAGAAACGACGAAAGAATATAAAAGTTTCTCGGTAGTTTTTACTTTTTATGATTATGTTTGTTGATGAGTTTTACGTTTACTTATGTTGCGTTTGTGCGCTTCAGTGTCTAACGTCGTCCAAACCAAAACTTAAGTGACTTTTTTTTCGTTTTTTTTTATTCTTTCTTTCTTTCATTTTTTGACTGTTTGTCTGTGATCTGAATATTTTGTCTGTACAAAATTTCAATGGAAGAAAACTGAGAAATACTAAAGAGAGAGAAAAAGAGAGAGAGAGAGAGCAAGAGAATATTTAGAAATAAAATGTAAACATAAAAGAGAGTAAAGTGAATGAGAGAATATAATTGAGTAAAATTGAAAAAGACTATAAATACAGTCTCACATTTGATTTAAAGATCAGCACAGCATCAACAGCACAGCATCTCTGACTTGTATTTTGATTTTTCTTTCAATGTTATTTTTAACATTTATTTATTTTTTTTTTTTTTGCTCTTTTTTTTTTTGTATTGATCGTTGGATAAAAATACAATAAAAATAAAGATTCGGTATCTCGATCACGATCGATCGATCGACGAGCATTTTATTCTTGGGGATTTGTGATTTATGAAATCAACGCTAAACAAAAAAAAAAGAAACATTAAATTTAAAAATACAAAAAAAAAAAAATGCAATAAGATTGTGAAAAATAAACTTTTCCTTTGATTTAAGAAAAATTTATTAAAAATAAAAGTTTTAAATTACAAAAAAAAAAAATAATTGTCGCGTTTATCTGTCTGTCTGTTCCTGTTAATCGTGTCTTTTTTATTTTGTCACACACCCACAACTTCCGTCTTGTATCTCTTCTAGCTATAGAGTACACACAGATCATTTCTTCTTCTTTTTTTTCATAAGTTTTTATGTTTTATTATAATATTCGTACATCTGGAAAGGTGCAAGTTCTATAAATATAGACAGACACAAAATTTTATAATATTTTATGTGCGTTTAGTATTTCTTTAGTCTTTTTTTTTTGTTCTTCTTCTTCTTCTAAAACTATTTATGTGTGTGTATGTGTCTGTACATGTGTGTGATGTGGTTATGTATGTGTGTATATATTTTTTGTTAGATGTTTGTGAACATCTTTACTCAATATAATAATCTGGATATTGTAATAATAATAAGAAGAAGATGATGAAGAAGAAGAAGAAGATGCGCAACAAACAAACATAAGAAAAAAAAACTGAGCACGCGTAAGAATTATAGTGTTTGCGTGTTTTTATTAGACAACCAAAAGAGTAATGAGTTTTTTGAAAGATTTTTCTTTTGTGTGCAAAAAAAAAAAACGAAAACAAAAAAAAAACCTTTATTTTTTAATTATGCAAATAAATTCCTCAATACAGGATTATCTGAACAAATCTGAATATCTTCTTTTTTTTTTCAGTATATATAAATTATTTATTAAATATTGTTAACAGCTTTACAATATATTATTCATTTATAAGATTTAAATCTATATACTGAAGAGTCAGTCAACGCATTCTTTTCACGTAAACCTATCCCTGTAAACAATAAAATTAAATTTAGAAATAAGAAAATGTAAGTTCGTTGACTTTAAATGAAAAAAAAAACAGAAGAATTTTTCATCTTTGTTTATAAATCCCTTTAAGTGACCGTTTCAATAAAATTCCAATAAATATCACTAAAAATGGGATTAAAAACTTTAAAATCTAGGATCACATTTTATATGTCAACTCTTTTTTTTTTCTTATTATATTATTTTTTATTCAATTTATTATGCATTATTATGGACCAATAAGAATAAAATATCTCCATAGCATATACAGAATTATCTTTATTTTTCTAAAATACCTTAATCATAGTTACGTATTTGATTTTTTTCTTCTTCTTCTTCTAACTATTTTTTTTTTTCTTCTTAACGTCAGCGTGGGATTTTTAAATGAAAATTATGTTAATTTATTGTTACGATTTTTGAAGCCCTATATAATAATACTTATAGTGTACAGCAAGGGCTTAAAGAAACAAGATTTATATTGGATGTTACATAAAGAGTATATAGTAAAAGTGCATCCCTACAGATATATAAAGATTTTCACTTTCATCTTTTTTTTTTCTTATATGAATGGACCTTTTGAGGTATGCATATATGATTGTCACGAAGACATAGAATCTCTTTGTTTAGTTAGTGTATGCACGCTTTAAATATTAAGACATGAATGAAATATTTGTTTGAGAATTTCAAAATTATGTTCATCCATTTAAGACCTTTTGATATTGTTAATAAATTTAAATGAAGAAACACACAGAGTGTTACAATGAAAAATTTTTATATTATCGCAAAATATCATTTGAACATTTTTTATTGTAAAGTTCAAAGTACTTTTAATAAATTTTCTTCTCTTTTTTTTCACTTACCAAAACATAACGTAAATCTTTCTTTCTTCTTTTTCTTTTCTTTTATTATAATCATAATATTGATATTGTCGTGTCGTTTATAAACACATTAATGTGACTATTATTATGTTTACACATATAAATATAAGATCACATATTTTGTATATATACAAAAAATATAATATTCATAAAGAGTATATGCCGTCAAGTTATGGCCAATAAAATATTATATTAAATAAACAATAATATATGGTTCATAATTCTAATGAAATATAAATTAAGAAATTTAACCTAAAAAACAAAAAAAAACAAAAAAGTAAAAAGAAAATTTTTAGTAAGCAAGAAAAATGAAAAAGACTGAAAGGTATTTGAAGTGACTGCGGGATCAAAGAGAAACCGAAATAAATTTATATAAAATTTTAAGTTTAAAAAAAAAAATTTTTAAGACTTAAATAATTTTTCCTATAAATAAAATAAATTTATTTAATGAAAAGTACAACCAACCCTTCTCTCTATTCATAGAATTTTAGATAAATTATTTAGATTTTATAGAAAGACAAAAAAGTACTAAAGGATTTACTTGGTAAAAATCTGTCATCATGAATTTTGATTGATTTCTTAGAATTCTATTTTATTCTACAAAAGGATTATTCCAACGTATATTTATTGTAATTAATATTTAAAAATATTAACTTCATTCACACTTTAAGATACGCGTGCTATCACGTGCTTTAATAACATTACGTATAGAATTCGGTTAGAAACAGAAAAGAAAATAATAAATATTTATTTAAACAGGAGGTGGAGGAGAATAATTTTTGTTGAATTTAAACAAAAATGAACATAAAAAAAAAAAAAAACAAAAAATGATCGTATAAGAAAAATGCGATGAAAACAAAATAAACGAATGAAAATTTTAGAATTTGAATGTATTTTATTTTATTTGGTTTCTTGATGTGAGTTGAGTGTATTGTATTTCATCTATGAAAAATCATTTTATATTTTTTCTTTTCTTTAAAACACATAAAAAAATAAGTTTAATAGTCAGAAGCTTGTTAAACACAAATAAAGTCATAATCTTTGATACAAGCGAGAGATTTTTGATTTTTTTTATAGGGAGTGTAAGGATTTATTAGTCTTAAAAATATATTCAGTTTGTTTTTACTTTTTTTTTTTTTTATGAACTTTTATTATTATCATTAGAAGATGAATGTATTATTTCACTTATATACATTAAAAATTTTTTAAGAACAGATGTACGAAGATTAAGTTGTCCAATAAAAATTTCTTTAAGATCACAAATCACAATTGATTAATATAAATTATGAAATTTTTCTACAAATATAATGTTGTTGTTGTTATTTTTTTTTTTGTTAAACTATCTAGAATTATTTGCCCTTTTTAGACAGAAGCCATAAGAAATAAAATTAAGAAACAAAAAATAAATAAACAAATCTTCAATGTCAAAAAATTTTTCTGAACATCGGTATCTTTTTCTGTCATTAAATCAGTTTCAATTATTGAATAACAAATTAGACAAAAAAACAAAAAAAAAAATATTCCCAGGATTTTTCTAAACAGAAACTAATAATAATAATTTAAAGAAGTCAAGAGAATTTTAGGATAAGAGTTAAAACAAAAAAATAAATAAATATATAATAATGAAAAAAAAAAACTTAAGAAAAAAGGGACATCATTTAAATTTATCTGATTTTTTTTCTTTCGTCTTCTTCTTCTTCTTCTTAAATTAATAAGACTTAAGTAAGTATCACATAAGTTTTGTATATTTGTATGTTTTTTCCCCCTCTTCTTCTTCTCCTTTTAACTAAATATATTCAAAACATCTACAACAACAACACACACACACACAAATCAAGTGCACTTATTTAGTAAAAATAACTTAAGGTCTTAAGTGACCCTAAATCTATATTTTATTCTTATGAACTTCTGTGATTTTGTTTTGTTATTTAATAAATAAATATTATATTATTATTTAACAACGAGTTTCAACAATAATCGTTAATAATAATAATTTTTTCTTAAAATGTTAATTTGTGTGGGACGTTATAAAGTATTTTTTTCTTTTTTACTTTACTTTAAACGTGTCTTCACTTCTATAGAATATATTTTTTTGATATTATTTGTGGTATGTCTTTTAGGGGGTTACGAGGACTTATGGTTATTCTATTGTCACGCATATAATACAATATTCAATACAAAAACTATTTTTTTTTTGTCTGCGTGTCAACAATTTATTTAAATTGATTGTGACATTATTTTCTTAACAAACAAAAAATGCCGAACTAACATTTTTGTACGATTGATTATTTTATATGTAAATAGTTTTATATGTGTATTTATTCTTATTATTTATGTAGAGGGATTTTTATAAAACACATTAAGAACGAAAGGGAAGGTTAAAGTTATTTGACCAAGATTTATGAAATTCTTTAAGAATTCTTCTGATCAAAAATTTTAATGTTAACCCTTGTCAATACAAAGAAATCTTAAAGGACACATTATTTGTTCCCTTTCATGCAAGTGTCACAGTAACCGGTAGAAATGTATTCAATGTACATTCATGAGATGATTAAAAACGAAAAAAACGTCTTATAAAAAATGATGGATTTGAAAAGAAATTGTAACAAATAATTATAAATTTCCTCTTCGGTAATTTTTTCAGAATATGTTTGATTGAATGAATTTGAATTTTGAATTAATTAAATAAATTGTAAATTGTAAAACCTTTTCACTTATTCCCGGACTGAATGGGTTAACATCAATTTTTTCTAAAGACAATAAAACAATTGAATTGTTTTCTCGTAAGAATTTGACTTTTTTTCAACATTTTTATTTATATTTTCTTTTGTTTTTGTTTTGTTTTGTTTTGTTTTGTTTTTTTTCCTTAAAATCAAAACTAAAAATAAAATAAAAACAAAATAAAAAAAAAAATTGTGACACAGAAAACCAAAAAAAGGAATCCTTTATCATATAAATGCAGAAGATTCACCTTTTTTGGGAACATGTGCGCAACAGAAAGACTCAGAGAAGACAATCTTATATGTACAAAATTTATATAATTTCTTTATTTATATAAAAAATAAATAAAAAATAAAAATAAAAATACAAAACAATATTCTGTCTCCGAAAAAGAAAAACCGAGAGAAAAAACAACAACAACAACAACAACTAAAGAAAAACATATACGTAGACTCAATATTATGTTTATTTCAGGCTTTCAAAATAAAAAAAAAAAAACACAACAACAAAAAAAAATTCTACTATAAAAAAAAGTGTATCGTAGTAGAAAAAAAGCTGCTTTTTTATTTCACTTTTTTTTTTTTTGGCGTATACGAGCAATGACTGAGTCGAAAGCCAAAAGACAAGAACACAAAAAACAAAACAAAAATTTGTATTAGATGAGAAAATTGAAAAAAATTAAAATCGTTAAGAAAAACGCCAAAAAGAAAATATACAAAATAGAAAAAAAAAAAAAAACTTACATTATTGAAGATAGAAAAAGTGTACGAGCAGAAGATCTCTCTCGGATCATTTGTTTTATGTTTTCATATTATTTTTTTTTTATGTATTTTTTGTGTGTGTGTATGCCATATGTGCTTGCGTGTGTGATGTGTTGTGTTTGTTTCGTTGTTTGTTTGGAAGTTTTTTTTTTGTGTGTTTTTTATTTTCTGTTTCTTGAATCTATCTAAAGAGAGAGACGTATATTAGTCACACGTGCTGAAGGCATTAATTGTAAGATTCTTTTTTTTTTTCTTTTTTATTTTAATTGATTTTAAGCCGATGGTTATGTTTATTTAGATAATATTGACGCAAATGGTTAAAAAAAAAATTGTTGGCGTTATTCTTAGAAATATTTGCGTTGGATGCATTGCATTTTATACAAATTAAATTTTATTTGACAGTTTTACTGAAATCTGGAATCTGTATGGTCAAAAATAATTTTTGGCCGGAACAAAAGAAAATAATATTTAAAGGAAATATAAAGAAAATTACAATTTTATTAAATAAATTTTCTTACGTACCTAAAATTCTTTCTTTCTTGAATCAAACAAAATTTTTGTTTTTTTTTTAATTCTTATTTATTCATTTTTAATCCAATTTTTTTTCTTATTTTAAGCTTAAATGGAATTGGGTCAAATTTTTTTTATAAACTTTACACAGATCACTTATAACGGGTAGAATTCTGAGATTATAGCGTCAATTTGTCTTGATGAAATATATTCAATAATTTATTAAGAATGAAAATAAAATTTAAATTGTCAACTTGAAACAATACAAAAAACACAAAACAATAAATAAAGAAATGTGTGTCAAAATAATTATTTGAGTTATTGATTCAATTCATCAAAATCATTTCTTATCCATGTTTTTACATACTGATTATCTTATCAGTTTCACGATTTGAAGAAATCAGTAGACAAACAAAATTTAACGGCAATTCTTTAAAATACAATAACACGACAAATAAAATTAATGATTAAATGTGTAGATTTTCTTTAACAAATTACAAATCTAAAATCTAAATAAAATCTAGATAAAAGATAATAAAAAAAAATATACATGCACACAATCATCTGTCAACAGTATATTTTCTTGAATATATATTTAATCTTATAAATATAAAATATAAAAGACGTAATATTTAAATCTTAAAAATTATATAGACATAAGAGACAAGCAACAAAAGAAATTCTTATTATTTTTTCAACTTAACCATAACAATAAATACAACAAAAAGAAAAAAAAAATTTTTAATGGCTATGCAAATAAAATAAATGAAAATAATGTCAAATGCAAATATTTGTAATTAGTTGTAAAATGGAATATATATCTATCTGTCTCTCTATTTATGTCTGATAAATAAATAATTGTCGATCAAAAGGTGTTAACATTTATTACTATTATTTTCTATATTGATATTTCACCAGTGCTGGATTTATGGGAGGAATTCATTGGAGGAAATCCATATAATTGAACTTCTATCTAAAAAACTAAAAGCTTTATTACAGAAATTCCGCTGTTGGTTTATAAGTGAACTTTACCTTTAATTCTTTTTTGATTAACAACATTTTACAAGTATACAACATTGACTAAGAACCACCACTGTTCTTTCAAGATCTATGGAATCGATAGTAGAAGTAATATGTGAAAAATATTGTTAATTTGTTGTTGTGATTCTTAACTTAAAAGAATAAATAAAATAGTATGGACAAATAATATAACCATTATATTATTTAATTAACTGTCTTGACATTAAACATTTTCACTTATTTATTGTTAAGATAAATAATTTTTAAAAGAAAAAGAAAATAAATTGAGGAGAAAATTTAAAGATTTAAGTATTTAAATGTTGAATAATTATAGATTTATGTAAGTTATGTTTGTATATGAGAAAATATTCTTGTTGGTAATAAAATAGAATAAAACATTTACCTAATTGAATTCCAACTTTTTTTTTTGTTCCATTCTAAATCAATAAGTGTTAAAAATTTTTTTTTTCGAAACTTAAGTTATCGATTTATGTGTCTCGATTCAAGATAACGTATTGGTGTTTTTTTTTTTGGGATGCAATGTTCAAACTAAACACAATTTATTAATGTTTTATAAATCCTTACTTGTGTATCAGACTTCCCATTACTGACCAATATTTGTGAAAAGATTTTACCCTTTCCCTTTTTCAAATAATATTTAAAGAATTCTACAATAAATATTTTTATGTCGGTAGAATATTTCTTTTATCTTTAGTTTTTGGGACAAGAAACCAATTTGCATATTCATCCTCTTTAATGTGTTTTGTCTGTTTCTTTAAAAGTCCAGAAAATAAAACAGAAAAAATAACTAAAATTACAAGAAACAAACATTTTCTTCTTTTATTTTTGTGTATCTGTTGTTGTTGTTGTTGTTGTTTTTTTTTCTCTCATTTGAACCAGACCAAGAAAATTGTGTTTTAGTCAATATCAAGTGATCAAGTGGTTCAAGGGTAAAATACATTCGTGTTTTCTAATTATAAATATATTCAATAAAAATGTTTGTTGTTAAATTGAAGATGATAATAATTCATCTTTATAATATTTTTGAATGTCTTAAAAATAAAACTAGAGAGAGCGAAATAGAAAGAGAGAAATAATAAAAGAAAAAAAGACAAGTAAAGGATGTTATGTGGACATAAATAGATCACTTGAGAATTTATTTTTAATAAAATAAAGAAGAAGAAGAAGAAAATGTTGAAAAAAAACCTTCACATATTTCTTAATCTTAAATAATAATTTTTTTTTTGTGAGGTACAGATCTCAATAATTGAGTACACATTTTATATACATAGAGGGTACATATTTTTACGATCATACGGTCTATCTCATACACGTAAGAAAAGAAAAGAAAATGTGTAGTACAAGAAAAAGAGGAGGAAAATATTTTTTTTTTTAACAATAATAAATAATCATATAATGATAAAGCCTTCATTTTATATAACTTAATACTTCTATACGATAAAATATAGTGTTTGACTTGGGGAGAATGAAGAATAATCTTAATCCTTTCATAATCCTAGTTTCGTGATGGTAATAATTCAAAAACACTTTTCATTCTTCTTCTTTCTTTTTTTTTTTTTTGTTACCCTCTCTGAATTGTGTACGAACACACGCTAAATGTAAATTCATTTTCATTCCATTCCTCAGCATCAAGACATTTATAATTATAAGGAATGTACTTTTGGTTAAATATGACAGAGAATGAGAGAGAGATAGAGAGAGAGAGAGAGAGGGGGAGAAAAATAAATTAAAAAGGAATCTGAGTTCAAAACTCAAAAATTTATGATTTATTCATATTTATTATAAATTTATTAAAATTCAGGGCTAGTGAACAGCATATACAGATTGAGTCCAGTTCGTTGAGGTTCAAATCGACTTACAGTTACGCAAAATATTTGTCATTTCATATATAACATTTTATTTGGCAAGTATGAACATTTATTAATAATAAGGAGAAGTATAGAAAAAAAAAGAAAAAGATAAAAATCTTAAATCTATGTTTAGAAATAAGAGTTGAATAAATTATTTACATTGTCAGAATGTAAATTTACTTAGATTTTAATGATAATTTGTTGTTGTCACCTTTCTTCTATGTATTTTGCACATTTTAGAATTTTAGAAAGTAAATTTCATTTCTTATGAATGAAAAATATTTATTATTAACTTTAACCTTCAACTTATTAGAATCGTGTATTTTTTATACTTTCTAACGTTAAAACTGCATTTATATTGTTATTTAAGAACCGTTAAAATTTATAACTTTAGAAGAAAGAAAAGATAATAATGCATGATAAATTATTTATTAACAATGGCAAATCCCTGTAATCATATTTTTTCAATCTTTAATTTAATCGTACTTTTACCATAATCCTCAGGCTGGAAGTGATAAGTATCGAGCTGTTGACGTATATAAAAAATAAGAAAGGTAGCATAAAATATAATTATATAAAAAACGGAAATAGGATGATACCCAAAAACAGAATTTCTTTATTTTCTTATAAAGTTTTTTTTTTTGAGACGAAATATTTAATGAAAGGGTTTCAAATTGCACAGTGAAAGACGAAAGAAAGAAAAGAATAATCATAATGTGTTTTTTTTTTTTGGTTGGATTTATAATGTCTTTTTTTTTCTTTTTTGGTTGATGTAAGATGGTTATTATAGATGGCGTGGGGTACTTTAAAATCCAAAACATTTATCATTTTTATTCTTTTAAATTTTCTTCAAGAACTCTTTTACTTTTACCCAAAAAAAAAAAAAAAAGAAATAAAACATAAATTTGTTAATGTCACATTGTGAATCTCATAACAATAGTCTATTCGAATAATTTATATTATTATTATTATTATTATTATTATTATTATTTGAGCTCGTGTTAAATTGAATTGGGTAAATCCGTTTTTTTTTTGTTGCTGTTGTTGTTGGGGGGGGGGAATGGAATATCCGGAAGAACAGAAGTTATATTAAATTTGTGTTTTGTTTTTTTTTTTTACCAACAACAAAAAAAAAGGAGGGAGCGCGTCACTTTTTTTCCTTAACATTTTTGTTGTTGTTGTTTCTTTATTAATTTTTTCACATGTTCGTGCCTTTTGTCGTTGTCTTGTTTTATCAAATAATTAACACAAGTGAATGATTTTTATCAGCACTGTTTGTTTTTTTTTTTTGTTATTTCAATCCTTTTAAAGATTCTTAAGATTTATTTGTTTTTATTTTTATTTTCTTTTCTTTTACTTTTTTTTTTCTTTTTCTTTATTTTTTTTTTGTAGAAATTAATAAAAAATAAAGAAGTTATATTCTTTAAGAAATCAATGACATTGCAACATTTTGAATTTATTTATTTATTTATTTATTTTCTGTTTTATTTACTTTTAAAATGCATGGAATGTTCTTCCGTTTTATAATTATGGAAGTTTTTATTGGTTAGATTTTAAACATATTTTATAAATACGTTGCCAGATACGTTATATAATAAAATACAAATAAATAAATAAATAACTAAATAACTAAATATATATAAAATGCAATTTAGTTAAAGAAAAATTCTATTCTATTCAAATAAATTGTATTTTTATTTTTTATTCATTTTTTTTTCTCTTTTAAATAATTAATTATTCTTAGCATTAATTTTTATTTTGAAATGAACAAGAAAAAAAAAAAAAGAAAATTAAATATTCTAAATTTTCAAAATATAATAATTATCAATATACAAATACAAATAAAAACTGTTAATATAAACATGACTATGTAGAAAGACACCTACGATTAGATTTTTTAAAGATCGTTCACAATGTCTTTGCATTTGACGAATAGAAAAATTATATGAATATATAAAGAAACAAGTTGCGAGATAACATTTTTTTTTTGTGTTTGTATGTAAAGGGAAAACAAAGAATAATCAAGAATGAGGCATTAATCATTCTTCAATTTATATATAAAAAAAAAATGTTCATTTTTATATCTAATCGGATAAAATTGTTTGATGTTTAGATGTTTTTTGTTGTGTTTGTTTGTTTGGTTGTTTCTTCATTTATTATTATCTTCAGTCAATAACGTTGAACATTATTGTTTTAGAATATTAATTAGATAATCGTTTCTAATGTTTTATATGCATTTTTTCTTCATCTTTTCTTCATTCAAATATACCTACTTACTTTATCAATCAGTAATCTTATGATTTATTTCTATTGTATTTGAATAATTTGTAAATTAATGTATTTAAGCTTTAAGGTGGAAAGTACACGGTCACGACATGTTATGTGCGGTATATTTCATAGATTATTTTAAATCAATCGATGTAAATGCCCACCCTACACAATACTTTATTATTTGCCGTTACCATCAAAGTAGCTAAAAGTCTTTTACAAAAGAAAACAAACATCCAATGATCTTCTCTTTTGTTTTTCAATAACAAGAAATTAGAAATCATTTCATAATATAAGTGGGGGAGGGGTGAAATAAATGAATATGATATTGTTTGGAATTTTTCCTCTTATCCGTGCATCAATTTTTGTTTATAACGAAAATTAAACAACATTCACAATAGTGGCGCCTCCATTTAGCAAAAAGAAAATTTTTGTGTTAAACATACAAATATTTAGCGACAAATAATATTTACATGTTTTAAAATCATTTATGTTCTGAACTAAATTTCGTTTCATACGTACTTTTTTTTTAAATTTTATTAAAACATGAAAGCTACACTTTAAGTTGTTTGTTTGTTTTGTTTATTTTTCTTTTATTGTAACAAAAAAATACTTCTTTTTTTTACACTAAAATAAATCTTGTTCGTGTTGTCTCCCTGTCACACATAAAAACCTTCATCGAAGAATAATTCATATTTTTATTTTAGTTTTGTATTTTGTTGTTTTTGTTATTTTTTTTAGTCTTTGCGCACACAATTTTTTTTTTATTTCAGCCACGTTCACAAAATTGACAAACAAATTGTACAAAATGAAAATAAAATATAAAAAAAAGAAGATACAAAATAAATTAATCGGCGCCTTAAATATTCAGAAAAGGAAAAAAAAATATAAAATATAAAATGAAGACATCAACCGTCGTTGTCGTCCGTTCGTCGTTAGTCTTTAAATGTACATATTTTTTTTTGTCTCTCTTCTACAAAACATAAAACAATTGAAAAGTCTTTTAGTAACATAAGTACTTCTTACATTAAAAAAGAACTGTTTTGTGCAGAAAGAAAAAAATAACGAACATATTGAAAAATGCGAACAAAAAAAAAAGCCACTCGACAGTTATAAGTGCCATATTCCTATCATCTCTTTATAAATATCTCTGGATATGGAGGTGTCTGCAAAAATGCCAGAAATGAAGACCAATCTCAAGTGGTGTTGTTCTTCTATCTATATAGAGATGGATGAAATAATTTTGTATGTGATGCATAAAAATGTGTGTTTGCTTTATTTTTTTTTTTGCGATCTCACTTAACACTAATGTGTTTGACTTTTTAAGAATTACAAGTACCATTATATCTTTCTCATATTTAGAAGATAACGGGATACCTGATTGTCATTATATAAATATTAGAGTGAAAGAAAAAAAAAATAAGTCCTCACCGTCAATATGGAATTTCAGTTCACAAATATGAGCAAATTTCTCAAGATCTAAAAAAATATAAAAAAATAATTCTTTAAAACATGAAAAAAAGAAACAAAAAAAAAGTATCCTCATTGACGTCAAATAATCAAACTTTAATTTTGTCACTTACATGCTACTGTTGTACACTTGAGACGAATTTTATATTTTTTCATTTGATAAAAATCCGAATAATAATAAAAAAAAAAAGCAATAAATACGAGAACAATTATCATCCTAAATGCTACAATAAAAAAATTCATTTCTTTTGTTGTTTATTTATTTATATTAATGGATGTCTTAATCAATGTTCATTATTGTTATCGATAACAACAATAAATCGTTTTAAATGGACATCCCTGAATTTATATAGAAATAATTTTTTTTTGTTTTTTTTTTTCGTTTATGAGAAAAACGCGACTTGAATTTGTTTCTTTTCAACTATAAATAAATATAATGTGTATAAAGTTTAAGGTATAGAAGAAGGTAGATTATATAAATATTTATTCAATTCCTCTTTTGGGTGCAGCAGCAACTAAACAATCAAATAAATAATAAATAATAAATAAGAAGAAGAAAAAGTTGAAGAAGAAGAAGAAGAAGAAAAATAAGAATATAAATAAATTATTAAATTAAAATTAAAGAGAATATTATTATGAATATAAAATATCAATAGACAATAATCCATTAGGTTTATACCAACTCTTTATACGGATGTGTCTCTGTTTTATATTATTATTAATATTTTCTTATAATTTTTTATAAATATTAATTTATGAAACATGTTTTCCGCGTGTCACAACATAAGTTCTTTTATATATCCTCCTTCTATTCCCTATATTTATTTATAATTATTTTGATTGATGGTGTCATAATATTTTTTTTCTTAAGCCACATTATTATACTCTCTCTTTCTTTCCCCCTTTCTCTTTCTCCCCTTCCTCAACAATACAATATTAAATAAAAAATACTGGTCAGGTAGCAGACATCAATTCCGGTCCTTCTAACAAAAAATAATAATTTTTTAATCTCTACTCTGTTATCAGCAAAAAAAAAAGGTTCTGAATATTGTTTGCAAAAAACATAAAAAACAAAAATGGGAATATCTTAAAGTTAAAATTTTAATATTTTCCTTTCAGTATAAAATCAATTTTGTAAAGTTCTTCTTATTTGTTGATTTTTTTTATTGACTGCTTTTTTTTTATATCTTACCGATTTTAAAATTCAAAGCAAACAATTATTGTATTATTATTATTTTTTTTTTCCGTGAAACCAAATCTGGAGATAACTGTTTTTGGAATATGCTAAAATATGTGACAAACCGTACCTAAAAGATTTCTGTTTATCGATAATGAAAAAAAAAAAAAGTACAAAAAAAGAAACTACAAATCACGTCAATAGTCAGGTGGTGTATTCATTTTGTCTGGCATAACATACTGATAAGACATTTTATTTACTCTTTTTTTTTAAATTAAATAAAGAATAGTCCGTAAAGATATTTAAATAAGATATTATTCTTTGTAGATGACCCTTAAAGTCCATAGGAATTCTTATCTAAATTTATACAATTCTACATCTTACATAATTTAGAAATAGAAAACAACAACAACAACAATAACAAAAAGGTTCGTCCAGGAATAAGTCCCATTAGAGAATTCTTCTATATATTCTTCAACTGTTCTCATTCTTTCAGTTTTTCACTCCTTACGGAAATATCTGTCATATTATTTTTTTCATGAAATAAAATTTATGTTAGGTTTTTTTTTCTCGAAGACTACCTTTTTTTTCCTTTTCCCTTTCCTGACAATATCAATTACAATGAACGTAATGGGAGACACTTTTAATATGTCTTGTTTACAACTGTCAAACTTAAACATACAACGTTTGAGTTACATACAATTGTTGTTGATGATGGATTATAGTTAAAGAAGGTGACAAAAAGTAATTGGAGAGTTTATTGTTTTTTTTTTTTTGTTTGTTTGTTGTTTGTTGTTCATTTACTAACTTAGATAAAAAAATAGGGGATGATGGTTTTGTATTGCGTGTATGTGATATATCAAAACAGGTTGATATTTCTAAATTTTTTAGTAATTTAACTATTTTTATGTGTCATCAAAAGAACTGTCGTGTTGAAAAATATTAACAGAAAAAAAATATATATATAAAGATTTCAACAAATTCCAAAATTCTTATGATTATTTTTGGCTTTTATCACAGATCTTCTGTCATCATGAAATAAAAAAAGAAAAAAAAAAACAAAAAATATGTATATAGGAAGAAAAACAAAAAAAAAATTATTTCATTACTCATCGTCATCATGAATAAAGTTCAATCTCCTGCTGAGAGAAGGAAATGCTGGTAGTTCAATAAAAATACAAACACACTAACACTTTATATTGTTGTTGTTGTCAAAAACTATCAGTGAATACTTTATCATTATATTAGAGTCAACAGAAAAATCTTTTATAATTTTTCATATATGAAAAACTCAACAACATGAAAAACATTTTCTTCTTCATTAAATTTACTTAATTATCCATTTATTTCCGCTATTTTGTTGTGTGTTTTTTTTTTCTTTCTTTACATAATCAGAGTGTAAATAATAGTTAACTGAATGTTGACTAGATACATTTATATGTCGGATATGTCAACTGATTTAACTAACAAAATTTATTAATGTTTTACAACAAGCAGAAAAATGAAGCAAATAAAGGGGAAAATATATAGACAAATTATTTATTTATAAAATCACGAATGAATTTCATAAATATAGGAATTTCCATTTTGTAGACAACCTGACTACAAGAATTACCTTCAACAATCATTTTATTTATTTTCATTTTGACAAATTTGAAAATAATTTTGTTTGAAGAATAAATTCTGTCATAAACCGTATCAAATAGGCAGAACCACGCAGAACACAAGTAAATGTATTTTCTCTTTCAAGTTCAAATGTCTGATTTTAGTTTATTACTTTATAACACTGTAGTCAGTTGATTATGAGACGTAGATAGAGGTAGCTTCTGTTTCTTTTTTAAATTCTTTTTTAATCTTAAGTTTAATCTAATGAATATTCGTTCGTGAGTTGAAAATGTTTAGTAAAGTGTTCATATGGTATAAACTTTGCCCTTCAATCTTAACCCATTAAAATAAATCTATCTAAAATAAGAATATTTTAATTTAATTACTTTCTAACCCTAAAAATTCTAAAATTTCGGAACCATTAAAAATGTTATCTTTAAAATACAACAGAAAAGAGAAACAAGAAAAGAAGATGAACAAACTCAACTGTTTTCATTGAAAAATTTAACGTCCTTGAAGAATAAAGAATTAAGTCGATTCTATTCTAAATAAAAAACATATTTTTTTATCATCTGATGTCTGGGTTGGATTTGATTCTCTTAATTTGTCCTTTACGGATCACATAAAAATTTGAATGTTTCTGTTCATTTTGTTTTCTGATCATCTGGATTTTGTATTTTTTTTTTGTTTTCTTTCTTTCTTTCTTTAAATGTCTTTGGTATTCTTAATAATGAATATTAATGAAGTGCACTATAAAAATTTTGTTCTGGGGACCTGCTTCTCAACATTTATTCTTTATATATAGTTTTTACACAGATATTGGGAGTGTCACAGCGGATGTATTCGTCAAAATATAACACCAGTTCTTTAGTTTTATGTTTTAAATTTTATTTTATTATTATTTTTTCTTAATTTGCACAAATGTCAGAATAGAGAATGCAAAATATACAGAAAATGTGAAGAGAAAGAATTATCCCAAGTTATTATTTTTTTTTTCTCACCAATAATTTTGCATCTTTTAATTTGGTTACCGTTATGTCTGAGATGCTATTCTAGAAAGAAGAAAAAAATAATTAAGAAGTAAATTGTGTTTGACTGACATTGGCTCATTAAAAAAAAACTAATCATAGAGAATATTTATTTTAAATTAGTCGAAAGCCAAATTATTATATTATTTGTTTAATTTTGTGCATGAATGTATGTGTGTGTGTGTATCGGGAACATACCGAATAAAAAAAAAATGTAATTACGTTGGGGTGACCTTCTGACTGATTTTAGAGTTAAGTGCCGAACGATGTAGTTTGCAAAAAGAAAAAAAAAATGAAAACAACAAAAGAAAACGTTTTTGTTGGAAGATAAGATGGAGGAAATTTGTGCCAAAATCATTTCACATGCTTCATTTTCATTTTTCTACTTTTATTCTTTGTTTTGTTTCATCTTTTTTTAAAATTGGTTTGACAAAAAGTGTCACTTTTAGAAACACGCATGCCAACTGTCAACCTGACTGTATTTTTTTCATTCGTATTTTTGTTTTGGCGTCCTGCATTTTTTTTGGCAACCAAAAAAATATTTTTTTTTATATTTTTGTAATCAAATTTTGCTCTTCTTCTTTTTGTTTGTATTTCATAATATTATAAATGTGTCCAAAAATTCGTCCGTTACGGTACAGTGCATAATCCGCCATTTAATATTTTTATGACAGTTTGGAAATTGATCGTTTTGATCTCATTTGATCTTTGACTTTATTTTTTGCGGGTCGATTCACACAATCGAAAAACTTAAAAAATACATTTTTTTTTTTCTTCATATAATTTTTGTGGATTAAAGTCTAACGACATCACGTACAATGTGAACACGATCCCGAATTTATTCGAAAAGAAAAAAAAAAAAAATAAACATCTGCATTTTGTCAGTTAAAAATTTTTAAGCAAAAATATTGTAATTCTTTTTTTTGCTGTTTACTGTTTTTCTACTTCTTTTCTTTTTCATCCTTTATCTTTTTTCATTCTACAGTTACAATTATACCATTTTCTTTAACTCAAAAAAATACACACACACACACACACACACACACACAAAAATATAAAAAAAAATGAAAACAAAAAACAAAAAAAAAAATTAAAATGAAAATAAGAAAAAAATAAAAAAATTGAAATGATGCTGCCAGAGATTTTGCCAAAACAAATGTTTACTAAACTGATGTAGGTCGGCGACGCTTCTCATAATATTTTTTAATAATCTACTTTCGATACATATGTGTGTATGTGTATATATGTGTGTGTGTATGCACGTGTGTGTGTGTAGATTTTCAGTTAGCGGGTGTATTTGTTTTTCTTTCGCTTTTTTTTCCATAAAAATTTTTCTTCTAGAGAGACGAAAATTCTGAACTGTCTTAGACGTGGAGAGAAAATGTGAAACAAAAAAAAAAAATTTAATATTTATTTTATTTTGGACGAGGTCAAGAAAAATTTTGGGAGGGAAAAGAGACAAAAGTCAAGGAAGAGAATTTTGATACATTTTTTTGTTGTTTTTGCCTTAGAAATTGGGATTTAATTTTGGTTGTCAACATTTTTATGTGTGATTGGGACATCCTCAAATATTTTCCAAGATTTTCTGTCTTGTTTTTCTATTTTATTTCAAAAATTTTATAAATTGTTTTTCTCACCTAAAGTTTTTTTTTATTTATTTAAGTTTCATTGTGAAAATAAAGAATTCTTTTAATTTAAAATAAAAAAAAAAAAAGGTTGAGACACAAACGTGGGATAATAATCTTTTTTTCTTTTATAGAGAAAATCCTTTTGTATAAAAAAAAAAAAATCTGGAAGTTTAAGACGAAAGATTATTTTTGTTCAATTTACAGAAAATTAATTGGCTTTAAAGATTTCTGTTGGCAAATTTAATTGGATGAATAAATAATCAAATCTTAGAGTAAATCATAAAAAAAAAAGAAAAATCGAATTAAATTGAATTTAGTACCACAGGATCCGGCCTAAGGAAGATCGTTATTTCCCGCGTGCATAAGAATATAATTTTTTTTTTGTTTATTTTCATTTAATTTGAGAGAAAAATAATAATAATGTTCCCTGATGGTTAATTATAAAATTTTACATTATTCTTATTTATACAATTCAATCTAAAGATAGAATTTTAATTTTTTAATATATTAAAATTTTATTGACTTAAATTTGAATGTTGCAAATAAATTACGTATGTGAATTGTATAATTTTTTGTTTGTTTGTTGTCTAATTATGAATACGATACAGGACGTTAGATGAACGTTTTTTTTTTAGTTAGATTTAAATTTATATAATATGATGTAATGTATATAAATTGTCTTATAGAAAACATAATTTCATGCAACATGACCAGGTGTCATAACTCAACATACATAAACTTAACCAGACTCAATGAAAAACGTGATGATGATACTTTTTTTTTGTTTCCTTCTCACATCAATATTTTCAAATTATTTTGTTTTTTAAGTTTTTAATTTTTATGTTTTTAATTTTCAATTTGTAACAAGTCAAAAATATTCGAATTGTTACAAATAAACAATATTTGAGGAAAAATATTTAAAAATTGGGTTCAGAGGAGACGAAAAAGAATTGGGGGAAAAGAAAAAGATGAATTCTTATTTGAAACATAAGAAGAACTGCAGCATGTTAATTGTTTTGAAAGGGTTATTTTTTTTTATTTATATCTAACAAGCTGACATTGTTTTGGGAGAATTGATTTCTTCGTTAGGGTTGACTGAAATATTTATTTGTGTATTCTCTTCTGTCAATCTGTCAACCAAAAATATTTATTGATATTTTACATATTTTTTCTTCTTCTTCATCTCTAAAATTTTTTTTTTAATGTTGTCCCATTTCACACTGTCTTTAATATAATTTTCCTTCAACAGTTTTTAAGTTCATACTTTCACGTTTGAACATTATTTGATCAGCTTATCTTTATAATCTTCTTTAGCGTTTCAATGACGAGTTTATTTTAAATGCAAAAATCTTCACTTAATTTGTAACTGTTTTTAAATTGAATAAATAGATTTTTTTTTTCGTCTTACTTTAAATAAATAAAATATTATTCAATTATTGAATATTTCAAGGTTTCAATAATTGTCCGCCCATTCAACTTTTGTAACAATCTTTTCTTAACTACTTAAATTTCTTAAAGAATATTTTCAGTAATTTTCAACATATGTTCGTTTGTATATATTTTATTTTTTCACAGATTATCATTATCAACAAATCGTGACCTACGTTACAAAAAAAAAGCGTTTTCATATAAAGTTAAAAAAAAAATGGGGAAAAAACGAGAATCTCACAAACAATCGATAATAAAAATTTATTTTGTTGTATGAGAAAAAAAATACAAAATCCACAAATACACAAACATCACAAACAACAACAACAATAACAACAACAAAAATTAAAATAATTATGATAGAACAAAAAAAAAACACTGACAACGGGCGCGGACGATCTATTAAAAAAAAAAAACAGAATTTTACTCAATGATATTGTGATCGCCAAAAAAAAAAAAAATGACAAAAAATACGAACAAAATAGAGAAATTAAAAAAAAAAGTTCATAAAAATATATCATTGAACTCTCTTTAATTTGTGAATTTTCATCTAAAATAATCTGTCATCGCAGAAATAGTGTAACGTCATTTTGGTTAGACGAAAAAAAAAATAAGAAGCACATTAAGATATTATTATTTTTTATCATATTTTAATCTTTTTTTTTTTGCTTCTTTGCTTCTTGTTGTTGTTGTTTTAAATATATTTTGTTATATTGAAGTTTTTTCGCGGTTATCAGTCTTTTGTATGAAGTGAACTTTCTTTGAATAATCTGATAGACATTTTGTGTTCTAAATTATATACATTTTTCTCTGTGTTTGTGACTAACTAAATTGAATATTATTCTATTTTTATTGATTTTATAGATTTTTTTTTATGTTGGTTGATTATTTATTTTTTTTAAAGGAAAAAACTTTAAATATTGTGAAAAAATAAAAATAAAATTCAATTTCTGGAGTTTTGTGTTTATTACATATAAATGTTGTTCTCACTAATAAATTAAATTGTCTTATATGATGTTGACAAATTTAAAGAAAAAGAAAAAGAAAGAAATAATAATAATCTTATGTATATGAAAAATAAGAATTTAAAAAGATACACATAATTTTTTTTTTAAAGTTTTGTGTTTGAAATTTTATTAAATTTAATATCATCATCATTGTCAAATATCATCATCATCATAATCATCAACATAATAATCCTAATATAAATGTGCGTGTATTCATATTATTGTTGTGAATTTATTGTGAATATTGTGAATTGAATAAAAAAAAAAAAGAAAAAAACGAGAAGAATAAAAAAAAAAAAAAAACTACAAAAAAAACAACAACAATAACAGACATTTGTTGCCTATATACATTGTACATATAAATACAGTGTAAACTAATGTGTATATATTCTCTCTTATATACAACAACAACAATAATAATAATAATAATAACAACAACAACAAAATAAATATATTAATATAATATATAAAATGAAAATTGACTTAAATTGATTCAACAAGATAAAATTTGTGTCAGTGCGTCTTCTTAAACAGTATAAGCAAGATAGTAGTTTATCCCCCCTAATAATAACTATATTATATATTATATTTAAAAGTGTTTCTGTGTTTTTTTTTTCTTCTTCACTGAATGGGTGTCTTATTATAAAATTAAATAAAAGAACGAAAAAAAAAAAACAAGAAGAAGAACAACAACAACAATAAGAAAAAAACAATAAGAGAGAAAAAAAACAAAAATTAAAATAAATCTTTTAAATCTTTCAAAGATGATAACTCTTATAAATATTATAAAGAAAGAATTGTTTTGAGTAATTGCTTATAAGTGTTGTGTTTTCTTAAATTTTATTTGTTGTTATTTCTTTATTTCTCATATTTAATTCATAAATATATTAATATAATATTAATAAATTTTACTGGTGTTAATTTATGTGTGTGTGTGTGTGTAAATATTTCTGTTTCTATACACTAGTGTTAATAAATATTAATAGTATATATTCTGTACTACATGCTTTTATTGTTGTTCTTGTTACAAGTGTAACAACATACTTAAGTTTAATCTTATTTAATAATTTTATTGAATAAAATAATAAATAAGTAAATAAATTAAGTGATAATTGAATTTAAATGACAAAAGGTGATCAAACATCAATAAATAGTAATAATGTTAGATGTGCGTTGGGTATTAGTAAAAAAACAGGAAGATTACAATGGTGTCCTGATTGCAATTGTTTAAGGATAATGATTATAGTACCATTAACAATGTTACCAATTGTATTATTATTTGTTATATTTTCACATACAAATTTAGTTGCTAGTACCGTACAACAAGATACAAGAGGTTTTGATGTCATTGCAAATGTCATTGAAACAACAAAAAATAGTTTATTTTTATCAGATGACGAAAATGATAATAATGATATTTTTGATGAATCACAATGTAGAATTGTACCATTTGAAATGTCTGAAACAATTGATATTGAAGAAAAGGAATTACTTAAGGATGTAAGAACATCTTTTATACCACCAGATCTTGTTATTTTACCACCAAATTGTCGTATATCTGATCCAGATTGGAGAATGGAAAATGAAAATATAAATTCAATTTTAGAAACAGGAGAACATCGTAATCGTAGAAGTTCTATGTTATTAAATGCTTCTACTGAAGAAGAATTAGAAGCACAAGTTCCATGGAAAATTACAATAAACGATGAGTTAAATCCTAGCACTGGAAATGCAGAATTAGAGGAAACAGAAATATCAAAGTCTAATGAATTGGAGCAGAATTCATTGGTAGCTTTTCATACTTTTTGGAAAGGAGAAGGAACGCAGGAAAATATACGAGCAACTCAAGCAGAAGTTATGAAAATGTATATGAATACATCTGTTGATCCATGTGTTGATTTTTATCAATACGCTTGTGGTAATTGGGAAAAAGTTAATCCAATTCCAAAAGATAAAGCAGCTTATGATACATTTGAAATGCTTAGAGAAAGTCTTGATACAGTTCTTAAAGATATTTTAATAAGTAATGAAAATCTAAATGAATTAATACAAGTAAAGGATGTAACAACACCTAAAGATATAAGTTTGACTGAAATTCATAATATATACGACTTAAGTAATTTATTGTCGTTTAGGTTACGACGAAACATAATTAATAGACGGACAGAGTTCGCCAATTTGATGACGCAATACCAAAGAAATAAATTAAAAATTAAACGAAGACGACGGCGACGAGAATCCACACACATAAAATTAAATTCTAGTGATGCTGAAATGAAAGCTAAATATTTATATGAATCTTGTATGAATTATGATGTTATTGAAAGACGTGGAATAACTCCTCTGTTGGATTTATTAAAAACATTGGGTGGTTGGCCTGTTTTAGAATCACATTGGAATGAATCTGGTTTTAATTGGCTTGAATTAACTGCCAGACTTAGATTATACAATAATGATATTTTTCTGGTAGAGTGGGTTGGTCCGGATATCAAAAATTCCGATGAAAATATAATTCAGTTTGATCAAACCAGTTTAGGACTACCGACGAGAGACTATTTTCTTCAAGCAACAAATTTGGGTTACCTTGATGCATACAAAATATTTATGAGAACAATAATTACACTTCTTGGTGCTGATCTAGATGAATCAAGTATGGTTGCTCAAGAAATTATTGAATTTGAAACGGAATTAGCTCGAATTACATCAACACCAGAAGAACGTTCAAATGTATCTGTTCTTTATAAGAGAATGACGGTAGGATCACTTCATGATTTAATTCCACAAATTGATTGGCAACGATATTTAACAATTATACTTGAACGTCCTATAAATACAACAGAAGGTGTTGTAATTTTTGCAACTACTTACATGCAAAATCTTGTAAATTTACTCTCAGAAACTGAACAACGAACAATAGCAAATTATCTTTTATGGCGTTTTGTACGTCATCGTGTGAATAATTTAGATGATCGCTTTCAAGATGCTAAACAAAAATTTTATAAAGCTTTATTTGGACGAGAACAATCTCCACCACGTTGGAAAAATTGTGTAAATCAAGTTAATTCAAATATGGGAATGGCCGTTGGAGCAATGTTTGTACGAAAATATTTTGATGAAAATAGTAAAAAGGATACATTAACAATGACACATGAATTACAGCAAGCATTTAGAGAAATTTTAAATACAACTGATTGGATTGAAAGATCAACTAAACATTTAGCAGAACATAAAGTAAATGCAATGTCATTAAAAATTGGTTATCCAGATTTTATATTATCACGTAATGAATTAAATGATATTTATAAAGACCTTGAAATTGATTCAAAAAAATATTTTGAAAATACATTAAGTGTTTTAATTCATTTGACCCGTCAAGAACATAATAAATTGGGGCAGGTTGTGAACAAAACTGTTTGGCATACAGCACCTGCTGTTGTTAATGCATATTACAGTCGTAATAAGAATCAAATTATGTTTCCAGCTGGTATACTTCAACCACCATTTTATCATCGATATTTTCCTAAAGCACTTAATTATGGTGGAATTGGTGTTGTGGTTGGTCATGAATTAACACACGGTTTTGATGACAAGGGCCGATTGTTTGATCTTGATGGTAATCTTCATCGTTGGTGGAGTGATGCTGACATTGAAAGTTTTCATGAACGTGCATTATGTTTAATATCACAATATGGTAATTACATGATTACTGAAGTTGGTATTAATGTTGATGGTGCAAATACACAAGGTGAAAATATTGCTGATAATGGTGGAATAAAACAAGCATTTAGAGCTTATAAAAAATGGTTAGAAAGTCATCAAGATGCTAAAAGTTTAGAGAATGAAATATTACCAGGTATAAATGCAACAAATACACAATTATTTTTTCTTAATTTTGCACAAGTATGGTGTGGTGCAATGCGTCCAGAAGCACAACGCAATAAATTAAAAACAGCAGTTCATAGTCCCGGACAATTTCGTGTTATCGGAACATTATCTAATTCAATTGATTTTGCAAAAGAATATAATTGTCCAGTGAATTCACCAATGAATCCAATTAAAAAATGTAGTGTCTGGTAGCTGAATATTTTATTAGGTTATTTACATTTTTTTTTTTTTAATATTATTATATAGAAATAAATTTATTAGAAGAGTTTTAATTTTTGATTTAAACAAAAAATAAATAAATTTACATATAATAAATAATGGAGTAGAAAAACGTGTAAGAATTATTAAACATTATTAATTGTTAAATTTTTTACACAATAAAAAAAATAATATAGATAACTAATGTCCACTTCCAAATATATAAAAGAAGAATATAATAAATAAACAATACACATTTACTTCTTTTATTTATTATATAAAATTTAATATACCAAAAAAAATAAAAAAATAAAAAAATTGAGTGCGTATATTTTTGTCTTCTCACTCAATAAATAATAAAGAAAAAGAAAAAATACAACAAACATGACTTTATTATTATTATTCTTAATATTATAATATTATTATTACGTAAGGTAATACAAGGAGACATTTTTTTTCCTCTTCTTCTTCTTCTTCTTCTTTTTAACTTCACTAATATTTTTTAATATCATTTAAATATAAAAATTATACCAAAGAGAGACAATTATTTAATTTAATTTAATAAATCAAGGTTAGACGAAATTCTTTTTCTTCTTCTTCTTCTTCTTCATTTTTTTTTTGGTGTACGCGCTCGTTTCGTCTCCACGTTTTTTGTGTTTTTTCTTTTGTTTCGTTTGTTCGTATCGTTTCTTTTTCTTCTTCTTTTTTTTTTTTTTTTTGGCGATACTCTTAGATGAAAATCCAAATTAGAATTTACTTGCCGGAAAAAAAAAATGTCTTCTTTTATTTCTTATATAAATATTTATTTTTTTTTAAAGACATTTCTGTTGTTTCTACTTTTCCCATTTTATGTGAAGAAAGTAAAGAAAAAAAATATTATTACGATTTTACTTTTGTTTTCATTTATGTTTTTTTATGTGAAAAATCAAAACATACACACACACACATTACTGTTTATGTGTAAAAAATAATATTGATAAAAATATAATCTTAATCGGGCTGTACAAGAAACAATAAAATGTTATATTCTGATTTTTATTTTGTTTTTGTTTTTGTTTTTTTTTTTTTTTGTTTTTTATTAGCCAATTATTCAATTCAAACTAATCAAAAAAAATATTTCTTTCTTAAATTTATTGTTATCTTTTGTTTTCTTTTTCTGTTTTCTTAAATGGATTAATTTTCCATGGATTATTTAATAAAAAATGATAAAATGATGATGATGATGGTAATGTATAAATATAGATTTGTCGGAATTTACACAAGACAATCGAAAGTGTATATGTACTTTAAAAATGGTCAATTGACTTCTCTTCAAACTTTGTAAAGTTAATAAAATATGATTATTTTTTCCATATTAAAAGAATGAATGTTTTGATCTAGAGCGTGATGACGACAAGTCGCAGATAATTGATCGTACATTAAATCAAATGATTATTATTCTGAAAGACGTTTAAATCTAATGATCGTTGAATTTTAATTTAAGAAATTCTGAGAATAGAAATGATACCAAAAATTCTTAATTTTTTTTTTTGTGCTTTAAGAAATAATTTGTAAACAATTGAATAAAGTTTATATTTTGAAAGAAGGGAAAAAATTAAATATTTGTTTGTCCTTTAAAGTTGTTATTTATTTTTTCCTCTACATACATTTTATGGTTGAACAAATTCCAATTTAAATTCCAATGACAATTTAAGAATAATAAAGAAATTACAAATTAATCATTTTCAAAAAACTTCACATTATTTTGATTGTTTCTGACAGTTTTGTTTTTTAATAAAAAATAAAAAAATAAAATACAAAATCAGACAAGGTAAATAAAAAAAAAACACTATCTACTCGTATATAATATACAAAATGTTAATAGGAATGGAAATCCGATATTTATCTCTTCTACAATAATAATAAATAAAATTAATAATAATAAATTAGTTTTGGTTATATGTACTTCCATGTATCCTCCATTAATAATTGTTGTTTTGAGCGTTGGCGCAGAGACCGTACAAAATTATAGATTAACTTAAAAATAAAAAATAAAAATTTTTATATAATGCCGTCATTGTTCGATTATTATTTTTCGCACATTTAAAAACAAATATTATGCATACACACACACACACACATCCTTACACAGATGTTCACACACACACACACACACACATTTAAATGCACAACCCATGCAGATTCTTTTAGTTTTCTTTCTTTTTTTTAAGTTCTTTTATTTCGCAAAATTTAATTTAAAAATTGTAACAAACATTTTTTTTTTATTTCTATTTTTAATTTTCAACAATTGATTTTCGTAATAAATTAACTTATTTTTTTTTCATCTCATTTAAAATGTTCCAGTAATGTATTTGGGATTTTCTTCTTGTTTTAATTAAATAAAATCATGTGAAAAAATATAGGAAAATTCGTTTATGTAATTAATATCGAAATTTGTCGTTGTTGTTGCTGTTGTTGTTGTAATTTCTTTTTATATTTTTCTTATTTCTATCTACAGACACGATGAAATCTTCCAGACTTAATTTAGAGTTTGCATACACAAGAGGTAATTTAAATATACAAAATTTTAAAATTAATTTCTAAGAAAGAAAATTGATTTAAAATAAATAAATCTATATACTGCGTGAAATGAATAATTTTCTTTATAGTGAAAAAGAGAAAAAAAAGAAGAAGAAGAAGTTAAATACGGTTTCAGTAGACAGTTAGGTGAATAACATTACGGAAATCAGATTTCTTACGTTAACCAAATTTTGCAAAAAAAAAAAAAATAATAATAACAAATAAAGGAAAGAATATAATTAAACATCCGGTCAGTCAAAATATTCTCTTCATCGTAAACCCCAATTAAACCGAATTTATGATTCTACAATCTGTCTGATGTTTTTTTTTTATTTTAACTTAAATACAGTGAAGTCTCTATAAATTGACCAACGCTTGTGCCAAAAAAAAAATTTTTTTTTAATCAGTAGTACAGTTTATATCGCCTCAGAATATTCGAGATAAATCAGATCCGCTTAGTGAAATGGTCAGTAATAGAATTTTAGTTAAAAAATGAATTTATTGACTGTATACAAAAGTTTAAATTTTTATATATAGAAAAGCCAAGGTGCAACTTAAAGCTGTTTAATTTATATAAATAATTATATAATTCAATAAAAAGAAAATTGTAAGGAATAACTTATGTACAATTCTGTAATTTTAACAAAAAACAGAATAATAATAAAATAAATTTAATGTCTTGTATTGACGTAGAAATATTTCCTATTATTATTACCATTCTGAAACGTAACTGACTCATTCTACGCAATTTATTTTTCTTTACCAAAAACAGAAAAAAAAACCGAAAGAATTTTTTGTTTAAAATGCGTTCGTATAAAATTTTTTCTTTCCGCGCATCTGGGGGAATTTATAAGAGGAATAAAATAGATTATTGATGCTAAATTAATCTAACAATTATTATTATATATAAATTTGATAGATTGATAGATATTTTCTATACATATTTTTCCTGTCATAAAAAATAATAATAATAATAAGTAAGAATATAATTTTGTAACATTTTACAAAAGACAAACATCCTCTATAATCTGTCGTCGTTTCGACCACCCGTAATATATTTTTGTTGTGACTTATTATTAGTTGTGTCTTTAACTATTTATAATTATAATAAATATATATATATTCTTTTTTTTTTTCCTATTTATTAATTTATTAATCGTTTAACATTAATATCCGATATGTTACGTATAACAAACATCATTTTGTATTCATATTTTCTATTCATGTATAAGAGCATGGGTGGCCAAACTATGGTTTGTGAACCCGTCTTTCAAGCATCCATTTTTTCAATCTCTGTAAATTGTTCCATAAAGGGTTTCAAGCATATATTTCTAAGCAAATCCAATTGAAACACACACAATTAATTAATTTCTTAAATCATATAACATAAAACGAAAATAAAATTAAAGCGTCTTATGTTTTGTCGCTTTTTTAGATTTTGATGATTCTTACAACGGTTACTCACCCCTGATAGTCTTATTCTAAACTAAATAAGATATAGAGGATTCAATTTACCAAACAGAAAAAAATAGAAGCAGAATATTAACTTTGATAAATATTGTATTTTTTCATGTTGTCTTCTATTCCGGAAGCAAGATCGAGCTCAAGCGGCATTATTAAAATACAAAAATATGATGATGATTTTCTAAATTTGAATTCAGATTCCGGAATTCATTTTTTTTTAATTTTAAATAATTGAATAGGAATCCTATAACAGGAAAGGATTGTGTGCGTAGGAAGGTAGGTAAAATTCTAAAACTCTTTTATAAATAGACATCGATTTATAATTCTCATGTTGGCAACAATCCAGAAAAGGGGAAGTTATATCGACATATTAACGTTCAAATCATAATATAAAGAGAGTTGTATTTATTTACTTCAATTGTGAACTTTTGAACTCAAAATAAATGGTGTTCGCATTTTTTTTTTTGTAAATTTTCTTAAAACATTCTTTCGTTTATTTCATTAAGAAAATTGAATTTAAGGTTTTTTTTTTTTTTAATTCTATTTTCATTTCTTATTGGCTATTTTATTTGCATATTTTGTTTACATAAATATCACGATTGCACTCTCTTTTATAACCATTAAGTATTACCAAAACAATTTCTAATTTTCAATTCTGTCAGTTCTATGTTCATTGTTGTTGTTATTTTCTCGTTTTTTGTTTTTAAATTTTAAAAAAAATAATTATTTTACCAGCAACCTAATCATGTTCCTAAAAATAAAATTACGAACATGATACAAAGTTAACAAAAAAAAAAAAAAAAAAAAATAAGAAAATAGAAGAACAAAACAACAAAAAAAAATGTCATCCTACACGACAACCCCTCAATTGTGATAACACGTAAAAATAAATAAGTGATATTTATTTTTGAAACAAATAGGATCAAGCTGTATCAACCGTATATTTTTTAGTAATACCAAAACAACTAAACATATACAAAAAAAAAAAAAACTAACTAACTAATCTGCATTCCGTTTCTTAAGGAATTTGTTTATGTTTTTTTTTTGCACCCTTGAACAAAGTAAAAATATTCTAACTTCCTCATTTTTTTTTTCTTTTTTAGCTTTAACGGCCTTATTGACAGTTTTCGGTTGAGGATTATATTCTTTGTTGTTACTAAAAAATAAATAATAAGAATAATATAATAAAAGCGAACGCATGCGCATGCGTTGTATAAAAACAAGCAATTTCCTGTGTCAGACAAAAAGGAAGAGTCAGATTCAGAATAGAAGTGATGGAGAAAAAAAAATTGAGCTAACACAAAACCCCTATAATACAAAATAGGAAAAAACAAAAGTGAATTCAATTGACAGCACGCGCGACTTTTTCATCCCTTTTTTTTTTTTTGAATTATTCAAGCTTTTTTCCGTTACGTTGGTAGCACTTCACAAAAATATAAATTTCAAAAAAAAATAGCGGTTGTTGTGTTTTTTTTGTACGTTTAACGTTGCGTTGAATGATAAACGGAAATCTCACGTGGATTTACGTATGGATACCATTTACTGACGTCATACGGTGACGATTGACACAAAATATGCCCAAAAACAATAATCGTAAATAATTAGTACGTAATTTATTTCTAATTTTGTGTCTCCAAAAATAAGAGAAAAAAAAAACGTATTTGCTTTTTCTTTAATGTTTTTTCGTTGTATCTTTATTTGTTTGTTGTTTTTTTTTTTGCTTAGAAAATTTCGTAGATAATTTTAATGAAGTTAATTACATCGTTAAATTTTTTTTATCTTAGAATTTTTATAGATTTAAGAAAGTCTTAATGTATATTCGACGGTAAAAAAAAAATCTATAAAAAAACAATGTGATGCGATGCATAATGGACTAAAGACGTTTTTTATTTGTATATGTTTGTTTATATTTTACTTACCTACTCATGTCCAGATTCAAAGTTTATGGGAGTTGAAAAATATAATTAAAAATAAATTATTTTTAATGTTGTATTCGTTTTTTTTCTTTTTCTGTTTTCTGAATTTGATTTACTTGAAATAAAAATACTTTTTATAAGAAAGTATTTTTTAAACGGTATACGGTAATTAAACCTCATCATCATCCCACCTGTACAGACAAGACTAAATAAATCTATGATTGTTTAAAAATAAGGAAAATGAATTTTTAATTATCAACACCTTTGACAATAAATACAAAATATAAATAAGAATAATTATTTGTCTTTATTTCCTTTCATCAAAGAACCAAAACGAAGAAAAAAAAATTTTTAATCCCCGAAAATTTCTATTTTTTTCTTCTCCAGAAAAGAAAGATACAAATATAGTTTTTTTTTTTGTTTGATTGAAGACGGAAACGTAACGTTTGACAATTGTATCCGGTGGACTTTTTTTTTTTGTTTTTGGAAAGGAAATTCGACATCTAATGATGATCAAAAATATATCGAAATGAAAAGAAAGGAAAGAAAAAAAATGGTGAAGAAGAAATATTTTTGTGTTTGACTTTTGAATTTTATTTTTCGTAGGTCGTTAGGTCGTTGGTCTTTTTTTTTTTTTATTTCGTTTTTCTGAAATTTCTTTTATATGGCCAAAATTTTGTTTTGAATCAATAAATTTAAAAATAATGTAAACTCTAACGATCAAGACTTTTCATCTTAAAAGTCATTAGCCCAATTTTATATACTTGTATTTTTTTTTTCTTCTCCTCCATTTCTTTTCTTCTTTCAAAATATTATACAATAAAATTTAATAAAACTTATCCGCACACACACACACATACATTTTTTTTTTGTTTTGATGTGAAAATTAAATTAAATTGAGCAATTTTTTTTTTCTTGTTTCCTTTGTAACTAAAGAGATTTTCTTTGATGAAGTAAAATACACATTTAAATTTAAATATAAAAATGAATACACTGATGATACTTTATACATTTGCACATACTCTCTCTGTTGAGAGAGAGAGAAAGAGAGAGAGAGAGAGAATAAAAATGTATTCAGTTTTGTACACAAATTTAGACATTGACCAGAAATTGTATATTTTAATTTATATATAAATAAAATTAAAAGTAACTATCTAATAATAATGGTTAGAACACACTCTTAACTTAACTATAAAATTATAATATAAATTAGTCCATTAGTGAACTAGACCTGCGCTTACTCTTATGTATACGATATTTAGATTTATTTTAAAATACACCAATTTTTATATATATATATATCGTATGCCATTAAGATAGAGATGAAGTTATCGCTGTTCAATGGTCATATGTTCAACCTCAATTCATTTACATAAATGCATATAATTGGTGAGATTGTTGCCCACACAGAATCAAAGCCAAAAAAAAAAAAAAAAATACAATAATAATAATTTAATATAAAAAAAAATTTAGAAAATGTAGGTGTGAGAGGCAAACACAAGTTTTTTACTATTTTTCTTACGATTTATTGATTTTTATTATTATTATGCTGTTATGCTGTTAGTTAGTTAGTTAGTTAGTTAGAGATAATTTACAAATTTTAATGTAACATTTAAAAATATGTCACAATAATAAAACTTTAATTCCAATCAATGTTTTTTTTTCTACATTGGAAGGCGCCATAGGCAAAAACAGAAATATGTTTTAAACTTTTTTATTGTTATAAATTACAACAACAACAACAACAACAAAATGTAAAAGAAAAATAAATAAATTTAATAATATGAAAGTGAGGATTATTATTAGTTTGGTTTTTCTATATCAATGATCAGACGTTACCTATAATTTATTGGAAACGGTGAAACACTGAAACAGAAGTCGATGTTAATGTTTAATAAAAAAAAAAACATCATAATGAAAAATTAATTCTATAGAAACAAAATTCTAAACATCAAAATAAAATATAGTCGCTATACAAAAAAAAATAAATATAATGCATAAAATTATCCCTTTTTTTCTCTCGCTCTTTCATCTTAGACATTTTGTTAATTAAATTCATTTTGTATTATTTTAATTTCTTTTAAAAAACAAGAAGGAACTGTGAGAAAAATAGCTACAAAAAAAATATAAACAAATACAACAATAATAATAAAAACAAAAATAAAAAGTGTCCGCGTTTCTTGTATTGTTATTTTTGTTGTTGTTATTGTTGTTTTTTTTTATCCATTTATTTTTTCTTCCAAGAGACTCCGCCACAACGTAAAGACGCAACAGTAGTGCACACTTACAAAATACTAAACAGAGGGACATCCGGTCCTTTTTAATTTTTTCTTGTTTTGTTTTTTTTTTCCCTTAGTTTGTTTGGTTTGCTACTTTCGGTTTTTTTGGTCTTTTGGTTCTTTTTTTTTTCCTTCACGATTTTCTTATTTTTGTTTTATTTTTTTATAAAATTACAAAATTTAAATTTTATTTAAATTTTTCATTTATTGTTTCTCTCACTTGTTGTGTTCTTATATAAAAAGAAACAAAAAAAAAAAACAAAAAAACAAAACAATCCTAAAATAAAAAGAAGAATTATCCTTGAACAAATTTTATGAGACGAATGTTTATTTTTTTTTTCTTCAGCAATCTAAAACGAAGAAGAAGTTTTATTTTTTTTAACAAAAAAAAATAAATATTTTTTTTTTGTTTAGATTAAAAATGGCGTTAATTTTGACGGTTTAGCCTTTTTTTTAAATTTATTATTCACTTTAGTCAATGTTCAGTCGGTTCTGAATACAAATTAGTTTTTATATAGAAACAGAAACAGAGAAATAAAAAATTACCATTTTTCTAATCAAAACGTTAAGTTAATATTAATATGTCTTTTTGTATACCCTTTTTAGTTGTCTAGTCTTTAGATGATGAGTGCGTCTTTTAAGTTTAGTAAAAATGAAAATGCTGAGTAGCTGTGACACTAAGAATTTAAAATAAAAAAAAATATATCTGTTTTCTATATAACCGTTTTTTTTTTTTGCTTAAACATAAATATAAGATGATATAAAAAGATACAGACGATGTTTAATTAAAAATCTGGCGGTTTTACATAAAAGAAATTGATTAATGATAGATTTTCATATGGAGCGTGGAGTGTGGAGGGGAGGAAGAAAATTATTTTGTAAAAGATTTAATTTTAATGCAAATTTCAATTATGTTTGAATTTAAGTTAAATCAAGTTTTTTAAATTTGAATTTTAATGAATTATTTTTTATGTGTCTTGTTCATTTTCTACAGCAACAACAACAACAACAACAACAGTAAAAAGTTAGAACTATAAAAAATGTTAGTAATAAATCTATACGTAATTGTAATCGTGTTACCATAAAGAAAAAAGAATTATTGCAACAACCATATTTAAATTGAAAATGGTTATTGAACTGTCATAAAAATATAAACAACGGAATAACTTTCCTTTAATTGTTACCAATTAAATTGGCTAATTATAACTAAATATAGAAATAACAACTAACGGTCTAATAATGCATTTGCCTATTCACTTATATTTACTTTTTTTTTTTTATGTATATCCAATATTTATAGGAAAGGCAAAAGAAGAAGAAGAAGAAGAAGAAGAAAAAAATTTTTAAAAGAAAAAACAGGAAGCACAAGTCTATATTTTTAATAGAATAGAATAATTTTTTGAAACGGGTATAAAATACTGAATGTTTATTAACGTAAAAATTATTATGATTGTGAATATATTTATTATACAACAAAAAGTGTCATAATAAAAATAAAAAAAAAAAAAAAATTATACCAAAACGAATAGTTCAGGCCACAAGATAAAATTTTTTTTTATTTTTCTGAATATAAAAAAAAAAAAAATTAAGAAATGAAGAAAGATGAAGAAGAAGATGAGAAATACAACAATTATCGACGGACATTTCAGTATAGAATTTATATATTTTGTTTCTTTTTCTTTAATTAATCAGTTAAAATTTCAACGCTTCTTCATTTTCTTCTTTATGTATATCAGTGAAGACGAAGGCGGGCAACAACTGTTTCTTGGTTCTTATTCTGATATTATGAACATAGTGAAATAATAAATGACATATTTCTCGCCTTCATTTTCTTTCGTTCTTTTTTCTTTTTTAATAAGTATTATATGATGCGCCGTTTAGCATCCCAATCTTAAAATAAACCGCAAAGTAAAATAAACATAAGGTGGAATTTAAGAAGATAAGAATTTTGTTGTTGTTGGTGTTGGTGTTGTTGTTTTTTGTTTTTTGTTTTTTGTTTTTTCTTTCACTATGCACGTTTGCATTCATAAAGATACATGCACACGTATACACATATAAACACAAACAATTTGAACATAAGAGCATAAATAGCAACTGACTCTGCCAACATAATTTCTTTCATAAATTGTTAAGAAATGTTAGAACAGATTGAAAGATGCAAGTGCAAACATTTGTGATTGAATTTCATTTTTGGTTAGTTAAAATAAAATGAGAGATTTTTTTTGTTTAGTTTTGGTTTTGACAAAAAACGGAAGCTGCCAACCTACACTAAAAAAACATACAATTTTCAAATATTTATGAACTGAAAATATCCACGAATATTTCTTTCCTTTTTTTTTGTGTTCAATTTTCATAACGTTGACATTTTTCGGTTTCTGGTCATTAAATTTATTTATTATTTTTGGTTTGATTTCCATTTTAATTGCTGATGAATTTCTGTGTGTGTGCATATTTAGGAGGGGAAAGATTCATGTTGATGTTGATGATCGTGATTGCATGTTGATGATAGAATGTTTGTTGCTAATAATTCAGTAAAAATAATTCCCCTGTCTGAATTTTGATTAATGAATTGTTATTAAGGTAATTAAAAAGGGTTATAAAGGTGTGAACAGAGAATGAGGCGAAGAAATATTTTGATTAAATTTTATTGCACTTTCACTTGAGTATTTCGCGCTTCTGTTGCTTTTAACACTTTTTTTTCAATTTAATTTCTTTCACACGATTAGTTGTGATAAATTGTTTAAAATCTGCATAAAGTACCTACGCTATTTTTATTTTTAACAGGATTAGAGTATAAACTTCCGCATAATAATGCGGTTCTGAATTTTTCTATTGATTCTTATTTATTAAATTTGCAACAATATTGAAATTCTTAAAAATCAATTTGGCAAACTAAAACATTAAACGTCAAATAAATATATATAACGCACATATATTCATAAAATATAGTTTGTTGGTGTCAATGTGTCTAGTTTTACGCCATAAAATCATATAAAACATTCCACTTCCACATAACTACATTATTCTAATTTCAGTTCCCTCATTCACATTTCAACATTATTAAAGTTTTTTTTGTAAAAATTTTGCAGTAAAAAATTCATCCATCTGCTGATAATTAAAAAAAAAAATAACAAAACAAGAAAACAACAAAAATTGTTTAAAGTTTCAAAAATTTGCACTTGCATTTTAACTGTATTGAAGTGAACAAAAATATAACCTCTAAAAATTAAGTAAAAAGAAAAACTTAAAGAAAAACCGCATCTGCAAAATATAAATAAAATGTAACTCTTTCGTTTATGTAGATTAATTTTTCATGTGGTTTTAATTTTAGATCGATTTCAAAAATAGAAATTTGCAAATAAAAAAAAATAAATAAATATAAAAATTGTTTCTAGTTTGGTGACACTAAAGATACAAGACAAGGCAAGGCAAAGCAAAAAAAAAAAAAAAAAATCAAGTCGTGTACCTCATTCGTACATTCAATCCAAACAGTTTATAATGCTCGTACAGAGATAGATCTTTATAGACATAGAGACAAGTTAGATATAGGTAGACATTTTAATTTCTGTGTAGGCAAAAGAATAAAGTAATACCAACTTACAGTTATACATTCGCAATTATTCTTTAATATATAAAAAAAAAAAAAACAGTCGTCTATAAAACAATAAAAAAGAATATCTTGATTCTTACTATTTTCTTTTCTTTCTTCTTCTTCTTCTTCTTCTTCTTCTTCTTATTCGTCATCAATTTTAAAAGTAATGTCATTATTTTTACTGTTTCTTATAGATGACCTTATAATTGCATTTTCATTCTTATGGAGGTTTTGACCTCAAATTTATTAATTATTATTACAAATTGGTTAATCTGTTTCTATAAAAATAAAATAAAAAATTTTCTTGTTCAAATTAAAAGAAACAAAATAAAACAAAACAAAAAAAAAATAAGAAAATAATAAATCCAGAATATAAGAAAAAAAAAATGTTAAAAGGTCAAAATGATGAGATTATTTTTGTTGTTGTTGTTGTTGTTCTTGTGTTTTTTTTTTATATTATCGGCGGGCGCAGAAGAAAAGTACCAAATGCAAAATCTGAACTCATTAAATTTATTATTATTATTATTATTATTATTTATAATTTTGGTGTGTGTGTGTGTGTGTGTTTGACTTACTAATTAGTGTAGATGAATTGAGCCAAAACTAAAAGTAATATTATTATTATAAAACATCTGGTTATCTCTCGTGTTTCTTTTTCTAATATTTATTTATTTTTTTCGTTATTTCATTTTTTTTCTTGTATGAAGGAGAAAATCTTAAGGAATCAAACCCAGTCATCTCTTAATTTTGATTTTTTTTTTTTGTTTTGTATTTCAGAGATTATGATGTGAGATGGAAAGTTCCACGAACTGATGAGTGTCAAAATGTGTCTTGATTATAAACATGTAATGGTGATTCGTTGCATTTTGAAAGTTTCACAGAAACAACAATAAAATGAAAGAAAAAAAAAAATCGTTAAAACTCATCACACATAAAAATTGCAGATGTTCATTCACTCGTCTCCTGTATTCTTTTCTTTTATATATTTTCTTAATAATAAAATGTCTCCAACTTAAAGAAATAAGTAAAATTTAAAGAAAACAAAATCATAAAAAGAAAGAAATTCTAACCAAATAAAAAAAATATTCTACTTTTCCATAAATATAAAACGAAAAATTTGAGTTAAAGAATTTTACCATATTATGCGAATTTATTTAGAATTTGATTTACAGCTGTCCTTTTTAAAAAAGTTGAATTTATATTTATGATCATTTCAATTGTTATTTTTTCACACCATCCAACTGTATATGAAATTGTGTGTACAAATATTAAAAAGTTGCATTTTAAAGGAAAATTTTACTAAAGAAAAAAAAAATGGTAAAAATGGAAAAATGGAAAAATTGAAATGTGAGAATTTAACAGAAATTTTAAAAACATTAAAAATGTTCACTTTTATTGAGTTTTAAAATTTATTAAAAACAATTTGTACAAAATAATTATTTTATTATGTCAATATAAAAACTTTATTTACATTTTCCACATTTTCCTCTAATTTCCATGAATTTTTCATTTTAAACAAAATAAAATATAAAATATTTTCTTTAAATTTTCTCAAAAAGATTTTTTTTGATTTCAAAATTTTATTCTAAGAAATATATAATTAGTTCCTGCGTATTTTCACTTTAATTTAATTTCTGTTGTACAGAAAATCACGTAGGTATGAATGGAAAAAAATAAAATACTCTTGAACTAGATCGGTTATGCATTTGAATATTCGTTAAAACAAAATTATAAAACACACGTTAATAATTTGTATACATATTTTAATGATTAAAAGTCCAACTCAAATCTCAAAGTAACAAGTCAAAGTCAATTTAATGTAATAAACTGAAGTAGCCGACATTTTGAATATATTCAACTTTCTCATTGAACTCATTTTCCTAGCTAATAAAAGAAGAGATAATTGTACTTTCTTTAAATATCAAAAATGAATTTTAAGACACTACTAAACAAAAGAAAAAAAAGGATTGGGATTCTGTCTGATGTCTGAGAGAGGATAATGAAATTTAAAAAATTGGAAAAACAGCTGACAAATTTAATAGACACAATATTTTAATGGTAGACTACTTTAGGATTATTATTCTTGATTTGAATTGCAAATCCCATTGAAAATATAAAACATGTACAAATAATCTACGACAACTTACTTACTTTATATGATGACTAAGTGTCGGATAATTTAAGATTTTTCTAAACATTTTTCTTTCTTTATAAGTTTTTCTCTAGACAAATTAAGTGATGAATTATGTGACGTCGTATTGTAAAAAAAGAAAATTTTTCATTTTAATGCAATAAAAAACAAGAACAACAACAAAATATATGTCTTTCAAATTTCACTTGTAATAAGTAAAAGGGACTTTTATTTTTTTTTTTCAAGATGATGATAAACATTATTTTTTTAAGGATATTTTTAGTATTTTGAGTCAAGTTGAATATTAAATTGTTTGTTTTTTTTTTTATAAAAAGAAATGACACATAAAACCCTTTGTAACTCTTGGTTGAATGTATTTCCTTTTATCTTTCATATTCCCTGGCAAAAAATCCAAATTACACCAATTGCAGAATTCAATCAGTTAATTTTCAATTCAAATGAACAAATAAAAAACTGTTAATTTTTTATCTATTTTTTATATCGTCTTTGCCTGCCATCTATATTTGAAACACCATAAATAAAAAATGAATTCTTGTCTTGAATAAATTTTATGAAAGTTGTTCGTCGACTCTTTTTATTTTTGTTTTTATTTGTATAACCTCACTCTGATATTTATTTTCTAATCAGATTTCCTACTTCACTTTTTTTGTTGTGTTTTTTTTTCTATGTTCATTTTATCAATATAAATATTCTTATCTCTTGAAAAAGTACATACGGTGTAATTTAATCAAGAATATACTTCAGTCATTGTTGTTTGATAAAGTGAATAGTAACAAACGTTAATTTTATTATTGAAATTAATTTTCTTTCACCAGTTCAGAAATGTCATTAAAATTTTGTGCCAATTTAGGTTTTATGTTTCTTGAAAATAATTCCAATGTTTTAGAAAGATATCGATTGGCCAGTATTGCTGGATTTAAAGGAATCGAAGGACCTTTTCCGACTGGATTCTTATTGGATGATATTAAAAATGTACAAACAGAAACAGGGTTGACACAGGTGTTGCTCAATATAAATCTTGGTAATTATTAGGAGGTTCTTAATTCATATATTATTAACAGATTAACTCCATTACTACTTATAGGTTCAGTGCCAAAAGGTCAATTCGGTTGCGCTGCTTTTCCAAACGTGGAAAATGAATTTAAGCAAAATTTTAACACAACCTTGGAATATGCAAAAGCACTAAATTGCAAAAAGTAATTTATTTACATTAGGTTATTTATAATTTAAAAGTAATATTTACAAATATATATTTTAAAGAATTCACATAATGAGTGGAAAATTAGATGCTGTTCCCACAGAAGAAAATCACAATGCTTATTTGAATAATCTGAGATATGCGTCTGAACAGCTCGAAGGAACCGATATTATTGCAGTTATTGAACCTATAAACTCTTATTCAGTTCCCGGATATTATTTAAATAGTTACGAAAGAGGCAAGCAATTATTTTTGATCAAAATGAAATTTATTTTACCTGAACCTGTCAATGGTGGAAAATTTTAAATTTCACTTCAATATTTTTCATCGTTGAATATTTGGAAATTTATTATTGATATTCCGTTATTGGCAGGTTCTATAAACACTAATAAGTAAATTATAAATAACTTTTTCTCCAGCTCTTAATGTAATTACAACAATAAATAGTCCAAAAATAAAACTAATGCTTGACGTATTCCATTTACAATTAATTCGTGGCAATATAACAAATGCAATTAAAGATTTTGCAGAGCATATTGGTCACGTACAAATTGCTCAATCACCAAATAGACATGAACCATCATATGAAGGTGAAATTAATTTCCCTTATGTTTTAAAACAGTTAATAGAAAATGGATATACCGATTGGATTGGATGTGAATATATTCCAAAATCTGGATCAGCACAGAGTTTAAATTGGATTAATGAATTTGGTTATTCACTGTAAAAAAAGAGATTTTAATAAAATGATTTTAAAACGTGTTACTTGTTTTTTATTAAATTACCAGGAAAATAGCATTTATTAGAAATTCATTAAATTTTTAATAGTTTTTAGAACTTTTATTGCCAATTCTCTAAATCAATTTTTTTAATTTTACTTTAATATAAAATGTGACCATCGTTGGAATATAAAGTTTGAACTGAATTTATTCACTCTCATTGGATGACACACTAATGATAAAAGTTGACAACTTTACAAACATCACACTTTTTTATTGAATAAATGAACATGTTTATTTAGAAAATTATAGGCTTAAATTCATTATTAACAAAGGTAATAAAAATATGTAATTGTATTGTCAAAACGAATATATTTTTGTTTAATATCTAAATTGTAAGCATGAAAGAACAAACGTAAATAATTTTTAAAAAAACTCAATCGATTTTTATTCGTTTTAAAGTAAAGTCTTCATTGAAGTGACATAAAACCAAAAAAATTTAAATTAAATTAATTTAAAAAAAAAAATGGTGAGAATATCAGAAGATGATTTAGATCGTGCAATAAATTATGCATTACTTCGTGATATGGGAAGAATGTGGAAAGCAAAAAAAACAGAACCCACAATAAGTACTGTAAGTCCAACAATTTCAGAACGTGAAAAGCAACGTATTACAAGATCACAATTGAATTCAGCGGATGGGAATACAGTTGAGGTACATGATCAATTCTATCGTGATCATAAATTACTTTTAATTTTATTTCGTGTATTGGCAGTTATGCCAATAATGCGTACAAGCCCAGGTAAATAATTAAAAATTTAATTAATTAAATAATTAACTTAATATTATTATTATAAAAGGACGAATGACATTCAGTTGGAAATCACCAGCAACTATTTATGCAATATTTTTTTATATTGTATCATCGGTAATTGTTCTTATTGTTGGTTATGAAAGAATGCAAATATTACATACAACAAACAAATTTGACGAATATATTTATGCAATATTATTTGTAATATTTTTGGTACCACATTTTTGGATACCATTTGTTGGTTGGGGTGTTGCAAATCATGTTGCTGTATATAAAACAATGTGGGCTAAATTTCAATTACGTTACTATCGTGTTACTGGTGCATCATTACAATTTCCAAAATTAAAAATATTAATTCTTATTATATCAATTGGATGTTTATTATGTGCAATTATATTTTTATTGTCATTAAGTGTATTATTGGACGGGTTCAGTTTATGGCATACATCAGCGTATTATCATATTGTAATAATGATAAATATGAATTGTGCACTTTGGTATATTAATTGTCGAGCAATAAGAACAGCTTCAAAAAGCTTATCAGATTGTTTTAATAGAGTAAGTTTTCAAGAAATAATTAATAATAATTCAAGAATTAATTAATTACATAATTGATTTAAATTTTTTTATTTTGTATTGTTTTTTTTTATTTCCATTTTCAAGGACGTTAAAATTGATTGTACATCAGTGCTAGTTTCACAATATCGTTATTTATGGTTAAATTTAAGTGAACTTTTGCAAACTTTAGGTAACGCCTACGCAAGAACTTATTCAACTTATTGCTTATTCATGTAAGAATTCTAATATCGTGTTTTTTACGTTTTATTTTATATTTTCCACCCATTTCACCCATATCAAATTATTTCTAACCTATACACATTATTTGTTTCTTTATTTGTTTTTATAGTAATCGATTAAAATAATTATTTCAGGTTTGTTAACATAACAATCGCAATTTATGGTGCATTCTCAGAAATATTTGATCATGGCTTTAGTTTTTCATTTAAAGAAATGGGACTTATTGTTGATGGATTTTATTGTTCAACACTTTTATTCATATTTTGTGATTGTTCACATAATGCGACTGTACAGGTATTAATTTATGTTGTATAAGAAATTATTTTGTTTTTTCTTTTATCGACAATAAAAATTCGCTTACTGTAGATTCCTTGATTATCGAAATTAATGAATGTTGTCTCATGAATTTACAGATTTTTAAAATTTATTATTGAATTTTTTACTTAAATTAAGGTAGCACAAGGTGTACAGGATACACTTTTGTCAATAGATTTGATGTCAGTTGATCATCCAACACAAAGAGAAATTGATCTATTTGTACAGGCAATTGAAATGAATCCAGCTATTGTAAGTTTGAAAGGATATGCTAACGTTAATCGTGCACTATTAACTTCTGTACGTAAAATATTTTAATTTAATAAAGAAAACAATTAATTTTCTTATTTCACTTTTTATTTTCAGTCTGTCACTACAATGGCAATTTATTTAATTGTTTTACTTCAATTTAAATTGTCATTGATATCAGAACAAATGTCTTTGGTTGATCATCTCAAGACATAATTATGTTAGAGTATATAATTAGTGAAATTAGTCGATATAAGTTAAAATTTAGGTGAAAGTGAAATATTCGTTTCCACGCACAACAATATTGACCAACAATTCTCGTTAAAACAAATTTCCTGTTTGGTAGAAATTTTATTAGGAGCTAAATACCAAAAGTTCTTTAAAAATTATATTTTAGAAGAAGAAATAAATGAATAAAACAAATTCTTTAAGTTTTTGATATTTTTTAAATAAGAAAATACATTTAAAGAAATGCACTGAGTACGGCATCTAAGCCTAGTGGATCCATTTCCATTTCCTTCATATCTCTAGCAGTGATTATTGTTCCATTACCCCATGAGGGAAATTCTGATATTTCAGGATAAACTAAAAGTCCATATGTCGGGAAAAACGATGAAGTTAGCAGTACACATAAAATTGTCGGAATTATACCGGAAATTATCTTTAAAAAAAATCAATTTTATTAGTTATTATAATTTTATTCTATTTTATTAATTCTTACCATTTTTGTTGCCTTTATATTGCCGTGAGACGCTGCAATTGCATTTGGTGGAGTGGCTGACGGCAACATAAATGCAAATGTTGAAGATACCATTGGAGGTATTAAAAAATAATAAGGATGTATTTGTAATTTTCTTGCCTTTAATTTTATAATTATATTATTTTGTTTTAATTAAATTTAAATACAAATTTTATATACCAACACTGCTGCTGCACGATAAATTGGGTTAGCTGAAATTGATTCTGGACCAATATTAGAAAAAATCGCAGAAAACAAGGAGAGTATTAAAATAATGAAGAAAAGCGGTGGTGCTGTTATATTGGATAATTGTATTCCAATATTTTCATCTAATTTTGATTTATGACTGGCCACATTTAATGCATATCCAGAACCGACAACAAAAATAATTGACCATTTTAATTTTTCATTTATGTAACGCCAAATAATCATTGAAGATGATGAACTTTTTGGTACTAATGAGTTTGAATTAAAAAAATTAAGACAATCCCATTTTGCTGGGAAAATAAAAAATAAAACTATAAAAAGAACAGACATTGTAGCAGGATTTGTTCTAAATAAAAAAAAAAGGAAATAAAAATATTTATTAATTTTGTCTAACAATTTTTTGTGAAACTTGCTTTGTAAAAATTGATCGCCATCCGGGAAATATATTTGGACTTTCTAAAATATGTATCGCATAAACAGTACATAAGAAAATGCAAACCCAAATTTCATGTGCCGTAAATTTTCCCATATTTTTTAATTTAATCTTTATATTTTCAATTGCATTCTTTTTTTTATCCTCTGAGAATTTACACATTTTCGCTGCTTCACTTTTTGGACGAAACATTCCTAAATGAAGAATTTGTAGCCAACCCCAAGTTAGTAAACAAAATAATAACATTAAAGGGACATGATACCCAATCCATGAATAATCATTTAATTTTGGAACATCTTTTCCGTAATCCCTAAAATATTAATAAAAATTAACAAAAGAGTTCTAAAAAAATGCTCATCTCACTTTTCTATCCTTTTTTTAATAAAACGAACAAGTCCACTACCCAGCAACGTTCCTATTCCACCAAATGTTGCAGCATATGCTATTCCCAAATAAAATGTTATCGTGAATGGTGTTGGTGTTGCTCGTCTAAAACTAAATAAAAAATTATTTATGAAATAATATTATTTGACGATTTCAAATAACTCCGTTGGTTTTGTTGGATAAAAAACACTGAGAACACCCTCAGCTTCTAGAACGAATAAAATGCTTCTAGCCCAAGGTGCAAACAGAGCAGCAATTGCCCAATTTGTCATAAATAAAGAAAATATCATTGTAAGTAACATAACTACAAATGTTAGCCTGTATCAGTAAATACAAAAAAAAAGTTAAGTCAATTTTATAGAATGATAATAAAAGCAATATTTCTTTATTTACTTCCTTACATTGCATCCAACATGCAATATTGTTAAATAGGCAAGTCTTGTATACAGTAAACTATATTCAGCAACCAGTCCTAAGATCATATTACTCATAACTGTTATAACACCGGATCCCATATATTGAAGACAAACTTCATCAGAATCCATGATACCAAAAAAAGGTAACAACAGCATTGGTATCATGGCTGTTATTTGTGTTGGAATACATTCACTTATCCAGTAAATTGTCATTAATAACATTAAATAGACACAACGATTACTTTTCGTGTCATCACTTATAATAATTGGTAGTAAAATAAATGGCGTAAAAATTAGTATTATCGTTTTCCAATAAGTTTTAAAAAAATAATAATATCTCCTCCTTTCTTTTCTGTAAAATTTATTAATTATAAAAAAGAACTTTGTTTGTCATAAAATGTTAAAAAAAATTCTTACGTTTCAACTTCCATTTTTCAAAAATTAATTTTTGACTTGAACAATAAATGAATTAATTTATAGATAAAGAAAAACAATCAAAGGTTCCTTAGACAAAATTATTTCATCGTTTCTTTCTTTCTGTCTGTCTCACTCTCTTCTATTAAATTTTAAAAGGACTAAATATAATATTCGTCATTAATTCAAATTTTATTTGCGTTTTTTCGTTCTTCTAATAATTCAAGAAAGTTCAAGTTCAAGGATTTTTTTTTATTAGAACTTTCCAAAATTATTCTAATTTTTCATTCAAAGAAAATGGAGAAATTATTAAAACTATTCACGAGAATGTTTTTTTCTAATAATTTTAATTCATTTCAATTAAACTTAATCAATTTCCTGATCAAATGAAAATTATTCGTAAATTTAGAAAATGAATTGGAATCAATTGAATTTCAATTGAGTTCAATATGGAGAATTCTTTATTTGAGAGAAAATTACGTTACAAATATTTTAGAAAAATGAAAAGGAAAAATGAAAGTGGTCAGAAACGATCAATAATAAGCAATAAAATAGAAAATAATAATAATAATAATATTTCGCCTTATATTTCGTTTGGTCATTAAAACTAATTGTTTTGTTTTTGTTTTTTAAAAATAAAAATAACAAATGAAAAGCTTTAAAAGAAAGCTTTTATCGATTAAATATAAATAATCATAAAGTGACCGAAAACTATTTGCGTATGTGTGTGTGTGTGAGTTTCTTAGAAAAAAAAATTGGTTTAATTCTCTACATTCAATTTTGTTTTTGTTCATTTATTGTAATACAACACACAAAATCATATGAATATTTAATTATTCACTGTTGCTGTGTGTGTATATATGTGCACCGTGTATTTAGATATTTGTATGTGGGTGTATGTGGCTATTCTAAACAGTGCTGGTTTTATTTTTCCTGCTTTTTTGATGGGTTTTACAAGGAGATATTAAAATAATTTGGACTTCAAAACAAAAGCCAAAATTATATAAAGTTGATAATATTCTTTTGCCTTTCTTCAGAAACACAAAGAACAAATGGAATTCTCTAAGTCAAAAATGTAATATTCTTAATAGAAACTGTATTGAATTCTGCAACTGATGAATATTTGATACTAAGAGCCCGTATGACGCCTCTGAACTTTTGTCCATTGCTAATCTGCATATTTAGATTTTCCCTTATCATTCATTTGTTAAAGCGTTTTTTAAGGATCTCCTTTGTAATTATTAATTATCTAAATCTACCCTTTTATCATTGTTCCATCTCTGTGAGAATAAAAGTGTACATACATGATTAAAACAGTTTTGGACACTGAAAGGACAATGAATATGTATATGTATGTTCATGTTTGTGTGAATAAGTGGTGTGTGTATACACCCTTTTGAAAGTATAAAAAAGTATTATTTCGCGTGTCAATCGTCAAAAAGTCGACGTTCACGCGTATAAATTCATTCGGTTGAATAGAAAACGTTACATATGAAATTTAAGTTAAAGAATTTTATTTGTCTGTTATTTTATTCTAAATTTTTATACGGTGTTTGACCATCAAACAGTGAAGGAGTTTTTTTTTGTAAACAAAAAATAAACAAAATCAAATTCTAATAAAATGAAATTAATCGTTATAATATTTTCTTTTGTTATTGTCAATGTTAATGTTATCGGTCAAATAGAGGATAAACCAAGTTTTCGTATTGTTGCACCACAATTTATTTGTAAAACAAAAGGTGAACAAGAACTTCCATCACCAACACAAATTACAATACGGTTTGTATTCTGTATTTCTAAAACGATTGCGATGTGTATGAATACTGGATGTCAATTCTGATTCTATAAGAATGTTTGTTAGAATTTAATATTTTTAGATTCGAGTTTCAAACTTGGATCTCTGATTTTTGTTCATTCTAAAGTAATTTATGTTCCCAATAATTAATTCCATTATTATTGTGTACAAGTGTTTTGGTTTTTCCATATTTTCGTGACTTCCTATTTGTTTGTGATTATTGAATAACCTTCAGAGGCTCCATACATACACCCTCGCATGATTAAATCCGAATTAATACGGTTAAAGAAGTTAATCCATATTATTTACTTTTTATTTTTTTAAATTTATTAGCATGCAAACACGAGGTGGACAAAAATTAGTTTATTTAGTACAAATATATTTTAAATTACTTGGTGATTTCCGAAGTCAACAACATTCATTAAGTATTTGGCAAAGTGTTAGAAGATTAGAAAAAAAATTACGTGATGAATCTGATATTATTTCAATAAAAAATCAAATAAGTATACAAAATAATGAATTAACACCGGGTGTATTTTATGTATTTAATATTTTGGGTAAAAATGAACATAATGTGAATAGTGATAGTCAAAATTTTTCAATTATTTATCGTGGTGGAAATTTTGCTTCTGAAACATTACAGGAAGGAACATCGGTTTGTTGTTTATATAAATTATTACTTTTGATTTTACTTTATAAAAATATTTAATAATTTCTTTTATTAAAGACAACCGATGAAGTTTCATTACTCTTAATGGGTGCTGAAGTGACAAGAGGTGATATACCATTTATTGCTGAAGCAAAAGCAATATTTTGTTCACCAACAAATGATTTTTATATAAAATGGGAAATGACAAATTTACGTAATTTAAATGATAAAAATTATCTGTTAACACGTGGTAATACAATCAGAATACCATCTGGAATATTAAGAGGTGGTGACACGCATGAATTATCAGCAGAAATTATTGGAAATAATGACGTTCCATTGACAAAAGTAAGTTTTCTTATTTATTTATTATTTTATTGACAAGTCAATAATTTATATGTTTTGGATTAATTTCATGCAAACATTATTATTTTGTTTCTTTTTTTTTTTGTATAAATATTTGGGGTATGAGTTACGGCGAACGGAAAAGGTGGTAAAATTGTATTGAATTTGTATATATAAGCGACGACCTTACCCCATTCTTTCATAACCAACCAGTATTGATTTTAATAATAATATTTCGTGTCAGATTGAATTTCGATAAGATTTTTCTGTTTTATAATTTGGAACAGAAAAAAAAAACAAAATAGAAAAATAATCAATAAAAAAATTATTTTTCTTTTGTTTTCCCACTTAAAAGGCAGCAATGCGTTTGAACGTTTTAAAAAAAGGATTTAATGCAATCATTTCACCAAAATCAGTGATAGCCGGAATAAATAAAGAAACAGAAATTCATGTTTTTACAAAGGATTCAGATAATACAGGAGAAGATTTTTTATTTCAATGGACGTGTAAAAATATTAAATTAAATTCACCCTGTGAATATTTTAATGGAGAAAATAATGATACACAATTATTATCATTTATCTCGCAAGGAGAGTATGAGATAAAAGTTATTGTTAGTCTTAATGGTACCAGTAAAACTTTAACATCTATAATTAATGTTAATCCATCTGTAATTGCATCTGCAAGCATTAAAAATATTCCAACAACACCAATTCCATCAAATGAACGTTCTGAAATTTTCGCAACAATAAGTGATTTAGTACCAAATTGTTTTACTGAATGGACTGTAGTTAAAGAGGATGGTTTTGCATATTTTAATTCATCAGAAATTATTGGTGGATTAGGACATGAAACAATACGTGATGTTGATGAAACATTTTTATCAGAATTGGTTGATTATGGAAATGATACAGTTACTAAAGATCTTCCATTAATAATTCCAAATAGATCACTAAATGATACCTGGAAGGGATTAGAACCAGATGCACAATATAAATTTCGTTTAATTATTATTTGTCCAGAACCAGTTGATAATCGTAATCCACAACCAAAAAAAAATATTACAAGTTATAGTGATGTGATAATTACGACAAATGGTCCACCAATTCCACTACCGCTAGAAGTATGATTCTTCGTTATTATTTTATTTGTGTATTTTATTAAGAATTGCAATTTTTTTCAGGTGACTCCATTAGGTGGTGTCGCTTTAAGAACAATATTTAAATTTTCAACTGGAATTGCAAAAGATATCTCAACAGATTATCCTTTAAAATATTCATTTAAATATATTGTCGATGATCATCTGATTAATGCTGGTGAATTTTATGAAATTATGGTTACAACAATTGATTTACCATACTCAAGTAATTCAATTTTTCTGTTTTATTTTCATTTATGTAAAATCAAAAACAAATTTATTATTAAAATATTTTTATTCTATAAACTGAAATTTCTTTTAAATAATTTTTATTTGTAAACAGAAAATCCAATTCAAACATTACTTCAAGTATGTGATTCACGTGGTGCTTGTTCGTCTGATATAATTGGACCAAATATAACAATGGAATTAATAACAAATATAACAAATGATGAGTTACAATATAAATTTGACTTTATTAAGAAAAATATGGCAAATATGGAATTTGAAACAAGCTTTAATACAGCATTAGCGTGTATTCTTACATTTCAGGTATTTTATTATTATTATTTTTTGTTGTTGTAACTTAATAACTTTAACTTCTATAAATAAATGTTGTTGAATTTTGAGCCCATTCTGGGAATTCATCAGTTTTATAAATAAAGTAGCCATATGTTGAAAATGTTGTAGTATATAGTAGAACACAAATAATTGTTGGTATAGTTCCAGCAATTAACATTGATTTTGTACGAATATTAACTAAACTAGAAACAACTGCATTTGGTGGTGATCCAATAGGTAATAAAAATGCAAAACTACAACATATTGCAGATGGCAACATAAAAACTAAAGGATGAATTTTAATCACAACTGCCATTTCTGATAAAACTGGTAATACGATATTTGTTACGGCAGCATTCGTTGTAAAATTTGTTATTAAAGAACAAAAAAATCCAATAAAAATTAATAAGAAAAATGGCGAGAATGTTTCAAAAACAATAAGTTTTGTTCCCAGCCAGCTAGAGAAACCAGATTCTTTTGCACCTTCTGCTAATGAAAATCCTCCACCTAATAATAATATTAGGCCCCATGGCATTTTTTGATGAATTGTATCCCACATTACTAATGAAGGACTTGATACCGTTCGCACCATATTTTCTACAATTAAAATTTATTTCTTTAATTAAATAATTAATGTTTAGTGGAATATTTAAATAATTTAATAACTTGACGGTCGAAAGTAATCAAGAACACCCCATGTAGTTGGTAAAGTGAATAGAAATAAAGTAATCAGTATTACTACTGCGGTGTCTTGAATTTTTCTGTTTTTATAAAAATAGAAAAAAAAAAATAATTTGAAATTATTAAAATTTATTCATAGTTTTTTTTTTTTGTTACTTTTCTGTAAAATAATCAGCCCATCCAATAAAGATTCCAGGTGATCTTGTAGAAAATAAACTAATTGCTAATAAAAATAAAAACATCACTGATATTTCATGAATAGAAATTGGACCCATTTCTTTTAATTTTGTTTCAACGGCTGCTTTAACAATATTCACCGAATCATCTGGCAGCCTATATTCTATTGCATCTTTACTTTTAGGCCTTAAATAGCCTAAGTAAAGAAATTGCAACCATAGAAATGTTAGAAAACATGCAAGAATCATCAATGGTATTGAGAATAAACCCCATTTCAAAAAATCAATATAGGGAGCTTCTCTGAAACGGCTAAAGACAAAAGTGGAGAAATAACAAAAGTTTGTTTAGAAAAAAGTTCATTTATCTTTATTTATACTTTTCAAAAATTCCTTTGAAAACTAAATTGGATCCAGTACCAATAATTGTTCCTACCCCACCAATTGACGCTGCATACGCAATTCCCAGATACATAGATAAAGTAATATTTGTTGGTTTTTTTGGTCTAAGAAATATTCTATAATTTAATTCAAAATTTCATTTATGCACAATAAATAATTCCTTACTCATCTTGATGGTCTGTATCTGGTTCATGAAAAATTCTTATTAATTCTTCCGATTCAAGTTCATCTAGAATCGCTCCAGAAATCGGGCACATCATTGCAACTGCAGCCGTATTTGAAATCCACATTGATATAAACATTGTCATAGACATCATAATCAAATTTAATTTTTTCAAACTACAACCAATTTTCTGTACTGCAATTAATGCTAAACGTTTATGTAGTGTGGAATATTCAATTGCGATAGCTAAAATAATTCCACCAATAAAAATTACATTGGCACTTCTCATAAAAGCTTGTGAAGCTTTTTCCGTATCCAAAATATCAAAAAGAGGAAAAAATATTATTGGAAATAATGCGGTTATTTGTACAGGCATTACTTCTGTTATCCAGAATATTGCCATTACACAAATTAAATATAAACATCGGAAAATCTATAAAAAGATGTTAAAAAATTTATTTTGTAAAAAAATTTTATGAAGAAAATCAATGAAATTACAAAATAAAATTGTAGATTAACAAGTTTTTTATACAAAGTCTACAGTATACAGCTTTTACATAATAATATAACATTGAAATTAATTTGAAATTGACTCCAAAATGCATTTAATACAATTAAAAATAAATTATTCAGATTAAAGATTTACTATTTTATTTTACTGATTACATTTTCGCATTTTAACCAGAATCTTTTCGTAGAAAATTTGTTCACAGTTTCATTACGTAATTTTCTACTTTCACTTTTCATTTTTAAAATAAATGCACTTACTTTTGAATTTTCTTGTAAAATAATTGGTAAAAGAATAATAGGCACCAGAAAAATTACCCATGACTTCCAATATATTTTAAAGAATAATCTCAATCGATTGAGTCCTTTTCTAAATGAATTTAAAGCAATCAATTATTTATAAAAACTTTAAAAAAAATTAAATAAACTTTACACTTCAATTTTCTCCATAATTATAATTTTCTTTCTCTTTCTTTTTCAGCACTTAGATAATAAAATGTATTTAACTAAAACACTGGAAACAATTAAATTTTCAATAAGAAATTCTATTAAAAATATGAAAACAACAAATAAAATGAAAATATTAAAAGTTGATTTAATTAAATTTGTAAAATTATCAAAACAAAGTTTAGATAGTTTAAAAGTGAATGATGTTGAATTATATAAAGAATTACTTCAATTAATGGAATTAACACTTATTGGCAATACAAAATTTGTTGAATTTAATTTAAAACGTAAAAAACGTAGTGAACAAAATAATGAACATGGAATAAATGTGGTTGATAAAAATTTTGTTGATATGCTACTAGATTTAACAGAACAATCAATACAACCAAATGAAATAATGAAACAATCAAAAATTGAATTAGATTTTGCTATAAAAGTTCATCAATATATGACACTTTTATGTCAAAATATGAATGTTAATTCGGATTATTTTAGTAAGAAACTAATAATTATCTATAAACCAATTTTCAGTTGAAAGGTTTTTTTTTTTAATAACTCAACTAATTATTTTAATTACAGATAAAACTATTGTTTCATTTGAATTATCACGTATTGAACGACAAAATATTTTTTTAACTAATTATAGTGTACCATCGATTCAATATGAAAATTCTGCTTATATTTATATTAATCGTAATTTACTATTGCCACCAAAAAAATATTGTATTGGAAAAGCACGTTATCCATCTGATTATTTAACATCAGTAGAAGAAGATAATAATCCAATATATGAAATTATTTTATTAGAAAATGGTGAAATAATTCAATTGAAAAATGAAGATGAAACAGTTTTAGTGAATATTCCATTTATTAATAATGATGAAAATAAAAAAAATATGGAATTTTCTGTAATTTCGTCCATTTTCATTAACTAAAAATATTTTTTCATAAAATTATTGAATTTTAGTGTGCTCTCTGGGAACAAAGAAATTGGAGTATTGATAAATGTAAACTTATTTCAATGGCAGAAGATCGTATTCAATGTAAATGCAGTAATATTGGATATTTTAAGTGAGCTTTAAATATATATTAATAATACTTACCACTATATATACTTATTGGATGCAAGCACAATTTATTAAATTCTTTGCAATTTTATTTTCACAGAATTATGCCAACCAATAAAACAAGAGAATTGATGAAAACAACTGCAATCACCACTACTGAAGTAACGACTGAGAAATCAACTGTAACTATGACGACAACGACGATTGCTACGACACCAAAATTAGAAAATGAAATAAGTACAGTGGCAACAATAATAGTTGCTTCTACAGAATTACCTATAACATCAACAACAACACAAACAACAACAACAAAACAAACAACAATGACACCAATGACGGAAACAACTGTTGCTTCAACAATGGCTGCTGTTACCCCCCTTCCAATGTTACCCACAACAGTACCGGTAACTGTTGCTCCAACATTAGTGAGTTTACCATTGTCTTCTGTTGCAGCAGTTATAACAACTGTTACACCTGTTAAACTTCTTGATCAAAAAGAGAATATTTTATTGGATAAGCCAAAATCAGTTGTAATTCCAGAAAAAATTAATGAAAATTATGTGGCAACAAGTACAGCTGGAATTGTAATTGGATATTCAACTGTGGCACTATTAATACTTGCGGCTATATGCGGTATAATATTTGGAATATTTTATAGAAGAAGGAAGCAAAGACATCATATTGTACAAGAAACCGAAATCTTAAGTTCACAATTCCGTCGAAGATCACCAGGAATTAAATACGCTAGATTTCATGATGAACAAAATATGTTTGGTGATTTTCAAGATTACAATACAGTTTCATAAAGAAAATAATGTCTTATTTATTAACGATCACATTTTTAAACGATAAACTGCGTCAAAGATAATAATAATATTTTTGCTAATTAAACAAAAAAAAAAAAAGCTCAACAATAAAAAGTCTAAACTCAAACCGTAATCAGACAAAATGTGCGCGCTCTTTTATTGCATTTTGAAACTATAAAATAGTAATTATTTTTAATCGTTTTTTTTCCAACTTAAAAAAAAATATTCCATTGGGGAAATTATTTATGAATAAGAATAAAAAATGCGCTTTTATAATTAGTATCAATTTTTATTTGTTTTTTTTTTTCTTCTTGTTAATTTTCTTCTGTGTGTGTGTGTGTATTTTTAATAATAATGTAATTAATTATAATTAATCTTTTTTTTTCCATTACAATAATAAATTACAAATGATTTTAATGTTCTGTTTGTTTGATGATTACAACAATAAAAAGTTTAATTATTCTCTTCTTTCGTTTACTTCTTCTTCTTCTTCTTCTTTTTTTTAGTTCAATATTTTTCTTTATTTGTTTAATATTTTTTTTTTTTACAGAATTCTTTTTTTTTTTTTTATACATTACAACTTCTTCTTCTAATTACTAACTTTATTCCTTTTTTTTTCCTCTTTTCAACAAAATAACTACAATCAATTGTTTATTTTCTCATTGTTTTTTTTTTCATTAGTTTAAATTTAATAATAAATTTTTATAAAATAATAAATCAATAAAATTTCATTAAATGTGTTTTTAGGTATTTAATGTAAAATCCTTAAAACTTAAAACTTTTTTTTTTTATTTGTTTTTGTTTTTGTTTTTATTTGTTTTTTTTTTTTTTACTAAAATCTTTTTTTTTTTTTTGTTTTTACGTTTTTTTTTTTCTCTCTACATGAATGTAAAATTATTATTATTTATTTTTTATACTTTTTATTTATTTTATTTTTCATTTTGTTTTTTTTTATTTTTTATTTTTAATAATTAATAATATATTTTTGTTTTTGTTTTTTTTTTTTTTTTATGTTATTCTTTTGTTTTTTATCTATTTTACATTTATTTATAATAATTAATTATATATTTGTTTTTGTTAAATATTTATTTTGTTTTAAGCAAATTCTAACAGAGTGGATTATAAAAAAAAAAAAAAAAAGAAAACTAAAAATTATAGAAGACGATTTTACAGAGTACGATTTTTAATCACAAATTGAATAACATTTTTTTTCTTTTTTTCTATTTGCGCCATTTTGTTTTGTCAATATAAATTTTGTGACTAGCAAGAAGAGGAACCATACAAAAATAATTAAAAAATTTTATCAACAATATATAGAAAGAGAGAGGACGAGTTTTTATTTATGAATGAATTAAATTATGTCCTTTTTTTGCTACTGCACATATTCTACATTTTCATTGCAATTTAAAAATCGTATAGTATATTTTTTTTTTCTGTTACTTAAATTTTTTGTTTTTATTTATTATTTAAGAATTGAATCTTCTCTTTCTTCTTCTTTTTTTTTGTTCTTTTAATCATTAATTATTAATTACTATTTTTAATTATTTATAAGACGTGTGTGTGGACCTTTTTATTTATTTATTTTACTTTTTTCTTTATTTTCTTTTTGAAATAACCTTAGAAAATATTTTATAACCACCCTGTTCTCACATCCATACAAATAACAGACAAAAAAAAAACAATAATCATCATTTTTAGGAAAATTCAGTTGATTTGAATGGAAATTAAAAAAATAACAAAAAAAAAAAACAGATAATTTTCTTAATTATTTCTTTAAAAGGAGAATATTTAAAAAAAAACTAGAAAGAGAGAGAGAGAGAGAGAGAGAGGAATGTTTAATAAATTAATATAATTATTATTGTGAGAACCGTAATTTAGAATGTTTAATTAACACTTTTTTTTTTTTATAATGTTTTTCATCATAAGTGGGAATTTCACTCAATTACTGAACATCCTTTTTTAATGTCCTAAGTTTCCATTTTAAAACATTAACCGAATTTGACATCATTCCTAAACATAATCAAGAAGATTAGTGTAGCGAGAATATATGTTTGTTTTTGTGTTAATAAAGCCTTTAAGAATTTTACAATTAAACATAATAAATCATTAAACTCAACTGAGATTACACCGAATATATTTGTATAAAGTTCATATTTGATATATGGCACCTCATTTGACATTTTTCATCTGATAGTCGTCATATTTTATATTTGATAAAAATTTATACCTACATTATTACATTATGATCTCTTCTCTCTAAAGTAAAGACATAATTTGGACAGATTGTTAAATAATTTTGTTCAAATTAGAAATTCTAAATTTTATAAATTAATTCAAATTTTTAATTTTTTTTTTTTGATTTTAACTTTCCTTTTCTAAAACTTTCTATTCTAAAGAAAATGCTCATTAAAATATTATAAAGAAGTTCAAGATCCGTTAGTGTATGTGTCTGTGTATGTGTCTCAAGTACACATTTTTTTAGGCATTGAAAAATTGGAACTGTAAATTCTTCTTTATATATTTTGTGGAATATTAAATATAGAGTTGGAAAATGTTTGATTTTTATTTTTATGGTTTTTCTTTCTTTTAATTTTATGGATTTGCGTACAGAAACCTTCAGTATATTTTGTTTTTCTTTGTTTATTCACAAGAAAATAAAACCATAAAAATTCGTATATATATTTTCTTTTCAACATAAATTTTCCTATTCGAATAGATTTTACAATAATTTTCATTATATTTATATATAATTTTAATTTAAATAAGCGAGAATATTTTATATATAAAAAAAAAACAGAAACACATCTAACACGTTTTTATACGATGAACATATTTTCTTTTGCTTATTTATTTAATTATATTTTCTTGGTAAACGTTTAATAGTGTCCAACCAAAAATACATGCAAACACAGTTTTCTTTAGAATAATTTTCTTAATAGCTGCTTAAATTAATATTTAGCTACATTTTATGCTAAAGTGATAATTTAATTATGGGAGATTTTTTTTGTTTTTCTTTCTAAAAAAAAGAAACGCTTAAAATTTGAATCGAAAAATTAATTCGTGTGTTTGATTATAGATGGTGGACACTAATCACTGGCATTTTTTTTTTCTTCTACAATTTTCCTTCTTTTTTTTTCTGTTTTATCAAAAGAAAATTAGTATTCTTCTTTTTAATAATTTCATAAAATATGAAAATATAAAATATTCATTTTAGTTAAAAATATGTAAACAAAAATTCTCATTTATTATTCGCCTTTTTCATCCCATTAAAGTGGACTTTTTGCTAATCATATTTTTGTTCTTTTATTTATTTGTATGACATTATGCTACAACAACAACAAAAATAAATACAAATTTTAATATTTTTTTTTTTTGTTGTTTTTATATTTTCTATATATTGTTGTAATTTATAGGACATTGAAGATATAAAAGTAGAACATTTTTTTCATTTTTGTTTTTGCCTATTTATAGTGACGCGATTCTAGCCATGGAAACCGGCCATTTTGTTTTATTTTTTCTTAACTATTTTTTTGTTTTTTTTTTTTACTACATATTTTTTTAAACTTTTTGCAAAACTTTTACAGAACTAAGAAATTACATAATTTAATAATATTATTTATTAATTTTTATGGTGTTTTCATTTTTATGTTTTGTTTTCTTTATTTATTAAATGTCTATTTAATATTTAATATTTAATTTCTTTTATTCATTTAAAATTAAAAAAAAAAAATAAAACAATTGAAACAAAAATTGAAATTATTTTTTTTTTTATTGGAATTTTATTATAAAAAAATTTGATTAATTAAAAAATAATAACAACAAAATTATAGTAAATTTAAAGAGATTCTTTTTCTTTTTTTGATATTTTTCTATTAAATTAATAAAAGAAAAAAAAAAAAAAGAAACAGGCAAAAAAAAAAAAAAAAAAGGGAAGGTAGAAGAGAGAAACTTATTAATGAAAGAAAGAGACAAAAGCAGTTGAAAATATATATTTTTTTTTTCTATTTATTATTTATTTGTTTATTTAGTAAAAGTTTTATTATTTATTTATTTATTTTTTAATTCCTAAATAAAAACTAAAAATAATTAAAAAACAAAAAACAAAAAAAAAAAAAAAAAGCAGGAAAACAGAAAATGTGAATATTTTTTGTTTTCTTTTTTTTTTTAAAACAAAAAAAAAAAACTTCGCCTATTTGGAACACTTTTTAGTTTGTTTGTTTTTTTTTGTTTCTTTATTTTTATTTTTTTTTTTTTTTCCTTATTAAATATTTATTTTATTTTTATATTTTACTTCATTTTATTGTTAAATGACGTCACAACGAAAACAATTCATAATTCGAATAAAAGAATTAATTCGTACAAAAGAATGAATGAGAAAAAAAATTTTACTCTATCGGAGTCCGTTCGTTTTTCCATTGTTTTATTTAATTTTCTTATTTCATTTGAATTTATATTTTTTGTTTTTGTTTATTTTTCCTTTTAAATCAAAAAAAAAACAATTTTTTTATTTTGGTTGGAATTATTTCTTGTTTTATTTTGTTTTTCTTCTTTTTTTTTTTTACTGCAAAAAAATTGGGAATAGAAATTATTTTCATCTTGAATAAAATTTTATGATGAATTGGTTTTATTTTTATTTTTTATTGAAAAAGAAAATAAATTTTTTTGTATGTAACGAAATTATTATTGAAGGAAAAACATTTTCAATAGACTTTGTGTAACAGTAAAAAGAAAGAGAAAACCTTTTTTTTTTGTTGTTGTTGTTTCTTTCTCTATTTACATTTTTTTTTTTTATTCATTCTTTCTTTCATCATTAGAATTTTCTTTTTACAATCAAAAGAAAATAAAAACAATTCTGGGAGATTTTAGATTATAAATGAGAGAGAGAGAGAGAGAGAGAAAGAGCGAGAGGATGAGAGATAAAAATACAACTAGAGAAAAAGACAAGAGATTGAGGTATTATAGAGAGAGAGAGAGAGAGAGAGAGAGAGAGATAAAGAAGTTGTGAAAAAATGCAAAGAAAAATAGAAAATTTCGTTTATTTTTTTTTTATGATTAGATTTTTTATTCTACAAAAATCATCTTATTTTTTTTTTTTTTTTTTTAATTTTTATTTTATATAATTTTCTTTCTTTTTCTTTTAATGTTTTGTTTTAAATTTTTTTTTTATTTGTTAATTTTTTTTTTATATTTTTCTTAAATAAAGAAATAAAGATTTTCGTTATGTTCCTTATTTAATTTATAACTAAAAAAATTACATACAATTTTTATTTGATTAAATTTTTTTTTTTTCATGTTTTTTTCCATTAAAACAACAAAAAGTGAATCACGATTTTAAGATTTGTTTTCCTTCTTTTTCTTTGTAACAAAAAAAAAAAATAAAAACAAACAAACAGACAAAGTAAAAATAAGAAAAAAATCAAATCATCAAATCGGTTCACTTTAATTTGACTTCAAAAATCAATTAAATTAAATTGAATTTAACTTCTTTTTTTTTTTGTGTTTCTTTATTTGTTATTTTTTTATTTAAAATCTTTTTTTAATTAGTAATTAATTAATGTTTTTTTGTTGTTGTTAACTCTTATCATTTCATTATTTTTTTTTTTTTTAATTAATTAATTAATTTATTCAATTTTTAATTTATAATTTTCATTTGTTAAATTTTAATTATTCCAGACTTATATAAGGTTCACGGTTCTCGTCCTTCCTTCTACTTTCTAATTTTTTTTTTTTTTTTTTACTTTTTTATTCTTTTAAAAAAATCCTATTTTCATTTTTTTTTTTCTTAAAACAAGAAAAGAAAATTGAATTTATTAAAAAAAAAAAAAATGTTTTTTAATTAAAATTGAAGGATTTTCTTTGATTTTTCTTTTAAAATTACAAAAACAAAAAATTTGGTTTGGGATGTACAAAAAAATTTGGTTGGGATGTGTGTGTGTGTGTGTGTGATCATGAAAAAAAAAGTACCGACAACAAAAGAGAAAAGTAAAAAAATAAAAATAAAAGAAATGAAAAAAAAAATTTGTGAGAGAAAACAGAAAAAAAATGTGAGACAGAGAAGATATAAGTAAAAAGATATTCTTCTTCATTTTATTTTTTCGTTTGAAGAAAAACTTCTTTATTTTTTCTTTATTATTAGTTTTTTGTTGTTGTTGTTGTTGTTGTTGTTTTATTTTATATAAATATAATAATATTTCTATTTTCTAAAATTGAGAAGAAGAAAAAAAACATAATAAAACAGACACAGACGGTTTCAAGATGACATAATATAATTCTAACCTTTCTCTATCTCTCTCTTTCCGATCATCCCCCCCCCTTTCCCACACCCACATTAGCCACCTAAACTAAAAACAATAATCCGCCATTATTGTTTTTTGTTGTTGTTATTTCTTCTTTTTTTAAATTTTTCTTTTCACAATTTTCTTTCAGTTTTTTTTCTCTTTTCATTCAAAATAAAAAAAAATACAAAAAAAAAAATTTTATGTTTATTTTTTCACAACAAAAACAAAAAAAAAATTTAAACTTTGAAATAAAAATTGAAGAAAACAGAGAATGTTTTGTATGTGTGTGTCTGGCTGTGTGTTTATATTTGGATGTAAGGGAGGATTTTTAATCAGAATAAAACGAGATAAAAATATATTTCTATAATTTCACATTTAAATTATTAATATTCAATCAATTAAACATCTCTTTAAAAGAGACCATATGACATGTATATGGTCACTATATAAAGGTTTTCCCTTTTTGTCTAAAAGAAAAATAAACAACAACAACAACAAAAATTGATGTAACAAAACGAGAAAATTGCTGATTTTGATAAAACAAGAAATTGATGTATGGGGAAAAAATATTGACATTGAAGAGTGAAGGGTTGGTGGAGGGAGGGGGGGATGGTGTTAGCAGCTTATACATAAAAACATATATATTCATGTAGACAAAACAGTATAGACAAGAGTCAACATTCTAATTTTATCGTATTGTATTTATTTTTTTAAATTAGGATATTATTAATCATCATCACACCTAAAAAAAAAAATTGCTGATTTTCACACAACAATGGGGGAAAATGAGAGAAAAAAATTTAACATAAAAATAATTTTATTTTCTCTACTGTGTCCTCGAAAATACTTCCAATAAAACCCCCTTCACACTTCAACACTTCATCAACCTCACAAAAAAAAAAACTCTCTGTCGAATATAATTCGACATACTTTTTTTTTTTATCTTTTTTTTTACAAAAAATAAAACCACAAAAAAAGAAAAACACCGACAACCAAAAAAATAAAAGTACAAGAGGCAGAAGAAGAAGAAGAAACTATAAAAGATAAAGAAAAAAAAATTATAAGAAAAATTATAGAAAATAGAAAAACTTCAAATGAACAAATAATAATAAAAAAAAAAAAATATATAAAAGATTTCTCTGTTGTTGTTTTTTTCTTTTCTTTTCTTCTATTTGATTTTCAAGATTAATATCTTATTAAATTCATAAAAATAAATAATTTCATTAGCTGAAAATTAATTCTTTTTTATTTAAGAATAATAATATAAATACAGTTTGTTGTTGTTTTTTTTTTGTTTTTGTTTTTGTTTTTTTTGTTTTTTTTTTTAGTAAATTAATGTATAATATTTATGTTTTTTTTTTTTGTTTGTTTGTCGTTTCGTTTGTGTGTATGTGTGTATTTTCTTATTTTTGAGAGAATGAAACAAAGAAAAAGAAAATTATAATTAAAAAAAAACAAAAATCAAATTTTAACAAATAAAAAGAAAAACTTTATTTTTTTTTCTTATAAAAAAAAAAAAGAAAGAAAAAGCAAAAAAAAAAACACAAAAAGGATAAACGGAAATGGAAATTAAAAATAAAACTTAAATTGAAGTTAAACAAAAAAAAAAATGAAAATAAAGAAATTAATTAATTTAAATTATTTTCGTTATTGTAGTTGTTGTTGTTTTTTTTTTTTCTCTTTTTCTTTTCTGTGTAAATACATTGATTTGATTACTAATTTATATTTTTAATTTTTTATATAATTTAAATCCTCCACAAAAGAGAAAATAATTGGTTTTTTCTTGTTTTTTCTTTTAGGTAATTTTTATTGTAAATTTAAATGTTGATTTTTTTTCAATTTTCTTCTATTCTTTGTTTTTTTTTTTAATTTTAATTAATTTTTAAATTTTAATATTTTTTTTGTTTGTATTTTTTTTTTATTTATTTTCTTTTTTTTATTTTTTTTTTGTTTAAATTTTTAAATATTTTCTTTTTTTTGTTTTTATTTTTTCTTTAATTATTGATTGCTTCCCTACGCCTTCGTTGAATTTATTGATACTAACGATTCCATAAGAATGGGGGTAAAATAAGCATGTTCCATTGCTTCACGTGCAGTTAAACGTTCACAATGATCATAACGTAGAAGTTTATCAAGAAAATCAAGTGCCTCTGGTGTTACAAGATGTTGATTATCTGAATGTACAAAACGTTCCCATCGTTTACGTGAATGTCGTGATAATATATCCTGAAAACGTGGATCCAATTCAATACCATATTTATCCAAATATGCATATAGTTCTTCTGTCCCTAATACTTTAGCGATTCGAATTAATTGATCATAATTATCGTGTCCATGAAAGAATGGTTCCTTTCTAAATATCATTGATGCTAGCATGCATCCAAGTGACCACATATCTAATGAATAATCATACATCTGAAAATCAACTAGAAGTTCTGGTCCTTTGAAGTAACGACTAGCAACACGTACATTATATTCTTGCCCAGGATGATAAAATTCAGCTAAACCCCAATCAATTAAACGTAATTTTCTATTTTCATGATCAATCATAACATTATGTGGTTTAACATCACGGTGCATTATACCCATACTGTGACAGTAGTCCAACGCCTTCAATAATTCATACAAATAAAATCGTATGTCGTAGTCTGATAATGTCTGGTATAGCTGTTTAAAATCAGTATTATTAACATGTTCAAATATAAGTGCTGGTGTACGTGATACTGGATCTTTAACAACTGCTTGTAATGTTATTATATTGGTTCCACCACGTAAATTTTCCAATATATTTATTTCACGTTTAATTTTCTTTTTCTTAACTGGTTTCAATATTTTAACAACAACTTTTTCATTGCTGGTTATATTAATTGCTTCAAACACTTCGCTATATTTACCCCGGCCCAATTTTCTTATTAGTTGATAATCATCCTGTTGGCCCCATTCCACTTGATAGTTTTCATAATCCCAGTATTCACGCGGTTTATGTGAATTCACTTCCGCATAGACTCGTGCAGTGCTCGGCAATGTCATTTTCCTTTTTAATGTGTAATATCGGCGAAAGACATAAGTCTTTAGTAATGCCGATTTTATTAAACGGTTCCCGGCTAAAATCAGTCTAAAATTTCAACAATTTTATTTAACTAACTAATATTTTTACACTAGAAATATGTGAAATTTTAGATTGTATTTTACAAAAGAAGCCAGGTTATAGATTCGAAAAAATCTGTCGCGTTTTGTCTACACTTTCGAAAAAATTTGTCGCCTTTTGTCTGCACTTCGAAGAAATAAATTCTGAGTTTGTCTACACTTTCGAAAAATTTGTCGCTTTTTGTCTCGATTTTTTTATATTTTTAACTATTTAATTATTTAACTAGTTAAATAAACTTTTAATTGTTACAGTTAACAAAAATAACAGCAAAACTAATTATTTATATGCTTAAAAGCCATAATAAATTGGGCTTTAATAAATTAGTTTATACTACCATCTGTTGTTGAACTTTGATGATGCAACGTTTGACGTTTTCGATGGAGCAGCCAGTGAATAATTTACAGCCACCTATTTCGAAAAATTAATTTTTTATCAAAATAAATTTACTTCAATTTTACACAAAAATTTTATATAATAAACACTACTATTATTTTTATATTATAATAAAACTAACAATTTTTATGCGTTAAATATATCCAAGTGTAATAAATTTTATGATTACTCACTTATCAATTTTGAGGTTATGTTTACAGTTTCACCAAATAACTCAGTTCGTATTATAATAACTGTAAAAATAATTATTCCCTTCAATTGAATATTACACTTTATTTATAAATATTCACACTTACAACAATTTAATTAAATAAAATTCTCTGTTTAAGATTATTCTTTTTATCACTTGTCAAACAAAAAAAGTTGAAAGGTTCGAAAAAATATAGGTGTCGCATTGTTGCATTAATTGTAATTATATAAATTCGAATATGATTCATTTTTTTCAGGTTTAAATTTTGAATTTTATTTCATTCATTTAATTTAATTAGAGAATTTTGTATTAAAGTAATAGCAAAATAAATTATAAATAATAATTGATAGTATAATATATTATAGAACCATAATCAAATTTCATATTTCTAAAGTTTTATTGATCTATAATTGTTTAACTATTTGCCGGTAGAATGAACTACTGTCGTGGAGGCTAGTTCCAGGGGTATTAAATAAACTATTCAAAAATATTATATTTCATTTTTTTCTTTTTCTCACTTTATCAATATAAAATAAATTAAATAATCTTAATTAATTACAAGGTATATACTATAAAAAATATAATTTAAATTTTTAATTTATTTTGTGCAACTTGAATATAATTTTAAGCAATCTGCATTTCCTAAGCCTAAAGTTGAAGCTTTTAAGCTTTCTAATATTGAATTGGGATGGTTCGTCAATTTTGAAGATAGCCAACTAATTCCCAATCTATTTCATTTAAAAAAATCATTTATTTAAAAACAAATCGAAAAGGTTGTAATAAATAAATACAAACCCCCAAACAGGTATCCAAATTCTTTGTCCATCTGATCTATTACGTGCAAATTTATTATTTTCACATAGTGTTCGATGTAAACATGTTCCATTATCTTTTTGAGCATCCATTACAGCATCGATAGATTTCAAAACTTTTCTCGTTATTTCGTTAATCTATAACCAAACAACAAATGCAAATAGTAAATAGATTTGTATATTCTAAACAAAATTGATAAATACTTGAACAATTGATGGACCCGAGGCTGATCTTTTTCGTCTAACTTCCGGTCCATTAATATCCCCTTCTAAATTAGAATAAAATTAAAGAAAAATTTAAATCAAGGAAAAAAATAAGAATAATAAAATATTAACCATCATCCAATTGCATCATCATCATATTATTATCGGTTTTAGTCTAATAAATTTACAATTATTATTATTATTTAACTGCACTATTTATTATAATTTGATTTAAGTACTTACCATTGTGATACACATCAGAACTTGTAAAATAAACATACCAAAGGACAAAAATGCTAACGTTGTTAATGCAATCTCAAATATATCCTTTAATTCCATTTCTTTTGTCATCCCACCCTTTTCTTCCTCATGAATTTCATAGCTTCCATGGTCTACAGCTGGTGCTGGATAATTATAACCTAAAGAAAAATAACAGCACATAAATTTATTATTTAATAAATTGAATTTAAAATTTAACTAATTTTTAAAATGAAAGAAATTATAGTGGTAAAAAAATAATAGTGTCAAAATATTAATACGTCAAAATGTAGCGAGTCAACGAGCATAAAAAAAATGTATATGAACAAAAAATAATAGAAGTCAGTCCGCACCATGTTCCTCTACAACGTCATGCCTGTGATCATTTGGTTTTGTCTCATGATGGTAAACCAATTTATGATGCATTATATTATGATGATTTTCAGCATCATCAGCAGGTACATAGTATGTTTGTCCATAGGTTGGAGGAAATATAGGTGCAGGAGGAGGATAGTAAAGTCCGTGTGAAGAATCAGCATCAACTTTTTTAAAATAAATTGAAAAATAAATTAAAAGAAAGAGTTAAAAAGTAGGTTTTTTGTGTCTTCAAATCAAAAGAAAAATACAAAAAAAATTATTTTTAAATATAGAATGAAAAACGTAATTACCAGTTTTACTTCCTGCAGTAGCATGTTGTGCATAAGATCCATAATCCCCAAAATTTTCAAATTGTCCCCCACCAACTTCCATTAGACTATGATGAATCTATTTGCCGGAAGACAATTTCATAAATTATTTGGAAAAAAACGTTTAATTTTGTTACAAACATTTGGTTGCGTCTGGATCGGTTGGTGCACAGCATAACCTGTAACTTCACCAACTTCATAATCTTCATCAGTTAAATCTTGTTGTCGTGTTGGATCCATTATTCTACGATTTGGTACAGTTTTCTTTTTATTATAATGTTTATAAACATCCTCTAATGTTGTTGTTCTTACGAAAAAATGATAAATGAAATTTAAAATTTTGCAAAAAAGAACAAATTTGGTCATATACTTTGCCAGCCACTCTTTATATCCAGATGAACCTTGATCAAAGAGCATTGTTTCTTTAACATCATTAATTGGTTGAGAATTTTTTATTTCATTATTTTCTGGAATATCCTTTGATAGAGTACCGACACGACGTTCCAATTTCGATGGAATTGGTAATGGTTGTACATCCGTTAGAATTTGTTCAGCAATAAAATTTGTGCATAAATATTTATTGATCATTTTTCTAGAAAGTTAATTTTTATAAAATTAATTATTCCTTTAATTGAATAAATTTTATTTAAATTCAATACTGGAATTTATAAGAAAAAACATTTAAAAAGGTGAAGAAGCGTGTACCGATTTTGTAAGAAGATAAAAATTTTTAATATTGTGACGAAACAGATTCACTGATTACAAGTTTAAGAAAAAATGTTCAAACCTATGAAATCCCATTGTTGAAAATGCATTAATAAAACTTCCATCTTTTATTGTTTTAATTTCATTTCTTTTTGTAATATTATTCATTGATGGATTTCCTTCAAGTAATAATAATGTTCCTGGCATTAAACTTTCATCTAAAATATCATTTATATCCAACATATAACAATTCACCACAGAATTTGACACAAATTTTAATAGAATTATAAATGAAAGAATTTTCATTTTTTTTGTTATTTATTTATTTTTAAAAGATTTTTATATCGCACAAAACAAAATAAATTTTTATACTTAGATAGGTATGATTTGTATACACAACAAGACACTTTTAACGAATGAATCTTTATTTTTATTTTTTCTTAAAAAGTTTTGTTACAATTTTACAATTGGATGATTTTATACATTACTAATTTTGTTTGTCACACATTAAAACGGATTATTTTTTCTTCTTAAATTGACTTGACACATAACAGTTATCGCATATAGCCACAATATTAATGTAAGAATAAAGAAAACAAAAAGAAGAAGAAGAAAAAAAAAATGCAGAAAACTGTGAAATAGATTAAAAGAAATTATTTTGTTTAGCAGGCATAACGAAATCTGTAAATTCTTTTTATTTTTTATAAGTTCAAATTTACGTTTTTTTAACGTATGCAATATTTTCTATTTATTTGTTTTGTCTAATTATTCTAAGAAATTATAATTTGAATCCATACCAGGCGACTCCATATTATCAGTCAAACATTACCTGGCGCCTCCATTATTCCGTTTTCTCAAAAGAATTCTAAATAAAATTAGAAAAAACTACTCGTCATGGTATAATTTAGAAATGAAAACTTGTAACGGTGTAAAAATTCAGTTTTTAAATTAAGTGCTTCACAGAAATTCTTCTGAGGTTCAAGTTTCTTAACTGGAAATTTCTATAGCAATATTTTGCTTTTTAATTTGATTAAAAATGTAAAGGTTCTTTAAATGAAGATATAAACAACGGCACGAAAAAAAATTGTCCAACCAAATATTGAATTTTATATTCAATTTAAATTGACTTCATATGTGTAAATTACACTTTATTAGTTCTGTATCTTTCTCACTTCATCTGTATTTAAACAAATGATGTATTATTTATTTAGTTTCTTCTCTAAAGTAATAATTAACTTAAATGTGACAAGTAAGAAAAAAAAACTAGAGACAACATGTAATATTTGTTTACTTATGTTAATCGTTATTTAAGTTGTCAAGAATATGTAAGAAAAAAGAAGAAGTTTTATTCCTGTATTTATTTTGTCTTTCTAAAATGAACTGACCTCACAAGAAGTAGCCTATGCCTTCTCTCTTTATACCTACAACAAAATTGTTGTATTTTTTTTTAAATTGCACTAAAGAATATATAGTTAGAGGGATTTAGTCAGTCAATGAATAAAATTAACTTCTATATATTTTTTTTGTGTCATTTCAAGATTAAATAAAATAAAGAAAATCATTTTTTCATTTTCATCTTAAATATTATCTTTTAAAATCATTTGTACGCAAAATTATTTATTCCATGGATCAAAAATGTATACCCGGAAAAAAATAAAGAAGAAAAAAATTGTTTTTAAGACATCAAAAAATGAACCAATAAACGTTGATGAGAAAAAGATGGGATGCTGTGTGTAAAAGGCGGAGCTAAAAAAAAAAAGAATCGTTACACAAAAGAAGTTGAATGATCTTCTAAAGAAAAAGAAAAATGATTTGTTTGGTCTGGAATTCATATAAAATATTTTATTTTTTTATGAAAGGGTAGTTGGGGGGTGGTGGACAAAGAACAGAAATACTTGCAAAAGCTTTGAATGATGAAAGTTTAACCGAATAAAGTTGTCATCTTTGAATTTTTTTTCTTCATCTCTTCTTCTTCTTCTTTTTAGTTTCTATTGTAATATTTTTATTTATTTATTTATTTCCTTGTTATTGTTGTTATTATTAGCTACTTACGACGTTATAATAAAATTAGAAAATGCACCAAAACATTGACTTAAATAATATTGAATATTTTCTGTATTTTTAAATGCAGCCCGCATTTTATTCAACTAAAATCCAATGTCAATATTTTTTTATAAATCCATTAACACAAATTATAATAAAACAAACCAATGAATAAAAATAAGAATAAAAAAAATATTGTTAAAATTTGTTTGTCTTTATGAATTCAGGGTTGAAAAATGTTTAGCAAATAAAAAAAAAAATCAGTGAAGAAATTTGTTTTTTCAGAATAAATAGAATTTTAATGAATTGTTAAAAGTTTTCTTGTTGTAGTAATATTTTACAAATTTTAATGAAGAAAAGACATTGAAATGAACGCAATTAAAATAAAATTGGTATTTGTAAATAAAGCAAAACTTTGAACTAAGAAATATTGAATAGTTAAACCAATTACTAAAAATTTTTTTAATCTTTCATTAAAAATAAAATATAAAATTTCCAAATTGATTAATCGTTCATCAATTATTGTCCCAGCATGAAGATACTATACTAATAAAAATCTAAATGATTAAAACCCTGTAAAAATAAATGAAGGGGGAAATCCAACACCGGAACAAATTAATAGTTCTCGTTTTTTTTTATACAATTTGTTTTTTTATTTTCTTCATAACCATTAAAATACAAACACAAACACAACAACAACAAAGTTCATTTTAAGTAGATTTTACACCTTATTATAGTCGATCATAATATAATATTTTATATACACACACACACTTTTTTTTTTTTGTTCATCTTCTTTATTTGCACCATCATAATCATAAAAATCCACCAACTACCCAAAAAAAATATTATTGAATAAAGCAAAATGAGAGTGAGAGAGTTACACTGAAAAGATTGTTAAAAGGAGCACATTAAATATTATACATTAAGGTTGTTGCCGAAACATATTCACTCAGCTTCTTTTTTCATTAATTATTGGATGAGGGCGTCTGAAAATCTTTCATCAACATTCTAATAATACTTAGGCTTCCATATGAAAATCATTGACAAGTAAATTCGGAATTGTAGGTTATAGATGAAGAACAGTTTCGTATGTAGCCTAAGTAAAAAGAGATAAAAAAAATCTATATAGAGGGCTGTAAAAATATTATATATAATCTAACATGTTTTACTTCTTCTTTTTTTTTTATACCAATACACAGAGTAAGATAAACTTCTAAAAATCTAAACAGATGTTCATCTCTCATTGGTCCATTGTAAGTGGTAAAGTGGTATAATAATATATTATCGTTTTTATGCCACCAACAAAAAAAAATATATATCATAAAAAGTAAAATATAATAATCAACTAGATTCATGATTTACCCAGAATGAGAAAAAAATGTATATCTGATAAAATTCTGGTGATCAAAATAATGATTTTAAATAAAAGATTTACATTTTCTTAAAATTGTTCACTTTCCAATAAGTTTCATGAAATAAGAAAAATCGTTGGCAAAAACACAATTCACTTATACCTGAGAATTTATTCTAACAATTCATTTCTGTTAGCACTTTTCATATTTCACACGAGAAACAAGGAGATAGAGTAAAAACAGTTGAGGGTGTGAAGTCTAAGGGTTTTATATAAAGTATATGGTTAGGGAAGGGGGGATTTATTTTTGAAGATTGCGTGTTTTCAAAATTAGACATTTTTGTAATGCTATTTAATTTGTCGGAATAGATAATGGTCCTGTTAAGTGATTTTTCACACCGATAGAAATACCTAAAAACAACCCCAGATAATCATTAATTATATTTTCATTTAATATCAAAATATAACTAATTTCATATTTAGACACCTTTCTCTTTTATATTATAACATTATATCATGTTTACCAATTATTGTTGTTGTATTAAATCAGGGGTTCACATATTATAGAGAGAAGAGTCCTAATTATAATATTTTTTATTTGTGTTTTATTACAAAAAGATCATCGTGATCATTGTGTTCATTTGTTTAATTTAAATCGAAAGTTCGTTTGCGATTATCAATCAATTTATATTTTGTTTTCTAAAGATCAATTTACAAGTGATCTACTACTGATCTTAAAGGATCATCCATTCAAAATCTGGAGTAAATATAAATAAATAGAGGATCTTTATAATTAAATCAGTTTTAATGACTTTTTTGAATAAAATTTGGTCAAGAATATTTAAAAAAAAAAACAAGGAAAGAAAGGAAAAAAATGTTTAAATAATTTGAGAAAATAAAATTACAACAAATAAATAATCAAACATTTTTATCTTATATTCTCTCATACTCAAGTTTATCTCTTCCATTATATTATCTGAAAAGAAAAGAAAAGAAAGAAGAAGAAAAACTGCGAAAGATATAAAAGGTAAATCTTAACATTAAATTTAAGTGAGTACGTCTATGTGTGTGTGTCTGTTTATATATACATTATCTAAAGGTATATTAATATAGGTGTGAAAATAAAGTGGGCGTTTCCTTATATTCTTTTTCTTTGGTACATATATGGATGATGTTGATGATGATGATTATATATGATGATGAAATTATATATTTTCTTGTGTGTACCTATATACCGTTGTTGTTGTCGTTATTTAAGAAAAAGAGAAGAGATTTTGTTTTTTTTTTTTTTATATATTTTTATTAGGTATTATTTTTATTGTTCAGTCATCCGTTTTCACAGTCAGTAGATTTTTATAGGTAGTTTAAAAAGAACCAAATACAAAAATACAACAAAAACAAAAAAACAAAACTCGAACTAATAAAAATAAAATTTAAGTGAAGTACCGTAGGCCACCTGAAATATTTGTGATTTTTGTTTTGTGCCCTAAGGAGGGTTTTCCTTTATTTTTGGTTTTTCTATTACCGCGATATTTGCTGCAATTAATGGACGATTTATAAATTGTGTTTTAATTAAATATTAAAAATTTATAGAAAGAACAAAAAAAAATGGAAGTGAATTTATCCGATAATAGTTGTGATTCAAGTGATTTTGAGATAACAACAATATCATCAGATATTGTACATTCTGAACATCTTCATAAATTATATGAAAATGAAAAGAAATTAAATCAAAATTGTGAAAAATTTCATGAAAATTCATCAAAATTAGTTAAATGTAAAACATTTACAATTGAAAATATTTTAGGATTAGAGGAGAAAAAGACAACGATAAATAATAATCTTAATGATAATAAAGAACAATTTAGTGATAAAATTCATTTTAAATATTTTATAAAGCCGTCGCCAATATCTGGACGTAATTGTTCAACTTGTAAGTTATTTGGAATTTAATTCTATTTATTTCTGTTTTTCTATTTTATGAATAAATTATATTAATTTACTGTGGAGATAATTATTTTGTTCTTAAAGATTTTGAAGAATTTAATTTTTAATATGTATCTATTAATTTCTGATCACTTTTAAAATAAAAACAATCAATAATTTTAATTTCATGTCTTTATAAATTTTAATTGATCCAAACAATTTAAAATAACGAAAATATTTCCATAATTTCCAAAAAAAAAAAAAATTGTTGATGAAAATATTTACAAAAGAAAAAGTATTTTGTTTTCCGACGGATAATTATTAAGAATTTCTAAAATTTACAATTATGAATTTATAATTTCATTCAGCAAATGATCCAATAACAACATCACCAGAAAATTCACCAACACAAATAACACCACATAATATTCTTGAATTACTTGGTTCAAGAGCAGCAAGTTTAATGGAAAGATCATCATCAACATCATCTGAACAACAACTACAACATCAACAGCAACAACAGCAACAACAACAACAGCAACAACATTTACCTGTAAGTCCAATGGATTATCATCCTGTCGCATCAATGCCTTTTTCTGGTTCACATACAAATCTTATGTATTCAAATTGGATTGGTTTACATGCTAAATCAAATTCACATGCAAGTTATTTATTGGGTTTACAAGGTAAGAAAAATCATTAATAATTCATTACTAAAGTAATAAAGTATAATAAGATAATAAGTTAGTATAAAGTGATTAGGTACTTTTAAAGGGTTCTTTGTTTTCACATGAGTGAACAAATTTTCTAAATATAGTTTTGTGCATTTATTTAATTTATATTGTCCATGAACGTCCAACGTCCAAATAAAACAATCAAACATTTTTATATTTTTTCTTTCAATATTTACTTTTGGTTTTTTTTTTTTGGTTCCTTCAGTTTATTTAATAACTAAAAATAGAAACTGAACAGGACCGGTAAATCATGCTACTGACAGAAAAATAAAAAAATTTCCTTAAAACAGAAAATTCGGTTCTGGATGTTAAATCCGTCTTTTTATGTAAATATTTAAATAAAACGCGATACATTTTATTTGTTTCTCATAAATTTTTATACTAAGAAACATTTTTTTTTTGTCTTATAATTTTAAACTGTGATGTCCTAAAACCTAAAGAGAAAAAAAAGGGTTAAAATTTTTAAAAATAGAAAAAAAATAACAAAGAAAAAACAAATTTCTTTCTTGTATTTTTTGTTATTTATGTTTTTTATAAAAATTAACAAGATGATGCCAATGTATCATTTCTCATTCTAATATTTAGTTATACCTACTTAATAATTTTAAGAATTTGATCTTTATGTCAATATTTGTCTTTTTTTTCTCTCTTATTGTTTTTGTCACATTTTTTTTGTTGTTGTCGTTGTTTTTGTCTTTTTTTTTTTTATTAAACAAAAATTTCTATGTAGAAATTTGCCACCTTTTTCAGAAATTTTTAACTGAAATTAAATGATGGAAAAATTTCAATTGAAATATTTCTTATCAAACTTTTGCTGTTTTTTTTTTTACAAACTTATACACAAATTTACTCAATCAATTCGATTTAAATATACGTCGTATGAATAACTGAATTTTTAAAAGATTTGACTTAATTTTATATTTAACACAAATCTTCACGTCATCAACATAAAATAAAAAATATTAAAGGTAAACTTATTTGATTTAACTCAATACAAAATGCATTTATTTGTTGATATTATTATTAACATAATTTAAATAGTTGTAATTTATTATTAATACAAAAAAAAAAATAAAGAACTTGACAAAAATCCAAATTAAAAGTTGAAGAAAAAAAAAATATACTTTAAAAAATAAAGTTTAATTATTCATAAAATTCTTATTGATTTAAAGAGTTAACACATTTATTATATTTTTCAAATTTGTTGTTTCTTTTTTTTCTTTATTTTCGGATAAATAATTTAAATACACAAAAAATAAATTATCACAATAAATAAAATGGGAGGGGGGAAAAAAGTAACAAATAAATAAATAAAGTAATAATAAAGATATTTTACTTACGTTTAGATTATTTAAAATAACTTTACAAGTTGATTGTAAGAAAAAAAAAAAAAAATGTCACATTATTATGTTTTTGGAAATTTAAATACCAATTTACATTTATTTATATTTTTATTGATCACTATACCTATGTGTGTGTGTGTGTATGTATTTAATGTGTACTTTTATAAATAACATTTTTTCTTTCTTTCTTTTTCTTTTTTTATAACAAGTTGCTGACAAATTTATTTAGCACATCAATTTTTTTTCCGTTGTCTTGTTGTTACTGAACTATTGAATTTAATTACTTCAATACTTTTTTTATCAATTTATCTAAATATAGTTTTTTTTTTTAAACATTCATTTATAATTTTATATTTATTTATTTTTCAATAAAAAGAATAAATTTTAAGTCAAAGTGACATCTTTGCCTTAAAATTTATGTACTTAAGTGTGATTGTCAAGTGATTGGCTAAGTAAAGTAACGTATACTCTACAAAAAAAAAATAAAGAAGCTTTTTTTAATTATATTTAACAAGACAAAGTGTAAACCAATAAATCTACAATCTTTCAAAACCAAATTTATTTTTAAATATTAGATTTCGTGTCGATTGGACTTTTTTTCTTAGTCAAGGTAGGGTAGGGCAGGGGCAGTTAATTATGATTTGTTTAAAACGTAGAACAAATAAGTCATATAGGGAAATACTTTAATTATTAATAAGTTTTATTGTTTTTCAGCACCAAAGCAACAAGGTAAACGTTGTCGTAAACCAGGTGTTGATCGTAAACCACGTCAAGCATATAGTGCAAAACAATTGGAACGTTTAGAAAATGAATTTAAACAGGATAAATATTTGAGTGTTAGTAAACGTATGGAATTATCAAAATGTTTAAATTTAACAGAAGTACAAATAAAAACATGGTTTCAAAATCGTCGTACAAAATGGAAAAAACAATTAACATCACGTTTAAAAATTGCACAACGTCAAGGTTTATATTCTGGACATTATTTAACACATGGTTTTAGTGGACATCATTATCCAATATTAACACCATATTATACAAATCCATTAAATTGTGTATTAACATCATCAAATGTTGATGGTAAAAGTGAAATTTTATCACCATTGTCACCATAATTATTAATAAAAATAATTAAGAAAAAAAAAATGGCCGCTGTATTTGAAATTTGAAGAAATTGGAAAGTTTTATAATCTAAAAATTGTGGAAAATTTATGGAAAACAATTAAAATTAATTGTAGTGATTTTGATTTTTGTTAAATTCCATTTTTAAACCGATTTCATTGTCATATTTTCTATTTATTAAAATCTTGAATTTTCAAATCATAAATTAAGCAGCGGGAAAATTTAATAACACGTGCAAATAGAAGGAAAATTAAACATAATTTTGTTTGTATTTCTTTTTTTTTTATTGATTGTTAATTTTAATGAAAATAAATAAATTATATTGTATATAAATTGTCTTAAAAATTATAATAAATTAAACAAGAAAAATATGGAACAAAAAAAAAATGACGTATAATAATTTTAGCCAAATAAAAAATTATTCAAATCCAAAATTATTATTATTCTTATTTTTCTTCTTCTTCTTACCTAGAAATTAACAATTGAACAATTTCATTTTCTAATTTGTGTGTGTATGTATTATTTTCTATTATTTACAATTGAAATCAAAATCAAAAATTGTAGATAAATTGAAAAGTAAATCAATAAATCAATAAAATCAAAAGCAAAATTCAATTCAAATCAAAAAGTAAATATTTACAAATGATTACGTTTTTGTTGTTGTTTTTGATTTTTGTTGTTGTTGTTATTTTTTTGTTAATTTATTGTTTTTAAAGAATTGATTACAATATTATTTCATTATTGTAACCCTATAAGAGACAGCCCAATTTAATTGTGCTTTGATCTTTGATACTTTTCAAACGATGAAGAATATTTTGGACGTTACACTTTTATATTTATTGCAAAAAAAAAGTAGAAGTAAATTGATATCGAGATTACATTTTTTATCGTGTTCCATAATATTTTTCACCTTTGTTTGTAAAGTTCATTCACGGATTTAAAAAAAAAGATCGTCTTTAAAGTTTGTCAAAAACCTTTCTTCAAAAAGAAAAAAAAAACGGATCATCCTTTCAACAACCAAAAATTCAAACCAAAAAAAATCACAATCTGTTTTTTTGTTTTTAACAAATTGTTTAATTTACAAATATCCTTTATTTTCTTTTATTTCAATTTTTTCTTTATTTGTCCTTAATAATTAGTTTTTTTTTTTAACTATATATACAACAAAATTTTCATTTTCTTTTAGTTTTGTTCTTTTGTTTTTAATTGTTTTTTTTTTATATAAATATAAATAAGGTACGAAATGAGTGAATGACTTATATAAATGATAATGAGTGTTTTATTATTTTTATTTAATTAATTCTCTGATTGATTTCTGATTTTATGCAAATTAAATACTTTTTCTTCTATTTTTTTTTTTCTTTTATTTATTCTATTTTATATCTAATCTAATGATTGACTTCCTGTACTTGGTAATAAGAGACATAAAAATCCACTAACTGAAAGAAATTAGAGAAAAAAAATTATATGTGAAAAAATATTCTGAGTATTATTGAAATTGTGTAAATTTTAATACTTACTTAATAACATTGCAGCAAATAATGCAATAGGTACAACACAATTTAAGTCAATTAAAAAACCAAATAGTAGATTACCCAATAATGCACCACCTCTACCAAATGTTAATGATAGTGCAGCAGCCATTACACGTAAATTAGTTGGAAATAAATCAACCATTACACAGTAAACTGTACTGATACCTAATGATGTTAATGCTTCAAATATACTTGACAATATTAAATTTTGTGTTGAATTTGTTACAAAATATAATCCAATTGTTACAGCACCAGCTATAAATAAACTGAACACTAAAGAAAATAAAACGGAAAAAATTATTAGTTATTGTTTAAATATTAAATAAAAAGATGGCGCAGTCAAACATTGGTTTTAAATTCTTCCGGTATTTATAAGGGTGAGTGAAACAAATGCTTACCTAAGAAAAATTTAGCCCCTAATTTATGTACACAAAGTGGAAGCCAAAAACTAGTTGGAATACATGCTAAACCTATAATTATTGTATGCCAATAAACATTATCCTGTATTTTATTTGAACAGAAATCTTCAATTAATGTTCTGTAAATAGAATAAATAAAAAATTGATCAATGTTATGTGATGAATCATTTAATAATAAAATTATAATAATGAACAATAAAAATTAGAAAATCATTTATTGGAAAGAATTAAATAAAAAGAAAAAACTAAAAGATAAGAGAGAAAACTGATAAGAAATAAATATTTTATTATTTACCCATTATTTGAAGAGACATCACAAACTGAAGCTGATTCACCTGGAAATTTCAATTCATATTCTTCAAAACGATCAAACAATTCTGGAAACCAAATCATTAATGTGTAATAACTAGAAAAAACAAGAAAGTTTATAAATAACAAAAAAAAAATCAAATTTAAAAAATGTACTATAACAACAACAATAAAAAAACATATTTTGTGAATTCTCTAAAAATTGAGATAACTTAGAAAAATAATAATAATTATTATTTCGAGAGGTTTTTGTGTTTGTGTGATTCTATTTCAATTAAACTAATCTACACAAATAATTTTGTATAGTAAAAGTATTTTTAAAACGATAAAGAAAAAAAAACAGAAAATAGCCAACTAATAATTAGAATTGTGATTGTACCTTGATGTCAAACCAAATTGTATCGCACATGTCAAGATTGTATTTCTTAAGTGTGGTGGTTTACATAGTGCCTTTGTTTGTTCCCAAATTTCATATGATAAAATTTTTATATCTTTTGTTTTTCGCATACTTAATGTACGTATTGAACGTGAATGCATTTCAATATTTGTTGATATTTTTTCTCTTTCACGTAATGTTTTAACAGGATATTCTGATTTATCTTTGCCAGTATTCATTTGAAAAATATATTGTAATATTTCAAGTGCTTCGTCTGTTTCACCACATTCAATTAAAAATTTTGGACTTTCTGGAAAAAAAAATAACCACAAACCAAGGAAAATACTAGAAAGAGAGGAGAAAAAGTTGAAAGGATAAAATTTGAATACTAAATTCATTAAAAAAAAATATTCTCACCTTGGAAGTGAACAAATTGCAACAAATAAATTCCAACTACTAAATAGAAATCCACCAGATTCAAAACGGAAATCAAGTGGAATAATAAGCCAAGCAATTCCTGAAAACCAATAATAATTTTGATCATTATTCTATATAATGAAAAATCATAAATTCACAATTGGAGAGAACAAACTAACCTGGAAGTATAATAATTCCCGCTGTCCAAAACATTTCCATCCAACAAAGAATTTTTTCACGATATTTTGTCGGTTGAAATTCACCTAAGTAAGGAAAACATATTCCCATTGCTCCAGTTATACTAAACGGGATAAAGTCTAATGTTAATTTTATAATTTTGTTAAAAGAAAATTTGAAAATATTCTTTTCTTTTACCCAAATCCATTAATAAATCTGAATAACATAAAAACACCATAATATTGTGAAATTGAGGAAATTAGACCGACGACACCATCAAGTAATAGTGCAGCTATTAACACAACACGACGTCCCTTTGTGTCAGCTAAACAACCCCAAAAATAGGAACCAATCACCATACCTAAATTAAATAAATTTACGTTAATAAAAAATAATTAGCGAGGAATCACATGAAAATCTGTTCAAGAACATGTCCAGAAAAAATCATGTTTTTTTTCAAAATATTCACATTAGGAAACTTTTCAAAAAAAACTAGAATTTATTTCAAACTTTAATTCACTAATTATCAAATCTAATCACTTTGTTTAAAAAATTTTTTTAGAATTTCTTACCCAGCATTGGTGCAGCTGTTAGCCATCCTTTATCCTCTGAAGTCATCTCAAAATCACATGTTGCTGATGGTAATACAAATGATATAATTGTTATTCCAACAGCTGTGTTTAAATAGATTAAACCACATAATGTTAATAAAAGATAATGAAATTTTCCAAATTCAGTAGAAACTAAGGCGTGTTCGTAATCAGCTCCTGTACTTTCCATAAAATCTAGACCTGGAAATTAAAGAAAGAAAAAAAAAAATTTAATTAAGACAAAATTTAAAAAAAAAATTCTTTTTAAAAAGTTTTCACAGAGAAAAAAAAATAATTCGGTACATACCCATGATCGTTTCTTCTTCTTAATAAACTATGCCGCCTTTTATTTTTGTATTTAGGAATTTCAATTTGTATGAAACGATGTTCTTTGTTGTTTGACATCAACTTATTATAATTTTCTTACTTAAATTTTTTCTATTTTCTTTCTCTCTCTTTTTATAATTCACAAAATATATTCTTAGATAAAAAAAAAAAAGTTGAACAAAAACATATAAAACTTTTGTTTCTTTATGATTTTCTTATTGAATTAATTGTTTTATCCACAGTTATTATTCGCACAATCAATGATGTGTCTATATATCTGGGCTATTGAACGTTGAATGAAACAAATGGACACCTTATCAATTTGTTTTAACCGATTTAAATTTATTTATTTATTTATTTTTTTATTGATTATAAATTATAAATCATCAAATACATAGACTCAAACAATACTGACATGCACACACACACACATATCAAATAATATTGATATAAAAAGAAGAGTTATCCAATCGATGGTTTATTGTGATTAACTAATTATCCTCAATACAAAAATAAGAATGATAAGAGAATATTATTTTCTTCAATTTAAATTAAAACCAAAAAAAAAAACGTGTGTGAAAAAGTGAAATGACTTCCAAAAAAAAAAAAAACAGAAACACGAATAAACAAGTATTAGTATGGGATGATCCTGGGCTTAATTGTATATACGGCGCTTTATTGATAATCACTGATAATCTTTTAATATTTTTAATAGAAATTTAATTTGACAAGGGCAATAATTATTAAACAATCAATAAAATATTGATGAAAATATTATGATAAGAAAAGTATTTCGACTTCCCCATTGAACTTATTATTTAAAGTTATGATGATTAAATCCAATGGAACAACAAAATTAGAGAGAAAGTCTAACATTTAATCCCAATATCTTAGAAGAAAATTCTAACAAAAATCTCTCAAAAGAATTCAACAATATTAAGTTTTGTCTTGTATCAATTCGTCTCATCTAAATTTGAAATTAAAAATTTAATCGATGATTAAACAATTAATCGTATATTTATCAAAATTAATCAAAGGTCATAAGTGGTGTTGTATGTTATAAATCAAAATTCTTGAAAATATCAAAAATTAAGATCAAACAATACAAAATCCACAAAGAAAAAAAAATCGATTATTGCTTCTGTATAAAAAATAATTCATATAAATTTTCGCACATAAAAATAAAATCAAAATGTTTAAAAAAAAAACACATTTTATTGTAACATAAAAAAGTCTGAAGATAAAAATTTCATCATAAGTCATAACAAACTAATAATTTATAATTAAGCAATAGAAATGTCTAAATTATAAACAATAAATCAAAATTAATAATTCATTAAACGAAAATTTATCGTTGTGATGATAAGTGAATTGAATTTATATGCGATAAAATTTTGTTAAAATTTGTCAGAATGTCAGTCACAACGTCTCGTGACTTTAAAATAAATTTAATTAAAAAAAAAATTTATTCCCCTGACACTCGCGCCAATCAAACTTTACATTTTCGTACATTTTTTATTTAAGTTTTCTTAAACGAAAAAAAAAAAATATGACCCCGGATAGTGAATTTTATCATTAATGAAAAAGAAGAAGAAAAAAAAAACAAAATTGAAATCAATTTGATTAAAAGTTAATAAAGAAATCGTTTAATAATCTTTGGAATTATTTTATTTAGATTTAAGATAAAAATAAATAAAATGTGAATTATAATTGGACAATAATTATTATTTATTGTTTTATTTGTGTGTTTAACGTAAAGTGTGATTTATTTTTTAATAAAATGTGTTTGTCATAATTTGAAAAAAAAAAAAAACAGAAAAAAAAAATGAACCAGAACAATTTTTATTTTCGTCAATAAATCACATTCATTTTTTTTTTTGTTCATTCTTGATTTAAAATTATGATTCTATTTTTGGGTTTATAATTTTTTTTATTCTTTTTATTTGTGATAATAATAATAAAAAAAATGTAGTAGCCGTACTTGTAATATTTTATTTTATTATTAGATATTTTTTATAAACAATTCAGGAAATCAAAATAAATGATTAGATTTTTATCATGACGTATAGATTAATTTTCAAAATTGAAAGAAAAATTTTTCCAGCCGATTATATAAATTTGTCTCAAGTGAAATTAAATAAAAAAAAAAACTAAACAGAAAGTGAATTTTTAGAGATTGTTATAAAGACAAAATGTGAAAATTTAAAGGAAACAAAGAAGAAATGAATAAGAATAAAAAAAAAACAACAACAGAAAACAAAGTAGCCATTTTTTTTTTATTGGCGTCAAATAAAGAAAAAAAAATTAAAATCTTTGTAAACTTACACAAATATTTTATAGGAAATTTTTTACTGATTATGTAATGAACTTCACTCTTTTTTCTTCTTTGTTTTTCTTTTCTTTTCCAAAAAAAAAAAAAAAAATTAACTATTTTAGATTGTCACATTTGGGGTTCACTTATTATATTATTTTGTGTTAATCAAAATTAATTCAAGGAAAAAAAAAACAAGAAAAAAACAAAAAAAATTTGAATTTTTTACATTAAAAATTTTTCACAAAAAAAAGTTTTTGTTATTGCAAAGTTGAAAATTCACCAAATTCTAAATTTTATGACTTAATTAAACAAATGTCATTCTAAAACTAATACGTAAGTGTTGTCATTAAAAAAAAAAAACAATATAATAAGAAAAATTAAAAGTGTATTTGTGGTTGGTTATATTTAAGGGGAAAATGGGGGGGTAATAAATATACGAAGTATTATAAAAAAAAAAACATGAAGTTATTACATGAAAAGGTAGATTGTTAGGATCAATTATAAATAAAAATAAAAAAAAAAGACATTGAATATTATTAATAAGAATTCTTAGAAGTAAATTAATTAATAGAACGGCAAAATGTTGATTGTTTTATATATTTTTTTTTTATCTATAAAACAAAGAATAAAATAAATCCTCTTTAATATTTTTTTTTTCTTCTGAAATATTCAACTCAAGTTTTCTTAACAAAACAAATAGATGACAAATTTTTCTGATATATTTTTTTTTTCATAAATTAAAAAGTAGAACATTGATTTTTTATAAAAGCATTTCCTCTGTCTCTTTCTTCTAAGACTAATTAAAAGATTATGTGTGTGAACACTCTTTGTGTAATTTATTATTAAAAGCGTTAAATTAAAATTAGGACAAAATAAAGAAAAAAAAAAACTGTACATCAGTTAAGTACAAAGCATACAGGGTGTATCTAATTATATTGTCTCTAGTATATTTTTTTTTTTGCTGCGGTCTCTGTTTGACAAAACAAGGTTTGTATAATATCCCTGAATTGTTCATTCAAAAATAATATTTTGTCTTGCACTTTTTGTGCATGTATTTTTTTCTTTACAAAAAAAAAAAAAAAAAAAGAATCAAAACAAAATAATATTCTGAAATTAGACAAACAAACATAAGTAGACAATTTAATGATTGGGACATTAGCCAATCAATTTATTTACGTCTTTAGAAAAAAAAAAAAATACTATACGATTATTATAGTTGTTGTTGTTCCTTTGATTATCAATTACTTTTTGTTTTTCTTAACAAACATCCTGTACATTATTTATTTATTTTTTTTTTCAAGTTCATTATCTTGAATTAAATCTTGAGGTGTACTCTATTTATAATATAAAATAAAATACCGGACATTAAATTGTTATACTGTCTTTTTTTTCTGTTTTCATTTCTATAAAGTTTGTACTTCGTTTTTCTATTCTGAAAACTTCCGAAATTAGAATGACAACTTTTTATTTTTTATTCATCTATGTCTGTACACGTATTAGCGATAGTCTGAAAGTGTCCCTTTTAATTAAGGTCAAGGGTGAGATAGAATGAAAATTTAAAGAATTATTTATAAATGTAAAACAACAAAGGTATGACGTCATTATACGGTTTATTGCATTTTTTTAAAAATTATGTAAAAGCAGAAAAATAAAATAAAATGACACGTTTTCATATTGTGTGTTGTATATGTGAAATAAAAAGAAAATTATAAACAATTCATTGTACCTAAATCGTACGTCATAATCAAGGATTAATTATTATTAATAAAATAATAAAAAATGCTAACTCATATTTTCATATAGCTAAATATAGATAAATAATAATAAATTTTTTTTTAAACTGAATGAATTATTGGAGTGCCTTTTATAATTTGTTGATTAAATCGCGTGTGTTTTTTATTTTTATTTTTTTTTGCTTTGCTTTTTGAATCAATGCCCGTTATCAAAACATATATGTAAAGCTTTTCAATTATTTCATTGACAAGATCATTGCCATATAATTTAAAATGTTTTATCTATACTCGTTTACATATGTTTAAATTGTAACAATAAATTAGAATTTTATTATAAGACTAAATGTGTATTATTTTCATTGATTTATAATTATTTTGTACTTAATAATAAATAATGTATTACATACAATGACTTTTGACATTTATCACTGATTTGTTCATTATAAATAAATAAGTAAATAAATTAAATCTCTTATAATGCATCGCATATTCTAGGTAAATTTTTTTTTTCTTATAAATCTAATAAATTAAATAATTTATTTATTTCAGTTTATGTTGTTGTTGTTTTTTTATCTTTAAACTAAATATAGAATAACAAGAATTTTAGTTTGGTCAGGTGGATATTTTAACAAACTTAAAAGAAAAGAAGAGAGGTTCCACTAAAATGCAAAGTGGAGTACTATACTTGATAGACTATTGTCCTAATGATTTTATTGTCAGAATTTAATATTGTATAATTGATTTAATATTTATAATTCACACATATTTTTCAAGGGAAAAACTAACAATGCTTGAGGGAAAATAATTGTCTCATTAATCACAAGTCATTTAAAAATTCTTATTATTTAAAGTAAAGCAAAACAAAAAGATTGAAAAGAACAGAACAACAAAAATATACAAAAAAAAACAAATAAATAAATATGTCAGATTCCAAATTAACGGAAAACTAAAAAGCAATACATAAAAAAAAAAATGATTTTCCGTGATAAGAATCAAGATAACAGGTTTTATTTTAACAAAAAAAAAAGAACAACGATTAAAATGTCTCATTAAAAAATGCACAAAATAATTATCGCTAATCAGATAAAACAATTATATTTTGTTTGTTTATTTTCTTTTTTTTTTTTTTTTCATTTGACTCTTGACAATCGTAATCCAATACAATGTTCAAATAAAATGACAGTAATTGTTATTTATATTATTTATGATCAACATTTAATATTTTATATGTAAGACGTTTGTATATTGTATAGACTATAGAACATTTCAGTTAGAACTGGATTTTTAGATATATCTGGAATCCTTTGTACAAAAATAGGAATAATTTTAATCTTCAAATATTTGACACAAAAATGATTCGTTTAAAAATGAAAAACTTTTTATTTAATATTTCTTGTATGAATCTATAGACTAAAACATTTTTTCCTATAAAAAGCCAGACTGACTTTCAAATAATAAATAAAAACTTAAAATGTCTTATCAAATTAATGTATTTTTTTTTTTATATTTAATCTAATTCCCATCAATTGATATTTCTATTAAAGTTATTTTGATTTGATTGACTTAAAGTTTAAAGATTTAAAAATATTTCTACTATCAATTTATTTACAAAAATTGTCCCAAGAGCTTTTACGTAACAAAAAATTACAAAATAATGAGTCTAACGTCATTCAGCATTATCCCATATAAACTAATTATAAAATTGTTACAGCTGATGCTTAATTTGATTCTGATTCTGATTAGCATTATTATCAGAGAATCGCAAACATTTTTTATATATGCGTTTAAATATTAGTTTAATAAACAACAAATAATTTATTTTAGAATAAAAAGGATTGCAGAATTTTGATAATTCCAGAGACAACAAATAAAAAATGTTAAATGTAAAATATTGACTTTTGACTTGACACATATTTAGTGAGAATAACATAAATTAAAACCATTTTCATAGAATAAAAATAAAGACTCACCACACAACAGTACCAAATTTTATGGGGTGTCCAGATATGAAAAACAATTTACAATTTCACTTTTTTATTCTCACAAATCATAAAAAAACAAAAATTCTGTCTTTTCGTTTTATCAAAATATTATCCATACATAAAATAAAATTTCATTTTGAATGTCACAAATTTTACTGTTACTGTTATTAAAGTTTTTTGAATTATTTATAAATCACAAAAAACGAAAACAAGAAATATTAAATTTTCCAATAGAAAATACTTTTTTTAATTATAGAATAAATAAGAAAATTATGATCAGAAAGACAATGTTTTTTTTTATGTAATGTCCATCTAATTAAATTAAATTATTAATTTCTGAATAAATCTTTTAGAAATGTTTACCGTTTTGTTAATTACAAAATATAGTCTGTTCAATTTTGAATTCAAAATAAATCACAAAAATGTGGATCATCATATTTTAATTATTGATTATTGATGATTTTCTGAACGCATCAAATTTTGGAGAGTATAAAATAAAATTTTTAATTTTTTACTGACTTTTTTTATTTTCATTTTAATCTTATCTTTTCATTAATTTATTAAAGAAAGTAGAGAGAAACGAAGAATTTCTGAACAAAATTTTTTTTTTAATTGATCAAATATAAAGAAATTTACAAAATGTGGTCCATATTTTTCCTCGTATCAAAAATTTTGATTTTGTCATTGCGAAAAATTTTGTTAGATCCACTAAAAAAAATGAATGGCCATAAAAGCTACAAAAGTCATGGTACCAAAAAGTTTCCCCTAATTAAGCACTGTAAAATAAATTTGATTTCTATTGCGCAACCGTCAATTAGGCGGATTAAATAACCAGTACAATGGAAAAAATAAAATAACACATAAAAAACAAAGTGATTTTGCCTGTTGTTCAGGCAACATTATTTTGAAAATTTTCCAAAAAAACTAAAATAAAGTTTTAGTTCAAAAATATAAAAATTACTAATTACAAAATAAATATTAAAATAAAATAATTACTTTTGTGTGTTTTTATTTAAAATGATAAAATAATCTGTAAATTAAGTAAATATTTAAATACGTTTCTTTCAAATTAATTCCATTATAAAGTCAGAATTTGTTTTGTTTTATTGTAACAAAAGAAAAGAAAGAAAAACTATTTTTTAATTGAATTATAAACTAGAAGAAAAGTTCGAACAGAAAAAGTTTGTTTTTTGTATGGATTTGTGGAAAAAATTGCATTCGTATATTTTAATTTGTGTTTGATTGTTTATCGTGTGTGTGTGTACGTGTGTATGTGTGTGTGTGTAACTTTATATTAAAGAGTTAAGTTTTGTAAAAAAAAAATAGACAAGAAAATATAAAAACGATATAAAATATAAGATAAGGAATAATTAACAATCTTTTGTCTCTGGTGGCCAATTAATGTACAAATTGCAATCACCAGAATCCATTTTGCTGGTTATTCTCTTGGGAAAAGTGATTTAAAAAAAATATTTATTTTTCTTATTCGCATAATAAAAGAAAATAAAAAAAGGAAAAGAGAAAAATTATAAAAAGAAAAAGTAGAAGAAGAGGAAAATAAATAATGAGCTCAAAAGAATAAAATAATTGTGCAAAGTCAATCATTTTAATTGAAAAGAAAGAATAAAATATAAAGATAATAAATAATAATAATTTTTTTGATTTGGAAAAAATAAAAAGCAGAAATTAAAAAATGGAAAAATTACATTCATATCAAGGATGGACAGGAAGATTTCATGAATTTAGAACAAATTATTCTGCATGGAAAGATTCACAAAATAATCCAATTGAATTAGTTAAAAATGTTGTTCTTGAAAATAAGAATCATCGTAGAGGTCATCATTCCACCGATGATTTAATGGATGATGATTACACACACATTTATAGGTTTGATAAAATTCAAAACTTTAAACAAATTAACTAATATAATTTTATTCCCATTTTGCCTTTCTTAAATTCCGAAACGTCTTATCGTCCATTTTCAACCCCCCAAAACAAATATCTGCGTTTCAATTTTGTTTTTGAATTAAATAGTTATCGGTTGTCTTTATATAAAATGTTCCTTTTTCATTTCAATATATTTTTACAAAATTGAAAATTATATGTCAACCCCTTTTTACATCATTACTTTTTAGTATACAAACACAACAATAATAATAATAGTATGGCTTTTGTAGGGATTTATTAAATAGAAAAAGCAATAAATTTGTTATTTTCCTATTGAAAGAAATAACTTTGCATTTATTTCTTTTTTTTTCTAACCATTTTACGTAATCCTTTGTCACACATTTATTTTTCCAATAATGTTTTATCTTCTTCTATTTTTATGGGTGAAAAATTTAATACTTTTTTATTATTTTTTTTTAAATGAAATTAACTTCAATAACAAATAATGAAAAATTTAATAGGAAAAAGACAAGAAAAGAACTGATTCGTGTATCTGCTGCTGTTATGGGAATTGAATTTTCTTATGCTGCTGAAACTGCGTTTGTCTCACCGACATTATTAAAAATAATGTCACATGAGCATATGACTTTAGTCTGGGCATTATCACCATTAGTTGGATTTTTTTTAACACCAATTCTTGGTTCATTGAGCGACAGATGCCGTTTGGAATTAGGAAGAAGACGTCCTTTTATTATTTTACTTTCAATTGGTGTAATTATGGGTTAGTTTTTAACAGTTTTTTTTTCATAGACTATAGAATACGAATTTTAAATTTTATAGGATTACTTCTTGTTCCAAATGGTCAAGATATTGGATACGCACTTGGTGATTTTAATCCTTATCTTAACTATGATAATTTAACAAATTTTACTTCCACACTGTCTGGTGATTTGCCTCATCGTTCAACCGCTTCTGAAGCCATTGAAAAGAAAATTAAATTAAATTCTCATCCATGGGGTCTCTTCTTCACAATTCTGGGGACTGTTCTTTTGGATTTTGATGCAGATGCATGTCAAAGCCCTGCCCGTGCATATCTTCTAGATGTCACTGTTCCAGATGATCATGCCAGAGGATTATCAACATTTACAATCATGGCTGGACTGGGTGGCTTTATGGGTTATTCTCTGGGCGGTATTAATTGGGATGTTACTGCTATTGGTAATTGCAATTGTGTTGAAATACTTACGTTTTTACTGAATACTTATTCTCTTTCATTATCTCAGGAATATTTCTAGGAGGTTCTGTTAGAGCTGTCTTCACTTTAATAACATTCATTTTTATTATTTGTGTTCTTTATACGGTAACCAGTTTTCGTGAAATTCCATTAAAAATTTTAGAAGGTGAATCTATTCGACCACCAGATTTTCTAAGAGAACAAAGTGATTTGGATAAAAAAATTGAACAAGAAGAGAAAAATTCAACATCTCAAAATAATTTGACAATAGATAAACAAGAAACAGCTGGTTCTTATGGTACATTAGATGATCATACTATGGAGAATATACCTAAGATGGTATACTAATAATTTGTTTTATTGAATTTCATTATTATTTTTCATCATAAAAACTTTTTTTTGGATTAGTCACAAAAACGCCGATATACAATGCCACCTTTACCAGTATCTCATCAAGAATATGCATCTCTTCCTGGCAGTAATATTGCTCAAACATCATTTAATGATGAAATAATACAACATCATGTTATTCCACATCCACCACAAGATGAATCAGCATCTTTGAAACATTATTTGATGTCAATTGTATTTATGCCACATTCATTACGTATGGTTTGCTTAACAAATTTATTTTGTTGGATGGCACATGTTTCGTATTCCCTTTATTTTACTGATTTTGTTGGTGAAGCTGTTTTTGGTGGAGATCCAAAAGTAACAAACTAATTCATAATCAATTATTAAAATAATTTCTAATAATTTAACTTTCTAGGCACTTGAAGGAGATTATCGGCGTTCACTATATGAAGAGGGTGTACGATTTGGATGTTGGGGAATGGCGATGTATTCTTTATCATGCGCATGTTATTCTTCTATTATTGAGAAATTAATTAAGAGATTTCGGTAAAAAATATTAAACAATAACAGAATTCCTAATTTAACTATATGAAAATGGAGAATTGGAAATTATCCAGACGCGTTATTAATAAACAAATGTATTTCAGAGCAAAAAAAGTGTATATTGGAGGGCTTTTAATATATTGTGCAGGTATGACTTTGATGGCATTAACAAGACATCGTGTAGGTGTAATAATATTCAGTTGGACAGCTGGTGTAATGTATTCAACATTGTTTACAATGCCATATTTACTTGTTGCTCATTATCATGCTCAAGGAACGGTTTGTATTAAATTTTTATCAAATAAAAGTTCTGGAGCCAATTTTTTTATTTAAGTCGGGTTAAATTGGTATCCTAACAAATACCAGGTACAAAATTAATTTTATTTTGTTTTTTTTTTTAAATAGTTTGAATTGGATAATGAAGGAGACGCAAAATTAGAAACAGAAGTTAGAGGTCTTGGTACAGACATTGCAATTGTTTCTTCTATGGTATTTTTGGCACAATTTATATTATCAATGTGTATGGGAACAATCGTTTCAATATCTCAAACAACCACAAGTGTTGTTAGTATAGCAAGTTTTCTGAGTTTATGTGGTGCAATATCAGCAACACAGATTATGTATTTAGATTTATAAATATAAACATTATATTTAATATGTTTATGACGTGCTAACGAGAATTAAGGAGAGAAAGACCAAATAATATTTTATTTAAAGAGAAATAATTTTATCAATGAATTAATTAGTTTTTAGTAAAATCATTTCTAAGAATTTGTTTCCATAATTTGTTTTTTATTTATTTCCCTTTCATTATTTGTTATTTATCAAAAAATTTCAACACTTTTCATAATAAATTTGAATAAGTTTTACACACCTTTCTTAATTGGACTTTATCTATAGATTTTTCATATCATCAAATTATGTTTATTTGTTTTAGAAAAAACCTCATAGAATTCTTGTTTAGCTCATACAATTTAATACTTTTCACATTTATTTCTTAAAAATTTTTTTTCATATTTTTATTTCCATTTTTAAAGAAAATTTTTTCAAAATAATTTGGCAAATTTTATTTTTTGGTGATTTGTTTAAAAATTTAAATATAAGTAATACAATAATCATATTAAAAGTACTCAGATTGAAAGACATTAAAAGTAAAGTTTTCATTAAATATTTCAATATTTATTATTTGTCTATTCCTTTCTCCTCTTTCCATTAAACCACTTTTCGCATTCAAAGAAAAATAATAAATTTCAGTGCTTAAATCTTTAACATTTATTGAAAAATAATAATTCTAATATTATAAATAAAATTAATTGTAATGTAATTGAATAATACACGAAAAAAAGACGTGATAATAAAATATTGTTAATGCATGTGAATACAAATACTAATTATAAGTATAATAATAATAAATTGTTGAATGTTAAAACAAAGAAATTTTGTTTTCTTTTTTGTATGAAATAATTTAAATTATTTCTTCGTTAATTAGGCTTCATTATTTCATTTATTTTGTTTGTTTAACGTTTAACCCTTTAAATTATTACGACATTTGTCTAAAATATCTTTTTTAATGGAAGGATAATCTGGATGTAATTTTAATACTTGTTGACAAATATCAATTGCATCAGCATAACGTTTTGTTTTCATATGATTATATGCTAATTTATAGCCAATTGCTGGTTTGGATTTTCCACCAAAACGCCAAGCCGCATCATAATGTATTGCCGCAGAACGATATGCTTGTTCTTTCTCAGATATATAACCACATAATTCATAAGACTTTGCGCATGATTTATTGTGTTGAAGTACACGATGCAGTAAGTCCGATGCGATCTCATATTTCCCTATAATATTAATTTAATTTAATTTTTGTTAACAATTTATGATATGGAAACTCAGAAAATTGTAAGCTATAAAAAATTTATAAGTGAACATTTTCAAATGTAGAATAAATATAATATAATTGAAATGTTGATATATTATTACCTGCTTGAATATAAATATCAGCTAATGTTAACCAACATCTTTCTAAATATTCAGCGTCTTCAAATGTCCATACATTTTTGGAAACCCGTTTTAATTGATTTTTTGCCCTTTGCGTTTGTTTTAACATAATATGTGCACATGACATTCCTAATATTGGACCAACATGATCTTTATATTCCTCCTGAGATGCAATTAATGTTAAATCTTCAAGTGCACTTTCGATATTGTATTTTTGGCGTGATGCTAAAAGCAAAAAATTTTCCAATAATCGATGATTCAATGCTTCATTATCCATTCCCCCTGGTCTTGGTTTTAGTTCTTTTAATAGTCGTTCTGCTGTTCTTAATGCCATACTACGTGAATCACGAAAATCTGTGTCTTCAAAATCTATTGTGCCCTCATTTGGCAAATCACCATCAGGATTTAAGCATATTTCAATCATATTAAATATTGCCTGTTGTCCCCATTCATTATCACGTCTGGCATTATTAAAAAATCTTAATGATGCATTTGGATTACCTTTATACCACTCGAATAAACCTTTACAATAATTAAGGCCAGCTTCTTGTGTTTGATTATTAACTGATTGCTCAGCTCTGTCAATAAATGAATTTGTTTCTTCTAAATTTGCAGATCTACGCATAACTTCTATTAAACGTGCAAGTGCAGTCCAATATGTTGGTTGACTTAATAGTAATTGTGAAAAGTGATATGCAGCATTATCAAAATCCATCTAGAAGTCATAAAAAAAGTAATTATAAATGAATTTTGAAAAGACTTAATATTTAAAAACTTACTCGTCTAAATGATAAATCAGCCATCATAACAGATGCTGCCTCATTATTTGGATCAGTTTGTAAAATCATACTACACATTTGTTGACACTGATCCATATTATTAACTTGTAGGTATAAACGTGCTAATGATGCCATTATTAAAATATCATCAGGACTACATTTTAATGATTCCTTATAATGTTGTATTGCCTGTTCATTATCGCGTATGTTTATTGACTGTTCTGCCATTAAAACACAAATTCTAAAAAATACAAAAATAAATTACTCTTGATCAATTTATATCTATAATTTTTTATTACCGCGATAAAACATTATTTTGTTCTTCAACCGATCCAGATTGTTCTAAATTAATTCGTTTTTGTATTCTGTATTGATTATCGCGTGCCTCTTTTAATGTTGCAAGTGAGGAACCAATTTGTCCCGCTTTCTCTCTAACTCTTGCCAATAATAAAAGTTCCTTTGTTTTAGATTGAAGTAATGTTATATCTTCTGTTTCTCTAGAAATAATAGCAAACACAAATAAGATTTTGAAATTTAAAAAAATAATAAAACAAACTTTTTGGATAGTTCAATTTCTTCTACTAATGTTTGTTCAGCATTTGTAAACTGTTTTAACTTAAGATAAAGTTCAGCTAAATCCAATTTTAATGAATAATTTTCCGGACTACTTGTTGCATCTTTATAATAATTAATTGCTTTCATATACTGATGTGTTTTAACATAAGCACGCCCTAGTTTACTTGCCAACAATGGATCTCTAGGATTTTGTTTGAGTGCTTGTCTATACGCATCAATTGCCTGGTCTGATTCTGTAATCATAATTAAATATATGTTTACGTAAAAATTTTAAAAATAAATATAAATCTACCTTGAATTGACATGTAAGCATCACCTAGCATAAGATAACTTTCTGGTCCAGGACAATTTTCAACAAGTTCTTTAAAGCATTGAGCAAAACCAAGTCTATCTTTACGTTGATGTAGATAAACGTGTGCCATTTTTGTTTTAGCCTGAAGATAATATGGTTGTCCATGATCAATGCTGCGTAAAAGTTCAAGACATTTTGTAATATTTCCATGTTGTAACATTAAATTTGCGTTTGCAACAATGAGTCTTCCATTTTCTGGTGTTTTTGAAAATTCATCGATTGCATTCTAAAAATATTTAAGAAAAATAAAAATATTAAATTTATTTTGAATGTAAATATTGTACCTGCATCCATTTAGATGCTTCACCAAATTGTTCCATTGAATTATAAGAGTTAATTAATTCAAGATAAAGTGTTACTTTATCAGCTAAACAAAGTTTCTCATTATCTTTATTATTTGCATTCTTTTTTGTTGGTGATAATTTTAATTTATTATTTTGTTGTTGTTGTCGATTAGCTGGTTCATTATTTGTACCAATTAAATTCATAGCAGTTAAAAAACTTTTTAAACTATCATCCAATTGTTGATTATTTTTTTGTATTATACCTTGTAATAAATAATACATTGGATATTCTCTAACATTAAAATTATGACTCAAACAAACTTCAAGACTTTGCGCAGCTCGTTGAAATGATTTTTGTTGTATATGAATTTGTGAGATTAATAAATGTGCATCTGTACAAGTTGGATCAATCTCGTGTAATATTTTTTGTAATGTTACTGCTGATAAATTTGTTTCACCACTTAAAAATTGTACTTTAGCCAATTGATAAACACCTTGAACTAAACCAGGTGCTGCTTTTACAATTGTTTCTAATATATTAAGACTATGTTTTAATGAAATATGTAAACTTTCTTTAGTCATTGTCGAGCCAATAGTTACAGTTGATTGTACTGGTGAGTAATGTAATAATTGATTTGTGACTTGTAATAAAAAATCTGGATCAAATTTACGCAAGTATTCAACACCATATGACAAAGTTTTCAAATTTTTAAATTGTATTTCACAGGCTTCTGTTAATAAAGCAATTGCTTTATCTGAATCATCTGTTAAAATTTTTGCTGACATTAACATAAGCAATGGTATTTTATTATTGCCCTGAATTTCTACTAAAAATTCTATTTGTTGATTAACTTGTTCAGTTGGACCTAATTCTGCCATCTGACATAATGTTAAACCACATAATGCATATGGTGAACTATCATCTAATTTTGTTGCTGAACGAAAATATTTTGTTGCTTCTTTATAACGTCCAAGAAATATTGATTGATATCCTAATTCGGTTATATAGTCAGAATTACCTGGTGATAATTGAGAGGATCGTTCAACAAATTTAAATGTTTCTGTTAATACTTCTATATTTCTTCCGCAAACACGTGAAAAAACTTGTCCTATTTGAAGATATAATTCAGTATTTGTTGGTTCAAATTTTTCAACACTTATTAGTAATTGTTGTAATACAATTGCTCCAGTACTATAATTTCCATCACGACATAATAAAACTAAAATTTTAACACGCATCGCTTCAATATTAGTTGGTTCAAGATTTAATATGCGAAATGATGTTTCTAATGCATGTTCCCAATTCCAATTTGATAATTGTGTTTTCATTTTTTCAACAAGTGGAATATTTAATTCAGGATAACGTACAGAAAGTTGGTTTAAAACAGAAATGGCAGCTTCAAAATCATTATTTAATTGATGATAACGTACTTGACCTAAATTAGCATCAATACTTCGTCCTAAATTTAATGCTTTATTAAATAATTCCAATGTATTACGATTCACATTTGAATTAAGAGATAATTCAGCCCAACCTTTTAAAATTAAGCTGTCTAAATTATCTGAATTATATTTTAAAGATTTTTCAGAATATTCTTTAGCTTTTTCCATTTTACCCGAATGAAATAAAAATACAGCCGCCAGATATGCAGAGTTCGAATTTAGTTTTTTACGTTCATCCTTTAAACGACCATCAAGATTAATTAGCGCTTCTTTATCAATCACAGTACAACGTTTATGCGCGTACATTAATGCAATAATTACTGCCATTGAAAAATCTCTTTCAGATTGTATATGATTTAATTCACGTATACCTTCTTGAATACGACTTCCCAATACTAATGATATACCATTATAAAAACGAAAAATATTTTCCCCAGAATATTTTGACAAAGCTTCAAGTGATAAATTTTGCATTGAATGATATAACTTTTCACGTCCATAATATTGAATTAAAGATTTATAATCCTGATCATCCATTTTTTGTATATATTGTTTTTTTTTTCTAATGTTCTTTTACAAATTATCTTTATATTATATTTTTATAATTAATTAAAATTACAAAACCAAATACTTTGTGTAATCATTAGGATTCTGTTGATAAATATGTTGCAAATATGTGCATTCCAATATCATTCGATAATCATTTGACTTCACAAAATCAAACGCTGCCTAGAAAAATAAAAAGAAGGAGAATGTTAAAATATTAATTTAAAAAATAGAAGAAACTAACTAACTTTAGATAATAGTTTGCCAACACCTTTTCCTTGAAATATTTCTGGAACGCTTGTGTGTTCTAGAGTTAAAATATTACCAGTTTGAGAATATTTTAAAAAAGCTTTATCTGATAAAATTTCAATAGAGAATTCGGAATTTTTTTTATCATGATAAACCTCAAGTTTATTGGATGAGAAACTCGCTGTTTGTGATCGGGTTAACATTATACCAGTGCTTTTGTTTAGAAGTGATGTTTTGCAAATAGTGCGTGTGATAGAAAACATACTACAATTTTAACAGAAAATTAAATGAAATTATTGAGATATAAAAACCCAAAATAAAAAAGAGGAACTTTGCCCATTCTAACACTTTCTGAATGTTTTGAATTTCCTGATAGTCAATTTGGTTTTTTTTAAATATAATTTCTTAAAAACTCAAGAATTTTCGATTCATCTAACAAAAATTTGACACTTCAGAAAACTATTAGATGTGACAAAATTATTTTAAGCTATGAGAACTACTAACAATAAAAAGAAACTTACATTTGATTAACAATTTTATTTTCTCAAATTAAAAGAACTTTTAATTGCGTATGATTTATTGTTTGTTGTTAAGAATTAAAAAATTTGAGACAACAACAAAACTATTTATATTTCTCTTCGTTGAACTAAAAAATATGAACAATGAACTTGAGCGGAAAACATTACAATGAACTCTAACTAAACTACTTTAGATAAAAGGTGTCTTAACTTAGCCATTTCAAAAACCATTATTTTTTCTTCACTAGTAAATTTAACAGGTGCGAGATTTCCATAAAATGGCGAAGTGTATTTTTGTTGTACACGTAGAATATTGCTACGAACATCAATGAACTATCCTATTGCTCTAATACTTTCATTTTCGGTTAAGTAAAAAATACCAATATGCTGCTAAATATCACAACCTGTATATATATGCCAACCTTCATCTTAACCGATTTTCATATTCGGAAACTAATTAATCTTTTTAAATGTTGAACTGCTAATTCGTTTCAACAAATCTAATATTGTACATTATCATTAAATATGCAACCCATCTATTAAAATATTATGAAAATTCTACAAATTTTACAACATTTGGGAACCCATAAAACTTAATCAAATTTGTGTTAAAATATCAGCAATAGAAGCTGATCTTTATAAAATTTTTATTTTTGTGAGGCGTACATAAATATTAAAATAAAGCTAAATTAAATATCTCAATTCATACATCATTTGTACGAGTTTTTTATGATTTATTATTTAATTGCGGTTATAATAAAATATCAATAATTAATTATAGTTTATTTTATGTTTATTTTATTGGAATACACAAATATTTATATATATCTACTCGCATTTAATTATGTATCACAGCATTTTTTTTCATTATTTTATGTATTTTTAATATCAAATTGATAGTGCATTATAAATAAATCAAAAGTTTATGAGTTTATGAGCGGAAACGAGAGAAATATTTATTTTTCTGTTAATTAATTTAAATATTTAAAAATCAAAAATACTAGTTACAAATTTATAATTTACATAGTTGGTTTAAATTCTTTATAATCAGTTATGGGAAAAACTATTAAACTTTTTATAATATTTTTATATTTTAATAAATTTATATTGCTTATTAATGGCCAGGTAATTTAAGAGAAAATGATTTAATTATTATCAAGAAATCAAAAAAACATTCAATTTTATAGGGTTGCAAGTTGGAAGTAACTGAAGGTGATAATGGTGTTACATGGAATAAAACAAATGTTAGTTTTGTTAGTGTCACATCAATACCAATTTGTTTGGATAACAATAAAATCGTAGTGAAAAGGTTTTGTGCTAATGGTATTTGGGAACCATTAAATCCCCCAGCGTGTTCTTTTACTCAAATATACAAAGACTCTTTCAAAGATTGCCCAATAAATTATGTTAAATTAGGAAATGAAACTAAATATATTTGTGTGCTCCATACAGAACCCATGAAATGGAAAAATACTTGCTTATATTCAGGATCTAATCAAAGCTTAATCGATTTGAAGAAAAATGAGTTTACAATGCTAATTGATTACTTACTCAAAAGTAATATAACACGATTTTGGTTACCTGCGCAACGTGATAATGCCTTCGAACGTGCTGTTTTAAAAGTTCCATTACCAAGATGGCGGGAAACAATTAATTTTAAATTATTAGAATCTAGAATCAACGATACCTTACTCGGAAATTGCTTAAGCATTGAAATAAAAAATAGTGATTATGATAATAAAAGTATTTTTATAGAGGATTGCAAAAACAAATACCCTGAAGTGTGTGTATTCAAAGGAAACCAATTGATTAAACTTGCGTGCCCAGATGGGTCATATACATCACGATTTGGAAAAAATCAAAATTTTTGCATATCCTCTGAAACCTATAATTTTGAAAAAGATAAAATACCAGAAATGTCTACATGTGAAAGTTTATTTAGTGCAACAACACAAGACAGATCATTAATGATTGTCAATTATTTTAAATTAACTAATAATAATCCACAATATTGCAGTGTTAATATTATTCCAGAGAAAAAGACTAAAGTTCGAAAGTTCAACTTGACAGACTGGAATTCACATAAAGATCAGATTATTTTTACTAATTGGGGAAGAAACTTAACACTTGATAACATTGCTTTGCTTAGTCAAAGAGAACAATTTACATCAGTGGATACATTTGATGGAAGTTGGATTTACAGTGAAGATATCTATAATTGTGACATTTGTGAAAATTATATTACACATCAACAGCCAAAACTTTATCTGAAATTTGATGAAAGTGTAAATAAATTATTTTTAACTGTTTATTCAGGAAATTATTTTTGGAAAGAAGATAGTGAAGCATATGGATTTAAGTGCTTTTCTAGAGCTATGTATTTTACAGAACCTCATATTAAAATGAAAAATATATATTCTGTTACGATTAATTCTAGCAAATTTTTTGATAAAAAAAAATTGAATGATTCAAGGGTAATTAAAGAATTATTTGAATTGAAATTACACAAAGATGGTCCAGGCAATTATTGGTGTGAAGGTTTTGAAATTTCAACTTATAATTTAATAAAATCAAATGTTGAAGTTGGATATTTGCCACATAATGGTACAACATTTGCAGTTTTACTTGAAGCTAATTGTACATTGGGAAATGTTAAAGAATGCACATTAGAGGAAGCTGAGAAATTTGTTTGGAGGACTGTTTTAGAAATGAATGATGATCATCCTGGTATTACCTTTATGAAAATTAATTTCATTGATTTTAAAGTCAAAAGGTTGCATTTTTTAATTCATATTAAACTAGGAAAATTTGCGATTACTAATTTCAATAATAAATTTATGGAATTAAGGCGTCTACGTAATTCTGTTAAAAATCTTTTAAAGTTACCTGATGAAATCAAATGTATTAGTGTAAAACACACGGAATATTGTTTACCAGTTGATGCTGAGGACGAAAATTGGAATAATGTAAGATTTGATGAAATTAGTACTCCTATTAAATTATGTTTGTTAGAAAATGGTTTAATGGTAGCAAGAAAATGCATTGGTGATGCAATACATGGTGCTGAATGGGAAACATTTAAAGATTATCAATGTAGTGAACACGATAATACATCTGATTCGACAATTAAACTGTTTGAAATGCAAAGAACTGAAGTAATCAATGTTAATAACACTGTAAGAGATGTGGTAAAAATATTTCATAATTCAACAAAGCTAATTCCTGCAGATTTATATTTAATTGCAAAAATTATGGATAAAGTGGTAAATGCGTCATTTGATAATAAAAATCCGGGATCATCGGATAAACATGATATGGACAATATATTAGAAATCTATGATCAGATTTTCATTGGAAATGACAAAACAATAAGTGACTCACAAATAAATTTGAATACTACAAATATTCTGTTGGATACATATGATATTGGAACCAATAACTTTGCACTTAGTGACAAATTAACATTTGATCTCGAGGAAGGTGATGGCACTTATTTGAGTAAAAAATCTAACTTAATTCTTTTCATTGTTGATCCAAATAAACAAAATATTTCTGGCATTGCCCTTTTCCGAAATGTATCAAAAAAAGAACTATCAAATGACTGTTCTGATTTTATTGTTAAAAAATTATATGCAAATGGTTCAAATGATGTTCTAGATGAGGATGGACTGGAAGTAGCTGCGTACATTCCGCAAGATGTCCTATCGAAAATGAATCAATCATTAGATGGCAAGAATGAAACCCCAAACAGAATAACATTTAAAATGTATTATAAAGATGCATTATTTCAAGAAACAAAAAATTTGAATAATTCAGAGCCTAAGTTTGAAGTTGACAGCATAATATTCAGTATTTCAATTCCTAATTATAATCCAGACCTTCCTGGCCTTGTGCCAACATACTTTAAGAGGCAATCTGATATTGTCAATAAGAAGTGTGGGTATTGGGATTCTTCATCAAAGACGCAAAAATGGTCAACAGATAGATGTGAATACGAGAACGATAATGGTAGAATTGTTTGTGCTTGTTCACAATTAATGAATTTAGCGTTTGTGAAATTATTCGAAATTCGAAGCGAAATATTCATTAATAAATTCATGGAAATACATGCACAAATATTACATGTTATAACATATTTGGGTATAACCTTATCAGTCATCGGAATTTTTGGTGTTTATGCATCTGCTTATATGATAAAGGAATTTGGAAAACTGGAGGGAACAAAAATTCTATTGCATCAGGCGACTGCAATTATTTTTCAACTGATATTATACGTTGTGACTGAAAATTTAATAACCAAATGCTATGAGAAAAAATGTTGGAATTGTATAATAATGGGAGCATTAATGGCTTATTCTGTATTAGTAGTTTTCTTCTGGATGTTTATGTCGGCAGTACTTCAGTGTAAACGTCTACTGAATTTAACTAATGCATGGATTCCTGAGAATATTACATTGAAGTTGGGAATATTTTGTTGGGGTTCTCCATTTATCATTATTACACTATCAGTTATTCTAGGACATGAAAAATATGTTAATTCTGACTTTAATTTCTGTTATCCTACAGGCACTATATTAAATTTAACTGTTTTATTGCCAATTGCTATTGTAATTATTGGAAATTTATTTATGCTAATTAATATAATGTGTTTGGTATATAATTCGGATAAATCCTCAAATCGGTCTTCCGCAAATATTAAAAATCTGAAATTACTTGTATTTTTATTTTTCTTATTTGGTATTTCATGGGTTTTTGGTTTTGCAGCAAAACATGGTTCAATTATAAGTGCTTATATATTTTGTATAACAGCGACCACACAAGGCTTTTATATATTTATTTTTGTTATTATTTTAAATCCAACAACATTTAAATTATGGAAAAAACAACGTGCAAAGGCTGCCAGAAATACTTTCAGTTCAACACAGTTCTCAGTTCAACTATCAAATACAAAGAGTAAATAAATATTTAACTATAATATTATATAATAATTTAAACTGATTTATATAATTTTTAATCAATATAATTTATGTATCATTTAATAAATATATTTGGTAGATTTGTTTAATAATAAAAGCCACATAAAAATAATAAATATTAGTATTCTCAAATTAATATTGTCAGTCGTCAGTTCTCTATGATTTGGATTTTTCATAATTATCAAAGCCAACATTATTAAACACATTAAATGTATATTTCAATGTTTAAAAATTCATTCATTTTTCATTTATAATAAACAAATGATAAATCCATGATCACTATTAATCTGGATACAATAACATATGTCGTTTTAAATTTTGTGATTCACAATTTCTAAATATATATCAGATAAAAATAAATAATTAAAATATTTGTGCGATATAGGAGAATTTTTTATTTAGTAACTTAAAAACTGAAATTAAATTTGTTTTAAAATTCGTTGTTTGAAAATTAAAAATACTAGTTACAAATTTATAATTTACATAGTTGGTTTAAATTCTTTATAATCAGTTATGGGAAAAACTATTAAACTTTTTATAATATTTTTATATTTTAATAAATTTATATTGCTTATTAATGGCCAGGTAATTTAAGAGAAAATGATTTAATTATTATCAAGAAATCAAAAAAACATTCAATTTTATAGGGTTGCAAGTTGGAAGTAACTGAAGGTGATAATGGTGTTACATGGAATAAAACAAATGTTAGTTTTGTTAGTGTCACATCAATACCAATTTGTTTGGATAACAATAAAATCGTAGTGAAAAGGTTTTGTGCTAATGGTATTTGGGAACCATTAAATCCCCCAGCGTGTTCTTTTACTCAAATATACAAAGACTCTTTCAAAGATTGCCCAATAAATTATGTTAAATTAGGAAATGAAACTAAATATATTTGTGTGCTCCATACAGAACCCATGAAATGGAAAAATACTTGCTTATATTCAGGATCTAATCAAAGCTTAATCGATTTGAAGAAAAATGAGTTTACAATGCTAATTGATTACTTACTCAAAAGTAATATAACACGATTTTGGTTACCTGCGCAACGTGATAATGCCTTCGAACGTGCTGTTTTAAAAGTTCCATTACCAAGATGGCGGGAAACAATTAATTTTAAATTATTAGAATCTAGAATCAACGATACCTTACTCGGAAATTGCTTAAGCATTGAAATAAAAAATAGTGATTATGATAATAAAAGTATTTTTATAGAGGATTGCAAAAACAAATACCCTGAAGTGTGTATATTCAAAGGAAACCAATTGATTAAACTTGCGTGCCCAGATGGGTCATATACATCACGATTTGGAAAAAATCAAAATTTTTGCATATCCTCTGAAACCTATAATTTTGAAAAAGATAAAATACCAGAAATGTCTACATGTGAAAGTTTATTTAGTGCAACAACACAAGACAGATCATTAATGATTGTCAATTATTTTAAATTAACTAATAATAATCCACAATATTGCAGTGTTAATATTATTCCAGAGAAAAAGACTAAAGTTCGAAAGTTCAACTTGACAGACTGGAATTCACATAAAGATCAGATTATTTTTACTAATTGGGGAAGAAACTTAACACTTGATAACATTGCTTTGCTTAGTCAAAGAGAACAATTTACATCAGTGGATACATTTGATGGAAGTTGGATTTACAGTGAAGATATCTATAATTGTGACATTTGTGAAAATTATATTACACATCAACAGCCAAAACTTTATCTGAAATTTGATGAAAGTGTAAATAAATTATTTTTAACTGTTTATTCAGGAAATTATTTTTGGAAAGAAGACAGTGAAGGATATGGATTTAAATGCTTTGTTAAAGCCACATATTTCACAGAACCTGGTGTTATTATGAAAAAGATATTTTCAATTTCAATTGATCCTGGCAAATTTTTAGGTGAAAATGAAGTTAGTAGTTTAATTGTTTTGAAAGAATATTTTGAATTGAAATTATATACAGATGGTCCAGGCAATTATTGGTGTGAAGGTTTTGAAATTTCAACTTATAATTTAATAAAATCAAATGTTGAAGTTGGATATTTGCCACATAATGGTACAACATTTGCAGTTGTACTTGAATCTAATTGCACAGTAGAAGATGAAGATAAACACGAAAATGTGTTAGATTGTACTGTAGAAATAGCAGAAAATCATTCATTAGTTCTTGAAGAAGAAATAAAAAGTAAATTAGAAGAGAAAACATTTTTCAATAATAATATTTTAAATATTAATATTAATAGTGTAAGCCTAATGAATATTAATTCTATAAATTATGCATTGAAAACTTTTCAATTTATAATTCATATAAATTTACAAATATTAAAATATGAATGGCTATCCTCTATTGAAAGAACAAATTTTAAAAATAAATTAAAAGAATTGCAACATTTGCGTAACATAGTGAATAGTCTGTTTGATTCTTCAGATCAATTTAATTATCTTGATGTTAAACATACAGAATATTGTTTATCAAATAACAATTCAGAAGATATGTGGAACATTGTTAAAATTGGTGAAATAAGTTCATTAACAAAAGCATGTATATTTAAAAATGGTCCGATGTTAACAAGAAAATGTATTGGTGATGCAATTAATGGTGCTGAATGGGATACATTTAAAGATTATCAATGTTATGATAATGATCACATTCCATCTGAATTAACAAGTAAGTTAGTCGAATTAGATAAATATGAATTAACTGACGTGAATGATACCGTAAAAGAAGTCTTAGCAATATTTGAAGATCAATCAATATTAATTCCTGCTGATTTATTTTTAATTGCAAAAATTATGGATAAAGTGGTAAATGCGTCATTTGATAATAAGAATCCGGAATCATCAGATAAATATGGTATGGACAGTATAATGGGAATCTATGATCAGGTTTTGATGGGAAATGATAAAACAATAAGTGATTCACAAATAAATTTGAATACTACAAATATCCTGCTGGATACTTATAATAAGGGAATCAATAAGTTTGCATTTAGTGACAAATTAAAATATGACCTCGAAGAAGGTGATGGCACTTATTTGAGTACAAAATCTAACTTAATTCTTTTTATTGTCGATCCAACTATACAAAATATTTCTGGAATTGCCCTTTTCCGAGATGTATCAAAAAAAGTACTATCAAATGACTTTTCTGATTTTATTGTTAAAAAATTATATGCAAATGGTTCAAATGATGTTCTAGATGAGGATGGACTGGAAGTCGCTGCGTACATTCCGCAAGATGTCCTATCGAAAATGAATCAATCATTAGATGGCAAGAATGAAACTCCAAATAGAATAACATTTACAATGTATTATAAAGATGCATTATTTCAAGAGACAAAAGATTTGAATAGTTCAGAGCCTAAATTTGAAGTTGACAGCACAATATTAAGCATTTCAATTCCTAATTATAATCCAGATCTTCCAGGACTTGTTCCTACATATTTTAATAAAAAAACCGAGTATGTTAACAAGACATGTGGATATTGGAATTCTTCACCAAAAGGTCAACAGTGGTCAACAAACAGATGTGAGTATAAGAATGATAATGGAAGAGTTGTATGCGCTTGTTCACAACTAATGAATTTAGCATTTGTAAAATTATTTGGAATTGGACCTAATACCATAGAAAATGATTCGCACATAAGAACTCATGAAATAATATTATTTATTATAACATATTTGGGAATGTCTTTATCATTTATTGGGATTTTTGGGATTTATGTGACAGCTTATAAGATTAAGAAATTTCGAAAATTGGAAGGAACAAAAATACTATTGCATCAATCATCTGCAATTATATTTCAACTGATGTTATATATTATCACAGAAAATATTGTAACGAAGTGTAATGAAGAAAATGAAGAAGAAAAATGCTGGAGTTGTATATTTATGGGTGCATTTATGGCTTATTCCGTGTTAGTTGTTTTCTTCTGGATGTTTATATCAGCAGTATTACAATATAAACGTTATGTAACTGTATTCAAAGATTGGATTCCTAACAATATAACATTAAAGTTGGGTTTATTTGGTTGGGGAGTTCCAACGATTCCAATATTGCTTTCTGTAATCTTTGGACATGATGAATTTATAAAAAATGTTGATTTTAATTTTTGTTATCCAACAGGCATTACCTTAATATTAACTGTTTTGTTGCCCATTACAATTATAATTCTTGTCAATTTATCTCTTCTATCAATTATCTTGTACATGATATATAAATCACAATTTGTAATTAATAGATCAAGAAATATTACAAATCTTAAATTACTTATATTTTTATTTTTTTTATTTGGTATTTCGTGGACTTTTGGTTTTGCAGCAAAATATGGTTCATTAATATGTGCTTATATATTTTGTATAACAGCAACAACACAAGGTTTTGCTATATTTATTTTTATTATTATTTTAAATCCAAGGATTGTTCAATTTTGGAACAAAAAAAATATTACTAAAAATGCTACAAAATCTATATCAATGACAGAGATAGAGTGAACTTAAAAATAATTCCAGATAATTAAATGCACTCTGAAAAAATTTGTATTTTTTTAATATTCAATTTATTTTATTTTTATTTTAATCATACATTATTTATTTTTGTATAAAATGATCAATTATGTAAACCGCATATTTGTAACTACTTATTTTATATCCTATCAATAAAATATTACCAATAATTTATTTATATGTATTTAAGTTTTTATTTTATCTATTCATATATTTAAGATATACCTACCTTACTTAAATGATGAAATATATTTTTTTTAAAGTTTCAAAAAAGAATTTTATTCAACGGAAAAGTAAACCGAAAAATGTTTTATATACTAAAATTTGTTAAATGTGAGAGAAAGAAAAATATATATTTTCAAAAAATTTTAATAGTCAATTATAACTAAAAAAAAATCTGTATGCCTGATAAGGAAATATTGGTGTGTAAAAATTATTGATTTATATTTTTTTCATTTAAATTTATGACTGCAAAATTATAATTAAATAATTGCATCCATCTATAATAACTATAAATTTTTTTTTTAGATATTTCTATTTAATTTTAACAAAACAATATTTATTTGTGTGATCCACACAAAACATATTACAATGGAAAATTTTTTGCTTATTTTCTGGATATAATGATTTTTTTATAATTGAAATTATTCACTTATATAAAATCGTTGCCAATAAAGGAAATTTTTAACTTTATTTATGTTTTTCATTGTAATTTGGTTTTTTTCATTGCCTTTCAAATTTTATTTCACCGGATATGGATAATCATACAGTAAAATAAAACAAATATAGAAATTTTTTTATTATAAATGAAAACTATATATATGAAAGAATGAAATGGAAATATTTTCAGATACTAAAAGAAACTGATACAGATAACAATCTTTATGTAATTAAGTAATTATTGGATCAAATTTCCAGAATCTTGCTGACTTTGCTTATTTTATTTTTATCTATTCATCAATTGTAATTGTAATTTTATAATATTAATATTTATCATTTGGGTAATTTTAGTTTTTCAGAGATCTAAGTTAAATTTATATACTGTTGGCGGTTGTTGTTCAATAAATAAATAAATAAATATCAAAATGAATCATTTTCAGAGTAACTGCAAGATGTAACATAAATTAATCATGAATAAAATTTATGCATAAATATAGTACAATTTATCTGATTTGATATTCATAACTACATTTAATATAAAAATTTATTTAATAATATTGGGTGAACGGTTCAGTTGATGAAATTATTTTATATTTGAATTACAAATTTTTTGTTATAATGAGAAAATTTTCGTGTTTCTTTATCGTGATACTTTTATATTTTGATAATTTGCCACAGTGTAATTTAACGGTAATTATAAAAAAAATCTAATTTTTCAATTAAATAATTATAATCTATACATTCTTATAATTATTTTCAAAGGGTTGCGGAGAATCTCCATTCATCGGTAATGTTGTTAAATGGGATTATTCCAATAAAGATTTCTCCAGTGTATCATCAACACCAATATGCTTGGATAATAATAAGACAATTGTGAAACGGTTTTGTAAAAAAAGTGTTTGGGAATCACGTGTTTTGCCAACTTGTAATTATATTCAAAAAGAACAAAGTTATGTGAATTCATGTCCAATGAATTTTGTGAAAGTTTTACATGGAAATAGTTATATTTGCGTATTATTTACAGAACCAAGAAGCTGGAATAATTCCTGTATTTATTATGGTTCTAGTACAAGTCTATTGGATTTGGGAAATAGTGAATTTACTACAATTATTCAATATTTAATTCAAAATAACCAAACAAGATTTTGGTTATCAGCTCAACGCACTAGTAGCTTTGAACGTATTGTTTGGAAACTTCCAAGCCCAAAATGGCATGAATATATAAATATTGGAAGATTTATTGGTCGTACCAAAGATTCAAAAATATCAACATTTAATGACACATTTAATGGTAATTGCTTAAGCTTAGAAATTGCCACATTTCGCAGAGTTGCTTCTATGGAAAATTGTGAGAATAAATATCCGGAAGTCTGTATATTCAAAGGAGCACCCTTAATGAAATTAGCATGTCCCAATGGATCTTATACTTCTAGATTTGGAAAATATCAGGATATCTGCATAAAGACTGAAATTTATGCAAATCAAAACAAAACTCCCGAAGTTTCAAATTGCGATAATTTGTTTAGTGCTACGTCACCTGAAAAATTATATTTATTAGAAAATTCGGTTAAATCTCAAACAAAACAATTACATTGTTCAGCCAATTTTATTCCAAATAAAATTACTAAGAGTAAAATATTTAACAGATTTGAATGGAATTTTAATAATAAGGAAAACTTTACTAATTGGGATCGTGAATCAAATGTCTTACCAGCTCCATCGCAAAAACAGTATTCATCTCTATTGATGACAAATTATAAATGGGTTGTTCTAGAACAGAATCCACAATGTGATATTTGTGAAAACCGATTAAAGATTCAAGAACCAAAATTTTATTTAACGTTCATAGAAAGTATTAATAAATTATTTTTAACTGTGTACTCAGGAAATTATTTATGGAAGGAAGATAATGCTACGTACGGATTTCAATGTTTTACTGATGCTACAAATTTTTTACAGCCGGTTGTCATTCAAAATCGAATTTACTCAGTTTTCATGGAGTCTGGGCAATTAACAGGCGATAATAATTCTAATAATACTGTTCTAAAAGAATTGTATAGATTGGACGTGTACACGGATAGTCCTGCAAATTATTGGTGTGAAGGTTTTGGAATTTCAACTTTAAAATTAATAAAATCCGAAAAGATTGTTGGGTTTTCAAGACATTCTGGAAGTACATTTGCTATATTATTAAGTGCCAATTGCTATGATTGTACATTAGATGAAGGGGAATCCTATGCAATTGATATCTTGACCAATGTAGTAGAAAGAATTACAAATGCTACAAATAATATTTATAAAGAATCAAAACTAAAAAGTAATAGCATGCGTGTGATGAAAATAAATTCAATAGATCAAAATGAGAAACAATTTAAATTTTTTCTTCATATAAATGTAAGCCCAAATGAGAATTTTAAGCCAAACTATTTAAATAATACAGACAAAATATTTGTTGAAATGAAAGCTCTGCAAGAGAATACCGAGATTTTAGTTAAGCAACATATCACAAATGCTTCTGAAAAATATAACGTTAAATTTATTTCAGCTCGTAGTATTGAATATTGTTTACCAGAATCTTTGAATAGTTGGAAAATGGCTAGAATTGGTGAAATTAGTACATTGGCTAAATTATGTTTGACTAAAGAAGGTTCAATGATAACAAGAAAATGTATCGGTGATCCAGTTTATGGTGCATCCTGGGAAACATTGCAAGATGCTGAATGCCGAGAAGATGCTCATATTAAATCCGATGTAACAAATACATTATACAACATTGAATCTGCAGAAGATATAGTTACAACTGAAGTGGTGGAACAGGTGCGAGATATATTTAACAAACCCACCGAATTACTCCCTGCAGATTTATTTTTTGTTGGAAAAATTATGAACAAAGTTGTGACTGCAACATTTGAAGATAATAGCCAAGATACCAATGATAAAGAGACAATGGGAAATATTATGGATTTATACGATCATATTCTGCTTATTAATGATTCGATGGCTAGTGTATCTCAGACGAATCTGAACACAACAAATATTTTATTAGATGCTTACAGTTCGGTGATAAATAAATACGCAGAAAGTGAAACATTGAAAAATGATTTGAAAAAATATGATGATGGAACATTTTTAAATGTAAAACCAAATTTATTACTTTTTATTGCCGACCCAACATTAAAAAACATTTCTGGAATTGCATTAATTCGAGATCGCACAAAGAAAATACCTTCACATGATTTTTCCGATTTTATTGTAAATAAATTATATATCAATGGCTCTAAGGATATTTTGAATGACGAAGAACTTGAAGTAGCTTCATATATACCGGAAGAAGTACTACTAAAAATGAATCAAACTTTGAAAGGAACTAATGAAATACCACGACGAATAATATTTACCATTTATTATAAGGATACATTATTTCAAGAAAGTATTGTTCGTAGAAAGTTAGGAGATCGAATTGTTGTAAGTATTTCAATTCCCAAATACAGTGCAGATTTGCCTGGTTCCGTGCCTATATACTTTCGAGAGAAAATTGTTACTAAAAGAAGTATATATAATCAAACATCAATTAACAAATGCGAAGAGTGGAATTCTTCACCAAATAAGTGGACATCGAACAATTGTGATTACAAATATTACGAAGGAAAAGCTGTTTGTATCTGTTCGCGCTTAGCAAATTTTGGATTTGTTAAGATGTTTGGTAAACATAATAATAGTAATAAAGTACACGCGTTTCCATTATTAATTATAACATATGCTGGTATAGCGTTGTCATTATTTGGAATTTTTGGAATATATTTAGCAGCAATTTTAATTCAAAAATTCCGTCAATTTGAAGACACAGTAATTTTATTGAATGAAGCAACTGCTATTGGATTACAACTAATATTGTATATGGTTAGTGAAAATGCCGTACCACAATGTGTTATTAATAATCAAACAAAATGTTGGAATTGTATTATTCTCGGTGCATTTTTGGCTTATTCTGTATTAGTTGCCTCCTTATGGACACTTATTTTTTCCATCCGACAATATTATCGCAATGCGAAACTTGTAGAAGAATGGATCCATAATATGGCATTGAAGTTCGGAATTATTGGCTGGGGAATTCCATTAATACCTATAATACTTTCTGTTATATTTGGTCATAAACATTATGTTAAAAATCCTGATTTTTATTTCTGTTATCCTACCGGCATTATACTAAATTTAACTGTTTTATTGCCAATTGCAATTATAATTATTTTCAATTTGCTTATATTAATGAATATTTTGTATGTATATTACCGTTCTGATAAATTTGTGAAAAGGTCCTCAATGAATATAAATAATCTTAAACTATTAATTTTTCTTCTTTTTTTATTTGGAATTTCTTGGAGTTTTGGTTTTGCCGCAAAATATTCAATAATATTTTCATATATATTTTGTATAACAGCGACAACACAAGGTTTTTCCATATTTATTTTTGGTGTACTTTTAAGACCAAATATTTGGAAATTATGGAAGGAACAATGTGATAGAGCTGACAAAAAATCAAAAATCGAGAAGGAACTTGCTAAAAATCCTTTGTTTGTGAGACGTACTTATGTAAACGTTAAGATTAAATAAATAGATCAAATTGCTCAGCATTTACATTATTTCAAATATTTAGTTCAATGTTTATATCCAATAATTAATCTATAATATTTGTATATTATTTTTGATAATAAAAATACAATTTAAAAATATTCGTTTTTTAATTAAATGTTAAATCAAATTTAATAATTTTTGTTGTCGACCCAACAGTAAAAAATATTTCTGGAATCGAATTAATATATCATCAAATGGTGAGTGGTCATCAACCGATGGTGATTACAAATATTACAAAGGAAAAGCTGTTTGTGTCTGTTCTACAAATTAAATTATTGTATATTTTAAATGTTTGATCCAATATTTATATCCAATAATTTATTTATGATTTTGTATTATTTTTTAATCAATAATAAAAATACAATTTAAAAAAATATCTATACAAAAAATAACTTTTAATTAAATGGGATATTCCCATTTTGACGATCATCAATTTTGATGGAAATAGTATTAATCCTACATACATATTTATCATTAATAAATTATCGTGAATTTCTTTTAATAAAAAATATGTTTTAGTTTATTTAGCAAAGCGTGAGCTTATTCTTACAATACATATAAAAGTTTTTCAATTTTAATGTAATTATTATTATATTGTGTCTTTCCGCGAACTGATCTAGTAAAAAATTTAACTTATCGTCAGTTTAATCAGTCAATGAATTTTTATTGACATTATTAACTTGGTGTTGGTAATTTTTTTTCTTTTTACTACTACTATTAATTATTTTATATTTAATGTTTTAGACTCGGAATATATTTTAGTTGATAAAAAATATTAGGTTTCAACCGAGATTTAAACATGGGACCTCCGATATCTGATCGAATGCTCTATTTAATGTTTTACTTTTACAATTCACAAAAATGTTATGATACTTAAAAAAATATAAAAGTTATTCTGTGAAATTTATTTATCATATGCACTACACCAGACTTTAAAAATAAAATTAAATAAATTATATTCGACTTAAGTAATAGTCTTCATAAGACTAAGACATTATTCTTATTATGATACATAATAATATAATAATCTATTAAATGAGTAATGTTGATAATCGTTATAGTGAGTTTTGTATAAAGACTATAAAATATTTGTATGCATTGAAATATATCGTAGTAAATACAACTATACAATATTTATTATTATTTAGAAAAATTGAAAAATTCCCTCATTGAACTTTAAGTCGTCAACTCATTATAACTTATATTAAGAATTTCTATTGAAAAATACACAAAGTATATATACTTATACTAATTCAATATAAAAACTTATTTTTGGTAATTTATATATAAATTGAAATACAAAAATTATTATCTTATCATACTTCAAAGAATTCACCAATTTTTTTTTTACAATACATATTTTTTTATCAGTATTAAAAAATTTATTAAAAAATTGTTCATTAATATACAAACCGTCATTGAAGTTAATTGAATTTGAAATTTGGGTGTGTTATTTTATCAATCTTTGTAGAATAATGAAGAAGTTTATGTGTTTCTTTATCGTGATACTTTTATATTTTGATAATTTACCAAAATGTAATTTAACGGTAATTATAAAAAAAATCTAATTTTTCAATTAAATAATTACAATTTATACATCTTTATAATTATTTCCAAAGGGTTGCGGGGAATCTTCATTCATCGGTAATGTTGTTAAATGGGATTATTCCAATAAAGATTTCTCCAGTGTATCATCAACACCAATATGCTTGGATAATTCTAAGACAATTGTGAAAAGATTTTGTAAAAAAAGTGTTTGGGAATCACGTGTTATGCCAACTTGTGATTATATTCAAAAACAACAAAATTATGTGAATTCATGTCCAATGAATTTTGTGAAAGTTGTACATGGAAATAGTTATAGTTGTGTATTATTTACAGAACCAAGAAGTTGGGAAAATTCGTGTATATATTATGGTTCTAGTACAAGTCTATTGGATTTGGGAAATAGTGAATTTACTACAGTTATTAAATACTTAGTTCAAAATAATCAAACACGCTTTTGGTTACCTGCTCAACGTGACAGTGCTTTTGAACGTATTGTTTGGAAGCTTCCAGTGCCAAGATGGCGTGCAAATACATACATTAGGAGTAATACAAAAGTATCAATATTTAATGACACATTTAATGGTAATTGCTTAAGTTTAGAAATTGCCAAATATCGCACAGTTGCTTCTATGGAAAATTGTGAGAATAAATATCCGGAAGTCTGTATATTCAAAGGAGCACCCTTAATGAACTTAGCATGTCCCAAAGGATCTTATACTTCTAGATTTGGAAAATATCAAGATATCTGCATAAAGACTGAAATTTATGCAAATCAAAACAAAACTCCCGAAGTTTCAAATTGCGATAATTTGTTTAGTGCTACGTCACCTGAAAAATTATATTTATTAGAAAATTCGGTTAAATCTCAAACAAAACCATTACATTGTTCAGCCAATTTTATTCCAAATAAAAATACTAAGAGTAAAATATTTAACAGATTTGAATGGAATTTTAATAATAAGGAAAACTTTACTAATTGGGATCGTGAATCAAATGTTTTACCAGCTCCATCGCAAAAACAGTATTCATCTCTATTGATGACAAATTATAAATGGGTTGTTCTAGAACAGAATCCACAGTGTGACATTTGTGAAAACCGATTACAGATTCAAGAACCAAAATTAGACATAATATTCATTGAACGAATTAATAAATTATTTTTAACCGTTTACTCAGGAAACTATTTTTGGAAAGAAGATAACGCTACATATGGATTTCAGTGTTTCACTGATGCTACGAGTTTTTTGCGGCCGGTCTTAGTTCAGAAACAACTTTATTCAGTTTTCATGGAGTCCGGAAAATTCACCGGTGAAAATAATGCAGATAAACGTATTCTGAAAGAATTATTTCAATTAGACGTATTCACGGATAGCCCTGCCAATTATTGGTGTGAAGGTTTTGGAATTTCAACTTTAAAATTAATAAAATCCGATAAGATTGTTGGATTTTTAAAACGTTCTGGAAGTACATTTGCTATATTATTAAGTGCCGATTGTTATAATTGTGTGTTAGAGGGTGCAGAAACCAATGCAATCGCTATCTTGGGTATTCTAGTAGACAAAATTTCAAATGACGCAAACAAAAATTATCAACAGTTTAAGGTGAAAAGTAATAATATCCGTCCAATGAAAATTGTTACAATTGATCCAAAAACTAAAAGATTTCAATTTTATCTTCATATAAATGTAAATCCAAATGAGAATTTTAATCCAAACTATTTAAATCACACAGACAAAATATTTGTTGAAATGAAAACTCTGCATGAGAACACTGAAATCTTAATTAAACATTATATTGAATATGCTTACGAAAAATTTAAAGTTGAATTTATTTCAGCTAATAGTATTGAGTATTGTTTACCCGAATCTTTAAATAGTTGGAAAATGGCTAGAATCGGTGAAATTAGTACTTTAGCTAAATTATGTTTGTCTCAAAATGGTTTAATGATAACAAGAAAATGTATCGGTGATCCAGTTTATGGTGCATCCTGGGAAACATTGCAAGATGCTGAATGCCGAGAAGATGCTCATATTAAATCCGATGTAACAAATACATTATACAACATTGAATCTGCAGAAGATATAGTTACAACTGAAGTGGTGGAACAGGTGCGAGATATATTTAACAAACCCACTGAATTACTCCCTGCAGATTTATTTTTTGTTGGAAAAATTATGAACAAAGTTGTTACTGCAACATTTGAAGATAATAGCACAGATACCAATGATAAAGAGACAATGGGAAATATTATGGATTTATACGATCATATTCTGCTTATTAATGATTCGATGGCTAGTGTATCTCAGACGAATCTGAACACAACAAATATTTTATTAGATGCTTACAGTTCGGTGATAAATAAATACGCACTAAGTGAAACATTAAAAGAAGATTTGGAAAAACAGGATGATGGCTCAATTTTAGATGTTAAATCAAATTTATTACTTTTTGTCGTCGACCCAACAGTAAAAAATATTTCTGGAATTGCATTAATTCGAGATCGCACAAAGAAAATACCTTCACATGATTTTTCCGATTTTATTATAAAAAAATTATATACTAATGGATCTAATGATGTTCTGGATGATGAGGAACTTGAAGTAGCTGCATATATACCTGAAGACGTACTCCTTAAAATGAATCAAACTCTAGATGGAATTAATGAAACACCAAGAAGAATAACATTTACAGTTCATTATAAGGATACTTTATTTCAAGAAAATATTGATCAGAATATGCGGATGAATCGGACAGTTTTAAGTATTTCAATTCCTAACTATAGTGTAGATTTACCTGGACTAGTGCCAACATACTTTCGTGAAGATGTTATTAATCAAAATATAAATAATATCAGTGGAAAAATTAACACATGTGAAGTATGGAATTTTTCACCAAAGAATAAATCATCAAATGGTGAGTGGTCACCTAACGATTGTGATTACAAATATTACAAAGGAAAAGCTGTTTGTGTCTGTTCTCGTTTAGCAAATGTAGGATTTGTGAAACTATTTGGAGGGCAATCAACAGACATTGGACAAATACACGAATTACCATTATTAATTATTACATATCTTGGTATAGCTTTGTCATTATTTGGTATTGGTGGAATATATTTTACAGCTTTTTTTATACCACGTTTCCGTAGATTGGAAGGAACAAGAATTCTATTAAACCAGGCAACTGCTATCGCATTTCAATTAATATTATATATTATCACAGAAAATGCGGTGCCAAAATGTGATGAGGAAAAAAGATGTTGGGACTGTATTATTCTTGGTGCATTAATGGCATATTCTGTGTTGGTTGTCTTTTTCTGGATGCTAATAACAGCAGTTCTTCAATATAAACGATATGTAACTGTGTTTAAGTCATGGATTCCAAATAATATTACGGTTATACTCGGGATTATTGGTTGGGGAATTCCATTAATACCAATTGCAATATCTGTTTTAATATCATCCGATTTATATATTAAAGATGAATCTTTCAATTTTTGTTATCCAACTGGATTTGCTCTCATTTTTGCTGTACTGTTACCTTTAGGAATTATTATTACTGGAAATTTAATTTTTTTAGTATTAATATTAATAAATTTATTAAATTTTAAGAATTTAAAACAAAAGGATAAATCTATCTATTACGATAGTTTAAAATTGTTTGTATTTCTATTTTTCTTATTTGGTTTTCCGTGGATTTTCGGTTTTATTGCAAGTCATGGCCATGGATTATTCTCAATTATAAGTGCTTACATTTTTTGCATTACAGCAACATTACAAGGTTTCATTATTTTCATGTTTGTTATTGTTATAAATCCTGTTAATAGAAGATGGTGGTTGGATTATTTTTATCCAACACATAGTTATTGTTAATCAATTTAATTAAAAATTCAATATTTTATTTAAATTAGTTTATATAAATATTCTTAATAATGTAGTATTGTTTTTGTAAATTGAAAGACTTTGAATATGACTGTCTCTTTACTTGGTCCCTTGTTAATACTAATATTATTAATAATAAATTATTGTATAATGTTTAATTAATTAATTCATATGAATATTATCTAATAGAATAATTTTTATACTTTTGTAGTGATTATAAATTATATTATAAAACTTTTTAATTTAAACTAAAAAAATCAAATATTTTCTTTAATTGCATTCATCATTCATCATGTGTTCTGTCCTCTGTTTTTCAGATAAACTTTTTCAGATAAACTTCTTCTTTACAAGTGGATGGATAAATATTTACATTCCAAAGTCAAGATGATTTTATCATTTTATTTGTTGTTTTCTTTTTGACTATATCAGTGAGTAATATAATTCATACATAAAATGAAAAATTAAACTGTGATTATATCCGTTGACGTTAATTTATTTCTTAGAACTGAATAATTTATGAATTGGGGTTTTTTTATAATAGTTTTTTTTCGATTAAATTTCTTATTTTTTTTTTAATAGTTTTATTATTTAAGAAACCTAAAAAATATTATCGATACAGATATATACGAATATAAGTTTTTATCTACAGGAAACAAAAAAAAAGATAAAATGCTTTAATTATCATCACTTAAAACAAAAATATTTTTTGTTATTTTAATCGATATTTCACTTTTCCATTTTAATGTTGTTTTTATACAATGCAAAATATGTTTAAAAATATCTTTATCTCTGTCATCAAATGTATGCGAATATTTTTTGAATATATTTTGAAGCTGAAAAAAAAACAGAATTAATTAAATTAATTATATTTTAAATAAAAAATAAAAAATAAAACTTTTACCATATTAAAATCAATATCAGATGAAATACGTTTAAAAATTATTGCAATTTGTTTTAATTCATATCTAGCACTTATTTCTTTCCAATGATCATACAAATATTCCATAACAAATTTAAACATTATTCTATTTTCACTGATTGCTTTTAAAATATTATTTGAATATTTTTGTTTATTTATATCATCTGTTAATATTAAATTAATATATTTTGCAATTAAACTAGGCTCTCTAGTACAACCAAGTGCCTCAATTATCACTGTTGGTGGATATATCAATGATTTTGTTAAATTTCTTTTAATTCCAATCCAATCATCATAACCACCATATGTTATCACAGTACAAAGTATTAAATATAATTCATCCTTTGATTTACTTTGATCCCATACCGTTTTCTCATTTAAATTATTTAATTTTTGACGCATACTATTTATACAATTTTTATTGCCTAATTTACATGCCCATCTTCTTATTAAATTACGTAAATTTGTATCTTCATCAATTACAATTGTATCAATTTCTTCATCATATTTATTTGTTATTAATGTTTTATGAATATGATCGATTAGATCAATAATATATTCCTATATTTAATAAATAATTAGTAAAGTTCATCATAGTTCATTTAGACATCAAAAGAAATATTTATTAAACAAACCTGAACATAAAAAACTTCACTAGTTGGCATATTATCAATAATAAATTCAAAATTATCTAATATTGTTCTCCATGTTGTATAAGCATGTTCTTGTGTTTTCAAACATGAAACTAATTTAAAAACAATTCTATAATTTAATAAATTATAACGTGCCAATGTAAATGCATCATCAACTAAAATAGCCCGTGTTAATTGTGTAAAATCAGAAAAATGATTTTTTAATAATATTATTAAATAATTCCATGTAATTTCATCATAATTTGTCCGATAATAACCTACAAATATTTTTACAGATTTAAATTGTTTTCTTTATTTATTTATTTATTCATAATAATTTTTCTGCTTACCAATTCCTGATGGATTTAATAAAATAAATGTCTCATTTTTTAATTGATTTTCTATTTCAATACATTGACTCTTTTTAGTCATCCAAAAAGTTCTATTTAATATATTATCGTCTAATGAATTTATATATGTTATTGGAATATGCCATATTTCATTATTTTTCTCCTCCTTGAAACCTAACCATCTCTAGAAAATTTAAAAAAAAAACAGAAAATTATCGGGTAGGTAATTTTGTTTTATATTAAAGACATACCTGTGCTAAAATAAATTGATTAGATGTTAAATTTCTTGTGACTGTAACAACTGGAAATCTTTCATAATTAATCCATTGATCAAATACTTCCAATATATTTATTTCATATGGATTATAATTTTGATTAGATAAAGCAGCATCTTGTAATGTTGTATAAAATTCAACTGTTTGATTATGTGTTCTGGGAAGACAAAAAAAAACATTGAAGATAAAAAAATTAACCAATTTTTATAAACAAAAAAATATTTATTTAAACCTTTTCCTAAAATATTCACGTATTGCTGCTCTAAAAACATTTTCAGAAAATGATGTATTGAACATTTTTAATATGCATAAACCTTTATTTTTCATTAACGATATAATATCTTCATTTAAACGATCATCATCTGTTTCACGTGTTAATTTAAATTTATAATAACGCATTTCATCTCTCATTATTTCTGATTTTGTTATTAAATATAATGATTCATAATAAGCTGATTCTATCTAGATTTTTTTTAATTAAAGCAAAAAAAAACAATAATCAATTAGTTTTGCTTTATTTAAGTTAAATTCTTAAAATATGAAAAAATAGATTATTTACCTCACTTAGTGTGACTTGTTGTAGAAATAATGGTAATGCACTACGTAACCAAATTTCTTCATCAAGTTCATATTGATTAATACCATCAAACCATTGAAGTGCCATTTCATATGTTATCTCATTGTAGTCTAATGGAACATCACTTGATATTGGAATAATTGATTCACTAAATAAATATTTAATTAATTGAATATTTTTTTTCTTGAAAATGAATAATTTTAAAAATATCTTTAACCTGGTAAAAATAATTCCACGTTTTATTTCACGATAATTATTATGTCTATTTGGTACAATGACATAACTCAATTCATTCATATTGAATGGTACATTTGTATAATTTTCAAGAATATTAGCAACATTTTGTATTGTTAACATTATATATTCTAAATTTTTAACATTCTCTTCCTGTGTAAATAATTGTACAGATAAATTATTATTTATTTGAAGGCTATTCGATTTAATATCAGTTATAACAAAACCAAGTTCTGATGCTGGTATTGGTGGTGTTGTATAATAATTATCAATTTTTAGGTCACCATCCCTAAAACATACAAAAAGAAAATATTTTAAGATAAAAATATAAACGGAAATAATTTCTATTCACAATGATTCTGTATTATTTATTTGTGCATTTGATGCTGATTTCATATTTGCTGAACGTATAATACTTAAATCAAATGTACTTTGGAAATCATCATCATCAAAACATGGAAATATTAAACGAGCACTTTCAGGTGTTGTATAAGTGGCTGCTAAATATCTGTTGAAAGAAAAAAAAAGTCTTTTGAAATTATGATCGAATAAAATATCTATAAGAAAATTTTACTGGGTTTAGTTTGGTGTTTTTTTTGGTTTATATTTAAATATTGTTAATAAATAGCGTATAGATAACAAATAATGACTCATGATTTCTTTTCACTAATTATTTTTCACATTTTTTTGTACAGATTTTTTTTTTTTTAGTCGAGTTTACAGAAATACTTTTATAGAAAATTTCAAACAACATTTTTATTATTTTAGTGTAAAATTTAAGAAATATAAAATTTTGTTTTGACTTACCTTAAATTACCTGACTGATCTATAAATGTTTTATAAAACAGTCCACGATTAGTTGTCATATTACCAGAGAATTTAATTTTTACTGTATAAAAAATATTTCTACGTAATTCAACATCTAAACTGATAATCATTTTATCATCATCTTCATCAAAATCAATTTTATTAACTTTTTTCATAACAATTTCATCAAAATCATCATCAAATTCATTATCACATTTTTTTGTTGTTGGTATTGGTGATGATGAATTAAATAATTTATAATCAGTTGATAATTCATTTTCATTTAAATTATTTGTTGTTATTTCATTTGTTTGATTATCTAATAAATCTGGTTCATTTGTAACAATCATAACGTCATCATTATTATTATTTAATAATTTTTCATCTAATGATTCATAATCATTTTTATCACTATCATCATGTATATCATCACCACCATTATCATGATTATCATCATCATCACTATAACGTTTAACTCTTAAATAATTATTATCATTTTTAAATAGATTTGCATTTTTAAGATTTGGTATTTTAAAACTTTTATAAACATAAACATCATCTTCATTTATTAATAAATTTTTAACATTTAATTCAATTTTTTTATTATTTCCACGACGTGCTGCAACAACAATAAATACAGTTCCTTTAAATGTAAATGAATTTTCTTTCTCATTAAATATTGGTTGAATTATAAGACGATAAGTTTTCGGTATAAATAATTTTGCCATTTTATCAATTTTTTCTATAAATGGTGATGGTTTCTTAACATACTCTTCCAATGTTATTCCAGTATTTTTCTATATTTTTTATTTATTTTAAAATTATTAATAAAAAAATCTTTTTAATTAATTAGGAAAAATACAAAATTAATTACCTCATATGCATGTTTTGTACTAAAAAATACAATAACTAGAAGTAAACTGATAAATACAACAAGTAGAATTGTTAAACAAACACCTTTGCACAATGATACAAAACAACCACCTTTTCTATAAATTATAAATAACAACAAAAAAATAAAAAAATCCAAAAAAAAAAATTAATATTAATTTAATTAAAAAGTGATAAAAAAAAAGAATTAATTAAATAAAAAGATAGAATGAGAATAATTTGTTGCAAAATCTACTTTCATGACAAAATTATCATAATTTTAATTTTTATTTGATTTTTGTTAATTTTTCTGTAATCAAAATTTATTTGCAAGAAATTATTTCTTAATTTGCAAAAAAAAATTTTTTATCGCACAATTGTCTTAAAACAAAAAAAAAGGGTAGCCAATTATTTTTTTTTTTCTGATAAAATAAATCCTTTTTCTAAAATATCGTTACAAAATTCTCCCATTTTTTATTTAATTAGTTGTTGGTTACTCTTATTTTAATTAATTAATTTTACCTTGAATAATTTATATTTTCTTCTGGCATTGTGCCAATACTTAAATCTGTACGAACATTATTAAATCTATAAACCATTTTCTGTTTTACTTTTATTAATTATTTAATTAATTAATTTTTATTAAATTTATTAAATTAAATTAATTCTTCTAAGTTAATTTCATTTAAATCGTTTTAATTCTTTATTTCTCTTTCTTTTTTTTTTTTAACTAAAGACGGTTTTATTAATTCGTTCTTTTCTTTATTTAATTTTTTCTTTTTCTTTTTTATTAATTTAAATACATCTTCTAACGTTAAATACAGAAGCGCAACTAAAAAATAAATGGATAAAATTGAATAAAAAAAAAAAAAAAACAAATTGTATGAAAAAGAAGAAAAAAAAAATAAATAAATAAATAAAAGTATCTCGCGCAACTGAAACACTTTATTATTTGTATATAATTTAATAAATAAGTAAATAATAAGCAAAATGGACACAGAATGGACACAACAATAACAACAACAATAACAACAACAATAACAACAATTCTACATTATTTTATGTGACAGTAAATATATTTTTTATCAATGAATAGGAAAACTCTAGATGTTTTGTTTGTAAACAATTTTGTTAAAAGTTTTTCCATATTTGATCATAATGTATTGGAATATATATATATGTATGTGTGTGTGTGTATGTTTAAAATGTATTTGATTTTTTGACATAAAATAATAATAATAATAATAATAATAATATGTAATAATAATATAAATAATAATCAAACAGAGAGAGACGAATAGAGCGAGAGAGATGAAAAGATTTTTTGAAGATAGAATTTTTTTTTTTTTTTTTTGAATTAAATTTTGACCCAGAGCAAATCAATACACAAACACACAGAAATTTATATAAGGAGGGCTTGGCTTGGTCATGATTGAACGATCTTTTATTTATTTTGAAAAATAAACTTTTTTTTACCTTTTTTTTAATCAAAAGAAAAAAATGTTTTACATTTTTACATTTTTTTTTTTTTTCAGATTCAGCGGAACTGAAATTAAAATAAATAAATAAATAATACTAAAACGTTAATTTAATTAAATTTTATTAATATTTATTAATTTAATTTATAAAATATAATTTTCTGTTTTTTTTTTTAAAACATTAATTTTATTATTATTATTACGAATTAAATCTATTAAATAGACGCAGTAGAATATGGTAGAATATATCACCCAGAGGTGGGTCGAATCTTTTACAAAATTTATCTAAACGTTAAGACATAAAAAAGACAAAATGTTTTAATATTTTACAGAAAAAAATGTATTGGTCAATTAACACTACTATCTTTACAACTATCAATAATTAGTTAAACTGGAATGCTGTTATTTCTACTGTGGTTTAAAATAGGATGTTAAAGGATGTTAAAAATTTACAACCAAATTAATCATTTTCTTAGTGTCTCAGAAAATACCGAAATTCTGGATAACAAATTTTGTTTTCCCATTTTAAGGAAAACATTCCATACATCGGTACAAATTCTGATATTCATTTTATCTAAGGCATTTTATACTGATGATTATTGTATTTGAATAATTCCATCTCTTATGACACCTATTTTTTTTTTTTCCTGTCATCATCACTTTATTTATTTTATAGCAAATTTAATAAAAAACTATAAATTTAATTTTATATTTTATAACATTTTGTTGTTGTTGTTGTTATTTATTATTATAAAGTTTTGCATTCAAAAGATTTGGTTCATTTCGTTCATCAATGACATCACACTAACAATACAAATAAAAAAAAAATAATACATAGTTTAAAATACTTAAAACCACTTTACATTATATACTTCACTGTACATAATACATGTGTGTGTGTGTGTGTTGTACATAATATTTATTATTAAAATATTGTTTTGATGTATTTTGTATTTTATATTAAGTGTACGTTTATGTTTCTACATAGATAAAAAAAATTCTTTAATCATATTTACTAATGGCACGTAGTTACAAATACAAATTTACAACAAATTTTTTGTTTTTTTTTTTTGTTTTTTATTAAAAATATTTTTAGTATAGAAAAGAAAAAAATAAATAATTATTTGTTTATTTATTTTTTATCGAGAAAATGCAAAAAATAAATTTATTTTGTTATGAAAATAAAAAATACAGAAAAAAATGATGTTTAGAACAATAGAAATAACTTAAAAATACAAAAAATTAAACAATAAAAATAAGTGGAACAAACATTTTTATGAATCATTTGTTTTATTTTAACTTATACTTAAGAACCATATGTATATCGGGTTTCACAATAATTTTAAATAATTCTTAAAAACTTTTTATTTTCTTTTTTATCTGGAATTTATTTAAACTCCCTTTAAAAATTTTTTTTTTTTGTGAAACTCAACATTAGAATGAATAAATTAATGCGCAACTTAAATATTTTATATATTTTTTTTAAAGTTTTATTTAAAAAATATAAAAAAAGATTTAAAACTCCGACTCTGTATAAGTATAATAAATAATATAAAATAAATTGAATAATTTGAGGATCAATTATTTTAAATCGGACCCCGTCGTATAAAAAAATAAAAGAAATGAATATTTTTTTTGATTAAACTACGGATTTATTAAAATGATTTTCTCTAGAATAAAGTTTTTATCAGTTTGTGGTCAAGTGTTCAGTGAATAAGTTAGATTTTAATAATAAAGTTCTATTTGGGATTTTTACTCCTTTTCTAAATTATATGAAAATATTTTAGAAATAAAAATAAAGGTAAGACATAATTAATTTTCTTCTCATTCATTTGGTGTTCTTGTTTTATTATAACTTACGAAAGTATTTAATAATCAAAAGAAAATCTATAGTTTAAATTTGTGGTATTTTTAATCAATTGTTTTTGTAAATGATTTACAAATTTTTAATGATAAGAAATTAGACCATAAGTGTCTTGTTGTTGGATCCATTAATACAAAATAAACGAATAAAACAAATCCTTGTATCGTTGCTGTTAAACAAAATAAATAAGAAAATATTATATTTGCTTTAGATGCAACTGCAAGACCAAAAATCCATGATAAACCAAGTAAAAAAAATAAAAATATTGATAGTCTTAGTTGTGATAATGTTAATTCTTTTTCATTTGAACGAATTTTACCATCTGGTCCTCTTACAATACTATAAATAACCATAATAAATATTATAAGATTAGCTGAGATTATAATTACAATTGGAAGTAATACTCCGAAATAGAGAGCAAACCCAGATGGATAACAAACATTTGAAAATGAGTTTGTAACTGGTGGAATATATGTTTCTGGTGCAAATACAATTACTAAGAGAACAGGCACTAATGGAAGACACCAACCAACAATAAAACTTTTCAAAAAAAATCTCGATGGACGATTTGTACCAAGAACTTTTACATAACGAATAAATTGTAAATAGGCTGTTATAAGCATCCATGAGAATACTACTAATACAGAATAATGAAGACTTGCACCTAATATAATACATTTATCCCATTTATCATCACCAATTATATTAATTGTAATTGTTTCTGTATTAACACAACACATTAAAATCATTTGTAATGCAATTGCACCAGATAATTGTAAAAGAATTTTTACACTAGGTTTTTCACGCCATGTTCGAAACATTATTGCTGTAATGGCAATTCCTAAAATTCCTATCAGTGATAATGAACATCCTAATAGTGTTATTAAGTCCAATGCCTCTTGATGTGATTTTGTTATAATTACAAATTCATCTTCAGTTGTTAAATCATGCACATATGTTCCTTGAACTAATAATGCAAAATGTGTTAAATGTGAACAGGAACAAAGTACAACAGGATCAATATTATCTGATAAACCAATAAATTTACATCCATCTTTTGACCATTCACCAGTTGAATCTGTATCATTTGGTGAAAAATCCCAAAATCCACAAGGATTCATTGTTTCATTTGTGACAGTTAAATTTGTGCGTTTAAAAAAAATTGGTATAAGTCCAGGTAATGCCGAACCAAATCCAGGAATTGATACACTTAATATTATATTTTCTGCTTTTTGTGTTGTTACATTTTTATTTTCTTGAAATAAAATATCATTATAAAAAAATGTAACGACAATTTTAATTGGTGGTTTTTCAACTGGTATTGTTGTTGTATTTAATTTTGTATTAATTTTAATTTCATTTAATTGTTTTAATAAATCACTTGGTATAAATGTTGCCGCTTCAAGTTCATCATTATTATCAATTATTAATAAATCATCAATTGATTGATTTACATACAAATATTTTATATAATAATCAAAAAAATTGTTATTCCGTTCATTTAAATTGTACTTTGTTAAATTTTTATATAATGCAAAGCCGGATATATTTTGAACAGTGGGGTCTGTCATATATACGATTAATTTAGGTGTAATTACACCAATTGTACCATCGTCATTATCATCATCAACAATTTTATTGACGTCAGAATTATTAGAAGATATCAGTGAAATAATATTTATATTATTTATATTATTATTATTATTATTATTATTATTATTACTCTTATAATAGTGATGTGACATTTTATTTATTATGTTATCAAAAGCATTCAAAAGTATATTGGTTGTATTAAGTTCCATTTGTGATTTTTTAGCAACAATTTTATTAACATTCATTATATTATTTATTATAAATGTTATATTATCTGTTGTTGTATCATTATTTATTGTATCATTTAATGTTGGTATTGTTAATATGTCAGCTACATTATTTAAAACTTTACTTAAATAAAATAAATCAGCTGGTATATAATTATTTGGTACAACTGTTATTAATTTTGCCACTTTATTAATTATTAATTGTGTTTGATTTTCATAAAATATTTTGGTACCTAGTCTATATAATGAACGCGTTAAATAAGATAAATCTTCTTTATTACCACATGTTATATATTCATTAACATTATCCCATATACCACCATATAAATAATCACCAAGACATTTTCTAGTAACTGGTATGCCATTTGATAATAAACATAATTCTTGTGGTGCAATTTTTTCACGTATATGAGCAGATAACCAATTTAAACTATCTTTAATTGATAAAGTTTCTGGTAAACAATATTCTGTATGATTCAATGAAATAAACTTAAATTCTGGTGTTGAATTTAATTTTAATAATTTAAGTAGAATTTTTTTATAAAAATAAATTTCTAAAATATTTGATGACACACCTAATTCATCTGATTCCTCTTCACTACTATCATCATCATCATTATGTTCATCATAATCCTCATTTGACTTCAATGAAATATGAAATAATATTCGTATCATAGAATTAATCATATCAATTGATTCAATTTTCATAACACGTACATTTTCTATTAAATGATTCATATAAACAGGAATTTTTTTTGATTTAACTAAATTCTTTTTAAATGTTTTTGCAATTTCGGTTAAATAATTTTTTTGTGAGATAAGATTACATTGAGTACATTTTATATCTGCAAATACTGCAAAAACTGTACCTTTTAATTTTTTATAAGCAACAATTTTTTGTGATTTAATTAATTTCAATGCAGGTATTGTATGTCCTTCACACCAATAATAACCAGGACCATCACCATATAAGTTTAATTCGTAAATTTTTTTACTTATTGTTGGTATTGTATTTTGTATCATAAAATGTGCAGACGCTAATTCATTATAAGTTAAATTCCCTGACCATATTAATTCGTCAATTTCAACTTTTTTTAATAGTTCATTATTTGATGTTGTAAAACAATGAACACCTGGATGATCATCATCATCATCATCTACTTCTTTCCATAAAAAATTACCAGATAATATGGTCATAAATAGTTTTCCATTATCAGCATCAAATTTTAATGTTATTTGTGGTTCTTGGAATTCAATTTCATCATCACAAACAACACATTTTACCGTCGGTGAAATATTCCATTTTCCATTACGATTAATTGTTGTTATATCACCCTCACTACTTAAATTTGTTTGCCAATTAACAAAATCAATTTCATCAATATTATTTAACCAATTATTCCAAAATGACCCTTCATAAAAATCTTGTGATTTAATTACATTCACTGCACATGTTTCATATTTTCCTAAATTTGTTAATCTCACTAAATGATCATAAAGAAAAGTTTTTTGTATTGAATTCACTGTAAAAATATTACAAACATCCATCAGTTCATAAGATTGATAATATTTGTTTAAATTTTTAATTGAAATACATTTATTTTGTTCACCATAATAACGTGACGTAAATGAACCAAACGGACAAGCCAATTGAACTAATGGTTTATCTTGATATAAACACAAAATTGAATAATTTTTATCACATTTTTCAATATTTCCAATCGGTACTTTTGATATTAAATTAACACTTAAACAGTCACCATTAAAATTATCATCATTCAATTGAATTTTATAATCATCAAAATCAAATGGTTCACCCCATTTTGGTAATAGCCACCACACAAGTGGTTCAAATTTTTCTGGACGTTTTATTGGCATCCAAAATTTTGTATAATTCTGTTTTATATATTCTATTACATATTTTTGTAAATCTTTGGATAAATCAAGGAGATTTGTTGCAGAACCATATGGAAGGCAAGTTTCATTCCATTGTTGAGGATTTGTAAATAAAACACAAATTTTTTCATTTTTATAACGAATACCAATAAAATCTGGTGGACACTTAATCACATCTTCATATCGTGTTTGTGTATAATCACAAATCGGTGGAACAGAAGGTATCCAATTTCCATCTGAACACATACGAGTTTGAATCATTTTTGTGGAATTTAAACATAAAGGCGATGAGGTGATAAGATTATTCATTTTTTGTGTTTGCCATGAAACTGTTACTCCTAAAGCAGTCACATCCAATTCTTGGTTGCAAATCTATATTTTTGGATAAAATTCACAATTTTATTAATTAGATTTTAATTCAAATATTTTAGGTTTAAATTACTGCTATTGACGTTGATATGTTAATTAAATTGAAGATGGTCATCAGTAATACATATCCGAAATTATCACAATATTTTCTTATATGAAATTGCATTTCTATACTATACTATATATTTCTATAATTCACACAAAATATGGTTATACGTCTAACTACGAGAATAAGAACTACTATACTTAAATAATATGCAAATTGAAACAACGAAAAAGTACATGATACGCGCGATGATCATAATAATGATAATAAAAAATTTATTTTTTGTGTATGATAATCATTAACTAATTTGTATAAAAGTTAATAAAATAATAAAAGATAACACCGACACATATTATTATATTGTTTATTAGAAGTTACTTTTTTTTTTATCTTACGACAAACAATATTTATAATAATTTCTCGTTCGTAAACATTGTTTTATTTTTAAATTTTCTGCATTGAACTTGAGAAGATAATATTGTTTTATGTTGTATCTAAAACGTTTACTTTTCTTTATTATTTTTTATTTATGGGTGACCGTGGCGAATATTTTACCACGGACACACATATTTTCAATTTATAAATTTAAAGTAACAACTATAAAAGTTATGAAGCCAAAAAAAAAAGTTAAAAATAAATTTAGAGAAGAACATAAATTTTGACGATGTGCGATTATAAATTTATAAAATAAAATTGATTGTGTATATGAACGTTTCGAATTCAGCCTGAATCTATGAATAAATATAATAAATATCCAAAAATATTTTATCTATTTTAATACACGAAGTACCCCAGATAATAATATAATTAATGTAAAGTAAACGTTAAATTGAATCACACATTCAGGTTTACAGTAACTGTAGAAAACCGCATTATAGTTAGTCATTGATTACTTAACCAGACATCCGTATAAAAAAAATGTATCACAATTGTTTATTTATGGATTTTAGAAAAATAACAAGAAATCATATGCCGATTGATCGCAGTTAATTGCAATAAAAAATCATAAAAAAGAAGAAGGTTAAGGCCTGTTTATTTAAGCAAAGGATTAAAATGATTTTAAAGATAGAAGACCTTGTTCTGAATCTGCGTAATTCCAATCGACAGACGGAATAAAAAATTTATTAATTTTTTTTCTCTCTCATTTTATTAGACCAAATAAAAATATGGGGGGAAAAATTCTACCCCTATTGTTACTCCTAATGGGTGTAACAATTTCATCAACATTTGCTCAACATGAGGTAAAATAAATTTAAATTTATAATTATTTTATTTGCATGCATTTTTTCACGTACAATCATTTTATTTTGTTTTATTTATTTGTTTGTTCTGTTTAATTTAATCTATATAATTTAACTAAATTGGTCAATCATCTCGTCTCAATTTAATAATTTGTTGTATCCTTTTGATTTAATACTACATGCTCTGTTTTCACTTCATATTTCATTCATATATAATTTAAATTATATTTTTTATTTTAAATTTAATAGAAATTGCGTCATCATCGTAGTATTGACTTATCAGCAGCACATTCATTAATACCAGATGCAAAATTACCATCAGAAATAACACCAAGTGGTTATATATTAGAAATACGTCCTGATTTTGAGGATTCAACATTTAGTGGGCGTGTTAAAATTAATGTTACATGGCTTGATGAAACAAATAAAATAACAATTCATGCCCATCATGAATTACAAATATCACATTCTGATGTTAAAGTTACACAAATTGGTTTAGATGATTCGTAAGATTATTTGGAATTTACTAAAATAATTGATTTAATTTAAAAATTTTCTTTTAAAGAGTTCGAAGCTCAACTCCAGCTCCACCACGAACTTTATCCATCACTAGAACAGAACGTCACCCAAAAAAACCGATTTATGTTATTCAATTATCTGAAGCACTCAAACGTGGTTCACAGTGTGAAGTTGATCTAAGTTTTACAGGGTCCATATGGGAAAGCGCTGAAGGTCTATTTAAAGGATTATATCCATCACAAATTGATGAGAAACGGTAAGATACTCTAATGCTTCCTTATTTGTAATAAAAATTGTAATTAATTTTAACAAAAAATTTTAGGAATTATGTTGCAACATATTTTCGTCCAAATAATGCAAGACGTGTTTTTCCCTGTTTTGATGAACCCGCATTTAAAGTACCATTCACAGTCAGTATAGCGAGACCAAAACATTACGTGACTTTATTTAATACTATTTTGAAGTCATCCGAGGAATTGTATGAGAGCATTGCTTAATTTATTTTTAACCTAATTTTAATAAAAATAATTATTTCTTAAAAGAAACGATGATTCTGATTATATAATGGATCATTTTGAGACAACACCACCAATGTCAACTTTTACACTTGGATTTGTAACATCAAAATTAGAGAAACTGAATAAAACAGCTTTAATGGAAGCAGAACAAAAGCCTTTAGTAAACATTTGGGCACGTCCAAACATTCATGAAGGCTTAGAAAATGTTTATGAAAAAGTTAATACAATTTTAAAATCACTTCAAGCATTTTGGGGTGTTGACTTTCCATTATGTAAACTGGATATTGTCGCTTTACCAGGATTTTCATCCGTGAAACCAGCTGATAATTGGGGGCTTATTGTGATGAAGTAAATTTTTTTTTATTACGATTTTTATTGAGTTAACAATGAATATTTAAATTGATTTTAGGGAAGGTGAACTTTTAACAAAAGGTTATTATTTAATGGCACAGGAACTTGTTTATCAATGGCTGGGATCATGGGCTACTCCATACTGGTGGAGTGATGCTCATGTCAATAAGGCAATCGCAGGATTTTTAGCATCGTCAACTGCTATCGAAGTGAGATTTTTACTAAATGAGTCTTTGATCAATGCGTAAATTTTTGAAATTCATTTTTTTTCTTGATTCTTAGATTAATGATGGTGCTGAATTTGATGGAAAATGGCCAATGATAGTATTATACTCAATTTATTATGAATTTAGTAAACGTTATCCACATTCAAGAATTACAGGAATGAAACAAGAAACCACTTGTAGTAAAACTGAACTGGTTCTGCGTATGTTAAATTATACGCTTGGACCAAAAACATTTAAAAAAGGATTACAACAATTTATTGCCGATAGGTAAAATGAGGATATGATTCAGATATTTATAAAAGATTACATTAAAATTATTAACTTACAGAGAATATAAAACTTTCTTTGCTGATGATATTTGGGATTCATTGACAAAACAAGCACACGTTGATAATGTATTATGTGAAAAAGTGACAATTAATGATATTGCAGGATCATGGATCACAAAAGATCGTCTCCCAGTTGTAACAGTTACAAGACATTATGATAATAAAACTGCAACAGCTACACAGGTATGTTTATATTTCATTTAATTATTTCAAGATTTTTTTCCTTATTTTACTCTTACAACAGAAAGTTTATTTACGCGAACGTCCACATGATGTTCCTGAACAAGACAAAATGTTATGGTGGATTCCATTAGTTGTTGTCAATCAAGATAAATTAGATTTTACAAATTCAACACCATCAAAATGGATGAAAAAAATTAAAGAAGTGACATTGAATAATTTACCAGCTAAAGATCAATTTATCATTGTCAATCCAGAAGAAATTGGTGAATATTTTTATCTTAAATTTATAATAAAATGAAAAACAAAATATTAATGTTTTGATTTGCTTATAAAGGCCCATTCCCAGTCAATTATGATACAAAAAATTGGAATATGTTAGCTACTTATTTACAAACAGAAGAAGGAAGAAACAATATTCCAGTTTACACAAGAGCAAAATTACTTCATGATGCCTGGAATTTAGCTTATGCAGGTGATTTAAGTTTTTCGACCGCCTTCGATATGACACTTTTTATGAAATATGAAAGAAACCATTTAGTATGGAATCCAGTTTCAACTTTCTTTGATCATATTGGACGTCATATTGATGATATGTTAGCAGTTCATAAGAAATTTGAAGTAAGTTTGAAAAATAATTTTATTTTTAATTTTAATTTATATAAAATTACCTACAGAAATACGTTCGTATCCTTCTAATTCCATTATATGAAGAACTTGGTGCAGTTGCCCAACAAAATGAAGAAAGTTGGAAAGTAAATCAACGAAATTTAGCTAGAACATTTTTATGTCGTGCTGGATATAAACCATGTATTGAAGCAGCACAAGAAGTTTATAAACGTTGGATGGATCAAGAGAATGCAGATGAAGGAAATCCGTTAGTTAAATTTAAATAATTTATCTTTAATTTCACGCTAATTATTCAATTTCTTTTAAGTGTTCCAGATCAATATATCTGCCCAGTATTTAAATGGGGAACACAAAAAGAATGGGAATTTGGTTTAGAACGTGTTCTAAATTTTCCATCATTTAGAAAACAAAGTGAAAGAACTTATCTTCTAAAAACATTAGCGGGATGTCCGGTACAACCCGAAAAAATTGAAAGATTACTTAATCTAACAATTATTGAAGAAAACAAAAATTTCACAGAAACCGATATTTTCTTAATATTCAATATGCTCACAGGTGGATCAAGTGGATATACGTCTTTATTCAAATTTTTATCAGTCAATTGGGATATTATTAAAATCAAGTATGTATTATTCAATCACTGAACTAAATTCTGTTCTCTATTAAACTTTTTTTCTCATTTTATTTTACAGATTTGAAAATAAAACAAATCTTTGGGATAATTTAATTGGTGCAGCAACTGGATCATTTACAACACAAGAAGGTTATGATAAAGTATCCGCATTATTTGTACAACGTCAAGGTGAATTTAAATCAGCTGAATATATTATTGAGAAATCATTGAAAAATATTAAAGAAGAGACAAAATGGAGTAATGAAAATTTGCCAGTTATTGAAAAATGGCTTGATAACTTTTTAAAATCAGTAAATCCAGCAGATGATAAATTTATTGGGTAAATTTTATACAATATAAAATAAAAAATATGTAATTTTGTTTTTTTTTTTGTAATAAATCAGAAAGAAAAAAAATAAAATATTACCAAAACTGCGAAAATTTTTCCAATGAAAATATTTGCTCAATAATTTTAATTATTACGAAAGAGATGGAATAGGAAGTTGAATAAAAACAAAATTATTTTTATTACAATGCAATAATATTTTTTATTAAATTAATATTTGTATGTGTGTGTGTATGTGTATGTTTATGTTTTTATCTGTTTTTGTTATTTAACCCTTTTACAATTTTTATAATAATTATTTTTAGAAAGAAACATTTTTTCTATTAATTGTTAAGGCAAACTTATGGTATTTCATTTTATATTTTATCAAAGAAGTATAAAAAAGTAGAGAAAAATAATAATGTGTAGTATTTAAAAATTACTTTCATTAGAACACAATAAAACTTGTTTAATTGGGCTTCCACTCAGACAAAAAAAGTTGGGTTTCTTTATCTTGTAAATTATGATGTTAGTCAAGTTTTACTGTATAATGAATATTAGAACGAATAATGAAAGGATAATGAGAATGAAAATCATTAATAATGCTAATTTTGATATGAATTTCTTTTTCTTCTGATATTGTTTTATAGTGCTGTTAGTTTTTCTTTTCTTCCAAATTTGGAATGTTACGTGAAGCCAGGAGAAATGAAATTTGTTATTTTCTATTTAATGAAAATGAATAAGAATGAACAAATCGTTTTTTTTGTTGCCTTTTTAATATTCGTCAGCTTCTCCAACTTCTTCAGTTGAATCAACACCAACTTCTTCGTAGTCCTTCTCCAATGCTGCTAAATCTTCTCTGGCTTCGGAAAATTCACCTTCTTCCATACCTTCACCAACATACCAATGTACAAAAGCACGTTTAGCATACATTAAATCAAATTTATGATCTAATCGAGCCCATGCTTCAGCAATGGCAGTTGTATTAGACAACATACAAACAGCACGTTGTACTTTGGCCAAATCTCCGCCAGGAACGACGGTTGGTGGTTGATAATTAATACCAACTTTGAAACCAGTGGGACACCAATCAACAAATTGAATTGAACGTTTTGTTTTAATTGTTGCAATGGCAGCATTAACATCTTTTGGTACAACATCACCTCTATATAACATGCAACATGCCATATATTTTCCATGTCTTGGATCACATTTAACCATTTGATTTGCTGGTTCAAAACATGCATTTGTTATATCAGCAACAGTTAATTGTTCATGGTAAGCTTTCTCAGCTGAAATTACTGGAGCATAAGTTGCCAATGGAAAATGAATTCTTGGGTACGGCACCAAATTTGTTTGAAATTCAGTTAAATCAACATTTAATGCACCATCAAATCTCAATGAAGCAGTGATTGATGACACGATCTATAAACAATAAAATAAGAAAAATTGACATTCGTGAAAATTATTTTTGTCCTTCAAAAAAATATAACTCACTTGACCAATCAATCGATTTAAATTTGTATATGTTGGACGATCAATGTCCAAATTACGTCGACAAATGTCATAAATAGCTTCATTATCAACCATAAATGCACAGTCTGAATGTTCTAATGTTGTGTGAGTTGTCAGAATTGAATTATATGGTTCGACAACAGCCGTTGAAACCTATTTAACGTTCAATTATGTTAATAATCTTTCTTGTTTTTTTTTTAAACAAAGACAACCAGACTGAAATACTCGAAATATTTACAAACACTAATAAAAATTCTCATTCAGACCATACCCCATTCCTCTATTAATATTTTTTATTACACTTTGAGAAAAGTGCCAAAGTTAATTGGTAAGTTGATATATCAAAATTATAGGTAAAAGAATTCAATAGAGTAATTAAGAAATTTATACATAAAAGTAATCGATAAATATTATCAGATGTTTCAGTTTGGGAAAACAAATGTTATACAAAAATTATATGTGAAATGTTAAGAAATAGATTAAATCGAAGAATCCGACACACAAAAAATTACAATACACGAACACGCTACAGGTACCCATCTAACTTTATATTTTTTATATTTTACTGATAAACTAATCGATTTATGGTAATTGTTATAAAAATATATTATATGTAATTGGAACAATGAACTTTTAATATATTCCTTTTGTATTTTATGTTATCAAAACAGTTTGATCGGCCGCCTTAAATCTCATTCTCCACTAACACCCCACACATTCCGTATGTTTGTCTGTTATATTTTATGTTGTTAACGGTGAAGAAAGTTCATATAAAAGAAAGGTATTACATAATTTTTGAATTACCTTCATTTTGCTTTTCGTTAAAAATAAAATGCTGATACATCATTCAAACGGAAAGAATTATTACAAAACATCTACTTAAAATTTCTATACACAAAAAGGGTTTAAACCTCAGCATTTAATAAAACTTTTAGAATTTTATTTCTTTGTAATTCTTTACAATTGTTCCTTTTATTGTTGTGTTTTTATAGTTAAAATTTTGTGTTGGTTGTTAAGTTTAATAATATTTCATTGAAATAAAATTTATACATGAACAATTAAGTGTAAATTATATGAATTTTTTCGACGTATTTAAAATGAAAAAACCTCATAATTTTAAAATGGAAATTTTTCGAAGTAAAACAATAAATATAAAAATAGAAACAAACAATAAAATATTAATTTAAATATCGAGAAAAAAAATTTGTGTAAAAAAAATTTGTGACATAAATAATGAATAGATAAAATAATAAATCAATCACATATATGACTAAAAACAAAAAAAAAGGTTAATGTTTCCTATTTTTTTAAATATCAATAAATTGATTTTGGATTTTCCATTTATTTACTCATTTTCATACACAGAAATTCCCACGAAATAAAAAACATGCGACATGCACACATGAAAATTTCATCACATCATTTTTTTTTTTTTGTTGAAATTTCTCATTCCTTTATAATTTTTCTACACAACAATCATCGCTTTAATCATTAATTCATTCCATATAATTTACCTGGGGTGCTGGATAAATTGAAAATTCCAATTTAGATTTCTTTCCATAATCAACTGATAAACGTTCCATCAGTAAAGATGTAAATCCAGAACCAGTACCACCACCGAAAGAGTGGAACACTAAAAATCCTTGAAGACCAGTACATTGATCAGCCAATTTACGTATTCTATCCAAAACTAAATCAACAATTTCTTTTCCAATTGTATAATGACCACGTGCATAATTATTTGCAGCATCTTCTTTGCCAGTTATTAGTTGTTCTGGATGAAAAAGTTGTCGGTATGTACCAGTACGTACTTCATCAACAACAGTTGGTTCTAAATCAACAAAAACTGCACGAGGAACATGTTTACCTGCTCCTGTTTCACTAAAGAATGTATTGAAGGAATCATCACATGTGCCAATTGTTTTATCTGATGGCATCTAGAATAATTAAAAAAATATATATCAAAAGTTTTGTTCTGAGAATATACTTCTGTATAAATTAGTCATACATGTCCATCAGGTTGAATTCCATGTTCAAGGCAATAAAGTTCCCAGCAAGCGTTACCGATTTGAACACCAGCCTGACCAATATGTACTGAAATGCATTCCCTCTGAAAATTAGAAATTTAAGATAATTAGTTTTGATGCTACAACAATTAGCATAGACAATATAGGCTTGTCTATTCCACAACCCACACATTCATTATTTTTTTCACATAAATTAAAGGACGTTTTTCTTATCGGATTATCATTTAAGGAGTATCCATTTTTTACTTTGTACCCAAATTAATTGACTTCCCCATTTCACTATTTTATCACGACAAAAGTAATTACCGCACAGCGTACAAAACTCTGGCTTAAATAAATTAGTCATTAAAAATATCAAAATATTAAAGTTATGACTACATTGATCAAAACAACAAACATATGCCATTAGTTTTTTTTTTAAAAGCCGTATGAAGAAAATTAAGATCTTAAAATTTCGATCATTAAAATTGATTTAAATGGGGTAAAAGGTGATAATTCTTTCCTTTACAATAAGTAGGTTATAAGGTTGAAATCTTAATTTGTATATAGTCGTAATGAACTCCCCAAAAAGAAATATTCGTTATTTAAAATACAAAATAATTGGAGCTCTTTAGTTAAGTTGTGTTACGTTAAATTATTCACCAGTAACAATATAGTCATTTTGTGTTATGATATTTTATGAATAATCAAGAATAATAATAAGGAACAATGTCATGGTTTGTTATTATTTTGTTGAACAAAAAAAAAATATTTATGATTTGTTTTGACTACAAAAATTCACCATGCGATAATTAACATTATTATATTTTTCTTTTTTCTTGTTTTGTTTTGCTGTTAAAATTAAAACTTAATAAAAAAAAAATAAACACTAAAAAGAATTTCTTTTCAGTCTATAATTAAAATTTATATAAGAAGAAAAAGAAAAAAAATGATACAAAATATATGAATCTTAATAAATAAGGTCTGGTGTCTGCGGTCGTACAGTCTTGTGTCTGTCTTTAATGTAAAAAAAAAAACACAGAGACGATTAAAATGAATTATTGCGTGTGCCATAAAAGAAATATGCATTCTATTATGCCAATTAGTGATGACTTGTGTCCATATTTATACAATATGTTTCTTCATCTGTTAATATTTAATAAATATAAAGATGTAAATAAATTGTAATTGAAAAAGTTGATCAATTAGATTATTTTTGTCAACATTTAATTAATATAAATCTTCAAGTGAAAGCAACTTCATTTTATAAATCATTAATAAATAATCTAGTTTAATTTTTCTCTTACGACTATGATTTATTTTAATTTCATTTATATTTTATATTTTGTTGTTCTTCTCGTATGAATTATTTTTTAGTTTTTTCTTATGAAAAAAAAAAACATTTATTATAAATCACAGAAAAAAAAATAAGTAAAAGAGTTGTTTCCATTTAGCTTAAATTTGAAAGAAAAAAGAAAGACATGAACGATGACGATTAATCATCGATAAAATAAATTTTCTTTTGTTAAAAATAGGAACAACAACAACAGCAAGAAAAAAAATAGTGGAACAAAATAACAATAATAATTATTGTCATTTTCTGCTGAAAACAGAAGAAGAAAAAAAATAAAATAAAATACATCAGTGAGTTTGTTGTTATTCGTTCATTGTCGTACCAATCACGAATGTAATAACTTTAATAATATACCAAATATATCTATAACTACTCTAAAATAAAATGATATCTTAGACGAAAATAAAAAAATTAATAAAATGAAAAAAAAAAGAAGAAATTATAGAGAAGAAGAAAAAATATTAAATTCAACTGTCTTAAAATACGAATTAATTATTGATTAAACGTTTTGAAGAAAAATAAACTCTAAAATATATTGTGCTCGATATTCAACGAGATAAAAAAAAACATATTATCATAATCGTGAGATTTTTTTTTCTTTTTTATTGTTTTTTTTTTTTAGAGAATTCGTGATTTTAAATCAGAAGACGTTTTAATTTAAATAAAACATCATTGCTCCTGCTGAGTATTAATGATGAGTTCTTTTATTGGACTTTATTAAACATTTCCAATTAATTCATAATTATATTGGACGGAAGTTGAGGGTGTTTGACTTTATTTTTACAAACTACGTTTAATTCTAACCAGAGTTTATATAAATCTTTTTTTTATTTCCGATTGAACTCATTAATGTTCAAATTTATTGATGAAAAAATTTATAAGAGGAAGTTTTAAATTTAAAGGGACAATAGAAGAAATAATCAAATTTTAAGTTGTGTTGCTACACATATTTTAACAATCCCATTATCTTTAATGACTAATTTGTAATCAGCTGATAATTAATTGTTTTTCTTTTTACTTCAACAGATTCATTATAAAAAAATATTTTCTTCAGTTTAACCTTATTAACAAGTGTGTCCAAAATCAATTCAAAAACCCGCAAAATAAAGTGTCTAAATAAATATGATTTCTGTCCAACACGCGATTCTCTAATTCATAATTCCGATACCCTTCCTCTTCTTCCGTATGTTTCATGTTTCGAATAAAGCGTGTCAATTTAATATTTCAGTTCTATAAGTTTTTTTTCTGTGGTTTTTTTTTTAAGGTGAGAATTCAAAAACACTAAACTTTAACGTTCAGACAGTAACAGGATGAATGTAATTTTATTTAGGAAAAAGGAAAAGAAAACTTCATTTATTTCCTTTTACATTGCATATAAAAGAGAAAAACAAAATTTTCCGCAAAAGGTTAAAGAACCGAATATTTCTTTAGGGTTCCACTCTTCATACGTCACCCCATACTACATCCCAGTATACTTAAATTTAATACACACGACAAAAAAATGTCAATCACATACAGTTTTTTTTTTTTTCTCCGGTTTATCAGATAACCATCCATCCTAAACGCATTCATTTTATTTTCAACTTGACGCGTGTTTCTTGTTTTCGTTTCATTTCGTATATTGTCTTCTTTTTTTTTTTTTTGTTTGTTTGGACACACGAATTAATCCGTCATCGTCTACATTTAGTCAGTTATTTAATCTGGGAATATTTTTCTATATATAAAAGTTAAAATAGAAACTGAAGATTGCGTGTGGATCATTTTATTCAAAATACAAAAAAAATAAATAAATACTAGAAAAATATTTTGTTCATGAAACTCATGAGAATAAAATCAATTAACTTTTTTTTGTTATTCTAAAACTCTTTAAAGTTTAAAGCAAAAAAAATATTAACGTAAATGCAAAATGAAGAAAAAAATTTAAAACCGCAAACAAACAAAAAAATAAAGAGGTAGATAGAAATTGATCTTTAAACTATGCACGGTAAATTGAACCACATGAGAATAAAGAATATTCGCAAATATTGTCGGTGTAATAAGGAAAGAAGGTGAATCAATGAAACTATAAAAGTTTATTGAACAAAAACAAAAAATTCGATGTTTCCGATACGAAAATTTTTGTTTTAGCAATTTTTGGTTTAATTTAATTAAATACCCAAAACAAAAAAGACGAAAAGAATGAAATTTGAGTCATTTTAGGAGAGAAAATGTCGCTTCTAAAATAAACCAAACAAAAAAAAAACACAATAGACAATTTTTCGTTTCGCGTTACGCAATTTGAGTCTCTTTTCTTCTTTTAAACAAAAAAAAAAACAAAAAAGAAACTTTGAAATTAATACCGGAAATGCTTAAAAATTGATATAAAACAATGCTTCGATTAAAAGGAAACGTTGTTGTTGTATCTAACAATTCTAATAAATGGGGGCACACCTTTTTCTTTTGCTAAACTTTTGTAATAAGACTACCGTTTTTTTTTTTTGTGTTTTGAAATTTTTTATTTTAATTTATGAAAATATTGACTTTTGATTGACTTAACTTAATGATGATTCTTCCCACAATCACCGAGATTAATATTTTACAATGAATGGAAAAAGACAAATAAATGACAAAATAAAAACACAATAAATAATTTAAAATGAAATTAATTTGATCCAATTAAAGAGTAGCAGTAATATATTCAAATTTTATATTTTAAAGACTAAATTATAAGATCTGTAGATTTTCCATGCATAATAAAGACGTTTCTTCAAATGACTCACTGTAATTTTAAAATGCAAGGAGAAAAAAAGGTTAAGGCGTTTAGGAAAGATTGTGGAATAATAAATAAACTGAATTTAGTCATAAACCGATACAACTTAGATTTCCATTAATTTTTCCTTTTTTTTTTGTATTTTCAAATATCAGAATTTTCCGTTTTTATTCACAATTTTGTTCTTAACTTCATTTATATATTTTAATTTTAGGTCGCGTTTTTGTAACCAAAAAAATACTGCAAAAATCGCGTGTTAATGCATGTCAAGGGCATTTTTGTTAAATTATGTCTTTTGATTTATCGTTTAGTATTTTTTACTTTATTTTTTTCTGTTTTTTTTTTATAGTCAAGTACTTGTGAAACGCAACGTTTTATATCCAATTTTAAGTAGAATTATTTTAGTAGGTTTATTATAATAAGTATGTAAGTAAGTAAGTCAAAAAGCAATCACACGTCAAATTCTAATAAAAATAAAAATAGCCGCACTGAAAGAATTTATAATAATAAACTTGATGATTTTGAACTTTTGACCCTTTTTTATTTTTGCGACTGTTTATTGTTTTTTTCTATAGTTTTCACTGAATAGAAAAAGAAAACGGAAAACATATTCAAACCTCAAATAGAAAAATCTGAATAGGAATTTTTGTTTAATTTAAAAATATATAATATGAAAGTTTTCAAAATATGCAATGACTCAACAGAATCGATTTGTGAATGGCACAAGCCAACCAAATAAAACAGAAAATTTGTAACGACATCCAAAAACACCAAATAAAAATATACTTTATTTTAAAAAAGGCTCATTGTCAGAGTTATTATTGTTAGTAAAAAGGAGTTTATAGCGTGAAGGTTTGAGGTATAGAAGGTGAAATTTTTTTTTGATCGATTCGAAAAGGAAAAAAAAATGAAGAAAGAGTTTTTATCCGGGTCATTCGGTCATTGATATTAAAAGGATGAATAATAATAATGGGCGGATGTTACGTATACTGACTGGACTGTACTAAAATCTTTATATATACTCGTATATAGACACCGAGGTTATAATATCAGAGTTTGAGTTCACAAAGTCCAATATACATTATAACAATTTTTTTGGTAAACGAACTGATTTAATTGATGTAATTTTCTCTATATTAATTTTTATTTGAGTTTTGGAAATTTAACATATTTTAATGCGTGACGATTTATTTAATATTTATTGAAAATTGATTATTTAAATGATTTACAAATTATAGTTATTAAATTTAACTGTTAGTTCTGTAAACCTCAACTAAACAATAGTCTGGTAATTCAATATTATTGACTTTGAAATTTTTTGATTAAATCTAGAATATCTAACTTATACTTATTTTTTATTTACTAATAAATAAATCTTAGCTAAGCGATTAAAATTACTTTAGTAGATGATTACTGGTATTATAGATAAAAGGATATGATTCAAACGTGACACGAAGTTCTTATATTTTCTCTAAACTTTTGTGGATTTTTCAAAATTCATCCATCATAATTTTAAGAATTTAAACCAGACAATGATTTTACTTTTAAAAAATTAAATGCAACTTAAAAGTTAAAACTTAGAATCGAAAAATATTTTCATCTCCATACCCAAAATTTCCAAAAAAAAATCAAGTCCCTTGGACGAACCCAAATTTTCAATTAAATAGAAATATATGAATTTAAGAACTTTACAGATTAAATTACAATTAGCGATTTCAATTGTTTAATTTAGAATTTATTTCATAATAAATTTAATTATTATTCGTTTAAAATTTAATTGAAAATTAATGAAAGACAAAAAAAAAGTACATTAAAAACTCACCATTTTGCTTCAAATATTTTTTTTTTATTAGTTAAACAATTGAATTAAACTTTAAACTTCACACTTTTATTTGTTTTAAAACACAAAAAAGCACTTACAATAATGATGTTGGTTTGTTTTAAAAGAACTTTTTTCTAACGATTTTTTTTTAGAAAATATAAAAATATGAATTTATTATTTTTAGTTTTATATAAAATAACGAATCCGCAAATTTGTCCGTAATGCAACAAATATGAAGATGGACTGAAGTCACCAAAAGAAATGTTTCTGCTTTTATAACAAAAAAAAAATGTTCGATCGAGTGAAAAAAAAAGAGTCTTAAAAGTAAAACAAAAACAACCAACACATAACAAATACAATGAAAAAAAAATAAAAATATACAACAAAACGCGATTCAAGAATCATTTAAAAAGAATCAAACAAAAAAAAAACATAAAAAGACGCGCATGTGTTGCTTATTTTTATTTTTAGTTTGAAAATTGTCTCCTTTTTCAGAAAAAGTTTTTCGTCTTCATATGTAAAATTTATATAATTTTGTGTCTTTCTCCCCCACCAATCCCTTAAAAGCAAAAACTTAAAAATTAATAAATTAACTTTTTTTAGATTATAAATTCTGATCTATCTCACATTGTAACATTTTATTTAGTTTAAAGTGTGCATCAAATCTTCTGTATGTATGTGTGTGTGTGTGTATGTGTGAATAAAATTAAATTGACTCTTTGCTATTTTCTTTACGTTGTTTTTTCTTCTCTTAATAAAAATAATCATAAATAAAAAATAAATGATGATTAGAAGTAGAATATGAAAGACATAAAAAAAAAAGTGTAGCAGATGGTTTTTCGTTTTAATTCTTCTAAATAGTAAAAAAAATTTAAATTTCCCGATTTGTCATTTTGATTATTTTTAAAAAATTAAATTTAATTTAATTTCGAAATTTAAGTCGTTGTAATTGATGACGATATATTTTTTTATGGAATGAAAATAGAATTTCTGGAAATAAATTAACCCATTTTCAGAATCTATCACTCCACTCGAGGGAATGAGACTTGGCGTGTAATCAAGGTAACATAATTTAACTATTTATTGGTAAGTAATATTGAAATTATGTCACAACCAAATATCAGAATTAATAAATTATTAAAACATTTAGGATTGAATTACTAAGAATTTTCTTTTCAAACTTCTAGAATCATTCTAGACTCTCTCAAAATGTATTGTTAATTATTTTCCCCAAAATAGTGACATCGATTGATCGATTATTTCATGTTTTTTATTTTACAGATACAAATATGTGTGGGTGGTTAGGTTAGTGCAAAATTAAGAGTGGGAGTTCTATTCTTTAATTTTTTTTCTTTTATTTATCCAGAAGTTAATAATAAGTATAAGAGAATAGTTTAAGAGAACAGGAACAGGAAAATAAGAATAATCTAAATATAAAAATTAGAGTAAAATAAGACGTTACCGTTTCCCCTTGATTTTACATAAACCTTGAAATTTTAAAGTAAAATCAAAACATAAACAAAAAATTATGCAACTGTATTACTGAAAATTACTTTAAATAGATTTTTATCTTTCTTTTCTGTTTGTCCACATTTCCGTTAATCAAATAATATTTCTATTTTTTTTGATGATACAAAAGCAATCTTTTTCTTTAATAATTTTAATTTCCATTTGAACTTATGAATTTTCAATGTTAAAAAATATATTTTATTATTTAACAAAAAAAATTTTTATTTGTTAATCATTTTTTTCCTGTTTACGGTCTAAAGAACTTTCAGATTATTACACAAGAAAAATAATAATAATAATAAGAATAAAAAAAAAGGGTGCAGTTCATGGTTTATTTATTCGTTTTAATTTCTTTAAACAAAAAAAAATCATTTTATTCTTTTCATTTCTGTTTTTTTTTTTTTACTATTAAGATCATCTGTATGTGACTGAGTCATTTAGAGCTTCATCTTCTATTTCACTGATTCAGAATTTTTTTGTTTCAATTTATAAAGACGGATAGACAGAGAAATAAAAATTATGATGAGAGAAAATATGCCTACTTCCTTCTTTGATTATCTTGATTACTTTAATCGTTTAATCTAAATGATAAAAATTAATTAAGATTTTTTGATAATAATGATGATAATGATGATGATGATTATGATGATGTTGATAATAATTGAAATTATAAAATTTAAAGAAAAATATTTTGTTATCTCTTATTTTTAATGAGTCAACTAATGATGGTAGTCAAATATTTATTCTTTAGCGCAGTACTGACAGTTTTTATTCGTAAGAATTGCTAATAAAAAAGTGTTGATTTATAATTATTTGAATTAATTAAGAGAATTGCTTATAGATTCACATAATATATTTATTTTTATTCAAGAATATTATACTTGGATTGATTAATAAAAAACTTCAGAATTACCGAAGGACCTAAATATGAATAGTAAATAAATGGAAGTAGGTTATTTAACTTTTGTTAACGAAAAGAAAAAATCAAAATCACAAAAAAAAAAAAAAAACAAGAGAAAAATAAAAAATGTTGACCTTTAAACAAGCAAGTCAAAACTATTTTCGCTCATTCTTTACTTAAATAATTAATAATTATGATATTAATTAATTAGCCGAACCAAAAAAGAGAAATACATGATGAGAAATAATTCTTCTTTAATTTTATAATTTATTGAGTGACTTTAAATGTTTTATGTTGTTCTTTTTTATGTTCTTTTTTTTAAATTGTTTCAAAATAGGAAATCAAGATGTTATTACACAGTGTTCGTCTTATGCAAGTAACAGTTGTGTAGTTCGTTTGTTTATTTAAGGTGCCAAATTAAAAACTTTGTGTTACTACAAATAGTAATGAGGCAAGTAGATTTATTAAACATATTGAACTGATTTCTTAATCGTGATTCTTCTTCCTACTTTCAAATCCTTAAGGATGGTTGTATCATAACATCATACTGACAAAAAACCATATGTTCCATTTTGGACTTACTGTAAAACTCTTTAATTTTTAATTTTTATTGTTCTCTCTCCATAATAAATCTAATTCAATTAAAAACAATTTAAAAGAAACAAATTAAAGTAAAAAGAAATCAATTAAATTATCGTTTTGTGTGGCCCCTGAACCATTATTTTATACGAGAAAAACATGGCACAAAACTTATGTTTTTGTTCTTGTTACTAATTTGGAGTAGTAGGCTTTGATCCATTATTCTACTTTTATTTGTTTATTCTATCTCTCTCTTTTTCACAATTCGGCTTCTTCTTTTTATTTGGCCTCCTGTGTTTTTGTTGTTATGACTGAGAAAAAAACTTTCGTTTTTTTTTTTGATTCTGTGATTATGAAAAATAAAATTATTGTTTGCTGTCATGCAAGGACCTTTTTTTTATATAAATTAAATATAATTCTTAATTCTTAAAAAAAATATAGTTAAATGTAAAAAGCAACAAGGAGTACCTACATAAGTATATTAAATGGAGAACTTAGTTATATGGACTTGAGAATAAAAAAAAACTAGAGGCGAACATGAACTGTGTGTGGGCTTGTTTGTGTGTTCTGTTTCTTTTTAAAAATATACAATCAAAAGAATAATAATAATAATAATAATAAAGACGACTCGAAAGGTGGTCAAATACCAGATTAAAATTTGAGGGAAAAAAATGGAAAGCAAATAAACCTTAATAAAAATAAGTAAAAGAGCAAAAAATAGAAAATCGACCTTCAAAAAAAAAAGTATTTTTCCTTTTCTACTTGCTTTTATGATTATTTTCTTTAATTAATTAAATATTCTAATTTGGTTTTGTTATTGTTGTTGTTGTTGTTGTTTCTCTTTTTAATATCTTAATTATTTTTATTAATATGTTTTTTTTTATTAGTTTTATTATTTTAAATGAAAAAAAATAACAATAAATTATAAAATTCACGCAATGAAAAAAAAAATCACGATAAAAATACATTTTTCTTTTTTTGGAAATTCAATTTTTTTAATTTTATTTTTCTTCCGTACTTGTATTTGGGATTTTTTGTTTTAAATAATAAGGAAAATTATTTTTAAACTTAAAAATTAATGAATAAATAAATAAACAAGACACCAACTGAAATTTGTTGTAGGATTATTTGATTAATAAGATACTGGCGTCTCCACCGTGAAAAAATATTGGGTGTCTCCACCGAGAAAACAAAAATATTATTTATAGAAGGAAAGCATTAAAAATTTAGACTTACCTGTTCAATAAATAATTATGATTTTAATATTTTACACATAATTTCATTAGATCTAAATTAAATATAAATTGTTGTAAAATCATCAACACTCTACATTACAGAATCAAAATAAAGAAAATATAGATTTTTTAGTGAAAAATATAAAAATTTGCTCAATCATCCTTCATCATTTAAATCCATTCATTTGTATTATTATAATCAACATCAGCTGTTTCTATTTAAAATCTACCCCACATAAGGTCTACTCCTGCCAACAATATTTTTGTTCAGTTCATAGTTTTACTGCACGCATTTTATTGAAAAGTAGGTCAACAAATTTTTGTTAAACTAAATTGAAATCTTTAATTTAAAAAAATACTTGATGATTGATAATGTTTTGATTTGGAAACGTTGAACACTATAAAATAATTTAATAACAAGAAAAACAAGACTCAATTATGTAGTAAAAAATTTTGGAGATTTGGAAAATAAAAATTTAGGTACCTAAAAAATTTACAAATAAAATAAAATTATTCAAATGTAATTTTTATTTATACTAAAATTAGAAAGAACAGTTAAAAAACAATGAAAATAAAATCAATTATTATTATTATTATTACTATCGATTATGATTTTTTTCGTGTCGTTTAACAGCACTCTTATCATTAAATGTTTTTGAACAATAAATGCAACTAAAGACACGACCAGAATGTATTAATAAATGACGGCTTAGACCAGATGAATAACAAAATGTTTTTGGACATAATGTACATTTATGAACTTCAATAATTGGATCTGTTGAATGTTTACGATTTACATGTTGCCGTAACATATCTGATTGTGTAAAACGTTTATCACATGATGTGCAACAAAACGGTTTTTGTCCTGTATGTATCATTTGATGACGTTTTAATATTTCCTTTTGTATAAATGAACGATTACAAATTTCACATTTAAATGGTTTTTCACCTAAAAATAAAAATAAAATTATTGTTAAAATGTTAAAATAACAGAAAAGGATAAAAATGTATTGTTTTTAAAGTCTAAAAATAATAGAAAAGGATATTTTTGGATGTAGGCGTTATTGTGTTTTCGTAGTGTAGTGGTAATCACATCCGCCTCACACGCGGAAGGTCTCCGGTTCGATCCCGGACGGAAACAAGGACTAGTTTTTTAAATAACAAAATTAAATTATTTGAAACATTTTGATGTATTTAAAAATTAGGAAGCCAATTAATATTAATTAACAATTATTTTTTTTAATCATCAACATGCAAACACACGAATTAATCCGTCATCGTTTACTTTTAGTCAGTTATTTAATCTGGGAAAAATCTGTGTAAAATATTTGCAATCGAACTTCTTGGAATTATTGTAATAAATCTTTTGTCTGTCAATATTATATACCTGTTAAATATGTTAATTTATACCTGTGTGAACTCTAGTATGACGATCTAGTGAACTTTTACTGGGAAACCATTTATCACAATAGCTACATATAAATCCTTTATCTTTGATGTGTACGGAACTATGACGTAAAAGATCAGGACGTCTGGAAAATGATTTGGGACATTGTGTACAACGAAATACTTTCAATTCACCATTTTCAGCTTTCGACTGAAATTTTAAAAATAGTTTATTTTAAAACAAATAAATCGAGAACTTTAAAAATAAAATCTCACAATATTATTTATTTCCATAGTAATAACAGAGCCATCACCAATCGTTACTTCAACTCTGGTAATATTATTATCCCTTTTTTCTAATTTCAATTGCATATTTTTTATTGCATCATAACCAATTTGTGAAATTAGGGTTTCTTTAACAGCTTTAGTTATATCTGCAATATCTTCTTCATCAATTTTATCATCTGTTAAAACTTCTGGTTGATTAAAATCCTCAAAATCGTCATAATTATTTTCCTCATCCACAATATATTCCACTAAAAATAAAAGAACAAAATATAAATATAATATAATAGACTAAAACAATTTGAACAAAATTACCTTCACGTTTCTCAGTTTTAAAATTTTTCGTACTAATTGTGTAAGAGTCTTGTTCAGGTGTATCCTCTTTTAATGAAATCGTAATGTCTTCTAATTCAGATGATCTTCTTGATTCCTGATTTAATATAAATGGTTGACCGTCACTGGCACCTATTACAATATTATTGTGTTCCTCATCTAACACTTCATCTAAATCTTCCTCAACTTCCTCTAATATTTCTTCTTCTAGTTCTGAAGTTTCTTCATCATCATCTTCATCATCTATAATTTCTTCAAGTGGGATAGCTTTTACAATTTCACTTTCCTGTTGCGATTCCGATTCTAGATGTGAGTTACTTTCTTCTTCATTTATTTCAACTGTTGAACCAAATTTGTTTAAAATTTTTGGTTCATTAATTTTTATGAGTGTTGTTTTATTCATATCATTTTCATTCGTTTTTGATTCTAACTTCTTCATACTCGCTGTTGTTTTCTTAATAGATTTTTCTCCTTCATTAATTAAATTTTGCATTATACGATTTGTTTCTTCATCATGAAACCTTTTACGTTCCTCCTCCATGTACTTTTTCATGCGTTCCTCAAATTCTCTTTCTCTTTCTACCTTATCTTGTGCAATTTTTTTAAATTTCTCTTCTTCTCTGGCCGCAAAAAAATCCATTGAATCAGCAAAGTCTTCATCATCATCGTCAGACATATCAAAAAATTTACTATTTTTACCAGAATTAATTAATTTCAGATGACGCCTTAACTTTGTATCTGAATTTTTACATTTTTTACGAAAAACATAAGATTTTTCTAGTTGATAACGGCATTCTGAACATAATTTCTTTGGTAGAGAATCATTCGGTTGAACCTAAACGGAAATTAAAGATTATGATTTTATAAGAACGTTGGAGAGTTGTATGCATTGAAAGAGTGGACTTTAAATTAAATTCTTGGTTTAGTGAATTATAGAGAAAATTTAGTGAAATTATAGAGCAAGTATAAATAACGAATAAAAATATAGAAGCGGGAACATTTGTCGATAATTCAGTCATTTTTCCTATCGACAAAAAAAGTGTTTGTGAAACTCTTTGTTTATAATTTTATTATTTTATTTTTGTTTTTAATGTAGTATTATTAATTACCTCAAGTGAAGCGCAAGCCATTATTCTTAATGATAATGAAATATTTTCATTATTATTAAATATATCAATTGATACAGTTTCTCTAGTTAAACATAAACGACACAATTCGTTAATATTAGGATTCTGTACAGTTCCCTCATTACAGTAATTAGTTTTATTTTGTTCACTGGTTTTCATTTTAATTAATTATTTGAGAATTTAAATAAATGGTAATTTTTTAATTAAAGAAAACTTCTTTAACCAAATGTCAGATTGTTGTGTTTTTTAAAGTCAAGATGCCGCTAACGCTGTAAAAAAAATCAAAATGGATGACGATAATTTTATTGCTTATCTAAAGACAAGATGGCGCTCTGTAACTAAATTATTTACTTTTTATTATAGCGTTGAAAAAATCGTTATAAATATTGTCTTGTGAAATAATAATTAAAACTAAAAAAAACTTACTAAAAAAATTAAAAAGAAATAGCGAATAAAAGGCATCGAAATGACTCAATGAATTTATTAAATATAATATATAGAACCAAAACAAAAAAAAAATTACTTACTCTTTAATTCTTACCAGAGACTGCTGAATACGATAACAAATATAAACATAAACTAAACCAAAAATTTTCCTATTTCACCCTAAACCAATACCGATATAATCTCACAAAAAATAAATTCAATCACCCAAATGTAGAAGAGTAAATAAATAAATACACAAAAAAAAATCTATGATTTTATAATTTTATGAAACGAAAACGAAATAATTTTTCTGTTTATTTTCCTTTTTTTGTTTTGTTTTCAAGATGTTTTTTTACCAAAATTAACACAACACAATTATTCAAAATTGTATTCATTTTTGTACAAATATTTACAGAATATTATTGAAATCATTACTTTATTTTCTCATTTTCTTACTTTTATTTCCTTTCTTTTTTTTTTTTTTTTTATATTTTCTTAAATTAAGAATATTTATTAAAATAAATCGTTTTTCTGTCATTCTTTCTAATCATTCTCATTTTATTTATTAAATTAATTTTATTCTTTCCACAAACAAAAAAAAAACATCAAAAAAAAACAATGAATGAATAAAAAAGAAAATTACTTGTTTAGAATTTTCCCAAAAATGTTTTTTTTTTTTGTTTTTTTTTTTCCATTAAATAAATAAAGAAATGAAAAGTCTTTCTTTTGGTTTTTGTTTTTCTTATTTTCTTTAATAATATAAGTGTGATTATTAAATTAGGCCAATAATAAGTTTAATTTTGTTTCTTATTTGTTTCACTTCTTTTTTTTTTTTATTATAAAAAAGCAGTCTTCGTCTTGAATCAAAATAAAAAAAAAGAAGAGAGAAATAAGTATAAATAAAAATGTCATTTTAGTTTTAAAACTTAAAATTCAATTCCTTTTCTTTTTTTTTTTTTTACATTTTACATTAAATAATTTCATTAATTTCTATTTCATTCCTTTGAATAAGATTCGCTGTATTTTTTGATTTTTATAAATTAATTGATTAAATTAAAAAACAAATATATTATTATTTAAAAGAATTAAAAGATTTAGTGTAACTTTATAAAATATAAAATTTTAATATTCATTTTTTTTTTTTGTTCTTTTGTTTTAAATAATTTACACCTTTGAGTGTTTTTAAAAAATTTTTTAAATATTAATTAATTTAACTACAAAAAGAATTGAATTAAAAATTTTGATGAAAAAATTTATAATTGTATACAGAAAATCAAAAGTATTCTAACATTTTTCATTTTTTTACTGGAAGAATTTTAGGTCATTTTTTTTCTTGATAAAACCAATAATACTTCATAGAATTATCACCTTTTTGAATAGAACCAATTTAAATTGTAAATTTTTGAAAAAAAAAAAAAAACGTTAAAGGAATGCTATAAATTAATTAATGTTAAAATCTTGTACGAAAACGAAGAAGAAAATAAATTTAAAAAATGTTTTTATAAAAAAACAAATTATAGAACCGTTTTGAAAATTTTACAGTTGGATTTTTTTACTATATATTTTATATGCTGAAAAAAGAGAAAACAATATAATACAAGAGTGGATAAAAAATATTTAAAGAACCATTTCAAAGTGTTGTAACATCTCTGATATACCAATTTTAATTAACTAAATATTTTTTGGTATTTTATTTTGTTTCGTTAAAAAAAAAAATATTCTTTTTCTGTTGTGTAGACACAACTCGCAAATAAATCATATTTAATATTAAACAATTGGAAATACTAAATCATAAATAATAGCAAATCTAAAAGAAATTTATGAAAATATATAAATTGCAATGAAATATTTAATGCACATTTTCACATGAATACGAAAATATTTTTTGTCGTTAACATTAAGAAAATTGTTTAAAGAAGCTCGTTCATTCTTGTACATAAATGACAAAAAACACATTTATTGACATATTGAAAATGTGTGTGTGTATGCCTGTTTTTTTTCCACAAAAATTATTTTAATTTGACTTCCCTTTCTACGTTAAAAGTTTTTTTTTTTTCAGACTTTAAAATGAGTTATTATGTCTTTTTGTATTTAATTAATCAAATTTGATAAGTAAATTAGAGAATATTAATTAAAAATTAAGTTTTTCAAAAATATTTACAAAAAAAAGTTTACAAAAATATTGGAAGAACCACTTTCAATCAGCGTTTAAATTAATTTCTGTCTGATTTGTAAATTAAAAAAAAAAGGAGAAAAAAAAACACAAATTATTAACAAAATTTGTCCCTATTAAAACTGTCACTTATAATAATAAGAAGAAAAAAAAAAGAGTCCAGAAGAAAAAGAAAACATTTCAACAACTTATTTCCTTCATTCTATTTGGTTTAAAATTAACTAAAATAAAAGAAAAAAAAAATTCTTCGTGATTTTCTTCCTGTTTTTTTAAATTTTTCTTTCACATTTTATCTTTTATTTCATATTTTAAACAGAATTTGAATGTCAATCATTCATTTAAAAAAAAAAAAACAAACGAAGTGAAGTTCATACTTTTGTTTTTAAAATTTAAAAAAAAAAAACAAAAAAAGAAAATTATTTTACATATTTTTAACATCTTTTTTTTTTCGTTTAAATATTTTGTTTTTATTGGCCGTTTCTTCTTCTAATTTTTTTTTTTTTTTACAATACATGTTAAGGTAATTCTTTATATTTTCTTCCATCTCTCATTCTTTCTTTTCTTGCATAATTTTTTTTTTTTTTTTTTTATAATTTTTCTTTTACGATTTTTAATTTAATTTTTTTTATACACACACACACACACAAACACACAAAAAGAAAAATATTTTCGGTTCATATAAATACAAAAAAAAAGTAAATTTCAGTTCTTTAATTAAAATTAAAAAAAAAATTAAAAAAATAATGTACAATAATTTTTATCATTTCATCTTCGTCTCCGCCATCCTCTTTTTTCCCGCGTCATCAACCTTTTTCTTCGTAACATTTTTTTTTTAACATTAATTTTTCTTTCCCATTTCATTTCTTCCGCTTTTCTATTTATGTGTTTATTTCTTTATTTGTTTTTTTTTGTTTTATTAATTTATTTTTCGTTTGTTTTTGCTTTTTATTTTTTTTTTTGTTTAAATAATTAATTATATCACACGTCATATTTTCATCTTTCTCTTCTTGAATATAATATATAATATAATTTTCCATTTTTCAATTATTTTATTTTTTTTTCTTTTTCATTTCAAATATTTAATTATTTTTTATTTTTTTTTAGATTTTTTTTGTTTTTTTTTTGTTTTTTTTTTTAATTTTTTTCTTTTTTTTGTATTCATCTTTTTAATCGTTTGATTTCATTTTGTTGTTGTTGATGTTGTTGTTGATAATGGTGATCCGACTTTAGTTGATCTCATTGTGTTTGATATTGTGGCATAGATGTGTACATCACTGACGGTTGTGTTGATGCACCATTAGCAACATTAGGTACAGCTGGCATACCCCAAGCCATATTTGGTTGCATCATACGATATGCTGTAAATATTTTAGAGAATCCCCATTAATTATTAAAAAAATTATAAGATATATAATTATAATATTCCCAAATAAGTCATTGTAAAAAAATAGTTAATCTGAAATTAAAAATTACTTTAATTTTTTTCTTATATCAAAAAAATGTATAAGTTAATTGAAAAATTTATAACAAATTTGTAAATAATTTTCACTTCTATTTTCAATATGATAGTATCATATTGACAATAAATGGAATACAATATATGAATGAAATCTTACTATAAAATACATAATATGAGTTTTATATTTTTATTACTAGACATAACAATAAACTGATTAGACGTGTTATTGAACCGAGTTTTTGTCAAAGGAAAAAATGTGCTTATACGGTAAATTAGAATAAGATAATACGAATATTGAATTTTACATATGAAGCGTAATATAAATATATTTACAAACAATTCACAATAATTAATTAATTTAAAAGCAATGCAAGATTGCAAAAAGATTAGCAAGTTAGAACTATTTTTAGGATAATTTTTCATAGAAGAAAAAAAAACAGTTTTGTGAATTTAACGCTTCAATGCAGAAATTTAAAAAAAAAATAAGTATCGTGAGAAAGGGGGTCATTAATAATTCCAAGACAAATTCTAGCAGTGTAATGGCGGATAGTAAAGCAATTTCAGGCTGAAAGTCTGTGATATTTCTTATAACAACAATAATTTTAAGATACAAGGATTCCCTATATTCATAATAATAATACATGTATAATAATCACCTCCTGCAGATCCTTGTTGTGGATTTGTATATGTTGTATAAGGATAATATCCTTGTTGCATATATTGTGCTGGCATTTGTGCTGGATAGCCCTAAAATATGAGAAAAGTAAAACAAATAAAAAATAATGAATTACTTAATGTCTTTTTAAATTTGTTGTATGAAAATATTAAAAATTAAAAAAGTTGATATTCTATATTTCTTATATTAGATGTTATATTTTGTATTTCGATATATTAAAAAAAAAAACAAAATGGCTGGCATTGATAAATTTATAATTAATTGAATTTTAAATTAGAAAATATAGAAGAAATAATTTTCTTCTGTATTTTTTGTTTAATTGGCACAAATTTATTACGCTTTGAGGAGAAGAATAACAATAAACACACAAATGGTCAATATTTTTTATAATGAAAAAAATTATAAAAAAACGTTAACGGTGAATGAATAAAAAATTCCGTATTTTATATTTATTTGTTTTTTGTTAATTTATTGGCTTTTCTTTATATATTGTACTGCTTTCAACAGTTTGGGTCAAAATCGTTGGATTTTAATTAATAGATACAATTTTTAAAGTGATTATGAAGAGACGACGAAAGACGAATGGAGAAAGAAAGAAAAATTAGAAAGATAATTAAACAAGATACCATTAGAAAATTTACCAATAAAAATTTAATATTAAAAACCTTATTATTATTAATTCAGCAAATAATTTAAATTTTACTTCAAAATAAAAATTGCAGTAATAATAATCTTTTTTATTTATAATTGATCTGGTAAATAAAGAAAATTGAATTTTTTTAATTGATTGGAAATATTCTATCAGAAAATTGTCAAAAACATTTTTGATTTTTATAGATTATTGACCTTGATATTTTTTAATATTGAACTTTGACCGTCTTATTTAAAAAGGGGTTGTATTAACAACAAACTATAGAAAGTCCTGAAAATCTATTTTCTAGATCTTAAAATTTTCCAAACGAGAGACAAATTTCTATGCTGTTTTTAATAAAATGTTTGACTACGGCTATGACGTGACATTTTTTGTTATTGTGCGAAAAAATAAATAATACACATGAATAAGCCAACAACAAAATTAAAAATGCATATGGCGGATGATCAAAATTTGACAGAAAATGTAATTAAGACTAAAGAAAGAGATAGGTATAGATAAAGAAAAAAGTATTTTTTCTTCTTTTTCTGTTTGCCATATAATTTTCAAAAATTAAAGTAAAATAATTCTATAGATGGATTCACGTGTCTAATAAGGAAAGAACAAATTTTTTCTATCTCTGAAAAAAAATAACAAAAAAGAAAAGAAAAATCATAAAGTAAAAAAATAAATAGAAAAACAAATTATAGTAAAATTAAAGAAAAAATTAAAAAGAAAAAAAAAAAATTTAAACCAACTTTATAGGAAACATCTCGTCCATTTGATCTTTCGTCATGGGCAGTGAATCCAGCCTAAGAAAATATAGAAAGAATTTTAATGTTTTCCAAAAAAAAAAAGAATCTTTACGTAAGTAAAAGAAAAAGAGAATAGAATAGCAAAATACGAATTTTTAACCCTTTTTATTTCTTTCTTTGTTTGAATATTTTTCGTTTGTTTTTTTGTTCAATTTATCAAAAATTACCGGTTGATACCAATATCCCATCTGTTGATATGAGTACGGATATTGTGCATTTCCACCACTACTACCACCGCCTCCTCCACTACCGCCACCACCTCCACCCCCACCTTGCTGTTGTTGTAACTGATTTGTATTATTTGTTTGTTGTCCATTATCCATATCACCACCATTTTCTTTACCCCAAAAACATTTAACGGTATGACCATGTATATCTGTATCGTGTGTATTTTCAATAGCATGTGTTGCTGAATCTTTATTTGTAAATTTTATAAATGCATAACCCTTATCTTTAAATACTCTAACACTTTGTATTGTACCAAATTGTCCAAAATGTTTATGCATTAAATCATCTGATATTATATTTGGTGTAAAACCACCACAATAAACTGTTGTATTTGTTGGACTTGTTTGATTATAGATTTCATCAAAGGAAGGTTTACCTCCTTTTAGTCCACCTTTAATTGTTTCTCTGGGTGGTGGTGGTTTTCTAGTTGACCAATTGGTACGTATTGAACGTGAACCTAACCATTGACCATTCATTGCTTGTATTGCGTTTTCTGCATCAGTTTTTTTAACAAATGATACAAATGCATAACCTTTTGATTTTAATGTTTGTGGATCACGTACAATACGACAATTTGATATTTCACCAAAGGGTGCAAATGCTTCACGTAGTGTTTCTGTTTCAATTTCTGGACTTAAATCACCAACAAATATATGATGATGTTGACTTGTATCAGTTTTTGGTTGGTTACCTGGGCTTGTCGCCCAATTAACTTTCATTTCTTTATCTAAAAATAGACGTTTATTCATTGCATTTAATGCTGTTGATGCTGATGGGTGATTAGTAAATTCAATAAACGCATATGGATCATTACCAGGTTCTCGTATTATTTTACAACCTTTTACGGAACCCATTTGTCCAAATAATGCACATAATAATTCTTCAGTAACGGAATGATCTAAATTACCCACATAAAGGGTTTTAGGTTGTGCTTCTTCCGTCATTTTTTTTCTCTTATATTTTTTTTACAACAATTTATTTATTACTTCCTTAATAATTTCCGTTATTAATTCTTTTATATTTTCTCTTGTACCACACTTAGAACAAATTTATAATATAAATTATATATTTATTTTTCCTTTTTTTTTCTTTTTTTTTTATTTTCGCCGACACAATAACAGTGTGAACTTTTTAATGACAAATTCACGCATCAATACTGTTATTATTTTTTAATATATTATAAACTAATTATATTATTGACCACACATTCATTAATTAAATGTTTTAAATAAAAAAAACGCACGATTTTATTCTTATTTAATTGTCCTTTGATATGAAATTTTACAAATTATTCACAAAAAAAAATGCCGTCTTTTTTTTCTTCTTCTCACTACAAAGGCGTTTTTGTCTACGAGATTCGCATTTCGATTCTCATATTGCCAACATGACAAAATTTTCTACAGAACTTTTTTTTTCTACAAATTTTTACTAAATATTTTATTTTTTTTCAATAAATATTTTTCTTATTAATTATAATTAATCACTCACATAAAACTAGATAAAATTATATCAAAATTACATTAAATTCGCTTCTTCAATGTGTATTGTCAAATTAATACTCAATTTAATTTCAGAAATTTATATAAAAACTTTAATTTTTATGTAAAAAACAAGATCAAATTGTAATGACAGTGTATAGATGGCGAATTTATCGTTTCATTATTAAATTGTTAGTTTTGGAGATTTTTTCATTTTCTTTGTGTTGTAAACCAGATATGGTTGGTACTACTGAAATTTTAGGGTGTGCATAAATAAATATTTAGAAAAATGGGTACTTCGTAATAGCGGCAACACTAGGACAATACAATTATCATTATTCATAATGATATTTGTTTTTAATTTTTTATATTACACAAGTAAAATTATTTTATTAGCAAAGCCTATTAAAACCTAAATAATATTCACATGCATACTAAAATTTTCAAATTAGTGTTGCAACAATGTGTTATTTACGTATGTTTTGCTTAGAATAGATTCTAAACATTTAGCCTTCAGTGCTAAAGTCACGTCTTATAGTCATAATATTTTTTAATTTTCTTTGATGTTAAGATCCTCCAGTTTGTGTGTTATTTAGTTAATTAAATAAAGATTTCACTTAATTAATATTAATTTGTATGATTTAATAAATGTATTTTATAGTTTTATAAAAAACATTAAATGCACGCCGCAACTATTTTAAATCATAGGTAAATTATTTTTTCTCATTCTGAAATAATTATAACCTTTTGATATTTGATTATTCACATTCTATTCTGATATTGAAATTTTTTGTATGGTTTTAATCTTTAAAATTAATATAAAAGTTCATATTACTAATTTGTTTTTGTTTTGATTAATAGAAATGGAGGGAATGGAAATTGAAGTACACCCAAAAACAATAATTCATATTGATATTGATTATTTTTATGCTCAAGTTGAAGAATTAAAAGATAAATCATTACTTGGAAATCCAGTTGGTATTAAACAGCAAACAATTATAGTAACATGTAATTATATAGCCAGAGAGTATGGAGTTAAAAAATTAATGTTAATAAGTGATGCCATAAAATTATGTCCTAATTTAATAATAATTAATGGTGAAGATTTAACAAATTATAAAAAAATGTCACAACAAATTTTTGATATTCTTATAAAATTTACAAATAATGTGGAAAGATTAGGTATGGATGAAAATTATATGGATGTAACAACTTTAGTTAATAATCGTTTAGATTTAATAAGTAATAAAAATGAACTAAAACCAGAAGGTTTTGTAATACCAGATGAAACAACATTGAAAACATCATGTTCATGTGGCTGTGATAGAAGACTTATAATTGGCACACATTTAGCTAAAGAAATTCGTACAAAACTTTATGATGAACTAGGCATTACATCATGTGCTGGTATATCAAGTAATAAATTATTAGCAAAATTAGTTGGTAGTGCAAATAAACCAAATAACCAAACATTATTGGTACCAACATGCGGACCCAATTATATGATTGAATTAGGACTGGTGCGTTGTATTACTGGTGTTGGTGTTAAGATGGAATTATTATTAAAAAATATTAATATTACAACAATAAAAGAACTACAAGAATGTGAATTGGAGAAGTTACAAACAATATTTGGATATGAAACTGCTTGTCGTTTAAAAGATACCAGTTTTGGACGTGATTATTCAAATGTTCGACCATCAGCAGGACGTCCAAAAACAATTGGATTAGAAAACTCTTGTAAAACAATTTCATTAAAAGCTGACGTTGAAGAGAAATTTAGGATTTTATTAGTGAGACTTGTTAATCAAGTTATGGATGACGGACGTATACCTGTCTCAATAAAAATAATATTAAGAAAATTTGATCCAATAAAAAAGACAAGTCACAGAGAAATGAAACAATGTAATATATTACCATCATTATTTAAATTAAAAGATAGTAAAATAATACCAGTTGAAGGTACACAAGAAAAATTATTATTAATTGTTATGAAATTATTTGAAAGAGCTGTTGATCTCAAACAGCCATTTAATATTACATTATTAGGATTAGCATTTACAAAGTTTCAAGAACGAAAAACAGGTTCATGTTCAATTGCAAATTTTTTAATAAAAAAATCTGATCTTGAAGTACAATCTGTAACTAGTTTGAGTAATGAAGGTTTTCATCATAAAATACAACAACAACAAACGTCATCAAATATAATGGAACATGAACAAATAAGTGATACATCAATAGCATCATGTTCTGATTTATCAGAAACTGAAATTGAGCCATCCCCAAAGAAAACACGTATCGGCATATTAATAGCAAAACGTCGTTGTTTTTCATCAAATAATGATTTAATGGATATATCCTCACCTAGTAAATTGCGTGTTGCTGATTTAAGACTTAATTCAAAAGATTCTGAACAATCACAGCCACAACAACAAAATAATAATAATAATAATAATAATACTACAACAACTGCAACTTCTACAACTACACAATGCCCATCTAATGTTGATCAATCCGTATTTAAAGAGCTTCCACTGGATGTACAAAATGAATTATTAGCAAGTTGGAGACAACCAACAACAATAACATCAACACCAGGAACACCTAAATCATCAACAAAATCACCATCCTCATCATCATCGATGACATCAACACTTCATCGATATTTCATTAAAAATAATTAACACAAATCATAACAGAAAAGTTAATAAAATTAATAAATTTAAATTATTAATTTTCAATAAAATTTGTTCTTTTATTATTATATTCTTATTCAATTTTATTTTAATAAAATTAATTTAAGCAAAGGGTTTTAAGAAATATAAAATTTTAATAATAAAAAAAACAGAATTGTGAACAAGAAAATTCCAATATTTTTTTCGTAATGAAAAATTTGCAACAATTTAAATTTACATAAGATAAATCATTCCTTATTAATTATTATTCGTGTTTAATTTTCCTTAATATTTAATTAACATTCCAATGTTTTTTGTTTTTTTTTTTTTTCAAATCAAGAGAAACAAAAAATAAATTTAAAAAAAAATGAAACGCGTAGTACAAAATAAGAAATAATAAATTTTTTCTATCACAACATTATTTAGTACTTAAATTAAGGTCTTCAAATTAAAAACCTTCTTAAGTAATTTATTTCATTTGTAATACAATGAAAAATATTGAAATTTTATAAATTTAAGAGCAAAACAAATATTTTTTTCTTCTCTCTTAATTTTTGTTTTGCACAAAAACTGCACATTTTATTTATGTATTATTATTTTGTTTTCTAGAAAATAATATATTTTTATAAAATAAAAAAAGAAATTAAAATAAAAATTATTTCATTTTTATTATTTAATTATTTTATGTGTGTGTGTGTATGTGTATGACTGATATTAAGAAAATTTAATATGTAATCGAAATTGATATCTTATTGTGAATTAAAATAAACTTACGGGTTTCATATTCCAACTGAGTTTTCAAAAACATATCGTTTGCATTTTATTTAATAAGATTGTTTTCTTTTATAATTAACTCTGATGCAAATAAAATATGGAATAAATGACGAAGGATTTCTTAAAAATACAAAGTAGGAAAAAAAATTGTGTTTTTTTTTTAAATTTTATTTGGACCAACAAAAAATTAAATTTATTTCATATATTTTTAATTAAGTTTTACATTTAACATCTAATTTAATTACAAGTAATTTAAGTAGTTATATTTTTACTTTTATAATCTATTATATTATTTTTATTTATAATAATTATTCATCATTTCATTAATTAAAATTTAAAAAAAAGAAACAAAAACAACAACAGAACGAAAAAAATTAATAAAGTTCCAAAATTAAATTTAACATTGTGTCTTGCATCCTTTTGCAAAATCTCTAATAAAAAGTATAGAGAAATGGGTGAATATATTATAAGAACTGAAACATTTAAGAAGTTTTATACACAATTAAAAAACAATCAATAACATTAACACTTTTACACCAAAAAAAGCAACACACAATTGAAAAAATTTCATATTATTTATAACATACATACGTTTAAAAGTCCCAAGCATATATTATATATACATAAATTATCCCACTTTTCTGTACGTTATAAAATGAAAATTTTTAATTAACCAACAATCAAACGAATTAAATTACATCTATTTTTGCCCCATTTCATTTTTATTATGTGATAGTTTTTAATAAAATCACATTCTGTCATTATATGAGATTAAAAAAGTTATACATTTAAATTATCACACTTTATGGTGACGATTTCCTTTAAGAGACGAAGAGGTTATTAAAAAAATATTTTTTAGAGGGTGGAGTGATTAAATGGCCGATAAGTGCACAATAATACAGATTAATAAGCTCCTAAACAGATATAATGTACCTATAATATAATTTTTTCCTTTCGACTTTTAATTTCTGACTACTGATTTTTTTACAACTAGAATTAAAAAAAATTAATTTTCCTTTGGTAAACAAATTTGCTTACGGTCAAAACAAACTGACCATCCTAAAACTCTACGGTCAAAACCACATGAAAATAAATTACAACTTGTCGAAAGATCTTCTGCCCATGCCACTGATGAAACCATTCGACGATGACCTTGTCGATTTGTGCGCGGTAATCTTGCAATTCTTTGACCATTTAAATCAAATAAACGTATATGTCTATTATCATGTGGGATTGCAATAACACCACTAGCTAGAAGAAAAAAAAAGAGTCATGTTGAATTAAAATCTTATGAGAAAAAATTGTTCCCCCAGTATTGAGGAACTGTTACATTAATTTTACCTGATACAGCAAGACGATTAACAGCTGAATCTGTACGTATTGTTGTTAATGCTGAACGCATATTTCTTAATTCCCATACTTTTACAGTTCTATCATCTGAGCCAGATACAACTTTATCATCTTTTGTGAATACTGTTGATGTGACACTCCTAAAAATCAATAAATAACACATATTATATTTAAAAAATAAATATTTTTTTAATTTACTCTGTGTGTCCTTGAAATACTGAAACAGCTGGAATTTGATCTCTAAAATCCCATAAGCGGAATGTAGAATCACGAGATGCAGTTACAACTAATCTTTGTGATTGATGTGCAGATGCATGTGTTAATTCATGATCATGTCCTGTTAGTGGTTGTATTGGTTCACGTGTTTCAACATCCCATAATATTGCCGACCGATCCCAACTTGCTGTTATTATTTGATCACCGCCAGGTAACCAGTCGGCAGCCACAACAACTGATGTATGCCCACTAAACTCACACAACGGTGTTCTAAGTACATCAACTCTTTCACGTTCTTCAAGTGTGTCATCTTCATCGTCGAGTTCCTCTTCAGATGAATGACCTTTTCTCGTCGGAACATCCCAATTAACTGCTGCTTGCCAAATATGTGCTGTTGAATCCCCACTCCCAGTTAATACAACATCACGACTCGGATGGAATTTAAGTGAATTAACAGAACCACCATGTCCTTGATACTGAAGAAGTGGCAGACGGCCTGAATCAATAGCCCAAATACATGCTGTATGATCAGCTGAAGCTGTACCTAAAAGACATTATAAAGAATTTTAAATTTATTTCCCAAATATTATTAAAATGGCATTTTACCTATAATTGGTTGTCCAGTTTTAGTAGAAACTTGCCAGACGCCATCTTTATGTCCATTGTAATCACGTACAAGGGAACTAACCACTGTTTGTGCCTTAAAACTTGAAACAATACGACTTGTCTGGGCTCTTAATTTGTAACTTGCTTTAACTCCTTTACTTCCAGCTACACCTAACTTTGATTTTAAACTTTTATTTACAGTATCACCGTCAGCTACATCTTGTTGTGTAAAGCGATCTGTTGTTACATCTCGGGCACCAATTGCATCTAGTTTTTCTTGAACTAAAAATTAATAATTTCATTATTTAAGAAAGAAATTTTATAAAAATTTTATATAGCTTACGATTTAAGTTTTCTATATATAAAAGTTCAAATTCCTTCTCTATTTGGGAGAACAATGTTTGAAGACGAGCTGAAATAAAAAACAAAATACAATTATTAGAAATCACAATGTATAATGTTTTAGTTTTTTACCTCTAAACGGAGCATCATCAGGTGGCAAAATATCCTCAGCCAAACTCGTTAATCGTTGTTTTGTTGTCATTTTGCTAGGCTGTCGATTTGATGTAGCTGATGTACTTTCAAGTGGCATTTTTACACAAACAATTATTAATACCAAATAAAGGAATCAAAATCAAATATATTATTTATTTGATTATTTAAAATTTTAACATTTCAATCCAAACTTTCACAATATTGTAAATAAAAATAAGTAAAAAAATTTCTTATGTGAAGGAATGTTTTTTATTATTTTGAGACAATTTTGACATTTCTAATTTACTAATTTTTTTCTACCGGAAAAATACGAACCAAAAACGATTATTATTTTCTTGGAAAAAAAATTAATAATCATCATTCGTCGTCATGATGGTGTTGTTGGATTTTATGACTGCGTATTTTTTTTTTGTCTCAAAATTTATTAATTAATTATCACAATAAATATAAATAAGTTTAAATTGTAAATTTATACTTTTATCCCTCACAACTGTATGTTGTGCTTAATTTTTCCCAATAGTGTCTCATTCCCTCTAAAATGAAAATTTAGTAAATAATACAAATATATATTAATAATCAAGATGGCGGGTGAGTTGACGCATTTATTTTTGTGCACAAATAAAATTATATTTAATGTAGAATTAACCGTTTTTATAAATTATTATATTTTAGAATTGTTCGCTAAATATAACTGTACAAATTGCCAGGAAGATATACAAGGAATTCGTGTTCATTGTGCTGAATGTACTGATTTTGAATTGTGTCTTCAGGTTGGTTCTAAATCACGTGACATTTCCTCCTTATGCAGCGGGAATTTAAATTTCGAATAAATTTTTTTTAGTGTTTTGCAGCTGGTGCTGAAATTGGACCGCATAAAAATGAACATTCATATCAATTTATGGTATTTCGTTTTTATAATAAGTTTTGGTAGAAGATAAAAATAAAATAAAATTTTAGGATTCTGGAATTCTTTCAATTTTTCGTGGAAAAAGTGGTTGGTCAGCCCGTGAGGAAGTTCATCTTTTAGACGCCATTGAACAATATGGATTTGGAAATTGGGAAGATATTAGTAAACATATTGAAACACGAAGTGCGGAAGATGCTAAAGAAGAATATGTTAATAAATTTTTAACCGGTTCAATTGGTCGTCATACATGGTTACCTGCTGATTCACAAAGACCACAATTAGTTGATCATACTATTGATGATAATGGACCATTGAGTCAACTATTAACTCAAAGGCTGCCACCACTTGATGTTGTCCAAGAGGAAGGATCACAACTCGGTTATATGCCAAACCGTGATGATTTTGAACGTGAATATGATCCTACAGCTGAACAACTAGTTTCAACATTGTCATTGAATACAGATGATGAAGATGTTGATATCGTATTAAAACTAGCCCAAGTTGATATTTACACAAGACGTTTAAGGGAAAGAGCAAGAAGAAAACGATTAGTACGTGATTATCAACTTGTATCAAATTTTTTTCGTGGTACATTACGTCGTACACGACAAAGTCGTGATCAGAGAGAATTTCGTGACCGTTTTCGTGTGTATGCCCAATTTCACACCGCACATGAATTTGATCGTATTTTAGCATCATTAGAAAGGGAAAAAGCTTTACGAGTACGTTTATCAGAACTTAATCGTTATCGATGGAATGGACTTACTAGAATTGATGAATGTGTACATTTTGAACAGCATGCAGCATCAGCACAACATAGAAATACAGGACCATATGGTCATGGACGAACGGTAAGTTTAAATGTAAATAATGGAAACAAACACATTTTAATTATCAAAACATAGTTGAAAGAATTTTTCAACTATGAGTTGATGAATACCATAATAATTAACAGACTTTCTTTAATTTTAAGAAATGGATTTTAATTTTCTTTTTGATTCTGAATTAAACATTTTTTTTAAAGAAACTTAATGTAACACAATATTTTCATAGTATATTTTATTAATTTCTTTTTACTAGAAATTTTTTCGAAACACCTTTATGATAAAAAATTACTTAATACTCAAGAAACAAAAATATTTCATTCAACTTTTCGTGTTTTTATTTTCTGCTTTGCAAATTATTCAGTAATACAATCGCAACAATATGAAAACATATTTGAATAGGTTTTTTGTGCTTGTATTACAAAAAAAATTATAAATGCTTTTTTTTTTGATCATTTTTTTTGATTATACAAATTTGTTATTTCACTGAAATCGCAAGTCAAAATGGTTTTTTATCAATAATTATCTTAAAAAATTGGGATTTTACTTTTCCATTAAAAGAACATGTTAATCATAATTTTTCTTAGATTTTTACGAAAAGTTGAATTTTTTATTTTTTCTTTAAATTTCTTATTTTTCTTGACAACAACAAAAAAATAAATAAAACCATTTTGTCTTATCTATGCGTTAATTTTTGGTGATTTAGCTTGCTTGTATAATTGGACCAAATGGTCAACGAATATCTGGCTGTATTAGACAATGTTTAACAGGACAATCGAATCACTGGAGAGCGGCAAGTGTTGTCTTTGCAATCTCATCAAAGAAGAGGGTACATATTATAAAGTTATTATAAAAAATATTAAAAGAAAATTAATAAAAAATGTAATATTCATAGAGAAAGCGTCGCAGCAAAAAGCTCAAATTTCACAGGGTCAAAATTCATGCCCCACATCGGAGACCAGGCTTATTGCGACGCCTCATTGCCCAACAAAAGTTGCTCGGATAGCTCACAGGGAACGGGTCTTCAGAGCAATCTGCAAGATCCAGCAAATCAACCAGGAGGACATCTACTATCATCCAATGAAATTCAGGTAAAACTAATCGCTTTCTTAAATTAAAAATTGTCACTAATTTCTAATTTGTTTTCTTGTTCAATAACAGTTATGTACATCACTTAATTTACCACCAACACGTTATATGACACTTAAAACTGTATTATTGAGTGGTGCTACATTAAATACAAATTCAGCAACTTTAGAAAATTGTGTAAAAAAATATTTAATAAAAGTTGGCTGGTTGCAAACAAATCCACAAAACTAATATTTAAGTTTATAAATAATTATTGAAATTATATATCTTAGAAATTACATTTAAACATTACATTACAAAGACATTATTGGTTAAATTATAATTTTTTAATTAATTTTTAATATTTAAATAATTAATGTTTTATTTAAATAAATAATTTTAATAATGTTGTCGATAATATAATAAGATTGTAAATAGAATTTAGCTTAATAAAAATGATCGTTGTAAAATAATTGTTTTTGACTTCTAATCCAAAAATAATAAACGGAAAATTTTATTTATAAAAATTGTAGTAGATTTTTCAACATCTGCGACGCCATTTTTTGAAATAGTACAAACTTGTTTTACAGATACGTCAAACTCAAAAGTGACATTTCGGAATAATAACATTGTCGTTTCAGTCTTCATTGTCTTCTTTAAATTATCAAAAGTGAATTTGTAAAAAAATGACAAATCATGATCAAAATGCACGCAATCGGCAACTAGTACTTGAAGGGCGAGATGTACTGGAAAGAACTTCACAAAGTTTATCACGTTCGAATCAAATAGCTTTAGAAACCGAGCAAATTGGAACGGAAGTAATAAATATTAAAATGTTTGTAATATAAAGACATCTAACTATATAATTCCAGACAATCTCGGAACTTGGAGCACAACGCGAAACATTGCTAAGAAGTCAACGTCGTCTGGAAACGACAAATGACGGTTTGAGTAAAAGTCGACAAATTTTACGTTCAATGCAAAAAAATGTTTTCTATAATAAATTAGTGTTGATTTTAATTATTCTATTAGAATTAGTCATATTGGGCGGATTAATATTTATAAAATTTATACATAAACACTGATAATAATAATACCAAATATTAAATATAATATTTTTTATAAAATAATTTTTATTTTTATTCCATATCTTTATTTTATACAAAAAAAAATTAGAGATATTTCCGCTCACCAAAAAAAAAAAACAGACAACCTCTTAGAATATATATTTAAAATCTTATAAAGGCACTTGAAATTGTCCTTTTTTTTAATTTTTTAATTTTAATTTATGCAAATCGACGTATACAAAATTTTATTATTTATACACATATTATATAGCATATATATTTATATATACATACATATTTTTATTTGTCAAAAATATTATTTCCGTTTACTACAATTTCTTAGGGTTTAAAAATTAATCATACGGAAAAGCTTTATCCGATTTATATTTTCTTTGTTTAATTATCAAACAAAAAAAAGAAATATAATTAACATGAATTAATGAATTTGTAATAATCATGATAACATAACAAAGATATTTCATATTTAATGATGTCAAATTTTTAAAATTGAACTTCTCAAATTTTGTCATTTAAGTCTTATTTTATGAAATAAATTCTTATTTATCTTTTGCTAATTTTAAAACACGCAAAATAACTTCATCAACCGTATGATTATTAAGTAATTCTTTAATGGAATCATCATCAATAACAACGGTAAATAATAGTTTTGTGTTTTCTCTCATTTTTGTTGTATAATCACCACAATCTCTATAATCAGCTGGTGTATGACCACATCTTTTGATAACCGAACTTAATACCTCTTCAACAGTTGATTTAGGCCAACCAAAACTTTTTAATGTTTCTTCATCAACAAGTAAATTCAGTAACTCTGATATACTTTCTTTTAATGCTGTATCACTCATAAAAATTGAATCTTCCTCTGGCATCGTATATTCTTCTGTTTGTATTGTTTCCGTTTTAATTTGCATTAAATCATTATCAAGATTTTCCTCATTATCATATTCTCCATCATCAATTTCATCTTCTTCTTGTTCATCTATTTCTACTTCATCTGTGTGATCTTGATCTTCGTTTTCGTCGTCACTTTCAATGAAATCACTTTTTCCTATTATTTGCATTTTTTTCTGTTCAGCATCGGTAATTATCTCGAATAAAATATCCCTATAAAAAATAAAAATAAATTAAATGGTAAAAAAATTTAATTTTCTATTCGTTTCTTACCGATGACATTTTCTAACATGTCGTACCAAACAATCCAAACGAATAAATTTATTATTACATATTTGACAAACACAAGGATCCTCTTTTGTATGTGTGCGTAAATGGGCAACTAAGCTTGCTTTAGCCGCAAATTTTTTAGAACAAATATTACAATTGAAGTCTTTAAAAAAAAACTATTATTTTAATTATTTTACTTTTTAACAGTATCTTTTTGTTATTTATTAGTATTTTAGTTTCATTTTTTGTGTTATTTTAGTTTTTTTAATAATAATAAAATTTACTTTTAATTCCTTTGTGTAAATCCATATGACGTTGAAGATCAATATTACTAGTAAACGTTTTACTACACGAAGCACAATCCATTGGCTTTTCTCCGTTATGGATAAATTTTATATGAGTGACAAGCCTTAAAAAAATAATATCTATTAAGAATGTAATTACTGTATATACAATATTTCATCTAATAACATATCTATTTAAATACCTTGATTTACGATTAAAAACTCGTCTACAAAATTCACATTCAAATCCATTTTCTCCAGTATGATGGAACATATGTGCTCTTAATTGTGTTGCTTGTATGAAACTTTTGTTACAAATTTTACAACAATGAGGACGATCACCTAATAACGATTTTTATGATTTAAAATAAATTACAATATTCGAAAATTCTGCTAAATACCTGTATGTATTTTAAAATGTCGATTTAATGTTTCTTTAGCAGAGAAGCGTGATCCACACTAAAAACCAAGTTATTAAAAAAACCGTGAATTCTAGAAAAGACAAATTTTATCATAAATACAAACCTCTGTGCACGAATATGGTCGTTCACCTACAAAAAAAAAAAAGATTTCAATTTGTGCTTCTTTAAAAAGATGAATTCAGAATTACCTGTGTGCATTCTACGATGTTTTCTTAATGCACCTGTAGATGAAAACGATTTTGGACATAAATCACATGGAAATGGCTTCTCACCTTAAATTACAAAGAAAAAAAATAGAACACTAGAATGTATACTTAAGTTAACGTTTCTTACCAGTATGCGTTCTAATGTGAATACTATAAAAAAAAGAATTAAATTAAAAGAATAAATAATTTTTTTAAAAAAATGAATGAATTTACTTGAGTAAAGAAGAGCCATAAAATGATTTTTCACAATATGTACATTGATAGTCACGTTTACGATTAGATTGTCCCATATGCCCTCGTAAATGTTCGCGTAAATTATCTGTACGGGTGAATTCTTTACCACATACAGCACACGGAAGTAATTTCTACAAAGAAGTATAATAACTTAACGTTAGAATCTCACTTAATTATTTGTTTTAATAAAGGTATACCTTTGGAACAGAATCATCACAAGATGTGTGAGCCAAATGACGATCTAAATGATATTTACGAGTAAAATCGCGTCCACATCGAGTACAACTAAATGGTTTTGTTGTTTTATGCGTTTGTTGATGTAATTCTAAAATACCTTTACTCGGACATGTAACAGTACACAAATCACAAGAAAATTCATTATCTGGACAATGTAATGAAAAAATATGTTTTTCTAAACTCATATGTGTTTTAAATGAGTATGTACAACTTTTACATTTTAAATGACCCTCCTATAAAAAAAAAATTATTATGAAACAAAAATTGTTTTTTTTTAAAATTATATTTTACATGGGCTGAAACTTTTTCTTCATCACAACAAAAGCATAAAAGTTTTCGTTTTGCCTGTCCAATTGGATTCCCTTTTTTTGTACGTAAAATTTTAGATCTTCTCTCTTTTTCACTTTCACTTTCTTCCTTTTTTGGTGTTTTCGGAGTAATTTGCTGAAAAAATAATTATTAAAAATTCATAGGCGCATTTATCTTAGTCGAATTTTCTATTATAAATTTAAATGTATGATTTAAGTTTATAAGGATGCAATCCTTGCTTACTTTATTTCTGCATCTTGGAAGATGACGTTTCAGGGCCTGAAATAAAAAGAATTTATTTCTCCTAAATTTAGATTATTTTATTAAAAATTATTTCATTTTCTAGGATGTTTTCGATTATCAAAATTCTTCGATTTCTATCTGAAAAAACCCAGTAATGAAATATTTAAATACTCATTGTTTTCTTACCGAAACATCATCATATGTTCTATTGCATTTACCACAGACATGTTCAATGACTGTTTGATCCTTTAGTTTTATAAACATACGTCCTTCACTTGTTTTTATTAATTCTGGTTCTTCTTCGTCCTCCTCTTCATAATTTACATATTCTTCATCTACCACTTGTTCCTCATATTCATCTTGATCTTCTTCTACATCTTCTTGTTCAATTAATTCAATTTCGTAAATAGGATCTTGTGATTCTGAATGCAATGATTCGTCTACACCAACAAATTCTATTTCTTCTTTATCATTTATTTTCACATTTATTATAGAAGCGCCGGAATCAGATTTGACAGCACGATTCATTTTTGTTATTATTTTTAAGAAAAGAAAAACAATTTTGATATCATTCCACACTAGAATTTAGCTGTAAATGAAATTAAAAGAAAAAATTATTTTACTCATGAATTAATTTTCAATGGTATAACTTTGCATGTGTGAGTGTGTGTTTATGTAGTATTCACATTCCACTATAAAAATATTTTAATAACTGTTAACAACTTTTTATAGAAACACAAAGACGCTATCCTACAATACTTTGACTTTCTAGAATTAGAGATTTATGTTTTCAATAAAATTATAGATTCAGTTAAAAAGCAAGATTTCACTTTAATCATTGACTTGTTGCGCCTGAACGAACCAAAAAATCATTATCTTTTTGATTATAAATATGCAAATGCAAATATAAATAGTCAATTCTTTAATTTAGTATGTAAGAATAATAGAAAACACTTAAAATATAAATTATAACCACAAAACGCTTATCTAAATACCTTTTAATTTTGCCTAAATTCACGAATGTATATCAATATAAAGGCGTCATCATATTTTTTTTCGTTTTTGTAGATGTGTTGACAGTGCCAGATGAATAAATATTACCTAACTAAATTATAAGATGCATTGAAATTTAAGTCGATGTTTTAGAAAACATTATGTAAACGCAAAAGTTACAAATGAGATGGCGCCACTTCTACGATTTTCTTAAAATTTACCAGTATTTAATTTATTTATTAAACATTTCACGAATTTAAGTCAAAAAAAAACGACCAATTTAATTTTATAATTTTTCTTTGTTTATTTTGAAATTATTTATTATTGTTAATATGTATGTGAGGAAGCTACATTTATAATTTTTTATTTCGTTTATGTCTACAACAAAAGAAAAACGTTTAATTTTAAAATATTCTTCTGTTTAGTTTTATTTTATTTTTGTACAATTTTTTTCTTTTATTTTGGACGATTATTAATAAATTTTTATGTCTTTTATAGTAAATTCTAGAAATGGAAAAATAGAGAACTAAACGGTCTAAATATTTTTTTATTTTAGAAAAAGCCCAAACAATATTACTTTCATTAATAATATTGTGTAAATTCACACAATATCGTTTACTTTGAGTTTCTTGTTTTTATTCTTTTTTCTTTATCCTTATATTATTTTAATGTTCTCTACACTTTCGTGTATTTTTATTCTTGTTCAAGAAAAAGAAATATATACTTTAATATTAGAAAGAATTAGAAAAATAATTAAAGTTCAGTTTCAGCAAATATATAAATAAGATTTATTATATCATTTATTTGCTTTCAACATAACAAATCAAAATGACAATGTTACGGATAATATAGATAAATTTTATGCTATCTTTCTCCCAACAATAATAATATGTTATTTAAGTAAAAATAGAGAGAAAACAATGCAATGAACATACAAGCAACAATAAAAACATATCTAAATTATACAAGAAAAAATTCTAGTCGCGATAGTTTGAGCTTTGAAAAAATTAAAATAATTTATTAAAATACCATAAAATTTCATATGTTCATGAAAATTCTTAATCAGATTACTTCAATATCAAAACACTAGCAATAATGAATAATTTGTAACTTTGAAGGTAAACACAATTATTTTTGTATGTATTTTATATATTTCTTCAAGCAATTTTGAGTTTCAAGTTTGAACCCCAGCCATGAAAAAACCCAACACTTCTTCAGAATAATCCACCTTTAATCAGTTTTTTCTTGACATTCAAATTCAATATGATTGATAGATTTTTCTCTTTTCATCATCATTTTCCATTTTTTTTTAAATTTTTATTTTGTTTTTTTTTTTATATAAAAGTAGCAAAATTATGAATAATTATAATAATCAGCTTTGATTGAATTTTAGTTTTTTTTTTCGCCGAAAAATAATAATTTTTTCCTTTAATATTAAGAAACTTTTATTCAGTGAAACCTTTATAAAATGACCAGAATATAAAAGTAGATAGCAAAAACTCTCCTTAATTATTCATTATTAATATTGTTAGACAAAATTTCTTAAATGAAAATAAATGGACATAAAAAATGCCATTTTAATTCCATCCAGTTTAACGATTAATTTATAGAAGTTTGACTGAATAATGTTTATTTATGATTAGCATAAAAATATTTTTTTTTCTATGATTTAATTATTTTATTCTTCGTCAAACTGACGTTTAGCAGCAAAAATATGACTTATTATTATTTATCAAAATAAGTGATGAGTTTTTGTGCAGAGAAAATAAAAATAACTATGAAAAAATTCAAACATTTAGCGATTAATGTATTTTAAATAATAGTTCAATATAATTAAATAATTTAGTTTTATGAAATGTTTTTGCAATAATGAACGTGAACAGGAAATTATGTTCTAAAATATTTTTATATAATTATAATTTTTCCAATTTTACTTGTCCCATCAAACAATAATAATGTTACTTTAATTCTTGTTCTTTAATTTAATTTAATTTAACTTATTAATGTTTAGTTATAATTAATCACAGCAATTAAAAAATAAAAAAGAAAAATAAAGGCAACAAAACATCTTATTAATATTGTGCATTATTTATCATAAAATATACTTTGTCTGCTTAAACTTAAAACATAATTACAAAATATTAATGAATAGAATAGTTTACATAAAACGCCTCTTTAGTACCATTATAAAATAATAATAACAACAATTTTATATTTTTGTCTTATAGATTTAGTAATAAGTAGACGAAAATATTTTTGTAAAAATTGTGTATTGACTCTTAAACAAAAAACAAATAAAAAATAAAAATGTAATGTTTGACAAAGAAGAAAATATACTAACTAAAAAATAAAATAATTTAATTTTCCCATTTTGTTTTAATAAAAAAGGAACAATCAAGTTTAAATTTACGAAAATCTTTGTATCACTTGGAATATAAATTATGTTAAATTATTAGTGCGTAACATCACCAAATTCTTGTGACCATTTTTGTAAACTTTGTAAACTTTGTGGAGCAACAGATTTACGAATACGTTTGAGGGAATTTATAAAATCTTTTTCAGTTATACAACGAACAGCTGTTGGATCCATATTTTTAACTTGATCTACATCCAATTCTAGAAATTGTTATAAAAGAATAATTAAAATATTTAAAGACATTTAGAATGAATTTTGAAATTAGTGAAATAATTTCTTTTATCCCAAACATTTACCTCTAATCGGTTCCAGTGCTGCATCTTTTGCCAATGCAGTTAAATCAGAACCAGAATACCCTTCTGTGCATAACGATAATCGCCTTAAGGCGTCTGGTAATAACGGACTGCCCTGTTTCTCTAATAATCTCTTAAGTAAAAGTTCACGTGTTTCCAAGTCTGGCAATGAAACATAAACCCGTTTGGGAAACCGTCTAAAATATATAAATATATCAATTATTTCTACTATTAAACTATTATTAAATAAAATATATCATTACCTTAATGCAGCTTCATCCAATTCTTGTGGACGATTTGTTGCTGCTAAAACAACAATTCTATCACTTTCTGGATTACATGGTAATCCATCAAATTGAACTAAAAATTCAGTTTTAAGTCTACGTGATGCTTCATGTTCACCAACACTACGTTCTGATAAAAGTGAATCAATTTCATCAATAAATATTATTGATGGTTGTAATTCTCTTGCAACAGCAAATAATGCACGTACTAATTTCTCACCATCACCAACATATTTACTAGTTAAACTAGCCGCTGATATATTGAAAAAAGTTGCTGAACATTCTGTTGCAACTGCACGTGCAAGTAATGTTTTTCCATTACCCGGTGTACCAAATAATAATAATCCTTTTGCTGGCGATCTTAAACCAGTAAATAACTGAGGTCTAACTGATGGCAAAATAACCATTTCATGTAATGCCTGCTTCGGAACTTCCTGTCCAACAATATCCGCCCATTCAACTCTTAATCCACCTTCAACAATTTCATCCATTATAATTTGTACTAATTTCTGTTCAACTCCTTTAACACTGATTTGTGTACTTTGTGAAGAAGGTGCAACACCCAAAGGTGTTTTTGATCGTGGTGGTGTATTCCTTCCGGTATGATTATTACCTGGTTTACGAATTGGTGAACTTCCCGATAGCTATTTTATAAACAAATTTGATTTTAAAAAAAAATTTATTCATAACAAATTGATTTTACCGAAAATTGTCGTCGTACTGCCGGAGGTGTTGCAGCTGGTTTCGATGATGGACGTTGTGATGATGACCCACCAGTTATAACTGCTTTAGAACCCATACTACGTGGTAATGTTTGCGATTTATTCATAACACCTAAATTTCCCGGACGTTTAATACCAACTGTTAATTTCCGCCCGGAAGCTAAAAATTTTGTTATTTAAATGATTTAAAGATCTTTCAACAAGATTCAACTTAATAATATTGATTATAATTTTTATAAAGTGTATTCATGCAGTAAAGTAAATTTTGTTAATACATTTAAAGAGGGAGATGATTACAAAAATTACTTTTAAAAGAAGTCAAATTAATAACAAAAACTTATGTTTTTAAAATAAAAATTTCCAATTATGTACAATGAAAAAACAGAAAAAACATTTGGTTGTTTGAGAATTTAATCAGTACTAAAGACAATTTTAATTGTTCTTAACGTTTTTGTTAAACATAAATTCTTAAACTCATCAAATGACAGAAAATAATTTGTTTTTAATTTTCAAAAAAAGGAATTTTATTTTGACAAAAGTTTCTTTAAAAAATGATCACCAAAAAGTTTTAGTAATTTTGAAACTCAATAATTAATAATTTTTATTTGAAAAAATTGGTATTTTTCTTTGAAAATTCTCTAAAATTCAATTGAATTTTTCATGCATTTAGTTTATTTTAGAAGCAAATCAAATTTTATTAAACATTTTAAATATTATGAAAAATTTATCATTACAAAACTCAGAAATTTGTTATCCTGTGAAAATTCAACTTTCTCAAACTAAAAGTGTTTTAATGAAAAGTTTTTTTTTACTTATGGAAAATTTGCTAAAGACAAAAATGTTTGTCATTACCGCGAGACAAAACAAAACATCAAAACAAATAAAATATAAAATAAAATTTATTTAAAAAAAGTAAAATATTACGCACTAAACGTTTACAGAGGATACACAATGAAGGCCTGGGTGCAAGAGCTCACTTTCGTGTGCTTACCTCTTTAAAATTAGATCTAGGAAATATAACGTAGATACCAATAGTTCTCTGAATAAATTATAAAAACAATAGTTGTTCTATTTTATTTTGATTCTGCTTTATTTTTCTTTTCTCGTGTCATAAAAACGTATAAATTTTTTTTAAGTCAATAAACATCATAAACTAAAATTAAGTTTATGTTTGTGTGTTAGAAGTAATAATTTAGTAGTAGGTTGTTACTTATTAATTCGCTCTAAATACATTATATTAAAAATAAATCGTATTAACTAATAAAAAAAGGTGAAAGCAGATTTATTTCATTGATTCTATGTCACTTTTAAGTTGTTCCTCTTTATTAAAATAGATGACAGAAAATTCAAAGCAATTATTTATATGTAATAATTAATCCCGTTTGAAAGCAAAACACAACAATATAAGAATAAATTACGGTTAAGCATGATCTTTTCAGTAATCAATGAAAAATGAAAAATCTTTGGTGTTAGCAATTATCACATTGCTATTTATTAAACGAAAATAGAGTGTGTGTGTGCTATCGATTTTGATTACTATTAATTATTTCTTATTTGCAATTATTAAAGTTTTTTTTCCATTTTCCTTTTGTTTGTTAAGATTTTTTTTTTCTCTCTTGAAATCTTACCTTCAGATATCATTTTATTTACTGTCCTAGCCATTATAGGTGCTGTACTTGTTGATGGTTCATTAAATGTAAGTAATTTTTTTTTTGAATCATATGTTTTTATTTTATTATTATTTATGTGGCTTTGATTTTGAGTTATTTCTAATTTTCTAGCTTCCATCATTAAGGCTACAAAAAAAAATAATTTTCGAAAAAAGGAAAAAAAAAAGAAAATAATACAAAAAATAAAAAAAAACAGAAATAGATAGAAATAGACAGAGACAAAATATGAAAATTTCTGTTTTGCAACAAAAAAAAAAAATTAAGTGTTTTCAATCCAAAAAAAAAAAACATAAAAAATGGGGGAAAGAGATGAAAAAGAAAAATAATAAAAAAAAGAAATAAATTACTCACCTAAAAAGTGTAAACGATCTCTGGCCATCGATAAATTTGTTTGCATTTTATCATGAAGTCTTTGAGCACGTTCCCAAACAACACCTTGACCAGTCCAACAGTCAACTGCTATACCTAATTCCAATTCTGTTATACCTTTACGATATAATTCAATTGCCATTTCTTTTTGACCTGCAAAATTGAAAGAAACATTTTAGAATATAAATAAATTTGATTTTTCTTTTTCTAATAAAAGTCAAAGGAAAATAAAAATGTTTCAAATTTATTAATTTTTCTAAATCGACTGTACATAAGTTTTCTCATAGGTACAGTTGATTTAATTCGACCCTTACGATTAATCATCATTTCTCATTTATTAAAAACAAAAACAAAAACAAAACAAAAACAGAGAAAATTGTGTTTTCGACCAAAAATTGACAATATATAATGGACGTATTTATTAAAAATCATCATTTAACCCCTTTTGTTAAATAAAAGTCAAAAATATACCAAAAAAAAAAATTAAACAACGTAAAAATTTGAATCAATAAATTAAAAAAAAAATCATATAAAAATCAAAATTGAAATTTTTTTTTGCAAACAAAACCTAATAATAAATCGTTGTCGTCTATAAAATGAGACATTATAATTGTAGGTAATTAAATGAAATTGTTTATAAAATGGTAATATCTAAATGTGGAATGTTTATGTTGGCGTACAAAAAAGGAAAAACGAAAAACGAAAAAAAATAAATATAAAGTAATCGAACAAAGATAGATATAAATCTTGTGCTTTCCTTTTTTGACTGATTTTGTTTTTTTTTGTTTTGTTTTTGTACGGATTCGATATTTTGTTCTTTCTTATTTCTTTTTTTTTTTTGTATTATTAGTCGGAATAACATTGCTTTTTTATGTAAAAGGAAAAAAAAAACAAACGAATCTGTATTACGTGAATGTTTTTGACATTCGACTAACAATATAAATATAACAAAAGGAAAAAGGGTAGAAGAAAAAGGGTCTTCTGAGTATTATTAGTCATCATATAAAAAATATTCCTTTTGATTGCTAAGAAAAAAAATCCATGTGAGTATTGTGAGTATGGAATATAGAAAATATTCAGTACATTCAGTACCACTAACATCTAGACTTTAGAGAACGTTTCAATATAATTTGATGGACTGACATTTACATTAATTGTAGAAGATACATAATTAATTACTTATTTAATTCACATATTTGAAATTCTAATTTATTTGATCCTAATCTTATATTTTATTTTATTATTATCATGTTTCACGTCATAATGATTTCTAGATCGAATGCACACATTTAATTTTCATTTCAACATTGTAAAAAAAACAAAAAAAAACAGCAAACACGATTAAATGGAAATATTTGCACGTCACGAAATGACAAAAAATTAGAATTTATTTTTCTGTTTTGTTTTAAAAAATAAGGGAGAAAAATTACCGCCTCTAGTTAAACAGAAAAAAAAAGTTGAATTGAACAGAAAATTAAATTCTCTGTCTAGAATTCATATTTCTTTCTGAAAATTACAAATGAAAAAAAAAAAACAGGATAATTTAAATTTCTTTTTTTGAAACATTTTTTTTCTCTTCAATTAAATAATTTTTGAACAACACAAAGAATTCTAAAAAAAAATAGGAAAAGTTCATTCACATTGTGTACATTAATGTAATGCAACAATTATATACGTTCCGTTGAATTGGAGAATAAAATGTGCAAAGGTAAACTTGCTTCCCCTCTATATGTATTAAAAAAGCTGACGCATACAAAAATAAAATTGATGGATTAACATTGGAATAATCAATCACTACTGATGCGAATTTTCATATAAGATTTCATGTGCGTTTAACTACTTAAAAAAAATAAGAAAAAAAATGAGAATCTGAATGAAATATTAAATGAAAATAAATACCAGTTGAAGGCACAACTAAAGACTTTTTATTTTTATTTTTCTGTATTTGGTTTTACATGAGTAATGAAAGAATGAGAATCATTCTGTAAGATGAACATTTATTCACTCGTCTTTATTTTGTTTTTATAATGTGAGGATTGAGGGTGAACTACTGAAAAATTTATCAATCTATCTATTGCATAAAGAAAAATTATAAATAATTAATTCTGAATGAAAATATATTAGAAGTAAGGAAAACTAAATTCATAACGATGCATTGATAAATTTATATTTTTTATACAGAGACGTTACGTAAGTACAGTAATTTTCTATAAAAAAAATAAAAATAGACAAATTTTATCCTTAATATATTAAAAGGGGATTACTCTGGTTTATTATACCTATTTTATTTTATAAGGAATTATCGAGGTTATTTGTCTAGAATTTATAACATGCAATTATTGCAAAATATTAAAATTTATTAAAAGAAGAGTTAAATTGGGATGCCCCAAATAAAAAAGAAAATCTCTTACAAATTTTTCTCTTGTCATCCAATCATCTTAAGACAATTTTGAAATTTATTATTTACGAAAATTGTTACAACATCTTAAAATCGTGAGTAGAAAAAACACACAAAATAAATTCAGTCAATTCTTTTTTCCACCGTTTAAATTTTCTAATATTTTTAATTTTTTTTTATGTCTGGGGAAAAAAATATGAAATATGAGATTAAAGAAAATGCAAATAAAAACTTAAGAATCCTTTGAAGAAAAAAAAGTCTTTAGAAATATTCAATGGTGTTTGGTCGATATTTTATTTTTGGTTGAATTAAAAAAGAATATATATATATATAAAGAGAGAAAGAGAGAGAGAGACAAAGTGAATGAGTAGTGTTCATTACGTATATTAAATTACAAACAAAGGAAAATTGTTTATTCTTTTTATTGGCTTCAAAATGGGACATATAAAAATCAAATTAACTAGAATAAAAAAAAGGACACAGAATAAAAAAAAAAAACAAAATATGAATGAATAGAAAACATTGACCTTTAGTTTGTAAGAAGAAGGTAGGTATATAACGGTTCACTTAATATATTTAAGTGTGTATATTTATAAGCACATAAGTGAAAGTAAAATTAAATGTGGGTGGCTAAATAATAAAACGGAATTCATGCATGGTTGTCTATTACTAAAATGAAAATTTAAAGAGACAAATATTAATTAAAAAATTCTAGATACTTAATAATTGAAAAAAAAAATAATATTAGAGATTTTTGGTTCTTGAAAACAAACAAAACTTTTAGAATTTAATTTTTGTTTTGTTTTGGTCTCACATCCACTATGAGATGAGTCATCTTATATTCAACCAATTACAATGAAGCACACAATGACGGCAAGAAGATACAAGACAACCTCACCCCCACATTTTTTTCTCCTATAAAAACAACTAAAATGAAAATTGATGTACAGAATTTATTTTAGTTCGATCCAATATTTTTCATGTTTGATTTTGCTTATTAGTGTTTTCTTTAGTTTTTAAGCAAATCCTAAAGAATGTGAGTTCTTTAATAATAAGGAATTTATTTTTACTTATAATTTTACAAGACTTAGACATAGGTACATTTATTTATTGTTTTTGATGGACAAAAACACAAATTCTATTAAGGAAAAAAATCGATAGAATTTTTGGGTATTTTTGGAATGAGAGAAAAACATTTTTCCTTTCTTTATGTTAGATTTCTAGAAGTTATCAGTTGTTTTCTTTTTTGTTTGTTGAAAACCATTTTATTGAGTAATTTAGATGATAAAAAAAATCAAAAATTCAAGAGACTTTTTGTCCCTTTATCTTAAGATTATTTATTACAATAATAAACGTATAAAATACAAAAAAAAATACTCATGACGTTTTTCGGATTTTCTTTCTTCTTTATATTGAACAATATCAAAATTGTTTGCATTCAGTTTATTTTACGATGACAAAGTAACTTTTATTTCATATCAGAATTTGGGTAGTAGGTATATCAGAGATATGATAAAAGTATTATTGTTTGTCAAATAAGTAATTAATTAAAAAAGTAAATTAAAAAAAAAGACAAACTTAAAAAATATAAAATCAAAAATAATAGAATGAAAATAAAACTCACCCTCATTTTCTTCATCGATTTTTAGTGCTCTTGATATACATTCAAATGCTCTGCGATGATGATGTTTTTGTTTAGCTAATAATGGTTCAGCTGGACCTGGAATTTTTTCCCATCGTCTTCCCATTGACATTTCTGTTGTTTGTATATTATTTGTTGTTGTAGTAGTTGTTGGTAATTGTGTTATTATTTTTGTTTTTTGTTGTAAACTATTTTGATCTGTATTAACTATTTCTAATCCACAATCTGTTTTAGCTGGCCTATATATTATACGTGCTGTTGCATTATAAATATATCTAAATATCACAAATAATTGATATAAAACAGATCGTAAAATATTAAATAAAATTATAATTGGAAATGATACGATATATAAATTTTGTTTATGTACAGAGTCTCTAGTTGTTGTTTGTCCTGTTTGATTATTTTGGTTTAAATTAATATCATGTTCACTTGAATTTTCACTGCTTTCACTTTTTCTTGGTTTTTTATTTGGTGATTTACCATTATTACTATTTGTTTGACTTTTACTACGAACCATCGGATTAAAACTATCAAAATTATTTATAAATTCAGTTGATGAAGAATCAGTATTTGTTATTTTGACACTACCACTACTTCTTTGGCTTTGAGTACGAGTTCGACCACTTCTGCTACTATTATTCACTGTTGTTATTGTTGAAGTTGAACAATCTCTTAAAATTTTCTCATCACGATTTTCTCCCATTATTTGTAAAACCGCGAATATTATACGAACAATATAAAATTAATATATAATAAAATAATATCGATGCCATAACAAAATATCATCTCAAGGTGACAAAATATAAAGATAAACTGTACGTACGAAGTTAAATTCTAAAAATGATATAAAGATGATAAACTTTCTGAGACAATCTATTTTTTCTTTACATTTGCGATTTGCATAAAATTTTCTACGCATACGGCGCAACGCACGATTTTTGTCGCCTCTTATTCTATCCTGACCATATACAAATACTTGATAATACTCACTTTTCTTCTTTTTTCAACAACTAACAGAGATTTAAAGAACTGTGAAATAAAACTAAATTAATACAAACAACTTTTTGTAAAAACAAATATTTATTTTTAATTATAAAATGACATTTATTATTAAATGAACTGCCATCTATTGAAAATATCCTGAAGCTTTGCTGTCACATTCACATTACATTCTCTAAATTTACTATTTTATTGAGAAATTAAAAAAAAAATAAATTAAATTATATAAAATCATTAGAGTTGAAAAGTTTGCATATATAGTTATACGACAGCATGTCTTCTTCATCAGAAATGAATGTAAATGAATCTGATGAATTCACTAATGATGATTCCAATTCTGAGGTTAATTCTGACAATGAAGAAAACAATTCTAATGATGAAGGAGTAAGTACTATCTGCTTCCAAGTATCAATTTTAATTAAAGTATTATTCCAACTTTTTTTAGACTGAAATTCGTGGTGAATTAAGTGCAATGTCTTTTACAGAACTAATGCAATTGAAGCAAAAACTAGGGGCTAAAGTTTACAATGAAGCCATTTTTGGAAAGAGTATAGATTCTAAAAGAATAAAAAGAAAAAATTTTAAACGTGAGAACTCAAACAGACCAATGGAAATGAGTTCCAAACGTCCTGTACCATTTGGTTTTTCTGTAAATTCGAGAAAACAAGAAGAAGTTCGTGACCCAAGATTCGATCCTAATTGTGGCACCTACGAATCATCCAAGTTCAAACAAGATTATGAATTCGTCAATGATCTACGAGATACCGAATTGAAAGAACTTAGAGATAAATTAAAAGGTACTAATGATCCAAGTGAAGAGAAAAAATTGAAATTTGTAATACAAAGAATGGATAATCAGCTCAAGGAGGAAGAGAAAAGAAAACAAAAAGTAAAAGAAACTAAAGAAGAAGAGACATCTAAAAGGATTGCTAAAGCTGAAGGAAAAAAGCCATTTTATAAAAAAGAAAGTAAGATCTAATATATTTTATTTTCGATTTATTGGCTGAACTATATATTTAATTTAATTCGTAGGTCATAAAAAGGCAGAAGATTTGGTGAAACAATATTTGGAACTTAAGAATTCAGGCAAATTGGAGAAACATTTAGAGAAGCGTCGTAAGAAGATTAAAACAAAAGATAGAAAAAAATTCAATTTTGATTAAAAAGTGTAATTTATTTGTTATTTTATATCTTTATTAAATAATATTTTAATACAAAACAATAATTATTTCCATTTAAATTTTTTAACTCAGCAGTGATTTCAGCGGATTTGCTACGTTTTTGTAGCGTTGAAGTTTTTTTTGTAGAGATTTTTTTTGTGATATTTTTTATATACAGCTGTCAAGAAGAATGTAAAATAAAATATATTTCTCGAGAATATTACTGAAACTTTTTTTTATTAAAACAGAATATAACAAATAGCAATTATGGTTATTCAAATTTATATAAATGGTTCTAGATTTGCAGGTACTTTAAAGTGTGAAACAATTAGTGAAGTGAAATCTTATATACAAAATGAGCTGGTAATTTCAGTGCGTAGTTACTATTAGATTTTTGATTTAAATTTTTTTTTGTATTTTTTGTGATTCTAGGGATTGTTTGACTATGAATTTTATCTGACCCAAAATGGAAAGTTACTAAATGAAAACAATGCACTCCTCGATTGTAATATCCATGCAACACTTAGATTAAATGGTAAGCATAATACATACAATAAATTAAAATCAATATATTACTTTTTTAATAATTATTTCAGGAGGGAAAGGGGGTTTTGGATCAATGTTACGAGCCATCGGAGCACAAATTGAGAAAACAACAAATCGTGAAGCCTGTAGAGACTTAAGTGGAAGACGATTACGGGATATAAATGAAGAAAAGCGCTTAAAAACTTTTTTAGAAAAACAAAAGGAAAAAGAAGATGACACAGATGATAAAAAAAAGAAAAAACTTGAACGAATGCTAATGAAGCCAAAGCATGAATTTAAAGATGAAGCCTATGAACAAGCCAGACAAGATTTAACACAGCAAATAGATGACGCTGTCGAACAAGGTTTTAAAAAAGTAGCAACAGAGAGTATTGGACAAAAACGGAAATCGGAAACAGACTCAAAAAATAAAGACAAAAAGAAGAAAAAGAAAAAAAATCCAGCTTTATGGCTTGGTGTTGATGATTTAAGTTCTTCCACTGAGTCGGATGACTCAGATTCTGGAAGTGCTTCTCCACCAAAAAATTCTACAACCAAAATTGAAACAAATATTAAAGAATAATTGTATTTTTAATAATATTACAGGGAATTTAGTATAATACAATTGTTATACGTCCATAAAAATGATTTTTATATTTATTTGTATTTTTCATAAAACATATTTGTATTAGAATTTGACACAAGCAAAAAAGAAAAACAAAAAATAAAGAAAAATAATTTAGATCACAAAAGCGTTTTTTTTTACTTTCTTACATCTTCATTTGGATCTTATTTCAAAAAGAAAACCGCTTAAGTTATTAGACACATTTTGTCAGTTTTTTTTTTCTTTACAATAATATTTATTTTTATATTTCTCATCCCATTTTATTTATCCGTAATCTGTAGCTGTGCTTTCTTTGTAGTTATGATCTTACCTTGTAAATTCGTACAATTTTTTTATCCTTAGAGAACATAATTCCGACCACCTATAATATATAAGTATATTTTATATTTTTCTTCCATTTATTCTAATGAGTTTTGGAAATTTGATTTATGAGTTTTTTTTAGCTACATATGTTAGTTATATGTTTTGTTATGAAGTCTTTCGTATAAAAGTGATGAAAATCATTCTTAGTATTTGTTTTTTTTTTTTTGTTACAATTTGTTAAAATGAAACATTTTGTTCGGATGATCATAAGAAAATCATATTAATTTTTTTTTATAATTTAATTTTTTTATGTTTTTTTTAAACGTTCATGTTTCCTATATTTTTTTCCAGTATATTGCACAGTTAATAAGTAGTTAATTTTTTATTATTTTATTTATTAATTAAAATATAAAAAGTATCTGATTTTTTTTTTGATTTTCGATGTAAACAAGTAACACAAAGATCAATTATCAATAAAAAATTTTATGTTTCCTTTTCTATGTTTCTGTGGGAAAAAAGAAATTAGAAGTTATATTTGTTCTGCCTTCTGACTTCAAGTTTATGAGATTTCGATAGAGTTTTTTGCTGATGTACCTACGTAAATGTTATTTTGAAAAATTATCGTATCATAAAAAATTGTCTGTTAAAACAAATAATTACCAAAAATTTGTCTTATAGGTTTGATTGTTTTTCTTAAGGTTTTTTTTTTGGATGTATTATTGCTGATTTAACAGGAAATTGTCATTCAAATCATTTTGTGTAGTTCATGTATGTATTAATTATTATTAACCGGAAAAAAATTGTAATGAAAATAGATAAATGTGATAAGATGAGTAAAGATGATATATTCACATAATTGCATACCTATTATATTTATAACAAAACAGTACTTTGTAAATCTATGGAAATTTTAAATTGAATATTATATTTTTTTTAATTACAACCATTAAGGAATAATAAAGTAAATATTTAAATATATTATTTTGAAGTTATTTTTTACTTATTTGTCCCCACACACCTTTATACAAATTAATAAAAATATCGAACTTTCAATTAATATAATTTTGAGAAAAAAATATAACAGATTTTTAATTCAAAAATCTTATTTATGTTTAATGCATAAAAAAATTTGCATAAAAATAAAATGTTATTTTTTTGTTCATGATTTTATGGGTCAACAAAAAATTCAAAGTATCCGAAAAATTGAATGAAACAACCCACTTCCTGCAATGCAACTGTAGTTACGCCTTTTTCGTTTGAAATATAAAACCATGAGATGCGTGCGCATCTTTTCGTATTTCTCATTATTTATCTATATAAAAGAAACAGAAGGGGGACTAAAATAACAAATGTTTCAAAAACAAAAAAAAAATATTAATGTATGAAAAAAATTAACAGATATTCTGATTTTTTATCATTTGATTTTGATTAAAATAAATATTTTATTCATGAAACTTGGTGAAATTAAAATTTTTGTTCAATCAAAACTTTGCATTTTTAATTTAAATCAAATGAAGTATTTTTTTTTATTATATTATTTTGTGTAAAATTATTCTAAAAACATTAAATACATACCACACTGATTTTAAACATTAAGAAAATGTTTTTTTTCACAGATTACGACACGGGTCATTGCGCTTCAATGCTTATGTTTCTTTTTTTTTTTTACATTTTTTTGTTTCCTAAAGTGTCAAATGGCAAAAAAATAAATAAATTTTAAAATAAAAATGTGCTATATACGGTCTTGCTTTGTATAAGAGATCATTTTTCACTATATAGTACCAATATATGCATAACACATAAAACTTGCATATAAAAATGTATAAACAAAATAAAAAAGGAAAGAAAAATATGTTTATCCAAAAAGGAAATAAAAATATTCAAATTTTATATTTTATTTTCATTTTATATTTTAATTTTTAATTAGTTTAATTTTATCTTTCTAGAATTATTATTATTATGTATTGTATCTTCTTAATTACATTTATTAAATTACAAATTATTTGATTTTAATTTTTTTTTTTTAAATTTTAATTCTAATAATATTATAAAACAATATTTAAGTAGGTATATATGTTACAGTGTATTTGATCAAATCAACATAAAATAATATAGAATTTATTATATAAAGAAATAATAATAATACCTCTAAAAATTTAGCAAATAAATATTTGGACATATATATTGACCAGTTTATATGGAAATGATCAATTAGTAAATTAAAATTTTTGTCTTATGAAATTATAGAGGTTTTCATTAATTTATATATATGTATATAAATGAATACAACACATTTTAATAGTTTCATATATACATACATATATACATATATATATATACATATATATGCAATAATAATAATTATATATTTATTTTTTATTATTTAATTATTGTTTTAAGTCACGTTTTATTCATTTTTTGTTTTAACAAAAAATAATATTTTTGTTACACAATTCATTTCATCTGCAAAAAAATATGTATTACATGAAATTTATGAGGTACTCACATATGTATTAAAAAACTGGGATTTTTTTTTATAATATTGTTTATAAAATAATGAAAGTTTCCCCAAAAAATGTTCACAATTATACTTAAATATTAATGGAGTTTATATTTTCACTGGGATTTAATAATTGAATTGTTTTTGGAAATATCATTTAATATGTACAGATGTATGTACAATATATGTGTGTCATTTAATTATTTAAAACTTAAAGGAATATTTAAAACAAAAAAAAAATAATCAAAGAATTTAATTGCGTTCACATTTTTTTTATAGTCCACTTGCAAGTCCACTATGATGCATTCCACCATTTTGTAGATACATATAATAATTATAGGTGCTTTGAGGTGCATTGGATGGATCATGCATTTGTGTTGTTGCCATTGTTTGTGGTAAAGGTTGTAAATTTGTTGATTGACAGGCTTGATGATGAACACTAGCTAAAATATCTGTTACAGAATGTGATGATGGCCAACAATGGCTGCCACGATAGGATGTGTGTTGCGGAGAACCAGATGGACTTTTTATAGGACTACCATATGAATATGATGGATATATTGAATTGTATAAATGTGCGGGATGATGTGTTGATGGTGAAGTATGAGGTAAATTTCCCAATTTATTTCTTAATATTCTTGAGATTGAACTCACACTAGGCACATTATTTTTATCACAGATACAATCCGCTAATAATCTATCTCTTATTTCCCAAGCAAATATACCTGGATCTTTCTGTTTGAGCTCACGAATATAACTAACTACTTTTGGTGTTGTAACACGTGGCTTGGAACCACCAATTGCTCCAGGTAAAATACTTCCGGTTTCATGATATCGTGCAAGAATTTTTGATACACACCCATGACTGACCCTTAATTGCCTTGAAATATCACAAGGCCTTATTCCAAGACGAGCCAATTCAACAATTCGCATACGTGTTTGATTTGGAAGCGGTCGGCCATTTACAAAAACACCACCAAGTTGATTAACTTCACCATACTGTTGATTTTGATTTTCTAGAAAAAAAAAAAACAGGAAAACATTATTTCATTATATTTGTGTGTAATTTTTTATAAAATTTTACATAATAACAAATCAACCAGATGTGCAACGATTTTTATTTAGTAAATAAATGAAATAAGAAGAACCATAAAAGAAAGAAAAAAAAATAAAAATTATAAACAAAAAACAATTATGATTAGTAAGTTGTATAACAATACATTCAGTTGTTTGATGAAGAAATTTGACCCAATATGATCGTTAAATATTACTCATGTTAAACGTATATATTGTTTATAAACAAAAAAAAAAATAATACGCGCATAAAATACATTTGAGATTTACCATGATAACCGTTTTTTAGTTACTAAAATAAGTTATAAAACGTATGTATAATGTTGAGTTTAAAACTCATGTATTTTAAATTCGAAAATAAAATTTATGAAAAACACAAATAAGAAGAAATAAAAAAAAAAAGAATATCTTTTACAAATTACTCAAATCCACCAGACAAATATATAAGAACAAAAAAAAAATCAAATGAGCTTAGACATTTTCGTATATTTTTTTTAATGTTATTTTTATTTTGTGATTTGCTTTATGCATTTTATATTACACACACACACACATAAAAGAGAAAAGAAAATCATAAAATAACAGAGAAATTTAGATGAAAAGGCGAAAGAGGGAAAGAAAATAAATGAATGGAAGTGAAATATTCGTTTGGCGGTTTAAATAAATTTTCTTCAATTTTTTCGGGTAGGTTTTCTCAATCATTTAATTTTTTGTCACATAAAAAAAAACAGGAGATTATAAATATATAAAAATAAAGTGAACATTTAATTATTTTTTGTTAGTCAGAATATTTCCATATATGAAGTATAGGTAGATTTTATAATATGCACAAATATGATGAAATTTTATGCTAAATGTGTTGCAAATATTATATAATACTTATTCTTAAAACGGAAAAGTGACCATAAGATAGTAAATAATATTTCTAATATTAATAGTTCAGTTGGTCCATATTTTTAAACTTTAAAAATCTATATATTTTCAACTAGACCAAGTTTCATATATTCAGATATTAAAATTAATGCATTTGTATAAGTTAGTATAGTAATATATTGTATTAAATATAATTTATAAAAAAAAACATTAGAACAAATTTAATCAATAATAAATGTAAAGTTTTATTTACATTACGTGCCATAGTTGTGTTGATGTCTCATGAACCGTATTATATGAATGTAAATATATTATGTTTGTAATTAAAAAAATGTACAACGAATTGTTTAATGACTTTTCTTTTCTCTTTTTTTTTTTTTTTTTTTGTTACAAACTAAAAAATATTATGATTATTTTTTTTAATTCTTATAAGAATGAATCAGTGAAGTATATATTATATAGATGTGGGGATTATTTTTGTTAAAGATTTCTTATTATACCTATCAACACAGAATATTTATGAATTAATGAGATCAGATTAAAACAAAAAAAAAAAAATATGACAAACATATATTTACAAGATTAAGAACGTAATCCACCTAATTGCCATAATCTATATTATTTATATTTTTATTTTAAACATGGAAAAATAGATGAAAACAAAAAAAAAACTATTTTTCAAAATTTAAATAAAAAGGCGACAAATTCTTTGACGAATTACTGTAATTCATTAGCATTTGCTGACATAAATTTGTTCTTAAACTACGAAAAAAAAAATACATTTAGTTAAATAATTAAATTGAGACAAGATTTTTTTTTTTTTTACAATTTCTTTCAATAAAGGAACATATGTAAAATTGTATTTTTTTCTTTTAAAAAGTTTTTAATACAAAACGAAATAAATCGTTTAAAAAAAACTTGTGATTTATGAAACTTATACCGTCGCTTGCAAAATAAAAAAAAAATGGCTACATCTGCGAAAATATTATTAATTTTGGAATTAATATAAATTTTAAGAATTAATTTTGAATATGAATTTGGTTTTATAGATAAGAACATTTCGATTATTTAATTATTTAATTACTAAAATAGAATTTATCAAGGAACACATAAATTTAATGGATAACTAATAAAATGCAGTTTCCTTTATTCAATTATATTATTTTCAAAATCAAAATATAAACACCGGTATAACTGAGAGCGACATGTTAGATTAGATACTGTTGTAACATTTGGAACTTAATATAATCTTTATGTGGATTATTTTTAACACAATATGAATACCATATCATCCTCTGCATAATACGGACGATTGAATGTAACTTATTACTTTTGGAATATATGAACTTCAAAAGAATTCCGGTCACATTTTAATCATTCCTCCAGGAAAACAGTTAATTTATTTTTCATTGTATATAAATTTAGTTTTTCTCCAAAACAGATTTTTTGTTTTCTTAGTGATTTGAAGGGGGATTTTATATATAAATTATTAGTTATATGAAAAAGTATTAAGTGTTAACAAGGAAATAATTTTTTTTTTGGTTTTTCTACTTTTTGTTTTTTTTTATTTTGGTAAAAAAAAAATTGTTAATTAATATTCCACACATGTTTGACATTTTAAATTATAAAAAACATAAACACAATATTATCAATTAATATTTAGACAAAAATTAGATAGTTATGTCGTTAATCATTTCTTAAAAATTATTTCCGGCCATCTTGTTTATTATAAATGAAGAAAAAAAAAAATATTTGTGATTTTTGTTTGATTATTATTTTGTTTATAGAAAAAAAAAACCAACAAAAATAATTTGAAAGAAAAATTAACCGGCATACAACATTGAAGTAATAATTTAAATTAATGTCGTGGTAGAACCAATTTTAACGACCTCTACTATTTTTAGGAGTTTATTTTGAATATAATTCAATTGGGACGCGATTCTCTCAATGAATGAAAAAAAAAAAAACAAAATGAATTTAAAAAGAAAGAAGAGGAAGGAACAAATTGAATAATAATTGAAAGTAATTTGTTATATATTTTGACATATTTTAGGAAACAGATGAAAATGAATATGTGTTAACAAGGAATCGTTTAAAAATCTCTGTTCTATTTTGGAGACAATATCCGACTCACTTTTAATTAATTTTTTTTTATGTTTTTAAATTAAAAAAAAAAAAAAATACTTTGTAGTTGTACAATTATTATTCTTCTGAAAAAACTAATTCAATAAAAAAAAAGAACTAATTGCTATTTAACAAAGAAAAAAAAAATATATATAGACACTGACAATTAATAAAGATCAAAAATAAAAATGAAAAAGAATAAAACGTTTGGAGAAAGAACTATTTTTGTGTTAGTATGCAAATAAAAAATTAAGAAAAAAAAAACTGTATCGCCTAACGAATTCTGGGAAATTCTAAAATACAAAGGAGTCAATTGTGCGCAAGCGTTGGTCCATTGCTACTTGAATGACTTAAAAGAAAACATATAAAAATAAAAAAAAAATCGCATCTTCAAACTAGATAATAATGATAATAAATATATTTCTTTTGCTTTATTTCGTTTCGTTTCGTATACATATCTTTTTTTTTTTTGTTTTAAATATAAAATATATTCAATATTTTTAATTAAATCAAATAAGTTCCACAAATAAATATATTTTTTTTGTTTTTTCCGTCACATGATTACAAATTAGATAGAATTATGAATATGACGATAGTTTACTATTTTAATATAAATAATTATTTCAGAATATAAAAAGAAGAAGAAAAATATAGAAAAAAGTAAAAAAAACAACAAAAAGACACGAAATAGTGTAACAACGATACATTATAGGAACTTACAAGTTTTATATATATATAAAGACATATATATATATATTAAGTATGTAGTAAGACTTCAACATATAAGTCACAGACACAACTAATTATGAAAAGATAAACTTTGCGTGCGATGTAAATCAAGTTAAAATCAATTTGACACACCGCACGAGACATAACTTCTTTTATATGAACTCCGGAAGTGTTTGACATTTTGAGGTTATATCAGAGGTTTTTCTAAAAAAAAAGGGGGTAACTTCTACATTATATATATTACCTTAAATTTGAAAGACTAAAATCCTTAATGACTTTTGCAAACATTGAAAACTGGAATAAATTTCTCTGTTAAATAGGTTCCTCTAAAAATAAATATGTTCTCGATTTTGATTGATCGTTTCAAAGAAATTTTTACTAAGAATTTTCTAAAGTATTTTTGGGGTCAATTAAACTATTCTTATAACAAAATCAGTCGTTTATCTTCAAATATCTAATCTATATAGTATACTCTGTCTTCTAAACCTCTGATACTTTGCCCTATACTCAGAATAATTTTAAATATTAAATTAATTTTTCTTCTTAACAGTGAAATGGAATTTTTGTTCCTCCTTTGTTTTTTTCTGTTATGGAATAATATTTATGTACATACATAGTTGAAAGTTCTTAAATGTACACATTTTTTTGTGACTACATACCTACTTTTTTTTTTTTTCTTTTTTGTTTTTAGTTGTCGTCTAATGAAATTTATATGAATATATTTAATTTAGATCATAATATAGATACAACTGTAATGCTTAGTTTAATTAATTCAATTTGTATAATATTTTATATATGTGAAGACAAAAACCAATTTTTATTTTCTTTTATATTTATTATTTTCATGAAGAAATTTTTTGGCAAAATATCAAAATTTATTTTTCTGCAATAAAACAATTTACTTTTTATATAAATTTATATATATTAAATTTAGCATCTCATCATAATATACCTGTTCGTTAGTTACTTTTACTATAAATTAATTAATATTTTATAAATTATGGTTGGAATAAAAAAAAAAAAAAAAGAAAAGAAAATGGACGTCGTGAATGCAAACAAGTAAAAAACAAAAAACGATCAAATATAAGGTTACCATACAAATCCTATTAAATATTAAATAATGTAAGGTAAACATGAAAAATATTTGAATATGTTAAATCTTGAGAAATAAATTATTTTATATAAAATTTTTATCAGTTTTTGTATTTATAAATAATTCGGCGTAATTTTTGTTTTTAATTTTTTTTTTTTTTTTTAGGGAAATTGGGTTAAATTTTTTTATTTACGACTTTTTTTTTTGTTTTTGAGATTGCAAAAATCACAAACATGTTCATTTTTATTAAAAAAAATATTTGCGATTAAAACAAAAAAAAAAAAAAATGAAAAAAGAAATAACAAAAAATTGTCTTCATTTATATTTGAGTTAAATAATTCTAGAAAATTTTGATTGTAATAATAAAAAAAAAAAAACTTTTATAGAACTCATTTATTTGATATGATTTTTGATGACCCTTAATCTTAATTTTGTTTTCTTTTTTAAATTTTATATATAAATAGGAATTATGAAAAAATTTTTTTAAAAAAATAACAAAACTCGGCCAAAAGTATTATTATTGAGGAAGTAGCACGATTTAAGTAGAAATAAATATTTTGTATATTGAATTCTAAAATTAAAACAATTTATGACTCGGAAATTAAATTTTTACTACATTTTTGACTGTAAAGAGTCGGTTTATTTTTTTGTTTTGTTTTCAACAACCACAGAATTGCTATTATTTTCGATTTAATATAAAATTAAAGGCTATAACATTTAACTAAACCAAAGTTATTCTACCGATAGAAAAAAAATACTTCCTGATCACTACGAACTACTAAACTACTGACAATAATATTGATCGTCATATTCATACATATACCACGAATTTTAATTGTAATGCAACAGACATTTATAGATTTTCTATCATTAATTTTGTAATTGAATTGAACTATAAAATTGTTTTATTCCAAATTGAATTTTAAACAACAAAAAAAAAAAAAGATAAGAGAGAATGTATAAAAAATGTTTTCATATTTATTTTGTATTATAAATATTATATTTGTTGTCTGATCAGAAATAAGTCAATGTATGTCATATTCTGATCAATCATTAATATTTTTTTAATTTCAATAGATTGAAGTTTTTCAGAAAGATTCCCTCCCTTTTTCTCAACTGAACAACGTCATAAATCCCAAATGTTTGGTTGAAAAAAAAAAACAAACAATTTATTGCTTGGCCAGTCACATTTCCATTTTCACTTTGATGCAACTCAGAATAATATAATTTTTTTTTTGGCTACCAATTTAAATACTAACAATTATTCTTTCATATAATTCTAATTTTATACAATTCTCTTTGTTAACAGGTTGCTAACAAAGTTTCGTGAAACTGTGGCCTTTATAGTTTTAATCTAAAGGCGAAATTTAACTTTTTTAAATTAGTTAATTAAAATTTCTTAATTTCATGCCAAATTTAAATTCAATCTATTTTATTTATATAAATTAACTATTCTTAAGTTTATATTTTATTTTCAATTAAAATAAAAATGTTTATCTTTTTATTTTTTTTTTGTTCTGATTAGATTTTGTTTTATTAAAAGGGTTACTTGAATTTTTGTATAAATATTTAATTTTTGATTTTAAAATGAACCAAAAAGAAAAAGTACGCTTTCTAATTTTCACGTTAGAAACTTTAATATCAAATCGGTTCAAGTTCTTGTCCTTCATTTTAATGTAGCTTTTTTTTTTTTTTTTGTTTGTTCATAAAGAAAATTCTTTTCATATCTTTTACTGACCAGATCAACCATATCATTTCAGCTATATATATTCAGTTATATTAATAATTTCTTCATAATAAATAAATAATTATAATAATTTTTGAAAATAAAGAAGTCAGTGTAGTCTGAATATTTCACATAAAAATATATGAAACAAAAATATTTCAGACAAATTAAATAAAAATAAAAATAAATAAAAGAAGAAAAAAACAAAAAAAAAAAAACACAACAGAATCTTCTATCGTTAAATTTTGTGTGCATGCGTGTGTGTGTCTGTGTGTGTATAAATTAGTTTGGTATTTTCTGTGTATGTGACTTTTATTATTTAATTCTTCATTTTTTTTTTTTTAAAGAATCTTTTAAAAGAAGATATTGTTTTTTTTTTTTCGTTCTTTATAAAAAAAAAAAATAAAAAAAGGAAAAGAAGAATCTTCTATAAAGTTCAAAAATGTTATCATTTCAATGTTTTGATAATAACTTTACGGGTCATAGTATGATTTTTTTTTTATGTTTTTTTTTTATACACAAATATAGAAATTTTTTATATAAAAGACAGAATAATACAAATAATAAGATGTATTTATGTATAATATGGTTAAAACGTAGGCAATATACAAATTTTTTTTTGTAATCTGTTCAAGTGAAGAGAAAGAGGGAAAAAAAACACAACTTCAATATAAAAAATAAGAAAAATAAAAAAAAAAAAAACAAAAAACAAAAAACAAAACAGTTCATCGATTACCACTATTCCATATAATTAATTATTTGTTTTTATTTATTTATAACAATATTGTATATAATAAATATTTATTATGTTGTTTTTTATATGTGAAGCGGATCATAAAAGCTTCCCATTAATTATATTATTTATTATTTTAATAATAAATAAATGGAGACACATTATATGAATTGAAATTTGGAAAATCGTTAAATAGAAAAACTTTCATTTTAATTCTAAATTCTAGAAATATTGGTGACAATATTTAAACATTTTCTATCAAACATTTTGTATGAGTTGCATATAAATATTTTTCGCATGTAGAATTACTCGTAAATTTCGTCAGAAAGCTTTAAATTCACGATCACGATTATGATTATTATTAACTATGCCATTTAAACATAAAAGAAAAATAGTATGAATATTCTTTTGATGGATGGAAAAGTAAAGAAAAATAAAGAATATATGACTCATTCATCGAAAGATAAATCCTTTTGTAAATTATAAAGTGATGATAGATAAGTTGAACAAAAAAAAAATAAAACAAACATTTTTATCATTTGTACTGTTTTTCGTTTGATCTTTTTTTGTAGTCTTCGCCGTTTATTGTAATATATTTTTTTATTTGGATTTATTGTCCCCAAAAATAATAATAATAACAAATTTTATTGACTAACTGATATAAGTGAAATTTCAATTTATTCAAGATTGCAAAATTTTATATTTTTGTTAAAAAAAATTATTTTCTTATTTTATAAATAATAAAGTTATTTTGTTTTCTTTGTTTTTATCGACAATTATATTTATATAGAAATTATTTTAGAAACTTGTTTTTTTTTTCTCTCTATATCAGCTTTTTTCTTTTTTTTTTCTTTTTTTGGAAATCATTCGCTTCACCCGTGCGTTATTCATCATCACAATTATTTTTTAATAAAATCAACAAAACATTAAAAACAAAACAAAAACAAAAAAATATAAAATCATATAATGAAGTTTGTAACAAAAATAAATTATAAGAATAAAATAATATAAATAAAACAAAAAAAAAATACAGACAAGGACATTTATTTCACGATTGTTTTAAATATATTTATTTGTTTTTTGTCAGTTATATTTGCGTCTGTTTGATTCTATAATACAACTTAAATATGTTGATAAGATGAATATATTTATATATAGGAACGTTAATTATTATTATCTGAGGCGTTTTCCTTCTAAAATATAAAATATAAAATTACAAATTATGTAAGTGTGAAATTATATGAAATGAACCAGATTGTAGTGGCTCTTATTAGATCAATTTAAAAATTGATAATTTTTTTTCGTTTTTTTTTTAATTCCTGTAATTAATTTAGGAATCTCCTCTTCGATTAAGGCCAAATGACGTCCTGTTGTTGATTTTTTATATATAATTTGGACCATTTTAAGAAACTGATTTGATCAGAAGAAAACATTAAACAATTTGTAATTTCCATAATCTTAAAAGTTTACAATTTACATATTGCTTCAGATCCTAATCCTAATAAAATTTCACTGAGTTTACACACACAAACACACACATACAAATAATATCATTATAAAAATATTTATTGAATTTTACTTTTGTTTAAAATTTGTTTAATAAATTGTTAAAAGCGGTAGCCCGTTTATATTATTTATTTTAATTTGTTAGCGGCTTAAAAGCATATTATTAAGGTTCTCTGTACGCGCTTGTGTAAAGAAGAAAAGTATTATTTAAACACTCATAATAAAAAAAAAAAAATATTTAAAAATGAAAAAGAGAGTATAAGGTAAGTATAAGTAAGGATGATGATGATGGAAAAAAATAAAATACAAACGACGAACCAAAAAAAAAAAAATTAGAGGTATTATATTTAACAAAGGAAGAGGCAGATGATCTTTTGTTTTATTTATTGTATATATTATTGTCTGCGGTTGTCTTGTCATCCCGAAATTATTATTATTTTTTTTTTTTTGTTAAATTTACCTCAATATTACCCATTTTAGTCCATCAGGGCTAAGTGTTTGTACAACGGAATGTTTTTGTTGTTATTTAATCTTTTCTGTTTGATTTCTTTTTTTCATTTTTTTGTCATTTACGTTTGAAAATGGGAAAAAAAAAATGATGTGAATGTTTAATATTTGTAGAATTAGCAGAAAATTTGTAAATATATATCTATACGAGTAGAGGTATCTATTTAGACAGTAATGGTAAACAAAATTTTTCTTTTCATTTATGGCTACAGGAACAACATAAATTAATCGATCAATAAATTCATAAAAAAATTGTACTGTCAAGAAATAAGTAAAAAAATACTTCTTTGACAATTCATTTGATTTTTTCATTTTTCTTTACCAAAATTTTATTTATTATTTTTCAAAGTTTTTTAATTGACATGAATACCTATAAAAAAAAAAACTAAAAATTCGTGATTTTGTAATTAAGAATATTTTTTTTTTGTTTGTTTAACAAAGATGAGTTGAACCCATCTTAAACGCAACAACAACTGAACGAAAACCCAAAAAAAAAAACACAAAAAAAAAAAAAAAATAGAAATATACAAAATAAAAGAATATTATGTATAAGAGAATAACAACTTTGCATATTAAAAAGAAGAAGGAAAAAAAAAAAAAATAATAATAAAATAAACTTAAAAAAATTAAACTTAGATTTTCTTTCTTAATGAGCTAAAGGCTACCGACTTTATTTGACAATTAGTTTGACTATATATGTATATATATATATATATATGTATTGTTGTTGTTGTTGTTCTTAAATGTTATATTTTATTTGTTTATCAATATTGTGTATTCAATCGTTTGTTTCACTTCTGTTTACATTTTTACCAAAAAAAATAAAAAATATAAGAGAAAAAAAAAAGTATTAAGAAACGAAGAAAAAAAATTATTTTTTTGTTTAAATCTGAAATTAAAAAATAAATATACAATAAAAGTAGAAAATAAAACTAAGAAACAAAAAAAAAAAAATATTATTTATACGCATAAGAAATACACAAATAATAATCATGAAATGAAATAAAAATTTGTTATTAAAAATATGATTAAAATTTGTGTTAATTAAAACGCATAATTCATACATTTGTATATGAATTTTTTTTTTTTTGATACGAGTTTCGTGAATTAATTCAAGAGATCATAGGTACAGTAATTATACTGAAAATATAATGAGCCACAAGAGAATTAATTTTTCATCAAAAGTGGAATTTAATCCCATTTTCAAATATATTATTAAATTGTCATAAAATTTTTTTTTCTCAACAATAAATCTGTAATCTCTAAATAAAATTGGTAATCAACACATTTTTGATGTCATACGTAATAAATTCAAAATAAAAAATTTTAACGTGATATGATGAAAACAATAATAATTGATTGTCACATATCCAAAATAAAGAAAAGTTAAGCATGCAGATAAAAATAAAAATTTGAAGAAAAGAAAAGAAAATATTTTAAATTCCATGAATTATATTTGATATGTTGCAAAATTCAAAATCTCTATTTTTAATTATATAGTAAATTTTTTATTATGATAATGATTTGTTTGTTGTTGCTAAAAGAAAATTGTGGATAGTCGATATTTTTTGGTATAAATATGAAATGAAATGTGAAATAAACAGACTTTTTAAAAATTTGTACAAAATGTCCAGGTACAAGAAACTACTGAAATACGCATAGTAAAATTTTCTTCGATGCGATTGATTTTTATTTGGTCTTCAGTAATTAAAATACAAATAACTATAGTTGTAGAACGCGAATATATCTTTACAAATGTGTATTCATTTTATTTTAATGTTAAAATATATTCTAAGTAAGATCAAACATACATATATTCTATCCTGACATATATGTATGTTTGAAAAGAGAAAAAAAGTCAATCACTTTAACTTAGGGGCATTATTATTATATAGAAAAATTTTAAACCACAAAACGGTTAATATATTATGATGTGTGTATTTACATTTCTATCATCCATAAAGCGCCGACCGGTAGCATTTACAAATATTATTCCTGACAAAATAACAGAAACGTTGTTTAATTCAATACAATATTTTCTATACACACATTGTTGTAATATTTTCTTCCTTATTTCATTTTCTATAGCTCACGCACATACGTTATATTAATTAAATATATTTAACAAAAAAAAAGAAAAATCTGAATCTTTCATTTAAACTTAAAGTCAAATGCGTTTGCTATGCGACGGTCAAAATAAATGAATGTGTATTGTATACATAAGATGAGACCAAATAAGAAATAAAACATATTAAAAAAGTTAACAAAAAAAAAAAAAAACAAAACAAAACAAAAATAAAAAAGAAACATAACTCACTAAATGGTCTTTAAACATACTCGTGTTTGCTTTGATTTTATATATCTTGATAATGGCTAATGGGATAGAAGGAGCTTTAAAAAGAAGGAAATATTTGTAATATTCAAATTTTAAATTAAAACTTTTTACATTAACAAATTAACTTTATAGATACTTTAAAAAAAAAAATTTTTTGATCCTTAATTGATTTCACCTTTTTGTATAAAAACAAAAAAATTAAACACTTTATATCCTCCCCTACTGTTCTGTTTCCCTTTAAAATGTGTTTGTTTTATTTTCTCTTCCTAAACATACAAAATAAATAAAAGGAGACTCCGAATTAGACTAAGGAATTAGTAAAGCATCACTAAATTTGACTACCGAATATTTACATAAACATACTTAAGTCAATAATAAAATCCTTTTCATAAAAAAAAAATACCTGAGTCCATTTTAGAGTTGCTTTAAGTTTTTTGTTTTTCTTCAGAGAAAACCGAATATTTTTTGTGTGGTAATTTATATCCTTTTTTTGTTTGTGTTTTTTTTTTTGGTACCAATTTTCATTAATAAAAAAAAACTATAAACTATAAACTATTTTCTTCTTTCAATAAGTCACAAAAAACACTAAAAAGTTTCACAATTAAATCACAGAAACATTCTTAATTCTTTTTTTTAATCACTAAAATATAAATAAAAAATAAAAAAAAAACAAATCAGAATTTTTTTAATATTCAAAAATATAAATTTCGATCGACGATATTTCTAAGTACAAACGTTTTATGATTGCTGTCTTAACACTAACTGCTCTTAGGTCATCCGTTTCTATTTCAACTTATCCGGATCTTATACCATAATATATTATATTTTATTTAATAAGACATACAACAGCTACTGTGTTACACATATGAGGTCTTCTCTTTTTACATTGAAGATCGTCAATCTTTATAACAAAACAAAAGTCAAAAAGAAAATCACTGCCTACACAATACAACGTTAAAGGCACGCACACGAATATATAAAATAAAAATTAAAAATTACAGTGGCATATGTTTAAAATGCGTAAATTTAAGCTCTTTTTTTTATTCAATCACAAAAATCTTTAGTTTTGTACGTTTAAGAATTTTTCATACCTAAAATTCAAAAGCTTTTTTTTTGTCAATGCTGGACTTTACAACAATTTTGAAGTTAATCTTAAGTTATTTTCTCCTTTCTTTATTATTTTAACTTCTTCTGTTATTTCCGTTTTCTCATAAATAAATTACACTAATAAATGTTATGAAATTGAAGAATAATTTCTAATAATTATATAAAAATGTAAAACGTCCCCACACGAACAATTCCTCCGCTACTGTTTTTTGAATACTAATATTTCACTACATAGCTATTACTTTATGCACAAGTGTTAGTTTAAAATTCTTTTTTCTTTAAATTTACAAAAAAAAAAAAAATAAGAAACGAACATTTGTAACCGTCTTAGAAGAAGCAGGCGGAGTTTTATTATTTTTTAACGGCCAATCTAACACAACTTACCGTATTATTAAGGCGGAGTAATCAAGTACACTGGTATTTTTTTTTTTCATTGTTTTTTTTTTTTTATTTACCTTTTATTTTAAAAATAGTGCAAAACTAATTATTTATTTTTCTTTATTAAAAAATAATTTTTATTTTATCGATTGTTGTTATGCAATGTATATAAAATTTTGTAACAAAATAATTTCAATGAAAATAAAATATAATATGAAGGTACAAAATTTACGTAAGGTCATATAAACAATATTCAAATTAGTTACAGTTTATTAAATTTCATAGTTAAGAAATATTCAATAAATGAAATTAAATATTTTATTTATATAGAATAACAACAATAAACAAACTATATGGAGTAACAATTTCTTATTGTATATTTTTCATTTTATTTCTAAATCTTTAAAATTAATAAAATAAACAAGTGGAGGCGCCATACTTTTGTTATTAAAATTTCTGATGACAACTTCAAGATAAATTGCTTTCACAATAAAAATAAGTTTGTACAAATATATGTATGTATATAAAAATTATTATTATAATTGTACAAATTTCATCTAAATGTTAAGAATTTGTTTCAATTTAATTTTTTAAAGTTTACATTTTTTGTTTGTTTGTATAATTTATGGATTCTAATTTCCGACTGATGCTTTCTATTAGGAAATTAAACAGAGCATAAAAGACTTTTTTTCTTCTTCTTCTTCTTTTTTTTTGTATGAAAGTCGCGAAGTAATAATCTAAAAAGGGACCCAAATTAATTGCCAGTATTCATAAATGAGTATATAGAAGTAGAAGTAGAAGTATCATACTCAAATATATGAACATGCTATACGTTCACTCATAAGCTATATGATCTTCCTTATTTTAAAACTGTCAAATAAAATTTTGACAATCGATCGTCTTCTTTTTTATTTTTTTTGTATCAACATTTCTCGTTTAGGGTCGGCATTTGATTCTTCAAAGAGAATATACCGATTTTTGCTTCTTCACTTTTTTCTTTTCTTGTTCTTTTCGGCTTAACATTTGAACGGGCATGTGTAATCGTTTAAAAAAAAAAAAGGAAAAACGAAAAGACTATAAAATAAATGTCGCATTTATTTATTATATATATTTTTAGATTTTGATTCTTTTTAGAAATCAAATAATTTCATTTTTTTTTTATATATATTGAAGCGGAATCTTATTAGAAAAATATTAAAAATTTAAAAGTCTATAGAGAAAATGTATAAGAACATGTTGTTCGCTTATTTATTCCTATTCGTCCGTCGGCATTAAAAAATTTCTCAACTAATTAAGTCTATACCATCCTTCTTGATTTATTTTATGCTAACAATATAGATTCAAAAATCTAATTTTTAATGAGATCCAATAACAAAAAATAAAAAAAAAATAAAAGAAAACATCATAAAAATTAGTCTCAGATTTTTACATTTCCATCAACATGTTGTGAACTTCGGTACTTTGCTTTTCATATTTCATATGTATATAAATATGACACATTTTTAACTCCATTTGACTGATATCTGTATTTCCGTTTCCTTTTAATTAAATTATTGCAAAAAAAAAAAGAAGAAAATAAAAAAAAAATCGAAAAGGTTACCAAAAAAAGAAAAGAAAAATTATACGAAAGATTCACGCAAAATATTTAATTTGAATTTGATATCAATCTCATGGCATTTGAAAATGACTGATGATTCGTTTTCATCAGAAAATAAAAGAAATAAGAAAAACTAGCAATAACTATTTCAAAAACGTAACTACACGTTTTCAACGGGACTCATTTCTTCATGGCGCATTGACAAAAAATAATTAGATTTTGTCATTTTTTGTCTCATCAAATATGAACACAGATGAAACCATTTAACTGAACTTTTTTTATATATTTTTTTTTTTTTGTTTAGTTTTATTTAAAGAAATTATCAAGTGTAAGTCTCTCTCTTGATGGTATAAAAAAAAAATAAATTTTATGGCTTTTGATTTTTTATTTCTGTTTTTCTTTTATTTGATGTCAGTTTTAAAATTGACGCTTATGTTTTTTACCCTGTACATATTTTTATTTTTCAAAACGGAAAATCTTTATACGTAAAAAAAAATTATTAATAAATCATGGAATCAGAATCTATATATTAGAGAGAAGCTTTATTTTATTTTATTTGTATTTTATTTATTTATTCTATAAATTTGTATCAAAATTTTTGTAGATTAATTTATTTGGCATTAGAGATTATTTTCTTAATTTAATGAATATAAAAATGCCAAGACACATAAAATTATGGTATAACATTAATCTGATGTTATTATTTAATTTCGCGGTATATCACAATCGGCCAAATTATATATTCAACAACTCATTCTAATTTTAGTTTTTAACTATATAAATAATTTTGATTTGATTATTTTCATTTTACTAAATAATATTAAAAAAAAAATTGTCTGTGAGAGTTTTAAAAGTTTCCAATTAAATAGACTGAGATAATAATTAAATACACTGGAATCCAAATTGTCTACTACGTGGACATTTAAACCTTTTGTATTTATAAAATTTATATAAAAATTTTAAATATTTGTTAATTTAAACGATAACGTAAACAGTGCAAAAACAAATTCAAATGCGAAACAATGTAATAAAGCTTATTACCAAACAAGTTTTGTTAATGTTGTTAATGAGATCTTTAGTTAATGAAATGAGGCGCTAATTTGTGTTTTAATTTATAATTTTTGTAACTTTTGTTTATATTTGTAAAATTAAGTATAGAATTTAAACCTTATTTAAATTACAATTTCCTATTTCTAAATAGAAGTTAATTAATTAGAAATTATTAGGTAATACATTAGACCATATATTTTCTTTCATATACCTAACGCCATTTTTCTGCTTATTACAAAACCATGAATTGTGTTGAACGGAAAATATTTTGCGCGTCATACCGGTAGTCATCGGCATATAAACGCCGACGTAAAAGCAATTAAATGTTTCGTAATAAAATTTACATATATGGACAAAGGAAATGATGAAAAAAAACGTAATAAAAACTTATATAGTTAAGGATGTGAATTTTTTTCTAACTAAAACCCAACTCCATATTACGTAGAAATAATTAAAATTATTTTTGCAAGTCACGATAATTTCTCATTTATGGTGAAAATAAAAATTCAAAGATTTTTTAAAAGTTAAAAAATAATCGAGAAAGATTAAAAATTACCAGGGACATTCCTTATTTTCTGTCTTGAACCTAAAGTATTATTTAGTAGCAATGTATCTTTGTGTGCACAAAACTTTCCTTGCCTTTATATTTAAGGAAAAATAATAAATTTAAATTTCTTTTGATATTCATTTGTATCCTTGTAATTTATTTAAATGTTGAATTTAATTCAAGCATTAAAGAATTCAATTTATTATCTCTGTTAGCTAAAAAAATTTACTAAAATTGTATATTAGATATCACACGAAGAATTAAATAATTTATAACATAAAATTTTATACAATGTAATTTATTTTGAAATTTGTTCATTGAGAATTCGTTTTTTTTTAAATAAAATAGAAAACACGTTAATTTGTTTTTTATTCTTGAGATTATTTTTAAATATTTTTAGTTAAAATTCTAGAGATTATTTAAACTTATATGAGTCAGAAATTTTCAATTTAATCAAATAAAATTAATTAAAATTTATTCAATGCTATTCAATGAATTTTAATTAATCGGATAGAAAATATTTGAAAAACGTAAAATATAATTTAGTTATTAAGAATTAAGCCTATCAAATAAAATTTATTTTGTCAATTATAAACAAAAATTCAATTCAATAGTTTGTTAACACGTACATATATACAAATAAATTTGAAAACTTCAAAAAGATTATGTATGCACGTAAAGTATATAAATAATATTCATTTTATATTATTAGGTGACGAAAATTAACATCAACTATAGTAACTAGTTGCATAGATATAAATATAATCTGGTCGATTAACATTTCATTTCGACCGCCTCTTTGATTAAAATCATTTATCAAAAAAGTACTCGAATTTTATTTTTTTGTTAAAAACAAAAATCTTTCATGTTAAAGGTTCTTAGATGATGCCAATGTAAATAATCATTTTAATATAAATGTATATAACATAATAATAAAACATTGAAATAAAAAATCAGTTGGCATAAAATGATAAACTATGTGTGAAAGTTAAATGTTTGTGATGAAAGTTTTAATTTTTATTGGAGGAATGGAATTTATTTGAGGTTTAACAAAAGTTAAGTATGTAATTCTTATTTTTATTCAACAACAAAATTTTGAAATTCTAAATTACCGCTTATACTCAATCTTTTTACTCCATGCGCCTAAATCCATGCCATTAAAATTGCAGGAGTAAATTTAACAACGCCTGATTGATGATACATGTGACAGCACTGTATTTATAGAAAACAGCTGTTTTTAGGTTATTTTTATATTTTAAATTCGTATTAAAATTATTTTAGAATTTTCTTTTCTTTTCATAAATGTATTTTTTGACAACGAGACAATTTTTTACTTAAATATATTTATTCAGTTAGTTTAAAGAAATTATGTCATTGAAGAATCAAAATAATCAACGGGGTTTAAAATGTGTTTATTAGTTTTTTTTGTGGCAGCATTTCATTTAGTTTATACCCCGTTTACGAAAGTAGAAGAAAGTTTTAATGTACAAGCAATACATGATATTCTTTATCATAGATTCAATTTATCCCAGGCAAGGTTTACATTGTATTAATAAGCTATCGATGTGTCAGATTCTATAAATTCAAGATGCCGGTTCTTCGTGTTTATTATTATTTTTGTTTTTTTTTTTTAAATTATATTTGTAAATTTTAATTATATTATTGATTGATAATTTCTAGTACGATCACAATGACTATCCAGGTGTTGTTCCACGCTCATTCCTAGGACCATTAGCTTTTGTTCCAGTTTTTCCAGTTGTTGCTCTTTTCGAATTTCTGGAAGTGGGCAAATTTTGGACTCAATATGTTGGTATATAAAAAACATTTATTTTTAAATACAGATTTAAGTACTTTATTTCTTATATTACAGTGCGATTAGTATTAACTGGATATGTTGTATATTCATGGGGTCAACTAAGGGAAACAATTATTCAAAAATTTGGAATATCAGTTTCAGTATGGTACACACTTGTAACAATTTCTCAATTTCATTTCATGTTTTACATGAGTCGCCCATTACCAAATATAATGGCCTTACCACTAGGTAATCATATTCTATTAAATGTTATTCAGTACAATTAAAAAATATATGCACTTTTTTATAGTTTTGTTAGCTGTTAACGCCTGGCTCCAACGTAATGTTAATACTTTTATCATTTTGTCTGGTGCTGCGATTGTTATATTTCGAGCAGAATTGGGTTTGCTTTTAGGATTTTTTTTATTGTATGATCTTTTCTATCAACGTATTCAGATAAAAACGTGAGTAAAAACAAATTAATAAAAAGATTTTATTTCTATATTTTATAATTCCGAATTTGCTTCTTTTTGAGCAATTTCATTAGCAATATGAAATTGAATTAACATTAGAAGATTACCACAAATTGAAGCAAAAATCTAAAAAGAAAACGTTTGCTTGAAAAACAATTTGTTAAAAGTAAAACTTTTATTTTAATACTCACCATAAATATCAATTTATAATCATAATTAAATAGTCCACTGATATTAATACTTAAATTATGCTGAATAATTTGTAATGAGAACATATCGATCTAATAAATAATTCACAAGATATTGAATAGAAAATTAATAATAAATTAATTGATTGATGTGTTTGTTATTACATACACTTTCTTTCAAACGTACATCAGGAGTTAAGACGTCAATCATTTGAAGTAATATTCCTGTTCTTTTTATCTATAAATACAAAAATGTTCGATTTGTTAGTTTACTTGTCCTCAAAATATTTTATCTAATCTCTAACTTCATTATTAAATCCGGTACAAGTATTGGCTAAACAAAGATATTCATAAAATAAAAATATAATAAATGATAAACTTCCAATTGCAACTTTTCCTTGATATTCTTCACCATTAAATATTGTTTCGGTTATAAGCGCAAATTGACAATATCCCTAAAAATAAATAATAATTAATAGATGCTTCGAATGGAAATAAAAATATTTATTTACTTGCAATATAAGAAATCCATAAACTAATATCACAGAAGATAAAATATGAAATGAAAATACTGTAATAAACAATTTAGTTAATTCAGTTAATTCAAAATGAAGTTTTGAAATTCCATCGATTTTATCACTTAAATCACATGATATAACCATATTTTGATATAAACTTATTATTTGTTTTTTTCTTAATTCATTTTTTTTATTTATTTTAATTATTCTTTTGTTAATTGATTCAAAATATAATTTAAATAATGTTATAAATGCATACACATTATTTGTTAAACTAAAAATTATATTTGATGGTAAAAGTAAAATCATTGCCAATAAAATATCTGATCCAAAATTATTTCCAATTAATTTTGGCATATTTAATAGGAACATAAAAACAGAAACTATTGGAATTAATAGTGTTTTATTTCCATATCTTAAAAGTAAGCTTGTGTCTTTAATATGCATTTTCTTATGTTGTTTTTTTATAAATTTTATTAGTTTATTTAATAACATTAATATTGATTTACGTAAGAAGAAATTAATTGTTAAAACCACTGAAATAATTATTAGTGTGGCGTAAAACATAAAATTTGATGTTTTTAATAAAATTTTTGTTTTAAAAACTGGTGTAATCCTTTTGAATGCTTTTTTTATACAATAGGGATAATAATAAATAAGTAATATTGCAAATATAATGGAATGAATTGTTGTTAAATTAGTAATACGAAATTTTTGTTTTTTTACATTATAAACAAATGGGAAGAAACCAATAAGTTTAAAAAAATAATATGAGTATATTAATACAAATTTTAAAAATAAGTTTTTCATTCTGTTTTTTTTTTCAATAGAAAGTAAAAGTAACAATTAATATTAATAGGCTGAGACTGAATTTATTCTTTCAATTAACTGAATTTTACTGAAAGGATATTTATATTGAGGTAGACATTACTAATGACAATAAACATTTTTTTTATTTTAAGTGATCAATTAATTTATTATTAAAATTAATCTTGATTAATATTAATTTGGTTATTTATAAGAATTAAATATAATTTTGTTGCATATCACCTTAAATCCGTGATTATCCTTATTGATTAATATTATTGATTATCCTTTATATTTTTAGATTCTTTAAAGTAACCATTTCAGCTGCTATTGGTTTAATAGCATTAACAGTAGCGGTTGACTCAATATTTTGGCATCGTTTAATTTGGCCAGAAGCTGAAGTATTTTGGTTTAATACTGTTTTAAATAAAAGTTCAGATTGGGGTGTATCCTTTAATAAAAAAATATATAATTTAATTTTAATTTCAATTTTCAATTTCAAAATTATTCTTAATTAATAATTTAAATAGACATCACCATTTTTGTGGTATTTTTATTCAGCTTTGCCACGTGCTATGGGACTTTCCCTATTTCTTGTGCCTTTGGGATTATTCTGGGAAAGCCGTATAAGAGTTATTGTTGTACCAGCAATTATTTTTATACTTTTATTTTCATTTTTGCCACATAAAGAATTACGATTTATTATTTATGTTTTTCCATTACTCAATATTGCTGTTGCGTGTGCTTGTCATAAATTGTAAGTAAACATATTTTTTTCCTTTCTTTCAAAAGTTGGTAAATTTTTTTTTTTTTAAGGTGGATCAATCGAACTAAATCTGTTTTTCAAGCATTACTTGCTTTACTTGCTGGAGGTCATTTATTTGTTAATTTTGTTTTTACATTATTTTTGTTAATTGTTTCGAATACAAATTATCCAGGTGGTGTTGCAATGTCAAGGTACAAAGAAGTTTAAAAAAATTAATGCTATTAACTTGATAATAAATATTTTCTATTTTAGGTTACACCGACTTGCTGTTAATGATGTTAATGTTACTATTCATATTGACAATTTATCTGCCCAAAGTGGAGTATCACGTTTTACAGAAATTAATTCTACTTGGATGTAATTTATGAATTTCGAATTATAATTTTTCAATTGTTGAAGTTTGCTTCTTTTTTTTTAGTTACAGTAAAGATGAAGACTTAAAACCTGGTGATGAAAAACTTCATCAATTTTCGCATTTACTTGTTGAAGCAAAAAATAAATACTCTTCTGAGATGAAATTGTTAACACAGACACATAATATTCTTGAAATTGTTGAATGTTTTAATAACATTGGATTACAGTATAAATCTTTATTTCCGGTAAAAATTAAAACACGTCCGTGCGTGTTTATTTTGAAAAGAAAAATTGATGCTGGGCCTCCTATTATGGATTTTAAACATTTGTCACAAGATATTATTAACGAAATGGAGAGACCAGAACAAATATTTAACGAAAACATAATTGAAAGTGAAGAGTTTAATGAAAAATTGATCATTGAAGAGAATGAAGAGAAAAAGGAAAGCAATGAGGGATATGAGGAAAACGTATGGGAAGAGAAGAAAGATCAAGATGAGGAGAAGCAAGAGGGTGAAGAGGTGGATAAAAAGGTGGAAACTGAAGTAGAAATAGAATTCGAGGCAATTCCAACTCTACCAGAAATTTTAATTGAAGAAGAAATTCGTGAACCGACTGTACTACCTGATATTGAATTTGATATAATTGATTCAGCATCTAATGATGAAATAATAGCAAAATTTCCAGAAATTAAAACAGCCAAATCTGATCCTGTATTTATAAAAAAGAAAAGTGAGAAAAAACCTGTCCGAAGCACTAAAACCAAAATTAAAGAAATAATTAAATCGTATTATTTAGCAAAAGGAACTGTTGTTGTCGAATCGGAAGATAATGTTGCAGTACGACAAGAACAAGAACCACCAGCACTTATAGTAAGTCCAAAAAATAATATAAAAAAAATAATAAAATTAGAGAAAATTAAACATTTAGTTGATGAAATATCAAATCTTGATCTAAATGATTTTTGTGATTTAGATAAAATTAATATAAAAGAATGTTTAAAGAAAATTATTGATGAGTATGACACTGAATTAGAGATGCTTGAAAATGATTTAAATCATAATATATAAAATAAATATTTATTTAATAATAATTAAAGTGTTTGAGTTTTCATTTCTGTTTTTAATTTTCTTTGTTTATCAAAATTTGTATGTGAAAAAAAAATAAACTCTGTTTTAGGAGAATGTATTTTCTTTATTTAATTATTTTCATTTAATTTTTCAGCAATATGAAATTGTAGTAACATAATGAAATAACCAATAATTGACGTAACACCCTAAAATATAGAATAATTAAAACTAAATTATATTAAAAAGTTACATTTTTTACCGTGAATGCTAATTCATAATTGTAAATAAAAAGTCCCCAAATATTCACTTCCAATTTCTGTTGAATAATTTGCATTGAAAAGATTTCAATCTAAAATATAAATTCAGGTTTAGTCACAGTTTATAATTGTGATTTTTGGTCTTTTATAAACTTACACTTTGTTTCAAGCGAATATCATTGCTTGAAACTGATATTTTATGAAGAATTTCTCCAGTTCTGGTTGCCTTAAAAAAATACTTAAAATTATTTTTCTGTATTTTATTATTTAATTATTTTTACTTCATAAATCAACTCGGAATTTGTGATTACTTGAATAAATATTTCCAGCATTATCATGAACATGTATGCTCCACCACTTATAACTTTTTTAATATCATATGTTACCCCATTAAATATTGAATCTGTTGCATAAATGTACTGTGCAAATAACTAAAAATTTTGAAAATCTTATAAGTTTTTATAAAATTAATAATTTGTATGTTTTATGCAAACCTGAAATGATATTAGATTTAATACAAATAAAAGGCAAATTAAGGCATGCCCAGAATACGACTTAATTAATGTTTGTGTTATTTCAGTTAATTTAAAATGAAGAACAGAAATTTCATCAATTGCATCGCTTAATTCACATGATAAAACCATTTTCTGATAAGAACTTTTTTCATAAAAATCTGTTTCATTTTTCTTTAATATTTTTAATAATTTTTCGTTAATTGACTCAAATAATACTTTACAAATACTAATTATAACATAGAACAGATTTGAAAAATTAGAGGCTATAATGGTGGGTATAACATAAATTATATTTGTAAGTATACTTAAAATACCTAATTCACTGAATGCAGTTGGAAATGTTAGAGTAACTGCGGTATAAGCACTAATTGGTGAAACTAAAAGTTTGTAAATGTAAATATAAATAAAGTAATTATATTTTGTTTCACGTTTTAAATAAATTTCTTCATTACTTATTAAAAATTGCGTTGCACGGTTATAGAAATCAACGAACTTTTTGCGATTCAAAATATTTATAACTAAAATTAATGTAGAGAATATTGCAGTAATAATACAAGCTAGTTCAGATGCGTCAGATAAAATATTATTTATTAACTCTAATTGACTGAGATACAAGCCATAATAGAAATATGATATTTTTGGGTAAGTTAACATTATAACTAGTCCTATAACGCTTGAATAATATGTTGCAAAATTTGTGTTTGAGAAACTTTTTCTTTCATAATTATAACTAAATGGAAATTGTCCAATAATCTTATAAAAATAATAAGAATAACATAAAATGAATTTTATAATGTTGTTTCTCATTTTTTGATAATAAAAATATAAAACAAGCGCATTGAACTTCGAAATGAAACTAAAAAACTAATGAGAATTTTGTTTTTCAATTCAAATATTACATCTAAACAATAACAACATTAAAATTTCAGTACAAGGAATAATAAATTCAAGTAATTAATTACTTCAATTCATTAATTATCATTTTTACTTCAATAAATTATTAGCATGTATTTATAGAAATTGTTGATTGAAATTCATGCTGGTAAATAGTTTTCTGATTAACAAGTTTATTTGAAATTATTTCATGTTTTATTTAGTAAAGATTTTATTACCTTAAAGGCAAATTGATAATCATAAATTAAAAGTCTCCAAATATTCACTTCTAATTTTTGTTGTACTATTTGAAATGAAAAAATATCGATTTAAAATTGGTTTATTGAAAAGTGAGGAAAAACCAGCCCGAAGTACTACAACCAAAATTAAAGGAATAATTAAATCGTATTATTTAGCCAAAGGAAACTGTTATTGTCGAATCAGAAGATAAGCACTTGTAGTAAGTCCCAAAAATTATATAAAAAAAAAAAAATTAGAGAAATTTAAACATTTAGTTGATGAAATATCAAATCTTGATCTAAATGATTTTTGTGATTTAGATAAAATTAATATAAAAGAATGTTTAAAGAAAATTATTGATGAGTATGACACTGAATTAGAGATGCTTGAAAATGATTTAAATCATAATATATAAAATAAATATTTATTTAATAATAATTAAAGTGTTTGAGTTTTCATTTCTGTTTTTAATTTTCTTTGTTGATCAAAATTTGTATGTGAAAAAAAATAAACTCTGTTTTAGGAGAATGTATTTTCTTTATTTAATTATTATCATTTAATTTTTCAGCAATATGAAATTGTAGTAGCATAATGAAATAACCAATAATTGACGTAACACCCTAAAATATAGAATAATTAAAACAAAATTATATTAAAAAGTTACATTTTTACCGTAAATGCTAATTCATAATTGTAAATAAAAAGTCCCCAAATATTCACTTCCAATTTCTGTTGAATAATTTGCATTGAAAAGATTTCAATCTAAAATATAAATTCAGGTTTAGTCACAGTTTATAATTGTGATTTTTAGACTTTTATAAACTTACACTTTGTTTCAAGCGAATATCATTGCTTGAAACTGATATTTTATGAAGAATTTCTCCAGTTCTGGTCACCTTAAAAAAATACTTAAAATTATTTTTCTGTATTTTATTATTTAATTATTTTTACTTCATAAATCAACTCGGAATTTGTGATTACTTGAATAAATATTTCTAGCATTATGGTGAACATGTATGCTCCACCACTTATAACTTTTTTAATATCATATGTTACCCCATTAAATATTGAATCTGTTGCATAAACGTACTGTGCAAATAACTAAAAATTTTGAAAATCTTATAAGTTTTTATAAAATTAATAATTTGTATGTTTTATGTAAACCTGAAATGATATTAGATTTAATACAAGCAAGAGAGAAGTGACAACATTCCCAGAATACGATTTAATTAATGCTTGTGTGATTTTTGTTAATTCAAAATGACGAACAGAAATTTCATCAATTGCATCACTTAATTCACATGATAAAACCATTTTCTGATAAGAACTTTTTTCATAAAAATCTGTTTCATTTTTCTTTATTATTTTTAATAATTTTTCATTGATTGACTCAAATAATACTTTACAAATACTAATTATAACATAGAACAGATTTGAAAAATTAGAGGCTATAATGGTGGGTATAATATAAATTATATTTGTAAGTATACTTAAAACACCTAATTCACTGAATGCAGTTGGAAATGATAATGTAATTGCTGTGAATGCAAAAATTGGTGAAACTAAAAGTTTGTAAATGTAAATATAAATGAAATAATTATATTTTGTTTCACGCTTTAAATAAATGTTTTCATTATTTATTAAAAATTGCGTTGCACGATTAAAGAAATCAACAAATTTTTTGCGATTCAAAATATTTATTACTAAAATTAACGTAGAGAATATTGCAGTAATAAAACAAGCTAACTTAGATGCATCAGATAAAATATTATTGATTAACTCTGCTTGTCTGATAATCAATTCATAATAAAAAATTGCTATTTTTGGATATGGTAAGATTAAAAATAGCCCGATAAAGCTTGAATAATATGTTGCAAAATTTGTGTTTGAGAAACTTTTTTTTTTAAAATTATAACTAAATGGAAATTGTCCAATAATCTTATAAAAATAATAAGAATAGTATAAAATGAATTTTATAATGTTGTTCCTCATTTTTTTATAATAAAAATATAATACAATCGAATTGAATTTCGAACAGAAACTAAAAAACTAATGAGAATTTAGTTTCTGTTTATTATTTCTAAATCTAATAATCATTTTATTTTTAATTCAAATATTACATTAAAACAATAACAACATCAATATTTGTAATCAAGACAAGGAATAATTAATTAGTGTAATTAATTTCTTCAATTCATTAATTATTATTTTTATTGAATAAATAATTAGTTGGTTATAGATATTAAGTTGATATGTTGTTGATGCTGGTAAATAGTTTTCTGATTAAAATTTTATTTTAATCGATTTATGTATTGATCAGAAATGTGAGATTGCATTAAAAGCAGAAGATAACCAATTATTGATGTGAAACCCTAAAATAAATAAATTTTTCTTTAATAAATTTATTTGAAATTATTCCATGTTTTATTTAGTAAAGATTTTATTACCTTAAAAGCTAATGGATAATCATAAATAAAAAGTCCCCAAATATTCACTTCTAATTTTTGTTGTATTATTTGTAGTGAAAAAATATCGATCTAAATATAAAAAAATTTTTATTAAAAAAGAATATTTAAAAACTGATTATATAAAACTTACACTCTCTTTTAAACGAATTTCGTTTAGTTCAATTTTTATTTTGTGAATAAGTTTGCCAGCTCTTTTTGCAATAAAAAAAAAAACAAAAAATAAAATTTAATTTATATTATTTTATAAAAGTTTAAAGTAATTTAATAACTTCATAAATCATTCCTGAAGATGTGATATCTTGAAAAAAGATATCCATAAATATTAATATTGTATATCCTGCACCACCAATTGCCATTTCCATTTCATAAGTTTGTCCAAAAAATAATGTGTCTGTTATATAAACATATTGAGAAAACAACTAAAAACAATTAAAATAAATTGTTGATTCTGTCGACCTGTTCACATAAAATAAGAAAGCAGTAGAGAAAAAAAAGTTATATCTTAAAATTGATTAATGACTCTTTTTTTCTTGTAAGCAAACTACCTATTTATAAAAATTTTGTTCAAGTAAAAATTCTATTTTCCATTGCCAATTTATTTTGAGTAAATCTCAAATTTCACCTGAAATGATGTAAAAAATAATGCCACCAAAAGACAAGTTAAAGTATGGCCAGAGAATGATTTAATAAATAGTTTTGTCAATTGAATTAATTCAATTACAAATTTGATCAATTTCATCACTTAAATCACAGGAGAATTTCATATTCTGATAAGAACTCATTTTATGTTTCATAGAATTGTTATGTTTTATTTTAAGTAGTTGCACATTTATTGATTCAAATAACACTTTAAAAATACTAATAACCACATAAAAAAGATTTGAAAAATTAAACGTTATCATTGCCGGTGTTAAAAATATAGTAGTCGACCAAATACCCAAATCATTCAATTAATTTGGATATAAAATAAAAAAACACGAAATAATTGGTGAAATAAAAATCTTATAAATATAAATAAAAATAAGGAATTTATTTTTTGCTTCATGTTTTGCATAATTTTTTTTATTTTTTATAAGAAATTGGGCTGCACCATTAAAAAAGTTAACTATTTTTTTTCGATTTATAATATTGACTACAAGCATAGATCCAATTAAAATTGTACTTAGAACAATCATAAATACAGAGGCTTTTTTTAATATATTAGTTGATTTCGCAAATTTTCTTGTGATTACACTGTGGAATATTGTTAAAATTTTTGTAAAACTGATTGTTAAAAATATACTTGAAAAAATGGCATGACTTGTCGAAAAATTTGTATTGGAGAAAATTTTCTTTTTATAATTAAATTTTAAGGGAAATTGTCCGAGAATTTTATAACAAAAATAAGAGTAAAATAAAACAAATTTGATAATGTAAGTTCTTATATTTGACGTTTGTTTACAACTAAATTAAATTAGAGTTGCCTGTAATTTATAACTTATTAAATTAGGTTTAAGAATTATAATAGTGCCTTTCAATTCTATTATAATTAGTATGAAAGTATCATTAAATACTTGATCGACATTTGTTTTGAATAATACAACCTGTCATTAATAAATAAATTGAAGTTCAGAAAATGAAATATTTTTTAAAGTTTTCAACAATAAAAAAATATGTCAGTAAAGTAGAACAATTATGAAGATCATTTGACTGAATTCCTTTATTCTGGGAAGAGTTTCTCGTTGAAGTTTTAACTGATTATGCGCCTGAGATGAACAAAATCGAACAAAAAAGCAATTTTTAAAGAAATAAACCTGTATCTTTATTCACTGATTATAAATGCGTTACAGAAAAATGCTACTCAAATAAATTTTAATTGCAATATTTTTTTACTTGGAAATGTTAAAGTTGACATTACCCGCTTTTAAAGAATAAATTTTAATTATTACTTATTCATAAATATCTTTAAGATTATAAGAATTTAGAATTAAGATACTGAATAATGACTACAATATATACTTTTTGTTTTTACTGTTTTGGTGTAGAAAGATCATAAATGAGTTTAAGAATACCTCCAACTCCTACCAAACTAAGGGCCATTGTTACTTGGTATAGAATTTTGTCTGAAGTGCCTCCTTTTAAGAAAATGGGTTGTCCATTATCGACCTAAACTCATTTTATTTTGTATTAATATATTCTTAAAAATGTTTGAAATTAATTACCTGGAATTTAGCTTGCTTTACTTTCAATTGATGATAGCCTTCTGGGATATTGGAACTAGCTGCTGGGCGTGCAGCTGTAGAAGATACTTGGCGGACACTTTGTTGAGCCATTTTGGCTACATTCTACAAAAAAAATGTATGTAATTATAATTTGCAACATAGTAGAAGCATATTCTTCTTTTTTAAGAATGAAAGACTTTATAAACAGAAATTAGGCATAATCTTGATAAATGGCAATTACGTAATGAAGTTAAGGTACTAAATGTCTTGCCAAAAATATGATTTAACATTAGTTTGTGGTATTAATTTATTTACTAATAAAGTTCATTATAATTTCAATCATCTTACCCTAGCGATGCTCATTATGATAAAAAATGTGGATTAAAAGTGGAAACAAACAGGATGAAAAAGTTGCAAATAATGGATGGCAATGGCAAATTTTGACATAAGGTCAGGGTTGCCACTGATATACGAAACAATTACACAAAATCTTCAAAATAGTCTTACCGTGTGTACTGATTTAGAAATACATTTCAAAATTTAATTTTTTAATTACTATATATGCTATTTTTCATTAATTTCAATAAGAAAAGACTTTCTAATTGTTTTATTATTTTATATTTATTATATTTTTATAGTTATAATGGTTTTCTTGCCATTTCGAATTTTAGAGATCGAAAACTCTGAAATGATGCATTGTAACCACCTCAACGTCTATTAGAATCTAGAATGTCAAAAATTGTTTTCATTCCATTTCCATCCATTTCATTAGTCATTTCATTACAAGTTATAAAGTGAACAAATGTTTTTAATTAATTAAATTTATATTATAAATATATCGTAAATTAATCAGTTAAGATGGGGTTCCTAACTGTTTTGAAAAAAATGAGACAAAAAGAGAAAGAATTACGTATATTATTATTGTACGTAGTGTTGAAAATTTTTCTTTTGAGATCCAAAGTTTAATTAATAATTTGTATTTAGAGGGATCGATAACGCAGGTAAAACAACAATTCTCAAACGTTTTAATGGTGAATCTATAGATGAAATATCACCTACACTTGGATTTAATATAAAGACATTGGAACATCGTGGTTGGTACAAAAACATTGAATACCTAAATGCTTAATGTTAAACTTTTGTTTTATTTCCTTAGGATTCACATTAAATATGTGGGATGTAGGTGGCCAAAAATCTCTGCGTTCTTATTGGAGAAACTACTTTGAATGTACTGATGGATTAGTTTGGGTAGTTGATAGTGCTGATAAAATGAGACTAGATGCATGTAAAAAAGAATTGAGAATTCTTTTGTCTGAAGAACGTTTAGCTGGAGCCACTCTCTTAATTTTAGCAAACAAACAAGATCTACCTGGAGCGCTTGCAGCACAGGAAATTAAAGATGTAAGATTATAGTTACAAAATTTCCACAAAATTCTTTCTAATCTTTTGATTAGATTTTAGAATTAGATACTATTACAACACATCACTGGAGTGTTGTTGGTGTAAGCGCAGTTACAGGCGATAGACTTTTAGGAGCTGTGGATTGGCTTATCGATGACATTGCAAAACGAATCTTTACACTTGACTAACATTCCTATTACTTATTTGTATTGTAAGTTTTTTAAAATTTAAAATTTAACTGTATTACGTACTCTTTATTAATTATTAAAAAAAAGTTTAGAAACAGTCAAAAATATTATGACTAATAAATTATAATAAAATCACGATTAAAAATAAAAATGAACAAAAGTTTTTAAAAAATATAAAAAAAATCAATTAATGGATTGTGTCCAGAATCCAACTCATATATGGTCCAACTCTTGTGTACAATCCGGGAACATCAACTTCAGCACCACAATTATTTTGGCCGGCACTCACAACTCCAAATTGAACATAACGAGGACCAAACCGAGTTGATGATGGGAAAATTGCTGGGCCGCCAGAATCACCTGAGTGAATAAATTAAATAAAATTACAAATAACAAAATTATAAAGGAATATTTAAATTGATTGTTTCAAGTAAAACAATTATTAAATACTAACCCTGACAACTGTCAATACCTGAAAAAAAAATAAAGGAAATAAACATTAATGCACTCAATAATAAATGCTGAATAATATCAAATTCATTTTTCTTTTAAAAATCAAATATCAGAAATTTGATTTTATTTTATGTAAATTTAATTTTAGAAAATGGATATTAGTTACCTCCTCCACCAGCACACATATGTGTGGCAGTAATTGTTACCCTGAAAGAAATAATAATTAATAAATAGAATTGAATTGAAATCTTAGTCGATTTTACCTTGGTTCATAACTTCTTTGGCAAACATTGTTTGGAACAACATCAACAACTGCTTGAAGTAAACTCTCAGAAACCGTTTCTAAAAGTAGAATGAAAAATTGAATTAAAAATTTGTTTAATTACAACATTATTGAATCTCGCTTACTGTTTTCAGTTCTGCCCCAACCCGTCACTTTAATTTTTGCCAATACAGTATTTAAAACTCCGATACTTGTTGGGAGACAAATTGGACGAATACTTTCTGCAAAAATTAATCAAAGTAATGTTTAACATAATTAAACAAATGATTAATATAAATAATGTACCTGGCGTAAAATCAACATCTCTATTTAATCGTATTAATCCAATATCATTTAAAAATGCACGCCTATTATATCCTGGAAAGGGTATAATTTCTTCTACTGGAACTGTTATTGCTGGAGAACCACAATAACCATCACTAGCACAATCAATATTTGTTCTTGTGTTGTGCTCTCCCAATACCACAGAAACACTAGAAAAAATAATCAATAAAAAATAATAACTACCTAAACCACACGCTACTTACACAGTCATTCCAGCACGTAAAAAGGCTATACAATGAGCAGCTGTAAGAACGTATCTTTTATTAAAAATACTGCCCCCACAAAGTTGTTGAACACCTTCCACTAAAAATAAAATGAAAGATAATCCAATATTTTTAGGATAAACTAACAAAATTTAGTTTAATAAAACATTTAATTTAAATGAAAAATAGAGAAAATAGTATACGAACTTTTTAATTTTGTAAAATCAAGCAAAACGTTAGAAGAATAAATTAATTATATTTACTTGTTTGATATTGAATAATTGCCATCCAAGGATATTCAAACGGTTCTGTTTTATTTCCACGTGAAATTTTATCATCAACAATATTTCCACAAATTGTACTTGGTAAAAGATTTATATTACGATGATTTGATAAGTCAGATACTTGTGCTAAATTTGTACTTGAAGTTACCAAAGGTTGACGTGTCGGTGGTTGTGTTGGAGGACGTGTTTGTGGTTGTGTTGGGGGTTGTATTGGTCTTACATTTGAAGGACAACAGATTTTATGCTTTAATTATCAATAGAAAATTAAATATTAGTACTTTACAATCAATATAAGGCTCAAAGTATTTAATAATTTTCTAGCTAAGATGGCATAAATATAATAAATAAATTAAATGTGAAATGATATTTTTGTGGTTTGCCTCTTTTTTTTCAGATTATTGAATAAATTGTTATTTTTTGCTTTGAATCAGAACAATTGTTATTCTTGTGACAATATTCTATATTAATATAAGTGAATTTGTAAATGTCAAGGTTCTATTATTCTATACATAAACTATTTTTATTTTTTGATTTATTTAATAATTCTTGAAATTCCACAAATTATTTTGTATTTCGCATTAAAAAAATTGGTTTCCTGTAAAAATTTAGTTGCAGAATTTTTTTAAGACGATAAGAACAAAAAGGTCAACTTGTTTTCGATAATAGTCACTAAATCTAATGTTGAGGTTTTGTAAAATAAATTCTTTTTTTTAAACATGCTGATAAGGTGAATTGAGTTGTCCAAATTAAAAAATATAAAATGAAAGAATCGAAATGAGAAGTAAAATCGTTTAAAAATGATTCGTCATTTAGGAAATAAAATATAATTAAACAATTTTTGTACAAAATAAACAAAATGTTTTTATTTAACATTGAAATACAAGGGGATTCCAGAAGAAAATTAAAATATTATGACTAATTTTTATCGATGTTAATTGAAATGGGGGAGGGGAAAGAGGTAAACCATAAAAAAGAATAATTTCGTATTCAACTCATCTCAGACACAAAACAAAAAATAAATAGAAAAAAAAAGTTGAATAAAAATCAAAATATTATTGAAAATAAATTTTATGAAATCAAAATATTTTCAAGCAGATATTTGTTGGAAATTATCTTCAATTATCATGTTAGTTAGTGAGTTTTACCTGACCATTTTCGATGCCACACCAACTACTTCTAATATTTGTTTTTTGATCATCCGTTAGGACACCAGTTGATATTAAATTAAAAATTGAAGCACAATTTCTTAAAACAATACAAGAACCTTGTTGTCTTGCTGGTGTTGTACATGATTCTTCTAAAATTAAATTAAACATTGTTATAATAATTAAAAGAATTTCATTTAAAATATTTATATACGAAAAAGAATTATTGTTATCAGTCCATAGAATTCTTATCAATCTTCATAAAATATATTTTAGTAAAATTTTAAAATTTGGAAATTAAATAAACTGTAATTTTGTATGCGGAATTAAGTTGCGGTTACCAAGAAAAAAAATGAGATTAGAAAAAATGTGATTTTTTTTTATACCAAAATTGTGATTAATTAACGCAAATTAAATTGTTTTCTGATGAATTCTTTATAAAATACTTAAAACGTCATATAAAATCACTAGAAGGAAATGATGACAAACACGATTATTTTGTACAATTAAATTTCTCAATTACATTGCAGATTTTTATAGTTTTAATGAACTTATTCTGCAACAACCAAAATAATTGTGTAAACCATACAGAAAAATTGCTCGTATATATTGTATGCATAAATATAAATATAATATTTGCCATGGTCATACTTATATTATTTAATATTAATTATTTTAAGATAAAGATCAAGGTTTTTTTTATATAAAATAAAGTCAATGACCGGATTATTAAGTATAAGGAATATATTATTATTTCATTTAAGACAAACATGAGTGTATGAAACATTCACTGTTTGGTATTAAAGACGCTTAAAATTCACTACTAGAAGATCAGAATCAAATAAATGCATAAGTATTCTTTAGGGCAGAACCCCGATTTTGGATGCTTCAATATATAAATTAAATTAAAACAACACAAAATTAACAATAAAAACAAATGCCGCATTTACTCGATTTTAATCACTGCTAAATATATTTCATTATTGTGAAAGTTTTTTGTTAGATTTTAGATTTGATAAAATTATTACAAAACCGTTTATTAGAATTTCTAACTGTTTTATAAATACGGCATCACATATCGACATTGTAAAAACTGATATTTTGTTCTATCATATATTTTTACCTTAATTAATAATTATTGGTTAAGTTTTCTGACCTTCTTCATTTTTCTTTTTATTATTATTTATTAATATAATGTATTTCTTAAACACCAAATAGAAATATTTGAAGGTCAACAAGAAAAAATTCATTGTAAAATTTATCAACAAAATATAAGTTATTCTCTTCTCTAATATATTTTAATTGAGCTCTTTAATATTTTTTTCCTGTTTTCTTTTTTCTGTGAACTTTTTTTAGTAAAAGCTTCTAAAAGATCTTCATTTTTTTTAATTAAATAAATGCAAGAATTCTTGAAACAGTATTATTGAAGACTTAAAATTGATTTCATTAAAAAAAAAGAGAACCTGTTTTTTATCCAATATTTCTTTAACATTAAAATCTTTCGAATTTTTGTTGCTATTTTTGAATTTATTTTACCAAAAAAAAATTAAACATTTTGTTATCATCTTTAAGATTGCTGAAGTTTTTGTTTGATTTGTTTTCTTTTTTTTTAATAAATTATAAAAATTCACATAAACAATAAAAAATCTTGTTTAAAATTTGCAACCGGTTTTATGAAATGACAAAAATGACTATGACCAACAAATAAATAAAAAAGTTTAAAAGATATAAAAACTTTAACTTACGTGCATTTGTTAAACTTAAATATTTTAATAACAAAACAATTGTGATCACTTTGAGTTCCATTTTTTTTTAATTAAATCAATCAAATAATTACACAAATAAATTTATAAAATAAATAATGTAAAAAAAAAAAAAAAACAGATACGTCAATATAAACACTCACACAATAGTGAATAGTAAATGATATTTAAATTTCATAAAAACTTTATAATGACTTAACTATACTGGACAGTCTTATGCGTCTGAAACTTAAAACTTGTTAACACAAACTATTTAAAGATTTTATAAAAACTGTGCGTTTGCATTCCATTAATATATTTATAATATATATATTCACACATATATACTTACATATATACATTTATAAATATATATTTGTTTATTTCATTTATAATTCAGTTTTAAGATTTTAATATAAACTTTGAATTAGACATTTATATCTATAGTTATATTTTAATAGTAATTTTTTATAATGAAAAATGAATTTTATTTGAATGTATTTATTTTAAAACAATTCTTTAGATAATAAAAAGATAACAAGTTCAACAGAAATATATGGTGGAGTGTGGAGACATTTTGAAGGAAGTTAGTAAAGAGGCATTAATGGAATTCCCACAATTAGAATCGGTGATTTCTTTTTAAGTCGCATTGATATTTAATGTGGTAATTATACTAAAAATCAATACATTCAAAGGTTTATAATTAATGTTTTATATTATTTCTTCGTTACGATTTCTGATAAAAGAAAAGCTTTGAAATAAAGAAAATTATGTATTTTGTTGTTTTGCTATTATCTATATTAATAATTTGGTTGATATTCGTCGTATTTTTATAATATGTTGAATTATGAATAGAGTACTTCGACATGTATTAATGTTAAATTAATGTTATTGATAACGTCGAAGCAAAAAAAATGAAGTGCTTTTGAAAATATATTTTTAACGTTTGATCCAAAACTTTTAAATGAAGATACTGATAAAAGAAAAGAGAATATATGGAATGTTCATTCATAGATGGCGGCTAAGTTAATAATTAGAAGTATTCGTATGAACATCACTAGATCACTGTTGTGTAATACGAGAAATCACAATTATAGTATACATTTTTTTCTTTAAATAACTTTAAAATTAAGTCACGGTATAAATATTTTATTACTTTAATTAGATATGAATGACTATAAGTGTTTGTCTTACAATATAAAATGCAAATGTTACCTTATATGATTTAGATTAAAACATATACAATACAAAACTTATTTTAATACATATCTTGAAAAATACTAGATAGAGTAACAAATTGGAAATGAATAAGTGATTAACTTTTAATTGTGTCTAAAATCCAATTAATATATGGTCCAACTTTTGTGTATAATCCTGGAGTTCCAGATCCGCAAATACTTTGGCCAGCACTCACAATACCGAGTTGAACGAAACGTAAACCATATGGAGTTGTTGTTGGAATAATGGCTGGACCACCGGAATCTTCATTGCAACTATCAGCACCTTTTAATATATAATCATTTATTAATTACAAATAATAAATGACACATTTAATCAAATTAAGCCAAAAAATAAATGTATGCGAGAAAGATACATCAAGATATAATTTAATTACCTAATCCACCAGCGCACATTTGTTGATTTGTTATTTTTACTCTGAAAATAAGGTAATCCAAATTTATAAGTTGCATAAATTAATTAAAACAAAAAAAGATTAAAAACCTTGGTGGATATTTTTTTACGCAAATATCATTCGGTACAATGTTGAGGAAAGCTTGGAGTAAAATATCAGAACGAATTTCTGGAATAAAAAAAAAATTATTAATGACTAAAGAATATATTTTATTTGACTTACGATTTTCTGTTTTGCCCCAACCTGTAACTTTAACTTTATGAAACTTAAATTCAAGTGATTGTAATGATATTGGCAAACAAATTGGACCAACGCTATCTATTTATATTAAACAAAAAAATATTATAAAATTATAAAATACAACAATAATCTGAAAAATAAATTGACCTGCTGTAAAATCTATATCTTGTGTAACTCTAATCAATCCAATATCATTTGTTAAATAATATGAATGAAATTTTTCATGAATTAAAATTTCTTCAATTTGAATGGTTACTGGTTCTGGAGCACAATCATCATCTGTGTCTGATACACAATCAATTTCAGATGTTGTATTATGCTCTCCAACAACTACAGATATACTGAAAATCAAAAAAAAAAAAATCCTTAATAATAAAAAATCTTTTTCTTTGCATTATAAAAAATTACGGTTTATTATTTCCTGTAAGACAATGTGCAGCTGTTAAAATATATCTCTTATTGATAATCGTTCCTCCACAATATAATTTTAAATCATTTTCTGAAAATTATTATGAATTATTATTAGGGAAACCCCCATTAAATATAATATTTAATTCTAAGAATATGTTGCATATAGATTAAACACTTAACATTAAAACAAGTTACTAAACTGCACTATGCGTAGGTTAGAGCATTTCACAATAATTGATTCACTGGACTATGATTGATAAAAATAAAAAAACATACTTACTCGGTTCATATTCAATAATTACCATCCATGGATTCTCAAAAAGTTCAGTTAAATTTGCACCTACCATTCTATCACTTTCATCAATAATACCACAAATTGAATTTGGAAGTAAATGCATGTTAGGATGTGAAATTACTTGAACATCTGTTGTTTTAGATGTTACCGAAGTTGTTCTAATATGATTTGCAATTGGACAACAAATTTTATGCTAAAATATTATAAATTTTATATAATGTTAAAATATTTCAGTTCATTTATTTAAAAAAAAAAAAAATTACCTGACGATTTTTAACGCCACACCAACTTTTTCTTATATAATTATTTTCATTTTGTTTTATATTACGTCCTGCCATAGCAATTTTATTATAAAGGAATTCACATTCTTTTAAAATAATACATTCCCCAGGTAAATTTGTTGGTGTTTTACATGATTCCTCTACTTAACAATACAAATTATAAAAAATGAATAAAAAACAAAAAACGTATCGTTACTTACGCGCATTTGTAAAACCAAAAAAAATTATGAAAATTATAAAAAACATTTTTTTTTCTTTGTTATTGTTTGTCAACAAACAGTTTGTTGATTTTATTTCTTTAATAAGTTTTATTAAAAAACAAACAAAATAATATTAAAAAAAAAATATGCGCGTCATAGGAAAAATATAAAAAAACAAACAGAGTCGCAAAATAATCACAAACACTCTCACTGAATATTTCTGTTCAACTGAACATCATTCTTTATAATGATTTATGTTTTTAATGTGACTCAAGTTTTTCTTTTCTTTTATACGAACAATAATTTATAAAATATTAATCTAAGCTCTGATGTTGTTGTTTTTATAATTCTAAGAAATTTTAATGATAAATTAATTTATTTGAAGAACAAACATAAAGAATGAATTGAAATTTATATAAAAACTGTTGAAAAAACTGTAAAAAAAATCAATATTTTAATTATTTAACTTTCGATTCGTTAAAATTGTTATGCAAATATTAATTAAAGAAAGTAAAGAGATAACAAAAAATATAAACATTAATTTTTTTTATATTCTGGTCAAAAAAATGCGTAATGAGTAACATTTTCAAGTGTAAGATAACTTTATAAAAAACATAAACATAAGAACTAGAAACAGAGAATGAATTAATTAGTTTAATAATAAAGAAGAAATTAAAGAAGAATTTAATTTAATTTAAAGTAATATGTTTTTTGTCTTTTATCTTTGTTGTATTCATTATTAATTAACTTAATTCGTTTTTGATCCTTTTGATGTTATTTATTTCTCAAACCTTGAACTAATTTTGAACGTCGGAACTCCTTTATTGCTCACGAATTAATAATATAATCTATTTGAAATGAAATTTTATTAATCTTGTATGATTTAATTGCATTGATATTTTTAGATATTTAAGTTTTTCCCAAAAAGATACAAAAAAATTAAAGAGAATTTCTAAAACATAGAATTTATATAATATTCTCTGTTATAATTTGTAGGGAAATTTATATTAGTGGAATTGTGGTATGACTAAAATTGGAGGAATTAATATAAATTTAGATTTTTTTTTAACATTAAAAATTTTATCAATAAATATTTGAATAAATAAAGCTATAACATCCTGTGTAAAATTTGATGATGTTTTCTTTGTATAATTATGTATTTGGGTTTTTCTGGATTTTATATTGATAACTCAAGCCAAATGTAATGGAATAAAAGTCTTATCTAAATTAATTCTAATCATAGTTATTACTCGATATCGAACATAAGCTAAAATTATGAAAGATAAAAATTAAAATTTTTCCCTTTTTCTTAATGGAAATGGGAACTTCGATTAGAATCACTTAGATCAAAATCAACAAAGAAATTCCCATTTATTGAAACAATTTTATTAATTTTTGCGTACTAATTGAAAATTAGCAAAAATTTTTACGAAAAACTAAATGTTAAACAACGCTGTATTTATAATTGTGTGGAGACGCCACGTTAGAATAATAAAACGTGAAGATGATCCTCTCATCACGTATTATTATTCTTTAGATTTGGTGATTAACCATGAAATAAAACTGAATGTAATTAATAAGAGTAAACTATAGTTATTATTAACATAAAAATATATAAAATTAGAAAATAATAATAATACAATAAAATAATTTTAATCGTGAATTGTTTCTAAAATCCAGCTCATATATGGCACTACTCTAGTATATAGACCAGGATAAAGAGAAGAACCACAATTAATTGAGCCACTGCTGACAATGCCAAATTGAACATATCGCGTATCATATAAGGTTTGTGCCGGAAAAATTGCGGGACCACCAGAATCACCGTTACAACTGTCAGCACCTTTTAGAAAATGAAATAATGAAATAATGAAATATTTAAAAGCTAAGTAAATAAATTATAAATTACCTCCATAACCGGCACACATGTGTGTTGATGTTATTCTTACCCTAAAACAATATTAGAATTAAGAAATTAGAGATACAGAAACAGTTTTTGAGTAATATTTTACCTTGGTGAATATTTTCTTTTACAAGTATTATTATCAACAATTGGTAAAAAAGCTTGAAGTAGAGCAGTAGACACGGTCTCTAGAAATGAAATTTATATTCAAATATATTTTCATTAATTTGAACAAAAAAAAAACTTACTATTTTCTGTTTTGCCCCAACCAGTAACTTTTACTTTTGAGAAATTAAAATTTAAAGCTTCGGAAACCACTGGTAAGCAGATTGGACGAACGCTGTCTATGTAAATTAATTACAGACATAAATTTGTTTGCACGACTTTTTAATTATTCATAAATAAATTATGTTACCTGAATATTCAATGTCTTCTGCTAAACGAATTAATCCAATATCATTTACAAAAAGACGCGGACGAAAATTGGGATGTGGAATTAATTCTTCAATTTGAATGGTTACTGGTTCTGGAGCACAATCATCATCTGAGTCTGATACACAATCAATCTCGGATGTTGTATTATGTTCACCAACTACAACAGATACCCTGAAAAATTAAAAAACAAATTTTTCTTTAACATAAATAAATGAATGAAAAGTTTATAATTACGCACGCATTTGTAGTTGTATCAATACAATGTGCTGCAGTTAAAATATATCTCTTGTTAATAATTGATCCACCACAAAACTGTTGGATTCCCTTTGCTGAAAAATATTTATTTAATTATTAAAAAACTAAATAAATGAAATACGTACATGTTTGATATTGAATAATTGCCATCCAAGGGAACTCAAATGGTTCTGTTGTGTTTGCATAAGCCATCTTCGCATCCATAATTTGTCCACAATATGGATTGTCAATTAAACTTAATTTCGGATGATTTGGTATATCATTTTTATCATATTCTGATTCAGTATCAGTAATATTTCTTCCAGTTCTTGATGCAATATCCCCATTTAAGTTTTGAATAAAAGGTTCAGTTCGTGACGTTGTTGTTGTTGTTATTCTTGCTGTTGTTGTCGTTGTTGTTGCTCTTGTTGTTATTACATTTGGATTTAAAATTGGACAACAAATTTTATGCTTTATGTGATAAGAAGAGAGAATAAGAAAATAATGTAAATAAATAAAATTATTTCGAAGCAATGTCAAAGTTCTCTTTTTTTTATAATATAATTTTTTTTTTCTAAAATTTTGTTATCTGTATGACTGATTGTATTTAAAGAAACATCAAAGATATTCTTCGGTTTTCTTTAATTATTTATTAATTAGTTAATTAATTTTAATAAATTAATTTAAAATCACTTGGTGGAATTTATTTAATTATAATAAAAAATACTTTAACACATGACCAAATGATTTAATTTAAATAACTAATAAAAATAATATCATATAAATTTTGAAAATAGAAAATATATTATTATTCTTACCTGACGATTTTCAATACCACAAATACTGTTTCTAATATAAATACTATCTTCCGTAGATAAATTTCCTCCAACACTTGCAATATAATTTGATATTAATTTACAATTTCTCATCACAATACAAGATCCAGATCGATTTGAAGGTGTGACGCATGATTGTTCTATTTAAATATATATGAAATAAAAATATAACAAATAATAAGATTAATTGGAGTTAATTTAAAGCTAAGTAATGATTTTTTTAAAATTTATTTTCTATTTTTTCTCAAAAGCTACATTATCCAAAATTTATTTTACACAGAAATTTTATATTTTTATTTTAGGTAAATCACACATGTTATAATCCAGATATTCACAATTTTTTTTTTTATTTTTTTTAGGTACAAGTAAATTTTTCTAGATAAAAAATATTTCTTACGTGCATTAATTAATGTTATTATAAAAAAAACTAAACTTATGTTGAACATCATTTTTTATTAATAAAATACAAAAAAATTCTCTATTAATTTTTATACTGTTTAAAAATTAAAAAATATTTAAAGTAACTTTTAACAAAATAAAATTCTTAATGAACATAATCTTATTTGGTTGAACTCTTCAATGAAACTGTCGAAATATACAACAGAGAATCTCATAAAATATAACAAATACACTCACTGATAAAAAATTTAAATAGAAAACATATTTTATTTTCAATTAAGATTCTACGAATTATATTTAATAAGTAAAATGATAATTACACAATATTGCGATCGTTATGTATAGTACATACAGTTAATAACAAATAGTATATAGTTATCATTTATTTTATGAAGAAAATTGTGGCTTTTGATAACAACATTTTTATTCACCATTCAAATCACATATGTACAAATAGAATTCTGTGATTTACATTTTCTAATGCGGTAATTTAAATTATACTATAAATACGATTACAAAGTTTTATGGACTTATTGACTTATATTATATACATATAGTACCTATAAAAATTTTATTGTCACCAAAAATCGATCAAAATTATACATAAATTTTAAAATTTTTCATAGAATTTTTTAACTGGAAAATTTGTAATTTTTTTCTTATCACATAAAGCATAAAATTTGTTATCCAATTTTAAATTGAAATGTAATAACAACAAGAGCAACAACAACAGCAAGAACAACGTCACGAACTCAACTTTTTATTCAAAATTTAAATGGAGATATTGCATCAAGAACTGGTAGAAATATTACTGATATCAAATCATTCGAAATTAAATTTAATTTGTTATTAATTAAAAATAAGTAAGAATTCTAAAGAAGCCTAATTCTATCATTTTCAATTTTTTTTTCTGAATCTAGATGAAAGATACACATGTAGGAAAACTTCATAGCACAAGAAGTGTAATATCAGAATAAGTTCTTAATATTCGTGATGATGTTTAAATTTAATAAGAAATATGTCTATACTAAGTATTTTAAATTAATAATAAATATGTTTATTCATTCATCCAAAATTAATTATAGTTACAAATTAAATCGTATAATAAGTAAGTGTAAATAATTTTTTACGACACATTTTTTTCAAAAGAATAAATAGGAAAAAAGTAATCTAAAAATATAAGTTAAAAAGCCAGAAAAATAGAAGGTAAAAAGACATAAAACAAAAATACATAATTATAGAAGTGAAGTTGTATTCGTTTTAAACCCCAATTTGACAGCTCATAGCTCTTGTCAAATACAAAATAGAAGAAGAAGGAGAATTTATTAAATTTATTAATTATTGTTATTATTTAATCTTTAAAAAATGTCTTATCAACTCTACAGAAATACTACATTGGGAAACACACTTCAGGAAAGCTTAGATGAATTCATTCAGGTACATAAATATTTAATTAATTTTTTCTTATAAACTTGTTGATTTGTTAAAATAAACTACTTTTGTGGTCAATTTCAATAATTATAATGCAATTATTATTATTATTTTATTATTAGTCATCAAAATATTATGTTTTATATAACTCATATTGCTGCAATATTAATGCAAAATTTGCATATAATAATACTAACTCGGACTCAAATCTGCTAATTAAATGTTGTTAATTATTTAATAACAACTTATTATTTTTTTTTTTACTAGTCTCGAACAATTTCATTTGATAATTCTTATATGTCTCCGGAACGAACTCTGCTTTCTCTTCTTGGTATTATAGTTGCTTTTCAGGATTCAATATATTTTTTCTCATCTACCTGATTCAATTTTCAGCAATTTCTTAGTTTTCCATTAAAACTTTTGTAATTACTTGTTTGGATTTCTATTTCAATTTATTTGTCTCTGTTATGAATTTGAACTACATTGCAAATTTTTAAATACTACTAACTCTTTGAATGCCTGAATATATAACAATGGCTATTAATTTATTTGAATCTATTTTGCAGTTTTTTTAAAACATTTTACTGTGATCACGAATCTACGTTTTATTTTTTTTTTTGCCTGAACCTCTAAACATCTATCATGTATTATTTAACTTAACTTATTTAATTTTTACAGTATGGACAAATTACGCCTCAGCTCGCATTTAAAGTCCTTTTACAATTTGATAAATCCATAAATGCGGCGTTATCAAATCGTGTGAAAGCAAGGGTAACATTTAAAGCCGCTAAATTAAATACTTATCGCTTCTGTGATAATGTGTGGACTTTAATGTTAAACGATGTCGAATTTCGAGAAGTACATGAGTTTGCAAAAGTCGATAAAGTTAAAATAGTAGCATGTGATGGGAAAAGTAAGATACTTGAAATTAAATTAAATTTTTTTATTATTGTTGTATTACAATTTCAGATGAACCTGAAAAACGATAATGCAATGAGAATCGATTATATGGATGTCTTAAATGTAAAACTGACTGGATTAATATTTCTTACTGAATTAATTAAAAAACATAAATTGTTTTATATTTGTTGTATTCGTTTTTATAAATAATATATTTATAAGAATTATAAAAAAAATCTTAATTTCAATGAAATTTATAACACAAACATAAGCATTTGTACATAATAATTGGCAAAAATATGGGGAAAGTATAGTGGATATGATATAAAAAAAATTTAATTATTTTAAATCGGAATTTAAAAAAATTCGTTGTAAATTTTGTTTATATTTTATCTTTGTATAATTTTCGAATAATTAAATAAAGAACATTACGGCTTATTATTATAATTTTTTATGACATTATTTTTCTTTATTTTGTTTATTTTGCTATATTTTAAGTGGTGGTATTTAGAATATTCTTCCTATTCAACAAACAAAAATGTTTATAAAATAGCATATAAATAGAATTGAAATGTAATAAACCTTTCACAATTACAGTTTCTTGGACAATGACGATTCACTCAACGATTTTCATTTTAAATTTAAATAAATATGTACAACAATTAAATGAAATCTTCAAATAAATAAACACCAAAAAATGCCAGTGATGAAATTAGGAGTCTTTTTGATGTTTGAAGTCACAATTTAATCATATCTTTTAGTTTCCCTAAGTGATGCCACATAAAAAACTTTGATTCATAGAAAACCCGTCAAGTATTTTGAAAGTTTGATAATACTATTAATCGAGTACAAAGAACTGAATGCAGCGCTGAGTGATTGATGTCGATATTGTGTATTTTTTTTAAATGAAAACAATAATAAATCTTTTTCATTTATAGAAATTTAACGAGTATTAAAAAATGTAAACAATATTCCAAAGGAATTAAAAAAAATTAAATAAACAAAGTGCCTGCTGAAATATCTAGATTCCACCTGTCGCTCTATTTACGTCTTCTCGTCATCATTGCATGATTAATTTTTCTTATAATGATTTGTTATAATTGAATTTTCATATCAACACAATATACCTAAAACGATTTGAAAAAATTCAAAAATTGATCAAATAATTCGATGAAAATCATATTTTAAATAATCATTTAAAAAATGTTCCCAAGAGAGAGAAAGAGAGAAAGTGGTTATCTTAACTAAATGTTTGTTTTAGTTCTTTTTTTTGATCGCGTTTTTCTCCGTTTAATGTTGAATTTTATACAACAAAAAAAGGGGCAACTGAAAACGACGAATCTGTTTTTTATTTTTGTTGCTTTGTCTCATACATATATCCCCTTATTTTTTAAATCATTTTGTTTACATATGGTTCCAGTATATTTGTCTCTGTCTTATAATTCAAAAATAACATAAAGATGAAAAAGAACAACAAAAATTAAATGGAGAAGAAACTCATCTCATCTTATGTCTCTCGAAATTCTCTCTTTCTCTATTTGCAATATTTATAACACTCTTGTTTATCTCTTCAATTGTGTTTATGTTGAGAAGAGAAAATCCAAAGATTTTATTTTTCTTTTTTACAATCAATGGGAAAAACGGCGTTTGTCGTCGCGACGTTGAGAAAATAACAACAACAATACAGAAAAGTTAACTCCTCTTTGGTATAAATGTAACTGTAAATGACAGAAGGAAAAATTTGAACAGAAGCGTTTTGAACGCCGGCATAAACGGACGCAAAATAGGAAAACGAAGTGAAAATTTGCTTTGTTAAAAATTATTTTTTTAGTGAATTTTCTTCTATATTTTTATTTTTGTTATTATTGTTATTGTTCCATGATTTTTTTTAAATAAATAAAGAAATTATAGAAAAAACTGACACGAACAAATACACGGTTTTTATCGTAGATAAAAGCTTGTTTTTTAATGTTATTTTGTTCGCCGATTTAATTACAGTTATTTTTTGTTGTAAAAAAATAGGAAGAAAAATCTCTGGCTAGTTAATTAATTAAGGCATTTGCCTTTTAGTTCTATTTTTTTTCTGAAGTTAAAGGAGGAATTATTGTTATAAACAACTTTTTTTTTTATCTAAAAAAATTAAATTTGTGTTTAAAGAAATTTCAAAATTGTTAAGAAACCAATTCTGTTATTTTGTGAATATCAAAAAAAAAAAGTAAAAGAAATTTCTTTTTTTTTTTCAAGTGAAAAATAATAAAAAGTAAAATAAAATAAAAATAACATTAATTTTTTTTGTGTGTGGGTTTTGATTAGAAGAGAAAAACCAGGAAAAAAAAATATATAAATCCATTCTGATCCCTCAAACCCTTATATTGTTCTTGGCTTTCTTTTTTGTTGTTCTGTATTATGCGTTTTGTTTGAGAATAAAAAAAAAGGAAAGGAAAGAAATATACGAAAAATATTCTTAAATGGATTGGATTCTTATACATGGAGAGAAGATGAGTCTTATCTCTAATTGACTGTCTCCATTCTACAAGAAAAAAAAAATAGTAAAAAAGAAGAATTTTTTTATTGAAATTTTATTCTTTTTTTTTTATTTTCTTTTTTTAAATGAAGTTTAAAAAGTGACGTTAAGAATAATTGTGTTCACTTTAAGATAAAAATACGAGAAAAAAATAAAATAAGAGAAATTCTTCAAAATAATAAATACAAAAAATATAAAGAAAAAAACAAAAAGAGAAGGAGGGAGAAAAAAAAGGATAATATTTTCCGAAATTCAAATAAAAGGTAATTTTTTTTTTGTGTTTTTCTGCTTGACGGATTACTGAAGAACAGAGAAGACGATATATGTATTCCTACTTGTTTTCCCATTTCTCGTTCAACTTTTTTTTGTAAATTTTTTTTCCTCCTTTTTGTGGGGAAAAAACAAACATTAGGAAAATAAGAGAAAGAAATACTTACGTTTAATCCTTGGGTATTAGAAGGGAGAGAGGAGGACGGGAAAGTCGCTCTTATGCCTTAATAATGTCACTAGAAAATGATTACAAAATAATATAAATAAGAGAAGAGAAAAGTTTTTGTTTTGTGTTTTTTATGGTTATTTTATTTAGGTCTTTTTTTGGTTCGATTTAAATTTTATTTTTCTCTTAATTTTTAAATACGAAAAATTTCAAAATACGAAAAAAATGACATTTTCATCTCAATCATAAGCACAATTTATTTTACGTCACACAAAAAAAAAAAAAAAAACAGAAAAACAGAAAAACAGAAGAATATAATAACGAGAGAAATTCTTGATCTTAAATGAAACGTTTAAAATTAAATATAAATCATAGAACTTTAGTCGTATCTATATGTAAAGTCATTAGACTATTTTTGTGTGTGTGTGTGTGTAGCTGCGTGTTTTGTGTTGTGTATGTTTATTTTTTGAATTTTTTATTTGTATGAAAAACAAAAAATAAATTCAAATTAATTACAATTTTTGGTTAAATATGAAATTTCTAAATTTCCTTTATAATTATTTTAGAGTCAGATGTTTAAATTAAAGAAAATGACGTTAATAAATAATGGTAATAATAAATTTGTATGCAAATCTTTGTCCTTTCTCGTCCTCCATAATTGTTTATCATTTTTTTGTTTTTGTCTTATACGATTAAACATTTCTTAATTATAAAAATATTACCAAAGGAATGGGTAACATATAAAACCAATAAAATAAAAAATGAGAATTTTAAAATTAAATCAGATTTTTTTATAAAGAGGCGGTTGTCTCAAAATGAATTAAAGGGAAAAAGTTTATGTGTGCTGTGAGTGTGTTTGTGAAGGATTTAGAAATGAATGCAAATTTTTTATTTTGGTAAACTTTCTTTTTGGTTTTTTTTTGTTACCCAAGTTTATTTGTTGTTTTTTTTTGGTTCTAAAAATAATGAGTTTGTGTTGGTAACTTTTGCCCTTGAGACAAGTGAAAAATCTGAGAAATCCAGCTGGGTTCTGGAATTTTTTTTTTTGACTTTGAGTATCAAAATTTTTATTTATAAAAAAAAAAGTAAATAAAATTATGAGAAAACAATTTTCCATAAAGATTTTAATTCCCTAAAATAAATAATAAATTCAAATTAAAAAAAAAAATATATACTTATAGAAAATCAACGCTTCATATATTTTTTTTTTTGTTCATTTTGGTTTTATTATTTTTTTTTTTTCACTTCAACTTCAACTTAAGGAGGACTTTCATATTTATTCTATCCATATAAAAAAAAAAATATTTTTTTAAATGTCCACTTGAAATATAATCGTCTTGATCTTGATATGAAGACTTTTATATAAATATGATGAGATGATGAAATGTTAGATATACTATTTTGCAACCATATTATAAGAAAAAGAATCAACTTTCTTAAAAGACTTTTTCGTTTTTTTTTTTTGTTTTGTTTTTATATTCGTTTTGTTTGAATCATTTAATTTTTATAGTATTTTTGTTTTCTTTTATAATTTGTTTGGAGTTTCAACAAAAATAAAAAAATAAAAATTGTTTATCTTAGGGAAATATAATTGTTGGAGGGCCGAAAAAGACTAGACTAATGTCTCTGATTTATATTAATGATTAAATGAATAAAATGATTCCATTGTATTCACTTCTTTTAATCTCGTTCTGTTTTTTTTTTTTTGTAATTTTTTATTAAAAAACAAAATTATCACAACAATATGTGAATTTTATGATGAAATTAAAAATCATTCGTTTATATTTTCATAAAATATGGAAAAAGTAAAAGAATAACATTTTACACAGTAAATATTTTTTTGTCACTAAAAATTATGAACGTTTTGTGTAATTTACTAAAGGATTAATTTTTGTGTGATTTTTGATGTTGTATGGTAATTGCTATGCTTCATTAGATTCTACTTTAATCATACTGTAGTTCTAAGTAACTTTAACTTCCATATTTACTTTCATATAAAAATTTTAACTGTGCATCCACCAGCATGATGTAGATATTTTGTAAGTAACTTAACCCACTTAAACCTAAATAAAATAATATGGCAAGAAAAATCGACCATCTTCAAGACTCTTATTATTATTATTTGTTTCATTCTACTTTACGTTCCCCCCCCTTTCCCTTTTCTTTTTTTATTCTCTCATCCCGTATAATTTTTTTTCTCTCTCTTCAAAGCATGATTTCGTACTTTAAAAAACCGAAAACAGAAAACCGAAAGAATGAGGATAAAAGAAAAATGGGAAAAAAACCGATTGATGGAAATTTTCATTTTTTTTTTGCGAGATTTATGAAAATGATAAAAAAAAGAAGAAAATTTATTTTATTTTCAATTTCAACAAATGCTAATCATTTATTATAAAAATTTTTTATTTGCTTTAAATTTTTCATTTCCTTTCTATTTTTGTCCTTTTGTGTTACTGTTGCTCTGTATGTTAAGAATAGAGAAAATGATGTCGATGATGGTATTGATGATGATGATGACGAGAAATTACAATGAGATTTTAAAAGTTTGTTTTTTTTTTCTATTTCTTCTTCTTCTTCTTTAAAAAAAAAAAAAGGGAGTTAATTTGTGGGAATTATGGAAATAATAAATGGCAAAGGAGGAAATTGTGATAGAGGGAAAAATATAAATGATATAAAGAGTGAAAGTGAGAGTAAGAAAAAAAAAAAGAAAATAGGCGATTGGAAAAATTTCTTTCCAAACAAAATTTTAATTGTTTAAATGAATGATTTTTTTTCCTAATTTTTTTCTTTTTCTTTTTTTCTTAAAAGTTTTATTTTTTGTTCAGATTTTTTGATGGACGTTTTGAACTTTAAATTCTACTTTTGTTTGTTTTTTTTTTTTTTTTATTTTTTGATAAAAGAAAATTGAAAGTTCAATTTTTTTTTTGACTTCAGAGAGAAATTGAAAAGAAAATCCCGAGGGATGATTTCAAAACAAAAAAAAAACTTTTTTTTTATTCTGATGGAGAAAAAAAGAAAACAAGAAATAAAATAAAAACAAAAAAAAGTCAAAAAAGAAGAAATTGAAAGAAAACGAAAAAATGGAGAAGGAAAAGAGGAAAAGGAAAAATAAAAAACAGACAAAACAAATATTATTCAATTGCATTATGAAAATCGTATTTCAACTGAAATGAAGAAAAAAAATATTTAAATTTACAAATTTTAAAATTTCTTCTTCTTATTTTTTTTTATCAATTTCAGAATTTCAATTATCGAAAATATTTTCTCTTTCTTCAGAAAAATTCTCACAAACATATTAAACACCTCACCTAACCCCCACCCTATAACCAAACTCACCCATACAAAGTCAACGATGCCAAAACACGACAAAAAAAAAGTTCATTTTTTCATCAAACTTTTATTTTATTTCATTTTTTTTTTCCTTTTTCCTCTTCTACCTTTCTCATCTCCTTTGAATTCCCGAATAAACAGAAGAAAAATAAAGTTGGGAAAATTTTTATTTTTTCCTAAAACAAAAAAAAAAAAAAGAAAAGAAAATCATCTTGAACTTTGCTTGCTTCTCAGTGTTTTTTTTGTTTTTTTTTTTTTTGTAGTTGTTATTATTGTTTTTTTTTATTCCTTCTTTATTTATATTTTCTATGTTCCGGAAGATACAGAAAAGAAAAATGTTTGTTAACTTAGTTATTGTGGAATTTCCTTTATTAAATAAAAATGTAGAAGAATAATCTTGTGTATGTGTGTGTGTGTGTGTGTGTGTATGTTCTTTCGAGTAATATCATTGCACAGAAGGTAAACATAATTTTTTTCGTATATAGAATTTTTAAGAGAAAGTAAATGATATTTTGGTATGTTTCTATTAGTGTAAACTGATGATGACATATGTAGATAATAGAAAATAGAAAATGACCATCAAATATTGTACATGAATTTAAAAGACAGCACAGACTGACAATTATTAATTTATCGTGTTTCTTGTCCGTTTAATTATTATAGTTTTTTGTTCGTTGTTTTTGTTGAAGGTACTTTTAATATAAAAATGACTAATGACGAATAGCAAGAAAAAAAAAAGGGAAGGAAGAAAGAAAATATAAGAGATCGTTATTATAATTCTATCAACAACAGGAATAAAAATTATGATAAAGGGAAAATTATAGCAAACAGACAGTCAGACAGACAACAATAACAAGAATAATAATAATAATAATATTAACAACCTCCGTTTATAACTTTATATTATGATTCCTTACATCCTTATTTTGCAAAAAAGAAAATAAAAAGGAAAAAAAGGGAAAGAAAGAAAAATGAAAATATGAAAAGAAAAACGAAACGAAATATTTTTCCCATTTTCATTTTCTCTTTTTCAAATGACATTTATATCTTTTAAATATTCATGTTCTTGATAAAATATATATAACGCTTTATTATATATATTCGTTCTTCTTCTTATTCATTCTTCTTTCATTCTTTCTTTTTCCAACTTTCCTTTCTATAGTCTTCATTTTCATCTTCTCTTATATTTTTTTATTTTCTTATTTTTTTTTTTTTCTCTTTTTTTATTTCAGATGGATAATAAAACAGATGACAATTCAAACATTAACATTCATATGTTTGACATTTATGAAGAGCGACCATATTAAAAGAGAAAATATATAAAAAATAAAAATATAAAAAAGAAAAGTAAAGTTGAAAGTAAAGAAAAATTTATAAATATAAGTTAAAAGGAGAGAAATTTTTTCGATTTTGAAAAAAAAAAAATCAAGTGAAAAACGTGCGTGCGTGTGTGTGTGTGTGTTTTGTGTGTGTGAATATTTTTAACGTTTCGTATTATTTTTTTTTTATAGAGAATTTTTTTACAGTTAAAAAAAAAATTCTATTAATTAGTTAATATTTTTTTTCTTGTCACACTTCACTAATAAACATACGACTGTAAATTGTTTTAGGTATAAAATTTGTGTCATTAAAAAAAAGAAAAAAACAAAATAAAAATTCTTTAAAATTGATAGAAAAAAAAATAGACGTCCATCGTTCTTGGTAAAAGTTTCATATCATTTTCTTTACAATTTCCTACATACAGAATAGATTTTATTTTTTCTTTAATATAAAATGAAAATGACATAAAGTGTTTATAGAAACTTTGCACTTTTCATGCAAAAAAAAAAAAACAAGTAAAAATATTGCACCAACCTTCAGTTTTTTTTTTGTAAAAATTAATCAATATTTTTTTTTGTAAACGGAATAAATTTTTTTTCATAATTTTAGTGATATGAAATTGTTTATTTGTTGTTGTCTTTATACATTCTAAAAATTTTTTTTTTTTATTCTATAATTAGTTTTATTTTATACGTTAATCTTAAAATTTTTCATTACAAAAAAAAATTAAAATTGTGTCTGTCTGTTAATGTGCGTTTTCTTACACTCTGTGTTACAATAATAATAATAATAATAATAATAAAATAATAATAAAAAAAAAAAAAAAGAATACAACATTTGTGTCCATACGTTATGGTTTATTTTTTGTATTAATAATATATAAGACGTTATATCCCTATACAATTTCTACTCATTCATCGTCAACATCGCAGTAAGCAACAACAACATCATCATCAACATTAACAACAACAACTTATGATAAAACCACGTAGTGTATGTATTTAAAGGATTAAAACAAATATTTACATAAAAAAAAGAAGAAGAAGAAGAAGAAGAAGAAGAAGTGTTGTGTTGTGTTTTTATTTTTTTTTCTTTTTATTTGTGTCTTTTCTCAACACCATATAGAAAGACCCTAAATTTAAGTGCGTTAAAAAAAAAAAAAAAAACAAAACAAAAAAAAAAAACAAAAACAAAAACCAAAAAATAATAAAATACAGTGACAGACGCACACATACTGAAAAGTGAATAAAAAAAACTAAAAATATAGAAAAAATGTTGTACAATAGAATTTACAATGTTTTTTGGCAGAGATTTATTGGTATCACTGTATTACTACAAATTATTGCTAATTGTGGTGAGTAAATTTTTCTTTCTATTTTTAAATAAAATATTATTTTGATTTGTTTTAAAAATAAAAGACAATAAAGGTAAATTTTCTTCCTGATTGTGGGATTTATTCGTTGGAATCATTTATGAATTATTAACTAAGTTGAACCTTTTTTTTTATTATTAGACATTAAATATTTGTTAGTGATTCAGTTGTTTTGGGGAAGGGTGATATCGTCCCCTGAATACACAACAATACGCACTATACAAATATTTCTTTTAAATCTATTGTACATCATTATGTGGTACATGAAGAAAATTAAATGGGATTGCAATTGTCAGATGATTAATTAATGTGGAAGAAAATATTCTCTAAATTAGAAGGAATAAATTTTCCCTTTCGGTTTTTGTTTTTCCTTTTTTTTTTCTTAAGTAAAAAAAAAATTCTTCTTTAACTTTTTTCTGAATTTTTTTTTTCTTTCTGCTTTCATGAGTTTCAAATTTAAAATTTTCCTTTTTTTCCTTCGTGTTTTTTTTTCTCTCCCAACATTAATTATATTTTTCTTTTCTTTTTTTTTATTTCTTAAAATGTTTACATTTAAGTCAAGACAGAGAAAATAAAGAAAAATTGAGACGAGAAAATATTACCCGAAAATTATGGAAATATTTTTCTTTAATGAATTTTTTTTTGTTAAGAAAAATTAAATAAAAGACAATTGATTTTGCACCAACACAAACATTAAAGCGAGAAAATGAATAACCGTGAATATCGAGTGAGTAGAATGAGATGAATATATAAATTTAAAATAAATATAAATAAAAAGAAAAGAAAACAGAAAAAGAAGAAGAAAAAAACCATACAAGATAAACTTGTCTCTTGAGATCTCATCATTCATTCTAAGGGTTAAAGATTCTGATGTATTAAGGGAAAAAAAAATATTATACTTCTTCTCTTGATCCAAATTTATTTCTGCTTCACTCGTTGTTTTTTTTTTTGTTTTTGTTTTTATTCTCTGGATTGTCACATCACTCAAAAAACACAATATTTACTTTAAATCTTTGAAAAAAAAATTTCATATTATCGTCTTAAAGTCGTGAGAATATGAAACCAGCTTTTTTCTTCTTCTTGTTTTATTTAAATTATAAATAATAGTTAAAAAAAAAATCTCAAATTGTTTTTGTCTTCATTTTCATAATTTAAAAATTAAAAGAACAAACGATGATAAAAATCTTTAAATGCAAACAAATTTACGAAGGTACGAATGTACAAAAAAAAGGATAGATTTCAATTTTAGGAGAATAAAGAAAAAAAATGTAAGAAGAGACAAAAATGTTTTCAAAAGTTTTTGTGTTTTTATCCTTTTAAGTTTGGGAAAAAAAAAACTTTCACTTATTTCTAACGGCTTGGGTCAAAACTGTAAGTATCAGTCTTTATTGGGTCCAGATAAGAAATTTATTATTCAAGATAAATTACATTCAAGAGACAAATTCTGATTTAGAAGAATCTTTAAAAATATGTTTTTTTTCTTTGTCAAAATTTTGTAATATTTGTGTTTGTTGGGAATAGGATATTTAGGAATTGGGAAAAAAAAAATTATAGCAAAAATCTAAATAAGTCACGCGTGCGCATTTGTCGTTATAAAAAAGACAAAAAAAAAACAACAGCGGAATTTATGTCAGTCATTCTCTCTCTGACATTAAAATCTAACAAACAACTTTTTAAACGAGAACATTTGATGACAGAATTACAAACTCAAAAATTCTATAATATTTTTTTTCTTTCGAATTTCGTTGAGTTTTTTTTTCTGCATTTTGCAGTTAAAAATTTCTAAACTTTTTTTTTTTTTACTAAACGAACTGAAGACAGATTTTTGTGTCAAAATTCATTTACTTGTTTGTCTCTATGTCGTCTTATGGTTTGTCTCTTGAGGTTAATGTCTTTATAAATGTTTTTTTTTTGTTAAAAGAATATTAATCTGTAGGACTGACTACATATAACTATTAAATACTTTTCAGTCCACTCACGCTTCATTATAACCAAATATAAATTAGGATTAAGAAAGGGCTAGTGACACGTCACAAATAAATACTTTATACAATATTCAATTATTATATATTTATTTATTCTTTTCTCGATCTAATAAAATTCAATTTAGTTTTTAAAAGGTCTCTCCACCAAAAGGAAATACTTAATTTCAAATGAAATGATCACAAACTAAATATAAGATTGTTTGTGTAACCAATTTTTTTTTCTTTCTCTTTTCTAATTCAATTTAATAAAGAGAAAAAAATAAAAAAAAGGGTGTGTTCCCTGTTCGCAATCTAAAACCGTCAAAAATTTTACACCCAAAAATTATTCGTCACGCAAAACTCAAACTATAAAAAAAAATAAATAAAATGAATAAAATAAATGACGGATAAATACGCGAGACCATCCCAAAATCCTTCAAAATTCAAAAACATTGGTTTATCATATTTTCCATTTTTTCCATTTTCATTTGCCAAAACATATTTTTCCTTTCTAAAAAATAAAAAAAACCTGACGAATATAAATAGAAAATAATTTTTCAATTCTCTATCCTGACTTCAAATGTCCTTATAGTCTTTATTTTATAAGGATTAAAATTATTTTTTTATCCCTTCTAAAATATAAAAAGAAAAAAAAAGAATTAAACAAAAAAAAACCCATTTTCCCTCTGCGAAGATTTTTAATTAGAAAAACAGTTCTTTTTCCCATGGGTCTGTTTAATTTTCCAGTAAAATCTGAAAAATATTACAAAGGATTAAAAAACAAAAAAAAAATCAAAATCGAGACGCGAATTTAAATTTTTTTCTTTTTCTTTGATTTTCTTTTCTTTTTATTTTATTTTTCTTTTCTGTCTTTTGTATAGTAAAAAAAAAATAAAATTTTTGATTCAATTGAAATATTTGAGAATAAATTTATTTCACATTCCCAAATAAGAAATAAATCAAAATTCAAACGTTTTTAGTTGTTGTTGTACTTACATGACCTCAAAGATAACATGATTTTTTCTTTATTTTGTTTCGCTTGCAAAATAATTATTATTAACAGACCGTATAAAAAAAAAAGTCACACTCTGTGATTAAGTGAATCGTGTGTTGATGCTGCGTCATAAGTTTCAATTAAATTTCCATTGAAAATATGCAATTGACAGATTGTTAATTTTTTTTTTATTTTTGTACAAAAAATAAAAAAAAATAAAATATGAAAAGCAAAAAAAAAATCCAATGGCATTTTTGACGTGGGAATTGAGGAAGAATTTTTTTTTTTGCATTTGAAACTAAAGAAGAATTGTGATCGTGTATATACATTTGTATGGGAATCAAATTTAAAGAAACCTGATGATTTCTCGACATAGACATATGATGTAGGTTGTTGTCCTTTTATAGCTTTCAACTATGTATGCTTGTTATGTCCCTATATAGTTACGTTTTTCTTTTGGTTTGAGTATGTCTGTTGGAATAGGCGATGGACTTTTAAAGAGGATAGTGTTACCAAATTTTCTATAATATTTTCTATATTTGGCAATATTGCAAAATTCGACAAATTATTGATGTTTTCCTTTTTTTATTCCTTCTTAGAATTATAATAGTCAATGTGACAGAGTAGGGTGAATTCGATTTATGAACTTTTTACTTTCAAAAAGTTCTCGTCCATGTGCGAAAAGTTTTTTTTTTTGAGTTGATCAAAATCAAAAGAACTATTTATTATAATAAAAGGTCTCGTCATAGAAAGGTAATAAACATAATTTAATAACTTTTTTTTTATATTTGTCGAAGTAATTCACATTATTTAGAAGTCACATAAAAAATATTTCAATAAAGCTTTATCTATTCTTATGACGATGAAACGGAATTATTCTGAGAAATATTGTCCTTCTCTCTTACAGTAAATTTAATTTCATTTTTAGAAAATGTGAACAACAATTTTCTATAGAGAAAGAAAAGTTTTTTCTTCTAATTGAAATCAAAAAGAAGAGGTAGATCCTTATTGAATAGATAGGCCTTGGACTGAAATGTCCAATTAAAAAATGTGACACTTTTTTTTTTATTTTTTTTTTTTGTTATATTTTTAAATTTTTGGACAATGAAATATCCGGTGACAAATTTTTTTATTCCTTCTATATAAAATTTTAACAGGATGTGACCGTACGAATTGAAATAAAACAAAATAAGGACGGAAAGTCAAACAAAACAAAAAAAAAAAGAAGAAAATTGCCTAAAGCAAATTTAACGCTAATTATAATGGAAAAAAAGACAATTGTAAATAGGAAGGCGTCATACAATGATCTTTTTTGATGATGTGGATATTTTCTAAAAATATAGTTTAAATTTTTAGGGAGCTTCTTCTTTATTGTTTTTCTTTACATTTTCGTTCATCGTATATATTTTCGTATATACATTTGAAAGAATTTCATTTCAATAAACTTACATTGTTGATAAACACAGCACATATTGTTGCAAAAAAATCATGATAAATTAGTCTCAAATTCTTACAATTTTCATATTATATTTGTATAATTAGATTCTTTGTCTTGTCCTTCTTAAAATCTTAACACATAAGAAAATAAAAATATGTTTAATATAAAACCGGCGCCAAAGAAAAGAATCCTATAAAAGAAGAAGAACAAAAAGAAAAAAAATTGACAAGACAATTTCACTCAATTTTCAATTTACTTTTCTTTTTTTTTTGCTCCTCTTGCGTCTATGCATCATTTTTGATGTAATGATTTTTTCTTTATCGGTCTATATTTATATAAGAATATTAAATATTAAATGTAAACAAATAATAATTATTAATTAGGATTGTCAAACAAAATAATAATAACAATTACTTAAAATACGTTCTTGCCTTCATCTTTTCTTGTCGTTGTATTTTTTGAGTATAAGAAAAAAAGAAAATAAACTCATCTGGTATGATTTTGTATGATTTTTTTTTATTATGAATTTTGTTTACGTTTTAATAAAAGTAAATTAAATGAAAACGAAATAAAAAAAAAATGGTAGAGTAGAATGGGAATAATAATCGTAATCGTAATCTCAATAATGGGGAGATTTTATTTTTTTTTAAATGATCCAAGAAAATTAAAAAAAAAACGGTTTTATTTTTTAACTGTTATTGTAATTTTTATTAATAATTTTACAATTTTTTTTCTTAAAGTTAATTTTTGTTTATTTAATTTAATTTGAGCAAGGTTTAGGTCAATAACTATAAGACCTGCTTTTAGTTAAACTGAATTTTTAATGAATTAAAGTTAATAAAAATATTTAACTAAAGGAACTTTAAGAATTTCTTATTCAAATATTAATTAATTAATTTTGTTTGCTAATTCTATAAATGAAAATACCTATGTCAATAACAATTAACAATTTACTCAACTCTTTTTATAAGTATATAAAATGAAAAAAAAAAATGGTACAAATATGTACTGTTTGCGGATACAACTTTTAACGTTAAAAAAACATTATAATTTTATACATTTGAATGGTTTTTACTTTTTTTTTAATCTTACATATTTTTTTAATAGTAAATTAGACATCATAATTGGATATAACAAATAGAATTTCAGTGCGATGATTACAGATTACGTGATAACAAGGTTTTTGCTCATATTTTTCAGCACAGACACACACACACACACACACACACACACACACACACATAAATAGACACACACAGCATAGGGTTCATTGCGGATGGTAGTTTAAAAATATAAAAATTCTATTTTATATTACGTTTTTTTTTATAAAGGTATATAAACGAACGAATTATTCAATTAAATTAATTAAACGTGAGCCAAAAAAAAAAAAATAAGAATAAAAAAAAAGAAGAAGAAAAATTAAATGAAACAAAAAAAAGAAGAGAGGAAAAAAGAAAAGCGTAATGACATTTTTATTATACAAAAAAAATTATTTTTATTATTAGAAAAAAAGGAGGAAGAAGAAAAAAAGCGAAAAAAAATTAAAAAAAAAAATTGTGTGCGTTTTTATTTTTAGTGTGTGTGTGTGTCTATCTGT